>OX422219.1:240833576-243822326 GCA_949130495.1 Sambucus nigra
TGACGATCCAAGATTGGGTCCAATTCTGACCCAAATAGTGGTGACGACGGAGGACTGAGGCCGATTCAGACCTAACTCAGGTGACGATCCAAGACCGGGGCCAATTCAGACCCAAGAGTGGTGACGACCGAGGACCGATTTCATTTCTGACCTCAATCAGGTGATGATCCAAGACTGGGGCAAATTCTGACCCAAAGAGTGGTGACGACCGAGGACAGAGGTCAATTATGACCTAACTCAGGTGACGATCGAAGACTGGTGCCAATTCTGACCCAAGAGTGGTGACGACTGAGGACCGAGGGTAATTCTGACCTAACTCAGGTGATGATCCAAGACCGGGGCCAATTCTGGCCCAAGATTGGTGATGATCGAGGTCCGAGGTCAATTCTGACCTAACTTAGGTGACGATCCAAGACCGGGGCCAATTCAGACCCAAAGAGTTGTCACGATCGAGGACCGAGGTCAATTCTGACCTAACTCAGGTGACGATCCAAGATCGGGGCCAATTCGGACCCAAAGAGTGATGACGACCGAGGATCGAGGTCAATTCTCACCTAACAAAGGTGACGATCCAAGACCGGGGTCAATTCTAGCCCAAGAGTAGTGACGACCGAGGATCTAGGTCAATTCTGACCTAACTCACGTAACGATCCAAGACCGGGGTCAATTCTGACCCAAGAGTTATGACGACCGAGGATCGAGGCCAATTCTGACCTAATTCAGGTGACGATCGAAGTCCGGGGCCAATTTTAACCCAAAGACTGGTGACGACCGAGGACCGAGGCCAATTCTGACCTCACTCAGGTGACGATCCAAGACCGGGGACAATTCTGACCCAAGAGTGGTGATGACTGAGGACCGAGGCTAATTCTGACCAAACTCAGGTGACGATCCAAGAACGGGGCCAATTCTGGCCCAAAAGTGGTGATGATCGAGGACCGAGGTCAATTCTGACCTAACTCAGGTGGCGATCCAATACAGGGGCCAAATCTGGACTAATAGTGGTGACGATCGAGGTCAATTCTTACCTAATTCAGGTCATAATCTAAGACCGGGGCTAATTCTGGCCCAAGAGTGGGACCGAGGACCAAGGTCAATTGTGACCTAATTGAGGTGACGATCTAAGAAAGGGGCCAATTCTGGCCCAAGAGTGGAGATGATCGAAGTCCGAGGTCAATTCTAACCTAACTCAGGTGACGATCCAAGACCAGGGCCAATTCAGACCCAAAGAGTGGTCACGATCGAGGACCGAGGTCAATTCTGACCTAACTCAGGTGACGATCGAAGATAAGGGCCAATTCTGGACTAATAGTGGTGACGACCAAGGTCAATTCTTACCTAATTCAGGTGATGATCTAGAACCGGGGCCAATTCTGGCCTAAGAGGGGTGACGACCGAGGACCGAGGTCAATTCTGACCTAACTGAGGTGACGATCTAAGACCGGGGCGATTTCTGATCCAAAGAGTGGTGACGACCGAGGATCGAGGCCAATTCTGACCTAACTCGGGTGATGATCCAAGACCGGGGTAAATTCTGGCCCAATAGTGGTGACGACCGAGGTTCGAGGTCAATTCTGACCTAACTCAGGCGACGATACAAGTCAGGGGTCAATTCCGACCCAAGAGTGGTGACGATCGCGGATCGAGGTCAATTCTGACCTAATTTAGGATATGATCTAAGATCGGGGCCAATTCTGACCCAAAGAGTGATGACGACCAAGGATCGAGGTCCATTCTGACCTAACTCAGGTGATGATCCAAGGCCGAGACCAATTCTGACCCAAGAGAGGTGATGACCGAGAAGAGAGGTCAATTCTAACCTGACTCAGGTGATGATCCAAGACCGGGGCCAATTCTGGCCAAAGAGTGGTGAAGACCGAGGATCGAGGTCAATTATGACCTAACTCAGGTGACGATCTAAGACCGGGGCTAATTTTGACGCAAAGAGTGGTAACGATCGAGGACCGAGGCCAATTCTGACCTAATTCAGGTGACGATCCAAGATTGGGCCCAATTCTGACCCAAATAGTGGTGACGACGGAGGACTGAGGCCAATTCAGACCTAACTCAGGTGACGATCCAAGACCGAGGCCAATTCAGACCCAAGAGTGGTGATGACCGAGGACCGAGGTCATTTCTGACCTCAATCAGGTGATGATCCAAGACTGGGGAAAATTCTGACCCAAAGAGTGGTGACGACCGAGGACAGAGGTCAATTATGACCTAACTCAGGTGACGATCGAAGACTGGTGCCAATTCTGACCCAAGAGTGATGACGACTGAGGACCGAGGGTAATTCTGACCTAACTCAGGTGATGATCCAAGACCGGGGCCAATTCTGGCCCAAGATTGGTGATGATCGAGGTTCGAGGTCAATTCTGACCTAACTTAGGTGATGATCCAAGACCGGGGCCAATTCAGACCCAAAGAGTTGTCACGATCGAGGACCGAGGTCAATTCTGACCTAACTCAGGTGACGATCCAAGATCGGGCCCAATTCGGACCCAAAGAGTGATGACGATCGAGGACCGAGGTCAATTCTCACCTAACAAAGGTGACGATCCAAGACCGGGGTCAATTCTAGCCCAAGAGTAGTGACGACCGAGGATCTAGGTCAATTCTGACCTAACTCACGTAACGATCCAAGACCGGGGTCAATTCTGACCCAAGAGTTATGACGACCGAGGATCGAGGCCAATTCTGACCTAATTCAGGTGACGATCGAAGTCCGGGGCCAATTTTAACCCAAATACTGGTGACGACCGAGGACCGAGGCCAATTCTGACCTCACTCAGGTGGCGATCCAAGACCGGGGACAATTCTGACCCAAGAGTGGTGATGACTGAGGACCGAGGCTAATTCTGACCAAACTCAGGTGACGATCCAAGACCGGGGCCAATTCTGGCCCAAAAGTGGTGATGATCAAGGACCGAGGTCAATTCTGACCTAACTCAGGTGGCGATCCAATACAGGGGCCAAATCTGGACTAATAGTGGTGACGATCGAGGTCAATTCTTACCTAATTCAGGTCATAATCTAAGACCGGGGCTAATTCTGGCCCAAGAGTGGGACCGAGGACCAAGGTCAATTGTGACCTAATTGAGGTGACGATCTAAGAAAGGGGCCAATTCTGGCCCAAGAGTGGAGATGATCGAAGCCCGAGGTCAATTCTAACCTAACTCAGGTGATGATCCAAGACCAGGGCCAATTCAGACCCAAAGAGTGGTCACGATCGAGGACCGAGGTCAATTCTGACCTAACTCAGGTGACGATCGAAGATAAGGGCCAATTCTGGACTAATAGTGGTGACGACCAAGGTCAATTCTTACCTAATTCAGGTGATGATCTAGAACCGGGGCCAATTCTGGCCTAAGAGGGGTGACGACCGAGGACCGAGGTCAATTCTGACCTAACTGAGGTGACGATCTAAGACCGGGGCGATTTCTGATCCAAAGAGTGGTGACGACCGAGGATCGAGGCCAATTCTGACCTAACTCGGGTGATGATCCAAGACCGGGGTAAATTCTGGCCCAATAGTGGTGACGACCGAGGTTCGAGGTCAATTCTGACCTAACTCGGGCGACGATACAAGTCAGGGGTCAATTCCGACCCAAGAGTGGTGACGATCGCGGATCGAGGTCAATTCTGACCTAATTTAGGATATGATCTAAGATCGGGGCCAATTCTGACCCAAAGAGTGATGACGACCAAGGATCGAGGTCCATTCTGACCTAACTCAGGTGATGATCCAAGGCCGAGACCAATTCTGACCCAAGAGAGGTGATGACCGAGAAGAGAGGTCAATTCTAACCTGACTCAGGTGATGATCCAAGACCGGGGCCAATTCTGGCCAAAGAGTGGTGAAGACTGAGGATCGAGGTCAATTATGACCTAACTCAGGTGACGATCTAAGACCGGGGCTAATTTTGACGCAAAGAGTGGTAACGATCGAGGACCGAGGCCAATTCTGACCTAATTCAGGTGACGATCCAAGATTGGGCCCAATTCTGACCCAAATAGTGGTGACGACGGAGGACTGAGGCCGATTCAAACCTAACTCAGGCGACGATCCAAGACCGAGGCCAATTCAGACCCAAGAGTGGTGATGACCGAGGACCGAGGTCATTTCTGACCTCAATCAGGTGATGATCCAAGACTGGGGAAAATTCTGACCCAAAGAGTGGTGACGACCGAGGACAGAGGTCAATTATGACCTAACTCAGGTGACGATCGAAGACTGGTGCCAATTCTGACCCAAGAGTGGTGACGACTGAGGACCGAGGGTAATTCTGACCTAACTCAGGTGATGATCCAAGACCGGGGCCAATTCTGGCCCAAGATTGGTGATGATCGAGGTTCGAGGTCAATTCTGACCTAACTTAGGTGACGATCCAAGACCGGGGCCAATTCAGACCCAAAGAGTTGTCACGATCGAGGACCGAGGTCAATTCTGACCTAACTCAGGTGACGATCCAAGATCGGGCCCAATTCGGACCCAAAGAGTGATGACGATCGAGGACCGAGGTCAATTCTCACCTAACAAAGGTGACGATCCAAGACCGGGGTCAATTCTAGCCCAAGAGTAGTGACGACCGAGGATCTAGGTCAATTCTGACCTAACTCACGTAACGATCCAAGACCGGGGTCAATTCTGACCCAAGAGTTATGACGACCGAGGATCGAGGCCAATTCTGACCTAATTCAGGTGACGATCGAAGTCCGGGGCCAATTTTAACCCAAATACTGGTGACGACCGAGGACCGAGGCCAATTCTGACCTCACTCAGGTGGCGATCCAAGACCGGGGACAATTCTGACCCAAGAGTGGTGATGACTGAGGACCGAGGCTAATTCTGACCAAACTCAGGTGACGATCCAAGACCGGGGCCAATTCTGGCCCAAAAGTGGTGATGATCAAGGACCGAGGTCAATTCTGACCTAACTCAGGTGGCGATCCAATACAGGGGCCAATTCTGGACTAATAGTGGTGACGATCGAGGTCAATTCTTACCTAATTTAGGTCATGATCTAAGACCGAAGCTAATTCTGGCCCAAGAGTGGGACCGAGGACCGAGGTCAATTCTGACCTAATTGAGGTGACGATCTAAGAAAGGGGCCAATTCTGGCCCAAGAGTGGAGATGATCGAAGTCCGAGGTCAATTCTAACCTAACTCAGGTGACGATCCAAGACCAGGGCCAATTCAGACCCAAAGAGTGGTCACGATCGAGGACCGAGGTCAATTCTGACCTAACTCAGGTGACGATCGAAGATAAGGGCCAATTCTGGACTAATAGTGGTGACGACCAAGGTCAATTCTTACCGAATTCAGGTGATGATCTAGAACCGGGGCCAATTCTGGCCTAAGAGTGGTGACGACCGAGGACCGAGGTCAATTCTGACCTAACTGAGGTGACGATCTAAGACCGGGGCGATTTCTGATCCAAAGAGTGGTGACGACCGAGGATCGAGGCCAATTCTGACCTAACTCAGGTGACGATCCAAGACCGGGGTAAATTCTGGCCCAATAGTGGTGACGACCGAGGTTCGAGGTCAATTCTGACCTAACTCAGGCGACGATACAAGTCAGGGGTCAATTCTGACCCAAGAGTGGTGACGATCGCGGATCGAGGTCAATTCTGACCTAATTTAGGATATGATCTAAGATCGGGGCCAATTCTGATCCAAAGAGTGATGACGACCAAGGATCGAGGTCCATTCTGACCTAACTCAGGTGACGATCCAAGGCCGAGACCAATTCTGACCCAAGAGAGGTGATGACCGAGAAGATAGGTTAATTCTAACCTGACTCAGGTGATGATCCAAGACCGGGGCCAATTCTGGCCAAAGAGTGGTGAAGACCGAGGATCGAGGTCAATTATGACCTAACTCAGGTGACGATCTAAGACCGGGGCTAATTTTGACCCAAAGAGTGGTAACGATCGAGGACCGAGGCCAATTCTGACCTAATTCAGGTGACGATCCAAGATTGGGCCCAATTCTGACCCAAATAGTGGTGACGATGGAGGACTGAGGCCGATTCAGACCTAACTCAGGTGACGATCCAAGACTGGGACCAATTCAGACCCAAGAGTGGTGACGACCGAGGACCGAGGTCATTTCTGACCTCAATCAGGTGATGATCCAAGACTGGGGAAAATTCTGACCCAAAGAGTGGTGACGACCGAGGACAAAGGTCAATTATTACCTAACTCAGGTGACGATCGAAGACTGGTGCCAATTCTGACCCAAGAGTGGTGACGACTGAGGACCGAGGCTAATTCTGACCTAACTCAGGTGATGATCCAAGACCGGGGCCAATTATGGCCCAAGATTGGTGATGATCGAGGTCCGAGGTCAATTTTGACCTAACTTAGGTGACGATCCAAGACCGGGGCCAATTCAGACCCAAAGAGTTGTCACGATCGAGGACCGAGGTCAATTCTGACCTAACTCAGGTGACGATCCAAGATCGGGGCCAATTCGGACCCAAAGAGTGATGACGACCGAGGACCGAGGTCAATTCTCACCTAACAAAGGTGACGATCCATGATCGAGACCAATTCTGACCCAAGAATGGTAACGACCATGGACCGAATCTAATTGTAATCTAACTCAGGCGACGATTAAAAGGTCGGGGCCAATTCTGGCCCAAGAGTGGTGATGATCGAGGACCGAGGTCAATTCTAACCTAACTCAAGTGACGATCTAAGATCGGGGCCAATTCTGACTCAAAGAGTGGTGATGACCGAGGACCGAGTCCAATTGTTACCTAACTTAGGTGACGGTCCAAGATCGGGGATGATTCGGACCTAAGAGTGGTGACGACCGAGGACCGTGGTCAATTCTTACCTAATTCAGGTGATGATCCAGGACCGGGGCCAATTCTGGCCTAAGAGTGGTGACGACTTAGGACCGAGGTCAATTCTGACCTAACTGAGGTGACGATCTAAGACCGGGGTGATTTCGGATCCAAAGAGTGGTGACGACCGAGGATCGAGGCCAATTCTGACCTAACTCAGGTGACGATCCAAGACCGGGGTCAATTCTGGCCCAAGAGTGGTGACGACCGAGGATCGAGGTCAATTCTGACCTAACTCAGGTGACGATCCAAGACATAGGTCAATTCTGACCCAAGAGTGGTGACGATCGCGGATCGAGGTCAATTTTGACTTTATTTAGGATATGATCTAAGATCGGGGCCAATTCGGACGCAAAGAGTGATGACGACCAAGGATCGAGGTCAATTCTGACCTAACTCAGGTGACGATCCGAGGCCGAGACCAATTCTGACCCAAGAGTGGTGATGACCGAGAACAGAGGTCAATTCTAACCTAACTCAGGTGATGATCCAAGACCAGGGCCAATTCTGGCCAAAGAGTGGTGATGACCGAGGATCGAGGTCAATTATGACCTAACTGAGGTGACGATCTAAGACAGGGACCAATTTTGACCCAAAGAGTGGTGACGACCGAGGACCGAGCACAATTCTGACCTAATTCAAGTGAAGATCCAATATTGGGGCCAATTCTGACCCAAAGAGTGGTGACGACGGAGGACTGAGGCCGATTCAGACCTAATTCAAGTGAAGATCCAAGATTGGGGCCAATTTTGACCCAAAGAGTGGTGACGACGGAGGACTGAGGCCGATTCAGACCTAACTCAGGTGACGACCCAAGATCGGGGCCAATTCAGACCCAAGAGTGGTGACGACCGAGTATCGAGGCCAATTTTGAACAAATTCAGGTGACGATCCAAGACCGGGTCCAATTCTGACCCAAGAGTTATGAGGACCGAGGATCGAGGTCAATTCTGACCTAACTCAGGTGACAATCCAAGATCGGGGCCAATTCTGGCCCAAGAGTGGTGACAATCGAGGACCAAGGTCAATTCTGACCTAACTCAGGTGACGATCAAAGACCGTGGCCAATTCTGACCCAAGAGTGGTGACGACTGAGGACAAAGGTCAATTCTAACCTGACTCAAGTGATGATCCAAGACCGGGGCCAATTCTGGCCTAAGAGTGGTGACGACCGACGATCGATGTCAATTCTGACCTAACTCAGGTGACGATCCAAAACTGGGGTCAATTCTGACACAAAGAGTGGTGACGACCGGGGACCGAGGCCAATTCTGACCTAATTCAGGTGTCGATCCAAGACCGGGGCCAATTCTGACCCAAGAGTGGTGACGACTGAGGACTGAGGCTAATTTTGACCTAACTCGGGTGATGATCCAAGACCGGGGCCAATTCTGACCCAAGAGTGGTGACGACCAAGGACCGAGGTCATTTCTGACATAAATCAGGTGACGATCCAAGATCGGGGCCAATTCTGACCCAAAGAGTGGTGACGACCGAGGACAGAGGTCAATTCTAACCTAACTCAGGTGACGATCCAAGACTGGGGCCAATTCTGACCCAAGAGTGGTGATGACTGAGGACCGAGGCTAATTCTGACCTAACTCAGGTGATGATTCAAGACCGGGGCCAATTCTGGCCCAAGATTGGTGATGATCGAGGTCCGAGGTCAATTCTGACCTAACTCAGGTGACGATCCAAGATCGGGGCCAATTCAGACCCAAAGAGTTGTCACGATCGAGGACCGAGGTCAATTCTGACCTAACTCAGGTGACGATCCGAGACCGGGGCCAATTCTGACCCAAAGATTGATGACGACCGAGGATCGATGTCAATTCTGACCTAACTCAGGTGACGATCCAAGATCGAGACCAATTCTGACCCAAGAATGGTAACGACCGAGGACCGAGGCTAATTGTAACCTAACTCAGGTGACGATCCAAGACCGGGGTCAATTCTGACCCAGGAGTGGTGACGATCGTGGATCGAGGTCACTTCTGACCTAATTTAGGTTATGATCAAAGACCGGGGCCAATTCTGATCCAAAGAGTGGTGACGACCGAGGATCGAGGTCAATTCTGACCAACCTCAGGTGACGATCCAAGACCGGGGCCAATTCTAACCCAAGAATGGTGACGATCGAGGACAGGGCCAATTCTGACCTAACTCAGGGGACAATCCAAGATCGGGTCCAATTCTGACCCAAGAGTGGTGACGATGACCGAGGACCGAGGTCAATTCTGACCTAACTCAGGTGGCGATCCAAGATCGGGGTCAATTCTGAACCAAGAGTGGTGACGACCGAGGATCGAGGCCAATTCTGAACTAATTCTGGTGACGATCCAATATCGGGACCAATTTTGACCCAAAGAGTGGTGACGACAGAGGATCGAGGGCAATTCTGACCTAACTCAGGTGACGATACAAGACCGAGGGCAATTTTGACCCAAGAGTGGTGACAACCGAGGATCGAAGTCAATTCTGACCTAACTCAGGTTACGATCCAAGACCGGGACCAATTCTGGCCTAATAGTGGTGACGATCGAGGTCAATTCTTACCTAATTCATGTGATGATCCAAGACCGAGGCCAATTCTGGCCCAAGAGTGGTGACGACCAAGGACCGAGGTCAATGTTCACCTGACTGAGGTGACTATCAAAGACTGGGGCAAATTCTGACCCAAAGAGTGGTGATGACCGAGGATCGAGGCCAATTCTGACATAACTCAGGTGACGATCCAAGACCGGGGCCAATTCCAGCCCAAGAGTGGTGATGACCGAGGATCGAGGTCAATTCTGACCTAACTCAGGTGACGATCCAAGACCGGGGTTAATTTTGTCCCAAGAGTGGTGACGATCGAGGGCCGAGTTCAATTCTGACCTAACTCAGGTGACGATCCAAGATCGGGGCCAATTCTGGCCCAAGAGTGGTGACGATCGAGGACCGAGGTCAATTCTGACCTAACTCAGGTGACGATCCAAGATTGGGCCCAATTCTGACCCAAATAGTGGTGATGACGGAGGACTGAGGCCGATTCAGACCTAACTCAGGTGACGATCCAAGACCGGGGCCAATTCAGACCCAAGAGTGGTGACGACCGAGGACCGAGGTCATTTCTGACCTAAATCAGGTGATGATCCAAGACCGGGGCCAATTCTGACCCAAAGAGTGGTGACGATCGAGGACAGAGGTCAATTATGACCTAACTCAGGTGACGATCGAAGACTGGTGCCAATTCTGACCCAAGAGTGGTGACGACTGAGGACCGAGGCTAATTCTGACCTAACTCAGGTGATGATCCAAGACCGGGGCCAATTCTGGCCCAAGATTGGTGATGATCGAGGTCCGAGGTCAATTCTGACCTAACTTAGGTGACGATCCAAGACCGGGGCCAATTCAGACCCAAAGAGTTGTCACGATCGAGGACCGAGGTCAATTCTGACCTAACTCAGGTGACGATCCAAGATCGGGGCCAATTCGGACCCAAAGAGTGATGACGACCGAGGTCAATTCTCACCTAACAAAGGTGACGATCCATGATCGAGACCAATTCTGACCCAAGAATGGTAACGACCATGGACCGAATCTAATTGTAACCTAACTCACACGACGATCCAAGGTCGGGGCCAATTCTGGCCCAAGAGTGGTGATGATCGAGGACCGAGGTCAATTCTAACCTAACTCAAGTGACGATCCAAGATCGGGGCCAATTCTGACTCAAAGAGTGGTGATGACCGAGGACCGAGTCCAATTCTTACCTAACTCAGGTGACGGTCCAAGATCGGGGATGATTCGGACCTAAGAGTGGTGACGACCGAGGACCGTGGTCAATTCTTACCTAATTCAGGTGATGATCCAGGACCGGGGCCAATTCTGGCCCAAGAGTGGTGACGACTTAGGACCGAGGTCAATTCTGACCTAACTGAGGTGACGATCTAAGACCGGGGCGATTTCGAATCCAAAGAGTGGTGACGACCGAGGATCGAGGCCAATTCTGACCTAACTCAGGTGACGATCCAAGACCGGGGTCAATTCTGGCCCAAGAATGGTGACGACCGAGGATCGAGGTCAATTCTGACCTAACTCAGGTGACGATCCAAGACATAGGTCAATTCTGACCCAAGAGTGGTGACGATCGCGGATCGAGGTCAATTTTGACTTTATTTAGGATATGATCTAAGATCGGGGCCAATTCTGACGCAAAGAGTGATGACGACCAAGGATCGAGGTCAATTCTGACCTAACTCAGGTGACGATCCGAGGCCGAGACCAATTCTGACCCCAGAGTGGTGATGACCGAGAATAGAGGTCAATTCTAACCTGACTTAGGTGATGATCCAAGACCAGGGCCAATTCTGGCCAAAGAGTGGTGATGACCGAGGATCGAGGTCAATTATGACCTAACTGAGGCCGATTCAGACCTAATTCGAGTGAAGATCCAAGATTGGGGCCAATTTTGACCCAAAGAGTGGTGACGACGGAGGACTGAGGCCGATTCAGACCTAACTCAGGTGACGACCCAAGACCGGGGCCAATTCAGACCCAAGAGTGGTGACGACCGACGATCGAGGCCAATTTTGAACTAATTCAGGTGACGATCCAAGACCGGGTCCAATTCTGACCCAAGAGTTGTGAGGACCGAGGATCGAGGTCAATTCTGACCTAACTCAGGTGACAATCCAAGATCGGGGCCAATTCTGGACCAAGAGTGGTGACAATCGAGGACCAAAGTCAATTCTGACCTAACTCAGGTGACGATCAAAGACCGAGGCCAATTCTGACCCAAGAGTGGTGACGACTGAGGACAAAGGTCAATTCTAACCTGACTCAAGTGATGATCCAAGACCGGGGCCAATTCTGGCCTAAGAGTGGTGACGACCGACGATCGATGTCAATTCTGACCTAACTCAGGTGACGATCCAAGACTGGGGTCAATTCTGACCCAAAGAGTGCTGACGACCGGGGACCGAGGCCAATTCTGACCTAATTCAGGTGACGATCCAAGACCGGGGCCAATTCTGACCCAAGAGTTGTGACGACTGAGGACTGAGGCTAATTTTGACCAAACTCAGGTGATGATCCAAGACCGGGGACAATTCTGACCCAAGAGTGGTGACGACCAAGGACCGAGGTCATTTCTGACATAAATCGGGTGACGATCCAAGATCGGGGCCAATTCTGACCCAAAGAGTGGTGACGACCGAGGACAGAGGTCAATTCTAACCTAACTCAGGTGACGATCCAAGACTGGGGCCAATTCTGACCCAAGAGTGGTGACGACTGTGGACCGAGGCTAATTCTGACCTAACTCAGGTGATGATTCAAGACCGGGGCCAATTCTGGCCCAAGATTGGCGATGATCGAGGTCCGAGGTCAATTCTGACCTAACTCAGGTGACGATCCAAGATCGGGGCCAATTCAGACCCAAAGAGTGGTCACGATCGAGGACCGAGGTCAATTCTGACCTAACTCAGGTGACGATCCGAGACCGGGGCCAATTCTGACCCAAAGAGTGATGACGACCGAGGATCGAGGTCAATTATGACCTAACTCAGGTGACGATCCAAGATCGAGACCAATTTTGACCCAAGAATGGTCACGACCGAGGACCGAGGCTAATTGTAACCTAACTCAGGCGACGATCCAAGATCGGGGCCAATTCTGGTCCAAGAGTGGTGATGATCGAGGACCGAGGTCAATTCTAACCTAACTCAGGTGACGATCCAAGACCGGGGCCAATTCTGATCTAAAGAGTGGTGATGACCGAGGATCGAGGTCAATTCTGACCAACCTCAGGTGACGATCCAAGACCGGGGCCAATTCGGACCCAAGAATGGTGACGATCGAGGACAGGGCCAATTCTGACCTAACTCAGGGGACAATCCAAGATCGGGTCCAATTCTGACCCAAGAGTGGTGACGATGACCGAGGACCGAGGTCAATTCTAACCTAACGCAGGTGGAGATCCAAGATCGGGGTCAATTCTGAACCAAGAGTGGTGACGACCGAGGATCGAGGCCAATTCTGAACTAATTCCGGTGACGATCCAATATCGGGGCCAATTTTGACCCAAAGAGTGGTGACGACAGAGGATCGAGGGCAATTCTGACCTAACTCAGGTGACTATACAAGACCGAGGGCAATTTTGACCCAAGAGTGGTGACGACCGAGGACCGAGGTCAATTCTGACCTAACTCAGGTTACGATCCAAGACCGGGACCAATTCTGGCCTAATGGTGGTGACGATCGAGGTCAATTCTTACCTAATTCACGTGATGATCCAAGACCGAGGCCAATTCTGACCCAAGAGTTGTGACGACCAAGGACCGAGGTCAATGTTCACCTGACTGAGGTGACTATCAAAGACCGGGGCAAATTCTGACCCAAAGAGTGGTGATGACCGAGGATCGAGGCCAATTCTGACATAACTCAGGTGACGATCCAAGACCGGGGCCAATTCCAGCCCAAGAGTGGTGATGACAGAGGATCGAGGTCAATTCTGACCTAACTCAGGTGACGATCCAAGACCGGGGTCAATATTATCCCAAGAGTGGTGACGACCGAGGGTCGAGGTCAATTCTGACCTAACTCAGGTGATGATCCAAGATCGGGGCCAATTCTGGCCCAAGAGTGGTGACGATCGAGGACCGAGGTCAATTCTGACCTAACTCAGGTGACGATCCATGACTGGGGACAATTCTGACCCAAGAGTGGTGATGACCGAGGATAGAGGTCAATTTTAACCTAACTCAGGTGATGATCCAAGACCGGGGCCAATTCTGGCCTAAGAGTGGTGACGATCGAGGATAGAAGTCAATTTTGACCTAACTCAGGTGACGATCCAAGACCGGGGTCAATTCTGACCCAAAGAGTGGTGACGACCGAGGACTGATGCCAATTCTGACCTAATTCAGGTGACGATCCAAGATTGGGGCCAATTCTGACTCAATGAGTGGTGATGACGGAGGATTGAGGCCGATTCAGACCTAACTCAGTTGATGATCCAAGACCGGGGACAATTTTGACCCAAGAGTGGTGACGACCGAGGACCGAGGTCATTTCTGACCTAACTCAGGTGACGATCTAAGACTGGGGCCAGTTCTGACCCAAAGAGTGGTGACGACCGAGGACCGAGGCCAATTCTGACCTAACTCAGGTGAAGATCTAAGCCGGGGGCCAATTCTAACCCAAGAGTGGTGATGACTGAGGTCCGAGGTCAATTATGACCTAACTCAGGTGACGATCCAAGACCGGGGTCAATTCTAGCCCAAGAGTTGTGACGACCGAGGATCTAGGTCAATTATGACCTAACTCACGTAACGATCCAAGACCGGGGTCAATTCTGACCCAAGAGTTATGACGACCGAGGATCGAGGCCAATTCTTACCTAATTCAGGTGACGATCGAAGTTCGGGGCCAATTTTAACCCAAAGACTGGTGACGACCGAGGACCGAGGCCAATTCTGACCTCACTCAGGTGACGATCCAAGACCGGGGACAATTCTGACCCAAGAGTGGTGATGACTGAGGACCGAGGCTAATTCTGACCAAACTCAGGTGACGATCCAAGACCGGGGCCAATTCTGGCCCAAAAGTGGTGATGATCGAGGACCGAGGTCAATTCTGACCTAACTCAGGTGACGATCCAATACAGGGGCCAATTCTGGACTAATAGTGGTGACGATCGAGGTCAATTCTTACCTAATTCAGGTCATGATCTAAGACCGGGGCTAATTCTGGCCCAAGAGTGGGACCGAGGACCGAGGTCAATTCTGACCTAATTGAGGTGACGATCTAAGAAAGGGGCCAATTCTGGCCCAAGAGTGGAGATGATCGAAGTCCGAGGTCAATTCTAACCTAACTCAGGTGACAATCCAAGACCAGGGCCAATTCAGACCCAAAGAGTGGTCACGATCGAGGACCGAGGTCAATTCGGACCTAACTCAGGTGACGATCGAAGATAAGGGCCAATTCTGGACTAATAGTGGTGACGACCAAGGTCAATTCTTACCTAATTCAGGTGATGATCTAGGACCGGGGCCAATTCTGGACTAAGAGTGGTGACGACCGAGGACCGAGGTCAATTCTGACCTAATTGAGGTGACGATCTAAGACCGGGGCAATTTCTGATCCAAAGAGTGGTGACGACCGAGGATCGAGGCCAATTCTGACCTAACTCAGGTGACGATCCAAGACCGGGGTAAATTCTGGCCCAATAGTGGTGACGACCGAGGTTCGAGGTCAATTCTGACCTAACTCAGGCGACGATACAAGTCAGGGGTCAATTCTGACCCAAGAGTGGTGACGATCGCGGATCGAGGTCAATTCTGACCTAATTTAGGATATGATCTAAGATCGGGGCCAATTCTGACCCAGAGAGTGATGACGACCAAGGATCGAGGTCCGTTCTGACCTAACTCAGGTGACGATCCAAGGCCGAGACCAATTCTGACCCAAGAGAGGTGATGACCGAGAAGAGAGGTCAATTCTAACCTGACTCGGGCGATGATCCAAGACCGGGGCCAATTCTAGCCAAAGAGTGGTGACGACCGAGGATTGAGGTCAATTATGACCTAACTCAGGTGACGATCTAAGACCGGGGCTAATTTTGACCCAAAGAGTGGTAACGATCGAGGACCGAGGCCAATTCTGACCTAATTCAGGTGACGATCCAAGATTGGGCCCAATTCTGACCCAAATAGTGGTGACGACGGAGGACTGAGGCCGATTCAGACCTAACTCAGGTGACGATCCAAGACCGGGGCCAATTCAGACCCAAGAGTGGTGGCGACCAAGGACCGAGGTCATTTCTGACCTCAATCAGGTGATGATCCAAGACTGGGGCAAATTCTGACCCAAAGAGTGGTGACGACCGAGGACAGAGGTCAATTATGACCTAACTCAGGTGACGATCGAAGACTGGTGCCAATTCTGACCCAAGAGTGGTGACGACTGAGGACCGAGGGTAATTCTGACCTAACTCAGGTGATGATCCAAGACCGGGGCCAATTCTGGCCCAAGATTGGTGATGATTGAGGTCCGAGGTCAATTCTGACCTAACTTAGGTGACGATCCAAGACCGGGGCCAATTCAGACCCAAAGAGTTGTCACGATCGAGGACCGAGGTCAATTCTGACCTAACTCAGGTGACGATCCAAGATCGGGGCCAATTCGGACCCAAAGAGTGATGACGACCAAGGACCGAGGTCAATTCTCACCTAACAAAGGTGACGATCCATGATCGAGACCAATTCTGACCCAAGAATGGTAACGACCATGGACCGAATCTAATTGTAACCTAACTCAGGCGACGATCCAAGGTCGGGGCCAATTCTGGCCCAAGAGTGGTGATGATCGAGGACCGAGGTCAATTCTAACCTAACTCAAGTGACGATCCAAGATCGGGGCCAATTTTAACTCAAAGAGTGGTGATGACCGAGGATCGAGTCCAATTCTTACCTAACTCAGGTGACAGTCCAAGATCGGGGATGATTCGGACCTAAGAGTGGTGACGACCGAGGACCGTGGTCAATTCTTACCTAATTCAGGTGATGATCCAGGACCGGGGCCAATTCTGGCCCAAGAGTGGTGACGACTTAGGACCGAGGTCAATTCTGACCTAACTGAGATGACGATCTAAGACCGGGGCGATTTCGGATCTAAAGAGTGGTGACGACCTAGGATCGAGGCCAATTCTGACCTAACTCAGGTAACGATCCAAGACCGGGGTCAATTCTGGCCCAAGAGTGGTGACGACCGAGGATCGAGGTCAATTCTAACCTAACTCAGGTGTCGATCCAAGACATAGGTCAATTCTGACCCAAGAGTGGTGACGATCGCGGATCGAGGTCAATTTTGACTTTATTTAGGATATGATCTAAGATCGGGGCCAATTCTGACGCAAAGAGTGATGACGACCAAGGATCGAGGTCAATTCTGACCTAACTCAGGTGACGATCCGAGGGCGAGACCAATTCTGACCCAAGAGTGGTGATGACCGAGAACAGAGGTCAATTCTAACCTGACTCAGGTGATGATCCAAGACCAGGGCCAATTCTGGCCAAAGAGTGGTGATGACCGAGGATCGAGGTCAATTATGACCTAACTGAGGTGACGATCTAAGACAGGGGCCAATTTTGACCCAAAGAGTGGTGACGACCGAGGACCGAGCCCAATTCTGACCTAATTCAAGTGAAGATCCAAGATTGGGGCCAATTCTGACCCAAAGAGTGGTGACGACGGAGGACTGAGGCCGATTCAGACCTAACTCAGGTGACGACCCAAGACCGGGGCCAATTCAGACCCAAGAGTGGTGACGACGGAGGACCGAGGTCATTTCTGACCTAAATCAGGTGACGATCCAAGACCGGGGCCAATTCACACCCAAAGACTGGTGACGACCGAAGACCGAGGTCAATTATGAACTAACTCAGGTGACGATCCAAGACCGGGGCCAATTCTGACCCAAGAGTGGTGACGACTGAGGCCTGAGGCTAATTCTGACCTAACTCAGGTGATGATCCAAGACCGGGCCCAATTCTGGCCCAAGATTGGTGATGATCGAGGTCCGAGGTCAATTCTGACCTAATTCAGGTGACGATCCAAGACCGGGGCCAATTCAGACCCCAAGAGTTGTCACGATCGAGGACCGAGGTCAATTCTGACCTAACTCAGGTGACGATCCAAGATTGGGGCCAATTCGAACCCAAAGAGTGATGACGATCGAGGACCGAGGTCAATTCTCACCTAACAAAGGTGACGATCCAAGATCGAGACCAATTCTGACCAAAGAATGGTAACGACCGTGGACCGAGGCTAATTGTAACCTAACTCAGGCGACGATCCGAGGTCGAGGCCAATTCTGGGCCAAGAGTGGTGATGATCGAGGACCGAGGTCAATTCTAACCTAAATCAGGTGACGATCCAAGATCGGGGCCAATTCTGACTCAAAGGGTGGTGATGACCGAGGACCGAGTCCAATTCTTACCTAACTCAGGTGACGATCCAAGCCCGGGGATGATTCGGACCTAAGAGTGGTGAAGACCGAGGACCGTGGTCAATTCTGACCAACCTCGGGTGACGATCCAAGACCGGGGCCAATTCAAGCCCAAAGAGTGGTGACGACCGAGGACAGAGGCCAATTCTGACCTAACTCAGGGGACAATCCAAGACCGGGGCCAATTCTGACCCAAGAGTGGTGACGATGACCGAGGACCGAGGTCAATTCTGACCTAACTCAGGTGGCGATCCAAGATCGGTGTCAATTCTGACCCAAGAGTGGTGACGAGCGAGGATCGAGGCCAATTCTGAACTAATTCAGGTGACGATCCAAGATCGGGGCCAATTCTGACCCAAAGAGTGGTGACGACCGAGGATCGAGGCCAATTCTGACCTAATTCAGGTGACGATACAAGACCGAGGCCAATTCTGACCCAAGAGTGGTGTCGACCGAGGCCCGAGGTCAATTTTGACCTAACCCAGGTGACGATCCAAGACCGGAACCAATTCTGGCCTAATAGTGGTGACGACCGAGGTCAATTCTTACCTAATTAAGTTGACAATTCAAGACCGGGGCCAATTCTAACCCAAGAGTGGTGACGACCAAGGACCGAGGTCAATTCTGACCTAACTGAGGTCATTATCTAAGACCGGGGCGAATTCTGACCCAAAGAGTGGTGATGAGCGAGGATAGAGGCCAATTCTGACCTAACTCAGGTGACGATCCAAGACCGGGGCCATTTCCAGCCCAAGAGTGGTGACGACCGAGGATCGAGGTCAATTCTGACCTAACTCAGGTGACGATCCAAGACCGGGGTTAATTCTGACCCAAGAGTGGTGACGATCGCGGATCGAGGTCAATTCTGACCTAATTTAGGTTACGATCCAAGACCGAGGCCAATTCTGACCCAAAGAGTGATGACGACCGAGGATCGAGTTCAATTCTGACCTAACTCAGGTGACGATCCAAGATCGAGACCAATTCTGACCCAAGAATGGTAACGACCGAGGACTGAGGCTAATTGTAACCTAACTCAGGCGACGATCCAAGATCGGGGCCAATTATGGCCCAAGAGTTTTGATGATCTAGGACCGAGGTCAATTCTGACCTAACTCAGGTGACGATCCAAGATCGGGGCCAATTCTGACTCAAAGAGTGGTGATGACCAAGGACCGAGTCTAATTCTTACCTAACTCAGGTGACGATCAAAGACCGGGGCCAATTCTGACCTAACAGTGGTGACGACCGAGGACTGTGGTCAATTCTGACCAACATCAGGTGAGGATCCAAGACCGGGGCCAATTCTGACGCAAAGAGGGGTGACGACCGAGGACAGAGGCCAATTCTGACCTAAGAGTGGTGACGATCGAGGACTGTGGTCAATTCTGACCAACCTCAGGTGAGGATCCAAGACCGGGGCCAATCATGACCCAAAGAGAGGTGACGACCGAGGACCGAGGTCATTTCTGAACTAAATCAGATGACGATCCATGACCGGGCCCAATTCTGACCCAAGAGTGGTGACGACTGAGGACCGAGGCTAATTCTGACCGAACTCAGGTGATGATCCAAGACCGGGGCCAATTCTGACCTAAGAGTGGTGACGACCGAGGACCGAGGTCATTTATGACCTAAATCAGGTGATGATCCAAGATCGGGGCCAATTCTGAGCCAATGTGTGGTGACGACCAAGGAAAGAGGTCAATTCTGACCTAACTTAGGTGACGATCCAGGACCGGGGCCAATTCTGACCCAAGACTGGTGACGAGTGAGGACCGAGGCTAATTTTGACCTAACTTAGGTGATGATCCCAGACTGGGGCCAATTCCGGCCCAAGATTGGTGATGATCGAGGTCCGAGGTCAATTCTGACCTAACTCAGGTGACGATCTAAGACCGGGGCCAATTCAGACCCAAAGAGTGGTCACGATCGAGGACCGAGGTCAATTCTGACCTAACTCAGGTGACGATCCAAGACCGGGGACAATTTTGACCCAAAGAGTGATGACAACCGAGGATCGAGGTCAATTCTGACCTAACATAGGTGATGATCCAAGATCGAGACCAATTTTGACCCAAGAATGGTAACGATCGAGGACCGAGGCTAATTGTAACCTAACTCAGGCCACGATCCAAGATCGGGGCCAATTCTGGCCCAAGAGTGGTGATGATCGAGGACCGAGGTCAATTCTCACCTAACTCAGGTGACGATCCAAGATCGGGGCTAATTCTGACTCAAAGAGTGGTGACGACCGAGGACGGAGTCCTATTCTTACCTAACTCCGGTGACGATCCAAGACCGGGGCCAATTCTGACCCAAAGAGTGGTGACGACCGAGGACAGAGGCCAATTCTGACCTAACTCAGGGGACAATCCAAGACCAAAGGCCAATTCTGACCCAAGAGTGGTGACGATGACTGAGGACCGAAGTCAATTCTGACCTAACTCCGGTGGCGATCCAAGATCGGGGTCAATTTTGACCCAAGAGTGGTGACGACCGAGGATCGAGGCCAATTCTGAACTAATTCAGGTGACGATCCAAGACCGGGGCCAATTCTGACCCAAAGTGTGGTGACGACCGAGGATCGAGGCCAATTCTGACCTAACTCAGGTGACGATACAAGACCGAGGCCAATTCTGACCCAAGTGTGGTGATGACTGAGGACCGAGGTCAATTCTGACCTAACTCAGGTGACGATCCAAGACCGGGGCCAATTCCAGCCCAAGAGTGGTGATGACCGAGGATTGAGGTCAATTCTGACCTAACTCAGGTGACGATCCAAGACCGGGGTCAATTCAGACCCAGGAGTGGTGATGATCGCGGATCGAGGTTAATTCTAACCTAATTTAGCTTACGATCCAAGACCGAGGCCAATTCTGACCCAAAGAGTGATGACGATCGAGGATCGAGGTCAATTCAGACCTAACTCAGGTGACGATCCAAGATCGCGACCAATTCTGACCCAAGAATGGTAACGAACGAGGACCGAGTCTAATTGTAACCTAACTCAGGCGACGATCCAAGATCGGGGCCAATTCTGGCCCAAGGGTTTTGATGATCTAGGACCGAGGTCAATTCTGACCTATCTCAGGTGACGATCCAAGATTGGGACCAATTCTAACTCAAAGAGTGGTGATGACCAAGGACCGAGTCTAATTCTTACCTAACTCAGGTGACGATCAAATACCGGGGCCAATTCTGACCTAAGAGTGGTGACGACCGAGGACTGTGGTCAATTCTGACCAACCTCTAATGAGGATCCAAGACCTGGGACAATTCTGACCCAAAGAGTGGTGACGACCGAGGACAGAGGCCAATTCTGACCTAACTCAGGGGACAATCCAAGATTGGGGCCAATTCTGACCCAAGAGTGGTGACGATGACCGAGGACCGAGGTCAATTCTGACCTAATTTAGGTTACGATCCAAGATCGGGGCCAATTCTGACCCAAAGAGTGATGAAGACCGAGGATCGACGTCAATTCTGGCCTAACTCAGGTGACGATCCCAGATCGGGACCAATTCTGACCCAAGAGTGGTGACGACCGAGGACAGAGGTCAATTCCAACCTGACTCAGGTTATGATCCAAGACCGGGGCCAATTCTGGCCTAAGAGTTGTGACCACCGAGGATCGAGGTCAATTCTGACCTAACTCAGGTAACGATCCAAGACCGGGGTCAATTTTGACCCAAGAGTTGTGACAACCGAGGATCGAGGTCAATTCTGACCTAACTCAGGTGACGATCCAATATCGGGGCCAATTCTGGCCCAAGAGTGGTGACGATCGAGGACCGAGGTCAATTCCGACCTAACTCAGGTGACGATCCAAGACAGAGGCCAATTCTGACCCAAGAGTGGTTACGACCGAGGACAGAGGTTAATTCTAACCTGACTCAGATGGTGATCCAAGACCGGGGCCAATTCTGGCCTAAGAGTGGTGACGACTGAGGATCGATGTCAATTCTGACCTAACTCAGGTGACGATCCAAGACCGGGGTCAATTCTGACCTAAAGAGTGGTGACGACCGAGGACCGAGGCCAATTCTGACCTAATTCAGGTGACGATCCAAGACTGGGGCCAATTCTGACCCAAGAGTGGTGACGACCGAGGACCGAGGTCATTTCTAACCTAACCCAGGTGACGATCCAAGACCGGGGCCAATTCTGACCCAAAGAGTGGTGACGACCGAGGATAGAGGTCAATTCTGACCTAACTCAGGTGACGATCCATGACCGGGCCCAATTCTGACCCAAGATTGGTGACGACTGAGGACCGAGGCTAATTCTGACCTAACTCAGGTGATGATCCAAGACCGGGGCCAATTCTGACCTAAGAGTGGTGACGACCGAGGACCGAGGTCATTTCTGACCTAAATCAGGTGATGATCCAAGATCGGGGCGAATTCTGAGACAATGTGTGGTGACGACCGAGGACAGAGGTCAATTCTGACCTAACTTAGGTGACGATCCAAGACCGGGGCCAATTCTGACCCAAGAGTGGTGACGAATGAGGACCGAGGCTAATTTTGACCTAACCCAGGTGATGATCCAAGACTGGGGCCAATTCTGGCCCAAGATTGGTGATGATCGAGTTCCGAGGTCAATTCTGACCTAACTCAGGTGACGATCTAAGACCGGGGCCAATTCAGAACCAAAGAGTGATCACGATCGAGGACCGAGGTCAATTCTGACATAACTCAGGTGACGATCCAAGACCGTGGCCAATTTTGACCCAAAGAGTGATGACGACCGAGGATCGAGGTCAATTCTGACCTAACACAAGTGATGATCCAAGATCGAGAACAATTTTGACCCAAGAATGGTAACGATCGAGGACCGAGGCTAATTGTAACCTAGCTCAGGCCACGATCCAAGATCGGGGACAATTCTGGCCCAAGAGTGGTGATGATCGAGGACCGAGGTCAATTCTCACCTAACTCAGGTGACGATCCAAGATCGGGGCCAATTCTGACTCAAAGAGTGGTGAGGACCGAGGATGGAGTCCTATTCTTACCTAACTCAGGTGACGATCCAAGATCGGGGCCAATTCTGACCGAAAGAGTGGTGACGACCGAGGATAGAGGCCAATTCTGACCTAACTCAGGGGACAATCCAAGACCAAAAGCCAATTCTGACCCAAGAATGGTGACGATGACCGAGGACCGAGGTCAATTCTGACCTAACTCCAGTGGAGATCCAAGATCGGGGTCAATTCTGAACCAAGTGTGGTGACGACCGAGGATCGAGGCCAATTCTGAACTAATTCGAGTGACGATCCAAGACCGGGGCCAATTCTGACCCAATGTGTGGTGACGACCGAGGATCAAGGCCAATTCTGACCTAACTCAGGTGACGATACAAGATCGAGGCCAATTCTGACCCAAGTGTGGTGATGACTGAGGACCGAGGTCAATTCTGACCTAACTCAGGTGACAATCCAAGACCGGGGCTAATTCCAGCCCAAGAGTGGTGACGACCGAGGATCGAGGTCAATTCTGACCTAACTCAGGTGACGATCCAAGACCGGGGTCAATTCTAACCCAGGAGTGGTGACGATCGCGGATCGAGGTCAATTCTGACCTAATTTAGGTTACGATCCAAGACCGAGGCCAATTCTGACCCAAAGAGTGATGACGATCGAGGATCGAGGTCAATTCTGACCTACGTCAGCTGACGATCCAAGATCACGACCAATTCTGACCCAAGAATGGTAAAGACCAAGGATCGAGGATAATTGTAACCTAACTGAGGCGACGATCCAAGATCGGGGCCAATTCTGGCCCAAGAGTGTTGATGATCTAGGGCCGAGGTAAATTCTGACCTAACTCAGGTGACGATCCAAGATCGGGGCCAATTCTGACTCAAAGAGTGGTGACGACCAAGGACCGAGTCTAATTCTTACCTAACTCAGGTGACGATCAAAGACTGGGGCCAATTCTGACCTAAGAGTGTTGACGACCGAGGACTGTGGTCAATACGGACCAACCTCAGGTGAGGATCCAAGACCGTGGTCAATTCTGACCCAAAGAGTGGTGACGACCGAGGACAGAGGTCAATTCTGACCTAACTCAGGGGACAATCCAATACCGGGGCCAATTCTGACCCAAGAGTGGTGACGATGACCGAGGACCGAGGTCAATTCTGACCTAATTTAGGTTATGATCCAAGATCGGGGCCAATTCTGACCCAAAGAGTGATGAAGACCGAGGATCGACATCAATTCTGGCCTAACTCAGGTGACGATCCAAGATCGGGACTTATTCTGACCCAAGAGTGGTGACGACCGAGGACAGAGGTCAATTCTAACCTGACTCAGGTGATGATCCAAGACCGGGGCCAATTCTGGCGTAACAGTTGTGATGACCAAGGATCGAGGTCAATTCTGACCTAACTCAGGTAACGATCCAAGACCGGGGTCAATTCTAACCCAAGAGTTGTGACGACCGAGGATCGAGGTCAATTCTGACCTAACTCAGTTGACGATCCAAGATCGGGGCCAATTCTGGCACAAAGAGTGGTGACGACCGAGGACCGAGGCCAATTCTGACCTAATTCAGGTGATGATACAAGACTGGGGCCAATTCAGACCCAAGAGTGGTGACGACCGAGGACCAAGGTCATTTCTAACCTAATTAGGTGACGATCCAAGACCCGGGCCAATTCTGACCCAAAGAGTGGTGACGACCGAGGACAGAGGTCAATTCTGACCTAACTCAAGTGACGATCCAGGACCGGGCCCAATTCTGACCCAAGATTGGTGACGAGTGAGGACCAAGGCTAATTCTGACCTAACTCAGGTGATGATCCAAGATCGGGGCCAATTCTGACTTAAGAGTGGTGACGACCGAGGATCGAGGTCATTTTTGACCTAAATCAGGTGATGATCCAAGATCGGGGCCAATTCTGAGCCAATGTGTGGTGACGACCGAGGACAGAGGTCAATTCTGACCTAACTTAGGTGACGATCCAAGACCGGGGCCAATTCTGACCCAAGAGTGGTGACGACTGAGGACCGAGGCTAATTTTGACCTAACCCAGGTGATGATCCAAGACTGGGGCCAATTCTGGCACAAGATTGGTGATGATCGAGGTCCGTGGTCAATTCTGACCTAACTCAGGTGACGATACAAGACCGAGGCCAATTCTGACCCAAGTGTGGTGATGACTGAGGACCGAGGTCAATTCTGACCTAACTCAGGTGACGATCCAAGACCGGGGCTAATTCCAGCCCAAGAGTGGTGACGACCGAGGATCGACGTCAATTCTGACCTAACTCAGGTGACGATCCTAGACCGGGGTCAATTCTGACCCAGGAGTGGTGACGATCGCGGATCGAGGTCAATTCTGACCTAATTTAGGTTACGATCCAAGACCGAGACCAATTCTGAACCAAAGAGTGATGACGATCGAGGATCGACGTCAATTCTGACCTAACTTAGGTGACGATCCAAGATCGCGACCAATTCTGACCCAAGAATGGTAACGACCGAGGACCGAGGCTAATTGTAACCTAACTCAGTCGACGATCCAAGATCGGGGCCAATTCTGGCCTAAGAGTGTTGATGATCTAGGGCCGAGGTCAATTCTGACCTAACTCAGGTGACGATCCAAGATCGGGGCCAATTTTGACTCAAAGAGTGGTGACGACCAAGGACCGAGTCTTATTCTTCCTTAACTCAGGTGACGATCAAAGACCGGGGCCAATTCTGACCTAAGAGTGGTGACGACCGAGGACTGTGGTCAATACTGACCAACCTCAGGTGAGGATCCAAGACCGTGGCCAATTCTAACCCAAAGAGTGGTGACGACCGAGGACAGAGGTCAATTCTGACCTAACTCAGGAGACAATCCAAGACCGGGGCCAATTTTAACCCAAGAGTGGTGACGATGACCGAGGACCGAGGTCAATTCTGACCTAATTTAGGCTACGATCTAAGATCGGGGCCAATTCTGACCCAAAGAGTGATGAAGACCGAGGATCGACATCAATTCTGGCCTAACTCAGGTGATGATCCAAGTTCGAGACTTATTCTGACCCAAGAGTGGTGACGACCGAGGACAGAGGTCAATTCTAACCTGACTCAGGTGATGATCCAAGACCGGGGCCAATTTTGGCCTAAGAGTTGTGATGACCGAGGATCGAGGTCAATTCTGACCTAACTCGGGTAACGATCCAAGACCGGGGTCAATTCTGACCCAAGAGTTGTGACGACCGAGGATCGAGGTCAATTCTGACCTAACTCAGGTGACGATCCAAGATCGGGGCCAATTCTGGCCCAAGAGTGGTAACGATCGAGGACCGAGGTCAATTCTGACCTAACTCAGGTGACGATCCAAGACTGGGGCCAATTCTGACCCAAGAGTGATGACGACCGAGGACTGAGGTCATTTCTAACCTAAATCAGGTGACGATCCAAGACCGGGGCCAATTCTGACCCAAAGAGTGGTGACGATCGAGGACAGAGGCCAATTCTGACCTAACTCAGGTGACGATCCATGACCGGGCCCAATTCTGACCCAAGATTGGTGACGACTGAGGACCGAGGCTAATTCTAACCTAACTCAGGTGATGATCCGAGACCGGGGCCAATTCTGACCTAAGAGTGGTGACGACCGAGGACCGAGGGCATTTCTGACCTAAATCAGGTGATGATCCAAGATCGGGGCAAATTCTGAGCCAATGTGTGGTGACGACCGAGGACAGAGGTCAATTCTGACCTAACTTAGGTGACGATCCAAGACCGCGGCCAATTCTGACCCAAGAGTGGTGACGACTGAGGACTGAGGCTAATTTTGACCTAACCCAGGTGATGATCCAAGACTGGGGCCAATTCTGGCCCAAGATTGGTGATGATCGAGGTCCGAGGTCAATTCTGACCTAACTCAGGTGACGATCTAAGACCGGGGCCAATTCAAACCCAAAGAGTGGTCACGATCGAGGACCGAGGTCAATTCTGACCTAACTCAGGTGACGATCCAAGAGCGGGGCCAATTTTTACCCAAAGAGTGATGACGACCGAGGATCGAGGTCAATTCTGACCTAACACAAGTGATGATCCAAGATCGAGACCAATTTTGAACCAAGAATGGTAACGATCGAGGACAAAGGCTAATTGTAACCTAACTCAGGTCACGATCCAAGATCGGGGACAATTTTGTCCCATGAGTGGTGATGATCGAGGAACGAGGTCAATTCTCACCTAACTCAGGTGACGATCCAAGATCGGGGCCAATTCTGACTCAAAGAGTGGTGACGACCGAGGATGGAGTCCTATTCTTACCTAACTCAGGTGACGATCCAAGACCGGGGCCAATTCTGACCCAAAGAGTGGTGACGACCGAGGACAGAGGCCAATTCTGACCTAACTCAGGGGATAATCCAAGACCAAAGGCCAATTCTGACCCAAGAGTGGTGACGATGACCGAGGATCGAAGTCAATTCTGACCTAACTCCTGTGGCGATCCAAGATCGGGGTCAATTCTGACCCAAGAGTGGTGACGACCGAGGATCGAGGCCAATTCTGAACTAATTCAGGTGACGATCCAAGACCGGGGATAATTTGACCCAAAGTGTGGTGACGACCGAGGATCGAGGACAATTCTGACCTAACTCAGGTGACAATACAAGATCGAGGCCAATTCTGACCCAAGTGTGGTGATGACTGAGGACCGAGGTCAATTCTGACCTAACTCAGGTGACGATCCAAGACCGGGGCCAATTCAAGCCCAAGAGTGGTGATGACCGAGGATCGAGGTCAATTCTGACCTAACTCAGGTGACGATCCAAGACCGGGGTCAATTCTGACCCAAGAGTGGTGACGATCGCGAATCGAGGTCAATTCTGACCTAATTTAGGTTACGATCCAAGATCGAGGCCAATTCTGACCCAAAGAGTGATGACGATTGAGGATCGAGGTCAATTCTGACCTAACCCCGGTGACGATCCAAGATCGCGACCAATTCTGACCCAAGAATGGTAACGACCGAGGACCGAGGCCAATTGTAACCTAACTCAGGCGGCGATCCAAGATCGGGGCCAATTCTGGCCCAACAGTGTTAATGATCTAGGGCCGAGGTCAATTCTGACCTTACTCAGGTGACGATCCAAGATCGGGGCCAATTCTGACTCAAAGAGTGGTGACGACCAAGGACCGAGTCTAATTCTTCCCTAACTCAGGTGACGATCAAAGACCGGGGCCAATTCTTACCTAAGAGTGGTGATGACCGAGGACTGTGGTCAATACTGACCAACCTCAGGTGAGGATCCAAGACCGTGGCCAATTTTGACCCAAAGAGTGGTGACGACCGAGGACAGAGGCCAATTCTGACCTAACTCAGGGGACAATCCAAGACTGGGGCCAATTCTGACCCAAGAGTGGTGACGATGACCGAGGACCGAGGTCAATTCTGACCTAATTTAGGTTACGATCCAAGATCGGGGCCAATTCTGACCCAAAGAGTGATGAAGACCAAGGATCGACATCAATTCTGGCCTAACTCAGGTGACGATCCAAGATCGGGACCAATTCTGACCCAAGAGTGGTGACGACCGAGGACAGAGGTCAATTCTAACCTGACTCAGGTGATGATCCAAGACCAGGGCCAATTCTGGCCTACGAGTTGTGACGACCGAGGATCGAGGTCAATTCTGACCTAACTCAGGTAACGATCCAAGATCGGGATCAATTCTGACCCAATAGATGTGACGACCGAGGATTGAGGTCAATTCTGACCTAACTCAGGTGACCATCCAAGACCGGGGACAATTCTGACCCAAAGTGTGGTGACGACCGAGGATCGAGGACAATTCTGACCTGACTCAGGTGGTGATTCAAGACCGGGGCCAATTCTGGCCTAAGAGTGGTGACGATCGAGGATCGATGTCAATTCTGACCTAACTCAAGTGACGATCCAAGACCGGGGTCAATTCTGACCCAAAGAGTGGTGACGACCGAGGACTAAGGCCAATTCTGACCTAATTCAGGTGACGATCCAAGACTGGGGCCAATTCTGACCCAAGAGTGGTGACGACCGAGAATCGAGGTCATTTCTGACCTAAATCAGATGACGATCCAAGACCGGGGCCAATTCTGACCCAAAGAGTGGTGACGACCGAGGACGGAGGTCAATTCTGACCTAACTCAGGTGACGATCCATGACCGGGCCCAATTCTGACCAAAGATTGGTGACGACTGAGGACCGAGGATAATTCTGACCTAACTCAGGTGATGATCCAAGATCGGGGTGAACTCTGACCTAAGAGTGGTGACGACCGAGGACCGAGGTCATTTCTGACCTAAATCAGGTGATGATCCAAGATCGGGGCCAATTCTGAGCCAATGTGTGGTGACGACCGAGGACAGAGGTCAATTCTGACCTAACTTAGGTGACGATCCAAGACCGGAGCCAATTCTGACCCAAGAGTGGTGACGACTGAGGACCGAGGCAAATTTTGACCTAACCCAGGTGATGATCCAAGACTGTGGCCAATTCTGGCACAAGATTGGTGATGATCGAGGTCCGTGGTCAATTCTGACCTAACTCAGGTGATGATCTAAGACCGGGGCCAATTCAGACCCAAAGAGTGGTCACGATCGAGGACCGAGGTCAATTCTTACCTAACTCAGGTGACGATCCAAGACCGGGGCCAATTTTGACCCAAAGAGTGATGACGACCGAGGATCGAGGTCAATTCTGACCTAACACAAGTGATGATAGAAGATCGAGACCAATTTTGACCCAAGAATGGTAATGATCGAGGACCGAGGCTAATTGTAACCTAACTCAGGCCACGATCCAAGATCGGGGCCAATTCTGGCCCAAGAGTGGTGATGATCGAGGACCGAGGTCAATTCTCACCTCACTCAGGTGACGATCCAAGATCGGGGCCAATTCTGACTCAAAGAGTGGTGACGACCGAGGACAGAGTCCTATTCTTACCTAACTCAGTTGAGGATCCAAGACCGGGGCCAATTCTGACCCAAAGAATGGTGACGACCGAGGATAGAGTCCTATTCTTACCTAACTTAGGTGACGATCCAAGACCGGGGCCAATTCTGACCCAAAGAGTGGTGACGAGCGAGGATAGAGGCCAATTCTGACCTAACTCAGGGGACAATCCATGACCAAAGGCCAATTCTAACCCAAGAGTGGTGACGATGATCGAGGACCGATGTCAATTCTGACCTAACTCCTGTGGCGATCCAAGATCGGGGTCAATTCTGACCCAAGAGTGGTGACGACCGAGGATCGAGGCCAATTCTGAACTAATTCAGGTGACGATCCAAGACCGGGGCCAATTCTGACCCAAAGTGTGGTGACGACCGAGGATCAAGGCCAATTCTAACCTAACTCAGGTGACGATACAAGACCGAGGCCAATTCTGACCCAAGTGTGGTGATGACTGAGGACCGAGGTCAATTCTGACCTAACTCAGGTGACGATCCAAGACCGGGGCTAATTTCAGCCCAAGAGTGGTGACGACCGAGGATCGAGGTCAATTCTGACCTAACTCAGGTGATGATCCAAGACCGGGGTAAATTCTGACCCAGGAGTAGTGACGATCGCGGATCGAGGTCAATTCTGACCTAATTTAGGTTACGATCAAAGACCGAGGCCAATTCTGACCCAAAGAGTGATGACGATCGAGGATCGAGGTCAATTCTGACCTAACTTAGGTGACGATCCAAGATCGCGACCAATTCTGACCCAAGAATGGTAACGACCGAGGATCGAGGCTAATTGTAACCTAACTCAGGCGACGATCCAAGATCGGGGCCAATTCTGGCCTAAGAGTGTTGATGATCTAGGGCCGAGGTCAATTCTGACCTAACTCAGGTGACGATCCAAGATCGGGGCCAATTCTGACTCAAAGAGTGGTGACGACCAAGGACCGAGTCTAATTCTTCCCTAACTCAGGTGACGATCAAAGACCAGGGCCAATTCTGACCTAAGAGTAGTGACGACCGAGGACTGTGGTCAATACTGACCAACCTCAGGTGAGGATCCAAGACCGTGGCCAATTCTGACCCAAAGAGTGGTGACGACCGAGGACAGAGGTCAATTCTGACCTAACTCAGGGGACAATCCAAGACCGGGGCCAATTTTGACCCAAGAGTGGTGACGATGACTGAGGACCGATGTCAATTCTGACCTAATTTAGGTTACGATCTAAGATCGGGGCCAATTCTGACCCAAAGAGTGATGAAGACCGAGGATCGACATCAATTCTGGCCTAACTCAGGTGACGATCCAAGATCGGGGACAATTCTGACCCAAAGTGTGGTGACGACCGAGGATCGAGGACAATTCTGACCTGACTCAGGTGGTGATCCAAGACCGGGGCCAATTCTGGCCTAAGAGTGGTGACGATCGAGGATCGATGTCAATTCTGACCTAACTCAAGTGACGATCCAAGACCAGGGTCAATTCTGACCCAAAGAGTGGTGACGACCGAGGACTGAGGCCAATTCTGACCTAATTCAGGTGACGATCCAAGACTGGGGCCAATTCTGACCCAAGAGTGGTGACGACCGAGGACCGAGGTCATTTCTGACCTAAATCAGATGACGATGCAAGACCGGGGCCAATTCTGACCCAAAGAGTGGTGACGACCGAGGACAGAGGTCAATTCTGACCTAACTCAGGTGACGATCCATGACCGGGCCCAATTCTGACCCAAGATTGGTGACGACTGAGGACCGAGGCTAATTCTGACCTAACTCAGGTGATGATCCAAGATCGGGGACAATTCTGACCTAAGAGTGGTGACGACCGAGGACCGAGGTCATTTCTGACCTAAATCAGGTGATGATCCAAGATCGGGGCCAATTCTGAGCCAATGTGTGGTGAGGACCGAGGACAGAGGTCAATTCTGACCTAACTTAGGTGACGATCCAAGACCGGGGCCAATTCTGACCCAAGAGTGGTGACGACTGAGGACCGAGGCTAATTTTGACCTAACCCAGGTGATGATCCAAGACTGGGGACAATTCTGGCACAAGATTGGTGATGATCGAGGTCCGAGGTCAATTCTGACCTAACTCAGGTGACGATCTAAGACCGGGGACAATTCAGACCCAAAGAGTGGTCACGATCGAGGACCGAGGTCAATTCTGACCTAACTCAGGTGACGATCCAAGACCGGGGCCAATTTTGACCCAAAGAGTGATGACAACCGAGGATCGAGGTCAATTCTTACCTAACACAAGTGATGATAGAAGATCGAGACCAATTTTGACCCAAGAATGGTAAAGATCGAGGACCGAGGCTAATTGTAACCTAACTCAGGCAACGATCCAAGATCGGGGCCAATTCTGGCCCAAGAGTGGTGATGACCGAGGACAGAGTCCTATTCTTACCTAACTCAGTTGAGGATCCAAGATCGGGGCCAATTCTGACCTAAAGAATGGTGACGACCGAGGATAGAGTCCTATTCTTACCTAACTCAGGTGATGATCCAAGACCGGGGCCAATTCTGACCCAAAGAGTTGTGACGAGCGAGGATAGAGGCAAATTCTGACCTAACTCAGGGGACAATCCATGACCAAAGGCCAATTCTGACCCAAGAGTGGTGACGATGATCGAGGACCGAGGTCAATTCTGACCTAACTCCTGTGGCGATCCAAGATCGGGGTCAATTCTGACCCAAGAGTGGTGACGACCGAGGATCGAGCCCAATTCTGAACTAATTCAGGTGACGATCCAAGACCGGGGCCAATTCTGACCCAAAGTGTGGTGACGACCGAGGATCAAGGCCAATTCTAACCTAACTCAGGTGACGATACAAGATCGAGGCCAATTCTGACCCAAGTGTGGTGATGACTGAGGACCGAGGTCAATTCTGACCTAACTCAGGTGACGATCCAAGACCGGGGCTAATTCCAGCCCAAGAGTGGTGACGACCGAGGATCGAGGTCAATTCTGACCTAACTCAGGTGACGATCCAAGATCGGGGTCAATTCTGACCCAGGAGTGGTGACGATCGCGGATCGAGGTCAATTCTGACCTAATTTAGGTTACGATCAAAGACCGAGGCCAATTCTGACCCAAAGAGTGATGACGATCGAGGATCGAGGTCAATTCTGACCTAACTTAGGTGAGGATCCAAGATCACGACCAATTCTGACCCAAGAATGGTAACGACCGAGGACCGAGGCTAATTGTAACCTAACTCAGGCGACGATCCAAGATCGGGGCCAATTCTGGCCTAAGAGTGTTGATGATCTAGGGCCGAGGTCAATTCTGACCTAACTCAGGTGACGATCCAAGATCGGGGCCAATTCTGACTCAAAGAGTGGTGACGACCAAGGACCGAGTCTAATTCTTCCCTAACTCAGGTGACGATCAAAGACCGGGGCCAATTCTGACCTAAGAGTGGTGACGACCGAGGACTGTGGTCAATACTGACCAACCTCAGGTGAGGATCCAAGACCGTGGCCAATCCTGACCCAAAGAGTGGTGACGACCGAGGACAGAGGTCAATTCTGACCTAACTCAGGGGACAATCCAAGACCGGGGCCAATTTTGACCCAAGAGTGGTGACGATGACCGAGGACCGATGTCAATTCTGACCTAATTTAGGTTACGATCTAAGATCGGGGCCAATTCTGACCCAAAGAGTGATGAAGACCGAGGATCGACATCAATTCTGGCCTAACTCGTTTGACGATCCAAGATCGGGACTTATTATGTCCCAAGAGTGGTGACGACCGAGGACAGAGGTCAATTCTAACCTGACTCAGGTGATGATCCAAGACCGGGGCCAATTCTGGCCTAAGAGTTGTGATGACCGAGGATCGAGGTCAATTCTGACCTAACTCGGGTAACGATCCAAGACCGGGGTCAATTCTGACCCAAGAGTTGTGACGATCGAGGATCGAGGTCAATTCTGACCTAACTCAGGTGACGATCCAAGATCGGGGCCAATTCTGGCCCAAACAGTGGTGACGACCGAGGACCGAGGCCAATTCTGACCTAATTCAGGTGACGATCCAAGACTGGGGCCAATTCTGACCCAAGAGTGGTGACGACCGAGGACCGAGGTCATTTCTAACCTAAATCAGGTGATGATCCAAGACCGGGGCCAATTCTGACCCAAAGAGCGGTGACGACCGAGGACAGAGGTCAATTTTGACCTAACTCAGGTGACGATCCATGACCGGGCCCAATTCTGACCCAAGATTGGTGATGACTGAGGACCGAGGCTAATTCTGACCTAACTCGGGTGATGATCCAAGATCGGGGCCAATTCTGACCTAAGAGTGGTGACGACCGAGGATCGAGGTCATTTTTGACCTAAATCAGGTGATGATCCAAGATCGGGGCCAATTCTGAGCCAATGTGTGGTGATGACCGAGGACAGAGGTCAATTCTGACCTAACTTAGGTGACGATCCAAGACCGAGGCCAATTCTGACCCAAGAGTGGTGACGACTGAGGACTGAGGCTAATTTTGACCTAACCCAGGTGATGATCCAAAACTGGGGCCAATTCTGGCCCAAGATTGGTGATGATCGAGGTCCGAGGTCAATTCTGACATAACTCAGGTGACGATCTAAGACCGGGGCCAATTCAGACCCAAAGAGTGGTCACGATCGAGGACCGAGGTCAATTCTGACCTAACTCAGGTGACGATCCAAGACCGGGGCCAATTTTTACCCAAAGAGTGATGACGACCGAGGATCGAGGTCAATTCTGACCTAACACAAGTGATGATCCAAGATCATGACCAATTTTGACCCAAGAATGGTAACGATCGAGGACCGAGGCTAATTGTAACCTAACTCAGGCCACGATCCAAGATCGTGGCCAATTTTGGCCCAAGAGTGGTGATGATCGAGGAACGAGGTCAATTCTCACCTAACTCAGGTGACGATCCAAGATCGGGGCCAATTCCGACTCAAAGAGTGGTGACGACCGAGGATGGAGTCCTATTCTTACCTAACACAGGTGAAGATCCAAGACCGGGGCCAATTCTGACCCAAAGAGTGGTGACGACCGAGGACAGAGGCCAATTCTGACCTAACTCAGGGGACAATCCAAGACCAAAGGCCAATTCTGACCCAAGAGTGGTGACGACGACCGAGGATCGAGGTCAATTCTGACCTAACTCCTGTGGCGATCCAAGATCGGGGTCAATTCTGACCCAAGAGTGGTGACGACCGAGGATCGAGGCCAATTCTGAACTAATTCAGGTGACGATCCAAGATCGGGGACAATTCTGACCCAAAGAGTGATGACGATTGAGGATCGAGGTCAATTCTGACCTAACCCAGGTGACGATCCAAGATCGCGACCAATTCTGACCCAAGAATGGTAACGACCGAGGACCGAGGCCAATTGTAACCTAACTCAGGCGACGATCCAAGATCGGGGCCAATTCTGGCCCAAGTGTGTTGATGATCTAGGGCCGAGGTCAATTCTGACCTAACTCAGGTGACGATCCAAGATGACTCAAAGAGTGGTGACGACCAAGGACTGAGACTAGTTCTTACCTAACTCAGGTGACGATCAAAGACCGGGGCCAATTCTGACCTAAGAGTGGTGACGACCGAGGACTGTGGTCAATACTGACCAATCTCAGGTGAGGATCCAAGACCGTGGCCAATTTTGACCCAAAGAGTGGTGACGACCGAGGACAAAGGCCAATTCTGACCTAACTCAGGGGACAATCCAAGACCGGGGCCAATTCTGACCCAAGAGTGGTGACGATGACCGAGGACCGAGGACCGAGGTCAATTCTGACCTAATTTAGGTTACGATCCAAGATCGGGGCCAATTCTGACCCAAAGATTGATGAAGACCAAGGATCGACATCAATTCTGGCCTAACTCAGGTGACGATCCAAGATCGCGACCAATTCTGACCCAAGAGTGGTGACGACCGAGGACAGAGGTCAATTCTAACCTGACTCAGGTGATGATTCAAGATCGGGGCCAATTATGGCCTAAGAGTTGTGACGACCGAGGATCGAGGTGAATTCTGACCTAACTCAGGTAACGATCCAAGACCGAGGTCAATTCTGACCCAAGAGATGTGACGACTGAGGATCGAGGTCAATTCTAACCTAACTCAGGTGACGACCCAAGATCGGGGCCAATTTTGGCCCAAGAGTGGTGACGATCGAGGACCGAGGTCAATTCTGACCTAACTCAGGTGACGATCCAAGACAGAGGCCAATTCTGACCCAAGAGTGGTGACGACTGAGGACAGAGGTCAATTCTAACCTGACTCAGGTGGTGAGCTAAGACCGGGGCCAATTCTGGCCTAAGAGTGGTGACGATCGAGGATCGATGTCAATTCTGACCTAACTCAGGTGACGATCCAAGACCGGGGTCAATTCGGAACCAAAGAGTGGTGACGACCGAGGACTGAGGCCAATTCTGACCTAATTCAGGTGACAATCCAAAACTGGGGCCAATTCTGACCCAAGAGTGGTGACGACCGAGGACCGAGGTCATTTCTGACCTAAATCAGATGACGATCCAAGACCGGGGCCAATTCGGACCCAAAGAGTGGTGACGACCGAGGACAGAGGTCAATTCTGACCTAACTCAGGTGACGATCCATGGCCGGGCCCAATTCTGACCCAAGAGTGGTGACGACTGAGGACCGAGGCTAATTCTGACCTAACTCAGGTGATGATCCAAGACCGGGGCCAATTCTGACCCAAGAGTGGTGACGACCGAGGACCGAGGTCATTTCTGACCTAAATCAGGTGATGATCCAAGATCGGTGCCAATTCTGAGCCAATGTGTGGTGACGACCGAGGACAGAGGTCAATTCTGACCTAACTTAGGTGATGATCCAAGACCGGGGCCAATTCTGACCCAAGAGTGGTGACGACTGAGGACCGAGGCTAATTTTGACCTAACGGAGGTGATGATCAAAGATCGGGGCCAATTCCGGCCCAAGATTGGTGATGATCGAGGTCCGAGGTCAATTCTGACCTAACTCAGGTGACGATCCAAGACCGGGGCCAATTTGGACCCAAAGAGTGATGACGACCGAGGATCGAGGTCAATTCTGACCTAACACAGGTGATGATCCAAGATCGAGACCAATTTTGACCCAAGAATGGTAACAATCGAGGACCAAGACTAATTGTAACCTAACTCAGGCAACAATCAAAGATCGGGGCCAATTTTGGCCGAAGAGTGGTGATGATCGAGGACCAAGGTCAATTCTCACCTAACTCAGGTGACGATCCAAGATCGAGGCCAATTCTAACTCAAAGAGTTGTGCGACCGAGGACGGAGTCCTATTCTTACCTAACTCAGGTGACGATCCAAGACTGGGGCCAATTCTGACCCAAAGAGTGGTGACGACCGAGGACAGAGGCCAATTCTGACCTAACTCAGGGGACAATCCAAGACTAAAGGCCGATTCTGACCCAGGAGTGGTGACGATGACCGAGGACCGAGGTCAATTTTAACCTAACTCCTACGGCGATCCAAGATCGGGGTCAATTCTGACCCAAGAGTGGTGACGACCGAGGATCGAGGCCAATTCTGAACTAATTCAGATGACGATCCAAGACCGGGGCCAATTCAGACCCAAAGTGTGGTGATGACCAAGGATCGAGGCCAATTCTGACCTAACTCAGGTGACGATCTAAGACCGGGGCCAATTCCAGCCCAAGAGTGGTGACGACCGAGGATCGAGGTCAATTCTGACCTAACTCAGGTGACGATCCAAGACCGGGGTCAATGCTGACCCAAGAGTGGTGACCATCGCGGATCGAGGTCAATTCTGACCTAATTTAGGTTACGATCCAAGACCGAGGCCAATTCTGACCCAAAGAGTGATGACGACCGAGGATCGAGGTCAATTCTGACCTAACTCAGATGACGATCCAAGATCGAGACCAATTTTGACCCAAGAATGGTAACGACCGAGGACCGAGGCTAATTGTAACCTAACTCAGGCGACGATCCAAGATCGGGGCCAATTCTGGCCCAAGAGTTTTGATGATCTAGGACCGAGGTCAATTCTGACCTAACTCAGGTGACGATCCAAGATCGGGGCCAATTCTGACTCAAAGAGTGGTGATGACCAAGGACCGAGTCTAATTCTTACCTAACTCAGGTGACGATCAAAGACCGGGGCCAATTCTAACCTAAGAGTGGTGACGACCGAGGACTGTGCTCAATTCTGACCAACCTCAGATGAGGATCCAAGACCGGGGCCAATTCTGACCCAAAGAGTGGTGACGACTGAGGACAGAGGCCAAATCTTACCTAACTCAGGGGACAATCCAAGACCGGGGCCAATTCTGACCCAAGAGTGGTGACGATGACCGAGGACCGAGGTCAATTCTGACCTAATTTAGGTTACGATCCAAGATCGGGGCCAATTTTGACCCAAAGAGTGATGAAGACCGAGGATCGACGTCAATTCTGGCCTAACTCAGGTGACGATCCAAGATCGGGACCAATTCTGACCCAAGAGTGGTGACGACCGAGGACAGAGGTCAATTCTAACCTGACTCAGGTGATGATCCAAGACCGGGGCCAATTCTGGCCTAAGAGTTGTGACGACCGTGGATCGAGGTCAATTCTGACCTAACTCTGGTAACGATCCAAGACCGGGGTCAATTCTGACCCAAGAGTTGTGATGACCGAGGATCAAGGTGTAATACCCCGTACTTTTAAAGATATTTAAGTTACAAAGGTGGGCATAATTTGGTAAATTGAGGAATTACTCTGAATAGTAATTATTGAATTTATGAGTGAAATTGAATAAATTCAGAATATAAAGTAAATATTAAATATTAGTTTGTAAGTGCCAGATTAATATTTACATGGATTATTTTTAATTACATGTCGCAAGTTGGGTAAAGCGACAAAGAAAATATTTTAAATTGGAAAATACGCATATTGAACATGTTGGGGAAAAATTAATGAATTTTAGTTAAGTACCTCGGATGGAGATTTTGACTGCGCCATTAGGTTCGGAATGGCCGAGATAGTCAAAATAGACTACCTGGGGGTAGTATTTGGGTTCTGGACATTTTTGGACTAGTAGGGGCTCGTAAACGGGTACAGGAGTCATTTAGCAATTGGGCATTTACCCAATTTCGGGTTTAAAGACTTAAGCAGCCCCCTTTCCCTTTCATTTCTGCCCTAAGAGAGAGAAGAGAGTAGAGAGAAGGAAGAGAAGAAGAAGAAGAAGAAGAAGAAGAAGAAGAAGAAGAAAGAAAAGAAGAAGAAGAGAAGGAAAATCCAGCCAAATTCGCGGGATTCGACTCGAGAACGTCGGATTTATTCCACAAGGCAAGTGTTTAACTTGCATATTGATTTAGTGTGTTAATTTCTCATATTGTAGTTGGTATAAAACTAAAGATTTTTGGGTTGAAATTTCGTGGATCAAAGGGGTTTTCGAAAGATTAAAACGGATATAACTCGATTAATACCCAATTTGAGAAACTTGAAATTAATTGAAATTAATTGTTGGATCTGGGTTCTAGGATGATTGGAACCCTTTGAATGTGTGTATTTATGGTTATTTGAGGTTGAATGATGATGAGAGAGGAGATAAAAAGCTTGGATGTGTTTTAATGGAGGTTTGGATTTTTGGAGAAGAAGGTGAATAGTGACAAGCCCACTTCCGGGCTATTTCGGACAGGAAGACAACCGATTCAGCTCTCGGTCAAAACACGAAAGTTGTAGATAATTTCGATACGGTCACGTGGGCACTAACCGCGTATTTTTATGATTTTTCTTTGAATTGTTATGATTTTTACAAGATGGCAGTTCCGGGGTGAAATCACCAACTCGGAAATTGGAAAAATAAAGGCTAGAATTATTTGGAGATAAATATTTGGGGTTCCTAAAAATAGTGTGGGGACTTCTAAATATTTTTTTTAGGAAGGCGTGTACCTTGGGTTAGTTGAAAGTAAAATCCAAGATTTACCCAAATAGGGGTGTTCGTGAGGAAAAATACTTAAAGGGGTATTTAAGTGTGATTTGAATGTTAAATAAGGGAACATGTATTGGGGTAGTGTTTTAATTGTGTGACGGCTTGTATTATTGTGAATGAGAATATTCAAGGTTATTGGCTATCGTTACGAGAGTTTGGAGATATAGCCATAAAAGATTGAGAATAGATATATAATATATATCGGTGTCGTTGGTATTGTCATCGTGCGGTGAGAAAATATCGGAAATGATGTATTGAGGAATAGTTAAAATTGATTAATGCGTAGGATATTCGAGAGATAAATATACTACGTGGGAAATTTATTATACGGGTTGTCCGTATGCTCGAATGTTATTATATACATGGGTTAAATAATTACCTATGGGGAATTATGTATAGGTGAGAGAAATACCTATAATTATAATATGGTTGTGTGAATACCAAATTGATGATATATGTATATAGGTGGAATGTGTACCTATATGATTTTTTATTATGTGTATGACATACCTACCATACTTGCTATCATGGGAGGTTGACGTTCGAAAGAGGACAATCTTATCCTGTGTTGCCTTCGGGGGGATTTTAGATTTGGTACCTCAAGAACATAGGGCAATGAAAGGCTTATTTGTGAGTTGATAAGTCCGCTGCTTATGGGAGCGTAGGTATGTGCATGACCCGTAGGTACGTGAACTATGTTCGCCTCCAATACGTGTGATTTGTATTGTTACAGTTCCTGAGTGATGTGGAACGAGTAATCATTTTTGTACGAGATGTACTTGGATTGGATAGCAGAGTATGAGTGCACCGCAGCTGAGGCTAGGGGTGCTATATATCTATATATGTATTGCGATTAACATATATGTGTACTTGAGATAATTCACGGATGCTTAGTAAATGAGAATGACTAAGCCACTTATATTATAGTTCGGTGGATGATTAATATACTTGTTGCGTATAGTATACTGTTGATATATATGAGATGAGATATCATATGACCTAACCTTGTATAAAGTGAAAAGAATGAATAAAGTGTGATATTACTTCCGGTAGATTTATATCCGGATTTATATGAATGCGAATAATAGGTTCTAATGAGAACTATTAATAAATACGAGATGGTATAAATATGTTATGTACTGAAGGCCTAATGGATCCCGGTGATCAACATTGTCACGTAGTAGTGTATCGGGGGGGTTCCTTGTTTGGATTTCGCTTCGCGAGACACCCCACACACGAACGTAACGTAATGTTGGGAATGGGGAGAAGTTTAGTCCTTAGTACCCGAATCGATGAGGTTTATTAGAAGATGGGTAATTACATTAGTTAGGTAGGGTAGCTTAACTAGGTTGTCTAAAATGGTATGCGCTAGTTGTGCACTGTTAGAAGAGGGGTGAGGTGTATCTCATGTGAGAGCGATACCAGTTTAAAATATGAGAAATAACATATTTTAAAATATGGATTTTATGCACTTGCTAAAATATTTTCAACCATCGGGCTCTGACCCATTTTCTCTACTTTTCCCCTCTCTTGCTATATATATATATATATATATATATATATTGGTGTCCAGACACAGGGACGCCTGGATAATAATTCATTCGAGTCAGACGTTTGCTGCAGCAGCTGTGGATGCAAGCAAGTTTATTGTAGACGCTTCCATCATTGAGATCTAGATAGGAGGTATTGTAGTCATATTCGGGCTAATGTCCCAACTGTACTCATTTATTCATTTACCGCCTTTTGTGTGGAATTTGATTTGGTTGTATTATTTGGACCGAGTGTTCGGTTATTTTACTTTATTTTATTTCAGTTGTTGCATATAAACTGTTGTCCTTATTCTATTTGGATGGTTTGGTTAAAAAGATTAGTTAATTTAAAATTTTGACGTCGTCCTAATAGGATATTAGTAATTAATTAGTTTTCGACAGTGATGTTAAGAATGAACCACATGAGACTCCTGTTTTAATTTGATATAGGAGTGATTGCCCGGTATTTTATTAGGCGGGGTGTCACACAAGGTCAATTCTGACCTAACTCAGGTGACGATCCAAGATCGGGGCCAATTCTGGCCCAAGAGTGGTGACGATCGAGGACCGAGGTCAATTCTGACCTAACTCAGGTGACGATCCAAGACAGAGCCCAATTCTGACCCAAGAGTGGTGACGACCGAGGACAGAGGTCGATTCTAACCTGACTAGGTGGTGATCCAAGACCGGGGCCAATTCTGACCCAAGAGTGGTGACGACCGATGACCGAGGTCATTTATGACCTAAATCAGGTGACGATCCAAGACCGGGGCCAATTCTGACCCAAAGAGTGGTGACGACCGAGGACAGAGGTCAATTCTGACCTAACTCAGGTGGCGATCCACGACCGGGCCCAATTCTGACCCAAGAGTGGTGACGACTGAGGACCGAGGCTAATTCTGACCTAACTCAGGTGATGATCCAAGACTGGGGCCAATTCTGACCTAAGAGTGATGACGACCGAGGACCGAGGTCATTTCTGACCTAAATCAGGTGATGATCTAAGATCGGGGCCAATTCTGAGCCAATGTGTGGTGACGACGGAGGACAGAGGTCAATTCTGACCTAACTTAGGTGACGATCTAAGATCGGGGCCAATTCTGACCCAAGAGTGGTGACGACTGAAGATCGAGGCTAATTTTGACCTAACTCAGGTGATGATCCAAGACCGGGGCCAATTTCGGCCCAAGATTGGTGATGATCGAGGTCCGAGGTCAATTCTGACCTAACTCAGGTGACGATCTAAGACCGGGGCCAATTCAGACCCAAAGAGTGGTCACAATCGAGGACCGTGGTCAATTCTGACCTAACTCAGGTGACGATCCAAGATCGGGGCCAATTTTGACCCAAAGAGTGATGACGACCGAGGATCGAGGTCAATTCTGACCCAACACAGGTGATGATCCAAGATCGAGACCAATTTTGACCCAAGAATGGTAACGATCGAGGACCGACGTTAATTGTAACCTAACTCATGCCACGATCCAAGATCGGGGCCAATTCTGGCCCAAGAGTGGTGATGATCGAGGACCGAGGTCAATTCTCACCTAACTCAGGTGACGATCCAAGATCGGGGCCAATACTGACTCAAAGAGTGGTGACGACCGAGGACGGAGTCCTATTCTTACCTAACTCAGGTGATGATCCAAGACAGGGGCCAATTCTGACCCAAAGAGTGGTGACGACCGAGGACAGAGGCCAATTCTGACCTAACTCAGGGGACAATCCAAGACCAAAGGCCAATTCTGACCCAAGAGTGGTGACGATGACCGAGGATCGAGGACAATTCTGGCCTAACTCCTGTGGCGATCCAAGATCGGGGTCAATTCTGACACAAGAGTGGTGACGACCGAGGATCGAGGCCAATTCTGAACTAATTCAGGTGACGATCCAAGACCGGTGCCAATTCTGACCCAAAGTGTGGTGACGATCGAGGATCGAGGCCAATTCTGACCTAACTCAGGTGACGATACAAGACCGAGGCCAATTCTGACCCAAGTGTGGTGATGACTGAGGATCGAGGTCAATTCGGTCCAAACTCAGGTGATGATCTAAGACCGGGGCCAATTCTGACCTAAGAGTGGTGACGACCAAGGACCGAGGGCATTTCTGACCTAAATCAGGTGATGATCCAAGATCGGGAACAATTTTGGCCTAATAGTGGTGACGATCGAGGTCAATTCTTACCTAATTCAGGTGATGATCCAAGACCGGGGCCAATTCTGGGCCCAGAGTGGTGACGACCAAGGACCGAGGTCAATTCTGACCTAACTGAGGTGACTATCTAAGATTGGGGCAAATTCTGACCCAAAGAGTGGTGATGACCGAGGATCGAGGCCACTTCTGACCTAACTCAGGTGGCAATCCAATACCGGGTCCAATTCCAGCCCAAGAGTGGTGACGACCGAGGATCGAGGTCAATTCTGACCTAACTCAGGTGACGATCCAAGATCGGGGTCAATTCTGACCCAAGAGTGGTGACGATCGCGGATCGAGCTCAATTCTGACCTAATTTAGGTTACGATCCAAGATCGGGGCCAATTCTGAACCAAAGAGTGATGACGATCAAGGACCGAGGTCAATTCTGACCTAACTCAGGTGACGATCCAAGATCGGGGACAATTTTGACCCAAAGAGTGATGACGACCGAGGATCGAGGTCAATTCTGACCTAACACAGGTGATGATCCAAGATCGAGACCAATTTTGACCCAAGAATGGTAACGATCGAGGATCGAGGCTAATTGTAACCTAACTCAGGCCACGATCCAAGATCGGGCCAATTCTGGCCCAAGAGTGGTGATGATCGAGGACCGAGTTCAATTCTCACCTAACTCAGGTGACGATCCAAGATCGGGGCCAATACTGACTCAAAGAGTGGTGACTACCGAGGACGGAGTCCTATTCTTACCTAACTCAGGTGACGATCCAAGATCGGGGCCAATTCTGACCCAAAGAGTGGTGACGACCGAGGACAGAGGCCAATTCTGACCTAACTCAGGGGACAATCCTAGACCAAAGGCCAATTCTGACCCAAGAGTGGTGACGATGACCAAGGACCGAGGTGAATTCTGACCTAACTCCTGTGGCGATCCAAGATCGGGGTCAATTCTGACCCAGGAGTGGTGACGACCGAGGATCGAGGAAAATTCTGAACTAATTCAGGTTACGATCCAAGACTGGGGCCAATTCTGACCCAAAGTGTGGTGACGATCGAGGATCGAGGCCAATTCTGACCTAACTCAGGTGACGAAACAAGACCGAGGCCAATTCTGACCCATGTGTGGTGATGACTGAGGACCGAGGTCAATTCGGACCTAACTCAGGTGACGATCCAAGACCGGGGCCAATTCTGACCTAAGAGTGGTGACGGCCGAGGACCGAGGTCATTTCTTACCTAAATCAGGTGATGATCCATGATCGGGAACAATTCTGGCCTAATAGTGGTGACGACCGATGTCAATTCTTACCTAATTCAGGTGATGATCCAAGACAGGGGCCAATTCTGGGCCAAGAGTGGTGACGACCAAGGACCGAGGTCAATTCTGACCTAACTGAGGTGACAATCTAATATCGGGGCAAATTCTGACCCAAAGAGTGGTGATGACCGAGGATCGAGGCTAATTCTGAACTAACTCAGGTGACAATCCAAGACCGGGTCCAATTCCAGCCCAAGATTGATGACGATCGAGGATCGAGGTCAATTCTGACCTAACTCAGGTGACGATCCAAGATCGAGACCAATTCTGATCCAAGAATGGTAACGACCGAGGACCGAGGCCAATTATAACCTAACTCAGGCGACGATCCATGATCGGGGCCAATTCTGGCCCAAGAGTGGTGATGATTGAGGACCGATGACAATTCTGACCTAACTTAGGTGACGATCCAAGATCAGGGCCAATTCTGACTCAAAGAGTGGTGACGATCGAGAACCGAGTCCAATTCTTAACTAACTCAGGTGACGATAAGAGTGGTGACGACCGAGGATCGTGGTCAATTCTAACCAACCTCAGGTGACGATCTAGGACCGGGGCTAATTATGACCCAAAGAGTGGTGACGATCGAAGACAGAGGCCAATTCTGACCTAACTCAGGGGATAATCCAAGATCGGGGCCAATTCTGACCCAAGAGTGGTGACGATGACCGAGGACCGAGGTCAATTCTGACCTAATTTAGGTTACGATCCAAGATCGGGGCCAATTCTGACCCAAAGAGTGATGAAGACCGAGGATCGAGGTCAATTCTGACCCAACTCAGGTGACGATCCGAGATCGGGGCAAATTCTGACCCAAGAGTGGTGATGACCGAGGACAGAGGTCAATTCTAACCTGTCTCAGGTGATGATCCAAGACCGGGGCCAATTCTGGCCAAAGAGTTGTGACGACCTAGGATCGAGGTCAATTCTGACCTAACTCAGGTAACGATCCAAGACCGGGGTCAATTCTGACCCAAGAGTTGTGACGACCGAGGATCGAGGTCAATTCTGACCTAAATCAGGTGACGATACCAGATCGGGGCCAATTCTCGCCCAAGAGTGTTGACGATCGAGGACTGAGATCAATTCTGACCTAACTCAGGTGACGATCCAAGATCGGAGCCAATTCTGACCCAAGAGTGGTTACGACCGAGGACAGAGGTCAATTCTAACCTGACTCAGGTGATGATCCAAGATCGCGACCAATTCTGTCCTAAGAGTGGTGACGACCAAGGATCGATGTCAATCCTGACCTAACTCAGGTGACGATCCAAGACCGGGGTCAATTCTGACCCAAAGAGTGGTGACGACCGTGGACCGAGGCCAATTCTGACCTAATTCAGGTGACGATCCAAGATTAGGGCCAATTATAACACAAAGAGTGGGGACGACGGAGGCCTGAGGCCGATTCAGACCTAACTCAGGTGACGATCCAAGACCGAGGCAAATTCTGACCCAAGAGTGGTGAGGATCGAGGTCAGTTCTGACCTAATGCACGTGGCGATCTAAGACTGGGGCCAGTTCTAACCCAAAGAGTGGTGACGACCGAGGACCGAGGCCAATTCTGACCTAACTCAGGTGAAGATCCAAGACCGGGGCCAATTCTAACCCAAGAATGGTGATGACTGAGGACCGAGGTCAATTCTGACCTCACTCAGGTGACGATCCAAGATCGGGGCCAATTCTGGCCCAAGAATGGTGATGATCGAGGTCCGAGGTCAATTCTGACCTAACTGAGGTGACGATCCAAGACCGGGGCCAATTCAGACCCAAAGAGTGGTCACGATGGAGGACCAAGGTCAATTCTGACCTAACTCAGGTGACGATCCAAGACAGGGGTCAATTCTGGACTAATAGTGGTGACGATCGAGGTTAATTCTTACCTAATTCAGGTGATGATCCAAGACCGGGGCCAATTATGGCCCAAGAGTGGTGACGACCGAGGAACGAGGTCAATTCAAACCTAACTGAGGTGACGATCTAAGATCGGGGCCAATTCTAGCCCAAGAGTGGAGATGATCGAGGTCCGAGGTCAATTCTAACCTAACTCAGGTGATGATCCAAGACCGGGGCCAATTCAGACCCAAAGAGTGGTCACTATCGAGGACCGAGGTCAATTCTGACTTAACTCAGGTGTCGATCCAAAACAGGGGCCAATTCTGTAATAATAGTGGTGACGACCGAGGTTAATTCTTACCTAATTCAGCTGATGATCCAAGACCGGGGCCAATTTTGGCCCAACAGTGGTGACGACCGAGGACCGAGGTCAATTCTGACCTAACTGAGGTGACGATCTAAGACCGGGACAAATTTGGATCCAAAGAGTGGTGACGACCGAGGATCGAGGCCAATTCTGACCTAACTCAGGTGACGATCCAAGACCGGGGTCAATTCTGGCCCAAGAGTGGTGACGACCGAGGATCGAGGTCATTTCTGACCTAACTCTAGTGACGATCCAAGACCGGGGTCAATTCTGAGCCAAGAGTGGTGACGATCGCGGATCGAGGTCAATTCTGACCTAATTTAGGATATGATCTAAGATCGGGGCCAATTTTGACCCAAAGAGTGATGACGACCAAGGATCGAGGTCAATTCTGACCTAACTCAGGTGATGATCCAAGGCCGAGACCAATTCTGATCCAAGAGTGGTGATGACCGAGGACATAGGTCAATTCTAACCTGACTCAGGTAATGATCCAAGACCGTGGCCAATTCTGGCCTAAGAGTGGTGACGACTGAGGATCGAGGTCAATTCTGACCTAACTGAGGTGACGATCTAAGACCGGGGTCAATTCTGACCTAACTCAGGGGATAATCCAAGACTGGGGCCAATTCTGACCCAAGAGTGGTGACGATGACCGAGGTTCGAGGTCAATTCTGACCTAATTTAGGTTACGATCCAAGATCGGGGCCAATTCTGACCCAAAGAGTGATGAAGACCGAGGATCGAGGTCAATTCTGACCCAACTCAGGTGACGATCCAAGATCGGGGAAAATTCTGACCCAAGAGTGGTGATGACCGAGGACAGAGGTCAATTCTAACCTGTCTCAAGTGATGATCCAAGACCGGGGCCAATTCTGGCCAAAGAGTTGTGACGACCTTGGATCGAGGTCAATTCTGACCTAACTCAGGTAACGATCCAAGACCGGGGTCAATTCTGACCCAAGAGTTGTGACGACCGAGGATCGAGGTCAATTCTGACCTAAATCAGGTGAAGATACCAGATCAGGGCCAATTCTGGCCCAAGAGTGTTGACGATCGAGGACTGAGATCAATTCTGACCTAACTCAGGTGACGATCCAAGATCGGAGCCAATTCTGACCCATGAGTTGTTACGACCGAGGACAGAGGTCAATTCTAACCTGACTCAGGTGATGATCCAAGATCGCGACCAATTATGTCCTAAGAGTGGTGACGACCAAGGATCGATGTCAATCCTGACCTAACTCAGGTGATGATCCAAGACCGGGGTCAATTCTGACCCAAAGAGTGGTGACGACCGTGGACCGAGGTCAATTCTGACCTAATTGAGGTGACGATCCAAGATTAGGGCCAATTATAACACAAAGAGTGGGGACGACGGAGGCCTGAGGCCGATTCAGACCTAACTCAGGTGACGATCCAAGACCGAGGCAAATTCTGACCCAAGAGTGGTGAGGACCGAGGTCAGTTCTGACCTAATGCATGTGGCGATCTAAGACTGGGGCTAGTTCTAACCCAAAGAGTGGTGACGACCGAGGACCGAGGCCAATTCTGACCTAACTCAGGTGAAGATCCAAGACCGGGGCCAATTCTAACCCAAGAATGGTGATGACTGAGGACCGAGGTCAATTCTGACCTAACTCAGGTGACGATCCAAGATCGGGGCCAATTCTGGCCCAAGAATGGTGATGATCGAGGTCCGAGGTCAATTCTGACCTAACTGAGGTGACGATCCAAGACCGGGGCCAATTCAGACCCAAAGAGTGGTCACGATGGAGGACCAAGGTCAATTCTGACCTAACTCAGGTGACGATCCAAGACAGGGGTCAATTCTGGACTAATAGTGGTGACGATCGAGGTCAATTCTTACCTAATTCAGGTGATGATCCAAGACCGGGGCCAATTCTGGCCCAAGAGTGGTGACGACCGAGGAACGAGGTCAATTCAAACCTAACTGAGGTGACGATCTAAGATCGGGGCCAATTCTAGCCCAAGAGTGGAGATGATCGAGGTCCGAGGTTAATTCTAACCTAACTCAGGTGATGATCCAAGACCGGGGCCAATTCAGACCCAAAGAGTGGTCACTATCGAGGACCGAGGTCAATTCTGACTTAACTCAGGTGTCGATCCAAAACAGGGGCCAATTCTGTAATAATAGTGGTGACGACCGAGGTCAATTCTTACCTAATTCAGCTGATGATCCAAGACCGGGGCCAATTTTGGCCCAACAGTGGTGACGACCGAGGACCGAGGTCAATTCTGACCTAACTGAGGTGACGATCTAAGACCGGGACAAATTTGGATCCAAAGAGTGGTGACGACCGAGGATCGAGGCCAATTCTGACCTAACTCAGGTGACGATCCAAGACCGGGGTCAATTCTGGCCCAAGAGTGGTGACGACCGAGGATCGACGTCATTTCTGACCTAACTCTAGTGACGATCCAAGACCGGGGTCAATTCTGAGCCAAGAGTGGTGACGATCGTGGATCGAGGTCAATTCTGACCTAATTTAGGATATGATCTAAGATCGGGGCCAATTCTGACCCAAAGAGTGATGATGACCAAGGATCGAGGTCAATTCTGACCTAACTCAGGTGATGATCCAAGGCCGAGACCAATTCTGATCCAAGAGTGGTGATGACCGAGGACATAGGTCAATTATATCCTGACTCAGGTAATGATCCAAGACCATGGCCAATTCTGGCCTAAGAGTGGTGACGACCGAGGATCGAGGTCAATTCTGACCTAACTGAGGTGACGATCTAAGACCGGGGTCAATTTTGACCTAACTCAGGTGATAATCTAAGACTGGGGCCAATTCTGACCCAAGAGTGGTGACGATGACCGAGGTCCGAGGTCAATTCTGACCTAATTTAGGTTACGATCCAAGATCGGGGCCAATTCTGACCCAAAGAGTGATGAAGACCGAGGATCGAGGTCAATTCTGACCCAACTCAGGTGACGATCCAAGATCGGGGAAAATTCTGACCCAAGAGTGGTGATGACTGAGGACAGAGGTCAATTCTAACCTGTCTCAGGTGATGATCCAAGACCGGGGCCAATTCTGGCCAAAGAGTTGTGACGACCTTGGATCGAGGTCAATTCTGACCTAACTCAGGTAACGATCCAAGACCGGGGTCAATTCTGACCCAAGAGTTGTGACGACCGAGGATCAAGGTCAATTCTGACCTAAATCAGGTGAAGATACCAGATCGGGGCCAATTCTGGCCCAAGAGTGTTGACGATCGAGGACTGAGATCAATTCTGACCTAACTCAGGTGACGATCCAAGATCGGAGTCAATTCTGACCCAAGAGTGGTTACGACCGAGGACAGAGGTCAATTCTAACCTGACTCAGGTGATGATCCAAGATCGCGACCAATTATGTCCTAAGAGTGGTGACGACCAAGGATCGATGTCAATCCTGACCTAACTCAGGTGACGATCCAAGACCGGGGTCAATTCTGACCCAAAGAGTGGTGACGACCGTGGACCGAGGCCAATTCTGACCTAATTCAGGTGACGATCCAAGATTAGGGCCAATTATAACACAAAGAGTGGGGACGACGGAGTCCTGAGGCCGATTCAGACCTAACTCAGGTGACGATCCAAGACCGAGGCAAATTCTGACCCAAGAGTGGTGAGGACCGAGGTCAGTTCTGACCTAATGCACGTGGCGATCTAAGACTGGGGCCAGTTCTAACCCAAAGAGTGGTGACGACCGAGGACCGAGGCCAATTCTGACATAACTCAGGTGAAGATCCAAGACCGGGGCCAATTCTAACCCAAGAATGGTGATGACTGAGGACCGAGGTCAATTCTGACCTAACTCAGGTGACGATCCAAGATCGGGGCCAATTCTGGCCCAAGAATGGTGATGATCGAGGTCCGAGGTCAATTCTGACCTAACTGAGGTGACGATCCAAGACCGGGGCCAATTCAGACCCAAAGAGTGGTCACAATGGAGGACCAAGGTCAATTCTGACCTAACTCAGGTGACGATCCAAGACAGGGGTCAATTCTGGACTAATAGTGGTGACGATCCAAGACAATTCTTACCTAATTCAGGTGATGATCCAAGACCGGGGCCAATTCTGGCCCAAGAGTGGTGACGACCGAGGAACGAGGTCAATTCAAACCTAACTGAGGTGACGATCTAAGATCGGGGCCAATTCTAGCCCAAGAGTGGAGATGATCGAGGTCCGAGGTCAATTCTAACCTAACTCAGGTGATGATCCAAGACCGGGGCCAATTCAGACCCAAAGAGTGGTCACTATCGAGGACCGAGGTCAATTCTGACTTAACTCAGGTGTCGATCCAAAACAGGGGCCAATTCTGTAATAATAGTGGTGACGACCGAGGTCAATTCTTACCTAATTCAGCTGATGATCCAAGACCGGGGCCAATTTTGGCCCAACAGTGGTGACGACCGAGGACCGAGGTCAATTCTGACCTAACTGAGGTGACAATCTAAGACCGGGACAAATTTGGATCCAAAGAGTGGTGACGACCGAGGATCGAGGCCAATTCTGACCTAACTCAGGTGACGATCCAAGACCGGGGTCAATTCTGGCCCAAGAGTGGTGACGACCGAGGATCGAGGTCATTTCGGACCTAACTCTAGTGACGATCCAAGACCGGGGTCAATTCTGAGCCAAGAGTGGTGACGATCGCGGATCGAGGTCAATTCTGACCTAATTTAGGATATGATCTAAGATCGGGGCCAATTCTGACCCAAAGAGTGATGACGACCAAGGATCGAGGTCAATTCTGACCTAACTCAGGTGATGATCCAAGGCCGAGACCAATTCTGATCCAAGAGTGGTGATGACCGAGGACATAGGTCAATTCTAACCTGACTCAGGTAATGATCCAAGACCGTGGCCAATTCTGGCCTAAGAGTGGTGACGACCGAGGATCGAGGTCAATTCTGACCTAACTGAGGTGACGATCTAAGACCGGGGTCAATTCTGACCTAACTCAGGGGATAATCCAAGACTGGGTCCAATTCTGACCCAAGAGTGGTGACGATGACCGAGGTCCGAGGTCAATTCTGACCTAATTTAGGTTACGATCCAAGATCGGGGCCAATTCTGACCCAAAGAGTGATGAAGACCGAGGATCGAGGTCAATTCTGACCCAACTCAGGTGACGATCCAAGATCGGGGAAAATTCTAACCCAAGAGTGGTGATGACCGAGGACAGAGGTCAATTCTAACCTGTCTCAGGTGATGATCCAAGACCGGGGCCAATTCTAGCCAAAGAGTTGTGACGACCTTGGATCGAGGTCAATTCTGACCTAACTCAGGTAACGATCCAAGACCGGGGTCAATTCTGACCCAAGAGTTGTGACGACCGAGGATCGAGGTCAATTCTGACCTAAATCAGGTGAAGATACCAGATCGGGGCCAATTCTGGCCCAAGAGTGTTGACGATCGAGGACTGAGATCAATTCTGACCTAACTCAGGTGACGATCCAAGATCGGAGCCAATTCTGATCCAAGAGTGGTTACGACCGAGGACAGAGGTCAATTCTAACCTGACTCAGGTGATGATCCAAGATCGCGACCGATTATGTCCTAAGAGTGGTGACGACCAAGGATCGATGTCAATCCTAACCTAACTCAGGTGACGATCCAAGACCGGGGTCAATTCTGACCCAAAGAGTGGTGACGACCGTGGACCAAGGCCAATTCTGACCTAATTCAGGTGACGATCCAAGATTAGGGCCAATTATAACACAAAGAGTGGGGACGACGGAGGCCTGAGGCCGATTCAGACCTAACTCAGGTGACGATCCAAGACCGAGGCAAATTTTGACCCAAGAGTGGTGAGGACCGAGGTCAGTTCTGACCTAATGCACGTGGCGATCTAAGACTGGGGCCAGTTCTAACCCAAAGAGTGGTGAAAACCGAGGACCGAGGCCAATTCTGACCTAACTCAAGTGAAGATCCAAGACCGGGGCCAATTCTAACCCAAGAATGGTGATGACTGAGGACCGAGGTCAATTCTGACCTAACTCAGGTGACGATCCAAGATCGGGGCCAATTCTGGCCCAAGAATGGTGATGATCGAGGTCCGAGGTCAATTCTGACCTAACTGAGGTGACGATCCAAGACCGGGGCCAATTCAGACCCAAAGAGTGGTCACGATGGAGGACCAAGGTCAATTCTGACCTAATTCAGGTGACGATCCAAGACAGGGGTCAATTCTGGACTAATAGTGGTGACGATCGAGGTCAATTCTTACCTAATTCAGGTGATGATCTAAGACCGGGGCCAATTCTGGCCCAAGAGTGGTGACGACCGAGGAACGAGGTCAATTCAAACCTAACTGAGGTGACGATCTAAGATCGGGGCCAATTCTAGCCCGAGAGTGGAGATGATCGAGGTCCGAGGTCAATTCTAACCTAACTCAGGTGATGATCCAAGACCGGGGCCAATTCAGACCCAAAGAGTGGTCACTATCGAGGACCGAGGTCAATTCTGACTTAACTCAGGTGTCGATCCAAAACAGGGGCCAATTCTGTAATAATAGTGGTGACGACCGAGGTCAATTCTTACCTAATTCAGCTGATGATCCAAGACCGGGGCCAATTTTGGCCCAACAGTGGTGACGACCGAGGACCGAGGTCAATTCTGACCTAACTGAGGTGACGATCTAAGACCGGGACAAATTTGGATCCAAAGAGTGGTGACGACCGAGGATCGAGGCCAATTCTGACCTAACTCAGGTGACGATCCAAGACCGGGGTCAATTCTGGCCCAAGAGTGGTGACGACCGAGGATCGACGTCATTTCTGACCTAACTCTAGTGACGATCCAAGACCGGGGTCAATTCTGAGCCAAGAGTGGTGACGATCGCGGATCGAGGTCAATTCTGACCTAATTTAGGATATGATCTAAGATCGGGGCCAATTCTGACCCAAAGAGTGATGATGACCAAGGATCGAGGTCAATTCTGACCTAACTCAGGTGATGATCCAAGGCCGAGACCAATTCTGATCCAAGAGTGGTGATGACCGAGGACATAGGTCAATTCTAACCTAACTCAGGTAATGATCCAAGACCGTGGCCAATTCTGGCCTAAGAGTGGTGACGACCGAGGATCGAGGTCAATTCTGACCTAACTGAGGTGACGATCTAAGACCGGGGTCAATTCTGACCCAAAGAGTGGTGACGACCGAGGACCGAGGCCAATTCTGACCTAATTCAAGTGACGATCCAAGATTGGGGTCAATTCTGACCCAAAGAGTGGCGACGATGGAGGACTGAGGCCGATTCAGACCTAACTCAGGTGAAAATCCAAGACCGGGGCCAATTCTTACCCAAGAGTGGTGACGACCGAGGACCGACGTCATTTCTGACCTAAATCAGGTGACGATCCAAGACTCGGGCCAATTCTTACCCAAAGAGTGGTGATGACCGAGGACCGAGGCCAATTCTGACCTAACTCAGGTGACGATCCAAGGCCGAGGACAATTCTAACCCAGGAGTGGTGATGACTGAGGACCAAGATCAATTCTGACCTAACTCAGGTGACGATCCAAGACCGGGGCCAATTCTGGCCCAAGAGTTGTGACGACCGAGGATCGAGGTCAATTCCGACCTAACTCAGGTAACGATTCAAGACCGGGGTCAATTCTTACCTAAGAGTTGTGACGACCGAGGATCAAGGTCAATTTTGACCTAAATCAGGTGACGATCCAAGATTGGGGCCAATTCTGGCCCAAGAGTGTTGACGATCGAGGACTGAGATCAATTCTGACCTAACTCAGGTGACGATCCAAGACCTGAGCCAATTCTAACCCAAGAGTGGTTACGACCGAGGACACAGGTCAATTCTAACCTGACTCAGGTGATGATCCAAGATCGCGACCAATTCTGGCCTAAGAGTGGTGACGACCGAGGATCGATGTCAATTCTGACCTAACTCAGGTTACGATCCAAGACCGGGGTTAATTCTGACCCAAAGAGTGGTGACGACCGTGGACCGAGGACAATTCCGACCTAATTCAGGTGACGATCCAAGATTGGGGCCAATTCTGACACAAAGAGTGGGGACGACGGAGGACTGAGGCCGATTCAGACCTAACTCAGGTGACGATCCAAGACTGAGGCCAATTCTGACCCAAGAGTGGTGACGACCGAGGTCAGTTCAGACCTAACTCAGGTAACGATCTAAGAATGGGGCCAGTTCTAACCCAAAGAGTGGTGACGACCGAGGACCGAGGCCAATTCTGACCTAACTCAGGTGAAGATCCAAGACCGGGGCCAATTCTAACCCAAGAATGGTGATGACTGAGGACCGAGGTCAATTCTGAACAAACTCAGGTGACGATCCAAGATCGGGGCCAATTTTGGCCCAAGAATGGTGATGATCGAGGTTCGAGGTCAATTCTGACCTAACTGAGGTGACGATCCAAGACCGGGGCCAATTCAGACCCAAAGAGTGGTCACGATGGAGGACCAAGGTCAATTCTGACCTAACTCAGGTGACGATCCAAGACAGGGGTCAATTCTGGACTAATAGTGGTGACGATCGAGGTCAATTCTTACCTAATTCAGGTGATGATCCAAGATCGGGGCCAATTCTGGCCCAAGAGTGGTGACGACCGAGGAACGAGGTCAATTCAAACCTAACTGAGGTGACGATCTAAGATCGGGGCCAATTCTAGCCCAAGAGTGGAGATGATTGAGGTCCGAGGTCAATTCTAACCTAACTCAGGTGATGATCCAAGACTGGGACCAATTCAGACCCAAAGAGTGGTCACTATCGAGGACCGAGGTCAATTCTGACTTAACTCAGGTGTCGATCCAAAATAGGGGCCAATTCTGTACTAATAGTGGTGACGACCGAGGTCAATTCTTTCCTAATTCAGCTGATGATCCAAGACCGGGGCCAATTTTGGCCCAACCGTGGTGACGACCGAGGACCGAGGTCAATTCTGACCTAACTGAGGTGACGATCTAAGATCGGGACGAATTCGGATTCAAAGAGTGGTGACGACCGAGGATCGAGGACAATTCTGACCTAACTCAGGTGACGATCCAAGACCGGGGTCAATTCTGAGCCAAGAGTGGTGATGATCGCGGATCGAGGTCAATTCTGACCTAATTTAGGATATGATCTAAGATCGGGGCCAATTCTGACCCAAAGAGTGATGACGACCAAGGATCGAGGTCAATTCTGACCTAACTCAGGTGGTGATCCAGGGCCGAGACCAATTCTGATCCAAGAGTGGTGATGACCGAGGACATAGGTCAATTCTAACCTGACTCAGGTGATGAACCAAGACCGTGGCCAATTCTAGCCTAAGAGTGGTGACGACCGAGGATCGAGGTCAATTCTGACCTAACTGAGGTGACGATCTAAGACCGGGGTCAATTCTGACCCAAAGAGTGGTGACGACCGAGGACCGAGGCCAATTCTGACCTAATTCAGGTGACGATCCAAGATTGGGGTCAATTCTGACCCAAAGAGTGGTGACGATGGAGGACTGAGGCCGATTCAGACCTAACTCAGGTGAAAATCCAAGGCCGGGGCCAATTCTTACCCAAGACTGGTGACGACCGAGGACCGAGGTCATTTCTGACCTAAATCAGGTGACGATCCAAGAATCGGGTCAATTCTGACCCAAAGAGTGGTGATGACCGAGGACCGAGGCCAATTCTGACCTAACTCAGGCGACGATACAAGACCGGGGCCAATTCTAACCCAAGAGTGGTGATGACTGAGGACCCAGATCAATTCTGACCTAACTCAGGTAACGATCCAAGACCGGGGCCAATTCTGGCACAAGAGTTATGACGACCGAGGATCGAAGTCAATTCCGACCTAACTCAGGTAACGATCCAAGATCGGGGTCAATTCTGACCCAAGAGTTGTGACGACCGAGGATCAAGGTCAATTCTGACCTAACTCAGGTGACGATCCAAGATCGGGGCCAATTCTGGCCCAAGAGTGGTGACGATCGAGGACCTATGTCAATTCTGACCTAGCTCATGTGACGATCCAAGACTGGGGCCAATTCTAACCCAAGAGTGGTTACGACCGAGGACAGAGGTCAATTCTAACCTGACTCAGGTGAAGATCCAAGACCGGGGCCAATTCTGACCGAAAAGTGGTGACGACCGAGGACCGATGTCAATTCTGACCTAACTCAGGTGACGATCCAAGGCCGGGGCCAATTCTGGCCCAATAATTGTGACGATCGAGGATCGAGGTCAATTCTGACCTAACTCAGGTGACGATCCAAGGTAAGGGCCAATTATGGCCCAAGAGTGGTGAGGACCGAGGACCGAGGTCAATTCTAACCTAACTCAGGTGACGATCCAAGACCGGGGTCAATTCTGACCCAAAGAGTGGCGACGACGGATGACTAAGCCCGATTCAGACATAACTCAGGTGACGATCCAAGACCGGGGCCAATTCTGACCCAAGAGTGGTGACGACCGAGGACCGAGGTCATTTCTGACCTAACTCAGGTGACGATCCAAGACCGGGGCCAATTCTGACCCAAAGAGTGGTGACGACCGAGGACCGAGGCCAATTCTGACCTAACTCAGGTGACGATCCAAGACCGGAGTCAATTCTAACCCAAGTGTGGGGATGACTGAGGACCAAGGTCAATTCTGACCTAACTCAGGTGACGATCCAAGACCGGGGCCAATTCTGGCCCAAGAGTTGTGATGACCGAGGATCGAGGTCAATTCTGACCTAACTCAGGTAACAATCCAAGACCAGGGTCAATTCTGACCCAAGAGTTATGACGATCAAGGATTGAGTCAAATTCTGACCTAATTCAGGTGACGATCCAAGATCGGGGCCAATTCAAACCCAAAGAGTGGTGACGACCGAGGACCGGAGCCAATTATGACCTAACTCAGGTGACGATCCATGACGTGGGCCAATTCTGACCCAAGAGTGGTGACGACTGTGGATCGAGGCTAATTCTGACCTAGCTCAGGTGATGATCCAAGACCGGGGCCAATTCAGACCGAAAGAGTGGTCACAATCGAGGACCGAGGTCAATTCTGCCTTAACTCAGGTGTCGATCCAAGACAGGGGCCAATTCTGGACTAATAGTGGTGACGATCGAGGTCAATTCTTACCTAATTCAGCTAATGATCCAAGACCGGGGCCAATTTTGGCCCAAAAGTGGTGACGACCAAGGACCGAAGTCAATTCTGACCTAACTGAGGTGACGATCTAAGATCGGGGCGAATTCGGATCCAAAGAGTGGTGACGACCGAGGATCGAGGCCAATTCTTACCTAACTCAGGTGACGATTCAAGACCGGGTCCAATTCCAACCCAAGAGTGGTGACGACCGAGGATTGAGGTCATTTCTGACCTAACTTAGGTGACGATCCAAGACCGGGGTCAATTCTGACCCAAGAGTGGTGATGATCGCGGATCGAGGTGAATTCTGACCTAATTTAGGTTACGATCCAAGATCGAGGCCAATTCTGACCCAAAGAGAGATGCCGACCGAGGATCGAGGTCAATTCTGACCTAACTCAAGTGACGTTCCAAGATCGAGACCGATTCTGACCCAAGAATGGTAACGACCGAGGACCGAGGCTAATTGTAACCTAAGTCAGGCGACGATCCAAGATCGGGGCTAATTCTGGCCCAAGAGTGTTGATGATCAAGGATCGAGGTCAATTCTGACCTAACTCAGGTGACGATCCAAGATCGGGGCCAATTCTGACTCAAAGAGTGGTGACGACCGAGGACCGAGTCTAATTCTTACAAAATTTAGGTGACGATCAAAGACCGGGGCCAATTCTGACCTAAGAGTGGTGACGACCGAGGACTGTGGTCGATTCAGACCTAACTCAGGTGACGATCCAAGACCGGGGCCAATTCTTACCCAAGAGTGGTGACGACCGAGGACCGAGGTCATTTCTGACCTAAATCAGGTGACGATCTAAGACTCGGGATAATTCTGACCCAAAGAGTGGTGATGACTGAGGACCGAGGCCAATTCTGACCTAACTCAGGTGACGATCCAAGACCGGGGCCAATTCTAACCCAAGAGTGGTGATGATTGTGGACCGAGATCAATTCTGACCTAACTCAGGTGACGATCCAAGACCGGGGCCAATTCTGGCTCAAGAGTTGTGACGACCGAGGATCGAGGTCAATTTCGACCTAACTCCGGTAACTATCCAAGACCGGGGTCATTTTTGACCCAAGAGTTGTAACGACTGAGGATCGAGGTCAATTCTGACCCAACTCAGGTGACGATCAAAGATAAGGGCCAATTATGGCCCAAGAGTGGTGAGGACCGAGGACCGAGGTCAATTCTAACCTAAATTAGGTGACGATCCAAGACCGGGGTCAATTCTGACCCAAAGAGTGGCGACGACGGAGGACTGAGGCCGACTCAGACTTAAATCAGGTGACGATCCAAGACCGGGGCCAATTCTGACCCAAGAGTGGTGACGACCGAGGGCCGAGGTCATTTCTGACCTAACTCAGGTGACGATCCAAGACCAGGGCCAATTGTGACCCAAAGAGTGGTGACGACCGAGGACCGAGGCCAATTCTGACCTAACTCAGGTGACGATCCAAGACCGGGGTCAATTTTAAGTGTGGTGATGACTGAGGAGAGAGGTCAATTCTTACCTAACTCAGGTGACGATCCAAGAACGGGGCCAATACTGACCCAAAGAGTGGCGACGACGGAGGACTGAGGCCGATTCAGACCGAACTCAGGTGATGATCCAAGACCGGGGCCAATTTTGGCCCAAGAGTGGTGATGATCGAGGTCCGACGTCAATTCTGACCTAACTCAGGTGACGATCCAATACCGGGGCCAATTCAGACCCAAAGAGTGGTCACGATCGAGGACCGAGGTCAATTCTGACCTAACTCAGTTGATGATCCAAGATCGGGGCCAATTCTGACCTAATAGTGGTGACGATCGAGTTCAATTCTTACCTAATTCAGGTGATGATCCAAGACCGGGGCCAATTTTGGCCCAAGAGTGGTGATGACCGAGGACCGAGGTCAATTCTGACCTAACTGAGGTGACGATCTAAAACTGGGGGCAATTCTGATCCAAAGAGTGGTGATGACCGAGGCCAATTCAGACCTAACTCAGGTGACGATCCAAGACCGGGGCCAATTCTTGCCCAAGAGTGGTGGCGACCGAGGATCGAGGTCAATTCTGACCTAACCCTAGTGATGATCCAAGACCAGGGTCAATTATGAGCCAAGAGTGGTGACGATCGCGGATCGAGGTCAATTCTGACCTAATTTAGGATATGATCTAAGATCGGGCCCAATTCTGACCCAAAGAGTGATGACGACCAAGGATCGATGTCAATTCTGACCTAACTCAGGCGACGATCTAAGGCCGAGGCCAATTCTGACCCAAGAGTGGTGATGACCGAGGACAGAGGTCAATTCTAACCTGACTCAGGTGATGATCCAAGTCCGGGGCCAATTCTGGCCTAAGAGTGGTGACGACCGAGGATCGAGGTCAATTCTGACCTAACTGAGGTGACGATCTAAGACCGGGGTCAATTCTGACCCAAAGAGTGGTGACGACCGAGGTTCGAGGCCAGTTCTGACCTAATTTAGGTGACGATCCAAGATTGGGGTCAATTCTGACCCAAAGAGTGGTGACGACGGAGGACTGAGGCCGATTCAGACCTAACTCAGGTGACAATCCAAGACCGGGGCCAATTCTTACCCAAGAGTGGTGACGACCGAGGATCGAGGTTATTTCTGACCTAAATCAGGTGACGATCTAAGACTGGGGCCAATTCTGACCCAAAGAGTGGTGTTGACCGAGGACCGAGGACAATTCTGACCTAACTCAGGTGACGATCCAAGACCGGGGCCAATTCTAACCCAAGAGTGGTGATGACTGAGGACCTAAGTCAATTCTGACCTAACTCAGGTGACGATCCAAGACCGGGTTGAATTCTAGCCCAAGAGTTGTGACGACCGAGGATCGATGTCAATTCCGACCTAACTCAGGTAACGATCCAAGATCGGGGTCAATTCTGACCCAGGAGTTGTGACAACCGAGGATCAAGATCAATTCTGACCTAACTCAGGTGATGATCCAAGATCGGGGTCAATTCTGACCCAGAATTGGTGATGACCGAGGACAGAGGTCAATTCTAACCTGACTCAGGTGACGATCCAAGAGCGGGGCCAATTCTGACCCAAGAGTGGTGATGACCGAGGATCGATGTCAATTCTGACCTAACTCTGGTGACGATCTAAGGTCGGGGCCAATTCTGACACAAGAATTCTGACGACCGAGGATCGAGATCAATTCAGACCTAACTCAGGTGACGATCCAAGATAAGGGCCAATTATGGCCCAAGAGTGGTGAGGACCAAGGACCGAGGTCAATTCTAACCTAACTCAGGTGACGATCCAAGACCGGGGTCAATTCTGACCCAAAGAGTGGCAACGACGGAGGACTGAGGCCGATTAAGACCTAACTCATGTGACGATCCATTATCGGGGCCAATTATGACCCAAGAGTGGTGACGATCGAGGACCGAGGTCATTTCTGACCTAACTCAGGTGACGATCCAAGACCGGGGCCAATTCTGACCCAAAGAGTGGTGACGATCGAGGATCGAGGCCAATTCTGACCTAACTCAGGTGACAATAAAGATCGGGGTCAATTTTGACCTAACTCAGGTGACGATCCAAGACCGGGGCCAATTCTAGCCCAAGAGTGGTGACGACCGAGGATCGATATCAATTCTGACCTAACTCAGGTGATGATCCAAGGTCGGGGCCAATTCTGACCCAAGAATTGTGACGACCGAGGATCGAGATCAATTCAGACCTAACTCAGGTGACGATCCAAGATAAGGGCCAATTATGGCCCAAGAGTGGTGAGGACCGAGGTCAATTCTAACTTAACTCAGGTGACGATCCAAGATCGAGGTCAATTCTAACATAACTCAGTAAGACATGAAAAGCCCCCATAGAGTGATGTTAGCTTGATTTTTCTTTAGTTGATCGAGGATCTTACTCTCCTCGATGGTCATTTCTGGCATAGGAAGGTTTTCAACGCCCTTCCCCTTGTCATTTGCTGGTAGCGAGCTTGGAACTTGGTAATGTCTCTCAGATCTGGTCATGTGATTTATTGAAGAAGGGAAAAACTTAAATCCAATTTTTTTCATCAACCTCAGGTTATTCTGCTTCCATGTCTATTTATCCGAGGAGTTCTTCAAATGATATCATCCCACATATGTCGGCTACTGGGGCAGTTCTTCCCAAAGCCTGTTCTTCATTTGAATCTTCGAATTCTTCCCCCCATCCGCTGGCAACAATTTTATTTTCTTCCGTGAAATCCATGCATTCCACAACTTCAACGGCTTTCTCGTATTGGCCTTTCCATTCTATGGGGATACGTGTGATTGAAGGGACCATGCGTCCTTGTAGCTTCAAAGTGTCAAGTAACCCGGTGATACTGCAAATGTTGTTGGTTTACCTGAATGCTTCCGCCATGATCTGGACAACATCCTCTAAGTTGACTTCATCGGTTGGTACTACCCAACTATTTTATTCTCAGGCCCATTTCCGCGCTTCCAAAAATAGCGCACTGAACCTCTCGCAATCGATAATCATCTTTGAGGGTAATTTCAGCCCCGAACTCTAGTAGAAAATTTAATACCTCTCACAATTCCATACTTCCACTTTCAGAACGGGTACGAACAGTGATGCATGCTCTGGTAAGGAGTGACAGTGCCTGATCAACAGGGTTGGTAGGTTGTAGGAGGAAATATGGGCAAAGTTGAAGTTGTTTAGGAGGGTATAGGGGTGTGATTTGGGTTGACGGATTGAAATTCGGGTTTTCTTCCAAGAAGATGGCATTTGTGTGATTTGGGAGTGAACTGTGAGTAGTGTTTTTCTTAGGATTGGCTGGTGGGGCGATGGTACCCCGGTCAATGAGATCTTGGATTATGTTTTGAAGGTGGAAGCATGGGACGATGGTATGGCCAGCTGTTTGGTGAAAGGCGCAATGAGCATCAGTCTTGAAGTTTCTTGGGAGTGGATATGGCAATGGCCGTGGATCCAAGGGCTTAATGAGGTTTCGGCTTAATAGGGGTTGGTAAACTTTGGAGAGGGGAGCATGAAGCTCAGTGTATTCCCTTCAGATGGGGGCATGGAAACTTTTTGGTTCCCATGATGCGGTTGGTTGAGAGATGTTGTTGATGGTTAAGACTGCAGCATTGGCAGGCTGGTCATACTTTATAGGGGTGAACTGTCCGGACACCTTCTTCGGTTCAACTTCTGTTTTGGCAAGACGTTCCTCAATTTCTACTCCTGCTTCTCTGAGAGCTCGAAAGTGGGGGTAGTACTATCCTCCCATGGTTTCTCGGACATGGGGCAAGAAATTCTTCTTCACTATGTTGACTTGTTCTTCCTTTGATGGTCGATTGGTCATGGTAGCTGCTTTTTCCCTCCATCGGGCTATAAAGTTACTGACTGATTCTCCAGAGTTTTTCTTGGGCAGCTCTAAATCACGGCGGGTGACCTCGAACTCTTCGTTGTATTTGTACTGCTACGTGAATTCTCGGGCTACATCCTCCGAGCTACGGATTCTGGATTCCTCAAGGGATAAAAACCATCGGAGAGCACTGTCCTTCAAAGTTTGCTGAAATAATTGGGCTATCACCTCTTTAGAAGCCCCTAGTAGAGTCATGGAACGATGATAACTGCGAAGGTGAATAATTGGGGGGCCACTCCCTCCGAATTTCTCGATATTTGGTATCTTGAACTTCTCGGGTAACCTTGCATTAGGATAAGGAGACATATGGGTGTAGTCCATCTAATTCCCAGAGATTTGGACTTGTTCGAACTTCTTAGTGAGCATTTTAAGATATTCTTTGACTTTTTTCAACTCCTCCTCTTTTGGATAAATGGCCATAGGCAGGTTAGCCACAAGCTGGGCAATGTTTGGCATTAGAAGCTAGGCAGGTGGCGGCCCATTGGCAGGAGGAGCACGTGGAGCGTGCTAATACTCTTTCGAGACCCAGATAGGCTCGGGTGGACTCATAGCACGAGGGAACAGGGTCTCGGGCTCTTGAGGCATAGGAACTTAGTTCCGTTGCATTTCTCGAACCTCAGCTTGGAGGTTGTCAATCTTGGCTACGAGATGAGCTGGGACTGTCGGAAGATCCGATTGTATGACTGGTGGTTGATTTGCATTCTCCATGAAAGATGGATGGATTCTGGATTTGAAAAAAGTAGCAGAGGAGCGGATGAAACTCCGAGGTGATTTGACTGAAGATCGAAGCTAATAGGGAGCCAGACCAAGGGCGTGCGATCGACCTGAGAAGGCGTAGGATGACATTTATTTTTGAGAAAAAATGGAAGAAACTATTTTTGGATTTTTGATAAAAAAGAGGGAAATGTTTTTAGATTTTTAACGAAGAAGGGAGAAATGTTTTTGGATTTTTGGAGACGGAACTCAGCATGATTATTATGATTATTATGTTCTCACTTGTATTTAATTCTTCTAAATACAGTGACGGACGGGACCCGAGCCTGGAAAAGTGGGGTTCTTAATATATGCAAAGCTACGTTTGGACTTGAACCATGCTCGCGGACAGGGTCCCGTTTAAAAAATGCACAAAAATTAGGCGGCAGGCCGACCCGAAATTTCGGCAGAGTTTCGGGTTGAAACCGACAATCTTAAGTGTGTGTCCTAGGTTTGACACCTATATGCGGGTATGTAGTTGGTTGGGTGAATAGACATGCGTTCCCCCCTTTGGCATGACTTCCATGATATACGTCTTGCTCTTGCGGGCAATCGATACGTGTGGACAAGCCATTTGATATACCTGAGTGTACGTGAAGTGCCTCACCATATACCTCGTGGGGACAGTACGTGTGAGAGAGAATTCGATATACTCGGCGTATGTGAATAAATTCCCTGTGATATACCTCCTGTCATGACTTCGGTCAAGCAGTACGATACGGGGGAACCGTTCGATATACGTCAAAGGTACTTAGCCAATGGAAGGTGAGAGTCATATCGCTTAGGCTAACTGCGACCTGCCGGACCAGCACCCATCACGAAGTGACCCTCCAGTTACTGGGTAAAATTTGGTAAATAGCAATGCTCCTTGGTGATATCGTGTGAATCAGACATGATTCTCTTATTAGTATCTTATGATGAGAATACCTTTCTTGATTATGCCAAAACAGGGAACCAAGTACAAGTACCCCACAAGGTACACCAAGTATGGATGGGTGATGCGTGAAACATGGGGATATACATGTGATCCTAGGTGCACGTGGTGTGTTGTGTACATGGAGAATTTTCTACAAGTGTGTGAATATAAGCATAAGCATGGGATACACATGTGAGAAAAGGGAACATGCAGATATAGGGGGAACATAAACAAATATAGAATCCATCTAAATAGAGTCAAGCCCTCAAAATATAATAAAATAAAGTACCCAGTGGAGTCTCCACTGTGGCCATCCCGATCCCCATCGCGGAGGGAGGAAGGGATCCTTCGGGTCCCACGCGTCCCCTCTTGGGAGAGCGCTTCGGCCGACGTCGATTTTGTGAGGTGTGTAAATGTAGAGAGACTTAGAGTCATCATTCTATTTTACAAGAAAGGCATAGTCTAGGTGGTCAATTTTATTTGACTAGCCTTATTGGTTGAATAACCCGGTGCACCATGAATTGGAGGTGATACACATAAAGAAGAAAATCACTGAACATATTGTGGGAACATGGCTTGGGGAGAGTCATTTGAAGGATGGAGAAAATGCATGAAAAGACCTTAAAATCATTGAAACTCTAACCACAACAATAGTTGAAAAAAGATAGTTAGGGAAGGATAATAATTCCCCTTAGTTCTTTACTTTGACTATGAGGAAAGGAAGGTGCTTTTAGGCACAATATATAATTGGAAGGTTCCATCTAGTTTTTCATCCAACTTGCAAAGGTTTGTGAATTATGTTACCCATGATTTACATAAGTATAAGTCTCATGATTGCCATGTGATCATGCAATTGGTTCCTCTATTGTTTAAGCATTGTTAATCCCAGCACAAGGATTTACGGAGGACTATTATGCAAATTTGCATCTGCTTCACACTTTTATGTGAGAAGGTAGTCAATCGATATCACATAGTGTCCGCAAAAGTAGTGATAACCAAAGCAATTTGTGTGTTGAAGAAGTACTTTCCCCCATCATTCTTTGACATGCGACAAGGCACTTCTTTGTGACCCGGGTAGATATCGGTGGATGTATCCGTTTGAAATATTGATGAAGGTTTTCAAAGATTACGTTGCAAAATACATGATACATTGAAGGATCAGTTGCTAAGGAATACATCATCGTGGAGTCATCAATCTACACTCGGAAATATATGCCTGACCCAGTAGTGTGGATAATAGTGATGAGTTTGTCGATGAGGGTGGTCAGGTGATGGCAAAACGAGTGAAATTAACAAGTTTGCAACATGAAAAAGTACTTCGTTATCTATTTGACACACATGAAGATGTCTAAGAACATAAAAAGTAAGTTTATATTATTTTAACTTTTACTTTATTTTAATTTTTATACATGATTAATTTCATAATATGGTCGTCGCGATTAATGCAGAAAATATGATGCGTGTGGGAACGATAAAAGATGAGAAATGATGGCATAATCAGACAATGAATTTAGGCTATGGTTGTCACACGAGGTAATTATAATGAAAATTTCTCTTATTAAATGTCACATTACAAGAAAGCTTTACAACTAACCTAATTAATTTATCTATATTCCCAGCTCTTAACGGCGGGTGATACGACATCAAGGTTTGCTAGTTTATCCATTGGACCCTTGTTCATGGCACAAGAATACAAAAAGTACCAAATGAACAACTACGTATTTGGTACAAGAGTGCACGACGAAAATACAAATGTACAGAACTCGAGAATTTCATACGAGGCTCTTACTTATTTTCGAGTGAGCACAAAAGATAAAAACCTCGTTGAAGATGAAATGACTTAATATGGTGTAATTCGAAATATATTTCAATTGGACTATATAACCTTCGAAAAGGTTTTGTTTTATTGTGATTGGGTAAGAGTTGAGGATAAAAAAATGCTTGTAATTTGGATCCTAGCACCAATAAGTTAAAGAACAATGAACACTTGAGCGATGAGCCATTTATCGTGATTTTCAAATGGTGAAACGGGTGTTTTACTCAGAGTATATCAACACTGAGTCGTGGTCAATCCTCATGCATGCGTCAAAGCATCTATTTGTAGTGTGGATGACTTAGCTGCTCCCACTGAATATCAATCCATTTTTTATGATAACCCTAATTTGAAACAATTTTTTGATTTGTAATAAGTATTCCAATTATTTGTAGTATCTAGTGGGTGTATTATTCTAGTTCTTTATTATTATCGGACGATAGTTTAATTCTTTTAATTCATTTGTACTTGATAAGTTTATTCTTATTGTGCTTTTTTATTATGGAATTTGAATCAAAATTGGTTTTTTGGGTTAGTTAATATGTTATATTTGTATTTTAATCAATTTAAGCATTAATTCAAAGAATATGACATGACCCGATATTGAAATAATATTTTTAGATTTATAATCTCGTTAACTTTAACAATATTCTAATTCATTTCGATTTGATCATTTTCTCATATATATGTTTGTACTAATAATAAAAAAAATTGCAGAAAATGTCTTCATTAGGGCATCGCGGTAACGGAGGCGATGAAGGCTCGTCTGCTATTAGGCCCAAAAAATGGGGAAAATTGGGGGCCATCGTCGAGAACAAGGCGACGTTACTAATTAGATCCCAGGAGTTATTTAAATCAATCACCCGACGTACACAGATTGGAGGAAAGTGCCACATAAGCTCGAGATGGCCATCTGGGGGCACTACAGGTAGTGTATTTATATTTATATTTATATTTATATTTTATAATTTAAATACATCTAACACTTTCTTGTTTTGGGGGTTGTATTTGTTTGACAGGAATAATTCGACCTACCCATACATCTTCGTGACTCCACATCAAACAGTTGAGAGATCAATATAAAACGTGCAATAAAAACATGCAGGCAGAGTAATTTGGGTCGACCCGTGAGTCCATTATCTGAGTGCATGACACCATACAGATAAAAGACAAATGTCATTGGCACAGTGGCTGAAGTTTGTCAATAATGAGATCGATGAGCGGAAATTGACATCTCGTCAATCGGGGAGCGCAAACCGGGCGAAAAAAGTGGACGCGCACTACTACGGGCAGACATCTTATCCCGAGGTGGAGCACAGGATGGTAAGTTTTTATTTTTCTTTAATTTTAGCTTGATGTTGTTCTAATTTAGCATTACTTTGTGTTACTGACTAATTCTACGTTATTTTATTTTAGGAGACGGGGAGTTTCCTTGGGAGTAGGCCACATAGGCTCGATGCCTATGTTGCAATTCGAACAAAGAAGGACAAGGTTAAAGAGGTGTCCCCGAGCGTGGCAGCCATGACTGTATGTTATAATTATTTAATTTTTTAATTACATTATAAATTTTTATTAATTTAATTAACTAATCGTGTACTTTTTTCATTTCATGAAAAGCTTAAGAAAATTCATGACAAGCAGTCTAATGCCGGCAAAGCATCTTTGTCTACAGACGCGCTGAGCCAAGTGCTCGAGGAGTATCATAAGGAAAGGAATAGGGGTGACCTCTCGGGTTGGGAAGTCTAGGCTCAATGGGATTGAGATGAGCAACACCGGATTGGCTCATAAGGTGGACACCCATGGAAATAAGTTCGAAAGGTTGGAGGCGATGGTCCTAGATATGTACACCTTCATGAAGCATCAGTAGGGGTCCACCTCATGTAAGGGAGGGGGAAGGGGAAGGGGAAGGACGTAGATGAGGATTCCACTCTCTATCATCGATACACACGAGCTCGTCAATACGTGCGGACTCGATGCTTGTACATGATCCATTTCCTATATTGAACCTCGTTGAACGGCCTATGTCATCAATTGGTTATGCAAGATTTTTTTTATAAATATATTTGGTGGCACGCCGATAGCTAGGGGTTTGAGGGATCCAAACACACATTCGGGTAGCTAGGTTCATGGATGTATCATGCAAGATTTTAAGGCAAAGATTCGCGTCACGGATATTGTTCCCAAAAGAGAGAATGGAACAATAATACAACATTTGATCAATTGATGGATGCATCAATTCATATGTTTTTTGGCCTACCTTCCTCCTCAAACATGTTCTAGACCCTGGTCTAGAAGGAAAAATTTCCAGTTGAGTCAATTCGTAAGTGTCGTCTTAATTTTGAAAAAAAATATTTGAATTATAGGATAGAAGTTTGTGACCTTTCAAGCCTATGATATTTGAGTTGGAGAAGTAGATGCCAAGTTAGAGAAGATCACATCCTATGCAACATTTCTTGCCTTGTCTCGTCATCAACTTTCCAAGGATCTCTCAAGTATGAATGCATATATTCTATAGAGCTTTGGAAATATTTATTGGGTGTTAGAAGTTTTGTCAATTTGTTTTCAATTCATATTATCTAAAGATTTTATTCTCACATTTTCGTATAAACATCATAACTAATACAAAAAAATTAGAAAAATATGAAAATAGCGGCCATGCATTCTTATCGAAAATGTCTAGCTTCCTAATAGTTGTTAGAACGACTCTGGTTTCTCATTCAATTGAGATTCAAATGTCGTTCGAACGTCCCTTCATACAAGATGCCTTTTGGCTCGCCGAATTCTTCTTTGATATTTCATTCAAACAACTTTGTTTTCTCGTTCGAATGACCTCGCCGTTTTCTGCAAAAAGGGCAGTTTTACCCCATTAATCCCATACTTTTTCCCAACATTTATGTAGTGCGTGACTACATTTTGCAGATGAATTTTTCCAATTTCTATTGAGAGAAACATTTAATAAAAGTCCCTTGACTTTTTTGGAATTTTTAGTGGTTTAATTTTCAAAATAAAAATTAAATTTACAACCAAATCATTTGTATGACCTAGGTTTCAACATGATATTCATTTTAGATCATTTTTGGCACTGAGTTTTATTCTCTACGCCACAATACTATTTCTTGCGAAGGATTCCGTGTGCGTGACGGTAGCTTTACCCCATTGGTGGATTCCGATATATAGATTGACTCCTGCGTTGTCACTAAGCAAAGGTGGAAGGAACAAAAAGCGTCAAGGCTTGTGAGGGTGTCGAGTCTTTGTGTAAGTATTTTATCATTTCCTTTGTAATTCCATACTTAGTGGACTTGTGGTTGGGCCATCCCAGGTTTTTCTCATTGTGGTTCTCCCTCGTACATCGTGGCGTTGTGGTTGTGTTTATTTTATCTTGCAAATTCAGCTATATGCATGCTTTGGTTTAAGAGGATAAAATTTTGGTTTAACCACTAAAATGGTGTAATTGGTGTTTAATTAAATTGACTTATTTAGTTTACTTTAATTCAAGTGGGAATCATTGATTTGGAAAAATTCTTCTTTGGTTTGATTTGCATAATTTAGAACTTGAATTGAAGTCTTGTTTATGAAGTATAATTTAATTTTGAAAGAATTATTTAAAATTCAGAGTATTCGATAAACCATCGCTTTTGAAATTAAAAATTGGTAATTTTTAGGAACCTACATTCCTACCCGTTGTATCAAAGAATATATTAAGAATTTGACATTTTCATAGTCCATGACATTATTTATTTGTATTTATTTGATTTTGATATTGGATATTGAATATTGAATATTATTTGTATTTTATTTTATTTTATTATGGATATTTACTTGTTAGTTGGTTAAGGTTATGGATATTTTTATTTATTTGATTTTGTTATTGAATATTAAATGTTGCTTAATATGTATGTTGTTTGGACATGTTTAAATATGTTGTAATAGGTACAAATATACTAATGGGCAATGGCTGTGGCCACATTGCCCTATAGTTTTTTTAATTCTACACAGTTTTGTCATGGACTTTGATCATGACAAGTCCACAACAAAGGAAACTTGTCACGATCAAAGTCGGTGACAAGTTTTCCTTTGTCACGGACGTCTCACTATCAAAGTCCATGATAAGTTTTCCTTTGTCACAGACTTGTCATGGTCAAAGTCCATGACAAGTTCATTCTTGTCAAGGACTTTGACCGTGACAAGTATGTGACAATTACCTTTATCACCTCCAAACTCTCACCGTCTTTGACCTTAACAAGTTTGCCATGTCACGATTTTTGACCGTGACAATGGGTAGTTCTGGTGCAGTGTGGTATCCCAGGAATACCAATATATCCTTGTTGGCCTATTCCGATGTTGATTGGGTGGGTTATGTTTATGGGGGACAAAGTACATCCATCGAGAGCTTCCATTATGGAAATTATTTGGTCTCTTAGCATGACACGTACTAAAACTTTCTTTTATTTTCCATGGTCGAAGTGGAGTACATTGCGGCGGGAAGTTGTTGTGCTTAACTTGTATGGATTAAATAATTATTGAAAGGCGTTTGTATGGATCAATAATGTGTGATCATTTACTGTGATAAGACTAGTTCTATTGATATATCCAAGAATCCCATTCAACATTCTAGAACTAAGCATATAGAAATACAACATAATTTTAATAGAAAACTTGTTATAGAAAAAGTTATCTCTTTGAGTTATGTTTATACTAATCTTCAATTAGAGGATATTGTAATGACCAATTGTCTTGTCAATTTTAATGTTTGTTGTAAAGTTTCTAATATTGGATTTATTCCATTTGGATGAAACCGTTTGAGTCATAAGTTAGGGTGTGTTCGGTTTGTACCATCAAGCGTATGCATTGAAAAAATGAATCAACTCAAGTAAAGGGACATCAACTACATGCCGAGTTTCATCTTCAACCTTGGGATCTCGAAAAAGGTATAGTGTTTGATTACGTTGATCCCTGGGCTTTATTTAGGGTGTTTAACGTTTAATATGCCTATTTTTGTAAAATATTTTTAAGAAAATAATTTTTTACTTTCAAAGTCATTCAAACGAACTGGAAGTTTTGTTCTAACAAGTTTCATTATTTCGTTCAAATGATCCTTGTTTCTAATTCATACTAGATTTTTGTTTTCGTTCGTACAAAGATTAAAAAAGCATCGAATGAGAACATTTTATCCAAGCATTTTCATTTCATTAGAATCTCATTCGAACAACTTTTATTCATTCTAAATATAAAAACTAAGCGTAACACCTCGCGCAATCTAACAAGTGAAGTGGCCAGCCACTATGGCCAAACTACGCTAAATGTCACTAAATAAGTAATCATTCTTATCATGTAAAAGATATGAGGCATATAAAAAATCATTCCACAAGATAATAATCACATTTGATCCAATAAATATAATCATCCATACATTATTTAAAAATTCCTCACCATTCTAATCTCCAAAATAATCCAACTCCAAATAAATATAATTTCCAATAAAATGATTTAACTCTAAATATCAGAATAAAATCATAAACAATTGTGGAACCGATTGGCCCACCAAATCCATAAATAAAGTCTCATAATAAGTGGTATAGAAATGAAAATAATTCTAAACTACAAAGCATATAAAATAAATAAGTCCCCATCTCCACCTTCAAAATATCTCCAATCACTCTTATGAAGCTACTCCAATGCTAACCTGAAACATTTGTCAATCCAATGGGTCAGATCCCACAGCATGAATACATGCTACTTTCCACGGTTATGGTCCGTGAACCTAGACAGTAGAAGTATACATGATAAATACCACAATAGATTATTTTAATTTAAACGAGATAATTATTAACGTGTGAGTAAAAATCTACTACCATCATCTAATCACATAATTGTGCCAACCTAAGAGTTTAAGTACAGTTCATGTTATCACAATTTTGAAATTACGGTAAAGTCGCCATCTTTATTTAAATTGATTTATCACATTATTATTATTATTATTATTATTATTATTATTATTATTATTATTATTATTATTATTATTAATATTATAGTAGTGCCATCATAGTCAGCCGACTCTACCATATGTCTTGCACTTATTTAGGTTCGTCTAAAGTTTTACACCACACACATTCCACTCGCTATAGCCAGACAGTGTGTATTCTATCAATCCTGCACTTATTGATGAGGTTCCACGCACGACACACCGTAATATCTAGTCAACCCGTATTCTATCAGCCCTGCATTTATTAGTGATGCGAACACACCCCAACGTCACAATAGATAGCCAAACCATATTTTGTCAATCCTGCACTTATTAATGATGCCAATTCATTTTAACACCCGTTTATTATCTTAGGCATTATTTCTCAAGTTTTCATTATCTTACATTAGTCCTACCCTATTATGCATAATCCAAGAACCTACCCCTACTCCCATACGTAGAGGTCTCCAAAAAACAAAGATGATATATCCTATGTTATAGGATAAATTTCCATAATTTATCTCCTCCTAGTCTCGTGCTTAGGCTCTCTAAATCAATGGGACGACACCAAAATTAGCCCCACCCCAGAATATCCCATCCGTTAAAATCTACACGAACTAGTCCCATACCTAGAAAGTGTTAACCCCAACTAAGGCATACCCACTAGTCCCATACCTAGCAAGTACTCCAAAAATTAAGGTGAGAGCGTAACTACCCAAAATACCGTCGTCGCCGCGATGATACAAATAATCATAACATTAAGTCACGATCCAATTGATTAATAATTATAAGAATTTCTTATATGATAACAATTAAACTCAATTTAAATTCGTTCAATTCATCTTTGTAATTAACAAAAATTATTTTATTCAACAATTATAATTTCAAAATCATGTTTGTCTATGGAGAACCCAACAATTAATCATTTTGAACATACCTAAATAATTTAAAGTGATTGCACAAGTCTTGTTTTCATTTAAATAAGTATAATATGGTGTTTACATGCAAACCTACAACAATATTAACAAAAAAATCTATTCTCTACCCTAGGCACACAAGGGTTACAATTCTTAGTTCATATCAATATTTTTCATAAAAACAGTCCCCAATTAGATTTCACTTTCCCTAATTAAGGTTGCTAGTTTATTTTAAGAAAAACATGTAAATTAAGGTTTAGGAGATATCTACAATGCATAATACTAAAGAGAGAGCATTTAAGTATTCATCCCTGCTGAAAAGTTGGTTGGAAATTCTGACCGGGTGATTACAATCCTCCTGAAAAATTAATAATGATCCGTTCTACAAAAATCTTGAGAAATCACCATTTAAGCCTTCAAAAATTGGGTTGAATCTTGGTTTAATTTGGGGCCAGGGTTTGTAGATGAAAGTTGGTAAATATGTAAAAGTCTTATGGTTTAATAGTTGGTGAAAAAGTGTTTAGAAAATCCTAATCCCGAGTTTTTTTGGTGCGGGAAAAGATTAAGAGTATAATTGTAATTAAAATTCTATTAACACCACAACATTGCCGAATCTGACCATTCTCAATCGATTCTCCCTATAGGTAAAATCGATTTGGTCTAGTCAGGTGCCCCAAAACGCCCAGTTTTTATATAAGTTAAATAAAATCGCAATTTCTCCCCCGAATTTGATTCCAATTAAAATCTTATTTTCTATAAACAAAATCCAACATATTAAATTGCTAAAAATAATTAAATCAAAAAAAATAATATTTCTCCAAATTCTGAATTAAATTAAGTTATTACCGGTTTAAAATTACAGGTTGTTACATACTTTCCCACTATCACAGGAATTTTGTCCTCAAAATTCAACGAAGTGTAAATGCGCAAAATAAAATTAGGCTCACCTATGCCTACACATAAAGCAACACAATCGGGCACCCATACACCAATCCTACATGCGCATACCCCATAATAAAAAATCCAATATATATAAATATATATATATATCACCTACATATAAGTATCTATGAAAATAATACGTATCGTGCTACTCCACTCGCCACGTTGTGGCTCCCGCGGGACCAGCCCTATTTGAGGCTCCCGAGTCAGAAGCATATAACACCTACCCACTGCGGCTACCGCCGGTGCTGTTGGACCTCCATGTAAACCTGGCGCTACTAATACTGGAGGCCATTGGCCCTGCTGGCCCTGAGTTCCTTGGCCCTGCTGGCCCTCCCACTTGGGACACCTAGAAGCCCAGTGCCCTATCTCTCCATAAATAAATCTCGTAACTCTAAAAGGTCTGCGATACCTAGTCGAGTTTTTTTCTCACCTTGATGTCACTCCCTATGAGGGCCCTGGTGGACACTATTGATTTCTTGATCCTGACTCGCTTGCTACCTCTTCCAAGCTTGGTGATTGGAACCTTTGTTCTCTCCACCTTGACCATTTGACTCTTGTCGCTTCCCTAACTTTTTTGGGTAGTTTATTTGCTTCTGCCACAACAATAGTACGATGTCCACCACCTGAGTGTAAGTAGTGTATACTTGATTCCCCAACACCATATGCCTAATAGACCAAGGCAAACCCTTAATGAATAACTTCAACTTCGTCGCCTATGTATTTACCTCCTCTAGTATAAATATTGATAAATTTGTGAATTCCTTCTAACACTCAGCAATTGATTTCAAGCCCTTCTCTAAGTCCAGAATTTCCCTCTCATTCGCGCTCCAAATTAGATACGATAAATACTTGTCATTAATCTTTATACAAAAATCTTCATAATTTACGCGATCCTTATCTGTTGATGTAGTGATACTCTCCCACCACTATAATGCATCTCTAGTCATCTTGAAAATAGCGAACATTTTCTTCTGCACATCAGTACAATCCACCATCCTCAAGTGCCTCTCCATATCTCTCCTCCACTGGTGATCAACTGTTAGGATAGACCCCCCCTATGAAAGTGCGAGGATTTCCCTTATGGAAACTAGACATCACGCTATCTCAAGTCAAAGCGGGTATACACTAATGTTGTGCCTATAAAGTCACCCACCTCTGTCTCCTTACTTCTATATCGGACGTCGTGTACTTATGAACAATAGCCTCTAATTCCTCGGCATCCAAAACAATTTTCCTAAGCCTCTTCTAAACTATGGAACTTGAAACTGAACCCTCTCTCCTATCTCCATCTCTCCTAATGTTCACAATCTGAAAAGATAGGAACAAAACAACATCAGGCTCAGAATAACATAAAGTAAAAATCATTAAAAGGAATCCAAGATAAGAAACGTGGAAGCTAAAATAGACTCATAGCTACGAGACCTAAGATCATGATCTAATACCTTATGTAACACCCCGTGCAATTTGACAAGCGAAGTGGCCAACCGCCACCCTTAAACTACGTTAGGTGTAAGAAAATAAGTAATCATTCTTTGCATGAAACATATAAAAATTCATTCCACAAGATAATAATCAGATTGATACAATAAATAAAATCATCCATACATTTTTTTAAAATTTAACACCATGCTAATCTCCAAAATAATCCAACTCCAAATAAATATAAGTTCAAATAAAATGATTCAGCTTTAAATATTTGAATAAAACCATAAAAATTTGAGGAACTGATTGTCCTACCAAATCCATAAATAAAGTCTTGTCATAAGTGCAACAGAAAGGAAAATAATTCTAAACTACTAAGCGTATAAAACAAATAAGTCTCCAACTGAACCTACAAAATATCTCCAATCAATCCTATGTAGCTACTCCAGCTTCATGTTATCATAATTCGGTATTAACACTAAAGCCACCATCTTTATTTAAATTAATTTATCACATTATTATTATTATTATAGTGTTTTCATCAAATCTAATCGACCCTACCTTATGTCTTGAACTTATTCGAGACCGTCTAAAGTTTTACACCACACACATTCCCATTACTATAGTAAGTTGGCCCGTATTCTAGCATCCCTTCACTTATTTATGAGGTTCCACACACGACACACCATAATAGTCAGCGAACCCCTATTCTGTCAACCATGCACTTATTACTGACGATAACCCACCCCCACATTACAATAGACAGTTAACCCGTATTATGTCATTCTTTCACTTATTAACGACGCCAATTCATTTTAATACTCGTTTATTATCTTGGGCATTATTTCTCAATTTCTCAAGTTTTCATTATTTAAAATTAGCCCCCACCCTATTATAGAGCATAATTCTCAAACATGTGCCTAGTCCCATACCTAGAGGTCTCCAAAATACAAACACGTCCTCTCCTATGTTATAGGATTAATTTATATCCTTTATCTCCTCCTATTATTGTGCCTAGGCTATCCAAATCTGTAGGAGAACACAAAAATCAGCCCTACCCCAAAATATCCCATCCATTAAAATCTACACTAACTAGTCATATACCTAGAAAGTGTTAACCGCAACTAAGGCATACCCACTAGTCCCATACCTAGGAAGTACTCCTAAAATTAAGGTGAAAGCATAACGACCCAAAATCCCGTTGTCCCCGCAATGGTACAAATAACAAAACAATAATTCGTATGATCCAATTTATTTACAATTATACGAATTTCTCATACGATAACAATTAAATTCTACTTAAATTTGTTCAATCCATCTTCGTGATTAACACAAATTATTTTATTCAAAAATTACAATTTCAACATCATGAGAGTTTATGGAGTACACAATAATAAATCATTTTGAACATACCTACATAATTTCAAGTGATTGCACAAGTCTCATTTTCATTTAAATAAATTTACTATGGTTTCTACAAGCAAACCTACACCCATAATAATAAAAAAAAAATCCAATATCTACCCTAGGCACACAAGCTTTACAAGTCTTAATTCATAGTAAGATTTTTCACAAAAATTGTCCCAAATTAGATTTCACTTATCCTGAATAAGGTTTCTAGTTTATTTTAAGAAAAATATGGCAATTAATGTTTAGGCGATATCTAAAACGCATAATACTAAAGAGAGAGAATATAAGCATTCACATATGTTGAAAAGTCGATTGGAAATTATGATTAGGTAGTTGCAATCCTCTTAAAAAATTAATAATGATCCATTCCTTAACAATCTTGTGAAATCACCACTAAACACTTCAAAAATTCGGTTGAATCTTTATTTAATTTGGTGCTAGGGTGTTGTATATGAATGGTGGTAAATATGTAAAAATATCCTAGTTTAAAAGTTGGTGAAAAAGTGTTTGGAAAATCCTAACCCTGAGTTATTTTAATGTGGAAAAACAATAAGAGTTTAATTGTAATTAGAATTCTATTAAAACCACAAACACGACCAAACTGACCATTCTGAATCGATTTGCCTACCAGACCAAATCGATTCGATCTAATCAGGTGCCCCCAAAATGCCCAGTTTTTATAGAAGTTAAATCAAATCCCAATTTCTCCCCATATTTCGATTCCAATTAAAATCTTATTTACCATAAATAGAATGCAACATATTATATTTCTTAAAATAAATAAATTTAAAAAAATTATTTCCCTAGATTCCGAATTATATTAAGTCATTATTGACTTACAATTACGGGGTGTTACTCTAAGTCGTTCGAATGGGATCCCATCTTCGTTTGGGAGAGTTTCCACATTTTTTATACTTCCACTTTTTCCTATTTTTCTTATAAAAGTAGTGAACATCAAGTTTCTTTAACTACAAGTGTTTCGAAAACAGTTTTATAGAGAAAATCTAAAAGCCTCTTTAACCCCATTTCCACACTAGTTTTAACATTCAAGAATTATTATGATATTTTATCTTGAGATCTCAAGTTCCAAGCACGAAATATCGATCACTCTGTATTGAGATGGTTTTTTTAGAAAGGGGGATTTCATATTGCTGCATAGACAGATTCTAGTGAGTGATTAGTGGACACCGAGATGCAGGAGGATTGTGTTGTGAAGATTGTTGGTGGATTCTTACAGTGTTATTGTGAAGAAGGTTCAAGTAGTGAATTCTTCATCAGGATTGAAGTCATTGAATCAATGAGTTAGATCGTTTGTCACGATTGTATAAACCCTATATCGTATTGAATTTCCATAGGCTGGGTCGTTTGAGGTTTTTCCCATTGTGAATCATACATCGCAGCATTGTGTGATAACTTTTTTTTTTTCTTTCATGCTCACCTATATATATGTTTAAGGATAATAAAATTGGTCAAGTTTACGAATGTTTAGTTAATAGATGCATTAATTAAAATGGGGATAGTTTCTCACTCGGTTTAATTAATCAGAAAAAAATTGGAATTTGGTGTAACCATACACACACTCTCATTCTTATATATTTTGATGAAACCACTTGATCAGACTAAATTTGAGTTTCTTAGAATATGATTAGGTATTTGCATCGTTTATTAAAAATATGATGACATGCTTAGGATTTATGCTTCTTTGTTTTGTGGCATTTTTGTATCATATGCCATGTTGTATTTTTTACAATAGTTAGTTGTATTCTTTGCCACAAAAAGATTTTTAAAATATAGTAGTTTATAAGATGATTAGATGATATACGCCTCATCATTTTTGTATATCAAATGGTTATTTTCAATTATGTTTTCATTTTATTTGGATAATAAGATCTTCTGCACCCTAAGACAAGTTTCCATTTTCATTAAAGTCTTATAAATTTTGAGGAAATTTATATTGGGAACACATGCTCATGTCTTAAATCACTTTACACATCACTACACATGTTTATATTCCACTATATTAAGGATAGAAAAGTTTTATGATCTTTTACAAACAGTTCAAAGCTTCGAATATTTGCGAGATTTGTTCATGATTTGAAGAAGTTGAAAAAGCTAGGTGCTATATCAATATCATGACACATGATGTGGTTTTGGATAAAACTTATATTTAATGGTGCTACCTCTAAAAATTGGAAATAATATATCATCGTAGTAAAGAAAGAGTGAAAAAAATTGAACAAATCGTTGTTTCAAAAATTTATATCCATCAAAAATTGAGTAACATAAACGATGTGAAATCGATGATTTTGACTAAATATGTCATTGAGGAATAAGAATGTGTTAGTTGAAAATATCTTAAATGGCGTTGAAAATTTCCACCTCTATTGAATCTTTGAGTAATTTGTTTCATGATTAGTTATTATTAACTCAAATCGAGCTTGTTTTTTAGTCTTTTATGGTGTTCTTTATTTTATTTTTTTACATATGAGACATGATATTATATTCTTGGTTGATAAACTCATCATGTTTTTAGCCTTTGAGATAATATCTTCTTGATTAGGGGCACTAGTCTTACATATCAAAACATTATGTAAGTAAGAAATATAATCTATATTTTCCTTATCCAAATAGAGGTTTTGGAGTTTTGTTCACTATGTATTGCACATAAATTTATGAATGAAAACTCTTATAATGGAGTATGATAACTTGACTCTATATTATTGACAACATATTTTCCTCTTGTTAGTTTTTTACTTGCTACTTTTGGTTACCTACTTCTTTGACGAAAAAAAGGGAGAATTTATGGGGGGGAGTTCTTACAAAAAGGGGGAGTTTTCATATTTCGAGGGAGTCTTGAAAATTGATTCATATTATAGTTAGAATAGTAATGTGATCTTCTCCTAACTATATCTCTTATTACTAACTATTTCATATTGGGTATTTATTCAAACAGTGGTATTTTTACAAGTTTCCTAGTATGTATCGAGAAATCATGCTTGGATTACTTCATACAAACTCTTTGAAGAAGTATCTTGTAGTGTTAGGTTGTAAGAGTATTCACATACTCATTTGTGCCCTCATGGGTAGTTATCTTATTCTAGAATTCCTAAACACTTTGATTTATTGACTTTACCTTATTGAAACAACTCATCAACGTTCAACACCTTTGAATCCTTTTTATCATCCTCGTGACTCATGGATCATATTTTATACAAAACGTATATTGGAGAACCATACACTTGTAACACCCCGTAATTTTATTGATTTTTATTTAAGGGATTAATTAAATTAAATGAGAATTAATTGGAAATTAATCCGGGTATAAATACTCACGAGATGTGAGTTGGTATTTGATTATGATGTAAAAATTTATTATTTCCGAGTATGTATGGTGATACATGTGTATTGATAATATTTAAATTATCACGAGGCAGAAAGACGACAATTTGGAAATTTAGTTGGGACGCACGTGTCAGTTGCGTCAGGAATAAAATTATTTGAATTAAACAGTGAATTATATTTTTATCAACCAAATGGTCATTTTGAGTGCACCAACGTGTCCAAAAAGGTCAAAACAGTCAGAAAACACTAGCCGGGGGTTTAGTTTGGGTCCCGGGGCATTTTTGGGCCATTCCGACAACCTAGAAGGGTATTTTGGTAATTTTAAAAATAGGGGAATTAAAACCCACGAATTTTAGAAGTTAATTTTATATTAGAAATAAACCCACTAAGTCCAATATCAACATTTAACAAGTAGTGGGATACGGGAGTTATAGGGAGAGTCTTAAGAGGTTCCAAAAGAAACCCCTAACCACCATCACCATCTTTGGGAGAAATCTGAAGAGAGAAAGAGGAGAATCAACTTTCACCATTCAACATCAAATCAGAATGATGATATGAGAAATCGGACATAAGGCGTTCTCATACTAGCAAGTCAAGAGTAAAGTGTGTAATAAATAAGTAAAGCAAATAAATAGAGAGAAGACAAGATATAGAGTGGTTCAGCCCCCAAAATGGCCCTACGTCCACTGTGTTGCTCCATCCTCATTATGTGTGTTGTATTGTACAATATAATCATGCCTGAAGAGGCATACAAGTATTAGAATAAGGGTGAATACATGGCAGTATTGGAGATTCTGGTGAGCCCGGGAGGTGGCTATGATGTAGATTTGTGTCTCCCAGAGATATCTTGAGGTTGTGTAGAGAGAATCTGTATTGTAGAGACTACCTCGGACTAGTATGGAATCAATCTCTTTCCTTCTCGGTGGGTCCTCTATTTATGAGGAAATGTGTTGAGTCACATGCCCTAAGCATGTGGCGTATACTAAGTCTGCAGCAGTTGTGAATAAAGGGGGTGTGGCATACAAAGCAAGCAGTGTTATAAGCTAATGGACGGGTGTCGCGCACCATATGGTGGAGCTCCACGGCCTACAATGGATAGGGTTGCACCCTGTGGCATCTAGTCCTGAAGGGATGCCGTGCCAAGTGAGTTCTGGTCGCGCCCTGAATGAGGTTTGGTCATGGCCTGTTTGACCTATAATGCCTGTGAACTGGAGAAGAATACATTCCGCGGCAGGGTGTTATATTTGTACTATCAATAAGCCCCCAAGTCCTAGTGCCAAGGGAGATCAATTGGGATTGCGGCTCAGTAGCCTAGGTGCCACGGTGCTTCCAAAGCGACGATTCGTCTTCCGCGCTCCCTTATATAAATTATTTCTGGCCGTGGACTTCATTACGTTTCCAAAACTTTTGAGAGCACATCGAGAGCAAAAATTTACACTCTCTCTCTTGCATATTCCAGCAACCTTCTGAGGCGGTGTTCGACGGTTCAAGGCGGTCTGAAGCTGATCATTGTGAGTTTCTTCATTTCCAGGTGATTTTTCAACCACCATACTTTCGTAAAAGCCTTTGAAATTTACAGTTTTCTTCCCTTTTGATATGATTTTGCTTTTTCTGGTTCATTTTCTAGAAATCTAGGGTTTTGTTTGTACGTTTTGTCCTTTCCCACGTATGCTACATATGAAATACATACAACTATTCTTGGTGTTCATAATCGAACTCTTCATATTCTGTGAGTTTGATCCTAAAAATGATTAGAATTTAGATAATCAACTGTTTAGGATAGAGGCCGCGGCATGGTAGGATTTCAATAATCATTCCCGTGAATTGTTATAATCCTTCTGCGTCATACCGTGGCAAATGGCCGCAGTCCCTTAAATTATCATCCGCGACATCAAATCACCACCCTTGTAGTCTCGAATAGCCTTCAAACTTCCATGAAAATTTAGGAATGGTCGTGGCAAGGAATGCCTTAAAGCAATTCTATCTTATTATCGCGGCATCCTATGTTCCTCTGCTGACATGGATGTGGCCGCGGCTAGTAGGGACATTACGAACCCATAAGTTCAAGTAATAGTCGGCCCTTAATAACTCATTAGGGAAATAATTCCAAACGCTTTTCCAAGACCTATAAATAATTCTTCTGCGGCTTCTTAAAGTCTTTTACAAACCATATTGGCTGCGGCGCCTAACTGCGAACTCTGCTTTTCAGGTACTGCTACAGCCATATGAGCTTTGACCCAGCCGAGTTCCTAAAAGGCTTTTGGGAAAAGCATTTTGGGACCTCTCCCCCCGATCTTACTTCCGTGCCCCCTCTAAGACCAATAGGCCCTTGCAAACTAAAAAATGGGCCAAACTGCGTGATACTTGACTCAGACTCCGCGGACTCTGCATCTGGGAAGGATTTAAAATCTCTGCCGATGGAAGAGGAAGCCAACTCAAGTACTCATCCAATGGTTGTAGGAGATAGTGTCGCGGCTGTTAGAAATAACCTAGGTGGAACATCTGGGAGAGCTGAGAGACCCTTGTCCGCGCTTGATATCCGCGGCTCCATGACCCAAGATTGGGTTGAGCAGGTGGCTGAGGCTTTCGAATTTCCAGAAAATTTGACGTGCTCAGCCCCTACTGCAAACCAAAGACCATGCATGGTTCTATCCGATGATGGAATTTGCTTCCCTCTGCACGCCTTCATCTATGGGCTGCGACTGCCTGTTCCAGTTCCTATTCGTCGCCTTTTTCAGGCAATGAACCTGGCCCCAGCACAGTTAGACCCTAATGGCTGGATTGCCATTCTCGCTGCAGTTGTCCTTTGGGAGAATTTGTTCAAAAAGGACATCACTCCCATGGAGTTCTTTTACTTCTACCACCCAAAGGAGAACTCAGTGAAGTTCGCGGGCTACTACTACCACTCTAGCCGCGGTAGGGACAAGACCCTTTACACTGGGAGACCGACCAGCGTTAAGAATTGGAAGGGGAAATATTTCTACATCTCCGACGAAGGCTGGGAGATGCACCCCGAGGAGAATGAAAGAGAAAAAACATATAGAATGCCGCGGTAGTGGGGGTCTCCCTCAAAATTAGGTAATAAGACTATAGCCGCGTCCTTTTATTTCACATAAATATGCATAACTTCCACTAACCTTTGAATCGTCTTTTCTTTCTGCAGCCCTTGACAATCTGCACTTGAACAAGCGACAGGAAAAAAGAGTTGTCAAGGCCGTGGAAGTTACTGCTGAACACAAGAAGTTCGGCACACTTGTAACGCCAACAACCATATTTAAAGCGCGATTTTTCCCAAACAAATCCATTCCTTGACAAATGGGCGCGAAAGGTAATTAACTGGGCCATAATTTTTACTCTGCGATTATTTATTCGCTTGAACTCATACTATTCCTTTTCAGGTGAAGAAGTTGACAGGGAACTGTTAGCGGCCCAGCTAGCGGAGATGGATGAAGATGCAATCGTCCTAAATAATACTGCGCGGAGCAGAAAGAGGAAGGGGTCCAAGGCCAAGGGACCTGTCGCGGCTCCCTCCGGAGAAAATAATAATGCTCCTGTTATGGCTCCTGTGGAAAGAATAACAATACCTGCCGCGGATCAAATGGTTAATTATGAGAACCTTCCGCATGACCATTTTGATGATGACATAGGGGAAAACCTGGCAGCGGTGGGCTTGATGTCAACCGATGTGCCCCTTCACTCATCCTCTCCTCCTCCGCCAACTGTTGTGGCGGTTAACGCGAACTTGCCACCTCCTCAATTCCACGGAGAGTCTGGGCCTGATGGTAGACCAAGGCCCGAATTAAGGCAGCCTGACCCCAATTCCTCTTGGGAAACTACCACAAAGGCTGCACGGAGGATGAAAAGAGCCTTGGATGCCGCGAACCTTGATAGGCTAGTGGGACAAGATCATGAAGATCTGGAGGACTGTGGCCTCCATAGCCTTCTGAGGGTACGTACCAGTTGTCATTCTTTAACTTTTTCATCTCATATTTTTCCATACTTTTGTTAGCATATTTTATTTCAGGCCCCGGATGTGATTGTGGTCCAAAAGAGGAAGTACGAGGCCTTATACAGGTTGAAGGAGGCCGAGAAGAGTGCTCATGATGCGGACTTGCAGGTTGCACGAACTTCTTCTTTTGAGGCTGGAAAGAATTCTGCTGTCGTGGCTCTTCAGGCAGCCCACATGGACCTTGAGAAAGCAATCAAGGCGAGGGAGGAAGTGGAGGAGAATTTCAAGCAAGCCACGGAATATCTGAAATCCTCCCAGGCCCAGACTGTCGAAGCCACCCATGTCGCGAAGATTTCAAATACCATGCTCGCCCTACTCCAGCACAAATATGAATAGTTGGAAGCCAAGTCCGCTCAAAAAGATGAAGATCATGCCGCGGCAGTAAAAAATTTGGAAGTTGATCATGGTGATGCCCTCCAGCTAGCCATAGATCATGCCGTGGAGTCATTCAAAGGCTCCAAGGACTTCTTCCTTATCAATAATAGGGCATACCTCTGCGGCTACCAGGAGCTACGGTAAAGATTTATTAAGAGGTTCCCTGAGGCCAAAGAGGAGGTCCTTGCCTGGAAGTTAAGCGATGCCGAACACCAAGAGTGTATCGCTGAATTTAAGGCCGCGGCGGAAGAGAAAGCAAGGCTCAGGGCTAAGGCTGAGGTTGAGGCAGCGGCTGTGGACGGAGAGTCAGAGACTGCCGTGGGTGAAGAAGAGGATGATGATGATGATGACGCAGCCTCTTAAACTCAATTTCTATTGCATTATTAATATAGGGACGCGTCCCTCCTTTTTGTAATCTTAACTTCTGATGTGGCTGCGGCCTTCATTCTGTAATCTTTGGCTATTAATACCAAGGTTGCGGCCATATTTTTACCACTATGATTGACTACTTGATATTCCTTGCTCTTTTACATTGCATGTTTTACATTGCTTGCTATAATGAATGGTTGTACGTAGCTGCCTCATTTTTTAAAAATGCATCCGTGCCCCGATAGACATAACATTTTAAGTCCGTGGACAGAGATTCATTTCTTCGTAGTATGATTATTTGTCAATGTCCGCGCCCACATAAATGGTGCCATTTTACTCCCATAGGACATCAACTACTGCGTCACAAGGCAGCTGCACGCAAGCCGCGGCCCTTTATTATGATGTGTCATTTTAACATCTTTACTTGATTGCCGCGGACATGATTTCAAGGATGGGGCTTGCTGATTGCATGGATCCCCAGCTGCTTTCATTGCACCTGGTTATTTAAACCGTTTATCTTTTGTCATCCCATAACCAATATGGAACATGTAGAGAAAGCCTTTCCTTAGACTTTGTACAATTGATTCTCCTCCACCGTGGAATTTGACGCTGTGGCAGTTGTAGTTTTTTCATGCTTCAAGATGTTAGTGCCTCAGCACTTTCATGAATGAATGGCTCCTAGAACTCTGCAACCGTATCGGTGGGATGTGACACATTTCTGGTTCACCTGAACAATGTGCCTCTGTAGACACACGTTGGTATTTCCAATCCTTCTCAGGCTGGGTCATATTGCCAAGCCCTAATATGCGAGACACTATCAAGCCTCTCCAGGCTGGGTTATTTTATTAAGCCACCCACAGCTAATATGTGAGACACTATCAAGCCTCTCCAAGCTGGGTTATGTTATTAAGCCACCCAGAGCTAATATGCGAGATACTATCAAGCCTCTCCAGGCTGGGTTATGTTATTAAGCAACCCACAGCTAATATGCGAGATACTATTAAGCCTCTCGAGGCTGGGTTATGTTATTAAGCCTCTCCTGGCTGGGTTATGTTATTAAGAAACCCACAGGGTTATGTTATTAAGCCTCTCCAGGATGAGTATGAGGCAAAATTCACTAATCTATTAAACATTATTCCCGATGAGATTCCGACTGAGGAGAAGAAGATTCAGAAGTTCATGGACGGATTGACTTGGAGGATCCGACAGCACTTGTTGGGAAATCTTTCATTAACCACTTACTCTGTTGTGGTTAACGCATCACTGCTTCACTGCCAGGATCACCGCTTTCACATGTCTGAGAGTAAGAGATATAGGGAGTCCATCCATCAGGGCAGGACCGGGGGAAATGGTACCAGCGGGGCATAATCTGCTCAGGGTCAGCACAGGCAGGGTGATCAGGGCTCCCAACAGGGGAATCCTAATAGATTCAGATCTGGGGGTTTTAGGAATGGTCAGGGAGGTTTCAGACATGGCCATTAGGGTCAGAACGGCAATTAAGTCCAGCAGGGCCAGATTGGTCAGTAGCAGTAGTTTCAGCAGGGCCAACATGGTCAAGGTAGGAATGGTAACGGCCATCAGGGTCGAGGGTAGTAGGGACAGCAGGGGGAAACTTCTCAAGGAAGTGTTTTATTTGTGGTAAGATTGGTCACAAATGCCACGATTGTCTTGATAGGGGCAGGGCCCCACAGCAACAGCAGCAGGGTGCTCGACACGAGCCACAAAGGCCTATATTTCCCACTGCCCTCCTAGCACCACCACAGATGGAAGCATTACCACCCATCCCAGTGATCCCAGTCCAACAGGGCTAGCTTCAGTATGGGAGAATGTATCAGCTCCAGCATGCCACAGTCCCATAGGATCCACCTGCTATCGAGGGTATGTTCTCTATTCAGGGGACTATGGGGCATATTTTATTTAATACGGGGGCCACACATTATTTCATTGCCACGATATTTTCACGCACTTTGGGGTTGGTAGACACTGCATAGAGCACGGTTACGTGTGTAGATTCAGCGTTGAGTAGGGGTTTCATGATTTCCCTTATTTGTAGAGGTGTGGGTATAGAAATAGGGAGATTTGCTTTACCCGTTGATATGTTAATATTAGAGATGACTGAGTACGATGTGATAGTTGGTATAGATTGGCTAGTTGCGTACCGAGCCATGATTGACTGTTTCAGTAGGAGTATTATTTTTGCCATTCCCGGGCAGGAGATATTTCTAGTGGCGATGCCTCGCCCTGAGGGAGGATCATCCACTCATTTGTACTATATAGAGGAGGAGACCTCTAAGGAAGTTGTGATACCACTTGATTCGATTCCAGTCATTAGAGAGTCCGCTGATGTATTCCAAGATATACCTGGATTACCTCCTAGTAGAGAGATAGATTTTGTTATTGATTTAACGTCGGGCACTCGGCCCTTGCTCGCGCACCATACCGTATGGCTCCAGCGGAGATGAGAGAGCTAAGGGATCAGATAGAGCAGTTATTGGGTCAGGGGTTTATTCGAAGGAGTACTTCTCCGTGGGGTTCCCCTGTGTTGTTCGTAAAGAAGAGGGATGGATCATTGAGGTTGTGTGTAGATTATCGGGAGTTGAATAAAGTCACGATACAGAATAAGTATATGTTGCCCCGAATCGATGACTTATTTGACCAGTTGAGAGGAGCCTGCTTCTTCTCAAAGATTGATTTATGATCGGGATACCATTAGTTGCGTATTAGGTAACAGGACATCTCAAAGACTGCTTTCTTGATGAGGTATGGTTCCTACGAATTTCGAGTTATGCCTTTTGACTTGACGAACGCTCCAGTCGTGTTTATGGACTTGATGAATAGGGTGTTCAGAGAGTTCTTAGACCAGTTCGTCATCATCTTTGTTAATGATATCCTGGTTTACTCCCAGATAGAAGAGGAGCACGCCGAGCATTTAAGACAGGTTTTGCAGACGCTACATCAGAATGATTTCTATGCAAAGTATGAAAAATGTGGATTTTGGCTGAAGGAGGTTCAGATTCTGGGGCATATCATTTCAGACCAGGGGATATATGTTGATCCGGGGAAAGTTTCCGCGATGAGGGAGTGGGGACACCCCACGACATCGACTGAGATCCGTAGGTTCTTGGGCTTAACAGGATACTACAGGAGGTTTATTCGGGGTTTCTCAAAGATAGCGGGTCCTTTGACACATTTGACTCGCAAGGGTGTGCCATTCATCTAGAGCGATGCCTGTCAGTTAGTATTCGATGAGCTGAAGGACAAGTTGACCTCAGTACCAGTGTTAGCATTGCCCAGACCGAGAGTTGAGTATTTAGTTTAAATCGATGCGTCCTTATCAGGACTTGGAGGTGTGCTGCAATAGGAGAGTCAGGCCATAGCTTATGCTTCCCGTAAACTTAAGCCTCACGAGAAGAATTACCCCACACACGACTTGGAGTTAGCGGCAGTCGTATTCGCTCTTTGGATTTGGAGACACTATCTCCTGGGGGAGAAATTCCAATTGTTCATAGATCACAAGTCCCTACAATACCTCTTCACGTAGAAGGAGCTGAATATGCGTCAACTTTGGTGGCTTGAGTTTATGAAGGATTATCAGTTCGATATCTAGTATAACCCAGGGAAGGCTAACGTGGTAGCAGACGCATTGAGCCGTAGGCCAGTAGATAAGGTGGCCGAGGTGTGGAAAGCTAAGTGGAAGGAGTTAAGACACCAGGATGCAGTATCCTGATCTTTCATGTATGTGATGACTATTACACCTCAGATTTTTACGAGAGTGGTAAAGGCCCAGGAAAATGACTCGTTCTGTCGGGAGAAGATAGTTCGATTACTAGAAGAGGGAACCGATTCCTATACCGTTAGATCAGACGGGGGATTACGCTTCAATGAGAGACTGGTCATTCCGGGAGGGGAAGAATTGCGACACGAGGTAATGGCAGAGTCGCACGGCTCACGGTTCGTGGTACACCGTGGTGGGGATAAAATGTACCAAGACACAAGACGACAGTACCGGTGGAGCGGGATGAAGAGAGATATTGCCGTGTTTGTTTCAAAATGTGCCACTTGTCAGCTAGTAAAGGTGGACCATCAGAAACCGGCAGGACTTCTACAGGCGTTAATGGTTTCGATGTGGATATGGGAGAGCATATCCATGGATTTTATCATGGGGTTACCTACGTCACAGAGGGGTCATGACTCCATATGGGTAATTGTGGACCGGTTGACCAAAGTTGCTCATTTTCTACCTGTAAGGACATATTACACTATGGGACAGTATGCCCAGATTTTCATCGCAGAGATAGTGAGACTTCACGGGGTGCCTCTAAATATCGTGTCTGACCGAGACAAAATATTTGTTTCACGATTTTGGGAGAGTTTCCAGGAGGCCATGGGTACGGAGTTGCGATTGAGTATGGATTATCACCCGCAGACTGATGGGAAAACAAAGCGTACAAATCAGATGTTGGAGGACATGTTGCGTATGTTCATCTAAGACTTTAGAGGTGGTTGGGAGCAGTACCTTCCACTGGTGGAGTTTGCCTATAATAACTCCTACCAGTTCACCATTTGCATGGCTCCATTTGAGGCGTTGTATGGTAGTCCTTGTCATTCCCTAGCATGCTGGTTAGAGGTGGGGGATAACAAACTCCTTGGAACGAAAGTGATTCAGGATACGTAGGCAAGGATAGAGATGATACGAAGTCGCATTTAGGTAGCTCAGGGCCGACAGAAGAGATATTCTGATGCCAAGAGGTTCTTCAGAGAATTCAAGGTGGGGGACGAGGTGTTACTCAGAGTATCTCCAATTAAGGGGATCATGCATTTTGGGAAGAAGGGTAAACTGGAACCAAGGTATGTGGGGCCATTCCTATCATCGAGCGTATTGGGCCAGTTGCGTATAGACTGGGGTTACCGGAGCACTTGCATTGGATTTATGATGTGTTCCATATTTCCTCGCTAAGGAAATATCTTAGGGACGATTTGGACCATACTCACATTGCTTTGTAGGACATCGATCTCCATCCCTATAGATCCTACGAGGAGGGGTCGATTGCTATTTTGGACCGAAGCGAGCGGAAAATCAGGTCGAAGATAGTACCGTTAGTACAGGTTCAGTGGCGCCATCATAATGCTGAGGAGTCCACATGGGAGCATGAGGATGAGATGCGCGAGCGTTATCCGGAGCTATTTTCACAAGGTATTCTTTAATTCCGAATTTTGGGGTGAAATTCTGTTATTAGGGGGGAGTATGTAATACTTTGTACTTTGATTGATTTTTATTTAAGGGATTAATTAAATTAAATGAGAATTAATTGAAATTAATACGGGTATAAATACTAACGAGATCTGAGTTGGTATTTGATTATGATGTAAAAATTTATTATTTTCGAGTATGTATGGTGATACATGAGTATTGATAATATATAATTTGTCACGAGGCAGAAAGATGACAATTTAGAAATTTAGTTGGGACGTGCGTGTCAGTTGCGTTAGGAATGAAATTATTTGAATTAAAAAGTGAATTATATTTTTATCAACCGAATGGTCATTTTGAGTGCGCCAACGTGTCTGGAAAGGTCAAAATAGTCAGAAAACACTAGTCTGGGGTTTAGTTTGGGTCCCGGGGCATTTTTGGGCCATATCGGCAACCTAGAAGGGCATTTTGGTAATTTTAAAAATAGGGGAATTAAAACCCACGAATTTTAGAGGTTAATTTTATATTAAAAATAAACCCACTAAGTCCAATATCATCATTTAACAAGTAGTGGGCTGCGTGAGTTATAGGGAGAGTCTTAAGAGGTTCCAGAAGAAACCCCTAGCCACCATCACCATCTTTGGGAGAAATCTGAAGAAAGAAAGAGGAGAATAAACTTTCACCCTTCAACATCAAATCAGAACATCTAAGGCAAGTGGTTTAATTACATAATTTCAAGCGAATGTTTCCTCCATGCTTAGAATTGAATATATGTCTTATATTGAAAGTTTGATGAAAACCCATGAAATTAGAGATAGAATTCATAATATTGGATAGGGATAGCATGTAGAATGGATATGGATGAATTTCAGATCCAAAATATAAATTTTGATGATTTAAAAAATGGATTTATAAGGAGTACTTGTAGGCATTAAAATTTTGGGTTTATATTTATAGGGTTTGGGACAAGGTTTGGAAATTATGATGATTACATGTTAAATTAGGAGGTATTGACCCCAAATATATGTTAAAGAGTGACCTAGGAGGACTTAGAGTAGTTTATTAACGTTAAAACTCAATTGGGATGATCTTAGTATGGATTTAGAGGAGAGAAATCTGAAGAAAAATGAATTGGGGGAATTTCTGGGCGCAGTCTGCCATCTCGTTAGAAGACCTGCCCAGGTCGTTCGAATGACCTCATTCCAACGAGCTTCTAATGAGATGATAATATCCCTTCACACGAGTTGGTATTTCATTCTAAGCCTTTCATTCGAATGACACTCGTTCGAACGAGACTTCTAACGAGTTGACATAATGGTCTTTTTAGCCTGATTTTATTTCAAATGTCCCATAGACTTAAGTAATTGAGAATTAACCTTCCCTTATTGACTAGTGGGTATAATTGTGAGAATTGGGGTATGTTGAGGAGTAGAACTTAGAACCTTATATTAATCCGGATGACATTTTTAGAATAGTAAATGAATACCTATTTACGACATGAGAAGGGTTGACAACGTTAATATACAAATTGGGGACTTGTAAACGTATAACATTAAATGACGGTATAAGAATGAGAAGCATACCTATATCAATAATTCGAGATATCTAAGATGTGTGAATGCTTAGTATATGTGGTTTTATGTGTAAAACATACCTACCATACTTGCTATCATGGGAGGTCGGCATTCGATTAGGGCCATCTAATCTTTGTGTGCCTACGGGGGGATTTAGATTGGTACCTCGAGGACATAGATTAGAGAAGGACTTATTGAGAAGTTAATAAGTCTGCTGATCATGGGATCGTAGGTATGTGCATGACCCATGTGATGTGAACTATGTTCGCCTCCATTTTGTGTGATTGTTGTTATTTGAGAACGATTCCTGAGAGATTCGGAATGCGTGGTCCTTACGTACGTGATTACCGGGATTGGATAGCAGAGTATGTGTGCACTGCAGCTTAGTCTCGGGGTGCTAGTATTGTATATTTATGATGAGAATAATATACTGTTAATTCAAATGAACTATAATGTATAAATGTGAGTATCTATAATATCAACGTTTTGTAAAAGATAAAATGGAAGATCTCTAGTGATTAGTAGTACTAAAACGGGAAACTGTATAGAAGAGTAAGAACTCTATTTAAAATAAGATGTCAAGAATTAAATCATGAATCGTATAGTAACGTTTGATTTTATATTGGACTAGTTAGATACGGGCATAACTAGATTCGATTTCGGATATGTTAGGAGTGCACAGATAGTCGAGAGGTGAGTATTTCATGTGAGAGCACGTCCTAACATGTATTTTGCATTCATTGTTATATGTCATTAAAACACTTGCTATATTTTAAACTGTTTTCACCATCGGGCTCTGACCCATTTGTTTCCATATATATTTTCTTGTAAAAACCTTATAGGTGCCCAGCCACAAGGACACTAAGCATAGGAGTTCCATTCAGGTGAGGTACTGTAGCTGCTGTGGAAGTTACAGGACCTTGAAAGTAGACGCCTCCACTTTCGATCTTGATTCTATGTTATCAGATTATTCTCATCTATTGGGCATGTCGCCCCATTTCTTTTAGACACTTTATTTATCCAGTCATATCAGATTTTGGGTTGTAATTAATATAGTGATGCAGACTTAGTATTGGTTTATTCCGATATTTGGATTGTTGTGAGGAGTATTCCTCCAGACTCATTACTATTCTATGGTTATTATATTGTCATTATGTTGTGGTGGTTATGTTAGCAGTTCATAATCTTCTTTTTGCATGTTAATCAGATTTAATTAAAAAAATTGACAACTCACTTTTTAAATATTAGGTGGCTAGTAATTTGTTAAAATGTTTTTCGACAGTGATGCTATGAACTGAACCAACTTGGCATTTTGTATTAATTTAATAAAGGAGTAGCTACCCGTTATTTAATTAGTCGGGGTGTGACAACACTCATGTCCTTTTATTCCTTGGTAAAAACTTGTGTGTGTAAAAATTATGTTTTTGCTACCTTAATTTTTTCTTATTTAAAAAATATTTGAAAATCGTAAAGATAAACAAAATTGATTGAAGTCTAGTAGCTTCAATGTAGAGAAGGTCTTCCTTCACCAACAGTGGTCTCAAAGTGTTTCTTAATAAAAAAAAAACTGGAGGAAGTCACCGAAAGCTTCACCATAGTTGTAATTTTGCTTCACTGGTCGTCTTGTCCTTTTGAAGGTCAGTTTAAAAACTTATGAACAGGAAGCGACTTGTCGTTCTACAAGATAACTATAATGAAGAAATTCCTCGCTTCAGCAATTGTGTTAGCGATGCGTATTGAGATGAGGTTCTATTTTTTAGATATTTAAGGATCTTTTTGGTTTGTGTATAAAAATTCCATTTTTTGCTACTAATTGTGCAATTTATCGCCAAACATCTCTCTCACACATGCTTTGTTTAAAATATCTGAGTTTGTGGATAGCCTTGGCAATGGGAAAACCCACTTGGATGGTTTTCCTTATTTAAGCTATTATTTCTCTTTATTTAAATTTATAGCTAAAAATGTTTCAAATGTAAAAAAGGAAGAGAGCTTTTGTGCCTTTTCATCTTCTTCTTTTTTAAGACGATAAGAGCACACCTTTGATGAAATGGAACCCTTTATCCAAATCTAGTTCATATTTTTCCATCTTCTCTTCATTGCATTTAATCATCTCTCTTTCTTGAGGTTGATTAATGTCAAAGAGGATGAAAATTTTACAAAGAGCACATTTTCAAAAACCACCTTTTCCATACACTTTAGAGTCTTTCTCTCAACAAGAGTATTATGATATTTTAGGCTCTTTTCCAAGTTCAAATCATTTTTGAAATACAATTTTGAAGATGATTTATTTTGAAACAATGTTGACGTGTGTCAAGGCATAAGAAATTTTGAGAACTTCTATCGACATATAGAGATCTGCAACATGCTACGATTTAGTGGAAAAAGTGTGTCATGCAAGTTAGCATGGAAGGAGTATGAATCATTAGTCCCCTTTATATGCATTGGCTTGAGATTTTTTCTCTTGGTGGGTTTGACTCATATATCTGAGGTTATGTTTCTATTTACCTTATTCACATCTTTTATCATCCACATGCTTAATACGATTAAAACTTAATTTGGTTGATAAAATTTTGCTCAATAATGTAACATTACCTTTTAGGTGTGCTATAATAATTTTTGGTGGGTTTCCATTTCGATACGCAATATTCACTCTTAGTGGTGACTTTTTGGGTGATAGAGCTAGTCATTCCACTTATATTTACTTTTTTCCATCCTTTTGTCTATATCTCTCTCTCGAAACTTTTTATCTATAGAAACAGATGTAGGTGTTTCTCTTGCTAGACTATCATTCACATTTCTAGTCGAGTGAGTTATACTCTTATTTTTATATTGCTTGTATTTTTTTATAGAAGTACTTGTCTTGTATTATTAAGAGTCAATATTGGCATGTATATTTGGGAGTTGGTGTTTACTTTCAGATCTCTCTCACTCTCTTATGATTTTAATACATCTTTATAGATTTATATTTTGAGCAAATTCATATCACATCCTTTGTTTCATTTGATCACTTCATGATGAGAAAGTTATTTGAATTGTTTTTTACAATTTGTGTATTTTAATGTTAAGAATTGATCACCTTTAAGGTTAAAAATATACAGGTTGTTAATGTTGGTATCCGAACGCAGTACTAAGCCTCGAAGGTTATGTGTTCTCTTAGACTTATGTGTAGCATACTTTAATACGTCCCTTTCTTTGTACTCTTATTTATGTCCCATTACTAATAGAATTTTTATCTTGAAGTTCATATGGTAGTGAATAGGCGAACATGTGCAACTGGTTGTGCTACATATGCTGCTTCTATAGCACCCTCACCATAGGAATCAATTATGTCAAGCATGTCAACACTCAATTCATAGCTCAAGTACCATTTTGGACATCATAATCATTTTTATTTGTTCACCTAAGAATCCCATTCAATAGGAAATACCACCCGTATCACCTCAGCCAACAGCACTACACACCACAATATGGGAAAATGTTCGAGAAGCCTTCATGAAGAACAACCCACAAACATTCTCAGGATCTACTGATATTATAGTGGAACAGTAGCAGTACCAATATATCAAGCAATATCTAAGGTTATTGGATTGCAACTAGGTGAGGACGAAGGATATTCCTACATTTAGGTTAATTAAGGAAGCTCTCTAGTAGTGCAAGAGGGAAACGTCACTTCAGGACAAAGAGAGGTTGATTTATGTGGATTTTATGGCAATTTTGACAACACGTGTTTCTTGGAATAATTTGATGACCAGAAAAATAATAAATTCCTTATCCTTTAGTAGGTATCCCTCAAAATGGTAGAATATGAGCGAGAGTTGACTAATATGTCACTCTTTGCCGAGTAGGTACACTTGGAAGAAAAAAGTAGATTATTCAAGGGGATAACTTCTCCCATCAAACAATACATTATGGTAAATTCGGCCTTTACCACATATGCTCATATGGTGGAAGTCGCTTTCATGCATTGACATACCATGAAGGAAAATAAGAGGATGTTGGAGAAGATGGGATAGTCTAGTTGGCCTAAGGTGGAGTCTAATTCACGAGGAGTGTGTCTTGGAGTGAACAACCATAGGTACAATGTTAGTGGAGGAATTTCAGACCTGGACATGGGTGGTGCCAAGCGCAATTATGGGGAATCCCTCAAGTCAGGCAGGGGAAATAGTAGCAGCACCATAGTAGCAGAGACAACAGTGAGGGCCTACAACCCAATTTGAGGGTGGGTTCTATATCTAAAATAAGGGGGCACCAATATTAAGTTTTCTTGAGTGCTAAGACACCGTGTCAGTAGAGACAGGGCTAGTATGGTCCAAACCAATGACATGGATAGTGGCACTAGGGACAATAGGGCGTTAGTCCTTAATCACAACAGTATCAACAAAAGCCATATCGACTATAACAACTTCCACTGCCAATGTCACAACTAATAACGACACATACCTACACCCTCGGTCACACAGCTACCCCAGATATTACCTTGACACCAAAGAAGAGTTCAACCCAATGCTTTATTTTTATCCTAGTTTATCATGATTCGACATTAGAAGTATATTGATTTTTACCCAATTATTAGACACGATGTATTAGTTTGAACAACGCAGTAGGAGGTTCAGGGGATGGTCCATGCAATAAATGGTACATTTTATGCTTATGGAACCTTAGCTACAGTTTTGTTTGATACCGATGACACACATTCCTTCGTATCACGTAGTTTTATGGAGATTTATGGTTTATTACACAAACCTTACGATAGGGATTTATAGATCGCTACTATGTTCCGTGTATCTACTCGTATTTGGGGAGACTTGTGTTGATGTGGACATAGACATTGGTATCTTGTGTTTTGTGGAAAACTTGTTAGTTTTGTATAACCATTTTATGATGTGAGCTTGAGTATGGATTTGTTAGTTAGGTATGAGGTTAACATAATCTGTTGGGATTGGGATATAGTTTTCAAGCTATTAGGTCAGGAGATGTATTTTTGGGGTATGCCTTGGCCATAGGGTGTTATCATGAGACACTTGTATTTTATTATCGAGAAGACTTAGGAAGAGACGATCGCTCCATTAAACTCGATACTTGTTGTTCAGGATTTTGCTGACATATTTAAGAAGGTGATAGGATTGCCTCCAGACTGAGAGATTGACTCGGCTCTCGACACTAACCCGATTTCCAAGTCATAGTATAGGACAGCTCATATTATCATCTAAAACTATAATAGAGAATATGGCCTTAGCATGAATACACTATTCATAAACTATAATAGATAAAGAGATACAAATCATAGTTATGCTAATCCTGAGTAAACATTAAAGAGAGATGAGAGAAAGAGATTGAAACCAGGTTTACATGATTCAACCCAAAGCGATGCCTACATCCAAAGGTGTAGTGTTAATTGTATTGATTCTTATGGAAAAAATCCATAGATAAATAGCGATTATAAGATCACATGTTCACTCTCGAAATCGGCAGCATAACAGTATGGAAAAATATCTCGTTCCCATTACAATGGGGAGTAGTGTGCTAATGTAGGCTGTTAGAGGAGAGAAAGTGTAGAGGGACACATGTCATTCCTTGATAGGATATGCAGTTACAACTTTTACATGTAAGTATGGAGGATAATCATGAGTTTGTTACACGCACATGGAGGAGAAATATTTTCATATCTCCCATATGTGTGCATTATGTAACTGCTATTGATGTCATTATGTTACATGTTATATTCTTGTTTTGATGGTGTTATATAACAGTGTTAACTACTCTGTTCTAGCTGAGTTATGTCAACGTCCTATGATGCTTGGGATGAGCACAGTTGTATTGACCAACCAGATTAGTAACTGGGATGACCTCATTTATGGGATAAATATGTTTAGCTTCTTGGGTCATACCATATCCATGATACAAAAATATCTCCCTAAGTCTTCTCTCATGATTATTGTATGCATCGAATTCTCTGAGGTATTACATCTTCTAAGAATGTTCTAAATAGATTGAGTGAGTGAAGTGAAAAGTCATCGGCCTTGGTAATTTTGGTCATCTTAGAATCTTTTCAGGACTTGTCGAGATGAAAGACTTGTAAAAAAATTATCTTAGAATTAAACGTTCCACAGTTCAGACTTGCAATCATGACACACATGCCTAAGGTAGAGTGTGTCAGTTTGTGGTGCGTCTGTCCACTTTTCCATGTGTGTTGATATGTGTTGATTTAATAGGGGTAATGATTACTATCTAAAAAGTATAAAACCCAAATTTCAAATCGATGAACTTTCAAACTTCATTTTCACACCTGCACTTGTTTTTAGATAGAGACATCTTTCCTCTCACTGAATCTTTTCTTTTTCAACAAAACTCCTTTCGTCTGCTGCCATTCATACTTGATCCACTACTTTGAATTCCTTTTTATGGAGAGTTTCTCCAGTTTTTATCCATTTGTAGACAGAGACTGAGCATTATTTCAAACTTATTTATCTCTTTTAGGGTTCTAGGTATTTCATTTCTCCTTTAGAGTTTCAATTTGAGTTTTTTTGCAATTTCTTCTCTTTAGGGATGTGATTTGTTATTGTTGGTGGTGGTTACTGGTTGATTTAAACTTTTATTTGGATCTTACTTGTCTTAGGTGGCAATTGAGTTGTCTAGCCTAGTGTTTCCTAAATTTAAGGCTTTTAGGCATTATAAGATTTCATCTGGTCCAAACTACTGGTTTCTGAAACCAAATAGCCCAAAAGACATTGTGTATCCCCAAACTCCATCTTTCTTTAATGAGTTATGTGATTTATGCAGATATGGTTAGAGTTTTTTACTGAATTAGAGTCATCACGTCCAGTTATCATTACTAAAAGGTTCATTAAACTTCTCTAGGTTATTCGATTTGAGGACAATCCCGATCATCCTAGGTATACTTACCATCTAGCCTCTTCTACTGAATTTGCACCCCTACCTCCGGATGTGAATACCTCCAGATGTGGATTTTCACTGTGTGATATTTTTGGTACCATAAATCGGTAACCAAGTTGAATACCAACCTGGTTATGGCATGTTTTCGAACACAACCTCTCATATATCCATTATTAACATGGAATCTAAGGCTAAAAGAGTTATGTCTGACAAACCTATAACCTCCCCCTTCTTCTTTTAAGGTATCCTCTAATGAGGAGAGTAATTTTTGTAGTTCAACTAAATTTTATGACCCTTCCAACACCGACGCCAGATAGCATGCATGTAATGTGTTTGAGGATGAGTTGGATGCTCTTAGGGATAAGCATTCCCATTAGCATTACGACTAGGTTGTGTGATTATGATGAAAGAGTTTTTGATCATCCAAATAAAGATGACGTGTGCCTCCCCTTTGGATCACTCTAAGTTGGACTTTTTATGCCCTTGCACCAAGTTATTAGGTCCATCTTGAAAGGATATGGTGTTTCTCCAACCCAACTTCCCCCAGTGCCTATCGGACAATTCTCGAGTCGATGATATTTTAGAAGGACCAAACTGGTTTTGATATTTATAGGGACATATTTTGGTTTCTACATGTAATAGAGGAAAATTCCAAAGCTCTGGGATACTACTACTTTGCAGCTAGAATGTTTTATTTGATGAGGGTTAAGGTTCTTTGGACCAGTTACCATAGTTTGAAAAATCAATTTATGTTTATAAAGGGCGATTAGGAATTTAGAGCCCACGAGAAGGATAGGTCTAGGAAGGTTCCCCATAAATACGTTAAGACGAACAAAAATGGTAAATATTTGTGTTCATTCCTCTCTGATTTCTCTTTGAGTTGTATTATGTTAATTCCTTTGTTCAAATTTTTTAGCGAAGAAAGCTCTTGTGCTTCTTCTCATACAGCTGGACTTAGTTGAAACTTATTGTGTGACTAGTCCCCCAAGGATTGAAAACCTTTTTTATCGCTAAGTTCATATGTGTCGAGTATCACACTTACCCTGGTGGTTCTCCCCTTTTAGAGAAATTGGTTCCCTTTCTAGAAGAATGGCATGTTGAAATTGATCAGTGTATTGAGGATGGCCAGGGTGCTAAAGTCGAAGTTGAAGAAGGTAAATTTTTTTTTATATATATGATTGCCTTTCCCTTATGTATTATGATATGACAAATTGTAGAATTTTTGTGCAACTTCCACTCCTAATACCTCGGCCTTCATTATTGAACCTTTGAAGAAGATGTCACCTTAGGCGATTGATCGCGCTTCCATGGACGTCACTTGACGTAAAAATATGGAGGTCGAGTAGAAGAAGAAAGTTCATTAAGAGGCCAATCCCAAGAAGAGAGATGATGCCAAAAAAAGTGATGAAGTTGAGGAAAAAAAATAGTCCGACATAAATGCTCGAAGGAATATTCAGGCATAAAAAGCTGCTCGAGCAAAATCAAAAGGGAAGGCTCTGATATCCTCTAGTCTTTCTTCTCTGGATTAAAATAGGGCCCTTGAATCTTCCACAAGTTAAAGTGACTCAAAGGTCCCATGGGTGGTTGAATCTAGGCCAGCAAGGTCTATTGTATAGAGGGTTCAAATAAAAAAATGACCCACTCATCGTCTCCTTCATGGTCAGGGATTGCCATCCCATTATTACGAGCTTGAAGACTTCAAGTTTAACCCCAGTAATACCATCACAATCGAGGATCTGAAAAATAATCTAGACTCCATTTTCCACCATGTGAACAACTCTACTAATATGCTTAGTTATCATAGACATAGTGAGGATTTGAGTTTTTTACATTTATGGCTTATGGAAGTTGGTGCAATATCATCTGTCACTTGTAAGCTTTCTAAAATTTTGCTCGTAAATTTTTATTCTAATGTTTCTTGCCTGATGATCCTTTTTACTATTCTATTGGGGTGTAATAGTTGCCATTATTTTGATAGATAAAGCCATGAATAATCATATTTCCCATACGGAGAAGAGGAGCACCATTACTACATTCATTAAGGAAAACACTCAGCTACAGGATTAGTTGAAGGAGTCTATCGATGAGATGTAAAAGGCTTGTGGCAATCTTATGAGATAGAGGAGCAGGTGGTCCTGAAGAAAATATCTCTCTATTGGGTGAAACAGGAAATTTAAAAGTTAAAGAACTAGTATGGAACTGATGCCATCAAGTTCCCAAGTCTTGAGGAGTCCCTCAAAAAGGGAAATGACAAGATGATTGCGTCTAAGTAAGAACTTGGCACGTCCAACCAGGAACTAGTTAGAGTGAACCAGACATTATTATAGCTAATGAAGCTATTGTTAAGGTTAAATAAATTAGAATGTAAAAGTTCAAATCGTCTATTGAATACAACATAGAAATTTTAATATTCTTTCTTGATGGCTATGAGGATCTTAAAAAGAGGTTCATGAAACATTACCCTGATATAAAAAATGTGGTCTATAAATGGGAAGGTGATGATGTGAATCCATAACCTTGGTCGCTGAGATGTTAATGGATGTTGATGATTCCTCCATCGAAGATGATGAGGTCGATGGAGCTGACCAGACTATTGCTATGGAGAATAATCTTCTTGTCAATCAAGATACCATCATGGTTGATGCACCTACAACCACCGCTCCCTCAATTAATCTAGAGGCTGACCAGACTCTTATTTTTTTTTATAAAGAATAACGCTGACCAGACTCTTAGATTTATCCTTAGAACTATAAATGCTCCCGTTGCTAAGAACTTCTAAATTTTTTTATTTTATGAAGATTTATAATGAAGATCTTTTCAAATGTACATTTACAATTGTGTCTACTTTTGACCTCAAAATTAACTATGATTTTATTTCTTTTTTGTGTGCAAGTATACACCCTATCTGCCAACTATTTTTCGCAATTAATTCTTAGACACCACTTGTAGTTAAGTGTTATTTGTGATAATATTTCTGACAAGTAGATTGTGGTTGGATTTTGTCGACCTTGTAGTTAGTTCTAGTCTTATGGACTCATGGTGGGATCTTATCCACCTGGCATGTTGACTTACTAGCTGTTAGGTGTCAAGGTAGGCTTGCTAGTAGTTAAGACTTATTATCCCGTGTTCGGATATTGTCGACTTGATCTTCCTTACTAGATACCAATTTTTTAAGAACCTGTGTAGTCCTGACAGTATCTGCCAATGCTCGTTCCAGCTTACTGGTCGTATGTACGGATCTTATCATCTTGCCCATGTGTCAACATTGGTTACCAAAGTTGACAAAATCTATTAGGATCTATCCTTGTGTTAGTTAAATATGGTCTGATCTTATTGTCCATATGACTACACTAGATTTTCAAAACTTGTATAAGACTTATAGATCATGACCTATTTAAAGACGAAGTCATACTTGAAGTGTGGTTTTAACCATGTTTGATGTGTTCATCTCTAAGATGTCTTCAGCCTATGATTCTTGCACATCTCTCTTACTTATAAAATAGACATTGAATAATGAAAAAAAAAATTAAAAGCACAATATATCTTGAGGATGAAGTTCAAATTCTCATTCATTACTTAAAGATGTATTGCCAGAAAATAAAAACTATTCACATGTTGTTTTAGCCTTCCAATATGTAATCTTCTCATCACTAGTAATACCTTCTCAGGTGATCGCATTCCATGGGTTCGTAAATTTTCCACCTTTCAAAGTCTCAATTATATAGGTCCCAGGACGTACGATAGCAGATACGTTGTACAAGTCAAGATAATTGGGTTCTAATTTTCTCCCTTTCTAAATAACCTTCTGTAGCATGTAATCTCCCTCCTTTAGAGTGCTCAATTTTAATAGTTCTTTACTAATAAGATGCTACTCATAGAGTTGAGCTCTCCCCTACTTCTTCTATAATATCCATATCCAGATCGAGTATTCTCATGTAATCACTCCTTGGTGAGTTAAAGTTGAGTACCTGATAGTTAGGTAATTCGATTTATTATGCACTACTGCCTCAGTATCAACCACAGCCATGAATGGATTTTGATACATTGTTATTCTCGGTGTCATCCTATATGCCTAAAAATCACTCTGTAGCTCATTGATCCAATCCCCCTTGGTGTCATCCCATGCTTTCTTCATTTTGTCTAGTAGAGTCTAATTCATCACATTTATCTCTCTGTTACATTGTGAGTGACCAGTTATTGAGTGCACTTTGTGGATCTTTAACTTTATACAGTAATCCTCAAAATCTTTGTTGTCAAGTTGCGTACCTTTATCAGTGATGAAGGCATATGACATCTTGTAATAACAGATAATGATATTCCATATAAAATGGAAGACTATTACATATGAAATCACCGCTAGGGGTTCGACCTCCACCCATTCGTGAAGTAATCCACTGCTCGAGAGGACCCACAAGATTGATCCCCCATATAGCGAAGGGACAAGGGGATTTGATCGTCTCCTATAAGGATTCTCAATTCTTGTGGATTGTGGCATATTTCTAGCACTTGTCGGACTTCCTTTCATAGCTCGTGTAATCTTTTTTCATAGTAGTCCAGTAGTAGTCTTGAGTAGCCACTCTATTCAACAATGATTTTCCCACTGATTGGGCTCCATAAGATCCCTTATGCAGTTATGTTATCAAGCCATTAACTATAGATGGATGGACACTCCGGAATAGTGAGACGATAAACACTATCCTAAATAGGACTCCGACATCTAATACGTATCATGTTGCTTTGTACCAGAGTCTCCAAGCTTTGTAAGGATCTTTAGAAATTGCATCGATTTCAAAATATGCGTGTATGGGATCCATCCAGGATGGACCAATGTATAACTCCATCATCAAAACACATTCTTCTGAGCTTTGTCCTACTGGCTGATACCAAAAGAGCAAGTGAATCTTCCTATGTGTTATCAACCCTTGGTATTCTGATCATTTGCACAACCTATAATTTTAATAATAAATTTTTCACCTTGGCTAAATATTTCTTCATTAATTCTTCTCTCACTACATACACTTCAAGGAATTAGTTCATTACGAGTTTAGAGTCACCATGCACTGATAGTTATTGACACCTAGTGACGATGTTAATTTGAAGTCTTATATGAGGGTCTAATACTCAACCTCATTGTTGGAGGCCTCAAAGTGGAACCTAAGGACATACTCCACATCAACCTAGATGGTTTCATAATTATTAAGACTACTCTGGTGTCATTGGCACATGATGAGCCATCTATAAATATCCACCACATCATATTATCTTTTTAAAATATGCTTAAAATGAAACACCCATTCTTGAACAACTTCTTCATTTTCCCCAGATCTTTATCCCTTTCTTCCGACCGATCCAATGGCTCTGGACTATGAATAATCTGGTGGGTAGGATTTATTGATCTCTCTCTTGAGAACTCTTCCCTGGAAGTCCAATCGATAGTCTTCTCTTCGTATGTAAACTCCGTTATAAAATTGCCCACTGCTTGACCTTTAATTTTGGTTTTGGGTTCATACTTTATGTTTTACTCTCCTTGTTCTACTACCCAAGTGATTAGTCTACCTAATTTCTTGGGCTTATGAATAACTTGTCATGGAGGAAGGTGTGTATAAACTATAGTAGTATATACTGAAAAGTAAAACTTCATTCTTTATGAAGCCTCAATTAATTCAAAGGCTAACTTCTCCATCCTAGGGTATCAAAAAATTTCTCCACGATGTGACTTACTGCTGTAGTAGACAAGCCTCCTCAATGCCACATCTTTTTTAATCAATATTTAACTGATGGATGACTCTATTACTTTCAAGTACAAATAGAGTTTTTTGCCTTGGACTAGACTTAACAACAATGGCACAGACCCCGTGTGCTTTTTCAATTCTAGGAATGCTTTCTCACACTCATCGTTCCACTCCAATTTCTTTCATAGCACTTTAAAGAATGGAAGACATCATTTAGTGGATCTTGATACAAACTTGTTCAAAGCTGGCATAAGTCCATTCAACCTTTGAATGTCCTTTGTGCTTCTGGTAGGTTTCATATTGATCGGTGCTTGGATCTTATTCAGGTTAGCCTCTATTCCTATCTTGTTGTCTATGAAGCCAAAGAACTTTCATTCCTTAACCTGTAAGATTCGTTTTGCGACATTGAGCTTCATTTGGTTCTCTAGCTAATCAAGCGTTTGTCCAAAGTCAATCATGTGGTCATCTATTTTCACGCTCTTGGTCGATGTAGACTTCCATAGTTTTGCCGATACGATACTCCAAAACCTTATTCACCAACCTAGTATATGTTGATTCATCATTTTTTATCCGAAAGGGCATAACATTGTAGTAATCTATACCTCAAAAAGTGATACATGAGGTTTTTATCTCGGTCATTTTGTTTCATCTTTATCTGATTATACCCCGAATAGGCATCCATAAAGATGAGTAGTTCAAGCCCAGAAGCAACATCAAACATATGGTAAATCTAGTCAAAGGATAGTGATCCTTAGTTCATGCCTTATTGAGTTTTGTGATGTCAATGAAAATAAGCTAGTTTTCATTCTTCTTCCTGACTATGACCACATTTGAGAGCTATTCTGGGTACTTGTCTTCCATAAAATCTTCCTTATACAATTTACCAACCTCTTATTATATTTCCATGTTCTTCTCCTGACTAAAAACACGGTATTTGTGTTTTACACGCTTTGCATCTTATTTTAAGATCATGGTAAAAGAACTCATGATCTATCCTAAGGATGTCCTCATGGATCCAGGCAAACATATTCTTTATTTTCCTCTTGAATTATGCTAATTCTTTCTTAAGATCTGGGTCCATTGATGAGACAGCATGGGTTATACTTTTTGGGTGCTCATCCTCTAAAACATTGGCTTTATATCCTCTGATGATATGATAAAAATCACCACTTAAACTTGTATAGAGCTCTAGCTGGGAATATACAGTAATTGAGATATGAGTGCATTAAAGTAAATACATAAGGAGATAAGGCAAAGAAGATACACAATGGTATAAGTGGTTCAGCCATAGCCTACTCCATTGTGTAAGGTGTTTGGTGCTTTTTTCATTATCAAATAAGGCACTAAGGGCCTTAGAATACAACTCTCAAACTTTCTTTCTCTATTGTATATCTAGACAGAGTTTGACTTAGGGTTTTCAATATTCCATCCTCCATAAGGAAGAAGATGAACCGTATCTATTTCCTTAGGGGTGCATTGTGTGACCCCAAAGCATGTAATAAGCATGCACATGATGATGTAACCATTTAGATATAGCCAACTATCCCTGGCACATATATGTCTTGAAGATAAAATATTCCATCACGTTCCTATGAAGATTTGTTGTAACTTCATGCTCACGTGGGCTAACTGTGCTGGGACCTTATGTCACACGTGGGGTAAATGTCATCCCTGGTAGGCCCGGACTAGCTAAGTCAGATATAGTGGACCTTCCTTATAGATAATTATAAGGATGAGTCAAAGCTTGGTCTCGGCATGCTGAGGTGGTATAAGGCAGAGACGAGACTGTTGAGGGTGAACTTGGTATAGTTGATAGGTATAGTCCCTTTAACTTGGTACAATGTCGAGATAATAGGAGTGGTATAGGATGAGCCTACTAAGGATGGACTGCACTAGACTACACATGGTTATCCATCTCGACGAGCGAGTGAGGTCGGCTTGATCGGGTTGGGACCTATCTTGGATGAGGTCATACTTATGCATATCAATCACCCCTTAGCATATAGTCTTCAATGTGAGTGGAAAGCTGAGGGGTATAATTTTCATACATTTTAATATCTGAGGCATAGAATGAAAATTAATTCGAATGAGGTTAGGGCCGCCCTTTCAACGCCTTAGGTTGAAGTTCTATTTAAGTGTCCTAGCAGGGACACTTATCATCAACTAAGTGGTCTATAATGTTGCCCCAGTATGGCGGTTACAGGCATGTTTATGGGGAATTTTCCGTAATGATGTCTATGTGGGAAAGTTTTAATAATTATTAGGCTATTTAAATACGTTTAAAGTTTCATTTTCTCTTTATTCCCTAACCTTTCTTTTACGCTCAAAACTTCAAACGAGCCCTCCCCGCAACTCCCTCCTATTATACTCTCTATCTCTCTCTCCCTCCCTCTCTCTCTCTCTCTCTCTCTCTCTCTCTACCTCTCTCTCTCTCTCACTCTCTTTATTCCAGTCCATTTTAGTCTAGTGTTGAGGTGTTATCTAGCTCCCCAGGTGATTCTCTCTACTCAGGTAATGCTCCAATGACCTTATATTGAGTTTTCTTCCATTGATTACCCCACATTGCTTGTTTGAAGACTTTTCGACCATTTTTTGGTCTTTCGACGACCTGTCTAGGTGGCTTTAGGGTTAGTTTTAGGAGATTCATTTGTGTTATTATGGTTTATAGGTGGTTAGGATTACTTTTAGGATGTTTGGTGTCCTATTTTCCCACTGTGAAGTTCACCTGTGTAACTCCGGTTGTCTTCTCCGGTGAGGTTAGTTTAATTATTCTTGGTGTTCTTAACTAAAAACCTTTGAGTTCCACCTTTCGATCCAAAAGTTAACTTAGTTTAAATTAGTTATTGTTTGAATGTTAAGGACTCTATATGAGTTAGCTCACTAGTACCCCACTCTTAGGTAGAGAATCTTTAGTAATATAGGTAAGTGTGAAGTCGAGGCTGAGGCTAAGCATAAGGTCGACGCTAATCTTACATGTCTTATTTATCATATTCCCTTCATTGTCATACCTCCTCCCATAGTTGATAATAGTGGTGAATCCATGAGTGGGGACTCAGCTCGAAGTTCTTAATCTTCTTCGTCCTCTCAGTGTTATATCCCTTTTGTGTCTTGTATTTATGGGGAGGCTGACTCTTTTGAGGAAGACATGCGAGTCCCCTTATTTTTTTATGGCAAACTCTGGTGTTGCCGGATCGAGAAGACGTTATAAATCTCCTAGGCCACCTTTACTAAATCTGCACCCCCAGGGCCATTACCTTACAGCCCACGATCGAGGGTGAGTTCTTTAAGAGATTCCTAAGTGGAGTACCGACTATTGAGATCATCAATTTTGATGATGAAGTTGAGGAAACACTTGACACTTCTTATGATGAAAACTTTAGAAGTATTGTCAGAGAGACATACCTCTTATTTTGGAGGCACCTGTATGGCATCAAGTCAACCAATATATGAGAGTGTCAGACAAGGATGAGAGATCTTTCTATGGCTGAGAGGGAAAGATAGTTGTCATTGAACAAGTGTTCAAGGTCATCTTTAGGCTTCCAATCCATCCTACAGTGCAGACAATCCTTTCTTGTATGGATCTCGCCCCATCATAACTTTTTCCAAATGCCTGAAGAATTTTGTTGGCTTCATCTCTCTCTGGAAGTTGGACCATAGATCCGGCATTGTAGTTAACATTTTTAGGGCATTTTATAATGTCTCATCCTCCAAGACTTATCCTAGCTACTACCACTTGGTGGCCAGGAAATTCGATAATAAATTTTTTATGGTTGCATCAACTATCATTAGAAGACCCGTTACTTTTTTTTATCTCGGGCGCAAGGGAATTTGAGCTATATATTGCATGTAGTACCTCTGAACTAAGGGTTCCTCAAAGATGGTCTAAGGCCTCAATTGTTGCCAAGCTTAATCCTGACTTGAGCACCGACAATCGAAATAAGGTGGATACCATAGGAGGTCGGGGTCACAAGGTGGTTTGGTGGAGTTCTAACAATTGAAGACTCCCCACTTCCTTGAAGACACGGTTTTGGGGGTCGACCCCCTGAAGGAGTTGTGTAAGTGACTTTCTAAAGTTTTCCTTTCCATATATATTCTCTTCTATATAACTACTTCCTATACTAATGCCATTATCATTTCACAGGTTGTCCAAAGAATACCCTAGGGGCTATTTGTAAAATGGAAGCTCCCAACATCTCAATATGCTCAATAAGTTCGAGAAGAAGCTCGTAGTACCGACCCCAATATCAATTCAACAATTGACGATCTCAGTAATGCTGAGGCATATAAAAAGAGGAACGAGGTCATTAATGACACTCCCATCCCTCCCCCTCATAAGAAAAATTATAAGGACACCTTATTCAAAGGATTGATCCCAATTTGAATCTAAGTGACAAGTCCTTGATCAGCGACCCAAAATGGGCTAGGGAAGTCACCACATCTATGATGCCTGAGGTCGACAGGCCTTTCTTTACAAGGCCACTTATTTGTTGATTTATTGATACTTGTTCAAAGTGTTTTCTCGTACTAACCCATATCCTTTATTATATTGCAGTCTTTTCTCACCTTTGCACGAGTTAGTGAGTGGATGTAAGAAAAGATCCATATGATCTAAAAGGGACAAGATGCCCACAAGGCCAAGAAGGAGCTTAAGTGAGAGTTTAACTCTAAGGATGCCAATAACTAAAAGGATGTGTCTGTGCTCTAACTGAAATATTATGTTGCCTTGGACAAGCTTAAGAAGGATCACGATGATGCCCTGAAGGCCAAGGCCGATGTTGATACTACTATAAAAAAGGCCATGGAGGAGGCTAAGGAAAAGGCCTTATATGAATTCAATGACTCGACTGATGATAAGATTAAAGAGAAGGCGATATCCCACTTCAAGGCCTCTAAGGAATTCGTACGGTATGCCTTCGAATATCTTGAAAGGGCGGTGAGGATGGATTGTCACTAGGCCATCCTTAAACATCTAGAGGTTGGATCCATGGCTCTTAAGGACTTAAAAACTCTTGACCTATTTGAACATCTGATTATTATTTCCTTGGTTGAGATAGAGGTTGTGGCTACTAGTCCTGAACAGACGACATTCGAGACAGCAGAGAATTCTGGGGCCGAGATGACTGAGGGTGGTCCAAATAAGGATGAAGCTCAAACTCGGCCTTCGGCGGACTGGGTCATCTCTAATAAATCTTAGGAGTAGCTGAAAGAGGTAGATTAGATTTCTTATATTTCAATTATTGGGCGACCTCTTGTGGTCTGACATAACCATTCTTGTAATCGTTAATTTTTGAACATTTGTAACATCATCTTTAAATAATCTCTATAATTTCTTAATATCGACATTTTAATTGGTACTTTATCCTATTTGGTGAATAAACATTCGTCATAATTTTTGTAATTCGCTAAAGTGTGTTATGTGCCTCTTTATATTTGTTGATGAACTTTGCAATGGGCTGATAAATAATTATAACTCATAATTGATTACACTATGATGTTTGAAACACCATAATCATTTTGAAATTACCAAATTATTTATGTTGATACATAAGTCCCCTCTCGTTGTTTCTGGGAGTGTATGGATGAGTCTCGCCTCTTCATACACTCTCTCATCTTTGTCGAGAGCGTTTTAGCTATATTGTCACCACATATTGATGTTTATATAACCATAATTAAATGATTTCCATTTTTAACACAATTACTAGTGTTAAAAATTCAAGTCCCCACTCGTCAATTTTTGGGAGAGTATGGACGAGACACTTCTCTTTATACACTTTCATCTTTCCCGAGAGAGTTTGACTATAATGTCACCATATAGTGTTGTTTACATAACCATAATCAAATGATTTTCTAAGCTATATTTTCCACCACTTAAGTGATGCTGTTACACTCATCCCCTCTCTCATGTTATTGAGAGTTCATGGATGAGATTTGTCTCTTCATGAATTCTAGTATGATCAAGAGCGAGTTATGACTAAAATTTAGCTATCCAAACCATGAAGCATTAAGGTAAAAACAAAGATACGAAACAATACTTGGATTTTCTCATTTAATCAACTTAAGATTTCTTACAAAATGCCACTGTCAAACAAATATTTGAATTATCATATAAACTGGAAAAGAAACTATGATCATTGATAGTATGTCTTTAGATGGTCGGTGTTTCAAGTATTAGAGAAGGGTTTTCCCTCTAATTTCTTCAGTATGTATGTTCTCGGGATGACTTCTACTATGACCCGATATGGCCCATTCTAGTTTGAATGCATTTTATTTGTCTTCTGCCAAACCTTTTTCAATACCAAGTTTCCAATGTCTGTTGGCATGGCTTTAACCCTCTTATTATAAAATCTATCATCTCTTTATTGATAAGGTTATTGTCCAACCTCAGTGTTCTCTCGTCTTTATTTTATTCGGTCTAAGTAAAGCCTCCTATCCTCATTGTTCCAATTAAGATTGTAGGTTTGGACTCTGTGGTTGAGAAGCCAAAACTTAATAGGAATAATCACTTGTGATCCGTACACTAGCATTAACGGTGTTTCGCCTTTCGACATTCTCTCTGTTGTCCTATAGTCCCATATGATTCGATGAAACTCCTCAATCCACAAGTCATTTGTATCCTTTAGCTTCTTTTTTATGCCATCCGATATAGTCCTATTTATGAATTCAATCTGGCCGTTGGCCTCGGGTCGATTGGTCATAGAATATAACTGCTTGGTGGTGACCTTTTCGCTGTAAGTCTCCAATGATTTGTTTTTAAATTATTTTCCATTGTCTGATATGAGTGTGTGAGGTGGTCCATACTTATAAATGATATTTCTCCAAGTAAATTTTAAGGTTTTAACCTCGGTGATGGAGATTATACCTTCGACCTCTACCCATTTTGAAAAATAATCAATGGCCACAATTAGATACTAATAACCATCGACCGCCTTTGGTAATAGACCAACGAGGTAAATTCCCCAAACTATATATGACCATGAGACTATGATGGACGAGAGGGGTTGATGAGGTTAGTGAGGGATATTGGAGAATCATTGACACTTATCGACCACTAGTAGCCTTGAGTCTTTATCTTTTTACTAGTGATCGTTTGCCAATATGACTTGCACATGAACCTTCATGGACATCTCATAGAAAAGATGCCACTTTAATGGGATTGACATATTTAAGGAGTGTTGATACAAAAATTAGTCAGCAGACATGGAACAATTATACAAAGATAGGTGTCATCTTACATGGAATATACATATGCTCACCGAGCTACCTATCCTTCCAAGCAACTCAGCGTCCCGAGCTACATAGTGTGCTGACCTACTCAGTATACAGAGCATCTAGCCAAGAATACTAAGCGACCATTGTACATTCAATGAACATCGGATTTAATGAACATTCTTATTTTACAGATGTATATGTCTATTAAATAACAACATATCACTTATTCATATTTATAGCCTCAATGCTATAAATACATTGTAACACCCTCCACAAAGGAGGATCGGTCTCTTGTAATCATCATTGAGATTAAAGAAAACATCGTCAATACTAATAGTGGACGTAAGCCATTTTATAAGGCTGAACCACTTTAAAACTCTTTAGTCTTATTGTTTATTTCATATTTATCTGTGATTAATTAATTGGATCAAATCTAATTTTTTACATCAACAGATTGGCGCCGCCTATGGGAAACGACTATTAGGAGTATTTTTCACTAAAAACTTACCACCAATGGCTGAGATCCCAGAATCCAGTACCCGAAACAATAATGGGGTTCTTCTAAACCCGTCTTCTCACCCAACTATCAATGAACTTATGGGAATAGTAGCCAATTTTTCCCAAGGGCAAACGGTTATGCGAGACCATGAGTTAACTCATTCAGATTATTCGTAATGGATCACCCTCCCAGTTAGGTCAATGAAGCATTCAGAGAAACACCCATCTTCCATCTTTAAGAATCAGACGTACATTATTCCCGAGTGTTTCACATCCCAGGCACGATAATTCTCATCATACTGAGAGGTCCAACGATCCTTTATATCAGCCTGAAAGGACTTCGGCTATAAGTGCTACAGATTCTCAATAAAATATTACCTTAACTCCCGAGGGAACTAGAGTTTTGGAAAGGTTGAGCAGAGTCCCTCCCTTTGACCATTTGGTTCCTAGGAGGAACAGGAATCCCCCTAGGATTGCGTCAAGGACTTATCAATGACCAACCGATCTAAGGGAAGTTTCTGCCCAATAACACCCACTAATTTATGGTGAACGATCCCAAGAGGAAAACTCAATGCGCTCCGTTGCTCGGGCAAATAGGCGTGAGGTTGGGAATGATGCGTGGAAAGGGTCTTTTCAGAGATTGGAAGACCGGTTAGGGGAAATGGATAAGGCCAAGAACCCTCTCCAAAGAACTTTAATCAAAGGATCACCCTTTGTCCAGGCAATTGTGGATTTTCCAACACCATCAAAATTTAAGGCTCCGATAGTGACGCCTAAGTACAATGGAAAAACCGATCCCGTCCTCCACATAGAGTAGTATCAAGTTGCTGCTGATATCTATGCAGTGCCCGATGAGATGAGGTGTACGGAATTTTTAGAAACAATCACTGGGTTAGCCCAGATTTGGTACAATACCCTTCCTCGGGGCAAGATTGCTACTTTTATTAGCTGGCAGAGCTCTTCATAGGGAATTTATGCTTCGGTGCGAAGCCAATTAAGAGAGTAGCAAACCTACTGAGTGTGAGGCAGAAAATAGGAGAAATTACCAGGTATTACATCACTCGCTTTAATAATAAGAAACTTGAGGTAATCAACTACGAAGAGAAGATAACAATTACAGCACTAATGAGCACTCTGTTGCCTGATAAGTTATATTATACCTTGGCCAAAGATCCCCCAAAATCCATGGAAGAACTGATGATAAAAGAAACTAAGATCATGAACTCCAAAGAGGCCATGGCTGCGAAAAATACTTTTGACACTAAAACAGAGATCAAGGCCAAAGGTACAGCAGAGAAGAAGGATCAGAAGCGCAATGGGAATGGTAAGCGAACAAAAGGCAAGGAGGCATTCGAGCAGTTGAAGAAATATGGGAATTACACTCCTTTAAAGGTGTTCATAAACCATATTCTAGAGGAGATCAAGAACAACAAGGAGCTAACTTGGCCGGAGAAAATGAGGACAGACCCAGATAAGAGAGATAAGTCCAAATACTGCGAGTTCCATAGAGATCATGCCACACAACCAAACATTGTATAGCTCTACAGAATGAGATCGAAGCACTCATTAGGCGAGGAAAATTGAGTAAGTTCGTTGATCGTTAGAAAGGTGGGAAGATTAGCGAGAAAGGAAGACAAAGGTCCAAATATCCTCGTTGAACAAGAGATGACAAAAAAAGGAACCACGAGGACGATCCAGAGGATGACCTCGACCTCCCCAAAAGGCCAAGGCAACCTGAACGCGAGGTATTTTCAATCCATTTTGGATCACTTGAATGTAATGTGATTGCAGGTGGAGATGTAGGGGTGGGTATCAAATTTTCTGAAAGGAAAGCTTACCTCTATAAGGCCCGGGCTTGTTCTTACATACAGAGCATAAATTTGACTGAAGATGATCGCCCGAGGAAGGTGAACAAGGATAAATTGGTCATTGGTTTTTTCTAAAAATGACCTGGAAGGTGTTTTATATCCTCATGATGACCCCTTGGTTGGCAAGATGAGGATGAAGGATTTGGTGATCTCATGACTATTGGTAGATAATAGTATATCTGCAGTTATCATGTTTTACCCGTGCTTTGATAGCTTGAGTTTGAAGTTATCCCAATTGGAGCCATATCACAGGCCCCTCCTTGGTTTCACCAGAGATAAAGTCTTTCCACTTGGGACAATCAATTTGGACATGCTAATTGGTACTTGGCCTTCTTGCAGAACGAAAAAAGTGCACTTTTTGTAATGGATAAGAACATCCAACCAGCCTACAACATAATCATGGGGTGATTAGGATTAAAGAATTTTAATGGTGTATCATCCACGGTACACCAATATTTTAAGTTTCCTACCAATTTTAGAGTTAGAGTTGTGAAAGGAGACCAGAAAGTAGCTCGGGAATGCTACTACTCATCTACCAAACACGAAGAATTGGAGGAGGCCACGAAGAAAACCACCACCTACCAGGTGGAAGAGTCTGAAGATGCAGAGTTCGAGACTTTAGACCCTAGACATGAGTCACAGCTTGTGAAGGGTCAGGTCATCAAGGCTATGGAGAACGTCATTATGGATGATGAATGCCCACATCGGATAACTCAAATCAGCGCTATATTGGATCCATCAATAAAATAGGAGGCAGTGGCATTTTTACGACAAACGAAGAAAGCTTTCGCATGGAGTCATGAAAACATGCCAGGAATATACCCAGCTTTCCTCTGCCATGAGCTCAATGTTAATTAGGAGGTCAAGCCCGTGAAGCAGCGAAAAAGGGTATTTAGCCCAGAGAAGAACCAGGCTATCCGGAAGGAAGCCGAGAAGCTTCAAAAGTCCTCTTTCATTAAAGATGTCAAATATCCAAATTGGCTAGCCAATGTTGTAATGGTGAAGAAGAAGAATAACAAGTGGAGGATGTGTGTAGATTTCACAGATCTCAATAAAGCCTGCCCGAAAGATCATTTTTCCTTGTCCCAAATCAACTAGTTGGTGGATGCTACCTCGGGGCACGAGCTACTGAGCTTTATGGATGCTTACTTCGGATATAACTAGATTAAGATGAAACCAGAAGACAAGGAGAGTACTTCTTTTATTACCCTAAGGGGAACATACAGCTATAATGTTATGCCTTTTGGACTTAAAAATGAAGGTGCCACGTACCAAAGGTTGATGAACAAAGTCTTCAAAGAGCAAATCGGTAAAAACATGGAGGTTTATGTCCATGATATGCTAACTAAGAGCAAGAAAGCCACCGACCATCTAGCTAATCTCGGTTAAACCTTTGATTAGCTAGAAAAATATCAAATGAAGCTGAACACGATAAAATGCATATTCAGTGTACGAGAAGGCATGTTCCTCGGGTATATTATGAATCAAAGAGGCATTGAGGCCAATCTGGAAAAGATCAAAGATTTGCTGGAATTATGACCTCTAGCCACGAAGAAGGAAGTACAAAGCCTCACAGGCCATATTGTAGCTCTTAACAGGTTTGCGTCAAGAGCAACGGACAGATGTATTCCATTCTTCAAGATTCTCAGAACAACTTTCAAGTGTAACGATGAATGCGAGATGACATTTCAAAAATTGAAGAAGTACCGGGGGACACCTCCACTATTATCTAGGTCGGTGATGGGTGAAAGATTATACTTGTATCTAGCTATCTCGGAGAGCGCAGTCAGTTCAACATTGATAAGAGTGGAGGACGGAGTACAAAACTAGTGTACTACACCAGCAAAGCATTCCGAGGAGCAGAGATTAGATATCCAAAGTTGGAAAAGTTGGCATTAGCTCTAATAGAGGCAAGTAGGAGGATGAAACCTTACTTCCAGGCCCATACCATAGTGGTGTATACTTATATGCGACTTAGACGGGCCTTACACAAGGCGAAAAAGTCTAGCAGACTGATGTATTGGGAAGTAAAACTGGGCGAGTATGATATTGTTTATGAGACAAGGTCCTCACTCAAAGGGCAAGTAGTGGTAGAGTTCATTGTGGAGTTCACTTACCCAGATACCCTTGACCAACAGGAGTCTAATGCATAATAACCCAAGGATGTTACAGGATCATCAAAGATAATCCTCGATGAACTCCCCATAGAAGATCTACTGAAAGTGAAGAGTGATTAGAGGAAGGAACAAATATTCCACCAGGGAACCTTATCAGATCAAGAGTTCGATAATGGTATACTTGTATGGAACTTATATGTTGATGGATCTTCATGTACAATAGGAAGTGGAGCCGAAATAATTCTTAATAGACCTGATGGATTGGATGTCAAATACGCTCTGCGCTTTCAATTTAAAGCTTCCAATAATGAGGCCGAATATGAAGCTATGATAGTGGGCCTCAATTTAGCCAAAAACAATACATGCAGATCAAGTCACCGTGTTTAGTGATTCATAATTAATTATACATCAGATTCTGGGGTTGTATGCAGCGAAGGGAGACTTGATGTCAAGATATCACGCAAGGGCTATGGATATTGTATCCACCTTTGCACTAGTTCAATTGGTAAGAATACTGAGATTGAAGAATGCAGGGGCTGACGCACTACCTCAGTTAGCTTCAGCCACTCGTACCGAGCTACGAAGAATGATTTCTATCAAAAGACTGGCAAAACGGAGCATCAATGAAGATCTAATGGTTAAATTCATTACCTTAGCAATGGGACCATCCCGGATGGACCCCATCAAGACATACATCAAGGAAGGTATTGTGATAACTGATCCACTCGAAGCCAAAAGCCTAAAGTTTAGATTTTCTCGATATGTATTGAATAATGGTGTTTTGTATAGAAGGGTTATCATCGCAGGACTATAGAGATGTGTGCATCCCTTAGAAGCTAAAGACCTGATTGAAGAGCTTCATGAAGGCTCTTATGGATCTCATGTGGCAGGTCAGACTCTCCTACAGAGGTTAATGATGCAGGGATATTATTAACTGATGATGAGAGCTAACTGCATAGCTTATGTGAAGAAGTGCGATAAATGCCAATGTTTTTCACCCATTCGAATAACTCCCTCGGCATTGCTAACACCCATCAATTCCCCTTGGCCATTTGCTATGTGGGTCATAGACTTGGTCTGGCTCTTTCCGACCACCAAAGGGAGGTTCAAATATCTGGTAGTCGCGGTCGAATATTTCACCAAGTGGGTTGAAGTTGAACCTCTCACTGACATGTCATACGAATGGGTTTACCAATTTATCTGGAAGAATATTATTTGCAGGTATGGTCTGTCACATGCTTTCATCACTAACCACGGTACCTAATTTGATAATGAGGAGTTCGCTGCATATTGTCATCAATCCAACGTCTAGAAAATCCATTCCGCACCAGGCCATCCCTAGAGCAATGGGAAAATTTAAGTGACGAACATGACTCTACTGGGTTGCTTGAAGAAATGCCTGGATGAAGCAATAGGAAATTGGATTATTGAGATACACTCTATGCTATGGGCATATCACACAACTCCCCGAACAGCCACTGAAGAATCGCCCTACATACTAGCCTTTGGAAGCGAAGAAGTTATCCTAGTTGAATTGGGCCTGCCAACACATAGGGTACTTAATTTCAACTCTCTTACAAGTGATTTGATGAGACGCTTAGACCTGGACATGCCTGAGGAAGCTTGTAAAGATGCGGCAATCAGGAACTCAACCTACCAACATAGAACAACCATGTTCTATAACAAAAGAGTGAAGAAATATGAACTCAGGGAGGGGGATTATGTGCTCAAGAAGGTGATTCAGAAGCATAACAAATTAGAGGCCAAATGGCATGGTCCTTACAGAGTAACTACAGTTGTTCACCCTGGGACTTACAGAATAGAAACCTTAGAGGGGGAAGAATTTAAAAATACATGGAATGCAGAGCATTTGCGCAAGTATTATCAGTAATACAGACTTACATGTACACATTTCTCCTTACATGAATAAAAGTGTTGGTTTTTCCACATTCCTTTTTGGTTTAATTTTTGTTAGAGTACTAGTGCTGCACACTACATCAATGCCGGTTGATCAACATCAATAACCACCAACTCCGGTTGGTCGGCACCAATAAAATTTACCAACAAAGTTGGCATAACAATTATACAATGCAAAGCCTATTTGATCACGGATGATCTTAAGGGACATCTCAAACTAGACAAGAAGACGGGTGACCTCACGAGGCATCCACTGTCTAGGCACCAAGGTAATCCCGACGCGATTACTACAACTAAGCAATAACATGGGATGAAAATCACTCCATTACTTAGGCTCTAATGAGTGGTAAGTCACTACAACTAGGCAGAAAATAGGGCAAGGTCCATTGTCTAGGAAAAACAGGGCAAATTGTCCCTATATATATTTATATATACAAATTCATCAACAAAACACGAGAAACACATCTCACAAAGTATTTCCAAAACTGGCACAAAGACCAATCTGTATTTATTAAACACAAGTCTACTAAATAAACATGAATTTTGATTCATTAAGTACAAATTTCCTATTCTATGGGTTTTTTTCCCTCTGATTTTGATATAGGTTCCACCCCTGCTAGAGGGTTATCTAACGCATAGGGAGAATTAATAAAATTCATATCTTGTAGCATTGTGATGTTGCTCGGACATGGTCTATCAAGCAAATTTTGAGGATCAGATATCTCAAAGTCTGAATAAAGCTGGTAATCGCCAAGATACTTGGAAATCAAACATCGAGGAATGGTCCAAGACTTGATCAAACCCCTGGCCAAACATGGGGTAATAAAATATGGAGTCCCAGTTCCCGAGGAAGGACCCCCAATATCATAGGGTCTAGCAGCCGTTTCCACAGGTTTTTCTATAAGACCACTCCTCAATCTTCGTAAAGGAGAAACTTCAATCGAAGGTGCTGCCTCTTCTTGTGTAATAGCAACACCTTCAATCAAAGGTGCTGCCTCTTTTGAGACAACATGTCTTTCCCTGCTGACCTCCTTAATAAGAGAAATGGTTCCTTTGGATGGAGCACTATCCACTTTCTTCCCCCCTTCAGCTGGGACATCCCCCTGGCTCTTCTTTGCTCCACCAGTGCCAGGGGCATCCTTGACAAAGAACGCAAGTATTCTCCTCTTTTTCGTCATTAAATCAACAATAGAGGAATCCAAGTCAGAAGAGGGTTCTTCGGCACTTTCTCGAGATGCTGGTACTTGATCAAGATCTATTACCACAGGAGGGGAAAGTGGATGAGCAATGAAAGAAGAGGTGGTGTTCTTGTATATCAGCAAATAAGAAGCAGCTCTAACGTGATCCCCGTTAACTAATTAATGCACCTTTTATATTAATGTCACTCTCTTTTGGTGGCTTTCTTTTATTATTAACTGCAAAAACAAACATGAATATCAGTGATGCATTTTATCAAACATAAACAGAGCTAAATCGAATAATTGAAAATAACCTATCCCATTGCCATAAAGCGGAAATCTGCGACCTTGGTACACATCATTTCCTTTTAGTGGAGGGTATTGCTAATTTTTCATCACAACCCCATGAAAAAAATAGTCCCTATTAGCATCGGGAAGATTGACTACTAAAGCTCTATTGGAAAACCTGGTTTTTAAATAAAATGTGGTATCACTTGTAACCCATTTATAACAAAACATAATTTCAGGGATCCTTAAATGAGTCCTATGAATCTGGTTTAACCTATGTACGCCATTAACTACCCTCCATGTATTTGGAGCTACTCTTGCAGACACAATATTGAAATATTGGAAAAACTCCAAACACAAGGGATTAGGCGGAAAATAAAAGCCACATTTAGCTATGAAGAGTGAGGTAAACCAGTGCCCTTCAGCCAGAGAAAATAAATCAGATGGAGAAGGAGGTTCTTCTAGAATAGACAAAGAGGGAATTGTAAAATCTTCTCGAAATTTATCCAAAGATTAGACAAGGTAAACCATGATGATTAAAGCAAAGAAAGAAGAAGGAAGAAATTCTTACAAAGAATTGAGAAATCTGCTAAGGCGAACGATGGAAAGAACGATAGTATAAAAACAGAGTGAGAAAACAGAGAGTTTAGAAATCTGGAGATAAAAAGTAGATGATGATCTTTTTATATCGCTTTTAATTACCTTGCATTAGTAAGAAGGAAAATAAATGATTACTAGAAAAGTTTATTGCATTTTCGGCGGTTAAAAGATAAAAAAGACGCAAATACCCAAGTGTCTGTCACAGATTCAAAATATTTACAAATTTTCCATTTTTCACTCAAACGATGAAACTAGAGGAAAAAGTCCTAGGTGTTAGAGATCTATAAGTAATCAAGACATACTAAGACACTCGAGCAACGTACGAGTAAAATATGCCACACTCTCATATCAAAGCTCAACTGTGAAATATTGGGGGCTTCTGTTGATACGAAAATTAGTCAGCAGACGTGGACCAATTATACAAAGACATGTGTCATCTTATGTGGAAAATACATATGCTCACCGAGCTACCTAGCCTACCGATCTACTTAGCATCCCGAGCTACATAGTGTGCCGACCTACTCAGCATGCAGAGCATCTAGATAAGAAGACTAAGCGACCATTGTACATTCAATGAACATTGATTTTTAATGAACATTCTTGTTGTACAGATGTATATGTCTATTAAATAAAGGCATATCACCTATTCATATTTATAGCCTTAAGACTATAAATACATTGTAACACCGTCCATAAAGGAGGATCGATCTCTTGTAATCATCATTGAGATTAAAGAAAACATCGATAATATAAACAGTGGACGTGGGCCATTTGATAAGGCTAAACCACTTTAAAACTCTTTTGTCTTATTATTTATTTCATATTTATCTGTGATTAATTAATTGGATCAAATCTAGTTTTTTCCATCAATAAGGAGCGACAAGAGAAACACCCTTATGTATAGGATATCTCCAATAAGGGAGAACTGTGTTGCCTTATACTAGAGTTTCTTCCTTTCTTTCTTGGAGTTCGAGAGTTCTCCATCTCCACTGTACTTTATTAACGGGTACATCCATGAGTCTCCCATATTCAAGTTCAAGAAAAATTCCACCCCATAGTATCTCCACATGAATGGTTAATCGGATGTCTGTTCTTATGGCCGAGGCTAACCTCGCCAATGCATCGGCTTGGGTGTTTTCTAGCTTAGGGATTCTCTTCACCTTTACTTATTTAAAACTAGTCATAACCTTTTTTACTCTTGCCAAATACTTGCCCATTTTCTCATCTTTAGCCTTAAAGATTCCCAATATTTGTTTCACTACTAGCTGAGAGTCACTATGCAATATCATGTGGCTGACTTTCAACACTTTGGCCAAGGAAAGGTCGGTGAGTAAGGCCTCGTATTCATATTCATTGTGTTAAGCTTTAAAACTTAATCATAGGGCATATTCAATGTTGGTTTCATCCGAATAGGAGAGTATCACTCTGGCACCACTTTTATTTTAACAGGATGAGCCATAAACAAAACAATTTCCCTACCAGATCTTACCTGAGAAAGGTCTTTCACACAAAAAACCATGTTTGAACAACTAATCTTTTATGTGATGTCATCCTTGTCATAGTTGGTCGTATTTGGTTCTTTCAAACCTTCTTCAGTCTTAGTCAATGGTTGAATTAACACGATTGACCAAGCCATCAGCCTACCCGATTTATCAAGTTTAAGGATGACTTGCCCTAGCGGAGCATCTGTGAGCACCACCATAGTATGAGCCTTAAAATACAACTTTAATTTCCTTGATGTATGAATGAGTGTATATGCCAACTTCTCCGTTGTAGGATATTTTATCGCAACCCCCTATAGCGCCTTACTATTTAAATAAACTTGCTTCTGTACACCTTCATTATCTTGTACAGTTGTAGTACTTATGGATGACTCAGATACTACCCAATATAAAAACAACTTCTCGCCTTGAATTAGCCGAGACAACAGCATAGGGGATCCCAAATAAGCCTTCAGATCCTAAAATGTATTTTCACATTCTTCATCCCAGACAAATTATTTCCTCAAGATCTTAAATAATGGCATACACTTATCTATGGCTATGAAAATGAAACGGTTGAGATAAACTCTTCCTATCAACCTCTGAATGTATTTTATAGTTTTTGGCGTCTTCATATCAATCAATTCCTTGATCTTTTCTAGGTTTTCCTCAATCCCCCCTTAGTTGATGATGAAGCCGAGGAACTTGCCAGCGCCGACCCCCAACACACTTTATCAGATTTTACTTCATCTTATAGAGATCTGTGGTGTCAAACGTTCTCTCAAAGGTCGGCCACATGATCCTCAGTCTTAAAGCTCTTCGTTAGTGTATCATCAACGTAAAATTCCATAGTTTTCTAAATATGATCTTCGAATATTTTTTTGACCAACCTCGGATAGTTCTCCCATGCATTTTTAAGGCCAAATGGCATGACGTTATAGAAGTAGGTTCTTTTATCAATTTTAAAGGAAGTCTTATCAGCATTGTCTCTGTGCATGAAAATATGATTATACCCCGAATAAGCATCCATGAAGCTTATCAGTTCATGCCCAGTGGTATCATCCAGCATTTGGCCTATTTAGGGTAAGGGGAATTTATCTTTAAGATCGACCTTATTTAAATTTGTGAAGTCTACACACATCCTCCACTTCACATTTGTTTTTTACACTATCACACCATTAGACAACTAATTTTGGTAGTGCACTTTGTGAATAGAGTTGGTTAACAAGGGATTTTCACCTTGTCTTGGATGACCTCATATTTATCTCTGGCATAGGTCCTCCTTGTCTTCCTCACTGGCTTGGCAGCTTTATCAATGTATATCCAATAGTAATAATCTCGAGGTCAATCCCCAGTATATCCCCATAGCTCCACGAGAAGATGCTTTATCTCTTCCTCTGTAGCTTCAATAACTTTTCTTTCACCTCATTCTTCAATAATGAGCCAATTTTTATGGGCTTTTCTGGATCATCATCGTTAAGGATGATGGATTATACCTCCTCTATAGCCTCACCCTTTTTTAACGTCCTCTCCTCCTTGGGGTCAAGAGTGTCAATGTTGTATGAGGTCATGACATTTTTATGGTGTAAGGACATTTTTGTCCATTATCAATTTGTATGTCGTACGCCGTTACACCATTGAAGAAACTCAAGATCGCATCTACATCAACGGATCCAAATATCAAAGTGTCTTCAACATCATAGCCTCTACGAGAATGAACTTGGTAAAATTTTGTTTTTACGTTCCTTAAAGTTCATATTTAGTATTGGGAAATTTTTATAAAATATTTTTTATAAAAAAAAGAGGCTTTTAAAAGTTTTCAGTTTTCTGGGAAGCCGGACCGGTCCGCCTCTATATCGGACCGATCCACCAATGGACCAGTCTGCCCCTCAACCGAACCGATCGGCTTGCTGCAGATCCAGTAAACCCCGGACCAAAAGCGAACCGAAGAAGCCAATTTTTAAAAGAACCGATCCGCCTCCAAGTCGGACCGGTCCGCCTGGGATAAATTCGGCCAGATCTGTTCGAGATTTTTTTGGCCTAAAGTTTTCTTATTTAAGCCAACTTCGGGGAGTTGTTTTCCAGAGACTTTTCAAGACGATTTTCAGAGTCCTAAATACTCTGAGTCTTCCCTTTTTGAGTCCCAAGACTCTTTTTGATTCACACACAAAAATCCCAATTACTTTTGTGAATCTTTTGGAACCCTAGAACATAAACTTTGTTGTTGTTCATCTTTGTGGAGAGATCTTTGCAACCGAGGGTTGCGTGTCATTGCTGAGGGAGTCTCTACAAAGTTTTATGGCTGCGTGTCATTGAGGAGAGCTGTGGTTCATCCTTCGTTGTTTGGGCTGCGAGTCCTTGGAGGGTGCTGCGTGTATTGTCTTGCTGAGTTCAAGACTGCATGTCTTTGTGGGTTGGCTGCGCGTTAATCCATTGCAGATTTCTCTATGTAATTGTAAGTTGTGACTTGTATATTCATAGTGAAATAAATGTTTTACCCGAAAGGGTTTTTTTCCTGAATTCTGTGTCTCAGCATATTTTTTTGTGTCACATGCTTTATTTATTTATGGGTTGACACACGCACCTTAGATGCATGTTTAGGGTCTCTAATTAAATAAAGTGTTCTATATTAGAAAGTTACAAAGTTAATCAATTATCACATAGTCTTGTCTTTTCATATGGGCCTCCTTTTACTCGGCATAACTAAAGTAAAATTCCCATGCTTCCACCTCGTCACCTTGGACTTCCCCTAACCCATAAGGATTCAGGAATTTTACCATTTCTTGAATTATTGAAGGGATTGCATTAAATTCCTTGAGTGTTATACTGTCGAGAATGATGTTGTAGGTCAAGAATACATTCTCGTCCATTATAAAGAAGCTAACTCTCTTTGATAAGTACCCCGATCAAGTGCCTATACATATGTACATCTTAAACACCCCTAGAGAATGCACCTTCGCCCCACTGAAACCTATTAATGGATGATGATACCGGACTAACCTCTTTTTACTGAGTTTTAATCCTTCGACGCAGTCCCAAAACATGACAGCAGCTGAGCTGCTTCCATTCACAAGTATTTAAGACACGTCGTACCTATGGTCCGTAGTAATAATTATTAGAGGGTCATCATGATGGGCCAAGATTCCCTTGATATCTATTCAAAAAAATCCAAGACTAACCTCTTGTTACTGAGTGTCAATCCTTTGACGTAGTCCCAAAACATGACATTAGCTAAGCTGGTATCGTTCACAAGTATTTCATACACATCGTACCTATGGACCCTGGTAATAATTATCAGAGGGTCATCATGATGGGATAAGATTAACTTGATATCCATTCAAAAAAATCCTACCACCAAGGTGTCCATTTATTCTACAGCATCCCTAGCTTCGGCTCTATCATAGCCGAGTTCACATCCAACCGCTTAGGTGTCAACTTTGCTTCTATAATATGTGCCTTACTAATGGATGACTCAGTTACTCCGCCAGTCAACCCTCCACTAATCATTTTCACATCAAAGGAAATCATGTGCATGCATCCCTTAGGCTCAGGGATCATAACTATCAAATTCTGCATTATCCTTCTTATCGTCCTATTTTTGTCGGTGCTAATTTTCTCTCTTTCCCCCACTGAGCTTTTTCCTTGAATCATCTCTAGCTCCACTCTGGTCTACATACTTTTAGAGTTTACCTTGCTTTAGCATCTGTTCTATCTCATCTTTTGTCATGAATCACTTGTCTATTGTGTACTTATGATCTTAATGGGAATGCTAACATTTACTCTTATCCCTCTTATGAGGAGGGGATTTGGGGTTTGGGGGCCACTATAATCCTTAATTTTATTCATGATTAGATCAGGACTCAGTGTTAGTGGAGTATAACTAGCAAACTTATCGTCAGTCGACCTTTTCTTTCCATCTTTCCTTTTTTCTTTTTGATACTAGCCCCCACTTTCTTCATTTTTGTCTTCTCCTTTGGCCGCCATGGCCTCCTCAGTGTTCATGACTCTCCATGTCGTGACCAGAAGTTCTACCATGGACTTGGGAGGATCCTGAGCCAACTTTTAGAGCCACTTCTCCTTTTATATCCCACTCATCAGGGCCGTCATAGTAATATTTTCTTTATAGTCCTCCACCTTAAGCTTTTCTTTATTGAACCGGCCAATTTAGTCTCCTGGTGTATTATTATTCCCTTGTTTGACATATAAGAGATGAGTCACTTTCTTTGGGGGTTTCATGTTAAAACAAAAGTTATGGATGAATCTCTCGGCTAACTTCTTGAAGTTCTCAACTGAATTCATGGACAGGGACATATACCACATGTAAGTCGTTCTTGTGAGGGTACCGGAGAAATCATGCCATCTCATCTCATCCAAGAAGGAATAAATATCGGTCATTGATTGGTACATCTCAATGTGGTGTATTGGATTCGTACTCCCATCATATTTTGTATTTATATTAGGAGGTTTGAATTTAGTTGGAGTGGGGAAGTTCACTATCTTAACTACAAAGGGAGATGCTTCCACATAGACCTTGTGGATTGTATCGCGACTTTTTAGCTGATCATCAATCTTATCCTCTAGCCTCTGAATTGAACTGTTCCAAGACTTCTCTATTACCACTAAATTTTCTCCTCTTCCTTCGTTATCGACAGGAATAGGCACCTTATCTCGTCCAACAGTTCCCAATGACTGTTTATTTCCTTTTGCTCTCCTTCTCGACCTTATCTTGGTTCACCCTCACCATGTCCACCATTGCCTCTAGAGGAAGCATTACTATAAGAATGATAAAATCGGTAACGTAAATCTCCCATAAGGCCAAGATAATCAGATGCTGACCCTATATTGAGCCTATCAAAGGCAGAAGTTTTGTGTTGGCCTTCGGGTGTCGGCCTTGCGCTATTTCCCTGTTGATTAGTGTAGGGAGAATTGTGCCGCCAAAAACCTCATATGGTTCCCAACAATCATCCTTATCACAATTCTGATCATCTAGATCCTCTTGCACATATTTTCCCAAGAAAAGTCGCCTGGGATCAGCCACGTCTCTCCGCCTCTAGTGTCTTTGTGCCTCCTTCTGCGGGGTCAGGGATGGACCCCATATCACTGCATCCACAACCTCCATGGCGGCTGGAGTGATGATCTTTGTCTCTGCGCTTGGATTTCTTGCAATCATAGTTTGGCTTAAATCCATAAATTATTCTTATCTCTTTCGATGGCTGGCCACCAGTGAGTAAAGTGTCATTGTCACGTCACCCATATCTGACTAAGAAGGTTCATGGATGGAGTTGGGACCAATGCTCATATGCTGATCAGAAGCCATATCTCTAATGAGAGTGTAGATGAACTAGATGGGCTAAAATAATATTGAAGGTCCCAACTAGAATTCTTTCAGTGCTGATTCAAGTCCAAAAATGCTGGAGTTGGATCACTGGAGAGAGTGTAAACGAACTGATGTTCAAACATTTTAGTGACTAGACTTTGGTATCTTTCCTCTTTGTTCTTATTTCCAAATGGCACGATTTTGTAATAATAAAGAACATGCATAGTAATGAAAGATGTTTTTCCTGGCCAAGCCCAAACTGAGGGTTTGACGATAGCTGGCATAAGGGTCTAAAAATATCATACGCTCATGTCTAGCATTGACCAATCGGTCGACCTTTGGCATAGGAAATTTATCCTTGTGATATGCATTATTCAGGTCAACGAAGTCCATACAGAGTCTCCACTTCCCATTATTATTCTTAACTATGGCCGAGGTTGAGATCCACTTAGTCAATTATTATTTTTTGTGGACCTTGCCTCTAAAGTTTATCAACTTCTCTTTCCACTTATTTTGACTTTTCAATGTTTGTTTGCCATGCCTTCTATGTGATTTAAAGGAATATTAGCTCCACATAAATCTCCTAACACATTACTTTAAGATTATTAGGCACATTATATGGATGTTAGGTGAACACGTCTTGGTTATCTCTGAGTAAGGAAATTGGATCTTCCTTTTTGCTATCGATAATAGACATACCAATCAAAAAAATTCTTTGATGGTGAGAGTTTTCGAATAATACTTCTTATAATTGTTCCAAGTCTCTATTGGTAGAAGCCACCCTTTTTTCTTCTGCCCCTAGTCACCTGTACTTGAGTTGCTAATTAGATGGGTCGATCCCTCTATATTTTCCACATTTTCCTTCCTCTTCTCTTATTTAGGTTTGATGGTTATAATAAAGTATTTACAAGAAGAAGCTTTATTTCCTCGTATCTCCACTAGCCCTGATCGACAATGCATTTCAGCTTTCGGTAATAGGAAAATGGAACTGTCTTCATCGTATGGAACCATCCTCATCCTAAGATCGCATCATATGTTGATTCGATTAAAATGACTAGGAATTCAATTAATTTTGAGATACCCCTATTCATACCCGAAGCACAACGCTTCCTAGTGGAATTTTCATTCTTGCGTGAATAAGACTAGAGGGATGGTCGCCTCCTTTAGGTCTTCCATACATAATTCTATCTCGTTGAATAACTCAATGTACATCAACTCCACAGATCTTCCCTACCCAACTAGTAGCTTATCAATATCTTAGTTATCAATCTGGGGTGTGATTAGTAATGTATTGTGATATGGAGGCCTGAAATTGACCATGTCTTCCTTAGTGAAGAAGATGGTTTTGTCATAGTTTATAACCTATGGTCGATGATGCTTGCCAATAATGGGTTAATCTGAATCAATTTGTAAGTCCTCAACTACCATAGTAATCTTCTTTAGTTCTATTCTTAAAGTATTTCCTTTGATCTGATGGGGGCTTGAGTCTCTGTGAATAATCGAAAAATCATGTTCTATCTTCTCATCTTCTTAGACATTATATCGATTTTGTTCGCTCTTAGTAGGACCTTTTTTTTATTTTTCTCAATATAGTCATCTAGGTGGCCTAATTGGTCCAGTTCCTCTAGAGGAAACTTGAGTTCCTTAAAATTATTTATCTTATGCTTGTAGTCCTTGTGATAGGAGCATCTTAGTAGGGATTGGAAATTTCCCTAAAAATTCGGGTCCCCGCGGATACCCTACCCTATCGAGTAGGGTAAGATGATCTTAGAGTTATATTTCCCTTCGATAGGTCTCCTTACATCTTCCTTGACCATTTAAATATTTTTTATCCTTGATCTTCTTCAAGATCTAATATATTGATTCTCTAAAAATAATGTTGATGGTGCAATGAGCCTTACTAAGGTATGAGTTGTCGTTGCCATAGGGTCCACCGTTATGTTTATTTCCCCTTCTTAGGGTCTATCTCCTTATCTCCATTTTTTTCTCAACTTTGGTCAACCATTGTCCTTCTCTATGCCTATTACCACATATTCCACTTTAACATACTTCTCAATACGAGACAACCGATTGTCAATTATGGTTGGTTCCTTTTTAGGAGGTATTGTTATAATATGGAATTATTTTGTTAATTGATCTTAAATGAGGCTACCACCACCCATTCATAGAAATCATCCACCACATAGTATATCTCCCAACATTGTCAAGTATATTCGTGCAAAATTTTTTGGTTCTTCTTCTTCAAACATGAGGGGAAAGTCCATCCTCTTTGGATGGGTGTTACTAGTGATGAACCTCACTATCAAGAGATCTGTAAGATCTTTAATGTTGGAGATGGATCAGTGTTATAGGTTTTGAAACTAATTTTTTACTACATCCCCCAGACTATAAGGAATGATTTTTTTCACATGAGGGCCTCATTTTTGTTCGATAACATCATAGCTTGGCAGTATTGACGGACATGATCTATAAGATATGTCTTCCCTTCATAAATTTTAAATCTAGGGGAATTTTACTTCCTAGGAGGTTGAAAGTCCTCGATTTATCGGGTGAATGGATACTTCATTTGGAAGATAATGGCCCTTATGTCCAGTTCCTTGAAGGTTTTTATTCCTCTGTAAGTAGGATGTCATCTGTCTCCCTCTGTATAAGGTTGTGAAGATCCTTTTTTCAACGGCAACTATCGTGGAAATATCTTATGTCTATTGATCTTCTTTTACATGAATAATATTGATTGTGTCGTAAACTCCTTCCTCAATTTTAAGTGTTACTCACCTAAGGTCCCGGGGTACGGGAGATTTCATGGAACTTGTGTTTGTCATAGTGGAACTCTTGTTCCATCCTCCTCAGATGACGTTGGAGTCATGTATTTGCCTCCTATTTAAAAAATACATTGATCATAAGTATCTACAATCTGCAATATCTGCTCGGATTGTGGTGGTTCATTACTTTCCTCAATTTTATCCTCTCACAAACGATAGCAAGAGTTGGGGGTGTTTCGGCCCCTATTAGGCTTGAACACATATTTAATCCTAGGAGTTGCATTCCTAGTCTTGTTATCTTATTGATTAACGTAGGATGGAGAATGCTCATTGCATTAATGATAAATGATTTTCATAGGCCAATTTAGTGGAAAGAGAAGCTCATTCCCACATACAACTCCAATTTTAAGTTGTAAAATTCGAGTGGGAATAATTAAACACAATTTTAGCCAAACATAGTAAATAAACCTTGCACAATCACATACGAATGATATTTATGTAGTTTGACAATGTACCTATGTCCATGGGAGGTTCTCTTAATTTCTTATTAGTTTGGTTCATAATATTAAGATTACATCCCCTTTCCCTGAGGGCATGGTTATAATTATAAGTAAAAAGATAATTGACCCATGTAGGGCTCAATGATTTATCATATTTCTACCAGCCTGATCTTCTGTATCTTACTCCTTGATTATATCAAGTCAGTTAGCTCCAGTAGTCCTAATATTCAGGGATAAGATCTCTTGGTTGGATCAATGGGCACATGCACTCCTTGCACGTGTGGACAACACAATAAGAATGTGAAATTATTATGTCTTTAATATCCCTTTTTGATTGAGAATTACATTTAGTGTGAAAACTTGTTAGAGTTTAATAAAATAAGTATATATGTTGGGAATTCATTTTATATACTCATGTAATTTTCCCAAAAATGGTTTTTAGAATATTATTACGTTTTTTATTGGTATATATACCTGAATGTCATTGGGAGTAAGTTTATATATTTTGGATTTCTCTATACTAATAATGAATTAAAGATTTGAATAATATGTCTCGATACCAACTCTACGACAGAATGAAGTCGGCTCGATTGGGTAAGGACCTATCTTAGACGAGGTCATACTTATTAATATCATCCTCAATTATACATCCTTTGACTAACTTATCTTCATCTTATGTATATAATATCTCAATGTTATAATTAGTGGTTAATTTCTTTGCTCCTCCTGCTCTGATGACGTGTAGTACCACTTTTAAGCTGATACTTGATTTCCTTTCACTATGCAAACCCTATAGTTTGTAGGGAATTTAAAATATTTATGAACAGTGGAATTGACATCTTCACACTTCTCCAATTCGACCCTTCAAAATATGATGTTGTACACTAAGCGAACTTTATTATCCAAGATAAAAAAAATGAATCATCTTCATTCGATAGAATGGCCAAGTGATGACCATAACCTCCAGCTCAATTATTCCTAAGAGGAGCACCTTCTCCTGTAAAAAACTAATGAGTGGTCTGTGTACTCCTCCAACTTGCTACCCCTCAACCTCAAATTCTTGAACCATCAATAAAATAGGTCATCGGCTAAAATATCAATTTTTTAGTAGGATACTTTCCACCTTACTCTAATGCACCATCATTGTGATGACCAAAAGGGTCATAGAGCGGGTAAAGAACACCTAACATGTCATCATTAGAAAAACTAACTACAAGACAATCTTAGTTTACCTTTCTGGGGCATGTTTCTGTAACATCAATCAAGTTAATCTATTGAATATGAGCGCAAGACTTCTAGGCTTTTCTTTCTACTAGTTCATCTTCACCACTAGTGTTACCTCCTGTTACGATGTTACTCCCAAAAGAGATCATCTTGACTTCATTCACAGGCACGTTAGGTTCTTGGTAAAGTCCAATTCATCCTCCAAAGCAGTGTCCCTACCCCTTTTTGTTTCGTCCTCCTTCTTATAAGGGGATTATGTTCGTCTTTTAGGATTCTTCCCATTCCGCCTATACGATCGGCCACCCTTGTTAAAGTACTTCTCCAGTTTGCCTCACCTAATGAGATTCTCAATATCATTCTTAAGGGCAAGGAAATTGTCTTTTTTGTGGCCATGATATTTTATGTAACTCACAGTACTTTCTTTTATCCTTCCTATTCGGAGGACCATTTAATTTTTTCGGCCATTTTAGGTCATTAGTCCCTCGAATCTCATTAAGGATGTGGTGCACTCCTACACTTGGGGGAGTATAATCATTAAACTTCTTCGACCTGTCAGACTTATTGTCATCCTTTGACTCTTTCTTCTTCTTTGAGGTCCTACTAGTGTTATCCTTTGAAAGGATCAACTCCTTCGCTTCCATAGTGATCTAGAGGTGAAAGGCAGCGTCGTGTCAAAACGCTTGTCGTTATTTGTTTCGCCTCCTCAATATAAAAACATAAAACGTAATTGGTTTAATACTTCTCGAATAAAAGTGTAAAAGGTGATTTCAACAAAAAGGAAATGATAACTAGGCAAGTGTATTAAAACTAGAATAACAAAAGGAATAAAAACTGTAGGTTGCGACGGATATCCCTCACCCCGAGTTAATTGGTATAAACGGTTACATGGGTTCACAAGTTATTAAGATTAAGTTTCATTTTGTCAATTAATTAAATCAAGAGTTTTCACACCCCCAAATTCTCATAAAATCCTACTATGATTTTGGCGTCATCAAATACCCCGAAAATTACACACACAATTTCTTAAATACGGAGCGTACAAGATATACCATGTTAAATCTTCTAGGTGTAATAACTAGGACATCCCAATCAAAATAAACTCATGAAATTCCATCACCATATCATAGCAACCAAATCAACCCTCGGTGATTTCAATCCAACACAACCTAATTTAAATTAGACACTAAGCATAATGAACAACATAAATTAAAGCAACTAATTAATTAAAGTAAACAGTAATTAAATTAACTACATAAATTATCTAGGCATGGAAAAAATTAATAAAGAAAGAAATAAAATAACAAAGCATAAATAAGAGGGATGAAGATGATGGTTAGTAGAGTTTTTACAAATGGGTAAACACCTAAAAATGGGAGGGGAAGGAAAGCTCCAACAAAAATTCGCAAATGTCTAACCCTAGCTCCTAAACTAAAAAAAAAAGAAGAGAAAACAAGAGATCCTCTAAAATAACAAAAGTTTATTTAAATAGTAAGTTGCAATTAAACAATAAAACAAAAAGGAAAACAAAAAGAAAAGAGAAAAAGGGGAGAAATAAATCTCAGCCAAATAGGGGACCGGTCGACCGGGGTGGTGGTCGGTCGATCGGGAATTGCAAAACAAGCCTATTGTAAAGCACACGAGAAAAAAATTATGAAACTTGATTAAACACCTTGGATAGGCTAGCCGATCGATGGAAGCACTACATGCCCACTGTCTCCGTAGCACATAAAAACCAGAAAACCCGTTCGAATGCCAATGATAGGTCGGTCGACCAGTCATGGAAGCTCCAACCTCAAACTGTTAAGAATCAATGCCTCCATTTGGAAATCTAAAGACCTCCAATTGGGTTAAGACAAGGACCCGATCTAAGACTCGTAGACAAAGACGAATCTACAAATGTAGAAGACCTTCTTGCAGCAATTGGGGCAAGGACAAGAGGGTCATTTATTAATTTGTTTTGTGTATTGTTGGTTTCCTTCTATTTCTTCCCCAATTAAAAATTCGTAAGTTCTTCGTTCAGACTCAGATTTGTTCATCGTTCACCACCATATGAAACTTGCCATGAGGGCCACAACTTTCGTGAAGACTTTGGGATAAAATCTTGAAGTGTGAAATGACGATAATGCCCCTAAACGTGTGAATGTCAACGGAACTTTACCGAAATTCCACCAAACTTCACACCAAGCACCGTAATACCTACAAACACTCAATAATACTACAAATAACATGTTAGCATATAAACATATATTGTTTGGTTATCGATCATAATTATAGGAATTAAAGTACCCGCGGAGGCTAAAATATGGAGGGTAATAAGTGTTATTATTAAAGATGAATCACATTGCTTCTACATTGTTCATAATCTTACCATATTTGGCCAATATACATTATTCCCGGTGGCCAATATACAAAAATCACCTTTTAAGGAATGTAATTGATGTGATGCCCATGGAGAAGAATTTCATAAAACATCTAGTAGGAACATTTCTGGGTGGATCTCATTCAAAATAGGGAGAGAGGGTGTGTACTGATCTAAAGGATATGCAAATAAAAAAATATTTGTGGTTAAAAATTGATCCTAAAACTAGAAGAAATTCGATTTTCATGGGTGATTTACTAGTGAGAAAAAGATCCGCCTAGACACATTGTTCAACTTAAGGACTCTGAATGGTTATTCCAGTTATTTGCATAGGGTTGTAAGCTACCAAACAAATGACCTACAACAGTGCAAGTCTCATGACTAACTAGTCATCATCCAATTAATCTCTCTATTGTTTAGGTATGGCTTTTCTGAGCACAAAGATCTCCACTGGGCAATTTTTTTTTGGTTTCCTCGATTGGTGGTTTGTGTTATGTGATGTTCATCGATAAGCAAGGCATCAACGTCTACTATTGGTATCCATAATTTCTTTTCTTATATTCTTCAATCACTAGTCCTACTTTGTTTCAACTTATTATTAAATTTTAGATTGTATCACTAATCTCACTCTTTTTATTTTCATATATACATTCACATATATTTTCATAAATAAAAAGCCCAAAAGGGGGCATATACCACAATTCCCAATTTAGACTATTCTCATAATTTTCCATACTTTGAACACATTTCATATATATTTTCACAAATTAAAAGAGACACCCTAGATTCGGATTATGGGTTAGACCCCAACCTTGTTCATCTTACGAACTACGTGGACTTCGATTCCATTTTTGTCTACGTAGGCATCCTGAAGTTATCTTGGGGTTTGAGTTCTTTGTTACTTACCACTTGGAATATTTTTGACGTCTTGTTTGTAGGCCTTGATGGAGAAGGAACATTTTGAAATTTTATTTTGTGAAAGGAAACAATCACTGTAGTTAATTTTGATGAAGATATTGTGATGTTATTATCATATTAATGCAACAATGCATTGTATTATTATTTATGGTGAACAATTTGATGGCTTTAGTTAGTTAATTTATGTTGTATTTTTATTTTTTGATTTATGGATGGTGTAGTGGCTAAATATTTATTTTTGGAAATATAAATAGTTTTGAAAAATGTACAGGTTTTTCGGGATGGAAAAATTAATTTAGATACTACCCCGTGACACAAAATAAACACCCCTTTAATGGTCACGGGCTGGGTCGTGATTCTGAGCTGTGACCACTAGGTCACGGTCCAACATCGTGACCAGCCAATCAACACCAATATTACCCACTGGCCAGTGATGCTAGTAACTGTGACCCATAATTTTTTCACCCTCAATATGGCCACAATCCAAAATCGTGCCCCATAGTCCTTGGTCATGGTTCAAAACTATGACCATCAGCCTGTTTTGGTCTAATATACTAAAATTAAAATGCAATAAATAAAGATGAGCATGAATGATCGACACCTACATCCTAGATTTTAAAGCTAGAAAAATGTAAGGAATGGAAAAAATTAGGGATGTGATAGTTATTGCTGCCTAGGACCTGATAAAATATTCCATAACTAGGATTTAACATAGCATGTCTATAGTGAGTAAGAATTTAACTAAATTTGGGCCACAATAATAATAATGCATATTCCTCTCATATTTTAGTTGTTTTTAGTAAATCCAACCCAAACAACCTAAATATAGTGTGCATATCTATTACCAAACCCAAGTGAACCCAATGATAGATAATTATACATTTTTCTCTTCTGTTTATCATTATAAGGTTCCATAAACTAGTATCCCATATATACCTATATTTTATAGTCTCGGCTAAGGAAGTAAAATCACACAAATACAATATACAAGTGAGTGTGTTCCCACTCATGTACAAATACATGGGTTACTCACAAGCCCACGCATAAAACCACAAAGATTTATCCCTATTGACTTTGGAGATTACTCGTGCATACCAAGTATAATTATAGGTCGTCTCAACCCTATAATCTCAAACAAAACAAGGAACATCACTGCACCTTACCGTTTGTGACACCCCACCCAATTAAATATCGGGTGATCAGTCCTTTATTAAATTAAAAGAGGTTTCTCACTTGGTTCATTCTTAGCATCACTGTCGAAAACTTTTTAAACTTACTAATCACCTAGTATTCAAAAAGATGGTGCCAAACTTCTATCTTTTTATTAAACAATAACATGTGAAAAATATAAATTAAATCATTCACATAATCACTAATCTAAATCAATACTGAATAAATAAATAAAATACTTGTCGAATAAACCATCGACTATAATTCCCAAATCCAATATAAAATCCAACAGAATAATAACCTAAATACAAAGTCTGATTGAAATAAATGAAATAGATGGGGGAAACAAGCCCAAATGAAATACCAAAATATATATCCTACTCTAGGAATGAACAATTGAAGAGTCTAATCAATCCCTACAAGCATCCACACATGCTACAACTACGCATCCCAGGAACATATCATCAAACTTGGGATCCCTATGGCTGGACACCTAAAAGGTTTTCAAAATATTTTCAACCTTTTGAAATTAGTTTTGAAGTGATTAAAATGCAACAATTAAAATGCATAAATGCTCTTCATATTTAAGCTAGTGTCGCACTCCCTTGAGATACTACTCACCCCTCATCTAAAGTTCACACCTAATGCTTTCTTCTTAACCCTCCTAGTAACACTACTGTAACAACCCGTCCTTTTTAAAGACAATTAAATTCCATAATTAAGTATAAATTGGCAATTTGGAGAATTTTTTGAAATAGTGATTTTTGGGATTTTCAAGGATTTAATGATTTTAGATAAGTGTTGTAATTATTTTTGGGATTAAATAGGTAGAAGTATTTTTATAACATATCTTCGTGGAGTAAAGCGACAAAAAGGTCAGATTTTAATTAGAAAGCCCGCATTAAGTATTATGGGGTAGAATAGTGATTTGCGGTCAAGTACCTCGAATGGAAATTTCGACTACGCCATGAGTCTCGGAATGTTAGAGATAGTCGAAAAAGAGTGTTCGATTGTCGAAATCGAGTTTCAGAGAATTTTAGAGTTAAACGGGCTCGTAATTGAGTAAACGAGTCGTTTTGGGGTTTTAGGGTTTAAAACCCTTTATCTTTCTTTATAAAGAGGGAGAGAGGGATAAAAGGGGGAAGAAAGAAATAAAAGAGAGAGAAGAGAGAGAGGAGGAGGAGAGAAAAGAGAAGAAAATGGAGGATTCGGGCCAAACTTTGTCAGATTCTACTCGAGATCGTCGGATTTCATCCTCCAGGCAAGTGTTTACTTGCTTTATTTCATTTTGTGCAATCATCTCATATCATAGTTGGTATAAACATGATTTTAGGGTTAGAAGCCTTAAAATAAATTTCGTAAAATTGGATATGAGTTTACAAATTTATGTAATGTAAACACTTAATGATTTCTAGTATTAAAACCATGTTAATGGAATGTAAGATTGAATTTAATTAGGAGAAATGCCCAAATCTAGGTTTTCAAATTTTAGGGTTTAAATCTAAGAGATATGGGTTGATACCCCAAAATATTTTATGTGTTAGTTGTAAAACCTAGATTAGATGTTTATTTAGTTGTTGGATGATGTTAGAAACAACAAAAATGGAGTTTTGGATGTTTTACAAATTGAGAAATCACCAAAACTGTGACCCTCAATCAGGACGAATCGATTCGGGTCCAGACCGAATTGATTTTCCTAAGGGGTTTTTGGGATTCTGCAATGGCCGAATCGATTCGGGTCTAGACCGAATCTATTCTCCATTAGGGACCTTTTTGCAGAATGTTTTCTAAATCGATTCGAGTTGGGTACCGAATCGATTCGCCTAGCCGAATCGATTCGCAATAGGGGCGAATCGATTCGCCATGGGCAAGATTTCCAGTTTCTCCCCTTAAAGAGTATAGGGAGTTAAATTAAATTTGGGTTTCTTATGGGGGTTCTCAGTTTTGATGTTGGGACTCGTAAATGAAGGTTTTGAGGGTAAATAAACCCTTAGATGGGTGGGGATGCCTTGGATTGGCGTAGGGTACAACATCACCCGGGAAAGAAGACTCCCGAGAATATTTCAGTAGGCATTTAGGCCTACATAATTACACATATAGAAAGCATAATTATGTTGATTTACTGTTGAGTGTACCCTAGGAGATAATTAGGATAATTTGGGGATATAGATATGTACATTCACTTTGTGAATTAGTAATTGGATACATCCAATAAAATCCTTAGGGTTGATTAAGGTATTTATTAGTTATAAAAGTAAGGAAGTACTTTGGGTATAGTATCATGCTTATATGAATGCATGATTATGATTCCTTGAGGGAATCTTTGGGATTATTGGTCATAGCTAGATGAAATTGGCAAATATGGCCATTTCTATATATTGGGGGAGGAATATATAGTATGTGTATATACTATGTGAATAAAGTATATATATGATATGATGTACATGATTTTGAAAATATAAAAATGAATGTTTTCAAAATGGAAAAGAAAAGATTTTCATAATTAATAAAATTATGGTTACACACCTCCCTAAATCGCTATCATAAGGGAAGTTGCGTGCGTATGGTGATTGCCCCTGGTTAATGAATGCAGGGTGGATATAGTCCTAGGCCATATGTCTATTATTTTTTACTGTGTTGGTTAGGAGATTTTGGGTGTGGTCTTGACTTTCCCGCAGGCATATGGCCGCTTCCGGACGTTGGTAGGTTCCCAGGTTATCTTGTTTGATAGGACCTGGAAGATGATAGCCATTTAGGGGTGTGTCCAGTGGAGAAAATCGGAGGGACTGTCTTAGATTTGTTAAAGCATTTTATGATAATAAAATGGCTTTAAATACATTTCCTGGATATAGGAAGGGAAATGGGATAATGTTTGGCTTCGGTAACACGACCCGGATGGAAGAAGGGAAGTGGAAGCATATGATATTGTAAAAGCATTTTTATGATAATAAAAATGGCTTTTAATTTCATTTCCTGGATATGAGAAGGGAAATGGGTTGTTTTATAATGGAAAAGCATTTTTATGTTAATAAAATTAGCTTTTAAAAAGGTATATGTTATGTTAAAGCAATTCATGATAATGAATTGGCTTTTAAATACATTTCGTGGATATGAGAAGGGAAATGGAAGGTTTTGAGATAAAACTAATAAGTATTGATAAATACTTTGTAATCGAATTCTCATTCCGGGAGATAGATCCGGATGCATATGGTAATATGTATATATATATATATATATATATATATATATATATATATATATATATATATATATATATATATATATATATATATATGTGTGTGTGTGTGTGTGTGTGTGTGTGTGTGTGTGTGTGTGTCGATAAATTGAGTGTCGAGGGTCTAATGGATCTCGACGATCGACCTTGCTGCATAGTAGTGTATCGGGGGGGTTCCTTGTTTGGATTTTTCTTTCCGAGACACCCCACGCACGAACGTGGCATTGTGTTGAGACTGGGGAGAAGGTTAATCCTTAGTGCTCTAATATTGAGATTTATATATATTCTGTACTGAGGGACTGGCGGATCTCGACGATCGACCTTGCCATGTAGTAGTGTATCGGGGGGGTTCCTTGTTTGGATTTCGCTTTGCGAGACACCCCACGCACGAACATGGCTTAGTGTTGAGACTGGGGAGAAGTTTAGCCCTTAGTACATTTCTTGGACTATTTAGGGTTGATAGTGGTTGGGTAATAGACTAGTTTAGCAAGGTAGTTTGACTAGGATGTTTAGAGGGATGAGCTAGGAGTGCACTGTTAGAAGAGAGGTGATGGGTATCTCATGGGAGTGCGATACCAAACTTAAATATGAGATAAAATCTTTTTCTAAAAATAAAGCATTTATGCACTTGCAAAATATTTTCAAACTCGGGCTCTGACCCGTTTATCTACTTTTCCTCTCTTGCTCTATATATATATATATATATATATATATATATATATATATAGGTGTCCAGACACAAGGACGCCTGGATGGAACTTCCTTCGAGTCAGACGTCAGTTGCAGTAGCTGTGGATGCGTGCAGGTTTTTGTTAGCCACTTTCATTCTTGTACTATAGATAGGATGTACTATATAAATATTCGGGCCAATGGTCCAATTTCATTTATTTATTCTTGTAGAGAAACATCCGATGTGGTTGTATATTTTGATCGAGTGTTCGGTTATTTTATTTCATTTCAGTTTCATTTACGCAAAAACTGTGTGGATGTTTTTATTTGTTGTTGTTAAAAAGAGTAGTTTAGTAAACTTTTGACACCGGCCTAATAGCTTATTAGTAATTAAATGGATTTTCGACAGTGATGCTAAGAATGATCCATATGAGACTCCTGTTTTAATTTAATATTGGAGTGATTGCCTGGTATCTTATTAGGCGGGATGTCACAAATGGTATCAGAGCATCAGGTTCTAGTTTCCTTAGGAATCTGTACGGATGTACTATGCTTTCAACTTTGCTCTCGATTTGTTATAGAGCCTCCGGATTAGGATTGTTGATTTCTCTTGTGAGATTTCGTTCTCCTGCCGTGTTAGAAGATTATAGTAATCTTTTGCGCTCCTGTTTGAGATTCGTGTGAGAGGCTTGGATGGCAGCAGGAGGTGAGGGTTAGTTGGAGAAACTAGTAGAAGTTGGGAATGTGGACCGTAGTAGAGGTCACTTCCTTTGCAGTGTTTGCTAAGGATTGTCTCAACGACTACTAAAGTATAATAGTTATGAGTACCGTCGTACCGCTGTGGTAGAGTGTGGTACTAAAGTTGAATTTCCCATTGAAGTAAGGATTCGAAAGGGATCTTACGGATAGTTTTAACTGCGAGTCCCCATGACTCAGAAAGAATGAGAAGAGTGTTGTTTTGGAGTATTCAAGAAAGGTTCGGTCAGAGGCCGACAGTGGAAAAAGGCGAAGATGTTGTTATTAGTTTTACCTCAGAAGGAGGAGGTATATTTGGTGTGAATAGATAAAGTCACGGTGTTTGTTAGCCCTAGACTCGTGTGTGTAATTTGAGTTGTGGCGGTATCGATGACATTATATCATGTATGCCTATGTGTTTTCCGCAATAGCGGAATCTTATTTTCCTTCATTCGCCATAAAGGTGGGTGTTGATATATTGTATATATATATCTGGTTTGGTATGATTGTTTTATATGTCTATATGAGTATGGTGATATGATGAGCATATAACGTTATTGGTTGTTCAGAGCGATAGCAGGCTAACGATGGCAAGACTATTGTGTTCGTGGTTCTAGTATGGAACAAGTTGTTATTGCGATATCTCGTCTAGATACAAGTTGAGCTTGCTTTTATTGTTATGGGTAAATGGAGCTTCGATGAGAAGAGGTTTCCTTATCATGATTTGAGTATATGGCGACCTTATTGATATGATTTAAGGCCGCAGGATTATTGTTGAGTTGTAAGATTAAGCTCATTGTTGGTTTGCGTGAGGACTGAATATTAGTACGAGCGCTTGGTGGTGTGACTCTTAGTTAGGGATAGGAGTTCAGGCCACCTTTTTGTGAGAATAGGGGATAGGGTTATCCCGGTCGCATGTTTGAAATAACGGACATCCATGATCGACAAAGTTAAGTAGGAGTGTGTGGACGGGTTCCTTATTTGGATTTCGCTTTGCGAGACGCTCCACACATGAATCTTAACGGCGTCGGGAGTGGAGAGATGTTATAGGATGTAAGGATATGGGTTTTGTTGATAAGTCTTATAGTGTTGATGAACCACTATAGACTATGAGCCATGTCATGATAGTATGGTTATGGAAATATTGTACTATAAAAAAGCACTAAAGTGTCCTCTCACCATAAGTGGGTGGGTGAGGTAGGACTTAGAGATATTGATTTGAGGATAATAGCCAGGCCTTAATTAAAAGGCAAATTTTGAGAAGGTATGTGTTGGGTATGATGTTCGTAGTGCTCTTGCAGAGATTGGGAACTTCGATTAGTTAGGTTTACTTTCGTATGGGCGGAAGGATAGAGTAGTAGAAATGCATTCATAGGCTAGTGAGGTAGGATTTAGGATGTCCCACTAGTGTGCCTTAGTTCGCTATATCTCGAAGACCGACAACGCAAGGGAGTAGTGTAACGGGAGGGTTCCTTGTTTGGATTTCACTTTTGCGAGACGTCCCACGCATGAAACCGAGAAAATGTCGGAAGTTGAGAGAGGCCTTGGTCACTAGGGACATATTTAGGATTATACTCACTTCGTGTAGGTAGGGTAGCGCATAGACCATAGTATTATTAGGATGTAAATTCGATAGAGTTAGTGGCGCCGAGGTTAGGATAATGAATTTCACGGGTTGGGAGGACCCATGTGTGAGTATTACAACGAAGAAAGGAGACCCTTATTAGGAGAGAGTGTTACATGTCAAATGTTCACAATGGAAGTGCAGATGTGCATGGGTAAGAAGGTGTATAGGCACCTTAGTCGGTTGGTTTATATACCGCCTAAAATAGAAGGGGGGTAGTATATAAAGTTGAAGCTTTGCGAGATGTAAAGCGGTATTTATAGACTCGTTTCTCTTATTGGTAGTAAAAAAAGCCATCGGACTAACGCGTCGTTGTTGGGTGATTAAGGGTAGAGATTTAAATGAGCTTATAGTAAAACACGTACTTTGGAGTACACCTTGAAGTAGGTGGAATTTTGTAAAGGACTATCGCGTTAGCACCTTTTGATTTTGGGGGTACTAAGACGTAGTGGGATTTGTAATCCTAGTTTGGTGATGTAGGTTGTATCTGAATTTCGAGGATGAAATTCCGTTGTAAGGGGGGGAGTATGTAACAAACCGCCCTTTTTGGAGACAATTAAATTCCATAATTAAGTATAAATTGGCAATTTGGAGAATTTCTCGAAATAGTGATTTTTGGGATTTTTGAGGATTTAATGATTTTCGATAAGTGTTGTAATTATTTTTGGGATTAAATAGGTCGAAGTATTTTAATTACATGTCATCGTGGAGTAAAGCGACAAAAAGGTCAGATTTTGATTAGAAAGCCCGCATTAAGTATTATGGGGTAGAATAGTGATTTGCGGTCAAGTACCTCGGATGGAAATTTCAACTACGCTATGAGTCTGGGAATGTCCGAGATAGTCAAAAAAGAGTGTTCGATTGTCGAAATCGAGTTTCGGGGAATTTTAGAGTTAAACGGGCTCGTAATTGAGTAAACGAGTCATTTTTGGGTTTTAGGGTTTCAAACCCTTTATCCTTCTTTATAAAGATGGAGAGAGGGAGAAAAAAGAGGAAGAAAGAAAGAAAAGAGAGAGAAGAGAGAGAGGACGAGAGAAAAGAGAAGAAAATGGAGGATTCGGGCCAAACTCCGTCGGATTCTACTCGAGGTCATCGGATTTCATCCTCCAGGCAAGTGTTTACTTGCTTTATTTCATTTTGTGCAATTATCTCATATCATAGTTGGTATAAACATGATTTTAGGGTTAGAACTCTTAAAATAAATTTGGTAAAATTGGATATGAGTTGACAAATTGATGTAATGTAAAATCTTAATGATTTCTAGTATTAAAACCATGTTAATGTAATGTAAGATTGAATTTAATTGGGAGAAATGCCCAAATCTAAGTTTTGGGATTTTAGGGTTTAAATCTAAGAGATATGAGTTAATACCCCAAAATATTTGATGTGTTAGTTATAAAACCTAGATTAGATGTTTATTGAGTTGTTGGATGAGTTTAGAAATAACAAAAATGGAGTTTTGGGTGTTTTACAAATTGAGAAATCGCCCACACTGTGACCCTCGATCAGGCCGAAACGATTTGGGTCCAGACCGAATCGATTCGCCTAAGGGGTTTTGGGGATTCTGCAATGGCCGAATCGATTCGGTTCTAGACCGAATCGATTCGCCATTAAGGACATGTTTGCTAAATGTGTTCTGAATCGATTCAGGTTGGGAACCGAATCGATTCGCCTTGGGTAGGATTGCCAATTTCTCCCCTTAAAGAGTATAGGGAGTTAAATTAAATTTAGGGTTTCTTATGGGGTTTCTCATTTTTGATGCTGGGACTCCTAAATGAGGGTTTTAAGGGTAAATAAGCCCGTAGATGGATGGGGATGCCTTGGATTGGCGTAGGGCATAACATCACCCGGGAAAGAATACTCCCCGGAATATTTTAGTAGGAATTTAGGCCTACATAATTACGCATATAGACAGCATAATTATCTAGATTTACAATTGAGTGTGCCCTAGGGGATAATTAGGATAATTTGGGGATATAGATATGTACAATCACTTTGTGAATTGGTAATTGGAGACATCCAATAAAATCCTTCTGGTTGATTAAGGTATTTATTAGTTATAAAATAAGGAAGTACTTTGGGTATAGTATCATGCTTATATGAATGCATGATTATGATTCCGTGAGGGAATCTTTGGGATAATTGGTCATCGCTAGATGAAATTGGCAAATATGGACATTTATATATATTCGGGGAGGAATATATAGTATGTGTATATACTATGTGAATAAAGTATATATATGATATGATGTACACGATCTTGAAAATATAAAAATGAATGTTTTCAAAATGGAAAAGAAAAGATTTTTATAATTAATAAAATTATAGCTACACACCTACCTAAATCGCTATCATAAGGGAAGTTGCGTGCGTATGGTGATGCCCCCTGGTTAATGAATGCATGGTGGATATAGTCCTAGGACATATGGAGATTATATTTTACTGTGCTGGTTAGGAGATTCTGGGTGTGTTCTTGACTTTCCCGCAGGCATATGGCCGCTTCCCGGCGTTGGTAGGTTCCCAGGTTATCTTGTTTGATAGGCCCTGGAAGATGATAGCCATTTAGGGGCGCGTCCAGTGGGGAAACTTGGAAGGATGGTCTTAGATTTGTTAATGCATTTTATGATAATAAAATGGCTTTAAATACATTTCCTGGATATATGAAGGGAAATGGGATAATGTTTGGCTTCAGTAACACGACCCGGATGGAAGAAGGGAAGTGGAAGCATATGATATGGTAAAAGAATTTTTATGATAATAAAAATGGATTTTAATTACATTTCCTGGATATGAGAAGGGAAATGGGTTGTTTTAAAATGGAAAAGCATTTTTGTGTTAAAAAAATGGCTTTTAAAAAGTTATATGTTATGTTAAAGCAACTCATGATAATGAATTGGCTTTTAAATACATTTACTGGATATGAGAAGGGAAATGGAAGGTTTTGAGATAAAACTGATAAGTATTGATAAATACATTGTAAATGAATTCTCATTCTAGGAGATAGTGTAACAACCCGTCCTTTTGGAGACCATTAAATTCCCTAATTGACAATAAATTGGCAATTTGGAGAATTTCTCGAAATAGTGATACTAGGATTTTTGAGGACTAGAATATTTTTTATGGATATTACATTTACCTTCGGTGATAAGTAAATGAATTGGAATATTTTAATAATATGTCACTGCTGGGTAAAGCGACAGATGATAATATTTTAATGGGAATACCGCATTTAATTATTTATGGGTTAGAATAGTGATTTGCGGTCAAATACCCCAGATGGGAATTTCTACTGCTTCGTGAGTCTCTAAATGTCCGAGATAGTCGGAAAAGAGTGTCCGAAAGTCGAAATTGAGTTTCAGGTAATTTGAAAGGTAAAAGTAACTCGTAATTGGGTAAACGAGTCGTTTTGGGGTTTTAAGGGTTAAAACCCTTTTTCTCCTTATAAAAGGAATGAGAGAGGGAGAAAAGAGAAGGAAAGAAAGAAATAAAAGAGAGAGAAGAGAGAGATGAGGAGATAAAAGAGGAGAAAATGGGGGATTGGGGCCAAACTCCGCCGGATTCGACCCGAGGTCGTCGGATTTCATCCTCCAGGCAAGTGTTTACTTGCTTTATTTCAATTATGCATTTATTTCATATCATAGTTGGTAGAACCCTAAAATAGAATTGGGAAAACTTAGATATAAGTTTACATAATGATGTAATGTAAAATCTTAAAGATTTTTATTGTTAAAACCATGTTAATGGAGTATAAAATTGAATTGAAATGGGAGAAATGCCAAAGTTGTGGTTTTTATGGTTTTAGGGTTTAAAACTAAGAGAAATGGTTTAATACCACAAAATAAATTATGTGTTAGTTTTAAAACATGGATTAGATGTTTGTTGAGTTGTTTGATGAGGTTAGAAACAACAAAAATGGAGAAAAATGGAGTTTGGGATTTTGGGGAAGATAATGAATAGTAAACTCGTAGCTTGTAGGGCAGTTTTGGCCAGGAAGATAAATGATTTAGCTCTTGGCCAAAACATAAAAGTTGTAGACATTTTCGATACGGTTGTGTCAGCACTAATCGCGTATTTTTCTGATTTTTTTACGATTTGATATGATTTTTACAAGATGACAGTTCCGGGTTGAAATTACCAACTTGGAAATCAAATCGGAAATTGGAAAAATAAAGACTAGAATTAATTGTGTAAATGTTTGGGATAATTTTTGGTGTAGATTAGAAACCATGAAAATGAATTTGGATTGAGTTTTGGGTTATTTGGAGATTGAAAAATCGCCCAAACAGTGACCCTCGAATGGGCTGAATCGATTCGGGTTCAGGTCGAATCGATTCACCCAAAGGGGAATTGGGTTTCTGCAGTGGGCCGAATGGATTCAAATTTAGACCGAATCGATTCTCCATTTAGGGACCTGTTTGCAGAACCATTTCCAAATAGATTCGAATGGGGAACCGAATCGATTCGCTTGCCCGAATCGATTCGCAAAAGGGGCGAATTGATTCGCCTTGGGCAGAATTGCCAGTTTTCTCCTCTTGTGGTTATGGGGAGTTAAATTATATTTGGAGACTTTTATGAGGGACCATAGTTATGATATGGGGGATTCCTAAATGAGGGTTTTGAGGATAAATAAACCTTTAGAGGCATTAGAATAAAATTTGGCAATATAGTTATATATTCGCTTACTGAGAAAATGTAATATTTGGAGACATCCAATAAATCCGTAGATGTGATTAAGGTATGCACTACTTATTAAAGTAAGAAAATACTTTGGGTTTAGTATCATGCGTATATGAATGCATGATTATGATTCCTTGAGGGAATCTTTGGGATTATTGGTCATCGTGAGATGGTTTGGTAAATAGGGCCATATATATATATATAGGAGAAGGCTCACCTACATCATGCTCTATACATCACCCATGCATCACGCCTAATTCTAGGACCTAAAAAACTTTTTTTTTTAAATTATATATTTTTTCCATGAAATTAACCCTCTAATCAACCCATATGCAAAAAATTAGGTCAAATACATTTTGTAGCTATTTTTAAAAAATCCACAAAAACCTGCTAAAAATATCTTATTTATAAGGGTCTGCGCCAGCAGTTTTTTGTGGATTTTTAAAAAATAGCTACAAAATGTATTTTGACCTAATTTTTTGCATATGGATTTATTGGAAGGCTAATTTCAAGGAAAAAATATAAAATTTGAAAAAAAAAAGTTTTCAAGGGCCTAGAATTAGGTATGATGCACGGTGTGATGTATAGAGCACGATGTAGGTGAGCCTTCCTCTCTCTCTCTCTCTCTCTCTCTCTCTCTCTATATATATATATATATATATATATATATATATATATATATATATATATATATATATATATATATATATATATATATATATACTATGTGATTAAAGTATATATATGATATGATGTTAATGATTTTGAAAATAAAATATAAATGTTTTCAAAATGGAAAGATAAATGATTTTCATAATCAATAAATTATGGTTACACACCTCTCTAAATTGTTATCATAAAGGAAGTTGCGTGCATATGGTGAAGCACCCTGGCTAATGAATGCAGGGTGGATATAGTCCTATAGGCCATATGAGCATTTGTTGTATTTTTTTGCGCTGGTTAGGAGATTTCGGTTGTGGTCTTGACTGTCCCGCAGGCATATGGCCGCTCCCCGACGTCTTGCATTGTAGGTTCCCAGGTTGTCTTGATGATAGGCCTTGGAGGATGATAGCCATTTAGGGGCGCGTACTATGGGGAAACCCGGATGGGCGGTCTTAGAATGCGTTATATATTAAAGCAATTTATGATAATAAATTGGATTTAATTTAGATTTCCTGGATGGAAGAAGGGAAATGGGATTAATGGTTTGGCTTCGGTAACACTTTCAGGGTGGAAGAAGGGAAGTGGAAGCATATGATATGATCAAAGCATTTTTATAATAAAGAAAATGGCTTTGAATACATTTCCTGAATATAAAAAGGGAAATGGGATATTTAGAAATGGAAAAGCATTTTTATGATAATAAAACTGGCTTTTAAAAAGTTATATGATTTGTGAAAGAAATTAATAATAATGAATTGGCTTTTATATATACATTTCCTGGATATAGGAAGGGAAATGAAAAGTTTTGAGATAAATGGAAATAAATTAAATGAATTCTCATTTCGGGAGATAGATCCGAATGTATATTGTAGTATGAATATATATATGGATGAATCGAGTACTGAGGGTCTAATGGATCCCAACGATCGACCTTGACGCATAGTAGTGTATCGGTGGGGTTCCTTGTTTGGATTTCGCTTTGCGAGACACCCCACGCACGAATATGGCATTGTGTTGAGACTGGGGAGAAGTTTAATCCTTAGTGCTCTAATATTAGTATTTCTTATGCTGTATATATATTTATAAATATTCTGTACTGAGGGACTGGCGGATCTCAACGATCGACCTTGCCACATAGTAGTATATCGGGGGGTTCCTTGTTTGGATTTCGCTTTGCGAGACAGCCCACGCATGAACATGGCTTAGTGTTGAGACGGGGGGGAAGTTTAGCCCTTAGTACATTACTTGGACTATCTGGGGTTGATAGTAGTTGGGTGTTAGACTAGTTTAGCATGGTAGCTTGACTAGGATGTTAGAGGGATGCGCTAGGAGTGCACTGTTAGTGGAGAGGTTAAGGGTATCTCATGGGAGTGCGATACCAAATTTAAATATGAGATAAAACCTTTTTCTACAAAAATAAAGCATTTGTGCACTTGCTAAATATTTTCACAACTCGGGCTCTGACCCGTTTATCTACTTTTCCTTTCTTGTTATATATATATATATATATATATATATATATATATATATATATATATATATATATATATATAGGTGTTTAGACACAGGGACACCTGGATGGCACTTCTTTTGAGTCAGACGTGAGCTGCAGCAACTGTGGATGCGTGCAGGTTTTTGATAGCCACGTCCATTCTTGTACTCTAGATAGGAGGTACTGTATAAATAGTCGGGCCAATGGTCCAATTGCATTTATTTATTCTTTTAGAGCATTATTCGATATGGTTGTATATTTTGACCGAGTGTTCGGTTAGTTTATTTCATTTCAGTTTCATTTACGCATAAACTGTGTGGATGTTTTAATTGTATTCGTTTAAAAAGAGTAGTAAAGTAAAATTTTGACACCGGCCTAATATATTACTAGTAATTAAATGGATTTTCGACAGTGATGCTAAGAATGATCCATATGAGACTCATGTTATAATTTAATATAGGAGTGATCGCCCGGTATTTTATTAGGCGGGGTGTCACAGATGATATCAGAGCATCAGGTTCTAGTGTCCTTAGGAATCTGTGTGGACGTACTATGCTTTTAGCATTTCTCTCGATTTGTTATAGAGCCTTATGATTAGGATTGTTGAATTCCTGTGGTGAGATTTCGCTCTCCTCCCATTGTATAAGATTATAGTAATCTTTTGCGCGCTCATTTGAGAATCGTGTGCGGGGCTTGGATGGCGGCGGGAGGTGGGGCTTAGTTGGAGCTATAAGGTTGAAGCTTTTAGTATAATTTCCTTCTAACGGAGAAGTTATGAGGAGTAGTAAGATGATTGTAAGGAGCAGGGTAAAGTGGTTATTATGAGTTTCACCTCAGGAGGAGGAGGAGGTATATTTGGTGTGACTAGATAAAGTCGCGGTGTTTGTTAGACCTAGACTCGTGTGTGTAATTTGAGCTTTGTGGCGGTATCGATAACATTACATAATGTATGCCCATGTGTTCTCCACAGTAGCGGAGATTTATTTTCCTTCATTCGCCATAGAGGCGGGTGTTTATATTTTGTGTATATATGTATGATATTATGGTAGTATCGGAGCGATAGCAGGCTAATGATGGCAAGACTATCGTGTCCGCAGTTCCTGGAGGGAACAGGTTGTTGTTGCGATATCTCACCTAGATACAGGTTGAGTTTGCCTTTATTGATGTGGGTAAATGAAACCTCGATGAGCAGAGGCTCTATTATTATTATGTGAGTGCATGGAGACCTTATCGATATGAATTAATGGCCGCAGGATTATTGTTGAGCTGTAAAATTAAGCTCATTATTGGGTTGCGCGAGGACTGAATATTAGTACGAGCGCTTGGTGGCGTGACTCTTAGTTAGAGATAGGAGTTCAGACCACCTTTTGTTTATAGGGGATAGGATTTTCCCGGTTACATGTTTGAAATAATTGACCTCCATGATCGACAAAGTTAAGTAGGAGTGTGTGGAGGGGTTCCTTGTTTGGATTTTGCTTTGCGAGATGCTCCACACATGAATCTTAGCGGCGTCGGGAGTGGGGAGATGTTATTGGATGCAAGGATGTTGGTTTCATGGAAAAGTCTTATAGTGTGGATGAACCACTATAAACTATGAGCCATGTGATGATGGTATGCTTATGGAAATATTGTGCTATGGAAAAGCACTAAAGTGGTCCTCTCGCAACAGTGGGTGGGTGAGTTTGGACTTAGAGAAATTGATTTGAGGATAATTGCTAGCCTTGATAAAAAGGAAAATTTTGAGAGGTATGTTTTGGGGATGATGTTCATAGTGTTCCTATAGAAAGTAGGCACTTCGATTGGTTTGGTTTCCTTTCGTATGGGCGGAAGGATAGAGTAGTAGGAATGCGTTTGTAGGTAGCTTAGTAGGATTTAGGACGTCCCGCTGGTGTGCCTTAGGTCGCTATATCTCGATGACCGACAACGCGAGGGAGTAGTGTAATAGGAGGGTTCCTTGTTCGGATTTCGCCTTAGCGATACGTCCCACGCATGAAACGAAGCAAATGTCGGAAGTTGAGAGAGGCCTTGGGCACTAGGGATATACTTAGGATTATACTAGTTTCGCGTAGGTAGGACATCGCATAGACCTTAGTATTATTAGGATGTAAGTTTAGTAGAGTTAGTGGCGCCGAGGTTAGGAGAATAGAATTTCGCGGGTTGGGAGGACCCATGCGTGAGGATTACACTGAGGAAAGGAGACCCATATTTGGAGAGAGTGTTACATGTTAAACGTTCACAATGGATGTGCAGATGTGCACGGGTTAGAAAGGTGTATGGGCACCTTAGTAGGTTGGTTTATATACCGCCTGAAATAGAATGGGCATAGTATATAAATTTGAAGTTTATGCCGTTAGGCACTAGAAATAATGAGTGCAATGTGACGCTATTGGAGTCACTTTACGACCGCGGTAGCCGTATAGTGTATGGTTGGGAACCATTGGGTTAGTATCATTTCCCTTGAGGTATTAGGATTTGGAGCGATCCTAGGTTTGGTGGTGTAGGTTGTATCTAAATTTCGAGGACGAAATTTCTTTGTAAGGGGGGGAGTATGTAACAACCCGTCCTTTTGGAGACCATTAAATTCCATGTTTGATAATAAATTTCCAATTTGGAGAATTTCTCAAATAGTGATTTATGGGATTTTCGAGGATTAGATGATTTACGATGGATATTACATTTACTTTCGGTGATAAGTAAATGAATTGGAATATTTTAATAATATGTCGCTGCTGGGTAAAGCGACAGACGATAATATTTTAATGGGAATACCGCATTTAATTATTTATCGGTTAGAATAGTGATTTGCGGTCAAATACCCCGGATGGGAATTTTGACTGTGCCGTGAGTCTCGAAATGTCCGAGATTGTCGGAAAAGAGTGTTTGAAAGTTGAAATTGAGTTTCGAGTAATTTTAGAGGTAAAAGTAACTCGTAATTGGGTAAACGAGTCGTTTTGGGGTTTAAGGGTTAAAACCCTTTTTATAATTATAAAAGGAGGGAGAGAGGGAGAAAAAAGAAAGAAAGAAAGAAAAGAGAGAGAAGAGAGAGATGAGGAGATAAAAGAGGAGAAAATGGGGGATTCGGTTCAAACTCCGCCGAATTCGACTCGAGGTCGTCGGATTTCATCCTCCAGGCAAGTGTTTACATGCTTTATTTCAATTATTCATTTATTTCATATCATAGTTGGTAGAACCCTAAAATAGAATTGGGAAAACTTAGATATAAGTTTAGATATTGATGTAATGTAAACTCTTAAAGATTTTTAGTGTTAAAACCATGTTAATGGAGTATAAAATTGAATTGAAATGGGAGAAATGCCAAAGTTGGGGTTTTCATGGTTTTAGGGTTTAAAACTAAGAGAAATGGTTTAATACCCCAAAATAATTGATGCGTTAGTTGTAAAACATATATTAGATGTTTGTTGAGTTGTTGGATGAGGTTAGAAACAACAAAAATGGAGAAAAATGGAGTTTGGGATTTTGGGGAAGATAATGAATAGTAAACTCGTAGCTTGTGGGGTGGTTTTGGCCAAGAAGATAAATGATTTAGCTCTTAGCCAAAACATGAAAGTTGTAGAAATTTTTTATACGGTCTCCTGGGCACTGACCGCGTATTTTTCTGATTTTTGTACGATTTGATATGATTTTTACAAGATGGCAGTTCCGAATTGAAATTACCAACTCGGAAATCAAATCGGAAATTGGAAAAATAAAGGCTAGAATTAATTATGTAGATGTTTGGGATAATTTTTGGTGTAGATTAGAAACCATGAAAATGAATTTGAATTAAGTTTTGGGTATTTTGGAGATTGAAAAATCGCCCAAACAGTGACCCTCGAATGGGCCAAATCGATTTGCCCAAAGGGGAATTGGGCTTCTGCATTGGGCCGAATTGATTCGGATTTAGACCTAATCGATTCGCCATTTAGGGACCTATTTGCAGAACCATTTCCGAATCGATTCGGTTGGGAACCGAATCGATTCTCCTACCCGAATCGATTCGCAAAAAGGGCGAATCGATTCGCCTTGGGCAGAATTTCCAATTTTCTCCTCTTGTGGTTATGAGGAGTTAAATTATATTTGGAGACTTGTATGAGGGACCCTAGTTATGATATGGGGGATTCCTAAATGAGGGTTTTGAGGATAAATAAACCTTTAGAGGGATTAGAATAAAATTTGGCAATACAGTTATATATTCGCTTAGTGAGAAAAGGTAATATTTGGAGACATCCAATAAATCCATAGATGGGATTAAGGTATGCACTACTTATTAAAGTAAGAAAATACTTTGGGTTTAGTATCATGCGTATATGAATGCATGATTATGATTCCTTGAGGGAATCTTTGGGATTATTGGTCATCGTGAGATGGTTTGGCAAATAGGGCCATATATATATATATATATATATATATATATATATATATATATATATATATATATATATATATATATATATTCGAGGAGGAATATGTGGTATATATATATATATATATATATATATATATATATACACTATGTGATTAAAGTATAAATATGATATGATGCTAATGATTTTGAAAATAAAATATAAATGTTTTCAAAATGGAAAGATAAATGATTTTCGTAATAAATAAATTATGGTTACACACCTCTCTAAATCGTTATCATAAGGGAAGTTGTGTGCGTATGGTGAAGCCCCCTGGCTAATGAATGCAGGGTGGATATAGTCCTGTAGACCATATGAGTGTTTTTTGTATTTTTCTGCGCTGGTTAGGAGATTCCGGGTGTGGTCTTGACTATCCCGCAGGCATATGGCCGTTCCCAACGTCTTGCGTTGTAGGATCCCAGGTTTTCTTCATGATAGGCCCTAGAAGATGACAGCCATTTAGGGGTGCACACAGTGGGGAAACCCGGACGAGCTGTCTTAGAACGCGTTATATATTAAAGCAATTTATGATAATAAATTGGCTTTAATTTACATTTCCTGGATGGAAGTGGGGAAATGGGATAAAAGGTTTCGCTTCGGTAATACCTCCCGGATGGAAGAAGGGAAGTGGAAGCATATGATATGATCAAAGCATTTTTATGATAAAGAAAATGGCTTTGAATACATTTCCTGAATATAAAAAGGGAATTGGGATATTTTGAAATGGAAAATCATTTTTATGATAATAAAACTGGCTTTTAAAAAGTTATATGATTTGTGAAAGCAATTCATAATAATTAATTGGCTTTTATATATACATTTCCTGAATATAGGAATGGAAATGAAAATTTTTGAGATAAATGGAAATAAATTAAATGAATTCTCATTCCGGGAGATAGATCCGGATGTATATTGTAGTCTGAATATATATATGGATGAATCGAGTACCGAGGGACTAATGGATCCCGACGATCGACCTTGACGCATAGTAGTGTGTCGGGGAGGTTCCTTATTTGGATTTCGCTTTGCGAGACACCCCACGCACGAATATGGCATTATGTTGAGACTGGGGAGAAGTTTAATCCTTAGTGCTCTAATATTAGTATTTCTTATGGTGTATATATATTTATATATATTCTGTACTGAGGGACTGGTGGATCTCAACGATCGACCTTGCCGCATAGTAGTGTATCGGGGGGGTTCCTTGTTTGGATTTCGCTTTGCGAGACACCCCACGCACGAACATGGCTTGGTGTTGAGACTGGGGGGAAGTTTAGCCCTTAGTACATTACTTGGACTATCTAGGGTTGATAGTAGTTGGGTGTTAGACCAGTTTAGCAGGGTAGCTTGACTAGGATGTTTAGAGGGATGCGCTAGGAGTGCACTGTTAGTGGAGAGGTGAGGGGTATCTCATGGGAGTGCGATACCAAATTTAAATATGAGATAAAAACTTTTTCTAAAAAAACTAAAGCATTTATGTACTTGCTAAATATTTTCACAACTCGGGCTCTGACCCATTTATCTACTTTTCCTTTCTTATTTTATATATATATATATATATATATATATATATTATAGAGGTGTCCAGACACAGGGACGCCTGGATGACACTTCTTTCGAGTCAGACGTCAGCTGCAGCAGTTGTGGATGCGTGTAGGTTTTTGATAGCCGCTTCCATACTTGTACTCTAGATAGGAGGTACTGTATAGATACTCGGGTCAATGGTCCAATTGCATTTATTTATTCTTTTATAGCATTATTCGATATGGTTGTATATTTTGACCGAGTGTTCGGTTAGTTTATTTCATTTCAGTTTCATTTACGCATAAACTGTGTGGATGTTTTAATTGTATTCACTTAAAAAGAGTAGTAAAGTAAAATTTTGACACCGGCCTAATAGGTTATTAGTAATTAAATGGATTTTAGACAGTGGTGCTAAGAATGATCCATATGAGACTCTTGTTATAAATTGATATAGGAGTGATCGCCCGGTATTTTATTAGGCGGGGTGTCACAGACAGATCCGGATGTATATGGTAATATGTATATATATATGGATAAATCGAGTGCCGAGGGTCTAATGGGTCCTGACGATCAACCTTGCCGCATTGTAGTGTATCGGTGGGTCCCTTGTTTGGATTTCGCTTTGCGAGACTCCCCACGCACTAATGTGGCATTGTGTTGAGACTGGGGAGAAGCTTAATCCTTACTGCACGAATATTGAGATTTATATATATTCTGTACTGAGGGACTGGCGGATCTCAACGATCGACCTTGCCGTGTAGTAGTGTATCGGGGGTTCCTTGTTTGGATTTCGCTTTGCGAGACACCCCACGCACGAACATGGCTTAGTGTTGAGACTGGGGAGTTGTTTAGCCCTTAGTACATTTCTTGAACTATCTAGGGTTGATAGTGGTTGGGTAATAGACTAGTTTAGCAAGGTAGATTGACTCGGATGTTTAGAGGGATGCGCTAGGAGTGCACTATTAGAAGAGAGGTGAGGGGTATCTCATGGGAGTGCAATACCAAACTTAAACATGAGATAAAATCTTTTTCTAAAAATAAAGCATTTATGTACTTGCAAAATATTTTCAAACTCGGGCTCTGACCCGTTTATCTACTTTTCCTCTCTTGCTATATATATATATATATATATATATATATATATATATATATATATATATATATATATATATATAGGTGTCCATACACAGGGACGTCTGGATGGAACTTCCTTCGAGTCAGATGTCAGATGCAGTAGCTGTGGATGTGTGGAGGTTTTTGATAGCCGCTTCCATTCTTGTAGTCTGGATAGGAGGTACTGTATAAATATTCGGGCCAATGGTCCAATTTCATTTATTTATTATTTTAGAGAAACATTCGATATGGTTGTATATTTTGACCGAGTGTTCGGTTATTTTATTTCATTTCAGTTTCATTTACGCAAAAACTGTGTGGATGTTTTTATTTGTTGTTGTTAAAAAGAGTAGTTAAGTAAACTTTTGACACCGGCCTAATAGCTTATTAGTAATTAAATGGATTTTCGACAGTGATGCTAAGAATGATCCATATGAGACTCCTATTTTAATTTAATATTGGAGTGATCGCCCGGTATATTATTAGGCGGGGTGTCACAACTACCCCGTCTAATAAGCCTAGTTCTGAAAACTTCCTAACACACTACTCTATCCTGAGTAAGTCATACTATAACTTAATTAGTTATTTATCGCATTGATTTAATTGATCATTTTTAATACAACTATATAGCAGTCTCACTACTTATATCTAAGTAATACCATTTTACTCCATGTAATTCACCCGTATATAAATATCTACTCTATTATATAAGTATATACTTAATACAATTGCACTTCATGTATTTCACCCATATATAAATATCTACACTATTATATATGTACAATTATACTACAACATTTACACACATGTCGTTTGTATATCCATCCTCCTGAGTAATAACTCTCCGGATGATTTCTCTAAAATGCTATCACCCCAGTCATACTCAACCAACCCGGATACCACAAGATGATTAACTCACAATGAATCGAACAATAAAATAATAAGCGTAGCAAAGGCGGCCATAGTTTCCCGGGTGTGATACCGAATCATACCCAAGACGCCTAGCCCCTAAAAGAATCTCAACATAATATACCGGATGCTATAACCTGGGGATTGTACATGCCCTGCGTTCACTAGCCATGGGATTCACCCACATCGCGTAACCTCGTGTGACAGCACTAAAGGGGTATGTATTCCTATAAATATTATTCACACCGATATTTATAAAGCACGTATATATATATATATATATATATATATATATATATATATATATAAGCTAATTGAACTAGCTAACCCGTGCTTAACTTCCCATGGTAGGAACACTTAATACTCAAGTCAAATTTCCCGACTCTGAATTTAAATAATTGCACATTAATTATTGAAGTAGTGCTACTCAACCACAATACCTGGAAAAATTCACTTAACCTGTAATGTAACCTTTTTGAATTTATTACACCAAGTCCTATTAATAAGTTTGACACACTTATAAATTTATAATATTCCTTAATACCCATACCTTAATATCCTAGGTATTAACCTCCATTAATATCTCATGAATTAAATCCCCTTTAGTCCACAATGAAATCTTATACTAACCAAACGAATACTCTCCCCATAATTCACAAATAACACCCAAGACACCCAGAAAAAGGAACGAATGGCTTAAGGTTAAGCCATTCCAGTCTAACAAGACCATTGGTCATTCAGACGACATCCTTTTATCATTTGAACGACACCCCCTGGTCGCTCGAACGACCTAAAGCATCCAGCACTTCTTCTTCTTCCTTGCGACACCAGTTTTCTGCCTTTAACAAACCTTTGAGATTTCAATCTTAAAAACACAACCTTAAATAATCATCCTCGTCATATCTTTTTCCTTAAAACCAGTTTTAACCCTCGTAATGGTTTCAAAATATTGACAAATTTCATTAAAAATCATCAATTCCTAACCTGGGTTTTTCACAATTTTCCTATGATCCCATACATAAATTCAATTCTCTAACCTGTGTTAATCAACAATAATTTTGGGATCATAATATTATTCATATTTCCAATAACAATGATTCAAGTCACGTAATCAATTGCACCATAAATCTATACAACATGTCTGAATACTCAAAACCCATGGTTACTCATTAACCCTCTCCCAAAAAAGGATTTCAATTACACCTACCATGATATGAATCGATTATCATAGATTTACATTGAAAAAAAATTAACCACTTGCTTGTATTGATTCGTAGTGTATTATTCCTTTAGGGTAAATGATGATTTGAGGAAGAACACACTTAATTCCCCTTAGATTTGGCTCCCAAAATCTCCCTACCTTCTCCTTGTTTACTTCTTTGTGAAAGTAGGGTTTTCTTTTCGAGTTGTGTCTGCCACAAACTCTCTAATTTATGTTTTATAATGTGAATCCCGAAATTAAGCTTATGGGCCAAGTTAAATTGGTCCAAAAAAAACCCCGTGTGAGCCCGGTTATACCTAAAAATTCCCCGAGACCCATTTACTATCCCCGAGTACTCTTTTCTGTCTATCTCGACTTATTCAAAATCAACCGTGCACTCAGAATTGTCATCCGAGTTACTATATAAAATTATCCAATTTCGATCTCAAAATATGACACATGTGCAATTTAAAATATCCCGAATTAAATAAATCTAAGTCACCGAATTAAATAAATTCTCCTAATTAAATAAATTCTCAAAATTACATAAAATTCAATTTCACCAAAATCAATAAATTCCCTGTCCTCAGAATCAAGGGGTGTTACAAGTTTATCATATAAACTCCATGCTTGAGTCTTTACAAAGAACACCCCTGTATACCCTCAATTAGGACATGGGTACGTCAACAGTATGATCTGGATAAATGGGCCAAGGTAAACATATTGTGAACACCAAAGTTCCAACATGGTCAATATCGTACGTATCCCTTGAAAATCACTCTTAGTACATCTCCCACGAGCACACACACACCCAATATATACTTGAAAATAAATTAAATGCACAGGAATCCAGTCTACTAACGTATTAACAAAAGCATTTTATGTCTCAAATTATTTATCCGTAATTAAGAATTAATTATCAAACTGGTGAAAAGTCGTTCGAAACCAAACCCCATTCTCGTTAGAACAAAAACTACATTCTCATTCGAATGAAAACCCCTATGTTGTCCAAAACAAAACCAATCTCGTTAGAACGAAAAGTCTATCTCATTCGAATAAAAACCAAAATAGTTAAACCAATCTCGTTAGAATTAAAAGTCTATCTCTTTCATATGAAAACAAAAATCGTTCAAATGAACCACATATCTCGTTAAGATGAAACCATAATATCGTTCGAACAAGATCCACACAACATCCTTCTTTGCCAGATCATAAAATTGACCATTAACAACCCAAAGCCAAAGTTTTACTACTCTAAATAGTCAAATTATCATACTCCTTCAAGTATAATATGTTTTACAATATTCCTAACCTATAAACATAAGTTGTAGGTGATTATAAAAGGATTCATGATTAAATTACATATTATAAGTATATAAACCCCAAGTGTATAATTTCATATTCATTTATTAAATTTATCTAAGATTAGATTCAATATCTACATAAAAAAGACCAATTATATAGAATATCATAACTATGATTCAACATTAAAAATAATTATAATCAGATTACATGTTTTCGTGATTCCATCTAAGTACTTCATTATCAAACTACTCTAGTTCATCAATATGATTAAAGCTTAAACATATAACTAACTCTAACTATGAAAATTAGGTTTATAGGTGATTAAAATTAAGATTTCATGATTTTTAATTGAGGTTCTAATGACTACTACTATGATAACACAAATTCAATTAGATTTTAATCAATGTATACTTGACCTAAATCAAATGATGAATAAAAGTCTCAAAACCTGAAATTCTCGTCAATCCTTGGTGTGCCTCCTCTTCTTAGCTTATGTGGTTATCTATAATGTCTTGTGAAAGTTTCAAATTTCAAAAATTAGGCAAATAAAGGTGTTAACCACAAAATTAAGCCTAAGAACAATATTAGCATTAACCCAAAGGACATAAAACAATCCCCAAACGGCCCAAATCTTGGCCCAAACCATATACTTACCCAATAGACTTAAATCCAACTATTTTAAGTCACATCCCACTTTTTATATGACCCGAGAGACAACACGAAATAAGACGTATTCTAATAAATTAATTATCTCATTAAGTTAATTTATAAGCCGATACGAGCCAATTAAGTTAAAACATAATTATTAATTATTTACACGTGGCTTGACATTATAAAAAAGTACTTTCACGGTCGGTGGGACACGATAGCAAAGGAATAATCCAAATAAGGAAACCCATAACACACAGTCTTTGACCATTCTATAGTCTCACATAATATTAAGTTTATTTAAAATATTTAATTAATGTCTTACAATGTATTACGTTGATTTCCAAAAGTGTGAATTCACGTAACACGTATATGAATCGCAAATACAAATATATTAAGTAACATATCACATGTCATAATAGGAAAATTAATAATTAACTACACAGTTTAAATAAATGCACCAAAGATACACGGTATTACACTACCCATGAATAGGGGTGTCCACGGTTCGGTCGGTTCAGTTTTGGAGGTCATTTTCCAACCGAACTGACCATGTTTGTGTTTATGATATAAGAACCAATGACCAAACCGAGCAAAGGAGAAACCATCTGTTTTGGGCATGTCAATTTTTGATTGGTTTTGGTTTGGTTTTGGTTTGAAAGGAAAAATACAAATTCATAAATTCATCATCAGACTTTTGAAATAGAGAAGTATTGCAAATCAAAATTTCATAACAACATTTCATATGTGAAATGAAGTCACAAAGAAGAACAAAAAATATCTGATGAAACCATATATTTCAAACTCAAATGAGATCAATTTCGTAATAGTATATATATATATATATATATATATATATATATATATATATATATATATATATATATATATATATATAAACCTAGGTTGAAATTAAAAATTATAGGGATTTTTTTGTTGTATTAAGATTTTAAATCCTCAAATCAACCTTAGTTGTGAAAAGGAAAAGTTTATGGAATTAATTTTGTGTGATGCTTCTTGGAACCTATTTTTGTTGAGGGTTATGGATGTTTTGTGTTGTTGAAAAGAGAAAGTGAAATGGTTTATATCAAAAAATGGATTTCATTTTAGTGTGTATATGATCAAGTCGATTCGGTTAGGGCCATTACCGATTTTCTATCTACAAAATTGCCAATCGAATCGATAATGGTCGATTTTTAGAACAATGAACGGACAGCCGAACCTGCCTTTAAAAAACCAAATATTTCTACCCAGTTCGGTTCGATTCGATTTTGGCCCAGTTCGATTTTTTTGCACACTCCTACGCATGAGGCAAATCGATCCTGTGACTAATTCCTCACTATCAGCTACGAAGATGAATAATCTTCATTAGAAAATATGTTTTACAAATCACCCACATGGATTTTATTATTAAAATTAGCGTCATTAATACAACACCATCAAAGTTAATGTTAATAACACATACTATTATTGATATGCAATAATGATGTATAGTACGTCAGAATAGATTGAAAACTTACTAGTGTTGAATGAGCATAGCTATTCTAACAAGTTGAAGTTATACACGAGGCTGTTAAAGGATCGAAACATTATCTTTTGAGGATTCCATATCCCAAGGATGAGGTGCCCAATTTATTGGCTCGGACATGTTTAAGATGACATCAAAGTTAAAAAATAATTTAAAAAAATTGCAGATATGGAATAAGGACAATTTTGGTAATAGAAAGGAGAAACTTAAAATTCTAAATGATAAATTGGTTGAGATTCAAGTAGGCCAATATTCAAAATAGAGGAAAAAAATTTAAACACCCATTATTGATAACATCGATAATATCATGAAAAGTTATACAACGATTTGGCACCAAAAGGTCGATCGTTAAATGGTTAATGTTAAAAAAACAGTAAATTCTTTCATGCCACACCATCCAAAGAAGGTACAAAAAAAATCCTCTACCTTAAGAAAGAGGCTAATATGTTTTAAATAACAGAGGAAATTAAAGAGGAATTTTAATCATATTTTCAGTCTATTTTTAGAACCAAGAAAATAAGAATTTTGAGGATGTTCCATCAATCATAGATAAAGAGGAATTTCAATCATATTTTCACTATGCTTTGTCTCCCTTTAATAAATGTTGAATTAATAAAGGATTATTACAACTTGGGTCGTTGAAGGCGCCAAGACCAAATTTCTCTTCCAATGATATTGGAGGATTATAAGGCAATATGTGTTTAGTGATGTTAAAGGATTATTTAATGGAAATTTCTTGGTCCAAAAGCATAATAAGATAAGTGTAGTGCTTATTACCCTGATCACATCCCCAAAATCTCTTAAACACTTTTGTGTTGTAAGTTTGTGTAATTTCACATATAAGATAATCTCTAAACCCATCACTAGAAGACTTAAACCCGTGAAATTTCAGGTTATTCCTCGAACCAATAATACTTTCTAAAATCTTTATCCAAAACAACGTTATCTTATCTCGTGAGGATTTCCATTATTTTAACATCAAAAAGTAATATATAATGGAGGAAATTTCTCTAAAAATTGATATGAATAAAGCATAAGATAGAGTTGAGTGAGACTTCCTTATAAAGGTTCTAGCTAAAATGGGCTTTTGTCCTAAATGGAGTCAATGAATTTCTTAACTTGTTATCAGATTTCCTTTCAACATTAACATGAATGAAAAAATTTATTTAAAATTTCTCATAGTAAAGCATTGAGATAGGTTAATCACTTGTTTACATCATATTACTATTTGTTCAATATGTTTTGTCTATCTTCCTAACTAAATCCTTAAATAAAAATTTTATCTTTGAGATCCAAAATAAACTACATTGCCCTCCCTCTCATCTTTTAATTGTAGACATTTTAATATTTTTCTTACAAGCCAAGGAGGAGGAATATCGAGAGGTGATGGACATTTTGAATAATTATGGAAATTCTTAAGGACAACTTAACAACTATACCAATTATTTAATATACTCCTCAACAAATATTAGAGAATAAAAAAAATAATATGTTAGGGGAGCTAAATAATATCAAACCTTTGGACCCTAAATTCAAATGCTTAGGGTTCCAATATGTGTGGGGAATGTCGATGGCATAAGATTTATCTTACATCTTAGAAAAAGTATATTTATAAGAACATTGCTTTATACTCCTTAGGTTGGTTTTTGGTTTATTTCAGAACAAAATGTCAAAGTGCATTATTTAGAGTCTTTTGAGTTTTAAATGGCATATCACTGAAGAAAAAGACAAAGCACTACGACAAATATCTTTCGAATATGACATATTTAGACATTCATGCTATCAGAGTGGTAAGAATTTTGAGGTTTTTGTAATTTCTTTAAGTTTACTTTTAAGTAGGAAATTGACATAACAAAAACTTTTTAAATCTGAGGGAAATATTTTTATAAATATAAGTGTAATTTACTGTACAAAATCTAGTGGTTTCCATCTATCTTTTGAATGAGATACCCCTCATGTAAAAGGGTCCTCAAAAGATAACCCAACTTTAAATGTATAAGTCCTTGCACGATAAGGATATCACACGAGATCTCTCGTGCAAGTGACCTCACTGAAATGAGGACCTATTTTATTAAAATTCTTGTTTCACTTGATACCTTATTCCACAAAGTATAAATAATAATTTGGATACGTATATCAAGATGCGTAACCCAGATTTATCAAAGTTTTAAAAAGTTTTGAGAAAGTTTTCTTATGAGAGTGAGATCCCATCAAGTTTCTTTCAAGGGGAAGTTTTGGTTTATGATCCCAAGTGGTTTTTTAAATAAGAATAAGTTATTAACATGAGTAATCATGCGTGTTTATCATCGATAGAAAAAATTAGTAGATATCAAGGTGTGAGGAATGTGCAAGTTGAGTCCAAACTTAGAGCAACTGATTGATAGTACGGGAAGAGGGATTAGATTAGAATGCAATGAATGGAGTTCTAAACGATAATTATTGTCTAATATATAAGTTAACTTTGTCCAATGTAAGACTTGGATTACAAAGTACTATTGGACTTGTTGGTATGTGGCGATAGTGATTTTTCCCATGAGGACTCTAAAACCCTTGTCATTACGTTTTATAATCTTTATAGATTCCATGTTTATTTTTTAATCACACACACTTAAAGTTGACCTAATTAATTTTATTTGGTAAAAATAAAATGTGGATCTATTCTAAAATTATTTGATTATAATTAGATGTGTTAATTAATTAAGTAATTAACTAATTTAACCAGAACCCGAAGGAAAATATTTTTTCAAACTGGTAACAGAGCATTCCATTATGATTAATATTATGGGTATGCCTATTCAGAATCAACTAATCACACATCCACTTGTGCTTGACAGTGGAAACTACATGAGTTGAATTACACGTAAGACTTTTTTTTGCTAAAACCCTAGGATAAGAGGGTATGGTTAACCATAGTTTGGGGTGGAAACACTCAATGATCAAGGTAGGGGAAGTTCATATAGTTGGCAAACTATAAATCTAGGATATTTAGTGAAATTTTCTATGGATTAAACCAAGGAGTGTTCAACTTGATATCTCCATATACTATGTCCAAAGCAACATGGAACATTCTACGAGTCACTAACCATCTTTCCACCTAACTTGAGTTGTTAAAGATGCTCGACTATGATACCTTCGATGATTTTTATGATAACCTCTATATAGTTATAAAATACAACTTTAATTTGGATGAGAAGATCTCGAACTTTAAGGTCGTTAGAAATATCCTTAGGTCATTACCACATAGGTCTCTTCCCCATATTGCATCGTTAAACATCCTAGGAGGTATAAATAACATGAATTTAGATGATATCTTAAGTTCCATGCAAACATGTGAGTTAGAAAATTGTCATCCACTAAAGGCAGAAGATGGCATCATGTTGAAGAACATAATAGTTCTCCTTCATATTAGACTACGATTCTGATGAGAATGAGGTTGTGTCTCCCCTAGTAATAAATAAATTCAAAATAATTCTTAAATTCGATCCTAAGATTTTTATATCAAACAAAAAGGGAGGATGGAACACTGAAGCTAATGGGGTAGATAATTATTTTGGGAGACGTGAGCATAAGTCTCAAAATGAAGATAAATCAAAATAATACTCTACGAAATGCTTTGAATGCCATGGTTTTGGGCATGTCCCACTAACCTAAGGAGGAGACATAATAACAAGAAGTTATCGATCCCAACCTAAGTGATAGTGACTCAGACTCAAGAGATTAATATCCCATTGAACACAAGTTCACCATGTTCACCATTATTAAGGACTCTTATATTCCTCCCATCTACCTTGTTGAAAATAAGGTTGAGAAAAATGGTGCCACGTATGATTCTGATAGAGACTTAGTAGAAGTGGAAGACATTTATCTTGATGAGCAAAAATAAAAACTTCAAGAGAAGTACAATGAACTTAATGAGTTGTCCCTAGACATTCATAATTATAATGACCAATTTAATGTAAGAACCTATTTTTTATGACTTAAATAAATCATTATTTAATTATTCATTAATACGTATTCAGTTGATTTCACATGTAATTTATCAAAATTATTTGGTTCGAATTTATTAATTAGAATTATAGTGAGAATTTATATTATTTATGAATGATTTTTTACTTTAATATCAAAGTTATATTTACTTGGTATGTTCTTGGTTAGTAGCATCGAATCGAGCTTTGGTCAGGATACAAATTCCCAAAATTGTATTTTTAACTTATCAGATTGGGCTCTAGGGAAGTTAGCCCTTTAAGACAAGTTTTAGTATCATATAGTTAGTGATTTTGACTTATTAGGGGTCAGAATTGGGCCTATGGGGGACCGACGGGTTTAGGGTTATAAATAGATAACTAAGCCTCCATAATCATAATAACACATCATATATGATAACCTAGTAGTAGTGGAAAACTTTGGGGAAAAAGAGAGAGAAAACAAAGGGGATTCATCAAATTATAATCTTCATTAAGGTAAGAAATACTATCTTTATTATCATATTAACGTAACTTATTTTTTATCATTTTTATCGTTCAGTATGAATCAATTATTAGAAATACTTATTAGCATTGAAATCTGATTTTAAATCTTTAATAATTATAAATTTCATTATATTAATTATGTGGATTAATTTTCATGATGAAACACATGTTTAGTGATGAACCACATTGAATAGATTTAAGTAAATAATGGAAACCTACTTTTATTATTGATTTAATGTAAATATGATAGGTTTTTATATTTGTATTGCTGATTAATGGTTATTCACATGGTTTATGACGGGGAACTAATTAAAATTCGTTGTTAATATGAACCCTATGAAGAACATAACATATTATTTATTTTGTCCCTCAATAATGAATTAAAGACTTGTTATAAGAGTTAAAAAATGGGTTAGGACTTTTATTATACATATTAGAAATTGTAATAGGTTGTTATAGGATTATTGGGAGCTTTATAATATCCTTTGATGGTGGTTTAGGCTAAAGGATTTAGTGTGGGGGGTTAAAGGTTGAAGACGAGGGCAAAATTTTTGTATTTTGGAAAGATTAAGAGAGAACTACATAAACAAGGGGTGGGGTAAAACTGTTAGAATGGTGGTTGGAATAAGGCACGACTTGGTTATTTTTCTGCTGGAATTTTGGTCGTAATCTTTAGTGGGATTTAAAAATTAATTAATGGCATTTTTTGGGGGACTTTGGAGTGTAGTATTAGATATAAGATAATGTATAATATATTTAAGGAATGTCATTTGGTTGAGTATAATGGTTGAGGTTATATTGGTATGAGTTTAGTTAGTAGGTGTACCATTGGAGTCGGGTGTCGTATAAGTTTATGTATAATTGTATAAAGCATTTAGGGGTATAATTAATTGGATATGGGTGTAGTCACGAGTATATGTATATATGGATAATTAGTCTAGTCATGAGGATAATTTCATTGTAAGGTTAAACGTATTCATGTTAGTGTGGTTTATAATTCAGATATTTGTGCTTTGGTAGGTATGGTTGGGTTAGTACCCATTAATTTTATAAGCATATATGTCTACATGGTGTTCGAATATTATTAACATACTAATTCGAGAATACATATATCTATGTTAAACATAAATTGATAGGTACATAACGGATTAATATATGTTAGAATGCACTAGTGGTGGGCTAATCATAATTAATATATAATGATTAAACAATATATGGTTACAATACATTCTTTAATGATGATTGATTTAAAGTAGTTATATTCTTTATATGGTTACAGATAATGTCTGAGTTGGTTAATTACTCAACCATCAAATGATTGAGGGATAAATTACCTCTACAAACGATAAAATGATAAGAGTAGTTTGAACACTGTGTTTTGGATTGTCTAGGTTTTGTTGATTGCCCTGAACCGATGTAATAATTTATATTTTGTTTCATATTCTGTAACATATAGTTGTTTTGGAGCTAGTTTATTATTCTAGCAAGGATGGGTAGGTTATTGGTATGGTACTTATTTGTATATGATTCAGGTTAGTGTTTTTTAGTAACTAACATATATGGTAAGTTAAGGTTATAGGTAGTTTCTTAGGGAGTCTCATACCATTTATTTTGATAAACTATTCAGCTGGAGAGAAGTGTATCAAGGCTTTCCTTGTTTGGATTTCATTTGTGAGACGTCTCACATATGCAGTTTAGTTTGGTGAAGAGTTAAGACATACTGGGCATGAGACTTAAAGTACCTATCTACTTATAGAATCAATGTAAGTTAGTATTTGTAAATTGATTATAGTTACTATGTACAGGATTATAGGATGGTGGCCTCGGTATATTAAGATTAGGATCACTACGGATTGTTAGAACTATTTTTGGTTAGAAGAGAGGTGATGTACATTTAGTACGACTACCGATAAGGGACGACGTGAAGTGTAAATGAGTCTCATTTAATAATGTTAAGTAATGTAGATATCTATTGCAACTTTTGTTCTCCGACCTAATCCTATCTTAAAAAATTCCACGTATTCTTATGCAGCATTAGGGCTGAGTAGTCAAACTTACATTAGTTAAATATTTGAGTTCTTTAACATTATAGATGGATTGCTATTTTGTTTTTGTTGACATTTCAATTAGTTATTATTTAGAGTATTATTTTATGGGATGAGGTGGTTCCAAATTGTTTACATTTTCATTTGAAAATATTCAATATTATGAAGTTTTATTATAGTTGGTGGATTCATCTATTGTCTGAAGACTCTTTTATATTATTTTATCTCATATTTATATTTTTCATTGTTATTATGTTCTGGATGGTTTTAAGTTATTACCATTTTTATTTATCGTTTATGTTGATAATCATATAGATTGTGTAACATGTCTTATCTTTCGCCATCAAATAATTGAGGGATAGATTATCTCTACAAACAATAAAATGATAAAAGTAGGTTGAATACTATGTTTTGGATTGTCTAGGTTTTGTTGATTGCTTTGAACCAATGTAATAATTTATATTGTGTTTCATACTCTGGAACATATAGTTGTTTTGGAGCCAGTTTATTGTTCTAGGAAGGATGGGTAGGTTATTGGTATGGTGCTTATTTGTATATGAGTTGGGTTAGTGTTTTTTAGTAATAAACATATATGGTAAGTTAAGGTTATTGGTGGTTTCTTGGGGAGTCTCGTACCATTTATTTTGACAAACTATTTAGCTATAGAGAAGTGTATCAAGGGTTTCCTTGTTTGGATTTCATTCATGAGAAGTCTCACACATGAAGTTTAGTTTGGTGGAGAGTTAAGAGATACTGGGAACGAGACTTTCAACACCTATATAGTTTTAAATTCAATGTATGTTAGTATTTGTATATTAATTTTAGGTATTATCTATAGGGTTGTAGAATGGTAACCCCAGCATATTAATATTGGGATTGATACGAGTAGTTAGAACTTTTTCAGTTTAGAGGAGATATGTATTACAACTTTAGTTCTGTGACCTAATCCTATTTTAAAAAATTCCTCATATTCTTAGGCGACATCAAGGCTGAGTAGTGAGACTTACATTAGTTAGATATTCAGTTCTTTAACATATAGTTGGATTGTTATTTCATTTTTGTTGACATTCCAATTATTTATTATTTAAAGTATTATTTTATGGAACAAGGTGGTTCCAAGTTGTTTACGTTTTTGTTTGAGACTATTCGATATTATGATGTTTTATTATAGTTGGTGGATTCGGTTTTGATTTTGAGACTCTTTTATACTATTTTATCTCAATTATTTATATTTTCATTATTATTATGTTGTGGGTGGTTTAATTTATTGCTATTTTTATTTGTCATTTATGTTAAAAATGGTATACATTGTATAACATGTCCTATCTTTCACCAATCAGCCTGATTAACTTCACGAGAAAAATTAGATGTTACAGTTGGTATCAAAGCATGCTAGGTTCTAATGTTCTTAGGGACTGTGGTGTGCCCATTCGGTTGTTTTTCATTACATTGTTGGGTTATTATCCCTATGATTAGATTGATTTGTATTATTCATGACTGATCGATATCTTATATGAATTTCCTTATTTTCTTTCATATGGAAAACACTTGAGGTAGGAGAGGCCGAATAACTCCCACTAGGGCTATTAGTCTAGATATTGAGTCGGACCAGCAACTACCATAGCAGGCACTAATGTTCTCACGAGTTGAATTGGTTTCCATCATTTCCCATGTGGTCGCAACCATGGTGACTTTCGCATTACAACAACTTCACCAGCAACAATAACCACAACCATAGTTGGTTATGCCTGCTTAGCAATAGTTGTCTATTTGGGAGAGGTCACGAGGGATTTTTATAGAGGGTACCCGACTAGAGATCGTAGGGAACACTAGAATTTAAGTTGAAAACTAGTTGAGGAAGGACATTCAGAGGAACTTAAGGATATTAAGTGGACAAAGGTTCATATGTAGATGCTTTCCAACTTTAATCTAGTTGGTAAGGTATTGCATTGGTGAAAGTCTACTACAACTATATAGGAAAGAAGAAATATAATCACTATTGAGTTATGAAAGAGATTAGAGGATAAGTAATGTCCGCCAGAACTTTAAGAGACAAAGAAGTGACAATTTTTCACTTCTATTTAGGGGTATCACACGGTGTCCGAGTACGTGTAGGAGTTCATAAATATCTCATTGTTAGAACCGAGGAGGTGAGAACTAAGTATAAACGGATAGACTATTTCATCAAGGGATAGACTTGGAAGATTAAACAAATATCTAGCACGTATATCTAACTGGTGAATTTTAAACTTAAGCATTTTCAGGAGAATTCAGGCTTTGAGAAGTCCAAAAATAGGAAGACAAAAGATAATGGCTATAACTCTACTTAGGATTAAAAAGGTTGTGGAAGATGGGTAAAAACACTCTCATTATAAGGAGGATAAATAACAATAATATAATGGATGGACTGTCAGCCATGGAAGAAATCGTAAAGGAAACTAATGGGGAGCATTAAGGGGATCAAAATGGAGTCTTTCAAGTATTTTGTATGGATGGGGAGATAATGGTCATTTAGATAACATGTGTCCAAAATGCAACCCATGGGAGTTTGATCAGTAGGGTAATAAGATAAAACTACTTAAAACAATTCCACTGGCACTGTATTTTCAAGAAACGATTCATGATTTACTAAATCTATCAATAACACAAGAGATAGGGAGACAATAACTACATCACTAGGAGGAATGATCGGTGATGTGCCTCGTGGAATGGTTACAATATCGAATGGACTAGAGTATGTCCTTATTACTTTATTTATGTAGTTTTTTTCCTTTTATCTATTCGTATGTAAGAGAATGGTAAATAAGATACGTTGATACACTAGTTGAGTTATGTAGAGGAACTAGGGTGGACGTGTAATTTTCCAAAGATATGATAGGAAGGATGACGGGGTTGATTTTCCATAGAATGGATGATTTATGGAATAGGAGAGAATGGGCGACTTTCAGCATCATGGGTGATTTGATGAATAAGATGACATGGTTGATTTGCTGCAACATGGGTGATCTACCAAATCATGGATAATTGTCTAAATAGGACGGCATGGGTTTTTTTTTATCATGGGTTATTTACTAATATAATAGTGTGAGTGGTTTTTAATGGCATGGTTGATTTGCCACAACACGGTTACAGTGTTGAGAATCAGATGGGATGGTTAATATGTACTTGATTAAGTATTTCGCAACCTATTAGGTCTAGATATCAAATAGTATACAACAAATATATTTGGGAATTTCATTTTTATAATTATTCGTTTGATGAACGAGTTTCTACTGATTGTTGAGATCTAGATCCCGCAACCTAATATCTCTATGTTTTTGTAGTAAGGTAAGTTTTGAGTGAATTCTAAGGACAAAATTCTATTATTAGCAGGGAGAACCTAATACCCCGTATGTTTATTAATTAAGTAAATGATTAGTTAATTATTATTTAATATTTACTCGGGTTATTTGACATGTAATTTATTGAAATTAGTTAATATAAGTTAATTAATTGGATTTGAAGCGAGAATTTAAATTATATGTGAATGACTAGTTAATCTAATAACAAAATTGTAATAAATTGGTCTGTTGAGGGTTAGTAGCATTGGATTGGGCTCTAAAGGAATACAAATTCCAAGAATGGCTTTTTTAATGTGACAAATTAGGACTTAGTGGTAGGCACCCGTTTAGGCCATATTTTAGGAGCATCTGGTTCGTGATTTAGGGTTATTTGAGGATCCAAAACTGGGCCCATGGGGGACATGTGGGATTAAGTTTATAAATAGATAATGAAACCTCATTTATCATCAGAACACATCAAACTCCATAACCTAGAAGCAGACACAAACTATGGGAGAAAAGATAGAGCACACAAAAGGGTTTCATCAAAGTGTATTCTTCATTAAGGCAATAAATACTACCTTACATATCGTATTAATATAACTTGTTTATGATTTTCATCGATGAGTATGAATGAATTATTAAAAACATGTTTTTGGAATTTAAATCTGATTATTAAACCTTGATTAACTATAAATATAAACACATTAGTTATGTAGATTAATATTCATGATGAAACACATGTTAAATTATAGGTTTTTATATTTGATGTAAATAATGGGAACCTGCTTTTATTTTTTACTGAATGTAAATCTGATAGAATCTTGCATTTGTATTGCATATTTTTTATTATTCACATGGTTTTTGTAACACCCCGCCTAAAATAATAACGGGTGGCCAGCACTATACTATATTAAATCAGGAGTTTCAGATGGTCCAGTCTCAACATCAACTATCGGTACTATATAATATAGGACTAACTACCCAATATCATATAGGCGAGATGTTAAAATTTTATAAAATGTGCAACAGATAACCCACTAACACTACTAAAAAAAAGAAAGAAAGATGCAATGAAAGATGCATGCAAGAACTAAGATAAATGGAATTCTAGAATAAAACTGAAATAAATAACTACCACAGAATATACTACAAAAAGTAGACCCGAATAAGCTGTCGGGTCACAGCCAATACAATAGCTGAAATGGGAATAAATGTAAACATAAATAAATATCCCTTGGGTACAAACCCGATATACAATGTATCCAACCTAGATTATTAAAAGTAGGAAGTGACTACCATCAAAGTCCCGCAACAGTCCGCACCTGTCACGGCTACCAAAACTCTGGATAGAAATTCATCCGGCATCCATGCGGTAGGACACCTGTAGTAATATATATATATATATATATATATATATATATATATATATATATACAGGCAGGAGAGAAAAGTAACCGGGTCAGAGCCCGAGTTGTGAAAATATTTCGCAAGTGTGTTAACCGTGCATAATAAATATCGGTGCACTTATTTCATAATTAAAATGGGATCGCACTCTCGTGGAGCCCCAACTCACCTCTCATCTAAGGCGCGCACCTATTCGCATCCTCAATTTTTATTAGTTAAATTACCCCAATTTATTAGGACAACCTAACTTATCATAGTTCTAGCCTATACTCACGAGATCTACCTTCCTATCATACCCCAATAATCCACTCCTTTTTATAAACACAATTAAGGATTTATATTCAATCGTATGTGCCTTATTAGGCTTAGTGGATTGCGGTTTATACTTTAACCAATTATGATTAAATAAGTTACCCAATATGCATTTGGGTTTAAATATATGATTTAATTTCTAATTAATAAGCATGCAAAATTATAATTGACACAACTTCCCTCCAATTTCAACGCTGCGCTGCGTTTCGTGCGTGGGGTGTCTCGCAAGGCGAAATCCAAACAAGGAACCACCCCGTTACACTACTCCATGTCAACGTCGATCCTGGAGATCCATTATGCCACACATAAATATCGACAGAACTTCTCTCTACTCTCAACAAAGTACTACATTTCGTGCGTGGGGTGCCTCGCAAAGCGAAATCCAAACAAGGAACCGCCCCGATACACTACTCTTTGACAATGTCGATCATAGAGATCCATAATGTCGTACATACCATAATTGGCAGAACTTTTCTCCAATTTCAACACTGCACTGCATTTCATGCGTGGGGTGTCTCGCAAAGCGAAATCCAAATAAGGAACCACCCCGTTACACTACTCCTTGACAATGTCGATACTAGAGATCCATAATGCCATATAACCAATATAATACTACCACTATTACCAACAATCCAATAATATCCTTGGGATGATGTAACCGAGATATTCCTTAAATGCGATACATCAACCCCCATCAATCTAGTACACCATAATCATCCAAGATGTACTCTACACAAATTCTATATCCTTTCATCTATAGAATATATAAATATATATATATATATATATATATATATATATATATAGGTATTTTATGCTCACCATATATATACATATACCAATCATCCATACCCATGACCAAGTGTACGTATCATATCTGATGTACAATGGACATGCACATAATCCACCCGACTATATATATCGTTGATAAAACTCCATCAATGCTATCATCTTCCCAATGCCCGGCTCACGTAACAACTGGGGACCACCTGGTGGGGATCAACGACACCCACCTCGTGATAACTCACACACACGACATCCCGGGAAGAGGTCATAGCTCCAACGGGCAATGAGACGAAACATACCCACCACGTCTCATCCCAAAAATATATCTATCGTATAATAACACACCGAACGACTATGACCTGGGGAATATCCACACCCTGCTCTATATGCCAGGATGCTCACCCTCTGCGCGGAAACTTCCCAATGATAGCATGAGCTGGGTATGCTTAACCACATAAGTATATATATCACTCACATGCGCAATATAGATACATCCATATGATCCCATCATATGATCAAATAGTAAACCATCATATACGGTTTAAAGATCCATACCATGTATGTTCACAACATAAATATATCCATATATTTATATGCATATATATATATATACACATCTTCACATATCCATATATCTATATATATAAACTAGTTCTCGTTCATATGTATAAGATATACAAATCCGGCTATAAGTATACATATATCCTCAATATACAAGCCGTCACCACAAACTCATATCATTTACCTTGATATGCGAAAACAATCCCTCACTTGAAACATATTCAATCATTTTTCCTATGATGAATAGTCTCCCAAAACCATATGTATATATCTATACATATATATTCAACATTAGGGTTATCACCCAAGAGTTTGTGTAGGAATCCATCACTACACATTTCATCCATATTTAAAAGTACATATTTTCCTATAGTACTATTTAACCATAGGCACATACATGACTTAATAGTCTAAAACCTCAAATTATTCCAACCTGGTTTCAAGTATTGGAATCTCAATGGTCATATCCCCACAATTACGTGTAAACTATCCTAACTAGAATTTATGCTACCGCTTATTCTAGTCGATAGTACGATCCCAAACGTTCCCAATTTCACCTATGGTTCAAATAAATCTCAGGAACCCTTACTCCTATTGAGTTATCAATTTTTCCTTAGTCTAGACATTTCTAAGGATATGAGACCCCTTACTCTTTAAGAGTATGCGACCACTCTCTTCCATTTGGCCCCAAATTGTATCTTAACAATATCCTATCCTTATAAGGATTTGACATAAAGGCCGGCCTAGAAATTTCACAACATACATGGATATTTCTTATCCAATTATTCCAAGAAGTACTCACTATCATATACTAAGTGAGAGTCCCCCTATAAGTAACCAAAAGATATCTCTTACTTCATAAGAGAAAGCCCCAAATCAATAAACCCAACCAAAAAGGATTTGAATTCACTAAAGAGAAAATTTCTCAAATTGCTCTATTTTCGAACGATTCGGCCTCTCCGAATCGATTCGGCCCAACAGCGAATCGATTCGGCCCATTCGAATCGATTCGGTCCAAGGTACCTGAGATTCTGCAACCCTCTTAATCGATTCGCTAGGGGAGAATCGATTCGGTCCTAAAGACCTGAGACTTCTACAACCTGGCGAATCGATTCGGTGGGGGCGAAACGATTCGTCCAGTTCAGAAAGCCACGAAAATGGTTGTTTTTCTATAACCCAAAATTCCCCAAAATTAGATTTATACTACTTCCAACCCTTAATCTTCAATCCCAACATAATTTACAACATCAAAACACATCCTAAATTTAACCTCATCAATTTATATCCCTTAAACCCAATTAAAATCTTCAATTTCAAGATTTGAACCAAAATTTAGGTTTTGATGTTTATACCCAAAAATTCATTTCTTTAACCCACAAATTATGAAATGAAATACAAAAATAGCTATTTAGAAAGATTAAACACTTGCCTCAGATTTGTAGAGGTTGGATCGTCCTCGATGCCGCGATTTGGCCGGAAATCCCCAAGCTTTTCTCCCTCTCTCGTTTTCTTTCTTCTTCTTTCTCTTTTCTTTCTTTTTCTCTCTTTTCTCAAAGGAGAAGGCTTCATACGTAAGCCTTAAATCCTTTAAAACAATAAGCCCAATTTTTAAATGTTAGTACACACTTTAAATGACTCGTTTACTCCAATTCGAGTCAACTGACTTAAAAATATTTCGGAGCTGAAATAAAACTCAATGACAGTCATTTTGACTATCTCGACCCTTCCGGGATCAATGGTAACCTAAAAATCCTCATCCGAAATACTTTACAACATCCTATATTTTTGGACTTAAATTCCCAAATTTAAAATTCTCCGATTTAAATTAAATTTTATTTTCCCAAAATTTAATTTCTCAGTCTCAAAAATCGTGGGGTGTTACAATCTTCCCCCCTTACAAAAATTTCGTCCGAGAAATTTAAAATACACATAGGACCTCAAAATCATCTAGTCCTATCATCAACTCTTAGGATCACTATACCGATCCTTCCTGGTTCTCATGTCGAACCATATAAATTTAAAATCACTAACTACCCAGGGCGCCCATACACCCTGTATCCGAGTTTCCACTCGTAGAAATATAATCAGGCTCCATTAGCCTCCAATTGCAACATAACCCTCAACATTATAATCTATAATAACATACTAAATATATATAAGTTCTAAAATTCCCAATGGTTGAACTCTCCTCAATTCGTGACACTAGCTACCTTCGTGCGGGGGAGGCCTCGTAAGCGAAATCCAAACAAAGAACCCTCCCAATACACTACTGTGTAGCTAGGTCGGGAATTGGGATTAGTTGAACCAGGGCTAAAGTTGTATAAAAATATTTTCATAATTTTAGATACTGCCCGAGGGCCTATACAACAATACGATATAATTTATATTTCGCGTCTTTCGACACGCCAAACAAATACCTTATGTTTAGAACATAAGGCCTCAACAAATACAATACTGCTAACCATTTCCTAGTTCTCAAAACTAGCACAACTAGGAGCGAAATTATCCGCTCAACAAAATCTACCAAACTTGAACCTCTCAAGTATATAAAAAAATTTCCTCTACAGCACATCAACACCTTTCCATAAACTAAGTTCTCCCCTTAAAGAACCAATAACCTTAAAAATTTACATTCCCAAAATCAATAGAGCCACTCTCTACCAGCTCCTTATAGGACGTTGTACTATCCAGAAGATATCGTATAAAGACCACACTTGCCCACTCCTTCTCAAGGCCTAATTCTCCTCAAAGAATTTTCTTCCTCATAAATCCTTCCTAACCATATTGAAGGACAATGCTATTGCGACTACCGAAACTCCCTCAGTCCTACTCAACGAAACTGAGTCTCCAAATGCATTCTCCCTCGTCCTAGAAGGCGATACTCCCGATATTGGGACAACTCCACACACCTCACGTCAGGGAAAATTCACCAACACCAGGCTTTCTAACAAAAATTAACGGGTTTCTAAATCTAAACCTCCCAAAGACTACACTATATTTCTCTCCTCGGACTTACCTTACTAAGTCCAAGAATCACCATTCGAATAAATTTTCCTTTCTTACTCAACCGCCGATAAATCACCTCGAACCACTGCTAAAACTCTCCTTAATATCTCCTCCGGAATCGGGGAAAACAAATACCTCCGATTAAAGCGTACCCAAAATATGCTATGGGTATTGTACTTCTAATCCTATCCTTTCCTAGACGACAAAAATATAGGCGACGTCTGAAACGAAACAAGAGCAACCGTTATCAGAACGTCAATCAAGTGAATATACTTCACAGAAGAAAACAACGCAGTGAACACAACAGTCCAAATTGTAGGGCTTTATGTCAAGAACGTTAACGGAAGAATCCAGAAAACTCGCACAGATCCTAAGGACTCTAGAACCTGATTCTCTGATACCATCTGTAACACCCCGCCTAAAATAATAATGGGTGGCCAGCCCTATACTATATTAAATCAGGAGTTTCAGATGGTCCAGTCTCAACATCAACTCTCGGTACTATATAATATAGGACTAACTACCCGATATCATATAGGCGAGATGTTAAAATTTTATAAAATGTGCAACAGATAACCCACTAACACTACTAAAAAAAAGAAAGAAAGATGCAATGAAAGATGCATGCAAGAACTAAGATAAATGGAATGCTAGAATAAAACTGAAATAAATAACTACCACAGAATATACAACAAAAAGTAGACCCGAATAAGCTGTCGGGTCACAGCCAATACAATAGTTGAAATGGGGATAAATGTAAACATAAATAAATATCCCTTGGGTAAAAACCCGATATACAATGAATCCTACCTAGATTATTAAAAGTAGGAAGCGACTACCATCAAAGTCCTGCAACAGTCCGCACCTGTCACGGCTCCCAAGACTCTGGATAGAAAGTCATCTGGCATCCATGCGGTAGGACACCTGTAGTAATATATATATATACAGGCAGGAGAGAAAAGTAAACGGGTAAGGGCCTGAGTTGTGAAAATATTTATCAAGTGTGTTAACCGTGCATAATAAATATCGGTGCACTTATTTCATAATTAAAATGGGATCGCACTCTCGTGGAGCCCCAACTCACCTCTCATCTAAAGGCGCGCACATATTCGCATCCTCAATTTTTATTAGTTAAATTACCCCCATTTATTAGGACAACCTAACTTATCATAGGCCTAGCCTATACTCACGAGATCTACCTTCCTATCATACCCCAAGAATCCACTCATTTATATAAACACAGTTAAGGATTTATTTTCAATCGTATGTGCCTTATTAGGCTTAGTGGATTCCGGTTTATACTTTAACCAATTATGATTTAATAAGTTACCCAATATGCATTTGGGTTGAAATATATGATTTAATTTATAATAAATAAGCATGCAAAATTATAATTGACACAACTTCCCTCCAATTTTAACGATGCGCTGCGTTTCGTGCGTGGGGTGTCTCGTAAAGCAAAATCCAAACAAGAACCACCCCGTTACACTACTCCATGTCAACGTCGATCCTGGAGATCCATTATGCCACACATAAATATCGACAGAACTTCTCTCTACTCTCAACAATGTACTGCATTTCGTGCATGGGGTGTCTCGCAAAGCGAAATCCAAACAAGGAACCGCCCCGTTACACTACTCTTTGATAATGTCGATCATAGAGATCCATAATGTCGTACATACCATAATTGGCAGAACTTTTCTCCAATTTCAACACTGCACTGCGTTTCATGCGTGGGGTGTCTCGCAAAGCGAAATCCAAACAAGGAACAACCCCGTTACACTACTCCTCGACAATGTCGATCCTAGAGATCCATAATTTCATATAACCAATATAATACTACCACTATTACCAAAACTCCAATAATATCCTTGGGATGATGTAACCGAAATATTCCCTAAATGCGATACATCAACCCCCATCAATCTAGTACACCATAATCATCCAAGATGTACTCTACACAGATTCTGTACCCTTTCATCTATAGGATATATAAATATATATATAGGTATTTTATCCTCACCATATATATACATATACCAATCATACATACCCATGACCAAGTGTACGTATCATATCTGATGTATAATGGACATGCACATAATCCACTCGGCTATATATATCGCCGATAAAACTGCATCAATGCTATCATCTTCCCAATGCTCGACTCACGTAGCAACTGGGGACCACCTGGTGGGGATCAACGACACCCACCTCGTGATAACTCACACACACGACGTCCCGAGAAGCGATCATAGCTCCAACTGGAAATGAGACGAAACATACCCACCACGTCTCATCCCAAAAATATATCTATCGTATAATAACACACCGGACGACTATGACCTGGGGAATATCCACACCCAGCTCTATATGCCAAGATGCTCACCCTCTGCGCGAAAGCTTCCCAATGATACCATGAGCGGGGTATGCTTAACCACATAAGTATATATATCGCTCACATGCGCAATATACATACATCCATATGATCTCATCATATGATCAAATAATAAACCATCATATATGGTTTAAACATCCATACCATGTATGTTCACAACATAAATACATCCATATATTTATATGCATACAGATATATATATATATATATATATATATATATACATCTTCACATATCCATATATATATATGTATAAACTAGTTCTCGTTCATATGTATAAGATATACAAACCCGGCTATAAGTATACATAAATCCTCAATATACAAGCCGTCACCACAAACTCATATCATTTACCTTGATATGCGAAAACAATCCCTCACATGAAACATATTCAATCATTTTTCCTATGATGAATAGTCTCCCAAAACCGTATGTATATATCTATACATATATATTCAACATTAGGGTTATCACACAAGAGTTTGTGTAGGAATCCATCACTACATATTTCATCCATATTTAAAAGTACATATTTTCCTTTAGTACTATTTAACCATAGGCACATACATGACTTAATAGTCTAAAACCTCAAATTATTCCAACCTGGTTTCAAGTATTGGAATCTCAATGGTCATATCCCCACAATTACGTGTAAACTATCCTAACTAGAATTTATGCTACCGCTTATTCTAGTCGATAGTACAATCCCAAACGTTCCCAATTTCACCTATGGTTCAAATAAATCTCAGGAACCCTTACTCCAATTGAGTTATCAATTTTTCCTTAGTCTAAACATTTCTAAGGATATGACACCCCTCACTCTTTAAGAGTATGCGACCACTCTCTTCCATTTGGCCCCAAATTGTATCTTAACAATATCCTATCCTTATAAGGATTTGACATAAAGGTCGGCCTAGAAATTTCACAACATACATGGATATTTCTTATCCAATTATTCCAAGAAGTCCCCACTATCATATACTAAGTGAGAGACCCCCTATAAGTAACCAAAAGATATCTCTTACTTCATAAGAGAAAGCCCCAAATCAATAAACCCAACCAAAAAGGGTTTGAATTCACTAAAGAGAAAATTTCTCAAAGTGCTCTGTTTTCGAATCGATTCGGCCTCTCCGAATAGATTCGGCCCAACAGCGAATCGATTCGGCCCATCCGAATCGATTCGGTCCAAGGGACCTGAGATTCTGCAACTCTCTGAATCGATTCGCTAGGGGCGAATCGATTCGGTCCTAAAGGCCTGAGACTTCTGCAACCTGGCGAATCGATTCGGTGGGGGCGAATCGATTCGGCCAGTTCAGAAAGCCACGAAAATGGTTGTTTTTCTATAACCCAAAATTCCCCAAAATTCGATTTATACTACTTCCAACCCTTAACCTTCAATCCCAACATAATTTCCAACATCAAAACACATCCTAAATTTAACCTCATCAATTTATATCCCTTAAACCCAATTAAAATCTTCAATTTCAAGATTTGAACCAAAATTTAGGCTTTGATGTTTATACCCAAAAATCCATTTCTTTAACCCACAAACTATGAAATGAAATACACAAATAGCTATTTAGCAAGATTAAACACTTGCCTCAGATTTGTAGAGGTTGGATCGTCCTCGATGCCGCGATTTGGCCGGCAATCTCCAAGTTTTTCTCCCTATCTCCTTTTCTTTCTTCTTCTTTCTCTTTTCTTTCTTTTTCTCTCTTTTCTCAAAGGATAAGACTTCATCTGTAAGCCTTAAATCCTTTAAAACAATAATCCCAATTTTTAAAAGTTAATACACACTTTAAATGACTCGTTTACTCCAATTCGAGTCAACTGACTTAAAAATATTTCGGAGCCGAAATAAAACTCAATGACAGTCATTTCGACTATCTCGACCCTTCCGGGATCAATGGTACCCTCAAAATACTCATCCGGAATACTTTACAACATCCTATATTTTTGGACTTAAATTCCCAAATTTAAAATTCTCCGATTTAAATTAAATTTTATTTTCCCAAAATTTAATTTCTCAGTCTCAAAAATCGTGGGGTGTTACAGTTTTCAATGAGGAACTAATTAAAATTCATTGTTAATATATGAACCCCTATAAAGAAGATAATTAATTATCTCTTATGTCTCGTCATAATGAATTAAAGATTTGGTATAAGGGTTAAAATATGGGTTAGTGCTTATTTAATACTAAATAGAAACTATAATAAGGTGTTATGGGACTATTGGGAGCTTTATAAAATTTGTAATGGTGGATTAGGGTTGCATGATTCAAAGTTGAAGGTTGAAGAGAGGAGCAAAAACAATGCAATTTTTGAAAGATTGGGTGAGAACCATGTACATTGGGGTGGGGAAAAACTTCTATAACTATAGAACTAGCCCTCTATAGCGGGTACTAGGGCCCGCTATAGTGGTGGAAGGAAGGAGGCGTGACTTAGTTATTTTTCTTGTGGGATTTTTGTTGGGATTGTCAGTGGGGTTAAAAAAATAAATTAATGCAAATTTTTTGCGGGACTTTAGAGTGTACTATGGGATATATAATTACGTTAGAGAATGGTTTAAAATTAAGTATAATTATTGAGGTTATGTTGGTACGAGTACAATTAATAGGTGCACCATTGTGGTGGGGTGCCATATGAGTTTGTGCATAATTGTACGAAATGTTTTTGGGTATAATTGATTGGGTATAGGAGTAGACACGGGTATATATAGATATGGATAATTATTTCGGTGGTGAGGGTAATATCATAATAATGTTAAGCATATATATGTTGGGATTTATGGCATGGTTTATAATTCAGATATGTGTGGTTCAATGGGTATGGTCATGTTGGTACCTATTAATTGTATACATATACGAGTATACATGGGATTCAAAATTTGTTATGAGATTAATTTAGGAATACATTTATATATGTGAAACTTAAATCGGGAGGTGTACATAACAGATTAATAAATGATAAAATACACTAGCTAAATCATTTGTCAGAATCAATGGTACTAAAATCTGTAAGCAATTACTAATAACCACAACTTACCACATACCTATCAGTTACCAATGAGAACTAACACATATCATATACAAACATTTGGAGTTTTACCATGTAGGTCAAAGAATTAGGAACCTCATTAAAAAAATAATTATGTGACTAAATCTATGACATTTTTATATCTGAATTCTATGACCAAGGTACCTCCTATGTCTAGAAACAAACCGACCACCTAACCCTATGTTCCAATATTAAACCTATTTGGGTTAGGAAATATTACTTGAATGCTCAATCAGTTGGTAGGTATGATATTATTAGCCACTTTACTTTGGATACAAATAGCTGCAAACCTCTAGTAGGTAAAATAAATTCTCCTCGTGGGTGAGTTGTTTGATTCACTCTATAGATTAGGTGTGTGTTTTCTTAATTTTTTTACTAGTCTTTGTGCGAGTTGTATTCTACTCTTGGATCATTTTAATGCACGATGTCTTTTAAACTTAATTAGATGTGTATCTCTATATTATTCATATATTTCTAAGGAATTAGAGAAACCACTAAAATATTTTTATGTATGTCTTTTAAGATTTTTTTTTTTGTTTTATAAATGAAAATTACAAAAAGATTTTGATTCCTTTTGAGTCATTTAAGAAAAATATTTCATGTTTTAAATTTTTTTACAAAATCACAAAAATATATAAAAAAAATTGTGGATAGTTAGTGTTGAGACGATTGATAATTTGTGGAGTACACCATGTTGTCTATTTCTCTATTCTTGGATTATATTTGTAGGGAGGTAGTGAGAACCTATGCATGTTTTCATTAATCATTCCAATGAATTTCTTTAAGAACGACCCATGTTAACTATGTTGTGGTCATTTCCTTATCGTGCATACATATACACGAGTTGATTAGGTTGTACATTTGATTTTGATCTGAAAAACTACTTGCAGTTTTTTTCATTAAATCCTGTCATTTTTTATTCGCTAGATTTTTTAAGTAAGCGTTTATGAACCACTAATTGTGAGTGTTTCCTAACAATGATGAGAAAGATATATTTATGTGTTAATGTGACAAGGGAAAAATAAATTATCTATACAAATGCATACTCTAAATGAATAAAAACGAAATATCTAAAAGTCACATTTTGATGGTGTTATAAGTTAAAAACCAATGGTGTTGCACATTGTAATATGTGATGGTTTTTCCCTTATTGAACCCTTATCGCAAGTGGTTAACTTTAGGTCATAATTGGCACGAACCTTTGTAAAAACTCAACATTTTCAAGTATGGATGACTTCTAAATTATTTTCAACTAGGTGTTGTACCAAAGGGTTCATGCATAACATAAGCGGGGTCTATATATCTTTTCTAGCTTTTGAGTTCACTCATATTCCTATTAGATAAATTGTACGGGATATCAAAGATTTAATGTTATATTGCAATAAGGAATTCGCTTGTGTTTGGTTTTGTTTTGTTTTTTATTTTTTCATGTTGAGGTATGGATCATTTTGGGCTTAACCAATACAAACTTATGACTGTCCATATTTCCATATTTTATATGTCACTCATATCATTTGAGAACATGCATTTAGGCATTATTATTCGCGTTCTTAGATTTGATTGATTTGTGGCACATATTGTCAGTTTCTTTTCTTTGTCAATTCGAGATAAAAAAAAGGGAATAAATTTTTAATTCACCGGTTTACTTGTTAAGGGAAAGCATTTTAAAGCATGCAATGTAATTTTAAAGTACTCAGTGGAGAGTAGCTTAGTTCATTTGTATAAATAAAATTCACATTTATATATTACTCTCTTATATCCTTTGTACATTACATGGTATATGTTTAAGTGTACATGACTTACAGGACTCGTGATATTGATGATATCGTTAATCGAAAAGCCGTAAAAATAACAACTTTTTTCTCATGTGGATTGGGGATGGGTAGGTTGATGTACAGATGTTTTATTCGTTATATCTTTTTTTATCTTTCCTAGTTTTTGTCCCAGAATATTAAAATTGGGAGATTTATAAGGACATTATTTTAAACTCCTTTTTTGGTTTTGACTTTATTTCGAAACGAAATATCTATATTTATTATTTAAAATATTTTGAGTTGTAAATGTCATATTATTGAAGACGAAGACAATGCAATGTGAATAATATATATTAAACCGAATATATTCAAATGTTCATGCTATCGGAGAGTATGTAACAATTTTGAGATTTTTTTTAATTTCTTTAAATATACTTTTAACATGGTAATTCATAAGATGAAATACTTTTAAATGTGAGGAATTTTTTTTTATATTTTTATGCAAATTTTTCAAAAGGGAATATTTCCCTCTCTTTTTAACAAGAATCGTGAAAAAGAGGCTTGTTATGAGAACACGACTTTCAAAGCAGAAGTTCTTGTACGATGGGGATATCATACAAGATCTCTCGTGAGAAGTGATCTCCTTCTCACAAGGTAACCGGGGTTCGAACTAGGGTATGTTTTCTTGGAATTCGCATTTTACTTGATATCTTATACTATAAAGTATAAAAAACTATACAGCGTAGATACGTGTTTTGAGGTACACATCCTAATTTTATCAAAACCCTAAAACAAATTTAGAGAGTTTTATTGGGAGATTGAGATCTTATAAAGTTTCATGATTTAAAAGTAATATTTTAGTTGACAATCCCCTTTGTTCTTCTATATTTACAGAAGATATTAGCATGAACAATCATGTGGGTTGATCATCGATAACAAAGATCGTTGGATATTCGGGTATGAGAATTGTATAAATGGAGTACAAATGTGTAGTAGATGATTGCTAGTAAGAGAATAGTCAAGTGATTTCAACTAAGGGGAGATACTTTGAGGGAGTAATCGTTGTCTTGTATGAAAGTCGTGTATGTCTATTATAAGACCCGAACTTCAAAGAACTAGTGGACTTTGGGAGGTGGGGTGATATTTTTTAATTTTTTTTGCAAGGGTTTCCATTTTAAAATCCTTATGTATTGTGTGTTATTGTCTTTATATATTTCCATATAATTCTAGATCACTTGCATGACAAATTGAGCAAATTAAGTTTATTCCATAAAATTAAATCTAGTTCAAATTCCAAAAGAATTTGATTTTAACTAGACGTGTTAATCAATTAACTAATTAATTAATTTGACTAGATCACCGTGACACATACTTTTTCAATCTCAAAATATTAGAAGATGGAGACAACTTCTAATTTTCCACTGAGGAGGAGAGCAATTCTCACCAAAGTTTTTATCTAAGAAATAACGAGTTATTCTGTATCGAGCATTCTTTTCCCATTATCTCTATATATATGAAAATATCAAGGCTATGGTTCGTATATTCTGATCGAGTGGAGTTAAAGATAAAATAAGGATGACAACAAGAGTGGGATACATTTTTCTCCCCAAAAGTTCATGGGGGATTTCAAAAGCTTCAATTTTCCCTGCTTTGCAAAACAATGCTAAATTTTGTAATTTATGGTATTTGATTTAGTTGATAAAATTAGATTTTGGTCAAATTTAGGGTCAATTTAATATGGGACCCATATGTCTTCAAGACGGTTAGAAGTGGTAATATGTTCTCCTCCGCGAGGAGTATAACATGGTATACTCACATATATAAAACCATAGGTTAATGAATGAGAAAATGTATCTCAAAGTTCCCACCTGGAACATGGAATTCGATTAAAGTGTTATGTTAACGTCAAAGTCCCACACAGATAAAATATAAGAAATAGATGTGGTGTACAAGTACCCATTTTGTCTTATGAGTATGGTTCCCTTGGGGTATCCTGTCTCTCTAATCGAGGGAGGACCTACATGGGATTGGATTGGCTTCCAAGCCCACATATGAGCGTCATCTCTGCCAGATCGATCGAACCTAATTCGGTCCAGCTTGGCACGAGCATGGCTGTGGGCCTTAGGATTTAGGCTTTGACTTGGCCAATTTATCAACTTTTGGGGAAAAATTTTATGGGGCCTTTTATTTAATTTCTGAGTCCAATTTGTTTGTATATATTTTATTTATTTTGCCCTAACTATTAATTTCTTTTTTTACTAGTTTTTTGTTCCAACTGTTGTGACAGTTAGGAATGACTATAAAAAAATTAATTGTTAATTAATTTAGTATAAATTATGGTTTATGTTTTTTTCTTCTTGCTTTCAAACATTATTTTGTCTTCAGTCAGTCCCATTTTCGTATCCCTAAAAGAGAGTTTCTTCCATTGTCTGTTCCCTAGTAACTGCCAATTTGGAATGATACTATTGCAAGTCGTAATTATTGTATCCTGGGAGATGATTGTCATTGAGTTTGTTGAGCACTAGTGCGGGAAAAATCTCATCTCAGGGACAAGGTGTTCAACACTTGCCTCATTTGATTAATTCTACATTTTTCCACTGTAAGTTTGTTTCTATTTTTTAGATTATTATTCATGCATTAATTACTTTATATATTATGTAGATTAATTAAAAATCATTTTGGATAATAATCTTAAGATGACATTTTTTGTTACTATTATTTAATTCCATAATGAGTTTTAGTATTAATTAATTACATAACTGCTTTTATAATAGTTTGTGTTTTAGAAATTTTTCTTCGTAACATGTGTATTTTTGTGTAAAATAAAAAAAAGTAAATTTATGTGTTAACTGTTTATAAAATTTATTTATATACAGTGCATGTTAATTCTATGATAGAATTTTTTGGTTTATTTAGAAAAAAAATAGTTCACTTTTATTAAATAAAAAAACATGAGTTATATTTAATATAAACAATGTGTTATATTTATATAATATATCTCCTATGATATAATAATTATTATAATTTCTGTCCAAAACATAAGTGATTTCTACTTCTGCTTTTCCTATTGCAATTATAGCAACAAATGTTGGACATGGTAAAAAGCCTAAAAATTTCAAAGGGACTAATTTTAAATGTTGGGAATGCCAAATATTGTTCTATTTAAGAACTTTGAACTTTGTCGAATTCCTTAACAAGGAGACGCCATCTTTGAAAAAAGTGATGTTGATAAGCAAGTAATTGTTGGAGTGGATGCATGAAAACATTCTTATTTTCTATGAAAGAATTATATTCGCAATAATCTAGAAAAAAGTGTATGATGTGTATATCACTCTTTAAACGACTAAAGAGGTATGGGAGTCTTTGGACGAAAAATAAAAAATGGAAGATATCATAATGAAGAAATTTGTTGTCGATAGATTCTTGGATTTTAAAATGGTTAATTCAAAGACCGTCGTGACTCAAGTACCAGATCTTCAACTAATTTTTCACAAAATATTTTCTTAAAAAATGGAATTTATTGAATCATTCCAAATGGTTGCAATGATTAAAAAATTTGTACTAGCTTGTAAAGATTTCAAAAATTATTTGAAACATAAACATAAAGAAATAGGGTTTAAGGACTTGATTGTGAGATTCAGGATTGAAGTGGATAATCATTCATCCAAAAAAAAAGTAGATTTCCTATGGAATTCAAAGAATATGTTGTGGAAGAAGGGAAAGGTAAAAAGAACAAGAAGACAAATCATGTGAACTAAGGTGGTCATTTCAAAGGACCAAAAGATGGGAACTTTAAAAAGTTCTAAGGCAAATGCTATGTTTATGACAAGTCCATACGTCGTGTAAAAGATTTCCATCAGCATAAAAATAGAGAGAATAAGAAACATAAGCCTACTTAAACCAACGGCATTGAAGTTGAGAACTTTTTAGACAATATTACTGATTTAAGCCTTTCGGTAGTGGTTTCTGAAGTCAACGTGGTAGGAAACACTAGGGAATGGTGGGCGGACACTGGGGCCACTCATCATACTGGTTCTGATAAGAATATGTTTACTTCCTACCAACACTTTGATCACGAGGAAAAATATTTCCCATAAAATTCTTCTACTACAAAGGTTGAAGGAAAAGTAAAAGTTATACTAAAAATAACAAGGGAAAAGTAACTTATTCTCAATTATGTGCTTCATTTCCCATATATTCTAAAATTTTAGTTTTTTAGATCCTTGAATAACAAGGAGGGATTTAAACTAGTATTTGAATATGATAAATTTGTACTCACTAAAAGTGGTATGTATGTGGGGAAATGATATTTAAGTGATGGCCTCTTTAAACTCAATTTCATGACTAAGATGCCTATTAATAATAAGAAGAATGTATTTTCTGCTTATTTGCTTGAGTCTTGTAATGTATGGAATGGTAGATTAGGTCATGTTAATTAAATACTATTTATGAATTAATTAATTCAGGCTTAATACCTAAAGTTAGTATGGACTCAAATCAAAAGTGTGAAATGTGTATGGAATCGAAGTTAGCTAAAATTCATTTTCATTCTACTGAAAGAAGATCGAATCCTTTTGAGTTAATTCATGATGATATATGTGATTTAAAATTGCCTCAAATAATAGGTGAAAAAAGGTATTTTATTACTTTTATTGATGATTACACAAGATATTGTTATGTTTACTTGCTCAGAAGCAAGGATGAGGTTGTGAATGTCTTCAAACATTATAAAACTAAAGTTAAGAATAAACTTAGCAAAAATATTAAGGTTGTTCAAAGCGATAGAGGTGGTGAATATGATTTCCCTTTTGAACATTTTTTTAAATGTGGAATTATTCATCAAACTAACTCTCCTTACATACCTCAATCAAATGGTATTACTGAACGCAAAAACTAAACTCTAAAAGAGATGATGAATGATATGTTGATAAGTTCTAGTTTACCTTGGAAATTTTAGGGTGAAGATTTTCTTTCTACAAACTAAATTAATAATACAATGCCTCATAAGAAAATACAAAAGATACCATATGAATTCTTGAAAGGTCAAAAACCTTTTTATAAATACCTCGGGAGTGTCTCAAAAAGGCGGTGGTTCCTAATCCTTAAAGCAATAAAATAGGATAAAAAACTTATGATTGCACATTCATTGGCTATGTAATTAATAGTAGTGCATATTTATTTTCTGTTCATATATCAAAGATTTTGGATACACACGTAAACACTATAATTGAATCTATACACTACAAAAAAAAATTGATTTTTACTACGGTGCTCTAGCCGTCTCAAAAAGTCCTCTGGCCATCTCAAAAGCCTATTGTGACGCCATTTGAGACGGAAAATGATGGATAAAAAATTTCCTTTTAAAGTTATTTTTAGAGAAGGCTACAACTGTCCCAAAAGAGTTTATTTAGACGGTAAGTTAGTCGTCTCAAAAGGACCTCGTTTATGGAACCCTTTTGAGACGGCAAAGAAGCCATCTTTAATAATTTTTGCACCAAAATTAAAATTTCATCCATTCCATAATATGCTCAATATACTTTTAAACAAAAACTCTTAAAAATAATATATGACATATTTGACATATAATTTTAACGAATATAACACACAATTTTCCATTCAACTAAAATTTGAGTTCATACAAAGATAAAATAGACAATTTCAACAATGTGCCCTCCAAACTAAATATCTCTACAAAATTTCACTTGCCTCATTAGAAAAAAATGTATAAAATACCGTCTATTCCCAAAATAAAATAATGTAAGAAAAGTAAACTCGCAATCTTGAACCATACAACCTCCATCAAAATGACTTTAATGACTTGCCTTGTGCACAAAAAATTTTGAACTGCAATAAAATTTATTTAGTATCAGTTACCTTAAACAAGGAAGTAATCTTTTTTAATACTACCTATAGATGACAATCTTTAAAACCCTTATCAAATTTGTAAATCTTCATATTATTAACTTTTAAACACTTAATATTTCTAAAAAAATCGACAGAGTCTCCTTTGTTTATTTATGAAAACCAACCTGTTTAAACATAAAAATTAACTCAAAATGACAGAAATAACCGCAACATTATAAAAAACTAAGGGTGTAATAGACACAATATATATCTTACCCAACACGCCATCACATACATATAGAAAAATAGAATAAAGATGTGTTGTTACCTAGTTGATATGGGTCATTGACGTCTCTGACTGGGTGCCACTAGGTTCATTGGATGGGGTTGCAACACCTTACTCCGGTGGGATATCGATATATGTGTCTCTAAATCGTCTTCCACTCGTGTTTTGAATTGTTGTTTCTCAAGTGATCTTTCCTTGACAATGATATCGCACATATTCAAACAACGTCGACATTTTCTTTCCATGAATCTGTGTATGTACATATAATATACATAATCAACTTAATTACACAATAATAAAATTGAGAGAGTGATTAATCACGTTAATGGTACATGAAACAAACATGTATTTGTAATTGAAATACTGATTCATGCCTCTATAAATCATCTTCATATTATTTACTTTTAAAAACACTTAATATTTCTTTTTAAATTTCGCAGAGTCTCCTTTATTTATTCATGAAAACCAACCTGTTTAAACATAAAAATAAACTCAAAAATGACGACAGAAATAGCCACAACAACTAATGTAAATAAATATACACATTACGATTCCTTTTATCGTTGGACAACATAATGAACAAAATTTAACTTACATATGTCTTACTTATAATAGGATTCATCAACAAATATTTTCCAGTAACTTATCTTGGATGCCCCATTTATATTGGGAGGAAACCATGTGGGATTTTTAATGATTTAATTGGAAAAGTGTACGATAAAGTCCAAGGTTTGAGTAACAAGCTTCTCATAATGGTTGAAAAGATAGTTCTAATCAAACGTGTGTTCCAAAGTCTGCCTAAGGTGTATATATCACCTGCCTATTCATATACGACATTGTATGAATTTCTAGGAGTAGGTATAAAGCTTACCATCCTATACAGGCCAATAAGAGTTTTTGCCCCAAATCCTTTCAATCATTTGCAAAGTTGAACATAAACGTGTACATCAACACCGTTGGCTCTGATACACCAAGTATAATACGGGATTATCCTCCGACAATAGAATGGATGATCGTATAGAGTGTTTTTGATGCCAGATTTTTCACTGGAGTTACAAGTCCCCTCTGTAGTATATATACATATAAATAAATAAGCATTTTTAGCTAATATACCTCAAAATAACCGACAAAAATAAAACCTTAGCAACTAAAACATGTCCTTCAAGTTTCTCACTAAATTAATATAACTGGAATTGCTGAAGCAAAGAATATATATCTTATTGGGGCCAGAATCCTGCTCAACAAAAGTCAAGAATAATCATCTATATGGCATCTATATAAGTTCTAGTCCAAGAGCTATTGATTTTTGCAATAATATGACATTTTTTACAGACTCTAACAAATGTTGTTCTTAACTTATATGGTTAGTCCCGGTGATGATAAATAATATAAAAACATATACAACATATCAAAATCTTCATACACTAATAGTTTATTTTTGTACTCTGTTAACAATATTTTTTCATATTCACTTATACTCTGTTAAGACTGTTTTTTTTTATTTACACTCTGTTAAGATGTCATTGTTATATTTATATATAATGAAATTCCAAATAGGATTCGATCCATTCGCGGAGATAATTTACCATCGAATTTGTCTTCAGATAATGTTGAGGGGCATATCAAAATGTTTGATCAACATAATCAATTAGCGAACATATTCAAAATGGCCCGTGACCATTTCCGAGGAGAGTATTTCCATCTGGTTTTCATAAAACTGATTGGATCTCACTCAAGGAATCTAGTTATATACAACTGATTGTAAATTTTAGGAAAGGTCTGTGACTCCCATGTTAAAAAAAATTAAACTAGAACAAAATGCATTAAGTGCCGTTAATAAAACTTTGGGAAACAAATACTCACATATGAATGGGGGAAGTGAAACAATGTAGATATAATAGAAGCATTCATGATCCAATAGGATAGGAATTATTAATTGTGCAGTTCAATAACAACCAATGTTTCTACTTCTATTCATAGGGCATTACATATACACACATATAGAGGAAAATTAATCATATATCATCCTAGTTTTATTCTTAATTTGAAAATATCAATGAATACCAAAAGGTCAACATAAACCAACAATAGTGAGTTAAATAGATAACGAGCATCGTATACAAACTAAACCGGGCACCAAGATAGAAAGTGATGGACTGTTATCTTTCAAAACAGATAACTTACATTTAATGCAATGGAATTATTCAATACAAACATATATAAAGCACATATAATGCCCACGTATAAAACATACATGGGTATTGTTCGAATTAGAGCAGCCCGCTTATAGGAGATGATACACACGTTTAGAGCAGCCCCCTGTCATGAGTTTAGAGAAGCCCTCTATCATCGACTAGAGCAGACCTTTATCATAGATCTGTCATCAATCAGAGCAGCCCCTATCACGGGTTTAGAGCAGCCCCTATCATGGGTAAGGGCATATAAGACACTAGACACAACTGTCATATCATACTTTCTGAGTGTTCTCATAGGTGTTTCAGCTACCATTGTGAGGGTTTATGATAGTTTAGGACACATTGAGGGGTATGGGGGGGATGTGTACTAGTTTTAAGACCGCTGAGAGAGAGAGTGAGAGAAGATGGATCTGCATATTAATGAGAGACAGAGAGGATGCATGTTGATGATAGAGAGGAAAATTTAAAGGAAAAACCTGAGAATGGTTTAAAAATATGAACAATGGCAGGGGTAAAAATTCGTGATTTAGAGTAGAAAATAGAGTATAGTTTTGAATCCGAGTATAGTTTGAATATGATTTTAGTCAAAAGTATTAGCAAGGAATAAGTCTTTGAAAACACAGAACGTTGAAGATAAATAAAATACAAAATTTTAAAATGGTTCAAAGTTGAGGTGAATCCGTCCTCGAGCTATTTGCCGACGAAGATTAATCGTTGCTGGTTTGGATGGATTCCTACCTTGTCTTGCTGATTAGGGTCTTAACAAATATCTCCATGAGAGAGAGGAAGAGACAATGAATAAAGGGTAATTAATGAGGGGAGGGGAGGGAGGTTGTTGAAAAGTTGGTCCAAACATATGAGTTGGAGGGTAGAATTGGGTTTCCATATTATTTAAGGAGTTTTTGGTCTTTTCAGATTTAAAACAAAACTCCCCTCTTTTTAAGTAGTGGTACATGGAGCAAACCATTCCCTATATGTAAAAAAGTTAAATTGAATTGATTATGCAACACACTAGTGCCTTGACCAATCCATAGTCTTCTAATCTAATCCCATCATATTTCATCGTGACAGTAAGAACTTTCTTAAATTCTTTATGGTCATAGGAAATACCAATAAAGCTTAGACGATAAAACATTGACACTCTCAACACATGATAGAAAACGTCACGCTATCTCACCAATAATAATGAAACTGAATTCCTGAATCGTCAAGACAATCATGAAATGTCAAATGACGAAAGTACTAGAACAATTTTACACTTCAATAAGTACTTACTTATGGAAATTATGCTAAGATTATCAAACTTTATATATGAATGTCCCATTTTTCAACAATGCCCTTATTTTAATATTTTCCAATTACCAACACATAAGTCTATTGGACCGAAGCATTCCATCACTGATAAGTTCATCTATTTTAAGAAGTTATCTTAAATATCACACTGAATGACACGCGTATCACACATAGACAAACGCTATAATAAACAAAAGTTTGATACACAACAGAGTTTTCATGCTGCTCTGGTGCAATAGGGTAATAGCCCTACCTCTCTCAGATCCCATTAGCTTCCCCTTTTTCACACCATGCTTCTCACTTATTTTCCCATGATTATTCAGTTTTTACACCTGTGAGTATTCTTTTCTAATTTCTTTACTATTTATTTTATTTATTCATGTCTTCAGTTGCATATATGTATTATTTATGTCCGATCTTTAATTTCATGGATATTTTAGAGTCCTGAATATGATTAGACTAATAAATCTTTAAATTAAGATTTCTTGCATACATTTTAGTTTTGGTTTGTGTATGTACAAATTTAATATCCTGTGAATTTATGAACCTTGGTTCCCAAATTTATGTGTGAGATATAAAGTTAAAGCCTTGCAAATGACATTCAACTAACTCTAATATTGTCCATAGAACCATGAACAATGATTGAACTAAAGAAATAACTTAAAACTTCTAGCATTCTTACATGTGAGCATTTTTTCAATTATACGCACAAAACATTTGCAAATATGATGACTAATGAACCCCTGGGACTTCAATTTCATTTAAAAAAAAAGGAAATTGTCACAAACATAAAACCATTATGTATAGGACAAAAGTCATTACTTAAATTTCCTCAAGCATAAATGTGTTATGTGAGATACTCATACATATATTAGAGTAGCATCTTCACAAACATGTGTTATTATGTTTCCCACCCCATATGCAGATCCTTTATGCCTTTAACATGTGATGCATCCACTGTTTCTATGAATAAACTAAGTCTTGCACTTGTTTGTGTTGAGTTGAAGTTATTGATTCCCAAACCTAAACAAGTATGGATAGGATGTGGGGAAGGTGGTTTTTGGTAAGATATTATTTATGAAGATCATCCACAGTTCTGTAGCCTTTGTAGGAAGAAAGGCCATAATGAAGGAAAGTGCGTGTTCAAGAACCCTAGTCTAACAAATAAGCAACAAAATCATAAGTCAATAACTGTCCCAAGATTTATTGCCAAGCGAATTGTTCAACATAAGAATTTTATAACCATTCAAGATAATTAAGAAAGACTTAAAGATGTGGAAGATTTGGACGATGGTGAATATGTCCATAGATAAGAGAACCAAGTTAATCAAATTGTTAGTTCAAGAAATCAAGCCAAGAACAGTATAACACGTGCCAATCATCAGAAACTGATAATACAAATTAAAGTGAGAATTATTGTAATGAAGACATGACTATTAATCACAAGTCATTCCACCAGTAAATAAGATATTCCATATTTTGAGAAGCATGAAGACCAAACAAAACCATATCACTCAAAAAGTGAAAAGGTAGGGAGAATTGAAGTTTCTTCGATTACAGAGTTAACCTCATTTTCTCAGGGGATTGGGAATAAAATGAAAAAGTACAAATAGGTAAAAGAAAATGCTGCAAAAAAGTTTCATCCTTCTATTGAAGTTGTAAACCAGAAAAAAAAAGGAAGTATGGCAATTGTTCTAAAGATAGTGTAAAATGACCCTTTTTTTAGAAGACTCACAAGATCAGGTAACAAAGTGCTCTTAAAATCTAGTTCCCAACAATTAGATGATTAATCTAATTTCTTGGAATGCAAGAGGGGTTGGTAATACAGCTACATGTAGAAGAATAAAAAAAACTCTCACAAATTGATAAAATACTTGCAATTGCTATCATAGAGCACAAAATTGATCTATATATATATCAAACTGTTTTAAAATTAAGTCAGGTTATGTTTCATAAAATCATTACGAAGTTTCTACATAATTTATCCATTTATATACCCGACAATAATCATCACCATCGTAACAATGGGATGTAACTATAGGTGTATCCTCCTTTGAACGTCGCTTCAATTTTGTCTAAGGAAAAGAAAGGAGAAAGTTCAACTTCAATAGCACTAGATTATATTTGAGTAATTCAATCTGCCTCAGTTAATGCTGGGGCGAGAATCTTATTTATAGTGATGTGAATTGCCTGCGTTATTGACCCAAACTAGTTCATACTTAAACTGTTTGGATAGTAGCGAGGAATCCTATCTAGAATCTCCAGCTCTTCAATGTGTAAAAAGCAGATTATTGGATATATTTATAGTAAAACAAGGCAAGAAGTTCACACTTAATATATGCTCAAGAGCGTGGACAGTAGTTTCATCACATGAGTTAATTTCAAAAACTAGGAGTCTATGAGACTTTCCACTTCCTACAAGTTACTTTGCAACTATTGGGATGTATGTACCTCTATCTGGTCCCCACAATTGTTGTTTTCAGTTTTCTCCACCTAAGTTCCACTTTTAAATCCAGAACAAATGTCTACTAGTCAATTTCAGAGAATCGGGAGTCCGATGAGGACATAGACACTTCCTACAAGTTAGGTTTGAACCTCTTGGGGATTTTGAGACTCTCTAAAAAGCATGGTTTCTATTTTTAGCTTTTGCCCCTTATATCATATTTTTAACACCAAAATAAGCATAAACTAATCAGTTTTGAAACCCAAGTCTGGAAAGGACACAGTGACTTCTATTAGGTTATCTCAGTACCTTTTGGGGCATATGCGTCTCTATTCACGCTACTACGTTATTGTTCTCAATTTTCACCCCTAAAAGCCTAGTTTAAACCCCCAAACAAAAACTTTCTAGTTAATTTCAGAAAATGGGAGTTAGATGAGGACACAGATACTTCCTATAATTTATTTTTTTTACCTATGTGGATGCACGTGCCTCTATTTTGTCCACATGTTTTCTATTTTGAGTTTTCACCCATAAATCCCAGTTTTAAGCCCAAAATGATAGTAAGCTAATTATTTTCAAATTCGGATGTTTAATTTGGACACGATCACTTACCTTAAATTAGTTTTTGGGCATTGGATTCTCACCAATGATTGCGTTACTTAAGTCAACATTCTCGCTTCCACTTCATCCACTACCTCTCGCGCGGATGCTTCCCTCTAAGGCTAAATGCTCCTGATATTCTCTATTATTCCATTTCTGATGTTAGTAATGTATATCAATCAAATATGATCATTTTCTTCTCGGGACCTTTTACTTTTTTCATCATGTGGGTCAGTTTATGGGTCAATAAAGGATTTTTATCTTCAAAACCCGTTAAAAGGGGGAGTGTGTAAGAAATAAAATCTTACATAAATGATCGAATCTTTGGACGCCCCGAAAATGCTATGAGGTGTTTAGAAATGGTCGAAGTAGTTAAATGGGAGGATTACTATGACTATAGCCCTAGGTAGCACAAAATGTACTTCTATGTAATTCCACTATAGTTCTTATATCTATCTATATGAAAAAGAAATCTTGTAACGAAGGGGATTCTTATTTGTACAAATGGTACTTCGAACTTGGAACGAGGGTGATCCTTTTATCGATGGATGCTCTTATTATACTCGTAGTCTCTGAAGGATGAGTACCAACTATGTAGCATCTACACTGAGAATTCATGTATTGTATACGTCATTAGTCCAATCCTTTGTATGAACTACCCGTAGTAACGGACTTTTTTTAATAGTAAACTAACACAAGCAAGTATAGACAATCAATAATTCTAACTTGAATGGCATGAACTACTTGCAAAGTATATGAATTAATTAACACAAACAAACATATCAATAATCTAACTAAAATTCACACAAATCAGTAAATAAAGATTATCTTATATTAATCTAAAAATATACAACAACAACAATAACCAATTGGCAATCCGGGTTTTCGATTGGCTCACCCTCAACCTCCTATCACCACTACAAGTCAATTCAGGTTTTCAATTGGCCATCCCTCAACTTCATATCACCACTACAAACCATATGTACAAAAACTAATGATATAGATCAATAATTAATAATTAGAATTACCTTTTATTCGTACCAATTCAATGTTTTAACGTGAATGTCCGGGTTGTTTCAAAATGAATGTAAACGGCTGCGCAAGCAGTAGCTCCCAGTCAAATACCCATAAATGAAAAACATGTGTATTAGGGATGGAGACAAATATGAAAAACAAATGGGTTTTTGCACAAACTACCATAATCTACATGCTCGAACTATAACGCACGGAATAAAGCTAAATATATTGTTCAATTTGAAATTTTAAATACTAATTTGTGTACTATCCTTCTTTTATATGAGGGGGTTTTGGGGATAGGTCCTCATAATACTCAAAGTTTATAAAAAATAGGACATTCCATGTAATTTTGTAAATTTAGTCCAGGTACTAAAAACACCATGAAAAATGGTTCCATTGGCGTGGGCCAAAAAAATGAACTCCTAACTCTAAAGGGACCACACAAATAAATGTTATTGTACCATAGGAACTAAATTTATAAACTTGAAAAGCATTGTCTTAAAGATCCACATATAAGAAGTAACATGACATTTACCTTAATTGTATATTTATATAATATTTGCATAGTAAGAATATAATAAATGGTCGTCTAACAAATGATTCACCAATACTACAATGATTTCATTATTTTTTTTATTTTCCAATTACACAATACAAATACAATCAATAGCATTTATGGAGGTGAATTCAAAAAAAAAATGAACAACCCATTATCATGGGTTATACATTCACAATTATGTAAAATCATCCTATAAGAGAAAATGAACAATTTACAATTGTTGCAAAACTTAATGTGACTATTTGTTTGAAAATAAATACAATAGACTAAGATTCAAAATAAACACAATAGACTAAGATTCAAAATAAATAGTTCACCTAATACCTTAAAAAAATCAAGAAAATAAAAATCAACAAAAAATCTAAATGTTAAAGACACAAATTAAATTCAAAACTAATTGTACATAATTAGATATTGAAATGAAAGGGTCCATTGACCACTTTGTCATATTTAAACAAACCACAACTATAAATCAAAAAGTTAATAGATTCTCATATTCATCAACTACAAAGCTTAAATGCATAAACAAACGTAATTAGATCTTGAAATGAAAGGGTACATTGCCCACTTTGTCAGATTCAAACAAACCACAACTTTAAATCAAAAAGTTAATTGATTCTCATATTCATCTACTATAACGATTAAATGCATAAATAAAGAAATACATTTGTAGATCTTAAATTACTTAAGCTAAGTAGAACATTGATGGGAATTAACATGGAGGCAGAACGAAGAGAGAGAGCTGTGTAGAGGAGAAGGAGAAGCCCGAGGGGGAGCAGAACGGACAAAGAAGAGATGGGGACCTGCCACGCTTGGCTTGTTTTTATTTTCTTTTTTTCCTTTCTTTTTTCTATTTTCTTAGGCTGATACAAAGAAGCGGGAGTAGAAATCGATAAAGGGGGGAAACCAAATTGGGTTTAGTCGTCTCAAAAGGTATTTCTCTTGAGACGGCCCCTAATATGCCGTCTTATTAGGTATACTTTTTGAGATGGGTAAAATTAACGGTCTTAAAAACTATAATTTTTAAGACAGTTAATTTTACCCGTCTCAAAACGTGAGTTTTAGATACCAGAATTTTAGCCGCCTTAAAAAGTCCTGTCTTAAAAAGTAGTTTTTTTGTAGTAATAAATGCATATTTTGAAGATATACTTCCTAGTAATAAAGTGGTTGATTCTAATTCTTCTAAAATAACTTTTGTAACTACATCTACTAGTCATCAAGAGAATATAAATAATGAATCTATAAAAAAAGATGATGAATTCGAACCTATACGCAGTAAAAGAACAATGACTTCAAAGTCATTTGGTTTAGATTTTTTAACTTATATGTTAGAAAGTGAACCTAGTAACTTCGAAGAAGCAATGTCTACTCCAAAATATCCTTTCTGGAAAGATATCGTCAATAGTGAAATTCAATCCATGATGCAAAACCATACATCGAAATCATGGACCTCCCACCAGATAATGAACCTTTTGAAAGCAAGTGGATATTCAAGAAAAAATTAAAATTGGATGGATCAATTAAAAATACAAAGCTAGATTTGTAGCTCAAGGCTATAAAAAAATAAGGATGGGATTATTTTCATAAATACTCACCTATTACGAGATTAACATCCATTTGAATATTAATAGCTATTGAAGCGTTACATAACTTGAGATACACCAAATGGATGTCAAAATTGCCTTCTTAAACGGAAACTTAAATGAAGAGATTTACATGGAACAACTAGAAGGGTTTAAAGTACCCGGAGAAAAAATGAAAGTGTGTAGAGTTTTTAAATACCTTAATGGGTTAACATAAACATCTAAATAGTGGCATGAGAAATTTGACATCGTAATGATGTTAAATGGATTTAAAATATATGAGTCTCATAAATGTGTTTGCAATAAAAACACTCAAAGTGGTTATGTCTTTGTTTATATCTATGTGGATGATATTCTTATTATTGGAACTAATAAGGATATTGGTTTGTGTCAAATATTATATGTCATTATCTCCTTTATTGTGTAATATTGTAGTCTCGTGCTCGTTAAACCCATGCTTTATACCTATTTATGTTATAACCATAAATATTTATTGTTAATCTCTTGTGCAAGGTTTATTTGAGTATTTAAATCGTTTACGATGCTAATGGCGAAGTCTGGAAGAAATCTAAGAAAGAAACATTCTCGTATGCACTTTTAGGGAAAAGTGATAAATTTAGATTACCAATTTTGGATTCGGACTATTCACATAAGTTTTCAGCCATGATCTAAGGAAAGGATGGATTCAAACGACAAGTCAATCCCATATAAAATAAAGAATTATGACCGTTTGAAGATTAAAATCAGAAGAAAGTTAAAGTCAAAGCCTTGAGTCAAATTCAAATCCAGACCCTATGTCCCAAGCACTATTGGTAAATCTTTTGCCTCGAAATGAGGGTTACATTGGTTCTTATCGTGCGCAAATCTGAGGGTGTATGAAGAAGATATGAATTTTGGGGATTATTTTGTAATTAATGAAACTTGGGAAGAAAAGAGGGATTATATATTATTTCTACTATATAATTAATGTAGACTCGTTTGTCTCAGATATGGGGAGACTATACTGGGGTAGACTTGGTCGCGAGTTTGAATCCTCTCCCCATATTTATTTTCAAACTTGAGTTCTGATCCAATTACCATAATGGCACCACGTTGTCGCGCGATTAGCGACCACAAGCGTGCCACGTGGTGCTCATTCTTTCACCCCGAAGGGGTCCACGTGATGCGCACAGTCACCCACACATTCCACATGCACGAGACTTCCCTCCCCTCTATCGGTTTCCCATTTTCTTCTTATTCTATATTTTTCGCCACAAAACTGATTTTTCTATCATTTTTTATTTTTCCCCCATACTTATTCTTCCTCCTTTTCTATTTTAAAAAGAAACCAAATTCTTTATTTTTTCCCCCGTCCTAAGTTGGCCAGCAACCCAATATGTGCAATTGAATACTCCGTTGCCCATGACAACTTTTTACTACTTAATTACAATCACCCATCATTTTGTGAAATTTCAATTATGCCTCAAGTTATTTCTTTCCACGTATAAAAAGGGGCCATTGAGTTTTCTTATTTTATCATCCATATTTTGTTGAATAGTAGTACCCAATTTGTAGTCCAAAATATCATGTGATACTGATTAGTTGCAATTCAAGTTATAAGATTAAAGTAGGAGAAATTGAGACCTATGTTTGTTGATATACAAGATTTTTGGGTTTATTTGGGTGTAATTCATCTGGCTGAATCCTAAGTAATTATAAAATGAGTATTTCGGTCCCATTATTTGCAATTTTCTTAATTCAAGACTACGTGATTATAATATAAGGATTCTAGAGGAATTTTAACTCTTCAGTCTGTCTTAATACTTTACATAATTATCGCCCACTTAAGTAAGCTGATAACACGTCTTTTGTGTGTATGTCATTGTGGGGTAAAGACGGTCAATCAAAAATCCCTTTTGGTACCTACAAGCACACTAAAATGTATATTGGCAAGTAAGGGGCCAATCCGCGCTCTCTAATGTGGACAAGAGCAAACTGAAGACAAGTATGATTTTTAAAAACAATTATGAAGGGATTTTTATACTACTAACTATGAACTAAAAATTAAAACTACATTAATAAATAAAGAAAATGATAAAGTGAGCTAAATATGAGGAGAAATTAATTTTGAGATAATTCAAGGAATTAAACTTCACCACTTAACCTATGTATTTTTTTAATTAGTTTGTCTATTTGAAATACCCCAGAACATATATAAATTCACAAATCAACTCTTGTTTCAAATGTGAAGTTACATATAGTCCTTTTAGAATATTAATATTTAAATTTCACATACTCACAAAAATTAGATTTAAACATTTTCTAATAAATCACCCACTAGGTAAAATTCACTAAAAGTATTTTAAATCATTAAAAAATATATTTTTAGAGTAGAGAAATTTGAACTATAATATTATTTAAAAATTGCCTATCTCTAGTTTAATTAATAAATAAATATTATAATCTGAATTTTCGATTTTCTCTTGAAAATAATTCACCCTCTCTCGATGCGTAAATATAAATTGTAAAATTTTAATATTAATATTCAAAGGGGCATAATAAATAAATAAAGAAAAAATAAAAATAATTAAGTTAAAGGTTCCGTCTCACCCCTTGAAATGGGTATTTAGCCTCTCATTATGGCATTATTACATATAAAATGTAATAATGACACAATATGAGGCATACAAAATAAAACAGGGTGAGAGAGAAAATAAAAAAACCAAGTCTCCTTGAGTTTGATATTAACTTCCCAAATTTGACATGAATAGTACCTCACAAATCTGAAATATTACAACACTCAAATAAATGTCAAATCTCCAAAAATTTTGTCTCACAATATATTCTTCCTCACACTCAAGTCACTCTAAAAAAAAGAAGAAATAAAAAAAATTGTACAATACTACACCAAAAATGAGCTCCAAAAAATGGATCTCCAAAATAAACTCTACTCTCTACTCTATTGTCCGTTTTTTTTACTGTCTACTTCTCCTTTTAAAATGAAGAGGGTCTTCTCAGAAATCACATGGGCAGTAGGCTAGGGGGACATAGGTAATGGTTTTTCATGATTTCGGTACTGTTTGGGACTGGGCTTGGAAAGGTTGTCAAAGGGAGAGAATCGAGATGACTTCGGAATGTTGGGTTTTTGTTTTTTCACTTTGGGTTTTGGAGAAAATAAGTGGGTGTTTTTTTCTTCTTCTTATTTTGGTCTTTAGACATGGGTTGTAGATGGGGTGCTCGTGTCAGTTTTGAGATGCTAGACTGAGAGGGGTTGGTTCAACCCGTGTTGAGGACATGGAGGTTTTCGGTTAAGCCACCACTTGTTGGTGGTGGAGGGTTTGACAGGGTATGGAGGTTTGGTTGGGATGTGGGTGTCGTGGTTACGGGTTGAGATGATTGGTTATGGGTTCATGGTAAGCGGTTATGGTTTTGGGCAGGCTGGCGGTAGGAGGTATTGGCAATCGGGTAAGGTCATATTCCGACGGGTTCAGGGGTCGAAATTGGGTATGGTTTCAGGGTGTTCGGATTTGAACTCGGGTTGGGGTGGAGGCTGGTCACGGGTTTGATGGGGGATTGTCGACGATGGCAGGTGGGTTGTGTTTCTTCGATCGGAGTTGTGTGGTGTGGCAGGGAGTGTTGGGTTAATTGGTGGATGGTGGTGGGTTTGTAGTGGGTTTGTTTGTGGAGGTGAGAGAGAGAGAAGTTGGGAGGTTGAAGATGGAGTTAGGGTGATAAGGTGTGGTATGGTGAATGTTAGTTAGGTGAGGGTGTGGGTGAGATGTTTAGGTGTATGTGAGTGTATCTTAGTTTTCTGTGTTTAATTGTACCAAAAACAAATAACACTACCCAAAAAAACTAATAAAAATTAAAATTAAAATCTACTAAAACAAATAAAATCCTAATCTACATAAAACAAAGACTCAATAAAAAATGAAAATGAAAATAAAAATAAAGAATAAAAATCTAATCAAACTAAAACTAAAATCCTAAAAAAATGTAAAATCTAATAAAACAAAAAAAAGTAAATGAAATCCTAAAAAAAGTAATCCTAATAAAATAAAATAACATAAAATAAAATAAAGACTAAAAATTCAAAACTAATAAAAATCAAAATAAAATTACACTAAAAAATAAATTCTAGAAAATTCTAAATAAATTCTAAAAATAGAAACGACACAAAATAAAAATTATAAAAGAATATTATAGGTAAAAACTCAACACATATTGGGTTCCGGTTACGTTTAGGGACTTGGTTAAGCTTGGCTAGGGTTACGGGACAAGGTAATTAGCTCCATTCAACTGCAAATTGCCTCAAAATAACGTTTTTGATAACACAACTGCAATCTAGCCTACATATTAAATATTTACGCGCATAAGACTCAAATTGCCAAGAATTAGCAAATAAAATACGTCTATTCGGGGTATAAAATATACATTTTTGTGTGCTTATCATAAGCCTTAAATATCGTTTCAATAATTATTACAGGCATGAATTATTTTTATATTTGCATTCGAATTACTATTATCATCATATTAGTTATGAGTAGCTAAGTTTTTAACGGTTGCAGTTCATGAACCCACCTAGAATTTTATATTGTTATAAATTAAGTTATGTTTTAAGAATAAAATTGCAGAAAGTAAATTGAAATAAATACTCAGTGATTTCATAATTGAAGTCACACATTAGTTATTATTAAAGATACGTTTATATATTTTAATATACTTTCAAACTTATTTTCGTGAGCTCTAGTAAAGTTTTCATCCTTTATGTAACAAATTGTCTTGCATATTTAATCATTCCCTTAATGAAACTTTAAATTTCATACTTGAATCTTAAAACTAATTGAGTTTATAGAAATTGCAATTCAAAGTAGGGGATTAATCCCCAACCTTTAAATTTTCTCAAAAAGATAAAACTCCCTTTTTAACTTTGTTAAACATTTTACAAAACTTACAAAATCCAACATTTTTTAACTTTTCTAGAATTAATCAAACATCAACGATAAATATTTTCTTATTTTTTTAGCAATTTACTTACGAACTTGATTAGTATTAATTACACCCTCTTAAGTTCAATCTATGACTTATCACTACACTCATTAATTATTATGTTATAGAAATTGATAAAGTACTTTAGTAAAATGACTCGACAATAATATTTCTCACCATAACTTTGGTTAGAAAGTCACCATTGCATATTTTACAAAACAACGAAAAGCACTTATCAAAATGGCATCGTTGTCGCGGATTGAAAAAAAAAAGAGGAAATCAAAAGAAATTTAACTTGTAATTATTTTGCTTTTTTAGGTGTAATTCATATGTTAGGATTTTTAAATGAATAGAAATCAAGGTAATTGTATAATGAACAACAAACTAAGCTCAAATTGCGAAGAATGATTTTGCCAATTTAGGCCTCGCCTCTACTAGAACTAGTCACTCCAAATTTTGGCGATCATCATCATCGTCCAACCTACCATTCACCATCACTACATCCCCATCGCAAACATCATCGTCTGAACCATTATTCGCACCACCTTTAGTCCAATCATCATAGACCCTCCTTAGAAAGTAGGGTTATACGGGTTACTCGTATCATAAGCCAGACACACAAAGTCACTTTTTATTAAATTTTATTGTGATTTAATTTGGTGAACATGAAATATAAGTTATGAAGACAAATTCAAAACCAAACAAGCAGAAGAAGAATTTGAGAAAAAATATCTTTCGACAAAACCTTTAATTTCAGCCTTATTAAAGAATTTAATGCACACAAGACGAATTATAAACTACTTAGATATTCGCAAAGTATAATATAGAGACATCTCTAAATCTTCAACATATATGGCACAGTCCATCACCGTACATAGCAAGAAGCTCTTGCCTCGGTATCCACCTATTAGCCTCATGAATCTTCAATTCCTTTCCTCTTCAGTAGTAGAGACTCAATTCCACAATTCAGCAGTAGAGAAAATCTCTTCAAGGATTTTTGAACTTTGAATGTGTTCTTCTTGATTGGGAAAAGTGATCTTCAAAGATCCAAGGGGTTTGGATAAGAAGAATAAATTTTGATCACAAAAAAAACTCTAAAAAGGATTGGAGAAAAGTATGATACCGCATCTCTATTTATAGGGAGAGTTATTACAAAGAGATAGGAATTAAAGATTTGAAAAGAAATATTTTAACAAATAAAAATAGGCATACTTGTTCGAATGAACTACCACCTCGTTCGAAGGATGTACCATTTCTCTTCTTATTATGCTTATAATGAAATTGGAAATGAAATTACAGAGTGTACCCAAAGGGTAAAGTTCCAAATATCGTTCGAATGTAGGAACCTGTAATACCCCGTATTTTTGGCGATATTTATTTTTGGGATTAATTAATTAAATGAGAATTAATTGGGAATTAATCCGGATAAAATACTAGCGAGATGTGAGTTGGTATTTGACTATATTGAGTATATATGATGTTATATGAATATTGAATTATGAAATTTGATGTGATATTGATATACGGCAATTTGTTCATTTTATTGGGACGAGTGTGACAGTCGCGTCAGGATATAATTATTTTATTTATAAAAGTGAATTTAAATTCTATTAACCGTATGGTCATTTTGAGTGCGCCAACGCGTCCGGAAGGGTCGAGATAGTCAGAAAACACTAGCCGGGGGTTTAGTTTGGGTCCCGGGGTATTTTTAGGTCATACCGGCAACATTAAGGGTAGTTTGGTAATATTGTATTTTTGGGATTTAATAATGACGAAAATTAGGAGTCTTTATCTGATTGGTAATAGACCCACTAAACCCACTAACCAACCCTTAATGACCCAATAAGCTACGGGGGTTATCAGATTAGGTTTCCAAAACTTTCCCAAAGAAAACCCTAGCCACCTTTGGAGAAGAAGGCTTGTATAGAGAGAGAGAGAGAGAGAGAAGGAATTCTGCAGAAAAGCTTCATCAAACCAACACCAAATTCAGAGACACTCGAGGCAAGTGATTTAATCCTATTTAATTCAGAGAATACCTCTTCCATGTTAGATAAATTGAAAGATTTACATTTGTTCTTCGAAGTTAAATAAAAACCCATATTAATTGGACTTAGGACTTGAATTTTGAGGACAAATTGCATGTAGAATAGTATGGAGATGATTATTCTGATGTTAATATATGTTGGATGTAACAAAAACGAATCTAGAATGGACTTATTGAGGATTTAAAATTCTAGGGTTTATGTTCTTGAAAATTTGGTGGAAAGGGTAGAGATTTGATGAATTAATGATGTTTAGGATGTGTTAACTCCTTAAAAGATGTTAGTATATGACCTTAGTATATTTTAGGATGATTGGAGACCTTAAAACATTGTTGGGACGAATTTTTGTTGAGATTTGAGGTGTAGAAATTGATGAAAAACGAGATAGGATTTCTGGGCTTGAATCTGGTCACTCGTTAGAAGACCTACCCAGGTCGTTCGAACGAGCTCGTTCGAACGAGCTTCTAACGAGTTGACAGTTTGGGGTTCTAACGAGAGGGATGTTCATTCGATAATCTCGTTCGAATGAGATCTCGTTAGATAGCCCATTTTTAGGTGCCCAGCCACAAGGACACCCTGCATAGGATACTCATTCAGGTGACGAGCTGTAGCTGTTTGTGGAAGCTACAGGGATTTGCTCTTAGACGCTTATATCATTTGGATTCCATATTCAGTATTCTTCAGTTGTAGGGCATGTTGCCCAAATTCTATTAGAGACTTTTCCATTTCAGTTTTCAGACTTGGCATGTATTGATTTAGTATTCAGTATTTAGTTATTTCATTTCAGATGTGGAGTTTGTTGTGAGGAGTTTTTCCTCCGAATTTATTTATTTCATGTGTTGGTTATTCTACTATTTCGTTATGGTGAATGGTGTTATTATTCCTGCTTTAAATCTTTTACTGCATGTTAATCAGACTTTAATTAAAATTTGGCAACTTACTTTTTAAATACTAGGTGGTTAGTAATAATAAAAATGTTTTCGACAGTGATGCTATTAGCTGAGCCAACTTGGCATTTTGAATTAATTTAATAAAGGAGTAGCTACCCGGTATTTAATTAGTCGGGGTGTCACAGAACCTCATTCCAACGACACAACACAACTCGTTCTATCAATCTCATTATAACTAGTTAGTGAGTTTTTCAAAAATTCTTTAAAAATCATTTTAATATATTTAAAAACTTTTACAAGCAAACTCTTTAAACACAACCCCTAGAAAATTAAGTCTTTATCAAACCACCTTATAACTCTTCTGAATGATGTTATGATGAAAGATCTTCAATCTTTCAAATATGAACAAAACTTCTTCTCTTCGAATACGTGAAAGTAGTCATGAAGGTGTAGTTGCGTGTAACATGATAAGCCAAATAAAAATAAAATGAGCAATTATAAAACTTTCTCTTATAAATCTCCCCCTTTGGCTATTTTAGTGCAAAATATAAACTAAATTCAAATTGACTCATAAGACAAATACAACAAATTCCCTCCCAAATAAAGAAACGAGATTGCATAAATGTATAAGTCTTCTTTTTGTGTGGTCTATGAAATCATGGTCAAGGAGGAATGACCTACACACATGAAATAAAACAATACCATGACGCGTACGAGTTTAAATAAAAAAATAAACTCCCCCTCAATTTGTTCTCCCTGTTTTTATTTCTAATAGACAAGGGGTTAGAAACTATTCTTGAAATGTTAGGATCACATGAATCTAAAAGAAATAACATCACAAAGATAATCAATTAAGCAAATGCGATGGAATTTTGAAGAATAAAACCTACTATTTTAGAAAGAAAAAAATCAAGTTTTTAAGGAAAAATGTAAATGTGTAAAAAGTACATATATGTACAAAAATACCATACACCATCGAATAACACTAAAATATCTTAATCGTGAAAACAAAATGTGGTTTTATGAACAGTATCCATGAAAAAATCTAAGTAGGCATTCATAACATAGACGCACGATGCCATTGAGATACTTATAAAGAAAGAATTCAATTTCAAACTTAGGTGTAAAACTGTTGAACTTAAATGAAATTGACTCTACTTATGCAACATGCCATGAATTTAAAGGCTTCTCAAATCAATAACGCCAAACTATTTAATGCTTTTTAGGAGATTCCATTGTGCAAACCCATTGATTTTGTACTTTATAGCACCCTCAAAACCACACATATCTAAGAATTCACTCTCAAATCTTAAAGATATCATAAGGCTCATATGTAGTGAAGAACCATTGAAATAAAATGGCATTGGCACTTTTATTTTTGTGTGTCATTAATCTTTTAGGATCTTTTTGCAAATGGTGGCTTTTAACAGAAAGAGAATTTTGCTCTTTCATAGACCCATTCCATTTCTTAACACATAATAATTTTTTCGGGAAACAAAATTCGGACAATGGTTCTTACAAGCACAACTTATCTCTAGGACATTTGGTTCGTTATTAAGTATGATTGAAATGATAACACCATATTCAACATATGACAAGCAGGAAAAATGTTCAAAACATTTGTGCACGTGTGTAATAAAGGTGATAAAGAGTCTATCATAAAGAAAGTACTCATCAGTGCAACGAAATTTTATCCCCGCGTTATTAAGCAGATTAAAGAAACGAAGCCATGTATCAAAACGTCATGAGAAAATTATATGAATCGATAGAATGTAGGGGTGATCCAAATAACTTAAATGCACATTCGTATATGATGGAAGACAAAAATACAAAAATCTTTTTTTCTTTTTCACAAATTTATGAAAATAAAAACTTTTTAGAATTTTTCAACCTTTTTCTTAAAAATCGAAACTCCTTTTGGAATTTTCAAAATATATCAAAAATAAAAAGCATGTATAAACATAAAAACGAAATAGAAATACAATCTAGCAATAGGGATAAAATATATAAACATGATAATCACCATATACTAGATAAAGTACCCGAAATCAATCAATGGAGAAAATACCCAATGAGTTTCTAAGATTCTTGAATCTAAGTGCATCTAAAGGTTATGTGAAAATATCGAGTAATTGACGTTTCGTGCTCATAAAGATAAAAAACATGACCTTCTCCTCTACGTTATCATAAATAAAATTCTCATGTATGATTTGTGAGAGAATGTTGTACCGGATTATGAGATATATGAACTGTAGTCGTATTATCACTTGAATAAGTCATTATGACTTGGGAAATCCCATAATCTTCAACATTTGCTTCATCCATTAGAGTTGTGTGTAATAACTCCCGATGGAGATATGTTCGTCTTCTGCCGTAGAGAAAGATATGGAGTTTTTATTCTTGGCCAACCAAGATACAAGAGCACTCCCGAAGTGAAAACACCCACTCGAGGTCTTCCTACAACCATCAATATCCCAGCCCAATAGGCACCCAAATAGGAGGGAAAATGGTCATCAGTATCAAAGGAATACCAAATATCATAGGAAAGAGTGCCACTCATATATTTTGTGATACGTTTAAGTGAAAGAAAGTGAGACTCTTTGAGGGATGCTTATTAATGCGCACAAATTCCAATGCTAAAGGCAGTGTCAAGGTGACTAGCGTTCAAGTAGAAAAGACTAACTATCATGCTCCTATGAAGATTTTCCCTATGTCCTTGCCTAAATTATCTTTGTTAAGCGTAGCCAATGTACTCATAGGTGTGCATGAGTGCTTAGCGGAGTCTAAACCATACTTTTTCATTAGGTCCCTAGCATATTTGAATTGATATATGAATATTCCATCCTCAAGTTGACGCACATGGAGACCTAAGAAGAACGTAAGCTCATCAACCATGCTCATCTCAAATTCGCTCTTCATCTCCTCTTCAAAAGTGTGAGCATGTAAGGGGCACGTGGATCCAAACACTATGTTGTCCACATGCACTTGGGAAACCAATGTAGCACCATTCTCTCTCTTCTTAAAAATAACATCTTATCCACTCTCCCTCTCTTAAAACCATGATCTAAGAGATAGGAAGTGATCCTCTTGTACTGATCACGAGGTTCTTGCTTCAGACCATAAAGGGACTTCTTAAGATACAAAAAATGTGTCTCATGTGCTTTGGGTATTCGAACACCTTTGGTTATTCCACGTAAACTTCTTCCTATATAATGCCATTGTGAAAGGAAATCTTGACATCCATTTGATATAACTTGAAGCGTTGATGCCATGCTATTGAGAGCAGTCAGCGGATGGAATCGGTACTAGCAATAGGAACAAATGTCTCATTAAATTCTACACCCTCAATTTGTGTGTAGCCAATTGGTACCAATCACATTAGTCTCGCTAACTCAGGGGACTAACTCCTAGACATCATTCTTGTGAAATTGAAGCATAGCGGATATCCAATGCTCGTCCTTAAGTGCTTCTTTCACATTCTTAGGCTCTACTAAGGTGATATGACAAATGTAGCTAACCACATTCTCAAGTTATGCGTGAGTCTTAACACCTAGTGTGGGATCACCAAGTATATCATAACGTTCACGACTCTTTCAAACCCAAGAGTGTGGATCCTCTAAATCCAGAGTGGGCTCCACAGGGTAGTATGAGAAATGTTGAGATTGACATTGGGGGTGCATCGTCCTCACACTCGGGGCCAGGGTCAGTAGACATCGATAACTCATCATCTCTAATTGTGATGTTTATTGAATCTATAGTATTATATCTTGCAAGGTTAATCACTCTATAATCCCTACTCAACGATGAATAACATAAAAATGTCCCCTCATCTCTTTATAGGAGTCAAACTTTCTTAATTGCTCTCTATCTCTTAGGATATATCAAGTACTCCCAAAGACCCTAAAATATAATAGGTTGGGTTTTTTTCCCTATCCACAACTCATACGGTGTGTGTAATGTGTGTGTACGAAGTTATAACCAATTCACCATATGGCATGTAGTAATAATCAATTCTGCCCAAAAAGGTCAAAACACGTTTCTCCTAAGAATCATGGACCTAGATATTTCTTGAATCGTTTGGATATTTCTCTCAACTATTTCATTTTATTGAGGATTACGAATGGTTGAAAACTCATGTTTGATGACCACTCCATAATAATATCTATCCACTATGGTTTTTTTAAATTCAGTGTCGTTGTTATGCATCCTATTAAATAGTGACATCGTGTTGGGTTTGTAGAACACGTTACTTGGTTGTTAGGAACTCAACCACATAGAAACTTTATCTAACGAACCCCATGATAGAGTATCGATAAAAATCATCAACTATCACGAGAATGTATCTCTTACCACATGTTCTCTCCATATGAGTAGGACCTATAAGATTCATATGTATCAACTCCAACACAGGAGGATTGGCAATGGTATTTGACTTTCGATGGGGACTTTGAATTTTTTTTCCTTATTGGAAAGGAACAAAAACCAATGAAGTTTGTTTCCCAAGCGATGGTTTGCCATAAACTAGGTATTGTTCACTAATCTCTCAATGTCTCTAAAGTTCACATGACCTAATCGTTGATGCCAAAGGTCGATAGAGGATATTGTGGTATTATTGCACACAAAGGAAAACTTAGGAATGATCCCATAACAATTACCTCAGCCCTCACCCCTTATAGTAATCACCAGATTGATGATATACGTTACACTCATAATGATTGAACTTTATCGTAAAATTTGCACCACGGAGTTGGATTACACTAATCAATTTCACTTTTCACCCTTCAACGTATAACACATCGTCTAGTTTAGGAAATTCAATTTTCTCAACATAATCGTATCCTAAAATAGTAGACCTACTCCCATCTCCAAAGGTGACTTTGCCTTCCTTGCGATACACAAGGTAGATAAAATACAACTTGTCACCATTCATGTTAATAGATCACCCACTATCAAAAGACCACTAGGAAGTATTTTGAAACTTAAGAGCAATATGAACAATAAGGGCTTTATCGTCTTGCTTATGTACCCAAGTAGAGGTAACCTTTTGTTTACCATTATCATTATTGGCCCTAGTCGTAGCGTTAGAATCGTTCTTAAAAGGCATACACATCCTTTTAAATTCTTCCATTAAACTTTGAGAAGTGGCGACTAGGAGCTCAACTTGCTCTTTAAGATTAGCAAAGTCGCTATAGCGGTGCGTGGGAGTATATGTACTTTAAGTGCTTCCTAACTCGTTGAAAAATTCCATAAGTCGGACTCTCTTTTTGTAATAGGTTCAAACATAGACTTATTTGGGTCTACCTTGGTTCACTTTTTAGGTCAAACTTTCTTTTGTGGTTTCGATTAAGGCCCATAAGGATCAACCATAAATTTGGGAACCGATTTCGGAGTGACATGGGAAGTGGATGCACCATCGTAATTTAAAGATCTTTATTGAGTTAAGATACAAGCGATTCAAGTTGCTCTTTAAGATCTTCAACGTAAGCTCAACTTGCTCTTTAAGATCTTTCCAACCTTCTTTTATGTATCCTCTATAGCTACCTTGACTTCCAACGTATGTTAAAGATCTTTATTGAGTTAAGATACAAGCGATTCAAGTTTCTCACGAGTCTCCAATGAATCTTGAAGATATCTTGTAAGACTAGCCACTTTATTGGTCAAGTCACCATTTTTCCTCTCCACCAAACGTACTCTCTCTCCCAAAGACACTCTCACCGAGGATTCTCTCTCTCTTAATTTTCTCAATTCCTTCTCTAAACCTAAAACCCTAAGCGCCAAACATTTATTTTCCTTTTTCATTTTAAAGGACTCGGTGTAAAGCTCGGCGTAACCACGTTGAAGTTCACTTTCACCCCCACTCGAAACTTTTTCTCCCTTATTTTCTCCGAAATGACTAGGCTCATTGTCAAGGTCATCGTGTTTGGAAACATCCTTATCGGAATTAGATGTGCTTTAAATACTAACATTACTATCCATGAATATGGTGAAGTTATGTTCATGCAGTGATTCATCCCCAAAATCCACTGACTCGACATTTCTATCACTAAGGGTGGCATTGAAGGCTGCTTTGCCCTTGCACGGTATCTTTAAACTTGTAGAACACTTGTGAGCTTTGTAACTTTTACTCTCGCACTCATATCATCTCTCCCCATTTTTCTTAGGGTACTTTCTTATAGGATATTCAAAAAAATTCTAGCCAATTTATTCTTTTTATATTACTCAAAAATTTTGTTTTCTTTGGAAGTATTTTCTTTTCTTATCTTGAGAATTTTTTTTATTTTTTTTGTAAAAAAGGTAAGATCATCTAGATCAAAATCATACTCGGAGGCAAATAAATCTCCTCATTTTTTTAGATTGTACTTTCAATGAAATTACCTTTTCCTATGGTTTAACAATATTGGAAAACCTATCAATTTCATAAGTTTGAAGGTCTCTTACATGTTCAATGAAATTCAAGACAGTGGCCTTAGGAATAAATCAGGACGGAAGATATCTTAAAAACTTTTCCACAATGTGTGTCTCAATAATTCTCTCACTCAAATTAAAACTAGAGATAATGATATCAGACAATTGTGCATAAAATTCATCAAACGACTCAGTCTCTAGGATAGTAATGGTCTCAAATGGCGTGGTGATATTTTGAAGCTTAGAAGCTTTCATGGCATTGTTACCCTCATGAGTGAGTTGGAGGATATGCCATGCGTCCTTAGACGTTATGCATGTCATGATGCGGTGGAACTCATTAGGGGTGATGGTTCCAGAAATTGCACTTAAATCGTGTGGGTTAAAATTACTCCATTTTATTACATCCTTTGTCTAAGTGGTGATGGGTTTAGGACTTATGACATCACCATTAGTCATATTGGGTGGTATCCACCCTCTTTCACAAAGAATCCAGACACGCTCGTCAGTCGCTTTAAAATTCACCCTCATTTGAGATTTCCAATAAGCATAATTAGATCCCTTGAAAATAGGTAGCGTAATATACAAATTATCCATAAAAACTCAATTTAAAAATTACACAAAAACTTATTGTAACCTGCTCTGATACTAATTTGAGAAACTAGGGTTAGACGAATTACTCGCATCTTAAGTCAAGCACATAAATTCACTTTTTATCAAATTTTATCTTGATTTAATTTAGTGAACATGCAATATAAGTTATGAAGCCAATTTACGAACCAAATAAGCTGAAGAAGAATTTGAGAAAAAATTCCTTCCGGGTAAAACCTTCAATTTCAGTACTATTAAAGAATTTGACAAACATGAAACGACTTACAAACTACTTAGAGATCGACTAAGTATAATGCAGAGATGTCTGCAAATCTTCAACAGATATAGCACAGTCCATCACCGTCCACAGTAACGAGCTCTTGCCTCGATATCCATCGATTAGCCCAAGGAATCTTCCATTCATTTCTTCTTTCGTAGTGGAGCCTCAACTCCACAATTTAGCTGTAAAGAAAAACTCTATAAGGATTTTTGAACTTTGAATATGTTCTTCTTGATTTGAAAAATTGATCTTCAAATATCCAAGGGGTTTGGATTAAATAAAGAATAGAGTTTGATCACAAAAACAACTCTAAAAAGTCTTGGAGAAAAGTTGATTCCCACGTGTCTATTTATAGGGAAAGTTAATGCAAAGAGATAGGTAATAAGATTTAGAAAAATAGGTTTTAAAAAATAAAAACATGCATACTCATTTGAACAAACTACTAACTCGTTCAAACGATCTACCCTTTCTCACTCGATCATGCTTCTAATAAAACATCGAACAACATTCCAGATTGTACATAGAAGGTGATGTTCCATATCTCATTCGAGCATATGAACCTCATTTTAACTACCCTACGCAACTCGTTCGAACGACATGTAAATCTCATTCTAACAAGTTAGCGAGTTTTTCAAAAATTCTTTAAAAATAATTTTTAAACATTTTGGAAACTTTTAAATGTAAACTCTTTAAACATAACCTTTAGATAATTAAAGTCTTTACCAAACCACCTCATAACTCTTCTGAATAATATTGTTACGAACAATCTTTAATCTTCCAAATGTCATTAACTTCTTCTCTTCGAATACATGAAAAAGTATTCATGAAAGTATAGTGAGGTGTAACGGGATAATCCAAATGAAAATAAAATGTGCAATTATATAACTTGCTCTAATACCACCCCATTTACCATCCCGATACAACCCGTTGGCCAATTTACAAGATAACTAAGGTGTGAATGCACCTCAATCTTTGGCAAATTGTCTCCGCCCAAGGAGGGTTTATGGACCCGGGATGTATTGCATACCCATAAAAATTAGGGACATTCCATTTTAATAATAATATGATTATAAAGGGCATTATTAGCCTTCTACCCACTTTTCACAAAATGGAAAATAAAAATCCTTAGTTATATAAGTTATTTGAAGGAAGTGTTTAACACTTTCTCCGGCCAACATTGTTATCCCAAACTTATAGACTAAACTTACTCTCCTTCTCTGTAAAGGATAAAGATAGATAATGGTTAACAATATTGCCTCCAAATTCAATTGGCATGTGTCATGAACTTCATGATTTACTTCATAAATAATTCTTTCCTATTAATAGGACAAATGCTTTAATGAAACAAATCCAGAAATTCATGCAAACGGAAGGAGAAACTTTCGACGAATGTTGGAAGCATTTCAAAAGCTTATTGCGCCAATGTACACCCATGGATATGAATAAAATGATATAAATCTCAATTTTTCATGGTAACAAAGCAATTGGTTGAGACAATGTGTCATGGTAGTTTTCTTATTCCATGTGTGGATCAAATCGAAGCTTATCTTGAGTTTGTGGATAAAACCTTTCAAGATTGGTATGTTTTCAACCCATATGATTGCACTCAAAAATCAAGCATTTGTGCCTATGCGCAATAACAAAGGGTATACCTCACCAAGGTAGAAGACGAAGACATACATAAAAAGTATGCGCTAATGTGTTGCAATGTTGAGGCACTATGGACAAGCAACCAATGCCCCTGTCGTATTAGGGCCTTGCGATACTTGTGAATTAATTAGACACGCTATTAAGGAGTGACCTGAACTCCCTGGTATTAAGGGCGTCATTATCAAGTAATTCAACGCCATAGGGGCATATCGAAAGACATACCCCAATAATCTCTATGGAGATAGGAGAAATCCCATTTATAATCCTAATGACATAATGTAAAATCCTCTATTTTCATGGAGGAACATTCAGAATGCTGGATTTCAAGGGATGAGCACCCAACCCATAAATCCACCACCTCCACAATTTCAACCACAAAATTAACTTCAATCCCAGTATTAGCCCCAACCGTAATAACGGCATCCACCTCACTCAAACCCATCGCACGTACCCTATATTCCCCCACCACAATAAGGCCACTAAAGAGGCTCATGTTGTCACCAAATACATAACCAATTGGAACAATCTATCCATGACCAATCATCGTAAATTTTGCAAATGCTCCAGGCCACGCAAGATATATAAGCATTTTTAGCACAATTTATTCAAACCCATCAAGGAGGGAACAACTCTTGTCTCCCTTCTCAAACCCAACAAAATCCATAGGAAAATAGGCATTGAGGGGTCAAACCCAGATGAGACCTAAACTGTCAACAATTGTGTCGCAAGGCCTCCTCCGAAACATGTTATTTTGAAACACTCCTTTAGAAAATCCATTGACCCAATGGAGGCAGGCCTCACAAGCCACGAGAGTTAGATAACGATATCTCCTTATAGAGAGAATAATCTACTCGTGCTTCCAACCCCGTAAATCCAAAATATGCACCTTTCCCTCTGAGACTTGAGCAAAAAGTGGACAAAGCCGCTGATGAAGGGTTTTTGGAACTTTTCAAACAAGTGAACTGTTGGAGTTTTGTTATGGAAAGAACGAAATATATTAATTAATTTCTGCAAGGCACGTTCTTGGAATGCTTTCTTTTAGGCCAAATTTCCCCCAATCCGGTTGAGACAGAATCGCGAGTACACTATGGGTTTTATAGAATCTGCCTTCAGGATACAATGTAGTGTATGAACAGTTGTTTAATTCAAGCTATGTATTGTTTGATCAAAATGAGAACACACTGAATTTGTAACTTGATAATGCCAAAATATAGAGGATGGAGAGAGGAGAAACTAGCAATTTTCGGTGTCCAAAATAGAGGCCTGGAACTCTTTTTATAGTCATTTCTATGACTGTTCTTCAACAGTCACAGCTCTTCATGGAGTGACTCAGCAACCGTTGGATCGTGTCTGTTTGGAACAGCTGCGATCTAATGGTTCAGATTAGGCATCCCATGGTAAGAGAATGGACATCCCCTACACGAAACGCTACGAATTCATTTAACAGTTTAGTCAGAATTTAAACCATTTGATCAGATCGTTTAATCACAACCATTGATTTGTTTTACCTCGTCAAAACTTTAGGCTCCCACAATACAAGCGACGATGCGCACGTGCGGAGTGCCAAGTGCGTGTCAAAGCGAATATGCACCCTAAGTCGCCCAATTTCCCTTTCGCGCGCCGCGTGTCGCGATTGGTGGTGCTTAAGCACCACCGCGATGCGTAGGATCATAGCCTCTCATTTGACTTGTCAACTAAGAATCTTAGTTGTCCTTTAGTTCATATACCACTACTTTTTGTAGTATTCGTCTAATGTTGGACAATATGGGATTTTGAGCACTCCCATATCTTTCACACCCATTTGCTCATGTTTCGACCTTCTAAAATAAAACCCAAACTATGTTTAAAATAAAACACCAATAATATAATAAAATATTAACACGAAAAAATAAAATATTAATAAATATTTGAATTTATCCAACATTCCCCCACCAATTTCAATATACACAAGAGAGCAAAGCAAAAAGATAATAAATAACTTTTGGCATTATCGCTAAAATCTAGTACCTAAATGAGAAGTGTATTTCGAACTTGAACTTCCATATAGTGAAAATAATTCAAAGCTTCATCAAGGTGCTATGGTGAACGTATCTTGAACCAAGGACCTTTTGAGACTAGCCGGAACAATCACACATACTGATTTCTAAGTTTATAAGTGTTCTTCTAGCATGCACTTTTATGGCCTTGTGTTAATCCTGATTTCACGAGCGCTTTAGGGTCGGTCTTGATTCCATAGAAAGCGGTCACACTTTCGACACTTGTATAGGTAAATCAACTTTAGTGATTCTGCGAGTCACACTTATATGATTTATTAAGAAGTAACCTTCATCCTCTAACATGCAGAAAACCAACACTAGGCACATAGGAATGGAACTTTTTGTATAAAATTCCTAGTGTTCCATAACTATAATTTAACTTGTTTGTACCACATTGAACTCTATCTATATTTTTAAGATATGAGTTGGGTTCCCATTAAATATAGTTGTGTTATTTAATAGACCTTAGTCCCATTCCTTTTGAGGTGATATATATCATCTCCCTAACAAGACCTTTAGTCAAAGGATCTGCTAAATTCTTGTTCGTTTTAATATAGTTGACTGTAATTACTCCTTCCTTGAGTAATATTCTTATAATTTGATGCCTTAGACTAATGTGTCTAGATTTTCCGTTGTAAGTTTTGTTCGAAACTTTATAAGTTGTGGCTTGGTTATCACAATTTATCATAATAGAAGGGGATGGCTTTTTCCATAAAGGAATATCATACAACACATTTCTAAGCCATTTTGCTTCTTTACATGCATCTGCTAGGGCTATAAATTCAGATTGCATTGTTGAATCTGATAAACATGTTTGTTTCTTTGATCCCCAAGAGATAACTGCTCCTCCAACCAGTAGTTGACTTGGATTTTGATTCAAGATTATTCCAACTTGAATCACTATATCCTTCTAAAACAAATGGATATCCTACATAATGTAAGCCATAATCCAAAGTCCTCTTCAGGTATCTAAGCACCCTAGAAATTGCATTCTAGTGCTCTGGTCCTGGATTACTTGTAAATCTACACAATACACTCACTGCATAAGCAGTGTCTGGTCTAGTGTAATGCATCGCCTACATTAGACACCCAATAATACTTCCATATTTAAGTTGGTTCATAGCACGCCCAGTATTTTTCATTAATTTGACGCTAGGATCCACTGGTGTAGCAGCTGGCTTAAGTTCAAAATGATTATATCTTTTAAGAACTTTTTCTATATAATGAGATTGAGATAAAGCTAAAGAATTATCCTTTCTCACAATTTTGATTCCTAAAATCATATCAGCTTCTCCAAGATCTTTCATATCAAATTTTGATGAAAGAAACCTTTTGGTTTCTTCAACATATTTGAGATTAGACCCAAATATTAACATGTCATCCACATATAAGAAAATAATAACACCAACACCATTTTCAAATTTACTATATATACATTTGTCAGGATCATTAACTTTTTATCCATGGGATATATCAATATTATTAAGCTTCTCATGCCATTGCATAGGAGCTTGTTTAAGGCCATAAAGAGATTTAACCAATTTACACACTTTCTTTTCTTACCCAGGCAAAACAACCCTTCGGGTTGTTCCTTGTAAATCTCTTCTTCTAAATCACCATTTAAAAATGCAGTTTTAACATCCATTTGATGAATAACTAAATTGTGAATAGAAGCAAGAGATATCAATATCCTAATGGAAGTGATTCGAGCAATAGGAGCATATGTAAAGTAATCAATTCCATATTTTTGCTTATAGCCTTTAGCAACTACTCTTTCCTTAAATTTATTTATAGAACCATATGGATTTAATTTTCTTTTAAATATCCATTTGCACCCAATAGGTTTAGCCCCGGGGGGAAGATCGGAAATAACCCAAGTTTGATTTGATAAAATTGAGTTCATTTCATCATTTATTGCTTCTTTCCAAAAAACAACATCCCTAGATGTTACCACTTCATGAAATGTGCTCGGTTCATTTTCTACATTAAGAACAAATTTAGTTTTGTTCTTAGTCTCATTTAAATCCCCTTCAACTAAATAAATAACAAAGTCAAGCCCAAATGTTTTTTCAGTTCTTTGTCTTTTACTCCTTCGTGGTTCAACGTCATTCGTTGTTTCCGAAGAAGATACAAGTTGTGAATTTTCTTCTAAATTTGAGGAGTCAACAGTCGGATTATTATTTTCTAAACCTTGATTCAAAGTACTACACTTTTTTAGATGTTCAAAGAATTGCACATCTACCGACTCAATGATTCTTGAGTTTCAAGGTTTAAAAATCTGTAAGTCGTACTGTTACTAGAGTATCCAATAAAAACACATTTGTAAGTCCTATTTCCTAGTTTAGGTCTTTTAGGTTCGGGTTTTCTTACATAAGCAAGACATCCCCAAACTTTAAGACGTCTAAGATTTGGCTTACGATTAAACCATAATTCATATGGCGTAATATCCTTGTTTTTCAATGGAACTCTATTTAAAATATAACATACGGACAAAACCGCTTCTCCCCACATCGACAAAGGTAAACCAGAACTGATTAACATTGAATTTATCATTTCAACTAAAGTCCTATTTTTCTTTTTCGCTGTTCCATTTTGTTGTGGCGTATATGGCGCCATAACTTGATGGATTATCCCATGAGTATTACAAAATTGTATGAACTCACTCGGGTAATATTCACCACCCCTATCGGATCGTAGGACTTTAATTTTCCGATTTTGTTGAGTTTCAACTTCTGCTTTAAAAAGTAGGAATTTCTTAAAAATTTAATATTTACTTTTTAGTAAATATGTATATGCATACTTAGAGTAATCATCAATGAAAGTTAAGAAATATTTATTTCCACCACGAGTCATATTACTCTTCATATCACATATATCCCTATGAATAAGATCAAGCATTTCGGATTTCCTCTCAACAGATTTGAATGACTTTCTAGTTATCTTCGATTGAGCACAAATTTCACATTTAGAAAGGTTATCAAATTTACAATTTGGGATTAAGCCGAGATTATTCATATTTTTTATACTTCTATAATTCAGATGACCTAATCTACTATGCCATAAAGAAAAAGACTCAACAATATCAGCAGAACTAATATCATTGATTACATTAATTTTGATCATGTCTTTACAAGATTACCTTTTGCCAATAAATTGACCATTCTTAGACAAAACAAACTTATCAAACTCATACACTAGTTTAAAACCTCTCTTATTGAGAAGGTCCCCAGACACAAGATTTTTACACATATCAGATACATGAAGTACATCAATTAGAGTAAGTGTCTTTCCAGAAGTTAGCTTCAATTCCACTCTGCCCTTTCCAACTACATTGGTGTGAAGATTATTTGCCATCTTCACTTCTTTTCCATCAATTTCTTGATATGTTTTGAATGAAGAGCGGTCTTTGCATATGTGGGTCGTTGCGCCGATATCCAGCCACCATCCACTTTCATTATCAATTGAATTTGCTTCGCAAACAGTAGCAATAAGATTTATAACATTGTTGGTTTCCTTCGACCCTTATTTTTCCTTAAATGCCTTCTTTTTAAGACAACATTCTCGAGAATAATGGCCCGGTTTGTCACAGAAGAAACATTTTCCCTTCTTTTTCTCATTTGCACTTTGGTTCTTGAATTTTGAATCATTCTTTGCTTTAAATTTTGAGTCTTTGGTAATCTTGGATTTTTGATCCTCAACCATATTAGCTTTTGAATCACCCTCACCTTGTTCATCCTTCTTATCTCGAATACGAGTATCATCTTCAATACGAAGGTGACGAAGAAGGGATTCCACAGTATAATTCTTTTCAACATGATTAATTTTCTTCTTAAATCCATTCCAAGAGGATGGAAGTTTTGAAACAATCACCCCTACTTGAAATTCATCTTGAAGATTAATACCAGTGGCTTTAAGGTCACCAACAATTTGTTGGAGTTCATGGGCTTGTGCAACGATAGATTTATCATTGCTCATTCTAAAATTCATATAGTTTGAAATTAGAAACTTACGATTGCTCGCTTCCTCGTTTTAATACTTTGTCTCCAAAGCCTCCATAATTCTTTTGCCGTCGGAATCATTCGATGAACGCTATAAACAGTTTGAGACAAAGCATTGAGGATGTGTCCTCGACACATAAATTCGTCTTCCTTCCTCTTCACACGTTTTTGCTTTATTTCTTCGGTGTCTTCGGGTGTGGGCTCAAAAATTTGTTCAAGGTTATCATCTCGAATGTATGCAAGTTTTAGTGATGTGAGGAAGAACATAACTTTCTCTTGCCAACGGGTGAAATTTCTGCCATCGAAACGGTCGAGTCAGATTAAGTCTTGAGTCATGACTTGGATAGATTGTGCCACAGTTCCTTCCATTTGAGTGGAGTAATAAGAATAATTTTTGACTAAAACTGTTGGAGTTTTGTTATGAAAAGAACGAAATATATTAATTAATTTCTTCAAGGCACGTTCTTGGAACACTTTCTTTTAGGAAAAATTTCTCCCAATTTGGTTGAAATAGAACCGCGAGTACATTATAGGTTTTATAGAATCTGCCTTCAGGATACAATGCAGTGTATGAACAGTTGTTTGATTCAAACTATGTACTGTTTGATCAAAACGAGAACACTCTGAATTTATAACTTGATAATGCCAAAATATAGAGGACGGAGAGAGGAGAAACTAGCAATTTTCGGTGTACAAAATAGAGGGCTGGAACTCTTTTTATAGCCATTTCTGTGACTGTTCTTCAACAGTCACAACTCTTTATGGAGTGACTCAGCAACCGTTGGATCGTGCCTGTTTGGAACAGCTGCGATCTAACGGTTCAGATTAGGCATCCCATCGTAAGCGAATGGGCATCCTCTACACGAAACGCTACGAATTCATCTAACGATTTAGATCAAGTCGTTTTGGATTTTAAACCCTTTGAAAAGTGCCAAGTGCGCGTCAAAGCGCGTAATGCGCCCTAAGTCGCCCAATCGCCCATTCGTGCGCCACGTGTCGCGCTTACGCGTGTCGTGATTGGTGGTGCTTAAGCACCACCGCGATGCGTAGGATCATAGCCTCTTATTCGACTTGTCAACTAAGAATCTTAGTTGTCCTTTAGTTGATATACCACTACTTTTTGTAATATTCTTCCAATGTGGGACAATATGGGATTTTGAATACTCCCATATCTTTCACACCCATTTGCTCATGTTTCTACCTTCTAAAATAAAATCCAAACTATGTTTAAAATAAAACACTAATAATATAATAAAATATTAACAACTAAAAAAATAAAATATCAATAAATATTGGAATTTATCCAACATGAACACGAATATTCCATTTCTTGAGGCAATTAAACACGTTCCCAAACATGCTTAATTGCTTAAAGACTTGTGAACAATAAAGAAAAATCAGAATGTGTAAAAGAAGACATGTATGGCGGCATAATCAAGCTTTGTCATCAATAATGAGATTGCTACAAAGTTTAAAGATCTCGGAGGGCCCCCAATTGAATACATAATTGGGGGACCGAAAGATTGATCGTGCACTCCTTGACTTGGGTGCTAGAGTTAACCTTCTTCCATATTCCGTATATTTGGAGTTGAAATTAGGTGAGATTAAATAGATGAAAGTCAATCAACAACTCGTCGATCCACCAAGATACCTCGTGAAATTATCAAAGATGTTATAATCCAAGTAAATTCATTCAACTACCTTGTAGACTTCATTATATTGGACATGAAACCCGTCAAAAATGGAGTTCTCAAATTCTGATAATCTTTGGACGATCATTCTTGGCCCCACTGTTAATGCTAATATCAACTACAGGAATGGGTTGGTGAAATTTTCTTTCGGCAACATGACTATTGAGGTGGATGCTTTATCTCTTCTGAAGCAAACTAGTTTCTCTGATGATGAAGAAATTGACACGGTTGCGCATACAGAGATGATTATCCATGAATAATTTAACCTCTCTTATTTTAAAGATCCCATGGAGGCATGTATTTCCAACTCTTTGAATAGTGACTTATGGATTAATGAGTCTGAAGACAATGAATTACTCACTTCAAATGCCTATTTATTGAGTTATGAGATTAAGGACAATTTGTGTGCCCTCGAACTGAGCGAGGAAGTCTTTGTTCACATAGGAATCAACAACAAAGATGAGAACCTTACTATCGAGGATAGTGAGAGAGTTATCAACGAGTTTATGCGGGTCTCCTATTTTGATAATTTATCCCAAAGGTAGACATTCCCTTTTCCGTCTAGTATATCGGTTTTAACTCTTGAGCTCAAACAATTACCTAAAGAGCTCAAGTATGCATTTCTGATGAGTTTGAACACGTTTTCGATTATAATTGATGTTGACAATTTTTTAAAATGTGTTAAGAAGATATATTATGTTTTTAAGACTGTTTTGAGAATAAAAAAAGTGTTTAACTTTTTTTTAAAAATAAAAACTTTTTAACTTTTTATGAAGAACTGTATAAAAAATATTTTTAAAAAAAACTATCCTAAGATTAAAAAATAAAAAAACAAAAAAAAAATTTTAACTGATTTTTAATTGCTGTAAAAAATATAATATGTAACTATTTTATAAAATATAATATTTTAGCTCAAAAAATGAGTTGATTAACGGTAAAATGATGGAATTTGTCAAAATAGGAACAAATCCCAAGAAATGAAAATTATAAGGATCTAACTCAATAATGAATAATTAATGGATGCCAAACTCTAAATAATTCAAAAAACTATAAGCCCTCGAAAACTTTATTGTTAAATAATAAAACATTCAACTCATAACTAATTGGAACGCTGGGGAGAAGCCCGATATTTATATATTACCGTGCATGTCCCAATATGAGGTATTATCTTCTCAACAAGCTTGTTCACATGACTCTCGACTTGAACAAAGAGAGAAACGAGCAACCTGGGGTACTTGAGAAGTTGATTAATATATAATCTCTCCATTGTGTTAAAGCACCCAAGTCAGTACCAATTAACAATGAGAAAATGGGAATACCTTTTCTCATATGTTGGAGTTTTATTAGGTAAAGAACGTAATATATTAATTAATTTCTACAAGGCACGTTCTTGGAACACTTATTTTTAGGCAAAATCTCTCCTAATCCGGTTGAGACAGAACCAGAACCGCGAGTACACTATGGGTCTTATAGAATATGCCGTCAGGATACAATGCAGTGTATGAACAGTTGTTTGATTCAACCTATGTACTGTTTGATAAAATTAAGAACACTCTGAATTTGTAACTTGATAATGCCAAAGTATAAAGGACGGAGAGAGGAGAAACTAGCAATTTTCGGTGTCCAAAACAGAGGTCTGGAACTCTTTTTATAGCCATTTCTGTGATTGTTCTTCAACAGTCACAGCTCTTCATGGAGTGACTCAGCAACCATTGGATCGTGCCTGTTTGGAACAGCTGCGATCTAACGGTTCAAATTAGGCGTCCCATCGTAAGCGAATGGACATCCCCTACACGAAACGCTACGAGTTCATCTAACGGTTTAGATCAAGTCGCTTCGGATTTTAAACCATTTGATCGGATCGTTTAATCACAACCGTTGGTCTGTTTTACCTCGTCAAAACTTTAGGCTCCCACGCTCCAAGCGACGATGCGCACGTGCGAAGTGCCAAGTGCGCGTCAAAGCACGCAATGCGCCCTAAGTCGCCCAATCGCCCTTTCGCGCGCCGCGTGTCGCGATTGGTGGTGCTTAAGCACCACCGCGATTCGTAGGATCATAGCCTCTTATTTGAATTATCAACTAAGAATCTTAGTTGTCCTTTAGTTGATATACCAATACTTTTTGTAGTATTCTTCCAATGTGGGACAATATGGGATTTTGAGCACTCTCATATCTTTCACACCCATTTGCTCATGTTTCTACCTTTTAAATTAAAACCCAAATTATGTTAAAAATAAAACACAAATAATATAATAAAATATTAACAACTAAAAATTAAAATATCAATAAATATTGGAATTTATCCAACATTCCTCCACCAATTTCAATATACACAAGAGAGCAAAGCAAAAAGACAATAAATAACTTTTGGCATTATCGCTAAAATCTAGTACATAAATGAGAAGTGTCTTTTGGACTTGAACTTCCATATAGTGAAAATAATTCAAAGCTTCATCAAGGTGCTGTGGTGAACGTATCTTGAACCAAGGACCTTTTGAGACTAGCCGGAACTATCACACATACCGATTTCTAAGTTTATAAGTGTTCTTCTAGCATGCACGTTTATGGCCTTGTGTTAATCCTGATTTCACGAGCGCTTTAGGATCGGTCTTGATTCCATAGAAAGCGGCCACACTTTCAACACTCGTATAGGTAAATCAACTTATGTGATTCTGCGAGTCACACTTATATGATTTATTAAGAAGTAACTTTCATCCTCTAACATGCAGAAAACCAACACTAGGCACATAGGAATGGAACTTTTTGTATAAAATTCCTAGTGTTCCATAACTATAATTTAACTTGTTTATACCTCATTGAACTCTATCTATATTTTCAAGATATGAGTTGGGTTCCCATTAAATATAGTTGTGTTATTTATTAGACCTTAGTCCCATTCCTTTTGAGGTGATATATATCATCTCCCTAACAAGACCTTTAGTCAGAGGATCTGCTAAATTCTTGTTCGTTTTAATATAGTCGACTGTAATTACTCCTTCCTTGAGTAATTTTCTTATAATTTGATGCCTTAGATTAATGTGTCAAGATTTTTCATCGTAAGTTTTGTTCGAAACTTTATAAATTGTGGCTTGGTTATCACAACTTATCATAATAGAAGGCGATGGCTTTTTCCATAAATGAATATCATACAACACATTTCTAAGCCATTCTGCTTCTTTACATGCATCTTCTAGGGCTATAAATTCAGATTGCATTGTTGAATCTGATACACATGTTTGTTTCTTGGATCCCCAAGAGATAGCTGCTCCTCCTAGCGTAAAAATCCAACCAGTAGTTGACTTGGATTTTAATTCAAGATTATTCCAACTTGAATCACTATATCCTTCTAAAACAGATGGATATCCGACATAATGTAAGCCATAATCCAAAGTCCTCTTCATGTATCTAAGCACCCTAGAAATTGCATTCTAGTGCTCTTGTCCTGGATTACTTGTAAATCTACACCATACACTCACTGCATAAGCAATGTCTGGTCTAGTGCAATGCATGGCATACATTAGACTCCCAATAATACTAGCATATTTAAGTTGGTCCATAGCACGCCCAGCATTTTTCATTAATTTGATGCTAGGATCCACTAGTGTAGCAGCTGGCTTAAGATCAAAATGATTATATCTTTTAAGAACTTTTTCAATATGTAAGGACAAATTTCAAATTGAGTCATTTCTTATATCGGCTATATTCCATTGGACAAAACAATTTTGGGTCATTCTGCATCAAGCATCATTCAACGTAAAGATCCATGCATCACGTCCAAAGTTCACGCATCATCAACATGCACGCCATGCTAGCTATCCTAAAAAGGTATATGACCAAAATAAATTTTATGTGTTGGAGTATTTTGTTTAATCAAGAAATTTTCATATAGAGAAATGTTCGTAAATAAGTAATTTTCATAAAGAAATATCTTTGAAATAAATTTGAACAAATTTGTGCAAAATATGAAATCTAGTTCGAAGTTTATCCAGGTCGTTCGAACGACGTGGATCTAACGACATTCCCCAGGCTATACTGGAACTTCGTTAGAAGTTCGTTAGAAATGTGTTCGAACGATCTCGTTCGAACGACGTTTCTAACGACCTATCTAATTTGAAACTGGAACTTCGTTAGATAACTCGTTCAAATGACAAGTCGTTCGAACGAGTTCTGTCAGAACTGAATTTTTGAACTTATTTTTTAAGCAGTTTTTTCCCACAACTATTTTTGGTCCACTACTTTTTCAGTTATATTATATGGACGAAAATCAGTTTCAAAGGTTAAGAAAGTTCATTATTCTCTTAAGATTATAATTTCATAACTTCCCTCTTTTTGGTAAAAATCATCTCCAACACTTTTATCATCTTTTGAAACAAAACCCCTTCAATCAACTTGACATCCAACAAGCAAGTTTGTGGTGGATCTCTGCATTCAAGCTTTGAAAGACTGTGGTTTTTGGGCTTCGGTGGATACCGCGACACGAGGAGTGTCGAGCAACGCGTTGGAGCTTAGCGTACTACAAATTCAGAGGTCGAGGACGGCATAAGCAAGTCTTGAGTGAGTCAATGTCTGTAAGTCTTTTGAGTCTCTTGTAAAACCTATTTTGTAGTGGATTTTGTCTAGGCCCAGTCGTCCGAGGTTTTTCCCATTTGGGTTTTCCTCGTACATCGGCGTGTTGTGGTTGGGATTTTCGTATTATACTTTATTAAATCACCTAGATGTATGCTTAGGATGAAATGAATAAAATTGGAATAATTTTATTTTAATTAGTCAAGTTATGAATCCCATTGCATTAATTGAAATTAGTTCTTGAGAACTTGTTAATTTGCTTTTAAATCGATATTGGAGATTATCACTTTATAGTTAATATTAAAATTGGATTGCTTGTGTGTATTCTACGAATTAAACTAAGAACATATAACCTTGCAACTTCAAATTGGTATCAGTGCGAGTTTCTAAAAGTTATTTAGATGAATCCTGGTGGTTATATGGATAGTTTTTCGTCGAATATACTACCTTTGTTTGATGGAACTAATTATACCTATTGGAAAGCACGTATGAAATCCACTCTTAAATCAATTTATGAACATGTTTGGGTCACTGTTGAAAGAGGATGGTCCCCTCCTACTGTGGTTGTTAATGATGAAATTATTTTGACTCCTGTTGAACAGTGGTGTGAGGAAGAACTAAAATGGTGTAACTTTAACTCTAAAGCATTAAATGCCTTATTTGGTGTCATATCTCCTGATGAATTTCTTCGTATAATGATGTATGAAACGTCAAAGGAAGCTTGGAACATTCTCCAAGTTACTCATGAGGGAACTAGTGTTGTTAAAGCGTCTGAACTTCAAAATTTAATTACATAATTTGAAACGATCACCATGAAAGAAACTGAAACATTTGATGAGTTTTATGCTCATTTATCAGACATAGTTAACTCTTGCTTTAACTTAGGTGAAAAAATATCTGAAAATCGTGTTGTCAAGAAAATACTTAGATGTCTTCCTAAACGATTCATTCCTAAAGTCAATGTTCTTAATTCTTTAGGAAACTTAAATACTTTAAAACTTGAAGAACTTGTTGGTGATCTGCAAACTAATGAACTAGATATGTTTCCTAAAGATAACAAAGGAAAAGATAATGGTGTTGCTTTAAAAGTTAAGAAAGTCGATGTGTCTGATTCTGACGAGTCTGACTTTGATCCTGATGATATAGCCTTATTTGCTAAAAAATTTAAAAAATTTCTCAAGTTTAAAAAACAAAACTCTAAATTTGAAAAACCTAAATTTGAGAACAAAAACAAAGGAAGAAATAAAAAATTCAATAATCAGGATCCAAAGAAGTTCATCAAAGATAACTTTAAAAAGGATGATTCGGAGAGGTTCTTTGAATGTGAGGGTCGTGGTCATAGAGCTTTCGAGTGCCCTACAAATCTTACAAGACAAGGCAAAGAAAAAGCTGTTTACAATGCTACTCTAAGTGACAGTGATAATGAGCCTGAAGACTCTGATGACTCTAACCCGTCTAGAAATAATTTCACTGCCTTTATGGAAAGCCACGCTAGTAATTCGAGTGTGTCATACCTTAATGTTGACAATTCCGAACAAAATCTTGAGGTTGTTTCTACTCATTCTACTAGTAGTGATGAAAAAGAGAGTGATAATGATATAGATGAGAGTGAACTACAATCTGCTTATTCTGAACTCTACAATGAATCTCTTCGCATTCAAAAAGTTAACAAAAGATTAACCTTTAAAGTCTTAACTTTAGAAAAAGAGTTGAAAGGCCTGAAGGAGAAGGAGGATTTAGTTAGTCTACTCGAGGCTATTAAGATATCTCTTTCTGAGAAGCTTATCGTGACTGGTAAAGAAAAATGTGACTTAATTATCTCCTTGGAAGGTGTTAACAAAGATCTTAATGAGTCTTTAGAAATTAGAGGATCTCTAGAAGCTAAAATTGCCCAACTTGAAAAGGATCTCGAGTCCTCTCGGGAAGTTAAAGTCACACTCAAGGATAATTCAGGAAGAAGGGGAAAATTATTTCTAGGTCCTGTTTTAGGATATAAGGAGAAAGGTTATTAAGAGAGAACGGGTATAGGATATGAAGAAGGAGATTCATCTAAAGTCAAACCTGAACCAGTAGTTAAGTTTGTTACCAAATCTAATGTTTCTAAAATAAGTCCTACTAAGCAACCTTTAAAAGCTGGCCTAAAACAACCCTATGTGTGCACATATTATCATAAACGGGGCCATCTTAAAGATTTTTGCTACAAGCTTGGAAAGAACTCTCAATTCACAAATTCTAAACAACCCTATAGCTCCTTTGCTAGTCTTAAGAGTCAAGTCAAGTATCTTGTCAATACTTCTAAAAGTCTAATGGAAGAGTTTCTTAGGTTTTCTAAAGTCCAGGGAAAGAATTCTAATTATATGACTAGAGCCAATCAAGGAAAGAAAACAACTCAAGCTTGGGTTAAGAAAAATCATACCAAGAAAGCTTTTGTTGCTCATGTTGCACTGAAGGCTCAAAATACCTCTCAATGGTACTTTAATAGTGGTTGTTCAAGACATATGACAGGTGATAAATCTCTATTTACCACTCTTGAAAACTATAAAGATGGTAAAGTCACTTTTGGGGATGGTAGCAAGTCTCAAATCATGGGTAGAGGATCTATTGAAATCTTCGAGTTTCCTAAACTTGAAAATGTTCTTTATGTTGAGGGTCTCAAGGCTAATTTGATAAGTATTAGACAACTATGTGATGAAAATCTTGATGTGAAATTTAGTCAATCAGAGTGCACCGTCTATGATCAGTCAGGTCAATCTATTTTACAAGGTGTTAGAACTAGTGACAATTACTATGGAATTATTCTTAAATCATCATTAGTTTGCAATAATGCAAAAGCCTCATCTGCCGATCTTTGGCATCAAAGATTAGGTCATGTAAACTTTAGAGATCTTGAGAGACTAGTGACAAAAGAGCTAGTTCGAGGCTTACCGACACTAGGAAATCCGACCTCCACCATTTGCGGGCCGTGTCAATTAGGAAAACAAATTAAGAGTCCTCATAAGAAATTAAACTCTATAACAACATCTCGTGTCTTAGAATTGATACACATGGACCTTATGGGTCCCACTTGTACCGAGAGCATAGGAGGAAAAAGATACATCTTAGTTATGGTGGATGATTTCTCTAGGTACTCTATTGTAGGCTTTCTAAGGGAAAAATCTGAAATAGTTGATTTTCTTACTGTTAAATGTAGAGCTCTTCAAAATCTACACGGTGTTACCATAAACCTCTTTCGGAGTGATAATGGAACCGAATTCAAGGAATCCAGTGTGAATGCCTTTTGTGATGAAATAGGAATAAAACATGAATTCTCGGTCGTTCGAACACCACAACAAAATGCTATAGTTGAAAGAAAAAATCGAACGATCCAAGAAATGGCAAGATCCATGCTCCTAGGAAGAAATGTGCCCCGTAGGTTTTGGGCCGAAGCGGTTAACACTGCATGTCACACTGTAAATAGAGTTTATTTGCGCCCTAACACTAACAAAACTCCTTATAAATTGTGGATGGGTAAGAAATCTAATTTGTCCTATTTTAGAGTGTTTGGTAGTCCATGCTTCTTCAAGATAGAGAACTTCTAGGAAAATTTGACTCAAGGAGTGATGAAGGTATTTTCCTAGGATATTCTCAAAATAGTAGAGCCTTTAGAGTATTCAACTTAAGCAACTCTAAAGTCATGGAATCCATTAATGTTGTCATAAAAGATGATGCTCCGGACACATCAATTGATAATCAGGAAGATTTTTCATGTGAGTGTGATGTTGTGTAAAATGTTAAAAGTATTGAATCTCAAAATGATTTGGTTGTTCCAACTACCGAGAAAAAGGATCCTACTCCTTGGGTGCATAAAAGTCATGACACTTCAAAAATTATAGGAGATCCCGATGTAGGTGTCAAGACTAGGGTGAAATTAGAAAATGAAGTTACCTATCTATGATATACCTCTAAAATTGAACCTAAAAACTTTAAAGAAGCATTAAAAGATGAACATTGGATAAATGCTATGCAAGAAGAACTGATTCAGTTTATAAAAAATGATGTTTGGGAAATAATCCCTAGGCCATCTAATACAAATGTCATTGGCACCAAATGGATTTTCAAAAATAAAATATATGAAAATGGTGTCATTGTTCGAAATAAAGCTAAATTAGTTTCTCAAGGATACACCCAAATAGAAGGTTCTGACTTTGATGAAACTTTTGCTCATGTTGCTAGGTTAGAATCGGTTCGCCTTTTACTCGCAATAGCATGTCACCTTCAATTTTAATTATATCAAATGGATGTAAAAAGTGCCTTTTAAATGGTATTATTCAAGAGGAAGTCTATGTTGAACAACCAAAAGGATTTGAGGACCCAAAACATCCTACTCATGTCTTCTTCCTAAAGAAAGCTCTATATGGCTTGAAACAAGCACCCCGTGCTTGGTATGAAAGACTCACCTCTTATCTCCTTTCTCGTGGCTTTTTTAGAGGGGGAGTTGATATGACACTTACCGTGATGAAAAAGGTATTCTAGTTGCTCAAGTATATGTCGACGACATAGTTTTTGGGTCTACGTGTGATAAACATACTCAAAATTTTTCAAAGGAAATGTACAATGAATTTGAGATGAGTATGGTAGGTGAACTTACTTTCTTTCTAGGTCTTCAAGTTCGTCAACTCAAAAGTGGGATATTTTTGTCCCAAACTAAGTATGCTAAATACCCCGTTAAGAAATTTAAACTCGAATCCGCTAAACATGCTCATACTCCTATGAGTTCATCTATTAAACCTAGTAAGGATACTGACGGAATGGATGTAGAGCATACACTTTTTAGAAGTATGATACGTAGTTTACTTTACCTAACTGCTAGTCATTCGGATATTTCCTTTAGTGTAGGAGTTTGTGCTCGTTATCAAGCTGCTCCAAAAGAGTCTCATTTACTTGCTATCAAACGTATCATCAAATATGTTAGTGGGACCCTGTCTTTTGGAATTTGGTACTCTTTTGACACCAATGATTGTCTATCGGCATACTCAGACGCCGATTGGGCAGGAGATGTTGATGGATGTAAAAGTACATCTGGCGGTTGTTTCTATTTTGGAAGTGCACTTGTCTCATGGATGAGCAAGAAAAAAAATTATATTTCCTTGTCCACGGCGGAGGCCGAATACATTACCGTCGGGAGTTGTTGCACTCAACTCATTTGGATGAAACAAATGTTGGAAGATTACGGTATTTCCCAAGGCACTATGACTATATATTGTGACAATACTAGTGCAATTCATATTTCCCGTAATCCCGTTCAACATTCTAGAACCAAGCATATTAAGATCCGTGAACATTTCATTCGTGACTTGGTTAAAGAGAAAATTGTTTCTCTAAGCTTCGTTCCTACCGATCAATAATTGGTTGATATCTTTACTAAACCTCTAAATTCCCTTAGGTTTGAAAACCTTAGGAAATCAATTGGGGTTTGCTCCATTGATTGAGATCGAATCGATTTATCTAGTTTAGGTTGTTTCTCTTGCATATTTTTATACTTATGAACTAGATTTCTTTTGTATATATTTTATTCACAATCTCAAAAATATTTTTCTTTTATTTTCAAGGAAAACGGGAATGGTTAGAATAGCTTTCAAATTTTTTTTCATATGGCTTTGTGGTCGATGTATTCGGATCACTATCTATTTCCATATCCACGTGGATTTCGATGAGTAGTTAATCCATACCTTGTTTATCTTATGCACAATAGTGCTCTTTTATGATATATAATTTTGTGATTTCCTCACATCTTTGCCTTTTGCACACACCGTACACGAAATATTACGAATATCTTGTATCACATTGTTCTTGCAAAGTGAGATTTGGTGTTGTCTTCTCAATCCTGTCACATTCATTATAAGCAATCGAAATTGTGCATGGTCATCCGTTGCCCGGATTGAAACAAAATGATGATATTCTTTCGGATGGTTTCCTTTTCAAGCAATGGACTCGGGCTGCGAAAAACATAAAAGTTTTTGCGTGAAAAGCCACCATTTGCATTCTCAGTTGTGTAGCTAAAATAGAAGCATTGAAAATGATATATAATTCCAAGGCCAAAATAATAGGCTTGATTGATTCTTCAAAAAGATTAGTCTCAATCTATTGTTGCTCATGGGAGATATAAGTTGAAGATCAATGGGCATGCACATTTCATCGATTTATTGCTTTCTCATTGTGACATTTTTGGCGAGAGAATCATCTATTTTGTATGCTTGTTACATTCGTGTTTAAGTGTTCAATAATATTTCCTTTTTGACACAAGGCTAATATGAGTGAATATTGCTCGTATATATTGTTTGGCATTACGCACTTGTACATTGTTGTGGCTAAAAACTCTCACTAGTATTGTTCACACCCCTACATTTTCGCTCCCACTATTTGGATATGTTGCCACAAGCTAGGATTATTAAAACCTACATTTTGGCATCGTTCTGGCCTTCCCAATTCCTGATATTATGCTATTTTTAACACTATTTTGTGTTATTTTTATTTAAAAAATATTGATTTTCATCAGAAACTCTCGTTCGAACGAGATTTCTAACGACATTTATAACCCTCATTCGGTCACTTCGTTCAAAATGTCGTTCGAATGACAAAATTCGTTCGAACGAACTTCTAACGAGATATCTAACGAATCACTACTGTGACCTCGTTCGAACAACATCACTCGTTCGAACGACCTGCGTTTAAAAGCTGCAGTTACACTTCCCAAAACTGTCGCCTCTCTCTCCACTCACCACGTTTTCCCAAACCCCTCTTTCCCAGATTTTTTTTCTCCCACATCTTCCATTTTCCCTCTCTCTCTCCTCTATCCCTCATTCCCCCTATCTCCCACTCCCTCCTTCTCCCACGATTTTTCCTCCTCATCTCCTCTATTAACCTCCTTTCATTACCCATTTTCTGTGTGGATTTGTGGTGTTCTCCCTCTTCATTTCAAGGTAATTTTTATTCCCTTGCTATATATATATATATATATATAGATAACGATTTATATATACATATACCCATATATATATATTTCTATATCTCTATCTATATATATACTTAGATATTTATTTATATATACATATACCCATATATATATATATATATATGAGTTTGGGTCCTTTTTTTACTCCAAAATCGATTTGTGTTACCCAACATTCATATATATAAATGTGTGTATATTTTTTGGGGGGCATTTTAATTTATCTGATTATATTTCTGATTGCCCCTAGTTAAGCTCTATTCCATGATATTATAAGTTGTTTTTAAACTCAAATTTTTTTAATTTCATGGAATTTATCTTAACTAAGTTTTATTTTTATTTTTTACTTAACGAAGGATGGGTTTATTCCAATTGGTTGTTGGTTTGTTGGTGTGATTGGTGAATTGGTTGGAATTTGTTCGAGTAGGTTCTAGTTTCCGTCGTGTTTACCATGGCCCGTAACCGTCGCCAACGCCGTATCAGCGATTCCCCCGAGGAATGCTCCTCGTTTCTGATGAGGAGACTCATGCCAATGCAGATATACCCGACCTTAGGCTGCGTTGGAGGACCCTCTCTGCACACACTCTTTATCACACACAAGGTTTCGCTACCCGTTCTATCGTTAGGGAGAAAATTATTAATCTCCACTCTCTCCATGGCACCACTGTGCATTCTTGGATTTCTGATTTAGGGTGGGACCCTCCCTTCTCTCTCACGGATGCCGTTTTTCCTGACCTTGTTCGGGAATTTTATTTTGGGATGCACGATAAAAATAATCACATTTATTCTAAGGTGAGCGGTAGGGAGATTATTGTCTCTCCCGACTCGATAGCTCAACTCATCCCCCTACCTAGGGTATCTAATCCCTCCTTCCCTTGGACATCCGATACCTGTCCCGATCCTTCCCCCGTTATCAACACCATTTTTAGGTTCCTCCCTCCCGGCACTGTCACAATCTTCCACAAACATTTACATCCGGATTTTATGGTCCTTAATTGGATCGTATGTGCCTGTCTTCTTCCACGTGCAAACACAACCCAAATAACCAAATAGCACGTGGACCTTATGTTTGGTATTAGCATTTGGGCTCACATCGACCTCCCCGCCTACATCTTTAGTGTCATTCAGACTGTTAGGATACTCCCCTCTAGTCCCGCTCGCCAAGCCCTCCCTTTTGCGGCCATTATTACTCGCTTTTGTCTTACCTCCGGCTGCCCCGGCGTCTCCACCGATATCCTCTTCACCAAATATCAAACCATCGACATGTCCTCGATCAGCCGATCTCGTGGTCATTTGCCCCCGGATACCCCTCACCTCACCCCCTCCACCTCTTCTCACTCCGCCACTTCCTCTCACCCTGCCCCCAGTCGTCCCTTTCCCTCCCGCTCTATCCATCGCCCATCCCCTTCCCATATTCCCGCACCCGTCGATTCGGAGAATTTTTTGTTTGTCCGTTCTCAGAATGAATAGCTTCAGGAGGATCGACGTCAGGACAGGGCGCTTATGCAAGAGCTTTTAGTTTTTATGAAGCAGGACCGCGAGTCACATGCTTGCCGGGAGGAGGCACAAGCGCATCGAGATGAAGCCCGGGAGGAAGCACAAGCGCGTCGAGATGCAACCCAGGCTCGTCGGGACTCTCTCCTTTTAGAGCATCTTGATGCCATTCGTCGTATGGAGATGCGCCGCGGGGCAGGCTCTTCTGGAACCGTCTCTCTTCCCGATGATACTCCACCTGATGCTCTTGGCTCTTGATGTGATTTGTTTTTCATTTCCTGTTTACTTGTATTTGTGAGGATGAGTGGTTGTTTTATTTCATGTATTGTTTTCATTTGGTTTGTATAGTTTCATGTATGAACCTTAACTATTTCCCCTTTCCCTTTACTTAATGAATCCTCATTATTTCCCTTGTCACTCTTATTTCTTCATATTTTTTGATTTGTTGCCTTTTATTCTCTCTATTCTCCTTTATCATGCAGGCCCCTTATCCCTTTGTCTTTTCCGGGCAAAAAGGGGGAGAAACATTCATTAATGGGAATTCACATTTATTAAAGAATTCATATTTAGGGGGAGAATAAATTAATTGGATTTAATATTGGTTTTAATATTGATCATATGCATAATTTAGGGGGAGTTAAATTGGATTTAATATTGATCATATGCATAATTTAGGGGGAGTTAAATTCTAAATATTGAATATTGAGACTTTCATTTACCATTCACAACATATGCTAACACATTGTTCTATATATATTTCATTCTCTACTTCCCCATGTGTTTATGAATTTGTTGTTTCATGTGTGTAGGATACATCTCCTACTTCTTTGCAGCTCGTTAGTCTTGTCTTTGTGTCTGTCTTTTTTTTTTGGGTTTTGGGACGGGCCTTAGAAACGGCTTGACGACTGGATTAGCAAATTCTGTCTTTTTATTTATTTTTTTAATATTCTGTTTTGTCCCATAATAGCCAAAGGGGGAGATTTGTAAGGACATATTTCCAATCGAGTCATCCATTATATTGGCTATATTCCGTTGGACAAAACAATTTTGGGTCATTCTTCATCAAGCATCATTCAACGTAAAGATTCAAGCATCGCATCCAAAGTTCACGCGTCATCAATCAATGTCTGTAAGTCTTTTGAGTCTCTTGTAAAACCTATTTTGTAGTGGATTTTATCTAGGCCCAACCGTCCGAGGTTTTTCCCATTTGGGTTTTCCTCGTATATCGGCGTGTTGTGGTTGGGATTTTCGCATTATACTTTATTAAATCACCTAGATGTATGCTTAGGATGAAATGAATAAAATTGGAATAATTTTATTTTAATTAGTCAAGTTATCAATCCCAATGCATTAATTGAAATTAGTTCTTGCGAACTTGTTAATCTGCTTTTTGTAATACCCCGTATTTCTGAATATTCTATTTAATTAAATTGGAAATTAAATGAGAAAATACGGATTAATTTAAATTACATAAGAGGAGTAATTTAATGAGATTTATTAAAAATTATAATTTTGGAATATTAATCGAGAGATAGTTACCAATTTATATTGCCTCATTATATTTACTTAGTGTGAGTGGTAAATAGTTACTTAACGCGTGTAGACCGTGTTGGGGTGAGAACGAGTAATATTTTTTAAGTGACTCAAATGATAATTTAGAGGTCACAGATGAGTCCGGAAGGGTCAAATTAGTCAAAATAGTATACCCGTGGGTACTAGTTGAGTCTCGGGGTAATTTCGGACTAAACCGAGACCGTTCGGGGGCGTTTTGGTCTTTTAACATGAGAGGGTATGGAGACCTACGAATTTGAGAGCCTTTTATCAGCCGTATGAAAGAGGGGTTAGGGTTAGAAAACCCATGAAAACACACTATATCCATTAGAGATAAGAGAGAAACTATTCTCAAGGCAAAAGAAAGAATTGGGAAGGATTCAAAGGAGATTGTCACCACAAACTTGTTGGGAAGAAGGATTGAAGGAGAAAAACAATGAAACATCATCAACAATCACGAAATCAGGAACCCTCTATCAAGGCAAGTTGTTTATTACAAAGATTATAAAGTTATAATACCCATGTGTATGGTCTTTTGAATGATTTTGTTAAACTAGTATTTTAGAAAGAAAATAACGATATTTATACATGTTGGGATAGGAATTGGATGTAGAATGATGTAACATATGTAGAGGAATAATATTCTGATTTGAATTGATGAGTATTTCGGAATAAAATCTGGGTTTTGAATGAAATTATGGGAAGAACACCATAGTTAGGGTTTTCAAGAAATCTTAGGTTTAATCCACAATTCCTTTAAATAAATGGAGGTTTTGATGTATTTGAAACGTTAGAAATTGTCCTAGTATATGTGGAAATATGTTAGGATCATTGGGTCGAAGTTTGGTGGACTATAATGTAGTTTTGAGATTTTTTAATGGAGGAAGAGTTTAACGAAGAAGACGAACTATGTCTGTCCCTGTTCGATCGATCGATCGATCCCGAATTGTCGATCGATCGACTAGGTTGATCGATCGAACCCAGTAGTCGATCGATCGACGTAAGCTGTTTTTCTTCAAATTTTCCATTTTTAAGGTTTCTTTGATTTCCCGGAGTGAATGTGTATCCTAGGATTTATACTATACTTATATGGGAGTGAGAATAAGACCAGTAGGTATATTGTTGAGGTCCGATAACGCCATTGGGTGTAGGGCTTAGGCTATGGAACGACGAGAATAATCCGATTTGGTAGAGCATCGGGAAATTTGTAATTGAGTTATGAGGCGAGGTAAAGTCAATTCAAGTAATAGACCAGTAGGGTAAGTAATAACTACTGAAATTATATTTGAGGGGTAACTAGGACCCTTAGAGTCGTGTGAATACTCAATAAATGCGATTAATGAGATAAATCGTAAAATGAATATTGTACGGCATATATAAGAGAATAAAATATTACATACGAATATGTTGATAGGTCGGGCGTGTACCTACTGAATTGTATGAACTTTTAGGTTAAGAGAAGTATACCTAAATTACTATGTTAGGGTCGATGAGATATTCCGAACTAACATACGGTTATTATATGTTTGGGGTCGATCTACCATGCCGAACCAAACCTTTGTACTGGTGGCGTGATGAAAGAGTCCGAGCCAGAATTTGTGTATATAAATAATTGGGGTCGATGTATCATTCCGAACCAATTCTTAATTTGTGTATATAAATAATTGGGGTCGATGTATCATTTCAAACCAATTCTTACTTGGGGTCGATGAATCATTCCGAACCAAGAGTCCTTACGTGTGTAAAAAGGAGAAAATAGAAATTACTGATATTTAGTATATATTGTGTGTGAAATATATACTTGATGATATTCTACTTCTGTTTATTAGTAGATTGATATATATTATGCATTTAAAGAATACATACCGAACTGGTAAGTTAAGTAGTGAAACTAAAATTACGAACGTAACATTAGATAGAGAATATCTATTTAGTAAATTAAGTAGTGCAACTTAATTACAAAAGCGGGAAGATAGAAATTGTGATAATTGTAGAAATTTAGTAGTGAAACTAAATGAGGAGTTTTGAAACATAACATAGGTGGATGTTACTTGAGTATTAATTAACCTTCGCGAGATGTTAATGAAATGGATGTACTGTGTGGGCGATACGAGAACTTAAGTATAGGTAAGTTCAGATAATTACTTAGTCCTAGTTAGCTTGGAAGATATGACTAGGTGGGCTAAGTGTAGGACGCTAGGTGTGAACAAAAGATGAGGTGTGAGTAAACTCAAGAGAGTGTACGAGAACCTAACATGTGTAATCAATAATCGCATTTATATACTGATAAACGCTTGCTAAATGTTTTCAAAATGTTTTGAGTACTAACTCTTGCTATAAAATATTTTTAAAACCTTTTAGGTGTCCAGCCACAGGGATGCCATGTACGATGATTTCATTCCAGGGACTCGAAGCTGTAGCACAGTGGATGCTTACAGGATTTTGACTAGATGATATCTCCCATTCATATCTAGTACAGGATCTCACCATATTCTATGTATGAACTTGTAGTCCGGTATCAGTCTCAGATGTTAGTTGCAGATTAGTAGTCGTTCTATTAATGTTTGGTATTTTTAGCCGATGGTTTACTCGGTAATATTCTTGTGTTGTTGTACTTATACTTTGTTGGTTTGAGTTTTAGCATGGTAGTTATTTTACTATTTTTCCGCATGGTTGATCTATCTATTTAAGAAAGATAAAATTTTGGCACCGGCCTAATTTCACTTAGGTGATTAGTAATTAAAAAAGTTTTCGACAGTGATGATAAGAATGAACCATTTGAGAAACCTATTTTAATTTAATAAAGGCCTGATCAACCGATGTTTAATTAGGCGGGGTGTCACAGATGGTATCAAAGCATCAGGTCCTAGTGTTAAGAGGATCTGTACGGCTTTCTACGTTTTCAGCGTATCATTTGATTGATATAGAGGCCTATCTTAGGATTGTTGTACTCCTCTACGTACGTAGTTTACGTTCTCCTGCTTTTTAATATATGTAGTGTCATATATACGAGCTCAATTGGGCATGTTACGTCGAATAATGGCGATAGGACCAGCATTGGCATTGGAAGGACTGCAGGAGGGAGGAGCACGGCATGAAGCATGGGGTGTTCGAGGATGGTAATCATAGGAGAGATGACCGTTGTCGAGGTCTCTCCAAGTGTGAAATTGTATTTAGATGCTGCAAGGGCTGTTGAGGCATAGTAAGCATTTTCCAAGTGTCGTGATGGCAAAGGGGATGCTAATCTAGACCCGCCCAATGCAGTAAGAGTGAGAGGAGTTCTGGAGGGTTTTAATGAGAACGAACCGTAAAAATTTAATAAAACGGCGACTGTACATGTTAACCAATGGAAGTTGAATGCCTAGAGGTCTTGGCATTTAGGATAGAGTAGGAATACCCAGAAGTGAAAATTTGGGTAAAGATTTTTGAAGCAACATGGTGGGGATACCCGTCACCACATCCGGACCGAGGGTCATGTGACACCCTGCCTAATTAAATACCAGGCGATCACTCCTTTATTAAATTAAATCAAGGTAAACAGTTGGTTCATTCTCATCATCACTATCGATAAAAATACGTTTTCCAATTTAACACCCTAAATAATTAAGCTAAGTGTCAATACCATTTTCATACATGCTTTCCAAATTTTATTTAAAGAAAAACATTTGTTTTATTAACAACATTTCTACAATTAAGAATCACACCACAATAAACCTGGAACACAAAGTCCAATAATAATAATACATTCGTCAATCGAATGTCCACATATGAAAACTAAAGTCACCAATACAAACTGAATAAAACCCATCGTAACAATACTGGAAAACTGAAATACAAATGTCCCAACAATAATGAAATAATGGAAAGGGAGACACATGACCAATAAATGAGAATGCTAAAAGTGGAGTCAATAAGGGAAGCCGTCTATGCAAGTAACCTGCAACTCCCACCTAAGCTGCAGTACGTTCCTTTCAAGGGATCCTAAGCAAGACGCCCTTGTGGCTGGGCACCTGAAATATATATATATATATATATATATATATATATATATATATATATATATATATATATATATATATATATATATATACACACAAGAGAGAGAGAGAAAAAGAAATGGGTCAGAGCCCGAAAGTGTGTTTGATTTAAAAATACGTTTAGCAAGTATTTAAATTGATACAGGCCAATGCAACAACATATTAGAGCGACACTCTCTTGAGAAATTCTCACCTCTCTTCTATTGTGCACACCTATCGTGCTAACCTTCCCAACGGTTTATCTTAACATTTTATCATACTAACATTCCCAATAAATTAGCGTATCTTAAACTTACTCATAAGATTTCAAAACCGAACAATATTTTTGGTTTAAAAAAAATACTACCAATTAGTAGCACTACACTTGTTTTAGATTTTATTCATTTATAAAGTTTCCCAGTGACATATTATACTTCCACAAAACAAGTACTTACTATATGTGTCATCAACCATGTCCTACTTATCAAATCACAGTAGGCAGTTCCAAATTTAAAAATTTCATATATATATTAACTACTCGTATAATATATATTATAACAGCACCCCAACTAAATTATGGTGCGTGCATACTCTACTATCCAGAACCCCATATCACTCATATTAAGGGGAATACAATCGGAATCACTCTCGAATTGTATTAACATGAATACACAAACAATATTGAGGCGAAGAATAGATTCCAAGTCTCTGAGAGGATGGCACATGCCTGCGTCTCTTAGGACCGTCTGAACTATCACGTCGATAGCCTGTACCAAGGATATCTATCTTCTAGGCTACAAGTCAATATCCCCCATAAAGGTCCCATCGAGATAAGACTTGTCCCAGCGCGGAAACCTCAGGGATAGCAAGTAGCGTGGGCATGATTTTCACAAGTATATAATATATGTACACACAATCATATAAAGATACCACTTTATCATATTAATATAGGTTCTTCTCGTCACCCATAATTATACCAATTATCCCAAATTTCACATTTATAGAATTATGTAAAAGGTTCCGTTCCTAACCTTAACTCGAAGTGTTTTCTCACTCATTACCTGACACTCGTGGACTATATCCTCACAAATCTGAAATTCAGTAAGTGTCTTTATCAGGTTCCAACGTAACTCTCTTACGCACCTCACCCTTTAAATTTATAAATTTACCAACCCTAAAGTAAATGTCCCATAAATACCATTCTCGTTGAATATTAAAGGTCCCAACATTTATTCCTATGCCCTACTGGTCCTCAATGTCTCCCAAATCATTTTATCAAGAATGACCAAGAATTATATCACGGAAATTTGAATTTAACTAATTTAAAGAGGGAATTAGGAGTCTTCCAGGAGGGGTCGATCGATCGAAGCTTGGGGCTCGATCGATCGAACCTTCGATCGATCAAGCAGGTCTGGGCAAAATTCTGCATAATGAAGTTACGGGTTTCACTAAACTTCTTCATCCCAAACTATGTTTTTCCATTCCAATCGTCCCAAAAATCCTACTATCATCATTATAACATTATACCAGGTGTTTATAACGTAAAGCATGTGTATAACTATCATTAAACATGGATACTTAACTCAAAATCCCATCTAATCATCAAGAACCCTAGAGTTTTCCTTAATCAAGGTTCTAATCTATTTTTACCACAAATTCCTTCTAATATATCATCAAAATTTTGTGGGTTATATTCCTCTACATGTCAAGGGTTCCATAATTTCCATATAATCCAAACTACATGCATTATCCTAACACAAATTTAGTTTTTCTTCCATAGTTTCCATCTCTAAACAATCCTAGACTAATATGAAGATTGCATTAACGAAAATATGCAAGTCAAATATTTGCCTGGGATTTTTGGTATGCAGATTCATGGCTGATTTTGGTATGGCTGCGTTCCTTGTCTCGCGATCTACGCGGTGGTGGTGGTGGCGGTGCAATCCGGTGGCTTTTTGGCCTTGAATTGCCTTGGAGCACTCTCCTCTCTTCTCCAATGGCCGTCACTTGATTTCTGGATATTCTAACCCTAAAAGGCTAACCTAATGGCTGATATAGGTTGCTGAAATTCGTGGGTTTAATTACCCAATTATGTAAAATGACTCAAATGCCCTCCCGGGGTACTAATTAGGCCTAAAAATACCCCGAGACCCAAACTACACCCCCGGGTACACTTTTCTGACTATCTCGACCCTACCGAATGCGTTGGCGCACTCAAAATGACCATACAGACAACTTATAAAATATTCACTTTTTATTTAACCAAATTAGTCCCGACGTGACACGAGCACGTTCCGACTTAAATTTCCGAAATCGTCATTTAATTCACTCATGACATTCAATATAACCAATATAATATATTACTTTGCTCATTAGTAATATTCAACCAATTTCCCATAATTATTAACTCTCGTCACGTTAATAATTATAACATAATTAATTTCCGGATTTTTATTAAATAAATCATTCACATTAAATTTAATAAATCCCCAAATTCATATAGCATAAAAATACGGGGTATTACATACTTCCCCCCTAATAACGGAATTTTGTCCCGAAATTCGAAAAATGAGGCATACCTGGTAAAAACAACTCTGGATATCTCTCGCGCATATCTGCCTCACGCTCCCAAGTGGATTCCTCCACATTATGATGCTCCCACTGGACTCGCACAAGTGGAACTATTTTCGACCTCAATCACCTCTCACTATAGTCTAGAATAGCCACTGGTCTCTCCTCGTAAGAGCTATCAGACTGTAAGTCTATCTCATCTATCGCAATGTGAGTATAGGCCATATCATCCCGAAGATATCGTCTCAACGACGAGATGTGGAATACATCGTGGATGCGATGTAAATGTTCTGGCAATCCCAACCTGTATGCAACCGGTCCAATCCTCTCGATGATGGGAAATGGTCCCACGTACCTTGGAGACAACTTCCCCTTCATCCCGAACCTCATCACTACCTTCATAGGAGATACACGCAATAACACTTGATCTCCCACATTAAACTCTCGGAAGAACCGTTTCGCATCGGCGTAGCTCTTCTGCCTGTCCTGGGCTACCCGAATACGACTCCTGATTATCTCAATCCTCGCGGAGGTCTCCTGAATCACTTCTGGTCCTAGCAACTTGTTGTCCCCCACCTCGATCCAACAAGTTGGAGAACAACAAGGCGTACCATACAAAGCCTCAAATGGAGCCATACCAATCATAAACTGATAAGAGTTATTATAAGCAAACTCTACCAGTGGAAGATGTGGCTCCCAACCTCCTCCAAAATCGAGAACACACATGCATAGCATATCCTCTAACATCTTATTAGTACGCTCTGTCTGTCCATCTGTCTGTGGGTGGTAAGATGAACTCAACCTCAACTCAGTACCCATAGCCTCCTTAAAACTTTTCCAGAAACGTGACACAAAGATCTTGTCTCTATCTGACACAATATTCAGGGTTATCCCGTGTAATATGACAATCTCCGCGATGAACAATTGAGCATACTGACCTGTGGTATAATCTGTCCGCATCGGCAAAAAATGAGCCACCTTGGTCAAACGGTCTATAATCACCCAGATAGAATCGTGGCCCCGCTGTGATGTAGGCAACCCTGTAATGAAATCCATGGAAATACTCTCCCACTTCCACGCGGGTACTTTCAATGGCTGAAGCAAACCTGATGGTTTTTGATGGTCCACCTTCACCAGCTGGCAGGTAGAACACTTGGACACGAACTCTGCGATGTCCTTCTTTATCCCACTCCACCAGTATTGTCGCCTCATATCCTGGTACATCTTATCGCCTCCCGGATGTACTACAAATCGGGACCCATGAGAATGAGTCATCACTGCATGACGTAATTCTGATCCTTCTGGAACTACCAATCTCCCATTAAACCGTAAACCTCCATCAGAACTAACAGAATAGGACTCAGCACCCTCGGCTAGAAGTCGCACAATCTGCTCCTGGCAAAACGGGTCTGTGGTATGTGCCTGTATCACCCTCGTAACAATCTCGGGGGTGACTGACATCACAGATATGAAAGAACGTGCCACTACGTCCTGGTGACCCAACTCCTTCCTTTTTGCTTTCCAGACGTCCGCTACATCGTCTACCAGTCTACGGCTCAACGCATCAGCAACTACGTTGGCCTTCCCCGGATGATACTGTATATCGAACTGGAAGTCTTTAACAAACTCTAACCATCTGCGCTGACGCATATTCATCTCTCGCTGAGTGAACAGGTACTGCAGTGACTTATGGTCTGTGAACAAACGGAATTTATCCCCCAATAAATAGTGCCTCCATATCCTCAAAGCAAAGACGACCGCTGCTAACTCCAGGTCGTGGGTGGGGTAATTCTTCTCATGCGGCTTAAGCTTGCGGGAAGCAAAAGCTATAGCCTTCTCCTCCTGCTGAAGTACTCCCCCAAGTCCCCGTAAGGACGCATCGGTGTAAACCAGGTACTCTACACCCGGCTTTGGTAGCGCAAGGACTGGCGTTGAAGTAAGATTGTCTTTCAGATCGTCGAAAGCCAACTGACAAGCGTCATCCCAAACATATGGTACCCCTTTGCGAGTCAGATTCGTCAATGGACCCGCTATTTTGGAGAATCCCCGAATGAATCTCCTGTAGTAATCGGCTAACCCCAAGAAACTACGCACTTCTGTCGGTGTCGTGGGCTATCCCCACTCCCTCACCGCTGACACTTTGCTCGGGTCAACTGCAATCCCCTGCTCAGAAACAACATGGCCCAAGAACTGTACCTCTCGCAACCAGAATCCACACTTCTCGTACTTAGCATACAACTGATGCTCTCGTAGAGTCTGAAGAACCTGCCTCAAGTGCTCGGCATGCTCCTCCTCGGAGTGTGAATATATCAAGATGTCATCTATGAAGACGATGACAAACTGATCCAAGAACTCTCTGAATACTCGATTCATCAAGTCCATGAAAACGGCTCGGGCATTTGTGAGTCCGAACGGCATCACCCTGAACTCATAGGACCCATATCTCGATAAGAAGGCAGTCTTTGAAACATCCTTCTCTCTAATACATAACTGATGGTACCCCGACCTCAGATCTATCTTCGAAAAGAAAGTTGCGCCCCTCAGTTGGTCGAACAGATCATCGATTCGAGGTAATGGATATTTATTCCATATCGTGACCTTGTTCAGCTCCCGGTAGTCCACACACAATCTCAGTGAACCATCTCTCTTCTTCACAAACAAGACTGGAGCGCCCTAAGGTGAGGTACTCCTACGAATAAAGCCCTGGCCTAACAGCTGCTCTATCTGATCTCGTAGCTCTCGCATCTCTGCCGGAGCCATACGGTACGGTGCGCGTGCTATAGGTCTCGTATCTGGCAATAAATCTATAACAAAGTCTATCTCACGACTGGGCGGTAGGACTGGTATCTCCTGAAACACATCGGAATACTCCCTGACAACAGGGATTGAATCTAGAGGAATTACAACCTCCTTAGAGGTATCCTCCTCTATGTAATACAAATGAGCGGTCGAACCTCCCTCTGGGCGAGGCATCGCCATTACAAACATCTCTTGCCCCGGAATGGCAAAAATAATGCTCCCACCGAAGCAATCGATCATGGCTCTATAAGCTGCGAGCCAATCCATACCAATAATCACATCATGCTCGTGCATGTCTAAGACTAACATGTCTGCAGGTAATACTAAACTACCAATCTTTACTCCCACTCCCCGGCATATAAAGAAAAAAATGAACCATTCTCTAGTGGTGAGTTTATGTACGTTACAGTGCTCCCTACTGTGGTTAATATCCCTAAGGTCTTCGCATAATATGTTGCTATAAAAAATGCGTTGCCCTAGTAACAAATAGAATTCGACCCAAAGTTCCATGGATAGAAAACATACCCCAAATCGCGGGTGGTTCCTGTGGGGCTGCTGCCTGGTGGAAATTATAGATATGTCTGTACTGTAACTGCCCATGCTGCACCGGTGCTACTGAAAAGGTTGGTAGGTTTAGTACCTGAGATAGTGCTGGGAGAGCGACTGGAAAAAGTGGCCCCTGTGGCTTCTCACGGGCACATTATTGCTGTGAGGCCCTAACACCCTCTAGGCAATCCTGGCGTTTATGGCCATGCGTGCCACACACAAAACATTTGCCTCCGAAGTTACTCCCCCTCTGACCCTACTGCTGTTGGTGTCGGCCTTGTTGACTTGGGACTTTATTCCTCTTTCGAAACTGCTTCACTTTACCATGTTGTTGACAAGAACTGACCCGGTCGTGGGTAGTTTGCTGTCATAATTTCGGAGTCTTCGCACATTTGTCAGCTTTAGTCACATGCATTTGGCTAACCTCTCTAGGTCTTTCGCCTTCTTTAAGTTGCATGATGCGTTCTTGGTATTGTAAAATTGCAACGGTAACTGCTAGTGCCACGATACCTGCTAACTCGACGGTTGATATTCTCTCTGGGGTTACCTGAGGTGTGAGTCGATCTTGCTCGTTGACTCCCTCAACCGTTTTAGCTAGTTCTTTACGAAGGTCCCTCTGAAAATTTAAATGAATTTGGATGAGTTCATCATTCAAATAAACAAATCGCAGAAGCACGAATTCCCAATATATAGAGATGAACACAACATTCCTAGTATTAGGGCTTTATATCAAAGAAAGCAGCGCTGAAAGCCTAATAATCTGTACAGATCCTAAAGGACACTAGAACCTGATGCTCTGATACCACCTGTGACACCCTGCCTAATTAAATACCGGGCGATCACTTCTTTATTAAATTAAATCAAGGTAAACAGTTGGTTCATTCTCAGCATTACTGTCGATAAAAATACGTTTTCCAATTTAACACCCTAAATAATTAAGCTAAGTGTCAAAACCATTTTCATACATGCTTTCCAAATTTTATTTAAAGAAAAACATTTGTTTTATTAACAACATTTCTACAATTAAGAATCACACCACAATAAACCTGGAACACAAAGTCCAATAATAATAATACATTCGTCAATCGAATGTCCACATATGAAAACTAAAGTCACCAATACAAACTGAATAAAACCCATCGTAACAATACTGGAAAACTGAGATACAAATGTCCCACCAATAATGAAATAATGGAAAGGGCGACACATGCATAATAAATGAGAATGCTAAAAGTGGAGTCAATAAGGGAAGCCATCTATGCAAGTAACCTGCAACTCCCACCTAAGCTGCAGTACGTTCCTTTCAAAGGATCCTAAGCAAGACGCCCTTGTGGCTGGGCACCTGAAATATATACATATATATACAAGAGAGATAGATAAAAAGAAACGGGTCAGAGCCCGAAAGTGTGTTTGATTTAAAAATACGTTTAGCAAGTATTTAAATTGATACAGGCCAATGCAACAACATATTAGAGCGACACTCCCTTGAGAAAATCTCACCTCTCTTCTATTGTGCACACCTATCGTGCTAACCTTCCCAACGGTTTATCTTAACATTTTATCATACTAACCTTCCCAATAAATTAGCGTATCTTAAACTTACTCATAATATTTCAAAACCGAACAATATTTTTGGTTTAAAAAAAATACTACCAATTAGTAGCACTACACATGTTTTAGCTTTTATTCATTTATAAAGTTTCCCAGTGACATATTATACTTCCACAAAACAAGTACTTACTATATGTGTCATCAACCATGTCCTACTTATCAAATTACAATAGGCAGTTCCAAATTTCAAAATTTCATATATATATTAACTACTCGTATAATATATATTATAACAGCACCCCAACTAAATTATGGTGCGTGCATACTCTACTATCCAGAACCCCATATCACTCATATTAAGGGGAATACAATCAAAATCACTCTCGATTTATATTAACATGAATACACAAACAATATTGAGGCGAAGAATAGATTCCAAGTCTCTAAGAGGATGGCACATGCCTGCGTCTCTTAGGACCGTCTGAACTATCACGTCGATAGCCTGTACCAAGGATATCTATCTTCTAGGGTACAAGTCAATATCCCCCATAAAGGTCCCATCGAGATAAGACTTGTCCCAGCGCGGAAACCTCAGGGATAGCAAGTAGCGTGGGCATGATTTTCACAAGTATATAATATATGTACACACAATCATATAAAGATACCACTTTATCATATTAATATAGGTTCTTCTCGTCACCCATAATTATACCAATTATCCTAAATTTAACATTTATAGAATTACGTATAAGGTTTCGTTCCTAACCTTAACTCGAAGTGTTTTCTCACTCATTACCTGACACTCGTGGACTATATCCTCACAAATCTAAAATTCAGTAAGTGTCTTTATTAGGTTCCAACGTAACTCTCTTACGCACCTCACCCTTTAAATTTATAAATTCACCAACCCTAAAGTAAATGTCCCATAAATACCATTCTCTTTGAAGATTAAAGGTCCCAACATTTATTCCTATGCCCTACTGGTCCTCAATGTCTCCCAAATCATTTTATCAAGAATGACCAAGAATTATATCACGACAATTTTAATTTAACTAATTTAAAGAGGGAATTATGAGTCTTCCAGGAGGGGTCGATCGATCGAAGCTTGGGGCTCGATCGATCGAACCTTCGATCGATCGAAGCTCTAGGCTCGATCGATCGATCAAGCAGGTCTGGGCAAAATTCTGCAGAATGCAGTTACGGGTTTCACTAAATTTCTTCATCCAAAACTATTTTTTTCCATTCCAATCGTCCAAAAAATCCTACTATCATCATTATAACATTATACCAAGTGTTTATAACGTAAAGCATGTGTATAACTATCATTAAACATGGATAATTAACTCAAAATCCCATCTAATCATCAAGAACCCTAGAGTTTTCCTTAATCAAGGTTCTAATCTGTTTTTACCCGAAATTCCTTCTAATATATCATCAAAATTTTGTGGGTTATATTCCTCTACATGGCAAGGGTTCCAGAATTTCCATATAATCCAAACTACATGCATTATCCTAACACAAATTTAGTTTTTCTTCCATAGTTTCCATCTCTAAACAATCCTAGACTAATATGAAGATTGCATTAACGAAAATACGCAAGTCAAATACTTGCCTGGGATTTTTGGTATGTCAATTCACGGCTGATTTTGGTATGGCTGCGTTCCTTGTCTCGCGATCTACGCGGTGGTGGTGGCGGCGGTGCAATCCGGTGGCTTTTTGGCCTTGAATTGCCTTGGAGCTCTCTCCTCTCTTCTCCAATGGTCGTCACTTGATTTCTGGATATTCTAACCCTAAAAGGCTAACCTAATGGCTGATATAGGTTGCTGAAATTCGTGGGTTTAATTACCCAATTATGTAAAATGACTAAAATGCCCTCCCGGGGTACTAATTAGGCCTAAAAATGCCCCGAGACCCAAACTACACCCCCGGGTACACTTTTCTGACTATCTCGACCCTACCGAACGCGTTGGCGCACTCAAAATGACCATACAGACAAATTATAAAATATTCACTTTTTATTTAACCAAATTAGTCCCGACGTGACACGAGCACGTTTCGACTTAAATTTCTGAAATCGTCATTTAATTCAGTCAGGACATTCAATATAACCAATATAATATATTACTTTGCTCATTAGTAATATTCAACCAATTTCCCATAATTACTAACTCTCGTCACGTTAATAATTATAACATAATTAATTTCCGGATTTTTATTAAATAAATCATTCACATTAAATTTAATAAATCCCCAAATTAATATAGCATAAAAATACGGGGTATTACAGGTCAGTATACAAATAGAGGGACGTTACGTATAGTTTAATCGTAAATTCCTCCAATGATGGTTCAGAAGCGCAGTGAATGGAGATTTCTGAAACCATCACGTGAGAGCCTAGTAGAGGCCAACTATGGGAGAGAAATTTATCTGTTAGAGTGAACTTGTACCCTGTGAGATAGGTACAAGGAAAAAGAGCCCTTGAGAGAATGGACTCTCGAGTTGTCGTTTGCAAGATTGGTAAAACTCTTCTTGGACGACCTATGTGTATGAAGGCAGTATGGAGCTTCTTATAAGGTTGAGGTAAATGCTCCAAGGTGGGCGGAGCTAAAAGAGTTTAAGGATTTAGTCAGAGTAAGACTGAATGTAATGGGGCTAGTGCAAGCCATAAGTGGGAACCCACTAAGGGATTCATTGATTTGATCCTAAGTCGGGACTGTTAATTCTAATAGTGCGTTCCTTGGTCAGCGAAACTAAGTGAACCCTGATGATAGTGTTAAAAATCAAGGTTATCAAGTCCGAGAGGAGGAATACCCTAAACTAGTCGGTGTGGCCTGAAATAAGGGGATTTATGAAAAGATGTCTTATGTGGGACGTAAGACCACGCATGTTAATCTTGTTCGAAGTTATTTAAGGAAATAATAACTCCGATAAGTTTTGCATTCCGGAGAGGACAAGCGTGTTATGTTCGGGAACCAGTTGAATCACCAGAGCGATGGGTAAATGGTATATGAGTTTTAGCCTCGAGTGAATGGGGTATATGACGATGCCTCACCTGAAAGAGGGTCGAGCTGTTATTTTTCATTAATATGTGGGAGACTCCAGAGACTATGGATGTCTCATTGTGATTGATTCCGGTGTATAGGAACCTTAATGATGTGATTCAAGGTATATCGTATGACCGCTGGGCGGAGAGATCAAGCTCGTTGTTGTAACAAGAGCTAAGGACTTAGTGATAGTATAAGTGCAGTGCCACTTGACTCCTTTAGAGATGAAGGAGTATAGTTGTACCTATTGTTGGGGGGTGGAATTTGAGTATCTCGACTATGTGTTGTTCCGGTAATGCTCCGTAAAAATGCATTGGGAGAATTCCCTTGTTTATGTTCGGTTGCGAAGGGGGATACAACTAAATTTTTATGCACGTCGGGAGAAGAGACGTTAGATGCTATGGCATCAGTGGATCCGGTAGTGTTGTGGGGAAACATTAAAAAGCTCATCTCATCACGAAGGGATAAGTCGGACTTTGTGGACAAGAATTTGATTTTTTGTCTATAGGGGATTGAGAATACCCGCAAGATTGTAGTCACGCCGTGAAGACAAGGCGAGAGTGAGGAAAAGTGTGTCACGAGTGCGACAGTTGCAATGTTTTGCAAATGTGCACGGAGAAAAGGGTATATGGGCTCCCTAGTTAATTTTCTTTATTAATCACTTGAGAAAGAGGGATGCGGTTAATTATTTATTAAGTACGCTAATGGGGGAAGTTACGGCTAGTCGTGTTGATGAAATGGATTGAATGTCTTGGGAGATATAGACGGTAATCCAAGATTTTATGTGCTGAGAGAGCCAGCACACCCTATGGGATAAAAGTCGGTGGGAAGCCGTTCAAAAGTTATCTCCTGATATGGGAGGCCTAACTGTTATGAAGGAATGAGGCAAGGTTCTACTTAACTGAGTGTTGAGGGTGACTTACGCGTTACTAAAATGTTGATTCTTATAAGATAATCAACCCTAAAGGTGCGCCAATTACGAAGAGTGCACGGATTGTAAAGTATAATATACCCGGAGTGAAAGGGTAATAGAGTACCACTTGAAGAAAGATGATGTAAGTGGGAAGCAGTGTTGAGGAAGAGACATAGTGATATTGTCTCCAGACGCACCACTAGTTAATAGAGAAAGATGGGCACGAAATGATCAACCGAAAATTTGGTAGTGAACCTACGTTCCAATGATGGAATGAGGAGATAGACTTATATATTATTTATGGGTTGTGAACATCATAACTAAACCAAATTTCGTTGGGATAGCGGAATGGGTTGACCGGGATGAATTAGTATGTAGTTAAAAAGGAAGAGTGCACAAGTACACGGTGCCGTTCTACATGGTTGTGAATCAGGATAATATCCTAAAACCCCACCATGTGAGAGATAGTAAGGGAGTACTAGAGATAAAGTTTAATTTTGAGTATGTTGTGTCGCCTACGACTCAATGTTAGTGAGAAAAGATGATAATACGCCCTTACGATAGTGGAATTTTGGAGAAGCCCACTGAACAATTCATCGGTTGAATGTATACCTATACGAGCATATTTATAGGTAGTGTGAGTGCCTATATGGACTGTACATAAGGATTAGGTTCGTGGGTACCTATTACGAACAATACATGTACTTCGAGGTGTGGTTCGAGGAGAAATTCCAAACTCTTAGTCCTTAACGCGTGGTATGAGGACATTCTATTGGGGTATGGCATTTTAGAATATATGAAGTGTGAAAGATATGGCTCACAAATTGTCTACTCATGTGCAATGAGATATATATATTTATATTGTGCTCGAAGTGTGATTCCGAGACAATATAACCAATCACTATTGGTGATCGAGGTGGGATTCCGAGCCAATAACCCCAAAAGTGTTATAAAAGGTGGGTGATTATAAAATAAGTGTTGATAGTATATGTTATGTGTAAGATATATATACCTTATGATTTTCCTACTTATGTGCAATAATAAGTATGCTTAAATTTTGTATTGGGGTCGATGATGTTCCGGACCAATACATGAAGGATCGATTTGGGGTCGATGATTTTTCGAACCAAATCGATGATTAATTTGGTACAACGGAAGGTCTGAACCAACATATTCATTACATTTACCTTGGGGTCGAGGGATTTTCGGACCAATGTAAATGATAGGATGATTGGGGCCGATGATTTTGCCGGACCAATTTCCCCTTATAGTATATATTATGTGTGAAATATATACCTTATAATATTCTACATATGAGTGATAGTAGACACATAGATGTTATATATAGAGATATAAATCAAAAGAGTAAATTAAGTTGGGAGGAACTTAATTTCAAGAGTTAACGTTAGATTGGGAAAAATCTATGGAGAAATTAAGTAGTGAGACTTCATTATGATATATGCGGCATGGGTAACATGCGATAAGAATTTATAGGTACCGTTAGGATGTTATGATTTGGTTTTGGGTATTAGAGGATGCAATGATATTTAAGGTCCTTAGCCTTAATACCGGCCTTATCCGAATTTCGAGGACGAAATTCCTTTGCAAGGGGGGAAGTATGTAATACCCCGTATTTCTGAATATTCTATTTAATTAAATTGGAAATTAAATGAGAAAATACGGCTTAATTTAAATTACGTAAGAGGAGTAATTTAATGAGATTTATTAAAAACTATAATTTTGGAATATTAATCGAGAGATAGTTACCGATTTATATTGCCTCGTTATATTTACTTAGTGCGAGTGGTAAATAGTTACTTAACGCGTGTAGATCATGTTGGGGTGAGAACGAGTAATATTATTTAAGTGACTCAAATGATAATTTAGAGGTCACAGATGAGTCCGGAAGGGTCAAATTAGTCAAAATAGTATACCCGGGGGTACTAGTTGAGTCTCGGGATAATTTTGGACTAAACCGAGACCGTTCGGGGGCGTTTTGGTCTTTTAACATGAGAGGGTATGGAGACCTACGAATTTGAGAGCCTTTTATCAGCCGTATGAAAGAGGGGTTAGGGTTAGAAAACCCATGAAAACACACCATAGCCATTAGAGATAAGAGAGAAACAATTCTCAAGGCAAAAGAAAGAATTGGGAAGGATTCAAAGGAAATTGTCACCACAAACTTGTTGGGAAGAAGGATTGAAGGAGAGAAACAATGAAACATCATCAACAATCATGAAATCAGGAACCCTCTATCAAGGAAAGTTGTTTATTACAAAGATTATAAAGTTATAATACCCATGTGTATGGTCTTTTGAATGATTTTGTTAAACTCATATTTTGGAAAGAAAATAATGATATTTATACATGTTGGGATAGGAATTGCATGTAGAATGATGTAACGTATGTAGAGGAATAATATTCTGATTTGAATTGATGAGTATTTCGGAATAAAATCTGCGTTTTGAATGAAATTATGGGAAGAACACCATAGTTAGGGTTTTCAAGAAATCTTAGGTTTAATCCACAATTCCTTTAAATAAATGGAGGTTTTGATGTATTTGAAACGTTAGAAATTGTCCTAGTATATGTGGAAATATGTTAGGATCATTGGGTCAAAGTTTGGTGGACTATAATGTAGTTTTGAGATTTGTTAATGGAGGAAGAGGTTAACGAAGAAGACGAACTACGTCTGTCCCTGTTCGATCGATCGATCGATCCTGAATTGTCGATCGATCGACTAGGTCGATCGATCGAACCCAGTAGTCGATCGATCGAAGTAAGGTCTTTTTCTTCAAATTTTCCATGTTTAAGGTTTCTTTGATTTTCGGTAGTGCATGGGTATCCTAGGATTTATATTATACTTATATGGGAGTGAGAATAAGACTAGTAGGTATATTGTTGAGGTTCGATAAGGCCATTGGGTGTAGGGCTTGGGCTATGGACCGACGAGAATAATCCGATTTGGTAGAGCATCGGGAAATTTGGAATTGAGTTACGAGGCGAGGTAAAGTCAATTCAAGTAATAGACCAGTAGGGTAAGTAATAACTACTGAAATTATATGTGAGGGGTAACTAGGACCCTTAGAGTCGTGTGAATACTCAATAAATGCGATTAATGAGATAAATCGTAAAACGAATATTGTACTACATATATAAGAGAATAAAATATTACGTACGAATATGTTGATAGGTCGGGCGTGTACCTACTGAATTGTATGAACTTTTAGGTTAAGAGAAGTATACCTAAATTACTATGTTAGGGTCGATGAGATATTCCGAACTAACATAGGGTTATTATATGTTTGGAGTTGATGTAACCTGCCGAACCAAACCTTTGTACTGGTGGCATGATGAAAGAGTCCGAGCCAGAATTTGTGTATATAAATAATTGGGGTCGATGTATCTATCCGAACCAATTCTTAATTTGTGTATATAAATAATTGGGGTCGATGTATCATTCTGAACCAATTCTTACTTGGGGTCGATGAATCATTCCGAACCAAGAGTCCTTACGTGTGTAAAAAGGAGAAAATAGAAATTACTGATATTTAGTATATGTTGTGTGTGAAATATATACTTGACGATATTCTACTTCTGTGTATTAGTAGATTGATATATATTATGTATTTAAAGAATACATACCGAACTGGTAAGTTAAGTAGTGAAACTTAAATTATGAACGTAACATTAGATAGAGAATATCTATTTAGTAAATTAAGTAGTGCAACTTAATTACAAAAGCAGGAAGATAGAAATTGTGATAATTGTAGAAATTTAGTAGTGAAACTAAATGAGGAGTTTTGAAACATAACATAGGTGGATGTTACTTGAGTATTAATTAACCTTCGCGAGATGTTAATGAAATGGATGTACTGTGTGGGAGATACGAGAACTTAAGTATAGATAAGTTCAGATGATTACTTAGTCCTAGTTAGCTTGGAAGATATGACTAGGTGGGCTAAGTGTAGGACGCTGGGTGTGCACAAAAGATGAGGGGTGAGTAAACTCAAGAGAGTGTACGAGAACCTAACATGTGTAATCAATAACCGGATTTATATTGTGATAAACGCTTGCTAAATGTTTTCAAAATGTTTTGAGTACTAACTCTTGCTATAAAATATTTTCAAAACCTTTTAGGTGTCCAGCCACAGGGATGCCATGTATGATGATTTCATTCCAGGGACTCGAAGTTGTAGCACAATGGATGCTTACAGGATTTTGACTAGACGATATCTCCTATTCATATCTAGTACAGGATCTCACCATATTCTATGTATGGACTTGTAGCCCGGTATCAGTCTCAGATGTTAGTTGCAGATTAGTAGTCGTTCTATTAATGTTTGGTATTTTTAGCCGATGGTTTACTCGGTAATATTCTTGTGATGTTGTACTTATACTTTGTTGGTTTGAGTTTTAGCATGGTATTTGTTTTACTATTTTTCCTCATGGTTGATCTATCTATTTAAGAAAGATAAAATTTTGGCACCGGCCTAATTTTCACTTAGGTGATTAGTAGTTAAAAAAGTTTTCTACAGTGATGCTAAGAATGAACCATTTGAGAAACCTGTTTTAATTTAATAAAGGTCTGGTCAACCGATGTTTAATTAGGCGGGGCGTCACACTTTTAAATTGATATTGGAGATTATCACTTTATAGTTAATATTAAAATTGGATTGCTTGTATGTATTCTACGAATTAAACTAAGAACATATAACCTTGCAACTTCACTATATAATGAGATTGAGATAACGCTAAAGAATTATCCTTTCTCACAATTTTGATTCCTAAAATCACATCAGCTTCTCCAAGATCTTTCATTTCAAATTTTGATGAAAGAAACTTTTTGGTTTCTTCAACATATTTGAGATTAGACCCAAATATTAACATGTCATCCACATATAAGAAAATAATAACACCATCACCATTTTCAAATTTACTATATATACATTTGTCGGCGTCATTAACTTTAAATCCATGGGATATAACAATATTATTAAACTTCTCATGCCATTGCATAGGGGCTTGTTTAAGGCCATAAAGAGATTTAACCAATTTACACACTTTCTTTTCTTGCCCAGGCAAAACAAACCCTTCGGATTGTTCCATGTAAATCTCATCTTCTAAATCACCATTTAAAAATGCAGTTTTAACATCCATTTGATGAATAACTAAATTGTGAATAGAAGAAAGAGATATTAATACCCTAATGGAAGTAATTCGAACAACAGGAGCATATGTATCAAAGTAATCAATTCCATATTTTTGCTTATAGCCTTTAGCAACTAGTCTTGCCTTAAATTTATTTATAGAACCATCCGGATTTAATTTTCTTTTAAATATCCATTTTCACCAAATAGGTTTAGCCCCGGGGGGAAGATCGGAAATAACCCAAGTTTGATTTGACAAAATTGAATTCATTTCATCATTTATTGCTTCTTTCCAAAAGACAGCATCTCTAGATGTTACCGCTTCATGAAATGTGGTCAGTTCATCTTCTACATTAAGAACAAATTTAGTTTTGTTCTTAGTCTCATTTAAATCCCCTTCAACTAAATAAATAATAAAGTCAGGCCCAAATATTTTTTCAGTTCTTTGTCTTTTACTCCTTCGTGGTTCAACGTCATTCATTGTTTTCGAAGAAGATATAGGTTGTGAATTTTCTTCTAAATTTGAGGAGTCAACAGTCGGATTATTATTTTCTAAACCTTGATTCAAAGTACTAAACTTTGTTAGATGTTCAAAGAATTGCACATCTACCGACTCAATGATTTCTTGAGTTTCAAGGTTTAAAAAACTATAAGTCGTACTGTTACTAGAGTATCCAATAAAAACACATTTGTAAGTACTATTTTCTAGTTTAGGTATTTTAGGTTCGTGTTTTTTTACATAAGCAAGACATCCCCAAACTTTAAGACGTCTAAGATTAGGCTTACGATTAAACCATAATTCATATGGTGTAATATCCTTATTTTTCAATGGAACTCAATTTAAAATATAACATGCGGATAAAACAGCTTCTCCCCACATCGACAAAGGTAAACCCTAACTGATTATTATTGAATTTATCATTTCAACTAAAGTCCTATTTTTCCTTTCCGCCGTTCCATTTTGTTGTGGCGTATATGGCGCCGTAACTTGATGGATTATCCCATGAGTATTACAAAATTGTATAAACTCACTCGGGTAATATTCACCGCCCCTATCGGATCGTAGGACTTTAATTTTCCGATTTTGTTGAGTTTCAACTTCTGCTTTAAAAATTAGGAATTTCTCGAAAACTTCATTTTTACTTTTAAGTAAATATTTATATGCATACTTAGAGTAATCATCAATGAAAGTTAAGAAATATTTACTTCCACCACGAGTCATATTACTCTTCATATCACATACATCACTATGAATAAGATCAAGCATTTTGGATTTCCTCTCAACAGATTTTAACGACTTTCTAGTTATCTTCGATTGAGCACAAATTTCACATTTAGAAAAGTTATCAAATTTACAATCCGAGATTAAGCCTAGATTAGTCATATTTTTTATACTTCTATAATTCACATGACCTAATCTACTATGCCATAAAGAAATAGACTCAACCATATAAGCAGAACTAATATCATTGATTACATTAATTTTAATCATGCCATTACAAGAGTACCTTTTGCCAATAAATTGACCATTCTTAGACAAAACAAACTTATCAGACTCATACACTAGTTTGAAACCTCTCTTATTGAGAAGGTCCCCAGACACAAGATTTTTACACATATTAGGTACATGAAGTACATCAATTATAGTAAGTGTCTTTCCAAAAGTTAGCTTCAATTCCACTGTGCCTTTTCCAACTACATTGGTGCGAAGATTATTTGCCATCTTCACTTCTTTTCCATCAATTTCTTGATATGTTTTGAATGAAGAGCGGTCTTTGCATATGTGGACCGTTGCGCCGGTATCCAGCCACCATCCACTTTCATTATCAATTGAATTTGCTTCGCAACCAGTAGCAATAAGATCTTCAACATTGTTGGTTTCCTTCGACCCTTGTTTTTCCTTAAATGCCTTCTTTTTAAGACAACATTCTCGAGAATAATGGCCCGGTTTGTCACAGAAGAAACATTTTCCCTTCTTTTTCTTATTTGCGCCTTGGTTCTTGAATTTCGAATCATTCTTTGCTTTAAATTTTGAGTCTTTGGTAATCTTGGATTTTTTATCCTCAACCATATTAGCTTTTGAATGACCCTCACCTTGTTCATCCTTCTTTTCTCGAATACGAGTATCATCTTCAATACGAAGGTGACGAAGAAGGGATTCCACAGTATAAGTCTTTTCATCATGATTAATTTTCTTCTTAAATCCATTCCAAGAGGATGGAAGTTTTGAAACAATCACCCCTACTTGAAATTCATCTTGAAGATTAATACCAGCGGCTTTAAGCTCACCAACAATTTGTTCGAGTTCATGGACTTGTGCAATGACAGATTTATCATTACTCATTCTAAAATTCATATAGTTTGAAATTAGAAACTTATGGTTGCTCGCTTCCTCGTTTTGATACTTTGTCTCCAAAGCCTTCCATAATTCCTTTGCCGTCGGAATCATTCGATGAGCGATATAAACAGTTTGGGACAAAGCATTGAGGATGTGTCCTCGACACATAAATTCCTCTTCTTTCCTCTTCACACGTTTTTGCTTTATTTCTTCGGTGTCTTCGGGTGTGGGCTCGGGAATTTGTTCAAGGTTATCATCTATAATGTATGCAAGTTTTAGTGATGTGAGGAAGAACATAACTTTCTCTTTCCAACGGGTGAAATTTTCGCCATCAAAACGGTCGAGTCGGATTAAGTCTTAAGTCATGACTTGGATAGACCGTGCCACAGTTCCTTCCATTTGAGTGGAGTAATAAGAATAAATGTTCGCCAAAACTGTTGGAGTTTTATTATGGAAAGAACGAAATATATTAATTAATTTCTGCCAGGCACATTCTTAGAACGCTTTCTTTTAGGCAAAATTTCTCCTAATTCGGTTAAGACAGAACCAGAACCGCGAGTACACTATGGGTTTTATAGAATCTGCCTTTAGGATACAATGCAGTGTATGGACGGTTGTTTGATTCAAACTATTTACCGTTTGATCAAATCGAGAACACTCTGAATTTGTAAAAGTATAGAGGACGGAGAGAAGAGAAACTAGCAATTTTCGGTGTCCAAAACAGAGGTCTGGAAGTCTTTTTATAGTCATTTCTGTGACTGTAACAGTTAGAGCTCTTCATGGAGTGACTCAGCAACCATTGGATCGTGCCTGTTTGGAACAGCTGCGATCTAACGGTTCAGATTAGGTGTCCCATCGTAAGCGAATGGACATCCCCTACACGAAACGCTATGAGTTCATCTAACGGTTTAGATCAAGTCGTTTCGGATTTTAAACCCTTTGATCGGATCGTTTAATCACAACCGTTGATCTGTTTTACCTCCTCAAAACTTTAGGCTCCCACGCTCTAAGCGACGATGCGCACGTGCCAATGGCGCGTCAAAGCGCGCAATGCGCCCTAAGTCCCCTTTCGCGCGCCGCCACAGCGATGCGTAGGATCATAGCCTCTTATTTGACTTGTCAACTAAGAATCTTAGTTGTCCTTTAGTTGATATACCACTACTTTTTGTAGTATTCTTTCAATGTGGGACAATATGGGATTTTGAGCACTCCCATATCTTTCACACCCATTTGCTCATGTTTCTACCTTGTAAATTAAAACTCAAACTATGTTTAAAATAAAACACCAATAATATAATAAAATATTAGCAACTAAAAATTAAAATATCAATAAATATTAGAATTTATCCAACATCATAGACCCAAATTTAATTTTTGGCTGTGAAAATAATATTCTTCACGTATTATTATCCAAAACATTATTTATCATAATATGCATAATGATAAGTAGGGAATGAACGTAAAATAGCTCACATGTAAAAAGGTTATTGTAGCCTTTACAATAACAAAGCGGATGAAGGAGACGTATAGAGATGTAGCTATCTCCTGTACCAGTGGACGTGGCAATCTTATCCCCTTTACCCAAAGCCACATGCGTATATATAAACAGCATAGTACAACAAGGGATGTTTATTGTTGGGCTCCCTCTAACTCCACATGCCTCCAATCAAAGGCTGTACAAATTGTTGCATTTGACTTCCAATTCATATGCCGACAGCTTTCAGCGACCCCTCCAAGCCTACTGTTTCAAAACCACACGCACTTTATGGCCCAGTATGACCACCTGTTTCTTTTCACGCCTACAATTGTTTTACTATGTGCCCGTCTCAAATATCTATATCAACAAGGGTATTTTGGGAACTACCCTTCTTTTGTCTCTTAGTGGCATTTCCAAGATTTTAGGTCAATGTCCAGAGTTGCTCAACTGATTTTTTGAGGTTATTTCAATCTTTTCACAAATATTACTCAATCAAATCTTTATATTCGATGGATTAACCTTTACTCTGTACATGCATATATTTTTTAGGCCAAATATACGTGTGTATATCAGTGCTAGCTTTAAGGATTGGGAAAAAAATGTTGAATTGTTTTGGACCTCCAATTATTAAACCATGAATCAATTAATTGATGCCATCCCTTTCTTCTCAATGAAGTCACTACTACCCATCACATTTCCACTAAATTGTATTTGAGTACAAATAGTCAGCTGAGGGACCAATCCAGTTTGGCAGAGCGAGCAAATTGAACAACAATTTTTTCAATAAATACAGACAAGGCAGTAAAATCTTCACGAAATCTAGGCAATATCCTGACGATTCCGATTTGTGGGCTCCCCCTTAAAAAAAGGCAATCCGGATTAGCTTTCGACACTCTCACCCCATAGGGAATTAAAAAAAAAAAGGCAATCTGGATTGGGTTTGAAAAACAGCGTGTGGGTGTGTGCGTGTGTTAGGAAATTAAAAAAACAAATATATACATATATATATATATATATAGAGAGAGAGAGAGAGAGATATATATATATATATATATAGAGAGAGAGAGAGAGAGGGAGACTATAGTACATCATGCTCTATACATCATCCGTGCATCACACCTAATTCTAAGCCTAAAAAACTTTTTTTTTCAAAATTTATATTTTTCCCTTGAAATTAACCTTCCAAATAACTCATATGCAAAAAATTAGGTCAAAATACATTTTGTAGTTATTTTTAAAAAATTCACTATAAACTGCTGGCGCAGCAGACCCTTATAAATAAGGTATTTTTAGCAGTTTTTTATGAATTTTTTAAAAATAGCTACAAAATATATTTTGACCTAATTTTTTGCATATGGGTTGATTGGAAGGTTAATTTCAAGGAAAAATATAAATTTTGAAAAAAAAAAATTTAGGGCCTAGAATTAGATGTGATGCATGAATAATGTATAACACACGATGTACTATAGCCTCCCTATATATATATGTAATGAAAGCGGTCTTTCTGTACCGTGCAAAACCATTTTTTACAATTCAAGATCGAGGCCTACCCGAATTATGTGGTCCTATATATTTTTAGATCGAATTATGACCAAAATGAAAAAAAATCGCAAAAGTATGTTTGGTTCGATTCGATTTTTACGATCCATTCGGTCTATTCGAGTTCGTGCACACCCCTTGTAACTTGTGTTTTCGTGAATAGTTTTGTTTAGGGTGGATTCTCTCGGTACATACATCCAAAAGTATTTTTGTGAATTAACTTCAAAAAATCGATAAGTTGATTGACTTAGGTCCAGTTTGGTTGTGCAAATTGTTTGATTATATAAATTGGTTCATTGTGAATTAGTGAATTGTAAATGAGTGAATTTGAAATGAGTTAAATCCAATTTTACACAGTGTTTGGTAATTTGAAATTGATGTTAAGGTTCTATGAAAAAAGACAAAAACAAATCAAGAGAGAGGGGGGGAGGGAAAGAGAGAGGGAGAGGAGGAGGGGATGGGGGAGAGGGAGAGGAAGAGTGGACATGTACTTTATGTAACTCCTATTTCAAATGGATTCATTTCAACTTTTTTGTGAATTGATCCAATTTCAGATTTTACACATGAGCTAAAATGGGGAAATTAATGAATGCTTTCATTAATGAAACCAAACACAATTAATGGGTCAATTTGTAAATGGATCAATTTATTAATGATCCAATTTATAATTTTGGGAAAACTAAACGGGGCCTACAAAATATTTAGATGAATTTAAGATCATTGTTTATTTAAAGTGTGGAAATCTACCTCTTATATAATGTCTTTTGTGTATATGTGAATACATCAACTCCCGTAGTGCTCTTCTAATGTGTGAATGAAGTTGTATATTACAACAATGTTGCTTAAAAAAACATAGTTCTTACCACATTTTAGAAGCAAAAATGCAAATTTAATTACAAAGTGTGGGATGATTTTTATTAGTAGACTTGACATTTTAAAAGTTATAGTGTTAATTTCAGACTTTAAAATTTTCTTCAATTAAACTCACGGTTACATTACCTCTTGAAAATGTTACGGAGTTGCTGACTTGGCACATCAATTAGATTTTTAATTAATTAAGTCGACAAATCCAAAATTTACAAGTGGCTTAGGACATAATTGATTAAAAATAAGCTTACAAAAACGGGTACCTATACAAAAAATCATTTTTCTAACAAAATGTAAGAATTCAATTTGAAAAATAAAACATTAAAAATAAAGTAAAAAATCATATCAGAAAAAAGGAAAAGAAACACCCACCGCCACTACTTACCTTGTCATAGATTCGTATGCACGCGTACGCACACATGTACATAAACATAGAATCATAAATACACACACATATACATTCTCACAAATACACACCCATACATACATACACACATCGTATAAACCCAAACAACCATACACACACACACATGTACATCATTGTACATGTGTACATGTGTGTGTGTGTGTGTGTGTGTGTGTGTACATACACATATATATGTGTATGTACAATGATGTACATGTGTGTGTGTGTGTGTTTTGAGAGAGAGAGAGAGAGCTCGACGTGATAGGGTATCTCTGGTGGTTGTGATCACAGCTCACTGAGAATGAGCCATTGTGAGTGTGGCTGTGGTGGATAGGGTTCGGAGAGGTGGGTGTGGAGGTGAGGTTTGAAACGATAAAGGAGATGTGTGTGTGTGTGTGTGTGTGTGTGTGTGTGTGTGTGTGCGCGGAAGAGAGAGAGAGAGAGAGAGAGAGAGAGAGAGAGAGAGAGATGAGTGGGATGGGTTTTTTGTTTTTGTTTTTTTAATTACATTAATATTAAAAGGGTGATCCATGTGAAAACATCTTATTAAACAACATATTTTTTTACATCAAAAATCTTGCCAACAACTCTGTTACATATTCTAACGGTAATATTAGTGTGGATTTAATTGAAGCAATTATTAAACTTTAGGGTTGACATTACAACTTTTAAAGCATCGACATTGAAATTGAAAAAAAATCCAAACATTGGGGATAAATATGAATTTTTTCCTATCTTTTGAAAAGACCGATTGGTTTGTGAAGCAAAGAATGGATTAGAGTTTGAACTTAGGACCATCAAATAAGAAAATCATTTTTTAATATGTACCATTAAGGTAAACATTGTTAAGAGTTATATTTTCAAACAAGGGTACTTGTTCACACACACAAATATATATATATATATATATATATATATATATATATATATATATATATATATATATATATATATATAGAGAGAGAGAGAGAGAGAGAGAGAGAGAGTCTCCATTGGGAATTAAGTCTTGAAAGTTTAACAATAATAGTTTTTACTCCTATGTGTTATACTACCAATATAATTTTTGGACTTAAAATCAAGGTGGGGCTTAAGTTCTACTAAGCCCTCACTACTTATATCTCCAAAACCAAGAGGGTGTAACACCCTATATTTTAATAATCTAATTTAAAATATTATTAGATTAATTATCATTATTATTAACAAATTTTATTTGCGAATTAGAAACTAATTATGTGGCATTTAACAGACTTTAGTGTCATTTTTAAAACAATCCAGGGATTCAATAAATCAAGTGAGAAATATGTTACATGAACTTATTTTAATTAAAGAAAATTTATGTGAAATTTATTGAAGTTTGATTAATTTTTAAATTAGCTAGTACGTGACATATTAGAGATGAAGATGATGCATATTTTATTTTGTTTTATTTTTTGGACACAGTAATGATACACTCTATATTTTCAAAATATTAAGAGTCCTTTTTAAATATAAAATAAGAAAAAATAAGTTTAAATGAATATTAGTTGTAGTGTGAATGTGGTGCTAATATGCTGTTAATTTGACATTATTTGTGAATTTGAGGGAGATTAAGTGAGGAAGATAAGGAGGTTGAGTTGTGAAATAAATTGGTATGTATTGTATGTGTTTATTATAATTATAAATAATAAAAATGAAATTGGGAGTAATATTAGATGTTAAATAATCAGTATGGCTCATTTATAAGGAAATTTAAAGGGTTAAATAAGAAATTGAAGGGAGGAAGTGTAGGAGACAAGTCATAATCTATTTTTAAAGGAATCAATGTTATTTTAAAACTATGCACTGATATTTATAAGTGGATTAGGGTTTATGGATTTTAGACACCATATAGTAAGAGAAATCTAGAGAATTAAGAGAGAAAATAAGAGAGAAAGTGAGAGAAAATAAGGAGAACTTTTGGGAGATACTTTTAGATGAGATATAAAATGACATATTTTCTAAATAATAGGAAGGAAATGATGATAATTAATTACAAGTAATGACTTGGAAGATTTTTAGCGATTTGATTAAGCATTTTCAACTTTTAGAGTTTAAGGTAGTTTCGCTCTCCCCTTATTTTAATTGTGTGCTAGTCACATTAAGTCATGAGTGTATATGTTATACATGCTACTTCAGCCTCTTATATGTATACTTCTTATATATTATTCATTTTCTTTCAGTCGTGTTGTATGACTTATTTTCATGTAGTGTAGCGGGTTTAACGTAAGTAGAATTAATTTTCCAGCATATATTGTGATTAGAATTTGCGTAGACAATTTATACTCAAATTGTGGAGATTGATTATGTGTTGTTTAAATTGAAATAATGATTATTTTTAATTGTTGAAATTATTGGAGGATGCATAGTCATTCCTTATTCAAACAACCCACGATACCGGGTGTGCTTTTGGGCTACAGTTTTTACTTTTATAGGGAGAACTGGGCCATGGGTCTAGTTTGGTGGTTATGCCAGGTTTGCCGGTTATGCCAGGATTGTTCTCTTTGGGCGATGTGGAGGTTATCCTCACCATACCTTTGTAAGTATGTTTCCTACTTTGGGGCCATGAATTGTTCAGATTATAATTGATAAGAAAGTATAACGAGAGACCACATCGCCTCGCGAGAAGTGAGGCAGGGATTTCATATATGGGCTCGAAATTTGTGTAGAGTCATTATGAGTAAAAAATATTGATTATTAATATATGAGGATCTTATTTGTAGAACTCCCTACTCAGAGATAAGTTACTTCCAGAAGGCAGAAAAGGAGTTTGTTTGATATTACATGGAAGAGGTTAATCCAAACACTTAAAATATCAAGGCTTCCATTTCGACTAAGCTCAAGGAAGAACAAAAGAAGCTCAAGCTCAAGGTTCCCAAAGGAAATACTCCCAAGAATACAAAGACCATAACAATTTCACACACTCAAGCACGCTGCGAAACAACTCACCCAAGGGAGGTTGTTGTGAACAACCATAATCTTGCACGATCAACGATGCTCATGAGTTGTAAAAATATGCTGACACAGAAAGCATTATCTAATATAAAGGAATATTCCTTTTACACATGATCCCATGATGAAAGAATTTATACATTACACTGGACAGTGCAATCAACATACTTTATTAGAATAATACTTTTGTCCATGTTTTGAGACAAATTTATACCACACATAACGATTTTGTCCCCCATTACATAGGTAGTGGTTGTTTTCTAGAAAAAGCATAAAAAAGATGAAAAGGGTTCAAGGTCCCACAAAATGGAGACAGACTATATATAGGCTACTTCTTTCCATTGAAGAGATAAAATAGAGATCGGATAAAAAAAGACAACAATACTTGGATAGAAAGCAAACACGGAGATAAGATAGATTTCGAAACAGACTTCAAGAGAATTGAAGAGATAATAAAAGATATTCAAAAACTATAAACACTTAGAGAGGTGAAGTTTGATTGATATTTGAGCATTTGTAAATATTGATTTCTATTCTAAGTGAAATAAAACTCTAACCCTTATGGACATAGCCCAATTTGGGTTAATCACGTTATTTATTATGTTCCTTACAATTCATTTCATCTCCTAAACTTATTTTTCCTTCATTCTTGAGTTTGTTTATCATCACTCTTGCAATATATATTTTCACAGTGCCATGAATAAGGGTTACACCTTAGTTTTACTACAAACACCCAGATGACAAGAGAAAATACCGATTCCTCTCACTACACAAAGAGAAGTGCTCTCTTACATTTGGAGAATCTGTTCGGGAGGTATTATTTTTGAAATGGTGAATGAAAATATAAATCATACTCTTGCATTTGATGATTCTTAGCATGAGGAAAATCATGCTGATGGTACACCTACTACTGAGGTTCCTTAAGTAACTGCTCTTACGAGGAATGCCATTAGGGGATAAGCTTCCACGAGCTCTGTTTTAGGTCCCAACCAAATGATCAATCTCATGGACAAGTTTATGGAGGCCAATAATAATGATAATGTTTGGTTCCACGATGGATCCTTGTTCCTTTGTTACCCCAGTGGCGCAATCGATCGCTCCTCTAACGGGAATTTCTATTACACCCTAGTCCAACTATCCCCGTTATAGTCAATATCGCTCCTATTATAACGTCAATCTTTGAAGCTCCAGTTCTTGTTACTTCTTTATTTGAAATCACTCCACTACAGGCCAAAATGGTCGAAATAGCTATCGTACCCTCTTTAACCATTGAATATGCACTACAAGAAAAAGGTCCTTTCCCAACACTTATTTCTCGCCATTATATATAAATGTCGAGAAGAGAACTTTTACCGGCATTTATTTATAAGTGCTGAAAAGTTACGACATTTTTGTTTGAGTGTCAAAATTTTTGATAATTTAAAGTAATGTCGAAAAAAGTGTCGTAAATTTTTGGCATATTAAAACTTTTGCGAATAATTATAAATTTAATGAAATTTTATGTAAATTGGCGGAGTTTTTTTCCCGGGATATTATTCTTTTTGATAGTTTAGTGGGAAACACATTGGGAAACCTTATCTCCATCTCCCCCCCCCCCCAGCTCTTGGCTCCATCTCTGTCCCTACCAACTTCCCAATGTCTCTTTTCTCTCTCTTTTCCCGAAGAGACTATTCACTTTTACCTCTTTCTAGAATTTTCAATTTCTAAAATACAGAAATTTTCGTAATCACTCATGCCCTTCTTAATGTTACCAATTTACTCTTTTCTCCCATGCAATTAATGTAATACAAAAATCCGACTATAAGAAAAAGGATTCACTAAGAAGGAATTTGGTATATGCAGAATCTTCTCATGAAATTACAATTGTAGTCATTTAATCACTCAAGGAATTTCTCACATGCGTCATTTATACCCCGAATAGCTGATTCACTCATGCACGTATCTTCTCTAGGGTTCATCTTCTACTTCTTCTGCCACTATAATTTCAACTGTCGTCGCTGCAATTTCTATTCTATGGGGTTTTTTCTTCTATAACTTGAAACATGGCAATTGAATTGGGTGAGACTTTCTTCTTAAATATTTATATTTCACATGTCATCATTTTTTTTATGCTATAAATCAAATTATGTTTTGGAATTGCTTCTATATCCAGTCTTGAATTGTTGATTGTTGAGATTACATTATATATGTCCTTCAATTCAGGTATGTTACTAATTTAAAAGATTTTAAAGGGTAAAGTACAAAAATCAAATGTGTTGCTGCCATATCAAGTCATGTGTCTCAGTAAAGAGATAAAACATTTAAGATGTTAATAACATAAATTTTTAAATCCAATAAAACTCAACAAAACCTTTAATATCCTGCCCCGATAAGTCAATTAAATTATATATGTATTATATATGAGGAGGGATTAATTATAATTATAGAGGGATTGTGGATATAAATTGGAGAAAAACAAAAGAAGAAGAAGTGTCATCCAAATGACAAGGGGTTGCCGTGCGAACGACAGCATGAGGTCGCGAGATACAGAGTTTCTAACGATGTGCTACTGACTTACAATATCAAGTCGTGCGAAGGGTCACGCGATCCAGGCAAGGAATAACATAGTACAAATCGTTTGAACGACATAGAAAAATCGTTCGAACGACATAGGAAAATCGTTCGAACGACGTTGGTCGAGTTTTTAATCTCAGATGTCCTTGTGCGCTGTCACAATTTGGAGCGTTGGATCTTTGAGCTGTTGATATCAAATCATCCCAGAAGGGGAAAACGGGATTTTTAGCCTTACTTAAGGTTTTATAAGGGTTTGTTTGGTGTATTTGAGTATTTTTTATTGGGAGAAAATGGAAGAATATGAGAGAAAGTGAGAGAGAGATGGGTGGTCCTCCACCTCCACCCACCACCAAACCACCATTCCACAATCATTTTGGGGGATATTCCACCTTGTTCAAACCCACACTACCATTTCCACCATTGATATAGAAGTGCTATAAATTTTGGAAGAGTATTTGAAAAATTTCTTGGAGAAGATGAAGGTGGGTTTAATGGAGTTGAAGTGGGTCTTACTTGAAAGCTTGGAAAAATAATAATTTGGAGCTTTTGGAGGATGCATTTGGTAACCCCTTAAGGCCACCTTTGGACGTGGGGGTTGCTCCTCCTACACCAACACTTCCACCACCATTTGAGCCATTAGAGGTGAAAAAAACCTTACTCTTGCATTAAGATTATATTTGCATATTATAGTCTTGGCAGTTAGATTACATGAGTAGGGTTCATTTGATTAAACGATAGAAAATTTATGTGTAGAGATAATAAACATCTTTATGGAATAAAAATGTTAGAAAATGTTATTTTTGTAAAACAAATAAAGAATGGATAATTATTTCAAGGTTTTAAAAATAATAAAAGTGAGTGTTTTATGAAAATGGTGTATTTTCTAGAAATATTGATGAAAAATATTTTATGAAATAAAATGTTTGCAAATGATGTGATTTTGTTGGAAAATTTTTTGGTAAAATAATAATATTTCAAAGTTTATGCGAAAATGAAGGTTTTATGAAAAAATTGACATTATTGAAGTTGAAGAAATAAACATGTCTTTTACGTCTTGAAAATGTATTTTTACAAGTATGATGAATCTCTAGAATGAAATATGTGTTTAAACCAATTAAAAGGGATTTTAAGGTTTAAAGTCCATTATCTCATGCATATAAACTTATAGTAATTTGACAATATGTGTAAGGATATTTTTGTCCATTATCAATTTGTTATGCCATACGATGTTACATCATTGAAGAAATTCCAAATTCATATTGTCATCAATGGATCCGAATATCAAAGAAGAGGAGGAATCAGAATTCTGCACAGTCGGACCGGTCCGCCCAGAATAAAAGAACCGATCCGACCCCGGACCGGTCCGCTCCTCATCCGGATCGATCCGCTTGCTGAAAATCCAGTAGACCCCGGACCGATAGCGAACCGATAAAGCCAAATTTAAAAGAACCGATCCTCCCCCTCGGACCGATCCGCCTCAGACCCGGACCGGTCCGCCTGGGATAAACTCAGCCAGATCGTGCAAAGATTGTTTAGGGCCAGGACTTCTTTTATAAACCCACTATGGGGAGTTGGTTTCAGAGACTTCTTCACACGATTTTCAGAGTTCATAAACTCAAAGTCTTCACCTTTGTGAGTTTCCAAACTCATGTTTTGATTCACACAAATTTCCAAATCATTAGTGAATCATTTTGAAACCCTAGAACACAAACATTTTTTCTATTCATACTCTTGTGGAGAAGACCGACCTTCTTCTTCATTGCTGCCCTCCTAGAAAGGGAAACTTCCAGCCGCTGACTACAGATCCGACACCTGAGGGTAATTCTGTGTCACCCTTATATTTTATTGTAATCCGTTGTAATACCCCGTAATTTTAAATGACTTTTAAAATGGTTATATTTTAAATTAATGGATTAATTAGATTTTATTATTAATTAATTCATTCGGGTTTTATCCGGACGGTGGATATTAAAATGGATGATTCTGAATATTACTTAAAGATATTTAGGTAATATATGAATGTGATGTCATTGATATGACTGTATGATATAAATTCGGTAATTTATATTTTTAGTCAGACGCGGTATGGGACGTGTCGGGACTAGTTTATTAAATTAAAAAAAGGAAATTTATTTTCTATCGATCTTATAGTCATTTCGACTGCGTAGTTGCGTCCGGAAGGTTCGAAATAGTCAGAAAAGTCTATTTGGATGTTAATTTTGAGTCTCGGGTCATTTGGGAATGAATAGACAACCCGAAAGGGCATTTTGGTCATTTTTCTAGGGGGGATGAATAGTGATTTCGGATTTGGAACTATTATAAGTATTGGTAGATTAAGTGTATGGGGGTTATTCATCTCCTCTTCACAAATAAGAGCAGCCATCTTCCTAGAGAGAGTGTAAGAGTGCTTGGGAAGGGAAAAGTCACTTGGGAAGGAGAAGAACAAGAACCAAGGTTCACCACCACCAACCACCACCGGAGTTTGATCGGAGAAGGGACAACCAACTGAAATATACTGCACCAAAGGATCATACCTACAAGAAAGGCAAGTGTTTGATAATGGAAATTTAAGTTTGTATACTGTCCATGTTAGAATGGTATGAAAAGAGAAGATTATTCATGTTTGGAAGAAATAATGGAATGATTAAATGGATTTCTGGAAACTGAAATGATAGAGGAATTTAACTCATGTTTTAGGATGAATATAATCCACGAAATAGTCATGAATCTGTTGAAGAAACTATAAAAACCATTGATGTGTTCTTGAAGATGACATGTTGATAAATTTCTGGAAATAAGGAGATAAACATGCTTTTTAATCCAATCCCTTGATGATTCTAGGATGTTTAGAGTACTTGAAATCGTTCATATATGTTGGCATATCATGTAGTAATAATTATAACTCATTTTGGAGGTTAATATGAAGGTTTGAATGAGTAAAAATGGTGAAACCCGTAGTTGCTGAAATGCAGAAAAACCAGGCTTGGACCTGAGTGATCGATCGATCGACCCCTACATTCGATCGATCGACCTCCCAGATTATGTAAAGTTGTTTCTTTTTAAATGTTGATTCTTATCCCAAACCTTTTGTGAATATTTGGTGATTATTATTTGGATATTATGGGACCTAGAAAATATCAGTAAACCCTTGATAAGATTCGAATTAATTTGATTTGGATTCGAGTGATTTAAATGATGAAAATTATATTGAATGGAATTTCGGTTGCTAGATTCATTTGTTAAATTCCAAATGGGGATGGATGAGGATTTAAGATAGGACCAGTAGGGGTGATTGAATATAACACCTGGGTATCCTTAAGATTACAAGAGGGTTTAATCCTAAGTGAAAGAATATATGTTTATAAGAGATTTGAAACTATCGGTTTTAACCTTAATTAAAAGGAGAACTAAACTCGTAGTAGTTCGGGAGAAATAATGTTATGGACCAGTAGGATATTAGTGACTTCTTACTGAATATAAGATAAGGAAAATCCTATTTGAATCTTGTGAGATGGGAGTTTAGAACACATTTGATTGAAAGAGGGTATGAAGTTATCCCGATCGCATAGTTAAAGTTTTCGGACCTCCTCGATCGACAAAGTTAAGTAGTAGTGTATTGGAGGGGTTCCTTGTTTGGATTTCGCTTTGCGAGATGCTCCGCGCATGAACCTTAACGACGTCAGGAGTGGAGAGATGATTATAGGATGCGAGGATAATTAAATTATGAAGTAAAGATATAATATGTTAATACGTGGGATTTAAAAGGGATATAATGCTACGTATGGGAAATATCTTAGGGTAGTGATAATTACCTTATTTATATTATATTATAGGTATGATAATACCTATTTTATTGATTATTGATTTATGTGTATGACATACCTAGCTTACTTGCTATCGGTGGAAGGTTTGCGCGTGAGGGCAGTCATATCCTGATGAATCCATGGGATCTTTGATTTGTCGCTCGAGAACATATGTCTATGAAAGACTTATCGGGGAGTTGATAAGTTCGCTGACTGTGGGTACATAGGTATGTGCGTGAACCATGGATACGAGAACTATGTTCGCCTCCAATTTGTTTGTTGTTGTTTGTGGTTCGTGGAATCTCACCGAACCTTTAATCCCCTATTCGGCGACCTGCGATGATGGGACATGATAGCAGAGTAATGCATTGCACCGTAGCTGTGACTCGGGGTGCAGTATTATATATGAATATATATATAATGGATTAAATGAATAAATGGATATTTATTATGGTTAAATCTATCTACGGTGATAATTGTAGATAACGGTGAATAGAGAAAGATAATTGAATTAAGTTAATGAATGTTTATTGAAAAACTTGATTCATATTGATGAGTAATGATTCATGTTAATGAGAAACTAATCGTATAAAGAAGAAATGTAAATGAATAATAATGTGACGTATGGTATGGGACATACGGGGAATATGATATGGGAATGGAATTATAATATGGAGACTAGAAAAGAGGAACCATTAACTAGGAGGTTAATAGGAAACGTTAAGTGTGCACTCTAGTTGAGAGGTGAGAATTGCAAGTGAGAGTTGGATCTAACATGTACATAATAAATGCTTTATTTCACTTGTTAAATACTTGCTGTTTTAAAAATAATCTACACATTCGGGCTCTGACCCGTTTCCTTGCATATTTTCTCTTCTACTGTATCTCTATATCAGGCGTCCAGCAACAGGGACGTCAACCTTAGCAGATGATGATTGAATTATGGATTTATGGAGTTTTGCTTAGACGCCTATCTTCATTTGACTCACAGTATTCTTAGTTAGGGCATGTCGCCCAAAGGATTCAGTTATCTTTTCTATCGAGGTCAAATTCTATTGTATTTGTGTCTTTTTAATACATTTAACATTGTTGGGATTATTGTAAAGGATTTATATTATTTGGGAATGTTTATTCCAGCTGCATTTAAATTCTTTTGTGTTATCTATTTGGTTATCAGTGTTGTAGAATAAATGTGTTGTATTATTCTAAAACTGGAAATGGATTTCGTTAAATTAAAATTTGGAAAGTTTTTTAACACCAACTTAATTGAGTTTTGGGTGAGTTGTAAATGTTTTCGACAGTGATGCTAAGAATGAGCCAACTGTATATTCTGTTTTAATTTGGTAAGGGACTGGCCACCCAGTATTTAATTAGGCGGGGTGTTACATCCGTGTAAATTGTACTTTACAAAATTATTGTAAAATAAATGGTTTTGACCCTTTGGGGGATTTTTTTTCTCATTTGTGTGTGTTTGAATGTTCTTGCATGCTTTACATATTATTCAATCACACCTAGATGCAAGTTTAGGATTTAATTGAGTCAAAACTGAGCTTGATTATTTAATTTCTTATTTGAACGCAAGCGCACACTCTTTCAAATTGGTATCAGAGTAGGTTACGCTAATCTATCGTGTATTCCTAGTTTCCTCAAAATTTTTCTAAGATACTAAGATGGCCAAAGAAGCTGAAGGCTCCTCCACATAAGAGGAAAAAAACCTATGGTGATAATTCCACCAAGATCACGACCATTTGACCGATAAGTGTTTCGCCTTGAAGGACGAGATTGAGAAAATGTTGAGGACTCAGATGATGATGACAATGACCCTGACCTCCCACCAAAAGGCGACAATGCTCCAATAAAGAGGGTCAGTATGATCCTTTTCGGTGTGAACACCATCCGTGGAGGACTGATAGGAGAAGGATTATAGGTAGCAGATCGCAAGGCTCATGTGGCAGAGGCTAAGGAAGTGATTAAAGCCGAGGTTGTAAACTTGGCATCTACGGAGGTTAAGCGCGAGAAGAGAAAGAAGTTTGATATGGACACCCTCATTGTTGGCTTCTCATGGCTTGATTTCAAAGGTATCTTAGCTCCTCACGATGACCCTCTGATAATCACCGCAAGGGTGCATGGGTGTGAAGTTTAGAGGATCCTCATTGATGGGGGTAGTTCAACAGACGTTATGTTTTGGCCTTGTTTTAAGAGCCTAGGCCTCAAGAGAGTTAGGCTTGTTCCCTATCATCATCCCTTGATTGGCTTTAGTGGTGAAAAGGTTCATCCATTAGGCATGTATGAGATGGATGTTAGAATGGGAGACGAGTGGCCTAAGAGGTTGACCAAAAAAATCAATTTCTTTGTGATGGATTAAAACATCTTCTCAGCTTACAACCTCACCATAGGACGAGTAGCCCTCAAGGAATTTGAGTCCGTGCTTTCAACGGTCCACCAAAAGCTAAAATTCCCGACTCCTTATGGAGTAGGGGAAGTGCAAGGTGACCAAACATCGGCACGAGAATGCTATTTTAACTCCGTGGAAGAGAGAGAGGCTCATAAAAGGGAAACAACCACGTACAACATTGATACACTTGATCCTAGAGATGAAAGAAAGATTAATAAAGGAGAGGCCACGAAAGTGGTAGGATCCATCGTCCTCAATAAGGAGGAGCCAAAAAAACCCATCCAAATTGGCAAAGCCCTAAGACCTGAGATCAAGGAGGAACTTGTAAATCTACAGAGGAAGAGACATAGCATCTTCGCGTGGAGCCATGCAGACATGCCAGGTATTTATTCTGAGATTATGTGCCATAAACTCAATGTTGAAGAAGACACCAAGACCATCAAATAGAGAAGAAGAGTATACTCAACGAAGAAGTATGATGTCATAAGAGAAGAGGTTAAAAAGCTTAAAGAGGCCAAGTTCATCAGAGAGGTCATATACCCAGAGTGGTTGTCTAACGCTGTTATTGTGCCAAAAGTAAATGGAAAATGGAGGATGTGCATAGACTTCACTGATTTGAACAAGTATTACCCAAAAAACAGTTTCCCCTACCTGGTATTGATTATATGGTGGATGCCACAGCAGGACATGAGCTCATGAGCTTCATGGATGCATATTTAGGGTATAATAAGATATTCCTGAATGCGAAAGACTCATAGAAGATAACATTCATCACATATAAGGGGACCTATTGCTACAAGGTCATGCCCTTTGGGCTGGAGAATGTTGGGGCTACTTACCAATGTCTTATAAATAAGATGTTCGAGGATCATATAAGCAAGTCCATGGAAGTGTATGTGGATGACATGCTGACGAATAGTCTAAAGGTCGACACTCATGTGGCTGACCTTGAAAGAACCTTTGACACCATAGACAAGTATAGAACGAAGCTCAACCTGGCCAAATGTGGCTTCGGAGTAGGAGAAGGAAAGTTTTTAGGATTTATTGTCAACCAAAGGGGAATAGAGGCTAACCTTGAGAAGATCAAGGCTCTGCTGGAAATGAAGACACCCAGAACCATCAAAGACATTCATAGGTTAATCATAAGAGTTACTGCACTGAACAGGTTCATCTCGAGAGCTACAGAAAAGTGTCTTCCTTTTTTCAAAGTGCTTAGAAAATCCTTTAAATGGGATGAGGAATGCGACAAAGCTTTTAAGGATCTCAAGTCCTATCGCGGATCCCCTCTACTCCTATCTCGACCCATTCTTGGGGAGAAGTTATATGTATATCTAACTGTTTTAGAATCAACCATTAGTGCAGCCATAGTAAGAGAAGATGATGGAGTGTAGAGGCCAGTATATTTCAATAGTAAAGATCTTCAAGGGTCTGAACATAAGTACCCACGGATTGAAAAATTAGCCTATGCTCTGATACATGCTTCTAGGAAAATGAAGCCATACTTCCAAGCCCACTATATGGTTCTCTTCACTAATTTCCCACTCAGACATGTCCTCCTTAAGCCTGAGAAGTCAGGTAGGCTGATGACCTGGGCCATTGAGTTAGGCGAATATGACATTGTTTATCAACCAAGGGTTGCCATAAAGGGGTAAGCACTCGCAAACTTTATAGCCGAGTTTACCTGGGAAGAGGCTGAGATTGAAAATAGTCAAAAGGATACAGATGAACCAAATAGAAACGTCTTCCAAGATCCGGATGAGGTTGAGTCAAACCAAGCCAAAAAAATAATAGTTGAGAATGAGGAAGATAGGTACCTCTTCATGTAAGGGACCCTGTCATAGGGGAACTTCTCTTCAAATGAAGATGTTTGGAACTTCTTTATTGATGGGTTGTCCTATGAAAACGAAAGTGTAGCGGGGTTGATAGTGTAAGCACCAGATGATACCGATATTTAATATGCGTTGAGGTTCAACTTCAAAGCTTCGAACAATAAGTCAAAGCATGAGTCATTAACAACAAGTCTCTCCTTGGAAAAAACCCTTAGTGTTGGCCAACTCCTAGTCCTCAGTGACTCAAGTTTGGTCATCAACCAAGTCTTGGGAGTGTATGAGGCCAAAGATGAAAGGATGGCCAAATACCTAAAGAGGGTGAGAATGATGCTAGAAATCTTTAAGGAAGTGAAAAAGAAGAGGATACCTCGATAAGACAACAGTCGAGCTGATGCACTCACGAGGTTGGCCTCAGCAATAAGAACAGATATAAGAAGAACAATACCAGTTGAGATTCTGCCCAAGAAGACCATAGAAGAAGAAGAGGTTTCTCAAACTTGCCTGAATCTAAATTTGGGAGCATCATGGATGTATCCTCTTATCAGATACATCAAAAAGGGAGACCTACCAGAGTCAAAGTCAGAAAGAATAAAGATGAGGTTCAGAGCTACTAAATTCTCAATTATGGGAGATGTCTTGTATAAGAAGGGGTTACTACTTCCTCTCCTAAGATGTGTCCAACCTTTAGAGGTTCCACACATCTTGGAAGATATACACGAGGGCTCTTTCTCTATTCACATAGGAGAAAGACCTTTAGCTAAGAGGATAATCACTCAGGGGTACTGGTGGACAACCTTATCCAAAGATGCAACTACATATGTGAGGAAGTGTGATAAGTTCCAAAGGTTCTCTACCATCCCTCATCAACCTCATCAACCTATGACATCAATCAACTCGCCTTGGCCATTTTCAATATGGGGCACTGCTTTAGTAGGACCCCTGCCAAGAGTTGTGAACAATTATCGATTCTTAATCGTGGCACTAGATTATTTCTCTAAATGGGTAGAGGCTGAGTCAATGTTCATAATCACGGAGCAAAAGACCTTTCAGTTCACCTAAAAGAACATCATATGCAAGTATGGTATTCCAAACACCCTCATCTCAGACAATGGAACCCAGTTTAAGAAATTTCCTTAGAGAAATACTGCGAAAGAGTAGGGAACAAGAAGTTCTTCTCTTCTCCAGGCCGACCCAAAGAAAAAATTAAGACTGAGGTTACAAACTCAAAAATTCTTCATGGGATAAAAAAGAGGTTGGAAAAAGCCAAAGGGAGATGGACAGAGGAGGTATATGCTGTGTTATGGGCCTATAGGACAAGAGCAAGGACACCAATGGGATAGGCTCAATTTATGTTAGCACATAGTTCAGAAGATGTCATCCTTATAGAAGTAGGACTTCCCACTCATAGAATTAAGTCCTATGGCCCTCATAGGAATGGGTAAGAGAGAAGAATTAATCTTGATTTGATCAAGGAAAGAAGAGAGGATGCATAGATAAGATAGGCAGCCTACCAGTAGAGAACTGCAAGATTCTACAATCAGAGGCTGAAATCAAGGCCTATAGCCTTGGGAGACCTAGTCCTAAAGAAGATGTTGCAAAAGGAAAATAATCTCCATCCAAACTGGCATGGTCCTTATAGAGTTGTTGATGAGGTTGTGCCTGGTACCTACCGACTAGAATACCTTGAAGGAGAACCTTTCTCTAACCCTTAGAATGCCGATCACCTAAAGAAGTATTACATATGATGTTGCATTTGTTCTTATCTTTTTGTAATACATGTATCAGTTTAAACAGAAGATGTTAATGAAAATATAGCAATGTTGTGCCAATACTCTTATTATATGCTTTAAACATCATTAGTTTGGTGAAAATATGAGGTAAAACATCATTATATGGTGACCTCAGACCTTAGACATCATTAGTTTGGTGAAAAATTTATGAGGGTAAACATCATTATATGGTGACCTCATACTTCACACCATTAGTTTGGTGAAAAAATATGAGGCGAAACATCATATTACGATGATCTCAGACCTTAAACATCATTAGTTTGGTGGAAATATGGGGTGAAACATCATATTACGGTGACCTCGGACCTTAAACATCATTAGTTTGATGAAAAAATTTATGAGGGTAAACATCATTATATGACGACCTTAGACCTTACACCATTAGTTTGGTGGAAAATATGAGGTGAAACATCATATTACGGTGACCACAAACCTTAAACATCATTAGTTTGGTGAAAATATGAGGTGAAACATCATATTACGGTGACCTCAGACCTTAAACATCATTAGTTTGATGAAAAAATTTATGAGGGTAGACATCATTATATGGTGACCTCAGACCTTAAACATCATTAGTTTGATGAAAAAATTTATGAGGTTAAACATCATTATATTGTGACCTTAGACCTTACACATCATTAGTTGGGGGAAAATATGAGGTGAAAGATCATATTATGGTGACCTCAAACCTTAAACATCATTAGTTTGATGAAAAAAATTATGAGGGTAAACATCATTATATGGTGACCTCAGACCTTACACATCATTAGTTTGGTGATAATTTATGAGGGTAAACATCATTATATGGTGACCTCAGTCCTTACACATAATTAGTTTGTTGAAAAAATTTAAGAGGTAAACATCATAGATCGGTGACCTCAGATCTTTAACATCGTTAATTTGGTGAAAATATATGATGTAAGACATACAAACATAACATCGTATGAAGCAATAGAGTCTAAAGAAGATTGAACTAATGATTATCATAAAAAAGATGAATTACAAGTCAGAGGCATGAAGAGGTCATCAGAAGTTCACAAAATCTAAGAAATGCTGACAAGGGAAATCAAAATTACAACTTTATAATGCTTTACAAGAAAAAGGCAAAGGTCTCTGCAGTTGTAGGAATTTTGTCACAGATGACATTTCTCACCTTAGCTCCATCATCCTGATGGGTAGCATCTTCAGTCTCAGTGACCTCTAGGGGAGCGTCTCGGCTGGAGCAGCGTCAGCCTCCTCAACTTCCTCCAAGGCCTGAGTAAATCGGGGATCACCAAAACCAAGACCAGTAAAGTTTGAGGTAGGCAGGCAGGCTCCCTAATTCTTTCTCCTTAGTGGCTAACCATTTTCCAGTTGCTTTGATACCTCTTTCAAGGTACTCAAAGCCATATATGATAAATTCATCAGAGGCCTTATAGTCTTCAATGGACTTCTCATTAACGTCTTCAACTACAGCCCTGACAGCAGCATCTACCTTGGACTGAAGGGAATCATCCTTGGCCTTCAGGGATAAGTCATGGTCCTTCTCGAGTTTGGACATGTCTTCGTCCCGCTGCTTGACCACCATTATAGCCTTTCAACTTTTGCATTCAAAGAGGCTCAAACCTTCTCAGCTTCTTGGACTTTCTCTATAAGGGGCAACTTCTTCAGAGACTAGTCAACGAGGTGATGGAAAGACAAGACACCCTACAAAAGAAGATTAGATGTAAGAAAATATGATATACAACTTCTACAAAACAGAGGTTACACTTGAGAAAAGAAAGTGATCAAAGCAGCAAAAACTAGTACCTGAATGGACTTATGGAGAGCAAACTCAGCCAACAATGGGACGTCCAAAGAGAGTAAAAAGCGCTTATCCCCTTCAGTTATTATTATGTCGATAGCATCGACATCCTTAGAATTGTGGCCAACGAGTCTATCACTGATCTTTAGCTGAGCAACGCGAGCATCCATGGCATCATCCGTAGAAATGGGAATGGCACGATCCCCTTTCTGAGTCTTGACTGGACTCTGATACTTCGAGTCAGCGGTGGTCTTCCTCTTTTTGGTAACATTGACTTGGGATGTGCCGACATTCTTCTTAATTTTAGGGGGGGTACATTCTTCTTACTTTCAGGGCGCTCTGTAAAAGACAAGTCTCTTAGTTAGTCAAACAGAGGTATAAAAAGTAAGAGGTATAACATATAAAAAAACAAAATTTAAGACTTACGAAGCTCTCCCAAAGGACCCCCCCAAGCCTGTCTGAGAGAGGTAGTAGGGGGTCATCAGATGTTCATATTTTACAAGATGACCCTACTCGCCCTGTTTGCGAAGTTCCTCAACTTTTTGACAACTGTCCTGGCTGAGTCCAAGGTCGGCTTTAGGAGAAAGGGAGACCTTCCCCCATCTCAGAGGGGTCCTTGGAACAAACATCCCATAGGCCTCATTTGGAATAAATTCCCTTGCCCCAGAATTAAAAAAATACTGAGGTTTCTAGTTATAGTTTGAAGTTTAGGTAACCAATAGCATTTTCTTCTCTGATTTCCTAGCTAAGAAGTGGTAATAGCTAGGAGGGCAGATAACAACCTGTAAAAACCCTAACTGGAAGGTCTGAGTGGTGGATAACCCTCCAAAGGATGATGGCCCCAATCATAACCCTCTAGGCATTAGGAGATAATTGGGAAGGGGCTAGATTATATGGGAAAGTATATCTCTGATGGTTGGGTGAATAGGAAGACGAGAGCCTAATTTGAACATCTACTCATAAATGCATATCTCTCCATCTCGGCAATCAAAGGCCCTCTCATACCTCAGAGTTTTCCTAAGGATAATGGAATAGTTTATGGAATAGAGGTCCTAAAAGTGAGAAGGTCGTACTCAGTGACGGTACTCTCAATCTTGACCGCCTTAGACGTATTAATATCACTCTCCTCACCATCATCACCATCCCAACAATGTCGGCCTGGGTAGGTGCAGGAACACCATCAGGAAACCTCTGAGAAAACTCAACCCCAATGGTAATCGATAAAGGAATAACGTCTATGATGGGGGGAATGGCCAAACTTGGACCTATGATTTCAACATCGAAAGACCTATGTGAGGTACTATCACCATAGTGAGACGAGGAACGGATTGAATCCTCGTCTTCCTCAGGAACCTCACCCTGCCTAGGAGCATAATCCATGGAGTCTACAGACATTGGGTCTGAGGAAGATGACTCAGACTCAGACATTAGTGTGGGATCCTCAGGGACCTCTACAGGCTCAGCAAGCTCGGTTGGATCAAGGTAGATAATCTTCAGAGGTGGAGGAAAGATGGGTCAAGAGGAAAGGCCTCAGCCCTAAGAGCTTCCTCTTGGGCTAGCTCTATTTGCCTAATTTTATTGAAGGTCTTCTCACGAAGAGATGGTAACTCTTCTATGAGTTGATACAAGGGTCTGAGGATAAGTGGGATGACACTACACCTAGGAAGGACTCAAAACCACAAACATGTACTTAACTTGAAAGAACCCAAACTCAAGATTAAAAAGTCAAAGTTGGAAAATTCCAAATGAAGAACCTCAAGAACACTCAAGAATAAGGTCGTCGAAGAAGATGATTAGCGGTCCATCGGAATCCTAAGGAAAGGGTATTTCTCACTGAAACAACCTCGGAGCTACCTACCGCTGTCCCTAAAACACTCAACCACTTATATCCTAACCCTACACACCACCAATACTGGTAGAAACCCTCACCGAAAAATATAAAGACTCGCCAAAAACTCAGAAATAAGTGATGCTGTAACTAAAAATGGAAAATAAAGGTGGAAATTGATACCTGGCTAATCGCGAAATAGAGAAGAAGAGGTTTGGAGGCAAAGAAAGCTTTGAATCGCCACAACAATGGAACTCTTGGGGATAGAGAAAAAGTTATAGAAAAAGCTAAGGACGGAAGAAATTTGGAAGAAAGAGAATGAAGAGAGAGAAGAGGGTCTTTAAGCCCACCTAATAATGGGGCAAAAATTCTAATGCCCCATCATTGCCCAAGGAACCCAAAGGACGAATCAAAATCACATCATATTGGGGAACATGCTTCACTTCAGCAAGTGTATGTGTCAAGAAAATATTGGCACCCAAAGAAATCCTGCCTCGGCCTTAATTACATATGCCTTAGTAATATAATTACATAGGTGACTAAGGTTTCGGGGTGATTGATATGCCCAAAGTGCACCCTCTTACTCAGAGTAAGTAACCTCATCTAGTTTCGCAACCGAGGTGACCAGAAGCCAAAGATAACCATCAGTAAGGTCGTCTCTCATAAGGTTGGCCCCAGGCGATGTTAAATCTACCATACACTAACCTCGGACCATACGCAAACCTCGGCTGGTCATAAATCGAGGACATAAGTCTCATGGGCTCAATTATCTACCAACGTTATCATCGGCTCTAACCTACGTCACACCAACCTCATATCTAACCTCGGCCTGCCCTCCTGGACGAGGTCCTCACAGTTAGACAAGACAAATCAACTACCTATGACTCCACCAACCTTGTACTCGTCCATGCTGAGGTTACATCGGTCAAGAACACATGGTCGAGTATTTACAAGCACATGTAAGGTTTAGCACACGTGGACAAATCAGTTACAACCAAATTATTCCCCTCACGTGAGGGAATATTGAGGTCATCATTATCTATATGAGATCAACCAAGTGTCATTCTCATACTTGTTCGATCCTCATGTACATGCCCATTGAATGCTTGGGGGGTACATTACACCCCTCAAGCACTATATATATAGGCCATCCTCTACCTTATAAAAGGATCCATAATTGAAACCCTAGCTGAAACTCTATAAGTTTACACAGTAGAGATAGAAAGCTCGAGAGATTGTATCTATGGCCGTTAGTTCCTTAATCTAGTGATATTATTCACACATTCACAATGGACATAGGCCAGATTGGCTGAACCACCTACATACAAGTGTTCATCCTCTTATCCTCACCTCATTCTACTATACATATACACTCTTGTGCTGCCATTGTTATTGCTAGCTTGATCATGTCAATAACTCATCTAGTGTTACTGTTTCAAGGCATCACCATGGACTGCTTAGCAAAATATAGGGCGATGGTAGATTGTTTTAAGACAACGATTGTATTTGAAATTCCAGGCCAGGAGATGTATTTTATTTCCATGCCTCTTCCGGAGGGAGGCTCAAGCATCCATTTATATTATATTGAACATGATACTTCACATGAAGTGGTTATTTCCTTATATTTGATTCCTGTCATTAAGGAGTTCGCTAATGTTTTCTAGGAAATTCCTGGCTTACCTCCAAGTCATGAGATTGAGTTTGTTATTGATCTAGTGCCTGGGACTAGGCCAATTACATGAGATCCATACCGCATGGATCCTTTGGAGATAAGGGAGTTACATGACTAAATCCAATAACTTTTGTGGCAGAGATTTATTCATCGAATACGTCACCTTGGGGAGCCCCTCTGTTGTTTGTGAAGAAGAGGGACAATTCTCTATGATTATGTGTAGATTATCGAGAGTTCAATAAGGAGACCTTCTGGAATAAGTTCCTGTTACCTCATATCGATAATTTATTTGATCAATTGAGAGGGGAAACTTACTTCTCAAAAATAGATTTACATACAGGGTATCAACAACTTTGTATTAGATAGCAGGATGTCTCTAAGACTGCATTTTTGACCCGTTACAGATCCTATGAGTTTTTATTTATGCCGTTTGGGTTAACCAATGCAACCGTAGTGTTCATGCATCTGATGAACAGGGTCTTTCAGGATTTATTGACCAGTTTGTGATTGTATTCATTAATGATATTCTGGTCTAGCACTGGCAAAATTATGGGCTAGGCCTAATTTGGGCAGATCAAATATGGGTTGGGCTAAATATGGGTTAGATTAAATGTGGGCCAGGCCAAATATGGGCAGACCAAATATGGGTTGGGCTAACCCATTATTTTTCTACTACAGTAAGTGTTACAATTCGAATTATATGTAAAAAAAACTCATATTTTACTCACAACTTTTAAAAATGGGTATTATATTTGATTTATATCTTTTCAAATTGGGCTCTATATTTGATTCCTAACATTGAAATATGGGCCCCATATTTAACTCATAGCTTTTAAATATAAGCCCCATATTTAGATGACTGGGCTAATATGGGTTGATTTATTATTTGGGCCACATTTTGCCACTATTATTCTGGTCTATTCTCAGACAGAGGGTGAACACGCTGAGCATTTGTGGTTGGTTTTGTAGACATTACAAAACCATCAACTGTATGCCAAGTTTGAGAAATGTGAGTTTGGGTTACGAGAAGTGAAGTTAGTGAAAGTGGGTAGATATGCATCGATAATATTGGTGGGTAGGTATAAAAAAGGACATAGCTGAGTTTGTCTCCCAATGCACCACTTGTTAGTTAGTGAAAGTGGACCAGCAATGACCTTACGCAATGTTACAGCCGTTGGAGATTCCAGTATAGAAATGGGAAAGCATCTCCGTGAATTTTATCACGGGATTACCTATGTCGCAACATAGTCATGCCTCTTTTTGGGTTATAGGGGATCATTTGACTAAGTCGGCATACTTTTTATCTATGAGATTGGATTTCACGACGACAAAGTATGCCCTGCTCTTTATTACAGAAATTGTACGATTGTATGGAGTGCCGATCAATATTGTGTCCGACCGAGATAAAATCTTTGTCTCTAATTCTTGGAAGAGTTTTTAGTAAGGAGTGGGGACTGAATTGCAATTCAACACTGCATATCATCCCCAAACTGATGGGCAAACTGAGCGAGTAAATCATATTTTGGAAGATATGCTCCGAATGTGTATATTGGATTTTGGGGGGAGTTGGGAACAAAACTTACTGCTGGTAGAATTCATTTATAATAAATTTTACCAGTTTAACATAGGTATGGAACCTTACTAGGTATTATACGGTCATCCATGTCATTCACCCGCATGTTGGTTGGAAGTCAGGGATAATAAACTTCTTGGACCGGAGGTGATCCAAGACACTTTGGCAGAAATTGAGCTGGTTCAGAACCGCATACGCATTGCGCAAGACTAACAGAAAAGTTATGCCGATGTGGATCATAGACACCTAGAGTTAGAGGAGATTTGGGAAGAAAGGAAAACTTGTGCCGAGGTGTGTAGGCCTTTTCCAATTATTAGGAGAATTGGGCTTGTGGCCTACAAACTTGCTTTGCCGGGGAAATTGTAGATAATCCATGACGTGTTCCATGTTTCGCCCTTGAAAAAGTATCGAAGAAGTGAAAGGTCGTATTGGCTTGTTCCATTAGAAGAAAATTTAATTACCACCTGATATCTCGTAAGAAGAACAACCGATTGCCATTTTAGACTATAATGAGCGTAGGCTACGATCGAAAGTAGTGCCTTTAGTTCGAGTCTGATGGGGGCACCATAACGCTAATGAGTCAACGTGGGATCGAGAGGACAATATGTGAGCCAAGTATCCTTACCTCTTTCCCTAAGGTACACCTGAATTTCAAGGAAACCATTCCTTAATAGGGGGAGGATGTAATACCCCTTACTTTTGTGTATCTATTTTTATATTCAATTACATAATGCGTGTGTGATTTAATATAATTGAAAATTTAAACGAGAATTTATCATGTATATTAATTTGCGTAAAATAGTTAATATTTATGCGAATTTTATATTTACTAGTGTGATATCGTAAATATAATTATATTTCCCGCTATTACATCGTATGTGAGTATTAGCGGTGGGTATTGGTTATCCGTCAACCAGGTATATGCGTGTGTGTGAATTGTATGAGGTTGGGAGATGATTTTTATTTCGGAGTCTCAGATGATAAATTGGAGTTCACGATTGATCCGGGAAGGGCCGAGAAAGTCAAAATGACTGTCCGGGTTTTTTATTTGGGTTCCGGGGTCTTTTTGGCTAGTTTGACTCAAATTGGGGTATACGAGTCATTTTAAGTCTATATTATCATTTCAAGCTGGGAGTTATTAAGTTAAGAGTTATTAGGATCGTACGAGGGTTAGTAATCTCAAGTAATAAAACCCACCTTTGAGATAACAAATAAAGAAGAGAAAAGAGGAGAAAACCTTGGAGATTTGGTAATTTTCGGTTAAATTGATGATTTCGAGGAAGATTCAGACTCTACGAATTTGAGGCAAGTGATTAAACTTGATAAATGCTTATGTCTGTGATTTATTTCATAATTTGTGGATAAATTACGACGATGTTGAGGATGTATTGTAAAACCCTAGAGTTTGTGTTGAAATCTAGCATTTAATGGGTATATATGGGTTGGATGGTGTAAAAATGGTTGGGATGTTAGATATATGATTTAGAGGGTTGAAATATTGTGGGAGTTAAGAATATATGGGTTTTAGAGATGTAGGAAAATCTCATAGCAATAGAATCTGAACAGGACGAATCGGTTTGGTTATGGACCTCAGATCGATTCTTTTTAGCAGCGGACATGTTCATTTTTAAATGCCATCGGTCCCATTCGATCGTGGAAGATTTTCAACTCTTTTGAAATTCCTTTCCATTTTTGTTTGGGAACCCTCTATTATGATCCTATAAACATGTTTATGAAACAAAATGTGGGATTATGATATGTTACAATGGCGGGGTTGCATCGAGGCTATAATAGAGATATAATTAGGAGTTTTTATGTTATTCCTTTCGTAAATTCTTCGAGGAGTGGGGATTCTTTTAAGGATGGTTACAGGCTAATGAGAGAGAGATAGAGAGGTTGTTTAACCTTAACAATGTTAAAATTTATGATAAATTATATGTGTTACTGATGATAGAGGTTCAAGTGAGCGATTGAACCATAAAATGAATTGGGAATATTTTTGTGGATTATCGGCTGGTGGGATGAGTGATATACACATAGCCGGGATAATTGACATATTCGTTCGGATATGAGATGGTTTGTATATACTGTGTGTGTGTGTGTGTCTCTCTCTCTCTCTCTCTCTCTCTCTATATATATATATATATATATATATATATATATATATATATATATATATATATATATATATATATTGCGTGTATGATATATATATTTATTGTGTGGACATACAGAGCTGTAATAGGTGCGGACTGTTGCAGGACTTTTTTTGTAGCCACTTCTCATTTTTGTATATCTAGTTAAGGATCCACATTTGTAAATCGTGTGTGTATATCCAAGCGTTGCATGATGTATTCCATTTACCTTTCATATACTTGCAATTGTATGGTTTGTACAAATGTTATATATTATTATGATCATGTTCGATTATTGTATATGGTCGGTACTGTCTTTATGTTTTGAAAAAAAAAGTTATATTTGTCATTCGTTTATTTTATATTACAGGTGGTTAGTTACTTTTTAGTCTACTCGTCAGTTGATGCTGAGATTGATCCACTTGAGATTCCTGTTTTATCTTAGTATAGGGATGGTCACCCGTTATTATTATAAGTGGGGTGTCACAAAAACCTTACTCTTGCATTAAAATTATATTTTCATATTGCAATCTTGGCAGTTAAATTACATGAGTAGGGTTCATTTGATTAAATGATAGAAAATTTATGTGTAGAGATAATAAACATCTTTATGGAATAAAAATGTTAGAAAATGTTATTTTTGTAAAAAAAATAAAGAATGGATAATTATTTCAAGGTTTTAAAATAATAAAAGTGGGTGTTTTATGAAAATGGTGTATTTTCTAGAAATATTGATGAAAAACATTTCATGAAATAAAATGTTTGCAAATGTTGTGATTTTGTTGGAAAAATTTTGGTGAAGTAATAATATTTTAAAGTTCTTGTAAAAATGAAGGTTTTATGAAAAAAAAAAGACATTTGTTGAAGTTGAAGAAGTAAAAATATTTTTTAGGTCTTGAAAACGTATTTTTGCAATTATGATGAATTTCTAGAATGAAATATGTGTTTAAACCATTTAAAAAGGATTTTAAGGTTTAAAGTTAATTATCTCATGCATATAAACTTGTAGTAATTTGACACTAAGTGTATAAACAAGTTTAAGGATGAATTATATGGTTTACACAAGGAACAATAAAATTGAAAATTTTAGTGTGTGAAATAAGGGTTAATAATGTGATAAGAATAAAGAGTAAGACTACATGTAAAATAAAACAAATGAAATTTTCTTATAAAAGTAGTATTAGCGTAAATGAATTTCTTAAATAAAGAAAGGAACAAAAAGTGTGGTTTTTGAAAGTATAGAAATGTGTGGTTTGTGAAATTATTAATGAAGTTATTGAATAAGTGTTGATGGCTAAACATGGAAAAGTTAGTGTGTAACTTAATAATGTTGTAAAGGATTAACACTTATGGAATTAAAAGGGAAAAGGTGTTAAAGTGTTAAAACACTTAAGAAGTTGGTATGAATAACTTACTAGTGTTTTTGGGAAATTGAGACCTATGAAATGGAGTAAACAATGATTTTGAAAATAAATGGGTAAAATGGTAATTTTACTTAAAGTGGACTATTTTTATAAAATAAAATTATTGGGAAAAGGTGTTACAAAAGTGGTCCTAAATTAATATAATTCTTGGAATAAAAAAATCAAGGTTAAAGTGCAAGGGACATGAAATGGTAAATTTCTAAGTGTAGCACCTGGGTTTTGGCTTCGACCGGGTAAAAACGAAAGTGGAATAATGTGGATATTTGTAAAATATTAAACACATTAAAACGAATTATGATACATCGGGAAAAGTAAAAAGGGCCTGGAGCCCTTGGGTGAAAAGTGGTGCGCATAGTCGGCGGTGTGGTGCTCATGGAAGAATGCGGTATTATAAGATTCCGACAAAAGAAACAGAATAAGGAATATGAAACATGACAAGAAATGGGTTGTGTGGTAATATGTGTTAATACAACCCAACTTTAATAAATGTAATAAATGTTCCAGTAAAGGTTAAAATGGACAAGGTATAATTGATAAATGTCCATAAAGTAAGTAAAAAAGGTAAAGGAAGTGGCTAAATGGGTGATTAAGCAACCTAAGTGGTTAAAATCACAATTTACCTAATAATGCATTGAAAAAGGCTTTCAAATAACAAAAAAGGATTTTATAACAAGATGAATATGTGTGTTGAAATGGTGCTTTTCAGTGAAAAAACTAATGTATATTCAAATTAACAAAGAAGGTGATTTCGGTAAAGGAGTGGGTTCAGATAAATCGAACGTAACAGTTTTAGGTGTTGAACCGCGTGTGTTAAATAAAGAAGGAAAAGCTACGTGATACCCCGCTTATTCAATATATTGGGTGGTCAACCCTATACTAAACTACAACACGAGTCTCAATTGTATCATTCTTAATACCAACTGTCGAATATAAATATAACCGTTAACCGCCCTATATAAAATCTATTGGTGCCAAATTTTTTTTTTGCATAAAGTGTACCAATAATAAATAATTCACTTACTACGATGCATAAGCAATAATAAACAAATAAAGGGCTAGATCATTAACATGCTATGAGTATACATACAAAAGAATATTCCTAAATATACTGTCCGGAAACATACCAAAGAACATAAAAAGGACTCTATATAAGAGATGAACATATAAGACCTTGGGTATACACACCCGATTTACAATGGTGAATTCTTAACTAGATTACAAAGAGAGATGCCTCTATAGCAAAAATCTTGTTACATCCTGCACATGCTACAGCTCCCAAAACTCTGGAACAGATAGCCATCATTGGCGTACTTGCAGAGGAACACCTATAATAGACATAATATACATATAGCAAGGGAAAGATATAAACGGGTCAGAGCCTTGGGTTTGAAAATAATTATAGGAAGTGAATTAAATGCATAATAATTAAAAAAAAAATTAAATTTCATAATTGATGTGGAATCGCACTCCCTTAGGACTCGACCTCACCTATCAGCTACATCGTGCACCTAAACATACACATAAATATTAAGTTAAGCTACCCCACTAAATCTACGAACCATACCCCCTTAAGACTATTCATAACTCCCATATGCGTAACTATAATCTATTATCAGTTAAATGACATTTCCCCTTAATTATGTAAATTCAAATACCCCATGTACTGATGACCAAAATTTCTCCACTTCCATCATAGCGCTAGGTTTTGTGCGTGGGACATCTCGCAAAAAAATCCAAACAAGGAACCCCCCGATACACTACTACCTAACATGGTTAGTCGTGGAAATCTGTTAGGCCCTCAGTCCATAGTACGTACTCCTAAATTCCAGTTTATAAACATCAAAGCATACATATTAAATCTCATGCTAAAAAGGGGTAATACATACTTCATATATCATACAAGTAGGGAAATACATAACATACATCGTACACGTATAGTAATAGTCTCTACAATGCTATCACCTTCTAGGGAATTACTCACTTATCATCCCGAGTTACCAGCGGTCGGACTCTCACACCGACTAGGTATAAAACCAATTCACAAGGGTATGGGAAGAGACTATAGTTCCTTACCTAAAGGTATGAAGAATCATACCAAAGATGTCTTACCCTCTCCTTACACATAGTAAAATACTCGACGCTATGACCTGGGGACTATGCTCTCCCTGCTCCTCGAGCGAGGGGAATTGCCGACATTATGCAACTTTTCATGATAGCACTAGAGGGGTATGAACCACGTAGCATATATGACACATCCAATATACATTCATATCATATATATAAACCGTCACACTTTAAATTGTATACACATATATTACTAATCCTAGCTATATGTAAATATCACACCTCATACTAGATAATGATAACCACAATCATCTCAAGTTCATATTATAATTTACTCGTTCACTTTATTAATGATAACCAATCACACCTATTAATATTACTCAAATTTACCCTCGTTAAGGATTCACAAACCCTCAATCCTTAGCCCATAACCCTCCTCTAGAGAATACCCATTCCTTGGAAGATTTATAAAAAGGAATCGACATAATACCTTCTCAAATATGCCTCTATAATAGCCCGTAAGTAGACCCTCCATTGAGTCATATCATACACATCATATACCCCATAAACATGTTTACCCAATAAATTAAAAAGGGTTCCTAAGTATTTAAAATCAACTAGAGAGGAATAACATTAGAATTTTCAACTACAATAACCGTACTGGACCAAAGGTCCCAAAAAATGAACCGACCTGGTTCCTAAAAACTGACAGCAACTTCTAACTTCTGGACCGATATGGTACCCTTTGAAAATGAATCGATCCGATTCCATAAATTTTCAAAAAAACTCTTAAATTCTGGACCGATCCAATATCCTTAGAAACGAATCAGTGTGGACTGCACTGTTCTCCATCCTACGTAATTTCCAAAATTTTATAACATACCCTTCTTCTACAATATTTCCAACCTTAGTATCCACCCAAAATATGCATTCCACCATTTCTATACCTTCAAACCCATACACACACAAAAAAGACTAAACTTGTTTACAAAAGTTTAGGGTTTAACATATAACTCTAATATTACCAAATTCTTAATACAAATTATGAAATAGGTCACACAATTAAGCATTTAGCAAGTTAATCCACTTGCCTCAAAGATTGTAGGGTTTGATTCTTCCTCAAATCCACGGATTCTACAAGATTTTAAAGATTCTCAACCTTCTTCTTCTCTTTCTCTTCTTCTCATGTTCTCTCTCTCAAATGGGTTTTCTCTTAATTGAGATTAACTAACCCTCTTAAGAATAATAACCCCTATCATTAGTAATCCCATCTTTAAATGATAATACACATATAAAAATAATTAGTATACCTTAATTTGAGTCAAATTAGTCAAAAAGATTCTGGAACCCAAATAAAAACCCTAGGGCAGTCATTTTGACTTGCTCGGCCCTTTCGACATCAACCGTGCCCTCCAAATTTTCATTCAAAACTCGGAATATAAAAATTATCTCCCAACCTCAGGTAACTCACTAAAATATGCCATGATTGAGAAATAACTAATTCTTGCCGCCGATACACACATATATACGACGAAATTGCATACAACAAGAGTGTATTTACCATATCCCTCTAGTAAATGTGCAACTCTCATAAATATTAACTATTCTAACCGAATCCATATTTATTCTAAATCCTTATTTCAATTCTCAATTATATTAAATCACATGCACCTAATAATTTAATATAAAAATAAATACACAAAAGTAAGGGGTATTACATACTTCCCCCTTAAAGAAGTTTCGCCCTCAAAATTTAGACATACCTTATGGAAAGAGGTAAGGGTACTTGGCTCTCATATCAACCTCTCCTTCCCACATTGACTCATCTACGTTATTGTGCCCCCATTGGACTCGAACTAAAGGTAATACTTTCGATCGTAGACTATGCTCACTTCGATAAAAAAATGGCAACCGATCGTTCTTCGTACAAGATGTCAGGTTGCGACTCAATTTCCTCTAATGGAACAGGCCAATGAGCCCTTTAACATTTTTATACTTCTTTAGGGATGAAGAGTGGAATACATCATGAATTCGTTATAAATGCTTTGGCATGGCATGTCAATAAGCCACAAGACCAATCCTTTCAATAATTGGGAAATGCCATACATATCTCGGAGAACGTTTTCCTTTCTTACCAAATCTCATAATACCTTTCATCGGAGACACTTTCAACAAAACTTGGTCTCCTACTTCAAACTCCATATGCCTACAATTTACGTCAGCGTATATTTTTTGGCAGTCCTAAGCAACACGTATGCCGTTACAAATCATTTCAATCTTTGCCGAAGTATCCTGGATCAAATCTGGGCCAAGAATTTTATTGTTGCCAACTTCCAACCAACACGTATGTGAACGGCAGGAGCGTCTATACAATGCCTCGTAAGGCGCCAGACCTATAGTAAATTGGTAAGAATTATTATAAGTAAATTCTATCAACAGTAGGTATTTCTCCCAACTTCCTCCAAAATTTAGCCTACACATCCAGAGAATGTCTTCCAACATTTGATTTACTCGTTCCTTTTGCCCATCGATCTGGGGATGGAATGTTGCACTCAACCTTAATTCAGTCCCCATGTCTTCTTCCAAGCTTTGCCAAAAATGGAAGATACAGATTTTATCTCGATGAGACACAATATTGATCAAAACTCCATTATAATCTCCCAATTTCAGCAATAAGGAGCTGAGCATACTATGCTATCATAAAATTTCCTCTTACCAGAAATAAGTGTGCTCACTTCGTCAAACGGTCCACGATAACCCAAATAGAATCATGGCTACTCTTCATCATTGGTAATACCGTGATAAAATCCATGGAAATGCTTTCCTATTTCCATACAGGAATTTCCAATGGCTGTAACGTTCCTGAGGGTCGCTGGTGGTCCACTTTTACTAACTAACAAGTGGTGCATTTCGGGACAAATTCAGCTATGTCCCTCTTCATAGCTGCCCACCTATATTGTCGTCACATATTTTGTTACATATTATCTCCGACTAGGTGAATAATAAATTTTGACCCGTGGGATTCTGACATAATAGCTTGTCGCAGCTTGGAATCGTCTGGGACTACCAACCTACTATTGAATCGTAATCCACCCTCAGAACTGATGGAGTAGGATTATACTCCCTTGGTTAGTAATTTTTGTACTATGACCCTACAATATGCGTCTTCAGATTGAGATTTCATCACCCTTATTACCATCTCGGGTGTGACTGACAAAACGACCATACAAGCCCTGGCCACTGCATCATCTTAACGAAGTTCCTTACACATGGCTTTCCATACCTCTGCTAACTTCTCAGTGGGATGAAGACTCAACGCGCCAGCTACAACGTTATATTTTCCGCATGATAATGGATATCGAACTGGTAATCCTCTAAAACTCCAACCACCTATGCTGCCTCATGTTTAAGTCCTTCTAGGTGAAAAAAATATTACAACGACTTATGGTATGTGAAAAGCATAAACTTCTCACCCAGTAGATAATGACTCTAAATTCTCAATGCAAAGACTACTGCACCTAATTCTAGGTCATGAGAAAGATAATTACGCTCGTGGGGTTTGGGTTTACGTGATGCATATGTAATTGCCCTATCCTCTTGTTCAAGCACGCCTCCTAAACCCTGGATAGACGCATAAATACTCCACTCCTACTTTAGGAAAAGTGAGAATCGATGCTAACGTCAACTTGTCCTTTAATTCATCGAAGGATAATTGATAGGAATCATCCTACACAAACGGGACTCCCTTTCGGGTCAAATTCATCAAAGGGCCAATAATCTTCGGAAAGCCCTTTATAAAATGATGATAATAACTCGTCAAACCCAAGAAACGTCTAATATTCATCAGTGTTGTGGGTTGACCCCACTCCTTCACCACTGCAACTTTACTCGGGTCCATGGATATACCCTTCTCTAACACTACATGACCCAAAATTACACTTCTCACAACCAAAATCCGCATTTTTTGAACTTGGCGTACTATTGATGGTTTATTAATGTCTGCAGAAACATCCTCAAATGATCGTCATGTTCACCCTCCGTCCGAGAATAGACCAAAATATCATCAATAAACATAATTACAAATTGGTCCAAGAAATCTCGAAAGACCTTATTCATCAGATCCATAAACACTGCAGGAACATTGGTTAGGCCAAATGGCATAACCAAAAACTCATAGGATCTGTATGGGTCAAAAATGAAGTTTTTGAGATATCTTTCTCCCTAATACGAAGTTGGTGATACCCTGTATGCAAATTTATTTTTGAGAAGTAAGAGTCTCCTCTCAATTGATCGAATAAGTCATCAATATTGAGGTAATGGGTACTTAGTTCCAATCATCACCTTATTCAATTCTCGATAATGTACACATAACCGCAGAGAACCTTCCCTCTTCTTCACAAACAACATAGGGGCTCCCCAAGGTGACGTACTTCGACGAATAAAACACTATCCCAAAAGCTGCTAGATTTGGTTTCATAACTCTCTCAATTCCACATGAGCCTTACGGTATGGAGCTCGCGCAATCGTCCTAGTCAGAATTGAAAAAAAATCTACTGGGAAGTATGACCACTGCCACTGCCCAATATCATATTTGTACCTATTATAGCAACATTGTACCTACTCAATCATCATATATCCAAATAAAATAGAGATAATGCAAATATACATTCAAAACAATATGCATCACAATATAATCCAAATATAATTCAAATATAACAACTTAAAATAATTCAATTCAAATAATGTCACTACATGTCTGGGGGTAGGTTTGAGGAGGTGAGTAGGCCACACGATATATGAATTGATACACCCAGCAATATGTATCATGCCACATTGTTCGTGCAACCACAATGGGGAGTTCTCCTTCTCAGGTATCACATGTGTGACGAGCACCTTGGCCTCGATGTCTTGAAGCAAACGTCCATGAACTGGAATACCCTGGATGGTATTCGGGTCCCTCAACCCCCACCCTATCCACTGGCCATCAAATGTGTCTTGTATAAACATGCTCGGCTAACCAAGTGTCGACATCGATCGGTCAAAGGGAGCCAAATAGAGGAATGGATCATCAGAGTTCGCACGTGTCGGCGATGAAGTAGCGAGGTCCACATCCTCGTCCTCCTGCACCTCCTTCTCTACCACGTTCTATGTCCCTTTCCTCTTACGATTTCCTCCCAATAAATTCTTTAGGAATGAGAATATATCTTGGATCGTCGCCTCCAAACGGGATAGCTTCACGTCATGCGAGTCCACTGTTCGAGCCAACCCAGTGTTGCTCATCACCAATCCGATGATCCTAGATTTGGCCACCCGCGATCTCACCCCCTTGTCCTCCCCTTTCGATCAGTGCCAAGCACTTAGCTGAGTGCGTCTGTGGACAAAGATGGCTTGTCGACATCAGAATGTGACTCATGTACTTCCTTAAGCTTTGCCTGAAATGACAAAAAGAACATGATTAGTTCAATAAGTAAATAAAAAAATTATAACGTAATTAACAAAAAGTAAACTGTCAGATTACTTACAATCGTGGATGCGAGAATTGGGGACACCTCCTTATACTTCCCCTTTTTCGTCCGAATAGCCACATAAGTATCGAGCCTATGTGGCATACACCAAGGGCCACTCTCCGTCCCCTGAAATAAAATAATGCAAAATTAGTATCGTCCTCGCAAAGTAAAATAATGCAGAATAACATATTTTTGTAATTATAGAAAAATTAAATCTTACCAGCATCCTATGTTCCACCTCGGCGTAAGACGTCCGGTCGGAGTAGTGCATGTCTGTCTTTTTAGCCCGATTTTCCCTCCCCGATTGGGGAGATGCCAATTGTCGCTCCCCGATCTCATTGTCAGTAAAATTTTACCATTGGGCCAATTAGATCGGCTCCTTCGGTGGAATGGAGTCTCGGGTCTTTCCAAAGTACCGGGTCCGCATATTTTTCTTCCATGTATTGTGATGCTCCCTCAACTGATCCAAGACGGAATCGCGTAGTTTTGGGTCCAAGCTGAATTGTTCCTGTCCAACAAATACAATGTTAGTTGCGAATAAATATAAATGTAAATATAAATATATATATAAATATAAATATAAATATAAATATAAATATAAATATAAATATAAATATAAATATTAAATGAAATTGAAATTGAAATTGAAATATTCATATAAATATAAATATATATACATTACCTGTAGTGCCACCCAAATAGCTAACTTGAGCTCATTTGGCACCTCCCTCCAACTAGTGTACCCCGGGCCGATGATAGTCTTTACCAGCTCGAGGGATCTCGCTAATATCCCCTTCTTGTTCTTGACGACCATCCCCAATTTGCCCCATTTGGGGAGCCGTGGGGCCGAGGAACCGTCGTCTCCTCCGCTACCATCGAGACAAGATGAAATGATCATAATCATCATCATCCTTGCCTTAATACCTGAAGGAAACATTTTTTGTAAAAAAAATGTTGTTATTAGTACAAATCCAAATGAATTAGAAGAAGACATGCAAATATGTACAATTACTACAAATCCAAATGAATTATTACTGTTTAACACCTCAATTCTGAATTACAAAACAACAACATGTAACTCATAATATGTACAATTACTAAAATTCCGAACCATCCCCACCCCCACCCCTACTGCCCACACACACACACACACTACACACGCATTGCTCCCCTCCTAACACACACACACACACATACATATACAAAGGAAAGAGAGAAAGATAAAAAGAGTAAAAATGATAAAGTGCAAATGAATTAAAATAATTGAAAATGGATTGATAAAGTACAAATAGGAATATTTATTACAAATTGAGAAATTGTTTCAAATTCGGGTTATCATAAAAAATGGATTGATATTCGGTAGGAGCATCCAAGTCATCCACACTACTATTTAGATGCTTTGGCGCATGTAGGACAATTGACCACGACTCGTTGTTTAAATACTCCGAGTAAAACACTTGGTTGACCTATTAAAATGCACAAACAAACAGCTCATCGCTCACGTGGTCGTTGCTCTTCAACTTGGACAAGTCAACCATGATCAAATTGGTGTCAGGATCAACTTTACAAGCATTATAATTATGTAACCGTTCAACCTGTACTTTTTGTACTCTTGTGCCATGAAAAGGACTCCATTGGATAGACGAGCAAGCCTTGATGTCGCATCACCTCTGATTGGTGGTTAGATTTCCAAATGGATTGAAACCATCTCTTGATATAGCCAAACGAATGTTGTGCTGTTCTCGAGCAAAATCGGGATAGTCATAATTCATCCTCCTCCAAGATGTAGAATCAATCGAATGACGCATAAGATTAACCCCTACATCTGACCTAGCATCCCAAGTCATTGCCTCCGGTATCCATGGTACTGTGAAAAATCTCTTTAATTTAGGCCCAACGGGAAAATATTTCAACACTTTTTGAGGCACTTTTGAGCTTGTGCATTCCTTGCCAGTAGATTGGACATATCTAGGTTCATCACAAACCGGACAACGATCAAGATTTTCATACTTCTTTCGATATAGTATGCAATCATACACACAAGGATGAATTAATTTATACTTCATTACCAAACCTTTCGAACTATTCTTCATAACATGATAGCTATTTGGAACCGTATTATCCTTGGGTAGTAAGCCCTTCACCTAATTCAGAATTCCTATCATGCTATTGCCAGACAAACTGTATTGCATCTTCAAACTGTGCAAACCAGCCATAGCAGGCAAAGTTGTCTGATATTTCTCAGAGCCAGAGTATAATGGTTGGGTCACCATAAATTTTAAACTTTGGTAGTCATCTTTAAGGTTTATCGTGATATCTTCACGAGCACTTGAACCTTGTACATCATCAGTAAACTCATTCTCCTCCACTTCATAAACTCCGTATGCATCATCAACTAAATCCTTTAACATATTATGATCTATGTCGTCCCCTTTTACATCTATCCTACTTGTTGAAGGTTGTTGTGAAGGTTGTTAGGGGACAAAAGGAACTTTCAATTCACTCTGAAAAATCCAAAATCGATAAATATCTTGCATACCCCATCTTAACAAATGTAGTTCAACTATTTTACACTCAAACACCTTACCATTATTATACCTACCACATAGACACAGAAACGCTTCATCATTATGACATTTCTGTACGTATTTCACAAATTCATTAGCACCTCTGCGAAACACATCCCCCATTCTATTTGTCTCACCCATCCACTCTTTGTATTTTGGATATCCAATTACAGCTACCATAACTAATCACCTATTAAAGGTAACAAGCGTATATTCATGGATTAGTATAAACAATACTTAGATTTATAGTATGTTTAATTTAATTATGTCTTATTTGTATTCGATTTTTAAATTCGGCATTCAAGACAGCTAAAGGGTGAATGGTCCTATCTTGTTCAAGATCGCATATTTCTATAATATACTTAACAGTTCACACATTGTTACGATTTGAGAAAAAATCAGCAGCATATCCTCGTAGTTCTCTAAGTACACGACGTAGATTTGCAAGTGTCAGTGTTAATTCAATTGATCAACTGAAATAATAGTCACACTTGTCAATCTAGTATGTACCCAGAGAACATTAGGATAAGACTGCAAAACTTCCTCCAAAAGTAACTACTTTAATCGAATATGAATATTATTATATAGAAATTATGCAGTGCCAAACTGTCGAAATGGGACAATTTGAGAGATCTCATTATAGGGGTAATGACTCTCTAATGGGTCTAAGGGCTAATGAATGAGTATGCATAAGAATTAGAAGGCTAGTATCTATGCTCACTATATGTAATTTCAAGTATTTTTCATTTAATTATCATACTCCCTCTCTCTCTCTCTCTCTCTCTATATATATATATATATATATATATATATATATATATATATATATATATATATGTATATATATATTGTTCGTGATAGAAAGTAATTTTTAAAAAAAGTTGAAAAATCCCACTCCCATATGGACAATAATCCAGTGGTCATGCCACTTCTAAAATTAACCAACTGAACGTCGATCCACTATAATCCAACCGTAATAGCAACAACCAATATGTATCCCGTACTCCTTCTAATTCATCTACTCAATTAATTCATTTAATCAATTGAATTAACAATTAAAGTATACAATTATTAAATTACTAATTTATAACGAGGGGAAATCCTTCTTGCACATGAAAGGGGCACTAATTATTAATTTGCTAAAAAAATTAATAACCAATCAATATTTAATCAATAAATTATTTTACAAGGGGCACTACTTGCATATGAGGGGAAATATCTAATAAACCAATCAAAATTTGATTAAAAAAAATTAAAAAGCACAACCCCCTGTAACACCTCGTAATTTTGAGGATTTTATATTTAATTATTTTTTGGAGATATAAAAATATTTAAATTGGAGAAACTTAAATTTAATTTGGAGAAATTATTTGAGTGGAAAGATTTATTTATATTTGGCAACTTTAAATTTAATTGTTCAAAATTTCGTGTCGCATTTTGAGGTCAAAATTAGATAATGTTATAAAATATTTCGGACGACAATTCTGACTTTGCGATTAATCTCGAAAGGGTCGAGATAGTCATAAAAGAGTACCCGGGGGTAGTAATCGGGTCTCGGGGCATGTGGCCAAAAACGAGATTTTTCTTAATTAGGCCCATGTGGACAAAAACGGGATTAAGGGTTTTTAAACCTAATTGGGGAAGTGTTGAACGACAGTTAACAATTCTAAATTTAGGGTTTGAGAGAGACACAAAGGAAACAAATATAGAAGCAAATTGGGGACCTTTTTGGAGACACATTAAGGGACAAATTGGGGTCTTCTTCATCAACACGTTCTCTACACCAACGGATCAGACTCTACGAATAATTCCAGGCAATCGGTTAACTGTTGTGATTCTTAAATAGGTGATAACCAATTCATATTATAGTATGAATATATGAAAATTCGTTTTGGGTGTGTAACCATAATCGAAATTGCGTTTTTCTGAATTTAGAGTAATGGAGAGATTTATTTACTCAATGGATATTAAGTTATGACTTGGGACTATTAAGATTGAATTGAAGGGTGGATTACAATATGTATTAGTGATTAAATTAGTTGAAAATGGTGAGGTCGGATTTGATAAAACGAGACCCGGGTGAAAAACCCAAATCGGATATACTTAGGGTTATGTATAAAATTCATGATGAATTAAGCTCTCTAGGATGTTTAAACCCTTTTCTTATGTGGAGGTAATGTTGGTTGTGATTGGGTAAGGGTTTGGAATGAAGATAAAAGATTAAGGTTTCGTTAATGGCTGGACAAAACAATGGAGAAGAAAGAAACCTGTTCGATCGATCGATCGATCCATCGATCGACCCATGGGATCGATCGATCGATCGACGGTCCCAGATTTTTGGCAGGTCGTCTTGTTTAATATATAAAGGGAAATTAATTTAGGATTTAATCCCCTACTTTTATTTAGTGATAAATTAATATGTGTCACATACTCCTTAAAAATTATAAGGGGATATAATTAGGTGTAAGAGGGTGATAGTTGTGTGTCACGGGATGATTAAATTTAGGGAATAAATTCGTAGGTATTGGTTTTGGACCGAGGGAAAAGGTTCAGATATTTTAGTTGAGTTGTCCTATATTATTAAAGGAATTGAGGTGTAAATAATTAGTTATGGGGCAAAATATAGAATCGGGTATTAACGATGGTATGGGCCAAGTGAGCGAGTCCGGGTATAATGGTTGAGTGACACCAAGTATTAAATTGATTCATGTGTAAATTAATTAAATTAGAGTCGAATCATAGACTCGGGCAAGTATTATATTGATTAATGTGTAAAGTATTTATATTAGAGTCGGACCATAGACTCGGGGGAAATATTATATTAATTGATGTGTGAATTAAATAAATTAGAGTCGGACCATAGACTCGGGAAGATGATAAATTAATAGATGAGAAAATTAATTAAGTTGAGTCGGGACTAAGACTCAAGAAATTTTAGGCTAGTGTTACTGTTTTTTTAGTACACGATAAAGCCAGGGTTTATTTTATATATATACATCGTGGTGATAGTATATATACATATATATATATATATATATATATATATATATATATATATATATATATTGTATGTGCTATTAAATATTAGTGACTAGATATTTAATTAATTTATATACTCTATTGCTATCAAGGGAAGTTGCACGATGTGGATGAATCCCCTAGCTTAAGGAGTAGGGTGAGTATATCCCCAAGTCATAGTGTCCGGTATATGGGTGAGGGGTTATCTCACTTTCAGGGAAGGAATATGACCGCCTCCACTATGTTAATATTTTTGGGCCAGGTTAGTGAGCGATGCAAACTTGGGTAACTAGGTTATGTGAGCACACGTAGTGAGATAACACTTTAGAGGGAATCATCTGGTGAGGGTATACTCGGAGGGATGGATATACATATGAATTATGTGTGGATGTTTTAGTAAAAGGTACGCATATAATGAGATGTAATATTATATATGGGTCATAATACAGTGTGTAATGTACTTACCTTGTATAACTTATGTCACAGTTATATGATATAATTTAAAAGTAATTAAATAAGTTAATTGGTGAAATAACTTATAACCCATTATAATAATACTCGGTTTAGAGTAGAATGGCAAGGGGAGATTATACAAGGACTAGTTGGACAGGGTAGTACAACTATGTGGGGTTAAAATAACCGTTAGGTGTGCACATTAGTAGATGGGTGAGTATGTCCTCAAGAGAGTGAGACACTAAATTAAATATGAAGCGCATTCATAAATTTTATTTACCGCAGTTAATTCACTTGCTAAATATTTTCAAAATGTTTTGGGTTCTAACCCTTGCTATAGAACTATTTTCAAGACCTTTTAGCTATTTTCAGCCACAGGGACGTCATGATTGATATTCTATTCCAGGGACACGGAGCTGCGACATATGTGGATGCTAGCAGGAGCTTGGATTAGAAGCATCGCTCATTCTTTCCTAGAGTAGGAATCATCTATCGGTTTCAGTTTACTTAGGGCATGTCTCCCAGACTTTTCAGTTGTAGTTTTCAAATTTATCTATTCAATTGTTGGATGATTGTTGTTGGACTATTTACTTTGGTGACTGATGGTTTATTCGGCATGTAGTTTATTTTTTATTTAGTTGATTTAATTCAGTCATGGTTTATGACTCATATTATCTTTCCGCATGTTATTGATTGTTTAATTAAAAAGATAAAATTTGGCACTAGCTTTTTGGAATACTAGGTGGTTAGTAAGTTTTAAAAAGGTTTTCAACAGTGATGCGAGGAATGAACCAACTAGGATTCCAATTTTAATTTGGTATAGGATTGATCACCCATTATTCTATTAGGCGGGGTATCACAGGTGGTATCAGAGCATCAGGTTCTAGTGTCCTTAGGATCTGTGCGACTTTTCACGTTTTGGCTTAGTGTTCTTTGATATAAAACCCTATCGTAGGATTATTGTAGTCTCATACGTATGCGCATTTACGTTCTTCTGCAAACTACTTTATATTTGAGGGTGAACTCATACGATTTGATTCTCGTTTCAGATGTCGCCCAAGAGAGAGAGAGCACCTAGGGCATCAGGGGGAGGTGAGACTAGAGAGGCTCATCAGGAGCAAGAGTTACCGCAACAACTGTCAGAGATGATTTCGACAGCACATGTAACTGAATTAGTGGCGCAGGAAGTTGAAGTGACGATGATCGCAATGGAAAGGTACTTTCCACGAGATCACCCATAGGCGTTAGTGGTACCAGATGTTCAGGCCCACCCGGGGTAGTTGAAATGGCAGCAAGTACGAGAGGTCTTTCAAAAAGGCCATCCACCAGAGTTTCGAGGGGGTTCAGATGTGGTGCTAGCGTGTTAGTGGAAGAGAGATATCCAGCATCACGTACGCATGGTAGATTGCAATGAGGTGCAGAAGCAAATGCTAGACAGTTATAGGTTAGTGGGAGTAGTGCTACAGTGGTGCGAGTCGATCACCACAGTTGAGGAAAGGGATACATTAGCTATTATAGATTTTTGGGAGCTGTTCGACCGCAAGTATTTTCTGCCAGTAGTGGAGAGCGAAATGAGGAGAAATCGTTTAATGGCCGATTACGAGGAAGAATTCACTTGTTTGGCAAATTTTGTACCAGATGAGGTAAGTAATGAAGAAATAAAGAAAGAAAGGTTCATGGATGGGTTAGTCTGGAGGACCAGACAACATTTGATTGGTAATCCCGCATGAGTATCTTATACAGATGTCGTTAATACAACACTCCTACACTACCAGGAATATCGCTTCGACGTGAAAGGAAGTTGGAGGGGAGAGGAAACCATCCAGTCGGACAAAGAGGGAGGGAAAAATACTGGTGGGGTGTCCCAATAGCAGATAGGGGGACATCAGGGGCAGGATTTTAGCAGGGGAATCAGGCCAAATGATTTAGAGCTGGGGGCTATCGATAGGATGGCCAGGACGTCCGACAAGGCCAGCAAGGAAAGGATCAGTGGCAGGGTGAATTTATTAAGAAGTGTTTCATTTGTAGGGAAGTGGGACACTGAAGAGAGATTGTCCTAAGCGAGGAAGGGGTCAACCATAGGATGAGGCCCTAGATATACAACCACTACAACAAGTCATGGGTGCATTCGGGCAGGGAGAAGCTGCCTAGGAACCCGAGGATCAGCCATTGTATCTAGAGTATGAAGGTAATTATCTTTTATCCTATGGGTATGGGGTATGTTTTGGGTGACAGTGAGGGTGTCACAATATAAAATTATTTTTCACTGGAATTCGCGAGTGAGTCGAATTTAGTGGGTGCGCTGGTTGTAGCAGTCCTTTGGTGTTAAGCACGAGAGAGTGGAGGTGTACATTGGGAGAAGGTTTGAATTATGCGAGGGGTTACTACTTTCGAGAATTATGGGAGTAGGGTTGATGATTTTCCCAAATATCGGCTGAATAGCAATGGATATGAACTATTATGGAGAGTGAGGGTAAGTTTTGGTGTTCATGACACCCGGGTATGATTGGTACCAGTTATCACCTGAGAGGGCGTATAACCTATATATATGTGTGTATATATGTTGTATTGTGTGGTACGATAGACACAAAGTGAGGTCTTGTGTTCTCATATTTTATCCCGGTAAGTAGGGGTGTTTACTGAAGTGAATTAAGGTGGTTAAATTTATTTTCGAGCAAGGAGAGATAGCTCGAGGTTTATTTTTTGCAAGAGCTAGTGATAGTATGGGCGCGGTATTTTATGTTGTCTTTTGTAGCATAAGAGTAAGCGTGTATACTTTTGTGTTAAGAGAAAAGTATTTGGGGGTACGTACTATAAATTGAGGGTCTAACAGATTTCAACGATAGAAAATATTAGGTAGTAGTGTATTAGGGGGTTCCTTGTTTGGACTTCGCTTGCGAGACATCCCATGCATGAAACTTAACGCAACGTTGGAAGTGGGGAGATGTTTGGTCGTTAGTACATGGGGTGGGTACCCCGGTTATTATTTATATATATGGTATTACTATGGGTTGGAAGTTATATTACGGGTCACGGCTAGCATAGTCGGGTAAATTTTTTGCAGTAAAGAACGGGGATAGGGCGTATGGGCACCCAGGTTAATTAAGGCAACTTTTGTGCAGTCAAGCACGGGTACAGTGTGTATGGGCGCCCTGGTTAATTAAATTGTGTATTTGTGTAACTCATAGCTAGAAATGGGAGAGATAGATGTAGCGAGCTTAGAGGTTTAGGAATAGGGAGTGATATTCGAGACTTGGAGTACTAAGCTTATCTTAATTTCGAGGACGAAATTCCGTTGTAAGGGGGAAGTATGTAACACCCCGTAATTTTGAGGATTTGGTATTTAATTATTTTTGGGAGATATACAAATAGTTGAATTGAAGAAACTTAAATTTAATTTGGAGAAATTATTTAAGTGCGAATAATTATGTATATTTGGCGACTTTAAGTTTAGTTGTTCAAAATTTCGTGTGTCGCAGTTTGAGGTCAAAATTGGACAATGTTATAAAGTATTTCAGATGACAATTTTGAGTGCGTGGTTAAGTCCGGAAGTGTTGAGAAAGTCAGAAAAGAGTACTCGGGGATAGTAATCGGGTCTCGGGGCATTTTTGTCCATAGCCGGGCCCACAGGGAGTAATTCGAGCCATTTTAATTATGCCCATGTGGCAAAAAATGGGATTAAGGGTTTTTAAACCTAATTGGGGAACTATTGAACAGTAGTTAACAATTCTAAATTTAGGGTTTGAGAGAGACATAGAGGAAAAAAATCTAGAAGCAAATTGGGGACCTTTTTGGAGACAAATTAATGGACAAATTGGGGTGTTCTTCATCAACACGTTCTCTACACCAACGGATTAGACTCTACGAATAATTCCAGGCAAGTGGTTAACTATTGTGATCCTTAAAATATGTTATAACCAATTCATATTATAGTGTATATATGGAAACTCGTTTCAGGTGTGTAACCATAATTAAAATTGAGTTTTTCTGAATTTAGGATAATGGACAGATTTAATTACTCAACGGGTGATTTGGGACTGTTAAGATTGAATTGTAGGGTGGATTACAATATGTATTAGTGATTAAATTAACTGAAAATGGTGAGGTTGGATTTGATAAAATGAGACCCGGGTGAAAAAACCAAATCGGATATACTTAGGGTTATGTATAAAATTCATGATGAATTAAGGTCTCTAAAATGTTTAGACCCTTTTCTTACGTGGAGGTAATGTTGGTTGTTATTGGGTAAGGGTTTGTAATGAAGATAAAAGCTTGAGGTTTCGTTAATGGCTGGACTAAACAATGGAGAAGAAAGAAACATGTTCGATCGATCGATCGACCCAGGGGATCGATCGATCGATGGTCCCAGATTTTTGAAAGATCGTCTTGTTTAATATTTAAAGGGAAATTAATTTAGTATTCAATCCCCTACTTTTATTTAGTGATAAATTCATATGTGGCACATATTCGTTAACAATTATAAGGGGATATAATTTTGTTTAGGAGGGTGATAATTGTATGTCATGGGATGATTAAATTTAGGGAATAAATTCGTAGGTATTGGTTTTGGACTGAGGGAAAAGGTTCGAATATTTTAGTTGAGCGGCACTACATTATTAAAGGAATTGAGGTGTAATTAATTACTTATGGGGCGAAGTATAGAATCGGGTATTAACGATGGTTCAGGGCAAGTGAGCGAGTCCGGGTATAATGGTTGGGTGACACCAAGTATTAAATTGATTGATGTGTAAATTAATTAAATTAGAGTCGAATCATAGACTCGGGAAAGTATTATATTAATTAATGTGTAAAGTATTTATATTAGAGTCAGACCATAGACTCGGGTGAAATATTATATTAATTGATGTGTGAATTAAATAAATTAGAGTCGGACCATAGACTCAGGAAGATGATAAATTAATAAGTGAGAAAATTAATTAAGCTGAGTCGGGACAGAGACTCAAGAAATTTCAGGCTAGTGTTACGGGTTTTTTTGAGTACACGATAAAGCCAGGGTTTATATTACATATATATGGTGTGATGATAGTATATATATGTGTGTGTGCTATTAAATATTAGTGACTAGGTATTTAATTAATTTATATACTCTAGTGCTATCAAGGGAGGTTAGGCGATGTGGGTGAATCCCTTAGCTTGAGGAGTAGGGTGAGTATATCCCAAGGTCATAGCGTACGGTATATGGGTGAGGTTTTTATCTCACTTTCAGGGAAGGAATATGACCGCCTCCACTACCTTTTTATTTTTGGGCCAGTTTGGTGAGCGATTCCAACTTGGGCAACTAAGTTATATGAGCACATCTAGTGAGATAACACTTTAGAGGGAATCATTCGGTGAGGGTATACCCGGAGGGATGGATATACATATGAATTATGTGTGGATGTTGTAGTAAAAGGTACGTATATAATGAGATGTAATATTATATGCGGGTCATAATAGAGTGTGTAATGTACTTACTTTATATAACTTCTGTCACATTTATATGATATTATTTAAAAGAAATTAATTAAGTTAACTCGTGAAATAACTTATAACCCACTATAATAATACTCGATTTATAGTAGAATGGCAAGGTGAGATTATAGCAGGACTAGTTGGATGGGGTAGTACAACTAGGTGGGGTTAAAGTAACCGTTAGGTGTGCACATTAGTGGAGGGATGAGTATGTTCTCAAGAGAGTGTGAGACTAACTTAAATATGAAGCGCATTCATACATTTTATTTACTGCAGTTAATTCACTTGCTAAATATTTTCAAAATGTTTTGGGTTCTAACCCTTGCTTTAAAACTATTTCCAAAACCTTTTAGGTGTCCAGCCATAGGGATGCCAGGATTGATATTCTATTCCAGGAACACGGAGCTGCGGCATATGTGGATCCTAGCAGGATCTTGGATTAGACGCATCGTTCATTCTTTCCTAGAGTAGGAATCATCTATCAGTTTCAGTTTACTTAGGGCATGTCACCCAGACTTTTCAGTTGTAGTTTTTAGATTTATCTCTTCAGTTGTTTGATGATTTTTGTTGGACTATTTACTTTTGTGACCGATGGTTTATTCGACATGCAGTTTATTATTTATTTAGTTGATTTAATTCAGTCATGGTGTATGACTCATATTATCTTTCCGCATGTTATTGGTTGTTTAATTGAAAAGATAAAATTTGGCACTAGCTTTTTGCAATACTAGGTGGTTAGTAAGTTTTAAAAAGGTTTTCGACAGTGATGCTAAGGATGAACCAACTGGGATTCCTATTTTAATTTGGTATTGGACTGATCACCCGATATTTTATTAGGCGGGGTGTTAGACCCCAACCCATTTCCCCTGCCCAACCCCCATGCACCCACCCTTTTCCCCCAACTACCCACACAAGCACACCCACACACGCACATGTATACACACACACATATATAGTCCCACCCCCTGCCACCCGCACATATATATATACATACACACATGCACATATACACACCATCCCCACTCCCACCCCCGGCCCTGCCCCCTCAATCTACCACACACACACACATGCACATTTACACACTCATATATACACACATGCACATATACCCACACATATACACAAATGGAAGAGAAATGGAGAGAGAAAACGTACCAAAATCGTAGAGAGAGAGTTCGATGGCTGAGAGAGAGAGAGAGAGAGAGAGAGAGAGAGAGAGAGAGAGAGAGAGAAATGGAGGGAATAGAAATCGGTGGGAAAAAATAAGAGGGAAAGGTTTTTTTACTGACAGAATTATCACGAAAAAGTCACGGTCCTTTACTGCGACAAGTTTATATAGTTTGTTACAACTATTGATCATGACAACCGTAAATGTCACGGTCTTGTCACGGTCATTGATCGTGACAAACCTTTGTCACGGCCTTATCACGGTCATTGATTGTGATAAGGATGTCCACTTGAAGGGTTCTAATTTGACCATTTTAGCATAGTGCTAAATCTATAACAAACCCGATCTCGCGACTTGGAGGTAAGCTTGGAATGTCCTAAAAAATGTCTGTGAATACCCGAACAACTGGGATCGAGTCTAAGGAAACAACCACTTCCTGTGAAGTATCCTCCTCGATATAATACAAATGGGTGTTTAAACCTCCCTCCGGAAGAGGCATAGCAACAAGAAACATTTCATGGATCGGAATAGCAAATACGATCGACCTCCCATAGCAATCCATCGTCGCTCGATATCTAACCAACTAGTCCATACCTAATATAACATCATACCCATGCATATCTAATACAAGTAAGTCGTGGGCTAAACATAATCTCCCAAAATCTATCTCGATCCCTTTACAAGTAAAATGGATAATGGACCCATTTCCCAAGGGAGACTCTACACATAATTAAATAGTTTTAGCTGACTCTAACACTCCCGTCGTACGCAGAAAATGAACGGATATAAAGGAAATGGATGCTCGAGTATCAAATAATACCTGACCCATATGCCCATGGATAGGGAACTTACCCTCAATGGCTAGTGGAGGCTGCTGCACCTGTGGTAGCACTGCATTCTGAACATTGTACACTCGCCTATATTGCAACTGTCCCTGTTGAGGTGAGGTAATCTTAATGGTCGGCACTGGATGTGGTAAAAGTGTTTATTGACCTTGCTGAGCTCCATGCACCTGCACCCTATTCTGCTATGGGCAATGTACCTTCCTATGTCCCTCGTCACCACACTGAAAACAACGACCTACAAAGTTCCCCCACCTCTAGCCCTATTTCCCAAATTTGGGTTATCCTTATCACTGGCCAAGATGACCTCGGCCTTATTGACCTCCCCCATTGTTCCCCCTTCCTTCTTGTCTATGAGGAACTTTTTATTACTGCTACTGTGGGTTCCCTTGAAGGTTTTGCTTAAAACCACCACCATTAAATCTAGAGCCTCCTGATCGTTGCCTTTTTGCCGAATTCCTCGAAAGGAGATTCATCTCCTTCTTCTTATTCGCTTACTGTAACGCCTATTGTGCCCCGCTGGCACTATCTTCCCCCATCTTACTCGACGAACCCAAGTCCACCAATTTCTTTTTCCTTTTCAAATGCAAACGATAATCTTGACAATGTAACAGTGCAAAATTTATTATATTTTTAATCATTAACAAATCCGTATTCCCCAACAAGTGTTTCCGAATTCTCCAATTCAGAGCTCCCATAAACTTTAAGATTCTCTTCTCTTCGGTTTTAACTTCATCCGGAATAAAATTCTCTAAGCGGGTAAATTCCTCTTTGTACTCAACCATAGTTCAATCCCCTTGGATCACATCTAACAACCTCCTCATCATCTCTATGTGAACTGCCGGATGAAAATACTTACGATAAAAAAGTACCTAAAAATAGGCCATGGGCATCGTATCTCTTTGCACAAGGGTTGTAACTGAATCCCACCACTAGAGAGCCACACCAACTAATTTAAAAGTGGTGAGTATTTATTTTTGAACATCGCTGCATTCAACCATACGTAAATGTCTTTGAATTTCCTTTTTCCACTGACTAGCAAGGATAACGTCAGCACCTCCTTGGAAATCCAGAGGGTGACCCTTATGGAAATGTTCTCGCACCCTCTCCCACGCGGATGGCCCCGAGTTGGTTTGAACTTCTAAAGCTATAGGCTATTGCGGAGCCTGATGATACCGTTGTTCCATTGCGGTCATCGCCACATTAATGACTTGTATAAAAATATTTGCAACTTCTGTGGCAATCATGGTCCCCTGAGGCACTTGGAGTTCCACATTCGCGGTTCCTTTATTTGCCCTAGCAGGGTGACCTCGCTTTGGCGGCATATATAGAAAGAACAAATTGGATTAACAAGAAGTTAAAACAATTTATCAAAGTAGAAGATCGAGGATGCTAAAAGAACACAAAAATCCTAATGATAAGACCCTATATAAAAAACGCTACGAAAAAATGTAGGAGTTTGCACAGATTCTAACACTCGAGAACCTGATTCCCTGACACCACCTATGCACCCCGCTTATTCAGTATAATGGGTGGCTAGACCTATACTAAAATACAATAGGAGTCTCAAGTGTATCATTCTCAGCACCAACTGTCGAATATAAATATAACCGTTAACCACCCTATATAAAATAAATAGGTGCCAACAATTTCTTTGTATAAAGTTTACCAGTTATAAATCATTCACTTACTACGAAGAATAAGAAATAATAAACAAATAAAGGGATAGATCATTAATATGCTATGAGTATACATACAAAAGAATATTCCTGAATATACTATCGGTAAACATACCAAACAACATCAAAAGGCAACTATATAAGAGATCAACATATAAGAACTTGGGTGTACACACCCGGTTTACAATTGTGAATTCTTAACTATATTATAAAAAGATATGCGTCTATAATAAAAATCCTGTAACATCCCGCACATGCTACAACTCCTAAAACTCTGGAACAGATAACCATCATTGGCGTCCTTGCAGAGGAAGACCTAAAATAGACACAATATACATATAGTAAGCGAAAGATATAAATGGGTCAGAGCCCTAGGTTTGAAAATAATTATAGCAAGTTAATCAAATGCATAATAATTAAAAAGTGCAAGATTTCATAATTGATGTGGAGTCACACTCTATTAAAACTCGACCTCATATGGTTAGTCGTGGAAATCCGTTAGGCCCTCAGTCCATAGTACTTAATCCTAAATTCCAGTCTATAAACCTCAAAGCATATATATAAAATCTCATGATAAAAAGGGGTAATACATACTTCACATATCATACAAGTAGGGAAATACATAACACACATCGTACACGTATACTAATAGTCTCTACCATGGTATCATCTTCCAGGGAATTACTCACTTACTATCTTGGGTTACCAGCGGTCGGACTCTCACACCACTTGGTATAAAATCAATTCATAAGCATATGGGAAGTGACCATAGTTCCTTACCTAAATGTATGAATAATCATACCCAAGACATCTTACCCTTGCCTCACACACGGTAATATACTAGACGCTATGACCTGGGGACTATACTCTCCCTACTCCTCGAGATAGGGGATTTGCCCACATCGCATAACTTCCCATAATAGCACTAGAGGGGTATGCATCATGTAGTATATATTACACGTACAATATGAATTCATATCATATATACAAACTGTCACACTTTAGAATGTATATACATATATTACTAATCCTAGCTATATCTAAATATCACACCTCACACTAGCTAATGATACCCACAATTATCTCAAGTTCATATTATAATTTACTCGTTCACTTGATTAATGATAACCAATCACACCTATGATTATTCCTCAAATTTACCCTCGTTAAGGATTCCCGAACCCTCACTAATTAGCCCTCTAGAGAATCCCCATTCCTTGGAAGATTTACAAAAATGAAGAAACATAATACCTTCTCTAATATGCCACTATAATAGCCCCTAAGTAGCCCCTCCATTGAGTCATATCATACACACCATATGCCCCATAAACATGTTTATCCAATAAATTAAAAAGGGTTCCTAAGTATTTAAAATTAACTAGAGAGGAATAACATTAGAATTTTCAACTAAAATAATTGGATCGGACCTAAGGTCCCCAAAAACAAACCGATCCGGTACCCTTTGAAAAAAAAACATCGAATTCCATAAATTTTCCCGAAAACTCTTAACTTCCGGACGGATATGATATCCTTAGAAAATGAACCGGTCCAGAGTGCGTAGTTCTACATCCTATAAAATTTCCAAAATTTTACAGCATACCCTTCTTCTACAATATTTCCAACCTTAATATCCACCCAAAATATGATTTCCTCCATTTTTATACCTCCAAACCCATATACACACAACATAGACTAAACTTGTTTACAAAAGTCTAGGGTTTAACATATAACTCTAATATTACCAATTTCTTACCACAAATTATGAAATAGGTCACACAATTAAGAATTTAGCAAGTTTATCCACTTGCATCAAAGATTGTAGGGTTTGATTCTTTGTCATAGTCAGAGATTCTACAAGATTTCAAAGATTCTCAAGGTTCTTCTTCTCTTTCTCTTCTTCTCACGTTCTCTCTCTCAAATGGGTTTTCTCTTAATTGAGATTAACTAACCCTCTTAAGCCTAATAACCCCCTATTATTAGTAATCCAATCTTTAAATGATAATACACATAAAAATAAGTAGTATACCTCAATTCGAGTCAAACTAGTCAAAAAGATTTTAGAACCCAAATAAAAACCCCAGTGCAGTCATTTTGACTTGCTTGGCCCTTTCGGCATCAACCATGCCCTCCAAAGTTTCATTCGAAACGCAAAATATAAAAATTATCTCCCAACCTCAGATAACTCACTAAAATATACCACAATTGAGAAATAACTAATTCTTGCCACCGATACACATATATACGACGAAATTGCATATAACAAGACTATATTTACCATATCCCTCTAGTAAATGTGCGACTCTCATAAATATTAACTATTCTAACCAAATCAATAGTTATTCTAAATCCTTATTTTAATTCTCAATTATATTAAATCACCTTCACCCCGATAATTTAATATAAAAATAAATACACAAAAGTAAGGGGTATTACATGCTAAGTGTGAGTAAAAGAAGTATTTACGAGATTAAAGTAAATTAATCTTGATAAGTAAGGTTTTCATAATTAAAACCTTTTCATCCATTCGTATATGTACATGTATACTAAGTTATTTCATGTGCACGCAGGCATAATGTGTAGAGTCTCCTTTCTGTCGTTTGATTGTTTACTTCATTTGTATATATTTCCCACTGGGCATAGGCTCACACCCTCGCTTGGTTATGCCAAGTGGGTAGCGGTTTTTGTATTTAGGGGAATTATATAGATAAGTATTTTATATACTTTTACGTTAGTAGCTCTGCATGCTTGGACTTTGGAGTGATCCGCATGGGTTCCCCACGTAGTTTATTTTAAAACTGGAATCGCATGCTAAACAAGTGAAACGTTTATTAAAATAAAATTTGACTACAAACATTATATAGGATTGTTTAATTGCACTTCACCTAATGCTCGGGTCGGACCAGGTTGACTACGAGTAACCCATAAATCCGGGTCGGGGCATTACAAAACCGAGAAAATACATTGATCTAACTTTAAAACATCCTATCTTGAGACTCTGTTCCACAACTAACCATGCGTGCACACGCGGTATGTGTGTAATGCACATTGATAGTAAAATTAGAAAACAAAATATATTAGAAATAAAATACTATTCAACATTACAACCTAAAATCAATTTATGATAGGAATATATAGTTGTAAGTGTTGATTCCATAAAATTATAATACAATAGAAATGTAACTTTTAATATATTTATACGTTTCTTTAATATCTCTACTTTCACCATATGAGAATTCATTTGTCAATTGTACGATATCCAAAAAGGATAAAAAAAATTCTCAGTATGAGATCCCAAAATGCTGGTCCGGTACATCCATAATTTTCTTCCTAAGAGATGGTCCAAATTTTCTTCGGGAAAAATCCTAAAATTATATACATGACTATAATGCCCCGACCCGGATTTATAGGCTACCCATGGTCGACCTAGTCCAACCCGAACGTTAGGCGTAATGTTCAATGAGGCAACCTAAATAATGTCGCTAGTCTAGTTTTATTTAATTAACATTTCACTTGATTAACATGCGATTCCAATTTAAATCAAACTACACAAGGGACATATTTGAAGCATCCCTAGAATCAAATCATACAGATCTACTAAAGTAAAAATAAAAAAAAAGATTACTTGACTAACACCCTTAAAATACGAAACCACATATAACCTGTCATGACATAAAGAAGGGAATGAGCGGAATGGAAAGTGGAAAAATACAATAATGCAATATAGAATTGAACGACAATAAAAAAGACTCTACACAATAGCTACTTGCACATGCAATTACATAGTATCTACATGGATACTTATAAATTAATGCATGGGACCATTTTATTCTAAAACTTTATTTAGTCCGATTAATTCACCTTAAACTTATAAAAAGTCCCCTTTTTACTTGACTTTCCATATTTAACGGAAAATATCATTTGTTTAGAGAGAATACCTCCTTCACCGAAATTATCTGATTACTCCCGCAGAATTTACCTTAGTATTTTACCTTGAAATTAACCTATCAACACACGCATGCACCATGTTAGAAAATACTTATTTTTCGTTGAAAACTTTTCATAAATGCACCCTTGTGTTAATTATGAGTTAAACCTCCTTAGGATTCTTAATTACCCGTTTGATTACTTCACTTTACCGCTCCTTTACTTTATGGACAATAGTCAATTTCTCACTTTACTTATCCACGTACGTTATCTTTCAACCAAAAAAAGTATTAATTTCATTAAAGTTAACTTGACTTTTCTTATATATACCACACAACCCATTTCTAGACATGTTCCACTTTTCTCATTATCTTGTCTTGGAATCTTCTAAATATCTGTATACTTTAATGGGTTCCACAATGCTAGCTATGCTTCCATATACTCTAGCCAGTGATTTTAGGTCATTCACCCCAAAGTTCTGGACCCTATTTAATTATTCCAGGTGTCATCCAAGTCCATATTAATTTATTTTCACTTCTTTCAAATGTCCACGTTATTACACTTTCTATGGGTTGAAGCCAAAGTTCGGGGTTTCACCCCACCTAGTGTTACACTGTAAAAATCATCATTTCCTATCCTTACACACTTGCATTGATTTTATTCCAAAATCACTTTCATTTAGGACTATTCATGTAACACCAATTCAATCTTTCATTTTCAATTCATCCATTTTTAGAAGTGTTATTTTTTCAAAAATATTATTAAGTTACCTACGCCAACTTCTCAAATGTTTTTAACTCATTGACACTTTGAAGTAACAAAGTTATTAGATGGAAATATTTATACTTCCTTACTTTCTTTCTCTAAGAAATCATTGAACGTTTTGAAGACTACTTTATAAGAAAAACACCATTTTCCTTATTAACACATGTAGTCTTAATACAATACACTTATAAAATTTTCAAAACTTTTTCACACACTTTAAGGGTTAAAATATCTATTTTTTTGTTCCAAGTTAAAACTCATTGATACCTCCATTAAACATGTTTACATGTCGATCGTTAAAAATCTACAAGTTTATACACATGGGAAGAGGGATTTTAAGTCCAAAAATCCTAAAAATTAATTTAACACATGATTTATTTAAGAAATTTCATAACATTTACAACATGATTTTCAAGACTAAAGACATTTATAATCTTTCAAACATTTGAATATGTGCCTAAATTCATGAAAATCCTAACTTTTTAAAAGAAAACTTTAAAACATTTGTTCATAAAACATCTTTCACAAGATAAATATTATTTCAACATTTTTTTGCATAAAAATATTTGAACACTAAGATTTCTTGAAATACATCATTTTACTCAGCATTCTTCAAATCGTTTATAAGACATTTTATACCAACCATTAAGAAAAAATTTCTTAAATTATTCATGCATTCTACAATTAACCTTACACACAGCCAAATACTAGGAAAATAGAGACTTGACCTAATGATTACAGTTTTTTCACCTCAAATAAGCTCCAACAATGGGATGATGAAATGTAGAAGAAGATGGCAGACTCTAATCTCCTAAGGTGGCCTTAAAGAGGTTGACTATTTCCACCTAGCTTATCTCCATGAAAGTTAAAAAACAAACCCTTCAAACTCCATTAATATTTTACTCTTCTCCTTCAAAACCCCCCAAAATAACTTCATAAATTTACATTTGGTCTAATAAATGTTGTAGGTGGGTTTTATGTGCTTAAATGTAGTGTAATATGAGGTAAATATGGTCATTTAGGGTGTATGGGTGGTGGTACTAAGGTGGTGTGTATTTTTAAGAGGAGGTGGAGCTCTCAAGAGAAAGAGAGAGAGAAAATCTAATTAAAATGATCCCTAAATTGTCCTAACCTTTCTTAAATACCCCAAAACCATTTGGGGGAAAATCCCTAAAATATCCTAAATCCTATTCACGAATTGATCTGCTGCTTCAAGAGTGTGGCATGTGTCTTCATCCAACAGTCCAAATTTTGAGAGCACTTTTCAAACTACAGAAATCAAATTATGAGCATCTCATTCAAACGAGAATGAATCTTGTTCGAATGATAATCCCATTTTGTTCAAATCTGACTGCCACTCGTTCAAATAAGAAAGACATCTCCTTTGAAGTTACTTCAAAGGAGTTTCTAACGAGGAAGACCATTCCTATACAAAGGTGCCTCGTTTGATGGTCGCTAGAAGACCATTCGAATGAGATTTGAATCTCATTTGAACAAGTTTGGGTGTCATTTGAACGACCCTGAATTTTCAAAATATTACTTTTAAGTCCACCTGTCTTCTAACTAATTGCACAAAGGCCACTATTTACCCAAATTTGATCCATAATATATCTGATAAGGTTCAAAGCCCCATTGGCTCACATAAAGTGGCATAATCACACGAGTATGGTCAAAGTCACGAGAACGGGTGTTATATTCTTCCCTCCTTAGGAAGTTTCATTCCCAAAATTATTGATCCACCAATTCCTTAAGTCCCTAAAGTTTAATAACTCCTAGTCTAAGTCTTAGGAATACTTCAAGGCTATATCATTGAAGTACTCAATCACTAAGAAGTCATCATACGCTCATTCACAAGGGGCTATTTCCAAAGAGCTTGACATGTTCTAATGCTCACCGCCAGGTTGGCTGGCAAAGTCATATACCCATCCTCGAGTTTCCACTTACTCGATGGTTATTCTCAATTAAGTCCTAAAGTTCTTTTATTAACACCCAAGGCATACTGACGCCTCTACTGGGGATATACTCTCTACTGATCGACACTCATCCAAGAGAAAAATGATGTAAAACTAACACCCCATTCGTCATTATAAATTATTTCAATTCTAAGGACTACATACCCAAGTCTCCTCAAATTCTCGGGTCTCCCTGACCATACAAATTCACATAAACTCGATATAAACCTCATGTAGCTAGTCACTCTCTCTGAGGACCGACACACCAACCCAATCATAATTCGTGCGTCTAACTAACACCTTCCACGAGACCTTTCCATGAACCTACGATCATTCTTGGCATCTAACTATGGAACACTCACCCAAGTATTACACCAATCCGCTCACTGTGGAGAAAAACACTATCTGATCTGTTTCCTTGAGTTCTAAGACTCTACGACGTCCTCAAATCATATTTTATCTCCTTACAACTATAGCCTCTAATCTCCATGCTGAACAATCTATAAGATCACAAATCCTAAGTAAAGGCGATACTATGATAAAATAGTAAGACAAAATGTGCGTCCACACGTACACATAACTTGTGAAAATAAAAGGATATTTCAAATAAGAGCGCACCTAGTTATTGAGCTCCAATGACCACACCATGCCCATCCGCACTCATACTGAGCCAAGCCATGCTATGATCAAAATGTCAACATGGAACAGTACCAGACCACCAAAATTAAAAGGAAACTAACCATCAAAATCGAAGGAACAAAAACCTCGACTATCAGAACTGAAAGAACACAAAAAACGATAATGAACAAATAACCATTCCGAGGGAATCCCATTTACATGCAACAACTCTAGTTCATGAAAGACGAACCTATGCCATAAACTCGAAGTCTACAAATCCTCTCGATCTTTCTCATCAAAATTTAGGATAGCCATACACTCTGGTCCGAGTCACTAACCGTGATGAGTCGAATTATGAATCTCTCAATTCCTAAAGACGAAAGTAATATTATAACTTATTTCCCTTTTAGAAGTTAGACTCTTGACTTCCGTCCTTAGGGATAAGGCTTCCTCCTTTCATCCTTTATGAATGTGAGCCACTCCGATCGATGAATGCCAAACACCATTATCAATGCTGACCATGTCCATCTCTATAGTCAATGTGATTTCATGACCAACCTAACACACCTAGGTTATAGTCTTCTTTATCATACCATATTTGTATTCCAAATGTCTCTTTAGGGAGTACCAAACTAAGCAAAACATTTGCCTTATTATAACTTCCAATGACAGAAGGTCATCACTGTGCCTACCTACAGATCCTACCCAAATTTAATTTATGCAACGACCACACCGGTCACCATTATCACTATAAGGATAACAAGTAGTACATAGGTCTATGCTTTCGAACCCATACGAGACTGGCAAGACTTTCCAGGAACTAATCCTTGCCCTTTAAGGGATATTCCAACTTACTTTGTTGACACATGTCGATATTTTAATCATGCCTTGATATCCAATCTGGGGTGTCATACTCGAGCCCTTATTATGACATCATCAATCTAACTCTTAAATGCATTTCCTAGTACCCATATGAATCAAGCCCCACACTCCCTACACTAGTCATTTGAGGATAAACGAGCATCATTCCCAATAATGGCACTCATATTCAATTACCCTTAGAAGGTTACCTCACCAACTTATATCAAATTAGATGTCCTCTCCAAGGACTACACTATTAGATACCTTAAAATATGATGAATAACCTAAGATCATTAACCCCCAATACAATCATCACCAGAACACTACGACTTCATAATACCAGACTTAACTAGTTCCCTAAGGGCATAAAGTATACTCCACATAAAAGTCCTCAACTCCCGACGAGATTTTGTCACCTAGGATTATCTCATCGTATGTACGCTCTAAAACTTTCTCCATATCCACATCATGACTATTAGGTACTCGCAAAGATACTAGTCTACAACCCTTTACACATGACCCACTTTAATCATTGAACACCTAAAGTCATCACAACAAGTCGATTTCTATTACTAATTAATGCAATACATAATCAATCCCACGGACACTCAAAGGACTTCCTTAAATTGTACTCACATCGAAAGTGCCCATTACTTAGACCACTAAAATTGGCGATGGTGTTTAGATAAATAACCTTATTTCCCTTTGATTTGAGAATCTGTTATGGGTCTATCCTATGACTCTCTCCTAGAGATCCCATAAAGTTAAAAAAAACTTCATTCCAAATGGTTAATGCCATAAACCATGTCGAATCACAGACTGATACTATTAAGGATTCTGATAGAATATAGGACATCACGTACAATCTATAAGCCTCTAAGTCCTCACTACTGATGACACCAGGGATTCGATTCCTCAAAAGTTGCATCACACTCTCTGTAACCACATTATGGAAGACTATCGAGAGTTCACTCTTATGTAACTTTAACTCATCATTGTTTCACATGTGACACACTCACCACCAATGGCCCGTAACTCTTATCATAACTTATCATATACAACTTTCAATCGAAAATTACTAGACACTTAATTATAATGATAATATCCTATCGACTCAGGCTCAGAACACATCCTCAAGTAATAATTGACACAATTGTACATGCCCACTGATTTATAAAATGCTTACGACATGACACTACCCAAGGATTAAGTTCGCATAATCGCATCATTGTTACTAACTACCCTTATGCACCTAATCAAGGAACTTAATGCATCCTTATTACAATACCAATACCATTTAGACATGGTACCCTAGTCACCTAATCTCCATAGTTGACTTTAAACAACTCATGCCTCTAATTATGTAGACATTATTCACCTTTGTTAACATCTTAATATACCTCTCACATCCTCAAGGGTTAATGAAAAAACACCTCACATTAAAAACTACGGTGTCGCCACTATTGGTTTGAACAAACATTCGTAAATTACTAACATGTCTAAATAAGAAGAATGGAAGCCATTAATGTCAACTAACTTGGCCACATGCTTCTTGGCAATGAATTGTCCATCGATCTAATCTCCCTTACTCAACTGTCGAGAATGCCAACAAAAATTATCACCAATCTAGAGTGACCAACCCAAAACTAACTTCGATGCCAAAGATCTAGTAGCGACATCACAACATCATTCCCAAAAAGAATCTTGAGTTTAGAGGCCTAATAACATTTGTAGTGCCCCATCCCGAATTTATGGGTTACCCATGGTCAACCCGGTCCGACACAAACATTAGGTGTGTAATGCAATGAGGCAACCTAAATAATGTTGCTAGTCTAGTTTTATTTAATTAATATTTCACTTGTTTAACATGCGATTCCAATTTAAATCAAACTACGTGAGGAAACTATGGAAAGAATCCCCGAAATCCAAGCATAAAGAGATACTAACATAAAAATAAAAGAAAATTTACCTGAGTAACGCCCTCAAAATACGGAACCACATATAGCTTACGATGAATAAGAGGAGGCAATGAGTTGAATTCTCAACGAGAAAATACAGTAATGCAATATAGAATTAAACGTCCGAAAAGAGACTCCAACATGTTAGCTACTTGCACATGCAATTACTTAGTATCTACATACATACTTATTGATTAATTCATAGGACCGTTTTATTCTAAAACGTTATTTATTCCAATTAGTTCCACTTAATCCTAAAAAATCCCCTTTTTACTTAACTTGACATTTATTTTCGATTTAATGAACCCAGTTATATAATTGAACAAATTATATAATTGAACAAAATAACATTTATTTAGAGATAATACTTCCTTAATCGAAATTATCCAATTACTCGCATTGAATTTACATAGTATTTTCCCTTGAAATTCACCATTCAACACATGCACACACCGTGTTTGAAAATACTTATTTTTCATTGAAAACCTTTCATAAACACAACTTTGTGTTAATTATGGGTTAACCTCCTTAGGTTTCTTAATTACCCATGTGATCGCTTTACTTTACCATTCCTTTACTTTATGGGCATTAGTTAATTTCTGACTTTATTTGTCCACGTTATCTTTCAACCGAAACACATATTAAATTTCATTCAAGTTAGGTTGTCTTTTCTTATATTCACCACATAACCCATTTCTTGACATGTTCCACTTTTCTCATTTTATTTTCTCGGAGTCTTCCAAATATGCGCATACTTTAAAGTTTCCACACTATAGGTTATGATAGCATATGCTCCGACTAGTGATTTAGAATCTTTCACCCCAAGGATCCGATCCCTTTTTAAATATTCCCGATGTCACCCGAGTCCATATGATTTTGTTTTAACATATTTCAAATGTCCATATTGTTACACTTTCTACAAGTCGAAGCCAAAACCCGGTGTTTCACCCCACCTTGTGTTACACTTTAAAAATCGTCATTTCCTGTCCTTCACACACTTACTTTGATTTTATTCCAAAATCACTCTTATTTAGGACTAGTCGTGTAACAACATTCCCAACATTTTTATTTCATCAAAAGGTTCCACTTTACGTAAAATTTTAATTCTATCCATTTATTTCCAAGCTTACAAGTCCTCCATTTTTACAAGTGCTATTTTCCCAAAAACAATATTAAGTTACACGTGCCAACTTCTCAAATGTTTTTAACTCATTAACACTCATTTAACACTTTAGATTAACATACTTCTTATGTTTGAAATCTTTCGATTTTCTTACTTTCTTTCTCTAAAAATCATTGAACATTTTGAAGACTACTTTATAAGAAAAACACCATTTTTCTCAATTAACATATGTAGTCTTAAGACCATAGACTTATCACATTTTCAACACTTTTTCACAGACTTTAAGGTCAAAATTTTCTATTTTCTTTATTCCAAATTAAAACTCATTAAAACCTCCATTAAACATGTTTACTATCATCAAAATTCTACAAGTTCATACACATGGGAAGAGGGATTTTAAGTAAAAAAATCCTAAAAAATGAGGTCAACACATGATTTAGTAAAGAAATTTCATAACATTTGCATCAACCTGCTTTTCAAGACTAAATACATTTTTAATCTTTCAAACATTTGAATAGATGTCTATATTCATGAAATTCCTAACTTCTTACAAGAAAACTTTGAAACATTTCTCATAAAATATCTTTTACAAGATAAATATTCTGTCAACATTTTTACTTCATAAAATGTTTAAACACCGTTTTCTTGAAATATAAAATTTTACTCAATATTCTTCAAATCCTTTATAATCCATTTTACACCAACCATTGAGAAATACTTTCTTATCGTATTCATGCATTCGACTCTTAACCTGACACACCAAACGGAAACCTCCAACCTACTAATGTGGCCTTAAAGAGGTTTCCTTGCTCCACCAATCTTGTCTCCATGAAAGGTCCAAGAAAACCCTCTTTAAACTCTATTGATCATCTACTATTCTTCTTCAAAACCCCTCAACAATTACTTCATGAATTTATGTCTGGTATAATAAATGGTGTATGTGGGTTTTATGGGAGTAAATATGGTGGAATTCGAGGTAAATATGGTGGTTTAAGGTGGAGGGGTGGTGGTGCTAGGGTGGTGTATGATGGTAGGAGGAGGTTGAGATCTCAAGACTATAAAGAGAGAGAGAGAGAGAGAGAGAGAGAGAGAGAGAGAGAGAGAGAGATAAATCGGATTGAAATGATCCCTAAATGGACCTAACCTTTCTTATATACCCCAAATCCTTTTATTGAAAAATCTCTAAAATGACCAAACCCTATTCATGAATTGATCTGCTGCTGTAGGAGCATAACACGTTCTTTATCCAATGGTCCACATTTTGACACAAGTCTACGAAAGTGGATTTTTGAACGTCTCGTTCGAATGAGAATGAATGTCGTTCGAACAATAATTCCATTTCGTTTGAATGAGACTTACACTCATTCAAATGAGAAAGACATCTTGTTCTAACGTACTTCAAACGAGGTTCTAACGAGGGTGGCCATTCCTATACAAAGGAGCCTCGTTCGATGGTTATTAGAAGACCATTGGAACGAGATTTGAATCTCATTCAAACAACTTCAGGTGTAGTTTGAACGACCCTAAATTTTCTAAATATTACCTTTATATCCACTCATCTTCAAAATAATTTCACCATGACCACTATATAACTCAAATTAGACCCATACTTCATCTCACAAGCTCCAAATCCCAATTGGGTCACATAAAGTTTCCTAATCACATTAGTACAGTCAAAGTCACGAATAAGGGTTCTACATTCTAACCTCCTTCAAGGCTAGATCATCCAAGTCCTCAATCACTAATAATTCATGAAACACTCTTTCATAAGGGGATATTACCTAAGGGCTCAACATGTTCTAACTCTCACCATCAGGTTAGCCATCCAAGTCACGTACCCATCCATGAGTCTCCACTTACTCGATGGTCATGCTCAGTCGAGTCCTAAATCTCCTTTGCTAAAACCAAAGGCGTACTGATGCCTCTAATGGTGCCATACTTTCTAGTGATCAACACTCCCCTAAGAGAAAAATGACGTATAACTAACACCCCATTCGTCATCATAAATTATTTCAATCTTTAGGACTACATACCCTTAATCTCCTCGAATTCTCAGATCTCCTTGACCACTCAAATTTACTTGGACTTGATACTAACCTCACATAGCTAGTCACTCACTCCAAGGATATACACACCAACCAAGTCATAGTTCATGCGTGCGACTAACACCTTCCACAATATCGTTCTACGAACCTAGGATCATCCTAAACATCTAACTATGGAACACTCACCCATGTATTACACCATTCCACTCATTGTGGCAAAAAACATTGTGTTTTATGTTTACTTGAGTTCTAACACTTTACAATGTCCTCAAATCGTAATTATGCTCCTTACAACAAGAGCATCTAATCGTGATGCCAACCAATTTATGTGATCACAAATCCTAAGGAAGGTGAATACTATAAACAAACAGTGCGACATAATTTTCAACCATAGGTACACATAATTTATACAAATAAAGGGATATTTAAAATAAGAGTGCGCCTACTTGTCACGATGCAATGACCACATCAAGTCCATCCGGACTCATACTGAGCCAAGTCATGCTATGATCAAATCACAAACATGGAATAATACCAGACCACCAAAATTAAAAGGACATCTCCCTCAACCCTAAAAATTAAAGGAACATAGTCCTCGACTACCGAAATCAAAAGAACACAATGAATTAAAATGAATAAACAACTATTTTGATGGAATCCCATTCGCATGCAAGGAATATGGTTTATGAAATGTGAACCTATGCCATAAGCTCGAAGTCTACGGCTCCTTTTGGGCCTTATCATCAGATAGTAGTATAGACCTACACCCTAACCTGAGTCATCAATTAAGACAAATCAGGTTATGAACCACTCATCTTCTAGAGATGAAAGTAACATACCATTATATTTCCCTTAAGGAAGTCAAATGTTGTACTTCCTTCCTTAGGGATAAGGCTTCCTCCCTTCATCCTTAATAAATGAGATCCACTCCGATCGAAGAATGTCAAATTCCCTTATCAACGTTGAGCTTATTTACCTCTTTAGTGAACGTGATTTAGTGACCAACCTAACATACCTTGGTTACCATCTACTTTATCGTACCATGTTCTTATTCCAAATGTATCCTTAGGCAGTGCCTAACTAAGTGAAACATTCACCTTATTATAAACTCCGATGATTCAAGGTCATCAGTGTGCCTATTCTCAGATCCTACCTAAACTGAATTTACGTGATGGCCACACCGGTCACCATTATCACTATAAGGATAACAAGTACTACATAGGTCTATGATTCCCAATTCATACCAGTTTGTCAAGACTTTCTAGGAAATAATCCTTGACCTTTAAGGGATATATTAACTTAATTTATCGTCACATGTCGATATCCCAATCATGCCTTGATATCCCATCTGGAGTGACATACTCGAGACCTTACCATGAAATCATCAATCTATGTCTCAAATGAATTTTCTAGTATCCATCCGAATCAAGGTCTAAACTTCCTACACTAGTCATTTAAGGATAAATGAGCATCATGCCCAATCAAGGCACTAGTATTCAATCACCCTTATAAGGTTACCTCACCTACTTATATCAAATTAGATGACATCTCTAAGGATTACCCGATTCGATTCATTATAATTTAACTAATAACCTAATATCATTACATGAACTTTAATACAATCATCACTATAACACTAGCACTTCATAATACTAAACTTAATTTGTTACCTAAGAGCACCAAGAACACTCCACGTAAAAGTCCTCAACGCCCGACGAGATTTTATCACCTATGATTCTCTCATCAAAGGTATGCTCTATAAATTTATCCATATCCACATCATGACTATTAGGTACTCATAATGATTCTAGTCTATAAGCCTCTACATGTGAGGAACTCTGATCATTGAACACCTCAAGGCATCATAACAAGTCGATTTCTATTCCCAATGAATGCCATATACAATTAATACCACATAAACTCCAAGGAATTCCTAAAATAGTACTCACATCGAAAGCGCCTCGTATCCAACCAATATTTAGGCTGCTAAATGGGTTACAATATTCAGATAGATAACTTTATTTCCTTTTGTTTGAGAATATGGCATGGGTATATCCATTAATTTTCTCCTCGATATCCCATATAGGTCTGAAAACATGCTTCTCAGCAACTAATGCCATAAACCTTGTATCAAATCACAAGCTAACACTACTAAGGATTCTGATAGGAGATAGGACATCTCTTACAACCTATAAGCCTCTAAGTCCTCACTACCAATTCCACTAGGGATCCTATTCCTCAAAAGTTACATCACACTCTCTATAACAACATTATGGAAGACTATCTAGGGTTCACTCCTAAGTCACTTTAACTCATCATTATTACATATGTGACACACTCACCATCAATGGGCCGTATCTCTTATCATAACTTCCAAGATACAACTTTCAATCAACAATTACCAAGGCACTTATAATGATAGTATCCTATCGACTTAGGCCAATCACACATCCGCAAGTAATAATCAACACGGTTCTACATGCCCATCGAGTTATCGAATGGTTATGACATTACACTAACCCAAGTATCAAGTTCGACTAATCGCATCATAATTACTAACTACCCATAATAACCTAACCAAGAAACTTAGTGCATCCTTATTACAAAACTAATACCGTTTAGACATGACCCCCTAGTCACCTAATTTTCATAGTTGTCTTTAAATAACTCATATCTCTAATTTGGTGGATATTATTCACCTTTGTTAATATCTTAATATACCTACATCTTTAAGGGTTGGCACAAAATGACCTCACATTAAAAAACACGGTGCCACCACTATTAGTTTGTACATGCACTCGTAAATTACTAACTTGTGTAAATCAGTAGTGTGGAAGCTATTAATGGTAGCCAACTTGGCCACATATTAATTGGCAATGAATTTCCGATCGATCTAATCTCCTTGACTCCACCATCGATAATGCTAACCGAAATGATCACAAATCTAGTGTTACTGGCATAAAACCAACACCAACATCATGGATCCACTACCGGCCTCCCAACATCATTCCTGAAAGGAACTTGAAATCTAGAGCTCTGATACCATATAGACTTCTCCGACCCAGATTTATGGGTTATTTGTGGTCAACCCGGTCTAACCCGAATGGTAGGTGTGTAGTGCAATGAGGCAACCTAAATAATGTTGGTAGTCTAATATTATTTAATTAATATTTCACTAGTTTAACATGCGATTCCAATTTAAATCAAACTATGTGAGGGAACCATGGCAAGAATCCCCAGAATCCAAGCATATAGATCTATGAGCATAAAAATAAAAGAAAGCTTACCTGAGTAAACCTCTCAAAATACTGTAATAATAATTTTTCTAACATTGTTCATATTATAGATTTAGGCTTATTTAGTGTATCTTGTTACAACTCATCACGCACCGTCAAGACTAATCGAACTCAAGCATCTCCAAGTTTGAAGACTTCACGACATACCAATAAAGTATAAAATAATTTAGAGTTTGAATTAATTTATGATATTTTATTTTGGGATGTTTAATTTTTTTTCAAAAGACGAACAAGAACTTTTTATTTTCGAAAAATAAAAATGTTTTCTAGAATTTACTATAGTAAGAGTTTTAATTTTATTTTCGCTCGTTCAACCGATTTCTTCATGTTGTTATAATGACTTTGTAATGTCGTTATATCCTTGTTTGATAGGCTGCTTTTAACTCGGATCAAGCTAAGCATTCTGTTTTGATTTTATTTAGGTCGCTAGACGTGACATGAAATCTCATTAGAATGAGATCTATATCTTGTTAGAATGACCTATTCATATCATTCAAAGTACACACCTCCTTAAGTTTTGTATAAATACCTGTTTCATGTTCAGAACGTTTAAGACTTTTACATACTCCGTTTTTGCATAACTTTGGCAAACATTCTTCATGTTTTTGTGTTGAAAAACATTGCTTAATTCACAATAATACATCCTTGAATATTATTCTTGTGAATTCGTTTAAAACCCTTGAAAGTTTTGTATCCTTTATATACACCTTCGTGGAGAGGATCCCCATGGCTGAGTTGTGATATCCACGGGGACTCATTACTGAAGACTGAGGCTGATGCTGATAGAGGAAGACTGCGGTCTTTGTGGTTCTCGAGGGAGATATTACTATTGAATGCGGTCATTATGTTTCTTGTGAGAATCATTGTTGTATTTTTCTTTTAGATTTCTAAGTTACAATTTGCAAATTATTAGTGGAATAAAAGGTTTTGCCTAGCGAGGATTTTTCCTTAAACTTGGTATTGTTGAATGTTTGCATGATTTATTTATTTTATCACGTAGATGAATGTTTAAGATAAAAAGATAAAATATGTTTAAAATTGGCTTCCGTATTTACAATTGGTGTTGCATTATTTGTTTGTTACCACCTTGGATTATTTTTCACATTTACAAATTGGTACAAGAGGATGTTGCTCCAAGTTATCTAGTGATCCTGATTATTTAAAAAGTGTGCTTTTTGGGTGATTTTGTTTTTCTCTCGATGGATTCTCTGAGTTTTAATGACTTAAATCATTTGAATTTGAAGTTTGCTAAAAGAATTAAAATTCTTGAAAAAGAAAATTCTCATTTTAAATCCTCTATGGATCTTTCGCAAACTGTTCAAAATCAATGAGACTTATTTCGTGAGAGACTTATGGACATGGAAGGTGACTTTAGAAAATTAGAATTGTCCAATAAAGAGAGTGACGATAGAGTCCGATTTTTAGAAAAAGAATTATAAGACTTTTTCCAACTCTATTTCTTCAAAACTTTTGTAAAAGTTCTTCATGTTTTTGTGTTAAAAACACTATTTAATTCACAAAAAACATACTTAAATATTGTTGTTGTGAATTCATTGAAAACCCTAGAAAGTTTTGCATCCTTTGCATACACCTTTGTGGAGAGGATCTCTTTGGTTGACTTGTGATACCTGCGGGGACTAACTACTGAAGGCCGAGGCTAAAGGAGGAAAACTGAGATCTTTGTGGAAATTGAGGGAATCATTGTTTTCGACTACGGTCATTGTGGTTATTGTGAGAATCATTACTGTATTTCTCTTATAAGTTTGTAAGCTGCAATTTGAAAATTATCAGTGGAATACAAGATTTTTCTCTATTGGGATTTTTCCTGAAACCTGGCCTTTGTTAAATGTTTTCATGATTTATCTGTTTTATCACATAGATGCATGTTCAGGATAAAAGGTAAAATTCATTTAAAATTGGCTTCCACATTTACAATTGGTGTTGCAATCTTTGATTGTTACCACCTTGGATTATTTTGCAATTAGGACTCTGAAAATTCTAGGGTTTATGTTTGAGCTAATGAGGATAAAAATATTTTTATTAATGATTTTAAGGAACATGAGAATACTCTTAGGGATAAGTTTGCTTTCAATGTGGTGGAGCGAGATAACCTTGTAGGAATGATTGAAAATATGAAAAAGGAGTTCGTAAAATTAGAAGAGTCAATTTCTTTCATTAAGTCTAAAATTTTGAAGTTAAAAAGATGATTTAAAAGAGTCAAGTAGTCTAAGTAGTGATGGGAATGACTTATCTTATTTTAAAGCTTTTGTTGTTAAAGGCAAACTATTGTTTGTTTTAGAAGGTCAACCACATCCACACACATTAGAAAAGGTCAACCCATAGGTAACATTCCTCCCGTTTACACATATTCAAATTATGGTAAGACATATCACCTTAGTCATTTTTGTTTTGATCTTGGAAGAGGTACTAGGAACTTTAAGGATAGTATCCCATATGTTCTCATAACCCCTCGAGTTAGGTATACACCTGTTTGGGTTAGGAAATCAGTTTAGGAGACGCTAATAATTAGGTTAGTTGATTCTCACATGCTTTCACATGATGCCACACTTGTTATATCTTATAGATGATTGGTTTAATGGTTTTGTTTGTGATACTCTAGTTAGTGCTTCATGACACATGGTTGCTAGTGTTATGACATGTATATCTTTGGTATTATATTATTCTTTTATTGAGTCATATTTGAAAAATACAAAAATATCTTATTTTGATAAAATTTTCTAAAAATAAAAAAAGATTTTTGGTTTTGTTCATTTTAGTTTTACACATTTAGTATGGGGTATTTATGTGTTTGGATCCAATTCACTCTGTAATTTCCATGTGGCTAGGACATTTGGTTATGATTTTAGATGCTTAGATTGATCTTAACCATATTTAAGGAGTTTTTTCAAACTTGATTTTCTTTACGAATTTGACTTTGTATATGCCTCCACACACACACATGCATGAGCTCATTGGATGTTTACTTCATAATGTATATTTTTTCTTGGTGAGTTGTTATCCCATCAAATTTTCTATCCACATGTTTATGTGACCATTCAATTTTTACATGTAAGAACTATTGCCCATGAGATTTTGTCTATTATTGAAAAAAATATTAGTATACACGGGAAAGGGCTGTGAGAGACTGGTGAACTCGTTGTGAAAGCCACGGTTTGAAAAGAGCCCAAGAAAAATCAATGAAATAAAAAGGATAACTTGCCCAAAAGGGGCCAAATAGTTTAGTTTGCTTGATCATTCAAAAGAAATCACTTCAAAAGAAAAGAACAAAATAGAATATATGAGCATGTTTATCTTTTGAGGGTATTTAGTTAAAGATCAACGGGTTTGCACAATGATACCAAGTTATTCTCATTTTGTCATGATGCTATTGATTTGTAGAATCATTAATATTCTAGGCTTATGTGCATTGTGTTTGTTTTGTTCTTTAAGCTCAACATTATTTTTCACTTGAGGCTAAATCTTAGTTTGATAAAGTTTTGCGATCAATTATAACTTCTTGAACATATCTGAGTGTTTGTGTTATAATTCGTGTCTAGTTCACACCCATTAATTCCATCCCACAGATTTGGACACATCGATACTATGCTAGTGTGTAAATCTTATGTGTTTTGTGTCATGTTTTGTGGTCGTTTATACCTATATACGTGTTCTGTATTTTCTTTGATATATTTTGCATATATGATATAAGGTATTGCGTTGTATTTGTGATTTTTTTTTGAAAAAAATGAAAAATTTCCAAAACAGTTGGTTGTGTTTGCCTTTGAGATTATCATTACACATGCTTGATTTATATCTTTTTGTGATGATATCTTATCTTTGATGTGATGCTTCATATTTCATTCCTATTTTTTTACTTCTTTGTCGATTTTGATAAAAACAAACACAACAAAAAAATGCTAATCTGGCACGCTGAGGCAAGGAGATTCTAGCATGGTTTAAAATCGTGCCAGAATCTGGCACGGTTTTTTCATAATCTGGCACGATTTAAAATAGTGCCAAAATCTGGCACGGTTTTATACCATGCCAAATATGAGTACGTATCATTAAAAAAATAACACCCCAAAATTTTGAGTGGGGGCCGAAATTTCAAGACCAAATCATTCTAACTCTCTCTCTATCCACACTACCGGATTTATCATCATCGATTCTCTGCGTCTAATCGTCACTACTACTGGATCTTCATCATCATTGCTCCTCATCATCGCTGCCATCGGAGCTTCATCATCACTCCGCATTATTGCTGCTTCCGCATCACTGGTCATCATCAACCCTATCTCCAAATCGTAAGGTATTACTTCTCTCTCTCTCTCTCTCTCTATATATATATATATATATATATATATATAATAAGGAGTAGAAGTGTAAACACTATTCAATAAGATGATAAGCTAATTAGGGGCTATGACTAATACAACAATGCAAGAATCCAAGGGTTAAGATTATTTTGTTGCATTTTCCTCTTTTAACCTTTATTATTTTTGTTTCCCCCTCTTTTCCCTCACTACTATTTGATTTTACTCTTACTTTAATTCAAAACAAGGGTTAAATGAGTAATTTTTATTTGTTTACTAGAAAGTACACACTTCCCCTCCTTTCATGTATCTTTCTCTCTCTCCATTTTACAATTCATTTTTCTTGGCTCAAAAGTGCGATCTCCATCTCTATATCACTCAAAAACCCTTACACAAAAGAAACCTGCCCTCTTCTCCACACGGCTTCCTCGCTCCTCAGATCCACGATACCTCCCTCATCTTTACTTTGTCGCCCTCTCCTACACACGCAGCTATGAAATTAGGGTGTTGATTTCCAAAATGGGTGGGGGAAATTAGAACCGATGAGTTTTTTTTTTATGTTAGAGTTATTAGGGTTAGGTGGGTATTAGTAGGGTACTTTTATCTTCATTTTTGTTTTGTGCTTATGATTTTAAATATTTTTTGCTCTATTTTGCAGATTGAACCTCAACTGATAATCAAACTTGAAAATTAGGAATACTCTTTTGTTAATGTTTTTTACTCTTAAATACTTGATTTGAGTACATGGATTCTCAACTCACGATGTAATTTTAAAGCTTTTGGCATTTTTAGGTTATAAATTGCTTGAAAAGAGTAATTTTTATGAACACATGTATGTTTGTAGTGTCAATTATAAGATTACGGTTTTGGATTTGACAAAAACCCATGTATGTTGGGTCCTATCTTACATTTAGTGTCCAATGACTTGCATACATGCTCTATTATAGTGATGTTGATGAATTTTTAGCCCAAGGAGGAATAAAATTCAAATTGGGGTGGGGTTTGCAAATTGGGAATATTGGATTTTCACTTTTTTGGAGGTTTTATTTTGTAGAGTTAATTATTTATTTGTGTTGGGGTTACATTGTAAAATTGGAGATCATTGTTTTTTTGTGTTAATTATTTTATTTTGCACTATTAATTATCTGTTTCCTTGTTTCTACTTTGCTCCTTACTGACTTGGCTAACTTCTAACTGAAAATTAGGAGCAGAGCAATGTTTAGTACTAATCATTCAATTTTGTTTCAGGAACTTAGAACATTGGTATATGCTTCTCTGGTTGACGGAGGATCGGGAGATGTGTTGTGGGATTTGAAACAATGATGTCTTATTCTACTTGCCCCCCGCACCCCCCCCCCACCCCCACCCCACAGAGTGATGCGTTATGGTACTTAAAAATGAAGCTTAGTTTTCTGGCTTTATAATATTTGTCTTTATGTGGCGATTTGAATTGCTCTATACTATTAATGTTGTGTCAATAAGTATGAAATTATATACACGATGAGTAATATCAATCACATATCTCTATTCTTTTCGGTTGTCGGTGGCGATTTGAATTTCTCTGAATAGGTGATTTGAATTGCTCTATAATATTAATGTTAATATATATTTTATCTCCCATTGATTATTGTGGCTCACATTCTGACAGGGAGTCTATTTTCCCCCTAATTTCAAGTAGTCTAAACTGATTTTGTACCTTTTAAAAGTGTTCTAATTTGTAAGTTTTATGCTTTCGTGTTCCTTTTCTTTGCTTAATATTGAAAGGGTCATGAGAGTTTTGACAGCTTTTTTTAAAGCATTAACCCAATATTTTTTTACGAAATACTAATTTTCACATTTGTTGTAAGGTTTGATTTTGTGATTACATTGGCTAATATATGTTTAACAATATATTTGTAGTTCTACTTCAAGCTATATGCTCACACTAGGACACTAGGATGCGGGAACTTGAACATCTGTTCTACTTCCGGTTCAAAAGAAGGGTTTATCAACTTCTCTCTACATCTGTTTGTCATGCTCGCTCCCTCTCTATTTCTCTATTCGAGTTTGATATTGTTTGGGCATTTAATTTATATCTTATTTTAATTAACAATATTTTGTTGTTTGATATTGTTTGGGGTTTTCAGTTATATGTTCTTTTAGTTAACAATATTTATTTTTAAATAGGGTATGTGGGATTATGTTTGGTACTTGATTTGGGTCTTTGTTTGGGGTTTTCATTTATATTATTGTTGTTTCCCGTTATGGTGAGCCAAATTATGATTGAAAATAATAGTTTAATATTTTTGGTAGCGTTGTTTATTTAGCAAACTCTTTTAATCAATATTCATCTTCAGATTATTGATTTATATACGTACAGATTTTGGTTAAACCTATTTGGATAGGTTTGCATCCAGTTGAATTATTTAGACTTATATGTATTATTTTTTAGGATTAATGGGGGTTACTATATTTTTCTGACCTTACACTTGAGAATTTATGAATTGATTAATAGGGGAATGCTGGATTATGCTATAGGACTACATATTAGTCCTCAGATATACAACATGTTTTGGATTACTGTAGTTTCTCACATGCTCTGGAGTATATGAGACCAAAGGAATAAGAACAACTTTTCATGCAGAGTGTAGGACATAAAATAGCTTTTTATGCAGAGATTAGGACATATAACATCTTTTTATGCAGAGTTTAGGACACCAAAAAGCTTTTTATGCAGCTCTTTTGTGAGATATTGGGATATAGAACTATTTTTTTTTAGATTTTTTTTGTTGTATGCGGTCATGATTGCGACATCGTGTAACACCCCGCCCGCCCGGGGAGAGGGAACGGAGCGCTAATGCGATAAAACTAAACTAAATCCACAAATAACAAGGTATAGAGCATCTAAATAAACCCACAATAATATAAATCCACTAATCTCAATTCTTCAAATACAACAAGTCTCTCGAATAAATACAACATCTAACTCGAAAAATAAATACAAATCTCCAAAGCTCTATACATCAAAATAAATAATACAAATCTTCCAAAAATATCCTTCCCAAAATAATCCACGCTAAAATAATCCCAATTGGTCCATAGCGTCCCAATCCACGCTAACCTGCCAACTAAAAGAAAATTTGGGGAAGTACACAATACGACAGGAAAGATGTTCAACAAGTATATATTAGCGATGAATAAAATGTAACAACACGAGTACGAATATATTCAAATCAAAATGCAAATCTCAAATAATTTATCATTATAATTTCTCAACAACACTTTAATCGGGTCACCAGGTCTCACCACATCCGTATATGCTTTATCAAGCCATAGCCCGGGAAACAGGAATTTTAGCGGCTGCCCAACATCCGTGCCATATTAAAATCTCATGACAATGTGCTCATCAACAATATAATGATACCACATGAATCAAAATAATTTCAACAATTATTTTCCAGATTTCAATGAATTTATCAATTCAAATATGAGTTCAATTAATAAAAATTCAAAGAGAATGACACTCGCGAGATTAAAGGAGCATGTTGTGTAAAACTCCATACCTCAAACCATGATGAGAAACCAATGATCACATCCTCAAGATCAACCCAAAAGATCTATAGAAGCTCGTCCAAGAACCTCCAACAAAATAGCCCCAAGAACACCTCTAATCTAAGGTTGGAACTCACAAATCTCAAGGGCCAATGTGTATATAAAAAGAAGAGGAATATAAAATATATTTGCTGCCAAAAGTTTATGCCAAAAGTATGTTAAAAGGGTTTCCCATGACTTCCTTTTATAATGCAAAGAAATTAAGAGTTGGAAGCCAAAATACTCCTTTAAATAAGGCATAGAAATGAAGAGTTTGAAGTCAAAACAACTTTAAGAGTTAAAAACATTTAAAAATCATTTTAAAATCCGTTTTAACTCCGATTTTGAAACTGTTTGAAATTCTTGCCTTAAATATAATATTCAACATATTTGATCAATAAAAATAATTTTATCTAAAACTTTATTTTTCCTCTATTTTCCAAATATTAATTAAAATAGCCCAAAATTACGCGGGTTATTACACATCGGGGAGGTGGATTAAAATACAACATGAAAGTCAGGGTAGATAGGGGATTTTCTCTCGAGGATCTCCAGGCTGCTTACATTCCAAAGAAAGTTGCGCCAACCATCAACATCTCTAGAATACTGTATCCAAACCCCCAACTATCAGTCTCAAAGGTTAATTGACCAGTTACTTCTAGTTCCCATTATTCTGGAGCAATGTAGTTTGGAGTTCTAAGTCCTAGGACAAAATATGAATCGCGTGGTGGAATCCCAAGTAGTAGATATGGGATTTCAAAATCTCTAAGAATAGTTTGGTCATGTTCATTAAGAAGGAAATTTGTTGGCTTAAGATTTAGCAACAAGACATTAATTGAGTGCAGCGCCTGAATTACATTAGCCAACTCAATCTCATATGTCAAAACATCTAACATCGGAAGCTTTCCTTCTTTCTACTGAGCCATTCGATCACCTAGTGATCCTTCATACAATTAAATATCCCCACAAATCTTTCCAGATAGAATTGAGATACCATGTAACCAACAAACACCTTGGAGTTGTCGAAACATGATAAACAGCTTCTCAAATTGCAGATTATTAATTGTCTTAACATATTTTTTCCCATATCTTTTGTTTTGATATTGAAGAGGAACTCATTCATTAGAGGCTAAGGTAAACACAAGTACTCTACTTCGTTACATGGTACTACTTCGTTATATGGTAGTCTTCCTTAATTTCTTAGTTTAGTTGTTATGATCAATTTGGTCAGGGATCATTGCACATTTTCAATTGGGGGAAATTATAACTCTTCCCACACCCACTGATGCTCACACATTCTAAACAAATGTGTCAAACACACATATTGTGTATATCGTAGTTACATGTTTATACATACTCTGAAGTAATACTGTGTAAACTTCTTTGGATATAACGGTTACTTAGTTTTAGGTATTGGTGTTTAATCGATAGAGTTTGGTGGATATGTAGATTCTGTTGTTTAATAAAAAAATTCTGGTTCTTCTCTTGATTTGTTTGGTGCTATTTATTCCTTTTGAAATTCTATTGTTTCAGTTTGAGAAGGTTTTTATGTTTTATATCTTCATTTTGAGGCCTATAAGAGTTATATTGTCTAAGTTTTAAACTAAATTATATTGTTTGGATGTTGATGGTTCTCTATTTGATGTTATATTATTTCAGTTACTAAGAAGGTGAGAAAGCATGTGAAGAAACGAAATGCAGAAAGGTATCCTAATAGGGTTAATAGACATGTTAGTGCTTTCATTTTTTTCGTGGAGAACTGCAGGAAGGAGTACAAAGAGGAACACCCTAACAAAAAATATGGTCATGATAAAACTAATGTTGCTAATAACCATTCATTTGGTCGAGTGCGCTAAGAATAAGTGAAATTTAATGTTTTAGTCTTGATAAAACTAATGTGTTTGATTATGACGTTTGGTATCCAGAAGAAGTTAAGCACTTGGCGATTTAAAAGACAAAAAATCAGGTACTTCTCTATTATATTTGGCTTACTTTCACATTTCTTCTACGTTTATCACTCACGTTGTCCTCTATGGCTTATTTTCCTTTATCACTCACATTTCTTCTATTATATTTGGCTTATTTTCAAATTTCTTTCACATTTCAGGATGGGCCATTAAATTTTTTTGGTCATTTGGAAGTTATATTTTTTTAGGTGGTTTTCATGTTATCTTGAGATGCATTAACTTACATAGTGATTTTCAAAAGCTAAAAACATCCTTTATTTTGCCACTCTTTTATCTCCTAGCATTGTGTTTTTGTTTTTTTTGTAATATGTGACAAATATTATGCATGTGTTAGAATATCAGTGTATTGTTGAACTTTCTCCCATAATATTGAGTTGTTTGGTTAAGGTAGTATGGAATTCATAAATTCAATTAGATAATTAGTAGTTATGGGTGATTAAAATTGTGTAGGGGAACTTTCTTCAGCTGTGTTCATTTTTCTTTGTTGATCAATTCACTTGGACATATTTTCGGTTCCTTTTGAATAATAAGGGTCTACTTACACTCTACATATTTGGGGTGATTTTTGACTCTTAATGGTCTACATACACTCGCAATAAAAATTTGAAGACGGTGCCTATTGTTGATCTGATTCATTTGAAGATGGTGCTTATTGCGTATAGATACCCCAAATCCCAACGTACTGCCTCAGTTTCAAGGCAAAATCAAATTCAGTTATCGACCGCCTCATCTCTTCTGGTCAAATGGTCCACACAAGAATTTCCCATAGCAACGTACTGCCTCAATCTTAAGGCAAATTAGATTTAGCGGTCAAACGCCCAGTCCTACCCAGTCGATTGGGGTTGCCAAAAAATTAAACTTACTTCTTATTTGTAAAGACAAAGACCTCCTTTGTTTTTTTTAAAGGAAAGGCATGTTCTCTTTTGTAAATCCAAAGACCTGCTTTCTCTTTTTGTATAGCCAACTCCCATTTTGTTTTAAAGACGTGCTTGCCCTTTTTTTAAAACCTATTTCACCTATTTGGGCAATGACCTGCTTCTTATCTGAATCATATGTTTGCAACTCCATGTTCAAATCCAATATAAGGCCACCCTTCTAAAAATTAAATACATTCTTACATTTTCATTTTCGTTTCCCCTTTCATTTCACCTCCACCCCATTTTAGTTCTTCAAATCTTTCCTTATTTGCTCTTCAGTCCCCACGGGAGCTGTTGTTGCTTCTAATAATAGAGTAACAGAGCTTTTGGTGCTTCCAAATCTTTCCTCATTTTCTTAAATAGTTCCTCATTTTCTATTCATTTCCTCATTTGTAATACATGCCAAAAGACGGAGACGTGAAACTTGGAAAAAAAGGTCATGAGAAACGCAGAGTTATCAGAAAACAATATTAACTGATTCAACTATAAGATTGAGTTCGAGAAAGTTTAAATATATCGAAATATTTTTCTTTAAAATACACATACTGAAGGCTTTTGTAAACTATATGCTAATTTCTAACAATTTATTTTTATAATTGTTAGGGTAAGATCCACACATTGTAATTGAGAAATAATGATATGTTACAACTGATATTATATATATTATCGAACGATCACTCAGGTGTATAGAGTCGGCCTGCCAGCAAAGCTATAGATATGACACCAAAGCTAGAGTTGTTTCAGTTGCTTCCAGCAAAACTATCGAAGGAGATGTACGACTTATAAACGGCTTCCAAATAGGCACCCTCAGCTGAAACTCTTCTTTTTTATTCAATTACAAACTAACAGACGCCACACTTGCATACGAGTAGATGTTGTAACATATACACCTGAGTGTTCATTCGGTAATATATATAACATCAGTTGTAACAATTCATTATTTCTAAATTACAACGTGTGGATCTTACCCTAAAAATTATAAAAATAAATTGTTAGAAATTAGCATACAGTTTACAAAAGCCTTTAGTATGTGTATTTTAGAGAAAAATATTTCGATATATTTAAACTTTCTCGAACTCAATCTTATAGTTGGATCAATTAATATTATTTTCTGATAACTCAACATTTCTCACGACCTTTTTTTCCAAGTTTGTCGTCTCCATCTTTTGGCATATATTACAAATGAGGAAATGAATAGAAAATGAGGAACGATTTAAGAAAATGAGGAAAGATTGGGAAGCACCAGCAGCTCTATTACTCTATTATTGGAAGCAACAACAGCTTCCATGGGGACTGAAGAAAAAATGAAGAAAGATTTGAAGAACTAAAATGAGGTGGGGGTGAAATGAAAGGGAAAATGAAAATGAAAATGTAAGAATGCATTTAATTTTTAGAGGGGTAACCTTATATTGGATTTGAACATGGAGTTGCAAACATATGATTCAGATAAGAAGCAGGTCATTGCCCAAACAGGTTAAATAGGTTTAAAAAAAGGGCAAGCATGTCTTTAAACAAAATGGGAGTTGGCTATACAAAAAGAGAGAGCAGGTCTTTAGATTTACAAAAGAGAGCATGTCTTTCCTTAAAAAAAAACAAAGGATGTCTTTGTCTTTACAAATAAGAAGCAAGTATAATTTTTGGGCATCCTTGATCGGCCGGGTAGGATTGGGCATTCGGCCGCTAAATCTAATTTGCCTTAAGATTGAGGTAGTACGCTGCTATGGGAAATTATTGTGTGGCCCATTCGACCAGAAGAGATGAGACGATCAATAACTGAATTTGATTTTGCCTTGAAATTGAGGCAGTACACTGGGATTTGGTGTATCTACAGGCAATACACACCGTCTTCAAATGAATCAGATCAACAATATGCACTGTCTTCAAATTTGTGTTGTGAGTGTACGTAGACCCTTAAGAGTAAAAAATCACCCCAAATATTCATAGTGCACGTAGACCCTTATGATTCAAAAGGAACCCAAAATATGTGCAGGTGAATTGAGCAACGAAGAAAAATGAACACAGTTGAAGAAAGTTCTCCTACACAATTTTAATCACCCATAACTACTAATTATATAATTGAATTTATGAATTCCAAACTACCTTAACCAAACAACTCAATATTATGGGAGAAAGTTCAACAATACACTGATATTCTAACACATGCATAATCTTTATCACACAATACGAAAAAATAAAAAACACAATCCTAGCAGATAAAAGAGTGGCAAAATCAATGATGTTTTTAGCTTTTGAAAATCACTATGTAAGTTAGTGCATCTCAAGATAACATGAAAACCACCTAAAAAAATATAACTTCCAAATGACCAAAAAAATTTAATGGTCCATACTGAATGTTTTCATCGCTCCGAAGTCATAGAGTACAGCGTAAGTGATAAACGTAGAAGAAATGTGAAAATAAGCTAAATATAATAGAGAAGTACCTGATTTTTTGTCTTTAAAATCGCCAAGCGCCTAGCTTCTTCTGGATACCATACATCATAATCAAACACATTAGTTTTATCATGACTAAAACATTAAATTTCACTTATTCTTACCGCACTCGACCAAATGAATGGTTATTAGCCACATTAGTTTTATCATGACCATATTTTTTGTTAGGGTGTTCCTCTTTGTACTCCTTCCTGCAGTTCTCCACGAAAAAAAGCACTGGCATGTCTATTAGGACTACTAGGATACCTTTCTGCATTTCCTTTATTCACATGCTTTCTCGCCTTCTCAGCAACTGAAATGATATATTATAGTTTAAAACTAAAATAATATAACTTCAAATAGAGAACCATCAACATCCAAACAATATAATATAGTTTAAAACTTAAACAATATAACTCTTGTAGGCCTCAAAGTGAAGATATAAAACTTACAAACCTTCTCAAACTGAAACAATAGAATTTCAAAAGGAAAAAATAACACCAAAAAAATCAAGAGAAGAACCAAACTTTATTGATTAAACACCAGAATGTACATATCCACCAACTCTATCGATTAAACACCAATACATAAAACTAAGTAATCGTTATATCCAATGCAGTTTACACATTATTACTTCAGAGTATGAATATACATGTAACTATGATATACGTAATATGTGTGTTTGAAACATTTGTTTAGAATGTGTGAGCATGAGTGGGTGTGGGAAAAGTTATAATTTCCCCCAATTGAAAATGTCCAATGGTACCTGAACAAATAGACCATAATAACTAAACTAAGAAATTAAGGAAGACTACCATATAACGAAGTAGTACTATGTAACGAAGCAGAGTACTTGTGTTTACCTTAGCCTCTAATGAATGACTTCCTTTTCAAGATCAAAAGAAAAGATATGTGAAAAAATATGTTAAGACAATTAATAATCTGTAATTTGAGAAGATGTTTATCAAGTTTCGACAACTCCAAGTCGTTCGATGGTTACATGGTATCTCAATTCTATCTGGAAAGATCTGTGTGGCTATTAAATTATATGAAGGATCAATAGGTGATAAAATGGCTCAGCTGAAAGAAGGAAATCTTTCTTTGTTAGATGTTTTGAGGTATGGGATTGAGTTGGATAATGGAATTCAGGTGCTGCACTCAATTAGTGTCTTGCTGCTGAATCTTAAGCCAACAAATTTCCTTTTTAATGAACATGACCAAATTATTCTTGGAGAATGTAGAATCCAATAGCTACTTCTTGGCATTCCACCACGCGATCAGATTTTGTCCTGGGACTTGTAACTCCAAACTACATTGATCTAGAATAATGGGAACCAGAAGTAAGTGGCCAATTAACCTTTGAGATTGATAGTTGGGGGTTTGGATGCAGCATTCTAGAGATGCAGATGGTTGGGGCAACTTTATTTGGAATGCATGCAGCCTGGAGCACCTCGAGCGAAAATCCCCTATATACCCTGACTTTCATGTTGTATTTTAATCCACCTCCCCCATGTCGCAATTATAACCGTATACAACAAAAAAATCTGAAAAAAAAACTGTTATATATCCCAATATCTCATAAAAGAGCTGCATAGAAAGATTTTTAGTGTCCTAAACTCTGCATAAAAAGATGTTATATGTCCTAATCTCTGCATAAAAATCTATTTTATGTCCTAAACTCTGCGTAAAAAGTTGTTCTTGTTCCTTTGGTCTCATATACTCCAGAGCATGTGAGAAACTGCAGTAATCCAAAACATGTTTTATATCTGGGGACTAATATGTAGTCCTATAGCATAATCCAACATTCCCCTGTTAATCAATTCATAAATTCTCAAGTGTAAGGTCAGAAAAATATAGTAACCCCCATTAATCCTAAAAAATAATACATATAAGTCTAAATAATTCAACTGGATGCAAACCTATCCAAATAGGTTTAACCAAAATCAATACATATATAAATCAATAATCTGAAGATGAATATTGATTAAAAGAGTTTGCTAAATAAACAACGCTACCAAAAATATTAAACTATTATTTTCAATCATAATTTGGCTCACCATAACGGGAAACAACAACAATATAAATGAAAACCCCAAAAAAAGACCCAAATCAAGTACCAAACATAATCCCACATACCCTATTTAAAAATAACTACTGTTAACTAAAAGAACATAAAAATGAAAACCCCAAACAATATCAAACAACAAAATATTGTTAATTAAAATAACATATTAATTAAACTCCCAAACAGTATCAAACTCTAATAGAGAAATCGAGAGGGAGCGAGCATGACAAACTGATGTAGAGAGAAGTTAATAAACCCTTCTTTTGAATCGAAAGTAGAACAAATGTTCAAGTTCCCGCATCCTAGTGTCCTAGTGTGAGCATACAGCTTGAAGTAGAACTACAAAAATAATGTTAAACATATATTAGCCAATGTAATCACAAAATCAAACCTTACAACAAATGTGAAAATTAGTATTTCATTAAAAATTAGAGGTCCAATGCTTTAAAAAATCTGTCAAAACTCTCATGCCCCTTTCAATATTAAGCAAAGAAATGGAACACGAAAGCATAAAACTTACAAATTAGAACACTTTTAAAAGTTACAAAATCAGTCTAGACTACTTGAAATTAGGGGAAAAAAAATACTCCCTGTCAGAATGTGAGACACAATAATCAACGGGAGATAAAATATAGATTAACATTAATATTATAGAGCAATTCAAATCGCCTATTCAAAGAAATTCAAATCTCCACCGACAACTGAAAAGAAACAAAATATGTGATTGATATTACTCATCGTATATATAATTTCATACTTACTGACTCAACATTAATATTATAGATCAATTCAAATCGCCACATAAAGACAAATATTATAAAGCCAAAAAACTAAGCATCATTTTTAAGTACCATAACACATCACTGTGGGGGTTGGGGGGTTGGGGGGGGGGGGGGGGGGGCGCAAGTAGAATAAGGCATCATTTTTCTAAATCCCACAACACATCTCCCGATACTCTGTCAACCAGATAAGCATATACCAATGTTCTAAGTTCCTGAATTTTTTTTGAATGATTAGTACTTAGCATTGCTCTGCTCCTAATTTTCAGTTAGAAGTTAGCCAAGTCAGTAAGGAGCAGAGTAGAAATAGGGAAACAGATAATTAACAATGCAAAATAAAATAATTAACACAAAAAACAAAGATCTCCAATTTTACAATGTAACTCCAACACAAATAAATAATTAACTCTGCAAAAAAAAAAAAAACCTCTAGAAAAGGGAAAATCCAATATTCCCAATTTTCAAACCCTACCCCAATTTGAATTTTATTCCACCTTGGGAAAAAAATTCATCAACATCACTATAATAGAGCATGTATGCAGGTCAATGGACACTAAATGTAAGATAGGACCCAACATACATGAGTTTTTGTCAAATCCAAAACCCTAATCTTATAATTGACAGTACAAACATACATGTGTTCATGAAAGTTACTCTTTTCAAGCAATTTATAACCTAAAAATGCCAAAAGCTTTAAAATTACATTGTGAGTTGAGAATCCATGTACTCAAATCAAGTATTTAAGGATAAAAACATTAATAAAAGAGTATACCTGATTTTCAAATTTGATTGTGAGTTGAGAATCAATCTGCAAAATAGAGCATACAAAATTTTAAAATCATAACCAAAAAACAAAAATGAAGATAAAAGTACCCTACTAAACCCCACCTAACCCTAATAATCTCTAACCTAAAAAAAACTCATCGGTTCTAATTTCCCCCACCCATTTTAGAAATCAAAACCCTAATTTCATAGTTGTGTGTGTAGGAGAGGGAGACAACGTAAAAAGATGAGGGAGGTATCGTGGATCTTAGGAGTGAGGCAGCCGCGTGGAGAAGAGGGCGGGTTTCTTTTGTGGAAGGGTTTTTGAGTGATATGGAGATGGAGATCTCACTTTTGAGCCAAGAAAAATGAATTGTAAAATGGAGAGAGAGAAAGATACGTGAAAGGAGGGTAAGTGTGTACTTTCTAGTAGACAAATAAAAACTACTCATTTAACCCTTGTTTTGAATTAAAGTAAGATGAAAATCAAATAGTAGTGAGGGAAAAGAGGGGGAAATAAAAATAATAAAGGTTAAAAGAGGAAAATGCAACAAAATAATCTTAACCCTTGGATTCTTGCATTGTTGTATTAATCCTAGCCCATAATTAGCTTATCATCTTATTGAATAATGTTTACACTTCTACTCCTTATTTTTTTTATGTATATATATGAACAGTTGCGATTTCGGGTACCTGAACAATTGCGATTCTGGGTTCTTTTGGTTCCAAATTAGTTGTTGTTAGTCAATCAGTTTGGGATTTGGGTATAGCTGAACTGTTTCGATTTTGGGATGTATTCGCAGTAATTGCACGGGTGCTGGGTTTGCCTTGTTTCTTGTTACCATATGTTAGCTCATGCTAATTGGGGCCACGCTGATCCTATTTTCAGGTGCTCTATCATTCCCGCGTGCTTCTTGTGCTCGGTGCGTTCTATTTAGAGTTTTGACGTGTTTGGACGGGTATGGTAGATCCCTAGTGGAGCGTTTCTTTTGGATTTTTCCCTGATGTTGCTTCGTTTGAGCTCGGTTGGGTCTCTCCTGAGATCGTTCGCAGCTGATTGGCATCTACATATTTTTAGGAATTAAACTAAATTATAATTTTCACGTTTATAAACACTATGATTGAGAATACAAATAAAAACAATATAACTATACAAAGACTAACCCTCCACAATCCACGATGATAAATTAATAACTATTATTACATAGTTGTAATAATATCAGAACTAAATTGCATAACACGTATACTCATAAAAAAAATTAAACTTTAGTTGCTAAAATACATTTGCTAACATATATCTTGAATCAATTAATATTACAATTCTATAGATTTATAATGAAGATAAGGGTGTGTGTGGGAACCCAATTCCATTGTTTGGAATTGTAATTGTAATTGAAAAGTTTAGAGGCTTTACTATAACGGGTTGTTTAAAATTTGCCTTGTTGTTTTATTTTTAGACGTTAGGTCATGGAACTTCTCCCCATAAGTATACTTTTACTTATGTATTCAAGTCTTGTGGTAGATTACATGTTGGGAGTTTTGGTTTGGTAGGTGGATTCATAAAAGGTTTGAGTTGGTAGGTTTTGAAATGGATGTGTTTATGGGTAGTTCTTTGATTAAATTATACGCTGAAAATGGTTGTCTCAATGAGGCTCATTTTCGATTTGATAGATTGTGTCAGAGAAAGAGTGTTATATGTAATGTAATATTTTTAAATGAAATATTTTTTATTTACTCAGAAAGAACAATATTTAAATTAAAATTTCATTTGGATTCGGTTAGCTAATGAACAATAATATTTAAATCAAAATCCTATTGCCTTTTTATGTTAGTACAAGTATGTGGAAAATCCATCTTTAGGTCATCTTATTCTCTTTTTGGTATGTGTCTTATCTAGTGATAGTATGTGTTAACTACTAGCTAGTTGCAAGGTCATTTGAAATTTAAATATCTGAAGTGTAATTTTTACATTTTTAATGAATTATTATGTTTTATTTGTCGCCATGATAGGGTTAATTTCCCTTTTATTGTCCTTTTAGTCTATTTTTTTGTGTATTCTTATTGTTTTATTCTATAAACTATGGACAAATCACAGGTTCTGTAATAATGATGGACAAAATGTCTGCAAGACCACAAAGATTTGGATTTTTCACATTTGATTATCAAACAGTTGCTGATAAAGTCCTGGAAGAAGAACATGTCATAGACGGTAGAGTTGTAAGAGACCTTATTTTGATGAACTATTACATAACATTTAGATTTTTTATTAATGGGGATCAAAATCATTTACTATAATGTTTTTATGTTTATTAACTTCAGGTGAAGAGGAAATTCCCTAGGGAGGACAGTCCCTAAGGAGGACCTGCAACTGAAGTAGGTTAAAAAAGAGTGTTTAAATTTAAAGAATATATATATATATATATATATTGGTTGTATACCAATACCGTTTAATGAAGGTAATGAGTTTAGCCCTCGATTATATTCTATTATAATTCATGATAATGTCTAATAGATGAAATGGGCTGATGTTGCAGATGAAATGAATGAACACTTTCCTGCTTATGGTCATGTTATGGAGCATCTGATTATGCTGGACCATAAAATGGTTCGGTCAATAGGATTTGAGTTTGTCACCTTTGTGAATGAAAATGAAGTTGGTAAGATATTTTTTGATGTCCAAATACATGAATTCTCAATTCCAATTAACATTTTAGCTTCTTAAAATTCTTGAAGTTAATTAGGTTGATGGCTGTTGGTAGTTCTGGTTAAGGTTTTGTAATGTTCATTTATTCTCTCAATTTGTATCATTTTTTTGTGTGTGTGTGTGTTTGGGGGGGTATAAGATCGAGAAGTCTATTCTCCCTCACTAAATGTGGTTTGGCTGTTATAATCTAGTTATATTTAAATTTGATAACATTAACATATATGTTTATTGAATATGCATCAACTGATATTAACAAAATTGTTGTTTTCTGCCATCTTCTTGCAGACCCTTCATAGGTTGGCCCAAAATCGAAAAGTTGCACGGAAGAGCCGTTTTAGGAAGGAAGTAAATATTTTGTGCTTACATATCCCTGGCTTTGCATAAATATTTTTTGCCATATGTTTTCATATCTTATGTTTAGTCTGGAATTTGAAATCTCCCAACTTCGAAAACAATTTAAGTCTGAAATATAAAAGAACACTGAACCAAGTTAATTCGTCAACAATGTTCTTCGCATTTCATCTCATAATCTAAATGAAGTTTTTTCTTTTTTTGTTCATCAATATTTTGACTGTCATATTTCATTTGAGTTTTTAGGTTAAGATTTATTTTTAGTTCAAGATATATTTAATTCATATTCATATATGAGTTTAGGGTATTGACATCTTAATTAATCAAATCAACAATCAGGTTCTTTTTTAGTTCCCAATTAGGCTACTTTTTTTTCTTATAAAATTCTCTAATTCTAAAACACCTCAAAAGTAAGGTTAGCGGGAGAAAAACCAAAATAGCCCACAAGCGGCCCCATAAGAGGCACGGACAACTCACATAGGACCATTGTAACTCTTAGGAACTAACCGTGTAGTTACAAGATTCCCAATTTTAGAATATGACGATATTTGGCAAATGTCGTCATATAGACTTAAAAACATGTCGTTCGAGGGTGGAAATCCAAAAAAACCCCAAAATTTTCCCATAAGAGGCACAAACACCTCTCACGTGATCAATGTATATCTAGATAAATCTTAACACCTCAGATGAGACTAATGTAACTCGTCGAAACTAACTGCGTAGTCACACGTATCCCGATTGAAAATTTGAAAATATCTAGATTAGGCTTAAAAGCAAGTTGTTAAAGAATGAAAACCCAAATCAGCCCCCAAACGGCCCCGTAAGAGGTAAGAACACCTCGCACGGGACCAATGTAACATGTCGGAACTGATCGCACAGTCAAAGACCTCCCGATTTGAGAATAATATGACAATTTGAACATATGTAGATTAGGCTTAAGAACAAGCCGTTAAATGGTGAAAATCCAAACCAGCTCCCAAACGGCCCCATAAGAGACATGACCACCTCGTACGGGACCAATTTAACTCGTAGGAACTAACCACATAGTCACGGGACACCTAGTTTGATAATATAATGAAAATTTGAAAATATCTAAATTAGGCTTAAAAACATGTCGTCAAAGAGTGAAAACCCAAACAAGTCCCCAAATGGCCCCGTAAGAGAGCACCTCACACGGGATCAATGTAACTCGTAGGAACTGACTGCGTAATCACATGTCTCTCAGTTTGAGAATATAATGATAATTTGAAATATCTAGATTAGGCTTAAAAATAAGCCGTTAAAGGGTCAAACCCAAACCAACTCCCAAATGGTCCCGTAAGAGGAATGAACACCTTGTACGGGACTAATGAAACCCGTAGGAACTGATCGTGTAGTTACAGGACTCTCAGTTTGCGAATATGATGAAAATTTGAAAATATCTATATTATGCTTAAAAATAAGTCGTCAAAGGGTGAAAACCCAAATCAGCCCCAAAACAGCCCCGTAAGAGGCATGGACACCTCTTAGGGGACAAATCCAACTCGTATGAACTGATCGCGTAGCCAGGGGACTCTCGATTTAAGAATATGATGAAAATTTGAAAATATCTAGATTAGGCTTAACAATAAGCCATTAAAGGGTCAAAAACCCAAACTAGCTCTCAAACAACCCCGTAAGAGGCATGAACACCTTGCACGTGACTAGTGCATCTCGTAGGAACTGATCGCGTAGATATGAGACTCTCGGCTAGAGAATATGAAGAAAATTTGAAAATATCTAGATTACTCTTAAAAGCAAGCCATTAAAGAGTGAAAACCCAAATCAGCATCCAAACAGCCTCGTTAGATGCATGAACACCTCGCATGGGACCATTATAACACGTAGGAACAAACTGCACTGCCACGGGTCTCTCGAGTTGAGGATATGGTGACAATTTGAAATTATCTAGATTAGGCTTAAAAATAAGCCGTTAAAGGGAGAAAACCCAAACAAGCCCCCAAACGACCCCGTAAGATTCATGAACACCTCGTACGTGACTAATGTACCTTGTAGGAACTGATCGCGTAGTCACACGACTCCTGATTTCCTAATATGATGACAATTTGCAAATATCTAGATAGACATAAAATCAAGCCGTTAAAGGGTGAAAACCTTAACCAGCCGCCAAATGGCCTCGTAAATGTCATGAAAATCGCGTACGGGACCTGTGTAACTTGTAGAATTGATCGCATAGTCACAAAATTCCCAGTTTGAGAATATGACAAAAATTTTAAAATATCAAGACTATGCTTAAAAATAAGCCGTTAAGGGGTGAAAACCCAAACCAGCTCCCAAACGACCCCATTAGAGGCATGAACACCTTGCACGGGACTAATGTAACATGTAAGAACTGATCACACAGTCACGGGTCTCCTAATTTGAGAATACGACAACAATTTAAACATATGTAGATTAGGCTTAAGAACAAGTCGTTAAGGGGTGAAAACCCAAACCATCTCCTAAATGGCCCCGAAAGTGTTGTGAACACCTCGCACGTGACCAACGTAACTCGTAGAAATTATTGCATAGTCACAAAATTCCTAACTTGAGAATATGACAAAAATTTGAAAATATCTAGACTATGCTTAAAAATAAGCCGTTAAAGGGTGAAAACACAAACCAGCTCCCAAACAGCCACGTTATAGGCATGAACACCTCGTCGGGGACAAATGTAACACGTAGGGACTGATCGCATAGTCACGGGTCTTCCGATTTGAAAAAATGATAAAAATTTGAACATATGAGGATCAGGCTTAAGAACAAGTCGTTAAATGGTGAAAACCCAAACCATCTCCCAAACGACCCTATAGGAGACATGACCACCTCGTACGGGACCAATGTAACTCGTAGGAACTGATCGCGTAGTCACGAGACACCTAGTTTGATAATATAATGAAAATTTGAAAATATCTAAATTAGGCTTTCAAATAATTCATCAAAGAGTGAAAACCCAAACCAGTCCACAAATGGCCATGCATGAGGCATGAACACCTCACACGGGATTAATGTAACTCGTAGGAACTAATTATGTATTCATAGGTCGCTCGATTTTAGAATATGAGGATAATTTTAAAATATCTAGATTATGCTTAAAAACAAAACGTTAAAGGGTGAAAACCCAAACTATCTCCAAAACGACCCCGTAAGAGGCATGAACACCTTGTACGAGACTAATGTAACTCGTAGGAACTGATCGCGTAATTACAGGACTCTCAGTTTGTGAATATGACCAAAATTTCAAAATATATAGTTTGGGCTTAAAAATAAGCCATTAAAGGGTGAAATCCCAAACCAACCACCCAACGGGCCTATTAGAGGCATGAACACCTCGTATGGGACTAATGCAACTCGGAGGAACTGATCGCATAGTAATGGGACTCCCATTTTATGAATTGGATAAAAATTTGAAAATATCTAGATTAGGCTTAAAAATATGCCATTAAAGGTTGAAAACCCAAATTAGCCCCAAACAACCACTAAGAGGTATGAACACGTCGCACAGGACCAGTGCATCTCACAGGAACTGATCGCATAAGCACGGGACTCGCGATTTGAGAATAAAATGAAAATTTGAAAATATCTAGATTAGGCTTAAAAACATGATGTTGAAGAGTAAAAACCCAAATTCGCCCCCAAATGGCCCCGTTAGAGGCATGAACACCTCACATGGGACCATTGTAGCATGTAGGAACTGAGTGAATAGTCACGGGTATCTCGATTTGAGAATATGATGACAATTTGAAAACATCAAGATAGGCTTAAAAATAAGACGTTAAAGGGAGAAAAGTCAAACCGTCCCCTAAATGGCACCGTAATATTCATGAATACCTTGTACGGGACTAATGTAACTCGTAGGAACTAATCGCGTAGTCACACGACTCCTGATTTATGGATATGACCATAATTTGAAAATATTTAGATAGGCTTAAAATCAACTCATTAAAGGCAGAAAACCCAAACCAGCCGCTAAATAGCCCCGTAAGAGTCATGAACACCTCGTACGGGACTAATGTAACTCGTAGAACTGATTGCATAGTCACGAAACTCCCAGATTGAGAATATGACAAAAAATTGAAAATATCTAGACTATGCTTAAAAATAAGTCGATAAAGGGTGAAAACTGAAATCAGCTCCTAAATGGCCCCATAAGAGGCATAAACACCTCGCGCGGGACCAATTAAGTCATAGGAACTGACCGCATGGTCACATGAGTCCTAGTTTGAAAATATGAAGATAATTTGAAAATATCTTGATTAGGCTTAAAAATAAGCTGTTAAAGGGTGAAATCCCAAACCATCCCTGTAAGATGCATGAACACCTCGTATGGGACTAATGTAACTTGTAGGAACTGATCACGTAGTAACTGGAATCTCGGTTTGCAATTATGATGAAAATTTGAAAATATATAGATTATGCTTAAAAAGAATCCGCTAAAGGGGGAAAACCCAAGCCAGCTCAAAAAGGTCCCGTAAGAGACATGACCACCATGTACGAGACCAACGTAACTTGTAGAACTGATCACATAGTCACGAAACTCCCAATTTGAGAATATGACAAAAATTTGAAAATATCTAGGCTATGCTTAAAAACAAATCGTTAAAGGGTGAAAACCCAAACTAGTTCCCAAACGGCCCCGTTAGAGGCATGAACACCTCGCACGGGACCAATATAACATGTTGGAAGTGATAGCATAGTAAAAGGTCACCCTATTTGAGAACACGACTACAATTTGAACATATGTAGATTTGGCTTAAGAAAAAGCCGTTAAAGGGTGAAAAACCAAACCAACTCCCAAACAGCCTCGTGAGAGACATGACCACCTCGTACGAGACCGATGTAATTCGTAGGAACTGACCGCGTAGTCACGGGACACCCCGTTTGATAATATAATTAAAATTTGAAAAAATCTAAATTAGGCTTAAAAATGAGTTCAAAGAGTAAAAACCTAAACTAGTCCCCAAATGACCCCGTAAGAGGCATGAACACCTCACATGGGATCAATGTAACTCGTAGGAACTAACTGCATAGTCATAGGTCTCCTGGTTTGAGAATATGAGGCTAAATTGAAAATATCTAGATTAGGCTTAAAAACAAACCGTCAAAGGATGAAAAACAAAACTAGCTCCCAAACGGTCCCGTAAGAGGCATGAGCACCTCGTACGGGACTAATGCAACTCGTAGGAACTGATCGCGTAGTTACAAGATTATTAGTTTGCGAATATGAAGAAAAAATAAATATATCTACATTAGGCTTATAAATAAGCCATTATAGGGTGAAGACCCAAACCAACCCCTAAACGACCCCCTAAGAGACATCAACAACTCGTACGAGACTAATGTAACTTGTAGGAACTAATCGCATAGTCATGGGACTCCCAATTTAAGAATATGATAATGATTTGAAAACATCTAGATTAGGTTTAAAATAAGCAATTAAAGGGTGAAAACCCAAACTGGCCCCCAAACAACCCCGTAAGAGGCATGGACACCTCGTACGGGACAAGTGCATCTCTTACGAACTAATTGGGTAGACCTGGTGTAAGGACATAAATTTCCAATTGAGTCCTTTTTTGTTTTGGCTCAATTCTGGACAAAATCATTTGAGTCATAGTATAGTGTTCATGTGTATCCTTCAAGCCTATGACAAGTTTGAGTTGAGGACATATCAGCTTAGTTCAACGTGAAGACATTACCCTTGCCGAGTTTCAAGTGCCTTTTGCGTCCGCAACAATTCATCATATTTCAAGTCTCCAATAAGGTATGAATGATATATATATATATATATATATATATATATATATATATAGAGAGAGAGAGAGAGAGAGAGACTTGTAATAATTTGTAATGGGTGTACTTTTTATTTTAAATATATTTCAAAAAATTTATGAGCTTAAAATGAAAATTTCACATTCCGACTTTTCGTTCGAAATTGTCGTTCGAACTAGAATGTCGTTCAAATGAGTTTTGCCAATGAGGTCCCCTTTTGAACACCGAATTTTCGTTAGAAAGATCGTTCGAACGAAATGTCATTCGAACGAAAGAGTCATTCAAACAAGATTTCAGGCGGGAACAGTTTTTGGCTATTTTGGGATTTTCCCACTATTTTGTCCTACAACTTTTTTATAGTTTTTATCTACTTAGGGACTAGTTTTTTCAGGATGACTTTTGAACATTCTTGGAGAGAATTAGAGACAAAATACTTCCAAACAAAAGTCCATGTTTTCATGTGTTAAATTTCAATAGAAAATTTTCCTCAAACACATGTTTATACACCCAAAGTTTAGTTTGGTTAATCTAAGTATCTCTACATACATATATTTTTCTTTGAGTTATTTGGCATCGAGTTCTACTCTACATTTTGAGGAGTTGTTTGGGTTTACTTCTACATCCCTTAAAAAAGAAGTCTTGTTTGTCGCTGCGGCATTCCCACTCGGAGAAAGGCTTCGGGTGCGGGTTAACATTTGTCTAAAGGCCTCATTGGTGGATTCCAAGGTTTCGGTGGAGTTTTGCGATTATGGGATAAGTAGATGTTGATACAATAAGATGCGTCAGGGCTTAAAGGAGTCGAGTCGAGTTATGTAAGTCATCTGTCTTCTATTTGTAAAATTCCGTACTTAGTGGACTTAAGGCTAGGGCCGTCCGAGGTTTTTCCCCATTTGGGGTTTCCTCGTACATCGCGGCGTAGTGTGTTGTGAATTTATTTTATCTTGCAAATCACCTAGAATGAATGATTAGTATTAAAAGATAAAATATGGTTAATTCACACTCTCGTTTAATTTGGTGCTAAAATTAATTTCGGTGAATTTAAATTAATTTAATTCAAGTTCGCACAATTTAATTTGATAAAATATGGTTTGGAGTAAATAGAAAAATGAATTAATCTTGTTACGCAAATTTCTAGGACATGAATTGAATTAATTTGTTAGGTGAAAAAAAATTATTTGTTGTTTTATTTAATTTCACTTTGAGTTTTGTTTAATTTCAATTTGAAACAAATTAAAATTTATTGTTTGAGTGTGTTGTGTGGAACCATCCTATTTCGCATATTTAAGGAAATTGAATTTAAAAGTTTTAAAATATTTAATTTTAATAGAAGATTATTAAAATTGGGGGGGGGGGGGGGGGGTATAGAAATTCCAACACACGGGACTCTCGGTTTGAGAATACGATGAAAATTTGAAAATATTTAGATTAGGCTTAAAAACAAGCCGATAAAGAGTGAAAACCCAAATCAACCCCTAAACGGCCTCGTTAGAGGCATGAAGACCTCTCACGGTATCATTGCAACATGCAAGAACTAACTGCACAGTCACGGGTCTCTCAATTTGAGAATATGATGACAATTTGAAAATATCTATATGAGGCTTAAAAATAAGCAGTTAAAGGGAGAAGACCCAAACCAGCCCTTAAACGGCCCCGTAAGATTCATGAATGCCTCGAACGCGACTAATGTAACTTATAGGAACTGATCGTGTAGTCACACAACTCCCGATTTGCGAATATGATGACAATTTGAAAATATCTAGATAGGCTTAAAATCAAGCAGTTAAAGGGTGAAAACCAAAACAAGTCGCCAAACGGCCCCATAAGAGTCATGAACACCTCGCACGACACTAATGTAACTCGTAGAACTGATCGCATAGTCACAAAACTCCCAGTTTGAGAATATGACAAAAAATTGAAATATCTAGACTATGCTTAAAAATGATCCGTTAAAGACTGAAAACCCAAACTAGCTCCCAAATGGCCCCGTAAGAGGCATCAACAACTCGCACGGGACCAGTGTAACTTGTAGGAACTGATCGTGTAGTCACGAAACTCCTAGTTTGAGAATATGATGATAATTTAAAAATATCAAGATTAGGCTTAAAAATAAGTTGTTAAAGGGTGAAATCCCAAACCAACCCCATAAGATGCTTGTACACCTCGTACGGGGCTAATGTAACTTGTAGGAATTGATCGCGTAGTCACAGGACTCCCGATTTGCAATTATGATGACAATTTGAAAATATTTAGATTAGGCTTAAAATCAAGCCATTAAAGGGTGAAAACCCAAACAAGCCCCCAAGTGGCCCCGTAAGAGGCATGAACACCTCGTACGAGAACAATGTTACTCGTAGGAACATATCGCATAGTCACGGGACTCTCGATTTGAGAATATGATGAAAATTTAAAATAACTAGACTATGTTTAAAAATAAGCCGTTAAAGGGTGAATACTGAAACCAGTTCCAAACGGCCACGTAAGAGGTATGAAAAACTCGTACGTGACTAATGTAACTCGTAAGAACTGATCGCATAGTCAGGGGACTCCTGGTTGAATAATATAATGTAATTTGATAATATCTAGATTAGGCTTAAAAATAATCCGTAAAAAGGTGAAAACCCATACCAGCCCCCAAACGGCCTTGTGAGAGTTATGAACACCTCGCACCAGACCATTGTAATACTTAGGAACTGGTTGCAAAGTCACAGGTCTATCGATTTGAGAATATGATAAAAATTTGAAAATATCTAGATTAGGCTTAAAAATAAGTAGTTAAAGTGTGGAAATCAAAACCAGCCCCAAAACGGCCCCGTAAGATGATTGAACACCTCGTACGAGACTAATGTAACTTGTTGGAACTGATCGCCTAGTCACATGACTCCCAGTTTGCAAATATGATGGTAATTTGAAAATATCTTGATAGACTAAAAAATAAGTCGTTAAAGGGTGAAAACCCAAACCAATAGCAAAACGACCACGTAATAGGCATGAACACCACGTACTAGACCAATGTAACATGTAGAACTGATCACATAGTCACGGGACTACCAATTTGAGAATATGATAAAAATTTGAAAATATCTAGACTATGCTTATAAATAAGTCGTTAAAGGGTGAAAACCCAAACCAGCTCTGAAACGGCCTCGTTACAGGCTTGAACACCTCACACGGGACCAATGTAACTCGTAGGAACTGACCGCATAGTCACGGGACTCCTGGTTTGAGAATAAGATGATAATTTGAAAATATATAGATTAGGCTTAAAAACAAGATGTTGACGCCACTAACATTAAAGGGTTTTCAAGCATTCCCAAAACGGACCAGAATAATGCATGAACACATCGTACGGGACTAATGTAACTCGTAGGGATTGATCTCTTAGTCAAAGGACTCCCGATTTGTAAATATGATAACAATTTGAAAATATCTAGATTAGGCTTAAAAACAAGTCGTTAAAGTGTGAAAACGCAAACCAGTCACCCAACGGTCCCGTAAGAGGCATGGACACCTCGCATGAGACCAATGTAACTCTTAGGAACTGATCGCATAGTCACAGAACTCACGATTTTAGAATATGATGAAAATTTGAAAATACCTATACTATGTGTAAAATATGCCATTAAATGGTGAAAACCAAAACCAGTTCCTAAACGACCCCATAAGAGGTATGAGTACCTCGTACGGGATCAATGTAACTCGTAAGAACTGACAGAATAGTTAAGGAACTCCTTCTTTGATAATACAACGTAATTTGATAATATCTAGCTTAGGTTTAAAAATAAGCCGTAAAAAGGTGAAAACCCAAACCAACCCCTAAACGACCTCATAAGAGGCATGAACACCTCGCACCAGACCATTGCAACACGTAGGAACTAGTTACACAGTCACAGGTCTCTCGAGTTAAGAATATGATGACAATTTTAAAATATCAAGATTAGGCTTAAAAATATGTAGTTAAAGGGTGGAAATCAAAACCAGCCCCAAAACGGGGCCATAAGATGCATGAACACCTCGAACGAGACTAATGTAAGTCATTGGAACTGATCGCCAAGTCACAAGACTCCCATTTTATGAATATGATGTAAATTTGAAAATATTTAGATAGGTTTAAAAATAAGCTGTTAAAGGGTGAAAACCAAAACCATCCACTAAACAGCCACGTAAGAGACATGGACACCTCATACGGGACCAATGTAACATGGAGAACTGATCGCATAGTCACGGGATTCTCGATTTAACTATATGATGAAAGTTTGAAAATATCTAGACTATGCTTAAAACAAGCCGTTAAAGGGTGGAAATACAAGCCATCCCCTAAACGGCCCCGTAAGATGCATGATCACATCGTACGGGACTAATGTAACTCGTAGGAACTGATCGCGTAGTCATACAACTCTCGGTTTATTAATATGACGACAATTAAAAAATATCTAGATTAGGCTTAAAAATAAGTCGTTGAAGGGTGAAAACACAAACCAGTCACCAAACGGTCCCATAAGAGCCACGAACACCTCGTATCAGACAAATGTAACTCGTAGAAACTGATCGCATAGTCACATGACTCTAGGTTTGAGAAAATAAGCCTTAAAAAGGTGAAAACCCAAATCCTCACCCAAACGGCCTCGTAAGAGGCATGCACATATCGCATGAGATCACTGTAACACGTAGGTACTGGTTGCACAGTCACAGGTTCCCCTTCGAGAATATGATGACAATTTGAAAATATATAGATTAGGCTTAAACATAATCTGTTAAAGGTTGAAAACCCAAACTAGCCCTTAAACGACCCCATAAGATGCATGAACACCTCGTATCGGACTAATGTAACTCGTAGGAACAAATCGCGTAGTCAAGGGACTCCCAATTTGAGAATATGATGACAATTTGAAAATATCTAGATAGGATTAAACATAAGCCGTTAAAGGGTAAAAACCCAAACCAACTACCAAACGGACCCGTAAGAGCCATGAACTCCTCGTACGAGACCAATGTAACTCATAGAACTAACTGCATAGTCAAGAGACTCCCGACTTGAAAATATGAAGAAAATTTAAAAATATATAGACTGCGCTTAAAAATAAGCCGTTAAAGGGTGAAAACCCAAACCAACTCTTAAACGGCCCCGTTAGAGGCATGAACACCTCGCATGGGACCAATGTAACTCGTAAGAATTGACCACATAGTCACGGGACTCCTGGTTTTAGAATATTATGGTAATTTGAAAATATCTAAATTAGGCTTAAAAAGAAGCCATTAAAGGGTGAAATCCCAAAACAGCCCCCTAAGATGCATGAACACCTTGTACGGGACTAATGTAACTCGTGGAAACTGATTGCGTAGTCACAGGACTCCAAGTTTGTAAGTATGATGACAATTTGAAAATATGTAGCTTAGCCTTAAAAATAAGTCGTTAAAGGGTGAAAACTCAAACAAGCCGCCAAACGGCCCTCTAAGAGGCATGAACACCTCGTATGAGGCCAATGTTACTCGTAGGAACTGATCCCATAGTCACGGGACTCCCGGTTTGAGAATATGATGAAAATTTGTAAATATTTAGACTATGTATAAAAATAAGCCATTAAAGGGTGAATACTCAAACCAGTTCACAAATGGCCTCGTAAGAGATATGAATACCTGGTACGACACCAATGTAACTTAAAGGAGCTGACCGCATAGTCAAGGGACTCTTGGTTTGATAATATAAGCTAATTTGATAATATGTAGATTAGGATTAAAAATAAGCATTAAAAAGGTGAAAACCTAAACCAATCCACAAACGGCCTCGCAAGAGGCATGAACACCTCGTATCGGACCACAGTAACACGTTGGAAATTCTTGATTAGTCACGGGTCTATCGATTTGAGAATATGATGACAATTTAAAAATATCAAGATTAGGCTTAAAAATAATTAGTTAAAGGGTGGGAATCCAAACAAACCCCCAATTGGCCCCATAAGATGCATGAACACCTCGTACGAGACTAATGTAAGTAGTTGGAACTGATTGCCTAGTCATATGACTCCCAGTTTGCGAATATGATGACAATTTGAAAATATCTAGATATGTTTAAAAATAAGTCGTTAAATGGTAAAAATCCAAACCAATCGCCAAACGGCTATGTAAGAGGCATGAACACCTCGTATGGGACCAATGTAACATGTAGAACTGATCGCATAGTCACGGGACTCCCGATTTGAGAATATGACAAACATTTAAAAATATCTAGACTATGCTTGAAAATAAGCTGTTAAAGGGTGAAAACCCAAACAAGCTCCCAAACGGCCCTGTTAGAGCCATGAACACCTCGCAGGGGACCAATGTAACCCATAGGAACTGACCACATAGTCCCGAAATTCTTGGTTTAAGAATATGATGATAATTTGAAAATATCTAGATTAGGCTTAAAAACAAGTCCTTAAAGGGTGAAAACCCAAACCCTCCCCTAAACGGCCACTTAAGATGCATGAACACATCATACCAGACTAATGCAACTCGTAGGAACTGTTCACGTAGTCATAGGACTCGTGATTTGAGAATATGATGACAATTTGAAAATATCTAGATTAGGCTTAAAAATGAGTCTTTAAATGGTGAAAACGAAAACCAGCCACCGAACGGTCCCGTAAGTGGCATGAACACCTTGTATAAGACCAATGTAACTCATAGGAACTAATCGCCTAGTCACATGACTCTCGATTTGAGAATATGACAAAAATTTGAAAACACCTATACTATCTATAAAAATAAGCTGTTAAAGTGTGAAAACCCAAACAAGTTCCTAAACGGCCCCGAAAGAGGTATGAATATCTCATACGGGGCCAATGTAACTTGTAGGAACTGACCGCATAGTCAGGGGACTCCTGGTTTCATAATATAGCATAATTTGATAATATCCAGATTAGGATTAAAAATAAGCCATAAAAAGGTGAAAACCCAAATCATCCCCTAAACGGCTTCGTAAGAGGCATGAACACCTCGCTTGGGACCATTGGAACTTGTTGCATAGTCAAGAGTTTCTTGATTTAAGAATATGATGACAATTTGAAAATATATAGATTAGGCTTAAATATAATCAGTTAAAGGGTGAAAACCGAAACACTCCCCCAAACGGCCACGTAAGATGCATGAACACCTCGTACGGGAGTAATGTAACTCAAAGGAACTGATTGTGTAGTCATAGGACTCCCAGCTTGCGAATTTGATGACAATTTGAAAATATTCAGATATGCTTAAAAATAAGTTGTTAAAGGATAAAAACCCAAACCAAACGGCCCCGTAAGAGGCATGAACACCTCCTATGGAACCAATGTAACTCATAGAAGTGGATGCATAGTCATAGGACTCCCGGTTTTAGAATATAAGGAAAATTTGAAAATATATAGACTATGCTTAAAAACAAGCCGTTAAAGGGTGAAAACTCAAACCAACTCCCAAATGGCCCTATTAGAGCCATGAACACCTCTTACGAGACCAATGTAACTCGGTGGAACTGACCGCAAAGTCACGGGACTCCTGGTTTGAGAATATGATGATAATTTGAAAATATTTAGATTAGGCTTATGAATAAGCCGTCAAAGGGTGAAAACCCAAACTAGTCCCCAAACGACCCCGTAAGATGCATGAACACCTCATACAGGACTAATGTAACTCATAGGAATTGATTGCATAGTCATGGGACTCCCAATATGATGAAAATTTGAAAATATCTAGACTCTATTTAAAAATAAGTTGTTAAAGGGTGAAAACCCAAACCAACTCGCAAACGGTCCCATAAGAGGTATGAACACCTCTTACGTGGCCAATGTAACTTGTAGGAACTGACCGCATAGTCACAGGACTCCGGGTTTTATAGCATAACATAATTTTATAATATAACGTAAGTCGTTAAAGGGTTAAAACCCAAATTATCGCCCAAATGGTCCAGTATGAGGCACTAACACATCGTACAGGGCCAATGTAACTCGTAGAAACTTATCGCGTAGTCATGAGTCTTTAGGTTTGAGAATATGATGATAATTTGAAAATATCTTTATTAGGCTTAAAAAAGTGATTAAACGGTGAAAACCCAAATCAACTCCCAAATGGACTCGTAAGAGGAACTAACACATCGAACGGGACCAATGTAACTAGTAGGAACTAACCCCATAGTGACAGGTCTCTCGGTTTGAGAATACAATGATAATTTGAAAATATTTAGATTAGGCTTAAAAATAATCCGTTAAAGGGTGAAAACCCAAACCATCCCCCAAATGGCCTTGTAATAGGCATGAACACCTCGCACGGGACCAATGTAACTCGTACACAACTAACTACGTAGTCACATGTCTCCCGTTGTGAGAATGTGATGATAATTTGAAAATATCTAAGATTAAACTTAAAAAACAAGCCGTTAATGGGTGAAAACCCAAACCATCGCCCAAAGAGCCCCGTAAGAGGCACTAACACCTCGTATCAGACTAATGTAACTCGTATGAACTGACCATGTACTCATGAGACTTCCAGTTTGAGAATATACTAATAACTATTACTCGTATTTGCAATTTTTTATTTTGAATACGATTTTTTTAAAATTACTTGGTTACTAATATCATATCTTTTCGCGTCCTTTTTTTTGTAGGATAACATTCAATTACTAGGTTTTATCCACATGGAACACAAGAAGAAGTCAATGGTTTACAACAACGTGAATATTTATTTAATGCCATTAATATTCAGGATTCTATTTTTTGTGTTATGGTTGTGTAGGCTTTAGTAGTTTTATTGTCAACTTTTATGGATATGCGGGCTTTTGTAATTTTATTGTTATATCATATGGCTGTGAGGGCTTTATATTGACAGATTTTATAGTAGCAGGTTTTGGAATGTCTAGAAAATAGAGGAAATGCTGCCAATTTTTTTTGATATGGGAACTATTAACAGTTGTAATATTTTGAAGTTTGTATATACGTTAGTTTATCAATAACATGCGAGATTCGCAATTTGTGAATTTTTTTGATTCTTTTTGCAAATAATAAATATTATTCCTACCAAATTTGGAATTTATTGATTTTCCAAATTCGTTTTAAAATAATTTTTTTATTAATAGAAAAATCTCGCACTCTTTAAAATAGTGGCAAAATCGTGCGAAATTGTAAAATTTGAGTAAGCTGATAAAACAATCTGGCACGCTTTATAACCGTGCCTGAAAATGAAAAATCTGGCACAGTTTTTAACTGTGCCAAAAGTGTGTCAGATTAAATATCTAGCACAGTTTTAAAGCATCCAAAAAGTATGCCAGATTGGGCAATCTGGCACGGTTTTAAATCTTTCCAGAAAATCTGGCACCCCTGATTCTGGCACGGTTTTAAACCGTGCCAGAATCCTATTTTTGGTGTAGTGAAAGGTGGAGAGCAAATTAAAATGAGTTCGAATTATTGGAGTGTGTATATATGAGTTTTACATTATTTTAAACTCAATGCGTCATGATATATATATATATATATGTGTGTGTGTGTGTGTGTGTGTGTCTCATGTGTGTAGCTACTTAAAAATGGAATTCAAGACACACGGATGAAGATAAAGTTTGCTAAAGGGAAGAAGAAGTTTGATGACAAAGAGACTTATGCTATTCCGTTCTAGGGTTCGGAAGGGTTTTAGTATTTTTCATTGGAGATTTTAATTTTAATTTGGTGTTAAATCATATTTTTTTGTTTTGTACCGGAATTGCCAATGGGAAGATTTGTAAGAACATTTTTTTCTAACATTGTTCATATCATAGCTTTAGGTTAGTTTAGTATTTTTTATTACAAATCTCCACGCACCGTCAAGACAAACCGAACTCAAGTATCTCCAAGTTTTAAGACTTCATGTCATCCCCAAAAGGTATAAAACAATTTAGAGTTTGAATTAAATTACGAAATTATATTTTGGGATCTTTAATTTTTTTTCCTAAAGACGAACAAGAACTTTTTATTTCAAAAGAGAATTTTTTTTTCTGAATAAACTGTAGGAGGAATTTTTTATTTTATCTTAGTTAGTTCAAATAATTTCTTCATGTCGTTAGAATGATTTTGCAATGTCATTTTATCCGTCGTTTGATATGATGCTTCTAATTTGGATTAAATGACACTTTCTATTTTGATTTTATTTAGATCACTAGAAGCGAGATGAAATCTCGTTCAAATGAGATCTATATCTCATTCGAACAACCTTTTCATATCATTTGAAAGACACGCCGTTGTAAGTTTTGTGTAAATAACTGTTTCTATTGAGAACGTTCAAGACTTTAGCCAATTCCATTTCTGCATAACTTGAGAATGTTCTTCATGTTTTTGTGTTGAAAAACACTTTTGAATTCACAATAAAAAATTCTTGAATATTTTTCTTGTGAATTCATTTAAAACCCTAGAAAATTTTGTATCCTTTGCATACACCTTTGTGGAGAGGATCTCCATGGCTTACTTGTGGTACCTGTGGAGACTCACTGCTGAAGACTGAAGCTAAGACTGAAGGAGGAATACTGCAATCTTTGTTATTCTCGAGGGAATCATTGATGTCTACTGCAATCATTGTGGTTTTGTGAGAATCATTAATGTATTTCTCATGTAATTTTTTAAAATTTTGTTTGTAAATTATTAGTGGAATAAAAGGTTTTTCCCTACGTGGGCCTTTGCTGAATGTCTGCATGATTTATCAATTTCATCCTATATAGGAATGTTTAGGATACAATGAAAAAATTTATTTAAAATTGGCTGTCGCATTTACAATTGGTGTTGCAGTCTTTTTTTGTTACCATCTTGGTATATTTTGCACATTTCAAATATGGAACCACATATAGCCTGTCATGACAAAGAGGGAGGAATGAGCCAAATTCCCAATTGTAAAATACAATAATGCAATACAGAATCAAACGACAAAAACGATACTCTAACGCATTAGCTACTCGCACATGTAATTACTTAGTATGTACATACATACTTATATATTAATGCATGAAACCGTTTTATATAAAAAAAAGGTTATTTATCTTCATTAATTCGCCTTAATCTTATTAAAATGGCCCCTTTTCACTTGACTTGACATTTATTTCCCGATTTAACGCAGCCGGTTATATGCTTAAATAAAATACCATTTGTTTAGAGAGAATACTTCCTTCACTGAAATTATCCAATTACTCACGCAAAATTGAGCTTAGTATTTTCCCTTGAAATTCACCTCTCAACATATGCAGGCACAATGTTAGATATACTTATTTTTGTTGAAAACCTTTCATGAACACACCTTATGTTAATTACGTGTTAAACCTCCTTAGGTTGCTTAATTACCCATTTGGTCACTTCACTTTACCGTTCCTTTATTTTATGGACATCAGCTAATTTCTCACTTTGCTTGTCCATGTTATCTTTCAACCAGAGCAGGTATTAATTTCATTCAAGTTAGGTTGTGTTTTATTATATACACCACACAACCCATTTCTTGACATGTTCCACTTTTGTCATTATCGTTTCTCGAAATCTGTTAAATATCCGCATAATTTAACGGGCCCCACATCGCGGCTATGCAACCATATGCTCTGGCCAGTGATTTTTGGTCTTTCATCCTAAGGTTTTGGGCTCTTCTTAATTATTCCTGCAGTCATCCGAGTTCATATTATTTTGTTATAACATATTTCAAATGTCCACATTATTACACTTCCTACAGGCCGAAGCCAAAACCCGGGGTTTCACCCCACCTTGTGTTACACTTTAAAAAACATCATTTCCTGTCTTTTAAAAATTACTTTGGTTTTATTCCAAAATCTTTTTCATTTAGGACTATTCATGTAACACCATTCCCAACATTTTTATTTCATAAAAATGGTCCACTTTACGTAAAATTTCCATTTTATCCATTTATTTCCAAACTTGCATTTCCACTATTCTTACAAGTGTTATTTTCCCAAAAAAATTATTAAGTTACACATGCCAACTTCTCAAATGTTTTTAACTCATCAACACTAATTTAACACTTTGGAGTAACATACTTGTTAAGTTGGAAATCTTTCTATTTCCTTACTTTCTTTCTCTAAGAAATCATTGAACATTTTGACGACTACTCTATAAAAAACACCATTATACTTTATTAACCCATGTAGTCTTAAGACCATACACTTATCACATTTTCAACAGTTTTTTACACACTTTAAGGGATGAAATTTAAATTTTCTTTGTTCCAAGTTAAAACTCATTGGAACCACCATTAACATGTTTACATGCCTATCATTAAAATTCTATATGTTTTGTAAGAACAAGTTTTCTAATATTGTTAACAGTATAGTCATTTTTATATTTTAATCCAGTTTAACATATCCCATTACAAATCTTCATGCACTGTCACGACAATCCGAACTCTAGCATCTCCAAGTTTGAAGACTTCTCGACATCCCACAAAGGTAATAAAAAAATTCGAATTTAAATTATTTTACATAATTTATTTTTGGGATGATTATTTTTATAAAAAACGAACAGGAATTTTTATTTTTAAAATAAAAATATTCTGGATTTCAAAACCTCGTTCAAACGAGAAGGAAATCTCGTTCAAATGAGAATGGGGCTTCGTTATAAGGGTCGTTTGTTTTTTTTTCTAACGAACATTAATTGAGGGTGTAATGTTTTGACTCGTCAGAAGGTTGTTTGAAGATGTTTCAAATGAGACTGGTTTTTCATTCAAACGAGATTTTATTTCATTCGAATGACTTGCCTTTTTTGTTCAAACGAGACTTAAATTTTGTTCAAACAAGTTTGTTGCCTCGAAATTTATGAACAACTTATAAATACCTGTTTCATGTTTAGATTGTTTAATACTTTTGTCAGATTCATGTTTGCATATCTTTTACGAAAGTTTTTCATTGTTTAGTGTTATAAAATACTTTTTATTTCACAATGTACATCCTAAAAATCATTCTTGTGAATTAGTTTAAATCCTATAATGTTGTGTATAGTTATATACACCTTTGTGGAGAAGTCATCTCCATTGCTGACTTGAGAAACTTAAGGGGTTCACTTTTGAAGACGAAGGCTGAGGCTAAAGGAAGACTGTGGTCTTTTTTATTTTTGTGAGAATCATTGTTATAGAAGACGAAGGTTAACTGCGGGAGATTCAAACGGTTGTATTTCACTCGTAAGGTTATAATTTGTGATTTGCAAACTATATTAGTGAAATAAAAGGTTTTCCGTGAAAGGGTTTTTTCGTGAAAATTTTCCTTTTTTGAATACTTGATTTGTCTTATTTGTTTTACCACATAGATGTACGTTGATGACAAAAAGATAAAATTGAAAAGTTAAAAATTGGAATTTTTTACCATCCTTGCCGAGAATATTTATTTCCACATTTTCATAGTGGTATTAGTGAATTCTACTCTCTCTAAGTGGTGTCAATGCATTCTTACTACATTTACAAATTGGTCTCTGAGATGGCACCAAGTTTTTGTGTTGGATACTTGTTTAGTTATTTTTGGGTAGTTTATTTTTTCTCTCGATGCATCACCATAGTTTTGATGACTTAAATCGGTTGAATTTAAAGTTTTCTAAAAGAATTAAAATTATTGAAGAAGAATTTTTTTATTTTAAAGCTTATATGGAACTTTTGCAAACTGTTCAAAATCAAAGATATTTCTTTCATGAGAAACTTCTGAACATGGACCGTGATTTTAAAATTTTAGAATTTTCTAAGAAAGAAAGTGATGATTGAGTCTGATTTTTAGAAAAAGAATTAGAGGACTTAAAAATTCTAGGGTTAATGTATGTGCTATATAGCTTAGTGTTTTGATTAATGATATCAAGGCACGAGAGAATACTCCTAGTGATAAATTTACTCATATTAAGGAGATGCGAGATAACCTTCTAGGAATGATTGAATACACAAAGAAGGATTCCCTAAAATTGGAAGAGTCTAATTCTTTTCTTTAATCTAAAATTTTAAAGTTAAAAAATGATTCAAAGGCTTGAGTAGTGTTGGTAGTATTGGTATTGGCTCCCCTGTTTCAATGCATTGAGTGTTAAATCCAAGACCATTATTTTTTATATAGGGTTAACCAAATCCAAGGACGTTAGAAAAGGTCAACCCATACGTAATATTCCTCGAGTTTACATATGTTCACATTGTGGTAGGAGAGGCCACCTTAGGCATTTTTGTTATGATATTGGAAGAGGTCCGAGGAAGTTCAAGTCTAGTATTTCCTTGGTTCCCAAATCCCGATGGTTAAGTATACACCTATTTGGGTTCAAAAATCTATTTTGGAGGAGTTAGATGTTAGACTAGTTGATTCTCATATGTTTGAACATGATTCTACTCTTGTTACATCTTATAGATAATTTCTTGTATGACTTCATTTGTCATACTCTAGTTGTGCGTCATGATATGTATTTGCTAATATTATGACATGTATATCTTTCATATTATAATTTTATTTTATTGAGTCATATTTGAAAAATACAAAAATATTTTATTTTGATAAATTTTTTGAAAAATACAAAAAAAATTTGGTTTTTGTGTATATTAGTTTTACACATTTAGTGTGGCATATTGGCATGTTTGAATCCAATTCACTTCTCAATTTCCATATGCCTAATGCATTTGGTTATGACATTAGATATTTGGATTCATCCTAACCATGTTATGGAGCTGTTTCGATAATGATTTGCTTTACGGATTAGACTTTGTATATGCCTTTAAACACACATGCATGAGATTTTTGAATGTTTACTTCACTATGAATATTTGAGCTTGGTGAGATGTTCTCCCATCAATTTTTTCATCTACATGTTTTTGTGACAATGGGGGATTTGTGCATGTAAGAACCGTTGTCCATGAGAGATTTTATTTATCTTTGAAAAAGTATGTGTGTACATGGAAAAGGGCTGTGAAATGCAGGTTGACTTTGCGTGAAGGACACCATTTAAAAGATCCCAAGAAAAAATAAAGGCAATAAAAATAGAAAAATTGCCAAAAGGGGGACAAAATAGTTTAGTTTAATTAATCATTCTAAAGAAATCACCTCAAAAGAAAAGAAAAGAATAGAAAATATGATTATGTTTACCTTTTGAGGAAGTTTAGTTGAAGATCAAAAGGTTTCCATAATAATTCGTAGTTATGGTTATTTTTTCATGACATTATTGATTTTTAGAATTCTAGACTTCTCTGCATTGTGCTTGTTTTGCTCATTAAGTTCAACTATATTTGTCACTTTAGGCTAAAACTTAGTTTGATAAAGTTTTATGATGAGTTAGAACTTCTTAAACATATTTGAGTGTATGGGCATAATTCATTTGTATCTAGTTCACACCCATTCATTCCATCCCACATGTTTAGACACTTTGATACTATGCTAGTATGTAAATCTTATGTGTTTTGTGGTTGTTTATATTTATATATGTGTATCGGATTTTCTTTGACATATTTTTCAAATATTATATATGGTATTGTAAGTTTTACATTTTTTTTGAAAATTATGAAAATTTTAAAAAATAGTTGGTGTTGATGGCCTTTGAGAATATTATTACACATGCTAGATTTATATCTCTTTGTGATTATATCTTAGCTTCTACGTGATGCTTCGTATTTAATGCCAATGTTTATACTTCTTTGTCTATTTCGGCTAAAAAATGGGGAGAGCAAATAAAAAGTGAGATTTTTGATGAGTTTGATTTATGGGGGAGAATTAATTTATTTATGAGTTTTACTTTATTTCAAATTCGATGTTGCATCACGATATATGTTTTTATCTCATGTGTTTTGGTATTTAAAAAGGAATTCAAGCCACATGGATGAAGAAAAATTTTGTGGAGGGGGAGAAGAAAAAATTTGAAGACAAAGAGACTTAAGCCATTCTGTTCTAGTGTTAGGAAGGCTATTAGAGTTTTTCATAGGATATTTTTTATCTTTATTTGGTGTTCGATTATGTTTGTCTATTTTGTACTGGCATAGAAAACGGGGGAGATTTCTATGAAAACATTTTCTAGTATTGTTCATAGTATAGGCCTTTTATATTTTATGCTAGTTTTTGGTAACCCGTTATAAATTGTCACGCACCGCCACGACGAACCGAACTCAAGCATCTCCAAGTTTGAAGACTTCCCGACATCCTATAAAGGTATAAAACAATTTAGTGTTTAAATTAGTCTATTGAATTTTTTGGGATGTTTATTTTTATAAAAAATGAACAGGGCTTTTTATTTTTAAAAGAAAAATATTCTTGATTTTAAAACCCCATCACAAGGTCGTCAGAAGGTTTTCCTTACAATAGAATTATTGTTAGAAGGGTTTTCGTTACAATGGTTATTCGTAGTTTTTTCTAATGAAAATCATTCGAGAGCTTAGTGTTTTTACCTGTCAGAAGGTCATTTGAAGCTGGTTCAAACGAGATTGGTGTTTCGTTCAAACGATATTTTATTTCATTCAAAAGACTTGCCTTTTTCATTTTAAAGAGACTTAAATTTTGTTCAAATGAATCTACTGCCTCGAAATTTGTGAACACCTTATAAATACTTGTTTCTTGTTTAGATTTTTAAGACTTTTACTAGATCCATTTTAGCATATCTTTTGCAAATGTTCTGCATTGTTTATAGTTATGAAACACTTTTTAATTCACAATATACATCCTAAAAAACATTCTTGTGAATTAGTTTAAACCCTAGAAAGTTTTGTATCCTTATATACACCTTTATGGAAAAGGCATCTCCATGGACGACTTGTGAAACCTGAGGGCTTCACTATTTAAAATTAAGTCTAAGGCTGAAGAAAGACTGCAATCTTTGTGGTTCTTGCGGGAATCATTGCTGAAGAAGACAAAGGTCACTTGCGGGAGATTCATTGGGCCAGATTTAACTCATAAGGCTGTAAGTTGTGTTTGGAAACTGTAATAGTGAAATAAAAGGTTTTATCCGAAAGTTTTTTTTTGGAACTATGCCTTTATTGAAATACTTTATTAAATTATATATTAAATTATTCATGCATTATACTCTTAACCATACACCTAAAACCAAATACTAGGGAAATAGAGTCTTAAACTTAAAGAGTAGAGTTTTTCTACCTCAAAGAAGCTAAAACAATGGTATGATGAAATGTGGAAGAATATTGGAAACCCCCACATCCTAACGTGTCCTTAAAGAGGTTTCCAAGCTCCACCAAGCTTGTCTCCATGAAAGTTCCAAGAAAACCCCCATTTAAACTCCATTAATCTTCTACTGTTCTTCATCAAAAACCCCCAACAATAACTCCATGAATTTAAATCTTGTTTAATAAGTGGTGTAGGTGGGTTTATGGGATTAAATATAGTGTAATATGAGCTAAATATATTGGTTTAGGGGGGAGGGGCGGCAGTGCTAGGGTGGTTTATCGTGGTAAGAGGAGGTGGAGCTCTCATGATCTAGAGAGGGAGACAAATCTAATTAAAATGAGCCCTAAATGGCCTTAAACTTCCTTAAATACCCCAAAACCCATTATGGAAAAATCCCTAAAATGCCCCAAACCTTATTCCTGAATTGATCTACTATTTCAGGAGCATGACATGTGTCGTCATCCAACAGTTCACATTTTGGTAGCACTTTTCAAACTGCAGAAATGAATTTATGAATGTCTCATTTGAATGAGAATAAATTTCGTTCAAACAAGATTCCCATTTCATTCTAACTAGGTTTCCACTCGTTCAAACGAGAAAGACATTTTGTTCGATTGTACTTCTAAAGAAGATGGCCATTCCTATACAGAGGTTCCTCATTCGATGATCATTAGAAGACAGTTTGAATAAGATTTAAATCTCGTTCGAACGACTTTGGGTATTGTTCGAACGACCCTGAATTTTCCAAATATTACCTTTAAGTCCACTCTTATTCCAATTAATTGCACCAAGGCCACTATATTACTCAAACTCGACGTATAATTCATCTCACAAGGTCCAAAGCCCAATTGGGTCACATAAAGTCGTCGAAATACACGGGTACAGTCATAGTTGTGAGGGCAAGTATTATAATGACAATATAATTATGTTATTATTTACCTTGTTATCTAACACTATAATGTGGTGGGTTTTGGATGAAAATGAGGTAATTTACTAGTTTTATAAGGTGGCGGGTTGATGGATGTTTGTTGGCTAAACAATTGAAGTAAATGTTGACGCATTCAGAATGATACTAATTGGTGTTTGTAGAATCATAAATCCTGGTTAATTCTATTCTAATGGAATGAGTTTTATCTTATTATATCATGTTGTAGATGGATTTTATAAACCATACATACTTATATATATGCGCTTCCATGGGGAGTTTATGTATATTTGATGTTGGGTTGTTGGTTTATTTGGTTGTATGTATTGTTTAATTATTTGGGATGTCTTAAAAACAAATAAAAATCTAATGATTTTTTTCTTAAGAAATATATGTTTAATGACATATTGATCTTGTTTATAGAAAGAACCATTGAAGAAGAATAAGAAGCACCATCAACCATGACAAAGGGTCTTAAACAATGTACTTCCTAAAATTATAGACCTTATTACTTCCAAACTTCCAAAAGTGGTTGTGGCACGTGGAGTAATTATAAGCAAGGCCCTTCAACAAAAGTGGGTGGTATGCCATTAGGCGAAGACTTTTGGGAAGTACATATCGAGAAAATATTTGTAACAAATGAACCATTGCCTAGATCGTATGGAAGAAAGTTCAAAATTAGGGATGTCTATCATTCAATTTTAGCATGTCATATTGCTAATGTACTAATTTTTAATTTTCAAATAAAAATACTAAAGAATAAGTATCAATGACAAATGATTGACATTTTTATTTGTAGGTCGAAGAGGATGTTTGACTTTGATGAAGATGGATCTCACATTATATCAAACTTCGTCTTGCTTCATGTTTCCTCCCTTTTTTCTTATTCGACACGTAATACATTTTATTTTGTGGATGAATAATTGTTTCAAGCTCAATTATATTTATATAGGATAAATAATATTAGTTTTAATTTTATAAGGTTTCAATTTGATTACCGCACTCTTAATTTAAAATTATGATAGTGTATTTTCTTTATATTTATATATGTTACGAATTCACAGAAGAATTACATAAATACAATACTCGTTACAAATGACGTTTTTAACATTTCTCCCAGTCATATGTCACAAAATAATATCAACATTTTGTTTAATGTCGCTAATATTATTCTCGACTTTCTTAGTGCCACCAAAAGTGTGCTGAACATTTGATAGGTGTTGTAAAAGGTTTTTCTCGATATTTTTTTAATGTCACGAAAATGTTATTGCCAGTATTAATATAAAAGCCCCCCCAACGTTTTTTTTGCCTAAATTTGGGTAATGCTATGAGAAATGTCTCTAACTTTTCTTAGCATTTTCCAGAATGACATTGTTCTTTTACGACATTGGCTATTACCTCACTCCTGGAAATGCCACCAAAAGTTGTTCCTGCATTTGTATTGCTTTTCTAATCATTTAATTTGTGTAGAGAAAAACCAATATTCCTATTGTGATGTCAAGAGGGAGATGATAAATATGCCAGAATCATCCTCATTAGCATTTAGTAAGGCATCATATATTTATGATGATTTTCGTACTCCTTATTCGGAGGAGTACAACCATGAAATTTATCTTGAGGGGAACATTCCTCCTATTTTTGAGAAGTTTAATGGAAAAGGAGGAAATTTGAAGGAACACACTGAAGAGATTTTTAGAGCATCTAGGTGCTTAATGCAATAATAAAAAGCTGCATTAAAGGAAGTTTTCAAAATCTCTCACTAACAAATCTTATACACGATATTCTCACTTATCCCCAAGGAGTGTGGCTATCTGGGAAGTTATGCATGTAAAATTCCTCCAAAAAATTTTCCTGGAAGATGATGAGTTTAATCTGTCCTAGATTGCTTGGGAGAAGCAAAGTTTAGCAGATGAGTTGATGGTTGACATCAAGAGATTTAGAGAAATATCTCTAGAGGTACGAGAAACTGCAATAGTGGGGATGATACATTACAATCTTTTTACAATACAATGTTGGGTGATGGATTAGTTTTTCCTCCTAGAAATTCTCCTCCTTATGCTCCGGCGACAGATGTTTAAGATGATCCAAATTATTGCTAAATCTATTGGCACCTTGGTCATGCCACAATTTCATTTTTTTACCTCAAGGAAGATGATTACCAAACACTTATTGGTAGGGACTCTACAGATCGCTCAACGCAATGTTAATAATAATCCATTGCCATCCCATGGGTCACACATTGTCGTTGCGTTTGGAGAAGAAGGTCGAATGAGAGAAGGACAAAACTTCCAAGATGTTTATGATAGTTGTTTACAGGGAAAGGCTAATGTGGTTCTTGCCTACGATGAACAAAGTGGAAAAGATAGTGAGAAATCTTATCACACAAATGAATATGAGGTAGATCCAAGACTAGAGTATCAAGTCGTATCGAAATCACCAAAATTCTCATGGTTCTTTTATCAGGTTGGGATGCCTCTAGAATCCAAGTTGGTGATAACTGAGGCCATTTTGGACATCACAAGAAATAATGTGTTTTCATCGTTAAGGTGGAAGAGACCATGGTCAAGTTGATAAGAAAGTTTATTCTTAAGAACGCTTTATCAAATGCAGATAAATCAATAAGGTTCCCTCATAATAAACCTTTGCACATGGAAGCAAACATCAATGGAGAAAGGTTTTCTAGGGCTTTGTTAGATGGAGGTGCTTCAATGAACATCATGCCTATTGGCTCATTTTGTGAACATAATATCTCAAAAACAATGTTTGTTGCAATACGACTTTTAATTTCAGGTTAAGATAACCAAACTTTCAATTCCATTGGCTATGTGAGTGTTTGAAAAAAATAGGTAATCTCACATTACACATTAAATTACATGTGACTGAGTTAGCTATCTCATACCATCTATTGATTGGGAGGCTTTGGATGCACAACCATGGTTTTGTCCCTTAAACGTACCATTAATATGTGAAAACCAATGATAAAGGAATAGAGATTGTGATACGAGCAACCAAAAATACTTTTGCAAAGGAGGAGGCACATTTGGTGGATGTTGCCTTCTACACTGAGTTTAAATAAGAAAGCACGTATCCTCACAAGGTGTATCAAAGTGGTACGAGTGCACTTTATCAAAGACAAACTAGGACCTTTGAGAGACCAAGAGGAATAATTCGAATAAGCTTTGCAAGATGAAGCACAAGGTCAGGTTAATCCTAAACCTCATTCCGTCTATCAACAAATTATAAATAAAATAAAGCCAAGGACAAATCAAATGAAATAGAGCTGAAGAGGCAGAGTCCACTGAGGAGAGATATTAGACCAGCGACGTGGTAATTGGGAAACAGTAAGAAAATAAACACACCACCAGCTTCTTCACGATAATGTAAAAAGGAGGTTCTAAATAATGGAAGGGTAATGTGTCATATTCAAAGGTGTGAGCGGGCAGCTAAAGACCATGAAGATGTTGACCCAGGATTTGAATATTTTATTATTAATAATCAAGTACAATGTCTTGTCATTGATAATGGAAACGTTCAAGAGTATGTGGAAGAGGTTGAATATGAGCCTGAATGCATGCAAGATCATCTAAAATCACAAGTTCAAGAGATGGAGAAGGTGGATTTATCTAAGGATGGTGATGAACCAAGGCTAATCTTCATTTTAAAAGATCTGGAAGAGGCGAAGAAGATGGAGATGATCAAGATCATTCAGGAATTCAATGATATTTTTGCATGGAAGTACACTGAGATGCCTAGGTTGGATAAAGAAGTGACTTGCCAGAACTTGAATATCCTAGAAATACCAATCAAGCAGTCAACCATAATATACAAGCCTAAACTTGACCTCAAAATAAAGGTTGAGGTGTGATGATTGCTGGAAGTTGAATTTATTAAGCCAATTCAACATCCAATTTGGCGTTCTAGTATTATGCCAGTGGGGAAGAAAGATAAAACACAAGTTAGCATTTGTGTTAACTTTAGATATCTTAATAGATCTTTCCACAAACACGAGTTCCCTCTACCTTCAACTAATAGTTTTATCTATTCAACGGTCGGTAATGAGATGCATATCTTTATGGATGGCTATGTGGGTTACAATCAGATAAAGATAAACCCAAATGATATGGAGAAGATAACTTTTAGAACTCCTTTAGGCAATTTCATATAGAATGTAATTCCTTTTGGTCTAAATAACATGGGGACAACTTACTAGAGAACAATTGTGGGTATTTTTGATGATGTTTTTCATGACATTGAGGAATTTTAAGTGGACGACTTAGTCATCAAATCAAATAATGAGAAGTCTCATATAGCTTACTTGAGAATAGTTTTCCACATATGGAGAAAACACAAGATAAAGATGAACCGTGGTGTAACTAGTGAGAAATTCTTGAGTTTTGTGGTTGATCGGCAAGAAGTACATATGGAATAAAGCAAACAAAAAGACATTCTTAACCTGACTTTTCCAAAGAAATCAAAAGAGATAAAGAGTTTACTTGGAGTGATTTCTTTCTTGAGGATATTCGTTCCACATTTTTAAGATAACCCACACACTGACGGAATTATTGAGAAAGACCACGAAGTTAAAATGATTGTGTGACAACCCACAATCCGAAATAGGGAGTGGCCAACCCGATACTCCAATATAACAGGAATCAAGGATGGAATCATTCTCAGCATCAAAAAAAAAAATACAGGATAACCACTCCATATTTCAGAAAAACGGGTCGCCAAAATTTTTGGTTTTAAAGTTAAAGAAAGAATTTAAACAACCCAATTTAAAAAGAAGGTGGAAACCCCAAGAATATATATTACAATAATGACAAGTAAACAATAAGAGGACCGAATATGTTGTCGGTCAACAGGTACATACCACGTGATACAACATTTTAATGTAAATTACATAATACATTACATCAAGCAAATACAACCATTTGGGCCACGCGCCTGAGTAAAAGACCCGATCTTGACAAGAGAACAAGGATGACGACTTCTATTGCAATATATCCCATAATACCCGCAAAGCATCACGGGTCGCCAAAAACACTGGGATAGGAATTCAGATCAGGTGTCCTTACGGCGGAGAACCTGAGTGGATACAAGACGCATACACAACAAGAATATGAATGGGTCAGGGCCCCGTTTTATATGATCACTAGATGAGTAAAAAGTATGACAGTTATGAATGGTAAATCATGACTGCATAGGAATATGAATCTAGCTACACAGTTTAAAGCATAAGCTAAGACAATTTTAATTAATCATAAATCTAATCAAGCTATGCAGGAGAATAAGAATAATTAACAATAATTTAACGCTTTCATTAAAGACATTTAATCCATTTCACAATTCCATTCCTAAACAGGAAAAATATACTCAAAATTTTAAGCTCTATACATCTTTTATCTTAATCATATGCACTTTATGGCATCCCATTCCTTATTAGGAATATCATCATCAACAAATGCTCTTTGTGTCATTTCATTGTGCTATTTGTGGCACTTCATCATGCCCTTTATGGCATATCTCAATACATCAAGTCGCACTTGATTATGAATTGTTATATTTATATAAATATAACGATTCTAAGACCTCCCCGCGGAGTTTCCCCACTGGGCGCGCCCCTAAATGGCCATCATCTTCCAGGGGCTTATCAAACAAGGCAGCCTGGGCACCTATAACGCAAGACATCGGGAAGTGGCCATATGCCCGTGGGAGAGTCAAGACCACACCCGAAATCTCCTCACCAGCACAAAAAACATAACATAATCGCGCATATGGCCTAGGACTATATCCACCCTGCATTCATTAGCCAAGGGGCATCACTAAGCACGCGAACTTCCCTTATGATGTCATTTAGAGAGGTGTGTTTAAGTAAATTAGCATTTACCATATTCATGATTAAGTAAATTATCATTTACCATCATTATTACCATTTCCATTTCATTTTCATTTTACACATGTCTGTTTCATTTTATTCGAAACCATAGTCATTTGCATTTTGTAAATACCTTATATTTTACCCGGAGACATACTTAATACATCATATCATTATAACCTCAATGAATAACTAACCCTTCAATTTATTCTCCCAAGATTTGTTTGTGAAGTTATGATAAACCATCAAGACTAACGTAGGTCTATTGAGCTTCTAAAGTCTCCCGAACATAACTCAATAACTCCTAGTCTCAATATAAATAACTAGAAGAAAAGAATTCCCTAACATCAATTGGCATGTCCCTGAAAAAGTCCCAACTCATCTTGGACTCTAAAACTCTAAATTTACTTCATACAAGAAGGTTCCTAGTCTCTATTGAAGAGAATAAATCTAGGGAACAAAATAAGGTTTAAGGGTTAAAAACAGGGGATCGGTCGACCGGTCCTAAGACCGCGGTCAACCGCATCTCAAAATTTTCCTTAGGAAGAAAAGCAGAAATCTTGGTTTAGAGAGGCCGGTAAACCGGTCAGGGGACCGCGGTCGATCGCACACCAATTTTTATGCCTTTGTGGGAAAGCAGTAGGCCCTCCCCCGAAGGCCCGGTCGATCGGTCCTGGGACTGCGGTCGACCGGTCATAGCAGACCTGGGACCCTTTCTTCTTCCAAAACTAAAACCCAAGTTATACTTTTAAACCCCAATCTCATTTCCCAAATCACCACTCATATACATATAACCACAACAATATTAAACTTCAACTACTCTCTAAATCACATTAACCCTACAAATCCAAGGTTTAATCACTTTTATATCAACATACACATATATATATATACAAACCCAATAATTTCATCAAATCAACCAAACACACAACTATCATACAATTTATCCATCTTAAATCATATATTAGTAAGTAGAAAACTTGCCTTAAAGTTGAAATCTCATATTTCTTTGGGGTAGATGCAATCTCCAAGCTTGAATCTCTCTCTTTTCTTCTTTCTCTCAAATTCTTCCACTCTTCCCTCTCTCTCTCTCTCTCACTCTCTCTAGGGCTTGTGGTGTGTAATGGAAGCACTACAAAAAAAATTAGTTTTTGAGGCGGTGGCTAAACAGTCCCAAAAGATGGTTTATTCGTCTGAAATACTTTTTGGGACGGTATTTGGGACGACTAGGGGGTCTTTTTGATAGGGGTTATAAATACTTTTTGAGACGCCATAACCGTCTCAAAAGAGTTTTTTGAGACAGGAACATATCTGTCTCAAAAGGTCATCATTTTATATGACCCTTTTGAGACGGCAAGAGAATTGTCTCAAAAGAGTGCTTTTGAGACGGGAATTAATCCGTCTCAAAAAGTTACTATTTTATAAGACTTTTTTGAGACGGCAAGAAATCCGTCTTTAATATATTTTTGGGACAGTTTTAACCATACCAAAAAAGGTGAAGAGATCTTAAAATTTTTGCACCAATATATTAGAGAGAATAAAATCTATCACTAAAATTTAATATATAATTGAATTACATTTGAGACAATTTATTATTTCATCACCAAATGATAAAAAAATATAAGACATAAGATGATTTTCAACCAATACAACGAATCATTTTCATTCAATAATAATTAGAGTTCTTACAGGCATCTCTAAACATCTATCAAAACAAAAATTATAACACTAAGTTCAAATTTTCGACTTGACAACAAAAATACATGAAATTCTTATACTCCAAAACACGGAATGCTTTTATCCAAGTAATCCTGCAATCTTAAAGTGTACGACCTCCAAAATCACTAATTAGCATTGCATGTTCTACAAAAGTTTCCACCTGCAATAAAAAAGTGTCATTTACGTCAAAATAAATATCCCACTCCTCAACAATACAAGGTGCAATGAATCAATATAGCATATTCTCATCACAAACAACATAAATTTTACTGAGTTGTCTTTCATCCTATTTCAGGCCTCAATGTATAATCAAATGATTATGAAAATTATTATTTTTTACTTTACAAGAAAGATCCCATGTCAGCTCGATCATTCAAAGAACTGTCATAATAGCTCATAGAAAAAAGTTCATATCTGAATTCGGAGAGCAAATCTACAATGATTGACTTATCATATGACACTTAAAATAAATTTAACTGTGATATTTGAATCCTATACATTAGAATGGAACCACATAGTTGATATTTTTTTAAAGGAAGTGAAATTGGGAGAATTGAAAACAGAGATGTGCTAATGGCTCAGAAAAAAATATGATACATTGATTACAAAACTTTCCTATCGCACAATCTTATCTATACAACAACATACATTTACAGGAGGGGGATTATCATGGTAAATATTGTTGAAGACAATATCTTAAGTTTTGAAATGTAATAGGCTTTGAAACAAAATAGTCCATACCATTTTCAAAACACTCTTCTGTATTCTTTGATAATGCATTTTCTGCCATTACAAAACACTCTTCTGCAGCAGTGACATGGGAGCAATGTTGTTGAATTTTTTTTGCACACGCTTCGCCTATGCCTAAGACAAAAACATACAAACAAAAGAAATAAAAAATCAGTAAAAACAAAGAAGAAAAGTCCTAAATCGTAAATATGAAAATATATTTGGATGACATACCCAAGTACTTCCAAATGACATATACGGATCTGCAAAAAAGAACCTCAATTTAAAGAAATAGCAATGTGGTGCTTTGATAAACTCTCATTTATCAGCTTTATCATCTTTCTCTAAAATTTGCTTTATCAGCAGCTTCTCCATCTCTCATCATCTTCGCCAACATTCTCATTATCACCTTCATTCGTAACAATATCATTTAATGAGGTACTTATGGGATGGTTCCTGCCATTTTGATCAAACAGATGAAAATATTCATCATGGTCCTTTGAATCGTTTTCATTCGCGTCGTTTATCTTTAAGAACACGTCATAAACCTCGTTATACGCATCTAGAGCTTTGCCTGATAAATTAATAACCACGGGCTGGTCTACAAGGCTTTGATCTTCTTCGATTGAACTTTGTTGGATAGAGGAAGCTCTTGAGTTGCTGTTTGAGAACTCTCTCTAATGTTTCGTGCGCTCTAATTCCAGGTGCTGGCGAAGAGCATTTATCTGGCTGTTTTGAAATGTTGTCTCAAGCTCCATGACACATTCCACTAGTATGGATTGAACAAGTTCATGTAAACACAAGCTCAGCTCTCTAGGGGAGACTGCATAGTTAGCAGAGTGAGTGATGGAACTGCCCCTGCCGTCTTATAGATCCTGAACTAAGTTCTTAGCCTATTTCAACAACTCATTCAATTTATCTACATCCCGGCTACTTGCCAATAATGAAGATATTATACCAACAGATAGCCCAAGGAAAAAAGAAGTGATCCATGGGATGATCCATCTTGTAAATTGGAGTGCTTCCCACAAGCCATTTTACTTGAACTGCTCAATCTTCCACCCCTCTCCTTTCCTTTATTAACTCTTGTTTTCCTTCGGATCTCCATAGGCGCAATGTTTGGTAATGGAGGAACTCCAAACATAGTCTTATTCTCCTCTGAGTAGCTTTCCTTCTGCAGCTTATATTCCACTGTTTGGGTATGACCACCAAAAGAATTGACACTTGCTCTACTGATTATTCTGCTCCCATCAGTCACAATTAACGGTCTCATTGTTGGCATAAATGGGGAAGGAATTTTACCAAACATCAACTCATCCATTTCAGCACGTTCCAGGTATAACTGAGCCATGGGGCAGCTTTCAAAAGAAGTTACATGTTTAATCAAATGCTTACTGGTTCCTGTACGTCTAAGAATGCTTCGCCATCAACCCCACTTGTAGAATCTATTTATGTGGTAAAACCATCTTGAGGAACAATATCAACAACAATACAAACCCATTAGATTGAAAAAATTCAGTAAAAGCCAACTTGGGAGCATTGTCTGATCAAAATTGCTTAATAGAACCTTGAAACTGGTTTTATACCATAACAATAAACTTAGTAATAATAGACTACACATAAGATTAATTCTTTATCAAAAAAGTACATGTAAACAGAGTACAATCATCCACAAGAGTAACAAAATATTTATGTTCTGTATGATAAGTAAGATGATTTGTTCCCCAAACATCACAACAAACTAAATCAAAGGGTAACTTGGAAGGATGATTATGAGAAACAAAAGAAAATCTTCTTTGTTTAGCTAAAGTACATACAAAACATGGTTCATTTGAAATACCAGCAAAAGACAAGTGTAAATGAGTTTTCAAACTCTCCAACCTCTTAAAGTACATATATTCATAGAAATAGTAATTTATAAAACATAAAGATCCTCTATTCTTTTATTATTGCCAATCATCCTCTTATCGTTGTGATCCCGAACAAGGCAACAATCCAAAAAGAAACTAATTGTATATAATGAGTACTTAGCAAGAGCACTACCAGATAGAAGATTAGACTTGAATTAGGGCAGAAAAAACACATCCTTACGAACCAAATCATCATTCAATTTAATTGTCCCGAAAAAGAACACTTGAATTCAAGCATAATTACACAAAATGACAAAAGCATTTTGAATAGGATAATGGTCAGTAAGTAAAGAAACATAAGAGAGTATGACTTATTGCACCAGAATCCATAATCTAAAACTCATGAGAAGAAAAATTTGGATTTATAGAAACTAAAAAACATAGACCTGTAGCATAAGGGGTAGATTGATTCTCATTATCAAAAGAAGCCTTAGCTGAAGTAGTAAAGTTGTTGGTCAACATTGACATAAGCATCTGAGTAACTTGTATATGGATTCTACTTTATGCAACTATTCTTGGTTAGTTTGATTTTCAATGGTTTATTCATGTTCAAACTGTTATCCATGTACTTTACTATGAGCAGTAACGCCTTTACTATGCAAAGGATGGCAACCTCACCGGGTGGAATCCCCTGCTATCCTCCACAAACTAAACATATTCCTACTCATATACATTCATCTGTTCTCCTTTCCCCCATATTCCGAACTTTAGCAAGGACTTGTTTATGTGTTTTTATAAAATTATCGAATGCAAAAATTCTAGCATATTCTACATTGAGAAAGGTATAGTTTTTCGAATTGAATTCATCATCTATGACATCAACCTTTTGGGACTTGAGATAAGACCGTTGATTGCTCTAATGATGATCCGTGAGCCTTTGCTCCTCAAAAAGCCACATGAGCTTATGCAACTCATCCTTTGTATTTGCAAGATAAAACTTACAATTCTCGGGAAATTTAGAAGCAAGGATTGAAGTGCACTTCTTCTTCAAATCATTTTTTTCACATTAGTAGGTAGATCATGAATGAGCACAAAAGTTCTAAGAACCCCGTGCCCCTCAATATTAAACACATCAATTTTTCTAGGACGTATTGGTTCTTGGCTCATATACAGGAATAAAATGTCTCCTCTCTTAAAGCTAGGTTCCATGCTTTAAGAAATAACAACAACAACAACAACAACAACAGGAGATTCACCCCAAATCTAAAATCTACAACATAAATCAAATGAATGTAATACCCCATATTTTTATAGCTTTTAAATTATGGGATTTATTAAATTTAATTAAGATAAAGTAATTTAATTTTAATCCGGAATGTTGCTTTAAATATTTACTAGCGTGACTAGAGTTAGTAATTATTGGAAATTTGTTATCTGTTGAATATTACTGGATGAGTATAGTAATATATGGGATTTATTGTTATAATATTGTCACGTGTGAATAAAATGACAATTATGGAAATTTAAGTCGGGACGCGCCTGTGTCGTGTCGGGACTAAATGTTGATTAATAAGTGAATATTTTATAAGTTGTTCGTATGGTCGTTTTGAGTGCGCCAACGTGTTCGGAAGGGTCGAGATATTCAGAAAAGTGTACCCGGGGGTTTAGTTTGGGTCTCGGGGCATTTTTAGGCCCAATTAGTACCCCGGGAGGGCGTTTTGGACATTTCGCAATTATGGGTAATTAAACCTACGAAAATTAAAAGGGTTATATAAGATATCTAGGTTGTCTTCTAGGGTTAGAACAACCAAAGACAAATGACGGCCATTGGAGAGGAAGAGGAGAAGGTTTCCAAGGAGTTCTAGGCCCAGAACACCTCCGATTGCACCGTCGTCACCACCAACGCGTAGATCGCGAGACGGGGATAGAAACCACACCAATTTCGGTACCAAACTAGATTTCTAAAAATTCCAGGCAAGTGTTTATCTTTCTTATTTCGTTGATGCATTTTTCACATTGGTTTAGGAATGATTAGGATGAATTGTATGGAAGAAAAACCCAATTTGAGATAGGAAATTGCATGTAGTGATGACTTAAATGATATTTTAGAAACCCTTTGTCATGTAAAGGATTAAGAGTTTGATTAAGAAAAGAGTTCTAATTAGATACAAACACTAAAAAATTTATTTCGGATGATCGAACCATTGGAATCGCTTGAAATTTTAGTATGTTGTAGCGAGCGGCGAGACAGGACTGCTGACAAAAATTTAGCTTGATCGAAAGATCGGATTTCTAAAAATATTATTTTTACTAGAGAGTTTTATGTTTTGAGGACTCTTAGAGAGTTTTATATTTTGAGGACTCTTAGAGAGTTTTATATTTTGAGGAATCTTCTAAAAAAAAATTCAATTAAAACTCCATTTTAATTCCGATTTCGAAACCATTTGAAATTCTCATCTTTGAAAATTAAATTCAAAATCTTTTAATGTAAGGCGGAATCTATATTTTTGGGATATCTTACATGAGGGACAATGTAAGTATATGGTAAAGAGAGAGAGACACGTAAGAGAGTTACTTTGGGACAAAAGTGTATACCTACTGAATTTTATACTTGGGAGGATAGAATCCGTGAGCGTGATGTAGTATATGGAAAAGTTCCTCAAATTAAAATAAGATGTGAATGGTTATACGTGATAACTAAATAATGAGAAATAAATACAAATGTCCAATAACAACGGAATAATGGAAAGAGCTACACATGCCCAACTAGATGAAAGTACTAAGAGTGGATCCGAATGAACGCAGTCGTCTAATCAAGAGTCCTGCAACTTCCACCTAAGCTGCAGCGCGTTCCTTCCAAGAGATCCTAAGCAAGACGCCCCTGTGGTTAGGCACCTGTAATACATACATATATATATATAAAATAGAGAGATAGAGAGAGAGAGAAAAACGGGTCAGAGCCCGATAGTGTATATGGTTTAAAATTTGTTTAGCAAGTATTTAAATTGATACAGGCCAATGCAATAACATATTAGTGCGTCACTCTCTTGAGGAATTCTCACATCACTTCTAATGTGCACACCTATCGCACTAACCTTCCCAATGGTTTGTATTATCATTTATCTCACTAATCTTCTTAATGATTTAACTTATCTTAGCTTACTCGTAAGATTCAAAATTTAACGATTCAATTGTTCAAAAAGAATATTTCAATTAGCAACCAAAGTTCTCATTTTTAACTTTATAAATCAATAAAGTTTTCCAGTGTCATATTATACTTTCTCAAAAAAAATATTTACAATTTGAGTCATCAACCATGTCCTACATGTCTCATCACAGTAGGCAGTTCCAGATTTCAGAATTTCATATATATATTAACTACTCATAAAAAATATATATATATATATATATATATATATCACAACAACACCCCAAATAACAACTATGGTGCGGGCATAAGCTACTATCCAATCCCCGTATCACTCGTACTAAGGTAATAAAGATTCGGAATCACTCTCGAACTGTATCAACACATGCTCAAACAATATTGAGACAAAGTATAGATTCCAAGTCTCTCAGGACCGTCTGAACTATCACTGCGATAGCCTATACCAAGGATACCTATACACAAACAAAATGAGGCAAAGCATAGATTCCAAGTCTCTAAGAGGAAAGCACATACCCGCATCTCTTAGGACCGTCTGAACTATCATTACGATAGCCTGTACCAAGGATATCTATCTTCTAGGGTAAAAGTCAATATCCCCCATAAAGGTCCCATCGAGATAAGGCTGTCCCAATGCGGAAACCTCAGGGATAGCAAGTAGCGTGGGCATGATTTTCACACATAGATAGTATATGCATACACAATCATATAACTATACTAACATTACCATTTCAATAATGGGTAAATTCTCAATTACCATAATTACGACATTTGTATTTATTTCTCATTATTTAGTTATCACGTATAACCATTCACAACTTATTTTAATTTGAGGAACTTTTCCACATTCTACATCACGCTCACGGATTCTATCCTCCCAAGTATAAAATTCAGTAGGTATACACATTTGTCCCAAAGTAACTCTCTTACGTCTCTCTCTCTCTTTAACATATACTAACATTGTCCATCATGTAAGATATCCCAAAAATATAAATTTCGCCTTACATTAAAGGATTTTGAATTTAATTTTCAAAGATGAGAATTTCAAATGGTTTCGAAATCGGAATTAAAATGGAGTTTTAATTGATTTTTTTTAGAAAATTCCTCAAAATATAAAACTCTCTAAGAGTCCTCAAAATATAAAACTCTCTAAGAGTCCTCAAAACATAAAACTCTCTAGTAAAAATAATATTTTTAGAAATCCGATCGTTCGATCAAGCTGAATTTTTGTCAACAGTCCTGTCTCGCCGTTCACTACAACATACTAAAATTTCAAGCTATTCCAATGGTCCGATCATCTGGAATAAAACTTTTAGTGTTTGTATCTAATTAGAACTCTTTTCTTAATCAAACTCTTAATCCTTTACATGACAAAGGGTTTCTAAAATATCATTTAAGTCATCACTACATGCAATTTCCTATATCAAATTGGGTTTTTCTTCCATACAATTCATCCTAATCATTCCTAAACCAATATGAAAGATGCATCAACGAAATAAGCAAGATAAACACTTGACTGGAATTTTTAGAAATCTGGTTTGGTGCCAAAATTGGTGTGGTTCCGTTCCCCGTCTCGCGATCTACGCGTTGGTGGTGACGGCGGTGCAATCGGAGGTGTTCTTGGCCTAGAACTCCTTGGAGAGCTTCTCTTCTTCCTCTCCAATGTCCGTCATTTGTATTTGGTTGTTCTAACCCTAGAAGATAACCTATATATCTTATATAACCCTTTTAATTTTTGTAGGTTTAATTACCCATAATTGCGAAATGTCCAAAACGCCCTCCCGGGGTACTAATTGGGCCTAAAAACACCCCGAGACCCAAACTAAACCCCCGGGTACACTTTTCTGAATATCTCGACCATTCCGGATACGTTGGCGCACTCAAAACGACCATACGAACAACTTATAAAATATTTACTTATTAATCAACATTTAGTCCCGACACGACACAGGCGCGTCCCGACTTAAATTTCCATAATTGTCATTTTATTCACACGTGACAATATTATAACAATAAATCTCATATATTACTATACTCATCCAGTAATATTCAACAGATAACAAAGTTCCAATAATTACTAACTCTCGTCACGCTAGTAAATATTTAATGCAACATTCCGGATTAAAATTATATTAATTTATCTCAATTAAATTTAATAAATCCCATAATTTAAAAGTTATAAAAATACGGGGTATTACATACTTCCCCCCTAATAACTGAATTTCGTCCCGAAATTCGAAAAATAAGGCCTATCAGGTAGCACAATTCTGGATAACCTTTTCCGTACACAAACTAACTACACATTACGGCGCTCAATCACTATAGCCCTTTCTTCGCAGTAACATTGTTTTGCATTCTCTTTGGAGACAGTTCACATTGTGCTCCCAACCGACAACATTTGCATAGGTCACGCCTGTACGTTATACATTTCATTATCTCACTATCATTAGGAGGCCGCACCTCACTACATGACAAATACTCAGATTTATTCATATACAAAACTCCCATTCTGAGAAAATATTACGAACATTTGATCACTATTGCTCGTCTAAAACAGTCGTGGAATTCTACCATAGTTATCGGATATTTTCTCAACTGATCCAAAAATTCTGATTATCTACTCTCCTCTAAACATACGGAAGGAGAATAGTCGAGGTTCTTCCATAACAAAACCTTAATAAGTACATCATACGCGACAAACAGGTACGAGTGCTTCTACAAAGCATTCTTGAAATCATCGTACCAAGATTCCAAAGTCTCTTTCATGTGGCTCGACTAATCTTTAATCACCATGCGCTTATTCCTTGGCTAAGGGTGATACATCCTACTTGAAATGAAATCTTATCTCCGCTGGTTCGTGAAATCCCATATCAAAGGTGGGATTCACCAATCTCATCCTGATTTAGAAATTTATACTGCACTGGACCATGCACTGGCGCGATCCTTCCTTTCAAAGGAAGTCTGGGGCATACTAGTTAATATTGTAAGCCAGCCCAAAGGAATATCAATCACTTCCTTCTCGGCGACTTAATTCACATGTTCGGGATAAACCCTTGATCTTGTTTTGAGGATGGCAACCCATCCAAGAACTTTACCGACTTTACCAACCTCTTCCAATTTCAGGAATTTTCGATAAACACAAAATTATTTGGTTGATTCTCCTCTTTCAACCAAACCTTACCTATGGGCAGTGCATGTAGAGACTACTCACTACGTCTCGCTAAACATCGATTCTTCCCTTGAAATGTCTCACATTAAGTGACACGTAATACTCCCTTTCCTTCCTTGTAGTATGCCGAAAGTTCCACCCGTGCTCTTCTCTCCACGAAGCGCACTTCTGGATCTGTTATACTATACTAACATCATTACTCTTTATATGTGTGAGTCGCTCTCACACTTGACTAATAACAACTCCGCTCCGGGTGTGCTTCATAACAATTAAATTCTACTATATTCAAGGAATACCAATTCTTGACTGGCTTCCCACAGCCTTCCAATCAAGTTAGGGAGTTCTATTCTAATTGCACACTGATGTATGGATTATCGCCCCTCATGTGACGTTTAATCCACTCTATCGCTTCCACTTCGTTATACTAGTCCCATAAACATATATTTCACACGTCTATTACCACGTCCCTTCGACTCGAACTATTTTAACTATAGTTAACCAAGATGCCCACAATCTTACAACACTCCGACCGCCCTGGGAGAGCGAACGGCGTGCTACTCATCTGTAGGACTAACTAAATCAACGGAATATAAGGGATAGGGAATTAAAATTCCATGAAAATAAAAGAGGAATAATAATTCTCAACCTTCCTCAGATAAGTATAACAATTTTCCTAAATAGGCACAACAACCAAAATAAATCACTAACGCTCTATTCATCAAAATAATTACAGGTCATCTCTTTTGTATAATATAAAATTCTTTCCAGATAATCCATGCTAAAAATAATTCCAACTCTTTATTCACCTTGTGTTCTGTACGCGGTTATGACATTTGGGTACTCTCAATCACCCTAGAAATCAAAATTCTTAAATTCTCCTTATCATCGTTCCACCCCTCAACTCGTGGAGATAACTTTTAATGCTTTCCTACCACAAAAATCCAGCTCCAGTGACCTTAAAACAAAATTCAATTTCCAACTTACATACATAATTACTTGATCCCATTTCGACCAGGGTACCGAACTCATGGAATAGTGACCAAACGTCTCCCTATTTCCAACCTTACGCTAAGTTTCATGCGTGGGATGTCTCGCAAAGAGAAATTCAAACAAGGAACCCCCCGATACACTACTACCTATCATTGTCGGTTATCGAAATCCGTTAGGTCCTCCGTCCATAGTATATACCCCTTTATTCCGTCCCTTGACAGAAAAGTTACAATTTCTCCCATAATTATGCTTAACAAAGAACGTTTCACCAAATTTCACTATCGTTATGCATAGGTTGGTGGTTATAGCATTCCATAAACCTCGAATACATACAATCGGAATTCTCGAAATTCCTTTTTCTAACATTAGGGGTATAACTCTTAACTACCACGTCTCTTAAGGATAAATATAACACTGCACTCTTCCTATCACTAAGTCCGGAGTGCCAAACATAATACTGCGTCAAATATTTTCGCTCAACGGTAAATGCCGATACATACGGAATCATATTGGCAAAGTTTATACATACTTTGGCATCGAATATCTCGAGCCCACTATCTCCTCCGAAGTCTCTAGGATAGATAATATAAGTGCGAGTCCAACCTTCTCACAGGTAAAGCCTCGCCAAAACAAACATAAAACATGTTGCACTAATGCAACCACTCCGATAGCCTTGCAATAAATGCCCACTATCGTACTAACCATTTATGTAATGTTTTAAACAAGATAATATCATACTCGTGTATCGCATCACTACAACGAGTAACCTCAATAAAGTATAAAACACTGTTGATATACTCATTCATCCTCCGCGGATAGCACTAAAGAAAAATCCCGCTACACCAGGGAAAAATATTCACATAATGGTAACATTTATAATTATATGCATTAAGCTCGTCTCACATGCTAATCTAGCAATGAACAAAATATAGTGACTCTCTCGTGTCACATAAACACGCCTCATCCTCTGAGGATACAACTTACACTTATACCTTGTCAATCGTCTTGACTGCGCAAATGGTTTTCGGACGTAACACGTCTACCCAAACCATAACAAAATTATTTTAATCGTTGCCTTTTACTAGGCACCGTATTCTTGTCCTTATACTCACTTTGGAACATATTATCGTGAGCGATCTCACTCCGCACAAAATACCTCAGTACATAATCCACTTAGCACCTGCCCTACTAACCAGGTTAGGATTTGTCCTCCTCTCGGACTTTAGTAAACTTGATTCCTGTTAACTATTCCGATTGTTCCTTTAACTTTTTAGGCCATAAAGATCATGTTACTATCTATAATAGCACTTAATGAATTTACCATCACTTGGTAAGAATTCCATTATCCGAATCATTTAAATGGGGCCCCTGATGTATATCCACATCTCTTTTTGGTGCTATATCACCACCATTGTATTCAGTCTTATTCTCGACTAAATTCTTCGATTTCTTTAAGCTTCCCACACAAGGAGCATTATCATTTTTATTGACAAAATACAACATTGTCAACCTCTGAATCAACCGTCCATCAGAATTTCCTCCTCGAGTATTATCAATTATTACGAGTTGGTCTCCCAATTGGAGTCGTTTCCTCCACTCGTATCTACATCTTTCGATACAAAATATGCTAATGATTAGGGTTCATATCCACAATCGGACTTCTGTCATGCCCTCCCGCGATGAGTTCAGAACCACGTTTGCTTCTCACCCTGAACATTTGAGGAAGGAACATACGGTCAACACTGTACCTAAGGTTCTCCTATATGCATAGCATTCCACTTCTAAAATTGGTGGTTGACACCAACCATTATAATTTCGTCCCGAAAGCCAAGAAAACTTTCTCTAAATTTTCACTTTCAGTTTGCCACACTTCTTCCTATATCTAAGCCTTTGGGTACATTACCTCCTTTGGTAAATACACATGCAATTTTCGCATTTCTAAAATTTCCCATTGACAGTCTCTACACATTTTTGTAATACGTTGGGTAAGTTTACCCTCGCACCTCATTTGACTATAACAGCATTTGAAAAATCATTGCTGCACCTTAGTCGCCTTTCTAGTCATGGCTTCTCGTGCCATAATGGAGGTGACCTCGACTACGGTCATCATCCTCGGATATATTTCATAATATCAACTGAGCCCTGCCTCCTGATGTATGCTTAACGGTCCTCTTCTGACATCCGTCATCGCTCGGCACATGCACACATCCGAACGAAATTATAATTCACTAGTGTATACACATTATAGCAAGAGAACGAAATCTCGTCAAGGGAATCAACAATCCTAAACATAGGGCTCTATAGCAAACAAAGCAACGCTGAAAGCATAATAAGCCGTACAGATCCTAAGGACACTAGAACCTGATGCTCTGATACCACCTGTGACACCCCGCCTAATTAAATACCGGGCGATCCCACCTTGATTTAATTTAATAAAGGAGTGATCGCCCGATATTTAATTAGGCGGGGTGTCACAATGAGTTCCAAACATAACCAAAAAGAATAACAATGCACCCTGTTCGGGACCATTTAACTTATAGCTTACCAAAGCTCGGTATAATATTAAATTATTCATCAGTTGTCCCTCGTAACCCAAAGCCTTAGATAGCATACAACTGATAGGGGAGTAGAAATAAACTACAAAAAATAATACAAGAAAGTACTAGATTGACCCTTTTAGTTAAAACTTAAGCAACAGTAAATGCTGAAGACAGTAAATCGGTCTAGGCATTTCAAATTTTACAATTAAAAAAAACAGGCATGCTTAAAATACAACTAAATTTGCAATATCTCAGGGTTCCAATTATTCAATCATATAATTTCTAATGTCTACATAAGTAAATCCATATGTTTCATTATTTTCAATTAAGTTGATGCTTTTTCGCCATTGATTTTCTATTTTAAGAAATAAAATGTATTCTTAAGTAGATAATATTATAGTACATATTGTAGAAGAGATTGTATTTCGTACTTGAAGAAGTACAACTTAATAACTATAATAAAAACACTTAAATTTGGCCCAGACATATGCCACAAATAGAGTTGTTGCTTAAATATTGTTTTTAACAAGGTACAACTTACAAAATAATTACTACGTGTCCTTCAACACATAATAATCAGTTAGATTAAACTACAGATTCAAAAGTTGAGATCAATGGTATACAATTCTTAAACAAATAGTAGTTGCATATTTCAAATACAACATGAATAGAAATGAAAGTTAAACACCACTCAACTTCCTTTAAAAAATAGAAACTCCTCCACTCCCTACATATAGACATGCACACAAATACATATAATATGCTTCAAGAAAGTAATCAGTCATTGGTAGTTAATTTCATGTTCTATACAAAGCATCTCCTGGTATAACTAAAATAAAATCAAGATACTACCATATATTATTCGAACACCTTATGAGTGAAAATTTCAGTAGCGAAAATTTCAATGCACATAACGGTCTTATAATTAAAAGTGACAATTCCAGCATCGACAATTCCAATGCACATAAAAAACCACACTTGACTTTTAGAAGAAGTATCAAAGTATATAGAAATAAAGTAAACAAGTAAACAAATAACCAACATGTTGATTATGACAAGAGTTCATGGTCAATAACCAAGTACCTTGCATCAACAAAAGTAAAAAACATTAAGCCTTCTTTGTTTGAGGATTTGTTCCCATGTACTTGTATTAGTTCTTTTTGTACTTGTATTAGTTCTTTTTGTTCTCCCCATTTTGTTCTTTCAGATTAAACTAATAGTGTTGATCTAACAATTGAGGATGTTTTACATGTTTTCAACTCTTCAACAGTGATGCATGTTTGAATTAATTTGGGTCCATCACATATATCATAAAATAAAATCATAATCGAATAGTAAATCAAATTAATGGCATGAAATACTTTCAAAGTACATGAATTAATTAACACAAATAAACATATCAATAATTCTAACTAAATTTCACACAAACAAGTACACAAATATTTTCATAAATTAGTCTTAAAACTATAACACAATAACTAATTAACAATCCGGGTTTTTAATTAACTCACCCTCAACCTCGTATCACCACTGATAATCTCAAACATAAATCTTCACTCCCCAACATACCAAATCCTAAAAAAATAGAAATTGCACCTAAAACGAATCTATATGTAACTCGAGTACTTAAAAAAACACATGATGCCAAGCAATCAAAATTGTAGATCCAACACACACACACACACTTATACACAGTAGTTTGTGTGTTTATGTGTATATATATATACACACACTAATCAATTATCAAGATCAAGACTTGTTTACTATCATGGAATTTGATTCATTGATTACGTCAAAAGAAGTGGATTTTTAATTTGGGACATCTTAGAAAGGAATGTAGGATTATTAATTTTGGAAGTTTATGTAATTTAAAATCCCAAAAGATATAAAGTATTATGTTCAAATACTCAACAAATAAATAAATATTCTTCATATGTTCAATCCATATACAATCCATATTTCATGTCATTAATTTCACTGTTGTATACTCAAGAAATAAATAAATACTCAAGAAATAAATAAATATTCTACATATGTTCAATCCATATACAATCCATATGAACATTGGGTACAATCCAAATAAATAAATAAGAATTACTGAACTACAACATCCATATACAATCAAAACAATATTCAAATACTCAACATTTTGTTCAATAGAATTTAAATTCCTGTTAATTATCTCTCCTAGGACCTATCATATCTTGCATCAAGATTCTTTTAAAAAAAATCGATCCAATATATATATATATACATATATATATATATATAGAGAGAGAGAGAGATAGAGAGAGAGAGAGAGAGAAACCTCTTTCCCGCAAGTTGACTGGAAATCGAGCTAGGGCTAGAGAAATTTAGGGCGGGGAGGAGTGGCTAGAGCTAGGGTGGGGTGAAGGAGAAATCGGGGTGAAGGGTGAAGAGGGATTTAGGCTCGCAATTATTTTCCATAAAATGTTTTTATTTCTAGTGATTAGAAGAAGCGGGAGACTTAAAGTTTCAAAGGGGAACCAAAATTTTTTACAACTGTCTCAAAAGGTATCTTTTGAGACGGCTATTAATTTGCAGTCTTTTTAGGTATTATTTTTTGAGACGGGAAATAAAAAGGGTCTTTTTAGATAGTACTTTTTGAGACGGGAAATAAAAGGGGTCTTAAAAAGAGTAGTTTTTAAGACAGTTAATTGTACCCGTCTCAAAAAGTGAGTTTTAGAGACCCAAATTGCAGTCGTCTCAAAAGGCTGCATCTTAAAAAGTACTTTTTTGTAGTGAAGGAATGGAAAAGGTTGGGAGACTTAAATCGTGGCTTAAGTCTAAAGTCCCCAACTTAAATGGTTAATACCACATTAAAATGACTCTCGAATACGCATTTAAGTTAAAACCAGTCAAAAGTGCCCGGAACCTAAAAATGCAATATGACACTTATTTTGACTGTCTCACACACTCCAGGACTAACTACACCCTCAAAACTCGCATCCAACAATTTTATAAATTATTTCAAGTTCCGGTTTCATACCATAATGTCATTTAAAAACATATGACACGATAAAACATGAAACCTGATGATATTTACTTACACATACCATAAATATGCATCAATCTAGTAAATATTAACTTTCAACTCCTAAAATTAATATTTACTCCAGTTTCCAACATTTTATCTAATTACCTTATGCGATAAATTAATATAAAATTAGTCTCCTAAAAGCGAGGGTTGTTACATACTCGCCCCCTTATGAAGGAATTTTTCCCTCAAAATTCAGTCATACCCTAATCGTATAAAGGGTATACTATCCTAAACTATCAGTCTATCACATTTCAGAACACCTCAATATTGTGGCGTCCCAAATGGACTCGTACTAAGTTCGTCGCTATCGATCTCCGTCTATATTCACCGTGTTATAACATGACCCAAAGCGTTCCTCACGAACTATCGATCCTGCCTTCCCACGGCATAAGAAGATACCCACATGAATAAGTGCAAACTACCTTACTTCCTAAGTCATGTTACATCCCTCCTCGGGGTACTTACGCCAACACTAAATGGCTTAACCCCAATGCTACTCAACTTCTCCTCGCATAGGCGTAGCTCTTCAAAGTGTATGGCTCAAAAGCCCAACAATCATTTAGGAAATGATCCGGGGACCCATAAAGTCCAAGGAACCTATTGTTCGTTGGTCTCATCCAACGAGTATGCGAATTATTAAACTGGTGACTCAAGGCCACACACGGTGTCATACCTTCGAAAATGATCTGAATTATTGTACGTAAATTTCCATCCATACAAGCTACTTCCCCCGTCCATCTATTTAGCCTAAGGAGCTTCTTCAAGGTATGCCTTTCGGCCTTGGGTTAACTTCCTCCATTTGTTCGTCCACTCTAGGGTGGTAAGATATACTCCATTTCCATACGGTTCCCATTTCTTCATGCAAACTTTACCAAACTTTGACATGAATATCTAGGTCTCGGTCCTCGACCAGATGGGAACCTCATACGGTTCTACCATTCTCCATAAAGGGTGGGGAGTACTCTTCTACATAAAGTCCACCCGTAATGGCTGAAAAGTAACGATTTGGTCGAATGATCAACAATTTTTTCAAATAGGATCATGACCAATTCGTTGTCGGCAGTTCAATGTAGACGTCTATGAATATAACCTCCTTCATTCCACCACTACTCTGTTAACAAGAGTGGGTGAAATGGTTAGTCACAAACATGGAGGCTCTTGCTCCAAGGTCTTCCTAGTTATGCACGTTCTACTTAGCTTTCCATGCCATCACAAATCTTCCGATGGGTTTCCTACTTGACGCATCTAGTACCCCAATCACATTCCCTTAGCGAAAGGGACTCTCCACTTGATTATCCTTTATGAACTCCATACGTAAACTCTATTCTTCCTACAACAAATTGTAACAACTTGTGCTCGCGAAAAAGACTAACATTTCTGCCCAGGATGTAGTGCCTCCATTTCTTTAAGGCGATTGCTACCGTAATGAATTCTAAATCAAGCATGGAATAATACTTCCCACAAAGTTTATGTTTGTGAGATGCATAAACAATGGGTCCACGCTTCTCATTTCTAAGGACCTACTCCCCCCTTATAGTTAACCCACAACCTATTTGTGGTCAATTCCCTGTAGCCTTCGTAGATCAACATCACATGACCTAAAGGCCTTACGTCCTATAGATCCTAAGGTCGATCTATATATATCCTATCTAAGTCTTAGACGTATAATAATAAGTATATCCCTAGTGCCCAAGACCTTTCTCAACTTCCGACATTCGCTCGGTTTCATGCATGGGACGTCTCGCCGAAGCGAAATCCAGACAAAGAACCCTCCCATTACACTACTACCTCGCACTTTCGGTCATCAAGATATAAAGGTCTAAGACACATGATCGGGACTGGAAAAATCCTAACTCACAACCCTACTAACCGGATTCTACTTCTATGTATTACCATAACAAATAATTGAAGATTTGAACAAATCGGACATTTACTTTCAGTAAAGTCTTACAATTATGTATCCCACAACATATACACGTCTTTCTAAATAGCCTTCTTATCAAGGACTAACCAGAAGTCCCAAATCGACTTCATAACTCAGTCTCCCTCACATCGATCAGAGGAGAGAACTATATTCAGTGCTTCTATCTCTCACTTTAGTAGCCCTTAATCACTCAACTACGTGATTCTCAGCTAAGGCTTTCAACCCAACTCTTAATCCAAAAAATAAATAAAGTAAAATAAAAGAAGAAAAAGAACAGCATCTCTCCACTTCTAACGTCATTGAGGTTCACGCGTGGAGCATCCCGCAAAAGCAGAATCCAAACAAGGAACCCCTCCTATGCATTACTACTCAACCTTGTCGGTCATGGAGATAAGGTATAGAAATCACATACAATGCAAACAAACAACCAAACACTCAAATAAGATACCACAATAAGTACTAAAATCTCCTACCTACCTCAACTACCCCTATAAGGTCTCAATCCTGTATCCAAGAGAGATATTATAGTACCACTAGTTGCATTTGGAAACTAGAAGAAAAATAGCCTCGCAATTTAATTGTTTGCTATCACCCCAATCAAACCAATATATTTTTACTCGTATAATACACATAATACAAGTTGTACATACAACACATATACATTCAAAATATCATCACTCGCTTCATAACGAGTGAGAAAAATATAAAACTTCCCTACCGAGGAAGTCATATATTTACCCTTACTATAATAGCGTCGATACTGCCGCAAGCTCGACATGAACACCCGAATATATAGTAAATACAATACTACTAAATCTTATCCTAAGGAATTCACCTCCCACTAATAAGGTGGAATTCCTGCCAATCACTCCGGGTCAATACAATGGTTCTTAGACACTGTATTCAAGTCTTACCGAACCAAATGTTAATTCCATCAACGCCCCAACCAGACACCTTATCCTTACACTTGTTCTCCAACCAACAAAATCAAGATGAGTGGTTCTACATTCCACATCATAGCCATTATTTCGTCCCTATCTTCAAAACAATTATCCACGCAGTCCCTTTTACTTCCTCAATAAAAGAGAACACGCTACCGCCTCCCCTTCCTTAGTTCAATGAAACCTCCTCGGGCGGATATCCACCAACGGGGTTTCATGAACACTGTTCCTTCAGAAGTGTTAACGACACTTATCCTAGAGCCTATCATTCCACTGAAGGGTTCCTTCTTCCTTACACCTACCTTATTTTGGTGCACGACCTCCCTAACCGTACAACTCTTTATTCACTGTAGGCCTCTGACCGAACTTTGTGTGAACGTTTGAGAATTTACCTTCTCCTCATTCCAGTTATCCCAAAGAAATTCGTTATTGACAATGTCCACCGGGTTTCTCCATGGGCAAAACTTTTTGCACCCACAAATATGGTGACTACGTTCCAACCATTTCAACACTACTCCTACGGGTGAAGGATTTTCCTTCATCCTTTTAATCTGGGCACTTCTATACCCCTTTTCTAGGCCAAAACTCTTGGTCCTTATACTTCTGCCAAATGAGGATGCCTTTACTCCATCTTACTTAGACATATGTCCCTTATCATGGGCTCTTCTTAACTTCAATTTAACGTCGCTTAAAATCCCAAGCTTAGTACCACTCTCTACTTATAGTGGTACACAAAAAACTATGTTTACTGTAATTGGTAGTCGCAGTAGCGAGATAAGAAATGCCACAAAAAGGAGCGACTTCCAAATCGATCCTCATCCCCGACCACAACTTACAGTTCCTAGTAATTCCATCTCGCGACGCCTTCACAACAACCTTCCCTGGCGCTGTTCTTCAATCGACCTACTAATCTCACACGAACACACAACAGATGTTATAGGTTCTACCTCATGGCAGGAGAACGATATATCATAAGAGAAATTAATGATCTTAATCCTACGGCTCAACGTCCAATCGAAGCAACGCTGAAAATGTAAAGCATTCACATGGACCCCTAAGGACTCGAACCTAATGCTCTGATACCATCTGTGACAACCTGCAATCCGAAATATGGGGTGGCTATCCCGATACTCTAATATAACAGGAATCAATGATGGAATCATTCTCAGCATCACAACAAAATACAAAGTATACAGGATAACCGCTCCATATTTTAGGAAAACGGGTTGCCAAAATTTTTGGTTTTAAAGTTAAAGAAAGAATTTAAACAACCCAATTTAAAAAGAAGGTGCAAACCCCAAGAATATATATTACAATAACGACAAGTAAACAATACGAGGACCGAATATGTTATCGGTCAATAGGTACATACCACGTCATACAACATTTTAATGTAAATTACATAATACATTACATTTAGCAAATACAACCGTTTGGGCCAGCCGCCCGAGTAAAAGACCCGATCTTGACTAGAGAACAAGGATGATGGCGTCTATTGCAATATATCCCGTAATACCCGCAAAGCATCACGGCTCGCCAAAAACACCGGGATAGGAATTCAGATCAGGCTTCCTTACGGCGGAGCACCCGAGCGGATACAAGATGCATACACAACAAGAAATATGAACGAGTCAGGGCTCGATTTTATATGATCACCAGATGAGTAAAAAGTATGACAGTTATGAATGGTAAATCATGACTACATAGGAATATGAATCTACCTACACAATTTAAAGCATAAGCTAAGGCAATTTTAATTAATCATAAATCTAATTAAGCTATGCAGGAGAATAAGAATAATTAACATTAATTTAAACGCTTTCATAAAAAACATTTAATCCATTTCATAGTTCTGTTCCTTAACAGGAAAAATATACTCAAAATTTTAAGCTCTATATGGATTTTATCTTAATCATATGCTCTTTATGGCATCCCATTCCTTATCAGGAATATCATCATCAACAAATTCTCTTTGTGTCATTTCATTGTGCTCTTTGTGCACTTCATCATGCTCTTTATGGCATATCTCAATACATCAAGTCCCACTCGATTATAAATTGTTATATTTATATATATATGATGATTCTAAGATCGCCCCTCCGAGTTTCCCCACTAGGCGCGCCCCTAAATGACCATCATCTTCCAGGGGCCTATCAAAGAAGGATGCATGGGCACCTATAACGCAAGACGTAGGGAAATGGCCATATGCCTGCAGGATAGTCAAGACCACACTCAGAATCTCCTCACCAGCGAAGAAAACATAACATAATCGCGCATATGGCCTAGGACTATATCCACCCTGAATTCATTAGCCAGGGGGCATCACCAAGTACGCGAACTTCCCTTATGATATCATTTAGAGAGATGTGTTTAAGTAAATTAGCATTTACCATATTCATGATTAATTAAATTATCATTTACCATCATTATTACCATTTCCATTTCATTTTACACATGTCTGTTTCATTTTATTCGAAACCATAGTCATTTGCCATTTGGAAATACCTCATATTTTACTCGGAGCCATACTTAATACATCATATCATTTTATCCTCAATGAATAAATAACCCTTCAATTTATTCTCCCAAAATTTGTTTGTGAAGTTATGATAAACCATCAAGACTAACGTAGGTGCTTTGAGCTTCTAAAGTCTCCCGAACACAACTCTATAACTCCTAATCTCAATATAAATAACTAGAAGAAAAGAATGCCCTAACATCAATTAGCATGTCCTCGAAAAATTCCCCACTGATCTAGGACTCTAAAACTCTAATTTTACTTCATACAAGAAGGTTCCTAGTCCCTATTGAAGAGAATAAATCTAGGAAACAAAATAAGGTTTAAGGGTGAAAAATAGGGGACCGGTCGACCGGTCCTGAGACTGCGGTCGACCGCGTCTCAAAATTTTCCTTAGGAAGAAAAGTAAAAATCTCGGTTTAGAGGGGTCGGTCGACCGGTCAAGGGACCGCGGTCAACCACACACCAATTTTTATGCCTTTGTGGTAAAGTAGCAGGCCCTCCCCCGAAGGCCCGATCGATCGGTCTTGGGACCACGGTCGACCGGTCATAGCAGACCTAGGACCCTTTCTTCTTCCAAAACTAAAACCCAAGTTATACTTTTACACCCCAATCTCATTTCCCAAATCACCACTTATATACATATAACCACAACAATATTAAACTTCAACTACTCTCTAAATCACATTAACCCTACAAATCCAAGGTTTAATCACTTGTATATCGACACACACACACACACACACACACACACACACACACACACACATATATATATATATATATATATATATATATATATATATATATATATATATAAAAATAAAGTAACAAACTTATATATGTCATAAGATCAAAAGATGATGTCATCTTTATAAGTTTTTTTTGTACTACCTCTTTTACCCTTGAAATAATTGATTTCCCTCTCTTTTGGTACACTATAATTTATTCCCCCTCTCCTTCAAAATTGAAAATGAAGGGTATAATTGTATTTCCACTGATTCTCTCCTTACCCTCATTACCGAAACATCCCCGACCTTATCCTCTCCCTTTCACTTTACCCTCTCCCTCCCTCTGGCAACGATAAACAATAATGATCCAACCATTTATACACGCCAAACCCTATTTTTCTATTTACACAATGTAACATCTCTCTACCTCTCTCAGAACTGGAGGTACTTCTCTCTCTCAAAAATAATATTGTTAATCGTTGGAAACATTTTATATTTAATGGTGCTAAAGAAAAGGATCAATTTTTAGCTGACATCCCCTTAAATTTTCAGCTTCTTTTGCACTCTCCTTTTGAAATGACCATCAAGAACATCGCCTACTTAATTTTCAGCTGCGCCTCTCTCTTGGTCGGAGCTGAGACCATCAACTCTTCTCTGTTTGTGGTCTTTAATTAACATAACCAACACAAAGAGAAACAGGTACGTGACCCCTCTCTCTGAAAAACTTTAAACTTTGGGGTTTTTGTCCTTTTATTTTCTTCATTTGGTTTATCCATCGGGGTTTCTATTTTCATTTCTTCAAACTAAATTTTGAGACGGGTTTTTTCGGTTTTGTGGTTCGTTGAGATTGAGTTCGAGATGCTTGGTATGTTGAGATTTGAAATCGCTGCTTTGTAATCGTTGCTTTGTTGACGCTGAGATTTGGAAATCGCTGAGGTTTGTGGCCGGAGTAGTTGGCAACCGGTGTTGAGATTTATGGTCGAAACTGTTGGCAAGCGGTGTTGAGCTCAGAGGTGGTTGGTTTCGACCAGAAGGGGGTAGTCCGGGTTTTGTTGGATGGGGGTTGTGTAGCAGGTTTTGACCTGATATGGGTTGTGTACCCTCATTTTATTCTCTATATTAAGTTGCATATATGTGTTTATGTATATAGATTTAAAGATGCATAGATTTAAATTTTTTTAGTATATGTTTTTATGTATTTCTTACAATTTTACAACCCATATTACCTTTTGATTTTGACTGATTAAAAGTTAAATAAGAGGTAAGACGACCTATATTGTATGATGTGTTTATTTTATGTTTCCAATTAATTAACAATGTTAGGTACAAGCTTAGTTTGTTAAAATTTTAGGCCTTTTTGTTTGTGTAATTGGTATTTTTTTAGACATTTACAGCAGATCTCAGATTTTAGGCATTAATAGATCTCAAGTTTTAGGCTTTAATAAATCTTAATTATTTTATTGTTATTTATTTTTCAAGACATCTAAACTTTGGGGCTCATGTGTTATTACATTTTTTTGCAGGGATTGAGTCATTTTGAAGATCTAACTCTTCACAACCCTGTTGGCAAATCAGAATAGTTCTATTAGTTTAATTGGTAAATGAGGAACAAAGGAGAAAGTTTTCTAAACCTCCACTTTGTTGGTAATGGAAGTCTATTTAAGTCTATATAATAGTCATATGTCTAATTCTTATACCATATATTTTCGTCATGGAAACCAATAAGAGAAGATACTGTACTATCTATGTTTATGTCAGGCTTTACTTTGAGATAAACATGTCCATATCTTTTTGTACATGTTCAATAAGAGAATATATATACATGCCAACCATCTTCAATGGTGTTTCATGACCAAATGAACCATAAATGAACCACGGTTGATAATCTTCTGTTTCCATCCATGTTGGATTGTGGCCCTTTGGTTTATCTGGCGGTTCCTACACAAACAAAAGCATGGTTAAAAAATAATCAAATGCCTTCAATAGTAGTTAAAGATTTTATTTAAAAGCAACTGCCTTTAATAGAAGTTATGAACATATATATATGCCTTTAATAATCAGTACTCTGCACCAAAAACTAAGCTAGATATATGAAGCATTAAAGCTATTAAAAGAAACTGCCTTTAATAGCAGCTAAACCTTTTATTTAACTGATATGATTCAGGACAAAAATAGAGCATTTTTATTTAACTGATATGTTCTTTCCCTTAAAAGTTTTTGCTAATTATTCGAATATTTTTTGTTATTTTATATAATTTTAACTCACTCATTGCGTGTTTTGACGTGTAGCGGCTCCGGATATTCCAGGATAATATCTTTGCAGAATTCATACAACTTGGTCTGTAAAACTTTTGATTCTGCGATGGCAGTGTTGTCCATCACGAGAGATTGTTGCGAGTCATGGTTCGGATGCACTTCATTTCCTAGGGAAATTTTTTCAGAACTAACAGAACTGAGATGCAATTTCACTGCATCGGGTCTGGTCATGCTTCGGAGATGTTTGGGTTCGTTAAGGATGTTTTTATGGTTTGTGCAAAGAGCTGGGGAGTATAGACTTTGATAAAAGAGCTTGATTGTGGTCGAAAATTATTTTGTGGTACTGGAGATTTCAAAGGCAAGGAGCTGCATGTGAAGGCGAATGAGATGATATCCAAGCTAGAAACTAAAGTGATGGCTGCTTCAGATGTCTGTAGCTTCATCTTTTAGTTCTTCAACTACGGATATAGAACGTCTGAGTTTCCCATTACAATAGTCCCCTCAAAGAATAATACAATAATTCAATCTAGCATAACAGGAAAATACAATACTGCCCCTCTTCCACTCTCCACCTCTCTCCCTCCAAAACCGTCCGTCTACAGCACGGTCTCTTCGAGTGGAAGGTGTACACTTCTGAGGAACATTTCTTTTTATTCTTAGTTTGTTTCTTTTAGCTGTATAATGCATCATAGAACAGTAAACTTTTATGGAAAATTTTAGTGTCTTTATTTGAGTGTACACTTTTTGCAGCGTTATAATTGCTTGGGTACAAGGATAGAGACAAAAGTTATTTGTGACATTTGTTATTTGTAAAGATTAATAGGTTGGGGGTGCCATCTTCTTATCTTATCCAAAATCACCTTATATCTATATATGTTGCAAGCATCATTGATTATTGAAATGTTTATTTGTCAAATGACATGATTTTTCCCCCTCCTACGACTACTTCATTAGTTTACCATTACATTTAGATGTTCTTGGATGTTTGCAGAACCCCAAATCCCCCACCATAGCTCCAGCCTTACCTGCTGCTGCTGATATCCCATGACAAGTTGACCTCATCCTAGCCGGAAATATTTCAGCTGGGACCATAATAGTTGGGACATGAACTGTTTATTTCAAGCTGTTTATGAAATGAAAATTTATTTCTCTACATCTTGGTTTACATTTCATGTGTACATTTTTTTCTAGATTATCTTTATTATGGGTAGATCCTATAATTTTCTTAGTTCCCATGAGTAGTCAAATGGTTAATGTTAATTATCTATTGGGATCCTTACATTACTCCTCAACCTCGACATCGATAGCTGGTACTAGCATTAGTTCTACATCATGGGGGGATGTGTTTGAAATGTTTGAAGTACATGACCTCTCTGTACACATTCATTGATTGGATCAAAAATATCACCTTATTTTTGGAGGATGGTTTTGCTTTTGATTCCCTCCCTTATGCAGCCTTCTTTTCCTTTCCAGTCTCATCAGCAAAGAGATCAAGTTTCATTCGGTGATTTAATTCAAGACTGTATGTGAAGATCCGAGAATGTGAAAACCATTCTTTTTACTTTAGATCATCCAAAAAACAAAGTGAACACTCTCTTTGAAACTATAATAACACCCATAAGTCTTTTCTTTGGAGCTTTGTTTGATTATAGAGGATTGCAAATTATTTGTCTGTGTTTTCAATTAGTATTTTGAATTTTCAGTTTGAATGTTTGGTTGTCATTTGTTTTCATTTTTTTTGTTTTATGCATGATAATGTTACACTGTAAGGGGTGATGAGGGCTAAGGGCTAACTGATATATTGAAAAGAATTTGAATACATGTTGTTGATGTAAGAGAACACATTTAACACTAAAAATATCTAGAAAATATTTGCCCAATATTTTTACTTTTTTACAAATATTTGTGTTATACAATAGTTAAAAATTATTATGACTTTATAATTGTTTTTACTTTGTATGATTTAAATTTACATGATCTTATACTTTAAAAATTTACACTTCTAATATATAAAACATTTATTATTTACGTTATACACGACTTTATAATTTTCAAAATTATCAGCGTACCTTCAGGCACGGGCGTACCCTAGTATATATATATACAAACCCAATAATTTCATCAAATCAATCAAACACACAACTATCATACAATTTATCCATATTAAATCATATATTAGCCAGTAGAAAACTTGCCTTAAAGTTGAAATCTCATATTTCTTTGGGGTAGATGCAATCTCCAAGCTTGAATTTCTCTCTTTTCTTCTTTCTCTCATATTTTTCCACTATTCCCTCTCTCTCTCACTCTCTCTAGGGCTTGTGGTGTGTAATGGAAGGAATGGAAAAGGTTGGGAGACTTAAATCGTGGATTAAGTCTAAAGTTCCCAACTTAAATGATTAATACCACATTAAAATGACTCTCAAATAAGCATTTAAGTTAAAACCAGTCAAAAGTGCCCGGAACCTAAAAATACAATATGGCACTTATTTTGACTGTCTCGCGCACCCCGGGACTAACTACACCCTCTAAACTGGCATTCGACAATTTTATAAATTATTTCAAGTTCCAGTTTCATTTAAACCATAATGTCATTTAAAAACATATGACACCATAAAACATAAAACCTGATGATATTTACTTACACATACCGTAAATATGCATCAATCTAGTAAATATTAACTTTCAACTCCGAAAATTAATATTTACTCCAGTTCCCAACATTTTATCTAATTACCTTATGCGGTAAATTAATAGAAAATCAGTCTCCTAAAAGCGAGGGTTGTTACAGATAGGAACCACACTAGGAAGCTTTTGACAAGCATAAGAGATTCCTCACCTCTCCTCGAATGATTATTCCACCTAAGGCAAGAGAACCATTTCTACTTTACCAAACCTCCACTACAAGGTCTATCGGTGCTATGTTAACACATGATTTTGATGGACAAGAGACACATTTCTACTACTTGAGTAGTATTATCCATGTTCCTAAAGCAAGATATACAAGTCTGGAGAGATATTGTTTGGCCTTAATCTTTGTGGCTAAAGAATGTAGGCATTATGTGCTATATTTAACTATCAACATAGTGACAAGATGTGATCCAATTAAGTTTTTTCTCCCACGAACTATCTTAGTTAGAAAACTAACAAGGTGGTTCCTCATTATTTCTAAATATGACCTGAAGTGGGTGGTTCCTCGTGCAATCAAAAGTTAAGGCCTTACTGATTTAATCCCCATCTTTCCTTTATGTTTGTTTGAACCACCTCATGATGATATATATGGTGATGATTTGTAAGACAATATTTATGAGACAGGCTTGGAGGAATGATCCATGGAATTTGATGGTTCATCGATTAAAGGTAAATAAGGATATCGAGTTATCATAACTAAATGATACAAAGAGATCTATTTGTCTTTTAAGTTAGATTCTCGTTTTCAAAATAATGAAGAAGAGTATGAAGCTTTGATTCTGGGGTTGATTGAGGCGTTTAGAAGAGAGATTCATTCACTTTTCATCTAGGAAGATTCTAACTTGGTGGTCAACAATGTGAATAGTGAGTACGCATTGAACCACCATAGCCTATCTCCATATCAAATAATCATATAAAGGTTAATAGAGCAGTTTTATGAAATCAAAGTAGAAAGACATCCAATAATGATGAACAAACATACTGTTACCTATGCTCAAATTATGCTAAAGGTAGTTATGCAGGGTGAGTCAAAAATTGTGGTGATTCATCACATGAATGATCTATTATTTATGCTCCAACTATTTTCTACACACGATGCCTCAGATTAGAGATGTTGAACAAGGAAGAAGATGAAAATAAGAAATGGCTTGATGAATTTCACCGAACTAGCATAATTCTTCTTTCTTCAAGGAAGACTATATTAAAAAATCATAGTGGTTCGATAGCCAGGTACCTTGATCTTGAATAAGACCAAAGGTGATTAAAGGAAGCTTATGAGAAACATTACTCTTTATAGAAGAATCAAATGAGAGTGGTATTTTTGGCTTATGATGAAGAAAAATTCAGCAACAGAGCAATGAGATTGTGATAAATGTCAAAAAAATTTTAACTAGTTGAGTGAAACTTCTTTGAAGATCAAAAGGACTGGAGGTAGCCTTAAATTGATTTGATCAAAGATGGAGTATTTCTAGTAGAAAAAGAATATTCCATAGCACTGAGAAAAAGAGCCCTAAAGATCTTATTGCAAAAGGAGAATCTCCATTGACGAGGATATTTTAACAGACCTTTATGATACAGTACTAAAGTGAAACTAAAAGAAGATATCATAAAAGGTGATGATCCATCTCACATCAAAGGAGCCAAATTATATGATCGACTTATAACACCAAGCTATCATTAGCCAATAATTGAGAAGGATTCCAGTGATTTTGTTCGAAAGTGAAAATAATGCCAACTATATAGAAAGCTAATCCATGCTCCATTGGTCAATTTTCTCTCGTTGGCAACACCTTATCCTTTCCATGCATGGGTTCTTGACTTTGTGGGGACAATCAAACCTCCATCTGTGGGAAAATGGAAACTAAGTGGTTTACAAAGTGGCCATAAGTAGTACCTTTGAAGAATGATCCAGCAGGAGTGGTGGCATAATTCATTAGAGAATATATCATTTGCTGTTTTGACATTCCTAAGGTCATTCTTTCAGATAATAACACTCTATTCACCAACAAGAAAGTGATAATTTTGACTTTCAAATATTCAATTATTCACCACACTTCAACGGGGGCTTATCACAAAGATAATGGTCAATCAGAATCTAAAAATAAAAACTTTGGTCAATATCTTATCCAAAATGATGGAAGATTTTCCTGGGGCATGAGATGACAAGCTACCTATGGTAATTTGGGCATATCGAACAACCAAGAGGAAGACGACGGGTTACACACCTGTCTCCTTGGTTTATATAACTGAATCAATCCTTCTAGTTGAGTTAGAAGTGATATCAGCCAGATATATCTTGTAAAGAAACATGCCTCCTTAAAGTAGGCATATTCATCTAGAGGCACTGAATGAACACAAATACAATGCAAGGAAGGGCTTTTAAGTTTACATGAAGTATCTTCCCAAATCTTATGACAACCTCGTGAAACCAAGAAAGTTTGTGGAAGTCAATTTGGTGTTGAAGTCTATTGTTAATCATATTAGAGGACTTCCTTGGCCGAAATTTGTAGCAAATTGGGAAGGACCATACGTTGTTAGAGAAACATATAAGTTAGGTTATTTTATGATTTCAAAAATTGAAGATGACTGGACTTTCAAAGTTAGCAATAAGTGGTTGAAAATTTATCATGTTTGAAAAAAAAGATTGTAATTTTCATTTGTTACCTAGTACTTGAAGAAATGCGAAGAAACTCAAAACTTTATAATAAATGTGAACTAAGTGTTGAAGAAAGGAATAAAGTGTACACATGAAATTGAAGAATAAATGTTTTCTTGGTATTAAATTTTAAATAATTACAATTTAAAAACTTGGACTATTGCCCAGAAATACAAAGTAAGGAATTCATCCTAATAAAAATCCTAAGCTGGAAGTAATGAAGAAATCTTCCCCAACTGAGGTAGTTGTATCTTAATAAACATTATGTTATGCGCAAACATAAAAGAAATTTTCTCTTCAACCTATGCCTTGCGTTTGAAAATTATTTCATGCTCTGGTTTAGAATCGGTGAAAGCCTTTTTTGCTGCTGCTACCCTTTGAGAACACTTCTCCAGCTGAGGGATAGTTTCTTAGCTTGACTTCTTCAATATTTAGATCCTCCGTAACTTTGAAGTAGATAGAATGGAAGGCTGTGAGCTGAGGATCTTCTAGATCCCTTAACTTATTGATTAGCCAAGAAAAACCATATATCTCTTACCCATAGCCTTGAGGTTTTGTATGAAATGATTTAGAAAAAATATATATAAGGAAGATGGTGAAATATGCTCAATCTCAACTACAATGACCATAGTTCCTTTGAGATAATAGTCCATTACCAAGTTTTGAGGTCTCACACAATCAGTAGTAAAAGTCTCAGGGTGAGAAGTAAGAAGACGATCAGGAACAAAATAAATGATCACAAAATGATAGTGATATTTTCAAGCATTTTACCATAGTACTAGGTTGCTGACACACTTGGAAAAGGAGGTTCAAGACTAAACTCACTCCTCTTAGTTTGCATGTTGGTCGTATAACCTTGGTCCGCATGAGAGGATGAGTGAGAACTAGCTAGAGAAGCTAGATCCACCTCAACATAAGGCATAACAAGAGGTGGTGCCTAAAAAGGGCTACTTTCTATAACAAGTAGCGAGGACATTTGAAACATAAGGGTTAGCCAAAACATTATCACAATTGTTGTTGAGTTACTAATCAAGTGTATCTAAATTTTGAGGAAACCTTAGTAGTAATCTAGTAAGCTGAATTATAAAATGTAAATTGTTTTAGATAAACCATAGTAGTAAGCTATTAAGTTAACTTACGGAGTGTAAAATTTGAGAAAAACCTTGGTAGTAAGCTACTAAGTTGACTTACAAGGTGTAAATTTTGAGAAAAACCTTGGTAATAAGATACTAAGTTGACTTACAAAGTGTAAATTATTTTAGAGAAACCTTAGTAGTAAGCTACTAAGTTGACTTACAAAGTATAAATTTTTAGGGAAAAAACCTCAGTAGTAAGCTACTAACAAAGTGTAAATTTTGAAAAAAACCTTTCTATTAAACTAAAAGTTGACATACAAAGTGTAAATTATTTTAGAGAAACGTTAATAGTAAGAAAAACCTTAGTAGTAAGCTATATAAAGTGTAAATTGTTTTGTATAAACCTTAGTAGTAAGATACTAAGTTTACTTACAAAGTTTACAGTTTAAGAAAATATCTTAGTACTGATCTACTAAGTTGAATTACAGAATGTAATGTTTGAGAGAAACCTTATCAATGATTAAGATACATCATAAAAAGGGTTATGAAGAGTTACCCCATCTATAGAAGGATGAGGTACTACATCCCTTAATGCTTGAACTTATGCATCACCAGAAGAAGCTTGAGGTTCCACTACTGCACAAAGAGGAACTAAATTAGGATAAACCTCAATTGAGAGAGCTAGCTAGTCTCTCTCTTGACTCCTGGCAGGATAAAACACCACAAGCTGATGGAGCTCATAAAAACTTGCTTAACAACTTGCACAGAAAGACATTTTGGGATAAAAAGGTAATTCCCTCAACAATGGTCTCACGAAAAAGAGGGAACTTATCCAGAGGAAGCACAATTATGGCTACAAAACTTATTTATAGTTGCAATATTTAGCTAAGTATTGATAATGAAACATAATCAAATGATGTAGTAACAATAATAATAAAGGTCTTTTCCAAACCTACCTCAATTAAAGTAGTTCAAGGGACCACTATTAAAGGCAACTCCAACTTATTAAAGGAGTTGAAGGAATAAAAGGAACAATAGTTGTACTTAGAGTTATAGCTCGCTCTTTCGTTAGAGGAATTTTTTGAGCTATAACAACAACACATTCGGAAGGAGACCTCTTATAGTATGTAAGCCTAGTCATTGGACAATGAGATATTGAAGAAGGTGGAATAAAAGCATCATTAATGACTGGACTTAATCGTGCTTTAGAGGGCGGTCTATCATCAATATATATAATAATCGTTGAATATAAAGGAGCATCATGCAAAAGAAGAACCAAGGAAATGTTATAAAAGATACTTATTCTTTAAAAAGAAACAAGTCTAACACTTAGTTCTTACCGATTGGGTTGGCAAAGATTGATATTATAAATGTTTACAATGATCTTCGAATATAAAGGAGAATCTTGCAAAAGAAGAACCAAGAAAATATTGTAAAAGATACTTTTTATTCAAAAATAAATAAGTCTAACTCTTAGTTCTTACCGATTGGGATGGTAAATATTGCTAAGGAAATACATCATTCGTGGAAACAGATTCCACATCATCATCTAGTTTATCGTCTAAAGGCTGCCCAGAGGAACCTTAGGTAAAAGGAGTTGGAGTTATCATTACACATGCCTAGTTTTATTTCTTACTCAAATATTTCCTTCCTTGAGGAGGCACATTAGTTGGGGGAACTTCTTCCATTGAAACTTATGGAGAAACTTGTTTCGGATAAACCTTAGAAAGAGTGAAATGATTAGGTGGGTGATATATTTCTAAACTAGCAAAAATATCATCTGCACTAATCGACATTGAAGTTATCCTAGATAGAAGATCAACTACTATACATGAACCTTTTTAACAAATCTGGATTTTAGGTGCCTATGGCCTTTGAGGGTATGCCAACCACCTCAGAGGAACCTCTAATTATCATGGATTTCTTGGTAGATTTGGATTTCTTGGGACCTGCATTCGTTTGAGCTTTTCTTTTTGCACCAACACTCACTTGGATTTCTTTCCCTTCTTTCCCACTTTAACAATATCAATGACAGGGGGCAAAAGTGGAAACTAAGCAATTAGTTCAAACTCCAAAGCAGCAATTGATTTTTTCTTATGACCAAGCTCATTATGACAAAAAATTTCACAATGGAATAAATTTTTTGAGTCCTTACAAAATATTTAAAGTTCTTGAGATGGAATGGCCAAAAATGGCAAACCCAACGCATTGAAACATCACCATGTCTTTTTAACGAAGGAGAAAACATCTTGTCATTAAACTCTATACATAGCGAAAATACATTTCTCCATGTGAAGTCAATACAGGATGTAGAGAAAGAATCATCAATTATACTATTTTGACAAATTAAAAGATGAACACTATGGTCAAAGGCAAATTGCCTAGCACAACGATGGGGTTTTAAGCTTCACTCTCTCTCCCACTTAGTGAATGCATGGTGGCGGAAGGGTGTAAGTAAATAAATTATAACCAATGAAGTATCAACACTTATAGATGCTTACAAGTTGATTGAATGGACAATATAAGATTCATCCTTAAAGAATGACCATGTCATAGAGTGAGTTTCCTTCGTGTATGGTCTGTCAATAAAAGCATTATGGACATCTATCAAGGGAAGGAAACCCGTCTTTCGCTGTTTGTGGTTCCAATAGAATAATCTTAGGCGCATGACTAGGAACTTACTCATTGAGAGTTTCACTAGAGAAATCTTGGAGATTGTAAAGGAACCCAGTAAGAAGAATTGTGTTGCCAAAGTTGGAAACATGATATCTTCTAACAAAAAGATCCATGTCAAAGTGGGATATCTTCAATCAAGTGTATAAAGAGACCAACGCTATAGTAGCTAAAGAAATGATGACCCCACGATCTAATCTAACTTCAAAATTGATCAAATCTCTACGTGGTTGATCATTGGGTTTACCAGGCAGGAAGAAATGAGAGAGCAAGCACAAAAGATAGGCAACTAGCTCATAAGGGTGATCTTTTCCAAGACTCAATGATACATGATGTATCATGTCCTTTGCCTTCTTCTCCTTAGAAAACTTCACTAGGACCGTATAAAAATACTTGATTAACTCAGTAAATGTTCCTTTGGGGGAATCACCTATGCACTCATGGGAAAGTTTGTCTAACTCCACTTGAGCTTTAATTCCTCATTATTTAGAGATTGATCATTATATGGAAGGGAAAAATAGTTCTTTATCCCCATCCATTCACACAAGTCCTCCAAAGTGACCATGAATTCACCCCAAGTTTCCAAGAAGGTGTGAGATAATTCCACTGAGAAACCAACAGGTGTAGAGGATAGTTATTTTTTGAAAGGGTGAAATCCTAAAACCAGTAAATAACATTTGGGAGGCCAACTTTGAGAAGAGCATCCTCATATTTCCTGTAATTATAAGTTATCTGAGAAATAAAACCTTCAGGTAAACCACTTGGTTCTTCGAATTCAATGTTGGAGTAAGGAAAATCTCCCATGTCCAAACGAATGTTGAGATCCTAAAATGAGTTTCAAATTTCATACACTTGATATATGTGCACATACGATTATGTTCAGTGCACATGGAGTTGTTACATGCGCTGCTGAGTTCCCACCCACCCCATACTTGTATATTGTATTTGAGGTTTATACACATGATGGATTCATTAAATATATATGTATATTTGGGACGCATGGGATGTTGTAGAAGCTCTATGTAATTTGTTATTATTAAATAGAAAAAAGATGTATTTATTTCATTTATTATAAATAGGGATAGTTGTATATTTTATTTTTTGCTCTATTTTTTGTAAAAAAAAGGACTTTGATTATTAATGAGAAAGTAATATTTATATTTCATGACAATTGCAAATTGGTTATTTATTTACAAATGTCATTTTATGCTTTTGAAGGCTAAATGGTTTATTATAAATGGAATTTAATGTTGTTCAATTTGTCACACATTTTAAGTATTTTATTCTTAAAATTTCATAAGTGGTATTAGAGCTCTAGGTTAGTCTTATTTTAGGGATTGGTTTTGTCGGTTTGTTATGTGTGCATTCCATTATCTTTGATTTTTCCATGTTAATTGAATGAAAGAATAAGTTTTAGTAAATTTTGTGGACGAAATTACTTTTATATGGGGAAGGCTATAACAACCTGTATTTTTGGTATCCAATTTAAAATAATATTAGATTTATAGGATAGGATTATAAACAAACCTCTTTACTTAGAGATAAACCACCTCATTAAGAGATTGATGAAAAATATCAGGATGGCCAAGCAGGGAGAGGAGGTGAAGCAGCGTAAGTGAACTATACATAGGATTGGGACGAAGCCCAAGCTGGTGGAGAGGTAAAAAAGAAAAACATTAAGACGAAGTTTGACGGTGAGGATCCACACCCATTACCTTGATTTATTGAAGATACCATAGGTTTTTATAAATCCGTAGTGATAGATGGCATAGTTTATCCACTAAATAGCAGTCCACCCTATGCTCCTGGGGAAGACATCCTAGGTGACACACAATATTGCCATATTCATTGTGTTTGTCATCCCATGATCTCATGCTTCACTTTGAGGTGAATCATTAATAAGAAAATGTTGGACGGAAGAGTACAAATTCCTCAAAAAAAATGTCAACAGTAATCCTCTGCCATATTTGGTACGTATTTTCTTTTAATGAGGCATTCGAATCTCAAAAGACAAGGGAAATGAGAGAAGAGGAAGAGTCTTATATGAAGTATGACAAATGTTTAGTAAGAATATCCAATGTGGTCATCGCCTACGTTGATCCAAGTATAAGAGATACAGATCAATCTTACCAGATGGAGGAATGTGAGGTTGATCCAAGTATGGAGTACTAAGTTGTGTCGAAGTCACCAAAATTTTCATGGTCATTCTACCAAGTTGGTATTCTCGAGGATAGAAGGTTTGAGATTACACAAAAGATTTTGGACATAATGAGGATAAATATTGTTCCTTGACTCAGATGGAAAGGTCCTATGTCTAGGTTGATACGGTGGTTTATGTTTAGATAACTTTTCCATACGCAAATATTTAAATCAAGTTCCTCCATAAATAATTTTTATATGTGACAAAAATGTTTAAACAAAATAATATTTTCTAGAGCCTTGATGGACTGAGGTGCTTTCGTTGACATCATGCCAATTATCTCCTTTGATGTAGCTAATATATTAGAGAATAGATTGATTGTGATGCCTCTTTCAATCTCAGGCTTTGATAACCAAACATCTAAGCCCATCGATTATGTGGATATTGGAATTGTGATGGGAAATTCACATCACACATAAAGTTCCACGTGATTGAGTCAACCACTTCCAACCATCTTCTGATATGGAGAGTTTGGATTTATAGCCAAGGATTGGTTATTTTAACATACCATCAATGTTCTAAAGAAAATTTGAAGGGAACTGAAATTATGAGTCGTGCAACCAAGAAGCCTGTTGACAAAGACGAAGCACACCTGGTGGATTATGCTTTCTACACATAAATGAATGAAGATATGTGACTCCTTTCAAGGTGTATTAAAAGTGTAAGGGTGATCACAGTCAAGGAAAGGTTGGGACCTAGGGAGGATCAAGAAGAGGATCCAGAAGCAAGTGAATGAGGTCATTTTTCAAACGCATGAGATGTCTAAATATCAGATATAGGAAGAAGCCAAAGATTGACCTAGTTGAGAAGTAAATGAGATGATATAGTGTGTAAAGTAGAATAACCAGACCATAAAAGGAGCGGGTGTAATTCTCCAATAAGAGGAAGGCACCTGCACCTCTTGAGAAAAATGTAAAAAATCTTTGCTTAATGATAGAAGGGCGGTCTATCGCCATTGAAGGTGTGAGTAGCCAATTGAGTTTGCTTAGGAAGTTAACTTAGAGTTTGAGTGTTTTCTGGTGGATAATTCAGGACAATGCCTTACAATATCGATAATTTTTTGGAAGACATTAAAGATAAGATTGAATGTATTCAAGATCACCCTAATCACCAAGTACAAGAGTTAGAGAAGATTGATCTGGCCGAGGGTGGACAGGCACCAATGGCAATCCTCATTTTGCAAGATCTGGAAGAAGAAAAGTAGTTGGGGTCGATCAAGATCATTCAAGAGTATAATTATGTCTTTGTAGGTAAGTACATTAAAATGCTGGGGTTAAACGAAGAGGAGATCCTCCACAAGTTGGATGTTATTCACTAAGGAACCTCGATTAAGAAGGAAACCAGAATGTACAATCCTGATTTGGATCTAAAGATTAAGGCTGAGGTGGAATGATTATTGGAAGTTGGATTTATCATGATAATTAAGAATCCTATTTGAATTTTTATCATTGTTTTATTTGCTAACAAAGATAAAAAACAAACTCACATTTGTGTTGACTTTAGAAATCTCAACATAGTATGCCCCAACGATGAGTTCCTGCTACCTTCAATTAATAGCTTGATTGATTCAACGGTTGGTCATGATATTTATTGCTACATGGATGGCTATGTAGGTTATACTCAGATCAACATGGATCCTGTTGATGCAGAGAAAACAGATTTTGGGACCTCCGTAAAAAAGTTCATATATAATGTAAGACTTTTGGTCTGAAAAATACGAGGGAAACCTAGCAAAGGAAAATGATGGACAGTTTTCATAACCTGTTTCTTGACATTTTAGAGTTTTATATGAATAATTTGGTCATGTAATCAAAGAACTAGGACTCACAGTCAGCGGATTTGAGAAGAATCTTCAATAGGTGCACAAAGTGTAATTTAGAGATGGACATACTTAGGTGTGCCTTTGGGGTAACCACTGGGAAAGTTTTGGGTTTTTTCGTGGATCGACAAGGGGTTAAGATGGACCAAGACAAGTAGTGATACATCATTGACATACCTTATCCAAATACATAGAAGGAGATCAAAATTTCCCTTAGAAATATTTTGTACATGAGAAGATTTATCCGACGTCTATCTGAAATCACTCATCCATTGATGAAGTTGTTGCAATAAACAATGAAGCTTATATGGGAGGAACCACACTAGGATTCCTTTGACAAGATTGAACGGTTTCTCACTTCCCCACAAACGATGATCCTACCTCGAGCTTTTTCTATCTTACCTCCACTATGAGGTCCATCAGTGCACTATTGACACAAAAGGTTGATGGACAAGATAAACTAGTCTACTATCTAAGTAGAATTATCCATGATCCCGAGGAAAGATATTATAGCATAAAGAGGTAGTGTTAGCTTTAGTGTTTGTTTCCAAAAAAATTATACATTATATGACATCTTTCACTATCCACGTAATGAAAAGATGTAATCCAATTAATTTTTTTTAACAAGTAAAATTTTGATTGGGCGAGCAATATAGTAGTTCGTTATACTCTCTGAGTATGATCTAAAGTGTGTGGTCCCTCGAGGAATCAAGATCCAATATTATGCATATCTTTTGGTCATTTTCCCTCAGGTTTATTTAAGACGCCTCATGAAGATATTTGAGGTACAATCGAATTTTTATGAGGTGGATCTAGGAGAATGGTCTACGAAGTTTAATGGTTCATCTTGTAAAGGCAAGGGAATATCATGTGTTATATTTTCTAGGGGTAAATAAAATATAACTATGTCTTCTAAGTTGCACTTACAATATTTAGGTAATGAGATAGAGTATCAAGCATTGATCTTTGGGTTTATCAAAGCACTGTGAGGAGGCATTCATTCACTTTTCACCAAAGGAGATTCTAGTCTAGTTATTGAGGAAATGAATGGTTAATACGCATTGAAGCATATCAGTTTGGCATCTTACAAAATGATCATACATAGGTTGATAGGGAAATTTCACGAGGTGCACGTGAAGACGAACTAGAGGATGATTAATTACGATGCATATGAATGTGCCATAATTACACAAAAAGTGGTCATATATGGTGAATCTACAACTGTGGTGATCCATCAAAAGACAATTCCAACGTATGTGCTCTAACTCATCCTTGGTGAGGATGATTTCGATTGGAGGGGAGAAATAAGAACAAAGTTAGAGACAATAGATGGAACGATTAAACCTACGGAGTTATCACAATATTTCCTTTTCAAAGAAGTTTATAATATAGAAACCCTGGGGCACACTATCTAGATGTACAATACCGGAGGAAGCTAAAAAAAGGTTGAAAAAAACTCATGAGGAGAATTTTAAAACCATTGAGATTCCCATCTACAGAATCATTCAAGGGGAGGGATATTTTTAGCCAAAAATGAAGTAAGATGCCACAAAAATACAAAGATATTTTGCTGAGTATCAAGATTTATTTCAGTTAGTTAAGTGTAACTTCTTATAAGATCAAATGTATTGGAGGCAACCTTACATCGGTTTCATTAGAAATGGAGTTGTCCTAATAGAGAAAGTAGAAGACATAGGAATCAAAAGAAGGGATCCAAGGCTATATCTATTGGAGGAGAAGATCTGTTGCATAAGATAATTTAATAGGACTTTATGATTCATCATAAAAGAGGAAGTGAATGAAGTCCACAACGAAGCCCAGGATCCAGCTCACATTGGAAGAGCCCAATGGTATGACCAACTCATGAGACTTTGTTATTATTGGCCAACAATGGAAAAATATTTTTCTAAGTTTATTCGTAAAGGCATGGCTTGTAATTTCATAGTAACCTCATTCATGCTCTGTCGGTGTATATCCAATCATTAAGAACACCCTATATTTTCCATACTTGGGAATTTGACCTTGTGGTAGAAATTAAACCTCCCTTTATGGGAAAAATATGTATTTTAGTGACAACCAAGTGCTTTACAAAGTGGCTAGAGGCAATAATTTTGAAAAGGGAGACATTAGGTGTGGCGGCGTAGTTCATTCGAGGGTACATCACTTATCAGTTTGACACTCCCAATGTTATAGTTTCTGATAATGGAACTCCATTTATCAATAAAGAGGTGGCAATGCTATCAAACAAATATTCAATCATCCATCACACTTCAGCAGTGGCTTACTCCAAAAGTCATGGTCAAGCTGGGTCCACATATAAGACCTTGGTTAACATTTTAACAAATATGGTTCCTAGTGCATGGGATGACAAGTTACCTAAGCAAATTTGGGCTTATTGAACAACCAAGACCAAACCAACAAGCTACATACCTTTTTCCTTAGTTTATGGAGCCGAAGTAATTCTTCTAATGCAATTAGAAGTACATTCTCCTAGAAATGCCTTGTGAAGAATCATGTTTCCATAACGTAAGAATGATCAAATAGAAGCACTAGATTAACATAAATATAATAAAAGAAGGCACTTCCAAATTTACACGAAACAACCCTCTAGAGCTAATGAAAATTTTGTGAAAGCTGGAAAATTTAAGGAGGGTGACTAAGTTTTGAAAGTTGTGGCCAACCGCGTTAGAAGACTCCCATTGCCAAAGTTTGTAACAAATTGGGAGGGACCATCTGTTGTTAAGGAGAAACATGATTCATGTTACTGTTTGATCTCAAATATTGAGGATAATAGACCATTTAAAGTTAATAACAAATGGGTGAAGGTTTATCTTGTATAGAGGGCATATGTAAATTTTTATTCTTACTTTTATACTTTGAGATTGAGAGGAAACACTTGTGTATTTTTATTATAGTTTATTATAAATAGACATGTGTTGAAGTGACAAAAATGAGTTGTGTACACATTTGTTAAAGAACAAAAATCCTTTTTATTTCACTTGTAAAACAGTTACAATGTAAAATTGGGACTATTGCCTACAAATAAAATAGATAACTGAGACTAGGGGGAACCTGGAATCGGGAAAAGGGATGGAACCCTCTCTAATCCAGGGAGCAAGGTCAGAAGTAACTTATCTTTCATTCTCAGACAGAGCAGAGATGTTCGATTCATCTTGTGCCTTTAGATTCAGTTTAGGCTAAAGCTTATTCAACCATCTTTACTACATGGTAAACTTCTTATATCTGGGGGGCAAGCTCTGTCAACATCTCTTTCTTAATTTTTAGCTCCTCCACATTCTTGAGGTATTAGGAACGATTAGGTTCCATGTGAGGATCCTTGAGCTATCTCAAGATATTAATGAACCATGAGAAATAAAACCCACCCTTCCTCTAGTCTTTGAGGGTGCCCAAATGTTAATTATGGTTAATTTTTCTAGGCAGAAAGTTGGAGTGTTGAAAATTTTATACACCACAACCACCATTACTTGAACTTGATAACCCATAGTCACACTATGGGGCCTAATGCTATTAATAATAAACTCCTCTCAATGAGAGGAAATTATTCGATCCAAAACAACATACAAGGATCTTGTAATAAAGGCAGTACATTGAAGTCCTTCAAGACAAAACTCAGTTGGTGCAACATTTGGCATTGGATCACCATAACTAGACTCACTCTCCTCACTATTCACATTGTTCGTTGAGATATGATCACTTTAACTGGAATACTCATCTTGAGCAATTTCAGTTATAACATGATCAACCTTTATCGCTTACATATGCACATCAAGTTCATGATGTGTCACTTAAGGTGCCTCAGGAACTACGCCAAAAATCGAGGACTGTCGCGTATTTAGGACGTGATCAGGGCTTATAAGTCATGATTTTAGACTGTGACCATATAAAGAGTGACAAAATTTTGGGTCACGGTGCAGAACCATGAACCCATATGGGGTCACCGTCCAATGGGTGAAATCAGTGGTTGGTCACGGTTTGGGACCATGACCCAATGATCACGACTCAAAATTATGACCCAGTAGGTGACCATTAAATGGCGTTTAATTACAGTCATGGCTCAGAATCATGACCCCAACGTTGATAAAAATAAAAAAAAATATTTAATTTTAAACATCCCCTAAAGACTCTTACATTTTTCAAACATGTATACATTTCCATGAATAGATATTAAACTAGTTCTCCATCCATAAATTAAAAACTAACAATACATCCATAAATTAACTAACTAAAGACATGCTTGCGGGAATATGATGATAACAACGGAATATATTTATCAAAATCCAATGTGGTGATTATCGCTTTCCACGAAACATATGAAATATGTTCAAAGTGTTTCTTCTCCAACTTTGCCTTCGAATAAGACTTCAAAACGTTACAAATGGTAAGTAAGAAAGGACTTGAATCCTAAAATGACTTTGGGATTTCTACGTAGCCAAAAATGGCATCGAAGTCCATATACTTTGTAAAATAAATAGGGTGGGGTCTAACCAGTAATCTGAATCCAGGGTATCTCTTTTGATTTAGGAAAATATATATGAAATGTGTTGAATGCATAGAAAATTATGAGAACACTATAAATTGAGATCATGATACAGACCCACTTTTTTGGGTTTTTAATTTATGAAAATATATGTGAATGCATATGTGATAATAAAAAGAGTGGCATTACTGATAGAAGTGTATTATAAACAAGATGCAAATGGAATAGGAACATTAAAATATGGAAAATAGCATTTATGGGACTACTAAAGCAGAAAGGATATTACCTAGTTTTGTCTAAGTATTCTTGAATAGTTTCTTTAAGGTCTAACTAGTTAGACCCTTAAAAAACTATCCTAGGGTACTCATATAAAACAAATCATTTGGTTACCTCAGATTGACAATTTTTTATCAGTGTCGCATTCGAAACTTAATATGATCTACAAAAAAAATTACAAAAATTCGAGCGATGAGGAAACAAGTGAAAGAGAACTAAATATTTGAGTTAAATATGTCAAAAATAAAAATAAATAATGTTTTCAAACTCAAAAAAATAATGTTTCCAAGCTCAATCTTTGTCTAAATCAACTAAAAGATCCTTAAATTTTGGATTGTTATCAAGAGTAAACTGGTACTCTTTAGGGGGCTTTATTGCATCTGGTGCATGCATAATAAAAAACTACTGCCATCGTATAAGCACCAAGAGTATAATACATTCTTCACATTTTTAAAGCCACAAATAAAAAGCTCGTCGACCATGCAATCTTTACTATTCATCTTCGATAAATATACCATGATAACTTTTGAGGCAGGATTAACTTTACAACCATTAGTAGTGTCCTTCATCTTCACTCGGTTATAATATATGATGATTTCATTGAAGAATAAGTAATCTAGTTCCTGGATTTGGTGGATAATCCCATAATATGTTAGCACCATGTCTTTTGAATTTTTATCATTTTTTCTAGATACACAAGAACTCAAGGCAGAAATTGCAACTCTGTTGTCTTACATCAACAGTTTTTCTTGCATGGGTATGAGACAAAATCAAAACTGTTGATGCAAATTTTTTTAAACTCCTCCTCAAGGCAATTATGTCCTTTGGCTAGGTGTGCAAGCCTTGGCGAGACATCACCTCTTTTTAAAAGTTGGATTTATTAATGGAATTATATTAAGGTGTCTTTTACATCCCATAAATAAATAACCACAATAGAATAGGTGGCAATAACTCTTTTGATACCCATGCCCTAGAATCATTTATCATGAATGTTCTCTTCTAATTTTGGGAAATTTTTCTTTCATACTTCCTAAACGCGCTCATGAAATTGTAGAGTTTAGATGGTAATATAGAGAATACAGATAATCAAAGAAAAATATTTATATCTATAGCTATTTACTCTCTCCAATATTCAACTTCATCTTTGATTTGATGATATAACGAGATGCTCGCTCATATTGTAGGTTAGTGAGTCTCACCTCTTTAGGGTTCACAAAAGGGAATTCATTCTCATACTCATTAAGTTCCACGATCACTCGTTCGCCATGAGGATTGAACCTACTAAGACCTTATTTTTACTTATGATCCCGGGCGTCGAAAAAATACATACAACGATACCTAATAGGTCCACATAACAAAGCATCATCACATAAATGCAAATGGAGGTGGACAGTAATGCCAAAGAATGAATGAAGAAAATACTTCTTCAAGACACATGTATCCTTGACTAAAGTGGATTTTCTAGCCTTAATATGCTTCCTATTTACCATTTTTCCACATAGTAGTGAATCAAAAACTAATCACATAATTTCCATGTGGATATTTTTGTGATCATAAAATCAACGCCTAAACAACAAAGGTATTATTGGATGATGACGTGCCATTCGTGAGACTTGCACTGTTTTAGGTAATTTGTATGGACTTTTATGTGATATATATATATATATATATATATATATATATATATATATATGTGCATGCAAGTATATGGTGTATGTGTTCCCATGAGAGTATGTGTGCGTATGAGTGTGCCTATATGTTTAAATATGTGTGTATATATGTGCAATTGTGTAAAAGTGTTTATATATGTGTATGTGTGTTGGGGTGGGGGTGTATGTGTGCATGCGTATGGGTGTGTATAAATATATGTGTGTGCACATGTGAGTATGGGGGTATTGGCGTGTATGTGTATGTGTGTACGTGTGAGTGTTTGTATCTTTGTGTAAATATATGTGAAATTGTGTTCATATGTGCGTGTATACCTAATTTAACATTCACATTCATATGACCAATTTCAATTTAACATTCATATAGCCAATTTCAATTTAGCATTCATATATCCATTTTCAACCTAATATTCATATACCTAATTTCAATTTAACATCCATATACCCAATTTAACATTCACATTAATGTACCCAATTACAATTTTATATTGATACACCTAATTTGAATTTAACATTAATATACCCAATTTGACATATTTCCCCCCTAATAAAATTACGGGGTATTACATACTTCCCCCCTAATAATAGAATTTCGTCCCGAAATTCAAAACTAAAAAGTACCTTGTAAAAATAGCTCTGGATAGCGCTCGCGCATCTTATCCTCGCGCTCCCATGTGGACTCATCGGCATTATGACGCCGCCACTGAACACGTACTAATGGTACTATCTTTGACCTCAGTTTCCGCTCGCTTTGGTCCAAAATAGCAATCGGCCCCTCCTCGTAGGAGCTATCTGGCTGAAGATCGATGTCCTCCAAAATAATGTGGGTATGGGCCAAATCATCCCTAAGGTATATCCTTAGTGAGGAAATATGGAACACATCATGAATCCTATGCAAGTGCTCCGGTAACCCAAGTCTATATGCAACTGGTCCAATTCGCTCGATGATAGGAAATGGCCCCACATATCTCGGTGACAGTTTTCCCTTCTTCCCAAAACACATAATCCCCTTCATAGGAGAGACTCTGAGTAACACCTGGTCCCCGACCTTGAATTCTCTGAAGAACCTCTTGGCATCAGCATAGCTCTTCTGCCAGTCCTGAGCTACCCGAATGCGACTCCGTATCAACTCAATCCTTGCCGAAGTGTCCTGAATCACTTCCGATCCAAGGAGTTTGTTATCCCCCACCTCTAACCAGCATGCTGGGGAACGACAAGGTCTACCGTACAACACCTCAAATTGAGCCATGCCAATGGTGAACTGGTAGGAGTTATTATAAGCAAACTCCACTAGTGGAAGGTATTTCTCCCATCCACCTCCAAAGTCTATGATGCACATACGCAACATGTCTTCCAACATCTAATTTGTATGCTCGGTTTGCCCATCAGTCTGCAGGTGATATGCCGTACTCAACCACAACTCCGTACCCATAGCCTCCTGGAAACTCTCCCAAAACCATGAAACAAATATCTTATCTCGGTCAGACACGATATTTAGAGGCACACCATGAAGTCTCACTATTTTCGCAATGAAAATATGGGCATACTGTCTCGTAGTGTAATCTGTCCTCACGGGTAGAAAATGAGAAACTTTGGTCAACCTATCCACAATTACCCATATGGAGTCGTGACCCCTCTGTGACGTAGGTAATCCCGTGATAAAGTCCATGGATATGCGTTCCCATATCCACGTCAGAACCTCTAATGGCTGTAAAAGACCTGCCGATTTATGATGATCCACCTTTACTAGCTGACAAGTGGCGCATTTAGAAATGAACACGGCGATATATCTCTTCATCCCGCTCCACCAATACTGGCGTCCCATGTCTTGGTACAGCTTATCCCCACCAGGGTGTACCGCGAATCGTGAGCTGTGCGACACTCTGCCATAACCTCGTGTCGCAAGTCTTCCCCTTTCGGAACAACCAGTCTCTCATTGAAGCGTAATTCCCCATATGAACTAACGGTATATTACTCGGCTCCTTCTGCTAGTAATCGGACTATCTGCTCCTGACAGAACGAGTAAATTGCATGTGCCTTTATCACTCTCGTAACAATCTGCTGTGTAACAGTCATCACAGACATGAACGATTAGGCCACTACATCCTGGTGCCCCAACTCCTTCCACTTGGCTTTCCACACCTCGGCCACCTCATCTACTGGCCTACGACTCAATGCGTACGCTACCACGTTAGCCTTCCCCGGGTGATATTAGATATCAAATTGATAATCCTTCACAAATTCAAGCCACCGTCGTTGACGCATATTCAGTTCCTTCTGCGTGAAGAGGTATTCTAAAGACTTGTGGTCCGTGAACAATTGAAATTTCCCCCCCAGGAGAGAGTGTCTCCAAATCCGAAGAGCAAATACGACTGCCGCCAACTCCAAGTCGTGGGTGGGTTAATTCCTCTCGTGAGGCTTAAGCTTACGGGAAGCATAAGCTATGGCCTGACTCTCCTGCTGTAGCACACCTACGAGTCCTTGTAAGGACGCATCGGTGTAGACTAGATACTCAAATCCCAGTCTGGGCAATGCTAACACAGGCGCTGAGGTCAACTTGTCCTTCAACTCATCGAATGCCAACTGACAGACATCGCTCCAGATGAATGGCACACCCTTGCGAGTCAAATGTGTCAAAGGACCCGCTATCTTTGAGAAACCCCGAATAAAACTCCTGTAGTATCCTGCAAGGCCCAAGAAACTACGGATCTCAGTCGGTGTCATGGGTTGTCCCCACTCCCTCACCGCGGATACTTTCCCTGGATCAACAGATATCCCTCGGTCTGAAATGATATGCCCCAAAAACTGAACCTCCTTCATCCAAAACCCACACTTCTCATAATTTGCATAAAGCTCGTTCTAACATAGCATCCACAAAACCTGTCTCAAATGCTCAACATGCTCCTCTTCTGTCTGGGAGTAAACCAGAATGTCATCAATAAAGACGATGATGAATTGGTCTAGGAACTCTCTTAACACCCTATTCATCAAGTCCATAAACACGGCTGGAGCATTGGTCAAGCCAAAAGGCATAACCCAAAACTTGTAGGAACCATATCTCATTAAGAAGCAGTCTTCGAGACGTCCTATTCCCTGATACGTAAGTGATGGTATCCCGATCGTAAATCAATCTTCGAGAAGAAGGAAGCTCCTCTCAACTGGTCAAATAAGTCATCGATTCTGGGCAACGAATACTTATTCCGTATCGTGACTTTATTCAACTCCCAGTAATCTACGCACAACCTCAACGATCCATCCCTCTTCTTTATGAACAACACAGGGGCACCCCATTGAGAAGTACTCCTCCGAATAAACCCCTGACCCAATAACTATTCTATCTGATCCTGTAGCTCTCTCATCTCTGCTGGAGCCATACGGTAAAGTGCGCGGGCAATTGGCCGAGTGCCCGGCGTCAAATCGATCACGAAATCTATCTCTCTACTAGGCGGTAATCCAGGTATATCCTGAAATACGTCAGCAAACTCCCTCACGACTGGAATCAAATCGAGTGGTATTACAACTTCCTTAGAGGTCTCCTCATCTATATAGTACAAGTGAGTGGACGATCCTCCCTCAGGGAAAGGCATCGCCACTAAAAACATCTCCTGCCCGAGAATGGCAAAGATAATAATCCTACTAAAACAGTTAATCATGGCTCGGTACGCAACTAGCCAATCCATACCAATAATCGCATCATACTCAGTCATCTCTAACACTAACATATCAGCGGGTAAAGTAAACCTCCCGATCTCTATACCCACACCTCTACAAATAAGGGAAATTACAGAACCCCTACTCAATGGTGAATCTACACAAGTAATCGTTCTCTCTGCGGTGTCTAACAATCCAATAGTGCGTGCAAATCTCATGGCAATGAAATAATGTGTGGCTCCCGTGTCAAATAAAATATGCCCCATAGTCCCCTCAATAGAGAACATACCCTCAATAGCAGGCGGATCCTGTAGGACTGCGGCACACTGGAGCTGATACACTCTCCCATACTGAAGCTGTCCCTGCTGGACTGGGACCGCTGGAATTGGTGGTAATGCTACCATCTGTGGTGGTGCTGGGAGGGCGGCGGGAAACATAGGCCTCTGTGGCTCGTGTCGAGCACCCTGCTGCTGCTACTGTGGGGCCCTTCCCCTATCAGGACAACCCTGGCGTTTATGGCCAGTCTTTCCACAAATGAAGCACTTCCCTGGGAAGTTTCCCCCTCGTTGTCCCTGCTGCCCACGGCCCTGCTGGCCATTACCATTCCTACCCTGACCATGATGGCCCTGCTGAAACTGCTGCTGCTGACCATTCTGACCTTGTTAGCCCTGATGGCCATGTCTGAAACCTCCCTGACCATTCATGAAACCCCGAATCTAAATATCTTATGATCCCCTTATTGGGAACCCTGATCACCCTGCCTGTGCTGTCCCTGAGCAGATTGTGCCCCGCTGGCACCATTTCCCCTAGTCCTGCCCTGATAGCTGGGACTCTCCTGATCTCTTGCTCTCAGACATGTGTAAGCGATGATCTTGGAAGTGAAGTAGTACAGCGTTAACCACATCATAATAAGTGGCCAACGAGAGATTCCCCAACAAGTGCTGACGGATCCTCAAAGTCAATCCATCCATGAACTTTTAAATTTTCTTCTCCTCGGTTGGAATTTCATCCAGAACAATGTTCAAGATATTGGTGAACTCAGCCTCATACTCGGCTACGGTCTTTCCCTCCTTCTTGAGGTTCATCAACTTCCTCCTCATCTCAGTGTGAACGACTGACGAAAAATATTTACGATCGAACCGCACCCAGAACTCCTGAATAGTGAGGGCATCCCTCTCCTCCGCGGTGGTAATGGACTCCCACCACTGCAATGCTGATCCTACTAGCTTAGAAGTAGTTAGTATCTGCTTCTGAACATCTGTGCACTCGTACATCCTTAAGTGCCTCGGAATGTACTTCCTCCATTGACTGGACACCACAACGTCGGAGCTACCTGCGAACTCCGGAGGGTGTGCTTTATGAAAATCATCACGGATGCGTTACCAACCAGACGGGAATGCATGAGCCTGAACTGGAGCTACTGCCGGTGCCTGAGGTGGTGCCTGCTGTACAATTACGAGGTCAGCATTCACCTCTTGGGCTACAATGGCTGCAACCTTTGCGACATTCATGGTGCCCGGAACTAGTGCAGGTTCTGTATCGGGCTGTGCATCCCTAGGAACTCGTTGTGCACGTCGTGGAGGCATCTGAAATGAGAGTAAAGTCTTATAAGTTCACAGATATTATCTCAAAATAGTTGAAGAGCAAAACATACACAAAAGAATACAACAATCCTAAAGTATAGGGCTCTACATCAAAGAAAGCTCAGCGGAAACATAACAAGCCGTACAGATCCTAAGGACACTAGAACCTGATGCTTTGATACCACCTGTGACACCTCGACTAATTAAATACTGTGGAGCTACTCCTTTATTAAATCAATACAAAATGCCAAGTTGGTTCGGTTCATAGAATCACTGTCGAAAACGTTTTATTAATTACTAGCCACCTAATATTTAAAAAGTGAGTTGTCAATTTTAATTAAAACCGATTAACATGCAATAATTAAATTATGAAATGATAACATAACCACCACAACATTATGACAATAGAATAACCATAGAATAGAAATGAGTCTGGAGGGATACTCCTTACGACAATCCAAATACAGGAATAAACAAATACTAAGTCTGCATCACTAAATTAATTACAATCCAGAATTCTGAAATAACTGAATATATAAAATGTTTCTAAAAGAAAAGGGCAACATGCCCAACTGATAAGAAAATCTATAAATAGAGTCAAGATAAAAAATGGAGGCGTCTACTGACAAGATCCTGTAACTTCCACAACAGCTACAGTACGTCACCTGAATGGAACTCCTATGCTTGGTGTCCTTGTGGCTGGGCACCTAAAAGGTTTTTACAAGAAAATATATTTGAAAGCAAATGGGTTAGAGCCCGATTGTGGAAAACAGTTTAGAATATAGCAAGTGTTTTAATGACAATAAACCAATGAATGCAAAATACATGTTAGGACGTACTCTCACATGAAATACTCACTTCTCGACTATTTGTTCACTCCTAATGTACCCGTAACCATTCTAGTAATTCTCATATTTAACTAGTCCTATATAAATTCTAACATTTCTATACGATTCACGCTTTAATTCCAACATCATCAATTAAATAGAGAGCTTTACATTAATTCTCGGTTTTCCAATTATTAGCAATACTAATATACTAGAGATCATCCATTTTATCTTTACATAACGTTGCTATAATTATACTCACATTTAATCATGAAAGTTCATTTCAATTAACAGTATATTATTCTCATCATAAATATACATTACTAGCACCCCGAGACTAAGCTGTGGTGCACACATACTCTGCTATCCAATCCCGGTACATCACGTACATAAGGACCACGTATTTCGAATCTCTCAGGAATCGTTTTCAATAAACAACAATCACAAACATTGGAGGCGACCATTGTTCACATCACATGGGTCACGCACATACCAACGCTCCCATGATCAGCAGACTTATTAACTTCTCAATAAATCCTTCTCTGACCTATGTCCTCGAGGTACCAATTTAAATCCCCCCGTAGGCACACAAAGATTAGATGGCCCTGATCGAATGCAAACCTCCCATGATAGCAAGTATGGTAGGTATGTCATACACATAAAACCACATATACTAAGCATTCGCACATCTTAGATATCTCGTATTATTAATATAGGTATACTTCTCGTTCTTATACCATAATTTAATGTTATACGATTACAAGTCCCCGATTTTGCATATTAACATTATCAACCCTTCTCACGTCGTAACTAGGTACCCGTTTCCTACTCCACAATTGACATTCGATTTTATTATAAGGTTCTAAGTTCTACTCCTCAACGTACCCCAATTCTCACAATTATACCCACAAATAAATGAGGGAAGGTTAATACTCCAATTAAATAAGTCCACGGAACATTAGAAATGAAATCAAGCCAAAAAGGCCATTCTGTCAACTCGTTAGAAGTCTCGTTTGAACGAGGTCATTCGAATGAACTACCAACTCTCTAGAAGGGACACTGTCATCTCATTAGAAGCTCATCCGAACGAGGTCGTTCGAACGACCTGGGAAGGTCTTCTAACGAGATTACAGTTTTCGCCTAGAAATTTCCCCAAATTCATTTTTCTTCAATTTCTCACCCTTAAATCCATACTAGGATCATCCCAAAGGAGTTTTAACGTGAAAAGACTACTCTAAGTTATCCTAGGTCACTATTTAACATATATTTGGTGTCAATTCTTCCTAAATTAACATGAAATCATCAAACTTCTCAAATCCTATAAACATGAAGCCATACTTTTAATGTCTTACTTCCTCATAAATCCATTTTTAAACCATCATAAGATATATTTTGGATATGACATTCATCCAATAACATTCTACATGCAATCCCTATTTCATATTATGAATTCTACCTCCAATTTCATGAGTTGTCATCAAACTTCCAATATAAGAAAAATATTCAATTCTAAGCATGGAAGAAACATTCACTTGAAATTAATGTAATTAAACCACTTGCCTTCGATGTTCTAATTTGATGTTGAAGAATTGAATGTTGATTCTCCTCCCTCTCTCTACAAATTTCTTCCAAAGATGGTGATGGTGGCTAGGGTTTCCTTTTTCGAACTTCTTCCAACTCCCCCTATAACTCCCGTAGCCCTCTAAATTCCCAAATGATGATAATGGATTAGTGGGTTCTTTTATAATATAAAAATAACCTCTAAAATTCATGGGTTTTAATTCCCCTATTTTTGAAATTACCAAACTACCCTTTTGGGTTGCCGATGTGGCTTAAAAATGCTCCGGGATCCAAACTAAACCCCCGACTAGTGTTTTCTGACTATTTCGACCCTTCCGGACACGTTGGTGCACTCAAAATGACCATTCGGATGATAAAAATAAAATTCATTTTTTAATTCAATTAATTATGTTCCTAACGCAGCTGACACGCGCGTCTCAATTAAATTTCCAAATTGCCATATTTCGGTCTCGCGATAATTTAAAATTTCCACTACTCATGAAATTTTAAGTTTTAACATCTTAATCAAATACCAAATCACATCTCTCTAGTATTTATATTTGGATTAATTCTCATTTAATCAATTAATCCTTTAAAATAAAATCAATAAAATTACGGGGTATTACATTTTCAAGATCCCGTCTTCTTTAGAGAGAAAAATTTGTTCGAAAACTCCATTATTGTTCAGCTTTTCACTCAATTTCTTCCTTCTCTAATCATTTATGCCACCGCCTGTGGTTGTGCTCGTCCCTCTTTGTTCTTAGCCCTTCTTACCAAGCTGTTTCATCCATTGCCACTCTACTATGGCTTCTTTAAGTGCCTCAAAGGTTGCCACCCTTGATGCTTGCCAAGCTCCCCTTTATGCCACCTCTGGCGTCGCTAGTATCCCTAGCGCCACTGCCCTGAATGGTTCTCGTCAAGAGCAACTAAGCTTCTACAACCGGTCTCCCATCTTTGGTGAAGATGATGAATTCTATGATGCATGTAAGACTTTCCATTTCTCAGCCAAGTATAACCTTTTACTCTTGGGTGATGAGGATGAGGATTTGTCAAAGTGGCACTTTCTGCCCCCCAAAGGGGACTCTGTATTTTTTGTTGGACCGTGGTGACTTCCCCTATTATTAGATCGATTTCGAGGCACCTGGGGGATCACCAGCCCATTTCGCTGCCTGGCACACACATATCCAGAGCTCTCACGCTCCTACTCTTGTGAAGGTTGGTATTCATCGAGCCTACTGGTTTGGGGAGTTCAAACTTTTTAAGCATAACGTTGCGCTGCATGTATTAGTTTCTAGATGGAACATTATAACTAACACGTTCTTCCCTTCATGGGGAGAGTTCACCATCATGTTGGAGGATGTTTGCGAGCTACTTGGGCTTGATCCCATGGGTGAGTTTTCATACCACGATGAGGCCCTGGATGCCGAAGAGCATGCTGATCGGGATGAGATGGATCGAATATGCCATAGTTGTACAGGTTCTTCGAATAAAGCCACATTTACCCCCCTCATCAATTATTTTTTCGAAGATCCAACGCTGAAGGATGTCACTGCTGCAATGGGCCAAGGTAGAGGTACATCTCTGGAACTACCAGCCTACATTCTTGCGTTGCTTTCACGCTTCTTCCTGACTGGGAGACCTACCGACCAGCCCATGAGGGACCTCATAAATATTTTCATCTATTTAGCCAAGGGTTTCAACCTTCCACTGGCTACCATTTCCTTACGGCCCCTTAACACCTTGCTAGATCGAACTCATATAGACATTGAATGGTCACTGGGTCATTATAACTTGGCTAATTTTACCAACACCATTATCTTGACAGGCTTTCTTTACACCCATTTTGCTGCCATTGCTGCCAAGTATATCTCTCTCCCCGTGAGCCAAGGTATTAAGCCCCCACGCCTCTTATGTTTCCATAAAACACAGAGGCGAAAGGAGACTCCTTTATGCTGAGGTTATACATCGAATCCACTTTTACCCATACTTGGGATTTTTTCCCTTCTATAGCTTCAACGGTCAAATTCATCCCAATTGTAGAAGATCCTTCGCAGGCCGTAGTGCTTGTGTTTAGCCCTGGGTTTCTTCCTTCCTATAATGAATGAGTATACACCTCGAAACCTTACAACCCTAATAGATGTAGTAGGTAGTTTGGGTTTGATTAGGAGTCCCCTCTACCTGTGTTTCAATAAACCCACATAAGGGCCACCTTCGTTGAAGCCTGTACCTTCTACCTTATCGCAGCAGTGCTTGGTGTGACCTATACCATCGATGGGCGAGTCACCCTTCCCAATGCCACTAGGAAGGGGAACGTATCAACATCCTATGCCACCAAGTTCCATTTGGTGCAGCTGAACAGGATTCGTGAGTATGTCCAGAGTCCCCCCCCCCCCTCCCCCCCCAATACCCCCTGGTCCTTTCTTTCTCTGCCTCTGAACTGGGTCTTAAGGGGAACTCCGTTCTTGCAGTTGAGTTTCCTTTGAGTAAAACCATTAAATAACCTCACTAGGAGCTACACACTTATTGCCCGATGATCCCTACTTCCACCCCGAAGCCCAAGGCCATTGTAACTGCCAAATATCTTGCCCCCTCAGCCGAAGCTGCTATTGGTGAAAGGACTTCCCAGCCACTAGCCAAAAATACCAGGAATTCCAAGGGTGGGACATCCTTGAAATCTAAGTCCCAAGACCGGGCTCCTTTGGAGGCATTCCCTATTACCTCTGTTCCTCCTCCTATGTCTGCATAAATGGTTGAGGAATTAAGAAGGCAAGTTCAGGCTGAGGTAGAATGAATAAATGTTGGGTTTCAGTGTCATGTCCCTGTTATTCCTCCTTCGGCTACCTTTTCCCACGGTCGTAGTTGATCCAACTGATCCAACAACAAAGAGGAGAAAAAGTTAGAGGGTACCTCAAGGTGCTGGTGCAACGGGCATGAGGAAGAAAACTTTGGGTACCAAGTCCTAGAAGAAACGGATGCTCGAGATACATCCCACCCCAGCTCCTTCTGTTGCTGCCTCCTCTCCACCTTCACCAGTGGTTATACCTTCTCATTCTCCCTTCGGATCTGAGGTATGTGTGCATGTTTTGTTCTTGTTCCCCTTTTCTTAAGGCAAGCTGCATCTGTTTATTTCTTTGATTACTTTGGTGCAGGGAGTTGATGGAAGGCCTAGTCCCCTTAGTTCCCCCATGAGACATTTCGTGGGGGGCATTTCGGTGTGTTTCAAGCCAATACTACTCCTCCCTATTCCCCCATGATAGGTCTTACCTACTCTCACCATTTTTCCTCCCAACGGGCTAAAGATGCTGCTGCGGGGAGTGCTACCATTGAATCTATTGGAATATCTTCCCAACTAGATACAACTCCCCCGGCTTCTTCTGAATTAGTACCTCAACCCGAGGTTCTTCTGCCCCTTATTCCAACTACATAAAGTTCCCCCGAGGTAACATATTATCTATTACTTGTTAGGTCTGACATCTTTTTTTCTCTCTTCCACCCCTTTTCTTTCTGTTTAACATGCTGAGCTTTTGATATGTTGGGATGCTTTAGATTGAAATGGCATCCTTGTTAGCTGACCTTCTTATTCCCACCGTGGTGACGAGACCCATAACTGCGGTTACCCTTTTTTGGTTCCATAACGAGGGTAAGTAACACTTAGATGTATTCCTTCCTTTTTCCTATATTTGCTCCTTGTGTGTAACACTTGGTTTCGTATTTGCAGATTTCGCCAAGCCTTACCCCACCCTTTTCTCTTAGTGTCTTTTCTCGTGTTCAAGGTTGATGTTGCTGCCCCGCGTGGTAGTTCTTCAGTGCCTGCCCATGCTGGGGAATCTCTTGTAGGTTCCTCGTGTTCTTTCAGTGAAACTCTTTCGTTTCCCTTGGTACCGTTTGTTGCTGAGGGAGCTTTACCGACTATTGAGGCTTCTTCAGTTAGGGGTGCCATTGAGGCCTCCACGGGGGATCCTATTCTCGCTGCTGCTACTGCTGAGGTACTTCGATAATTTTTTTCATTTCTCAGTCTCTCAAACTTCACCTATATTAGTGACTTAAAATAAAAAACACTTGTTAAGGTTTTCCATAAACTCCACCTATATCGGTGACTTTACAACGAAAACACTAATTATGATTTTTCATAAACTCCACCTATGTCGGTGACTTAACAACGAAAACACTTGTTAAGATTTTTCATAAACTCCACCTATATCGGTGACTTAACAACGAAAACCCTTGTTAAGATTTTTCATAAACTCCACCTATATCGGTGACTTAACAACGAAAACACTTGTTAAGATTTTTTATAAACTCCACATAAATCGGTGACTTAACAACGAAAACACTTATTAAGATTTTTAATAAACTCCACCTATATCGGTGACTTAATAACGAAAACACTTATTAAAAATTTTCATAAAACCCACCTATATCGGTGACTTAACAACGAAAACACTTGTTAAGATTTTTCATACACTCCACCTATATTGGTGACTTAACTTGTTAAGATTTTTCATAAACTCCACCTATATCAGTGACTTAACAAAGAAAACACTTGTTAAGATTTTGCATAAACTCCACCTATATCGGTGACTTAACAACGAAAACACTGTTAAGATTTTTCATAAAACTCATTATTTCCTCTAACTGCTCTCAAGTTGCTCAGGAGGATTCTCCACCAGTTCTTTCGCCTACCTTATCAGCCCATTGAGAACCCATTATTTCAGAAGGCTCGAGTCACAACAATCAAGGTTCCACAACCGGTGCTGATGCTGAGAGCAAATTTGGTTGTGAGCTTCCTCTGCCCGACTTGGCTCTTCATGCCTTCTACCTGATGGTGCTTCAGCGTTCTCCTCAGATGCCTTCCTACCATTGCTTAGTAGTTGAGAAACTTATAAACCACCATCCTGAAATGTTCACCGGGGATTGCCTACATTCCAATATCTCTATGATGAGTTATAGTCTTCAAGTCATAGCTACCGTTGTGGTTGAGATTGCCAGTACACTGACCTCAAATGTTACCAGAGCCCTTCTCAACCAATTCCTGGGTCACCTGAAAGAGTTGGGTTGAAATGGCTTTCATTTTGATTGGCTTATTATGCATTTAAAAACATTAAAGAGTCAGCAACTGGAGAGCCAGAGGAAACTGCTCCAAAAACATCAGGAGGATCAATAGGCTGAGGAAGCTAAGTTGGCTGAGTTAGCACCTTTTCTTGAAGCCGTTAACAAAGAGGTGGGGGACCTCAAAGAAGCTCTACATTTGGCCAAGTCGAAGCGAGAGAATCTCCTCATCGAGCGTACACAAGCGCAAACGAGGTTGGATATTTCTATAGATGTCCAACAGTCTTGCAACTTCTTCGAGCCTTCCTGGAGATTTTTTCTCTGCCCCAGATCTTTGGTTCCACTTAGGTCAATGATTTGTTGTAAATATTTTCTTTTCTTCTTTCTATGTAATTTTTGGGCAATAACTCCCAATTTTGTAATGCCCCAAAGTTTATGAATGAAGAAAAATGTATGTTTTCCGATGTCATTTTTTTGTGTTACAACTATTTGTGTACATTATGAAGTTCTATAATTCTTTCATCTCCACTTTAGTTATAATAAAAAGAACTTATATATTCATCATAAAAAGAACTTGTGTATTCACAACAACATCCAGATACATCAGTGGTCCAAACATAATTTCTTAGACATGATAGACTTTCAACCATTTATTGTTAATCTTGAATGGCTTATCTTCTTCCATCCTAGAAATTAAGCAATAACATGAGTCATGAGATTCTTTTACAATGAAAGGTCTTTCCCAATTTGCTGCAAACTTAGGTAGAGGAAGCCCCCTGATGTGTTTCACTAGTGCCTTCAAAATAAGGTTTCCTTCCACTAATTTCCTTGGCCTCACCAGGTTATCATATGCCCTGGAGAGTTGCTTCATGTGCATTTGAAAGTGTTGCATCGAATTATCTCTATGTTCACCCAATGCTTCCAACTGCACATGTTTATTCTGAGGGAGCATGCTACTTCGCAAGGCATATCAAGCAGAGGGAACTTCCAACTCTACTGGGAGAATGGCCTCAACCCCATAGACACGGGACAATGGAGTATACCCTGTGGGCTTTCTCTTAGTTGTTGATAGGACCACAATACAGCTAGTATCTTATCATCCCACGCTCCTGGGAAATCATCCATCGTTTTATCCAAGATATTAACCAAAGTTTTGTTAGTTTCTTCGGCTTGACCATTTCCTTTCGGGTATGCCACCGTTGAGGTATGATGAATAATGGAGTACTTATTCGTGAGCATCGTTACTTCTAAATTGATGAAAGGGGTTCCATTGTCTGACAGGATAACCTTTGGGATCCAAAAACAACAAATGATGTATTCTTTGATGAAGTTTCTCACCACCCCCGCTGTTTACCTTCTCAATGGTATCGCTTCAGCCCACTTTATGAAGCATTTCGTTGCTACTACTGTAGAAGCGGGTCTACCTATAAAAAAGTAAAAAATATTATTTTATTAGAAATACTGAGAAGAAACCCAGGGTCCCGACAGAAACTCATATTGAGCAGGAACCCCCCCGGGGTCCCGGCAGAAACTCATATTGGGCAGGAACCCCCCAGGGTCCCGACCGAAACTCATATTGAGGAGGAGCCATCCCAGGGTCCTGGAAGAAACTCATATTGAGCAGGAACCCCCCTGGGTCCCGACGGAAACTCGTATTAAGAAGGAACCCACCTAGGGTCCCGGCAGAAACGCATAATTGAGAAGGAACCACCCCAGGGTCCCGACAGAAACTCATATTCAGCAGGAACCCCCAGCGCCACTGCAAGGGTCAGCGCCACTGCAAGTATCAGCGCCGATGCAAGTGTCAGCGCCGATGCAAGTGTCAGTGCCACAGAAAGTGTCAGCGCCGCTGCAAGTGTCAGCGCCGCTGCAAGTTTCAGGGCCGCTTCAAGTGTCAGCGCCAATGCAAGTGTTAGCGCCACTGCAAGTTTCAGCACCGTTGCAAGTGTCATCGCCGCTGCAAGGGTCAGCGAGGGTCAGCGTCACTGCGAGCGTCAGCGCCGCTGAAGAAATAACATTCGATAGGTTCCCATGAGGGTCATTGCAGAAGTCCAAGATTGAGAAGTGCCATTGCAAGGGTCAGCGCCGCTGCAAGGGTCAGTGCCACTGCAGGGGTCAGCACCACTACAAGGGTTACTACAACAATGACATTCGAGAGGGTCAGCGCCACTGCAAGGCTAAGTGCCATTACAGGGATCACTCCATTAATGACATTTGAGAGGTGCCTCGTAAGGCTTACCACAGAAATACAAGATTGATAAGTGCCAATGCAAGGGTCAGCGCCTGCAGGGGTCAGCGCCACTGCAAGGTCACCGCAGTAATGACATTCGAGAGGGTCAGCGCCAATGCAAGGCTCAGCGCCACTGCAAGGGTCACTGCAGAAATGTTATTTGAGAAGTGCCATTAAAAGGGTTTCGGCAGAAACTCATATTGAGAAGGAACCCACCCAGAGTGGCCAGGATGAGGGAGTAGCTACCACGAGAAACTCCTCATCATGAGACGTCAGTCTTTAAATGAACAACAGTATTAACACTTTACGTTCTTGTACAGGTTGTCTAGTTGAGCAAGCAGGGCTCAAGCAGGCTAGTTGGGACCTCCCGGGAGTTTTAGCTTGGCGGTTGAGGGATAAGGTATGTTGAGCAAGCTCAACCCCTTAGCACTATAGGATTGAGAGAATACTAGTAGGAGACGCTAGGGTCACCTAGTCCTCACACACCTGACACTTAGTCACAAGTGAAGTGAGCAGCCAAAGGGTCGGCTGCTCACAAGAAAAGAACTATTTATAAAATTATTTTAGAGGAGAGGGTCCTCTAAACCCCTCTCAATAAAAATGATTTTAGAAGGGGGTCCTCGAGACCCCCCTCAAGCTTGCAAATATTTTAGAGGAGGTGGTCCTCGAGACCTCCCCTCAAGTTTACAAAGTTTGTATCAAAGTTATCATTTCAAAAGTTATTTAGCAAATCAGATATTTTGTCTCCATTAGAAGACATATTTGCTTTTGAACTTTAGTCAGTGCCAGGGGCATCTTCCAGAGGGGACAGGTAGACCTGCCTGTAGGTAGGGACAAATAGTACACGGCAGACTTTGTCCCTCACCAACACCTCTAAGTTTTGGTGCCAAAAGTGCCAACCTAGCCTTAGTGCCCAAGTATAAATAGGACCCCTAGGTAAGGTCATAGAAAGATAATAGAAATTGCACTGTTACTTTGCCAAAATATCACCAGACCTACCTAAGTATTCTCTCCCTGCTCATTCTCTTAGTGCTGAGTGCCTTGTTCCTTCACTCCCCACTGACAACCATCACTCTCAGGTGTTTCCCTTGAGAAAATTACTTTTTTTACTGTGAAAGTTCATCTTCTTGCAGGGAGTGAGTTGAAGCTTGAGTTCCATTGTTATCAGAAGGAGAAGTTTTCTTCAGAAGTTGCACCAGGAGACCTTGAAGACCTTGCAGGCAACGTCCATTGGAGTGGGTTACGCCTTACCCTTTCCAGTTATTTATAGACCCCAGTCTCACTACCCTCCTATAACTAGTATCCATATATTCCCCCTCGAAGAAGGGTGTATTTCCCCTACCAGGTCGAATGCCTAAGTGTGAAAAGGATAAGGTGTTGCCAAGGAGTGTAGGTCCACCGATGGGGCGTGGATCATATTTCCATGAAGTTAGAAAGGCTTTCCCTTTTGAACGAACTCAACCGAATCTTTCTCCATTATTGGACAATAGTACCCCAACGTCATCAACTGGGCATACAACTTGGACCCTCCTATGTGAGCTGGATCATGCGCCTGTTTAAGGACTTCGGTCGTTTCTTTGTTCATGATGCAATGCAATAGGCAGCTGAAGTAGCCTCTTAGATAAAGCTACCCCCTTAAATGTAGAACCTCGGGGCCCTTCGTCGGAGTCCCATCGCATCAATATTTTGTGTTGAGGAAACTCCATCTCTGATAAAGTCAATATACGACGGTCTCCAATCAGGTTGAGCTTCCACGAAATGACATTCATCTTCTTCGAAGAATAACTAACATTTATTGCACTTCCGTTGTAGCTCTGTCACATCCTGTTTCATTCTAAGCCCAAAATACCCCTCTCTTTAAATTCTTCGGTAGAGAGGTATCTCAGTTGTCTCGCAGTGCTCTTCATGTGTTCTCTTCAATCTCCGCTCTGATTCTTCTGGGTCGATGCACCTCGACAACCATCCTCCTGTATTCCTAAAGTAAAGGTTTCCTTAATTTATGAAGTATTGGGCTAATTCTCTCAACCCCATTGCTCCTTCCCAAAATTCTAATTGCCCCTTAATCTCTCCCCTCTAGCTTGCCTCCTCCTCTATCGGTAGAATTAACTGTACTACTGAAGGAGTTGTTCTTCATTGGCTCACGACGATAGTTGTATCATTCCTCATTACCATTTTCTGGGTAATGGTGGCATAGGCATCTGGGTGACAGTTCATCGTTCTGGGATGTGTCTTGATCTTGGTCAGATGGAACTAGCAGAGGAGCCTCTGAATGATTGTTCTGTATGGTTCCAGGCTCACGTGTCTCGATGCGTACTCTCCACTCACTTGCTAAACCACCAAATTTGAATCACCTTTAATGCAAAGTGAACGAATCCCCCTTCGAAGAGGCTCTAGAAATAGAAACACCAATGCTTCATATTTCACCTCATTATTAGAACAAGGGAAATCTAATTTGTAGGAAAGGAAAATCTCCTCCATTTCTTTTGAAAGAATAACCCCTGCTACACCTTTCTTTTTCGCCGAAAATCCATCGAACTACATTGTCTATTCCTCATCCATTGCCTCTAGGTAATTGGCCTACAAATATTCTCCCGAAATAATTTTTTTAGGTGGTTCAAACGTTCCCGAGGGAAAGATTGCCAATAGGTCGACGTACGCTTGGCTTTTGATTACTCGAGGAACCACATACTTCAAGTCATATTCAGATAGGATGAGGAACCATTTAGCTACCCTACCAATCGATATAGTTTTTTCTACCAAATACTTAATAGGATCAGAACTAGTTGCAATATAAATTGTAAAAGACATCATATAATGAGTAAGTTTTTGTGCTACAAAGTTAAAGGCTAAACAATGCCTTTCCAAGCTACTATATCTGACTTCTGGCCCATGGATGATTCTGTTGAGGTAGTAGACCGGTCGTTCTTCCCCATCAATCTCCTGTGCCAACAAAGCTCCCATAGACCTCGTGGTGGAGTCGAGGTATAGCTATAATGGTATTCCTTCTTATGGGGGAACCATGATTTATGGTGAAACGAGCAGCTTCTTCAACCAAGCGGAGACTCCTGGTGAACCTCCTCCCACTTAAATTTCATGTTCCCTTGTAATAGTTGTATCAATGGATGTGTCATCTCGGTTAATCCATGTACAAATCTCCTAAGATAGGAGACTTTATCAAGGAAACTCTTCAGCTCCTTTACCGCTCTTTGACTTGGCATCTCCAAGATCGCTCGCTGCTTGTCCTAGCACCCCTTGACAATTAACCACGAAGCCTAGAAATTTCCCACTTGTTACGCCAAAGATGCACTTGTGTGGGTTCATCCTTAATTTATACTTCCTGCATTGGGCAAACACCTTCCTCAAATCGCCCAGATATGACTCCTCCTTCCTTGATTTAATGACCAAATCATCCACATAGAATTCCACAAATTTATGGAAGAAGTCATGGAAAATGGTCATCATTGTTCTCTAGTAAGTATCCCTAGTGTTCTTGAGTCCAAACGGCATTACTCTGTACATGAAATTGCCCAACGAGGTCCTAAATGTCATTTTCTTTGCATCCATGGGGTCCATTTTGATCTGGTTATACCTTAAATACCCATCCATGAAGCTATACATCTCATGACCAGTCATTGCATCTATCAAGTTGTCAATGGAGGGTAGAGGGAACTCATCTTTAGGGCAAGTTCTGTTCAAATCTCTGAAGTCCACATAGATCATTATCTAGTTTTTGTCTTTCTTTCCCACCGGCACAAGGCTAGACAGCCAAAGTGGGTGTTGCATCAATTTAATGAATCCTGCCGCTAATAACCATTGGACTCCGTCCTTAATCTTCAAGTCTATCTCAGGTTTGTACCTTCTCGTTGCTTATTTCATCGGGATGGTTGACCGCATTACGTTCAATTTGTGACAGCTAACTCCCTCATGCAGTCCTTCCATCTCGGTGTATTTCCACGCAAAAACATTTATGAACTCCATAATCAACTTAACCAAAGCCTCTCATTTCTCTTTACTGAGATCTTTCATGATAAAAATAGGCCTGAGATCCTCCTCTTCTTTCAACTACCCCAGTTCTTGTGCCTGCAATTTCGGTTGATCCGCTATGTATTCTGGTTCCTCGGCGACTTCCTCCATAAATTCCTGTATATTGGAGTTATCTATCACCATACATTATCCCCACTGATCCACTAAAATCACTCATATATCGTGTCATCCTCATTGTCAGCTTCTTCAACCGCCTATTCACACCATTATAATTGATATATCACATTTCCTTCTTCGGTAATGACCTTCTTGCACTATCTGTTGGTAGCTTTAGCTCCCTTCCTCTTTTTCTCTCTAGAAGCCTCGGCCACTCTCTTTCCTGAGAACCAGATCAACACGCTTTGTAGTTGGACCTCATATTCCATCGGATCCACTCTGGGCCTCATCCTATCTTTGAGCTGCTTCGAGATGTTTTGGGGCCGAGGGGCCATCGGTGAGCTTCTTTAGCCATCACTTTTGCGCTTCTTATAACCTCTTTATTCTGCTCGTTCAAGGGTCCCATCCTTTATCTGATCGAGGGAACCCATGCTCCCTCCATTCTTCTTATTAGGACCTGACCATTCTCATCCAACTCTGTGTAGAATGTCGCGTCTACTAAGTGATCGTCCTCAATAGCGAAGGGCCTCTTTGTATCCCTAATGGTCACCCTCGTTCCCTTGATATTCGCTTTAGCACATTAGTGGTACGTCGAGGTAACTAGCCCTTAGTTTTGCATCCACACTCTTCCTATTAACATATGGTAGGAAGTTCTACTCTCTATTATGTGGAACTTGATATGGGAACTCAGATATCCCATCATGATCCCAATATTCACGTACCCAATGGATTTGGAAGACTGGTTGTCATATCCTGAAATCACCAAAGGCATAGGGACCAACCTTTCCTCTGAAATATTAGGTGCGTGAAAGGAGTTGATTGGCATAATATTGGTGGAAGCTCCCCCATCCATAAGATTCCTTGCGAAACTAATTTCGTTGACGCGAACGGTCACATACAATGGCCTGTTATGAGGGAATCTTACATCCCTATCTACATCACTAAAAGTTACTTCTGACATAAACCTCCACACCAACTTAGACATGGGTCCCTTCCATCTCAGTGAAGGCACTGCATTCATCCCTGCAATATCATGTATTACTTGGGTTATTTCCAACCTACTCTCTTTTGGTATCCCCACTTGGTTGAAGAACTAGGTGAACTTTGGGGATTTTGTAACTGCAGAGTACTCTAGGACTGGGTCTGCTTCCTCAACTTCAATGTTGTTACATCCTCTATGTCTTTGGCACTTCCCTCATCATAGGCTAGTATTACATTATACATTCCCTTCATACCATCTTCCAAAGCTTCCTCGAACTCTCCCTTCTTCGTAATTGGCTTTCTTTCTTCTCTCTCTTCTTCCTCATTATAGGCCACCACAAAATTGGCCCCATATGCTGGGAGTGGGTTGTTTTTAATGTTTTGCAGAGGGATTTGTAATGTCCCTGCCTTCACATACTTATCTATGATTCTCCTCAGCGTGAAACAACTCTCTATTGGAGCCTGGATCTTTCGATGAATCTGGAAATATTTTGGATCCGCCCTCATCGCCGCATTGGTTTCCCCCACGAGAATTCCCTTTGATTTATAGACCATTCCTTCTTCGACCATTGCGTTGTAACAGATGACAACCTCCTCCACTTTATAAGGAAATAGTGGTGGGTCCTCCCTGTCTCTTCTGAACTTCCTCTTATTGTCCTTCTTCGGTGGCTTGCCCCCATCTGCTCCCTCGTTGTACCCTACTATGGGGGCTGAGACCTCCCCCACACAGGTTGTATCAGCTGCCTAAACATCATGGGCACAACCACTGGATTTGGTCGCACCACTAAGGAGATATTTCTTGCTACCTTTAAGAACGCCGAAAAAGTCCCCTCGCGCGTTTCATTAATGAGATGATAGATGTACTCAGGAAGCAGCCCCTCCGAACAAATCTGCAATAACTTGCATTCTTTGGCCTCCTCCATCACATCGAGGAACCTTTCCCTAAACCTTCGAATGTACGCCACCACTTATTCCCCAGGTCATTTATTCTCCCTCCCCAATTGGGTCAAATTAAACTCATCTTCTGCCAGAAATAATTTCTGGACGAACAAAACATGCATCTCCTCCCATGTAGAAATGCTTTTGGGAGCCAAATAAGAAATGCTCTTTATCCTTCGATTAACGTTATCTTGCGTCGTACTCCTTTCTTAGAAGAATGCCTCCCCAGGAGACTCGCTAAATGTAAGAAGGTAGTTTAGATATGATGGAGGTGTAACCCCTTTTTAAGTATAGTAATGATAAAGTAAATAGTGACACTATTGATTAACCGTAAGACATACAAACACTACTCAATGAAGATAGACTCAGTTTGAACTCACAGATCTCTCGTGTATAACTCAGAATGTAATAATGAACTTAGAAGTAAGCAGCCTAGATACACCTTGGCAGGCAACCAAAACACACCAATCGCCCTCAAGGATCTCTGTGAAGTATTAAAAGCTTCGTAATAAATGACAATGTTGGGTGAGTAAATTCCCTAGTTTGTAATAACTCTCTAGTAATCACTTCTGAACTCTCAAAAAGACCATCCTCTCCTCAGAAGTGTTTGGGGTCCTTAAATAGCCTGCCACACCATCCCCGAGGCAACTCCACCATTAATGCGTGTGAAAGACATCCCTCATACTTTATTTCACAAACATTAAATACCTTATGCACTAGTTGTCTCCACGTCATAAATATTAAATGCCAAGACATGCCTTTTGCCTAACCACTGTGTGTCAGGGGGCTATTGTCATAGAGGTGGCTCACCAATTGTCTGACAGCCCCAAATACCACAGTGGTTTACTCAAGTGCAGGTTTAACATTGCCTAGCTTGTTAGTGACATGAGATAAAATGGATGTGACATTAAGTAGAGGGTTGTTTGGTTCACAACTAAATGCCCGATGGAACTCAAGGTTGCTCCCCCCTGAGGTTCCACAGTTAGGGTCCTTTGGTGTTTTACCTGGTGTATCTAAGATGGTCAGGACAATCCCCAATGATGCCTCACTTCTCAATCCTCCAAACAAAGTCCCTCCAAACTTCCCATGGGGAGGTCGTTCGATAGAGCATGAAAGCTCTCCTAGGCCCTGCGAAGCCTGGTCTCTCGCGAGTACCGTTCAACCTCACACATAATCATTATTCTCGTTACATCATTACAATCGTTATAGCCCATAGTCAGTACAAACAAAAGGTATAATATGGCTAAAAAACACAATAAGCTAAAGTATGAGTTGCCATGCAAGCTGCCTCGCTGAGTTGTCACGCTTGAGCTGCCACGCTGAGCTGACTCGGTTTGTTAATCCCAAACACTGTTGCCGATGGGGGGATTACTCCAAATCTTAGGATTACCTTCAAACCCCCTCTACACAGGTATTGTAAAAGATGACATTCTTGAAATTTCAAATATTTCAGGCATCAATATCCAAGACTTATATGAGAACTTTCAATCAATATGTGAAATTAGGTGTAAAATTTATAAATAATAGAAAATATAGCATTTACAAAGATAAACTGACAGAGTTCCTGGGTGTGCATAAAATTTACAGACACAAACTATAGGATATATTTTTATATATATAAAAATTGGTCTAAAAATAAAAATATTATTTTTACATATATTTTTTTTTTCAATTTCCGCCATTTTTTGGTTGAATGTAGAAATATTTTAAAACTAGATTAATTCTAGGATAAATTTTGATATATATATTAAATTATATATATTTTGAAGAAAAATAGTAAGTTATAAGTTCTGTTAACAGTTTAAAACAATTTGTTTTGTAGATATTTGTTGTTTTTCTATCTTTATCTTTGAGTTTTATTTTTTTATAGAAAATATTATATTTCGATTAAATTTTGAACTGACTTTTTAGAATTTTTTTAATATTATTAAAACTTTTTAAATGTTTTCAATAATACCCATAAAATTTTTGAATTTTTTCTTCAAAGCTAAATATATATATATATATATATATATATATATATTTCGTCATTTAAATCCTCATTTCCATTCAGTTTTTGTTAATTAATCCTATAAATACGTTTTCACTCTACTTTCAACTAATTTGGATAGAGTTTCATGACTATTTGAAGCTAGTGAGGTTCTCAGGTTGGTGTCCATATGATGGTATGCATGAGTAGTTTCGATTTTGATTTTGTGCTGTGGGTATCGATCTGTAAAAATTGGGTGTGTCCTCATACTACAAAGATGAAAAATTATTTAAAAACTCTTGCACACTTATTAAGCTCACTCTCTTTTGTTTGTTTTTTTATAATTATTTTAGACCTCTATATATCTTGATTAGCCTTGGCATCTATCTTACATTAATTTAGTTATAAAAAATTAGATGTTTTTATTGTTTTTACGAAATGATATTTTTATTTTTGTAGCTTTGTTCATTGACTGAGTGTGCATAATAAATTATTAATATTATGAACATATTAATAGTTCATACTGATTATCTAAATATTATTATGGCTCAATACACACATATAGATAATGATGTTTAATCATTTAAAAACATTCGATTTAGAATAAACTAACATCTACATTCATGTTTGTACAATCACAATACGTCTCCATATTTAAGTTTACCATAATATATACCTTTATCTATATGCATCTCTATATCAGAAATGATAAAGGAGAGGTTCTGATAACGACTGGTGATAAAAAAAATGGATGTCATATTTATTGATACTATAATTTCAAAAAAAATTCCAATTTAGTATATCACAATTTTGTTAATTTTATAAATATAAGAATAGGATATAAGGCGCCTGCGCATGTCACGGCTTATATACTAATTAATAGTTAAATAATCAATATGGGGTTTAAGGCTCATTTAATGGGGCATTTATGAGGGAATTTTGAGGGTTAAATGGGAAATTAAATATAGAATGAGTGGGGTACAAGTATTAATGGATTTTTAATGGTACTAGGTATAAACCCGCACGATGCAGGGCGATACTATTTTCATAGTCGTTTTTCTAAAATCATACCTATACCTTATATAGAAATAACTAGTGTTTACACATGAATTTTATTGATGCACGTATACTAATGATTGAGATAGTAAAGATAAAATTAAACTACCAAGCAGGTTTTTAATATACAGTAATAAAATAAACACACACATACACACACACATGTGTGTGTGTATATGTGTGTGTTCTATTATGGCATCCATGCTTTAATGACCTCATATGATCCAATACCGACATCACGCATGAATAAAAAAAATTATATTTCACTTTAAATTAAAAAAATTAAAATTAAAAAAACAAAAACATAACATATTTATTTTTTTATGATTACGCCCATGCTTAAATGGCTCCCATATGATCCAATGCCGACATCACCCATGAATTAAAAAAATTGCTTATATTTCAGTTTAAATTTCACCTTAAATATGAAAATTAAAAAAGAACAAACATAATATATTTATTTTGTATACTAATCGCATGTCTGTGACAGATTAACGAATCATAACTTTTCTAATGTTCAAATCATAATAAATTAATTAGTTTAAATTGGGCTCGGTGGTTAGAGTCATCAAATAATACCTGTTGGTATAAGGTTTAAAATTCTCCAACGAATACCTGATCGTAAACGTGGGGTATAATGGGTTGACTCTCGCACTACATCCTCTTTGTTTAACTTACATGAGTTGGTCCAAATAACTCGTTCATGTAAAGGTTCATGGTTATTAAAAAAATACCATCTAAATCTATACAATTTCAAAACTTTAACAAGTCATTTTTTTTTCTACCTATTTTTTTAAAAAAAAAATTGATGAAATTTTTAAAAAATTATATCTATTTTTATGAACATCCAACTATAATTTTAATAACTAAATAATTTTCATGCAAAAAAAAACTTAATATTTTTAATATTCAGGAATTTTTTTCAAACCTATAAAAAATGCTTTGTAAAACAAATTATATAATATTATCGTATAAAAAGTAGCAAAAAATTATTTTGTAAAAAATTTATAAAAAATTATTTTATTATTAATAAAAAATACCTCGATAGAATTTTCCTGAAACTAAAAAATGTACAATTACTAAATACAATAATATTTGGAATATAAATATGGTACAATTTTAAGATATGTTTGAACACAATATGTTCATAAAAAAAATGTTATTAAAAACTTTAATAAAACTATTTGAGAAACTAAATACATTAAAAACAACAGTTAAAAATGTTACAAAAGTAAAGTTTTTATTAAAAGAATATTACTATAAACCAAAACATAAAAACAATGAGTGTGTGTATATATATATAATAAGTGCTATTTCTTTGATAAAAATAGTATCAATAAAAAGAGGTAATTTTCTCCCCAAGCAAGGAAGACATTTAGATTTTGTTCGACAATCCTGAAATAGCAAATAATGGAAGAAAAAAAAATAAAGAACAAAGTAGAAGGAAAGGGGATAAACATGTTCTATAAAACAATGAAAAGGGAAAACATGGAAAGGAATTGGGCACTTTGTTCAACTAACCTAGAAGCCCAAAGAAAAACAAAAGATTAACCCAATAGGCAACAAAAAAAAACACCACACCAAACACTTATCCCAAAACCAACATGCCAAAAAGGGAGGTCTAAAACACTCAAAACAAACCCAGCCCAACATACTAAAGAGGATTTTATATGAAAGAAGATGAATAACAATCTTTTGAAAAAGAGCAGGCTTCTAGTACAAATTATTTGCACGACAACAGCTAGAGTACAACAGCTATAAGGAAAGACCTGGTCTTCCTTGATATATGGAACTAACCAACTAATTCAATAGACTCCGATTTTCATGTTAGAGCATCCATAGTTATGGGAGGTGATGAAAGGTAATTATAGCAAATGAAAACTTGATTTTACCTTTTTCTTAGGTTAAACCTCTACACTAGTGATTTCAAAAATAACTTCCTACGAACTAATGTTTTTCATGGGAAATATAAATAATATTTCCTATGAATAACATTAGTTCGTCGGAACTTGTTCGTAAGAACCCAAATATATGATAAAAAAATATTATTTACACTTCCTACAAACTTTATTTGTTCGTAGGAATTTCTACTAACTTCAGAAGTTTGTAGGAACCCTTTGAAAATTCAGTAAGCAATTCATATCTTTGGAGAAACACTACAAATCGAGGAATAGAATTTGTTAACTTATTCCCACCACTTTAGACATTCGAGAAAATTGAGAGAGAAATAAAATAAAAGGAATGAATAAATTGTATTGCATACACTTGATATATGTGCACACATAAATACATTTAGTGCAGCTGGAGCGATTATAAGAGCTATCGAGTTTCCCTCCCACACCTTGTAATTTTGTATTTGTAGTTGAAGTTTATACACATGTTGGATTCATTAAATAAAATTAGTTTTTTGAGGCTCATGGGACGTTGTAGAAGCTCTGTGTAATTTATTTTTATTAAAAATTAAAAGTTGTATTCATTTCATTTACTGTAAAAATAGATATTTGTATATTTTTTCTCTCTCCCGGTTTGTAAAAAATACTTTGATTATTAATTAGAAAAGAATCTTTGTATAATATGACAATTTCAATTTGGTTATTTATTTACAAATGTCATTTTATGCTTTTGCAAGTTAAATAGTTTATTATAAATGGTAATTTTTTTAAAAACGTTCAATTTGGCACGCATTTTAAGTATTTTTATTTTTTTAATTTTCACAAGCATTGCAAAAACTTACTATTATATGTTATTTGGACGTGTGTGAAACCACGATATTTCAAATAAACAATTAGTTTTTAGGATAACAGTTCAATTGATAATTATATATTTCATTATTTTGGAATCTTTTACCCCTAGATAAGAATACTTTTTCAAGTCATGGTTAAAAGCATCGCAAGGAAATCAACAAACACATTCATGAAACCAAAATTATCCAATGGGAGAGCTAAATATGCAAAGAGAATAAATATTCATCAATATCAACATCGACATCACACAAAGAAGATACAATATTACATCAATCTAGTCAAGCACAAACAAGGAAGATCAATCAATCAAAGTACAAAACTCATTAATTCATTCAAGATGGGCTTAAAAAATAATTCAAATTCATTAAACAAGCTAACTCACCAACCAATGCTTGATTAAACATTAAAGTTTCATTAATAAAGTCTCTAAAAATAAAAGTGATTAAGCTACAAAGATTAAAAAGAGACCTGGGAGCATTAGGAATAATGTACATTATCACATATCATAAACATGATCAAACTTGTGTCACAAACACTCGCACACGTTCTGAACATTTTTTCTCTTATAAGGATAAATTTTAAAGCACATATAGCCAAAAAGCCTAAGATAGTCAACTACAACCTATCAGATTTGACTAGTGTTTCTTGTAATGTGTCAAGCTAGACTAAAACACTGGGAGTTACGTTTTACTTTCTTGTAACCGGGTAAATTTCATTTGATCTTCTCAATTCATAGTGTCATTCTTGCGAGGAGTTAGGGAAGGCTATAATGACCCTAAACTTTCTTGTTTACAATTTTACAAGGAAGGATGTATTGTCCTTTATTAACAGCGGTTTCAAGGTGTGATAAATCATATTAATGTATTAGTTCCATGATAGTTAACCAAAATAGAGTGAAGTTATTTAAAGTTATTTTAAGCGTAGATGTAGATGAGGTCGAACCATGTAAAAAAATAAGAATGAAAATATCTATTTACCTCTCTCTTATTGATATTTTTATTCAATAAATTTCTCATATGGGTATTGACCCTCCATATTATAATAAAAAGAAGAAAATTTTATTTTTCCATTCATTGCTTTAAAACTCAATTTACCTCCCCTCCAAACACACAACCCTAGTTATTTTCTGACCTCTCATTAAAACATCATCTTTAAAAATATCATTTGAGTCTAAAGATCATGCATGAAATTTTTTTAAGGATAGGATAACTGGTGGGCTTTCCTCCCTCCTTTAAGGGAGTAAATTAGAACTTATATAAAATTAAAATAATGACATTGAAAAAATGTCAAGGCCGTTGAAATATGGAGAACATAAAATTTTTGGAAATAATGGAAGCTGACAAATGATGATTTTCATGAAGAAGATATAAGTAAATTTTAGTTTAATTCCAAAGCTATACGGATTCTTTCCTATGTTGTTGATTAGAATGTTTAATGATATACCCATATATACCCTCGGCTAGGCCGAGGGTTTCCTCCACCCAGACGAGGGCTCAGGCCCAGGATGAGTCTAATGAAAACAGTACCATTACCCCTCAGCATAGCCCAGACAACCCTCGACGGGGGCCGACCCCTCATCATGGCACATACGAGCCTATGAGGGACAGACCCCCCATCATGGACCAGACGACCCTTCAAGGGGCTGACCTCCCATCATGGACCAGACGACCCCTCAAGGGGTCGAACCCTCATCATGGCCCTGGACGACCCTATGAGGGGACGACAGTACGAGGCTCACATCCAGTCGATCTCGATGCCAGCACTAACATTAGCCTCAGCTTGGTATCCTAGGTCGAGGGTGACATCATCATAGGGCGTGACTTGGGAGACGCATGGAACAGTGCACGTGGGACTCATATATCACATGGAATAAACCATTACAACAATATCATCTCCTCACGTGAGGGAATATTATATCATCATTAATTGCAAGTGGCACATCCAGGTGTCAACAGGGGATTGGCTAGATCATCATTCACATGCACCATGCATGCTTGGGGGGAACACTACACCCCCAAGCCCTATATATACTGGTCATCTTCAACCTTGTAAAGGGATCGAGAATTGGAACCCTAGCTAAAACTCTACTTGTACTCACAATAGAGACACAGTGAGCTTATGCGCATTGTATCCAAGGCCATTAATGCCCCTATTTAGTGGATCACACACTCACAGTGGACGTAGGCCTATTTGGATGAACCACTATACATCATTGTCTTATTCCTCTTATACTCATATCCTCCTATACACTTATATACACATATCTCTATGGCTTCCATTGTTATTACTATTTGAGCTCATCATCACTTATCTAGTGGTGCTAAATCTTAGCATCATCAGTTTCGCACCGTCTGTGGGAACGAGAAGATATCTCTTCCTTTATACATCTTGACCTCACCGAAAACTCTGGTGGTGAACCAGTTCTGCCCCTTCGTGTGGAGTTATTTCACTATTGAAAGAGGTCCTTTAAGGTTCTCAAGCTCATTAGTCTTTTGATCATTCAGCTCTCCTTAGCTCAAACATATGGCACCGGAGATGCCACTACCACCACCTCCTCCACCGGATAGTGGAGTAGGACCTAGTTCTAGTCATGCACCACCTCAGTCTAAGATGGATGATGTGGCGGCCGCCCTGAAGTCTTTAGCAGTAAGCCAGCGGATTATGCAGGAGAAATTTATAGCTCTTAGCCAAAACATACTAAGACCACCAGGAGTCTCATTGGAGATGATTACTCCGGCGGTAGCTCCAGGGCAACATGAAGCTTGGGGACCACCCCAGGAACCACGTAAAGATTTTCCACCTCCACAATGACAGAGGGACGTTATTGTCCCCCGACATCTACACCTGGGGAGGTAAGGAAACCCTTGCCCAGAGTACATATATGATGATGTGGAGGTGTTAGAGGCTCCCATAGAATGCAGGGAGCCATATGAGGTCTCCAACAATACTGTATGACCTATCTAGGAGAGAAAAGGGAAGTGTGGAAGGAAAAATACTGATGATCTCCTAAAAGGATCTTCTTTCAATTGTCTGAGCAGGGGGTTGGCTTTTGAGAGGCTGGGCCCAGTAAATGACCTGCGAGAAAAATTATCCCGATCGAGAAGTATTGCGAGGTCCAGGAGGGAGGCAACAGATGGAAGACCCCACGGGGACCGACCCCATGGACGAGATGACGGCGAGGGGGAAGTACACAGCCGACACAGGCCTACCGTAGAAGAACCCTCCGTCCACCTCAAAGATACGGCAGGGGATAGCATCGACCAAGCCGACCCTACGAAGCCCTAGAATGACTCGATCTGAAGGCTGGAGGATAATATTAGTGATATCCTGAGGAGCAGAGACCCCCTTCAAAGAGGATACTCTATAGGCTCACCCTTTGTGGCGAAGATAGTCAACTTCCTAATGCCATATAAATTTAATCCACTTGTGGTCACCCCAACGTATGATGAGAGTACCAACCCTTTCCATTATATTGAGATGTACTAATCAACGGCAGACACATACTCCATCTCAGATGAGATGAGTTGTCGTGCCTTTTTTGGCACTCTGACTGGGGTCGCACATGTTTGGTATATGTCTCTTCCAAATAACTCTATTGAAAGCTTTAAGTAGTTAGCAGACTGGTTTATCCATAACTTTTGCTTTGGAGTGAGGCCACAAAAGACGACCACACACCTGCTCTATGTTAAGTAGGGGAAGAAGAAGAGCCTAAGAGACAACATAGCCAAATTTAACATACAAAAGTTAGAGTTCGAGGATTACGAGGAAAGTATAGCCATGACATACCTCATTGGGGGACTCCAGAAGGGGAAGTTATTATGGAAGCTTTCCGTAGACCCCCTGAAGACGATCGAAGAGTTACTGGCCACAGCAGGAAAGGTGGTGAACGCCGAAGAGGCGATGGATGCAAAATACGAAGATGAAAAAGGAGGCACTAGTGAGGGTAAGTACCAGAAAAAGAATAAAGAGGGGAAGGAGAGGTTAGCAGATGAAAAATTTGCTGATTATACCCCTCTAATGGTCAGCTACGAACACATCCTGAATGAGATAAAGAGTGGTCGATCCCTCAAAAGAGGAATAAAAACATGTGGTGTGAATTTCACCAAGACCATGTCCATGTGACCGATAAGTGTTTTGCTCTGAAAGATGAAATTGAAAAAATGTTAAAAGAAGCAAAGTTAAGGAAATACATTGACAAGAGTGCCTTCAAGAGGGGCCGAAGGGATGGCCCAATGAAAAAGAGACATGATATGTGCAGCGAAGACCCTCCAAATATAAGGGACAACCATTTGGATGATGAGGATGACCCTGACCTCTCACCAAGAGACCACCATGAGCCTATAAAAATACTTAATATGATCTCACTCGGTGTAGGAATGATCTCCGAGGGACTAGCAGGAGGAGGATCAAAGGTTGCCAACAGGAAGGCCCATATAGCTGAAGCCAATGCAGTGATAAAAGCTGTACACTCAACCTCTAAGGAAGCAATGTTAGAAAAGATCAAGAAAGTTGATATAGATACTCTGATAGTGGGATTCTTAAGAATGGACTTCAAAGGCCTCTTAGCCCCGCATGATGACCCTCTCATCATCACTACCAGGGTACACAGGTGTGAGGTGCCGAGGATCCTGGTAGATGGGGGTAGTTCTGCAGATGTGATGTTCTGACTGTGCTTTAAAGCCTTAGGTCTCAGCCGTGCTAGGCTCGTACCATACCATCACCCCTTGATTGGTTTCAGTGGGGAAAAAGTTCATCATCTAGGAGTATATGAGGCCGATGTTAGTGTGTCCATACCCGATCCTCGCCGCGCGGGCGGGTAGCATGGAGGAAAGGATCCTTCGGTCCCGGGCATCCCTCTCGAGAGCGCTTCGGCCGACGTCGTTTGTGGTGTAAAAATGTAGAGAGATTCAAATTCGCCAGTCTATTTTACTCAAAACAGACAAAAGAAAAAAGGGAAGCCACCCCGAACGATGGCATCCAAAGACATACTGGTGCGTGCGAAACCAAGATGATTCGAGAAGGGTTCGGAGGCTTAGTTACGAAATGGGAAGGTGTTAGGCAACCATTCCGCCCTTTCGATCTCTCATGAATATTTGATATTTTCCTTTTGTTCCCCCCTGTGATATGTGTGCATGTGTATATATAGAATGGAGGTAGGAATCCTCGACTTATATCATGGAAAAGATAAAGCGAGTCATCCGTAGGAAGATATAAGAATAGTATTAGAAAAATAAGATTTACGCGATTACCCCTACGTTGATCGTTATAATGGAACGATAACGCATGTGGGGTAATATGTCACTAAGGGAAAGTATATAGAATATAAGAAGATTAGAGTAGATAGAAAGATGAGAGAAAAAGTGGGAAAAAGGACTCGAGTCTCGGGTTTTACCCCGAGATGCCTACGTAGCCTATAAAGTCATCAAAGTACACGTAGTTCACATACAAAATGAGGGGTGGGGTTTATCCCATAAATCCAAATAGGGGATCTCTTATTTGTAAGTGTGTGTGTGTAGAAAAAGTGTTTTAGTTGTGAGAAAAGTGTGGAAAAAGTGTGAGAATCCCTACTTGGAATTTATGAGCAAACCCACTTTTTCTTATTTTTTGGGTTTTATTTATATGAAAATAGGAGATGTGCAATAGTAATAAATAAAAAATATATTAGGGTGTGTGAGATGAGATGATAAAAGTGCTAAGTAAGAAAATAAGTTATTGAGAGTTTAAGAGAACTTAAGAGAAGGTAGAGAAAGTTGGACCTTCTTGAAGATCTTGAGCTTGATTTTGAACGTTGGATAGCAGCCCTTGTGCTTGGATGATGATGGAGACTGGATAATTCACCAAGTTTGATGTAAAGGATGATGAAAAGTGGAAGTAAAAAGGGGATTTGGATGTTGAAATCACGCTTCCTTCGAGAGAGGTTTCTGGGATTCGTTGAGAGAGATTTATATCAGATCTGGCTCCCTTTGCAAATGAGGTGAAGACCTCCTTTTATAGTCCCTGGTGAGTGATGATCGGCATATACCTCTTCCTTCCTATTGGCAGGTGCCAATAGGCAGTGTCTGGAACATGCCATTTGGGAGTGCGCTTCAGGCTTTTTCGAAAAATTTGCCGCTGAGGGCAAGTCGTTGGTCAGAATTACACACGGTACATACCGTTAGAAAGGTAATTCAAATACCTTTGAAAGTTATTTGGACCTCTCCCTCATTCAAGAGTTGACTTTAGGTCAAATATGGTTCGAAATCATTTATCGGTCCATTGGACGGGGAATCGCTCGGACGCAAACGGATCATTCGTCGGCATGGTAAGTCTGAATCACGCACGAGGAAGACCCTTGGAAAGGTTAGGAGATTTACTTGGACATTCAAAAGAGTTTGACCCAATTTGGGGAGTTGACTTCGGTCAACTAAGCCCGGGAAGCATTCGGTGCCCTCCCGGAGTCAAATGGATCGTTCCTCTGTTTGGAAAGTCAGAATCGCACACGGGGCGGACTGTTGGAAAGTGTATTCAGTGCCCTATAAAGATTCATTCAGCCTCGATTGAGATGAAGAGTTGACTTAGGTCAAATAGAGCCCGAGAGTGCCCGGTGGCTTCTTGGTCAGGTTTTAGGACGCAAACGGATCGTTCGTCCGCATGGTAAGTCAGAATTGTGCATGGGGTGGACTGGTGGAAAGGGTATTTCAGTTCCCTTTAAAGATTCATTCAGTCTCGATCGAGATAAAGAGTTTGACTTTTGGGTCAAACTGAGCCGGGGAGTGCCCAATAGCCTCCAGGTCAGTACTCGGGACATGACCTAGGTTTACGGTGATGAAGGGAGGTTCTAGGGACCCAAGCGGAGTTAGGGGTAATAGAATGGGGTGTCTACAGAGACCCTCGATGGGTGAGTTTGGAACAAATGATGACCGTCGAATAGACACCACATGATGCTTTTGAGGGAGTATGATCGATGCAAAGGGTCGAGGCCAATTTTGAGGACCTAAGGAGTGTGTTAGGGATGAATTTAGGTCGATTCTGAGGACATGGAGTAGTTTTGGGGAGGGTGACCAATTCTACGAGTCAAAGCCAAATCTGCGGGCTTAAGGTGATGATTTAATAACCAAGGTAAATTATGACCTAAGTGTGGTGATGACCGAGGATCGAGGTCAATTCTGACCTAACTCAGGTCACGATCCAAGATCGGGGCCAATTTTGACCCAAGAGTGGTGACGATCGAGGACCGAGGTCAATTCTGACCTAACTCAAGTGACGCTCCAAGATCGGGGCCAATTCTGACCCAAGAGTGGTGACGATCGAGGACCGAGGTCAATTCTGACCTAACTCAGGTGAAGATCCAAGACCGGGGAAAATTCTAACCCAAGAGTCGTGATGACCAAGGACCTAGGTCAATTCTGACCTAACTCGGGTGACGATCCAAGATCGGGGCCAATTCTGACCCAAGAGTGGTGATGATCGAGGATCGAGGTCAATTCTGACCAAACTCAGGTGACGATCCAAGACCGGGGTTAATTCTAACCCAAGATTAGTGACGACTGAGGATCGAGGTCAATTCTTACCTAACTTAGGTGACGATCCAAGATCGGGGCCAATTTTGACCCAAGAGTGGTGACGACTGAGGACCGAGGTAAATTCTGACCTAACTCAGGTGACGATCCAAGACTAGGGTCAATTCTGACCCTAGAGTTGTGACGACCGAGGTCAATTCTGACCTAACTCAGGTGACGATCCAAGACCAGGGCCAATTCTGACCCAAGAGTGGTGACTATCGAGGATCGAGGTCAATTCTGACCTAACTCAGGTGACGATCCAAAATTGGGGTCAATTCTGACCCAAGAGTGGTGACGATCGAGGACCGAGGACAATTATGACCTAACTCAGGTGACGATCCAAGATCGGGGCCAATTCTGACCCAAGATTGGTGACGATCGAGGACCAAGGTCAATTCTAACCTAACTCAGGTGAGGATCGAAGACCGGGGCCAATTATGACCCAAGAGTGGTGAAGACCGAGGTCAATTTTGACCTAACTCAGATGACGATCCAATATCGGGGTCAATTCAGACCCAAGTGTGGATAAAGATTGGACTTTGATTCTGTTGGAGAAAGATCTTTGTGGTCTTGATCTGAGCTGGGGAGCTGATAGCTGGGGAAGCTTTTAGGAGACCTCGCAGTGGGAATAACCTATTTTGGGTGCGGTAAGAGAATTCCGCTGGGTAAGTGATCACATGATCCTTAGGGATCCTCCGGAGCTTTGCCGGGGGGAGTTTTCACTTGGTTTTTTAGGATTCCGCTGGGGAAGAGGGGTTTCGCTTTGGGGAACGCGAAGTTTTCTTGGTAAAAAGGCTTTAAATCCATCCTAAGATTTTTGGGAATTTTTCGAGGCTTTCTGGTATTTTTTGGGAATTTTTGTTACGAAATTTAAGGGGGGTGTCGGTCGGCATAGTATGAAGGGTGCCATTCGGCAATGGCACGGACTTTTGGGCTACCTCGGGAAGGCAAGGGGTTAGTGCCGATCGACATGGCGCTTGGCATCCTATAAAAAGGGGGCGAATCCCCCTCGGTTTTTTCATAGCTTCTTTTGCTTTCTCTCTCTCTGTGATTCTTCTGCAAATCGTTCTATCATTCTGATCTTTAAGAAATGGCTGCTTTCGTGAGCACTACAATCCACCGGGACTGGTTGACCGTTGATGACTGGGCGAATGTGGAGTGGAGAGCTAGGGAACCTCTTGCTTTGGGGAGTGAGAACTCCTTTGATTCTTTTGATCCTGTTGCTGATGAGCGAACCTTGCTGCGAGAGCCATCGCGTCATCGCTCTTTGAGAGTGATCCCCGACTGTTATGTAAGTAACCTGACCTTTGGCTTTCTTCTCTTTCTGGTGATTTTTTCTTTCTTGACTTTTGATGAGACTTATCTTTTTGCCTGTCTGATATTTCTTTGAAGAACATGCATGCCCATGGGACAACGGGGCTCAAGGATGTATGGGAGCATCTCCCACCTGTGGTGCGCTGGGTGGTCTCATCAGTGGGTTCTGGGCGGTTGGCATCGATGCTGGATGAGACGCCTCATTCGACAGCGGTCCTGTGCACTTTGAGAGAAAGGTGGTGGGACACTACCCACACCTTTCATTTCGGCTTCGGGGAGATGACTATGACTCCTATAGACGTGCAACAGCTGCTGGGGCTGGATTGTGATGCAGAGCAATAGAGGTGGATCGCTATTTATGGGTGAGACCTGAGACATTGCTTGCGGCATTGGGTGGTGTAGGGAGCATAGTCTATGGGGATTCAATCCGATTGTCCCAGCTGAAGGATGTTCTGCTGAGTGTGACAACCCGCTCTAAATAATAACGGGTGGCCAGCCCTATACTACATAAATCAGGTATCTCAGATGGTACAGTCTCAACATCAATATACAACACTATAATATAAGGCTAACTACCCATAATCATTAAAAGTGAATTGTCAAAAATTTTAAACTTTTTATTTAACAACAACAACAAAACCAATAATGCAATCACAAACAACAATATACATCTAACTATGATGAGTGAAATGTGCAAACTCTAAAGATATATAGAAAAGTACAATACAATGTGCAACAAAGTCTTAATAATGAAATACCCAAATATGTTGTCGGGTAACAGACGATACAATAATCTGAGAATATGAAATATAAAAGTGTTAATCTACAACACTTGAATACTAACTCAATATAAAAACTGAATCCTAATCTAGATATACAAAGATAGGAATCGACTAAGTTAAAATGCCACGACAGTCCGCTATTGTCGCAGCTCCACGAGTCCTAAATGGATAACATCAAAGGCGTCCTAGCGGAGGAGCACTTGAAGTTACAATATATACATGGAGGAGAAAATATAAACGGGTCAGAGCCCGAGTTTGAAAAACGTTTTATAGGAAGTGTATTAAAATGCATAATAATTATAAATGAATTATTACATGATTTAGTTGGAATCGAACTCTCCATAATAATTCAACTCACCTCTCATCTAAAGCGTGCACTAAACGTATGCACGTGATCTCCAAATGGATGTCCGATTCTATTTAGGTAAGAGGATCCTAACTTAACCCAAAAGAAGTATTTAAGTGAAATCATTTAACCTATCTCCCAATACATTTGTTTCCATAATTTATAAGTTATATACATTAACTTTAATGTAATAGTTATAGTTATATTTATAATGTTCATTTGTTGAACATATAAAGTTACATGATCCAATCATGTCCACATCATCACAATACATCAACAATCTCATTTACTAGAATTTTATATTCTAGTGATGCCCATGTAAGGCATGAAACCATATATATAATTATAATATATAAGTTATTAGCATAAAGGGTTAAGGACTAAACTCCTCCCAATTCTCAACACGGGGCTGCGTTTCATGCGTGGGATGTCTCGCCGAAGCAAAATCCAAATAAGGAACCCCCCCCCCCCCCACCGATACACTAATCTTGGCAATGTAGGTCGTTGAGGTCCATTATGCCCTTGATACCCAAGTACAAGAAAAAGCAATAATAACCATCCAACCGAGCTATAACTCGAAGGTCACAGGCTCACATGCTATCATCTTCCAGCAGCCCATATACGTAGCAAACTGGAGCCACCTGGTGGGGTTCAACGACACCCACTTCATGATCAACTCACGCACACAACGTCCGGGAAGCGGTCATAGCTCCTAACCAGCAAGTGAGAGAAACACATACCCACGTCCTCTCACCCCCAAAATAAATAAATGTATATATATATATATATATATATATATATATATGTCATTTGCTGACCACCATGGATGACTATAAAGTGGGGAATATCCACATCCTGCTTTTCTAGTCAGAATGCTCACCCTCTACGCACGAAACTTCCCAATGATAGCAAGGAGGGGGTATGCTTAACATGTATATAAACCATCATATAAGGTATTCATACATCCCACATAATAAAGATATACCATTGTGTAAGGTATACCTGCAACAACATATTCATTTTCATTATACGCTCTGAGGCGCAATTTGATCAATATCATTGTTTAGTATATCTCTCTCATAATACACCAATCGTCAATACTCACACATTTACCCCACTTAATATACTCTATACTACTTCTCATTTGAAGCTCACATGTCGCTTCTATTATGAATTGTCTCTCAATTATATTTAAGTTAAGGATATTCTTTTATCCCAATACACCTCAATTAGCATTTCTCATTGCGTGAGATATCTCCCAAATCAATCATCAATAAGGATATTTCTATATCCGTATGCATATCAAATAGAATTAATGATTCTCCATCCATTATAGGCTTCAATTCAGTTTATGAACCTCTTTAAAGTTATCCCATTTGGGATTGGATTCTAAAATGCATTATCACTAATTAACATTGTTCTATATGAATTTATAATTATCTCCCAATAGAGTCTCCAATCAAAGTGGGCTTCCCCACTTAGGAAATACCATAATATCTTATCTTTTTTTCCTCAAATTTAGTCAATATGACTCCAATAATTTCTTATAAGAGAGAAATCACTAAAAGTCTCCAAAACATACTCCAAATAACTCCTATAGAGATTCCCAATCGATAACCTTAAACGTAGGGGGATGAAATTCTTACCAGAAAAACATCTCCAAAATTTTCCTATTTCTGAATCAATTCGGCCCATCCGAATCGATTCGGCTCCCAAAATAGAATCGATTTGGCCCATCCGAATTGATTCGGTCCAAAGGACCAAGGAGTCTGCTACATACTAAATCTATTCGCAAAGGGTGAATCGATTTGGCCCTAAAGACCTGGGCAATCTACAACAGATCGAATCGATTCGGTAGGGGTGAATCGATTCGGCAAGTGCAACAAGCTACGAAATGGGTTGTTTTATTCTTAACCCAAATTACCCAAAAATCATTTTAATCATCTTCCAACTATTGATCCAACCCAATCACAAATATAACATTAATATTCATCCAAGAACACATATAAACCAATTTCTAACCTTAAAATTCATTTATACACTACAAATCTAAGGTTTTCCCAAAAGTTAGGTTTTGTTAAACTAAACCTAAAACCCATAAATTCAATCCGCAAATCATGCAATAATTAATACACAACAATTATTTAGCAAGTTTAATCACTTACCTCGGGTTCGTAGGGTCTGAATCCGCCTTGAGATCGCGTATTGGCCGGAAATCTCCACTTTCTTTCCCTTTTTCCCTTCCTTTTCTTCTTCTTTCTTATTATCTCTTTCTTTCTTTCTACTTCTCTTTCTCTCTTTGGAGAAATATCTCCCGTAGGCTAATTTAGCCTAACTCCCAAAATACACATCTTTAAATGATAATACACACTTTAAATGACTCGGTGACTTTAATTCGAGTCAAACGGTCCTAATTTATTTTGGAACCTGAATAGACCCCAAGTACAATCATTTCGACTTTCTCGACCCTTCCGGACACAATGGTACCCTCAGAATTGCCATTTGAGACTCTTTCTAACGACTCTAAATTTTGACCTCGATTGCCAATTTAATTATTTCTCCAATAAAATATTATTTATTTCTCCCAAAATAAATAAATTGTTGTCTCCAAGACCTCGGGTTGTTACACTGAGCTGGGTGATTGATGTGGAGGACGGGCAACAAGTGAGGCAGATGGACCGATTATTCATTTTGCTGGTATTGGGAGGTTACATGGTGGCGTCGAGCGGCGACGTTGTTCATTTATGGTTTCTGCCGTACCTGAGGATGTTTTCGAGCATCCCTTTCTATGATTGGGGGAGTCTGACCTTAGCGACCCTTTACTTTTCTCTGGATGCATTCAGCCGGTGCTACCGGCAGACTTTTACTAGGCCCACGTACCTTCTTGAGGAATTCTTCAGTTTGTGTATTTCTTTTCATGCATTCGCATTTTCCTTATGTGTCTCTTTTTGCTTGTGAATTCATACATGGTTCTATGCGGTGATTGGGTGTAATACCCCAGTGATTTCTTTGAAGGAAGACACTGTTGGGGACTTCTGCCGATTGTATCGATGGCGTAAGGCCAATCGACAATCGAAGGGATCTCTTTCCCTGGAGGCGGTGCGTCAGGTCTTAAATGACCCGAACAGTGGTAGGGTAAGACTCTTTCCATTTCAATCTTGGTGTTTGCTCCTTCTGATCTTGTATTCATTTATGCTTGCTCGGAGATTTTCAGGTGACCTTTTACCCATGGGGATAGCTATTCAGGATGCGGGGGCAACCAGGGTGAACGTGTGGATGAGGCGTTTGCTAGCGCATGAGTTTGGCCATTCCTGGTACCTCGGGTAGAGGGTGGTTCGTTAGATGGCTGAGGAGGAGGTGGTGGTGCCACTCGTACAGCCTCCTACGTCTATGAGGCGGGAGCGACTCCTGTCGGAGGATGAGAGGATCGCGGCGATGATTGGCAAGTCCTATTTACTATATACCGATACGACTGCGCCGTATGACTATATGCATTTTGTGATGAGCTAGTTGATGGCACCCATCATATATGATGCGCTGACCTTCCCTCCGACGGGTTCGAGTCGGACGGTGTAATCTTCCCACAACGATGGTGGTCCGTCGCATCTGTAGCGACGACGACCTTCGAGGTTCCTTTTGTGCGGTTGCACACTCCTTCATACAACATTCGGCGAGATGATGGAGGGATGGTGCCTATGCTGCACTGTCCGCATGCGATGGATCCGGAAGAGTTGGTTTTGGCAGAGGAGGTCCTTCGACCTGCGATATACCTTTCTATTCCTCTCTTTCTTTCTTTTCTACTTTGTTCATTTTTGCTTTGATATTGATTTGGCCTTTCCTTGCAGCAAGTTCGGGTGTCGATCACTTGGCTAAGGGACATTAGAGACTAGATATCTTCGACTATTGCCCATATTCGGGATGCGATTCCTATTCCTTCTTGCTTGGTATCGTCTGCCTCATATAGAGAGGACTCGGGTTTGGGTAGTGGTGGTGCGTCGTCTCGCCGTAGGGGGAAGAGAGAGAAAGAATGTGGGTTCGGGCTGAGTCCCATTATTTTTGCTTTTTTCATTTCCTGCAAAGATGATGTAACACATAAAATAAGTATATGCAATGCAATGTAGTTTTTTTATTTATCTTTTATTTTAATGATGAATGAATGCATGCACATGCGCATTTTACTTTACTGCTGAGACCGTAAAAAGGAATATTTTTTTGGAATTTTTTTGAAGGAAAATTTTTAATTAAGAAGGAAAATTATATAAGGAGAAAAAAAGGATTCTTGAAATTCTCTTGAGAATATTAATTTATTTTTATTGACTTTTCTGATTTGACAAAAGAGGAAAAAAAAGGAAATTTCTAAAAATGGGGGGTTGCCGATCAGCAAGCACCCTGACCTGCCTATCGGCAGTTCAGTCCAGCCCCATTAATTCAAAGCTTTGAATGGTACCCTCTTCAGCCTTTGGTACCTTGTGGGGTATGATTCCCTCCAATTTCTACAAGGATTGTGTCTCTTGTGAGGATTTTCAAGTATAAAAAGGGTAAGAGTGGAGTGTTTTCATCACACCTTTGCATTCTTACCTACTTGCCCACCATCTCTTAGCCTTTCAAGATGGATCTCCCTGGTAGCATTAAGTTTGCCAACTACCTCAAAGCCTTGGAAGCTATGTGCTCTTATAATGTCGACTACGATCCTTTCAACATGTGTCGAGTCACCTTGTGGCGCAATCGGCCTATTGAGTGGAATATGCTGATGGCGGTGGTACAATTATAGTACCCCAAAGACCATGTATTTCGCTTTGGGTTGGAAGAAGTTTTTCCTACCTACGAGGAATTTTCTGGCATACTAGGTGTAAATCCCAGTGTTGCTGTGGCTTTGCCAGAATTTTCCCATTCGCTTAAGGATTTGTTGGCTGGGCTTCTTCATATTTCGCCTTTGGAGGCTAGATCATTGGTTACTGGAGGAATGATCTCCCTCCCGGTGGTGTTGCGGTCCATGCATTTGCGGGAAGTAGGTGATGCTGGTTATGCTGGAGCCGGTGTTCTGGGTCTGGTTTTAAAATTATTACTGGTGAGTGGGGAATTTCAAGTGGACCCACAACTTGCATCCATTACTTCATGGATGTCATACCATCGCAATCCCGCGGCGGTGATATTCGCGGAGACTCTGAATGGCCTGGATGCTTGGAGAGAAGGTCGTTCTGACTTTTTGAGGGGTATCCCTATGATGTTATTTATGTGGTTGTTTGAAAGATTCCTCTTGTCGACTCCTCAAGAATATCCCTTGTCGGTCGTACCCAACTTCTTTTCGCGCTACTTCATCCGCGTTGGCCTATATGTTGAGAACTGGGAGAATTGGCTTATGGAGCATGGGGCTTGTGGTCTGTATTATTCAGTGCCTTGGTGGGGACAGTTGCAGCCTGTTCTGGAGCTAGGAGAGTATTCATATGTGTGGCTGGTTGGTCTCAGAAAATACCTCTTTTTATTTCCCTTGGCGGCTTTTGCGCTAATTCGGTTGGGCACAGGTCGTGCCCCCTCAGACCTCAAACTTCTTTCCGGTAGAAGATTTGATTGATCGCCTGCGTCTGTTGCTTGGGTCTGTGTGGGAAAATTGGCGTCCGTCGACCCGTCCCTCTTAGTCTGTCGGGAAGGTTTTCCATGTCCCCAAAGATTATATGAAGTGGTTGTGGAGGAAACTAGTCAGCAAGATGTTGGCAGTGGAGACTGGACAAAGATGGTTTGTTTTATCTAACTCCATAGAAGGGGCGTTGTGATCTTTTCGAATATGGTTAAGGCTCATCGATCCATGGAATGCTTACGACACTCTATTCAGGCAGGGGAAACTTGGGGTCCTCAGGACGTAGATGATGAGGGTGCAGGCTCCTCTGATAGATGTGGGTAGGACTCCTGGGGAGTTTATTTATGTAATAGGGAATGTATGTGGGGGTTTTATTTAGATTTTTATGGTATTAGGTGGGGAAGGGAGTTATCCGTTCCTTTTCTTATGTAATCCGTACTGTAATTTCTTATTAATGAAATAAATAAGTTTCTGATCATCCAGCTATACCTTTCGATGAATTTTGTATTTTGAATTATCAATACTGATCGCTAAGCATATATAATCCTTTTGTTCAAATAATTTTACAATGAACCGTCGTTCTCGGAGGTAAGAAAAGAATAGTATTTTGTGAAATAGAAAGGGGCCGCATTCATGTGAGGTGAATGAGTTGCCTACATACCTCTGTTTTTGTTTTTTTTGAAAATGTTTTAAAATAGTTTTTGTAGAGGATCAGGCCCACGTAGTTCTGGGTAGAGGGAAATGAAGAGTTTTGTTTTAGAATAGAAGGGGGATTAGAAGAGTCGTAGCGCGCCGAGATTTCGGACCAAGGGTAGAATTTCTTGAGATGGTCCAGGTTGACTGGACGAGCCATCTCCTCCCCATCCAGGTCACTGAGAATGGCAGCACCGCCGAATAAGATTTTCTTCACAATGTAGGGGCCGCTCCAATTGGGCTTGAATTTCCCTCTGGGGTCCCAAATGGGTTCTATTATCTCCTTGAGGGATAAATCCCCCTCCCGGACACCGCGGTCCATGACTTTCTTATTAAATGACCGCGCTATTTGGTGATGGTACCCCTGTATGTGGTAAAGAGCTTTTAATCTTCTTTCATGTAGGAGGGCTAGCTCATCAAGACGGCTTTGCCACCAGTCTTCTTCACTAACTTTGCTTTCGAGCATGACGCGTAGACAGGATATTTCTATCTCCACAGGTAGGACTGCTTCCATGCCGTAGATCAGGGAGTAAGGGGTAGCCCCAATATAAGTTTGGATTGAGGTTCGATAGCCTCAGAGGGCATATGGGATCCGGTCGGCCAATCCCTACAACTTTCAGTCATCTTGCTAATGATGGCTTTGAGGTTCTTGTTGGCGTCTTCAACAGCACCATTAGTCTGAGGTCGGTAGGGACAAGATTTGTGTCTTTGAATCCCGTACTCATTGACTACTTCTGTGACTTATGCTTCAAAATTCAACCCATTATCTGATACCAGCTCGTGCGGGACCCCATATCGTCAGATGACATTTTTCTTGAGAAATTTGTCAACTTTCTTGGCATTCAATACCGCGTATGACTCAGCCTCGACCCATTTGGTGAAGAAATCGATGGTAACCAGTATGAACTCATGTCCATTTGAAGCCTTTGGTGTAACCTTCCCTATGATGTCGATACCCCAGGTGGAGAAAAACTAGGGAGAGGTCATGTTTTATAATTCTCGCGGAGGCAAGTGTTGAAGATTGGAGAATTATTAGCATTTGAGGCACCTCCGGACATAGGCAGTGAAATCTTAGAGCATGGTGGTCCAGTAGTAGCCCTGTCGGATGATCTTCTTGGTGAGCATGTGACCATTTATGCGGGGTCCGAATTCCTCGCTGTGGATATTCTGCATTATTTTCTTAATCTCATCCCCTGTGATGCAGTGTAGATGAGTTCCATTAAAATTCCTCTTGAGTAGAGCCTTATGACAGATGATGTACTAGGCGTCCAGTCTTCGGAGGGTCATTCGATCTTGCTTATTGGAACCCTCGGCATACCTGCGATGTTTGAGTAGGCACCAGATATCATTGTACCAACAATCGGCTAGTTTGGGATCTTTAGTGGAGACAAGCTCAATATGGTAGTAATGGGTCAGTTTGTCTTGCTTTTGAACTAGGAATGGGGGTCATTGTTATTACTTCGGGCATGTCGACCATGGAGGCCAAAGGGGTGAGAGCATCGGCTAGGTTATTATTGGCTTGGGGTAGGTAATGGAAGGTGATATTTCGGAATCAGGAGGCTAACTCTTCTAATTGGGCATGAAAGGGTTGGAGCTTTTCGTCCTTAACTTTCCACTTTCTGAGCACTTGACTAATGATAAGAACAGAATCCCCATAGACATCAAGGTATTTAATACCTTTCTCGAGAGCAACCTTGAGGCCCACTATGCATGCCTCGTATTCCATCATGTTGTTGGTGCAAGGGAAATCCAATTTTGTGGCGATGGGAGCGTGGGAGTCATCTGGGGCGATCAGGAGTATCCCAATGCCATATCCCTTTTTATTGGAAGCGCCATCAAAGAACATTTTCCATCGAAGGCGATCTTGAGTGGTGCAGAGGATATTTTCATCTGGGAATTCGGAGATCTGGACATCTGCATCGTCTATGGGATAATCGGTGAGGTAGTCAGAGATGTCTCTTCCTTTAATGGCTTTCTGTGTGACGTACACGATGTCAAACTCCATTAGGAGCATTAACCATCGAGACATTCGACTGGATAAGGCTGGTTTCTCAAGCAGGTATTTGATGGGATCCATTCGGGATACAAGTTTGATGGATAAGGCAAGCATAAGTGTCGTAACTTTTGGGTGACCCAGACAAGAGTGACATATGCCTTTCTAAAGCAGGGTAGTTAACCTCATACTCGGACAATTTATGACTGGCATAATAGATGGCTCTTTCTCTTCGGGAGTCCTCAAGGTATTGGTCTAGCAAATCCCTAGTTGCAGTGTCGGTTATGGTTAGGTATAGGAGTAAAGGGAGACCAGACAGTGGTGGCATGAGAACTGGAGGTTGGGTTAGGTATTGTTTGATTCGGTCAAAATATTCTTAGAAGGCCTCATTCCAAACCTTGGTTGAATATTTTTAGAGGAGTTTGCAGATCGGTTCACAGATGGAGGTTAGCTGGCTGATAAATCGGCTGATATATTGTAATTTCCTAAGAAAACCTCAAACTTCTTCTCTCTTCAGGGAGGTGACATCTCAAGTATGGCCTTCAGCTTTGCAACATCTGCTTCTATCCCATTTTCACTAACCATGAATCCCAAGAGTTTTCCCTTTGTATCGCCGAAGACACACTTCTGTGGATTAAGTTGCATTTGATACCGTCGCAGTCGTTCGAAGAACTTTCGGAGAGCGGGAACATGACCTTCTCTAGTTTTGGACTTGATAATCATATCATCCACATAAACCTCGACCTCCTTGTGGATCAGATCGTGCAGGATGGTTTTGGTAGCCCTTTGGTAGGTAGCCCCAGCATTCTTGAGACCAAATGGCATGACGGTGCAGCAAAAGGTTCCCCATGGGGTGATGAATGTGTTTTTTCTTGGTGGTCGAGGTGGATCTTGATTTGGTTGTATCCGGCAAAACCCGTCAACAAATGACTTGAGACTATGACTGGCTGTGCTGTCCACGATCATGTCGATATTGGGTAGCGGATAATCATACTTTGGAGAAGCGTTATTTAAATCTTGGTAGTCTACACACATTCGAACCTTCCCTCCTGATTTTGGAACAGGCACAATGTTGGCTAGCCATGTGGGATATTCGATCACCCGAATGAAACCCACATTTAACTGTTTGACCACCTCTTATTTGACCTTGAGCGACCATTCGGTGCAGAGTTTTCTCAATTTTTGTTTAACTGGCTTGTAATATGGGAGAGTGGGGATCTCGTGCTGAGCTATTTCAGGATCAATGTCGGGCATATCATCATAGGACCATGCAAAGAGATCTACGATCTCCTTCAGCAATTCTTCGAGTTGTGCGCGCTCATGCTCGTCAAGGGTGACCCCTATCCTAATCTCGCGCAGTTGGCTACTAGAACCGAGATTAATAACAACAGTCGCTTCTTTATTAACTTGAACTCGGTTATGTTTTTTATTATTAAGCTTATTTAGATCAGTTAAGAATTGTTCATTTGCAAAATCATCATCATCAAAAGTTTGATTAGAATCCAAGCAGTTAATATAAGGCACAACAAGATACTCAAAATCTTCATTTATTTCATTGATAGGAAAAACACCATTGAGAACCTCATCAAAAGAGGTCTCGATTACATTTGAGCAAGGATAGACAACAGAAGAAGAAATAGGGTAAACATTGGGGTTAGGGGAAATTTCAAGGCGTAGAACACTACACCAAATCTGCCCATTTGTCAAGGTCATTGACCTTGACAAATTCACCTTGTCAAGGTCAATGACCGTGACATTTCGAGGCGAGACAACTTTTTTTGTCCCGGTCGTGTCACGGTCATTGACCTTGACAAAAAACTCACGTTTTGTGTCACAGTCGTGTCAAGGTCAATGACCATGACACGTTTATCACGGTTATAAACCGTGACATAACCGTGACCCCAATGGTCACGGTCAATGACCGTGACAATTCTGGGCAGAATTTAAAAAAAATCTGCTGGGCAGTATGGCCACCGCCAGTGCCTAGAAGTATATTTGTACCTGTTATAGCAACATTTTACCTGTTCCAAACATCATATATCCAACACAAACTAAAGATAATGCAAATATATATTCATGACGATATAATCCAAATATTCAAAGTAAAAACAATATACATGACGATATAATCCAAATTTAATTAAAATGGACAAACTTAAAAATAATGTTACTACACTTGGATAAAACTGAAGAGGTGAGTAGGCCACACGACATACGAATTGACGCACCCACTAATATACGTCGTGCCGCATTGTTCGCGCAACCACAATAGGGAGTTCTCCTTCCCGGGTATGACATGCGTGACGAGCACCCTGGACCCCATCTCTTGAAGCACACGTCCATGGACTATTCCACCCTCGACGATATTCGGGTCCCTCAACCCCCGCCCTATCCGCTGGCCATCAAATACGTCCAATATGAACACGCTCGGCCAACCAATTGTCGACAATGGTCTGTTGGAGGGCATCAAATAGGGAAGTGGATCGTCGAAGTACGAACGTGTCAGTGATGAAGCAGCGAGGTCCACATCCTCGTCATCCTACGCCTCGTCCTCCCGCACCTCCTCCCCCACCGCCTTCTCCTTCCCTTTGCCTTTCCCTTTACGGTCTCCACCCAACGTACGCTTCATGAATGCGTACATATCTTGGACCGTCGCCTCCAAACCGAACAGCTTCGCATCGTGTGAATCCACCGTTCGAGCCAAACCGGTGTCGCTCGTCTCCAATCCGATGATCCTCTATTTGGCCACCCGCGAGCTCACTCCCCTTGTCCTCCCTTTACGATCAGAGCCAAGCACTTGGCTAAGTGCGTCTGTGGACAAAGTTGCCTTGTCGGCATCAGACTGCGACTCATGCACTTCCTTAAGCTTTGCCTGAAACGACAAAAAGCACATGATTAGTAAAATAAGTAAACTAAAAAATTATAACGTAATTAACAATAATTAAACTGTCGGATTACTTACAATCGTGGCCGCGACGCTCGGGGACACCTCCTTGTCCTTCCCCTTCTTCGTCTGAAGAGCCACATAAGTATCGAGCCTATGTGGCTTACCTCCTGGCCCACTCCCTACCCCCTGAAATAAAATAGAGTAAAGTAAAATTAGTAAAATTAGTAAAATTAATATCCAATAATATATTTCTGTAGTTATAGATAAATTAAATCTTACCTGTATCCTATGCTCCACCTCAGCGTAAGAGGTCCGGCCGGAGTAGTGCACGTCCGTCTTTTTATCCCGATTTTCCCTCCCCGATTGGCGAGATGCCAATTGTTGATCCTCGATCTCATTGTCAATGAACTTTTGCCATTGTGCCAATGAGATCGGCTCCTTGGGCGGGATGGATCCGCGCCATTGTAAAATGGACTCTCGTGTTTTTCCAAAGTACCGTGACCGCATATTTTTCTTCCATGTCTTGTGTTGCTCCCTCAACTGCTCCAAGACGGAATTGCGTAGCTTTGGATCCAAGTTGAATTGTTCCTTTCCAACAAATACAATGTTAGTTGCGAATAAATATAAATATAAATATAAATTGAAATATTCATATAAATATTACCTGTAGTGCCGCCCAAACTGCTAACTTGAGCTCATACGGCACCTCCTTCCAACTCATAAACCCCGAGCCGATGACCGTCTTTAGCAGCTCGAGGGATCTCGCTAAAAGCTCCGACTTGTTTTCGACGGTAATCCCAAATTTTCCATATTTGGGGAGCCTAGCGGCGGAGGAGCCCTCGTCGCCTTCGCTACCACCGAACCCAGACAACATCATCATAAACAGCATCATCATCTTCGCCTTAACATCTGAAGGAGACATTTTTGCTGTAAAAAAAATGTTATTAGTACAGATAAAAAAAAAATGTTAATAATACACATTTCGTTTTACCTAATTGAATTAATTGAATTAATAGTACAGATAAAAAAATGTTCCATCTATATTATAACGTTTGTGTAAGTTCCGTCAATACCATTTCGTTTCAATTTTGTAATATTATGTTTTTTCCAAATATTTAAAGAGTTATTAAATGGGTGCCCCACCCCCACCCACCGCCACACACACACGCACACCTACGCACCTACGCACACACACACACACACACACACCCCACCCCCACCCCTACCCACCCCACCCCTACATATATGTTAGTTGATGCCATTATATTTTTACCCTAATTAGATTCTATGGTTATCTCAATATATATTTTAAGTTCGTATTCATTTGTGATGTTCAAGTAGTTTGAAATGTTGGAATTATATACTATTACTTTGACCGTTAGTTTGTGCACCAACTAAATTGAACATCACACACACACCACCCCACCCCACCCCCTGCCCCCTCCACCACCCCCTCCCCCACCACACACCACCACACACACACCCCACCCCACCCCACCCCCTACAAGTCTAAGGATGTTCTTGATTAAACATGGGAAATCTCATATCGTTTGCAAAAGGTTCATAGATTCTTAATCCCTAGGGTTATGGATATTAAATTTCTTTCACAATCATTGTGTGAATAGGTATGAGATCATAATTTGGAGGAATTCACGTCCAAGAAATAATTTGGATTGTGATACCCCTTGATAGACTTATATGTTTTGTTTACCCGACCGATGAACTATTTTATAATCCTATAGAATTAAGTTTTAGAATCAAGGAATTGATCAGATATTCATTAAAATCGGTTAGTAGAAAATTTATTTAACCAAGAGGGTATCGAAAACATAACGTGGGGAATCATAATATACCATAATCAACTTTAATAATAAGAACACATTCTTTCGAGTGATTTATAAATAATTAAATTTGAGTGCAATCATGATTATTTAGTGGAATGAATCGTGATTAAATAAATAAAGGATATAAATTAGACGATTATAAATGGGATTTCCTAGTATTTACTTTGAATCCAGTTTATTTATTTATCTTTGGTCCCTAGTATAGTCATTGCCCAAGTAGTAGGAGCGAAACTCTATAAAACCCTAGTTTAGCTAAAGCCCGTGAATTATACCTATATATATTGTGTAAGCGAGGATTTTAGCATAAGAATCAATTGTGGAGGGTTAGAGAGGGAGTGAAAAAAATTATACGTATTCACACACACACACACACCCCACCCCACCAAGGGCGGACCTAGGTGGTCCCGAGAGTGGACGGCCGCCCACCCCTTGTTTTCGGAAATTTTTGTACAGGTATGCGCAAACAAAATAATATTGGGGCTTATGTGTAAACTCTAGGATCGAAAGGTGTATCTGTTTGTTAGTGTTTTAAAGCTAAGGGGCAGAGTATGTAATTTATTATACTTAAATAGAAAAACACGGAAGAAACATTTTACCAAAACCCTAAACAGAAGAGTAGAAGTACCAGGAAGAGAATGTTTTTCAGGTAAGTTATTTGTTAAGTATATAAAACTTTTTTATTCAAATGTTTAATTTTTTTAAATTAAATGTTAAAAAGTATTTTTGTATTCCTTCAAAGGTTTAAATCATTCAATGTTAGGAGTATTTTTGTGTTCATTTTTAAATATTTAGGAAACTAACACTATTCAATGTTAGGAGTATTTTTTTCTCAAATCTTTAAATGTTAGAAATATTTAGTGGTATGTTAGAAATATGGGTTATTGTATTTTTGTGTTCAATATTTAGGGGTATCGTATTTAAGGGCAATGTTAGGAATATTTAGGAGAATTTTCAAATTTCAGTGTTATTTTTTCAGTTAATTTTCAATATTGAAGTATAATTTTCTTATAATTTCAATGTTAATCCTAAAAAAATTGCCTTTGGGGCTACCGCCCCTGAACCCCTACATTGCTCGAAAAATTTCGCACCCCCTTACTAAAAATCCTGGGTCCGCCACTGCACCCCACCCCACCCCCTGCCCCCCTCCACCACCCCCTCCCCCACCACACACCACCACACACACACACACACCCCACCCCACCCCCTGCCCCCCTCCACCACCCCCTCCCCCACTACACACCACCACACACACACACACACACCCCACCCTACCCCACCCCCTGCCCCCTCCACCACCCCCTCCCCCAAAACACACCACACACACACACACACACCGCACCCCACCCCACCCCCTGCCCCCTCCACCACCCTGACCCACCCCGACCCACCCCCTGCCCCCTCCACCACCCCCTCCCCCACCCTGCCCCACCCCCCACACACGCACACACATACACACATATATATATACACATACACACATAAATATACAAACAAATATATATATATATATATATATATATATATATATATATATATATATATATATATATATATATATATATATAATGGAAGAGACAGAGAGAGAGAGAGAGAGAGAGAGAGAGAGAGAGAGAGAGAGCAGCATCGAGTCGAGAGAGAGAGAGAGGGAGGGAACGGTGGGAGGGAAAAAAGAAGGGGGAAAGGGTTTTTGCTGGAAAAGTTGTCACGGTCGTGTCAAGGTCATTGACCGTGACAAGCCCGTGACAATTAAATTTGTCACGGCCTTGTCACAGTCAATGACCGTGATAATTAGTTGTCACGATCGTGTCAAGGTCAATGACCGTGACATAAAATGTGTGTTTTTTTGTCACGGTCAATGACCTTGACAAGGCTGGCCGGCTGAAAGGTGACCATTTACCCATTTTGGTGTAGTGGAACTGGCGTAGCATGCCAATTGAGGAGAGGAGTATCAGCAGAATTAATCAGATGGGATGGGTCCATTGATGTAGTGCCTGAATGAACCATGCAGAGTGCCATCCCCAGTGTCTGTAAGTTGAGGGAATCTTTAGAATCACTTCCCTTAGTCTGTTTGGCATCTTTGATGAGTAGTTGTACTTGGTGTGGGAAACGTTCGGCCCATGGGTAGCTGTCTTGGAAAAAGATCTCCATTCCAGGCCTCATCTTCTTGTCTGGGTGGTCATACCATGGTTCTGGAAAACCGCAAAAGGATAAGTCCTCACCTTCTTTGATGAATCGTCCATTCAAGGATTCTCCTGAGATAGTTTGGATACAGTCTAATCTTCTCTTTGGTCGAGAATGGCGGATCATTCTGAGCTCTTGTTCTGATGGTTGATACCCCAATCCGCAAGGAGGGAAAGCTTTCTTCAGTTCGACGGGCTCAAGTATCCCCTGTTGCCTTTGCCCTAGCCCCAATCTGGTCATGAAGTGCATGTTTATGAACATCTGAATCACATTGACATTTCCATGAGGGTCATATTCTGGACAAACCCTTTCTTTGAAATCGTCCCCTACTGGAAGTAGGAGTGGATCGACTCGAAATCTTGATAGAAGCATATCATTTGACCCGCGCTGTATCTCAAGAATTAAACTGCTGGTGCTTGCACCCCAGACATTTTTGTCGTTGCCCAAAATTGTCATGACTCGCCTGTCGGCGAAGAAGTTCAATTTCTGATGGAGTGAGGAAGACACACCCTTGATATTGTGGAGCCAGGGTCGTCCGAGAAACAGGTTGAAACAAGATGGGATGTCTATGACCTGGAATTCAACGATGGGGTTTATAGGGCCAACCCCTATTGCAAGTTTTATGAACCCCATCACCTCACGACGGGTATTATCGTAGGCACGCATAGCGGCGGAGGTTGGAGCGAGGTAGTTTTCTTTCAAGCCTAAACACTTAAAAGTTCTCAAAGGGCAAACATTCAAGGCGAATCCGTTATCGACAAGGGAGAGTAGCACGGCCTTCCCCATAACTTCAACGGAGATATTGAGTGCATGATTTTGATTAAGCCCAATTCTGTGGATTTCTTCTTTAGAACATGATAGCATTCGGGTAGAGGTTAAGGATCTGACCACATTTACTGCTTCTTTTGGTGTGATAGAAGGAGGAACTATAGGTCCAGTGAGTAATTTGATTAAAGAATTTCTGTGTAGCTGGGAAGACATCCAAAGCCCCCATAGAGTGATGTTAGATTGAGTTTTCTTTAGTTGATCGAGGATCTTGCTCTCCTCGATGGTCATCTCTGGCATAGGAAGGTTTTCAATTCCCTTCCCTTTGTCATTTGCTGGTAGTGAGCTTAGAGCCTGTAATGTCTCCCTGATCTGGTCATGTGATATACTGAAGAATGGAAGAGCATGAATACTGTCTCTTCGTCAATCTCAGGTTGTGCTTCCACCCTATTTATTTCTCCGAGGAGTTCTTCAAATGATATCATCCCACAATGTCGGCTATTGGGCTAGCTCTTCCTGAAGCTTGTTCTTCACTCGAATCTTCGAATTCTCCACCCATCCGGTGGTAGAAACTCTGTCTTTCCATGTAAAGTCGATGCATTCCACAACTTCAACGGATTCTTCATATAAGTTCTCCCATTCTATGGGGATATGTGTGATTGAAGGGACCAAACGCTCTTGTAGCTTCAATGTGTCAAGTAACCCGGTGATACTGCAAATGCTGTTGATTTTCCCAAATAATTATTCCATAGTCTGGACAACATCATCTAGGATGACTTCAATGTTTGTACCACCCACTTATCTGAATCTCGGGCCCATTTTCGTGCCTCCAAGAACAGTGTGTTGAACTTCTGGCAATCGATGACCATCTGTGAGGGCAATTTCAGCCCAACCTCTAGGAGTGGGTTTAACACCTCTGACAATTCCATACTTCCATTTTCAGAATGGGTACGGACAGCGATGCAGGCTCTGGTAAGGAGTGACAGTGCCTGATCAGTGAGGCTAGTACTGTGTAGAAGGAAATATGGGCAAGTTTGAAGAGGTTTAGAAGAGTATGTGGGTGTAATTTGAGTTGAGGGATCTAAATTTGGGTTTTCTTCCAAGAAGATGGTATTGGCATGATTCGAAAGTGGATTGTGAGTAGTGTTTGGCTTAGGATTGGCTGGTGGGGCCATGGTACCCCGATCAATGAGATATTGGATTACGTTTCGAAGGTTAAAGCATTGGTCGGTGGTATGGCCGACAATTTGGTGAAAGGCGCAATGAGCATCGACCTTGAAGTTTCTTGGGAGTGGATTTGGCAATGGACGGGGATCCAAGGATTTGATGAGGTTTCGGCTTAACAGGGCTTGGTAAACTTTGGAGATGGGAGCATGGAGCTCACTGTATTCCCTTCGGTTGGGGGCAGGGCGGCTTTTTGGTGCCCATGATGTGGTTGGTTGAGAGATGTTGTTGATGGTCGAAATGGTAGCATTGGTAGGCTTGTCATACTTTCTAGGTGTGAATTATCTGGACACCTTCTTTGGTTCAACCTCTGTTTTAATGAGGCTTTCCTCGATTTCCACTCCAGCCTCTCTGAGAGCTCGGAAGTGGGGATAGTATTGTCCCTCCATCGTTGCTCGGATGTGGGGCAAGAAGTTCTTCTTCACTATGTTGACCTGTTGTTCCTCGGATGGCCGGTTAGTCATGGTAGCTGGTTGCTCCCTCCACCGAGTTATGAAGTTACTGACTGATTCTCCTGGATTCTATTTGAGAAGCTCTAAATCACGACGAGTGACCTCAATCACATCATTGTATTTGTACTACGACATGAATTCTCGGGCTACATCCTCCTAGCTATAGATTCTGGATTCCTCAAGAGATAAAAACCATCGGAGGGCACTATCCTTCAAAGTTTGCTGAAACAATTGGGCCATCACCTCTTCAAAAGTCCCTAGTTGAGTCATGGAACAATGATAATTGGAAAAATGAACAATTGGTGGTCCACTCCCTCCAAACTTCTCGATATTTGGAATCTTAAACTTCTCGGGTAACCTTTCTTTTGGATAAGGAGACATGTGGGTGTAGTCCATGTAATTCCCAGAGATCCTGACCTGGTCAAACTTCTTAGTGAGCATATTGAGATCCTCTTTGACTTTACTCAACTCCTCCTCCTTTGGATCAACGACCACAGGCAGGTTAGCCATAGTCTGGGAAATGTTTGGCATGGGAAGCTGGGCAGGCGGCGGCCCATTGGCAGGAGGGGCACTGGAGCGTGTTGATATTCTTCCGGGACCCAGATAGGATTGGGTGGACACATAGAATGAGGGAATAGGTCCTCGCACTTGAGGAATAGGAACTTGGTTTCGTTGCATCTCTCGAACCCCAGTTTAGAGATTGTCAATCTTAGACACGAGCTGAGCTAGGACTGTCGTTAGATCCGACTGTATGACTGGTTCTTGATCTTTATTCTCCATGGAAGATGGATGGATTTCAGACTCGGAAGAAGTAGTAGAAGAACAAATGAAACTCCGGGGTGATTTGACTGAAGACCGAAGATAATAGGGAGCCAGACCAAGGGCTTGTGATCGCTTGAAAAGGCGTGGGATGAGATTTATTTTTGAGAAAAAAGGAAGAACTATTTTTGGATATTCGATAAAGAAGGGAGAAACGTTTATGGATTTTTTGATAAAGAAGGGAGAAATGTTTTTGGAGATGGAACTCAGCATGATTATTATGATTATTATGTTTTCACTTGTATTTAATTCTCCTAAATGCAATATCGGACAGGAACCGAGCCTAGAGAAGTGGGGGTCTTAATATATGCAAAGCTACGATTTGGAATTGTAACCAAGCTCACGGACAGGGTACCATTTTAAAAATGCGCAAAAATTAGGCGGCAGGACGACCCGGAATTTCGACAGAGTTTCGGGTTAAAACCGGCAATCTAAAGTGCGTGTCCTAGGTCTGACACCTATATGCGGGTATGCAGTTGGTTGGGTGAATCGGCATGGATTTCCCCCTTTGGCGTGACTTCCACGATATACGTCTTGCTCTTGCAGGCAATCGGTACTTGTGGACAAGCCATTTGATATACTTGAGTGTACATGAATTGCCTCACCATATACCTCGTAGGGACGGTACGTGTGAGAGCGAATTCGATATACTCGACATACATGAACGAATTCCCTGCGATATACGTCCCGTCATGACTTCGGTCAAGCTCTACGATGTGGGGGAATCGTTCGATATACGTCGAAGGTACTTGGCCAATGGAAGGTGAGAGTCATATCGCTTAGGCTAACTGCGACCTACCGGACCCATCACGAAGTGACCCTCTAGTTACTAGGTAAAATTTGGTCAATATCAATGCTCTTGGGTGATGTCGTGTGAATCATGCATGATTCTCTTATTAGTATCTTATGATGAGAATGCCTCTTCTTGATTATTCCAAATAGGGAGTAAAGTACGAGTACCCCAAAAGGTACACCAATTATAGATGGGTGATGCGTGAAATATGGGTATATACATATGATCCTAGGCGCACGTGGTGTGAAGTGTACATGGAGAATTTTCTACAAGTGTGTGGACATAATCATGGGATACATATGAGAAAGGGGAACATGCAAATATGGGGGAAACATAAGCAAATATAGCATTCATGTAAATAGAGTCAAGCCCTCAAAATACACATATCCCCAGTAGAGTAGCCACCATAGCCATCCCCGATCCTCGCCGTGCGGGCGAGTAGCGTGGAGGAAAGGATCCTTTGGGTCCCACGCGCCCCTCTCGGGAGCGCTTCGACTGGCATCATTTGTGGTGAAAAAATGTAGAGAGATTCAGAGTCGCCAGTCTATTTTACTCAAAATAGGCAAAAGAAAAAAAGGGAAGCCACCCCGAAGGATGGCATCCGAAGACATACTGGTGCGTGTGAAACCAAGATGATTCGAGAAGGGTTCGGAGGCTTAGTAATGAAATGGGAAGGTGTTAGGCACCCATTCCACCCTTTCGGTCTCTCATGATATTTGTTATTTTCCTTTTGTTCCCCCCCCCCCCCCCCCCCCCCCGTGATATGTGTGCATGTGTATATATAGAATGGAGGTAGGAATCCTCGACTTGTATCATGTTAAAGATAAAGCGAGTCATCCGTACGAAGAAATAAGAATAGTATTAGAAAAATAATATTTACGCGATTACCCCTATGTTGATCATTATAATGGAACGCTATGGCATGTGCAGTAATACATCACTAAGGGCAAGTATATAGAATATAAGAAGAGTAGAGTAGATAGAAAGATGAGTGAAAAAGTGGGAAAAAGGACTCGAGTCTCGGGTTTTACCCCGAGACACCTACGTAGCCTATAAAGGCATCAAAGTCCATGTAGTTCGCATACAAAATGAGGGGTGGGGTTTATCCCATATATCCGAATAGGGGATCTCTTATTTTTAAGAGTGTGTGTGTGTGTGTGTGTGTGTAGAAAAAGTGTTTTAGTTGTGAGAAAAGTGTGGAAAAGTGTGAGAATCCCTACTTGGAATTTATGAGCAAACCCTCTTTTTCTTGTTTTTTGGGTTTTATTTATATGAAAATAGGAGATATGCAATAATAATTAATAAAAAGGTATATTAGGATGTGTGAGATGAGATGATAAAAGTGCTAAGTAAGAAAACAAGTTATTAAGAGTTTAAGAGAATTTAAGAGAAGGTAAAGAAAGTTGGACCTTCTTGAAAATCTTGAGCATGATCTTGAACGTTGGAGAGAAGCCCTTGTACTTGGATGATGATGGAGAGTACATAATTCACCAAGTTTGATGAAAAGGATGATGAAAAGGGGAAGTAAAAAGGGGATTTGGATGTTGAAATCAAGCCTCCTTCAAGAGAGGTTTCTGGGATTCGTTGAGAGTTATTTCTCTCCGATCTGGATCCCTTTGCAAATGAGGTGAAGGCCTCCTTTTATAGGCCTAGGTGAGTGCCGATCGGCATAGACCTGTTCCTGCCATTTGGCAGTGTGCTTTAGGATTTTTTGAAAAATCGACTGCCGAGGGCAAACCGTTGGTCAGAATCGCGCACAGGGCATACCATTGAAAAGCTAATTCTGAGACCTTTGAAATTACTTTGGATTTCTCCCGGGTTCAATAGTTTACTTTGGGTCAAAATGGCTCAGAATCATTTGTTGGTCCATTAGACGGGGAATCGCTCGGACGCAAACGGATCATTCTTCCGCATGGTAAGTCCGAATGGTGCACGGGGTAGACCGTTGGAAAGATTAGGAGATGTACTTCGACATTCCAAAGAGTTTGGCACAATTTGGGGAGTTCACTTTGCTAAATCGGGCCGGGGAATCATTCGGTGACCTCCCAGAGTCAAATGGATCATTCGTCTGCATGGAAAGTCAGAATAGCGCACGGTGCGGACCGTTGGAAAGGGTATTCAGTGCCCTTTGAATATTCATTCAGCCTCGGTTGAGCTGAAGAGTTGAATTTGGTCAAATAGAGCCCGGGAGCGCCCGGTTCCCTCTTGGTCAGGTTTCGGACGCAAACGGATCGTTCGTCCGCATGGTAAGTCAGAATCACGCACGGGGCGGACCGTTGGAAAGGGTATTTAGTGACCTTAAAAGATTCATTCATTCTCGATTGAGATGAAAAGTTTGACTTTTGGGTCAAAATGAGCCGAGAAGTGCTCGATAGCCTCCAGGTCAGTACTCGGGACATGACCTGGGTTTACGGTGATGAATGGAGGTACTAGGGACCTAAGGAGAGTTAAGGGTAACAGAATGGGGTGTCTACAGTTAGGATGGGGGATGAGTGGCCGAGATGGCTTACCAAGAAGGTTAAATTTTTTGTGATGGATGAACATGTCTTCTCAGCCTAAAACATTATACTGGGGAAGTGGCCCTTAAGTAATTTAAGGCCGTGCCATCCACGGTTCATCAGATGATAAAATTACCGACCCCTTACGGGGTAGGGGAGGTTCAAGGAGAGCAGGAAACGACACGAGAATGTTACTTGAACTCCACCTAAGAAAGAGAGGCACGCAAGAAGGCAATAACTACTTACAATATTGATACCCTCGACCCTAGGGATAATACAAAACTGAAGAAAGGGGAGGCCACGGAAGAGGTAGAATCCATCATCCTCAATGAGGATGAGCTGAAAGAAACCGTCCAAATAGGCAAATCTCTAAAGAAAGACATAAAAGAAGACCTCACCAAGATACTAAGGAGAAGACATGACGTGTTTGCATGGAGTCATGCAAACATGCCAGGGATCAACCCCAAAATCATGTGCCACAAGCTCAACGTGGTAGAAGGTGTGAAGCCGGTAAAATAGAAGAGGAGGATTTATTCTTGAGAAAAGTATGAGGTCATTAGGGATGAGGTCAAGAGGCTGGAATATGCTGAGTTCATCAGGGAGGTCATTTATGCCGAATGGATATCTAACACGATCATAGTCCCCAAGGACAATGGAAAATGGAGAATGTGTGTGGACTTCACCAACCTCAACAAACATTATCCCAATGACAGTTTCCCTCTCCCTCGCATTGATTAGATGGTAGACGCTATCGCAAGCCATGAGCTAATGAGCTTCATGGATGCCTATTCAGGATACTACTAGATCTTCATGACCCATGAGGACTAAACAAAATGGTTTTCATTACCAACAAGGGGATATACTATTATAGGGTCCTGCCATTTGGCCTAAGGAATGCGGGAGCAATGTATCAGCGCCTTATGAATAAAATGTTTGAAGACTAAATTGGGAAGTCCATGGAGGTCTATGTAGATGACATGTTGACCAAGAGTTTAAAGGCCGAGGATCATGTGGTTGACCTTGAGAGGACCTTTAACACGATGGACAAGTACCAGATGAAGCTCAACCCGACCAAATGTGTCTTCGGGGTCAGAACAGGGAAGTTCTTGGGGTTCATCATCAATCAAAGAGGCATTGAGGCCAATCCTGAGAAGATAAAGGCCCTCTTAGAAATGAAGACCCCCATGACCATCAAAGACGTTTAGAGGCTCACACGGCGAGTGGCTACTTTGAATAGGTTCGTGTCCAGAGCCACGGATAAGTGTTTACCGTTGTTTAAAATTCTCAGAAAGGCCTTTGAATGGAACGCAGAGTGTGACCAGGCTTTTAAATAATTGAAGTCATACCTCGGGTATCCTTTGATGTTGTCACGGCCAGTGTAGGTTGAACGACTACATGTTTACCTAGCCATCTCAGAATCAACCATCAGCATAGCCATTGTGAGAGAAGAGTTCAAGGTGCAAAAGCCTTTGTATTTCAACAGTAAGGCACTCCAAGAGGCAGAGCAAAGATATCCAAGGATGGAGAAGTTAGCCTATGCCTTAATCCATGCATCAAGAAATATGAAGTCGTACTTCCAGTCCCATACAATGGTCATCCTCACCGACTCTCCTCTCAAGAAGGTCTTACACAAACCAGAAAAATAGGGGAGGCTAATGGCCTGGGCTATAGAGTTGGGAAAGTTTGACATTGTATATCAACCTAGGGTGGCCATTAAGGGATAAGAACTAGAAGATTTCATTGATGAATTTACTTGGGAAGATGATGAGGCTGAAGATGAGAGCCTCGAGAACACAGATACCCGAGAAATTAAAATTATTGACCCATCCACAGATAAGGTTGAGACAAGCACCATTAGGGAAAAAATTATCAAAAACGAAGAGGGAAGATATCTCTTTAGACAAGGATCCCTCACCGAGGGAAATTTCTCAGAGGAACGGACTGTGTGGAACCTCTTCGTTGACGGGTCCTCTTGCGAGAGTGGAAGTGGAGATAGATTAATAGTATTAGCGCGTGATGGCACTGACATTGAGTACGCCCTGAGGTTCAACTTCAAAGCCTCCAATAATGAGTCTTAATATGAGGATCTGATAACAGGCCTCTCCTTGGCTAGATCGCTTAGTGTTAGCGAGATCTTGGTCTATAGTGATTCAAGACTTGTGGTGAATCAAATATTAGGGGCATACGAGGCAAAAGATGACAAAATGGCCAAGTATCTTGAAAGAGTAAAGTTACTATTAAAGATCTTCATAGAAGTGATGTTGAAGAGGATACCTAGGCTTGATAATGGACGAGCCGATGAGCTTGCTAGGCTAGCCTCAGCGATGAGGACAAATATCAGGAGGACAGTCCCAGTGGAAATCTTGCTTCGACCAACGATTAAAGATGCATACAGAACACTTTGCACTTTCTCAAATATCAGCAGGGAAGCTTCATGGATCGACCCCCTACTCAGATACATTAAAGAGGGGGAGATGCCAGAAGAAAAATAAGAAAGGAAGAAGTTGAGATATAGAGCGACAAAATTCACTATCATCGAAGACGCCTTGTACAAAAGGGGTTCTTTCTCCCCTTGCTCAGATGTGTTCACCCGTCTGATGTCGCACACATCTTGTAAGATGTGCACGAGGGGTCATGCTCAAGCCATATTAGGGGCAGGTCATTAGAAAAGAGGATATTAACCCAGGGATATTGGTGGTCGACTGTGGGAAAAGATGCCACGGTATACGTAAAAATGTGTGATAAATGTCAAAGAATCGCCACAATCCCTCACAAGCCCCATCATCCTCTTACATCCATCCATTACCCATGTCTATTCGCAGAATGGGGAATTGATCTAGTAGGACCCTTGCCTAGGGCCGTCAATAACTATCGATACTTGATCGTAGCAATTGACTATTTCTCAAAATGGGGGGAGGTGGAGCCGATGGTAACGATCACCGAGCAAAAGACCTTCCAATTTATCTGGAAAAAAATTATATGCAGATATGGTCTCCATAACACTATCATCTCAGATAATGGGACTCAATTCAAGAATGCATCTCTGGAGAAATACTTCAAAAGGGTCGGTGTCAATAAATTTTATTCAACCCCAGGACGACCTCAGGCTAATGGGCAAACTGAAGTTACAAATAGAACAATCCCACATGGGATCAAGAAAAAACTGGAGGAGGATAAAGGAAGATGGGTTGAGGAGTTGTATGCTGTACTGTGGGCCTACAAGACGACGACCAAGAGCCCTACCAGGGAAACCCCATTCATGCTAGCGTATGGCTCAGAAATCATCATCCCCACCGAGATTGGGTTTTCTAGAGTCCAAATGTATGACCTCCATAGGAATATGGAAGATAGGAGACTTGATCTAGACTTGATCGAGGAGAGAAGAGAAAATGTTGAGATAAGGCAAGCAACCTATCAGCTAAGGACTGCCAAGTTTTATAACCAAAAGGTGAAGCACAGACCAATCACCATGGGAGACCTAATCCTCAAGAGGACATGGCAGAAATCTAACACGCTCCACCCAAATTGGCATGGCCCATATAGGGTCATTGATGAAGTTATCCCTGGAACCTATAGACTAGAGAACCTTGAAGGGGAACCTTTTCCAACCCCTGGAATGCAGATCATTTGAAGAAGTACTATCAATAGTGTTGTAATCTCCTATCGGACCATAGTTGTAATGAATGTGTTGCCCTAACAAAACACATGTAACGTTAATTAGAATGTTATATTGGCCCCTTATCTTGTGTTTGATTCTAGTGTGCTTGGGGTTATCCTCGTTAAATCCCCTCGGCTATGATGAGGGTGAATGGTGGGGACGACCCCCTACTCACCCTCAAGAAAGATGAGAGGGGACTTGAAATAATTGGAAACATCATTAATTTGGTGGAAACCACCCTCGGCTATGATGAGGGTGAATGTTGGGGATGACCCCCCACTCACCCTCAAGAAAGACGAGGGGGGACTTGAAATAATTGAAAACATCATTAATTTGGTGGAAACAACCCTCGGCTATGATGAGGGTGAATGGTGGGGACTACCCCCCACTCACCCTCAAGAAAGACGAGGGGGACTTGAAATAATTGAAAACATCATTAATTTGGTGGAAACCACCCTCGACTATCATGAGGGTGAATGGTGGGAATGTCCCCCCACTCACACTCAAGAAAGACGAGGGGGACTTGAAATAATTGAAAACATCATTAATTTGGTGGGAAACCACCCTCAGCTATGATGAGGGTGAATGTTAGGGACGACCCTCCATTCACTCTCAAGAAATACAATGGGGACTTAAATTCAAAATACCATTAATTTGGTGGGATAACCACCCTCGGCTAAGATGAGGGTCAATGGTAGAGACGACCCTCCATTGACTCTCAAGAAAGACGAGGGGGGACTTGAAATTTAAAACATCATTAATTTGGTTGGAAACCGCCCTCGACTATGATGAGGGTGAATGGTAGGAACGACCCTCCATTCACTCTCAAGAAAGACGAGGGGGGACTTGAATTCAAAACATCATTAATTTGGTGGGATAACCACCCTCGGCTAAGATGAGGGTGAATGGTAGGGATGACCCTCCATTCACTCTCAAGAAAGACGAGGTGAACTTGAATTGAAAACCATTAATTTGGTGGAAACCACCCTCGACTATGATGAGGGTGAATGGCTGGGACGACCCTCCATTCACTCTCAAGAAAGACGAGGGGGGAGTCGTAAGATGGACAATTAAAATATCACAAGCCAAGACTAATCACGCAAGAGGCAAGCATAGAAGACATGAAGAGACATTATATTATAAATCAGGTGTTACTAATGCTTGTACAATAAAAATAAAGTACAAAAATATTTTTTACAAGAAGAGGGTATGGGCTATAGACAGGCACTCTATTGGGCAATATCAGCAGGCAAGGATTCAATGTTCACTAGAGGAGTCTCTTCAGTGACCACGACTTGCCGATCCTTGGAAGTGTCGTTGCCTTAAATGTTCACTTGAAACTCCACATGGGCAAGAGCCTCATTGATAAGTGGGTCTTCCAACTCCACTGCATATAGAGAGGGCCGAACGGACGACATAAGATCAGTAAACTTTAGGACGACTGACCGACAGGCCGTATTGATCCCCCACTCCAGATACTCAAGGCTGAAGCCTCAAAACTCATCTGAAAGCTTATAAGACTCCATAACATCGACCTCAGCCATATTCACTCCCTCATCAAGATCAGCCTTGAATTAGGCCCCATGATTGATCAAGGCCTCATCCTTTTCTTTGATGAGGGAGTCCTTCACCTTCAGGTCGTCCGTGTGCTGCTTCACCAGCTCATCAAAGACCCTTGCATGCTCGGTCCTCGCACTCTCCAAATCTGCCCTTACAGTCTCCAACTCAATTTTTAGATCGGCCTCTTATTGAATAGCCCTCTCGGCCTCGTAGAATGTTTATTGATTCTCAGCCATCCACTTAGTAGGAGAAGTGAAGGTGCAGACAGACTTCCCAGACAAGCACATATTAAAGGAATCGAAGGAACAGTTCATGAAATGGTGGTAAAATAGAAAAAAAATAAGTTGAAAGAGATACCTGAGCCAAAGTATGCAGACCGTAGTCATAGACCTTGGTCGGGGCATCTTTGACAAGAATTCATAATCTTCAGCCGAGGGAGCAGAAAACATCGAGGCCTTGGCTTCCCTCAGGCTGGCTATGAGGGAAGAGGGTTCAGCCTGTAATAATGTCAAATTTTGGGACTAGAAGGCCCCCATGATGGAAGAGGAGCTATCCCCCTCAGTATGTACCTGAGGTACCTCCACCCTCACCCTCATCCTTGAGTCAGGCCGAGGGATATCAAAACTTCAGGCTCATTCCTTTTGCGACTGTCGGTAGTCGGCTCAACATGAGTCGGACCTACGATATTTTTCTTCTTCTGAGCCTACAAAGGCTCTTTGCCTTTCTTCTTTCCCAAGCCAGATAGTAAACTTGGAATAGTCATCTCCTAGAGTTGATCAGATATATTTGAAGGACGACCTGAAAAGGAGACGATATATCAGAAAGATACAGTGGCAAAGAGGAAACACTTGGAGAAAATTAAAAATTGAGCAAAAATCTACTCACATAATTCTGTCGGGGGGCCGACCCTCAGACCCACTTCTTTGAGGAAGCGAGGGGTCATACAATCTTCAAATTTGGCAAGTTCACACTCTTTCCCTTATTCCCTCAAGAATTCAATAATGTCCCTCTCATCCAAGTTGAATCTGGGGTCTGATCGTGCTCTCATTGAAAGGTTGCACTATGACCTTAGAACCTTTAGGCTCTCTTCTAAAGGCTCAATCTCGGAGAAGAATTCCCAATCCCCAGAGATAAAGAAAAATATCTTCTTCCAATCGTTGTTTGAAGTTTGGGCCACGTGAAGGAGTCTTTTGTCAGACTTTCTCACCCCTAGATGAAATACCCAGGTTGCTTGGACGAGGAAGTGATATTATAGCAGACTATAAAAAGATCAGCCGAGGGTTCGTCAATGAAAGTATTCTTCTAGAGGGAGATATAGTCAAGGATTATTCTTCAAGAGTTGAGAGGAAGTTGAGAGGGAGCAACCTTAAGGGCATGTAGTATGTCAACTATTGCAAGGTGAAGAGGGAACCTAACACCTACCCTGAGCATCTTCTCATAAACAAAAACTTCCCCCCATTCCCATGGAAGACTCTCTCATCTTCATTTGGTACCTTCATAGTCACATTGGTCTTTATACCAAATGGGTGACTCCATAGTAAGAGGTCACGATCCCTGACGAATGATACATAAGCTGAGTCACTAGAAGTGTCAACTTGATCAGCATCCAGATCCTCACTATCATCCTTATTCCCCTCGTCCCCAGATCTCTCAACCTCAATGTGTGTCGGTGGTCTATCTGGAAAGGCCACTTGGAAGGCAAGAGGGGACATGGCTGTTACAGGGATTTCCTCAAAATGTACTGTGCCCTCGACCTGTCGGCTTGGGCTAAGAGGGGATGTCTCTCTTCTCCTAGAAGGCCCAGCACCTGTTGGTGACGATTCTCTCTCATTCATCTCTCCCTCACATGTATGACTCTCGGATGGATGACAGGAAGACCCATAGGACTCAAATGGTATTTTTGTGGCTAAATTAATGGGAAAGATGGGTCGTACCCAATTAGGGTCGGCCCCTCACCTTCTATCGTACTCCTCCTCTAAGACTCTAATCTCAGCAAAGAATTTCTCCCTTAAGGTTGGAAATTCCTCGGCTAAATCATAAAGTCTTCTAAGAATCAAGGGGAGGACCCTACACTTGAATAATTTGTTCAAAGTAACTAGAAACATGTTTTGTATTTAACCAAGTTGTTTTCTGGATCAAACTAAAGAAATAAAGGGGTTTTTATTTATAAAACCCAAGAACAAAGGAAAATAGTTCGCAGGAGAAGAACACGGAAAAATGCAAGAAAGCCATAGAAATGCCACAAGGGGGCACTAAACCATGACTAAAAGATGGGGGATGAACTCTGAGGAACCTAAAATCTAAATGATGCCCTACAACAATCGCTCCAAGGTGGGTCTACATGCCGGAAAAGCAAAGTAACCAAGAAAAAATGAAAAAAAAACAAATGCAAATGCAAGAAATAAAAAGAAATTGAAGGCTAATGGAGGAGTCTAGGGAAGAGGAATTACCTGAGGATGAAGACGAATATGGCGACTGAGTAAGGCCTGAGACACTGAAGCTGTAGAAATGGCGATTTGGGGATTACTAAGGAATTAGAGAGAGAAAGCTGACACACGAAGAAGAAGAAGAAGAGAATAAATGTTTCAAAAATCTTTTAAATACCTTTTTATTAGTGGGCGCAATAATCAATGCAAAACACAACCCATGAGGAGAGGCATTAATAGGGCATAAAATCCCAAGCTGAGTGTGAAGTTGCCACATTTGAGAAACTAAAATGACGATGGACACCTGACAATATGCAACTTGATAGATGTAACTTATCCATCTAACCACACACTTGAGAATTCCAAGGCAACATTACCCCTCAGCCATCTTAATAAACATTGATTGCTAAGGGCTGGGGGTGATTGATATACCCATATATACCCTCGTCCCGGCCTAAGGTGTCCTCCACCAAGACGAGGGCTCAGGCCCAGGATGAGTCCAATGACCACAATACCATTGCAGGAAGGATGAGCCAATATGATCCCTCAGCCAAGCTTAGACAACCCTTCAAGGGGCCAACCCCTCAGCATGGTCCAGACGACCCTTAGTGGGGGTCGACCCCTCATCATGGCACAGATGACCCTATGAGAAGCCGACCCCCCATCATGGACCAGACGACCCTTCAAGGGGCCAACCCCTTATCATATCCCCGGATGACCCTATGAGGGGACGACAGTATGAGGCTCACATCCAACCGGGCCTAATGCCAGCACCAACTTTAGCCTTGGCTTGGTATCCTAGGCCGAGGGTGACATCATCACAGTGCATGACCTGGGAGATGCGTGGAATAGTGCGTGTGGGACTCATATAGCATGTGGACTAAACCGTTATAACAATAACATCCCCTCACGTGAGGGAATATTATGTCATCATTAATTGCAAGTGGCACATCCATGTGTCAACAGGGGATTGGCTATATCATCATTCACACGTACCATTCATGCTTGGGGGGCACAATACACCTCCCAAGCCCTATATATACTGGTCATCTTCAACCTTGTAAAGGGATCGAGAATTGGAACCCTAGCTAAAAATCTGCATGTAATCACAGTAGAGAGAGTGAGCTTATATGCATTGTATCCAAGGCCATTAGTGGACCTATTTAGTGGATCACACACTCACAGTGGACGTAGGCCTAATTGGCTGAACCACTATACATCATTGTCTTATTCCTCTTATACGCATCTCCTTCTATACACTTATATACACATATCTCTATGGTTGCCATTGTTATTACTGTTTGAGCTCATCATCGCTTATCTGGTGGTGCTAAATCTTAGCATCATCATTTAAGATGTAATCAAGCTTTATTGAGCCACTGAGGTTATTTTGGATACTCTCAAAGTCATCTATGGTTTGTATAATTAAGGCAAAGACAATGAGAAACATGTATATATTGACAATACAAAGAAATTAACGACAACAAAGAAGGTTATCCAAGATCAATATCAAGTATATATTAATAATACAAAGACAAAACACCATCATAGTTAATTGATGAAAACTAAGGTGAGTCTATCGACAAGGAGATATTGAAATCTCACACTTAAATAATGTGATCAATATGAATATATACCTAACATCTCGCGTGAAGAAATAATCACCCAAGAAAGTCAAAAAATCATTTTAAGTATTTAAACCCTCAATCAAGATATATTTAGACCACTTTGTATGTCTTCACTAAAATTGAATGTTTCATAAAATAGTCTCAATGATATAAGTTCAAATATTTCTAAAATACATGATAAGAATGACGTATGTCTTGGATAATTCTCATTTTATTTCTACAACTCAACCTTTCATACAAATTAAAATGACTTTACTAGAGATGATGATGTTTTAAACAACCAATTTCGTTAACCCATTTAGATTCAAATGAAGTTTAAAGATCTGCACTTGTTATTTTAAAAACAAAATTCCATGAAGAAGTATAAGAGATGATAAAAAAATATGATGTGCACTAAGTATACATCAACAAAAAACTTGGGGGTGGGGGGTGTTGAATACGTATGAATACAACTTATGAACAATGTTTTTTATTTTAACTATTTTTTCTTGCAAATACAATTAACGTAGCCCATATATTGACTAGGTGAGATACAGTATGTCTAATATACACCACATAACAAGATGAAGTAGGTAGATCAATAAGTAATAACTAGATATCACAACCTGATTCCAATTTAAGTAATTACATTAGATCTAGATGTTATATACATGTACTGTGTCATAAAAATGTGGAATAGAAAGAATAATGATCACAAACATTCCATAAAAATATTTACGAGGAAAAACCACCACCTATAAGTAAAAAACCTTAGACGCACTGCAATTTCTATTTTTACTTGAAAAGAGTTTTATATAAATCAAGAAGTTACCTCTCACTCATGCACCCATAGATCAATAGATATCCGAAATGAGCTCAATGACACAAATGAATAAGTCCTTCTCTTCCTTGGAATCGTGCCACACTCTAAATTCTCCAATAATTTGAAGCGCCTCCTCTTATAGTTCTACGAGTAAGTGCTCATAGAATTCAATAATAGATATATTTGATTTGAATAGGATATGTGAAATTTAAACCAAAACACTTTCAATTCTCTCTCAAAATCATAAATCAAGTATAGATCTAAGTTTTATAATAATACGAGGGAACAAGTGATTTTGGAAAGCAAAGAAAAGTTATAATGCCCTTTACCTCAAAAATCCTCTTACAAATGTATTTGAGTTATGAGGTTTTCATGCACCTAGAAAATGAATGGGAATGTGCCTTCAAATATGATTTTTTTCTAAAAATTGGCATCATTGTGTGCACATTTAGATCTGGTTGTGTGCACAATCTTGTCTAATATGGACATTATGGGTGAGACATTTGAACGGACACAAGACAAGGGTCATTCAAAGAGAACGTGATAACAACATAAATCAAGGGTCGTTCGAATGGTTAGGCCATAAATATTTTCTCAACTTATTTTTGAAAAAGCCTAACAATGTTCATTTCCCAAAACTATTTTCTTAAAAGTTTTGAGATAGTTTAGAACATTTCAATCACTTGTTCCATCAATTTAATCATACTCACACACTTTCAAAAAAACTTTTATGCATGTGTTTGTATTAGCCATAATCAATTTACAATCAATAGTGTTCATTTTAATGTGACTGCATCGAAACGAAAGTCTTCAAATGAGCGATGGTGCATGATCTTCAATCTTCAATATTCATGGTTCATTTAATCTATTTTAGATCATGGCTAACAAGTAACGAATCATGTCTACGTGACTTGATAGAGTTAATGTTTTGACATGGTATTATAGACAATTTATATGTCAACCCAAATTTTATATTTTCAATCTCTTCCTTTAGTTATTCTATGGCAAGACCCCTAAACACAAAATAATCTTATTAACCCTACAACACTCACACCTCACTAGCCATAGAGTGAGAGTATTAGGAAGGCAATATAAAAAATCCAATAAACCAATGACATATCAATATTAGAGTATGAACATGGGCTGGAGTCAGAATCATAATGATATACCAAATATCACATGGAATAAGAAATAAAGTCAAATATGCACAAAGAGAAACTCCCCCTTCTTGGGAATCCTTCGAAAAATGATATAGATAATATAAAGCACGTAAGCGTGTGAACTATTAAATGATCATCTAACATCAATAAGTGACCCATGTAGTAGCTCTCCCCATTTTTGACAAATCCCCCCTTTTGGGAACATGGGAAAACATGGGGCATGGAAAATATTACTCTCTCCCCCTAAATTTATCTCTTTGTTCCTTTTTCGTCGCATGGCAACATGGGAACTCTATACAGAAATACACTAAATCCTATAGGGTTCTAATATGGCAAAGGGTGCAAAACAACAAAATATCCTATTTTTAAAAAAAATCATAATTTTATGTTCAATTAAAAAATTAACCCAAATTAAAACATTGCACCAATTTTAATTCAATTGTTGTGATAAACGGATTAACAAATTTTATCTTAACATAAACATGAATTTAGGTGAGTGTAGAATAAAACAAGTAAATCAATCACAATATGTGATGTTAGAGGAAAACCTAAAAGGTAAAAACCTCGAACGCACTAACCAATGCAAGTCACTATAATGAGGAATTGCACAAGATATACATTAGACTTAAAAAACAAAATCGATGCCCTTGCAAGCCTTGACTCTCTTTAGTATCTAACCCTCCTCCACAGTTCACATAAGAGTCCACTTACGTAGTGCCATAACGTGTGAATCCACACACGCCTTGGTACCCATCGAAAAGGATCAGTAACCATCACACACGGAGCCCACAATATGTAAACAGACTAGGCATGGAATCCAACATATGAAACAGTTCTCAACAAGATGTAGAGAAAAACTAATGATGCCCACAAACTTGATCTCAAAGCATATATATGATGAATGCATGGATCTTTAAATAGTTAGGCGCAAACTAGGGTTTTATCTGGAAAAAATGATTATGGAAGATCAAAACCTTAGGAGAGATTTTGGAAGAGAGGGAACTCAAAGGCAATGAAAATGTCTCTAATAAAACTTCTTCTTCGCACTCCTATTTATAGGTTGTTTTCCAAAAACAAAATAAGGATGAAACACTTTAAGTAAATTTGGAAATTATAAACATTTCATCGGGTCATTCGAATGAGGTATGAAGGATCCTTCGAATGACTCCACAAAGTTTATTAGAACCATTAATCATACGAGAAACTAGAGTAACCTTAACAACGAGTCGTTTGAAGTTTGTTGGATCGGTTCTAACGAGAAACCAAGGTTCGTTCTAATGACAAACATGATGCCGTTCAAATGACTTAATGAATTTTCTAAAAACTTTTTAAAATCATTTAAAAAAATTAAAACTTTTTTTTATAAAACAAACACCCAATATTAAAATCTCCCAAAATCAAAATAAATATGCATTCATACCTACGTATTCACTCAAATACATAAAAGGCTTTAAAGGTTAAACATACTCATGTCCTAACCTATGACTCAAAGGTTTTGTCCATATATAGAATAAACCAAAATACATACTAATTGACTGTATAGAAAATTTATCCTTACATATCTCCCCCTTTGGATATTTTTGGACAAAACACAAAAATAAAAAACCTACGGGCCATCAAGATCATAAAAAATAATTAATCCCGAATACCAAAAGTAAAACGTACAACTTGATCGACACAGAATCTAAGTACCTTTGATATGTGTAAACTTTGTTGTGTCGTTGCAAATCTTTTCACTTAAACACACCCTCAAATGTAACTTAAATATATAACAATATACCCTCCCCTTTTTTCTAAACAATCTTTACCTATGGTAGGACATTTCCCCTCAAGGTAAAAATACTACTCAACTCAAAAAATCCTTTTCCTAATTATCTGGGGTCAACTACATGAATCCTATTTTTTCATTCCATTCTGTTCAGTGAAATATCTTTGATTAAACCACATCAAATCATGTCCTTTTTGACAATATCCTACAAACTTAATGTAGGCCTACCTTTACCCCTTGCATTACCATCAATACTAACTAAATCACTCTTCCTTATGAGGGCATCCGTTGGTCACATCAATATTAAATAAATCACTCTTCCTTACAGGGGGCATCCAATGGTCTACACTTGACATTTCTAAACCATGTAAGTCAATTTTCTCTCAATTTATCTGTTATATGAGAAACTTTTATCATTTTACGAATTAGTTCATTTTTAATTTTATCCTTTCGAGTTTTACCACCAATCCATATTAGCATTCAAATCTCCGCCACACTCATTTTTTGCACATTTGTTTTTGGGTTGGCCAACACTCTGTCCCACGTAACATGGTGGGTCTAACGTCCATCCTATAAAATTTTCCTTTTAACTTTAAAGGTACAAGCCTATCACATAATACACCAGTAGCACTTCTCCACTTAACCGATCTTGCTTTAATCCTATGAGTAACATCATAACTAATATCTCCATCTTTTTGTATAATAAATACTAACTAATGAAAATGATCATTTCTAGGTATCTCTTGACCCTTTAACTTCACCACATCCCCATTTTTCCTCCTATTAATACTAAAATTAGATTTTACATTTTTCGTTTTAATCTTGATTATTTTAAATCCTCTTATTTTAGATCTTTTCTCTATAATTTAAATCTAACATTAATCCCCATCCTAATCTCATCCACTAAAAGATTATCATCCACAAATATCATACACCACAACATCTCATCTTGTATTTGTCCAGTCACTTATCCATAATAAGAGCAAAGAGATAAGGACTTAGTGCTGAACTTTGGTGCACACCTACAGTAATTGGGAATTCACTACTTTCTTCAGCTAATGTTCTTACTATATTCATGTCCCCATAATATATATCCTTGACCACATCAATACATCTACATTTCATTCCTTTTTTATGTAGAACCCATTATATTATATCTCTTTTTATCTTGTAATACGCCATCTGTAAATTTATAAAGATCCTTTTTTACTCCTTATACCTCTATATTAATATCCTAAATAAGTAGATTGCTTCCACTATTGACCTCCCCGCCATAAACCAGAATTGATTCTCAGATACAGTTCTTTTCAATCTCAATCTATATTCAATCACTATCTCCCAAAGTTTCATTGTGTAACTCACTAATTTAATACCACGATAATATGAACAACTTTACATGTCCCTTTATTTTCATAAATATGTACTAAAACATGCTTTCTCCATTCATCGGGAATCCTATTAGTCAATATATTTCTATTAAATAATTTCGTAGGCCAATATAATCCTTCATCCCTAAAGAACTTCCAAACCTCATCTTTTTAGATTAATCCTAACCTATGTTGTGCTAATTCTATGAAAAAATATATTTTCTTAAGTTTTCCTAAGTTCCTCTATATCTAATTGACTCCCACTGTCTCCACTCAATAACCTCTCCAAGTAGTTTTTCTATATTTCCATAATCTTCTCATTCTTGACTAGGACTCTCCAATCATCACTTTTAGTACACTTAACATTATTAAAATCCGTTGTTTTTTAGTCCCTATGTTTAGCATGCTTATAAATATTTTGTCCCCTCTCGCATTCCTAACTATGTGTAAATATCATCATATGCCTTTAACTTAGCATCTTTTACCATTTTCTCAACTTCCTTTTCGGCGTATTTATATTTCTCAAAATTTTCTTTCATTTCAAGTTGTTTTCCTTGTTTTAAAGATATCTTTTATGATTTTTACTATATTTTGTACTTCTTCATTCAATCACCATGTTTCTTTAGATTGTGCCCCCTGCCTTTTGATTCTCCAAAATTTTCTTTTGATATTCTCCTAATACATGTGTCCATCTTATCCCTCGTTATATTAGTCTCCTCTTTGGTATTCAATGACGCTTCATTTAATATTTTATCTTTAAATAGTTCTAATTTCAATCATTTTAAGTTCCACCCCATAGTTCATGGGCTAATATTCTTTTTTTACACTCATTATTGATTTTTAATACTTATATCTAACACCATTATGTTATGAGGTTAAGCTCCCTTTTGGGATAACCTTACGGTCCATACATGTTAATCGGTATCCTTTGCTATTAATGAATAAGTCTATTCGGGTTTTATCTGTTCCACTCCTATAAGTTATTAAGTGTTCATGCTTCTTTTTCAAATATGTATTTACTAGTACAAAATCATGCTCCATCGCAAAATCTAAGATGGACTCTCTACTACCATTCCTATCTCTAAAACCATATCCTCTATGGAATATCTCATATCCTACACGATCTCCTCCTACATGGCCATTAAAATCTCCCCTTATATATATTTTATCATATTTGGGTATTTCGTGAAATAATTCATCCATTTATTCCCAAAATTGTACTTTAGTGTGCTTATCTAATCCTACTTAGGATGCATAAGCACTAACAATAGGAATTATATTTTTACCTAATACAAATTTTACTAGTATAAGTCTATGACCTTTCATAATAACGAATATGATATTATCCATAAGGTTCTTATCTACTATTATTTTTACTCCGTTTCTATTTCTATAGTTTCCTATATAATATATTTTAAATCCTATATTTTGCATTTCTCTAGTTTTCTCACCGACCCATTTAGTTTCTTGTAAACAAGGTATGTTAACTTTTCTTCTAATCATGGTATCCACTAATTCCATCATTATCATAGTCCATATATTCGAAGTCGTCAACCTATGTCTGCTATTTTGGACTAGCTTCTTTACCTGCACATGCCCAGATTGTTACAAGATCTCTTGCCTATTTCTCATCGCACCTATGCACCGATTTGGCGCCCCTTGCCCAATTTTTGAGACACCCAATGGAAGGCAGAACACCCATTACCTATTTTTGAGACACTCGATGGAGGGGAAAATGTATCACTTAAGGGGAATGCCCTTGTATTAGCACATATATTCACAGGGTTTATGTTCATAAGGATCTGAAAAAGTTTTACGCTAGTTGTTTACTACCTAATGAAAAACTCCCCTTTTATCCATTCTTGGGACCAAGAGTATCCAAAAAAACATATAAGAAGTTGATCACTACACAGGTGGAGTTCCCTAAGGGGAAAATCTCCCCCGAAAAATTTAAAGATTGAGATACCGTTTCTCCTCCTTTTTCAGGAACAGACAAAGACAAAGATTGTAACACCTTGAGTTTTAATTAATTGATTTTATTTAATTTGGAGTAAAATAAATTTTTGGATATAATAGCCTTTAAGAATTTAATGGTTTTATTAATAAATTTTCAATTGGGAATCAATTCGGGTCTTTTTTAAGAAGGTTAAAAAGTTTTGATCATTTAACTAGCATGTATGTTTTTACAAATATTTACCAGATTAACAAGTCGGATTTTAAGAGATTTGGATTTTAATACTAGGTATGTTCAAATGACATCTTATGTCATTCGAACAACATAAGCTTCTTGTTCAAACGAAACTGTACGTCATTCGAACGATAGAGGAAGTGATTGGATGGGAGTCTCCTAATTGTGTTTTAGCTCTTAGACACTTTATATACTAAAATGAAATGGGAATGACACTTCAAAAATCACTTTTCTCTAAAACTTTCTCCAGAAAGCTTTTCCAAAATTTAATTCTCTCATCTCCAACCCCTAGCCTCTACTTTTCACAAGTTTTGAAGAGTTTATTGGTGTTTTCTTAAGAAGAGTTCAACCTTCTACTTAGATTTTGATCCAACTATTTTCAGGCATGAATACTCTATTCTTTTCCTTTAGTATTATGTGTTTTAAGTGTTTCCTAAACCTTAATCTCATGTTTTTCTCAAAATCAATTAGAAATCTAATTATAGAAAGTGGACACATAAAACTTGGGGCAGTTTTTATGAAATCCTTTAATATGATTAATATTGGGTACATAGGATTTATGAGTGGATTTTGGGTTTTATTGGTGTAGGTTGCATGTACAAAAATCATAGTTTTGAAATAAATCAATTTTGGGGCTCTAGACACCTCATTCTATTACCCCCAACACTTTTTAGGTCCCTAGTACCTCCACTCATCACCGCATACCCAGGTCATGTCCCGAGGACTGACTGGAAGCCATCAGGCACTCCCCGGCTTGGTTTGACCAAAATTTAAACTCTTCATTTCGACTGAGACTCAATGAATCTTCGAAGGGCACTGAATACCCTTTCCAACGATCGTCCCTGTGCGCGATTCCGACTTACCATGCGGACGAATGATCCGTTTGCATCCGAAACCAGACCTAGAGGCCACCGGGCGCTTCCAGGATTTGTTTGACCTAAGTCAACTCTTCAGATTGACTGAGGATGAATGAATATTCAAAGGTCACTTAATAACCTTTCCAACGGTCCGTCCCGTGCGCGATTCTGACTTACCATGCGGACGAACGATCCGTTCGACTTCGAGAGGTCACCGAATGCTTCTCGGGCCCGTTGACCATAGTCAACTCCCAAACTGGGTCAAACTCTTTGGAATGTCGAAGTACACCTCCTAACCTTTCTAATAGTCCATCCCGTGCGTGATTCGGACTTACCATGCGGACGAACGGTCCATTTGCGTCCGAACGATTCCCCATCCAACGGACCGACAAACGCTTCCGAGCCACATTTGACTTAAATTCAACTCCCAAAATCAAGAGTGGTCCAAAGGACTTTCTAAGGTCTCTAAAATACCTTTCCAACGATATGCCTCGTGTGCGATTCTAACCAACGGTTTTCCCTCGGCGTCTAATTTTCCGAAAAAGCCTGAAACACACTACCAAACGACAGGTCCCAGAAACTGCCTATCGGCTCATTCCTGCCGATAGGCAGGAAGGGCTCTAAGACGATCGACAGTCTCCTAGGGCTATAAAAGGAGGCCTTGGCCTCATTTGCAAAGGAGCTCAGATCAGAGGCAAATCACTCTCAACGAACCCCAAAAACCTCCCTCGAAGGCAGCGTGATTTCAACTTCCAAATCCCTTTTTCACTTCCACTTTTCATCATCCCTTTCATCAAACTTGATCAATTAACCATTATCCATCATCATCCAAGCACAAGGGATGCTTCTCAACATTTAAGATCAAGCTCAAAGTCTCCAAGAAGGTCCATCTCTCTCACCTTTCTCTTCAAATCTTCTTAAATTTGCAATAACTTGTTTTATTACTTAATCACTTTTATCATCTTAGTTCACATATCCTAACATACTTTTTATCTAGTAGTATTGCACATCTCCTATTTTCATATAAATAAAAAACCCCAAAAACAAGAAAAAGAGGGTTTGCTCATAAATTCCAAGTTGGGATTCTCACACCTTTTCCACACTTTTCTCATAACTAAAACACTTTTTTCTACACACACACACACACACACACACTTACAAATAAGAGATTTATCCATTTGGATTTATGGGTTACACCCCACCCCTCGTTTGTATGCGAACTACGTGGACTTTGATGCCTCTATAGACTACGTAGGCGTCTCGGGGTAAAACCCGAAACTCGAGTCCTTTTCTCACTTTTTCTCTTATTTTCTACCTTCTCTTTATCTCATTTTCCATTATATTCTATATACTTGTTCTTAGTAACGTATTATTCCATATGCGTTATCGTTCCTTTATAACGGTCAACGTAGGGGTAATCACGTAAATCTTATTTTCTACACTAATCTCACATTCCTAGGGATGACTCGCTTTATCTTTTCCATGATACAAGTCGAGGATTCCTACCTCCATTCTATATATACACATGCCCACATATCACGGGGGGAAATATAAAGGAAAATAGCAAATATTCATGAGAAACCGAAAGGGCAGAATGGGTGCCTAACACCTTCCCATTTCGTAACTAAGCCTCCGAACCCTTCTCGAATCATTTGGTTTCGCACGCACCAGTATGTCTTTGGATGCCATCCTTTGGGGTTGCTCCCCCTTTTCTTTCGTCTATTTTGAGTAAAATAGACTGGCTACTCTAAATCTCTCTACATCTTCACACCTCACAAATCGACGCCGGCCGAAGCGCTCTCCCGAGAGGGGACGCGCGGGACCCGAAGGATCCCTTCCTCCCTTCGCAGCGGGGATCGAGGATGGCCACAGTGGCGACTCCGCTGGGGACGATTTTTTATTATATTTTGAGGGCTTGATTCTATTTACATGGATGCTATATTTTTTTATGTCCCCCCTCCCCATATCTGCCTATCCCCCTTTCTCACATGTATATCCGATGCCTATGCTTATATTCACACACTTGTATAAAATTATCCATGTACACTTCACAACACGTGCACCTAGGATTACATGTATATCCCCATGTTGCACGCATCACCCATCCATGCTTGGTGTACCTTTTGGGGTACTTGTACATTGGCTCCCTATTTGGCATAATCAAGAAAGGCATTCTCATCATAAGATACTAATAAGAGAATCATACATGATTCACACGATATCACCAAAGAGAATCGCTATTTACCAAATTTGACCCAGTAACTGGAGGGTCACTTCGTGATGGGCGCTGATCCGATAAGTCGCAGTTAGCCTAAGTGATATGACTCTCACCCTCCATTGGCCAAGTACCTTCGACGTATATCGAATGGTTCCCTCGCATCGTACCGCTTAACCGAAGTCATGACGGGAGGTATATCGCAGGGAATTCGTTCACGTACGCCGAGTATATCAAATTTTCTCTCACACGTACCGTCCCCACGAGGTATATGGTGAGGCAATTCATGTACAATCAGGTATATCAAATGGCTTGTCCACACGTACCGATTGCCCGCAAGATCAAGACGTATATCGTGGAAGTCACGCCAAAGGGGGGAACCCATGAAGATTCACCCAACCAACTCCATACCCGCATATAGGTGTCAAACCTAGGACACGCACTTTTGATTGCCGGTTTCAACCCGAAACTCTGCCGAAATTTTGGGTCGGCCTGTCGCCCAATTTTAGTGCATTTTTTAAACAGGACCCTGTCCGCGAGCCTGGTTACAAGTCCAAATCGTAGCTTTGCATATATTAAAAACCCCACTTTTCCAGGCTTGGGTCCCGTACGGCATTGCATTTAGGATAATTAAATACAAGTGAGAACATAATAATCATAATAATCATGCTGAGTTCTGTCTCCAAAAACATTTCTCCCTTCTTTATTAAAAATCCAAAAACATTTCTCCCTTCGTTATTAAAAATCCAAAAACATTTCTCCCTTCTTTATTAAAAATCCAAAAATATTTCTCCCTTCTTTATCAAAAATCCAAAAATAGTTTCTTCCCATTTTCTCAAAAATAAATCTTATCCTACACCTTCTTAGGTCGATCTCACGCCCTTGGCCTGGATTCTTATTGGCTTCGGTCTTTAGTCAAATCACCTCAAAGTTTTATCCGCTCCACTACTACTTCTTCCGAATTCGAAATCCATCCATCTTCCATGGAGAATGCAGATCAGCCACCAGTCATACAACCGGATCTGTCGACAGTCCTAGCTCAGCTCGTGGCCAAGATTGACATCCTCCAAGCTGAGGTCCGAGAAATGCAATGAAACCAGGTCCATATTCCTCAAGAGCCTGTGGCCCTGTTCCCTTGTGCTGTGGGTCCACCCGAGCCTATCTAGGTCCCAAAATAATATCATCACGCTCCACGTGCTCCTCCTGCCAATGGGCCGCCGCCTGCCCAGCTTCCGATGCCAAACATTGCCCAGCCTGTGGCTAACCTGCCTATGGTCATTGATCCAAAAGAGGAGGAGTTGAACAAAGACAAATAGGATCTTAAGATGCTCACTAAGAAGTCCGACCAGGTCGGAATATCTGGGAGTTACATGGACTAAACACATATGTCTCCTTATCCTAAAGCAAGGTTACCCGAGAAGTTTAAGATGACAAACATCGAGAAATTCGGAGGGAGTGGCCCATCAATTGTTCATCTTCGCAGTTATCATCGTTCCATGACTCTCGTAGGGGCTTCTGAAGAGGTTATGGCCCAACTATTTCAACAAACTTTGAAGGACAGTGCCCTCCGATGGTCTTTATCTCTTGAGGAATCCAGAATGGGTAGCTGGGAGGATGTAGCCCGAGAATTCATGTCGCAGTACAAATACAACGAAGAGCTCGAGGTCACCCGCCATGATTTAGTGCTGCTCAAACAAAACTTTGGAGAATCAGTCAGTAACTTTATAGCCCGATGGAGGCAAAAATCAGCTACCATGACCAATCGACCATCTGAAGAAGAACAAGTCAACATAGTGAAGAAGAATTTCTTTCCCCATGTCCAAACAACCATGGGAGGACAATACTACCCCCACTTTTGAGCTCTGAGAGAAGCAAGAGTATAAATCTAGGAAGGTCTTGCCAAAATAGAAGTTGAACCAAAGAAAGTGTCCGGACAGTTTACCCCTAGAAAGTATGACAAGCCTGCTAATGCTATAGTCTCAACCATCAACAACATCTCTCAACCAACCATATCATGGGCGCCAGAAAGTCGCCCTGCCCCCGTCCGAAGGGAATACACTGAGCTTCATGCTCCCCCTCTCCAAAGTTTACCAAGGCCTGTTAAGCCGAAACCTTATAAAACCCTTGGCTCCCCGTCCATTACCAAACCCACTCCCAAGAAACTTCAAGACCGATGCTCTTTCCGCCTTTCACCAAACTGTCGGCCATACCATTGACCAATGCTTTCACCTCGGAACATAATCCAAGATCTCATTGATCGGGGTACCATCGCCCCACCAGCCAATCCTAAGCCAAACACTACTCATAACCCACTCCCAAATCACACCAATTCCATCTTCTTGGAAGAAAACATAAATTTCGATCCATCAACTCAAATCACACCCCTATACCCTCCTAAACCTCTTCAAATTTGCCCATATTTCCTCCTACACCCTACTAGCCCTGCTGATCAGGCACTGTCACTTCTTACCAGAGTGTGCATCAATGTATGGACCTGTTCTGAAAGTGGAAGTATGGAATGGTCAGAGGTATTGAATCAACTCCTAGAGTTTGGGCTGAAATTTCCCTCACAGATGATTATCGATTACCAGAGGTTCAACGCGCTATTTTTGGAATCACGAAAATGGGCCCGAGAATCAGATAGGTGGGTGGTACCAACCGACGAAGTTAGCTTAGATGATGTTGTCCAGATCATGTCAGAAGCATTCAGGAAAACCAACAACATTTGCAGTATCACCGAGTTACTTGCCACTATGAAGCTACAAGGGAGCCTGATCCCTTCACCCTTACACATCCCCACAGAATGGGAAGACCTATATGAGGAAGCCGTTGAAGTTGTGGAATGCATTGCTTTCACGAGGGAAAATAGAGTTGTTACCACCGGATGGGGGGAAGAATTCGAAGTTTCAAATGAAGAACAAGCTTCAGGAGGAAATACCCCAGCAACCGACATATGTGGGATGATATCATTTGAAGAACTCCTCGGAGAAATAGATAGGGTAGCAGAACAACCTAAGATTGACGAGGAAACTGGATTTAAGTTTTTCCCTTCTTCAGTAAATCACATGACCAGATCTGGGAGACATTATCAAATTCCAAACTCACTACCAGCAAATGACAAGGGGAAGGGCATTGAAGACATTCCTATGACAGAAATGACCCTCGAGGAGAGCAAGATCCTCGATCAACTGAAGAAAACTCAATCTAACATCACTCTATGGGGGATTTTCATGTCTTGTCAGAAGAACATAAATGCTTTAATCAAGTTGCTCATAGGACCCATAGTTCCTCCTTCTACCACACTAGAAGAAGTGGTGAATTTGGTCGGGTCCTTGACCTCCACCCGAATGCTATCATTTTCCGAAGAGGAAATCCCCAAAATTGGGGCGAATCACAATCATGCACTTAATATCTCCATCGAAGTCATGGGGAAGGTTGTAATGCTTTCGCTCATTGATAACGGATCCTCTTTGAATGTCTGCCCACTGAGAACCTTCAAATGTCTAGGCTTAAAAAAAAGTGACCTCGCTCCAACCTCCGCTGCCGTGCGCGCCTACAATAATACCCACCGGGAGGTGATGGTATCCATAAAACTGGAAATAGGGGTTGGACCTATAAACCCTGTCATCAAATTACATATCATTGATATCCCGCCCTATTTCAACCTATTGCTCGGACGACCCTGGCTCCACAGTGTAAAGGGTGTCTCTTCCTCATTCCATCAGAAAATAAAGTTCTTCGCCGATGGGCGAGTCATCACCATCTTGGGTGACGACGATAATGCCGAGGGTGCAAGCACCAGCAGTCCAATCCTCGAGATACAACATGGGTTAAATGATATGCTCCTATCAGGATTTCGAGTTGAGCCACCTCTACTCCCGGCAGGGGACGGTTTCTAAAGAAAGGGTTTGTCCAGAATACGAACCTCATGGCAATGTTAATGTGATTCAGATGTTCAGAAACATGCACTTCATGCCCGGATTGTGACTAGGGCAAAGGCAACAAGGGATACTGGAGCCCGTCGAACTGAAGAAAGCTTTCCCTCCTCACGGTTTGGGGTATCAACCATCAGAACCAGAGCTGAGAATGATCCGCCAGTCTCGATCAAAGAAAGGGTTTGACTGCGTTCGAACTCTCTCGGGAGATTCTTTAAATGGACGATTCATTAAAGAGGGTGAAGACTTCCCTTTTTTTGGCTTTCCAGAACCGTGGTATGACCATACAGATAAGAAAATGAAGCCTAGAATGGAGATATTCTTCGAAGACAACTACTCATGGGCCGGGAGTTACCAACACCAGGTGCCACCGCTTATCAAAAATACTGAAGAGACTGAGGAAAGTGATTTTGAAGATTCCTTCAACCTACAAACACTGGGGCTGGAACTCTACATGGTTCACTCAGGCACTGCATCACTGGACCCTTCTCATCTGATCAAAGCTGCTGATAAACCTATCCTCAACTGGCATGCTGCGCCAGTTCTACCTCTTGAAATGTCCCCTAACCCCAATGTTTACCCTGTTTCTTCTACTATTGTCCATCCTTTCTCAAATTAATTGAGGCCTCTTTTGATGAGGTTCTCAATGCTATTTTTCCTATCAATGAAATAAACGAAGATTTTGAGTATCTTGTTGTGCCTTACATTAATTGTTTAGATTCTAATCAAACTTTTGATGACGATGATTTTGCAAATGAACAATTCTTAATTGATTTAAATAAGGTTAATAACAAACAACATAACTGAGTTCAAGTTAATGAAGAAGAGATTGTTGTTGTTAATCTCGGTTCTAGTAGCCAACTGCGTGAGATTAGGATAGGGGCCACCCTTGACGAGCGTGAGAGCGCACAACTCAAAGAATTGATACAGGAGTTCGTGGATATCTTTGCATGGTCCTACGACGACATGCTCGGTATTGATCCTGAAATAGCTCTGCATGAGATCCCCACTCTCCCAGATTACAAGACAGTTAAACAAAAGTTAAGAAAGCTCTGCACCGAATGGTCGCTCAAAGTCAAGGAGGAGGTGGTCAAATAGTTAATCGTGGGTTTCATTGGAGTGATCGAATATCCCACATGGCTAGCCAATATTGTACCTGTACAGAAATCAGGAGGAAAGGTTCGAATGTGTGTGGATTACTGAGATTTAAACAAAGCCTCTCCGAAGGATGATTATCCGCTACCAAATATCGACATGATCGTGGACAACACATCCAGTCATGCTCTCAAGTCATTCGTCGACTGGTTTGTCGGATACAATCAAATCAAGATGCACCCCGACCACCAAGAGAAAACTGCATTCACCACCCCATGGGGAACCTTTTGCTACACTGTTATGCCATTCGTTCTCAAGAATTCTGGGGCTACCTACCAAAGGGCTGCCACAACCATCCTACACGATCTGATTTACAAAGAGGTTAGGGTTTATGTGGATGACATGATCATCAAGTCCAAAAATAGAGAAGGTCATGCTCCTGCTCTATGAAAGTTCTTCGAACGACTGTGACAGTATGAGATGCGACTTAATCCACAGAAATGCATCTTCGAAATTACAGAGGGAAAACTCTTAGGATTCATGGTCAGTGAGAAGGGGATAAAAGAATATCCCGCCAAGCTGAAGGCCATACTTGAGATGCCACCACCCCAAACAGAGAAAGAAGTTCGGGGTTTTCTTGGGAAATTACAATATATCAGCTAGTTCATCAGCTAACTAACCTCCATATACGAACCAATCTTCAAGCTCCTCTTAAAGGATTCAACCAAGGTTTGGAACGAGACCTGCCAAGAATCTTTTGACCGAATCAGACAATATCTAACCCATCCTCCAGTTCTCATGCCACCACAGCCTGGTCTCCCTTTGCTCCTATACCTAACCATAACCGACACTGCAGCTGGGGAATTGCTAGCCCAATACCTTGAAGACTCCCGCAAAGAAAGATGCATCTATTATGCCAGTTGCAAATTGGCCGGGTACGAGGTCAACTACACTGCTTTAGAAAAAGCATGCGTCGCGCTTGTCTGGGTCACCCAAAAGTTACGACACTACATGCTCACCTTCCCCATTAAGCTTGTATCCCGAATGGATCCCATCAAGTAACTGCTCAAAAAACCCGCCTTATCTAGCCGAATGGCCCGATGGTTGATGCTTCTAACCGAGTTTGATATCATGTACGTCACACATAAAGTTGTTAAAGGAAGAGCCATCTCTGACTACCTTGCTGACTACCCTGTAGAAGAAACAGATGTCTGGATATCCAAATTCCCAGATGAAAATGTCCTCTGCACCACTCAAGACTGCCTCCGATAGAAAATGTTCTTCGATGGTGCTGCCAAAAAAAAGGGATATGGCATTGGGATACTCCCGGTCGCCCCAGATGACTCCCACACTCCTATCGTCATAAAATTGGATATCCCTTACACCAATAACATGACAGAATATGAGGCATGCACAGTGGGCCTCAAGGTCGCTCTTAAGAAAAGTATTCAACACCTTGATGTATTTGGGGATTCTGCCCTCATCATCGATCAAGTGCTCAGAAAGTGGAAAGTCAAGGACGAAAAGCTCCAAGCCTTTCATGCCTAATTAGAAGAGTTAGCCTCCTAATTTCGAGACATCACCTTCCATTACCTGCCCCGAGCAAAGAACAACCTAGACGATGCTCTCGCCACTTTGGCCTCCATGATCGACATGCCCGAGGGAATAACAATGACCCCCTTCCTAGTTCAGAAGCAGGACAAACCGACCCATTGTTACCATATTAATCTTGTCTCCACAGAAGACCCGGAACTAGCCAATTGTTGGTACTATGATATATGGTGCCTCCTCAAACACGGTAGGTATCCCGAGGGTTTCAACAAGAATGATCGAGATACCCTCCGAAGGCTGGCCACCCAGTACATCATATGTCATAAAGCACTACTCAAGAGGAATTTTGATGGAACTCATTTTTACTGTATCGCAGGGGCTGACATTGAAAAGATAATGCAGAAAATCCACAGCGGGGAATGCGGGCCCCACATGAACGGTCACATGCTTGCCAAGAAGATCATCCAACAGGGCTACTACTCGACCACCATGGCCCAGGATTACACCACCTATGTTCGGAGATGCCCTAAATGCCAACAGTTCTCCAACCTCCAACACCTACCTCCGTAAAAATTATACAACATGACTTCTCCCTAGCTATTCTTCACCTGGGGTATCGACATCATAGGGAAGGTTACACGAAAAGCATCAAATGGGCATGAGTTCATCCTCATTGCCATCGATTACTTCACCAAATGGGTCTAAGTTGAGTCGTACGCAGTCTTAAATGCCAAGAAGGTGGCCAAATTCATCAAGAAAAATATCATCTGCCGATATGGAGTCCCGCATGAGCTAGTGTCAGATAACGGTTTGCACTTCGAGCCAGAAGTCCCTGAAGTTGTCAACGAGTATGGTATTCAGAGACACAAATCTTCTCCCTACCGACCTCAGACCAATGGTGCAGTTGAAGCTGCCAATAAAAACCTCAAAGCCATAATCAACAAGATGATCGAAAGTTATAGAGACTGGGCCGATCGGATCCCATACGCCCTCTGGGGCTATCAAACCTCAACCCGAACCTCTACTAGGGCTACCCCTTACTCCTTGGTCTACGACATAGAGGCAGTCCTACCTGTGGAGCTAGAAATACCCTCACTATGCGTCATGCTCGAAAGCAAGGTTAGTGAAGAAGACTGGTGCCAAGGTCGTCTTGATGAGGTAGCCTTTCTGGATGAAAGAAGATAAAAAGATCTTTATCATATACGGGGATACCATCGCCGAATAGCGCATTCATTAAACAAAAGAGTCAAGTACCGTGGTGTTCAGGAGGGGGATTTAGCCCTCAAGAAGATAATAGAACCCATTTGGGACCCTAGATGAAAATTCAAGCCCAATTGGAGCGATCCTTACATTGTGAGGAGGATCTTGTCTGGCGGTGTCGCCATGCTCACTGACCTGGATGGCGAAGAGATGGCTCATCAAGTCAATCTGGACCGTCTCAAGAAATTCTACCCCTAGTCCGAAATCTCGACGCGCTACGACTCTTCTCATCCCCTTTCTATTCTAAAAAAAAAACTCTTCATTTCCCTCTACCCCGAACTACGTGGGCCTGATCCTCTATAAAAAACTATTTTAAAACTTAAAAAAAAATAGAGGTACATAGGCAGCTCATACATCTCACATGAGCACGACCCTTTTCTTTTTCACAAAGTACTATTCTTTTCTTATCTCCGAGAACGGTAGTTCATTTCTAAACATATACTTGAACAAAAGGATTATATAGGCCTTAACAATCGGTATAGATAATTCAAAACACAAAATTCATCGAAAGGCACAGCTGGATGATCAGAAACTTATTTATTTCATTAATGGGAAACTACAGTACGGATTACATAAGAAAAAGGAACGGATAACTTCCTTCCCCCTATTACCATAAAAAGCTAGATAAAATCCCCCACATCTGGTACACAAATAAACTCCCTAGGAGTCCTACCCACAGCTACCAGAAGAGCCTGCACCTTCATCATCTACATCCCTAGGACCCCAAGTTTCTCCTGCCTGAATGGAGTGTCGCAAACATTCCATGGATCGATGAGCCTTAACCATCTTCGAAAAGACCACAACACCCCCTTCCATGGTGTTAGATAAAACAAATCGTCTTTGTCCTGTCTCCACTGCCAACATCTTGCTGACTACCTGCCTCCATAACCACTTCATATAATCTTTGGAGACATGCCAAACCTTCCCGACAGACTAAGAGGGATGGGCCGACGGAGGCCGATTTTCCCACAGAGATCGAAGCAATAGACATAAACGCTCAGTCAAATCTTCTACCGAAAAGAAATTTGAGGTCCGAGGGGGCACGACATGTGCCCAGCCAAATTGGCGCAAGAGCTGCCAAGGGAAATAAAATAAGGTTTGTCTGAGACCAATCGGTCGCACATATGAATACTCTCCTAGCTCCAGAACAGGCTGCAACTGTCCCCACTAAGGCACTGACCAATATAGCCCACGAGCCCCATACTCCACAAACCAATTCTCCCATTTCTCAACATACAGGACAATGCGGATGAAGTAGCGTGAAAAGAAGTTGGGAACAGTCGACAAAGGATATTTTGGAGGAGTTGACAAGCGGAATCTTTCAGATAACCACATGAACAGCATCACAGGGCTACCCCTCAAAAAGTCAAAATGACCTTCTCTCCAGGCATCCAGGCCATTCAGAGTCTCCGCCAATATCACCGCCACAGGATTGCGACGGTATGACCTCCATGAAGTAATGGCTGCAAGTTGTGGGTCCACTTGCACCTCCCCAATCACCTTCAGCAATTTTGAAACAAGGCCCAGAACAACGGTTCCAGCATAGCCAGCATCACCTATTTCCCGTAAATGCACGGACTGCAGCACCACCGGGAGGGATATCTTTCCTCCGGTGACCAGCGATCTAGCCGCCAGGGGAGAGATATGAAGAAGCCCGGACAACAAATCCCTAGGGGAGCAGGAAAATTCGGGTCAAGCCGCAGCAACAATGGGATTCACACATAGTATGGCAAAAAATTCCTCGTAGGTAGGACAAACTTCTTCCTGCCCAAAGTGGAATACATGGTCTTCGGGGTACCAAAATTGTACTGCTGCCATCAGCATATTCCACTCAAAAGGTCGATTATGTCATAAGAAGACTCGACGCATGTTGAAAGCATCATAGTCGACATTATAAGAGCACATAGCTTCCAAGGCTTTAAGGCAGTTGACAAACTCAGTGCTACTAGGGAGAGCCATCTTTTAGGGCAAAGCAATAGTCGGCAAGTGGATAAGGATGCAAAGGTGTGATGAAAATACTCCACCCTCACCCCCTTTTATACTTGAGAACTCTCACAAAAGACATAATCCCTGCAGAAATCGGAGGGAATCCTACCTCACAAGGTACTAAAGGCTGAGGAGGGTACCAATCCAAGCTTTCAATTGATAGGACTGGACTGAACTACCGATAGGCAGGCCAGGGAGCTTGCCGATCGGCAACCCCCCATTTTTTGAAATTTCCTCCTTTCCTCTTTTGTCAAATATGAAAACTCAATTGATATTAGCAAAATGATTTCAAGAATCATGTTTTCTCCTTACAAGATTTCCCTTTTTAATAAAACAACTTTCCTTCGAAAAATTCCAAAAATATTCGTTTTATGGTCTCAGCAGCAAAGTTAAAAAGTACATGTGCATGCATTCATTCATCATTAAAATAAAAGATAGTAAAAAAAAATTACATTGCATTGCATATATCTGTTTTCTGTGTTACATCATTTTACAGGAAATGAAGAAAAATCCAAAAACAACGGGACTCAGCCCGAACCCACATTCTCTCTCTCTCTCTCTCTCTCTCTCTCTCAAGAGCTTCCACCCCTGTGACGCGCTCTCTTCCCCCTACGATGAGACAACGCGCCCCCACTACTTGAGCCAGAGTTTTCCCCGGATGAGGCTGACGGCACCAAGCAAGAAGGAACAGGGACAGCATCCCGAATGTGGGCGGCCACCGATGATATCCAATCCCTGATGTCTCTCAGACAAGTGGTCGACACCTGAATTTGCTGCAAGGAAAATGACAGAATCAGTATCAAGCAAAAGAAATCAAAAAGAGGAAAAGGACTAAAAGTTTTACCGCAGGACGAAGGACCTCCTCTATCAAACCCAGCTATTCCGAATCCATCGCAAGGGGATGGTGCTACATCGGCACTATCCCTCCATCAGCCCGTCGGATGTTGTACGAAGGACTGTGCAGCTGAACAAAAGGAGCCTTCGATGTCACCGTCGCCGCAGGTGTCGAGGGACCACCACCACTGTGGGAAGACACCATCGCCCGACTCAAACCAGAAGGAGGTAAAGGCAAGGCATCATGAATGTTGGGCGCCATCAGCCAGCTTGCCACAAAGTCCATATAGTCATACGGCGTAGCCGTATCAGTGTATAAAGCATAGGAGTCGCCAATCATCGCCGCCATCCCTCTCATCCTCCAATAGATGTCTCTCTCACCTCATATACGTAGGAGGTTACGCAGGTGGTACCACCACCTCCTCCTCAGCAATCTGACGAATCACCCTCTCCCCGAGGTACCAGGAATGGACTAACTCATGCGCCAACAAGCGCCTCATCTGCGCGTTCACCCGAGTCATCCCTGTGTCCTGAATAGCCGTCCCCTAAGGATAAAAGGTCACCTGAAAATCCCCATGTAGGCATGAGTCAATACAAGATCAGAAGGTGCAAAAACCAAGACTGAAATGGAAAAAGTCTTACCCAACCACTAGTCAGGTCATTTAAGACCTGATGCACCGCCTCCAGAGAGAGAGATCCCTTCGACCGTCGGTTGGCCTTACACCATCGGTACAGTCGGCAGACGTCCCCAACAGTGTCATCCTTCAAAGAAATCAGTGGGGTGTTGCACCCAATCACCTCATAGAACCACATCTGAATTCACAAGCAAAAAGAGACGCATAAGGAAAATGTAAACGCATGAAAGGAAAATGCGAATGCATGAAATGAAAAATTTGCAAAATAAAGAATACCTCAAGAAGATATGTGGCTCCAGTAAAAGTCTACCGGCAGCACCGAATCAATGCATCCAGAGAAGAGTAAAGGGTCGCCAAGGTCAGACTCCCCCAATCATAGAAAGGGATGTTCAAAAACATCCTCAAGTATGGCAGAAACCACAAATGGACGACGTCGCCGCTCGACGCCACCATGAAGCCTCCCAACACCAACAAGATGAATAACCGGGCCATCTGCCTCACTTGTAGCCTGTCCTCCACATCAACCACCCTACTCAGCAAAACATCCTTCAACAAGCACAGCCGGATGGAATCTCCAGAAACTATCCTCCTCACATCACCAAGTGTCGCATGCACCGCCTCCGCCCTCACCCGCAAGGAGCGATCCACCTGTATCTTCTTCCTGTCACAATCCAATCCCAACAGTTGCTGCACATCTATGGGAGCCACCGTCATCTCCTCGAAGCCAAAATGAAAGGTGTGGGTAGTGTCCCACCACCTCTCCCCCAAGGCACACAAAACTATTATCGAACGAGGCGTCTCATCCATCACAGCCGCCAACCTCCCAAAATCAACTAATGATACCATCCAGCACACCACGGGTGGAAGATGCTCCCAAACATCCTTAAGCCCCGTCGTCTTGCGAGCACGTATGTTCTTCAAAGAAATATCCGACTGGCAAAAGGAAAAATTCAGTCAAAGGTCAAGAAAAAGGAAAAATCACCCCAAAAGAAAGGAATGCCAAAGGTCGGGTTACTCACATAACCACCGGAATCAGTCTCGAAGAGCGATGATGCGATGGCTCCCGAAGCAAGGTTCGCTCATCCGCAACCGGCTCGAATGCATTCTCATTCTCCAAAGCAAGGGGCACCCTGTCCCTCCAATCCACATTCGCCCAGTCATCAGCGGTCAACCACTCCCGGTGGACAGCGGTGCTCACAAAGGCGGCCATTTCTTGAAGATCGAAATGTTAGAGCAATTCATAGAGAGAAATTGCAGAAAGAGAGAAGGCAAGAAGCTATAAAAAATGAAGGGGATTCACCCCCTTTATATAGGAGGCCAAGCGCCATGCCGATCGGCACAGACCACTGCCATACCAATCGACACTGTCTCCTCACCTTCCCGAGGAAGCCCAAAAGTCCATGCCACTGCCGAATGGCACCCCTTAGTCTATGTTGGCCGGCACCCCCATTAAAATTTCGTAGAGAAATTCCCAAAACATGCCAGAAAACCTCGAAAAATCCTCAAAAAATTCCTAAAAAGACCAGGATGGATTTCGAACATTTTCATCAAGAAATTTTTTGTATTTCTTCAGGAGAAACCTCTTTTTCCCTACCGAAACCCTCAAAATACAAGCAAATGACCTCTCGAGCGATGCACTCGGACCCCCTAATCACCTCCTCAGCAGAGTTTACGACCTCAAACCAGTTATCTCCCCAACGATCAACTCCTACGCTCAAATCAAAGGAAAAATGTCTCCCCATCCATCGGCTACCCGATGCGAAACAATATCTCATGGTATTTTTCCCAGTAAAATTCAGAAGAATCACTCGCCCCAGGCGATCTCTCCCAAAGGATGATCCAAATCTTCCCCAGCTCATTCATCGTTCCCCAGCCTAGCTCATTCATCGTTCCCCAACGGAACCCCAAATCCAATTCTTATCCCCAGCGGAACCTCAAATCCAATTCTTATTCCCCAGTGAAACCTCAAATCCAATTCTTCTCCTAGTGCAAATCTTTTCTTTTCCCAAGGAAATACAATCACTCTTGGGTCAGAATTGACCCCGGTCTTTGATCGTCACCTGAGTTAGGTCAAAATTGACCTCAATCCTCGGTTGTCACCACTCTTGGGTCTGAATTGACCCCAGTATTGGATTATCACCTGAGTTAGGTCAAAATTGACTTCGGTTCTCGGTCGTCACCACTCTTGGGTCAGAATTGGCCCCGGTTTTAGATCTCCACCTGAGTTAGGTTAGAATTTACCTCGGTCTTCGGTCGTCACCACTCTTGGGTCAGAATTGGCCCCGGTCTTGGATCGTCACCTCAGTTAGGTTAGAATTGACCTTGGTCCTCGGTCGTCACCACTCTTGGGTCAAAATTGGCCCCGGTCTTGGATCATCACCTGAGTTAGGTCAGAATTGACCTCGGTCCTCGGTCGTCACCACTCTTGGGTCAGAATAGGCCCCGATCTTGGATCGTCACCTGAGTTAGGTCATAATTGACCTCGATCGTCACCTCTCTTAGGTTCTCAGAATCAACCTCGACCCTCTGAATTGGTCATCCTCGCTTCCTTAGGTCCTCAGAATTGACCTCGACCCTCTGAGTTGGTCATCCTCGCTTCTTTAGGTCCTCAGAATCGACCTCTACCCTCTAAATTGGTCATCCTCACTTCCTTAAGTCCTCAGAATCGACCTCGACCCTCGGAATTTGTCATCATCGCTTTCTTAGGTCCTCAGAATCGACCTCGACCCTCTGAATCAGTCACACTCTCTCAAAAGCATCATGTGGTGTCTAATCGACGGCTATCATTTGTTCCAAACTCACCCGTTGAGGGGCTCTGTAGACACCTCATTATGTTACCCCTAACACTCTTTAGGTCCCTAGTACCTCCACTCATCATCGCATACCCAGGTCATGTCTCGAGCACTGACCTGGAAGCCATCGATCACTCCCTGGCTCGGTTTGATCGAAAGTCAAACTCTTTATTTTGACTGAGACTCAATGAATCTTCAAAAGGCACTGAATACCCTTTCCAATGGTCCGCTCCGTGCACGATTAGGACTTACCATGCGGACGAATGGTCGGTTTGTGTCCGAAACTCGACCCAAAGGCCATTGGGCGCTTCCAGTATCTATTTGACCTAAGTCAACTCTTTAGCTCGATCGAGGCTAAATGAATCTTCAAAGGGCACTGAATACCTTTTCCAATCGTGCGTCCCGTGCGCGATTCTGACTTACCATGCAGACGAACGATCCGTTTGACTCCGAGAGGTCATCGAATGCTTCTCGCACCCGATTGACCACAGTCAACTCCCCAAACTAGGCCAAGATCCTTTGACTGTCGAAGTACACCTCCTAACGTTTCTAACGGTCCATCCTGTGCGCGATTCGGACTTACCATGCGGACGAACGATCCATTTGCGTCTGAACGATTCCCCGTCTAGCGGACCGATAAACGCTTTCAAGCCACATTTGACCCAAAGTCAACTCCTGAACTCAAGAGCAATCCAAAGGACTTTTGAAGGTATCTGAAATATCTTTCCAATGGTATGCCCCGTGTGCGATTCTGACCAAAGGTTTGCCCTCGGCGGCCAATTTTCCGAAAAACCCTGAAACACACTACCAAACGTCAGGTCCCTGAACCTGCCTATCGGCACCTTCCTGCCTAAAATAAGGAAGGTCTCTAAGCCAATCGGTAGTCTCCTGGGGCTATAAAAGGAGGCCTTGTCCTCATTTGCAAAGGATCTCAGATCAGAGGCAAATCACTCTCAACGAACCCCAAAAACCTCTCTCGAAGGCAGCGTGATTTCAACTTCCAAATCCCTTTTTCACTTCCACTGTTCATCATCCCTTTCATCAAACTTTATGAATTAACCATTCTCCATTATCATCCAATCACAAGGGCTGCTTCTCAACATTTAAGATCAAGCTCAAAGTCTCCAAGAAGGTCCATCTCTCTCACCTTTCTCTTCAAATCTTCTTAAATTTGCAATAGCTTGTTTTATTACTTAAGCACTTTTATCATCTTAGTTCACATATCCTAACATACTTTTTATCTAGTAGTATTTCACATATCCTATTTTCATATAAATAAAAAACCCAAAAAACAAGAAAAAGAAGGTTCGCTCATAAATTCCAAGTAGGGATTCTCACACCTTTTCCACACTTTTCTCAGAACTAAAACACTTTTTTCTACACACACACACACACTTACAAATAAGAGATTTCTCCATTTGGATTTATGGGTTACACCCCACCCCTCGTTTGTATGCGAACTACGTGGACTTTGAGGCGTTTATAGGCTACGTAGGCGTCTCGGGGTAAAACCCAAAACTCGAGTCCTTTTCTCACTTTTTCTCTTATTTTCTACCTTCTCTTTATCTCATTTTCCATTATATTCTATATACTTGTTCTTAGTAACGTATTATTCCATATGCATTATCGTTCCTTTATAACGGTCAACATAGGGGTAATCACGTAAATCTTATTTTCTACACTAATCTCACATTCCTACGGATGACTCGCTTTGTCCTTTCCATGATACAAGTCGAGGATTCCTAACTCCATTCTATATATACACATGCACACATATCACGGGGGGAAATATAAAGGAAAATAGAAAATATCCATGAGGAACCGAAAGGGCGGACTGGGTGTCTAACACCTTCCCATTTCGTAACTAAGCCTCCTAACCCTTCTCGAATCATTTGGTTTTGCACGCACCAGTATGTCTTTGGATTCCATCCTTCGGGGTGGCTCCCCCTTTTCTTTTGTCTGTTTTGAGTAAAATAGACTAACGACTCTAAATCTCTCTACATCTTCACACCTCACAAATCGATGCAGGCCGAAGCGCTCTCCCGAGAGGGGACGCGCGGGACCCGAAGGATCCCTTCCTCCCTCCGCGGCGGGGATCGGGGATGGCCATAGGGGCGTTTAACTCCGTAATTTGTGTAGAGATGATGAAATTGGAATTTTGTCGTATTGATGATGAATTCTCAGTATATTTATTATAAAATAATTAAATGAGTAATTGGGTATTTTGTTGTTATGATAATTAATTTAAGATTTAATTGGATTGGACTATCATGCGTAGTATGTGTACATTGACTCATTTTGAATAATTGTGTGACTTGTAGGTATTATTATTTTGCCATTGTGACGACGGGTTGTTGGGTATTTTTGCTCTCCTTGTTTTTAGGATGCCTTGTAGGTATGGGACTAGTGGGTAGGCCTTTTGATGATTTACGCCTGCTATATTATTTCAACTTCATTATATCGGGGGCTGGCTAATTTTTTTTATAATTTATCGTCGTAACGCTAGCCTAGGCGTGAGACTAGGTCGAGGTTTATTGATTGGGCATAAATATTGTACATTTATTCCCCTAATTTCGGTACATTTGTGAACCCGAGTGATGTAACATATATGGATTTGATTCACATTTTATGCTACTAACCTTCGTGGCGAGTATTTCGTGTTTTGTGCTTCTCCTATTGGTTTTACAGGTTAATTATGTAAGCAGTGCAAAGGAGGAAGCAAGACAATGCTAGAAAATCTAAAAAGGCAAGTTCAAGGGCAAATTGGTAATTTTATAGCCAGATACGAAAATAGAAGTCAACTGGAAATTTGAAAAGATCGGAACAACGAGAACACTGGAAGAAACGGCACCCAAATCCGAGCTACGGTTGAAAAGTTATGCTCAGTTGAAGTTGTAGAAAAATCCAAGAAAAGAAGAGAAAAGCCAGAAAAATGCTAAGTGTTGAACTCCAGGCCAGCACACATTCGCGAACCCAAGGCAAAACCGGTTTGGGGGGGCGAACCGATTCGCAGTTACCCCCGAACCGGTTCGGTGTACCTGATACGTGAATTTTTCCTTTTATGCTCATTGGTTACCAAGTCTCCTATTAGGTTTTAACTTCTCAAAAATTGTAGGGAACGAAGGTGACAACTTAGGAGAAGCCATTAGGAGTAGTTTTACTCAGTTTTTGATAGAGAAGAAGAAGGATAAAAATCTAGGAACATCAAAGGAATTATTTTCTTCAAGCTTCAATTGTTAAGGGTTTGTTTTTCAAGTTTTAATTAAAGATTCAAGATTATTGTCATTGTTCTTGCATGCTTAGTTCGTAATCGATTCAACTTGTTTTCGCATTCATAATACGTATTTACATGCTTCTAGCTAGTTTCATCATGATTTCATGCACATGCAACGTTACTATTTCATGCATTAGTCCATTCAACATGTCCGGCTAGGTTTTAAAGGTTGGGATGCATGAACCCAACCTGATGTGTTGGTGTATGTGTATAATGTTAATCCGATGAATTTAACGATTAATTTTGCTCGTATTGCTTTATTACATAATAATTGTGGATCTTTATATCTCGTTTGCCCTTGGGTACTCGTGATGATATAGAGTACAATTTTAGTGCAATTATTGCGATACCAATTTACTCATCCTCAGATTAGGTATGACGCGGGATTGAACCTCGTATACATAATGCTTGGGAGTACTAAATTTCGGGTTGGATTAATCAAATAAATTTATGATTGACGTTGTCACTGCACTACACTAGGGTTGGGGGATTGTATTCCCATCTTGTTTCCTTATCATTTAGGTTCAAAAAGTTTCAATTTAATTCCTCATTCCTCATTTAGATAATTTAGTTAGTTGCATAGTTCATCCTAATTTCATAATTGCATTTAGTTAATCAATCCCAAAAACCAAAATCAAATCTTTTCCTTCCTTTTTTTAGAGTCATCGTTAGGATTCCTCCGTCTAATTCTATCATCACAACTCCGTTGTCCTTTTTCCCTGAGGATCGATACCCGACTTGTCGGATTATTACTTGAGCGACAGGCTTACACTTGAGCCTAGAGAGTACACACTTTAGAGACACATTCTGCGTCGTGTCAAGTTTTTGGCGCCGTTGCCGGGGATTTAGGTAGACTTAGGATTAGATTGAGTTAATCCAAATCTTTGTCAAAAAAAAAAATCATAATCATCACCTTTCCTAAGCTTTAATGCAAAATTCTGAAACCACTCCCACACCCCATAATACTCCAACCAGCATTCACGAAAATCCACTTGTTGAGTATAACCCTGATAGTCCCCACACTCCAAACGCCCCACAGTTTTGGATCCCACCGCCCACACCGTCGCACTCAGTCTCCAGTAACACTCCATTCTCATTCGTAGGACACACTTCGAGCACACCTAGTGAGTGCGCCGAGTCGTCAAGTGAGAGAGAGATGTCGCAACATAGTAATGCACCCACCGGTGAGGACGAACTTCCGTACCGCCCATTGAGAGAATTCTTATATCATGAGCGAACTGTCACTCCGGGATGCATTATACTCCCGTATAATGCCGGGCAGTTCCGTTTCAAAAATGGAATGATCCAGACGCTACCACATTACCACGGTATGGATTCTGAAAAGACATACCTCCATAAAAGGGAATTTAAGGACGTGTGTGATACTCTCAATGATCAAACTTGCACACAAGAGGTAATCCGTCTCAAACTCTTCCCCTTCTCGCTTAAAGATAAAGCTAAAGCCTGGCTCTGGTCTTTACCTCCAAGCTCGATTCCATCCTGGAATGAGCTACAGTCTAAATTTCTCAAGAAATTCTTCCCAACACATCGAACAATCTCTATCAAGGCTCAAATTCAAGCATTTAGGCAACATGAAAATGAGCCATTCCATCGATGTTATGAACGTTTCAACGAGTTAGTGGCTTTATGCCCCCATCATGGATTTTATCCATCGCAAATGATCTCCTTTATCTATAATGGGTTAAACCTTAACTCTAAACAACTTGTTGAAACTATGGGAAGTGGTCCGTTTATCGATCTCGATGCCCACGATGCTGATCTTCACATGAGGTATGTCGCCGAGACTACCCAGTCCTGGGATACCTCTGGCCCGAACGCTCAAAATCGAAATCGACAACCCACCACTGCTCCATCGACATCTGGCCTATTCCACGTAGATAAGAATTCTATGACGGATTGTCGATTGGACACCATTGAGAAAGGATTGCGAGACCTATGCGAGTTATATGGAAAAGGACTAGCTAGACCCATTTCGAACCCTGTCGTGAAGGTGTGTGCGATTTGTGAGGCGGGACATTCAACTGAGGAATGCCCGGCGATACCCGCCTACAAAGTAATGTTGCAGGAGCAAGTTAGTGTTATAGGAGGTTTTAAGGGTAATTTCGGTGCCCCGCATGAGAATTCATACAACCCTTCGTGGAAAAACCATCCCGGTTTTAGCTACGGGAAACAACATGCCGCAATGAACCCTCCTTTGCATGTTGCCCCTCCTCCACCACAACAATTTCAACAAGCTCCACACATGCAAGGCCATGTTCAAACACCACCATCTCATGGAAATTATATCCCGCCACAGCGGAGAACTCTCGAGGATACCATAAATCAATTCATTGCAAGCCAGACTGCAACCAATGCCAAATATGATCGTCTGATCGGCGACATAAATGCAAATCTGTCAAAGATACAATCCTCTTTGAGTGTTCAAGAGAAGGGCAAGTTTCCTGCCCAAGGCCAACGACCTCCCCAAGGTCAAACTAGTGTTAGGTCCACATCCACCGAACATCAGGAGCAATGTCAAGCAGTGACCACTCTTCGTAGTGGAAGAGTAGTTGATTTATCACCTCCACCGCACGACACAACAAAAGATAAGGAGATTTCGCCCAGCACGAAAGAGGCCGAAGATGTCCCCTTGAATGAGATGACAAGGAAGACACTAGTGAGCCTGAGGTGGTAGTGAAACCACCCTCCGTAGCACCATTTCCTCGAAGGTTGATTCCCGCTCAAAAAGGGAATCCGCGTGATGAAGTGCTAGAAGTACTTAAGCAAGTAAAGCTGAATTTACCCTTTCTTGATGCCATCAAACAAATTCCAGCTTATGGCAAAGTTATTAAATATTTGTTGACAGTAAAAAGGAAGATGAAGGTAAAAAAGAATGTATTTCTAGCCCAGAACATGAGCTCCATTCTACTAAATGATCTCCCACCGAAATTCAAAGATCCCGGTGCACCCACTATATCCTGCATCATTGGAAAAAATCGAATTGAGAAAGCCTTACTTGACTTGGGAGCAAGTGTAAACATACTCCCTTACTCTATTTATAGGCAACTTGATTTGGGCGACCTCAAGCCCACAAAGGTCACTCTCCAATTAGCGAATCGATCAGTGAAGATCCCACAAGGCATAGTCGAGGACGTGATCATCCAAGTTGACACTTTCTACTTCCCGGTAGATTTTGTCATTTGGGACACGGAGCCCTCCTTCAACTCGAGCAATCATGTTCCCATCATCCTTGGGCGCCCTTTTTTGGCTAAGGCTAATGCAATCATCAATACAAGAAATGGGCGAATGCAACTCACTTTTGGGAACATGACCTTGGATACTAACATCTTCCACATAGCCCAAAATGCAGGGGAGGAAGATGATCTTCACGCGGTGAGCCTCATAGATGAGGTAGTAGAAGAGTACTTTGAGGAAAATTTATGTGGCGACGCTTTAGAGTCCTGTTTAGCGATGAGATATGAGTGTGAGGGGACGTATACTCACTTTGAGAGGGAGGTTGGAAGGGTGAGAGAATTACTCAATGAGAGTACGTCGGACGAGGACGTGAGAGAGGTTAATTGGGTTTCTAGATTCGAGGAATTACCTCCGAGGGATACACACATGGCTCCCTCCAGTGAAAAATTTCCAACCCTCGAATTAAAGAAACTTCCCTCCCATATCAAATATGCATACCTAGGAGAGGATGAGATATTTCCTATTGTTATCTCCTCTAGCCTAGATGAAGGGCAGGAGGGTAAATTGTTGAGAATTCTGAGGAAGAACCAAAGTGCTTTCGGTTGGTGTATCGCTGATTTGAAGGGGATCAATACTCTAATTTTCACTCATAAGATTCATCTCGAAGAGGATGTCAAACCCTCTAGAGAAATGCAAAGAAGACTAAACCCCAACATGAAAGAAGTCGTGAGAACCGAAATCATAAAATTATTGGATGCCGGGATCATCTACCCAATTTCGGATAGCAAATGGGTGAGCCCTATTCAAGTCGTCCCGAAGAAGTCGGGTATGACTGTGATCGAGAATGCTAAGGAAGAGCTTGTTCCCCAACGCACCACCACCGGTTGGCGCATTTGCATTGACTACTGGAAACTCAATGCAGGAACTAGGAAAGACCAATCCCCTTACCATTCATTGATCAAATGCTTGAGAGAGTTGTGGGCCGCCCTTATTATTGCTTCCTTGATGGTTATTCCAGATATAACCAAATTGAGGTAGATGTACTTGACCAATATAAGACGACCTTCACTTGCCCTTTTGGTACGTTTGCCTACAAACGTATGCCATTTGGCTTGTGTAATGCACCCGCGACTTTTCAAAGGTGCATGTTGAGCTTATTTAGCGACATGATCGAGAGAGGACTCGAAGTGTTCATGGACGATTTCAGCATTTTTGGCACCTCTTTCGATCATTGTTTGGACAAGTTGGAGAAAGTACTTACCCGATGTGTGGACAAAAACTTAGTGCTGAATTGGGAGAAGTGCCATTTCATGGTCACCGAGGGAATAGTTCTTGGCCACATTGTTTCATCCAACGGAATAGAGGTTGATAGGGCTAAGATAGATGTCATAGATGATCTTCCCCCACCGAAATCGCTGAAAGACGTGCGCTCTTTCTTGGGCCACGCGGGGTTTTATCGAAGGTTCATTAAGGACTTTAGCGCCATCGCTAGGCCCTTAAGAAACCTACTCATGAAGGACAACCCATTTGAGTGGACAGAGGCATGCCAAAGCTCCTTTGATAAGTTAAAAAATATTCTCATGTCCGCTCCCATCATGCAAGTTCCGAATTGGTCCTTACCATTCAAACTTATGTGTGACGCAAGCGATTACGCGATTGGGGCCATTTTGGGCCAACGTAAAGATAAGCAAGCTCATGTCATATACTACGCTAGCCGGACTCTTACCGGACCTCAACTCAACTACTCTACCACGAAGAAGGAGTTGCTAGCGGTAGTTTTTGCCCTCGATAGGTTCCGTTCCTATCTCATTGGTTCTCCCATTACTGTTTTCACCGACCACGCGGCTTTAAAGTATTTACTTACGAAGAAAGATGCCAAGACGCGCCTCATAAGGTGGATCCTACTCCTACAAGAGTTCAATCTCTCCATCAAGGATAAGAAAGGAGTAGAAAACTTCGTTGTCGACCATTTATCTCGGCTTTCGTCCGACGTACCTAGTGATCCCATACCCATAGACGAGCATTTTCTGGATGAGCAACTATTTGCTACTTCTTCGTATCCCTGGTTTGCAAACATAGTGAACTATCTTATCACGGGAGCCGTCCCTCCCGATTGGACACCGCAAGATAAGAAGAGGTTTCTTAATTGGTCGCGCATGTTCTTTTACGATGATCATTTCCTCTTTAAATATTGTGTCTACCAAATCATCCGACGATGTGTGCCGGATGACGAGATCCCGAAAGTCATCCAGTTTTGTCATTCGGAAGCATGTGGAGGCCATTTCTCGACGAAAAAAACGGCCGCTAAAATTCTACAATGCGGCCTCAATTGGCCCACAATCTTCTGGGATGCAAATGACGCTTGCAATTCATGCAATAGGTGCCAACGAATAGGAGCCATTTCTCGACGCGACATGATGCCCCTTACCCCCATACTCATCATTGAGATATTTGATTGTTGGGGTATTGACTTTATGGGTCCCTTCCCCCCATCCTTTGGTTTCCTATACATCCTGGTCGCGGTAGACTACGTTTCTAAATGGATGGAAGATATAGCTACTAAGACTAATGACAACAAGGTGGTGATAAAGTTCCTACAGGAACACATACTTTCTCGCTTCGGTGCACCGAAAGCGATAATTAGCGATAATGGCACACACTTTTGCAATAGGCCATTCGAGAAGCTCATGAGAAAGTATGGCGTCGTCCACAGGGTTGGGACGACATATCACCCACAGACGAATGGGCAGGCTGAGCTAGCGAATCGGGAGATCAAGAACATTCTTGAAAAGACCGTCAATCCTACCCAGAAAGATTGGTCCCTTAGATTGACCGATGCACTATGGGCCTATCGTACCGCATTTAAGAATCAACTTGGCATGTCTCCTTTCCGTTTTGTGTATGGAAAACCTTGCCACCTTCCTTTGAGCTCGAACACAAAGCGTATTGGGCAATTAAGCAATTGAATTATGCATTGGACAAAGTCGGTGAAGCCCGTAAGCTTCAATTGAATGAGCTAGAAGAACTACGCAATGATGCGTATGAGAACGCCAAAATTTCAAAAGAAAGGATGAAACTTGCTCATGATAGCATCATTCGAAGAAAAGAGTTTCATCCCGGAAAAAAAGTTCTTCTCTATAACTCTAGGCTTCACCTCTTTCCAGGCAAGTTGCGGTCACGATGGTCCGGCCCGTTCGTCGTTAAGAACGTTTTTCCCCATGGAGCTGTTGAACTAGAGGATTTAAAAGGGGAAAACACGTTCAAAGTAAATGGACAACGCCTAAAGCCATATCTTGAGGCGTGTGCATAAGAGGTCGACACAATTTGGTTGTCGGATCCCATTTACGGGATCAATTGAGCTGGGAAAGTGAGGTCGTCGCACCCCGACGCGTATGGGGTGAAATTGTGTGTATAGGAGTCATTTGTGAATAGGTTAGTTAGGAGTCAGGAGCCTGAGTTACAAAAGAGATCGGTTAGCATGCATTTCGAGGGAGCTAGGACGTATCACGATGTTGAATTCGAGGAATTTTTAGGGAACCCTAGCGTCTAGAAGGTTTTTAGGAGCCTTATGCACAAGTTAGAGGATGAGAGAGCACTTGAAATGGAGAAAAGAGTGAATTCCAGCGTTCGGGCCAGCTTGCTACCCCGAACCCCAGCCTGAACCGGTTCGGGGGGGCGAACCGGTTCGTAGCTACACCCAAACCGGTTCGGGGTACCTGATAGATTCTTCCCCCCTTCTTTTCCAAATTCATCCCCTTCCCTCCATTCTTTCCCCCTTATTTCCCCTTCATTTTTCTTCCCTCCAAATCCTTCCCTCCTTCCCAAATTCAACCCAATTCACCCCTTCCCTCCTCTCCTTCCCACCCTTTCATATTTCCCACCAAAAAAACCCACCCCTTCACACCTATAAATACCCCACCACCCCTCCTCCATTTCTCACACCAAAACAATCTCCCTCATTCTTTTCTCTCCCTTATTCTCTCCCATATTTTCTCCCTCTCTCTCCCTCTTTCCGTCAATATGCCGCGCCAACGCCGCCCCAACCTCCGCCCAAACAAATATGACGATACCACCATCCTTGATGACCCGGGCAAGGGGGTATTTTGATGTGTCCAAGAACGTCATTGGGCCGAGCAATACTTCTCGGCTACGCGCCCCATTCACATTGAACGTTTCGTGGATTGGGACCACCTTTCGGACGATGTCACCGCCCTATTTGCTCACCGTGGGTGGTGCTCTTTCCTCTCCCCTACGAGTAATAATGTATTTGATGCCGCCATTCGCCAATTTTATGCGACCTTGGTTCGCAAATCCTCCACGCTTCACGAGGCATACCTTGACTGTATTACTATTCCCTTCTCGGCGGCCATCATCGTACGCAAAATGCGTGCCAAAGGGGTGATCCTCCCCGTGCCATCCCAATACCCGAACAATGGTGCCCCCCACACAAAAGAAGAATGCATTGCCCACTTGGCACCCGGGGTCGAATGGGCGCGCGAATCCTTTCCTATTGGTGGTTTGGACGCCACGGTGCGCTTCACGCACCTCATTGCTTGTGGTGCCATCCACCAATGACTCGGTGGTCCGTTTACGTCTCGCAAATTTCCTCTATTACTTTTTGGACCCCGAGAGCACCATCAACCTTGCCCGCTCTTCTACGCGTATATCCTCAATGCCTCCTATGATGAATATGGCAAAACCGCACTACCTTATGCCCGTTTCATCACGGAGCTTTTGATGGAAGCTGGAGTGGATGACCCCGGGCAACAAATTCGCCTTCCTCGCCCCATTGGCGGCACGTCCACCACTCGAAGCGAATGCCAAATGAGCGTAGCTGACCCCGACCGTCCCATTCTTGAAGAGGATGTGCCCGAGGAAGCTCATGACGACCCGATGATGGACGTCGACGAGGAAGAATTTGAGGATGATGAAGAGGACTCCGATTTCGAGCCCCGGGGGCAAACTTCGATAGTCGCCTTTCGGCGGTTGAGTCCCGTCTCGACGGGTTCATCAACCAATACAATCCAGACCAAGCGGCCTAACGAAGGGACACCCGGATGATATACCAACTCCAAGTCCACCTTCACCAACTCAACTTCGGCGGTCCTCCACCCCCCTTCTATTATGACCCATATGATCCGAATGCACCCTCCACCTCCCACCCACCTCCACCTTGAACTATGATTGTTTTTATATTTTGGTATAATTGTTAGTGGTGGTAGGGCTTTCACATTGTTCATAGTTGTTTCCCCATTTCTCATGTAACACAGGCTTCTCATTGTTATAATATAAGCTTGCATTTTTTCATATTTGTTTGTTTTATTTTTCCGCACTTATTATTCTCTTTGAATTAGATTTTAGTCCTTTTTGCTTGAGGATAATGCAAAAGTCCAAGTTAGGGGGGGTCACAAGTGCGAATTTCTAAAACTTCACAAATTTTAAAAAATGCCCAAAAAATTTCCAAAAAAAAAAAATCATAAAATTTTGAAAAACCCAAAAATATTTTTGTTCAAAATAAATAAAAATTGGAATTCAAAATTTTCAAAAATATCATCAAAAGTCAAATTGGAGTCTCAAATTGTAAATATCCAACATACACAAAGCCGAAATTGACCAAAGATGGAAATTGTGCGAAAATTGACGACTTAACGAATAAATGTGGAGATTAACAAACCCGGTGAGATTCGAGCCTATCACGTTTTGCGAGTTTTAAAATCAATCCGAATTAATTGTTAACTCAAAGTTCTTTTTAGCGCTTAATAAGTTGTCAAGGATCTCAATCCATTCATTTTGATCGGTTTTGAAAAATGTGTGCAATATTGCCTTGAAAAACGTGCGAAATTAGTCTCTAAACTTAAATTCACCTCGAAACGCATATGGTAACGCAATTGGCATTTTGGACAATGAAGTAGGCCATCGTTTGTCACCCCAAAAATATTGGATAGAAAAAGTAGCGAAAAATTACCCTTTTGCAACCCAAATTGAGTCGAATAATTTTCCCTTTCGTTTGACAACCCAAAAAACTCAAAATAGCCGGAATTGTGAAAAATGAGAAAATTCAGATTTTAAGTCCAAAAAGTGCATATAAAGGGGCAAGAAACAAAATAGTATGCTCAACAAAAACAACAAGAAAAGAAATGAAAAAAAAAAATAGAAAAAGAAAAAAAAATGAGCAATAGCCCGAAAAAAGCACAAATGGACATCATTCATGACTTTTCCAATTCCAACCTTCCATTCCTCCTTCATTTCACCCAAGGCAGCCTTTAACCCGAAAAATTTCTAACCGAGTCCAAATTGCGAAAATTGATTACCGCGTGGAGAGTGAAGACACCAAAAGATAATATAAGGGGCTAGGTGCACGAAATAAAGCCAATGTTCCCGTTTTTAAAACCGTAATCCGTTGAAGAGATCCTTTCGCCATAAAATTTCCGTCTTTCTAATTACGTGCGTGAAATTGCTTCAATTACATTTACTCTTTATAACACGCATGCTGAGAGAAATGCCATAATCCGAGAGATTCGTTTGTGAGAGCGTTCCGTGAGAAATTGAAATCAAAACGAATTTTCGAATAAGTAACGTAATGATCAATCAGCGAAAATTGGCGGTTACATTTCCGGCTTTGCACACACACTACGGTTTGAGACTCGTAAATATGACTTAATGATGATTATTTTCTGGAAAAGTTTGAATTGCTCAATTTTTACATATTTTGAATTTTCTTTGAGTCAAATTTTGTGGGTATATTCACTGCAAACCCTCACGAGACACAACTCATCCTACTAGGGTAACCTAGAGGTTTAAAGGCTTGTTGCATGCGCTAAATGCAATCGCTTGCCCGCGAAAGAGGTGCTCTAACTCAATAAAGTCTTTGATGGATCCTTAACTCATACTCTCATTCTTTTACATTGCTCTGGAGACGCAAAGTTCTAAGTTAGGGGGGTTTGATTGGGCATAAATATTGTACATTTATTCCCCTAATTTTGGTACATTTGTGAACCCGAGTGATGTAACATATATGGATTTGATTCACATTTTATGCTACTAACCTTCGTGGCGAGTATTTCGTGTTTTGTGCTTCTCCTATTGGTTTTACAGGTTAATTATGCAAGCAGTGCAAAGGAGGAAGCAAGACAATGCTAGAAAAGCTAAAAAGGCAAGTTCAAGGGAAAATTGGTAATTTTACAGCCATATTCAGAAAGAGAAGTCAACTGGAAAGTTGAAGAGCTCGGAACAACAAGAACACTGGAAGAAACGGCACCCAAATCCGAGCTACGGTTGAAAAGTTATGCTCAGTTGAAGTTGAAGAAAAATCCAAGAAAAGAAGAGAAAAGCCAGAAAAATGCTAAGTGTTGAACTCCAGGCCAGCACACATTCGCGAACCCCAGGCCAAACCGGTTTGAGGGGGAGAACCGGTTCGCAGGTACCTCCGAACCGGTTTGGGGTACCTATTACGCGAATTTTTCCTTTTATGCTGATTGGTTCCCAAGTCTCCTATTAGGTTTTAACTTCTCAAAAATTGTAGGGAACGAAGGTAACAACTTAGGAGCAGCCATTAGGAGTAGTTTTACTCAGTTTTTGATAGAGAAGAACAAGTAGAAACATCTAGGAACATCAAAGGAACTATTTGCTTCAATCTTCAATTGTTAAGGGTTTGTTTTTCAAGTTTTAATTAAACATTCAAGATTCTTGTCATTGTTCTTGCATGCTTAGTTCGTAATCGATTCAACTTGTTTTCGCATTCATAATACGTATTTACATGCTTCTAGCTAGTTTCATCATGATTTCATGCACATGCAACGTTACTATTTTATGCATTAGTCCATTCAACATGTCCGGCTAGGTTTTAAAGGTTGGGATGCATGAACCCAACCTGATGTGTTGGTGTATGTGTATAATGTTAATCCGATGAATTTAACGATTAATTTTGATCGTATTGCTTAATTACATAATAATTGTGGATCTTTATATCTCGTTTGACCTTGGGTACTCGTGATGATATAGAGTACAATTTGAGTGCAATTATCGCGATACCAATTTACTCATCCTCAGATTAGGTATGACGCGGGCTTGAACCTCGTATACATAATGCTTGGGAGTACTAAATTCCGGGTTGGATTAATCGGATAAATTTATGATTGACGTTGTCACTGCACTACACTAGGGTTGGGGGATTGTATTCCCATCCTGTTTCCTTATCATTTAGGTTCAAAAAGTTTCAATTTAATTCCTCATTCCTCATTTAGATAATTTAGTTAGTTGCATAGTTCATCCTAATTTCATAATTGCATTTAGTTAATCAATCCCCAAAACCAAAAACAAATATTTTCCTTCCTTTTTTTAGAGTCATCGTTAGGATACCTCCGTCTGATTCTATCATCACAACTCTGTTGTCCTTTTTCCCTGAGGATCGATACCCGACTTGTCGGATTATTACTTGAGCGACAGGCTTACACTTGAGCCTAGAGAGTACACACTTTAGAGACACACTCTGAGTCATGTCATTTATGTCAGAAATTCATCCTTCACATAGGGTAAGACGTGTCGATAACTTGGGGACCCTTAGGTATGGGAATAAGGGGTATTTTGAGGATCTCACATCGATAAGGGGTGGGGTAATTTACAAATTGTGAAATTGAGAAATTGTGATTAATGCCTAAGATAAAAGTGGGTATTAAAATTTGTGGCGACATAATTTTTTGGGGCCAACAGTTTAAACGGGCCAGAGGACGATTTAAGTCGTGTTATGTGTGGAACCTTGTCATGTGTCAAGGCCGACAGTTTAAACGGGTCAGAGGACGATTGTCAAGAGGAAGTGTGACACCTTGGTGGAAATTACCACCCGGGACAGAAGGACCGTCATGATAAAAGTGAGAACAATAATAAAATTGGCAAATTTAATTAAATTAACATCGTGGGACTTGGGATTTAAAATCATATTGGTGTGCCATTTTAAATAGGGATTTCTGTGGGTAGTTAGTGATTTGTATTTATTGCATTTAATTATCTCGTTTATTCTACTGTGATATTTATTGCGTATAATGCTACTGTTTAAATTCAAGGATCCTATTTTAGGGGAGTAGTGTGTATTCATGCTCGGGTCTCTGACCTCGTGCATTGACTAACTTTTTCAGGATAAGTTTTAGAGAAGCTGCATAGGATTATCAAAGTTATCATTTGGATGTGCAGCTGGAGTTATTCCTTTTATCACATTGTTTAGTTAGACCTTCATTTTCAGTCGTATTTAATTATGAGACTTCAGTTGAGTTTTATTGGGCCATTCAGTCCCAAAGTTGTTCAGAGGATTTCAGTTGGATTATTCAGTCGGTTTGGTATTCAAATTTTATTTAATCATTATTGGATATTGGATTTTATTCGGAGTTTTAGCATGAGATGGATCTTTTATCGCTCAGTTATTTATGATCATTTGAGATTGATTCAATTATTTATCTTATGGACTGATTTATTTATGTCTCATATATGTCTCATGATAAGAATGGTATTTATTTAGTTCACGCCAGACATAGTTTGGCGGGGGTGGCTGGCCACCCCATCTGTCGAATTTTGCGGGGTAGGACAAAGATGCATAATAAAATCATATCTCCCCAATATAACGAAATCTCCCCTTAATGAAACATGGGTAGGCATAAAGAAAAAAAAAATTATATCATTAAATGGTGCATAGTGGACCATGCAACAACAAGCAACTTGATAATACAAGTACAAATAATCCAAACAATGATCAATTATTACCAATTTTGGTGCAAAAATGATACAAACTTGAATACGAAATCAAGCATGAGATACCAATGTAAACAAGAAACAACATATACCAATATATAAAAGTATGCAAAAGATATCAAAGACTCAACATGTGGCATATATGGATTAAATGCAAATGGAAAGACTCAAAACAAAATATACCATACATAAAAATATGCAAAAGATATTAATGCCACACATGCATATATATATATATATATATATATATATATGTGTGTGTGTGTGTGTGTGTGTGTGGAAATTTTTTGTGTTTTGTGACTTTTTGTGGTGTTTACATACACACACACACTGTGTGCGAGCGTGTGTATGTGTAAACACCACAAAAAGTCACAGAACACAAAAATTTTCCACACTAGCATAGTATCGATGTGTTTAAACAAATGTGGTATATATTGAAGGGTTATGAACAAGAAACAAATGAATTATGTCCCAATCACTTAAAAATGTCGATGGAGCTCAAATTAACTGCATTAACTTTATCAAACAAATATTCAACCTCATAGAGACATATAAAGTTAACTTACAATTGACAAATAAGAAAAATGCACACTAGCCTAAAAAATATTAATGATTCTCAAATCAATTGCATTAAACATGAATTAACTAGGGCTCATTGTGCAAACCCATTGATCTTCATCTTATAACATTTTTCACTCTCATATTTTTAAGACATCAAACTTGTAAGAATCAATGAAACAAATTGGCCATTGAAATTTTTATTTTCTTTTGCCTCTTTTTTTTTAGGCTCTTGGAAACGGTGGGATTTCATGGAAGGAAGATTTCTGCCTTTGTAGCCTTTTCCTAAGCACACTCATATTTTTCAATAAAATACCAAAGTCACAGGAAATAGTTCTTACATGCACAAATCCCCCAATCAAATATATATGTATAATGACAATATTGTTGGGAGAACATCTCACTTAGATCATGTAATATATGAACTTAAAATCCAAACAAGCTCATGCATGTGGGTGCGGAGGCATATGCAAAGGGAATACATTAAGAAAGTCATTTTCAAACTACTACATGCAAGCATGATTTGAACAATCTAAGCTTTGAAAATAAGAATCAAATGTTCTAGACACGTGGAAACATGAAAGGAAGTGGATTCAAACACACCAATATTCCTCACAAAATGTGTAAAACTAAACTACACATAAACACAAATATTTTTGAGTTTCTAATCATTTTTTCAAAGACCCAACATTAAAAAAACTCAAAAGACAACCAAAAATCATTTTGTATTATTTCACAATAAGAGTCAAAAGATAAAATCAAAATAAAAAAGACTCAAATCACATACAACTAACAAACACATATAACATGAAGTACAATTCTAATGTATGTAAACATGTGAACACAATCAACCATTGAATTTATCATGAGAAGTATCATCTGCAAGCATTCGATAATCCATAAGTTTAACATGTAAAGCATCTAAATCTAATTTCCTAACCCATGTAGGTGTGGCATGATGCTCTTGGTATTTGGGAATCCCGATGACTATATACATAGACTTCTTACGACCATTTCTAAGATCAATGAAAAAATGCCCAAGGTAACCTTTCTTACCTCAATGTGTGCACGTGTAAATATTGGGAATATTACCCTTGGGTTAACCTTTTTTAATGTTCCTAGCAATGACTGAATCTCTCAAAATCATGGTCTCATCTTTTGTAGCAGAAGCATATGGATCATAAAATCCAATCCTACAATTTTCATCTTTGACTCAAATGGTTCCTAACATCTTATCTAACTTTTAAGTCATAGACTCCAAATCAAATTTGACATTACTCCACTCTCTAAATCTGTTTTCTAACTCCACAATCGTAGGCTCGAACAAACGAAGAGACTCATAAATATAAGGGCATCCTTTTTTAAAATCTCCATTAATCCCTAAAGGTTATCTCACTCCTCCTCAACCAACACGATATTTTTCTTAAGAGTTTTATCACAAGCCCTAAGATCGTCATTCAATATACTCTCATCATTCCCCATGACACATTCTTTTAACCTAACTTCAAACTTCAACTTTTTCTTTTTCAATTTCACTATTTTCGTAAACAAATCTCAGAAGACAACTTGAAGTTCACTATCCTCTAACTCTTTATCATCATCTTCTTATTCTTATCCACTTTCCCCACCATCACTCACTTGGAAGTCATAAACAACGACCTCAAAATTGTCATGCTCAAAATTATCTTCATCAGAAGATTTTTTTTTATCAAGGCTTATATGACTAGCCATGAACGTGGTGTAGTTGCGCTCAATGGGCGAATTGGTTTCCTCTTCCAGATCACTACCATTAATGGAGAAATTATATGCAATCGATTTCTTTACTTCCTTACTTAGATTAGTAGGACACTGAGCGGCCTTATCGCCACAAGCATTATACTCAAAACATCTATTTTGCTCATCCCTCCAAAATTTATCATTACAATTTTTAATGAATTTCTAGCCTTTTTATACATGATTTTCTATAACTTCTTTTAAACTTTCGATTGTTTTTCAAACTGCTGAATTTTTTTAAATTTTTTTGCAAACATGTCCAAATCATCAGAATTGATGTTAGACTCATCATTCAAAACATATGTTTCCTCCTTCTTGGATTTCATAGTATTACCCTTAGATTTCATCATCTCTGTAAGAGAAATATTTATAATTTCTCATTATGTTTTTAGGTTTTCCATATTCCATTACCCCTCTATGTAGTCTTATAAATTCTCAAAAGCTTCAATCGAAAAGAAATTTGTGACTGAATGCAACAATCAAAGATCAGAGAGTTAAGATCGTAACTACAATCATCGAAGATGCTATATGAGGTTGATTTTAGATATTCATTTTGTTCATGGATATTTTAAAGTATTTTGAAACCAAAATATCTTTCACAAGTTTTTTAAAACAAAAAAATCATTTTTAAGGAAGATCGTTAGAATGAGGAATGGAAGGTCATTTGAATGAGGTTCTTACGCTCATTCAATGTGAGAGGTTTGAAAAAATCTTTGAATGATCCAATTTCCTTGTCACTCTGAAATGTCATTCGATCTCTCATTTATTGTCTTTAAAATGACATTACGTAGGCCATTCGAATGAGGTCCACTTCCTTCGAATGAGCCTAAGAAAAATTGGTTTTTAGTTGGTTTCAAACTCAATCTTTTTAAGTCTATCTCTTGGATATTTTTCTCCCTATTTAAAGTGTTATACAATTGCACATCTTTGTAAGACTTTTTACACATTTTGTGATCAAACACTTTAGTTTTTCAAATCTAAACCTATTGTAGGTTTTGTGATCATTATATCAAACCCTAAAAAATACATATGTTAAGGTAAAAATGTACTGAAACCACTTTTGAAAGCATTGAAGGCTCTGATTCCACTTTGAGAATGTGAAAATAAATGTGCTCGATAAGGATGGTGACAAAGAAAATTCTATTTTTGTAATTTTTCAAATTAAAACCCAATTAAACCTTTCTTGTGAAAACTGATTTACCAAATTTTATCTTTTTATCCTAAACATGCTTCTAAGAGATTAAATAAATGAAAAAATGTAATAAGAAGAAAACTAAGGAAAAATCCCTTTCCAAGTCAAAAACTATATTTTAGCACTTTATAGAATTTTACAAGACAACTGACTTACAAACTAGTTGATATCACCCGCAAGTATAATGCGCAGTCTTCGCAGAACGTCTAAATAATACTCCTCAATCTTGAGCAGTCCACAAGTAGCAGTCCACCCTATGTATCCATCGATCAGCCTTCAACATTCTTCTACCACGATCACCGAGGTTATAAGATTCAGCCATTCACAATACTCTCCAGAAAGATGTATCAAGGGATGGAAAACTTTTTAGGGTTTTAAAATAATTAACAGAAACTATATGGGAATGCAAAGTTCTGAATCAAAAGTGTTTTTGTAACACAAAAAGTGAAAACTTTTTCAATAGATGTGCAAGAAATGTTTTGACGAAAGTCTTACAAAAGTTGGAGTGAAAATTGGTATATACAAACGCGATACAAATTTTTAGGTGGTAGCCCATTTAAACAAAAAGGAAACTCATTCAAACGAGAAAGGAAGTCCATTTGAATGAAAAGAAAGTTTGTTCGAACGACAAGGCCATATCGTTTGAACCAGCTTCAAACAACCTTAAGAAGATGTAAAATAGTAAGCCCCCATTAGATGCTCATTTAATATAAAGATCAAACGACCCTTATCACGATAATGTATAGTTGTTCGAATGAAAAATACATCTCGTTTGAACGAGGTTAAAAAATTATTTTAAAAACACTGAAAAAATACCAGCCTCATTTTTTTAATAAAAAAACATTCCAAATAACTTTATGAATAATTTAAAATTCCTAAAAGTCTTTATTCCTTCGTGAGATGTAGAGCAGTCTTGAACTTGGAGATGTTGGTGTTCGGTTCAACGAGTCAATGCAATTAGATTTGTAATGGGATATGGTAAATATGCCAAAGTGCAAATAAAATAAATAAAAGGCCTAAGCTAAAATATTTGCGCTTACAAATCTCCCCCTTTGGCTCATCTGGTAAAAAAAGTAACTGAAACCCAAATTATAGAAAAAATCGCCTCAAGAAAAAAAATTCTAAGACCTTTCCTAAACCTTGTAAATTGAATGGCAATGAAAAGTAAGCTTTGTCTTCAATCTTCATTTGTTCTTCTGTTTGACACTTTCTCTTTATTCGATGTAATATGATCTTCCGTAAGTACCTACACACATGAAGCAAAGAAAATACCCCGTGATGCATCGAGTTTGAAATAGAAAATAAAATAAAAAACTCATAAGACTATCTCCCCTGTAAATCAAACTCATCATCAAATCAAATATCCCTCTAAATCCGCTCTCCCTTTTTTTTCCTAAATAGACAAAGGAGTAGAATCTAATCATAAAGAAATAAATCATCACATAGAACAATTAAGATATAGTAAAAAAGATATGTAAACAACAAACAAGTAATGACAATCTTAGAGGCATCACAAACTATTTTTGAAAATTTTCATTTTTTTCAATAAGTGTAAATGATTCAAATACAACATGATACCATATATAATATATGTAAAATATACCAAAGAAATTACAGCACACATATGTAGGTACAAATAAGCACAAAATCGATTCGAAGCATATAAGATTTACTCCCTAGCATAATATCATTGAGTCTAAAAATGTGGGATGAAATGAATAGGTGTGAACTAAATACAACTGAATTATGACCGAAACATACAAATATGTTCAAGAAATTCTAATTGACTATCAAAATTTATCAAACCAAGATTTAGCCTCACGTGACAAATAAAGTGAACTTAATGAACAAATAGGCACAATGCACATAAGCCTAGAATATTGATGATTCTACAAATCAATAACTTTATAAAAAAATAAGGATAACTAGGATTCATTGTACAAACTTGTCATACCCTGCTTTTTGTTATTGATGAACAAGAAGTACACATAAAGAAATGAATTAAATCTAAGGTAGAATATCATAACTTTATTCATTATTAAGAAGGTTTACATAGGTTTGTACAACCGCAGGGGTGAGTTACAATTTTTTTGCATTAACTATAATGTACAAAATAAAAAACTTCCACTCCTTGCTCCCATCTGGCTTATTCTTTACCCATATAGTCACATACTCAAACAGGTGACTAGTATTTATCTCTAATAGGGAAGATATATTATCCTATTTCTCCGAGCTCATCTGGAGAAAAAATAAATTAGCATAAATATATTAAGCAGGTTCTACCAGTTCAATAACTAGTATATATATATATATATATATATATATATATATATATAGGTCAGAGCTGGAGTGGGTATACAATCAGTGTTTTAGCAACACTAAAAATATAAGTTGATAATCCCATACTTATCAGTATAAAAAAAAATTAAAGTTATGGAGCTAATATTACCATACTTACCAGTTAATTTAAGAAAATGACGTTCATTACCAGTTTATTAAGGATCACGTAAATAAAGTCAAGGATTCTTGAACTAATAATCCCATACTAATCCGTTCACTAAGGGGTATAGAAATAATTAAGCCATCAGTAAATCCATAATAATATTAATAATAATCAATAATGAACCAAAAACTTTTGGGGAAAAATAATTGGTTATGCACACATTTTAAAGTGGCACTCATGCCTATGTAGCAAGAATAAAGGCTCTCAATCATCTGAGACTAGTAGGCCAAGTAGAAAGTTATGTCGAATAACACGTCGGTGTACTTCCTAGTTAATACTGATGCTTATAATCAATGTCACAAAAGTGTAGTGGTAATTGAATCAATATGGAATATGATACCAATTATTATGTGAGAAGGGTTAATGTCGATCCATAGTTAAATTCAAATACTAGTGATAAATTCAAATAATGATGAAATGTAACAAAATATCTAGTATGGCAGTATTATACCATTCACACACTAAGTGTAAATATGAGCAATCACATCATAATATCAATAGCAGTATGCCAAATATGCAAAGTTTACTATTAAAAAGATAGGAAAAAACTACTTCCTCGATATTTCGGTGTGTTTTATATATCATAAGAGAATATTGGGGAGAGATGGTACTTAATTATGGATACAATGTTTGGGTATGTAAGTATTTAAGATTGGGTCAGTCGATTTTGTACTAAAACTGTATCTTTTAAAAGTTTTTGGGGTTTAAGTGTAAATATCTTGGGACTTTAAAATAATTGACTAATACTCAATGTTGAACTTTGATGTAAGAGATTCTTTGTCTTAAAATATCTGAAGTATTCATAGACGGGGAAGAATTTCATAAGTTAAAAAAGTTGGGAGTGGTCAATTTATAATTTTGGAAAAATATTGTTTCATTAAAACCTCATTTTTCCATAACTTAGGCTAGGGTTATCCAAACAAGGCCTTACTTTATAATATTTTAACCAGAAAAATAAAATAAAAATTTTAGAAAAAATTTCTGAAAGTTTTGATTGGTCACACGCATTGTCAAGGTTTCTTGTCAAAGTCTTCATCTTCGACCTCTCGATCTTGACTTCTAGGGTTTTAGAATTTTGATCTCAAAATTCTCCTTCATTTCTATACCATTTGAGATGATTCAATAACAAACTTAACCTAATTTTTCATGGGAATCCAAATATATAAGTTTTGTGGATTGGGATGTAATGTATCTGAAGTTCTAAAACCGTGTCTTTTGTAAACTGTTTGACCTGATATTTATGAATTTCTACATTATGACAATGATTCTTATGAACATGGGTTCGTTTTTGCTATATATAAGAGTGGTTTAGTTTTGGTTTCAAAGGTTGAGATGGTACATGGATAATTTTAAATATTCAGGTTTCGAGTTCAAAAATATACTTTCGATCGATTTGAGCTTAATAGACACATGTAATACAACGTAATTTTATGAATATTTAAATTACATAAGTGGGTGTAATTTGGAAATTTTTGGAATTACTCTGAATAATAATTTTAAGAGTTTATGAGTGTTAGAGGTTTACCGATGTGGTTTACATTTACTTTTAGGACTAAGTAAATGAATCGGAATATTTTTATGTCATGTCGAAACTGGGTAAATCGACAGGTAATATTTCACTTTGAAGAAAACGCTTGTTGAGAAGTGTTAGGTCCGAGTAGTGAATTTTAGTTAAGTGACTCGGATGGAGATTTTAAGTGCACGGTTGGTTTCAGAATGGCGAAGATAGTCAGAATAGAGTATTCGGAGGTAGTTTTTGGGTTTCAGGCATTTTTTGACTAATAGGGACTCGCAATTGAGTAAACGAGTCATTTTAGGATTTATAAGGTACAAACCCTTTTTTCTCTCTTATAATTCACAAGGGAGAGGACGAGAAAGAAAGAAAAAGAGAGAAAAGAAGAAGCAAATAAAGGAAGGGGAGAAAGGAAGAGAGAAAAGGGGATTCTGGGCCAAACTCCGCGGGATTCGACTCGAGGTCATCGAAATTTATCCACGAGACAAGTGTTTACTTTCTTTATTCATTTCTATGCATCTTATATCATAGTTGGTAATGAAAATTGTGATTTTGGGTTGGGATTCTTGAATAAAAATGAGGTTTTTGGGAAATTAACACATAGAAATTGATGTGGTAATTGCCCCATAAGAAATCTAAGCTTGAATGGATGAAAATGGGGTAGTTTTTGTGAGAAATGAATTTAATGGGGTTAGGGTTAGATTCTTGAGTGAATCCCATGAAATTAATGTTGTGTTGGTTAAATATAAATGTGTAGACGATTATATTGTTAGTTGGTGAAGTTAAAAACCACAATTCTTAGATTGATTGGGTGTTGGTTTGATTTGGAGTTCGAGAAGATGATTAATAGTAACTCATCGTCCTTTTCGAAACCGATTAGGGAAGGAAGCAAATCGATTCGTCTCTTGGTCAAAAAATAAAATTTCTAGATTTTTTCGATATGAATGCATGGGCGCCAACCGTGTATTTTTTTTTCAATTAGTTATGAATTTTCTATGGAAGGGTTCCCGAGGTCGAAATCATTAATCAGAATCAAACCTGATATTGGGAGAAAATAATTGATGAATTGTTAACTCTTGATTACTTCTAGTCTAAAACCCATGTTAATGGCGTGTCAAAATGGTAAGAAATGGGAATAAATGATTAACTAGGGTTTCAATGGTTTTAGGGTTTAAATCTATGAGAAATTATTCAATACCATAAATTGATCGACTTGTTAGTTAAAAATCAGTGCTAGGATGATTATAGTGTTGTTGGTTGAGAATAGAAACTACAAAATTGAGAACGGGTTGATATTTGGGTATTTTAGAGAAGATGAAATCGCCCGAACATTGAGCTCTGAACAGGGCGAATCAATTCAGGACTAGACCGAATCGATTCGTATAAGGGTACCTATAAGGCAATATCAGGCTGAATCGATTCGGATTGAGACCTGTAAGGCAAAAGATTTACTATACTTTCACAATATAGCAGGAGAAGGAAATCTCACAAAAGGAATCAACAATCCTAATCATAAGGCTTTATAACAAATCGAGAGCAACGCTGAAAGCGTAGTACGTCCGCACAGATTCCTAAGGACACTAGAACCTGATCTTCTGATACCATCTATGACACCCTGCCTAATAAAATACTGGGCGATCACTCCTATATCAAATTAAAACATGAGTCGCATGTGGATCATTCTTAGCATCACTGTTGGAAACGAACGTAATTACTAATTACCTATTAGGCTGGCGTCAAAATTTTACTTAACTAATCTTTTTAAACAACTATATAATTAAAACATCCACACAGTTTATATAAATGAAACTGGAAAGAGATAAAATAACCGAACACTCAGTTCAAATATGATACAACCAAATCGAATGCCGCACAAAAAGGCAGTAAAAGAATAAATAAATACAATTTGGGCTTTCGGCGTGAAAGTAATTACAATTCTTCCTATCTAGATCACAAGAATAGAAGCATCTAAAAATAAACCTGCATGCATCCACAGGTGTTGCAGTAGACGTCTGACTCGAAAGGATCATCATCCAAGCGTCCCTGTGTCTAGACACCTATATATATATATATATATATATATATATATATATATATATATAATATAGCAAGAGAGGAAAAATATAGAAACGGGTCAGATCCCAAGTAGTAAAAATATTTAGCAAGTGCATAAATGCTTTATTTAGAAAACTATGTTTTATCTCATACTTAAATTTTTATTGCACTCCCATGAAATACACCTCACCTCTCTTCTAATAGTGCACACCTAGCGCATCCCTCTAAACATCCTAGTAAAGCTATGCTGCCTACCTAATCCGTCACCCCCAAACTCTAGAAAATCCTAAGCAAACCAAGTACTAAGGGCTAAACTTCTCCCCAGTCTCAACGCTATGCCATGTTCGTGTGTGGGATGTCTCGCGAAGCAAAATCCAAACAAGGACCCCCCCCCCGATACACTACTACTTGACAAGGTCGATCATCGAGATCCATTAGATCCTCAGTACGCAACATATATAGATATACTCATATATATATATATATATATTCATACTCACTTTTATCTGCACATCATAATACACCTCCGGATATAATCTCCCGGAATGAGAACTAATCCTTTTTTATTTCATTTTCAATTTATCTATTTAGTCTCATAGAGATACGAAATTTTGTTCTCATACACAAGTAATGTACTATACACACAAGTACAATAACCATCCCAATGATCTATAACTCGAGGATGCGGTCTCATAGTGACGATTCAACATTCGGGTTTAGTCACTATACCACGGTACCAAGCCAGAGTCTCTCAATGGACATGGTAAACAAAAATACACAACGGTGGAGGCGGTCATGTTCTCCCTGCAAGTGGAGTTACACACAACTCACTCGAACGCGGGACGATAATGACATAGGGACAATACTCTCCATCCTCTTCAAACCAGGGGATTCACTCACATCGCGCAACATCCCTAGATTGCACTAGAGAAAATATATACTCTGGGTGTTCCAACCCTATACCAATGGAAAGCCCATGGAAACCAGCCTCTAAAATACACATATATCAATCACACACAGATACATATGTATTTGTATCATATAATATATATACTATAATCACTTCGTATATATATATATATATATACAAGTATCACTTCTCAAATATATAAATGGCCAAAATTTTCAATCTCATATAATGATGACCAATAACCCCAAATTCCATCCTAATCACATTCTAGGATTTTCTCGATTATAATCGTCCCCTATTTATTCTAACCGCATCAATATATCCATACATGCTTGCCGAATGATTTTCTCGAATGTCTCTTGTCCGAAAATATTAATAAAATCCATACCATAGATTGTACTCTAAATCAATATGAGGTTTACTTATCCTCAATTCATCATCTAGGAGTCCTAACATCCTATTTATAATCTCCTATAATAATCTCCAAAATCATAATTTAAGTTTCCCCAAACTTAAAAGGATAAAACCTCAAAAAATTTCCAGGACCGAATCGATTCGGCCTGTTCGAATTGATTAGCAGGGCACCGAATCGATTCGGCCTTTTCGAATCGATTCGAAATGGTTCTACTTTCAAACTGTCTCTTACCAAATCGATTCGGCATGTCCAAATCGATTCGGTTGGTCCGAAATCACCAAATCTTCTTTGGTTTTATATATATCCCAAAAACCCAAAACTCAATCCAATCTCCATTTAAATTATGACTTGAATTTATTTCAACGAACCCAAAGTTTTCAAATCTCCCCAATTCCTTTAGAGGTACTAACACTCCCTTTGAGAACCCCTAATATTTATCTCCAAATAATTCTAGCTTTAATTTTTGACTAAATATTTCGATCTCGGATAGCTTTCCGTAGAAAAATCACTATAAATCCAAAATAAATCAGAAAAATATGCAATTAGTGCCCACGCGATCGTATCGAAAAGATCTACAATTTTTATTTTTTGACCAAGAGCCGAATCGATTCGTCCTGGCCGAATCGATTAGGAAAAGGTGCAGGTAACAATTTATCATCATCTTCAATCCTTATTTTTTTTTTCCAACACCATTTCTATGGATCTTAACATCACCCAACAACAATATAAATATCTCCCCACTATAATTTACCAAACTCAACAACTTATTTGGGGATTCAACCAATTAAACCCTAACTTTCATTTGTTCCAATTTTTCACCATAGTTTACACCATTAACAAGGATTTAAGCTTAGAATTCATCTACTATCATTATTACAATAAATCCTTATGAAAACTTCTCCCAAAAACCCATTTATACAAGAATACCCAAACCCAAAATCATATAGTTTACCAACTATAATATGAAATAAATGCACACAATGAAATAAAGAAAGTATACACTTGCCTGGAGGATGAAATCCGACGACCTCGAGTCAAATCCGGCGGAGTTTGGCCCAAATCTCCCATTTCTCTCTTATTTTCTCCTCTTCCTTTCTCACTTCCTTTCTTTCTCTCTTTATTTTCTTTCTTTTATTTCTTTTCTTTCATGACCTTATAAGAGAAGAAAAGGGTTTATCCTTTAATAAATCTAAAAATGACTTGTTTACTTAATTACGAGTCCCTATGGGTCCAAATATTTCACAAACTCAATTTCTTCCCCCGGATACTCTATTCTGACTATCTCAGCCATTCCGAGACTAACCGCACACTCGAAATCTCCATCTGAGGTACTTGACCACAACTCACTACTTTAACCCAATACATCTCAATGTGGTTTTTCCAATTAAAATCTTATCTTTTGTCGTTTTACTCAACTGCGACATATAATTAAAATTCTCTGACTTATTTACTTAATACCAAAAGTAAATATAACACGTATCGAAAATCATCTAATCCTTGAAAACTCCAAAAATTAATATTCACAATAACCTCTTAAATTCCCAAATTACACATACTTATGAATTTTAATTATCCCCAAAAGTTTAGGGTGTTACATACTTCCCCCGTTACAATGGAATTTCGTCCTCGAAATTTAGATATAACCGATACTACAAACTATAACCTAGGATCGTGGGTAACTCCACATCCTAATACCTCAAAATGGAATGGTACTACCCAATAACTCTTAACCGTGCTCAATAAGCACTCACCTCTAACAAGGTATATACTATATTATACTACCATCTCGTCATACTCTTCAACTCTATATACTACATCCCTTCTATCTCAGGCGGTATTTAAAACCAACATACTAAGGTGCCCATACACCTTTTTAACCCGTGCCTCTCCATAAAACTAACACAAACATCCGACATGTACACACTTTCTATGCAATGGACCCTATTTCCTCGGTGTAATACTCATACATGGGTCCTTCCAACCCATAAAATCCCATTTTACTCAAGGTTAACCAACCAATATTTCTATATCGACGCCACTAAGTCCACTGGCTTCACTCCCCAAAAATTATAAGATCAAAGCGTTCTGAACTACATGAAATAGTGTTATCCTAAATTGTGTCCCTGGTGCCGAAGACCTTTCTCAAGTCTTGACATTTGCTCCGTTTCATGCGTGGAACATCTCGCAGAGCGAAATCCAAACAAGGAACCATCCCATTACAATACTCCCTCGCATCGCCCGTCATCGAGATATAACGGCCTAAGGCACACCAGCGGGACGTCCTAAATTGTACCTCGCTAACCTATTAACGCATTTCTACTATTCTATCCTTCCACCTAGGCGAACAGGAAAGTCTGACCAATCGAGGTTCCAACTCTCTACAAAAGCGTTACGAACATCATACCCAAAACATATTTCCTCCAAAATTTGCCTTTTCATTAAGGCCAAGATATCATCCTCAAATCAATTTCTCTAAGTCCTACTTCACCCACCAACTTGTGGTGAGAGGACCACTTTAGTGCTTTTCCATAGCACAATATTTCTATAAGCATACCATCATCGTACGGCTCACAGTCTATAGTTTTTCCTACACACTATATAACTTATCCACAAAACTAACATCCTTGCATCCTATAACATCTCTCCACTCCTGACATCATTAAGGTTCATGCGTGGAGCGTCTCGCAAGAGAAATCCAAACAAGGAACCCCTCCAATACCCTACTACTTAACTTTATCGGACGTGGAGGTCCATTAACTTCAAATATGCAACCGAGATAACCATATCCACTCTCTCAAAAAAATGTGGTCTGAACTCCCATCTGTAACCAGGAACCACACCACTAAGCGCTCGCACTACACTCAGTCCTTGCACAATCAATAATGAGCTTAAACTCACAGCTCAACAGTTAGCCTTGCATACCTTAAATCACACCTATAAGGTCACCACGCACTCGAATCACAATAATGAAACATCTGCTCACCGAAGTTCCATTTATGTACATAATAAAGGCTAACTCAGCCTGTATCCAAGTGAGATATCGCAACAACAACATGTTCCACCCTAGAACCATGGACACGATAGTCTTGCAATCCCTGGCCTGCTATCGCTCCGATAATACAATACTATTATTATTACTATTGTACTATACTCTTATAACACATATAAAAAGAGTAGTACAACCCAGATACAAATTCAAAATAGAATTTCTGCTATTACGAAAATGCATGTATCGACACTATATAATGTTATCGGTACTGCCAGTAAACTCGAATCACACACGCATCTAAGGCTAATAAAATACTGTGACTCAATCTTGTCAAACCGAATATACCTCCTTCATTCGAGATGAAACTCATAATAACTTCATCAATCTCCTTGATTGCTCCATAGGGTTCCCGGACATAGCACACTTTCCCCAACTGAACTAACATTACTTAACTTAATGCCTCATTTAGGCACCCCACTCTTATCCTTTTTCCTATACAGGGAAAGGACGAACCGTGTGGCTCAACACTCTATATCACCCTATTTCCATCTCTGGCCTTCCTGACCATGTAAAAGTTATCACTATTATCAGACTCTATAGCCTCGATCCTGAAAATTGCCTTTATGGGTCCCTTAACTTCTTCGTCAAAAGAAAACTCCACTAGTAGCCTTACTAACCTTGTTTTAATGAATTCCCTAGGTAGATGTCCACCAATGGGGTCCACGAACACACACATTCTCCATAAGTGTTAGCAATACTTTCTTAGTGAGCCTATAATTATTCTAAAGGACTCTCTCTTCATTGTACCTACCTTACTTCGGTACAAGGTTCACTTATCCGTATCACTCTTTACTCACTGTCAGACTCTGACCGATCCTTATGTGAATAATTTAAACTGCATTCTATTTTGCATTCCTTCTAAATCATGGGAACTCGTGGTTAAAACCCTCCGTAAGATCCCTTTATGAGAAAAACATCCTGATCCCCCGTATATTGTGACCACTATTCACACCATTTCAATATTACTCCTACGAGTGAAAAAATTTCCTCAAATTTTCACAGGTGGGTATTTCCATACCCTTCTCTAAGTCAAAGCTTCTGAGCCTTTCACTCCTTCTGAGCCATACCACACTTACTTCGCATGACTTAACTTCAAATATGGTCTTTATCAAAGACCCCTTTCGTACTCTTAGCTTCACCGGGTTTTTCAACTTTAGTACCATTCTCTACCATACTGGTGCTTGGATACTCATAACTATTATTCTTTAGTAGTCATTGCAACCACCCTTAGAAAATGACATAAGGAGAATGACCCCCACTATGGTCCTAGTCTCCAACTACAACTAACCGTTCCAACTAAGCCCCGCCTCCTACTTCCTTCATCACGGCCTTCCTTGGTCACTCATCCTCGATCAACACACGAACCTCGAATGGGCACCCAAAAGATTTACTATACTTTCACAATATAGCAGGAGAACGAAATCTCACAAAAGGAATTGACACGACTCAGAATGTGTCTCTAAAGTGTGTGCTCTCTAGGCTCCAGTGCAAGCCTATAGTTCAAGTAATAATCCGACAAGTCGGGTATCGATCCTCAGGGAAAAAGGACAACGAAGTTGTGACGACGGGATAAGATTGAGGAATCCTAGCGATGACTCTGAGAAGAAAAGAAAAAGATTTGATTTGGCTTTTTGGGATTGGTTAAACTAAATGAAATTATGGAATTATGATGAAATATGCAACTAACTAAATTATCTAGATTAAGAATGAAGGATTAAACTGAAACTTTTAACTAAATGATGAGAAAACAGGATGGGAATACACTCCCCCAACCCTAGTGTAATGCAGTGATAACGTTGATCATAAATTTATCCGATTAATTCAAACCCGGAATTTAGTACTCCCCAGCATTATGTATACGAGGTTCAAGCCCGCATCATACCTAATCTGAGGATGAGTAAATCGGTATCGCGGTAATTACACTTAAATTGTACTCTAAATCATCACGATTACCCATGGGCAAACGAGATATAAAGATCTACAATTCTTATGAAATTACGCGATACGATTTAAATTAATCATTAAATTCAGCGGATCGACGTTATATGCATGCACTAACACATCAGGTTGGGTTCATGCATCCCAACCTTGAAAAAACCTAGCCGGACATGTTAAATTGACTAATGCATGAAATAATCACGTTGCATGTGTAGGAATTCATGATGAAACTGACTAGAAACATGTAAATACGTATTATGAATGCGAAAACAAGTTAAATCTAATGGGAAAACAAAGCATGCAAGAACAATAATAAAGAACAAGACTTTTGAATTAAAACTTGCACAAACAAACCCGAAACAATGAATTCTTGAAGTAATTTGCGCCCTTGATGTTCCTAGATAATTCTCTCCTTTTGTTCTCTCAAAAACTCTCTAAAAATAACCCTAAAAGCTGCTCCTAGGTTAGTACCTCCGTTCCCCACAAGTATTCAGTATTTAAAACCTATTAGGAGACTTGAGGATAAATCAGAATAAAATACAAAATTCGCGTGTCAGGTACAGCGAACCGGTTCGGAGGTACCGGGAACCGGTTCGCCCCTCCGAACCGGTTCGGGGTGGGGTTCGCATGTACCAGCCTGGTTTTGCTCTCAACACTTAGTTTTTTTCTGGTTTTTCTCTTCTTTTCTTGGATTTTTCTTCAACTTCAACTGAGCATAACTTTTCAACCGTAGCTCAGATTTGGGTGTCGTTTCTTCCAGTGTTCTCGTTGTTCCGATCTCTTTAACTTCCCAGTTGACTTTTTCTTCCGGATCGGGCTGCAAAATTACCGACATGCCCTTGAACTTGCCTTCTTAGCTTTTCTTGCACAGTCTTGTTTCCTCCTTTGCACTGCTTGCATAATTAACCTGTAAAACCAATAGGAGAAGCACGAAACACGCAATACTCGCCAAGAAGGTTAGCAGCATAAAAGTGAATCAAATCCATATATGTTACATCATTCGGGTTCACAAAAGTACTGAAATTAGGGGGATAAATATACAATATTTATGCCCAATCAAACCCCCCTAACTTAGAACTTTGCGCGTCCCGGGCAATGTAAAAGAATGAGAGTAAGAGTTAAGGACACTTCAAGGACTTTATTGGGATAGAATACCACTTTCGCGGGCAAGCGATTGCATTTAGCGTATGCAACAAGCCTTTAAACCTCTAGGTTACCCTAGTAGGACGAGTTGTGTCTCGTGAGGGTTTGCAGTGAATATACCCACAAAATTCGACTCAAAGAAAATTCAAAATATGCAAAAATTGTACAATTCAAACTTTTCCATAAAATAGTCATCATCAAGTCATATTTACAAGTCTCAAACCGTAGTGTGTGTGCGAAGCCGGAAATATAACCGCCAATTTCCATCGATTGATCATTACGTTACTTATCCGAAAATTCGTTTTGATTTCAATTTCTCATGGAATGCACTCACAAACGAATCTCTCGGATTATGGCTATTCTCTCGGCATGCGTGATATAAGGAGTAAATATAATGGAAGCAAATACACGCATGCATTTAGAAAGACGGAAATTTTATGGTGAAGGGATCTCTTCAACGGATTACGGTTTTAAAAACGGGAACATCGCCTCTATTTCGCTCATTTAACCTCTTATATTATCTTTTGGTGTATTAACTCTCCACGCGGTACTCAATTTACGCAATTTGGACTCGGTTAGGACTTTTTCGGGTTAAAGGTTGCATTGGGTAAAATAAAGGCGGTATGGAAGGTTGGAATTGGAAAAGTCATTCGTGATGTCCATTTGTGCATTTTCCGGACTATTGCTCATTTTTTTCTTCTTTCTTTTCTTTTTTCTTTTTTTTTTTTTTTTGCTATTTTTTTTTTTTGAGCATTCTTCTATATTTTTATTTTTATTTTTTTATTTTTTTTTTGCCCCTTTTTGTTGCACTTTTCGGGCTTAAATTCTGAATTTTTTTTTCATTTTTCACAATTCCGGGCTATTTTGGGTTTTTCGAGTTGTCAAACGAAAGGGAAAATTATTCGGCTCAATTTGGGTTGCAAAGGGTAATTTTTCGCTACTTTTTCTGGCCAATATTTTTGGGTGACAAACGAGGGCCTGCTTCATTGTCCAAAATGCCAATTGCGTTACCATATGCGTTTCGAGGTGAATTTAAGTTTAGAGACTAATTTGGCACGATTTTCAAGGCAACATTGCACACATTTTTCAAAACCGATCAAATGAAAAAAATTTGAGATCCTTGACAACTTATTAAGCGCTAAAAAGAACTTTGAGTTAACAATTAACTCGGATTGATTTAAAATCTCGCAAAACGTGATAGGCTCGAATCTCACCGGGTTTGTTAATCTCCACATTTATTCGTTAAGTCGTCAATTTTCGCACAATTTCCATCTTTGGTCAATTTCGGCTTTGTGTATGTTGGATATTTACAATTTGAGACTCCAATTTGACTTTTAATGATATTTTTGAAAAATTTGAATTCCAATTTTTATTTATTTTGAACAAAAATATTTTTGGATTTTTCAAAATTTTATGATTTTTTTGGAAATTTTGGGCATTTTTGAAAATTTGTGAAGTTTTAGAAATACGCACTTGTGACCCCCCCTAACTTAGACTTTTGCATTGTCCTCAAGCAAAAAGGACTAAAATCTAACTTAAGGCGAATAAAAAGTGCGGAAAAATAAAACAAACAAATATGAAAAAATGCAAGATTGTATAATAACAAATAGAAGCCTGTGTTACATAAAAAAAAGGAAAAAAAACAACTGTGAACAATGCGAAAGCCCTACCACCACTAACAATTAAACCAAAAGATAAAGACAATAAAAGCTCATGGGGGAGGTGGGTGGGAGGAGCTCGGTGCATTCGGGTCATATGGGTCATAAAAGAAGGGGGAGGAGGACCACTAAAGTTGAGCTGGTGAAGGTGGACTTGGAGTTGATACATCATCCGGGTGTCCCTCTGGTAAGCCGCTTGATCTTGATTGTATTGGTTGATGAACCCGTCGAGACGGGACTCAACCGCTGAAAGGCGCCTATCGAAGTTTGCCCCCGGGGGCTCGAAATCGGAATCCTCCTCCTCATCCTCAAATTCCTCCTCGTCTACATCCATCATCGGGTCATCGGGAGCTTCCTCGGCCACGTCCTCCTCGTGAATAGGGCGGTCGGGGTGAGCCACGCGCATTTGGCGCTCACTTCGAGTTGTGGACGTGCCGCCTACGGGGCGAGGAAGTCGAATTTGGTTTCCGGGTTCATTCACTCCCGCATCCATCAAGAGCTCCGTAATGAAACGGGCGTATGGGAGTACCACCTTGCCGGTTTCGTCATAGGCGGCATTGAGGATATCCGCGTAGAAGACTTGGGCAAGGTTGATGGTTCTCTCGGGGTCCAAAAAATAGTAGAGGAAATTGGCGTGACGGGACCGGACTACCGAGTCATTGGTGGTTTGGTGGATGGCACCACAAACAATGATGTGAGTGAAGCGGACGGTGGCGGCCAATCCACCAATGGGGAAGGATTCGCGTGTCCATTCCGCCCCGGGTGCCATGCGGGCAACGCATTCGTCTTTTGTGTGTGGGGCACCATTGTTTGGGTATTGGAAGGGCACGGGGAGGATCACCCCTTTGGCACGCATTTTGCGTGCAATAAGAGCTGCCGAGAAGGGAATAGTGATACCGTCGAGATAAGCCTCGTGAAGTGTGGAAGACTTGCGAACCAAGGTCGCATAGAATTGACGAATGGCGGTATCAAAAACGTTATTGCACGTAGGGGCGAGGAAAGAGCACCACCCACGACGGTCAAAAAGGGCGGTGACTTCGCCCGGAAGGGTGTCCCAATCCACGAAACGCTCGATGTGAATGGCGCGCGTGGAGGAGAAGTAGATCTCGGACCAATGGCGTTCTTGGAAGCATCGGAATACCCCCTGCCCGGGTCATCAAGTATGGTGGTCTCATCATATTTCTTTGGGCGGGGAGCGGGGCGGCGCGGCATTTTGATGGAAAAGAGGGAGAGAGAGGGAGAAAATATGGGAGAGAAGAGAGTGAGGGAGAATGTTTTGGTGTGAAAAATGGAGGAGGGGTGGGGTGTATTTATAGGTGTGAAGGGGTGTGTTTTTTTGTGGGAAATATGAAAGGTTGGGAAGGAGAGGGTGGAGGGAATGAATTGGGATGAATTTGGGAAGGAGGGAAGGATTTGGAGGGAAGAAAAACGAAGGGGGAAGAAGGGGAAAAGAATGGAGGGAAAGGGAATGAACTTGGAGGAAAAGGGGAGAAGAACCTGACAGGTACATGCGAACCGGTTCGGGGGTACAGCGAACCGGTTCGCCCCTCCGAACCGGTTCGGAGGTACAGCGAACCGGTTCGGGGGTACCAGGCTGGTCCAATCGCTGAAATTCACTCTTCTCTCCATTTCTAAGTGCTCTCTCATCCCCTAACTTGTGCATAATGCCCCTAAAAACCTTCTAGACCCTCGGGCTCTCAAAAACTTCCTCGAATACGACCTCGAAAAGCGTACTAGCACCCTCGAAAAACATGTTAACCTATCTCTCATGCAATGCAGGTTCCGGACTCCTAACTAACCTATTTACACACGACTATTTTACACACAAAATCACCCCATACGCGTCGGGGGTGCGACGACCTCACTCGCTTAGCTCAATTGACCCCATAAACAGGGTCCGACAACCAAATCGTGTCGACCTCATCCATAAACGCCTCTAGGTATGGCTTTAGGCGTTGTCCATTTACCTTGAACGTGTTTTCCCCTTTTAAATCGTTTAATTCAACAGCTCCATGGGGAAAAACGTTCTTTACGACGAACGGGCCAGACCATCCTGACCGTAGCTTGCCTGGGAAGAGGTGAAGCCGAGAGTTGTATAGAAGAACTTTTTGCCCGGGATGAAACTCTTTTCTTCGAATGATGCTATCATGAGCAAGTTTCATCCTCTCCTTTGAAATTTTAGCATTCTCATACGCATCATTGCGTAGTTCTTCTAACTCAATCAATTGTAGCTTACGGGCTTCACCGGCCTTGTCCAAGGCATAGTTCAATTGCTTAATTGCCCAATACGCTTTGTGTTCGAGCTCAACAGGAAGATGACAAGGTTTTCCATACACAAAACGGAAAGGGGACATTCCAAGTTGATTTTTAAACGCGGTACGATAGGCCCAAAGTGCATCGGTCAATCTAAGGGACCAATCTTTCCGGGTAGGATTGACGGTCTTTTTAAGAATGATCTTGATCTCCCGATTCGCTAGCTCGGCCTGCCCATTCGTTTGTGGGTGATATGTCGTCCCAACCTTGTGGACGACCCCATACTTTCTCATGAGCTTCTCAAATGGCCTATTGCAAAAGTGCGTGCCATTATCGCTAATTATCGCTTTCGGTGCTCCGAAGCGAGAAAGTATGTGTTCCTGTAGAAACTTTATCACCACTTTGTTGTCATTAGTCTTAGTAGCTATAGCTTCTACCCATTTAGAAACGTAGTCTACCGCGACTAGGATGTATAGGAAACCAAAGGATGGGGGGAAGGGACCCATGAAGTCAATACCCTAACAATCGAATATCTCAATGATGAGTATGGGGGTAAGGGGCATCATGTCACGTCGAGAAATGGCTCCCATTCGTTGGCACCTATTACATGACTTACAAGCGTCATTTGCATCCCGAAAGATTGTGGGCCAATAGAGGCCGCATTGCAGAATTTTAGCGGCCGTCTTTTTAGCCGAGAAGTGGCCTCCACAAGCTTCCGAATGACAAAACTGGATGACCTTTGGAATCTCGTCATCCGATACACATCGTCGGATGATTTGGTCGGCGCAATATTTAAAAAGGAAGGGATCATTGTAAAAGAACATGCGCGACCAATTAAGAAACCTCTTCTTATCTTGCGGTGTTCAATCGGGAGGGACGGCTCCCGTGACTAGATAGTTTACTATGTCCGCAAACCAGGGATAGGAAGAGGTGGCAAATAGTTTCTTATCCGGAAAGTGCTCGTCTATGGGTATGGGATCACTAGGTACGTCGGACGAGAGCCGAGATAAGTGGTCGGCCACGACGTTTTCTACTCCTTTCTTGTCTTTGATGGAGAGATTAAACTCTTGTAGGAGTAGGATCCACCTTATGAGGCGCAGATTGGCGTCTTTCTTCGCAAGTAGATATTTTAAAGCCGCGTGGTCGGTGAAGACAGTGATAGGAGAACCAATAAGATACGATCTGAACTTATCAAGGGCAAAGACTACAGCTAGCAACTCCTTCTCCGTGGTAGAGTAGTTGAGTTGAGGTCCGGCAAAGGTCCGGCTAGCGTAGTAGATGGCATGAGCTTGCTTATCTTTACGTTGGCCCAAAACGGCCCCAATCGCGTAATCGCTCGCATCACACATAAGTTCGAACGGTAGGGACCAATCCGGAACTTGCATGATGGGAGCGGACACGAGCATGTTCTTTAATTTATCAAAGGAGCTTTGGCATGCCTCGGTCCACTCAAACGGTTTATCCTTCATGAAAAGGTTACTTAAGGGTCTAGCGATGGCGCTAAAGTCCTTAATGAACCTTCGATAAAACCTGGCGTGACCCAAGAATGAGCGCACGTCTTTAAGCGATCTCGGTGGGGGAAGGTCAGCTATGACATCTATCTTATCCCTATCAACTTCTATGCCCTTGGATGATACTATGTGACCAAGAACTATTCCCTCAGTGACCATGAAATGGCACTTCTCCCAATTCAACACTAAGTTCTTGTCCACACACCGGGTAAGTACTTTTTCCAATTTTTCTAAACAATGATCGAAAGAGGTGCCAAAAACGTTGAAATCGTTCATGAACACCTCGAGTCCTCTCTCGACCATGTCGCTAAATAAGCTCAACATGCACCTTTGAAAGGTCGCGGGTGCATTACACAAGCCAAATGGCATACGTTTGTAGGCAAACGTACCAAAAGGGCAAGTGAACGTTGTCTTCTCTTGGTCAAGTAAATCTACCTCAATTTGGTTATATCCGGAATAACCATCAAGGAAGCAATAGTAAGGGTGGCCCGCAACTCTCTCAAGCATTTGATCAATGAATGGCAAGGGGAAATGGTCTTTTCTTGTTCCCGCATTGAGTTTTCGGTAATCAATGCAAACACGCCACCCGGTGGTGGTGCGTTGGGGAACAAGCTCTCCCTTGGTATTCTCAATCACAGTTATACCGGACTTCTTCGGGACAACTTGAATAGGGCTCACCCATTTGCTATCCGAGATTGGGTAGATAATCCCGGCATCCAATAGTTTGATGATCTCGGTTCTCACAACTTCTTTCATATTGGGATTCAGTCTCCTTTGCATTTCTCTAGAGGTCTTGACATCCTCTTCGAGATGAATCTTGTGGGTGCAAATCAAAGGACTGATCCCCTTCAAATCAGCGATACACCAACCAAAAGCACCCTGGTGCTTCCTCAGAATTCTCATCAATTTACCCTCCTGCCCTTCGTCTAGGCTAAAGGAGATAACAACAGGAAATGTCTCATCCTCTCCTAGGTATGCATATTTGATATGGGAGGGGAGTTTCTTTAGTTCGAGGGTTGGAAATTTTTCACTGGAAGGAGCCATATGTGTATCCCTCGGAGGTAGTTCCTCGAATCTAGAAACCCAATCAATCTCTCTCACGTCCTCGTCCGACGCACTCTCATCGAGTAATTCTCTCAACCTTCCAACATCCCTCTCGAAGTGGGTAGACGTCCCCTCACACTCAAAGCTCGTCGCTAAACATGACTCTAAGGCGTCGCCACAAAAAGTTTCTTCGAAGTACTCTTCTACCACCTCATCTATGAGGCTCACCGCGTGAAGATCATCTTCCTCCCCTGCATTTTGGGCTACGTGGAAGATGTTGGTTTCCAAGGTCATGTTCCCAAAGGTGAGCTGCATTCGCCCATTTCTTTTGTTGATGATTGCATTAGCTGTAGCTAAGAAAGGGCGACCAAGGATGATGGGAACATGGTTGCTTGAGTTAAAGGAGGGCTCCGTGTCCCAAATGACAAAGTCTACGGGGAAGTAGAAAGTGTCCACTTGGACGATCACGTCCTCGACTATGCCTCGTGGAATCTTCACTGATCGATCCGCCAATTGGAGAGTGACCTTTGTGGGCTTGAGGTCGCCCAAGTCAAGTTGCCTATAAATGGAGTAAGGAAGGATGTTTACACTTGCTCCCAAGTCAAGTAAGGCTTTCTCAATTTTATTATCTCCAATGATGCATGATATGGTGGGTGCACCGGGATCTTTAAATTTAGGCGGAGATCATTTAGCAGAATGGAACTCACGTTCTGAGCTAGAAAGACGTTCTTTTTAACTTTCATCCTCCTTTTTACCGTCAACAAATCTTTGATAACTTTGCCGTAGGCTGGAATTTGTTTGATGGCATCAAGGAAGGGTAGATTCAGCTTCACTTGCTTTAGTACTTCTAGCACTTCATCACGTGGAGTCCCTTTTTGAGTAGGAATCAATCTTCGAGGAAATGGTGCTGTGGAGGGTGGTTTCACTACCACCTCAGGCTCACTAGTGTCTTCCTTATCACTCTTGTCTAAGGGGACATCTTCGGCCTCTTTCGTGTCGGGCAAAATCTCCTTGTCTTTTGTTGTGTCGTGTGGAGGAGGTGATAAATCAACGACTCTTCCACTACGAAGAGTGGTCACTACTTGACATTGCTCCTGATGTTCAGTGGATGTGGAGCTAACACTAGTCTGACCTTGGAGAGGTCGTTGGTCTTGGGTAGGGAATTTGCCCTTCTCTTGGACACTCAACGAGGATTGTATCTTAGACAGGTTTGCATTTAGGTCGCCAATGAGACGATCATACTTGGCATTGGTTGCGGCCTGGCTTGCGATGAATTGATTCACAGTATCCTCGAGAGTTCTCCGCTGTGGCGGGATATAATTTCCATGAGGTGGTGGTGCTTGCACATGTCCTTGCATGTGTGGAGCTTGTTGAAATTGTTATGGAGGAGGAGGGGTAACATGCGAAGGAAGGTTCATTGCGGCATGTTGTTGCCCGTAGCTGAATCCGGGATGATTTTTCCACGAAGGGTTGTATGAATTCCCTTGCGGGGCACCGAAATTTCCCTTAAAGCCTCCTATACCACTAACTTGCTCTTGTAATATTACTTTGCAGGCGGGTATCGTCGGGCATTCCTCAGTTGAATGTCCCGCCTCACAAATCGCACACACCGTTACGATAGGATTTTTGATAGATCCAACTACCTCACATAAGTCTCGCAGTCCTTTCTCAATGGTGTCCAACCGACAGTCCGACATAGAATTCTTATCTACGTGGAATAGACCGGACGTCGACGAAGCGGTGGTAGATTGTCGATTTCGGTTTTGAGCGTTCGGATCAGAGGTATCCCAGGATTGGGTAGTCTCGGCGACATACCTCATGTGAAGATCAGCGTCATGGGCATCTAGATCGATAAATGGACCACTTCCCATGGTTTCAACAAGCTGTTTAGAGTTAAGATTCATCCCATTATAGATAAAGGAGATGATTTGCGATGGATCGAATCCATGATGGGGGCATGAAGCCACTAACTCGTTGAAATGTTCATAACATCGATGGAATGGCTCATTTTCTTGTTGCCTGAATGCTTGAATTTGAGCCTTTATAGATATTGTTCGATGTGTTGGGAAGAACTTCTTGAGAAATTTAGATTGTAGCTCATTCCAGGATGGAATCGAGCTTGGAGGTAAAGACCATATCCAAGCTTTAACTTTATCTTTAAGCTAGAAGGGGAAGAGTTTGAGGTGGATTACCTCTTGTGTGTAGGTTTGATCATTGAGAGTATCACACACGTCCTCAAATTCCCTTATGTGGAGGTATGGCTTTTCACAATCCATACCGTGGTAATGTGGTAGCATCTGGATCATCCCATTTTTGAATCGGAACTGCCCGGCATTATACGGGAGTATAATGCATCCCGGAGTGACAGTGCGCTCGGGATATAAGAATTCTCTCAACGGGCGGTACGGGGGCTCGTCCTCACGGGTAGCTGCATTGCTATATTGCGACATCTCTATCTCACTTGACGACTCGGTGCTCTCACTAGGTGTGCACGACGTGTGTCCTACGAAGGAGAAGGGAGTGTTGCTAGAGATTGAATGTGACGGTGTGGGAGGTGGGATCCAGAATTGTGGGGCTTGTGGAGTGTGGGGACTATCAGGATTATATTCAACAAGTGGATTTTCGTGAATGCTGGTTGGAGTATTATGGGGTGTGGGAGTGGTTTCAGAATTTTTCATTAAAGCTTAGGAGAGATGATGATTGTGAATCTTTTTGGAATTTTATTTTATTTATTTTTTTATTTTATTTTTTTTGATTTTTTTGGTCAAAGTTTTGGATTAACTCGATCTAATCCTAAGTCTACCTAATTCCCCGGCAACGGCGCCAAAAACTTGACACGACTCAGAATGTGTCTCTAAAGTGTGTGCTCTCTAGGCTCAAGTTCAAGCCTATCGTTCAAGTAATAATCCGACAAGTCGGGTATCGATCCTCAGGGAAAAAGGACAACGAAGTTGTGACGACGGGATAAGATTGAGGAATCCTAGCGATGACTCTGAGAAGAAAAGAAAAAGATTTGATTTGGCTTTTTGGGATTGGTTAAACTAAATGCAATTATGGAATTATGATGAAATATGCAACTAACTAAATTATCTACATTAAGAATGAAGGATTAAACTGAAACTTTTAACTAAATGATGAGAAAACAGGATGGGAATACACTCCCCCAACCCTAGTGTAATGCAGTGATAACGTTGATCATAAATTTATCCGATTAATTCAAACCCGGAATTTAGTACTCCCAAGCATTATGTATACGAGGTTCAAGCCTGCGTCATACCTAATCTGAGGATGAGTAAATCGGTATCGCGGTAATTACACTTAAATTGTACTCTAAATCATCACGAGTACCCATGGGCAAACGAGATATAAAGATCTACAATTCTTATGAAATTACGCGATACGATTTAAATTAATCATTAAATTCAGCGGATCGACGTTATACGCATGCACTAACACATCAGGTTGGGTTCATGCATCCCAACCTTGAAAAACCTAGCCGGACATGTTAATTGACTAATGCATGAAATAATCACGTTGCATGTGTAGGAATTCATGATGAAACTGACTAGAAACATGTAAATACGTATTATGAATGCGAAAACAAGTTGAATCTAATGGGAAAACAAAGCATGCAAGAACAATAATAAAGAACAAGAGTTTTGAATTAAAACTTGCACAAACAAACCCGAAACAATGAATTCTTGAAGTAATTTGCGCCCTTGATGTTCCTAGATAATTCTCTCCTTTTGTTCTCTCAAAAACTCTCTAAAAATAACCCTAAAAGCTGCTCCTAGGTTAGTACCTCCATTCCCCACAAGTATTCAGTATTTAAAACCTATTAGGAGACTTGGGGATAAATCAGAATAAAATACAAAATTCGCGTGTCAGGTACAGCGAACCGGTTCGGAGGTACAGCGAACCGGTTCGCCCCTCCGAACCCGTTCGGGGTGGGGTTCGCATGTACCAGCCTGGTCTTGCTCTCAACACTTAGTTTTTTTCTGGTTTTTCTCTTCTTTTCTTGGATTTTTCTTCAACTTCAACTGAGCATAACTTTTCAACCGTAGCTCAGATTTGGGTGCCGTTTCTTCCAGTGTTCTCGTTGTTCCAAGCTCTTCAACTTCCCAGTTGACTTCTTCTTCCGGATCGGGCTGCAAAATTACCGACATGCCCTTGAACTTGCCTTCTTAGCTTTTCTTGCACAGTCTTGTTTCCTCCTTTGCACTGCTTGCATAATTAACCTGTAAAACCAATAGGAGAAGCACGAAACACGCAATACTCGGCAAGAAGGTTAGAAGCATAAAAGTGAATCAAATCCATATATGTTACATCATTCGGGTTCACAAAAGTACTGAAATTAGGGAAATAAATATACAATATTTATGCCCAATCAGGAATCAACAATCCTAATCATAAGGCTCTATAACAAATCGAGAGCAACGCTGAAAGCGTAGTACGTCCGTACAGATTCCTAAGGATACTAGAACTTGATGCTCTGATACCATCTGTGACACCCCGCCTAATAAAATACCGGGCGATCACTCCTATATCAAATTAAAATAGGAGTCGCATGTGGATCATTCTTAGCATCACTGTCGAAAACCAATTTAATTACTAATAACCTATTAGGCTGGGGTTAAAATTTTACTTAACTAATCTTTTTAAACAACTATACAATTAAAACATCCACACAGTTTATATAAATGAAACTGGAAAGAGATAAAATAACCGAACACTCAGTTCAAATATGATACAACCAAATCGAATGCCACACAGAAAGGCGGTAAAAGAATAAATAAATACAATTTGGGATTTCGGCCTGAAAGTAACTACAATGCTTCATATTTAGATCACAAGAATAAAAGCGTCTAAAAATAAACCTGCATGCATCCACAGCTGCTGCAGCAGACGTCTGACTCGAAAGGATCATCATCAAGGCGTCCCTCTGTCTAAACACCTATATATATATATATATATATATATATATATATATATATATATATATATATATATATATATATATATATATATATATATATATATATATATATATATATATATATATAATATATAGTAAAAGAGGAAAAATATAGAAACGGGTCAGATCCCGTGTTGAAAAAATATTTTGCAAGTGCATAAATGCTTTATTTGGAAAAATATGTTTTATCTCATATTTAAATTTGTATTGCACTCCCATGAGATACCCCTCACCTCTCTTCTAATAGTGCACACCTAGCGCATCCCTCTAAACATCCTAGTAAAGCTATGATGCCTACCTAATCCGTCACCCCCAAACTCTAGAAAACCCTTAGCAAATCAAGTACTAAGGGCTAAACTTCTCCCCAGTCTCAACGCTATGCAATGTTCGTGCGTGGGATGTCTCGCGAAGCAAAATCTAAACAAGGAACCCCCCCAATACACTACTACTTGACAAGGTCGATCGTCGAGATCCATTAGACCCTCAGTACGTAACATATATAGATATACTCATAATTATGTGTGTGTATATATATATATATATATATATATATATATATATATATATATATATATTATCATACTCACTTTTATATGCACATCATAATACACCTCCGGATATAATCTCCCGGAATGAGAATTAATCCTTTTTCATTTCATTTTCAATTTATCTATTTAGTCTCATAGAGATATGATATTTTGTTCTCATACACAAGTAATGTACTATACACACAAGTACAATAACCATCCCAACGATCTATAACTCGAGGATGCGGTCTCATAGTGCCGATTCAACATTCGGGTTTACTCACTATACCACGGTACCAAGCCAGAGTCTCTCAATGGACATGGTAAATAAAAGTACACAACGATGGAGGCGGTCATGTTCCCCCTGCATGTGGAGTTCCACACATCTCACTCGAACTCGGGACGATAATGACCTGGGTACTATACTCTCCCTACTCCTCAAGCTAAGGGATTCACCCACATCTCACAACCTCCCTGGATCGCACTAGAGAAAATATGTACTCTAGTTGTTCCAACCCTATAACAAAGGAAAGCCCGTGGAAACAAGACTCTAAAATACACATATATCAATCACACACAGATACATATGTATTTGTATCATATAATAATCTAGGATTCCTAACATCCCATTTAGAATCTCCTATAATAATCTCCAAAATCATAATTTAAGTGTCCCTAAACTTAAAAGGAGAAAACCTCAAAAATTTGACAGGACCGAATCATTCGGCCTGTCCAAATCGATTCGTAGGCCACCGAATCAATTCGTCCTTTCTGAATCGATTCGAAATGGTTATACTTTCAAACTGTCTCTTACCAAATTGATTCGGCCAGTCCGAATCGATTTGGCTGGTCCAAAATCCCCCAATCTGCTTAGGTTTTATATATATTCCAAAATCCCAAAACTCAATTCAATCTCCATTTAAATTATGAATAGATTTATTTCAACGAACCCAAAGTTTTCATATCTCCTTAAGTCCTTTAGAGGTCCTAACACTCTCTTTGAGAACCCCTAATATTTATCTCCAAATAATTCTAGCTTTAATTTCTGACTAAAGATTTCGATCTCGGACAGATTTCCGTAAAAAAATAACTTAAATCCAAAAAAAAATTAGAAAAATATGCAGTCGGCTCCACGCAACCGTATCGAAAAGATATTCAATTTTCTTTTTTGACCAAGACCCGAATCGATTTGCCCTGGACGAATCGATTCAGAGAAGTCGCCTGTCACTATTCATCATCATCTTCAATCCTTATTTTTTTTCCAACACTCATCCAACACCATTTCTATGGATCTTAACATCACCCAACAACAATATAAACATCTCCCCACTATAATTTACCAAACACAATAACTTATTTGGGGATTCAACAAATTAAACCCTAACTTTCATTTCTTCCAATTTCTAACCATAGTTTACACCATTAACAAGGATTTAAGCTTCGAATTCATCTACTATCATTATTACAATAAATCCTTATGAAAACTTCTCCCAAAAACCCATTTATATAAGAATAACCAAACCCAAAATCATATAGTTTACCAACTATAATATGAAATAAATGCACACAATGAAATAAACTAAGTACACTTTCCTGGAGTATGAAATCCGACGACCTCGAGTCGAATCCGGCGGAGTTTGGCCCAAATCTCCCATTTCTCTCTTCGTTTCTCCTCTTCCTTTCTCTCTTTCTTTTCTTTCTTTTCTTTCGTGACCTTATAAGAGAAGAAAAGGGTTTATCCCTTAATAAACCCAAAAATGACTCGTTTACTCAATTATGAGTCCCTACGAGTCCAAAAATTCCAGAAACTCAATTTCTTTCCCCGGATACTCTATTCTGACTATCTCAGCCATTCCGAGACTAACCACACACTCGAAATATCCATCCTAATTACTTGATCGCAATTCACTACTTTAACCCAATACATCTCAATGTGGTTTTTCCAATTAAAATCTTATCTTTTGTCACTTTACTCAACTGCGACATATAATTAAAATACTCCGACTTATTTACTTAATCCCAAAGGTAAATATAACACCCATCGAAAATCATCTAATCCTTGAAAACTCCAAAAATTACTATTCATGATAACCTCTTAAATTCCCAAATTACACATAATTATGAAATTTAATTATCCCCAAAAGTGTGGGGTGTTATATAGAACACTTTTTGAATCGATTCGGATAGAGCCCGAATCGATTCGCTATCCCAAATTGATTCGTATTAGGGGTGAATCGATTCTCCTTTGCTGAATTTGTCAGTTTTGTTACCTCAAGTGCATGGGGAGTTAAATTATAACTTGAAGACTATTGTAGGGGATTCTAGATGTGATATTAGGACTCCTATATGATGGAATTGAGAAATGATATATATTATATATACGGGAGTTGTTACAGCATATATGATATGATACGAAAATAAATTTATCTGTGTGTGGTTGGTATATTTATATCTTAGAGGATGGTTCCATGTGCATAGGGATGGACAACCAAATTATATTATTCTCTAGTGATATCTAAGGAGGTTGTGCGATGTGGGTGAATCCCATGGCTAGAGGAGCAGGGAGAGTTGTAATAACCCTCTCTTCTGATAGCCCATTTTATCCTTAATTACCATGTGTAGTAATTAGTTATTATCTGATAGATGCTGAGTAAATATTAATTTGTTATGACAAGGCCAATATTTACTAAAATGTCGTATAGTTACCCCGTGAATGAATAAAATGTTCATGTGGTGATTTTTAATGTCATAAAGATTTAAAATGATATTTTGGTTTATTATGAAACCGGAAGTAAAATGAGTTATAAAATTCTCAAATGACAATTTGGATAGTGCAGTTAGTCCCGGTAGGTGTTTGACAGTCAAAATAAGTGCCATATTGTATTTTGGCATTTTGGGGACTTTTGACTGGTTTTGGCTTAAATAGTGTAGTCGCATATATTTTTATCGCGTATTAGTCACTTAAGTGGGCTTATGGGACTTAAGCCCCATTTTAATTTCCCACCCCTATTCCCATTCTTCCATTTTACACAATTGAGCCCTAGAGAGAGTAGAGAGAGGAAGAGAACTTGGGAGAAAAGAGAGATTGGAGCTTGGATTGTTGCCTCCTTCTTCATCAAATCAGATTCTTACCTTGAGGCAAGTGATCTACTTGCAAGTTTATGATTTAAGTAGAATAAATTGCATTGATATTTATGATTTAGAAATGTTAGGGTTTTGGTGGAATTTTGGGTATTTAACCCTTTGAGATTGATTTCGATGATAGATATTACAAATGATGGTAGTTGGGTGTATTTTTGGTGTACTAGCTCCATTAAATTAATTGGGTTTGGATGATTTTGGGTTGGTTAAAGTTTTGGAGTTCAAGACTCCATAGCCATTCTTGGCATTTTCGCAGGGACGAATCGATTCGGCCCCTTGGGCGAATCGATTCGCATAGATGCAGAATCCCAGGTCTTGTTGTCCGAATCGATTCGGATTAAGACCGAATCGATTCGGCAATTGCAGAAACCAAATTTTATTGTCCGAACCGATTCGCTTTCAGAGCGAATCGATTCGCTGGGACGAATCGATTCGGCCCTTGGGGCGAATCGATTCGGTTCCAGCAGATTTTGGGGGTCTTTTTCTTTTAATTTTCCTCTTTATTCTTTAGGATTAGGACCTAGGAAACTTCTTTCAAGAAGTAAACTTAGAGTCCTAGAGTAGTTATGGAGTTTGGTCGTTACCCTGGACTAGAAATGGGTTCATCTGGGGTTTATTTCGGGGAGGTTTAAAGTAATGTTAAGGCATTACTTCTTTTATCCAAACTTGTAGAAGTTTGGAAGTTAAATGCCCTAACTTGGAGACTTAAGGGCTTATCGAAGTTATATAAACCGGGGAGAATTGAAGGATCATTTGGAGACCTAGCCTGAAATTGTAATTCGAGGAAAAATAAATGATAATGTTCGATGGGAATTAGGTTCGCATAAAATGAACCCATAGGTGTTTAAAGATGATAGGTTCAACTAGAATAAACCCCATTGTTTAATGATGTTAGGTTTAATAATGAAGAAACAAATCACATGATTAATGGAAATGGATTTTTGGACTTAAATATGATGATAAATGTAAATGTTAATTTACTGTTACACACCTCTCTAAATGACATCTTAAGGGAAGTTCGCTCGTGAGGTGAAGCCCCCTGGCTAATGAATGCAGGGTGGATATACTCCTAGGCCATGGGAGCGCTTATTGTTATATTTTTCTGCGATGGGTAGGAGATTCCGGGTGTGGTCTTGACTACCCCGCAGGCTCATGGCCGCTTCCCGGCGCACAGTGGGGAAACCCGGACGGGCGGTCTTAGATATCATTATATGTATATGTATATAACTATATTTTCATCAAGTTGGACTTGATGGTTGATAAACGCCACAAAGAGCTTATGAAATGCCATAAAGAGCATAAATATGTGCCAGGAAGAGCACGGGAATAATATATGTGCCATATAGAGCACTTGATGTAAATGATATTCCTAATAAGGAATGGAAAGATAAAATGGGAAGTTTTAATTAATGAATAGAGTTTATAACTTCTTGATTTAACCAATTATATGGTTTTATTCCTAATAAGGAATGTCTGAAGGAAATGGAAATTGTATTTTATAAGGAAGGGTTTTAACTTAAAGTACTTTACCTTAAATTCCTGCTTATATTGTAGATAGCATGTCATATTATCATCCTCATCATTCATGTATAGTTGTTCATATCTATCATGCTTTTTATTCTTCTAGAAATCATATAGAAACCGGCCCTGACCGGTTTACTTCCTTGTTGTATATATATTATTGTATCCGCTCAGGTGCTCCACCGCAAGGACGCCCTACTTGACTCTCCCAAGTTCCCTGCACTTTCGACGAGTTGTAAGATTTTGCGGGTTATTACAGGATGTTGTATTAGACGCTTTCATTCTTGTTATTCTAGTTATGATCGGGTCTTGTCCCTCGGGCGTGTGGCCCAAACATTTGTATTTGATTAATGGTTGTACTATGTAAGATATTTATATTGTTGTACGTTGTCTTATGTAGCTGTGGACCGACAGCTTATTCGGTCCATTTGTGTACATTCGTTTTAGTTACTTTATATATTATCTTTTGGAATTCCACTTGCTTGTCAGATTGGGTTGTTTAGTTTAAATTTTCATAACCGCATTTTTAAAATTTTACACTTTTTGGCAACCCGTTTTCTGATTTATTGGGTGGTTTTCCCGTATACTCATTTATATTTGTGATGCTGAGAATGATATCCGTCCATGATACCTATTACGCTTGAGTATCGGGCTGGCCACCCCTTATCTCGGATTGCGGGTTGTCACAAGAGTATAGTCCCCAGGTAATATCGTATATGATCGCCTCCATCATTTAGGTATTTTTTTACCATGACCACGAGTGAGTTTGCCTTGGTACCGTGATTGATTGAGTAAACTCGGATGTGGATAGGCACTTGAGTCTGTATCTTCGAGTTATAGCTCGATGGGATTGTTATTATACTTATGATTGTAATAGGTATAATTATACTTGTTGCGTATAGTTTATTACTTATATATGAAGACGAGATATCATATAGCTTTGACCTGTGTAAAGAGTAAAATGAATAAGGGTTTCTTATTCTTCCAGGAGACTTATATCCGGATTAATACAATGTAAATCGTATATTAAAATGAGAATTATATATATATGACACTTTATATACTAAAGTGATTAGGGTATTTTAAACTGGTGAAAGTTACAAATTATCAACGATATAGTTATATATATAGAAACGAAAACTATATATATAGAACATTGATGATTATATCAACTAATAGCTTATGTAATATCTTATGATATAAACTATATTATATCATGCAAGGTAGGTGATAGTTAGAAGGGTTTAGAAGATGGGTGTAAGAGATTAGTTAGGCAGGGTAGCTTAACTAGGTTGTTTAAAATGTACGCAATATAGGTGCACTATTTGAAGAGGGCTGAGGTGTATCTCATGAGAATGCGATACCAGTTTAAATATAAGAGATTTCATATTTTAAAATGTAGCTTTTAAGAACTTGCTAAATATTTTCAAAACTCGGGCTCTGACCCGTTTCTCTATTTTCCCCTCTCTTGCTATATATGTATATATATTAGGTGTCCAGACACAGGGATGCCTGGCTGATGATTCTTTTGAGTTAGACATTTTCTACAACAGATGTGGATGCAAGAAGGTTTATTGTAGACTCTTGTATACTTGAGATCTAGATAGGAGGTATTATAGAAACATTCGGGCCGATATCCTAATTGTGCTCATTTATTCTTTTACCGATTTTTAGTGTGACATTCGATTTTGTTGTATTTTGTTGAACCGAGTGTTCGGTTATTTTATTTCATTTCAGTTTTTTGAGTATATAAACTTTGTGAAAGTTTTACTTCGTTAATTTGGTTAAAAATATTAGTTAAATAAAATTTTGACACCAGCCTAATAAGTTATTAGTAATTAAATTTATTTTTGACAGTGATGCTGAGAATGAACCATATGAGACTCCTATTTTAATTTGGCATATGATTGATCACCCGGTATTTTATTAGGTGGGGTGTCACAAATGGTATCAGAGCATCAGGTTCTAGTGTCCTCAGGAATCTGTAAGGACGTACTACGCTTTAGGCGTTGCTTTCTATTTAATATAGAGCCTTATCATTAAGATTACTGATTCCTATTATGAGATTTCATTCTCTTACTATTACATAAGAATATAGTAAATCTTTCGCATGCTCATGTGAGATTCGGGTGATGATCGATGAAGGGAAACTAGGGTAGTCCTGTATGAGGGAAGCAGGAGGAGTGGAGTAGTTGGAGCTATAAGTTGAAGCCGGGGACGAGGACCGCAATGGAGGTCACTCCCTTTTTGTCATTGGTATAGATTGCTGCAACGAATAATAAAGTATAGTAGTTATAATTATCCACGTACTACTATAGTAGAGAGTGGTACTAAACTTGACTTACCCAGTGAAGTTAAATTGGGAAAATGTCCGGAAGGTCTTTGGTAAGGACCCTATGTTGAAGTTTAAGTTATACAAAGGTAATTGGAAGTAGAAGGCTAAGAAGCTTTAGATTAGAGCAAGGTATAGAAATGCCCACACGTGAAAATTTGAGTAAAATGTTTCACTCATTAGAGAAATATTGAAATGGTGGGAACGGTGGTCACCATATTTGAGGGAGTAGGATGTTTGGCTCATAAGGGAATCTTACGGATGATTTTAATCACGAATTACTTCAATTTACCAGACTTGAGAAGAGTGAAGTTTATAAATTATTCAGATAAGGATCGGTCAGAGACCGATAGTGATTAAAGAGTATATGGATAAGTAAACTGTGTATCGAATTAAGGTAGGTACAATGAGGAGAGATTCCTTTAGTGGAATGATATGATCATTATTAACTGTTGATAACACTTATGGAGAAGTTGGGTTCGTGAAACCCCACAGGTGGACATCTTCTTGGGGATTCGTTGAAACAGGGCAGTTGAGGTCGGTAGTGTAGTTTCCTTTTAGACAAAGAAGTTAAGGGAACTATGAAGGTGATTGTCAGGATCGAGGCTATAGAGTACGAGATACTGATAACCTTAACATGGTCAGTGTTTCCAGAGATAGTGAATGATTATAATGTGGAACGTAGAACCATGGTCTTTGATCTTGCCCGATAGGAGTTAAAGGACAAGAGTAGGGTGACTATATGGATCATTGATTAAAGTAGTTTTTGGTTCAGTTAGGACAAGTGTACTGTATCTGGTAACCATTTGGAGAAGCCAAGGAAATTAGCAAGAATATTATTATGAGTTTCACCTCGGAAGAAGGAGTTATATTATGTGTGACAAGATTGAGTCACAGTATTTTATTAGACCTAGATTCGTGTGTGTGATTCGAGTTTATTGGTACTATCGATAACATTATATAGTGCATGTCTATATGTTTTTCTGCAGTAGTGGATTTATATTTTCCTTCATTCGCTGTAAAAGTGGGTGTTGATATTTTCAATTTATAGCTGGTTTGTACTGCTCATTTTGTGTGTGTTATACGAGTATGGTACTATTGTAAGTGTAATGTATTTGTGGATGATCGGAGGGATAGCAAGCTAATTATTGCAAGACTATCGTATTCGTGGTTCCAGGGTGGAACTGGTTGTTTTTGCGATATCTCACCTGGGTATGGGTTGAGCTGGTCTTTATTATATGCTTGGATAGAACTTCGGTGAGTAGATGTTTCACTAGCATGGCGTTATTGAATGGTGACCTTATAAATATGATCTAAGGTATGCAGGATTTTTAATTTTACATGTTTTACGCTAACATACCTCCACGACCGACAAACTTAAGTAGTAGTGTATCGAAGGGATTCCTTGTTTGGATTTTGCTTCCGAGACACTCCACGCATGAACCTTAATGACGTTGGAAGTGGAGATATGTTATTGTATGCTAGGATGGTTATTTTTATGATAAATTAGTTGAGAGTCATGTGATGATTAAAGGATAACGGAAGTGGAAGTGTTGTGGAAAAGCACGTTAATGTTTCTCACACGGCAAGTAAGCGGGTGAGGTAAGGTTAAGGGAATTTATTCAAGACTTATGGCCATGTCATGGCTAGGAAGAAAATTATGAGGTAACACGTTAATGTATGATGATCGCAACATTTGTGTAGGGTAAAGACGCCCCGATTAGTTGGACTTTCCATTTCATCGAAATGGAAGCACATAAAGGTATAAGCGTGTTATAGGGTTACGAGATAGGATTTTAATGGTCCCGATTGTGTGCCTTAGGCCATATATCCTGATGACCGAAGATGAAAGGTAGTAGTGTAACGGGCAAGTTCCTTATTTGGATTTCGCTTTGCAAGATGTCCTACGCATGAAATTGAGCTAATATCGGAAGTTAGGAAAGGTCTTGGCCGCTAATGATATAGTTAGTATAAGTACTCATTTTATGTGTATAAGAAACACATCGGTTGTAGGTTTATTAGGAAGTAAGGCCAGTGGAGCATGTAGCGCTATTTTAGGAAGATTGTTATGAGTTAACCATGAGAAGATTGGTTGGTTAATTATAAGAAAAATTGGATTTCCATATATAAGAAGAATTGAATTTTGAATTATTCAGGTTAGAAGTACCTAGGTGTTAGCACCAGGCCAAGGAAGTTTGTTGATTTTATATACCATCTGAAATGGAAGGAAGGAACATAGCATATAAAGCCTAAGGAGGTGCTTTGGGGTGATAATTGGAGTGTGTTGGATTGCATGTCGTATGAGGTACGGAATAATCCAATTATATAAGCGCAACAAGACTTAACATGCCTAAGAAAAGTGATAAGACTAATGAGAGTAGTCCAGTGCCACTGTAGTTTCCTTTTTAGGGGAAATTATGTGTCATGGTGTATTCAAATAGAGCGCTTAGGGTGATCCGAATTTACGATAAGATCGATACATTAGAGCAGTGATTATAAGCTCATTTTTTTTCTTTATATGCGGCTATAGAAGTATTAGGTGCAATTTTTCGTTGTTAGAGTTATCCTTACAACCGAGGTAGTGTTTTAGCATGTTGAGATTTAGTCAAGCTTGTTGTTAAGCTAGTGCATTAGAGTATAAGCCTTAATATAGGTGGGTACCATGAATAGGTATATGGTAGGGTACCATTGTGTTAGTACCTTTTCATTTTGGTGTACAAGGACATAGTGTAATTAGCAATCCTAGGATGGTGGTGCAGGTTATATCTAAATTTCGGGGATAAATTTCGTTTTAAGGGGGGGATAATGTCATACCCCATACTTTTATGAGTATTTAAATTACATAAGTGGGTGTAATTTGGAAATTTGAGGAATTACTCTGAATAATAATAATTGGAATTTATGAGTGGTTACCTTTGGAACTAAGTAAATGATTCGGAATATTTTTGTGTCATGTCGCAAATGGGTAAAGCGATGGGTAATATTTCACGTTGAAGAAAATGCTTGTTGAGAAGTGTTTGGTCTGAATAGTGAATTTTATTTAAGTGAATGGAATGGAGATTTCGAGTGCACGGCTGGTTTCGAAATGGCTGAGATAGTCGGAATAGAGTATCCGGGGGGTAGTGTTTGGGCTTCGGAGATTTTTGGACTAGTAGGGACTCGCAATTGAGTAAATGAGTCATTTTGGGGTTTATAAGGGACAAGCCCTTATTTCTCTCTAATAAGTCACGAGAGAGAGGAAGAGAAAGAAATAAAAAGAGAGAAAATAAGAAAGAAAGAAAGAAAGAAAGAAAGAAAGAAAGAAAGAAAGAAAGAAAGAAAAGGAGAAAGGAAGAGAGAAATGGAGATTCCGGGCCAAACTCCGCGAGATTCGACTCGAGGTCATCGAATTTTAACCACGAGGCAAGTGTTTACTTTCTTTATTCATTTGTGTGTATCTCATATCATATTTGGTAATGAAAATTATGATTTTCGGTTGGCATTCTTGAATAAATATGGGGGTTTTGTGAAATAAACTCATAAAAATTAATTTGATAATTACACCATAAGAAATATAAGCGTGAATGGATGAAAATGGTGTAGTTTTTGTGAGAAATGAATTTAATGGAGTTAGGGTTAAATCCTTGAGTGGTTTGTGTGTTGGTTAAAAATATATGTGTAGATGATTATATTTTTGGTTGGTGAAGTGAAAAACCACAAATCTTGTATTGATTGGGTGTTGGTTTGATTTGGAGTTGGACAAGACGATGAATAGTAACTCAGCGTCTTTTTCGAATCGATTCGGGTAGGAAGCCAATTGATACCTCTCTTTGTCAAAAAATAAAATTTCTAGATCTTTTCTATCCAAACCCGTGGGCATCGACCACATTTTTTTAAAAAAAAAAATTAATTAGTTATGATTTTTCTATGGAAGGGTGTCCGAGGTCGAAATCATTAATCATAAATCAAAGATGACATTGGGAGAAAACAATTGATGTATTGTTAACTCTTAATGACTCTTAGTGTTAAACCCATGTTAATGGTGTGTAGAAATGGTAAGAAATGATAAACTAGGGTTTTAATGGTTTTAGGGTTTAAATATAAGAGAAATGGTTTAATACCAAAAACTAGTTGATGTGTTAGTTATAAATCAGTGTTAGGAAGATTATAGTGTCGTTGGTTAAGCTTAGAAACCACAAAATGGAGAACGGGTTGATATTTGGGTATTCTGGAAAAGACGAGATCGCCTCAACAGTGAGCTCCTAACACAACGAATCAATTCTAATAAGGGGACTTGTAAGTCTGTCTCAGGCCGAATCGATTTGGATTGAGACTGGATCGATTCGCCTTTGAGGAAATTCTTGGAGAACACTTTTTGAATCGATTTGGATAGAGCCCGAACCGATTCACATTAGGGGTGAATCGATTCGCTTTTGCTAAATTTGTCAGTTTTCTTCCCTCAAGTGCATGGGGAGTTAAATTATAACTTGGAGATTATTGTAAGGGATTCTACCTGTGATATTAGGACTCCTAGTGCAATCTAGGGATGTTGTGCGATGTGGGTGAATCCCCCTGCTTGAGGAGAAGGGAGAGTATAGTCCTCAGGTCAGATCGTACATGATCGCCTCCACCGTTTAGTTTTTTTTACCATGATCATGAGTGAGTCAAGCTTGGTACCGTGGTTGATTGAGTAAACCCGGATGTGGATAGGCATTTGAGTCTGCATCCCCGAGTTATAGCTTGGTGGGATGGTTATTATACTTATGATTGTAATAGGTATAATTATACTTGTTGTGTATAGTATATTGCTTGTATATGAAGACAATATATTATAGAGCTTTGACTTGTTTAAAGAGTAAAATGAATAAGAGTTTATTCTTCTTCTCGGAGACTTATATCCGGATTAATACAATGTAAATCGTATATTAAAGTGAGAATTATATATATACGGCACTTTATATACTAAAATGAATAGGGTATTTTAAACTAGTGAAAGTTACGGATTATGAACGCTATCATTATATATATAGAAATGAAAACTATATAAATACCACATTAATGATTATATCAACTAAAAGCTTTGTAATAGATTACGGTATGAACTATATTATATCACTAAAGATAGGTGATAGTTAGGAGGATTTAGAAGATGGGTGTAAGATATTAGTTAGGCAGGGTAGCTTAACTAGGTTGTTTAAAATGTATGCAATATATGTGCATTATTAGAAGAGGGGTGAGGTGTATCTCATGAGATTGCGATACCAATTTAAATATGAGATATTTCATGTTTTAAAATGTGGCTTTTAAGCACTTACTAAATATTTTAAAAACTCGGGCTCTGACCCGTTTCTCTATTTTCCCCTCTCTTGCTATATATGTATATATATTAGGTGTCCAGACATAGGGAATCCTAGATGATGATTCTTTCGATTCAGACATTTGCTGCAGCTGGTGTGGATACAAGAAGGTTTATTGTAGATGTTTCTATCCTTGAGATCTAGATAGGAGGTATTGTAGAAATATTCGGGTCAATAGCCCAGTTGTAGTCATTTATTCTTTTACCACCTTTTACTGCGGCATTTGATTTGGTTATATTATATTGAACTGAGTGTTCGGTTATTTTTATTTCATTTCAGTTTTTGTGTATATAAAATGTTTGAATGTTTTACTTGGTTGGTTTGGTTACAAAGATTAGTTAAATAAAATTTTGACACCAGCCTAATAAGTTATTAGTAATTATTTTTTTTTCTGACAATGATGCTGAGAATGAACCATATGAGACTCTTGTTTTAATTCCGTATAGGATTGATCACCAGATATTTTATTAGGCGGGGTGTCACAACACATTCCTGTATTTTGACCGTTACACTCGAGATCCTTAGTTGTAATGATGTTTTATGAAGCTTCAAATCAAAGTTTGGAGCTTTATATCAAGATTTATTAGTGAAGCTCGAGATTTAACGGTGTATCTTCATATTTTTTATATCCTATGCAATTTTACATGTAAAAGCTTGCATATTATGATTGTTTTAAGTATACTAACTATACCAAAAGAAAATGGAATTGAAAGAACTAGAAATTACTCGTAAAATCATAGTGGAATTGGTTTGAGTGGAATTTTGATTTTTTGAACTGAAGATTGAAGTGTGTCTTAACTACTGAAATGTTGGGGTAATTATACAATATACTCATGGGATTCGATTGGTGGAATGAAGTGGTGGATTTGAGCGTATTATATGAGGTTTTCAAGGTTGGTAAGTGTGGCTCACATGGGTGAATGGTGTACACATGTGTATATTGACTTCTAGTGTTAATGTGGCACCCTAGGTAGATAGGGGGTTTACTGAAATTAATGAAACATGGGGGTTTGGTTTTTGTTTTGTCTTATTCCTTTAAAGTATACTTTTTATAAAGTATAGGGGTGCTTTTATAATTTCAAAAAGTTTTAAGGGCTATAATTATGATTTTATGTTAGTTAGTGTCTAAAGGATTAATTTGATAGAAAGTTAAGGTTTAGGGGTAAAATATACATCAATTTATCTAACTTTTAAATATTCAGGGGCTATTTTATATTTCCTAAAAACTTCAAGGGGTCTAAGTTAATTTAGTGAAATTGTATGTTTTTGTGTATAGTTTCTATCTTCTTAGAAGACATTGAATTTTGAACATTTTATAAGGGTTTAAACAATATCCGTAGGTATTTAGGGTCAAAAAAATCCTGGTTCATACAATCTACCTACCTAAAAAAATTATCCTCGAATTTTACCTTGAAATAAGTTGGGGTATTGATTTTTCATTCCTTGTTCTGGTTCCCATGTAGCTACTTGCTGATTCTGATTATCCTTAGGTACTTTAACTGAGGGAATTTCCTTATTTATGAGATACTTCATTTCCTGATCTAGAATTTGAATAGGGCGTGCTTCAAATTCATGGCTTGGTTTGACGAAAATGTTTTGCTGTGTAACGGTGTGAGATGGATTCGAAATATGTTAGCGTAACTATGACACATGAAATACATTATGAATATTGAATAATTCCACAAGTAATTCTAATTGATAGGCCACAACGCCAATTCGTTTAGAAATCGTGAAATTTCCAATATATCGGGGGCTAGTTTTTGTTTCTTTCTAAAGTGTAAAATTCCTTTTATGGGAGAAACTTTTAGAAATACTTGATCATCAACCTGTAAATCTAAGGGTTTCCGACGTTGGTCTTCATAACTTTTCTGTCAGTCTTGTGCTATCTTCAATTCCTTTCGAGTCTATTATATTTTTTCAGTGGTTTCTTGGATTATTTTGGTACAAAATTGTTTAGTATTTATAGAATCTATCCGGCATACAAGTGATCTACATGGTCTCCTATATAAATCTTCAAAGAAATTATCTTTAATAATGGCTTTATAACTATTGTTATATCAAAATTCAACAAGGGGTAAATACACATTCCAATGGTCAGACATATCAATCATAAAGGCATGTATCATATCTTCAAGGGTTTGGATTGCACATTCTAATTGTCCATACTTTTTTGGGTGGAATGCGGTATTTGCATGAATTTTCATACCCATTGCAGTTTGCAATGCTTGCCAAAACTTCATATAAAATCGAAACCTCTATCTGATACAATGGCTAAAGGAATTCTAAGTAAACAAAAAATTTCTTGAATGTAAAGTTTGCTAAGATTTTGGAACGAATCTGTGGTCTTTAAAAATAGAAAATGAAAAGATTTGCTAAAATGATATACTATTACCCAAATAGAATTATATCCTTTGGACGTACGAAGTAGTGCACTGACAAAATCCATGGTAATATGATCTCATTTCCACTTAGGAATTGGTATGGGTTGAAGAAGTACCCTAGGTTGTTGGTGTTCTACCTTTACCTGTTGACAAGCAATATATTTCCTAAAAAATTCTCAATATCATTTCTCATATTTTTCCACCAATATTTCTTTTTCAAAGTGCAATACATTTTTGAACTTCCGGGGTGAATCATAAATGTCGAACGATGAGATTCTTACGGTATTTCCTCTCGAAGAGATGTGTTATCAAGTACATACAATCTATTTTTAAATCGTAAGCCTGTTTCTTTATCGTACAAAAAAGTAGGATTTTTGTTCGAAAAGGTTTTTACAAAAAAATCTTGGGTTTGTTGAACTATGATTTTCTCTCTCAACTAAGGATAAGAAATAATATTAATTTTTTTTACAAAAGGAGTTATCAATCGCAGATCATATTGCTCTATGGTAGAAGAAATACCGCAAGAGATTAAAGTGCGGAGTTTTCCTACTGGATATCGACTTAAAGCATCAATAACTACATTGCCTTTCCCTGGATGGTAATTTAATTTAAATAAGTAATCTTCCAAAAATTCTATCCCGCATCGTTGTCTTAAATTTAAGTCCATTTTGGTGAAGATATATTTTAAACATTTATGATCCAAAAAGACTTCGAAATTCGCACCATTAAGGTAACAACGCTAATTTTTAATGCAAAAACTATAATAGCTAACTCTAGATCATTGACGGGATAGTTACGTTCATGAGTTTTGAGTTATCGTGACCCATATTCTATAACTTTCTTATTTTTCACTAACACGCAAACTTATCCTTGTAATGAAGCATCAGTGTACACGTCGTAACTTGCGTCACTAGAAGGGATAATGAGGATATGAGCAGTAGTTAGTTTTCCCTTCAACACATGGAATGATTGGTTACATTCTTCAGTCCATATAAATGGAAATTCCTTCCTAGTTAGTTTTAAAAGGGGAAGAGAAATGCGAGAAAATGATTCTACAAATTGACGATAATATCTAGTTAATCCTAGAAAACCTTTTCTTTTAGTAATATTCATAGGACTTTTCCATCCTAAAATGGCTGAAATTTTGGATAGATTGTCTTGGATTCAATTTTTAGAAATCACATATCCTAAAAATTTGATTTCCTTCATTGAAAAATCACATTTGCTCTTTTTAGCACATAACTAATGGTTTTTAAGAGTACTTAAGACTGCTTTCAAATGTTGGGCATGTTCTACTAGATTCTAAGAATATACAAGAATCTCCTCAATAAAAATCATAACAAACTAGTCAAGAAAAAGGTCTAAAAATTCTATGCATTAAATCCATAAAAGCTACAGGTGCATTTGTTAACCCAAACGACATTACGGTAAATTCAGAATGTCCATAACGTGTTCAAAAAGCAGTTTTTGGAATGTCTTCCTCTCTAACTCATAATTGATGATAACCTCGCTCCTTGATGTTGATCAAATATATCTCCTATTTTGGGTATAGAATACTTATTCTTAATAGTTACTGAGTTCAATTTACAATAGTCTATGGATAATCTAAAGGTTCCATCAAGTTTCTTGACAAATAAAATTGAAGCGACCTATGGTGATGATCTTCGTCAACTAAAACCATTCTCTAAAATATCATCTGATTGGGTACAGAGTTCTTGAAGTTCTAAAGGATCCATTAAATATGGAGGTATCGAAATAGGAAGTGTATTGGCATAAAGATTGATACTAAACTCAATTTCTATGGAAGGGGGTAATCTTGGAAAATCCTCGGGAAAAATGTATTCGAATTGTTCCAATAGATTTGGAATTAAAGAAGAGATTTGGATTTGGAAACTTGAGGGTTTCGATGGACCTAATCTTTTAAAAACAAAATCACTATTATCTTCGTTTAAAAAATAAATTTTCTTAGCATGACAATCGATACAAGCATGATGTCTTGATAAAACATCCATTAAGATAATAATATCAAAACCCAAAATATCTAAAATTATCAAATTAATGAGTGTTCCTAGACGAAGATGAATTCAATAATTCCTATAACCTTGCAATGGTGTATTGATTTCACATGTTGGTAATTCAATATCCAAAGGAGGAATTAAAGATGTACGTAATACTTGCAATAATTTGGCTAGTATAAGGCTAATAAAAGAATGTGTTGATCCTGAATAAAAAAAATGTGCAGGAAAATGTTGCAAAATATCATACCTTCTATCACAATATATGTATTTCATGTAGGCATTATAGCATAATTATTACCACAACTCGGGATTGGCTTAATTTCTTTAGTCGAGTTTGGTTTGGATCGATTTTGGATAGGACATAATCTTGGATTTTCCAAGGTTTTATTTGACAGGCAATAGATTAAAACAGATTTTATCTTCAGACACTGTTGTCGAATAGGTCCTACTTCATGACACTCATGACAATGGATTGATGAATGTGTTGTGTTATGATTTTCCACTTGATCTTGAATAAGGGTGATTTCTAGAATGAGATGGAGTTCTAACAACATGATTATTTCGAATAGTAGGGGAGAAGATCATATTATGGTAGAAGAATTGCGTTCCATAATGGTCGCAATGTCAATAAGTTGAGAATACTCTGAGATTTGTAAAGGAGTGATCGAATTCTTATCTCTTGGATGTAATCCTCTTTCAAATTTCTAGCATTTCTTTACCCCGGTATCTAAATATTCGAGAGCATAACGAGACAATTTGACAAACCTTACCTCATATTGTGATATTGATAGGTTAGCTTATTGTAATTCTAAGAAATCAATAGTTCGTTGATCTCGCTCAATCTCGAAAAAATACTTTTTGAAGAAAACTTCCTCAAATTGCTCCCATGTACAATTAATAATATTTTGGTTACGTGACACTGCTTTCCACCAGAAATCATCTTCACCTTAAAACATATAGGATGCTAAAGTTACTTGTAGATTAATATCTATGCCTACTCCATTCATAATTTTCACAATCTGGCGTATCCATATATCGGCTTCAATTGTTCCTCACTTTCCAAGAAAAGATGGGGGTCGTTGCCTTAGAAATTCTTTAAGGACAATCATTCTATGAATTTCTTCAAAAATGTCCTCTAGAGTAGAACAAATTGTTTATTGTTATCGAGCTAAATAAGTAAGTTCCTTAAGACATCACATGATTCCTTTAGTTTGAGGCTGTTCAGATTGAGTTCCAATTGAGGGGATCCTAGTACTAACATCCTAAATGTAAAACAATTTAAATAACACTAGTCATAAGCAAAAAATAAGCCATAAGTCTATTATATTTCATGTAATGGGTTATATGATACATTGACATTATATATCACAACCTACATTGGTGTAACTAATGCTTTAGTATAGCATATTATCTACAATAGTTTACTATGCAGTCTATACTGAGACAACTTTTACTTTGGATTATTCAAGTAGGGACAACAGGTTCATCACTAGAGCTAGACTCTAGACTGACTAAATAATCTCCCTGGTCTCAACCATCAGTTGAGTCATCTATAGTACGAGGAGAATAGTCACTGTGTACTTCACCATTGGATGTGGCATCGGGATACATCATTGGAGTTGGCGTCTCATCTGCAAGTTCAAGATTTATGGCCTCTTAAAATATTACCAAATCATTCACATAATCATCCACTTTCCTCATGATTTTCATTTCACTTAGAGATCTATTTGTCAGTACTAGTCTTTTGACATCACTACTCGAGTCTACCCAGTCCTCCTTGACCGCGTGAATCACTTCTCTTAATTTTTATGATGCTTCATCGCTGACTCACGTTTCCCAATGATTATCTAGTTCAACGTCTATAATGAATAAGAACGTGTTCCACGAGTCCATGTTCAAAAATGGAATTCCCATGTAATAATAGTGATAAAAAAGTTCCAAAACGATAAAATAAGTAATATCTTATTTTCTTTCCCTCATAGAATGCTAACTCGAAGATATGTTTAGATTTATAACATACTTTGATACCCACTTTTCAAACCCCTACTTTTTTATAGGAATGAACAAGAAGTACACACAAAGTAATGAATTAAAGCTAAGGCAGAATGACATAAATTTATTCATTATTAAGTAGGTTTACACAGGGTTGTAACACTTTAGGGGACCGTTACATTTTTTAGTACAAACTATAATGTATAAGATCAAAAAGTACCATTCCTTGCTCCCATAGTCTCTGCCCACACAGTCACATACACACAAATAGGTGACCAATATCTGTCTCTAATAAGGAAGAGATATTATCCCCTTTATACGGTGTCATCTGGAGAAAAAAGGAATTAACACAAATATGCTAAGCATGTTCTACGAGTTCTATAACAATTATATATGTATAGGTGAGAGTTGGAGTGTGTATAGAATCACTGTTTTAGCAACGCTTAAATTATAAGTTGATAATCCCATACTTATTAATTTAAAAAGAACATTAAAGTTTTAGAATAAAAAATCCCATACTTAGCTGTTCGTTTAAGAATATAAGGTTCATTACCAGTTCATTAAGGATCATGTAAAGAAAGTTTAGGATACTTGAACTAATAATCTCATACTTATCAGTTCACTAAGGGGCATAGAAATAATTAATCCATAAATAAAACCATAATAATAATAATAATAATAATAATAATAATAATAATAATAATAATAATAGTAATAATAATAATAAAAAATAATAATAATAATAATCAACTCAAAACATTTTGGGGAAAGTAACTGGGTATGCACACAATTAAAGTGGCACTCATACGTGTATAGCAATAATCAAGGGTCTCAATCATCTGATATCAGTAGCCCAACTAGAAAGTTCCGTAGGATAACACGTAACTCTACTTCCTAGTTAATACTAATGCTTATAATATAATGGCATAAAAGTGCAAGGCTAACTAGATCAAGATAGAACATGATACCAGTTATTAGGTGAGAAGGGTTAAAGTTGATCCATAGTTAAATCCAAATACTCGTGAGAAATTCAAATACCGATGATATGTAACAACATATGCAGTATGAAAGTATAATAACATGGAAACACTATGAGTAAATAGAGTAAATAGTATCTATCACATCGTGATATCAATAGAAGTATACCAAATATGCAAAGTTAACTATTGAATATGTGGAAAAAAAAAACTACCTTCTCGGTATTTCGATAGGGTTTATATATCACAAGAGGATATCAGGAACAGATGGAACTTGATTTATTTTATAAAATGTTTGGGTATGTAAGTATTTAGGATTCGGCCAGTCAGTTTTGTACTAAAACTATATCTTTTGAAGTTTCAGGGGTTTAAGTGTAAATATATTGGGACTTAAAAATCCTGGACTTAAACTCGTTGTTGAACTTTGGTGTAAGAGACTTTTTTTCTTAAAATATTTTGAAGTATTTATAAAAAAAAATTAGGGATCAAATTCATAATTTGAAAAAGTTGTTAGGGGTCAATTTATAATTTTGGAAAAATATTTTTAGGTTAAAACCTCATTTTTCCATAACTTAGGCTAGGTTTATCCAAACATGGTCTTACCTAATAAAATTCTAAACAGAAAAATAAAATAAAAATATTCAAAAAAAATTCTGAAATTTTCGATTGGTCACACACCCTAACGCGCGTGGTCAAGGTTTATGGTTAAAGTCTTCATCTTCAACCTCTCAATATTGACTTCTAGGGTTCAAAATTTTGACCTTGAATTTCTCCTTCATTTCTATACCATTTGAGATGATTTCGTAAACAGCATAACCAATTTTTCATGAGGAATCCGAATATATAAGCTTTGTGGATTAAGATGTCGTGTATCTCAAGTACTAAAACTGTGTGTTTTGCCACAAAATTTACCTGATATTCATGGATTTCTAGATCATGGAAACGATTCTTATGAACATTTGTTGGTTTCTACCATATACAGGATTAGTTTAGTTTTAGTTTCATAGGTTGAGATGGATTATACATGGAAAATTTCAAATTTTCAGGTTTCGAGTTCAAAATACACTTTCGATTGATTTGAGCTTAATAGACACATTCATGTCTTTTGACCATTACATTCGAGATCATTAGGTTATATTGAAGTTATATGTAACTTTAAATCAAAGTTTAGATCTTTATATCAATATTCACCATTGGAGCTCAAGCTTTAATAGTATATCTTCATATTTTTTCTATCCTGGGCTATTCCACATGTAAAAGCTTCCATATTATGATTGTTCGAAGTACACTAACTACAAATAAAGCAAATTGAATTGAAATAAATACAAATTACTCAAAAATCAAATTTAATTAGGTTTGAGTGGAATTTCGAGTTTTTGAATTGAGGTTTGAGGTGTGTCTTAACTACTGAAATGGTGGAGTATTTATACAAATACACATGAGATTTGATTGGCGAATGGGGTGGTGGATTTTAGCTGATTATATGAAGTTTTCAAGGTTGTTAAGGGTGGCTCACATGTGTTTATGGTGTACACATGTGCTTTTTAACTTCTAGTACTGACGTGGTGCACTAGGTGGATAGGGGTAGTTTTGTAATTTCAAAAAATTTTAAGGGCTCTAAACTTTGATTTTATGTTAGTTAGAGTCTAAAGGATTAATTTTATATAAAGTTAGTGTTTAAGGGTAAAATATACATCAAGTTATCTTACATTGAATGTTTTTAGGGACTATTTTGTACTTACTGAAACTTTAGGGGGTTTAAATTAATTAGTGAAATGTAGGTTTTTATGTATAGTTTCTTTGTTCTTGAAGACTTTGCATTTTGAACACTTTATAAGGGTTTAAACAATATCCTTAGGTATTTGGGGTAGAAAAAATCCCGGTTCTTACAAAACCAGTTGATCTTCAATTAACTACCCTCAAAAGATAAACATATTTCATATTTTCTTCTCTTTTCTTTTCCTTTCATAATTCTTATGAAGTTTTTTTTATTTTGAATGATCAATTATTAATCCAAACTATGTTGGCCCCTTTTTGATATTTTTTTCATTTTTATTGCCTTTAATCTTTTTATTGGGCTCTTGCTAATGGTGGTTTGCTCCTGTTATAGCCCTTTTCCTATGGTCACTCATATTTTTTCAAAACTAAACAAAATAACTCACGGGGAATGGTTCTTACATGCACAAATCCCCTATAATCACAAAAAAATGTAGATGACAAAATATATGGGAGAACATATCACAAACCTCAAATAGACATGTGAAGTTAATGTTCAAAAAGGTCGTGCATGTGTGTGCGGAGGCATATAAAAAGTTAAATCCATAAAGCAAATAAAGTTCGAAACAACTCCATGTAAACATGATTAAGAACAATCTAAGTATCTACAATCATAACCAAATGCCCTAGCCACTTGGAAAGTAAGGATTGAATTGGATTCAAACACACAAATACGCCCCACCAAATGTGTAAAACTAAAATACACATGAACCAAAAATCTTTTTGTATTTTTCAAAACATTTATCAAAATAAAACCTTTCTGAATTTTTTAATATGACTTAATACAAAAGATACACATGTCATAACACTAGAAAACATAAATCATTGAGCATAACTAGATTATGTCAAACAAAATCATGCAAGCAATCACCCATAAGATATAGCATGAGAAGAGTCATATGCCAGCATGCGAGAATCAAGTAGTCAAATATTTAGTGCATCTAACAATGATTTCCTAACACAAATAGATGTATACTTAGCACTAAAGGTTTTGGGAACCAAGGGGACACTAGACGTCAACTTTCTAGGACTTCTTCCAAGATCATAACAAAAGGGCCTAATGTGAACTTTCCTACCACAATGTGAACATATGTAAATGCGAAGAATTTTACCTATGACTTGGCCTTTACTAACATCCTTTGATGCGGTTGACCCTGTAAAATAAACAAGGGTCTTGTCTTTGACACTAGAGATATTAAAAACATGGGATCCAGTGACATAACTATTAAAACGACTCAAGTCTTTTAAATTATCTTTTAACTTCAAAATTTTAGACTCAAGTAAAGAATTTGACTCTTCAGATTTTAGGGACTCCTTCTTCATATTTTCAGTCATTACTAGAAGGTTGTTTTAGTCCCCCTCAATGCAAGCAAACTTATCGCTAATATTCTTCTCTTGTTCCTTGAAATCTAAAATCAATTTATCACTGCCCTCATTGGCACTTAAAGGCACCCTAGAAATTTTAAAGTCTTTTATTTCTATTTTTAAAAATAGGACTCTATAATCACTCTCTTTCTTAGACAGTTCTAAAATTTTAAAATCATAGTCCATGTCCACAAGGTTCTCACGAAAGAAATCTCTTTGAGTTTGAACAGTTTGCAAAAGTTCTGTAGTAACTTTAAAACAAAAAAAATTCTTTTTCAAGAATTTCAATTCTTTTAGAAAGCTTAAAATTCAAATGAGACAAAAATCTTACCATGGCTATCCATCGAGAGAAAAACAAGAAAAAAAGAGCCACCCTAAAACAACACTAAAAAAGTATCTACACGATAAATTACTCCAACATGCTCTAATACCAATTATAAAGGTGGTATCAGCGGAAAAATCTCTTTAAAAATTAGGATCACACGATAATTTGGTATAACCTGCTCTGATACCAAGTTGTTAAGGTAAAAATGCTTTGACACCACTTTTGAAAGCGTGGAAGGCTCTGATACCACTTTGAGAATGTAAAAAAAATGTGCTTGGTAAGGATGGCCACAAACAAAAATTCAATTTGTGTAGTTTTCAAATTAAAACACAATTAAACCTTTCTTATGAAAACCAATTTACCAAAATTTATCTTTTTATCCTAAACATGCATCTAGAAGATAAAACAGATAAATAAAACATGTACACGCAAAAAATAAGGAAAAATCCCTTTTCAGGACATAACGTATAGTTTATTACTTTAGAGAATTTTACAAGACAATCGATTTACAAACTACTTGATATCACCCATAAGTATAATTTGAAATCTGGTTAAAACCTCCAAATAATACTCCTTAATCCCGAGCAGTACACAGCTGACAGTCCACCCCTGGTATCCACCGTTCGGCCTTAAGCCTTCTTCTTCCGTGATCACTCGGGTCACAAGGTTCAGCCATAGAGTATTCTCTCCATGAAGATGTATGCGAAGATACAAAACTTTCCAGGGTTTCAAAACGATTCATCAAAACTATTTGGGAATGCAAATTTGTGAATTAAAAGTGTTTTTGTAACACAAAACTGAAAACTTTTGCAATAGATATGCAGGAGAATTTTGGTAAAAGTCTTATGAAATTTGGATTCAAAACATGTATATACAAATGCGATAAAATATTTAAGGTGACGACTCATTCGAACGAAAGAGAAACTCGTTCAAACAAGAAAGGCAATTCGTTTGGACGAAAACATAGTTTGTTTAAACGACCAATCCATCTCATTTGAACCAGCTTCAATGACATTTAAATGATGGAAAACAGTATACCCTCGTTAGATGCTTATTCGATGTAAAGATCAAACAACCCTTCTCACGATAATGTAAAGTCGTTTGAACGAGAAGTGCAACTCGTTTGAACGGGGTTAAAAATTAAAATTTTATTTTAAATACTTTAAAAATACTAGCCTCATTTTTCAATAAAAAATAAACATCCAAAATAACTTTATAAATAATTTCAAACTTCTAAAATTATTTATACCTTATTGAAATTTAGAGGAGTCTTGAACTTGGAGATGTTGGTGTTCGATTCGATGAGTTAGTGCGAGTTGGTTTATAATAGAATAAACCAAATATGCCAAAGTGAAAATAAAACAAATAAAAAGTCTAAGCTAAAATATTTGCGCTTGCAACTTCACATGTTCATAGCCTCGTGGAGTTGATTTAGCACTTCTAAAGATAAGAAAACAGTTTCCTGAGGCTGATTGGTAGACATGGAGGCAAACTTGTGAAGCCATGTTGGAACTACACCGCTTTTTGTTATCAACGAGGAAGGAAACATAACGGTGACACTTAGTGGAGTTTAAATTTGCAAGTTTGTCTATGTCCTCTTTAATACCTTTGTTGAAATAATGCTACAAAGAGTTTTCCACGAATGAATTTTTCCTCATATCCTGTGTTACTGTTTGTTTGATTCTATTTAGATTCATAGTCATGCATGTTTAGTTTCACCTAATAAATCAAGATAAAATTGGATTGAATTGAATTTATCTTGTTTGTGAGAAAATCTACAATTTTTACCTTGAACCATTTAAACAATTTTGCTTCTATAAGTTATTTAGATGAATCTCTGAGCTTATATGGAGATTTCGTACAGTATACCACCTTTGTCTTATGACATGAATTATGCTAATTAGAAAGCTCCAATGAGATAATCTCTAAAATCGATCGACGAGTGCATTCGGATTTTTTTAAGGGGGTGGAGTCTTCCTATTGTGACTAATGAAAATGTCGTTACTAGTCTAAAGATAGTCATAAATTGGAGCGAAGATTATTTTAGACTGAGTAATTTTAACTCTCGTGGTTTGAATTCAATTTTAGTGTCGTCACACCCGAAAAAATTTGTTGTATCGTGACGTATACCACATCTAAAAAAGCTTGGGATATTCTCTCACTCACACACGAGGGTACCAATGTTGTTAAAGAGTTTAACCTTGAAAACCTCACCACACAATTTAAGACTATGCACATGCTTGAAACTAAAACTTTTGATGAATTTTATGCTCATATGTCTAATATTGTGAATTCCTATTTTAATCTAGGAGAGAAAATTCCAAAAGTCAGAGATGTTAAGAAAATTTTAAGGTCTCTACTGTCTCGTTTGGGTGTGAAAGTTACGATCCTTAACTCTTTAGAAATTTTAGACAAAATTAGGCCAGAAGAACTCATTGGTGACCTTCAGACTTACAAATTAGACCTGTTCCCCAAAAGAAAAAAGGAATAACTTTAAAAGCCAAATAAAAAGAAGGTTTTTGAGTCCGATTCTGAATTTGATCAACATGATCTTCCCATGTTTGCTAAAAAATTCAGTAATATTCTTAAATTCAAAAAACAAAATCCATCCAAAATGGAAAATAAAACTTTTAAGAAAAATAAAAAGTACAAAGATGGTAAGAACTTTTCTAAGAATGATAAAAAGAAATTATGATGTGAATATCCTAAGAAAGATGAATTGAAGAGGTGTTATGAGTGTGAGAGGAAAGGTCACAAGGCACATGAAGGTTCCACTAGGATTAAGATACAGGGAAAAGGCAAAGTCGTCTATAATTCCACTTTAAGTGATAGTGATGTTGTGTCAGTGGATTCCAGGAATGGATCGTCGCATGGACGTAACTTTACTACGTATATTTCTAGTCACATTAGAAATTCAAGTACATCTGATGTCGACGACGATGTTTCTATACGTTATAACCTTGACAATGAGTCAAATAGTTATGAAGAATCTGAGGGTGATGATTTGGGTAAGGGAGAATGTGGTCTCTAATACGCATACTCCGAACTTTACACTGTGTCATTAAACACTAAAAGGTTAAATAAAGTTTTACTCTTAGGGTGCTGTCTTTAGATAAGGAGTTGACAATTTCGAGAGAAAGTGAGACCTTAGTGAGAATCTATTTGAGTTAGCAACTTATTTCGGTGGGTATGGAGAAGAACGAATTGACCAAAAGAGTAGATAGTATTATAAGAGATTTTTAAGTATCCTTGGATACTGGTGAGAAACATGAAGACTATGTTTCCTAACCCAAGAAAGATCTCGAACGTACCCACGAGGTCAAAGTCACCTTTGAGGGCACATCCAAGCATATTATAAAGATGTTCCTAGATCCCGTTTTAGGTTTTAAAAAGAGGCATGGAATAGGGTACGAGGGTAAATACACTTCCAATACTTAACACAAACTAGTTACCAAGTTTATGTTAGATACTTATGGGCCTCCACCTAACCCACCAAGGAGAACTCACCCCAGGAATATTAACCAAGATCGAACTAAAAAAATCTATGTTTAAACCCACTGTAAAAGAAGAGGTGAACGCAGGGAGTTTTGCTACAATCTAGGAAGTGTTTACGAGGCACATGCTCCCAAACACTGCTATAGTAAGCTAGATAATCTTAGAGATCAAGTTTAGTTTCTAGTCAACACTTTTAAATGTTTAATGGAATAATTTGAAAGGATGTCTACACCTTTTGAGAACACTTATAACCCTATGAATAGTGCCAACAATGATAAGGGTTAGAAAAAGGCTACCATGACTTAGTTACCTAAAAGTGACAAATGCGACCCTGTTGTTCACGTTTTTATTAAGGTTTAAGATAATTCGCAATGGTATTTTGATACTGGGTGTGATCTAGGAATATGACCGGTGACAAGTCACATTTTACTAACCTTATGGATCATAATGAAGTAAAAGTCACCTTTGGAGATGGGAGTAGGTCTAGCATAGTAGGATGTTGAGTGGAGATTTTTATCTTTCCTAAGATAGACAATGTGTTTCATGTTGAAGGGTTAAAGTCTAACTTCATAAGCATAAGTCAACTTTACGATGCTAACTTTGTGGTAAAGTTTGATCGATAAGAATGTAACATTTTTTTATCAATCTCGTAAACTTTTCTATACAAGGTGTGAGGATTACCCATGTCCACTTTGGTAAGAAATAGTGTTATGGTGTCCACCGTGGACCTTTGGCATTAACGACTAGGTCACCTAAATTTTAAAGTTCTGGTGAGGTTAGTTAAGAAAGAGATATTTCATGTCTTACCATCACTTGGAAAACAAACTTCCATGGTTTGGGGACCTTTCCAACAAGGGAAACAAATCCATAATCCCCATAGCAAGTTACATACTATTACAATTTGATGTGTGTTAGAGTTGATACATATGCTTGTTATGGGTCCAATGAACACCGAGAATATTGGTGGTAAGAAGTATATTTTGGTGATGGTTGATGATATTCGAGATATTCCATTGTTGAATTTCTTAAGGAAAGTTTGATGCTTGTGAGTTACATACACGTAATTTGTCAACATAGGTGTTGGTGCATATTTCGATGGTATAGACAATAGACACTAGTTTTTGGCGGTAGGGACACCTCAACAAAATAGGAATATTGATAGGAAAAATAGGACTATACAAAAGATAGGGAGATCCATGCTATTTTTTGGCAACGTTACTAGTTGATTTTTGGTGGAGGCAGATAACACTACATGCCACACGGTGAATTAACTTTATCATCGTCCACGCAGACTTGACACTCCATATGAGTTGTGGACCGATAAGAAACCCAGCATATCCTATTTTTGAGTTTTTGGGAGTCCTCGCTATATACTGAGGGATAGATAATACTTAGGGAAATTCGACTTTAAAAGTGATGAAGGAATATTTTTAGGATATTCATCGACTAGTAGAGCTTATAGGGTATCTAACCTTAACAGATCTAAGGTCATGGAATCGATAAATATCTTGATTAGATATGATGCATCATCTACATATATTGATCATAATGTTGCATGTGGGAATAACGCAACCCACAGTAACGATCTCATTATTCCCAACACCAACATGGTGGACCCTATTGTTGATGAAGATGATCCATTTTCTTAGGTTCAAAAGAGTCATGACCCTATCGACATACTTGGTGATCCCACACTAGGTTTCAAGACTTGCGCACAAGTAGAGAATGTGATTAACTACTTTCTATACACATCCATAGTAGATCCCAAGAATGGGAAGGAAACACTCAAGGATGAGAATTGGATAGGTTCTATATAAGAAGAGTTACTTTAATTTCAAAAGAACAATGTTTGGTAATTAACCCCCCAACCTAGAGAGACTAATGTGATTGGTACCAAGTGGGTGTACAAAAATAAGATGGATGAGAATGGTGTTGGAGAGGTAGTCCAAGGGTCTATTGAATAACTTTATAGATCGAACTAAAAAAACTACACATGTAAAAAATCCTGAAAGGTGGAATAAGGATTTACCTTCGAAATCCCTTTGATTTGATCTCGTCTTAGCAAAAACTGTGTATGATGATGGTTGATCAAGAACACATGCCCAATGCACCTCATAGTCTTCTATTGTATTCCTGATATGAACCATCACGAGCAGAGTTAGGGATCTTTCTTTGTGATCACCTTATCTTCTCCTCTTTACCATATGTTGTCTCTCTTTCTCACAAATCCAAATTAGGGTTTTCATTATTAAAGAGTGATGACTGGTGTACGAAAGAATGAGACGTATGTGCATATATATAGGATACAATAGGGACCCTAAGGGGAGATAAGGACATGAATCCTAAAGGGCCTGAGAATACCTAATCCTTCTAAGATTCTAATCTCAGTCCCTTAATTATAATCAATAACACTAAATAATTATAAATATAATTCAACTCCTTAACTCAAAATTATATTTCAAGCTCCTCGTTATTAATCACTTAATTCTCCCCACATTAAGGTTACGGATACCTATTAATAAAATGAGTTATAGATAATTTATTTGATTAACTTCTTTAAGCCCTTGAGCGGTCCAGCATAACTTGTCGGACTATCATAATCCACCTGCAGGATTTGAGACATAAAAAACTTATAATTATCTCAAAAGGGTATCATCAGTCTCTATATCGAGACATGGATTCCATCCATAACAGACTCTCACCATACATTAATCACCATTATCTAATCTATCAAAATTATTAATTGAATAATGTATATCACCCGATAGGTCAAAGGAATAAATAACTAGTCAATGTTTTCATCAATCATATCCAGATTAAGAGCATTGACTAAGCCTAATAATCACAAGGTATACATTGTCTTATAAAATTAATATAAAGACAATGACCTCAAGGGGATCCTGTTCAAAACACATAAAATTTACTATCACAATAAGTTGAAGTTATACCGTTTCCCGTAATCAAGATAAATTTACTAATATATTGTGCTATAGTCCTACTGATGGTGTGTCAAGTTTCGTCTAAGACTGTGAACAATAAAAAATATATTCCACAAGAACTGGTGATCTGATGCTCTATGTGTAAGTCGTACTCTACCCACCAAAACACCTACTGAGCAGAATAAAAGACATCGACAATATATAAAATAATCCAAACATTATGTCCATACATTATTCTCATGAAAATAAGAAAAACTAATTTTATTTTAACAATAAATTCGTATCTAAAACTATTACATAAATCATGGTTTTCGTATACTTCTCTAAATATCCCACTTACACTCAAAGACGTATTACAATGCATCCCACTCCTATCCCCTCTACATGACTATCAAAAGTGTTGGCACGTAAGCTCTTCGAAGTGTCTTCCAAGTTGTTCTATGATGCAATCTTCATAATTATGACATCACCATGCTACATAGATTCTCGAATGAGATGATACTTACACTAGTGGGTTTACCTCTCTTATAGCTCTCGGATTCCATTCAGTTAACAACCACACTGCTATTGTCACAATAAAGTGTAATAGTCAATTGAACTAAATGTACCACTCCTAGGTCATTATTATGTTTCTAAGCTATACTGCTTCTTTGGATACCTCAGAGGCGGCCACATATTTAGCTTCCATGGTAAAATCAATAATGCAAGATTGCTTGATACTCATTTAACTAACGGATCCACCTCCTAGGGTAAACACATATCCATATTAGACTTTGTGAATGTCTATTAAACTGAAAATCTAAATTAGTGTACCTAGTAGGTATTAGACTCTGTAACTGGTAAACTAGCAAATAGTCTCTTGTTCTTTTCAGATACTTGAGTATATGCTTCACCCTAGTCTAGTGTTGGTACCCAGGGCTAGACCTATATCTACTAACCATTCCAATACTAAAATATATACCAGGTCTAGTGCATAGCATAACATATATAAGGATCCCAACTGACGAAGCATAAGGGAGGACTTTTATCTTCTCTATCTCATTTGGTGTCTTATGACACTAATGATTGGAAAGAGATATCCCATGTCTAAAAGATAAGAACCCTTTCTTAGAATCTTTCATGCTAAATATGGAAACAATCGAATCGATATAATTTGCTTGTGCTAAACCCAACATCATATTCTTGCAATCACGTATAAACTTGATCCTATGGATGTGACTAGCTTCTCCTAGGTCTTTTATATTGAATGGGTTGGACAACCACACTCTAACTAAAGACAACTCTCCAACATCATCTCCATTGAGAAGAATGTCATCCATATATAATACTAAAAACAACACTACATTTTCATTGCATTTCTTGTACGCAAGACTCGTCTGGACATTGATGAAAATTAAACAGTTTTATTTCCTGATCAAAACAATTGTTCCAAGTTCTAGGTGTTTGCTTCAGTCTATAAATGACCTTCTTAAGCTTACATAATTTATGTTCTTAGCCCTGGGAAATAAAATCATCTGGATGCATCATATAGATACACTCGTCAAGATTCCCATTAAGAAATGAAGTCTTGAAGTGCATTTACCAAATTTCATAATCGAAATGAGCCGCAATGGACAAGAGAATTCAGATAGACTTCATCATAGTTACTCGCGAGTGGGTTTCTTCATAATCGATTCCTTTTGTCTAAATAAATCCTTTCACAAAAAATCGTTCTTTAAAGACCTCAACCTTCTTGTCCACCCCTGTTTTCCATTTATACACCCACCAGTATCCTACGAGTGTTATCCCTTTGGGTGGATATATAAGACTCTATACCTGATTAGAATACATAGATTCCATCTGAGAATTCATAGCTTCAAGCCAATGTTTTGCATCTTTATCTTGGATAGCCTCATTATAGTTACAAGGGTTGACTTCGAGTTTATTAGGAATCTTCTCATAAGTCTCTCCCAAGAACATAAACTGTTCAGGTTGACGTATAACCCTCCCACTACAATGAGGTAGAACATGTGCGGGTGTACTAGTGTTAATGCATTGTGTTATTTCATCATGTACTGGTGGTGTTGAAAAATCTTGTTGGTTCCTTCGCAACTCATAAAAACAAACTTTATTTCTAGGGGATCATATAATTTTCTTCCTAGAATTGGGCATTGGTTCTAACAATGACTTTCTAATCCTTAGGATCATAGAATAAGTAATTTTTTGTTTCCTTAGGATATCCTATAAAGCAATAAACTTCTGATGTTGATTCTAACTTATTGGGATCTCTATTCAGCACATGTGCTAGAGTACCCCATATCTGAAGATGTTTCATACTAGGCTTGCACCCAATCTAAAATTCCTTGGGTGTATTAGAGACCTCCTTTGAAGGTACTAAGTTCAGTAAATAAATGACCATTTCTAAATCCTGTCCCGAAAAGGAATATGGGAGAAATTTATAACTCAACATGGACCTAATTATATCCAAAAGAGTCTTATTCCTCCTTTTTTCTACACCATTTTGCTAAGGCATATAGGTGCAGTTAATTGGGATGTGATCCCTTGATCTTAAAGATATTTCCTAAACTCCACTAAGAGGTACTATCCACCACGATCAGCTCCTAGTGTCTTGATACTTTTACCTTAATGGTTATCCACTTCTTCCCAATCAAATTTGAATTTCTCAATGTCTTTAGACTAATGGTGCATTAGGTAAATGTACCCATACCTTGAGTAATCATCTATGAACATCTTAAAATACTCAAAACCCATATTCTAATAGTTCTCTAGCTCTATATCCCTTAGCTAAAAAAGGCCCCCTGGTCATTTTACATTATAAGCATGATTCACAAATTGGAAGTGCCTCCACTTCTACTAAGCTCAATTGCCCATTTTCTACCAGTCCACCAATATTTTTTAGATTAATATACCTTAGGCATATGTGCCAAAGATACATTTTGTTCACTAAAGAGGGTTCATTTCTCTTTAAATTTGGTCCAATTTAATTATTCAAAATATTAATTTGTTTTGTGGGAGAGATATGATTAATAATATAAAAATTTTGAACTAATGTTCCAGAACAAATAGAAGATTTATTTTTCTTAATAACCACGAGTTTATTAAAAGACAGTGAATATCGATAAAAGGCTAAGCAACAAACTAAAATAAAATTTCTTAAATTGGGAGGTGCATAAAGACAATCTTTTAAAATTAAACTCCTATCATTATTAAAGCTTAATTGAATGTCTCCAACAATAACTACAGCTACTGTCGTATCATCTCCCATAGTTAGATAAATATCTCCATCACTTAGTTTCTTGGGTTCCTAGAACCCCTGCCAATAATTTAATACACGTTTAGTTACTCCCATATCTATAAACTAGGTACCGGGGGTACAAACCACAAAATATGATTCAATGACAAATTAATGGAATTTACATGCGTTGTTCGGTTTATTACGAAAAACAAGATAATCTTTCTTCTAGTGAGCTAACTTCTTATAATGGAAACACTTGCCCTTGGGCTTTTTCACACCTCCATGAGGCCCACAGGCAGCCTAAGGGACCATAAACTATTTCTTATCCTTCTTCTTCTTTTTATTCTTGCCCATAGGCTTAGAAATAGAACCTTTCTCAACAAGAAAAGAACTTCTCGATGCGACCCTCACCTAGTCGTAGTTCTTTTAGTACTCCGGAAAAAGAGTAAGAAAGTTTAAAAATGTTATAATTTAGGCGTAACTTCTAAGAGGACTCAGACAGCGACTTGAGAACGATATCGACTTGGGCTTCCCCATCGATTTTCTCTCTGAGGGTTTCAAGCTTATTGAGAAGAGATATCGTCCTTAAAACATGCTCCCTCATTAATTCCCTTCATCCTTGTTTGTGTTCATGAGTTCTTTCATGTCAACTTGACTTACAACACGATTCTGATGCCCAAACATAACCTTGAGATTCAGCATCATATAACATGCATGGTTTATTCACTAATGCTGATGTTGTACAACATTTGACATAGACACCAAAATATAACACCATGCCATCTCATCATCCTTAATCCATTTTTGGTAAGTTTGGGTTTCCTTTTCGGTCTCACCCTCACCAAGTTACTCATAGAGCACAAACTTGTATCCTTCAATAGTCAACACAATATCCAAATTCCTTTTCCAATCAATGTAATATGGTCCACTTAATTTGTTTTCCTTGAGAATGACAACAAGTGGATTGAAAGAGCTTCCCATTTTTAATACTAAGAATCAAATATAAAATGAATTATTATAGGACATGATAAGCACCCAAAACTGTACAATTTATACCCCAAATAGATGTATTTTAGTTGCTAATTCTCGGCAAGTTGGGTCTTATGCGCTTTATTGTGTATTTTGTAGGTCGAATGCACGTTTCGGTGTTCAAATGCTCATTTCAAGGCAATGGTGCGGATTATGAAGCTAATTAGACCTTGTCCCTCACCCTAGCGTACCCTATAGAACCTAAACATGTCCCGAACCGTGTGTGTATAGTTTGTCCCATTTTATTTTATTTGTGTCATTTTATTTTTATGGTTTATTTTATTATTTTATTTTATTGAGTCATGTATATATTTTTAGGATTTTTATATTTTTAACGCGTCGGGTATTAGTTTTTATATTTTATTTTATTTTTCTTAATTTTTAGTTAGTTTATTGTTATTTCATTTTCTATTTTTATTTTTTATTTTATTATTTTTATAGTTTCTATCTTAGTTGTGTTTAGTTTTTTTAGTGTGTCGTGTCATTTTTATTTTAGTTGATTTTTACTTTTTTTAGTATTAGTTAAATTTTTATTTTATTTTATTTTTTAGTTTTAAGGTCACAAAATAAATACACACACAACCCCTCACACCCAATTACTACACACTCTCACACACACTAAATCCATACATCCTCACCCACACCTCCTACCCTACACCTCACCCACACCAAATAAACTCACCCCACCACTATTCATCATCTTCCCCCCCCCCCACTCTCTCTCATCAACCCTCCATTAACATACCTCCACACCACCTCAACCTCCATCAACCCACCTTACCCCATAACCCAAACCCGTTGAAATATCTACCCAACTCCCCAACCCATCACCCCACCTACGGAGACGGAGCCCAACCAACCAATCTCCAACACCGACGTTGCCCCTAACCAGACCTCCCACCTACGATCTCAAACCCCTTGACCCACGATCTCGCAACACGGGCTGCCCCGAAGTCAAAACCGCAGGCCTTCCTACCCATTTCAACCATACCCGCCTAAACCTCCTTTTCCCGTCGGTTATTACCCGGACCCGCTACCCCCAGCTCCGAATACATCTCCAACCCAAAAATCCATGAGCCCCATCTGCCCCTCCGGGTGCCTGAAACCAAACCACCTACAAAAACTCAAGTTCATCCAACCTCCATGGACCATTTGAACCCGGTTCCAAACCACAAGACCCATTTCATATTTATTTTCACCCATTTCCTCTTACCCGATTTTCCCACCTGCATAAAACAAACATCAAGCCAAAACCAAAGACAAAATGCCCACATGTCTAATAACCAATTTAATCTCTTTTTTCCATTCTACCCCCAAATACCTATTTTAACCCAACTTCCCAAAATACCCTCATTCGCCACACTTCCCACATGACCCCACCTCTTACCCATGCACATGTGTGCATAATTCCCTAAATACCCTTACCTCAACACCTTACACACCTCTTACACATTAAACCTACCCAAATTACCCCCATGCTCCATGCCTACTTTTAAGGAAGTTGAAGACTATTTCGATAAAAAGATCTCCAAATTAATTTTTAAGCTCTGTGTGATAAAATTCTCCATATCCCTCTATGTTGAGTATTTTCATTTTTAGCAAATATCTCAATATAGAGGTGTGTAGTGAAATTTATCTCCAGAATAAATTCAAACCCACGCCTGTATAATGAATTTTTTCATTTTTAGCAATTATTTCAAAATAGATTGATGTAGTTGAATTCATCCCTTATGGGAGGTAAATTCTAACCCATTCCTTTATGTTGACATTTTGCATTGTTAGCAATTATCTCAATATAATGTAATGATCTAGAATTTATTTCTTTGGATGAGTTATAATGTACAATTTTATAATGTTAGGATTTGCATTTTTAGCAAATCGCTTTTATTATTTAATTGTCCATTATGAATTCACCCACTATCCTTTTTATTTTTATTTTGTAGTTTTTAGTTTAGATTCAATAAATACATTAGTGAGGGATTATGATTGAGAGATTTTTTATGTATAATTGAGAGATTGTTGATGTAATTGAAGATTCCATTCCAATTCAAGGCTTAAATGGGTTTGATCTCCTTCACTTGATCACTTTTTGTTAATCCTCACATGCTTTCAATTGTTTATCTTATATTAATTGGATGATGATTATTGAGGGCTGATCTCCCATTTATGGGATGAAATTTTGAAGACCTCATGTGTCCAATTTTTTTTAGTTTACTTATTAGCATAATTTTGTTTACCTCATTTTTCTTATTAGCTTTTACATCTTTGTTATTACCTTAAAAGTTAGTATAGTTAGTTAGTTTAAAAAAAAATTGAAAAATACATAAAAAATATAAACAGCAAAAAATAAAAAAATAATAATAAAATGCAAAAGAATCTATATATGTCCTCTCCACTTTTGTGTTTCATCCTTAGATATGGATTGATACCTCACTTACCACTATATTCTAGTTTTTGTAATAACATTACAATCAAATGACCCAAAACGTATGGAAAATACCTCTCGTTCTGGCTGCCTTGGTTTCTTGGGAAGATCGGGGTCATCATCTGGATCATCTTCATGGTTTCTCTTCTTTTTCTCCTCTGCTCGACGAAGAGATCTAGACCTCTCTCTAGTTCGGTTATTATTTCTTCTTTCACCTCCCCGATTAACATACTTTGCTAGCTTTCCTCTTCGGATGAGTGTTTCAATCTCGTTCTGAAGAGCTATGCAATTTTTGGTCATATGACCATAATCCTTATGGAACTCGCAATATTTCTCCCTATTCCTCGTATCAGGGTCTGACCTCAGTTTCTTCGGCCACTTTACCTCCTCGCTATTCTTGATTTCTTCCAAGATATGATTAATACCCATTTTCAAAGGAGTATAATTATCGAATTTTTTCAGGACTTCCCATGATGACCTACAATTCTTGGAATGCTTATCACCGCCATTACCCTTATGCTCTTTCTTCTTAGATTTTTCGACTTCCACCTTGGTCTCTTTATCCATATTCTTCTTCGCAACCATAGCCTCCTCGGCATTCATGATTTTGGCCACTTTTGCCATCAACTCTGACATAGTTGTAGGTGGATCTTTGGCCAAAGTGTAATACAACTTGTTAGGCAACAACCCACTCATCAAGGCGGTGATTGTTGTCTTTTCTTCATAATCTATGACTTCTAGTTTCTCGTTATTGAAACGAGTTATGTAATCTCTAGTACTCTCACCAGATTTTTATCTAACACTTAACAAGTGTGCTACTCGTTTTACTGGCTTTGCTCCAAAACAGAAATTGCTAATGAACAACTCGGCTAACTGAAAGAAAGTTGAAATCTTACCCCGAGGAAGATTATTTTACCATATTTGGGCAGATCCAGTAAGAGTTCCTGAGAATGCTCTGCATCTCATCTCGTCGGGGACAGCATAGATGTCGGCAGAAGCTTGATATTGCTCTATGTGAAGAATAGCATCTGTCTTTCCATCATACTTGGGGGTCACTACAGGTGCTTTAAATTTTGATGGGGTAGGGAAATCCACAATGCCTTGGTCAAAAGGTGTCCCTTGAACAAAAGTTCGTTGTAGGGGATTCTTTGCCTTAGCCATTTCTCCCAATTTATCCTCTAACCGCTGAATGGAACCCTTCCATGCATCATTTCCTTCCTCGGGCTTATTAGTTCGAGAAATTGATTGTTCTGACGTGGCCTCCTGAGATCTATCTTGACGAGCAACTGGTCGTGATTGTGCTGATCCTTCTCTTAGATCTGATGGTTGTCGAAAACTCCTCGACATGGTATTAGGTGGAATCCTATTCCTCTTAGGGCCTAATCGACTAAAAGGAGACACCCTACTCAGTCTTTCCAAGGCACTGAGTCTCTAAGGAGAAAGAGTGATACGTTGATCAGTATCTGTAGCCCTTATTGACGAAGTTCGCCCAGGTTGATAAGAGAAATCATAAGATCCCTCATTAAGATATGACTCAGTACGCCTGGATCGTGAAGAAAGTAAATAGGTTTGCCTCTGACCACTTCGCTGTCCTGAATGTGCAGGTGCACCGCCATGAAGGGTCTGTATGAGTTGTCGCATTATTTCTTGCATGGCGGTTTGTCCTTGAGCCAGATTTGTCATAATCCTAGCCAGATCTGGAGGTGCAGAAGGATTTGGAGGATTTCCAGCATTTCCAGCATTTAGATTGCTGGATTCCGAATTATCTGCCATTGATGACGAATGATTTTTGGTGAAAAACGATAACAACAGTCGTTCCCACAGACGGCGCCAATCTGTTGATGTAAAAAATTATACTACTCAAATTATTCAATCACAGATAAATAAATGAGACAAAATATTTTAAAGTGGTTCAGCCTTATATGAATGGCCTACGTCCACTGTTATGTTATTGCCGAATGTTTGGGAATTCTCGATTACAAGTACTATCAAGAAAATCCCGGTCCCTTTGAATGAGGGTAATACAATGTATTTATAGCCTTGAGGCTATAATCTGAAAGGGTGATACATTAAATGATATACATATGAAAGGGTAATTCATTTAATGCTCTTCAAGCGTGTGCGTCAAGATGATAAGCATTCAATGAATAGTTGAACTGTTGATTATCTGGCAATCAATGCTGTGGTCGAGATGCAGCTCGAACCGCCTTAGTTGTTCGTCGTTCAAGAGTTCCTCGAAGCGCTGGAGATCCTCGGAGAGCTGGAGTTCCTCGAAATACACCTGTTGCTCGGAGTGAGTATGACTAGGTCGGGGGAATAAACTTCCTCGTTGCTATTGTGCCACGTAGATTGACATGTGTCTTCTTATTATTCATCCATATCAGCATACTAATTTTTGTATCAACACCCTTTATCGTTATTTACAAAAAAATATTTAATCTTTTATTCTCTAACCACACATATTAATGTTCGGAATTCAAAATAATTATGAATTATTTAAATTAGAATCTACATAATCTAAGTTCGATTAGTATTTCATGTTGTCCATAATTCTAAGGGAACCGTTAACACATATTAACAAACCAACAATTAAAACTTGAATAGTAAAGACATAAATCAACATAAAAAAATAAAAATAAATAAGATTCTTGACTATTATGGTCAAGATACAACTTTATTGTAGATTAGAGTTCTTAACAGTCATCCTTAAAACCAAAAAATTAATGTTGTCACTACGCTGGGAGGACACGGGATTCCACTAGTTCCATTATGGGGGTCTGGGGGAATGCCCCTGAAACCATGCACTATTTAAACATTGTTGAAACTAATTTTTGAGCCAAAAATATCCTCCAATCGCCGATCTAGTTTTGCACTCCATTGAAAATCACAGTCAAAACAGTAAAAATTTACATAAGTTTTATGCCTCCATGAAGGAGTTTACATTTTACATCAATATTACATTAATCCAGCGTAATCAAAACCACAAAAAAATTATTGCGGGATCCAATCACATAGAACATAAACAGAAATACGTGACCATAATAGTGGGATTAGATCGCTGCAAAACAGAAGTTAGCATATGTCTATATTCTACCCAACATCCACGCATATATACCATTGTTTTAATTAGACAATATGTATGAGTTCAACTTATACACGGTATTAACATGTCTTTGATACCAATTATTGAAGATAGTTTACGGATCTATTGAATGCACGTACAAATTGAACTACAAAAAAAATACACATAAGCAAAATTCTATAAGGAGAAATAGGTATTTTCCTTAGAGATCTCTTTGATTTGATCTCGTCTTAGCACAAACTGTATGTCATGATATTTGATCAAGAATTCAAGCCCGATGCACCTCACATTCTTATACTGTATTCCAGTATGAACCGTTACGAGTAGAGTGTGGGCTATTTATTCCTGACCACATTGTCTTCTCTTCTTTCATATCTACCACCTCTCTTTATCACAAATCCTAATTATGGTTTTAATTACCAAAGAATGACGACTAGATTAAGGAAGAATGAGCCACAGGTGCATATACATAGGCTACAATAGGGACCATAAGCAGAAATAAGGATGTGGCTCCTAATGGTCCTAAGAAATCTTAATCCTTCCTATATTTTAATCCCAATCCCTTAATTATAATTAATACCACTAAATAATAGTTTCAACTCCACTCCTTAACTCAAAATTATATTCCGAGCTCCTCATTATCAATTACTTAATTCTCCCCATGTTAAGGTTACAAATACCCGTTAATAAAATAAATTACTAATAATTTATTTGATTAACTACTTTAAGCCCTTGAGTAATCCAGCTTAACTTATTTGTACTTTCTGACTATCATAATCCACCAGCAGGGTTTGACACATAAAAAACTTATAAGCATCTCAAGGGGTATCACCAGTCTCAATATCAATACATGGATTCCATACATAATTCTCCATATATTAATTACCATTACCCAATTTATCAATATTATTGATCCAATAATGAATCTCGACTGATGTGTCAAAGGAATAAATAACTAGTGCTTGTGTTCGTCAATCATATCCAGATTAAGAGACTCAAGTAAGCCTAATAATAATGAGGCGTAATTTGTCTTATAAAATCAGTATAAAATACAATGACCTCAAGGTGTCCCGTTCAATATGCATAAAATGTACTAACACAATAACTTGAGACTATACCGTTTCTTGTAATCAAGATAATCCTACTAAAATATTTTGCCATAACCCTACTGATGGTGTGTCCAATTCCACCTAAGACTATGAACAATAAAACTTATATTTTACAAGAACTGGTAATCTGATCCTCTATATGTAAGTCTTACTCTATACACCCAAATACCTACTAAGAAGAATCAAATAAATTGACAATATATAAAATAATGCTAACATTAAGTCCATACACGATTCTCATTAAAATTGGAAAATTTTATTTTATTTTAATAATAAATCCCAAGCTAAAAAAATTATATAAAGCATTTTAGTCTACTTATCTAACACATTGGACCATAATTCACAATAAGGCTGGGTTGGTCACTCAATTTTACACATAAGTTTGTGGGTTAGACTTTGACGAGACATTAACTCCTATTGCTAGGCTTGATTCTACTCGCTTACTACTCATCATATCATGTAGTCTACGTTTAAAGCTATACCAAATGCATGTCAAAAATGCCTTTCTCAATAGAATTCTTTAGGAGGAGGTTTATGTGGAACAACTAAAGGGGTTTGAATACCTAAAGCACCAGGAACACGTCATTTATCTACCGAAGACCTTGTATGTTTTGAAGTAAGCATCTCATTCTTGGTACAAAAGGCTAACTTCCTATCTCTTAGATCTTAAATTCAAGAGATGGGTAGTTAATATGATTTTGGTTTTTATGAGAGAGAGTGGTGCTATTTTGGTTGTCCAGGTCTATGTGAACAAAATAGACTTTGGATCTTTGTGTTCCCATTATGCTCTCACTTTTGAGGACGAGATGAAGAGTGAATTTGAGCATGATTGGTGAAATTATTCTTCCTAGGTCTCCAAGTGCATAAACTCGAGAATGGGATATTAATATCTCAATATAAATATTCTAGGGATCTAGTGATGAAGTTTGGTTTAAAGTCCTCTAAGAACTCTCGTACACCAATGAGTTCCTCGATAAATCTTAGCAAAGACACTTTTGTAAGGACGTGGATAAAACACTCTAAAGGAATATAATAGGTAGTCTCCTCTACTTCAAGGATAGTCATCCCCATATCGCCTTTAGTATTGTATTTTTTGCGTGACACGTCCCCAAAAGAGTCACACTTGCTTGCACTAAAACATATCATCAAATACATTTGTGGCACTCTTTCTTATGGCATTTAGTATTCCTTTGATACCGATGACTTTTTTTGGCTAATTTTGATGCCAATTGGGTCGGGGATGTTGATGCTTGTAAAATAACATCAAATGGATGCGTTTACTTTAGCAGTGCTCTTGTCTCATCATTGGGGAAGAAGTAAAACTCCATCTATTTGTCCATGGATGAGGCTAAGAATATTACCACTCCGATTTTTTCCACACAACTCTTATGAATGAGGAAAATGTTTAAGGATTATGGGATTTCTCATGGCACAATGACTATTTCACAGATAATACGAATGCAATCCATATTTCTCATAATCCCGTGCAATATTCTCGTATGAAGCACATTATAAATAGTGAGAATTTCATTCGTGATCTTTTTGAGGAGAAGATCACCTACTTGAGCTTCGTGAGCACCTAACATCAATTGGCTGACATTTTTGCTAAACCTTTAGATTCACTTAGAATTGAGGATCTTAGGATATCTTTGGTTATTTGCTCCATTGTTTGAGTTTGGGTATTGTTTCTACTTTAGAGTGATTTTTACGTTGCTTTTATTTGTGTCTACAACAATATTCTATTCTTATGTTTTTACTTTAAAATATCCAAAAATGTTTTTCTTTTCTTTTAGAAAAAAATGATAAATATTACAAAAGATTTTATTTTGATAAAATATTTCAAAAGTTCAATAATATTTTTATATTTTGTTTTACACCATATATGGACATGCATTTAAGATGTTCGAATCAAAATATGCCCAAACCAACATGCGACAGACCCAACAATAGCCGAAGGGATTTCATACGCATTGTTAGAAAAGTGAATGAATTCAAACAAAAGTTCAAATCATAAATTTAAGATTAGCATAAATTGTCGTAAGCCTCTTTCTGTTATCTCAAAAATTGCACACGAAAGGTCGTAAGCAAAGGACATACATGATATGCCCCGTCAAATCTCCTAGGCGTAATAACTAGGACAACGCACTCGAAATAGACCCGTAAACACTATCACCAAAGCAAAGCAACGCGTTAACCCAAGTGAGTTTCATCCAAACACAACCTAATTTAAATTACCTAGAAAGAATGTTAAAAACGCAATAAAGGAAACGCGGTAAATAAACACGATAAAGCTACCTAGAAATCAAGTAAATCAAAGCATGTAAACTAATTAGGAAAGCATGTAAATTTAACTAGAAAGCAAGAATAAAGTAAATGCAGACTATATTAATGGAAATGGAGGATGGTAACACAAATTAAAAGCCCAAATGGGTGTCAATCTAAGAAGAAATGAAGAAATGAGCTCCCAAACCTCCAAAACCCTAACCTATCTAACTTAAAAATGAATTATCCCTGTTTTTACATCGAAAATGCTTTATATAGTAAGTGGGAAAAGAAATAAAAAAGAAAAGAAAGGAAAAATATCTCCTGAAAATAGGGGATCGATCGATCGACCCCTTTGGTCGATCAATTGATCATGAAAAAAATATCCACTGTCGAGGAGGATCGATCGATCAAGCAGGTATCAGCCACTGCATTATTGTTTTTGCTTGAATGCATTTCACATCCGCTAGAATCATTGTAACTTCTTCGTTCTAAATCAGAATCACGCACCGTTCATGGCCACGCAAAGCTTACGAGGAGGGATACAAATTTCGTGTAGATGTTGGGCCAGGTGCCCAAGTTGTGGAAAGACTAAAATGCCCTTGAACGTTCCATCGCGTACGAAAATCGAGCGGAATACGTCCAAACTTCACACTTAGCATCCAAATACCTATAAAAGCTCAATTAACCACTATAAAATATGTTAACGTAGAAATCTGAGGTTGTCTGGTTCACGAGCTTAAATATAGGGAATAAGATACCCGAGGGGGCTAAAATGCGTAGGTTCGAAGGATGAAATACACAATATTTGCGTATCATCACACCCCCTAACTTACACATTTCTAGTCCCTAGCAATGAAATAGGACGCAACAATAACTACAAGTAAACCAAAAATAAGGTTAGTACAAAAGTATGGTATAAAATCAAAAGGCCATGTAAGGACATTTTTCTCATGTCCGAAATGTTTCATTTATTTATGTCGTATGCCGCTACATTTGGCACGTCTCCTCACGATCTCACGTGACGGCCTCTATCCGAATTTCGGGAATCAAGCATGCATTATCCCCACTAATGTGTCCCTTATCTGCATCAACGACTTCACGCTCCTTGATTCTAGACTCGTAATGCAAGTGGAACGCAAGAGAAGTAAAATCTGTGAAACAAGGCATGATAGGGATGTTCAAGGGAAAATTGGTAATTTTACAGCCACCGTCCAGAGGACTGGTCAACTAGAAAGTTGAAGAGCTTGCCGCAACAAAGATACTGGAAGAAACGGCACCTCAATCCGAGCTACGGTGAACAAGTTATGGCCCGTTGAAAATGGAGATATGTTCATTGAAAAGTCTGGAAAATTTTCTAAGTGTTTAAGCACCAATTCCCAGCACACTTTCCCGAACCCAGACCCAAACCGGTTCGGAGGGGCGAACCGGTTCGCAGAGGTACCAGAACCGGTTCGGTGTACCTATACGCTGGATAGAATTTTAGCAGTTTAAAATCGTGGGTCTCTTCATGGATTTCCCTATAAATACCAACTTCGGGAGAGTTGTTTTGCAAGACTTTAGGAGACGAATTTGAGAGTCCAAATACATCTAGTCTTCATATTCTTGAGTCCCAAGACTCATGTTTTGATTCACATATCATTGCCAAACCTTTGTGAATCCTTTAAGCAACCCAAGAACACGACTTTGGTTTGTTCAACCCTTGTGGAATAGACCGTTCTTCTTCTTCATTGCAGCCCTACTGGAAAGGGATAATTCCAGACGCGACTACAGAATCCGATACCCGAGGGTAATTCTTAGTCAACTTGTATTTTCATTGTAATCCGATTGTAAGCCGTTTTCTTACAAATTATAGTGAAAATAAATGGTTTTGCCCCTGAGGGGGATTTTTCCTTAATTGCATGTATTTGAATGTTCCTGCGTAGATTATCAATTTATTCAATCACATATTGCTGCATGTTTAGGGTTTGTTTGTGTTAAAGGGGTTTTATATATAACTTGATCATTTGAACGTGAGCACACACCTTCTTCAAATTAGTATCAGAGCAGGTTACGCTAATCTATTGCGTATTCCTTTTTTCGCAAAATTTTTCTAAGATATCAATTTTCTGAAAAAATTGATTTTTGAAAAAGTACGTGTTCAAATGGAGAAGTCATATTATAAAGTGCCTGTTTTTGACAGGACAAATTATGCTTATTGGAAAGCCCGTATGAGGTCAGCTTTAAAAGCCATTGATGAACGTGTCTGGATTTTGGTTGAACGAGGGTGGACTTCTCCCACCGTGACTGTTGATAATGTAACCAACTTGAAACCTGACATTTCCTGGTCTGATGAAGAAATTAAATGGTCATCTTTTAATTCTAAGGGTCTAAGTGCTATTTCTGGGTCTGTCACACCTGATGAGTTCAAACGCATAATGACGTGTACCACGTCAAAAGAGGCATGGGATGTTTTAATACTCACCCATGAAGGAACTAATGCTGTGAAAGAGTCTAAGTTGCAAAACTTGACAACTCAATTTGAAACAATCACCATGCATGATTCTGAATGCTTTGATGAATTTTATGCTAGACTTTCTGACATTGTGAATACTAGTTTTAATCTTGGTGAACATATTCCGAATGCTAGAGTTGTTAAAAAGATTCTTCGTTCTTTGCCTAAGCGTTTTATCCCTAAAGTCACTGTGCTAAATTCTATGGGTAATTTAAATACGCTAAAATTGAAAGAACTTGTAGGAGATTTGCAAACTTATGAAATTGATATGTTCCCTAAAAATGCTAAATCTAAAGATAAGGGAATTGCACTTAAAGTCCAAGAGAGAAGGAGTGAGGGGTCAGCTAGAAAGAGGGTAGAGTCATCTAGAAAGAGAGAGACTGACACGTCAGATTCTGAGTGCGATTTTGACTTAGATGATTTGGCTCTTTTCGCAAAAAATTTGAAGAGGATTCTCAAAATTAAGAAAAATGGCAATTTTAAAGATAAAAAGAAATTTGAGAAAAATAAGTTTGAAAAGAAAAATGGAAAAGTTTCCAAAAATCCTCCTCTGAAAGAAAGTGAGAGATGTTTTGAGTGTGATGGTAGGGGTCATAGAGCTTTTGAGTGTGCCAATCGTCTGAATAGAGAGAAAGGGAAAGATGTCCTTAATGCTACCCTTAGTGACGACAGTGAGGTCGAGACGGTGGATTCTGGAGATGAGTCACCGCATGAGTGTAACTTCACCGCATTCATGGCCAGCCAAGTGAGCACTCCTAGTTCTCCTCACGACGTTGAGGATGATTCTTCACAGGGACACCTCGACAGTGAGATCGATGTGAGTGAGGGGGAGGATGACACAAGTGAGAGCGAGAGTGATATACAACCCGCCTACGCTGAGTTATATTCTGAGTCTTTTAAAACTAAAAAGCGTAAAAAAGCATTAGTTCTTAAGATCACTTGCCTAAAGGAAGATTTAAAGAAAGTGAGAGAAAGAGAGTTCTCCACCTGCACCGCCCTGAGAGAGAGAGAGCCTACATGTGTCGAGAATGAGAATTTGTTTATAGAGAGAGAGAGAGTTCTCTAGAGAAAGAGAGAGGGGACTTGATCAAGCAAGTGGCTAGTCTTACGAGTCAGATCCATTCCTCCGTGGAGACTCGGAAGAAGCTTGAAGCCCTTGTTGCCCAGCTGACTCATGATCTTGAGAAAGCACGGGAAGTCAAGGTACAAATCGAGGACAAGTCTGGGAAGATGGGAAAGATGCTCCTCGGCCCCGCTTTAGGTTTTGGTGATCGTCAAGGAATTGGATATGATGGTGCCTCCTCGTCCCAAATTGCACTTGGACCAGTTCCTGAGTTTACTACAACTCCTTATGGTCACCGTAAAAAACCTCGAAGGAGAGTTCGACCTAGAAAAGCAAACCGAGGTCCGCCTTTGACAGTGCTCTTTTGTACTTATTGCAAAAGAAAAGGCCACCTTAGGGAAACTTGCTATAGCATGGGTCGGACACGACGTACTACTGCTTCACCACGTCATACTGATGAATTTTCTAGTCTGAGAGAGCGAGTTGAGTTCTTAGCTGCCACGACTCAGAGTTTAATGGAAGAATTCCGACGGATGTCTTTGCCGTTAGTGAATGCTTCTCACATTCCAGCTAAAATCAACAACAACAAAGGCAAACAAAAGGTCACCTCGACTTGGGTTCCTAAGAAAGATAAAAAGGCTTTTTTTGTTCATGTTGCTCTCAAAGAACATAATACCTCTCAGTGGTATTTTGATAGTGGGTGCTCCAGACACATGACAGGTGATGCCTCATTTTTTACTACTCTTGAGGATTATCAAGATGGCAGAGTCACCTTTGGAGATGGGAGTAAGTTTAGCATTATAGGACGAGGTACTATCGAGTTACCTGGTTTTCCTAAGCTAGAAAATGTTTTGTACGTCAAAGGTTTGAAAGCAAACCTTCTCAGCATTAGCCAGCTGTGCGACACTGACTTTGTAGTAAAGTTTTACCGAGACACGTGTAAAGTCTACAATCAAGCCGGTAAACTTTTGATGCAAGGGGTGAGGACTGAGGATAATTGCTATGGGACTGAGCCCACATACTCACTTGTCTGTAACAGCGCCACGATCACTCCTATGAATCTGTGGCACCAACGTCTAGGTCACGTGAACGTTAGAGATCTTAATCGTTTAGCTAAAAAGGACCTAGTACGTGGCTTACCATCTCTTGGAAAGTCAACTTCGACCGTTAGTGGGCCCTGTCAGTTGGGAAAACAAATTCGTAGTCCTCATAGGAAGTTGCATACCATTACCACCTCTCGTGTTCTGGAGTTGATTCACATGGATCTTATGGGTCCCACTCGTACTGAGAGTCTAGGTGGTAAGAGGTACATCCTCGTGATGGTAGATGATTTCTCCAGGTACTCCATTATAGGTTTTTGAGAGAGAAATCCGATGCTGTAGAATTTTTAACGACTAAGTGTCATGTCCTGCAAAATCAACACGGTGTCACTATTAACAGAATACGTAGTGACAACGGCACTGAATTCAAGGAAGCAAAGGTGGATTTGTACTGTGATAGCCTTGGGATCAAACATGAGTTTTCTGCTGTGAGAACTCCTCAGCAAAATGGGATTGTTGAGAGAAAGAATAGAGCGATCCAAGAGATGGCTAGATCTATGCTTCTAGGTCGTAAAGTTTCTAGGAGATTTTGGGCAGAGGCAGTGTCTACCGCATGCCACACGGTGAATAGGGTTTATTTGCGTCCACACACACTACAGACACCTTATGAGTTGTGGACCGGCAAGAAGCCCAACCTGGCGTATTTCTGTGTTTTTGGGAGTAAATGCTACATCCTACGGGATAGAGAGCAATTAGGAAAGTTCGACTCCCGGAGCGACGAGGGAATATTTCTAGGATATTCATCGAATAGTAGAGCGTACCAGGTATTTAACCTGACGAGCTCTAGGGTTATGGAATTAATAAACGTTACCGTGCAAGATGACAAACCTTTGACGGTTATTGATCCTAACCTTCAGTGTGAGGATGAGGATTGTTCTGACAGTGTTTTACATGTTCCTCTCTCACACTCTGTGGACCCTATTCCTGAGTTAGGGGACACACCTGCTTGGGTTCGCAAGAGTCATGACCCTTCTACCATTATTGGTGATCCCACTCTAGGTGTCAAGACTCGTGCTCAGCTAGAGAACGTTGTTAGCCATCTTTTCTACACGTCCAAAGTCGAGCCCAAGAACCATAAAGAAGATCTCAAGGATGAACACTGGATATCTGCTATGCAGGATGAGTTGCTTCAGTTTAAAAAGAATGATGTCTGGGAACTTGCCCCCCAACCTAGTGAGATTAATGTGATAGGTACCCGGTGGATTTTTAAGAACAAAATGGATGAAAATGGTTCCATAATCCGAAATAAGGCTAGGTTAGTAGCTCAAGGCTACACACAGATAGAGGGTGTAGACTTTGGGGAGACATTTGCTCCTGTTGCGAGGCTTGAGTCTGTCCGTCTTCTTCTCGCCATCGCATGTCATCTGCGCTTCAAGGTGTATCAGATGGATGTCAAGAGTGCCTTTTTGAATGGCATTCTACAGGAGGAGGTTTATGTGGAACAACCAAAAGGGTTTGAATACCCTCAGCACCCTGAGCACGTCTACTATCTGAGGAAAGCCTTGTATGGTTTGAAGCAAGCACCCCGTGCTTGGTACGAGAGGCTTACTTCCTATCTCTTAGCTCGTGGCTTCAAGAGAGGGGGAGTAGATATGACGTTGTTCGTCAGGAGAGATGAAGGTGCTATTTTGGTTGCCCAGGTCTATGTGGATGACATAGTCTTTGGATCCACATGCTCCCAGCATGCTCATCACTTTGAGGAGGAGATGAAAAGTGAGCTTGAAATGAGCATGGTTGGTGAGCTTACATTCTTCCTTGGTCTCCAGGTTCGTCAGCTAGAGGATGGGATGTTCATCTCCCAATCCAAGTATGCTAGAGACCTAGTAAAGAAATTTGGTTTAGACTCCGCTAAGCATGCACGTACACCTATGAGTACCACTACCAAGCTTAGTAAGGACACTTCAGGCAAGGACGTAAAGCAAACCTTATATCGGAGTATGATAGGTAGTCTTCTCTACTTGATTGCCAGTCGTCCCGACATCGCCTTTAGTCTTGAAGTCTGTGCGCGATATCAGGCATCCCCAAAAGAGTCACATTTACTTGCTCTAAAAGGTATTATTAAATACGTGAGTGGGACTCTCTCATACGGGATTTGGTATTCCTTTGATACCGATGACCGTCTGTCCACCTATTCGGATGCCGATTGGGCTAGGGATATAGATGGATGTAGGAGCACTTCTAATGGGTGTTTCTATTTTGGTTCTGCTCTTGTCTCCTGGCTGAGCAAGAAGCAAAATTCCATCTCTTTGTCCACTGTGGAGGCTGAGTCCATAGCCGCCGGGAGTTGTTGCACATAACTCTTGTGGATGAAGCAAATGCTGGAGGATTATGGGATATAACAGGACATCATGACCATTTCCTGTGATAACCCAAGCGCGATACACATATCCCGCAATCCAGTTCAGCATTCATGCACAAAACACATCAGGATACGTGAGCACTTTATTCATCAGTTAGTTGAAGAGAAAGTCGTATCCCTGAGTTTTGTTCCTACCGACCGTCAGTTAGCCGATATTTTCACGAAACCTTTAGATGCCCTTAGATTTGAGAGTCTTAGGAAATCTTTAGGGATTTTCACAGTTGACTGAGGGGTTGGTCTATGTCTAGAATAGGATGCTTCTTCATGTTCATCTCATATGCTTCCTATTGCTAGTCTGTTTTATATGTACCATTGCTTAGTTGTACAGCTTTGTTTTATTCTTTTTGCTTTTTATATTTCTTTTGAAAAAATACAAAAAGATTTTCTTTATTTTGTTTAAGAAAAGCACAAAAAGATTTTATTTTGATAAAAAAATTTTGAAAAATCCAAAAAAATTTCTACATTTGCTTCTTTTATGGATGAGCATGTAAGTTATCCAAGTCACAACTTCATTTCATATATCCATGTGACTGTTTGATAGAGATTTGAGAGGCTACATCATTTCATCCATGTGCTTCACATTGATTGGAGTCTTTGAGATGTAATTAGTGATATCTTCCTACATGTTTGACTCCTATATCCTTTATTGCACACATGCACGGCTATATTTGATTATTGCACTTGTCTATCTCATGTTGGCATGCGTGTTTTCATCTCAATCCTGTCTATACAATGTACTATATGCGATAAAACTTGACAAGATTGGAATGCATGTAAAAACCGTTTTGGTGAGACTGTGTGTTTTTGTATAATGGGGAGGGGCTGCGAAAGGTAATCATCTATCCTTTGCGCAAAAGCCACCGTTAAAAAGGACCAAAAAAATGGAGGAATTTTAATATCCGAGGTCCAAAGAGGTTAAAAGAGCCCGAAAAAATTTACAGGCAATAAAAAGCAATTCATGCCAAATATGGGCCACTTAGGTTTCACCATCAATTCTCCAAAGTTTGAGAATTTAGAATGCCTCTATTCAAAATTATATCTGAGGGAGTTTGGTTGGAGAATCTTTAAACGGGTTTGCACTTCCTTGAAAGTACTGAAAAAGCATAAAATCATTTTGGACGTTATTGGTGTGAAAATCATTTTGAGCTTTGATTTGTTGATTTGATTGAGTCAATATCTTATATTGTCACTCTTGTACACCAAAGGAAGCATTTGAGTTCATTCACTAGGAATATCCAATATTCATCGTGCACATATGTCATGTTTGTACGCATTGATTTTCCTATCGAATTTGTTCACACCACGTCATTTACGCTATCATCGACTTGGTTGCTTTCTGTTTATTAATGGTGTGCTTTTATCCTAGTGACACCCCGTACTTGCTTATTTGATTTATTTCTCTAATTTGTCCATTTGGGGACATGAAAGAATTATCATATTATGGGGGAGTTTGAATTTTGGGGGAGATTTTGAGATGTTGCTTATGTTTTTATCATATATTGATATCCATGTTATCTCATTTCAAACTCGATATGTCACGTGGTATTTTCTTTGTCTCATGTGTGTAGGTATGAAGATTGCAGATCTATATGTTGCACAACCTGATGAGAAAAGTTTTGAGATTCCTGAAGAATTAAAGAACAAACGATGAAGACTATTCTTTTGTACCTTTTCTAGTTTTGGGTTCATGGGAGGGTAGATTTGTATAGGCAATTTCATATTTGATAATTCGGATTTTTATGTATGTACCGGCATAGACATAGGGGGATATTTGTAAGGACATTTTTCTCATGTCCGAAATGTTTCATTTATTTAAGTCGTACGCCGCTACATTTGGCACGTCTCCTCACGATCTCACATGACGGCCTCTATCCAAATTTCGAGAATCAAGCATGCATTATCTCCACTAATGTGTCCCTCATCTGCATCAACGACTTCACGTTCCTCGATTCTAGGCTCGTAATGCAAGTGGAACGCAAGAGAAGTCAAATCAGTGAAACAAGGCATGATAGGGATGTTCAAGGGCAAATTGGTAATTTTACCGCCACCGTCCGGAGGACTGATCAACTGGAAAGTTGAAGATCTTGATGCAACAAAGATACTGGAAGAAACGTCACCTTAATCCGAGCTACGGTGAACAAGTTATGGCCCGTTGAAAATGGAGATATGTCCATTGAAAAGTCTGGAAAATTTTCTAAGTGTTTAAGCACCAATTCCCAGCACACTTTCCCGAACCCAGACCCAAATCGGTTCGGAGGGGCGAATCGGTTCGCAGGGGTACCCGAACCGGTTCGGTGTACCTGTACGCTAGATAGAATTTTAGCAGTTTAAAATCGTGGGTCTCTTTATGGATTTCCCTATAAATACCAACTTCGGGAGAGTTGTTTTGCAAGACTTTAGGAGACGAATTTGAGAGTCCAAATACATCTAGTCTTCATATTCTTGAGTACCAAGACTCATGTTTTGATTCACATATCATTGCCAAACCTTTGTGAATCCTTTAAGCAACCCAAGAACACAACGTTGGTTTGTTCAACCCTTGTGGAGGAGACCGTTCTTCTTCTTCATTGCAGCCCTACTGGAAAGGGATAATTACCACCGCGACTACAGAATTCGATACCCGAGGGTAATTCTTAGTCAACTTGTATTTTCATTGTAATTCGATTGTAAGCCGTTTTCTTACAAATTATAGTGAAAATAAATGGTTTTGCCCTTAAGGGGGATTTTTTCTTAATTGTATGTGTTTGAATGTTCCTGCGTAAATTATCAATTTATTCAATCACATACTGCTACATGTTTAGGGTTTGTTTGTGTTAAAAGGGTTTTATATATAACTTGATCATTTGAACGCGAGCACACACCTTCTTCAGGCCACTTTACGGGGGATTCGATTGCATTTAGCGTATGCAATAAGCCATTAAACCCCTAGGTCACCCTAGTGGACGAGTGTCGTCTCGTGAGGGTTTTCAGGGATGGTACCCACAAACATTATACGGTTTCCTCAAAATATGCCCAAACCAACATGCGACAGACCCAACAATAGCCGAAGGGATTTCATACGCATTATTAGCAAAGTGAATGAATTCAAACAAAAGTTCAAATCATTAACATTATAGAAGGCACCACATAGAATTGAAACCTTAAAATGTGGGAGGGGAGCGAGCACATGCAAAGTGTGATTTGGCAAAAAACTTATATAAACAGGATACTAAATAAAGAAAGCATATATTCAATGCTCCGGGCTAAATCACTCATCAAGAGAATTCACTCAAAACAGGGAGGTAACACATGAAACATGCGGGCTAAAGAGTAAATGTAATTGGAAACTAGGTCGCACACATGTCACATATGAAGAACGCTGTATATAAACTGAAAAACTGTAATCTCAATGAAAGGATACCATACACTGAAAGAGGCGAAATGCATTTTCATAGATTATCAAAACTATTATGACTTTTGAATTACATCAACCTAAGATCACATAGGACTTGTATAGGGTTGTAATGTAGGTTTGGCTAGGGTACAAAATTAAAGGAATGTATGTACGGATTCAAAGTGTTCGGGTTGAAAACTCGGGATAATGGGAAAATGCAGGCAATATCCAAATTGGAAAACAAGTTCCAAACAAGCATTAGATATATCATCGGGGAGAGTAATAAAAGCTTATTGAACTATATACACAACATTTACAACTTTCTATTTTTTTTCTTTTCTTCTTTTTCTCATTTTTCTTTTGTTTTCTTTTGCTTTTTTGCTTTCTCTTTTTTATCAATTTTTTAACTTTTTCTTTACTTTTCATACTCTCATATTCCTAAATTGCAACCACATAACAACCACATTATTCAATCCCAAGTAACATTCCAAACAAAAGTATGGAACGCGTATATATGGTTTAAAACTCCAATTTAGAGTTGGTTATGGGAATGGGTTACGAAATGAAAGGCTATATTTAGGCTCAAAGGGGTTAACGAGGGTAAACATATAAGGGTGAGGTCAAGGCTAATATGGGTGATATAACAAAGATGGCCTGTGATCATTTCACAAAGTTTACGCAATTCTCGAGTAAAAACAATATATGAAAATCATGCTCAAGTAATACATTTCAAGTATGAACTCAATTAATGGACGGTCAAATGAAAGAATAGAGAGATTACCAACGAATTCAATGTTTTCAAAGAGGAAAGAGTAGTGTATAACACTCACAAATGACGAAAGGTACAAAGCTTACTCGGTGTAAGTATATACAATGCAACAAATGATTACCGAGTTATAAAAATATTAAACCAAATCAATATAACAAGTAAAGTGCCTATGCTCATGGGATAAAGTTTAATTCATGAAGTTATTCACAATATCAATGATTTGAGGACTAAAGTCTAATAATTTCTAAAATCGAGAACATGCATCATTGAGTTGTCAATCGGATCGGGAAATTATTAAAATTTATCATCGGAAACAAGGCAAAATGCCCAACAAGGGAGAAAAAAGAAAGAAAATCTTTTTGAAAATTTCAATTTTTCTAAGAAAAGCATACTAAGTAACTAACATGTGAGAAAAAACATGGACTAAATAATGAAATGGATAGAATATCCTACACCCCCTAACTTAAAACTTGACATTGTCCTCAATGTTAATTAAGAACCAAGTTAAAGAGAGGAAAGAGTGACATTACCCAAAATTGGAGCGATCCCCATAAGAATAAGTCCAAAGAATCTACAAAACAAGTTAGTACCGAGCATAGCAAAAACAAATAACAAAAAGTTAACTAATTACACTAGACTAAATTAAAAAGTAAAGAAAAAATTAAAAAGAAAGAAGAAAAAGCTAATTATATACAACCTACTATTTAGGCTTCACACTAACTATACACTAGATGTCTAAATAGCTGAAGATCCACCGTGAAAACGATTTGACTTTGGAGGATAACTGGTGGACCCTCACATACAAGCATGCCCTCCAAAAAATATGAATTCCATTTGAACAACGCAAGGCATGTGTAAGGCGTAATAAAGGAACCGCCGCCAATTAAATTTTTTAGAGATAATATGGGGGGTTTGGATTGAACGGGTGACAAAAACAAGTGGGGACCGAGAAAAGCTAAATATCTTCCCAAATATTTTGAAATTGGAATGGAAGGCGGTGCACACGAAGGCAAAGATGCGATCGTGAAAGGCGACTCGAGAAGTACTCCTCATCGGTGAAATGGTTTAAAACATTAAAGTTTGAAACCGAATCATCGGGCACTTGAGACGGTGTGATAATAGAGAATGAAAATGGGGATGAAAAAAATTCAAAATCATGAGATGAATCATCATCGCATGAAGATTGAGTTTCGAATGAAATAATATCATTTTCAATGAAATGTTCTTCTTTGGGGGCCAAAGAAGAAATCATTTCATTGCAAATAGATATTACATCATTCTCATCCTCACTTTCAATATCTATTACGCAATGGGAAAAGTCTAGAATGGTTTGTTCCAAAGTAGGCACAAGTACCTCATTTGGTTCGAAACATTCTTCGACTTCGAAAGTCTCGGAAGCAAATGATTTTCTTCCCGATAATGAGACTTTATTGAAACTCGTTATCGGGAAGAAAATCATTTTTTGGAACACGATTTGGATTTATTATTTGAGTCCGATAACGAGTTTCAATTTTCTCATTGTCATACATACGTAAACCCTCACCGAATGTCATCGGTCGAGGTGCGGATGCATGAGAATGGGAACTTTGAAAATTACCATCGAACTTAAACGAAAACTCATTATTATAGAAATTTTGAAAACTATTCGAATTCGTTTCAAAATTCCTATTATAAGGAGGTAAAGGACCAAAATCATTGTCATCATCATCAAAATTCCAATAACCTAAGTTTTGACTTTTGTTATACTCGTCCAAAGTCATATTTGAATTTATTATACTTCGGGATTCTAAGTATTCACCGAAAGTCATAGGTTTACAATAATTTTGAGAATTAGAACAATGATTACCTAAAGAATTGAAATAAGACATGCTTACCCAAAAAATGGCTCGAAGTAGCGGATTCCACAAAGTAAGTGCGCGCGGGAAAAATTCGAGCATTTCTAAGTGCTCAAATGTGGAAGTCCTGCAAAATATTGGCAAAAAATATAAATAGAAAGAAAATACTATGAAATACTAAATCAAATAATGTCTAAAACAAACAAGTCCTCGGCAACGGCGCCGTTTTGATCGAGTGCGAAAAGCATCGCGTGTCAAACGTCGGTCTTTGTTATCATTTCACCTACTCAATACAAACAAACATAAATTACGACTACTCTTGCGGGGAAAGTCTAGCAGTAAGTCGGGTATCGAAAATATCCACTGGGATGAGTTACTAGAATTCAATTGATTTAATATTCCGAAATAAAAGTGCAAAAGGTGGATTATAAACTAAAAGAAAAAGATGCAGAAAGGGAAATGTTAATCTAGGCAAGTGTATTGAAACTAGACTAACAAAGCAAGTAAAACTATAGGTTGCGTCGAATATCCCTCACCCGGGTTAATTTGTATAAAATGGTTACATGGGTCGACGAGTTATTACAAATTCGTCTCGTTTCAACAGTTAATTAAATCAAGGGTTGTCACGCCCCTAAATCCTCATAGAAGCCTAATAAGATTTTAGCGTCAACAAATATTCCAGAAATTACGCGCGAAAGGTCGTAAGCACTGGACATACACGATATGCCCCGTTAAATCTCCTAGGCATAATAACTAGGACAACGCACTAGAAATAGACCCGTAAACACTATCACCAAAGCAAAGAAACGCGTTAACCCGAGTGAGTTCCCTTCAAACACAACGTAATTTAAATAACCTAGAAAGCATGTTAAAAACGCGATAAAGGAAACGCGATAAATAAACACGATAAAGCTACCTAAAAAGCAAGTAAATCAAAGCATGTAAACTAATTAGGAAAACATGTAAATTTAACTAGAAAGCAAGAATGAAGCAAATAAAAACTATATTAATTGAAATGGAAGATGATAACACAAATTACAAGCCCAAATGGGTGTCAATCCAAGAAGAAATGAAAAAATGAGCTCCCAAACCTCCAAAACCCTAACCTATCTAACCTTAAACAAATTATCCCTATGTTTACATAAAAAATGCTTTATATAGTAAGTGGGAAAAGAAATAGAAAAGAAAAGGAAAAATATCTCCTGAAAACAGGGGATCGATCGATCGACCCCTTTGGTCAATCGATCGATCATGAAAAAAATATCCACTGTCGAGGAGGATCAATTGATCGATCCTTTTGATCAATCGATCGATCAAGCAGGTATCATCCATTGCATTACTGTTTTTGCTTGAATGCATTTCCCGTCTGCTAGAATCGCTGTAACTTCTTCGTTCGGAATCGGAATAGTACACCGTTTACAGCCACGCGAAGCTTGCGAGGAGGGCTACAACTTCCGTGCAGATGTTGGGCCAGTGCCCAAATTGTGAAAAGACTAAAATTCCCTAAAATGTGCCATCGCGTACGAAAATTGAGCAGAATGCGTCCGAACTTCACACTTGGCATCCAAATACCTATAAAGGCTCAATTAACCCCTACAAAACATGTTAACATAGAAATCTGATGTTGTCTGGTTAACGAGCATAAATATAGGGAATAAGATACCCGAGGGGCTAAAATGCGTAGGTTCGGAGGATGAAATATGCAATATTTGTGTATTATCAAAAATGCAAAATAATTCTTAAACAGTCGTGCAAGAGACTCGAAGACCTACTAAGGGACCAAAGTAACACGTAGTAACTGATTGCGTAGTCATAAGACTTCCCATTTAAGAATATGACCCAAACTTGAAAATAGTTAGTCTTAGGCTTGAAAACATGTCGTTAAAAGACAAAAATGCAAAATAGCCCCCAAACGGCACCACAAGAGGCACGAAAACCTCGTGCAGGAAACATACCACGTAACAAGTGACCATGTAGTCACATAACTCCCGATTTGAGAATATGACGCCAACTTGAAAATAGTTAGTCTTGAGCTTGAAAAGATGTCGTTGAAGGACAAAAAAGAAAAATAGCCCCCAAACGGCCCCACAGAGGCATGGACAAATCGCATAGGGCCAACGTAACATGTAGCAATTGAGTGCTTAAACACAGGACTCCCGTTTTGAGAGTATGACACAAACATTAAAATAGTTGGACTTAGGCTTGAAAATATGCCAACAAACGGCCCTAAAAGGGACAACAACACCTCGCTTGCGACGAAAGTAACACGTAGTAACTGATCACGTAGTCATGAGGCTCCTAATTTCAGAATATGACCCAAACTAGCAAAAGGTTAAACTTTATCTTAAAAACATGCCATTAAAGAGTAAAAATTAAAAATAGCCCCCAAACAGCACCACAAGAGGCATGAACACCTCACACGGGACCATCAGAACACGTAGGAATTGACCGCGTAGTCATGAGACTCCCGTTTTAAGAATATAAGCTAAACTTAACAATAGTTAAACATAGAGTTGAAAACATACGGTTGAAGGGAGAAAATGAAAAATAGTCCCCAAGCGACAACGCGAATGGCACAAACACCTTGTGTGGGACTAGTGTAACATGTATTGACTGATTGTGTAGTCAAGGTGCTCTAGGCTTGATAACATGACCCAAACTTGCAAATAGTTATACTTAGGCATGAAAACATGTCGTTGAAAGGAGGAAATGCACAACACCCCTTAAAGGGCCCTGCAAGACACACAAAGACATCATAAGGGAATATAATAACATGTAGCAACTGACCGCATAGTCACGGGACTCCAAATTTGAGGATATGATCCAAACTTGCAAATAGTTAGGCTTTGGCTCAAAAACATGTCGTTGAAGGGTGAAAATGGAAAATAAACCACAATTAGCCTGTCAAGAGGACGAACACCTCAAATGGGATCAACGTAACACCTACCAACTGATCAAATTTTCATAGGACTCCTGGTTTGAGAATATGACCCAAACTTGAAAATAGTTGGACTTATGCTTGAAAACATGTCATTGAAGGGTGAAAGGCAAACCAACCTCGAACGGCCATACAAGATGCACAAACACATCGAAAGGGACTATGGTAACACGTATTAACTGACCGCGTAGTTACGGGACTCCCGATTTGACAATATGACTCAAATTTGTAAATTGTTATACTTACGCTGAAAACATGCCATTGAAGAGTGAAAATGCAAAACGTCCCTAAATGGCCCTATAATAGGCATGAACACCTCACACGTGACTAATATAATACGTAGAAACTGATCGCGTAGTCACAGGACTCTCAGTTTGATAATATAACCCATACTTGTTAATAGTTGAACTTAGCTTGAAAACATGTCATTGAGGGAGAAAATGAAAAATCGGCCCCAAAAGGCCCCATAAGAGAGGAAAATACCTCACAGAGGACAAGGTATCATATAGCAACTGACAACGTAGTCACGGGACTCTCGATTTGAGAAAAACACGCAAACTTGTAAATGGTTAGACTTGGGATTCAGAATAAGCCGTTGAAGGGAAAAAATGCAAAGCAACACCTAAATGACACTATAAGTGACACAAAAACTCGAATGGGACAAACATAACATGTAGCAAATTCTCGTGTAGCCATAGGACTCCCAGTTTGAGAATATGACCCAAACTTTCAAATAGTTAGACTTAGGCTCAAAAACATGTCGATGAAGAGAGAAAATGTAAAATAACCCTCAAATAGTTCTATAAGAGGCACGGACACCTCAAATGGTACCAACATAAGACGTACCATTGACCTTATTATCACAGGACTTTTAGTTTGAGAATATGAGCTAAACTTGACAATAGTTATACATAGACTTGAAAATATGTCGTTAAAGGGAAAAAATGTCAAATAGCCCCGCATGAGGCAAGAACCCCTCATATAGAACGAACAAAATACATAGCAACTTACCACATAGCCACAAAATTCCTGGTTTAAGAATTTGATGAAGACTTTTAAATAGTTAGACTTAGGGTCAAAAACATGCCATTGAAGGGAGAAAATGCAAAATAGCCTCCAAACGGTCTCGCAAGAGGCATGAACACCTTGCGCGGGGCCAACATAATATGTAGCAACTAATCGCGTAGTCACGGGACTCTCGATTTGAGAATTTAATCCTAACTTGCAAATAGTTAGGCTTGAGATTGAAAACATGTCATTGAAGGGAAAAAAGAAAAATAATTGCAAAGAAAGTGTAGTCACGAGACTCCTGGTTTGAGAATATGACCCAAACTTTCAAATAGTTATACTTACGTTTGAAAACATGTCGTTGAATGGATAAAATGCAATATAATCACAATACGATCCCGTAAGAGACATGAACACCTTCTCAGGGATAATGTAACACATAGCAACTGACCGCGTAGTCATGGGACTCCCGATTTGAAAATATACACCAAATTTCCATATACTTAGACTTCGACTTGAAAAAAGTCATTAAAAGGAGAAAATGAAAACCACCCCTAAACAACTCCCACAATAGGCATAAACTCCTTGCACGGGGCCAAAGTAACACATAACAACTAACAAAATAGTCACGAGACTCTCAGTTTTGAGAATAAGACCCAAACAAGAAAATAGTTATACTTAGGCATCAAAACATGTCGTTGATGGGAGAAAATGCAAAAAAAAAAGCCAAATGGCCCTAAAAGAGAATGAAGTCCTCGCAATGGAAGAAAGTAACACATAGCAACTGACTGTGTAGTCACAAGACTCACCATTTGTGAATATGACCCAAACATGGAAATTGTTAGTCTTAGGCTTGAAAACATGTTGTTGAAGGGGAAAATGCAAAATAGCCCCCAAACTGCCCTATAAGAGGCACGAACACCTCGTGCGGGACAACGTTACACGTAGCAACTGATCGCATAGTCACAAGACTCTGGACTAGAGAATAAGACCCCCTGAATGGTTAGGCTTGAGCTAGAAAACATGCCATTGAATGGCATAAAAGCAAAATATCCCCTGAATGGCCCTACAAGAGGCACGAACATATCACGTAACACGTAGCAACTGACTGCTAGACACATAATTTACAAATACCTAGAAACGTAACCCTAATTTGAAAATACCTAGACTTCATCTTGAAAAAAGTCATTGAAGGGAGAAGATGCAAAACACGCCTAAACGGGCCCACAAGAGGCAGAAATAGCTCACATGACACCAAAGTAACCCGTAGGAACTAATAACATATTTACGGAACTCAGTCTGAGAATGAGAGCCAAACTTGCAAATACTTATACTTAGGCATTAAAACATGCCTACGAAGGGAGAAATGCAAAATAACCACCAAATGGCCCTTCAAGAGACACAAAGACCTCACAGGGGACCAAAGTAACTAGTAATAACTAGCGCGTAGTCATAGGACTCTGCATTTCAGAATATGACCCAAAATTGGAAATATTTAGTCTTAGGCTTAAAAATATGTTGTTAAAGGAAAAAAAATGCAAAATAGCCCCCAAATGACCCCACGAGAGGCACGGAGACCTTGTGCGGGACAACATAACATGTAGCAACTGACCGCATAGTCACAGGACTCCCTATTTGAGAATATGACCCAAACTTACAATATAGTTTGACTTGAGCTTGAAAACATGTCGTTGAAGGGCATAAAAGCAAAATATCCTCCAAAATTTCCCGCAAGAGGCACGAACACATCACATAGGGACAACATAGCATGTCGCAACTGACTGTGTAGAAACAGGACTCCTGATTTAAGAGTATGACATAAACTTGCATCTGGTTGGACTCAAACTTAAAAATATGCTGACAACAGGCCCCGGAATAGACATGAACACCTCGCATGGGAAGAAAGTAACACGTAGTAACTGATTGCGTAGTCATGAGACTCGCCATTTAATCATATGACCCAAACTAGCAAATAGTCAAACTTAATTTTGAAAACATGCCTTTGAAGGGTAAAAATTATAAATAGACCCCAAACAGCATGACAAGAGGCATGATCACCTCACATGGGACAAACGTAATACGTCATAACAAACTGCTTAGTCATGAGACTCCCGATTTGAGAATATAAGGTAAACTTCACAATAGTTATACATAGGCGTGAAAACATACCGTTGAAGGGAGAAAATGCAAAATAGTACCCAAACGGCCAAACAAAAGGCAAAAACACCTCGCTTGGGACTAGCGTAACATGTAGCAACTCATCGTGTAGTCAAGGGACTCTCGACTTGATAATACGACCCAAACTTGCAAATAATTATACCTAGGCATGAAAACATACCGTTGAAGGGAAAAAATGCACAACATCCCCGAAACGTCCCTACAGGACACATGAAGACCTCATAAGGGAATAAAATAACTTATAGTAACTGACAACGTAGTCACGGGACTCTCGACTTGAGAATACGATCCAAACATAAAAATAGTTAGATTTACTTTCAAAAACATGTCATTGAACGAAGAAAATGGAAAATAACCCCCAATTAGCCTACCAATAGGCGCGAACACCTCAAATAAGATCAACGCAACACGTGCCAACTGATCGCATATTCATGGGACTCTTGGTTTAATAATATGACCCAAACTTGCAAATAGTTTGACTTACGCTCGAAAACATGCCGTTGAAGAGAAAAATGCAAAATAACCTCAAACGGCCATACTAGAGGCCCAAACACATCGAACGGGACCATGGTAACGTGTATCAACTGACCGTACGGTCACAAAACTCCCGGTTTGAGAATATGACTCAAATTTGCAAATTTTTATACTTACGCTTGGAAACATGCAATTGAAGGGAGAAAGTGCAAAAAAAAACCGACCCCGCGCGCAGGACTAATATAACATGTAGTAACTGATCGCATAGTCACGAGACTCTCGATTTGATAATTTGACCCAAACTTGCAAATAATTAAACTTCGCTTGAAAACATGTTGTTGAAGGGAAAAAATGTAAAACAACCCCTAAATAGCCTCGTAATAAGCACGAGCACGTCGAAAAATACCAATGTAACACGTAGAAGCTAACCGCATAGTCACGAAACTCCCAATTTTATAATATGAAAAAAACTTTCAAATAATTAGGCTCGAAAATATGTTTTTAAAGAGCGAAAATGAAAAATGGCCCCATAAGAGGTACGAACACCTCGCATGGGTCCAGTGTAACATGTAGCAACTAACCGCGTAGTCATGGGACTTTAGTTTTGATAATATGACCCAAACTTGCAAATAGTGGGACTTAGGCATGAAAACATGCAGTTATAGAGCAAAAATGCAAGATAGCCCCCGAATAGTCCCACAAGTGGCACAAAAACCTCGCATGGGATCAACGTATCACGTCGTAAATGACAACATAGTAATAGGACTCTCGGTTAGAGAATATGACCCAAACTTTCAAATAGTTAGGCTTAGGATAAAAAATAATGCGTTGAAGTGCAAAAGTACAAAACAACCTCGCAATAGGCATGAACACCTCAACCGGGACCAACATAATAGTACCAACTAATTGCATAGTCCCGAGACTTTCGATTTTATAATATGACCCAAACTTGGAAATAGTTATACTTAGGTTTCAAAACATTATGTTGAAGGGCAAAAATGTAAAATGACACCTAAATGACCCCTCAAAAGGCATAAACACCTCGCATGGGACCAAAGTAACACATAGCAACTAACCGTGTAATCACGGGACTCTTGGTTTTATAATATGACGCAAAATTTGCAAATGTTATTCTTATGCATGAAAACATGGCGTTGAATGGCAAAAATGCAAAATACCCCCCAAATGGCCCTGTAAGAGACACGAAGACCTCACAAGGGATCAACGTTACATATAGCAATTAACCACGTAATCATAGGACTACTGGTTTCAGAATATGATCCAAACATTCAAATATCTAAACTTGAGCTTGAAAATATGATGTTTAATGGCAAAAATGTAAAACAAATGCAAATGGCCCGAAAGAGGCACGGATACCTCGCAACTAACTACATAGTCACAGGACTCTCAATTTGAAAATATGAGCCAAACTAGATAATAGTTAGACTTGTTTGGCTTGAAACATTCCGTTGAAGGGCAAAAATGCAAAGCAATCCCCAAACGACCCTCAAGAGGCATGAAAACCTCGTAAGGACTAACATAACACGTAGCAACTGACCATGTAGTCACTGGACTCCCAATTTGAGAATAAGATCGAAACTTGCAAATAGTTAGACTTAGGCTTAAAAATATGTCATTGTAGGGAAAAAAATGCTAAGCATCTCTAAACAGCATTGCAAAAAGCACGGACACCTGACACAGGACCAATGTAACACATATTAGCTAACTGCGTAGTAACAGGTCTCTCGATTTGAGAGTATGATCCAAACTTGAAAATAGATAGGCTTAGGCTTGAAAATATGTCATTGAAGGGCAAAAATTTAAAAGAACCCCCAAACGACCCAGTAAGAGGCACTAACACCTCATATGGGACCAACAAAATATGTAGTTATTGACCATGTAGTCACGGGACTCCCTATTTGAGAATATGATCCGAATATGTAATAGTTAGACTTAGGCATCAAAACATGCCGTTGAAGGGTGAAAATACAAAACAGTTATAAATGGCCCCAAAAAATGTACGAGCACCTCGTACGGGACCAACTTAATACATAGAAATATACTACGTAATCGCAGGACTCCTAATTTGAGAATATGACCCAAATTTGCAAATAGTTAGACTTGGGCTTGAAAACATTTTGGTGAAGGGCAAAAAATAAAGACATCCCCTAAACGGCCTAGCAATAGGCACAAACACCTCATTAGGCGACCAATGTCACCTCATAAGCACGAATAGCACAAATGGGACCAACATAACACGTACCAACTGATCGCATAGTTACAAGACTCTCGGTTTTATAATATTACCCAAAAATGCAAAGAGTTAGACTTAGGCTTGAAAACATCCCGTTGAATGGAGAAAATGCAAAACAACACCCTAAATAGCCCCGCAAAAGGCATAAACACCTCACGTGGGACCAAAGTAACACGTAGTCACTAACCGCATAATCATGGGACAAAATATGACTCAAAAATGAAAATAGTTATACTTAGGCATGTTTACATGTCGTTGTAGGGACAAAATGCAAAACATCCCCCAAACATCATCATAAGCTACACGAATGCCTCGTAAGGGACCAAAGTAACACGTAGCAATGGACCGCGTAGTCACAAGACTCTTAGTTTGAGAATATGAGCCAAACTAGTAAATAGTTAGACTTTGGCTTGACAATATGCCATTGAAGGGCAAAAATGCAAAACAACCCCCAAACGGCCCTGCAAGAGACATGAACACCTTATAGGGACTAACATAACATGTAGCAACTCACCATGTAGTCAAAGGACTACTAATATGAGAATAAGTCCCAAACTTACAAATTGTTAGACATAGGATTGAAAACATATCGTTGTAGGAAAAATAATGTTAAGCAGTTGTAAACAGTGCTGCAAGAATCACGAACACCTGGCACAAAACCAATGTAACATGTAGCAGCTGACTGCATAGTAACAAGACTCTCTATTTGAGAGTATGATCCAAACTTGAAAATAGATAGGCTTAGTATTGAAAACTTGTCGTTAAAGGGCAATAATGTAAAACAACCCCCAAACGACCCCGTAAGAGGCACTGACACCTCACACGGGACCAACGTAAAACGTAACTATTTATCGCGTAGTCACGTGACTCCTTGTCTGAGAATATGATCTAAACGTGTAAATAGTTAGACTTAGGATTCAAAAAATGTTATTGAAGGGAGAAAATACAAAACAGTCATAAACATCCCCACAAGAAGCACGAACACCTCGCATGGGACAAACTTAACACGTAGAAACTGATGCGTTATAACAGGACTCCTAGTTTGAGAATATGACCCAAACATGCAAATAGTTAGACTTAGGCTTGAAAACATGTTGGTGAAGGGCAAAACCTTAAGACAGCCCCTAAACGACCCAGCAACAGGCACAAACACCTCGTAGAGGACTAACGTCAAGTAGTCACGAGACTCACAATTTGAGAATATGGCCAAAACTTGAAAATGGTTAGACTAAGGCTTGAAAACGTGCTGTTGAAAGGTGAAAATGAAAAATAGCCCCCAAATAACCCCGCAAGATACACGAACACCTCGTAAAGGGCCAATATAACACGTAGCTACTAACTGTGTTGCCATGAGACTCTCGATTTCATCATATGACCAAAACTTGTAAATAAGTGGACCTAGGTATGAAAACATGTCGTTAAAAGGAGAAAATGTGAGATAGCCCCTAATGGCCCTACAAGAGGCATGGACACCTCGCACGAGATCAATGTAACACATAGCAAATGATCGCATAGTAACGAGACTCTCGATCTAGGAATATGACCTAATATTTCAGATAGTTAGGCTTAGGCTCGAAACCAATGTGTTAAAGGCAAAAAATTCAAAACAACCTTGTAAGAGGCACGAACATCACAAATGGCACCAGCATAACATGTACCAACTGATCACATAGTCACAGGACTCTCGATTTTATAATATTACCCAAACATTCAAAGAGTTAGAATTAGTCTTCAAAACATGTCGTAAAGGGCAAAAATGCAAAATAACCCCCAAATGGCCTGGCAAAAGGCACAAACACCTCGCATGGGACCAAAGTAACACGTAGTCACTAACCGCATAATCATGGGACTCTTGGTATAAGAATATGACTCAAACTTGCAAATAGTTATACTTAGGCATGTTAACATGTCATTGTAGGGGCAAAATGAAAAATAGCCCCGAAACAGCATCACAAGAGAGTTAAACGCCTCGTAAGGGACCAAAGTAACATGTAGCAATTTACCATGTAGTCACGAGACTCTTGATTTGAGAAATAATCCAAACTTGCAAATATATGGAGTTGGACGTGAAAATATGTCATTGAAGGGAAAAATGCACAACACTCGCAAATGACTCCACAAGATTCACAAACACCTTGCACAGTACAAACGTAACACATAGCAACTAACAGCGGAGTCAGGTAACTCTCAACTTGAGAATATGACCCAAACATAAAAATAGTTAGACTTGGTCTTAAAAACATGTCGTTGAAGGGCAAAAACGCAACATTGCCCCTAAATTGCCCCACAAGGCACATGAACACCTTGCATGGAATAAAGTATCACCTTGCATGGAATAAAGTATCACGTAGCAATTGACAGTGTAGACTCGGGACCCCTATTTAAGAAAATGACCAAAACTTATAAATGTTTAGACATAAGCTCAAAAACATGTAGTTAAAGGGAAAAAATGCAAAGCATCACCCAAACAGCATCGTAAGAGGCACAAAAACCTCGCATGGACCAACATAACACGTAGTAACTATCTGCATTGTCATGGGACTCCCGTTTCGAGAATATGACCCAAAATTTCAAATAGTTAGACTTAGGCTAAAAAACATACCATTGAATGGATAAAATGTAAAACATCCTCCAAACGGCCTCGTGAAAGGCACGAACACCTCAAATGGGACCAACGTAACACGTACCAATGACCCACATAGTCATGGGAATTTTGATTTGATAATATGATCCAGACTTGGAGATATTTGGACTTAGGATTGAAAATATGCCATAAAATGGAAAAAAAGTAAAACAACCCCCAAACGACATCACAACAGGTACAAACACCTCGCACGGGACCAACATAATACATAACAACTGAACGCATAGTCACAAGACTCTAGGTTTGAGAATATGACCCAAACCTGGAAATAGTTATACTTGTACTTGAAAACATGTCGTTGAATGTAGAAAATGAAAAAATGATCCCAAATAACCCCGCAACAGACATAAACACCTTGAATGGGACCAACGTAATTCATCACAACTGACCACATAGTCATGGGACTCCCGATTTAAATACATCACCCAAACTTGCAAATATTTAAACTTTGACTTGAAAACATGTCGTGAAAGAGCGAAAATGTAAAACAGTCCCCAATTGGCCCATAAAAGGCATAAGCCTCTCGCACTAGACCAAATTAACACGTAGTAACTAACCGCATAGTCAAAGGACTCTCGACTTGAGAATAAGACCCAAACATGAAATAGTTATACATAGGCATGACAACACGCTGTTAAAGGGTCACAATGCAAAAAAGCCCCAAATAGCCATACAATAAACATGAAGACCTCAAAAGGGACCAAAGTAACACGTATCAACTTATCACGTGGTCAATTGACTCCCGATTTGAGAATATGATCCAAACATTAAAATAGTTAGACTTGAGTTTTAAAATATGTCGTTAAAGGGCAAAAAAGAAATATAGTAGCAAATGATCATGAAAGATGCACGGACACCTTGCAGGGGAAAAACGTAACAGATAGAAACTAACCGCATATTCATGGGGCTCTCGGTTTGATAATATGAGCCAAACTAGAAAATAGTTAGACTTAAGCTTGAATCAAGATGTTAAAGGGAAAAAATGCAAAAACAAAACCCAAACAGCCCCACAAGAGGAACGAACACCTCATACAAGACCAACATAACACGTAGCAACAACCCACATAGTCAAGGGACTCTCGATTAGAGAATATGACCCAAACATGGAAATTTTTAAACATAGGTTTGAAAACATGCCATTGATGGGAAAAAATACAAAATAACCGTAAGCAGCCCTACAAGAAGAACAAACACCTCACACGGGGCAAATATAACACGTAGCAAGTGACTACTTACTCAAAGGACTCTTGGTTTAAGAATAGGAACTAAACATGAAAATAGATAGGCTTAGTCTTGAAACATGTCGTTGAAAGGCAAAAATGTAAAACAGCCACCAAACGGCCACATAAGGGGCATGAACACCTCACACGAGACCAACGTAATACGTAGCAACTGACTGCGTAGTCACGGTACTCCCCATTTGAGAATATGATACAAACTTTAAAAAAGAGAAACTTATTCTTAAAAACATATCATTGAAGGGTGGAAATACAAAATAACTGCAAGCATCCCCACGAGAAGCATGAACACCTCGCACGGGACTGATGTAACACATAATAACTAATCACCTAATCATGGGGACTCCCAATTTGATAATATGACCCAAACTTTCAAATAGTTAAACTTAGGCTTGAAAACATGTCCTTGAAGGGAGAAAATTTAAGACATCCCCCAAATGGCCTCGTAAGAGGCACAAACACCTCGTAGGACACCAATGCCTCCCGTAGTTTCTGACCATGTAGTCACAGTAAGGACATAAGCCTCCGATTGAGTCTTAATATAGTGTTGGTTCAATTCTAGACAAAAACATTTGAGACATAGGATAGTGATCAAGTGTATCCATCGAAGCCTATGACATGTTAGTTGAAGACGTAACGGACAAGAGTATAAAGCTTCATCATATGCTGGGTTTAGTGTTCCTCGTTTCTATGTCAACAACATTGGTTCCAATGCTCCTAAGGTATGAATGCATTTTATATATATATAGGAGCTTTGGAAATTTATTGTGTGTAATTTATAATTTTTTATAAATAATTTTCAACGACTTTGTTTTACTCGAAAAATATGTTTTAGAATTTTTCATAAAACGTTTTGGACTAAAATTGAATATTTCTTTTTCTGACACGTCGTTCGAACGAACTGGAATATCGTTCAAATGAGATTCCAATGTCGTTCGAACGAACTGGCACCTCGTTCAAACGAGAATTCCAAGTCATTCTAACGAGACTTCTAACGAGATTACTTTTTTCGCACTGGAACCTCATTAGTAAAGTCGTTCGAACGACTTTGGCGGGAACAATTTTTGGGCAGTTTTTTTACAGTTTTCTCCATGTTCCCACTACCTTTTCCCCACTACTTTTTAAAAGAATTATTAAGTTAGGTAACTAACCTTTTACAAGCAAATTTTTCACATTCTAAGAGACTTAAGAGAGAGGAAATATTCCAAGAAAAAGTTCCATGTTTTTGTGTTTGATTTTTATGGATTAAATTCACCAAAAACACATACACACCCAATAGTTTATTTATTCCAAGTTCTTTAATATATATCCTTTCTTGGAGTGTTTAGCACCGGGTTTTTCTCTACACCTCAAAAAATATAACTTTGGGTTTACTTATACATCCCACAAAGAATAAAGATTGTTTGCTGTGACATACCCACTCGGGGAAAGGCTCCTTGTTCGGGAGGCGGTAACCAAAAAAGTCTGATCGGTGAATTCCAAGACCGCGGTGGACCTCCGTGGTTATTCGCTAGGCATATGTGTGTACAAGAAGGAGCGTCGGGGCATGGATGGAGTCAAGTCAAGTGTTTTAAGTCTTTTTTGTCTTGTACTTATAAAATCGTACTTAGTGGATTTGAGTCTAGGGTCGTTCGAGGTTTTCTCCCGTTGTGAGTTTTTCCTCGTATAACGCGGCGTAATGGTTCTTTACTTAATTTATCTTTTTCTATATCACATTAGATGAATTCTTAGGTAAAAAGATAAAGTTGGTAGTTTTAATTTGGTCCTAATTTAATATGGGTAAATATTAATTTAATTCAAGTCATTAATTTTATTGGATAACAGTTGGTTTGGACTAAATTGCAAAATGAATATTTATTGTTAGGCAAATTTCTAGGACTTGGGTTTAGTTAATATGTTTAAGAAAAAATTAATTTTCTATTTAATTTAATGTCACTTTGAGTTATTTTAATTTAATTTGAAAGAAATTAAAATTTAGTTTATGTACTTGTTCAGTTGAACCATCTTTATTCCGCATCTAAAAGGAAATTGGGATCCTCTCATCATTTTCAGTCACGAGACTCCAGATTTGAGAATATGAACCAAACTTGCAAAGAGTTAGACTTAGGCTTGAAAACATATCATTGAAGGGTGAAAATGCCGAACAGCCCCTAAACGACCCAGTAAGATGCATGAACACGTCGAACACGGCGCCATTTGATAACTTGACTTTTGGGTATGGTCGTTGTTGTTGAAAGTCAAGTTAGTCAAAAATCCTCAAATACCTACAAAATATAACAATCTAAAGTATAGAGTGGTAAGTAAGGATATCAATCTACTTTCTAGGGAGTAAAGCAACTGGAACAAATTCAAATGTAATTCACTATTTATTTTCTTTTTGTGCTTTTTCACTTTTCTATTTTTTTTTAGCTTTTTCAATATTAAAACAAAAGGGTGAGGTGAGATCTAAACTAAAATAAACTAAATGTAAAATGATAATAACTAACTAGAAAGTAACTAAAATGAAAATAAAGTCTAACACTAAAATAAAAGATAAAGTGAGGCAAATAATTGTGAGAGCAATCAAGGAATGGAATTACACCACAAATTTTAATTATTCTAATTAATTGATTTAATTATTTGAATTCTCCCAAATTAATATTAAAATTACAAACCAACTCTCGTTGCAAGTGTAATTAGAATAGTAATCTTTTAGAAAGTTAAAATTAACACCCCACAACTCTAGAAAATTAGATCTACACTCCTTTTAATTAATCACCCGCTAGGATCGATCAATTAGAATTTATGTCAATCTTAGAAATTAAATTTAGAGTTGAAATTCAAATGATAATACCCCACTTAAGAGACCCCTATCTCTAGTTCGAATCTAAAATGGGTATTATCACTAGAATTTCGATTTTCTCTCGAAAATCATTTACCCTCTCTCGAGGCGTAAATCTAAGGGCGGGGGATCAAATCTAACATTCAAAGGGAAATTTCAAGTAAGCAAACTAATTAAACTAAAATAATATCAAATAAGGGTTTCACCCCACCCCTTGAAAGGGGATTTAGCCTAACATGGTATGAAATATGACAAATTAATAATCAAATGCATAAACAAATAAAATAGAGGGGTAAGAGGACAAATCTTCAAACAAGTCTCCTTGATTTGCAAAATTGGACTCTAATCCTCCATTGAAATTGATCAACATCTATTCCAAATGAGCTTTCCACCGTATTCAATTACATACAAATACTCATTTGAATCACTCAACAATTAATTTCTCACAAATATCTAAAAAAATAAAAATAAAATTATTTACAAAAATATTCTACCTAATTTATTTTCCAGTCTAACCTATCTCTCTCTCTAGAATTTTCTTCCTATCTAGCTCTTTTTTTAAAAAAACTAAAAATTACAAAATAAAAATAAAAAGGATAGTGGATGAATTAATAATGGACAATTAAATAATAAAAGAGATTTGCTAAAAATGCAAATCCTAAAATTATAAAATTGTACATTAGAACTCATCCAAAGAAATAAATTCTAGATCATTAATTTATATTGAGATAATTGTTAAAAATGCAAAATCTCAACATAAAGTAATGGGTTAGAATTTACCTCCCATAAGGGATAAATTTCACTACATCAATTTATTATGAATAATTGCTAAAAATGCAATAATTCATAATAGAGAAGTGGGGTGAATTTTATCCTAGAGATAATTTTCAACACACACCTCTATATTGAGGTATTTGCAAAAAATGCAAATACTCAACATAGAGGGGTGGGGATAATTTTATCACACCAAGCTTAAAACTAATTTTGAGATCCTTTTTTCAAATGGGTCTTCATCCTCAATATATAGGAGGCATGGAGCATGAGGGGTAAAAATGGAAATTGACAAGGGTGTGCATGTGGGAATGGTGAGAGCACATGTGCATGGGGTGTGAGGTGAGGATAAATTCAGATTTGATTTGAGGGGTATCTTGGTTGTTTGGTTAGAAGAGGTTAGTTAGGGGGTAGAATAGGAAAAGGGGTTAAATGGTTTTATGGCACATGGGGCATTTGGGTTTTAGTTAGTTTTTGGCAGATTTGAAAAAGTCGTGGCTTTGAGTTGAAATGGGTTTGGTAAATGGGTATGGGGGATGGATCGGGTCGGACTAGAGGTGGCTCCGGCCGGAGGGAAATGCTGCCGACGAGTTCAAGGTCGGGCTGCCGACGGTAGGAGCGCCGCCGCAAGGGGGCTGCGATCGCAGGCGGCGTCGCCGGTGCTGGGACAAGAGAGAGAGAGAGGAGAGAGGGAGTCGGAGATGGGATGGCAGGTGGTTGGCTGGGATCGGACGCCGGCGGAAGTTATGGAGGAGAGAGATTGGTGAGTTTTGTTTGTGGGTTTTGTGGCAGCACCGAATGGGGCTGTGGTGGTGTGAGTGAGATGAGAGAGAAAGAGGTGGGAGGTTAATTTTGTTGGTTATGGAGGTTGGGTATGAAAATGGTGAAAGAGAGAGGAGAGAGGAGAGAGGGGGTGATGGGAGGTTGAAGAAGAAGGAGGATAGGTTATGGTATGTGTGAGGTGTAGGGTGTATGGTGAGGATGAGGGTGTATTTGGGTGAGGCTTAGGGTGTAGGATAAGTGTGTGTGGGTATTAGGATAAGTGTGTGTGTGTGTCATTTGGACCCTTAAAAATATAACAAGACTAAATTTAAAATTAAAACTAAAAAATATAATCTAACTAAAAATAAATAAAAATATTAAAACTAAAAATAAAATCATAAGCTATTAAAAACAAAATTAAAATAAAAGAAATAAAAATATAAAAGTCTAAATGAAAATTAAGGTCCTAAAAAAAATAAAATCTAATAAACTAAAGATAAGCTCCTAAAAACTAATCCTAATAAAACTAAAAATAAAAAATAAAATAAAATTATACTAATAAAAATAAAAAATAGAAAATAAATCTAAAATAAATCCTAAAAATAAAAATGACTCAAACTAAAAATCTAAAAATTGATAAAAAGGGCACAAACGCAACACACACACGGTTTAGGGTAGGTTTAGGCTAGGTTAAGGCTCGGGTGAGATTACGGAATTGGTAATTAGCTCCATAAAACGCACAATTGCCTTGAAATACGCGTTTAAACACCGCAACGTGCATTTGACCTATAAGATAAATAATTAAGCACATAAGACCCATATTGCCGAGAATTAGCAACTAAAATACATCTATTTGGGGTATAAATTGTACAGTTTTGGGTGCTTATCACATATCATTGAAGGGTGAAAATGTCGAACATCCCCTAAATGACCCAGTAAGATGCATGAACACGTCGAACTAGGCCAACGTAAGTTGTTTACTACTTATCGCATAGTTATAAAACTCTCTAATTTATAATATGACCAACACTTTCAAATATTTAGACTTGACCTTGAAATCATGTTGTTGAAGGGAAGAAATGCAAGAAACTCGTGAAATAACCTCGTAAGAGGCATGAACACCTCGAACTGGACGAGCTTAACATGTAATAAATGATCGCGTAATAACGGGACTCCCGATTTGAGAATACGACCTAAAAATTCAAATAGTTAGGCTTAGGCTCGAAACAAATGTGTTAAAGGTCGAAAATGCAAAACAACCTCGCAAGAGGCACAAACACCTCAAACGGGATCAACATAACATGTATGATACGAGGTAAATATTGCGTATTTCTCCCATTAACCAACGCATTATTAGCCCCCTCGGGTATCTTAATCCCTATATTTATGCTCGTTAATCAGACAACCTCGGATTTCTATATTAACATGTTTTGCAGGGGTTAATTGAGCTTTTGTAGGTATTTGGATGCTTAGTATGAAGTTAGGATCCATTCCGAAAAAGTTCTGTACACAACCGCACGCGCAAGGGTAATTTTATCATTTCACAATTTGGGCAACGGGCCCAATCTCTTCACGGAAGTTTAAGCCCTCTGAAAAGCTTCGCGTGGCCATAAATGGTGCACGAATCAGAGCTATATCGAAGAAGTTACGGGCTTTTGTGCGGAAGAGAAAGACATCTCAACCAAAATAGAGGAAGGGATCAAAGTCCTTTGGTGCGAATCGATTCGGACCATCCGAATCGATTCGCTAGAAGACAGTGGCAAAAATTCACATTTGCGAATCGATTCGGGCAAGCTGAATCGATTCGCCCCATTTCAGTATGCCAGTTCCTCTGTTTTCGAATCGATTTGGACCAGCCGAATCGATTCTCCCCTTTAGCAGCCTTCGAGGGACCTCCTTACCGAATCGATTCGGACCTTCTTCTTTATTTACAAGTTTGCCATGGGATATTTTGTATATAACTCATTTTCTCTCATTTTAGAGAAGGATCTCAGATTTTCAGGATTGTTTAGCTTAGGGTTTTGAGGGTTTTTGGAGAGTTCTTCTTCATTTCTTCTTGGATTGACACCCTTTTGGGTTTGTAAGTTGACTATTCATTCACCCTCTCCATTAATATAGCTTGTATTTCATTAATTCTTGCTTTCTAGTTAGTTTACATGCTTTCAAATTAGTTTATTGTTGCTATTTATTGCTTTAATTAGTTTAGTTGTTGTTTAAAGTAGTTTAATCCATGTATTGTTCGTAGATAACGGGTTGGGATTGCGTTTCCGCCATTAATGGGCGTCGAGCTCCGAAAGTTAGGTTTTGGGTAAAATTGCATTTAATTGAAACCACGTGTATTAAAGTTGGATTGTTATGCGTTTAACTTTATTTGTCACGCAACTTTAGTGCTTATAGCGATAATCTGAATTTAATCTGCGTGTGACTATTTTTGATTAAATGTTTAATCTCGCAACTTTGGGTTAAATTCCTTATTGTGTGATGTTTATGATTAATTAAAAATACTCGATTAAATGTTTTCGAACCGAAATTCTAATTATTAGTTGTTTAGCCCATGGTGGGGATGCAATCCCGACTCTCGTTTTATTAATTGTAGTATAGTGTTAACTTCTTCCTTTTTATCTTTTGTCACCATTCCCAACCATCACCTTTTCATTTATTTATATTACACTTTTATTCTTGAAGTTTTAAAATAATTAAAATATAAAATTCAATCACTCCTTGTGGATTTCTTACGATACCCGACTTACCGCTAGACTTGCTTGTCAAGTGTAGTCGTAGTTTAGGTTCTTGTATTGAGTAGGCGAAACAAAAGCAACGATTAGCATTCTGATGCGATGCTACTTTTCGCGCTCGATAAAAATGGCACCGTTGTCGGGGATTGAATTTATTTCATTACCATATACGTTTTTCGTCATTGAACCATTAGAATTACTGGTTGATTCCTATGAGTCGGTAGAAACTTTAAAAACTTCTGCACTTTTTGCCGATGAGGACTCTTTACCGGACTTGTTTTCGATGGATGTTATCCCCACGTGTGCACCATCTCCCATTCCATTTGAAAAATCTTTGGGAGATGAGCCGATTTTTCTTGGACCTCAAGTGTACCTTTCCCCCTTATTATCCAAATGCCCCATCATCCCCCAAATTTTTCAAATTGGCGATGGTTTATTTCTTACGCCTTACACATGCCTTCCGTTTTTCAAACGGAATTCATATCTTTCGGGAGGCATGTTCAATTTGGAGGGTCCATCGTTGATCTTTCAAAGTCAAATTCCTTTTTGGGTGGACCCTCAACTATTTAGACTTCTAGTGTATAGTTAGTGTGTAGTCTAAATAGTAGGTTGTAAATAGTTAGCTTTTTAATTTTCTTTCTTTCCTATTTTTCTTTCCTTTTAATTTAGTCTAGTGTAATTAGTTAACTTTTTGTTATTTGTTTTTTCTATGCTCGGTACTAACTTGTTTTGTAGATTTCATTGGACTCATGCTTACGGTCATCGCTCCAATTTTGGGTAATACGTTCTTCTCCTCTCTTTGTGTTGTGTTCTTAATGCGCATTGAGGACAATGCAATATGTAAGTTAGGTGGTGTAGGATATTTTATCCATTTATTTGTTTTGTCCATGGATTTGCTCACATTTAGTTACTAAGTATGCCTTTTTGTGAAAATTTTGAAAATTTTCAAAAATATTTTCTTTCTTTTTTTCTCCTTTGTTGGGCATTTTGCCTTGTTTCCGATGATAAATTTTAATAATTTCCCGATCCGATTGACAAATCAATGATGCATGTTCTCGATTTTAGAAATTATTAGACTTTAGTCCTCAAATCATTGATATTGTGGATAACTTCATGAATTAAACTTTATCCCATGAGCATATGCACTTTACTTGTTATATTGATTTGGTTTAAGATTTTTATAACTCGGTAATCATTTGTTGCATTGTATATACTTACACCGAGTAATCTTTGTACCTTTCGTCGTTTGTGAGTGTTATACACTACTCTTTCCTCTTTGAAAACATTGAATTCGTTGGTAATCTCTCTATTCTTTCATTTGACCGTCCATTAATTGAGTTCATACTTGAAATGTATTACTTGAGCATGATTTTCATATATTATTTTTACTCGAGAATTGCGTAAACTTTGTGAAATGATCATAGGCCATCTTTGTTATATCACCCATATTAGCCTTGACCTCACCCTTATATGTTTACCCTTGTTAACCCCTTTGAGCCTAAATATAGACCTTCGTTTCATAACCCCATTCCCATAACCAACTCCAAATTGGAGTTTTAGCCCATACATACACTTTCCATACCTTTGTTTGGAATGTTACTTGGGATTGAATGATGTTGTTATGATGTCGGTTGCAATTTAGGCATATGAGTGTTTGAAAAGCAAAGAAAAGAAAAGAGATGTGAAAAAAAAGTGAAGAAAAAGGGAAAGCAAAAAGCAAAAGAAAACAAAAGAAAAAAATGATAAAAAGAAAGAAAAGAGAAAGTTGAATGTTGTATATAGTTCAATAACCTTTGATTACTCTCCCCGATGATACATTTAATGCTTGTTTTGGAACTTGTTTTCCAATTTTGTAATTTCCCACATTTTCCCCATTATTCCAAGTTTTCATTCCGAACACTTTGAATCCATACATACATCCCTTTCGTTTTGTACCATATCCTAGCCTACATTACAACCCTATAAAGTCCTATGTGATCTTAGGGCGAATTTAATTTAAAAGTTTAAATAAGTTTTGATAATCTGTGAAAATGCATTTTGCCTCTTTTAGTGTGCGGTATCCTTTCACTGAGATTGCAATTTGTATTTCCTATATAGTGTTCTTCATTTGTAACATGTGCGCGACCTAGTTTCCATTTACATTTACTCTTTATGCCCGCATGTTCCGCGTGTTACCTCCCGTTTCATGTGAATTCATTTGATGAGTGTAATGCCCGTGAGGATTGAATATATGCTTGCTTTATGTTTATCCGAATTATTTAAGTTTTTGCCAAATCATACTTTGCATTTTCTCTCCCCCCCTCCCACTTTTAAAGTTTCAATTCTATAAGGTGCATTCAACCTGTTAATAACAACGGACTTTAGCTTGAATTCATTCAATATGCTAATGATGCATTTGAAATCTTTTTCGTTGTTATTGAGTTTGTCGCATGTTGGGTTGGGCATATTTTGAGGAAACCATATGATGTTTGTGGGTTCCATCTCTGAAAACCCTCACGAGACAACACTCGTCCACTAGGTTAACCTAGGGATTTAACGGCTTATTGCATATGCTAAATGCAATCGTTTGCCCACAAAAGTGGCCTTATCTTTTTATTACTTTTTCATCCCATTTTGTACTTGTATACTTCTTTTGGTTTGCTTGTAGTTCTTTTTGTTTCTTATTTCATTGCTAGGGACTAGCAATGTATAAGTTAGGGGGTGTGATACGACGCAAATATTGCGTATTTATCCCATTAACCAACGCGTTATTAGCCCCCTCGGGTATCTTAATCCCTATATTTATGCTCGTTAACCATACAACCTCGGATTTCTATGTTAACATGTTTTTCAGGGGTTAATTGAGCTTTTGTAGGTATTTGGATGCTTAGTATGAAGTCAGGATGCATTCCAAAAAAGTTTCGTACACAACCGCATGCGCAAAGGCAATTTTATCATTTCACAATTTGGGTAACTGGGCCAATCTCTTCACGGAAGTTTAAGCTCTCTGAACAAGCTTCGCATGGCCATAAACGGTGCGCGAATCGGAGCTATATCGAAGAAGTTATGGGCTTTTGTCCGGAAGAGAAAGACATCTCGACCAAAACAGAGGAAGGGATCAAAGTCCTACAGGTGCGAATCGATTCGGACCATCCGAATCGATTCGCTAGGAGATAGTGGAAAAAATTCACATTTACGAATCAATTCGGGCAAGCCGAATCGATTTGCCCCATTTCAGTATGCCAGTTCCTCTATTTTCGAATCGATTCAGACCAGCCGAATCGATTCTCCCCTTTAGCAGCCTTCAGGAACCTCCTTAGTGAATCGATTCAGACCAGCCGAATCGATTCGTTCCTACAGATATTTGTTTTTCTTCTTCTTTATTTACAAGTTTTCCATGGGATATTTTTTATATAACTCATTTTATCTCATTTGAGAGAAGGATCTCAAATTTTTGGGATAGTTTAGCTTAGGGTTTTGGGAGAGTTCTTCTTCATTTCTTCTTGGATTGACACCCATTTGGGTTTGTAAGTTGACTATTCATTCACCCTCTCCATTAATATAGCTTATATTTCATTAATTCTTGCTTTCTAGTTAGTTTGCATGCTTTCAAATTAGTTTTTTGTTGTTATTTATTGCTTTAATTACTTTAGTTGTTGTTTAAAGTAGTTTAATCCATGAATTGTCCGTAGATAACGGGTTGGGATTGCGTTTTCGCCATTAATGGGCGTCGAGCTCCAAAAGTTAGGTTTTGGGTAGAATTGCATTTAATTGAAACCGCGTGTATTAAAGTTGGATTGTTATGCTTTTAAATTTATTTGTCACGCAACGTTAGTGTTTATAGTGATAATCCGAATTTAATCCGCATGTGACTAGTTTTGATTAAATGTTTAATCTCGCAACTTTGGGTTAAATTCCTGTAACAACCCGAGGTCTTGGAGACGATAATTTATTTATTTCGGGAGAGATAAATAATATTTTATTGGAGAAATAATAAAATCGGCAATTGAGGTTAGAATTTGGAGTTGTTAGAAAGGGGCTCGAACGGAATTTCTGAGGGTACCATTGTTTCCGGAAGGGTCGAGAAAGTCGAAATGACTGTACTTGGGGTCTATTTGGGTTCCGAAATAAATTAGGACCGTTTGACTCGAATTAAAGTCACCGAGTCATTTAAAGTGTGTATTATTATTTAAAGATGTGTATTTTCGGATTTAGGCTTAAAAAGCCTAAAGGAGATATTTCTCCCAAAAGAGAGAAAGAGAGAAGGAAAGAAAGAAGAGAGAAGAAAAGGGAAGAAGAAAAGGAGGGAGAAAGAGGATTTTTCGGTGGATTCAGACCCTACGAACCCGAGGCAAGTGATTAAACTTGCTAAATAATTGTTGTGTACCATTTATTGCATGATTTGTGGATTGATTTTTGGGTTTTAGGTTTAAAATGTTAAAAACCTAACTTTTGGGAAAACCTTAGATTTGTTGTGTGTATAATGGATTTAAGGTTAGAAATTAGTTTGTATGTATTCTAGGATGAATATTAATGTTATACTTGTGTTTGGGTTGAAGAGAAATGGAGAGAAAACCATTAGAATGATTTTTGGGTATTTTGGCTACTCAAACAGTGGCCATTTTCGAGGTTCAGCAGGGCCGAATCGATTCGGACCCCTAGCCGAATCGATTCGGAAATATGCAGATGCCCAGGTCTGAGTGACCGAATAGATTCGGACCCCTAGCCGAATCGATTCGGCCTGAGGCAGAGTCCCAGGTCTGATGACCCGAATCGATTCGCCTTCCTGGACGAATCGATTCGCTGGGCAGAATCGATTCGGAATAGGCCCGAATCGATTCGGAAACAGGGCTTTTGAAGGAAATTTTTTCTAAGGAGAATTTCTTTCCGTTTTATTCGAGGTTATCGATCGGGGATCTCTATAGGAGATATTTGGTTTATGTTTTGGAGACTTTTAGAGAGTTTCCCTACAAGATATTATTGGAGTCATGTAGACTTAATTTGAGGATTTCCGATTAGAGAATTTGGTATCTTCTAAGTGGGGGGGAGTCCACTTTCGTTTGGGATAACTTTAGAGGATTCTTAAATGAAATGAACCCTATTATGAATGGATGTTTACAAATTCTAATTGATGTGCTTTTGGATATGGAAATATCCTTATTAATGGTCGATTGGGAGATATCTCACATTGTGAGAAGTGCATTAAGGTGCAATAGGATATAGAATATCCCTAAATAAATTGTATTGAAAGGCAACTCATTATTAGAAGCGTCGTAAGAGCTTCAAGCGAGAATTAGTATAGCATACTAAGTGGGTTTGATGTGTGAGGATTGAGCGTTAGTATATCTTGAGAGAAATATACTAAACTATGATGTTAATCAAATTACGCCTAAGAGCGTATAATGAAAATGAACATATTGTTGCAGGTATACCTTATACAATGGTGTATCTTTATTATGTGGGATGTATGTATACCTTATATGATGGTGTATATACATGTTAAGCATACCCCCTCCTTGCTATCATTGGGAAGTTTCGTGCGTTGAGGGTGAGCATCCTGACAAATATGCAGGGTGTGGATATTCCCCAGGTCATAGTCGTCCTTTGTGGTCAGAAAATGACATATATATATATTTATTTATTTTGGGGGTGAGAGGTCGGGGTATGTGACGCTCTCACCTGCCGGTTAGGAACTATGACCGCTTCCCGGACGTGTGTGCGTGAGTAGTTCACGAGGTGGGTGTCGTTGAACCCCACCAGGTGACCCCAGTTTGCTACGCGTATTGGGCTGCTGGATGATGATAGCATGTGAGCCTGCGTCCTTCGAGTTATAGCTCGGTTGGATGGTTATTATTTTCTTGTGCTTGTATTTGGGTGTCAAGGGCATAACAGACCTTAATGACCTACATTGCCAGGATTAGTGTATCGGGGGGGTTCCTTGTTTGGATTTCGCTTCGGCGAGACGTCCCACGCACGAACCGCAGTGTAATGTTGGAACTTGGGGATAAGTTTAGTCCTTAATGCTCATCATTATATTATATTATATACCTATCACCTATCCCGACGATCGACAGTGCCAGGAGTAGTGTAACGGGGGGGTTCCTTGTTTGGATTTCGCTTCGGCGAGACGTCCCACGCATGAAACGCCATGTACTGTTGAGAATTGGGAATATTAATTAATTAATTGGATACTAATCATTTGGGTTACATGCATCTTTCATTGAGGCCATAATGAGCCCCGAGGATTGATACGGTCAGGAGTAGTGTAACGGGGGGGTTCCTTGTTTGGATTTCGCTTCGGCGAGACGTCCCACGCACGAAACGCAGTACCGTGTTGAAAATTGGGAGGAGTTTAGTCCTTAGTTCTTGATGCTAATAACTCATCTACTATTATTTTATATATATGGTTTCTTGCCTTATTGGGCTTCACTAGAATAAATCTAGTACATGATATTGTTTATGTATATTGATGATGGAGCATGATAGGATCATGTAACTTTATATGTTCAACAAAAGAACATTATAAAGATAAGCGTAATGTTTATATATAAGTTAATAATTATAACTATTGGAAATGGACTAAGTGTAGAATCGCGTGATAGGTTAGATGGTTTCACTTAAATACTTTATTTGGGTTTAAGTTAGAATCCTCTTACCTAATTAGAATCGAACATCCTTTTTGGACACGTGCATACGCTTAGTGCGCGCTTTAGATGAGAGGTGAGTGGAAATTTATGGAGTGTTCGATTCCGGCTAAATCATGTAATAATACATTTATAATTATTATGCATTTTAATACACTTGCTATAAATGTTTTTCACACTCGGGTTCTGACCCGTTTCTATTTCCCCTCCCCCATGCACATATATATTGTATTACTTCAGGTGTTCCCCCGCAAGGACGCCTTTATTATCTCTCCATTCAGGATTTGTGGAGCCGTGGCAGTAGCGGACTGTTGCGGCACTTGGTTTTAGACGATTCCTATCTTTGTACATCTAGATTAGGATTCAGTTGTATTGAGTTAGTATTCAAGTGTTATAGATTAACACTTTCATATTTTAATTATCTGACTATTGTATTGTCTGTTACCCGACAGCATATTCGGGTATTTTATTGTTGAGAATTTTATTGTACGATGTATTGTACTCTTACATTATTGGAGCATGCACTTTCCACATTATAGTTGGATGTATATTGTCGGTTGTATGCATTTTTGTTTTGTTGTGGTTGTCAAATAAAAGTTTTAAAATTTTTGGCAATTCGCACTTTATGATTTCGGGTAGTTAGCCTTATATTACTGTGTTTAGTTGTTGATGTTGAGACTGTACCATCTGAGATACGTGATTTATGTAGTATAGGGCTGGCCACCCGTTATTATTTGGAGCGGGTTGTCACAGATGGTATCAGAGCATCAGGTTCTAGTGTCTTTAGGATCTGTGTGCGTTACTACGATCTTCCGTAAGCATTCTTGGTATAGAGCCTTATTGCTAGGACGGTTACATTCATACGTCCATATCTTTCTGCGAATAAAAAATATTGGAAAGGCGTTCTGATACAATTGTTCTTATTTCAGATGCCACCGAAGGGAGGTCGTTCAGCCAAGGCAAAGAAAGGACAGCCCCAATTGCCTCAAAGGAACATGACTACGGATGATGTTGCCAATATAGTGGCACAAGCAGTGGCTGCTGCCGTTTCCACGATGGCTCAGCAACCTGCCGCTCGAGCAGCCCTACCCCATTTAGGATTGTCCTTTTGGGAGAGAGTGAAGGAAGACTTTAGTAAGGGGCATCCTCCCGAGTTTGCAGGGGGAGTTGATGCAATGGCTGCAAGTGCATGGAAAAATAGTATGCAAAGGCATCTTCGTATGGTTGAGTGCAGTGAGGTGCAGAAACAATTTTTAGTCACTTTTAAGTTATCGGGTGCAGCTCTTCATTGGTGGGAGTCTGTCACCACATCTGAACAGAGAGATACTTTTCCTATCAAAGAATTTTGGGGACTTTTTGATCATAGGTATTTGCTTTTCCCTACGCAGGATATGGGAATTTTTCAAGGAAATAGGACAGTGGCAGAATATGAAGAAGATTTTTCTCTATGGGCGAGATTAGTACCTAATGAGGTAGATACGGAAGAGAAACGTATATCGAAGTTCGTTCGAGGTTTAGATTGGAAAATCCAACTACATTTGTTAGAAGTCCTAAGTTAATGACTTTCGTCGAGGTTGTAAATGCGGCACTAGTAAAGTGTCGAGAGTATTGTTTTCGTTCTCAAGAGGGTAAGAACTTTGGAGATTCGAGTTCATCAAGTAAGTTTGGCAAAGAGAGCGCCAGTAATGCGAGTGGGCAGAAAGAGTTCATGGGCAAGTGTTTCTTTTGTAAAGAAACAGGTCATAAAAAGAGAGATTGTCCTCAAAGAGGTAAAGGACCGCAAGTTGACGAAATTTTGGAAGTGAAACCCCTACAGCAGGTTCGTGGTCGCTTTAGACCGGGGGATTATGTTTGGGAGCCTATTGATGAGGATGGGCAATCGGACTAGAGATGGATGTTGTGAGTAATTCCCTTACGATTGGGATTATTACTATATGAAGTTTTGGAAATATCGTAGGGGAAATACATGTGAATTGGGTAGTGCTTTAGCCCCTTTTGTTTATGTATGGAAGGTAATGACCCTAAAGGGGGAGTTTTGAGCAAGATATGCTCTTATTCTATTATCTTGGAAATGGTGATCAGTAGTAATGATAGAAGCTACTTATTTTTTTTGTGTAGTCGTGATGGACTATTATAATTGTTGTATTCCAGACATGGAATTGCCTTATATATGGCAGTATATTGAGATGATGTAAGACATTCTTTATGTTTGAAGTGATTGTGGTTTGATGGGACGCAGGTAAAGTTTTAGCTCCTGATTATGATTATATTTGTGAGCTATATGTTATGCATATGATGAATTAAAAGACCTTGTGTTGGACATAAGGCATTTTATATTATGCATATGTTTATGATTAATTAAAAATACTCGATTATATGTTTTCGAACCGAAATTCTAATTATTAGTTGTTTAGCCCATAGTGGGGGTGCGATCCCCACTCTCTTTTTATTAATTGTAGTATAGTGTTAACTTCTTCCTTTTTATCTTTTGTCACCATTCCCAACCATCACCTTTTCATTTATTTATTTTACACTTTTATTCTTGATGTTTTAAAATAATTAAAATCTAAAATTCAATCACTCCCTGTGGATTTCTTATGATACCCGACTTACCGCTAGACTTGCTTGTCAAGTGTAGTCATAGTTTATGTTCTTGTATTGAGTAGGAAAATTGAAAACAACGATTAGCGTTTTGACGCGATGCTAATTTTCGCGCTCGATCAATGTACCAACTAATAGCATAGTCACAGAACTCTTAGTTTTATAATATGACCCAAACATGCAAATACTTAGACTTAGGCTTGCAAAATAACCTTTAAGTGTCCCCGCAAAAGGCAAAAACACCTCACATTGGACCAAATAAACACGTGTTAACTTACCACATAATCATGGTCCTCTTGATTTAACTATATGGCCCAAAGTTTCAAATAATTGTACTTAGTCTTGAAAACATGTCGTTGAAGGGCGAAACTACTAAACAGGTCCCAAATGGCCATGTATGAGACATGAATGCCTCGCAAGGGACCAAAGTAAGACATAGCAATGGAATACATAGTCAAGGGACTCCCGATTTGAGAATATGATCCATAGTTGTAAATATTTAGACTTAGCCTTCATAAAATGTCGTTGAAGGGGAAAATTCAAAATAGTCACAAATGACCTCGCAAGAAGCACAAACACCTCGCATGGGGAAAACGTAATATGTACTAACTAACCATATTATCATGTAACTCTTTGTTTGATAATATGGCCCATAGTTGCAGACAGTTGGACTTAGGATTGAAAATATGTTGTTTAAGGGCAAAAATGCAAAATACCCCCCAAACGGGCCTACAATACGCATGATCACCTAAAACGGGACCAATGTAAAACGTACCAACTGGCCACATAGTCTTGGAACCATCGATTTGATAATATGACCCAGACTTGTAGGTAGTTGGACTTAGTCTTAAAAATGTGTCTTCGAAGGGAGAAAATGCAAAACATCCCCGAAACGGCATCGCAATAGGCACAAACACCTCGTACGGTACCAACATAACACATAGCAACTCATCGCATTGTCATGAGACTCCTTGTTTGATAATATGACCCAAACATGGAAATAGTTATACTTACGCTTGAAAACATGTTGTTGAAGGGAAAAAAAATGCAAAACAGTCCCCAAATGGCTCACAAGAGGCACAAGCACCTCGCACAGGACTAAAGTAACACGTAGGAACTAAGCACATAGTCACCGGACTCTATGTTTGAGAATAAGACCCAAACATGAAATAGTTATATTTAGTCATGAAAACATGCCATTAAAGGGCCAAAATGCAAAACAACCCCCAAACGGCCCTACAAGAGACACGAAGACTTCGCAAGGGACCAAAGTAACATGTAGCAACTGACTTCTTAGTCAATGGACTCCTGGTTTGAAAATATGATCCAAACTTGCAAATTGTTAGACTTGAGCTTGAAAATATGTCGTTAAAGGGCAAAAATGCAAAACAGATGCAAATGATCACATAAGAAGCACATACACCTCACACGGGACAAATGTAACACTTAGTAACTAATCGCATAGTGATGAGACTCTTGATTTGAGAATATGAGCCAAACTGGAAAATAGTTAGACTTAGGCTTGAAAACATGTCGTTGAAGGGAAAAAAGGCAAAACAACCCCCAAACAGCCTTCTAAGAGGCACGAACACCTCGTACGGGACCATCATAACACATAGCATTTGACTGCATAGTCATGGGACTCCAGATTTGAGAATATGACTCAAACTTTCAATTAGTCTTGAAAACATGCCATTAGAGGGTGAAAATTCAAAACAACCACAAATAGCCTCCCAAGAAGCACGAACACCTCGCATGGTACCAATGTAAGATGTAGCAGTTGAATACTTAGTCACAAGGCTCTTGATTTGGGAGAATGACCCAAGATTGAAAATATATAGGCTTAGTCCTGAAAACATGTCGTTGAAGGGAATAAATGTAATTCACGCCCCAAGCATCCCCATAAGAGGTACGGACACCCCATATCGGACTAATGTAATATGAATAAACTGATCGCGTAGTCACGGGACTCCTCATCTGAGAATATTATTCAAACCTACAAAAAGATAGACTTAGGCTTGAAAACACGCCATTGAAGGGTGAAAATACAAAGCAATCGCAAACGGACCCACAAGAAGTATGAACACCTTTCACAGGACCATCCTAACACATAGCAATCGGCGACGTAATAACGAAACTACCGATTTGATAATATGACCTAAGCTTGAAAACAGTGAGACTTAGGCTTAAAAACATGTCATTAAAGGGCAAAAAATTAAGGCAACCCTCAAATGGCCCTACAAGAGGAAAAGACACATCGTAGGGGACCAACATCACGCATATCAACTGACCGCATAGTCACGAGACTACCAATTTGAGAATTTGACCAAATCTTAGAAATAGTTAAACCTAGGCTTGAAAACATGCCGTTGAAGGGTGAAAATGAAAAACAACCCCCAAATGACCTTGCATGATGTACAAACACCTCGTACGGGGATAACGTAACATGAAGTGACTAACCGCGTAGTAACATGACATTAAATTTTATAATATGACCAAAATTTGCAAATGGATAGACTTAGGCATGAAAACATGTCGTCGAAGGGTGAAAATGCAAGACAAACCCCAAAATGGCTTCGAAAGATGTATGAACACCTTGCATGGGACCAACGTAACACGTAGAAAATGACCATGTAGTGATGGGACTCCCAGTCTGAGAATATGACCTCAACTTTTAAATAGTTAGGCTTAGGCACAAAACCAATGCGTTAAAGGGAAAAAATACAAAACAGCCTGGCAAGAGGAACGAACAATTTAAACGGAACCAACATAACACGTACCAACCGATTGCATAGTCACAGGTCTCTCGGTTTTATAGTATGACCCAAACTTGCAAATAGTTAGACTTAGGCTTGAAAATATGTCGTTAAAACACAAAAATGCAAAATAACCCCAAATGTCTCCAAAAAAGGAACAAACACCTCGCATGGGACAATTAACCACATAACCACGGAACTCTCAGTTTAATAATATGACCCAAACTTGCAAATAGTTAGACTTAGGCTTGAAAACATGCCATTGAAGGGAGAAAATGCAAAATAGCCCCCAAATGGCCACGCAAGAGACACGAACACCTCGCAAGGGATCAATGTAATAAGTAACAATTGACCACATAGTCACGGGACTCTGGGTTTGAGAATATGATCCAAACTTGAAAATAGTTAGACTTGGGTTTAAAAATATGTCGTTGAAGGGAAAGAAGCAAAATAGTCGCAAACGACCCCGCAAGATGCACACACACCTTGCATAGAAAAAACGTAGCACGTAGCAACTAATCACATAGTCATGTTACTATGGATTTGAGAATAAGACCCAAACATGAAAATAGTTAAACTTAGGCTTGATAACATGCCATTAAAGGGCAAAAATGCAAAATATCCCACAAATAGTTCCGCAAGAGACAAAAAGACATCACGTGGAACAAAGTATCATCTAGCAAATGACAGCGTAGATACAGACCCCCAGTTTGAGAAAATGACCAAACTTATAAATGGTTAGACTCAAGCGTAAAAACATACCATTGAAGGGAAAAATGCTAAGCATCGCCCAAATGGCACCGTAAGTGCCAAGAAAACCTCGCATGGGACCAACGTAACACGTAGGCACTAACCACATAGTCATGGGACTCTTATTTTAATAATATGACCCAAACATTCAAATAGTTAGACTTTGGCTCGAAAACATTACATTAAAGAGAGAAGATGCAAAACAACTTCCAAGCAGCGCCGCTATAGGAACTTACTTCTTAAACAGGACCAATGTAACATGTATCGACTGACCGTGTATTAATAGGACTTTTGGTTCGATAATATGTCCTACTAGTGGAAGCATTACAAGAATCAAAGTCTAAACCACAAGTTTCATTTTTGACTTGAACGGTTCCTAGAAATTTTGTCTAATTTAGCGGACCTATATTCCAAATCAATTTTGACCTTACTAGAGTCTCTCAATTTTTCTTCTAACTCTAAAATCCTAGACTCTAACAAAATTTTCCTCTCTTCAAATAAAAATAGCTTATTTTTCATGGACTCCATCAAACCTCTAAGGCTATCTCTCTTGCCTTCTACATATTTAAGCTTCTCTCGAAGATATCTCTCTCGTGTCCTAAGGCCTTCCACTAAAGAACTCTCATCAATGACCTCGACACGCTCCCTTAAACCAGCTTCTAACTTCAAATTAGAACTTTTTAATTTAATAAATTCTTCATATAATTCTCTAAATGCAATTTGAAGTTCACTCTCATCAACCTCTTCATCCCTTTCACTCTCTTTCTCTTCTCCATTCTCACAACCATCATCTTTTTGGGATTCACAAATAAAGGCCTCAGAAGAGTCATGTAAATGTATATCTTCAAGAGAAGATTCATTATCGGTGCTCACATGAATTGCCATAAACACAGTAAACTTGCACTCAATGGGGGATTAGGGTCCCTCTTCCTTATTACTATAATCACTGAGGGTGGAATTGTATGAAATTGGTTCTTTGTCGTCCCTCCTTAGTTTAGTGGGTCACTCTCTCTACCTATGGACATAACCCTCACAACCATAACATCTATTTGACTCGTCCCTATATAGTTTTTCATTATAAGTTTTAGGAATCTTTTCAGCCTTATCATGCTTAGATGTTTCATATTTCTTATAATCATTTTTAAGCTTATCTTTGTTAAATTTAAGAAATTTTTGAAACTTCCTAGCAAACATAGCCATATCCTCCGAGTCACTATCACTCTCATCATCCAGAACTTATTTTTCCACCTTTTGGGCTTTCAAAGCGATGCCCTTCTTTATTTTCTTTTCATTTTTGGAGGGAAACATATCAAGTTCATAGGTGTGCAAATCACCTACTAACTCCTCAAGTTTGGTAGAGTGCTAGGTAGGTAAAGAATTTAAAATGATCACTTTAGTGATAAATCTATCAGGTAGAGACCTTAAATTTTTCTTTACTACACGCTCTTCAGGTATTTTCTTTCCCAAATTAAATGATGAATTAACTATATCTGAGAATCTAGCATAAAATTCATCAAATGTTTCATTTTCAAGCATTTTGATGGTTTCAAATTGAGTGGTGAGGTTTTGGAGTTTTGAATCCTTAATGACAGTAGTTCCCTCGTGAGAGAGTTGTAATATATCCCATATTACAACTCACCAATATAACCGCACTAAACAAAGAATTTAATCCTCGGGAATTAAAATTGGCTAATTTTAGTTCGTTCTCACTCCAATGCTCAACGGGTTTGGGGACACGCTCATTTTCTACCAAACATGTAGCTGGGGACAACTCGGTAACGACAGACAACCAAACCCTCTCATCTATGGTCTTAAGTGTCGATCTCATATGCGCTTTCCAATACGCATAATTGGAACCATAAAAAACATGAAATTTTCAAAACGGGGAAAATTCCATTTTAACCAAAAATTCTCAAAGGATCTTAACGCAATAAATTAGCGCTCTAGCTCTGATACCAATTTGAGAATGTAGGAAACCCCCAAATAATTAAAATTTCTTTTAAAATATTAATTTCCTTAAATGCGGAATAAGATGGTTCAAATTTAAAACTTCAATGAACTTCAAATTTTAATTTCTTTCAAATTAAAATGAAATTAATCTGGAAGTGAAATTAAATTACTCTAATATAAATTTTCACTTAAAAAATTAATTTAACCCAAGTCCTAAAATTTACCTGACAATGATTAATTCATTTTTCTATTTAGGCCAAACCAAATTTTATAAAATTAAAATTAGTCGAATAGAATTTAATTAATTAAACATTACCCAAACAATTTTTTTGCATCAAATTACACTAGTGTGAGATTTAAACCAATTTTATCTTGAATTTTCCTAAGCATGCGTTCTAAGTGATTTTTACAATATAAAAAATAAATCAGTCACAATACGCCATGATGTACGAGGAAAACCCAAATGGGAAAAACCTCGGACGACCCCTAGACTTAAGTTTACTAATTATGGTTTTACAATTACAAGACAAATGACTTGTTTCCAAGACTCGACTTCGTCCAAGCCTTGACGCGTCTTCTTGTAAATACCTCCGCCTAGTTGACCACCCCGGACTCCATGAGAATCTTGTAATCCACCAATAAGGCTTTTGGTCTCCGTCAACCCGCACCCGAAGCCTTTCTTCAAGTGGAAATGCCGCAGCAAGCAACTACTCTCCTTTGTGGGTAGAGAATAAAACCCAAATTTCTCCTTGTTGTGGTAGAGATTAACCAATGGTACCAAACACAAACTCTTAGAAAGATATATATATATATATATATATATGTGTGTGTGTGTGTGTGTGTGTGTGTGTGGATACTTGGATTAAAACAAAATAATGGGTGTAAACATTGTGTTTTTATGAGAATAAATGATTTTGGAATAAACATAAAAAGGAACTTTTTTTCTCAAGTATGTTTCTCTCTTTTTTCTCTTGGAAGGAATGAAAGTTCTCCTGAAAAAATGAGCTTCCCGCACTTAGTTAAACAGGAAAAAGTAGTGGGAAAACAAGTGGGCAAGTGGCAAGTTTTACAAAAAAAATTCGGAATACTACAAACTCGTTCGAACGACTTTACTAACGATAAGTTAGGGATTAAAAAAATAAAGTCATTTGCAAACTAGTTCGAATTCTCGTTTGAACAGAAATCTCGTTCGAACAACAATCTCGTTTGAATGACAATCTCGTTTGAACGACACTTCAGACGAAAATTCACAAAATGTCATTTTTCATTTTTAAGCCCAAAACTTTAATGCAAAGTTCTAAAATATTTTTTGAAAATAAAAGGTCATTTTAGACTAAAATAACACCCATAAAAATATTCCAACTCTCCTACATATATAAAAGTGCATTCATACCTTTTGGAGACATTGGAATCGAAATGTTGTAGACGTATAAACATGGCACTAAACTCGGCAATGATGAATCTTTAAATTCTGGGCCGCTACGTCTTCAACACAAACTCGTCATAGGCTTGGATGGATACAACTTGACACTCTATCCTATGACTCAAAACGTTTTGTCCAGAATTAAGCCAATACTACAAATTGACTCGATTGGAAATTTGTCCTTACAAACAACATGTTTTTTAGCTTAACTCTAACTATTTGAAAGTTTGGGTCATATTCCCAAATTGGTGGTCCCATGACTACACAATTAGTTATTACATGTTATGTTTATCCCATTCGAGGTTTTCATGCCTCTTATAGTTCCGTTTGGATGTTGCTTAGCATTTTTGCCCTTCAACGGCTTACTTTCAATCCTAAGTATAACCATTTACAATTTTGGGTGTTTTTCTCATACCAGGAGTCCCGTGACTACGTTGTAAATCGCTACGTGATACTTTGTCCTATGTGAGGTGCTTTTCTCTCTTATTGAGTTGTTTAGGGGTTGTTTGTGTTTTTTCCCTTCAATGGCATGTTTTCAAGACTAAGTCCAACTATTTTGAAGTTTGGGTCATATTGTCAAATCTAGAGATATACAACTACGCTAGTAGTTTCTATGTGTTACGTTCGTCTCGGTTACGTGTCTATGCCTTTTGTGGGGCTATTTGCAATTGTTTTGCATTTTTTCCCTTCAATGACATATTTTCAAGACGAAGTCTAACTATTTTCAAGTTTGGATCATATCCTAAAATCCGGAGTCACGTGACTGTGCGGTCCATTGCTACATGTTATTTTGGTCCCTTGCGAGGTGTACGTGTCTCTTACGGGACCGTTTGGGGGCTGTTTTGCATTTTTGCCCTCCAACGGAATGTTTTCATGCGTAAGTATAACTATTTTCATGATTGGGTATTATTCTAAAACCCAGTCCCATGATTATGCGATTACTTGCTACGTGTTAATTTGGTCCCGTGCGAGGTGTTTGCCCTATTTGTGAGGCCTTTTGGGGGTTACTTTACATTTTCTCCCTTAACATCATGTTTTCAAGCCTAATTCTAACTATTTGCATGTTTGGGTCACATTATAAAATCGAGAGTCCCTTAATTATGAGATCAGTTGGTAAAGATTATTTAGGTCCCGTTCGAGGTGTCCATGCCTCTTGCGAGGCAGTTTTTCTTTTTTGTCTTTCAACGCATTATTTTCGAGCCTAAGTCTATCTAGTTAATACTTTGGGTGAGTTCCTAGACCACGAGTCCCATGACTAAGAGGAATTTGGTACGTGTTACATTGGTCCCATGCGAGGTGTTCGCGACTCTTGCGGGGCTATTTCAAGGGATCTCTTGAATTTTCTCCCTTCAACGGCATATTTTGAAGCCTAAATCTAATTATTTGTAAGGTTGGGTCATATTATCAACCGAGAGTCCCATGACTAGGTGATTAGTTTCTACGTGTTATTTTGGTCCCGTGTGAGTTATTCGTGCCTCTTGCGGGGTTATTTTGGGGATACTTTGCATTTCCACCTTTCAACGGCATGTTTTCAAACCTAAGTCCAACTATTTGAAAGTTTGGGTCATATTATCAAATTAGGTGTGTCGTGAGTACTCGGTCAGTTTCTATGCAATATACTGGTCTCATGCAAGGTGTTTTAGCCTCTTATGGGGCCTTTTGGGGGTATTTTGCATTTTTCCCTTCAACGGCAAGTTTTCAAGATTAAGACTAACTATTTTCATGTTTTAGGTCATATTCTCGAACCTTGAGTCTCGTGACTATGTGGTCGATTGTTATGTGTTACGGTGCTCCCGTGCAAATTGTTTGTGCCTCTTGTGGGGATATTTTGCATTTTTGCCCTTTAACCGCATGTTTTCAAGCCTAAGTCTAATTGTTTACATGTTTGGGTTATATTCTCAAATTGAGATTCTCGTGGCTATGTGATTAGTTGCTACTTGTTAGTTTGGCCCTGTGCGAGGTGTTTATGTCTCTTGCGGGGCCGTTTGCGAATGTTTTGTATTTTCACAATTCAACGACATGTTTTTAAGCCTAAGTATAACTATTTGCAAGTTTGTCTCATATTCTCAAATCAAGACTCCCGTGACTATGCTGTTAGTTTCTACGTGTTACTTTGGCCCCGTGCGAGGTGTCTATGCCTCTTGTGGGGCCATTTAGTTTTTTTTTTGCATTTTCTCCCTTCAAGAACATGTTTTCAAAGCCGAAGTCTAAGAATTTACATGTTATTTTCAATTTGGGAGTCCCATGACTATGTGGTCAGTTGCTACGTCCTACATTGGTCCCATATAAGGAGTTCGTGTCTCTTGCAGGGTCGTTTAGAGGTTATTTTGTATTTTCTCCCTTCAACGGCATGCTTTCAAGTGTAAGTATAATTATTTGCATGTTTGGGTCATATTCTCAATTCGGGAGTCTCATGACTATGTGGTTAGTTAATACATGTTACGTTGTCCCATACGAGGTGCTTCGGCCTGTTTTGAGTCCGTTTGGGGTTGTTTGGCTTTCTCTCCCTTCAATGACTTATTTTCGAGCATATGTCTCACTATTAGAAAGTTTAGGCCATATTATCAAATCGGGAGTCCCATGACTAAACAGTCAGTTTTTACGTGTTACGTTGGTCCCATGCGAGGTGTTCATGCCTCCTACGATGCCGTTTGGGTGTTGCTTTGCATTGTTTCCCTTTAACGACATGTTTTTAAGCCTAAGTTTCACCATTTACAAGTTTGGGTCATTTTCTCAAACCGAGAGTTTCATGAAAATGCTATTAGCTGCTACGTGATGCTTTATCCCATGCGAGGTGTTCTTGTCTCTTGTGGGGCTTTTTAGGGGATATTTTGCATTTTCTCCCTTCAACGACATGTTTCAAGCCTAAGTCTAACTATTTTCAAGTTCGGGGCAAATTTTCGAATCGAGAAATACGTGACTACACGATTAGTTGCTACATACTATGTTTATCTCGTGCGAGGTGTATGTGCCTCTTGTGGGGCCGTCTGCGAATGTTTTTCATTTTTGTGCTTCAACGACATATTTTCAAACCCAAGTCTATCTTTTTGTAAGTTTGGATCATATTTTATAACTGGGAGTTTTGTGACTATGCGGTCAGTTGCTACGTGTTACTTTGGTTCCTTGTGACGTGTTCATGCCTCTTGTGACGTGTTCGCGATTGAGGGGTCATAACAAATTTTAAAAGTAAAAACATAGAAAAATCAAGTTATAGTAGTAGTAGTTATCGACTTTACCGATAATAATATTAGTTCATGCTTCAATATGCAATTGAGCAGAGATTACAAATTTAAATCAATAAAAATGTGAAAAAATAGCTACTTTCTAATATAACTTTATGTAACAATAGTAATATTTGTAAAATGTTAGGCATACATATATAAATAGAGACAAATAACATGAATCTTAGGCATAAATTGACATAAATTTTTATTTTCATGTTCATTCTGATGTTCATATAGTGAGAGAGTAGGATCTAGAATATGATTTTTCTCTTCGATGTAATTTTCATTTGTGTGAAAGATTAATATAGTAATGAAACATTATAATTCTGATCACTGAAGTTGAGGCACTATATAAAACTGAAGTGTTAAAAGTCATAATAAGAAACAAAAATCAATCGCATTAAGAAGACTGAAATTAGTCATTGCCAAGTTTGATTGCTCATGTCAAAAAAACATTAGATGCCATAAATCATTTACCTAAAAACATTGTAATGTGCAACAATAAACTACCATGAGGAAGGAAATAAATTTGAAACTGAAAGTATTAGTAGAAGGTATAAGATGTGGAGGACGATTGCACTGGTGAAATATAATCTAAAGTATCATCTTTTTCCTTTGGTCAACATTCCTACAAATAATGGAAAATATATGTTATGAGAATATGATAATTGCAAAGTAAAATTTTCAATTGAAGTATAAAAGATAATGAATTGAAATTACCTGCCCGAACGCATCCTTTTATCGATACGCTCGGATTCAATGTCATTGGAAGGATCTATTTTATTTGATGTAGTAGAGAGTGGAGATGAATGGTGAAATGCAACAATGTTGATGTCATTGTATGTGATAATGCTAGGGTCATGATTGGGAATGTTTGGCATTTTTTCCTATTATGTAAAATAGATAGGATTAAATGTTAAAAAAAATTATTACATATAATTGAATGACTATGAGTAAAATACCTTGTGAATGGATGTATTACTATTTGAAATATCTTCGATAAATGTGTCTTCTAAAATTCTTGATACGGTAAAGTTTTCATAATCACGGACTTAGTTGTAGTTATTGAGCTTGAGGAGGAATTTTTGTGAGGTACCGATGATCCTTGTGATTGCAAGTGGTATTGGATCATTGGTGACCTGGATAAAATAATAATAAGTATGTGTGAAAAGATATTGTAAAATGAATATTGTGGGAGAATATTATCAATTATTAAAAAAGCATGCGGTAATGTCACGATTTATATTTACAAGCTCATAACATTGGACTTTGATTAAAATTTCAGCTTCTTTGTTGAAAAGGACAAAAGTGGTTGAAGTAGTTTCATCCATGACGTTGATTTGCACTTTGTACCTATATATGGAGGATTGAATTATGTAAAATAATGTTTGATGAATAGGGAAAAAAATAACTTGTAAGAATATATTGCCTAGGATATGGAATGATAATGTCATTGTTACGTGATTCACAGAAGAAGGAAGTGATATTACGTTTGAGTTTCTTGTTGTAATGGTTGCATGCTGGATAATACCACCCAATATGTTCATCTACATCTGTGATTGTTGCATGGCAAATGACGTATAAAACCTGTAAAACATATTATATTAAGAGATAATGAAGGAGCATTATTAATTATATAATTATAGTAGAATACCTCATTTTGTGAGTCGGGATGAAGGGCCAAGATGTGTTCAATGGATTTACAATACCCTTCCATTTGAAGATGTGAAATGTTGGAACTTATCAAATCAGTTTCAAGGAATAAAGATCGATTTTCATTATGCAGCCTGTATGAATGTAATAGAATTTGGTGAAATTAAGGTGAAATTTAAGATTAATGAAATAAGAAGATAGTTATTGATAATTTAAATAAATTTATAGATGTTCACTTTCTGGTATTAATATAAATCCATATAAAGGAATCTTATATTTTATTAAAGATGAATTAAAGAATATCGTCATTCCATTTATGTGGCATGAACTAACAATAATTTAATCATGTTCAAGTTCTAATGAGCATATTTTAGATATGAGATAAATGATATATATTGGTATTGTAACTAAATTGCGATGAAGTAAACAATACTTGGACATACAATCTTTAATTGCTTCAACATCCATATTTATATAAACCTTGGATGCGTTTGATGCTGACAGCGAAAAATTCCCTACGAAATAAAAGTGATATGCTTGTAAAATTGATATATTTAGAATCAAGAGTAGTGATATATAGAATTACATAAAAAAAATATAGTTGAAGTACCTATAAATTGTTTGACTGTAGTTGAGGTTACGGCTACAATCAAATGATATTTGAATTTCTTACATATATCTTCAGTTATTAGCGCATTTTCTTCGGCCCACGGAGTAACGAAAATGGTCTGCCCACTATATAATAAGGTATGGAGTTAATGAATTATGCTTATTATATATTGGAATTGATTAAATTGAATATTTTTAAAGTAAGAAAATTCTACCTTCGAGTTTCAAGCTTTAAAACCCTTTTTTTAACTATAGTGCCCCTAGAAGGCTTATCCTCAGTTGGTGATATTGATTTCAAATGTCCCAACACATCTGAACATATAATTAGTGATTAGATATAAAATAAATGCAACATATATTGTTAAATGAATAACGAGTAATGAAGATAATACACCTGTGAGGTATGTGTCATTGCCCAATTTGGATGCCAAATCATCAAATTCCAGAAATTGGAAGTGATATGTCGGAATTAGAAGATTAGCATCTTCAGAATGTATAAACCTTTAAGATGGAATGAATTCAATCATTAGATTGTGGGATGAGACCGTGTAGCTATGCTTAGTCTCCATAACTCTAAAATTAGTTATTATGAAGACTTGTCCAAGCTCAACTAAATTGCCTAATTTACAAAGTAAGTATCTTCGCATTACTGCATGTATCGAGTCACTATGTGAAGGAAAAAATGATATAATTAAATGGAAAATATTAATTAAGAAAATGTTATTTGGAACAATATAAAAGTAAATAAATTTATGCGATATAAATTATATAGCTGCTCATCAACTAAGAGAAAGTCATGTGATAGTTTTTGCCTATCACCATTTTGAGCCTAAGATTCCCATTTTGATTCCCATTTTCGTACAATAGGTACAAAGATGGTCAAATCATCTCTACCTAAAGAAAGATCTTCAAGTATTGTAACTTGTTTCATGTTTCCTAAAAGTTTTATGAAGAAAAAATTATTTGTAAATGAAATAAGGGAGCAGAATCATAAGTAAAAGGATTGATAGTAGTAATTATATACCGCAATAAGAAAATATACCTATAGATATAGATGAAATAACCTCATCGTACACAACATTTTTTATGTAATGGCTATCAATTTATTCTTCATTATTTATGAATAGTTTTAGATCGATGCTTGAAGTTACTCTAGATATAGCTACGTATAGCTGACCGTGAATGAAAACAGGAATCGGTAAGTATATGTAAACTTGATCGAGAGTTTTTCCTTGGATTTTTTTTACTGTTGTAGAGAAAGAAAGACAAACTGAATATTGACGTCTTCTTAGAATAATGGCCACTTTGAGTCCATTACAGACATTATTATTCGTGGAATGAAAACTTGTGTGCATATATTCGAGCTTGTGATAATTATAGCCTCAATGACCAATGAAGATAAATGTGTAATGATCAATCTTTTCCCATTACAAAGGCCGGAACTTTGGTTTATGTTTCTCATTAGCATAATAGGTGAACCTATCGTTAGGTCCAATCTATGACCTGGGACTCCAGTAAAATTCAAGGTGTTTAAAAATTCAACAGGGAAAAGCACATCTTGGTCACGTGTGTCCCCAATAGCCTTAGATAGTGAGCCTGAGCTGAAATATGTTGTAGTATCTCTAGGAATGACATTAAGTACATAAGCATTGATGTTGTCAACCATATGGTTTGTAGGAGTAAGAATAGCTCGACCCTTGATGTAATCTGGATAACTATACCCATTGGCTAAATCGGGGTAAGCACTTGAAACAATATCGGCAATTGGGCTATCCGAATGGGGAATAAGGTTAGCATTAGGTATTTTTACTCACGATGGGTATTCTTCATCTTCGAATGATTCTGTTTGCAATTTCCCATCACCTAATTCTAGGACCCAATCTCTTAAATAAGTCAAATATTGTATCCACATGTTTTTTAATAAGTTGAATACATAGCATAAACTCCAAAGATTTTATTTGTTAATTGATGCATTTACAATATCTTCTTTTCTTCCATGTGAACAACAGGTAGGGTTGACAAAATTCTCCACCAAGAAGAACTCTAATCCCACCAAAAACTCGTTCAGAAGTTTTGTCGTTATCGAATCGCATTATGTATCTTAATGTTCTATCAATCGCTGCAAAACAATTACGATGGTCCATAGGATCCTCATCCCAAATAATTAATCTTGTTTTCCTAATGAGCTCTGCAAGATGATTCCGTGGATGAATATCGCTTGTTGACTCTGCGTGAATATCAATAGGCATCTTAAATCTTGAATGTGTGGTACTTCCACCGGGTAGCAATAACGATCCAATTCCAGATGATGCAACTTCCAGAACCACTTTTCCCTCTGAGCTCAATTGTGCAAGAATTGTTTTGTACAAAAAAGTTTTCCCCGTACCACCTACCCCATTTACAAAGTAAAATCCTCCTTTGGTTTCGTAGACGGATTGTATAACATGATTATAGACATCCAATTGCTCATCATTCAATGTGTATAATATTTTAGCATGGTCCCATGCGAAAGAATCCGCATCATACGAAAGTTCCTCTCTTAAGAGCCTATTATCCTTTTCTCTAATAGGTGTAGAATCCGGTTGTGGCATTGGTGAGAAATATTTTAAGCATTTCCCATTTATGTTCAAAATCTGTTCAATTTCATGAAGAGCATAATTCTTCATTTTATTTTCACTAAGAATAAGATCAGGGAGGCCTAAGATTTTTCAATGATGATGAACATAATCTTCTAATAGAACCTCTCAATTATTGCCCCAAAGCCTTTTCAGATCAGCAACTTCACAAAAAATAAGCATTACAATGAATAGGTCATGCAATTGATTACCAGTAACCCATTGTGAAGCTTGTTCTAGAGCGTCATGCCATTCTTTATCATATTCTAAAAGACCAATAGCATAGCATGAGGCTTTGCATGTCGGATAAACAATTCCATTCACCCTCTTTACCTCATCGTAATTTCTTGCTCCGCGAACAACGTTGAGGAGTATACGAAGGTAAAATCTTCCACCAGAGGCTGGATGAGCATAAACTTTACGACCTAGGCACGTGCCAAAATTTTTCCTTTTAAACCATTTAGATGGAAATTAGGCATACTTTAACTCCCTCGCATTATCGTGGATACAATTTGTTTGCATCCATTGTGTAAACATAGTCTTCTCAATATCTACCCTTTTAATGACAGTATCCAGATTGCAGAATCTTTAAAAGTGACAACCTGCTCATCCCGCAAATGGAATGTCAAATGCTCAATGCCAATGCTTAGATATTGTATATGAAATTGATAAATTCTCCATCAAGCTTCACATGCAGATAAGTAACGACAATCAAGGAATGTTTTAATTTCATCAACCTCTATCGTTTAGTCAATACAATTATCACTATTTTGGGCAATTGATTTTGTCAACTCAATTATGATTCTGTCAGGTCCTTTATATATGTACTTGAAAAGGTACTTGATCGCCCTTTATTTATTACACCATTCAACATTAATGTGAGCTTGGTATTTGATGACCAAGTCAATATTATGCGAAACTACGAATCTATTATCAAGTTTGATTCCCATGTTCTCTGCAAATATCCCATCATCTCTATGTCTATAAATTAGAAATCTATTTTCATCAAATTTAGTCATGCTTGTGAATTTTTTGGGAATTTGTTTTAGAAAGATTCGTTTTCCATACAAGGCAAACGGGGATTTACGTAATCTCATGGTCCATGCATCATGAATTGTGAAACTGATGCGTATCCAACTGGATCGCTATTACAATCAGGTAGCTCAGTAGAAATCATCTTATCAATATCATCTGATGTGGGTTGTTTTTCTTCTTCATGTAGGAATATAAGTATGTGGGCATGTGGCAATCCTCTTTTCTGGAATTCAATTGTGTAGATAGCTGTGATAAAAATAATATGTTATTATAGTTACATATATAGTTTGATTTTTAACTAAGGATCATTACTTATTAAATATATAATATGTACCTGTCGTTACTTTGCCAAAGTGTTTTCCTTAGACTAAATCCTTCATTAGAGCATCAAGTTTAATTATAAAAACTTTTGTGATAATATATGGTCTATCCTCAGGATTCTGTCCAGGAATGAGTTCAAGAAACTTTGTGATTTCAGGCCATTTAGGATTTGTTGTGAATGTGATGAACGGATCAGCATTACCAAACAATCTATAATTAGCCATAGCATCTTGGAAATTTTGAGCCATATAACGTGGACCTCCAGTGAAACTTAACGAAAGGACAATATGTTTCCCTACAGATGACGGCATCAAATCTCCTTGAACAACAACATCTTTCAAGACTTCATAAAGCTCAGTCCTTAATCGTGTTTGGTTTGTTCTAACCCATCGTAGCCTTTCTTGTTCGATGCATGTATATGCATCAATAACATATTATTGGAAAAGTCTTCCTGAGCGCAAAATGGTGTGAGCTTAATTTGTCCTTTGATGCAAAAGGTATCCATAATATTCCCTCATAGTTACGCAATTCCATTTACCCTTATGTTTCCCATTATTGTTTTTGTAAGTTAAACCTAATTGATAACCGTATTCTCCATATGGGAATAACAATTGTATTTCATATCCATAAAGGATTGATGAAGATATCTAATTCTTTGCAACCCATTTGACTTATGATCAACAATAATATCTCTCATAAAATTTTGCTCAGTAAAGTCCCCAACAATAAGTGTTGCTATTTCAGAAGTTGTAGTCAGATTGTAAATAGATGGGTCTTTGCAACGATTTCTAATCAACCTTATTCTCACAGGCATGACATTTGAATGTTGAAAACGATCTCGTGCCATTCGAAACACTTTTGAAATCTCATTGTGATCATCAAGAATTGAGTAATTTAGAAATTACTTCTGTATCCAATTTTGTTGTTCGCCTATCTCCTCCTAATGATTTCATTCGACTGACCAACTCATTATGTGTCATAAATATATAATTGCGCAAACTTAGGTCTTTCACCTACAACTGGAAGAAATGAACTAAGAAAATGATAGTCTTCCCCTCTTATGTGATAGATATATGGACCAATACCATTATTTATTTTATGATCAACTTTATCTCCAATAGAGGTAAAGGCGAACATTGAATTGTATTCTCTAATGTTATCCTTGAATTTAGATGAACCCCCATAATTTTCCAAATTTAGCATTTCATTCAAAATATTTGGTGCTGCATTAATAATGGGTAGGATGATCTTTCCTTCTTGGCACCATAATGAGAATTTAGCAGATGTCGGATTACGGTTCTTATCACTTCTCTCTTCGTACCATAGAATTGCACAAAAATTGTCGCAAATTACGCTTGGACCACTGAAATCCCATGCTGATTTAAACTTCCCTATAAAATCATTATATTGTCAAATTTGTTAAAAAATATTTAAAATAAATCCATAATTTTTTATGAGTTTTTTCAACGATCTCTTACTAATACCATACTTACTTTTCAGCATTCTATTCAAATAAGGATTACTTCGATTCGAACGCTTAGTTCGTGTTGTATCCCCTATAGTCCCTAGATACATATAATAGTCATTAATTATATTAACAAAATAAAAAATATTTTTTCCTCATATAGAAATGTGTTACTATTATGTATAGTTAATAAATGACTAACCTGATACATTTACATCAAGTTGGGATTCCAAAGCATGGTCTACAAAGGTAATGTTATATCTACAATAGTTACCGAGCTGATTAGTCACATTTCATGAGTCATTAGCAATTGTTGTTGTTATGACATCTCCATTTTCTAGTACTTTTGTTCAAGACGTAATTGTCTTCCGTTTCTTTGGGGGAGCACTACCTCGGTCCCTTAGATTGTTTGGATTACAACTAAGATGCCTAATGGAAAACATGTTTTGAACTGACGAATGAATATTATACGATATATTACTTAAAGCAATAGTTGGCATTGGCGTATGACACACGTTACTGGATTGCTTATAAACCATATTCAACGTACGACGGGATCTAGCACTACGAGATTGGTATTTGGGATCCATCTAATTTTAATGAAAATAATAGTTATGTTTCATTAATTGAAAAATATAATGAATTCATGAAATATATATAACATGGCATAGCAACAACATTTTATATCCTTCATGTAAATACTTAGATAATTTTATTCAGATATCACATGATAAAAAGAGATTATTTCTAGTGTATGCAAATGATAATACTCATTGACAACATCCATCTGGTGGTATGATAAATAAAAAAATCATAATAAAAGAAGATAAAATTTGCATTTTGAAACTGAGGTGGTTTTGGGGTTAGAAGTTTTAAAAAAACATAGTAACTTATAGATTTTAAAAACAACACCAAATTTTTCAAATTAAAAATTTATGGTTAAAATCAAGTTGAACCACAGACTGAAGGCCCATACCAACAAATGAATATATTTTATATAGACCTGAACCACAGATTTAAAGCCATGCTCAATCTTATTATGCACATATTTTATAACAACAAAATAACAATCCCCAACAAATTCATACATAAACAAACAAACAATTTCAAGCAAGAGGCACATGGTAACAAACGGGAGACAACAACAATAACTACTGTATAACTAAGAGATGATATAGACTCCAAAAATGGAACTACAGTGGCCAAAACCATTGTGCTAAGTAACAAAAGCATTATAATGGTAAGACTAGTTGGTGTTGTTCCTTGGTAATTGGTTGGCAATGAGTTTTCTATGGAAACATCTATGGGCATTATGGTCATTACATATTTTGCAATAGGACCAGCCAATATGGTGTATATTGCTACATTTGACCTCAACTTTTTTATAGGCATGTTGAGTGTTACTTGTGATTGAAAAGCCTAGCAATATATCAGGTAAATCACTATGGCAATGGTCACATATGTGATATTGCAGACCATAAACCTAATTAGTAAGACCTTAGAAATATGGCTCTTCTTTCTCACGAAACTATATATTGTAGGGAGCACAACATGTGCACCATAGCAAATTGTGTAAAAACTTAGTAAAGTAGCCCACCCCGAATATACACACACTTTCTTTGTGACAACGTAAAACACACAAATAACGACAATTAAGGAAGAGAGAACTCCTCCACACAATACATATCTTGACATTCTTTATAAAGAAATTTTAATGCGTCATATACGATAAGCATGATTTTGAAACGAACATGAGAATCAAATAAAGCGGGGAAGAATAAAAGGTGAGGGGAAAATTAAAATGAAGTAGTTTCAAGTACTTATGTACTGAATGTTTCTAAATCAATTACATGGGAGCAATAGTCATTAAAGTCCATGTTGTCAATCCACCCAATGATTATTTTTAATTATATTTAAAAAACATAAGAGTCCAAATATATACAAAACGAAAATGTTGCAGAATTGAAAGTTGGCCATTAAATTACTACAAAGCCTATTTGATTCAGCTGCATAAGGCAGTTGATGATGAAGCCAATGTTATCGGCTATTTTGTGTGGCCATTCTCGACAAATTTGAATGGAGATTAGGGTACACTTCAAGGTTTGGCATTGTTTCTGCAAAATATATAGACTAATTTCTTCACAACGTGCATCAAATCTAAAAGTAACGGTCTATTCCTATAAGACATGGCATTCTTTAAAAAAATGCTAATCGAAGATTATCGAAAAACACGAACGAATTTTAACACCAAACCCAACCCAAAATAGTTGAAAACATATTTTCCAAAATCTCTAAGGAATTTTAACAAACAGTAAATGTGCCTAACTTACTAATTCCTATTATATGCCCTATAATCATTTGTTTATTCAAATCCATATATTACATTGATTTATACTTATACTCAATTAAAATTTTGATCAAAATTACATATATAATATCATACTTTCAACTCTATTTTATTTTATACCATTGCAACATTACAAATAATCTTACTTGTATTGATGTTTCTTCAACACAATTGGAGATCCAAAATCTTCTATTGCATCCACTGCTCCAAATGAGCTTGCCTCAACTATCTTTGATATTCTGGACACAGAGTTCGTCTTACAATTCCTTTTTTGTTCAAACATATATATATATTACTCCTAAATGAGTGTACATATTCCATTATGCATGTATTATAGTTGTATGTCATTTATTTTGGGGATATAAGTTATATATTTAATGACAAAACCTGCATTTTCATTTGTAACGATTGAATGTACTTTGAAGAAAAAGGGGCACTCTATATTCTCACAGATTACGTGAATGCGTTGGCACCTGCATTTGTATCGACACAAGTTAATGTAGTTTGTAGATGAAGGGGCTATGGAAGTAATGTCAATGATATGAACATCGATCTCATTATAAATCTAATGTGGAGAGCCAAGTCAGATGATTTCTCACATCCTACGTGGGTGATATCTATCTCGTTATAGATCTGATGTGGAGAGCCAAGGCAGATGATTTCTCACATCCGACGTGGGTATTATGTATGTTCAGGAGAATAAATTATTTATATTGCATTTTATAGTAATAGTATAGATTATATACATGTTAGTTTCACGTGTTCTCACTTGAGGTCCTCACTCCTCAATTATTGTGCACGCCTAACGTATTCTACTTAGCCGTCCTAATTATGCTACCCCACCTAACTAGTTCAAATCCGTTATATACTTACTCCTAGTGCCCACCCGTATTACTCATACAATATGTTTTCTCATGTCAGTTAAATCAATTAAGAATTCACTGAATGGACGTTGTGTTTCAACATTATTAGGTTATTTTAGATATCACTATCTTTATAATCTACGAAGCACATAAAGTAGGATACAAGCATATATATATATATATATATATATATATATAAAGGAGTAGAATTTTGGTTACTATTTCATAAGAGGATAAGCTAAGTAGAGGTTGAGATTAAAACACCAATGCAAGAAATGGAGGGTGGAGATTATTTTGTTCCATTTTCCTCTTTTGTCCATTATTTTTTTTGTTTCCATGCCTTTTGCCTCACTCGAAATTAATTTCTCTCTCCTACTTTAATTCAAAATAAGGGATAAATTGTAACTTGACAAAAAAAAACATCGTTCTTTCTCCTTATAGTATGATTTTGGGATGTCTATCTTTATCTTCTTTTTCTTTTCACCATGAAAAAGGAAGGAGTTCACGATTCTTCATCTCATAATCTTCATCATTCTTCCTCTGAACGGTGAGGTTTGCTTTTTTTCTCTTTGGCCACCATTTATGATGTTGTTTCATGTTGTATTTTAATCTTCGGTCACTATATTAGTTGTTTGCATTTTGTGTGGGAAACTCAATTATTAGCTTTGGAGTTATGAAATGGGGACTAGAGAGAAATTTTCTTATTGGCTACTATTTTTTGGATTTATTTGTGTGTTTATTTGAAAACATTCAAGACGATATACACCATTTTGGTTATTTTTCACAATTCATCGTAACTTTGTTTTTATTTGTTTTACAGGTACACACCATCTTGAAGTATGTTTGAAACACTCAGATTTCATTTGTTTTATAGGTAACACCATCTAAGAACTGTTAATTTTTCTTTGTTTTAAATCTATTTATGTGTACATTTTTTATTTTTTGTTGTTTATTTTATCTTTTGCAGGTGACTTGATTGTAATATGATAAAAAAAATTATTAGGTAAATACTATGCATCTGGATCATTTGATGATATATATCTAAGAAATGAGGTATTTACGGCCTTTATGTCTTTGATTACAGTTTCGAGATGATTTTTGTTTTATTGCTTGGCCAAGGATGTTGATAATCATTCATGTTCAAGATATTTTTAAAGTTTCATAGAGTAATTACATATTATTTGACTAATCATTTTTAAAGTTTCATAGAATAATTACATATTATTTTTAAAGTTACGAATCATTTATGTTCGAGAGATTTTTAAAGTTGAATAGAATACCTCGGGGCCAGAGTCGCTAGGTGATCAAGACTCGATACTGTGTGTAAGCATCCACGCCAGGGAAGAAATCGATCAAAGTGCTACTTAAGATTTGTAAATTCTGTTCATGTATGTATGCCTAACCGTGTTCATGCTTACGTTTTATTCATCAATGTTTGTGATTATAATTCAATGAATAGTGCTAATGAATTTTTTGACACCTATACCATATGTTTTGGCCACAAAATTAATAAATCCTGATGCCATGTCACTAATCTTCTTGGCATCAGTGTTTTTCAACCAATCTGCTCCGTATCATATTAGTGTTTTCATTGTGTGTAGGTTAAAGTGATGCCTGAGAATTTAGTTTTAATTGTTTTTTTTAAGATTTCTCAGCAACCAAACATAAGGGTGGCATTTTCGTTTTGTTGAATTGAAATGCAATTTCATTTTTTCTTTTTGTAGACGTTAATTAACTTGGTTGAATGTGAGCACACCATTTTGTTATATGTTGGTGTTTCTTTTGATTATTGGGAGATGATGGTGTTATTTTACTTAAATTTATAACAACAAAGATGTAGCTTTAGTAGTGAAACTTTAGATATGTTTGCATTTTTTGTCGAAATAATGAATCTCTATGGGAAAAACAAAAAGATTTAGTTTTAGGGATTAATATAATGATGTTAAAAGCCTTTTTTATTCTTGACAGGTTCAACAAATGTTAATTTAGATTTTTTTGTAGTTGGTTTTCGATTTTGAGATGAATAGTTGTTTAAAATGAACAGGAACAAAAAAAGGCGGTGCACTACGTAAATACGGGATTTCCTTACACTGAAACCGAGAGATTTATGGACTTTTTCGAGGGCCTTGCACATTCAGCTGCACATTATGCGCATTCTGGACCTATCATTGACCAGGTAAGTTTAGTTTATAATTTAAATTTTCTTGAATAAAAAGATTTTGACTTCTTAGATGACATTGAAAGCATTTTCTAAAAGTTTGGTTGTGTTGTTGCATTCATAAATTCAAGGCTGGGAGGTCCATCCAACTTATCGATAGTAGCAAGTCAAATCCTTCATTAATGTAATCATTTTCTTTGTGAAATTAAGAAACTTAAGCTTCAGTTGTATGTTTGGAATACTTAATGCCTAAATTTAAGTTTCAATTTTTTTGGGTCGTTTGCAAGTTTTATTTTTTGGGTGGTTTGCGAGTGACAAGTGGGGTGATACCTTTATGTTTAATTGTTTGTCTCGTACTATTGGTTTTGGCGGTGATCGATAATGCTCTCCATATTTCGGGCCATTTAACTACACATTTGTTATGTTTGGGACATTCAAGAGTGACAAGTTATCATTGTTTCTCATTGTACTTTTGTTAATTTTTCTAAGTTTTATTTCTTCTATTTGATTGGAATCTTCAGCATTTATGCTTTTGGATTCGTAAGATTGTAAAATGGAATGGCATTTTTTGGGTTTTGAGTTGCAGGTTTTCATTTCATTTCTCAAAATTCGGTTTGAATCTTGGTCTCTTTAGTTTGCGTTAACAACATACAGCAATGCTGACACCCCTGTTAGTAGATTTATGGGTGATTTATTGTCACATTTTCTAAAGTTTTCTATACATTTAAGATTCTTATCTTAATTGTAACTTTATCTCATTAATTATTATTATGTTGAATTCATGTACAAGCCAAATATGCATATTTTGGGAGCTTGGATTTATTCACATCGTAAATAAATAGTTCCATATGCATCTACCATCTAACTCACTTGAATATTTGTGCTAGGATTAGTTGGTCCTAATTAGAGTTAAAATTTTTGCTTCTGTGGTAATGCGTTCTGAGCAGTGGTAATGCGTTCGGTACAAACCAAATTTTTGCCTCTGTGTTTATTTGGTCCCACCTAGGATAAATGGGTGAGAGTTTAAATTTATGAGGAGAGATAAATGGGCGGGGCTTTGAACTTTAGAAATGGTTTGAGGGGTGAGATTGATGCATGGCAGTAGAGATTGGTTCTGTGCGTGGTATGTAGATTGGGCATGGGGAATAATATTCTGGGTTTTATTTTTTGGAATGGAAGAAATGTAAAGGTAATTTTTTTATTTGGTATTGAAGTATTGTTGTGGTAATTACAGGTGGTGGAGCTGTGGCAGGAGGCTGATGGAGAGATTGTCACATTAAATCGATGATTGAGTTCATCCTATCTTCGAGAGTTGTTGAATGTCCTTCCTTCCAATCTGATTTGATCTCTTGATTGGCATTTGATGTTGTTTCAATGTATGTTTTGATTTGCTGGCCAATGGTAAAAATCAAACGGCTGCAAGGTGGATATTTGAAAAACAATTTAATTAAAGTACAAAGGACCAATCTTGCCTTATCAAATGCATCCTTGAACCAGTGAGGTCTTTCAGTTTTTTCTTCTTTTGGTTGGAAACTGATGGATTAACATCACAAGCTAGATATCCAGTTAGTTCCCCCAAATTTTCTCAGCCATGTTTCTTACACAGCCACTACCCTCACAATGTAGATATCTCTTTCTCTATTTTATATTTTATAAGGTAGCTTTTCGTGTAAGAAAATATACAATGTATAGTAAATTCAAATTGAATAAAATAGAGAAACCAAATAAAATACATAATAGGCATCATTTTAATGTCAAAAACATCAACAATCACTTGCCATGAGAACTGATGAAGGAGCCAAACATCAACGAAATATGTTATTTAATTTTGAAATTTGGTAGACCTATGCAAGGCCTAGATTACTTCTGCACAAGAAGTTTTAGTTATTTATATTGGGTGATGTTTTAGTTACCTGATTATCACTTACTATTCTTCAAGTTTCAATTTTTTATTAGCCTTTAATTTTTCTAATTATGTGCATTTCATGTTCGCGTGATTTTGTGATAAAAATGAATATTGTACGAGCAATTTATTAATAAAGTATTTTGATGCCCATTGTCGAGAGGCTGAATTAAGGTGGTGTAGATTAAGAAGGCAATTCCGTCAAAGGCTAATAAAGCAAAACTGCGGCTCTTCTAGCTAAATTGAAACATAATTTAGAACATATGTTCGTGAGTATTTATTACCCAACCCTCTAATTATTAGTATTTTTCAAGAAAATATTTTTATGTGTGTTTTCTATAAATAATGTAATTTAATGGTTGAGATGCCATTTTGAATTCTTAGCCAGTACATTAGTTATTTAATGGTTGAGATACCATATTAATGATGGAGTTCGGGATTAGTTGGTTCATACATAAGTAATAGTGTCTGCATTTGAAATCTAAAGACTAGCGTTTCACCAATTAGCATGGTTTATATAATAATTGACTAGCTACTTCAGTTAACTAAGTATATTTTTTTGTTCTGTATCAGATCGCATTTTGAAAACTACGAACAATCATTATAGTGCAATATGTGGGATGACCTCAATTGATATGTGATTTTTTATGAAGTTCGTTTCATAAAATTCTGCTCTATGAATATCATTGGATTTGTTGTTATTCCTTAAGTAGGTTGGAAAGTCTAATAAACAAAGGAGAATATGCCCATTTTTTAAAAATTCGCACTTTACTTATGTGATGCACAATGTGAATTGGGTTGATGAATAATATATATTTCATGTTATATGTGAATTTGTTTGACAAATTTAGACAATTTAGGGAACGAAATTTTGTTGGGCTGGGGAACAAAATTTTGTCATCTTGCAATTATGTTCTTTGAAAATTTTAGCCTTTTTATACTAATACGCACGCCTAGGCTTAAATCTGCGATGCATGCATACTCTACTATCAAGTCTCGATACATCACATACTAAATAAAGTACTATCGATTCAGAATATCTCTAGAACCACTATATACAATTCACATATAATTGGAGGCGAACATAGTTTTAGGCCTTTGGTCTATGCACGTACCTATGAACTCAAATGACCGGGCACACCCTCATTCACACAAGCAGTGGTCATCCTTAAGTTCTATGTTCTGAGGAACAAGTCTAAAATCCCCCAAGATGGCTCATCGAGATAAGATTGTCCCATTTGTAAACCTCCCGCGATAGCAAATAGCGTAGGTATGTCATACACATAATAATTCACACATCAGGTATGCATATGACCTATGTATATAAGTTCAGTAATGGTAAGACCGTACCCTAAAATATATCCCGCACGTATTCTATATAACTATAGAATAGCATACGTACTATTAATATAACTTCCTTAAGTAAATTCAGTAGCTATCTCACCCATACCTTACTCGTCTAAGTCACGGGTTCCCTTGGAATCCTCGTGTCATGATAAGGTTCCCAGAATTTAAATCTCAACACATAATTATGTTCAATAAACTTTAGCCCTAAAGTCTCCTCATGTAATTAAGTCTCCAAATAATTCTTAGCCTACTAGTATTTAAAATGACTCCTATTATATTTAAAAATTACTTCAAAAGTTAACCCCGATCATTTCCTGCACGTTCTAAGAAAAAAGGGAAAAAATTATCAAATTCAGGGCAGCCGATTTGATTTTTCCTTATACCCAATCGATTCGCCTACTGAATTGATTCGTCCAGGGAGATGAATCGATTCCCCTGCTATGGGTCCTCATCTTCTTCCTTAAATAGTTACAGGTTTCACCATTTTCACTCAACCAAACCTTCATTACACGAACCCAAACTCCTAACAAAACATTATGAACATCATATTAACATATGTACATGATTTCTAACATGGTAGAATCATCAAATCATCAAGAAACATCATTAAATTGAATTAATTCATCAAAATTCTTACAAGCCCTATATTATCATATTTGTTCAAAACTCCAACAAATATTCCATATTTCTTCAGCAAATTTTAACATTAATCGATGCATTTTTTCCTACATACATAAATGGATTTATCCCATCTCAATTTCAACCCAAGAACATGTTTTGTATCTTCTAAATTAACCCAAAATACATGAAGTTCATAAATTAATCATCCTACTCTAATATGGATGGTATATCTTTCATAATTTTAGCAAGATAAATACTTGCCTATGTTTGATGGTCACATCCTTTGTAGAAGAAGGGTATGTTTGTGATCCTCTCCTCTCAATCTACGCTATGATGGTATTTGTTGTGCAAGAAAGGTGTGATATGGCCTTGGGGTCTCCAATCTTCTTCCTCCTATGGCCTCTCTGTGAGTTTGTAACTTCTAACCCTAGTTCCTCTAACCTACCAGAAGTTATTCACTTAGTATTTTCTCGGGTCTTCCTTCCTCAAAAATACAAAAGACCAAAATACCCTCTTGGGTTGTCGGTTTGGGCTAAAATTGCTGCGGGTCCCGAACTAGACTCCCGGGTACACTTTTATGACTATTTCGACCCTTCCGGACACACTAGCGCACTCAAAATGACCATATGGAATATCAAAAGTAAAATTATATTTTATTTCTCAAATAAAGTCCCGACACGACTGACACGCATGTCCTGATAAAATTTACCGTAACTGCCATATTTTTCACTCACGGTAATTATAATATTTTCTTATCATTATTATTACTCATTCACTAAGCAATATTTTATATAAATAAATATTAACACTTATGTCACAAATTAATATTTATTTTACCAGATTAATTTCCAAATATAATTTACTTAATCCCAATTAATTCCCAAAATAAAAATCAAATTTTTTTTAGGGTGTTACATATTCATGCTTCTTACAGGGCTATTTGCTCATGTTTTGCATATTCGCCCTTCTTAGACGTCTAAATCTAACTATTTTCAATTTTGGGTCATATTCTAAAACTAGGAGTAATATGACTACACGCTTAGTTGCTACTTGTTATGTTGGTCCCGTGCGAGGTGTCTGTGCCTCTTGTAGGGCCGTTGGGTGGTTCTTTTGCATTTTTTCCCTTTAACGACATGTTTTCAAGCCTAAGACTAACTATTTTCAATTTTTGGAGTAAAACGTGATGTGCCGTGTGCGATAATGATTTAAAATAAATTTGCAAATTCAAATTACACACTTCTTTAATTATAGTCAATTTTCTAATCAAATTAATCCAGCCCTTAAAGCAATATCTACGTGTGTGCGTGTGATAAACCAACAAAACACAAATATGCTAACTCACAAATTTCAGGAAAAAATCCACTCAGGTCAAAACCTTTTATTTCACTATAATTAAATAACAATTTACAATTACAATGGAATCTGCAATAAGTTTTCCTCAACAAACCTATATAGAAACATAGTCTAGAGTCAACAATGGATTCCACCCAACGAACCCATATGAATCGCAGTTCAATATTCAGCAAAGATCCAAACGTAGAGAACCTCAATTACCTCAGTCTTTCTGGTGTAGAGACGCACTCCCCAAAGGTTGAAAAATGTAGCACCTTAAAATTTCAAAAAATAATTTTGACGAAAACTTAAAACTCCGCTGCAACACTTAGAAAACTTTTGATGAAAAATATCCCAATATTCCAAGTGAAATGCAAAGAAATAAAAACACAACCTTTACAAAATTCATCTCGCGGAGGCTTGATTGTTGAAGAAACTTGATATTCTGATCCGTTTTGCTGCATATGTGATCTTCAACATTCTTCGATGGTTGTAGCAATATACAACATACTAATTAATAACGGACATTTATAAAATCATGTCCTTACAAATCTCCCCCTATGTTTATGCCGGTACAAAATAAAAACATTTGAATTATGAAATAAAATTCCTATACAAATCTAACACCCTCATGAACCCAAAAATGAAAAGGTACTAAACATGTAGGTCTCAAAACTGTTCTTCAAAATCTTCAACATCAAATCTTCAATCTTTTCTCATCAGGGTGTGTAACATATAATCTTCCATTGATGTACCTACGCACATGAGACAAAGCAAATACCTCGTGACGCATCGAGTTTGAAATGATATAAAAATACCCCAATCATTATAATCAATTCTCCCCCATAATGCAAAAACTCCCCCATAATTTGTTCTTCCCCTTTTTAATTGTTTGAAATAGATAAGGAAATGAATAAACAAATCAAGCATGGAGTTGTCACGATAAACGACAAACATATTTCACAAACTATTTTTGATTTTTCAATTTTTCATACAAAAACAAAAAACACACCATGAATTTACACTAAGACAACCAACTCATGGAAATGGAATTAATGGGTGTGGACATATTCAATAGGCAAATCAACGCAATCAAACATAAGATATGTGCAGGATGAATACATGTACTCCTATCGAATGAATATCAAAATCTTCCTTTCATGTTAAAAGTGTTGAATTTAAATGACATCGACGCAATCTACAACACATCAAAGTCAAAAGTGATTCTCACACTAATAACGTCTAAAACTATGAATGCTTTTCCAAGACGTTGTATGGATGTGCAAACCCATTTTTCATTTCCTTCCATCCTACTCCCTCATAAATAATAATCATTATATTTTTCTTTTGAGATGGACCCTTTTTGGCATATATATCTTCTTATTGACTTAAAAATTTTCGGGCTCTTTTAAATGGTGGATTTCATGCAGAGTTAATTTTGAACTCTCGCAGCCCTTTCCCGTGAATCACTCATCATATTTTGTTGCAATTAAATCCTCACGGTAAACGGTTTTTACGTGCACTACTTCCATTGTCATGTTTTTCGCATATGGTTTGTTTTAAAGACATAATTGAGATGACAACACTCCAACCAATATGTGATAAACAGGTACCATAATCAAACAAATTCGTACAAGTGTGCATTAAAGGAACTTATGAGTCAAACATGTAAGTAGTAACACCAAATTACATCTCAATGACTCCAAACATTGTAAAACATAAAAATGAAATGATGACGCATAACAAAAGACTATCAGATAGTCACGTGGATATGGAATGAAATTATGACTCAATAATACTAAATGTCTATTCATATAGAGTTCAAAATAAACTACAAAACTATTTTTTTCTTTTTCAAAATTTTTATCGAAATAAAATATTTTTGTATTTTTCAAAAAATTTCCAAAAACAAAATATCTAACACAAAAACAATACATACTAGAAATAGGCAAAACAATATCATCATGCAAATCAACCAATGCTAGCAAAGAAGTCTAAACCTCAACCGTTAGGTGCAGTGGAGTTTTTCGAAGGTGGTGCCATCCTACGAAAAACCTTCATCAAGTCATGTGAAGTCTTGACAAAAAATAGTACATGCTCCCTAATATGTGCAAACTCTCTTATCTAATCATCCGGAGCATTAGTTATGGGTGATGTGTGTGAACACGTGTAGTTCCAAAACGTAACACATGACCCAACTTAAAACAAAACTCTCTCAGGTTTCCTATCTTCTTGCAGTGTGTGCAAACATAAATAGGCCTAGGTACATCTCTCTCAAAATGTTGCCTATGCACTCTCCTAATAGGTACGGGACGTCTAGATGGGTTGGGTTGAGAGCATTTTGAATAAAACACTAAATTGGTAACCGTCTCGGGTGCAACATGTGAAGTGGATGCACCGTCATGACTTATTCCTAAACTCTCACCACTACCCAAAATGGGATTGAGAACCATCTTTCCTTCCTTTCTAGATGTGTTCTCTAAAGTGACTTAAAACTCCAGGGCTTGCTTAAGATCTCTCTCTAATTATGAAATGCAGGTTATAACTTCACTCTTTTCCCGCCTAAATCTATCAACTGTTCACTCAAGGAAAACTTCACCTTCTCAAGTTGACTCGCTTTTGCCTCAAACTCCCTCTAACTTTCTAACTCTCTTTACAAATCTCCCACCCTAATACTTAACTCCTATTCAACTTTTTAGTCTTTAAAGTCTATGCGTACAAATATCTAAATGTGATCTGGAGCACACTATGACCCTTGCTAGCGCACTCACTCTCAGACTCACTAGAAACACTCAAATCCTCCTCGGGGGTCTCACGTGCACAAGTATCCTCATTGTCGTGGGACAAATTGGGTGTGCTCACATGAATGGATAAAAAGGTGTCAAACTTTGCTTATGAGGACTCATCCCCGGTATCACTCACCTCTTCCTAGAATCACTAAGTGTGGATGCATAGAAACTTTCTTTCCCTCTCTCCTAAGTCTAGTGGGACACTCAAATGACTTATGCCCTTTGCCCTCACACTCAAAACATGTCGCATTTTCTAAATCTCCGTCACCCTCTTTCTATTTCTCACCGTTTTCTTTTCCCTTGTATTTCTTTTTCTCAAAAAACATTTTATTGGAAGATTTTTTTTTTGAAAATTTGAGAAACGTTTTGAAATTCTTTGCAACCATGGCTATATCAAAATCAAACTCATCCTTTGGTTCAGACTCACAGAAACTCACTTATTTTTCTTCTTAGATTGGGATTTAAGTGATATCCCTCTATCCTTAGGCTTGACAGTGTCAGGAAACATATCAATCTCATATGTCTGGAGGTCTACTACCAGCTCTTCTAATTTTAAATTACCCAGATTACCTAAGGTATTTAAAATGGTCACTTTAGGGACAAAACATTTTTGTAGTGATCTTAAAATCTTTTTAACCACTCGTGCATCGCGTATAGGCGCACTAAGATTAAAACTAGTGTTGACAATATCAGACAAGCGTGCATAAAAGTCATCAAAACATTTAGTCTCAAGCATGGTAATCGTTTCAAATTGAGTAGTTAGATTTTGAATTTTATACTCTTTGACCTTATTAGTGCTTTCGTGGGTGAGTTGTAAAACATCCCATGATTCTTTAGTCGTGGTGCACATCATAATACATCGAAACTCATCAGGGGTGACGTGTCCAGAAATTGCATGAAGACCTCGTGAATTAAAAGTGCGCCACCTAAACTCATCCTCGGTTCAAACTGACATAGGTTTTAAATGTGTGACATTATTTGCGGTGACAATGGGAGGAGTCCATCCTCTTTCACAAATTAACCAAAATCTTTCATCGATTGATTTTAAATGAGGTCTCATGCGGGCTTTCTAGTAAGCATAATTAGACCCGTCAAAAATTGGCAACCGATTATATAAGTTTTCACCTGGAAACATTACGAAAATTTTAAAAAATAGGATTTTTCAAAAAAATCAATATCACACGGTTTTTGTAGAAAATAGGAATACAGTATAAATTAGTGTAACCTGCTCCGATACCAATTTGTAAAAAGTGATGCGTCGTGTGCGATATTGATTTAAAATAAATTTGCAAATTCCAATTACACACTTATTTAATTAGAGTCAATTTTTGAATCAAATTAATTCATCCTTTAAAGTAATGTCTACGTGTGTGCATGTGAAAACCAACAAAACACAAATATGCTAACTCACAGATTTCAAGAAAAATCCCCTCAGTGCAAAACCTTTTATTTCACTATAACTAAATCGCAATTTATAATTACAATGAAATCGACAATAAGTTTACCTCAGCAAACCTTCATAGACACACAGTCTAGAGTCAGCAATGAATTCCACGTAACGAACCCCCATGAAGCAAATATCCACACGCAGCATACCTCAATGACTTCAGTCTTGCCGGTGTAGAGACTCACTCAACAAAGGTTTACCAATTGAAAAGTATGTTCTTGGATTTCAACATAATTCACCTAAGCATTGGGATCTTGTGAATTGAAAACAAAAAGGGTTAAGAACCTAAATGAAGAAGCCAAAAGTGTTTTGCCGATTTTTACAGTTTACAAACTGAAAAATGAAAAGACTTCATAACGAATTATGCCTCGTTTAAAGTGTATTTTTACAAAACATTAAGGAGGAAGATCGCTCAAAGGAGAGGAAGAGTCGCTCGAACAATGCCATGCATCTCTCGAACAAGCTTCGGGTTGCATGTTGTTTGAACGAGAGGGGTTGTTGCTCGAACAAGCCATGAAATAAATTTTTGTTTTGTTTTTTCTTTTCCCAGAAAATGCGGCGCCATAAAATTTTGACCAAAAACTTAAAGATTCCGCTCCAACACTTAATTTTTTTGATGAAAAATATCACAATATTGTAAGTGAAATGCTAAGGAATAAAAACACAACCTTTACTAAATTCATCTCGAGGAGGCTTGATTGTTCAAGAAACTTTATATTCGGATCCATCTTGTTGCATATGTGGTCTTAAACATTCTCCGACGGTTATAGCAATATACGACATACTAATTGATAACAGATATTTATAAAATCATGTCCTTACGTTGGGTCATATTCTCAAATTGGGAGTCTCGTGACTATGCATTCAGTTACTACGTGTTACTTTGGTCATGTGCGTGGTGTATGTGTCTCTTGTAGGGATGTTTGGGGGTTGTGTTGCATTTTCGCACTTTAACTATATATTTTCAATCCTAAGTCTAATTATTTTCAAGTTTTGGTAATATTCTCAAGTCGAGAGTCCCATGACTACATAAGGCTTCGTGCCTCATGCGGGGACGTTTGCTGCTGTTTTGCATTTTCTCCCTTCAATGGAATATTTTCAAGCCCAAGTCTAACTATGAGGTTCCCGTAACTATGAGGTTACTTCCTACATGCTATGTTGGTCCCGTGCGAGGTGTTTGTTCTGGTTATGGAGTTATTTGCAGGTGTTTTTCATTTTCGCCATTCAACGACATATTTTCTATCCCAAGTCTAACTATTTTCAAGTTTGGATCATATTATAAAACTGAGAGTCCTATGACTACACATTCAGGTTCTGCATGTTACGTTGGTCCCTTACAAGGTGTCTGTGTCTTTTGTGAGGTCGTTTGTGAGCTATTTTCTATTTTCACCATTCAATGGCATGTCTTCAAGTGTAAGTGCAACTATTTTTAAGTATGGATCATATTATCCAATCAGGAGTCTCGTTACTACGCCATGAGTTACTGCGTGTTAAATCGGTCCCATGCAAGGTGTTAAGGACTCTTGCGGGGCCACTTTGGGGTTGTATTGCATTTTTTCACTTCAACGACAAGAGTTCAAGCCTAAGTCTAACTATGTGCATGTTTGGGTCATATTCTAAAACTAGGAGTCCTGCGACTATGCGGTCAGGTATGACGTGTTATGTTTGTCCCTTGTGAGGTGTTCGGGCCTCTTGCGGGGTCGTTCGATTGTTGTTTTGCATGTTTTCCCTTTGAAGGAGTGTTTTTAAACTTAAGCCCAACTAGATACAATTTTGGGTCATATTTTAAAATTGAGAGTATCTTCACTACACGGCCAGTTGTTACGTGTTACGTGGGTCCTATGTGAGGTGTTTATGCCTCTTACGAGGCCCCTTAGGGAGTGTTTTCATTATTCCCTTTAACGACATGTTTTCAAACCTAAGTGCAACTATTTTCAAGTTTAGGTCATCTTTTCAAATCAGGAGTCCCATGGCTATATGACCAGTTGCAACATGTTATGTTGGTCCTGTCCGAGGTGTTCGTGACTCTTGGGGGTCGTTTCGGGGTTGTTTTGCTTTTTCTCCCTACAACGACTTATTTTAATTCCTAAGTCTAACTATTTGCATGTTTGGGTCATATTCTCAAATCGGGAGTCTTGTGACTATGGAATGAATTTCAACATTCTATGTGGGTCCCAACGAGGTGTTTGTTCCTCTTGTGGGGTAGTTCACATGTTTTTTTTCATTTTCTCCCTTTAACTACTTGTTTTCAAGCCCATGTCTAAATATTTTCAATTTGGGTCATATTCTCAACCCTGGAGTCCCATGACGATGCAGTCAATTGCTATGGGTTACGTTGGTCCCATGCGAGGTATTCATGCCTCTTACAATGCTGCTTGGAGAGTGATTTTCATTTTTGTCGTTCAACGATAAGTTTTCAAGCCTAAGTCTAACTATTTACATGTTTCGTTCATATTCTCAAATCGACAGTCATGTGACTACACAGTCAATTTCTACGTGTTACGTTGGTCCTGTGCGAGGTTTTTGTCCCTCTTGCGAGGCCGTTTGTGGAGTGTTTTGTGTTTTTGTCCTTTAATGGCATGTTTTCAAACATAAGTCTAACTATTTGAATGTTTGGGTCATATTCTCAGACCGGGGAGTCCTATGACTATGTGGTCAGTTTCTACGTGTTATGTTTCTCCCGTGCGAGGTGTACGTGCCTCGTGCAGGGCCATTTTGGGATTGTTTTTTATATTTTCTCCCTTCAACAGTATATTTTCAATCCTAAGTCTAACTATTTGAAATTTGGATCATATTCTCAAAATGAGAGTCACGTGACTACTCGACCAGTTGTTAAGTGTTACTTTGGCCCATTTTAAGGCATTTGTGTCTCTTGTGGGGCCATTTGGGGTTCTTTTGCACTTTTTTCCTTTCAAAGGCGGATTTTCAAGCCCAAGACTAACTATTTGGATGTTTTGGTCATATTCTCAAACCAGGGGTGCTGTGACTATAGGGTCAGTTGCTACGTGTCATGTTGGTCCCGTGTGAGGTGTTCATTCTTCATAAGAGTCCGTTTGGGGGATGTTTTACATTTTTTCTCTTCAACGACATGTTTTCAAGTCTAATTCCAACTATGTTCAAGTTTAGGTCAAATTTTATAGATCGGACATCCTTTGGCTATGCGGTCAATTGCTATGTGTTATGTTGGTCCCGTGTGAGGTATTTGTGTCTCTTACAAGGATGTTTAGGGCATATTTTACATTTTTGTCCTTCAACGGCATGTTTCCAAGCCTAAGTTTAACTACTTGCAAATTTGTATGATATTCTCAAATCGGGAGTCCTGTGATACGGTGGTTAGTTAATATGTGTTGTGTTGGTCCAATGTGAGTTGTTCATGACTCTTGCAGGGCCGTTTGGGGATTGTTTCACATTTTTACCCATCAATGACATGTTTTCAAGCCTAACTATATGCATGTGTGGGTTATACTCTTAAACTGGGAGTCCCGTGACAAAGCTTTCAGTTGCTATGTTTTACGTTAATCACCTATGAGGTGCTCATGCCCCTTACATGCCCGTCTGGGGATGTTTTGCATTTTCTCCCTTCAAAGGCATGTTTCCAAGATAAAGTCTAACTATTTGCATATTTGGGTCATATTCTCAAGTCGAGAGTCCCGTGACTACATGATCACTGGATATATGTTACGTTGGTCCCATGCGAGATATTTGAGCCTCATGAAAGGTCTTTTGGGGGATGTTCTGTATTTCCATATTTCAATGACATATTTTCAAGCCTAAGGCTATTTATTTGCAAATTTAGGTCCTATTCTCAAAATGAGACTCTCGTAACTATGCGGTATATTATTACCTGTTATGTTTGTCCCGTGTGAGGTGTAAGTGCCTCCACTGGGGCCGTTTGCGGGCCATTTTCATTTCCTCTCTTCAACGACATGTTTTCAAGCTAAAGTATAATTATTTGCATGTTTGGGTCATATTATCAAACCGAGGGTCTCGTGACTACGTGGTCAGTTGTTACATATTTCGTTGGTCCCGTACGAGGTGTTAATGCTTTTTATATGGCCATTTGCAGAGATTTTTTATTTTTTCCCTTCAACAACACGTATTCAACCCTAAGTCTACCTATTTTCAAGTTTGGGACATATTCTAAAATTAGTCATCTTGTGACTACATGGTCAGTTGTTACACGTTAAGTTGGTCCCGTATGAGGTGTTCGTGCCTCTTGCATGACAGTTTGGGGGATATTTTGCATTTTTCCCTTCAATGGCATGTTTTCAAGCTTAAATCTAAATATTAGCAAGTTTGGGTCATATTCTCCAATTAGGAGTCTCATCACTATGCGGTCAGCTACTACGTGTTACGTTTGTCCCCTATAAGGTGATTGTGCCTCTTGCAGGCCTTTGGTAGTTATTTTGCATTTTTCCCTTCAACGGCATATTTTCAACCACAAGTTGTATAACATTCTTAAATCGGGAGTCTCATGACTAGTCAATTAGTTTTTACGTGTTACTTTAGTTGCTTGCGAGTTCTTCGTATCACTTGTGGGGTCATTTGGGAACTTTTGTGTATTTTCCTCATTCAAGGCCATATTTTTAAGCCTAAGTTTAACTATTTCAGGTTTGGGTCATATTCTCAAACCGAGGGTCCCGTGACTACATGGTTAGTTATTGCATGTTATATTGGTCCCCGTGCATGGTGTCCGTACTTCTTATGGTGCCGTTTGTGGCTATTTAGGATTTTTCCCCTTCAATGGCATATCTTTAAGCTCGAGCCTAACTATTTTCATGTTTGGATCATATTCTCAAACCGAGTGTACCATGACTATGTGTTTAGTTGCTACATGTTACATTGGTCGCTTGCAAGATGTCTATGACTCTTGCAGGGACCATTACGTGTTGTTTTGCATTTTCTCCCTCTAATGGCATGTTTTCAAGCATCGATATAACTATTTGGATGTATGGGTCATATTCTCAAGGTAAGAGTCCTTTGACTACACGATTAGTTACTACATGTTACGTTGGTCTCGTGCGAGGTGTTCATGACTAATGCGGGCCTCTTGGGGGTTATTTTTCATTTTTTCCTTTCAACGGTATGTTTTCAATCTTATGTGTAACTATTTGTAAGTTTAGGTCATATTCTCAAATTGAGAGTCCCGTGACTGTGGGTCAGTTGGTACGTGATATGATGGTCACGCGTTAGGTGTTCATCACTCTTGAGGGACCATGTGGGGTCTATATCGCATTCTCACCCTTTAATGGCATGTTCTGAAGCCTAAGTCTAACTATTTGAAAATTTGGCTCATATTCTCAAACCAAGAGCTCCAATGACTATGCGGTTAATTACTGCATGTAACGTGTGTCCCGTGGGAGGTGTTCGGGCCTCTTGCGAAGCCAAATGGAGTTGTTTTAAATTTTCTCCCATTAAAGGCATGTTTTGGAGCCTAATTCTAACTATTTGCAAGTTTGGATCAAATTCTGAAATTGGGAGTCTTGTGATAGTGGCTACGTGTTATATTGGGCCCGTACGAGGTGTTCACGCCTCTTACGGGGTTGTTTAGGGTATATTTTGTATTTTTTCCCTTTAATGACATGTATCAAAGACTAAGTCTAAATATGTTTTGCAAGTTTAGGTCATATTCTCAAATTTGGAGTCATGTGACTATGCGGTTAGTTTTTACATGTTATGTTGGTTCTATACGAGGTTTTCATCCCTCGTGCCGAATCATTTTGGGGCTATTTTGCATCTTCACAATTCGACGACATGTTTTTAAGATTATGTCTAACTATTTTCAAGTTTCTCTCCTATTCTCAAACTGGGAGTCCCGTGACTACACGCTCAATTGCTACATGTCACACTGCCCCCGTGAAAGGTGCACGTTCTTAGAAACCATGGTCCTTGACTCTTCAATTGAACAATCTCGCTATTCGGCAATGGTACCCTTATATATAATACAGAGCCTTTAACCTCATTTCATCTAAGAGCGACAATTTTTCAAAACAGCTCTGATGCTCATCTTCATCAGTGAATTTGCTATCAAGCATAATGTGTGATGAAGGTATGTCTCGTTTAATGGATAGGAATGCTTCCACATCGTATACTAGAGAGTAAGGGGTAGCCCCGATAGACGCTCGGTAGGCCTAGTCTTGGAAACTCTCGATCATCTTGTTGATGATTGCATTGAGGTTCTTATTGGAGGCTTCAACTGCATCGTTGGTTTGTGGTTAGTAGGGAGAAGTTTTTTGTCTCCGATTCCCATACTCGTGGATTAATTATGTGACCTCTACCTAGATATGTAACCCGTCATTCAACACTAACTCATGGGGAACCCCGTATCAGCAGATGATGTTCTTTTATATGAACTTGGCTACCTTTTTGGGATTCATAACTGCGTATGACTCGGCTTCGACCCATTTAGTGAAGTAATCAATGGAAAAAAGGATGAACTCGTGCCCATTAGAAGCTTTGGGTGTAACTCTCCCTATGATATCAATGCCCCAAGTGGAGAACGGCCAAGGAGAAGTCATGTTCTATGATTCTTGTGGAGGTAAGTGCTGAAGATTAGCAAACTGTTTCCATTTATGACATCTTTGAATGTAAGCAGCGAAATCCTGAACCATGGTGGTCCAATAGTACCCTTGTCGAATAATTTTCTTAGCAAGCATATAGCCATTCATGTTGGGTCCGTATTCCCCAGGGTGGATCTTCTGCATCATTTCTTCAATGTCATCCCCTACGATTCAGTGCAAGTAGGTTCCATCGAAGTTTCTCTTAAACAGTGTTTTATCGCAGATAATGTATTGGGTATCCAATTTACGAAAGGTTTCTCGGTCTTTCTTGCTAGCATCCTAAGGTACCTATCGTGCTTCTGGAGGCGATAAATATCGTAATACCATCATTCGTCCATATCAAAATCCTCTTCTATGATGAGCTCAATGTGGTATCAATGGGTCGGTTTAGCTTACTTTTGGACTGTGAAGGGGGCCATCTTTATTCCCTCGGGAATGTCAACCATGGAGGCTAAGGTAGCAAGGGTATCTCCTAAGTTGTTCCTCGCTCGGGGCAAGTAGTGGAAGGTGATATCTCAAAACTGGGACGCCATCTCGTCTAGGTAGGCATGGAAGTGTAGGAGTTTATCATCTTTGACTTTCCATCTTCTAAAGACCTGGACGATGTAACAACCCGAGGTTTTGGAGTCAACAATTTATTTATTTTGGGAGAAATAAATAATATTATGTTGGAGAAATAATTAAATTGGCAATTGAGGTCAAAATTTAGAGTGGTTACAAAGAATCTCGAATGGAAATTCTGAGGGTACCATCATTTCCGGAAAGGTCGAGAAAGTCGAAATGACTGTACTTGGGGTCTATTTAGGTTCCGAAATAAATTAGGACCGTTTGACTCGAATTAAAGTTACTGAGTCATTTAAAGTGTGTATTATCATTTAAAGATGTGTACATTGGGAGGCAAGGCTTAAAATCCAAGTGATAAGTCATTCTCACTTAAGAGAAAGAGGAAAACTCTAGAAAGAAAGAGAGAAGAAGGAAGAAGAAGAGAAAGAAGAAGAAAAGGGAGAGAAAGTGGAGATTTTCGGTTTCCACGCGATCTCAAGGAGGATTCAGACCCTACGAACTCGAGGCAAGTGATTAAACTTTCTAAATAATTGTTGTGTATCAATTATTGCATGATTTGTGGATTGAATTTTGGGTTTTAGGTTTAAATTGACAAAACCTAATTTTTGGGAAAAATCTTAGATTTGTATAGTATTAATGGATTTAAGGTTAGAAAACTTGTACATATGTGTTCTTGGATGAATATAAATGTCATATTTGTGTTTGGATTGAATCAAAATAGTTGGAAGATGATAAAAATGATTTTTGGATATATTGGGTTAAGAATAAAACAACCCATTTCGTAGCTTGCTACACTTGCCGAATCGATTCTCCCCTACCGAATCGATTCGGTCTGTTGCAGATTGCCCAGGTCTTTAGGGCCGAATCGATTCGCCCCTTGCGAATCGATTCGGTATGTAGCAGACTCCCAGGTTCTTTGGACCGAATCGATTCGGATGGTACGAATCGATTTGCTTTTGGGAACCGAATCGATTCGGATGGGCCTAATCGATTCGGAAACAGGGGATTTTGGAGATGTTTTTCTAGGAAGAATTTCATCCCGTTTCATCTAAAGTTATCGATTGGGAACTTCTATGGGAGTTATTTGGAGTGTGATTTGAGACTTTTAGATAGTTTCCTGTATAGGAAATGATTGGAGTCATATTGACTAGATTCGAGGAATAACGATTAGTTATTTTAGTTTATTCTAAGTGGGGAAGCCCACCTTGACTTGGAGATAATAAATTCAATTCATATGAAAGAATATGAATAATTTAGAGATACCGAATCTTAGGATCCATATCCCGAAGGGGATAACTTTAAAAAGGTTCATAAAATGAATTGAATCCTATTATGAATGGAAAATAATAAATGTTAATTGATGTGTACGGATATAAAAATATCCTTATTGATGATTGATTTGGGAGATATCTCACACAATGAGAAATGTAAATTGAGGTGCAATAGGATATAGAATATCCTTAACTTAAATAGAATTGAAAGACACTTCATAATAGAAGCGACATGAGAGCTTCAAGCGAGAATTAGTATAGTATATACTAAGTGGGGTAAATGTGTGAGTATTGACGGTTAGTGTATCAAAAGAGAGAGATATACTAAACATTGATGTTAATCAAATTGCGCCTAAGAGCGTATAATGAAAATGAATATGATGTTGCAGGTATACCTTATATAATGGTATATCTTTATTATGTGGGATGTGTGTATACCTTATATGATGGTGTATATACATGTTAAGCATACCCCCTCCTTGCTATCATTGGGAAGTTTCATGCGTAGAGGGTGAGCATTCTGACTAGAAAAGCAGGATGTGGATATTCCCCAGGTCATAGTCATCCTTTGTGGTCAGCAAATGACATATATATATATACATTATTTATTTTGGGGGTGAGAGGTCGTGGGTATGTGTCGCTCTCACTTGCTGGTTAGGAACTATGACCGCTTCCTAGAACGTTGTGTGCGTGAGTTGATCACTAGGTGGGTGTCGTTGAACCCCACCAGGTGGCCCCAGTTTGCTACGTATATGGTCTGCTGGAAGATGATAGCATGTGATCCTATGTCCTTCGAGTTATAACCCGGTTGGATGGTTATTATTGCTTGTGGTTGTACTTGGGTGTCAAGGGCATAATGGACCTCAACGACCTACATTTCCAGGATTAGTGTATCAGGGGCGTTCCTTGTTTGGATTTCGCTTTGGCGAGACGTCCCACGCACGAACCGCAGTGTAATGTTGGAACTTGGGGATAAGTTTAGTCCTTAATTCTCATCATTATATATATACATATATATCACCTATCCCGACAATCGACAGTTCAAAGAGTAGTGTAACGGGGGGTTTCCTTGTTTGGATTTCGCTTCGGCGAACCGTCCCACGCATGAAACGCCGTGTACTGTTGAGAATTGGGAATATTAATTAATTAAAATTGAACAATAATCATTTGGGTTATATGCATTTGACATTGAGGGCATAATGAGCCCCGAGGATCGATACGGCCAGGAGTAGTGTAACGGGGGGGTTCCTTGTTTGGATTTCGCTTCGGCGAGACGTCCCACGCATGAAACGCAGTACCGTGTTGAGAATCGGGAGGAGTTTAGTCTTTAACTCTTGATGCTAATAACTCATCTATAATAATTATATATATGGTTTCATGCCTTATATGGGCATCACTAGAATATAAATTCTAGTAATTGAGATTGATGGTGTATGTTGATGATGTGGACATGATTGGATCATGTAACTTTATATGTTCAACAAATGAACATTATAAAGATAACTATAACTATTACATTAAAGATAATGTATATAACTTAAAGTATAGAAATAAATGTAGAATTGGGAGATAGGTTAGATGGTTTCACTTAAATACTTAATTTGGGTTTAAGTTAGAATCCTCTTACCTAATTAGAATCGAACATCCTTTTGGAGACACGTACATACGCTTAGTGCGCGCTTTAGATGAGAGGTGAGTTGAATTTTTATGGATTGTTCGATTCCAACTAAATCATGTAATAATGCATTTATAATTATTATGCATTTTAATACACTTGCTATAAACTATTTTTCAAAACTCGGGCTCTGACCCGTTTATATTTTCCTCCTCCATGTATATATTGTATTACTTCAAGTGTTCCTCCGCAAGGACGCCTTTGATATTCCTCCATTCAGGATTTGTGGAGTTGTGGCAGTAGCGGACTGTTGCGGCACTTTGCTTTAGTCGATTCCTATCTATTGTACATCTAGATTAGGATCCCGATTTATTGAGTTAGTATTCAAGTGTTATAGATTAACACTTCCATATTTCATTTCTCAAATTATTGTATTGTCTGTTACCCGACAGCATATTCGGGTATTTCATTGTTGAGATTTTGTTGTACAATGTATTGTACTTTTTCATATCATTGGAGCTTGCACTTTTCACTCATCACAGTTAGATGTATATTGTTGGTTGTGTGCAATATTGGTTTTGTTGTTTTTGTAAATGTAAAAGTTTTAAATTTTTAGCAATTCGCACTTTATGATTTCGGGTAGTTAGCCTTATATTATAGTGTTTAGTTGTTGATGTTGAGACTGTACCATCTGAGAAACCTGATTTTTGTAGTATAGGGCTGGACACCCGTTTTTATTTGGAGCGGGTTGTCACAGGTGGTATTAGAGCATCAGGTTCTAGTGTCTTTAGGATCTGTGTGCGTTACTACGATCTTCCATAAGCGTTCTTGATGTAGAGCCTTATTATTAGGACGATTACATTCATACGTCCATATCTTTCTGTGGTTCAAAAATATTTGAAAGGCGTTCTGATACTATTGTTCTTGTTTCAGATGCCACCAAAGGGAGGTCGTTCAGTCAGGGAAAATAAAGGGCAACCCCAAATGCCTCGAAGGAACATTACTACGGATGATGTTGCCAATATAGTGGCACAAGCAGTAACTGCTACCGTTTCTACGATGGCTCAACAATATGCCGCTCGAGCAGCCCCACCCCATTTAGGATTGTCTTTATGGGAGAGAGTGAAGGAAGATTTTAGTAAGGAGCATCCTCCCGAGTTTGCAAGGGGAGTTGATGCAATGGCTTCAAGTCAATGGAAAAATATTATACAGAGGCACCATCGTATGGTTGAGTGTAGTGAGGTGTAGAAACAATTATTAGTCACCTTTAGGTTATCGGGTGCAGCTCTTCAATGGTGGGAGTCTGTCACCACATCTGAGCAGAGAGATACTTTACCCATAACAACATTTTGGGAACTTTTTGATCGAAGGTATTTTCCTTCCCCTAATCGAGATATAAAGATTTTTCAAGGAAATAGAACGGTGGCGGAATATGAGGAAGACTTCTCTATATTGGCGAAGTTAGTACCTGATGAGGTAAATACGGAAGAGAAACGTATATTAAGGTTTGTTCGAGGTTTGGATTGGAAAATCCGACAACATTTGTTAGGGAGTCCTAGGTTAGTGACTTTCGTTGAGGTAGTGAATGCGGCACTATTAAAGTGTCAAGAATACCGTTTTCGTTCGCAAGAGAGTAAGAACTTTGGAGATTTGAGTTGATCAAGTTAGTTTGGCAAAGAGAGTGCCAGTAATGTGAGTGGGCAGAAAGGGTTTATAGGTAAGTGTTTCTTTTGTAAAGAAACAGGTCATAAAAAGAGAGATTGTCCTAAAAGAGGTAAAGGACCACAGTTTAATGAAGTTTTGGAAGTGCAACCCCTACAGCAGATTCGAGGTCGCTTTAGACAGGGGGACTATGTATGGGATCCCATTGATGAGGATGGGCAATCGGACTAGAGATGGATGTTGTAAGTAATTTTTCCTTTATTAATAGGATTATTACTATAAGAAATTTTGGAATATCGTATGGGAGATATATATGAATCGGGTAGTGATTTATCCCTTTTTGTTTATGTATGGTATGTAATGACCCTAAGGGGAAATTTGGAGCAAGATAGGCTCTTATTCTATTATTTTGTAAAGGATTGAGGATTTTGCAAGGTGCTCATAAAGAGCTTTAAACCTTGTAGTTAATGTAAAAATGATTATGGTGATAAATAGTAATGATAAAAGCTACTTCTTTTATATAGTCATGATAGACTATTATGATTGTTGAATTCCAGATATGGGTGTGCCTTATAAAAAGGCTATATATATTGAAATGATGTGAGATGTGGTTTATGTTTAAATGTTGTGATTGTGGTTTATTGGGACGCAGGTAAAAATATTAGCTCATGAATATGATAATATTTCTGAGCTACATGCTATATAGATGATGATCTATAAAGACCTTGTGTTGGACATAAGGCATTTTATATTATATTATAATATATAAACCGTTTTCAAAATAAACTATTTTCAAAATAAAACTTTTATCGGCCTTCGGGCCCTTTCAAAATGATTTTCATAAAGTTAAATTTTTCGAACTCTAGTCCGGATTTAACAAACTCTCAACCCTCGACGTCGCCTCATAGTAGTGTATTGGGAGGGTTCCTTGTTTGGATTTCGCTTTCGCGAGACGTCCCCCGCACGAAATTGGCGATTGTCAGGAATTGAGAGGAGTTATTTCTTTGGACCATTCAAAATTTTCACACCATTAAAATTTTAGTATTACTCATTGATGAAATTGTGGAACTAGGAGGCAAATAAAGCCTCATTATGATTGTTGTGAGCATAAAGCTCAAATATAAAGGGTGTATGGGCGCCCTTGTTGTGCAAATTGGTTGTATATAACTCATAATTAACCTATAATAAAATGAATTTAAAATGAACTCGTCGTGGGAAGTTAGAAGCTTGGAGATAAGATTAGCAGGATTGAGTATAGTAGGACTAGTTGAGCTTTGGAGAATTAGGCTTAGCTAAATTTCGAGGACGAAATTTTTGCAAGTGGGGAAGTTTGTAACAACCCGAGGTTTTGGAGTCGACAATTTATTTATTTTGGAGAAATAAATAATATTTTATTGGAGAAATAATTAAATTGGCAATTGAGGTCAAAATTTAGAGTCGTTAGAAAGAGTCTCGAATGGAAATTCTGAGGGTACCATCATTTCCGGAAGGATCGAGAAAGTCGAAATGACTGTACTTGGGGTCTATTTAGGTTCCGAAATAAATTAGGACCGTTTGACTCGAATTAAAGTTACCGAGTCATTTAAAGTGTGTATTATCATTTAAAGATGTGTATATTGGGAGGCAAGGCTTAAAAGCCACGTGAGAAGTCATTCTGACTTAAGAGAAAGAGGAAAACCCTAGAAATAAAGAGAGAAGAAGGAAGAAGAAGAGAAAGAAGGAGAAAAGGGAGAGAAAGTGGAGATTTTCGGTTTCCACGCGATCTCAAGGCGGATTCAGACCCTACGAACCCGAGGCAAGTGATTAAGCGTGATAAATAATTGTTGTGTATCAATTATTGCATGATTTGTGGATTGAATTTTGGGTTTTAGGTTTAAATTGACAAAACCTAATTTTTGGGAAAAATCTTAGAATTGTATTGTATTAATGGATTTAAGGTTAGAAAACTTGTACATATGTGTTCTTGGATGAATATAAATGTCATATTTGTGTTTGGATTGAATCAAAATAGTGGGAAGATGGTAAAAATGATTTTTGGGTATTTTGGGTTAAGAATAAAACAACCCATTTCGTAGCTTGCTGCACTTGTCGAATCGATTCGCCCCTACCGAATCGATTCGGTCTGTTGCAGATTGCCCAGGTCTTTAGGGCCGAATCGATTCGCCCCTTGCGAATCGATTCGGTATGTAGCAGACTCCGAGGTCCTTTGGACCGAATCAATTCGGATGGGCCGATTCGATTCGCTTTTGGGAGCCGAATCGATTCGGATGGTCCGAATCGATTCGGAAACAGGGGATTTTGGAGATGTTTTTCTAGGAAGAATTTCATCCCGTTTCGTCTAAAGTTATCGATTGGGAACTTCTATGGGAGTTATTTGGAGTATGTTTTGGAGACTTTTAGATAGTTTCCTTTATAGGAAATGATTGGAGTCATATTGACTAGATTCGAGGAATACCGATTAGTTATTTTAGTTTATTCTAAGTGGGGAAGCTCACCTTGACTTGGAGATAATAAATTCAATTCATATGAAAGAATATGAATAATTTAAAGATACCGAATCTTAGGATCCAAATCCCGAAGGGGATAACTTTAAAAAGGTTCATAAAATGAATTGAACCCTGTTATGAATGGAAAATAATAAATGTTAATTGATGTGTACGGATATAAAAATATCCTTATTGATGATTGATTTGGGAGATATCTCACACAATGATAAATGTAAATTGAGGTGCAATAGGATATAGAATATCCTTAACTTAAATAGAATTGAAAGACACTTCATAATAGAAGCGATATTGGAGCTTCAAGCGAGAATTAGTATAGTATATACTAAGTGGGGTAAATGTGTGAGTATTGACGGTTAGTGTATCAAAAGAGAGAGATATACTAAACATTGATGTTAATCAAATTGCGCCTAAGAGCGTATAATGAAAATGAATATGATGTTGCAGGTATACCTTACTGACCACAAAGGATGACTATGACCTGGGGAATATCTTTATTATGTGGGATGTATGTATACCTTATATGATGGTGTATATACATGTTAAGCATACCCCCTCCTTGCTATCATTGGGAAGTTTCGTGCGTAGAGGGTGAGCATTCTGACTAGAAAAGCAGGATGTGGATATTCCCCAGGTCATAGTCATCCTTTGTGGTCAGTAAATGACATATATATATATATATATATATACATTATTTATTTTGGGGGTGAGAGGTCGCGGGTATGTGTCGCTCTCACTTGCCGGTTAGGAACTATGACCGCTTCCCGGGACGTTGTGTGCGTGAGTTGATCACGAGGTGGGTGTCATTGAACCCCACCAGGTGGCCCCAGTTTGCTACGTATATGGGCTGCTGAAAGATGATAGCATGTGAGCCTGCGTCCTTGGAGTTATAACTCGGTTGGATGGTTATTATTGCTTGTGGTTGTACTTGGGTGTCAAGGGCATAATGGACCTCAACGACCTACATTGCCAGGATTAGTGTATCGGGGGGGGGGTTCCTTGTTTGGATTTCGCTTCGGCAAGACGTCCCACGCATGAACCGCAGTGTAATGTTGGAACTTGGGGATAAGTTTAGTCCTTAATTCTCATCATTATATATATACATATATATCACCTATCCCGACAATCGACAGTGCCAGGAGTAGTGTAACGGGGGGGTACCTTATTTGGATTTCGCTTCGGCGAGACGTCCCACGCATGAAACGTCGTGTACTGTTGAGAATTGGGAATATTAATTAATTAAAATTGGACAATAATCATTTGGGTTATATGCATTTTTCTTTGAGGGCTTAATGAGCCTCGAGGATCGATACGGCCAGGAATAGTGTAACAGGGGGGGTTCCTTGTTTGGATTTCGCTTCGGCGAGACGTCCCATGCATGAAACGCAGTACCGTGTTGAGAATCGGGGGGAGTTTAGTCTTTAACTCTTGATGCTAATAACTCATCTATAATAATTATATATTTGGTTTCATGCCTTATATGGGCATCACTAGAATATAAATTCTAGTAATTGAGATTGATGGTGTATGTTGATGATGTGGACATGATTGGATCATGTAACTTTATATGTTAAACAAATGAACATTATAAAGATAACTATAACTATTACATTAAAGATAATGTATATAACTTAAAGTATAGAAATAAATATAGAATTGGGAGATAGGTTAGATGGTTTCACTTAAATACTTTATTTGGTTTTAAGTTAGAATCCTCTTACCTAATTAGAATCGGACATCCTTTTGGAGACACGTGCATACGCTTAGTGCGCGCTTTAGATGAGAGGTGAGTTGAATTTTTATGGAGTGTTCGATTCCAACTAAATCATGTAATAATGCATTTATAATTATTATGCAATTTAATACACTTGCTATAAAATGTTTTTCAAAACTCGGGCTCTGACCCATTTATATTTTCCTCCTCCATGTATATATTGTATTACTTCAGGTGTTCCTCCGCAAGGACGCCTTTGATATTCCTCCATTCAGGATTTGTGGAGCTGTGGCAGTAGCAGACTGTTGCGGCACTTTGCTTTAGTCGATTCCTATCTATTGTACATCTATATTAGGATCCCGGTTTATTGAGTTAGTATTCAAGTGTTGTAGATTAACACTTCCATATTTCATTTCTCAAATTATTGTATTGTCTGTTACCCGACAGCATATTCGGGTATTTCATTGTTGAGATTTTGTTGTACAATGTATTGTACTTTTTCATATCATTGGAGCATGCACTTTTCACTCATCACAGTTAGATGTATATTGTTGGTTGTGTGCAATATTGGTTTTGTTGTTGTTGTAAATGTAAAAGTTTTAAATTTTTGGCAATTCGCACTTTATGATTTTGGGTAGTTAGCCTTATATTATAGTGTTTAGTTGTTGATGTTGAGACTGTACCATCTGAGATACCTGATTTATGTAGTATAGGGCTGGCCACCCGTTATTATTTGGAGCGGGTTGCCACAGATGATGATGAGGGCAAAGTCCCCATAGACATCTAGGCAATGGATAACTTTCTTGAGAGAAACTTTAAGGCCTAAGATGCACGCGTCGTATTCGGTCATATTATTGGTGCAGGGAAAATCTATCTTGATACCAATGGGAGTTTGAGAGTCATCAAGGGCAATTAGGAGTATCCCAATGTTGTATCCTTTCATGTTGGCAGTGCAATCAAAGAACATTTTCTACCGAAGGTCATCCTGAGAGGTGCAAAAAATGTCTTCGTACAGAAATTCAAAGTCCCAAACATCAACTTCTTCCATGGGGTAGTTAGAAAGGTAATGGGAGATGGCTCTCCCTTTCATGGCTTTTTTCCTTACATACACGATATCAAACTTAGATAGTAGCATCAATAATAGGGCTTTCTCAAGAAATTATTTGATAGGATCCATTCGGGACACAAGTCTAATGGGAAAACTGAGCATATAGTATCGTAACTTTTGAGTGAGCTAGACAAGGGTGACACATGCTTTCTCCAAGGCAGTGTAGTTAACTTCGTACCCTAGTGGACGAGTGTCGTCTCGTGAGGGTTTTCAGGGATGAAACCCACAAACATCATATGGCTTCCTCAAAATATGCCCAACCCAACATGCGACAAACTCAACAACAACAAAAAAGATTTCAAACATGTTATTATCATATTGAACGAATTCAGGCTAAAGTCCGTTGTTATTATCACGTTGAATGCACCTCATAGAATAGAAACTTTAAAAGTGGGAGGGGGAGAGAAAATGAAAAGTATGATTTGGCAAAAACTTAAATAAATTGGATAAATATTAAAGCATGCATATATTCAATCCTCACGGGCATTACACTCATCAAGTTAATCCACTCAAAATATGGAGGTAACACACGGGACATGCGGGCATAATGAGTAAATGTAAATGGAAACTAGGTCGCACACATGTCACAAATGAAGAACACTATATATAAAATGAAAAATTGTAATCTCAATGCAAGGCATCGCTCATTAAAGGAGGCGAAATGAATTTTCACATATTATCAAAACTATTTCAACTTTTAAACTAAATGCACCCTAAGATCACATAGGACTTGATAAGGTTATAATGTAGCCTAGACTAGGGTACGAAATTAAAGGACTGTATGTACGAATTCAAAGTGTTCAGAGATGAAAACTTAGAATAATGGGAAGTAGTGGGTAATTCCAAAATTGGAAAACAAGTTCCAAAACAAACATTAGATATAACAATTGGAGAGTAACAAGGATTATTGAACTATACATAACACATATATACAAAATTTCTCTTTAATTTTCTTTTCTTATTTTTCTCATGTTTTCTTTTCTTTTATTTTTTTTTTCTTTTTCTTTTCTTTTTCACTACACTTTCGTTTCTTTCATCACTCTTTTCATATGCTTAAATTGCAACCACACTACACAACATCATTCAGTCCCAATCAACATTCCAAATAAAGGTATGTAAGGTAATATGTATGGTTTATAACTCCAATTTGGAGTTGGTAATTTTGGGTTATAAAAAGAAAGGTTATATTTAGGCTCAAAGGGGTTGACTAAGGAAAGCATAAGGTGAGGTCAAGGCTAATATGGGAGATATAACAAATATTGCCTATGATCATTTCCTAAAGTTTATGCAATTCTCGAGTCAAAATAAACTTTGAAAATCATGCTCAAGTAATACATTTCATATATGAACTCAATTAATGACGATCAAATGAAAGAATACAGAGATTACCAACAAATTCAACATTTTCAAAGAGGAAAGAATAGTGTATAACACTCACAAATGACGAAAGGTACAAAGCTTACTAGGTGTAAGTATATACAATGCATCAAAAGATTACAGATTTATAAAAATCTTTAACCAAATCCTTAAAACAAGAAAAGCGCATGGCTCATAAGAGAAAGTTTAATTCATGAAGTTATTCACAATATCAATGATTTGAGGATTAAAGTCTAATAACTTCTCAAATCGAGAACATGCATCATTGAGTTGCCAATTGGATCGAGCAATTATTAAAATTTATCATTGGAAACAAGGCAAAATGCCCAACAAAGGGGAAAAAAGAAACAAATATTTTTGAAAAATTGACTCATCTCCCAAAGATTTTTCAAATGGAATGGGAGATAGCGAACACATGGGGATAACATCCATCGAAAACAAGTCCGGCAAGGAGTACTCATGGGAAAAAGTGTAGAATTGTTAAAATTTTCTATCGACTCTTAGGAATCAGCCGGTAATTCTAATGGTTCAATGACAGAAAACGTATATAGTAATGAAATAAATTCAATTTCCGTAAACATATCGTCAAAAGGAGATTGAATTTCAGGGGAGAGAGATTCACATTCGATGAGAAATTCTTTAAAAAATTGAGGTGAAACAAAAGTTTCCCCCTCCTCGTTGTTTTGGGAATAAGAATTCATCTCATCACAAAGTGCTCGAAGTCTCATTCCAGCATCATTTAGTCTTTCCAAACCTTGGGAGTAAAGAAGGAAAGTTTCTTCCAAAGTAGGCTACCTCGGCTCAAGAGCCTCGGACTCCTCATTTGGTTGAAACTCGTCTTCAAAAGTATCGGAATAAGAATCGTCATTGAATTTGAATAATGAATCCAACTCAAGCTCCTTATAACGATTTTTATTCCGATAAATGTTTTCAAGTCTTTCAATCTCAAGAAAATCTTCAAAATGGAAAATTTGAAAACTATCCCCAAAGTAAAAATCATTAGAATGACCGTAATAACTATAATAGTAGGACATGATTACCTCGTTGTTTGTAGATGGAGAATCCGAGCAAGAAAGTGAGCAACTGCGAATCAAAGTTTCTTAGCGCTCAAATATGTTATCCTGCAAAAAAGGTTAAAACAAAGAATACAAATACAAAAGGAAAAATACTACGAAATAATGAAAAAATTACTATCTAAAACACACTCCCCGGCAACGGTGCCATTTTGATGCGAGGGGAACTGAGTGTTCGTGTAGGGACACTGTCGTTGATTTTGGCTCCCGCTCTACATGCAAAAAATCTAAGCTACTACTACACTTGCGAGGCAAGCACAGCGGTAAGTCGGGTATCGTAAGAAATCCATAGGGAGTGACTGAATTTTAGATGTTAATTTCTTTAAAACTTCAGGAATAAAAATGTAAAATAAATAAAAGAAAAGGTGATGGTTGGGAATGGTGGAAAAAGAAAAGAATAAGTTACGCTACAGAAAAGTAAAGAGAGGATCGGGATCGCATCCTACCACACGGATCGAAACAACTACTAATTAGAGATAAGGCTCGAAAGAAATTTAATCGAGAATTTACAATGAAGAATAAACATCACACAATAAGGAATTCAATCCAAAGTTGCAAGATTAAACATTTAACGAAAAATGGTCACACGCCGAATAAATTCGAAATATCGCTACAAACAATAACGTTGAGTGACAAAGAAAGTTAAACGCATAATAATTCGACTTTAATACACGAGGTTTCAATTAAATGCAATTTTTCCCAAAACCCTAACTTTTGAGGTCCAAGCCCGTAAATGGCGGAATGAAATCCCGACCCTATTTATCTAAGGGCAAAACATGGAGATAAACTAAATTAAACTACAACTAAACTAATTAAAATAAGAAATATATTAATCTAGGCAATAAAGTAAAGAAATAAAGTAAATAAAAGCAAGGAAATTAAGGAAGACAACTAAATTACTAATATTACATACATCCAAGTGGGCAAAACTCCCAAAGTGGTGGAGTAGGGAAAAACTCCATACAAACCCCAAACTAATGGGATATGTAAGATAGATATCTCCCAAATGAAAAAAATGGGTTATATACAAAATATCCCATGGAAAACTTGTAAATAAAAGGGAAGAAACAAATACCTGTAGATTCAGAATTGGGCCAAATCGATTCGAATTAAAATATCTCGAGGCTGCCAAAGGGGCGAATCGATTTGGCTGAAATCCGAATCGATTCGGAATGGGGGCGAATCGATTTAGCTGAAATCTGAATCAATTCGGAATGGAAGAATTGGAACTCTATCTCAACCTGAATCGATTCGGATTTGGTCTAAATCGATTCGGACCTATAGGTCTTGAATCATTCCCCTGTTTTTGGTGTGTTGCAATTCTCTTCCGCTAAAAAGGCCATAACTTCTTCGTTCGGACTCGGAATCGCGCACCGTTTATGGCCACGCGAAGCTAGTTCATAGGGATTAAACTTCCATGAAGAAAATGGGCCAGTTACCTAAATTGTGAAATGACTAAAATGCCCTTGTGCGTGCTATTGTGTACGAAACTTCGCCGGAATGCATCCAAACTTCATACTAAGCATCCAAATACCTACAAAAGCTCAATTAACCCATGAAAAACATGTTAGCATAGAAATATGAGGTTTTTTGGTTAACGAGCATAAATATAGGGATTATGATACCCGAGGGGGCTAATAACGCGTAGGTTAATGGGTGAAATACGCAATATTTGTGTCGTATCAGTGTGCCCACTAAACTCGTACTAATGTCACCACCTTGGACCACAGTTTATGCTCACCATGATCTAAAATAGCCACAGGTCTCTCCTCATATGAAACATCTGGCTGTAAGTCAATCTCCTCAAGTGGAACATGCCATAAATACCTCTCACTCCTCCTATATTTATTCAGTGATGACACATGGAACACATCGTGTATCCGCTGAAGATGCTTCAAAAGTTCCAGTTTGTAGGCTACTAGTCCCACCCTCTCTATAATAGGAAACGGTCCCACATATCTCATCGATAACTTCCCCTTTTTGCCAAATCTCATAATCCCCTTCATAGGAGATACCCGGACTAACACCTGGTCGCCCACCTATAACACCAGATGTCTTCTGTCAGCGTCTACATAACTCTTTTGCCTATCCTGAGCTATCTGAATGCGTCCTCAAATTGACTCAATCTTGGTACTAGTCTCCCGAATCATCCCATGCCCTAACAACTTGTTATCCCCCTCCTCTAACCAACATGCGGGTGAACGAGAAGGCCTCCCATATAACGCCTCAAACGGTGCCATACCGATAATAATTTGGTAAGAGTTGTTATATGCAAACTCTACCAATGGATGGTATCTCTCCCATCCTACCCTAAAATATATGATGCACGTCCTTAGCATATCCTCAAGCTTTAAATTCAACCTCTCAGTCTTCCCATCAGTTTGTGGGTGGTATGATGTACTCAACCGTAAATCTGTGCCCATGGCCTCCTGAAAGCTTTGCCAGAAATGTGACATAAATACTTTGTCTCTATCGGACTCAATATTAATTGGGACTCTGTGCAGCTTAATAATCTTCGAGATGAATAGTTGTGCGTACCGCATTGTGTCATAGTTTATGCGAACTGGCAAGAAGTGAGCTACCTTAGTCAACCGATCCACTATCACCCATATCGAATCGTGACCCCGCTGTGAAGTAGGTAGCCCAGTAATAAAATCCATCAAGATTATCTCCCACTTCCACACAGGAATCTCAAGTGTCTATAACATCCCCTAAGGTCTCTGATGGTTAACTTTAACTAGTTGACAAGTAACACACTTTGAGACAAACTATGTTGTGTCTCTCTTCATATCGGCCCATCAGTACTGTCTTCTCATATCCTGGTACATCTTATCCTCGGCTGAATGTATCGCAAACCTGGAACTGCGAGACTCGGTCATCACTACCTATCTCAACCCCTCATCCTCAGGCACTACCAATCTCCCATTAAAGTGAAAGCCTCCCTTTCAACTGACTGAGTAAGACTCTGCACCCTCAGCTAATAACTGACGCACCTTGTCCTGACAGAACTGATCCTCTACCTGAGCTTTCATTACCCGCATAATGATCTCGAGAGTGATAGTCATAACTGGCATGTACACCTTGGCCACCCCGTCCTCCTGTTGGATCTCACTCCACTTTTCTTTCCAAACATCAGTTAAATCCCCAGTAGGTCATTGGCTCAAAGCGTATGCCACCACGTTAGCCTTACCAGGATGATAATGTATATCAAATTGGTAATCCTTCATGAATTCTAGCCACCGACTCTTCCTCATATTCAGACCCTTCTGTGTGAAGAGATACTGAAGTGACTTATGATCCATGAATAAAGTGAACTGCTCTCCTAATAAGTAGTGTCTCCATATCCTCAGTGCAAAAATGACCGTGGCTAACTCTAGGTCATGGGTGAGGTAATTCTTTTCATGGGGCTTTAGCATTCGAGATGAAAAATCTATCTCCCTCTCCTCCTCCTATAACACACCCCCAAGTCCCTGAAATGATGCATCTGTGTAGAACTGATACTCTACCTCACTCCTTGGTAATCCAAGTACCGGTGCTGATGTTAATCTATCATTCAGCTTGTCAAATGCCAACTAACACTGGTCACTCCACATGAATGGTAACCCTTTTCGAGTCAAGTTTGTTAAAGGCCCGATAATCTTTGACAACCCCTTGACAAAGCGACGGTAATATCCGGACAATCCTAAGAAGCTACGAACCTCGATCGGTATCGTGGGCTGCCTCAACTCCCTCACCGTTGATACCTTACTCGAATCAATAACTATGCCCCTGTTGGACACTATGTGTCCAAGAAAATTTACCTCCCGAAGATAAAATCCACAATTACTAAATTTGGAGTATAGCTGGTGGTCCCATAACGTCTGCAGAACCATCCGTAAATGCTCGACATGCTCCCCCTCCGTCTGTGAGTAAACCAGGATGTTATCAATGAATACTATCACAAACTGATCCAGAAACTCCCAGAATACTCTATTCATGAGATCCATGAACACTGTAGGTGCATTAGGGAGCCCGAATGGAATCACCCTGAACTCATAGGATCCAAATCGTGACATGAAAGCGGTTTTAGGAACATCCTCCTCCCGAATACGTAACTAGTGATAGCTTAACCTTAAATCGATCTTGGAGAAGTATGTAGCCCCTGTCAACTAATCAAATATGTCATCAATCCTAGGTAACGGATACTTTTTTCGTATTGTTACCTTATTTATCTCCCTATAATCTACACACAGGTGAAGTGAACCATCCCTTTTCTTAAAAAACAATACCGGAGTACCCAAGGGAGAAGTACTCCACCAAATGAAATGCTGTCCCAAGGGCTGCTGAATCTGCTCTTTTAGCTCTGGCATCTCTAGGGGCATACGATACGGTGCTCTGGAAATTGGTCTGATCCCTGGTGCTAAGCTGATAATAAAATCTATTTCTCATCTCGGTGGCAACTCGAGTATCTCTTAGAACCCATCCTTAAAATCCATCACTACGGGAATCGAATCTAAGGGAACAACCACCTCCTACGTAGTCTCCTCCTCGATTTAATACAAATGATTGCATGACCCTCCCTTGGGAAGAGACATCTCCATAAGGAACATCTACTGCCCCAGAATAGAGAACACAATTGTCCTCTCATAGCAATCTACCATGGCTCTGTACCTTGCTAACCAATTCATACCTAGAATCACTTCATATCCCTCCATGTCTAACACTAGGAGGTCTGCTACTAGACTCAGTCTCCCAATCAGTATATCGAATCTTATACAAATCACATGTATCAAAGTCCCATTACCCAGAGGTGACTCAACACACATACTAAGACTATCGGTTATCTCTAATAATCCAGCGGCTCGTCAAAATCTAGTCTTAATAAAAGAATGTGACACCCTAGTATCAAACAGAATCCTACCCTCAAGTCCGTGAATAGGAAACGTAACCTCGACTGCTGGAGGTGGTGGAGGAGCTGCTACATCTCATACATTGTACATAAGTCCATAATGCATCTAACCCTGCTGTTTCTTTGGGGCTGGTGCAGGCACTAGAACTGGAGATAAAGGAGCCTACTACCCTTGTTGGGCACCCTACAATTGAGGCCTATCTCTCTATGGGAACGACCGACTCTTGTGACCCTGTTAGACACAAGTAAAACACTTCCCCTGGAACTGTCTCTTCCCCTAGAACTGTTAGCCCTGACATTGTCCCTGATGGCCTCCCTCTGGTTCCCCTGGTCCTGATGACCCCGAGGAAACTATTGCTACTGAGGACCCTGCTGGCCCTGCCTATCTAACCTGAATCTATAATGCATGAATTTCTTGGTGGAGTTCCCCTGTCGGGAGATCTTCCCCTACTGGCTCACCGCCTACTACTGCTAAGGTGGTGCCCCACTGCCACTACTCCCCCCTTAATTCCCAAGATGGCTAATCTCTGCTCCTCTCTTACTCCCCTTAGCATAGAAAAGATAGTCCTAGTAGTGTACTAGTGCGGAATTGATAACATCGGTGTAAGTCATCAATGTAGGATTCCCGATCAAATGTTGTTTAATCCTCCAGGCCAACCCATCGATGAACCTAGCCTTCATCCTTTCCCCGTTGCTCACCTCATCTGGCATTAAATTAGCCAGGCAGGTGAACTCCTCCTCTTAATGAGCTACTGATCGATCGCCCTGACATACCTCCCCAAATCTTCTCCTCATCTCTAACTCAATTGTAGGTGGTAAGTACTTGTTATCAAACTGCATCCAAAACTATGAAATGGTCATCGATTATCTCTCCTCTGCGGTGGTCACTAACTCCCACCACTAAAGGGATGCTCCCACTAACCTGAAGGTAGCCATCATTTGTTTCTGAACCTCACTGTAATCTAATATGCGCAGATGGCACTGCATGATCTTCTTCCATTGGCACAACATCACTAAATCTGTATCGCCGTGAAACTCTGGTGGGTGGCCCTTCTGGAAGGTCTCTCTGATGCTGTGCTAAGTGGGTTGCCATGGGTGGTCTTGAATAGCTAGTGTCGCGAGCTGCTGTACCTAAGGCTGAGGGAAGTGGGCTTCCATGGCCCTCATAGCTGTCTCAACGGCCTGTGACACAATCATCGCCACCTAAGTAGAAAAAATCATCTATGGTGGTGGGCGGCCCTATTGGTTCTGAAGGTACTCCCTAGCCTCATCTCTGGCTGCTTCCCTCTCAGCCCACTCTCGTCTCGACGGCATTCTAAAATAAAAAAAAATAATTTGTATAACTACACAGTTTATACAAAATTCTAATAGCAAAAGAACGATATTGTAAGCACCTAAGGAATAAACAACAGTCCTAACAATAGAGATATATAACAAAATGACGATGCGCAAAATTTATAGTAAGTAATACAGATCCTAAGGACACTAGAACCTGATTCTATAATACCATTGTAACACCCCGTCTAATTTAGACATCAGTTGATCAGGCCTTTATTAAAATTAAAATAGGTTTCTCAAGTGGTTTATTCTTAGCATCACTATCCAAAACTTTTTAAATAACTAACCATCTATGTGAAATTAGATTGGTACCAAATTTTATCTTTCTTAACAACAATTAAAAGGACCATACTAAACCAAAGTAATAAATCACAATAATGTATTGAATCCAACCAATATGAATAGTATAAAAATGAAATCAAGGTTTACTGAATTAATAGTTAGCCAAAATGTAAAGCAACTACTACATGATAAAACAAATATAAATAACTAAAAACTGTCAATGGACAACATGTCCGTACAAGAAATATGGAAATAAAATCCTACAATAGATCAGAATGAGGGAATCGTCTAAGCAAATAGTTGATGATGATAAATATTTTGAATAAAAAGTGGGAAAAGAAGTCAAACATCAAGATTTTGAATAAAATGAAAACTTTTCAACGTGAACATGATGATAAAGATGAGAAAATGAAAAGTGTTCAATTGGAATGTTTAAAACTCAGGAAAATAGTTGATATTTTGAAAAAATGAATATGATTCTTTGAAAACCCAAAATGAGAAAATTTTGAAACAAACTGATGAAATTAAACTTCAAAAAAATATTTTGAGAATGGATTTTGAAAAAAAGAAACTAGAGTTGCAACATGCTAAAGACTTGAAGATTGGGATGCTTCATAAAATAAATGTTCTCGATAACATTTTGATGACTCGTGGTCAAATTAAAAAATGATAAACATGGAATTAGTTATGTTAAACCATAAAAACAAAAAGTTGTGGTTTTAAAATCAAAAGTTGAAATTCCTTGTGTTGAAGAAGGATAAGGAACAAATTCATGTGATGAAAAAGTAGAAAATTGATCCTAAATCTAAATTTGTGAAAAGTCAAGTTGGTTGCTTATTTTGTGGGAAATTGAATCATATTGCTCATTTTTGTTTCACAAGAATAAGACTTGAGAAAGTTAAGATGATAGCACATGATGTTAAACTCATTTTTAGAAGAAATGTTCCTTTTTGCACTTTTTGTAAGTTGAGGCATTAAAATCAAGCTTGTAGGTTCTTGAAGAAGAGAAATTGAAATTTCATGAATAATTGGAGGAAAATATTTCATAGGGGTCCTATTACTAAACTAAGAGGTATGATTGGAAGATTGATGAAGATTATTGACTTTTCAGTCAAGAAAAGGAGTAAGGTTATGAAAGATTTCTCTAGACCTAGGATATTTTATCAAATTCAAAGAAATAGGCATAAGAAACTTATCAGCAATGAGATATGGATACCTAAATACCTGAGAGGTAAGCCAAGAGATACTTTTAAAAGGAAGGTTGATAATGAGGTTCCTCAAAACAAAGGTGTTAAGAGGAAAGTTGTATTCATTCCTCCGAAGGATCTGTGAGATGTCACACCCATACCTATCTAGATGATAGTTTTCTTCGGATACATAGGGTATTCTTGTTATAGGTCCCCTTATTAGGTAAACCTCAATTTGTTGGGGTAAATATTTATGGGTGAAAGTATGAACAGTTGCATTCGGATCGTTTTTCATATGATGTGAGGATTTTTCATCCATTTTTGCATTCTCATGCTTTTTTCTATAAGATTTATTCATTACATTATGTGTTCGTATATAATTACATCATTCTTTATTCAAAAATACCAAAAATATTTTTCACTTTATGTCTTTATGTGACAATGTTATTAAGTTCTTTGATTCATATATTTGATGAGTAAACTTAACATAAATGATGATTAAACATGGAATTTTAACCTTTTAATTGAAAATGTTGGTGATATCAATTATAGGTTAGATTTCACTTGATCAATCGTGAAATTCGACTTTGTTGAAATATTTGGTGGTGAATTCACTCCACACATGCACTTCCATATCACTTGATGCGTATGATTATTGTTATGTGTATTGCTTTTAGTTTTTGACTTAATCATGATTAAATCCTGATATCTCTTATTGGTTTTTGAAACACTTATACGGTCCATTTGAGAGTATGTGTTATGTTTACAGTTTACTTGATGGAGTTTATTGATGAGATGTTTGCATAGACGAAAAAGGGCTACCATTGGTGAGATGATGTTCATTTGAATTTAAGTATCGCCAATAGATGTCTACCAAAAGTGTGGGTGAAAGCCACAATAAAAAAGCCAATATATGATGGAAAGAGCCAAAGCTAAGTGTTAAAAACTTTCAAACAAATTAAAACAAGATACAAAAATATTACTTTTTTGTATTTAATACTCATGTATCTACTCTAGGGCTAGATCATAATTGAGGGAGATATATGGATAGATAATACCATTTATTCAGATCTTGAACGAATATTGGTTTAATGTTAAACTTAAGTATCATTTATAATTCTTGTGGCTTGGTTATGCCTATTCGTTTGATTTTGTAACCCATAATTGCTCACAAATCATACCATTATTGAAATATAAAGTTGCTCGATATTATTTGAATGTAACACCCCGTAGTTTTAGACCGTTTATTTAAATCGTCACAATAAAAAGTCGAAAAACATTATTTATTTTAATTTGGATTCTTTTTGGTATTTAAAATGTTGGTTTTATTATTTAAATTTTAGGATCCTAAATGGATTTGCAATCGGGGGAAAATTGAGTTTCTATTCATTTGTAAACATTTTTGGGCCACCTATGCACCTACTTAGGGGCGAATCTATTTGCACCGGACAGTGTCGGCGGATTGGGTGAGATTAAAACACCTCCATTTATTAATATTGATATAATTTGGGGTTAGAATTTTTCAAACATATTCATACCAACCGTAAGAGTAGTACCCTCCCTTGTTTACATCTTTTTTTCATCTGCAAAACCCTAACCCCATTTAAATAAAGATTCAACCCAAGCTTTGAATGTTCAAACCGTGTTTTCTCAAGATCGTCCAAGAACGCATCTTTCTTGTTTTCTCGCGAGGAACGCAACCATCCAATTAGATTTTGCAAATGACTTTGTACATGCATGAATACTTCTATTGTTTCCTTTTAGTATTATGTGTTTTAAATATTGCCTAAACACTAATAATCATTGTTTCCTTAAAATAAATTAGAGAAACTAATTAAGGAAAGTGAAACTAAAGTTGGGATTGCTTTTATTCAAATCTCTTATACAAATTAAGAATCAAAACTCTCGCATTCTCAGAATAGAGTTTGGGATTCCGTTAGAATGTATGGACGTTTGCATGTTAAATAAATCTTTAAAGTTTATAAATTAAATTCGACTCGTGAAAATCACGTCAATTATAAGCATCTGGTAGAATATAAATTTATTGTTGTATGCCCCCCCCCCCCCCCCCCGAAATATGCATGTTAACGAAAATTATAAAAGTTGTTGAAAAATGAATTGTTTAATTAATATTAAAATTAAAATGACATAAATTGGATAAATAGTTATCTTGTTATTTATAGAAAGGATATTTGCGGTAGGATGAAAATATGCCTTATGTGATCGTGAATTGTGCCTATATTTAACAGCGCGAGGACGACGGGATTGTTGGGGTTGTTATCGATGTCACCTTATTTAGGTTGCTTGCTAGGTATGGGACTAGTAAGTTGGCCATTTTTGTTGTACCCATTTTCTAGGTATGGGACTATCGAGTGTAGATTTTTATGAATGGGTATTTCCGAGGTGGGGATAAGTAGTACACTTTTCCATTGTTCCGTTAGCCTATAGGCGAGACTAGTTAGAAATTTTGATAGGTATTCCTCCTAAGTGATAGGCTAGGGTATGCTTGAGGCTTTGGTGATCTATAGGTATGGGAATAGGGAGGGTTTAGGTTGGAATACCCGAATAATGGGTGTGGCTAATTTAAAATAATGAGAACTTGATAAAATTGAGAATTAAGACCTAAGATAATAAACGGGTATTAAAATGAATTGGTGTCATGAGTATGTGCGGAACCAATAGTAATTGGGTTGAATGGCTATAGCGATGTGGGTGTGTGTTGGCGTTACGTGTATGTGAGGGGCTAACGATAATTGGGCTGACTAGCTATAATGATGTTTCATGCATGGAACCTCACGAGTATGTGCAAAGCTAACGAAATTGGGCTGACTAGTTATAATGAGGGGAATGGGTATCATGTGTAGAACCTTAAGCGCGTCAAGAGTATGTGCAGGACTGATAATTAGGTTGATTAACTATAGTGGTTTTGCACGAATAAGAATAATTGGATAATTAAATTAAGTAAGATTAAGAGCTAATATTTAAATTAAAGTTGTAATTGAATAACTGGGATCAAATAATGTGGTGACTTAGTTATGTGGGTAAATTATGGTAGTTTATTTTTACTCGCGTGTTAATATTTATCTCATTTAATTTAAAATAATCTATTGTGATATTTATCATGTATTATGCTTTTATCTAGATTTACGGAGCCTAATTGGGTGGAGTATCTAGTATTCATACGGTGGGCTCTAACCTATTGCATTGATTAACATTTCAAGTTTAATGCTGGAATAGCTGAATAGGTGTGATTGGAGATATTTTGAGTGATGCTAGAGATTTATTTTATTTGTTTTAGTTGTTTATATTATCTTTCCATTTAGCCATTTTATCATGAGAATTTCATCTATGGATTTGGTGGGACATTCGGTTCCACGGTTGGATTATTTCAATTGAGTTTTAATAATTTGGAGATGGATTTATTTTTGGAGATAGCATGGTGTTGGATTTTAATTTTCAAGAATGTTTATATTAGTTGGATAAATTTGAATATATCTTTTGAAAAAAAAATTAAATGTCTTATATGTCTGTTACATGTGTAGAACGATAACTTATTTAGTGATTCCCGACGTAGTTTGGCGGTAGCGGTTGGCCACCTCACTTGCTAGAATAAATAGGGTGTTATAGATGGTATCAGAGCATGGTCTTAGGTCTCATAGGTTGTGAGTCTGTTTTAGCTTTCGCATTTCCTATCTTTGATTCCTTTCGATGATTTATACTATTAGTTATTTTGAATCTGAATGTTGTTTATTCCTGTCTTTTCTAATGGTGAACACTAGGAGATCTGGAGATAGGAGATAGGGTTCGATTTCTAGTCCCACGGTTTAGGAGAGGTAGGGCCGGTTTGTTTTGGGTGCCTAGGAGTTATCATCTATTGTATGTGAGGCCACAACGGTCGATAATTAAATAAGGAGACAGAGGTGGGGAAATCAAGAGGCGCAGCAGTAGGGTACACCCGCTTGGTACGTTGCTCTTGTTATGCACTTGGAAACCTAAGAAAGATGAAAAAGCTCCTATTATGAATGTTTCTCTCAAGGTTAAACATACTTCACAATGGTGTTTTGATAGTGATTTTTCTAGGCCCAGTGACATATCATTTTTTACCAACCTTGAGGATCACAAGGAACGTAAAGTCACCTTTGGAGATGGGAGTAGGTTTAGGATTTTAGGACATGATTGTGTTGAGATACCCTAATTTCCTAAACTAGACAATGTGTTGTGCGTAAAATTGATGAAAGAGAACTTAATTAGCATAAGCTAATTGTGCGACGCAAACTTTGCGATAAATTTTGATTGGTCTAAATGTAAATTTTATGATCAATCTAGTGAACTCTTTATACAAAGTGTGAGGGCCAAAGATAATTTCTATGGGATTGTGCCCAAGTCCCCTTTTGTGTGCAACAGTGCCACTATCTCTTCTATGGACCTTTGGCATCAATGCTTAGGCCATGTGAACTTTAGAGATCTTGAGAGATTAGTGAAAAAGGACCTAGTTTATTGCTTACCATCATTTAAGAAACCAACTTCCTCAGTTTGTGGACCTTGCTAATAAGGAAAACAAATTTGAAGTCCCCATCTAAATTTGAATACCATTACCACCACATGTATTTTGGAGTTGATTCACATGGATCTTATGGGTCCTATTTTCTCAAAGAGTTTAGGTGGTAAGATATATATTCTCGTGATGGTCGATGAATTTTTGAGATACTCTATCGTATGGTTTCTTAGGACAAAGTCTGATGTGACCAAATTACTAACAACTAAGTGTCGTGTCCTACAAAATCAAAATAGTGTCACTACTAGTCGAATGTGTAGTGACAATGACATTGAATTTAAATAAGACGAAGTGGATAGAGATTGTGATGGAATGGACATTAAACTCGAGTTTTTGATCGTTCATAATCCTCAATAAAATGAGATAGATGAGAGGAAGAACTAAACGATACAAGATATGGTTAGATCCATGCTTCTTTGGATAAACGTGCCTAGATGTTTTTTAGTAGCCGCGGTGAGTGACACATATCATATGGTGAATAGGGTATATCTTCGTCCACACACGCTACACACGTCTTTTGAGTTGTGGATAGGGAAGAAACACAACCTATTATATTTTCGTATCTTTGGGAGTACTTGCTACATCTTGAGAGATAGAGAGCACTTAGGAAAGTTTGACTCTTAGAGAAATGAGGGGATATTTTTATCTTATTCATTAGCGATTTGGGCTTATAGGATATTTAACCTTGCAAGATATAAGGTTAAGGAGTCAATAAATGTCATGAATAGAGATGAAAAGACATCGACGTCTATTGACCCTATCCCCCAGTGTGAGGATGATGCACCCACTAGTGATAATCCCATCCTTCCTCATACAGCCCCAGTCGATCCTATTCTTTATTTTGCACAAAACAAGTAAAAGAACATGTTACCGCCTCAAAAGAACGGCATCAAAGAAAAATCGATGCTTGTGAAATTGATTTGTTCAGAGGTTAGGGGGATAAGTTATGGAATAGGAAGGTGTTAGGTACCCATCCTGGCCTTTCGGTCTCTCTTGGCGTTATGTTATTATTCTCCTTAATTTCTCCATGAAGTGTGTGTGCGTGTATATATAAGTGGAGATCAGAATCGCTCGACTTGCATCATGGGAAAAGACAGACTGAGGTCATCTATAAGTGGGTTCCCAAAATAGTAATTACAAATATGATGTGTGCGCTTATCGAGATATTAATCGTTATGATGAAATGATAATATGTGTTAGATAAGATGAAAATATGAATCACAAGTATGATATATATGAATGATAAATGGATAAAATAAGAAAAAAGGGAACGTAGTAAAATAGGACTCGAGTCTCAAATTTTAGCCCGAGATACCTACGTAGCCTATTATTTCATCAAAGTCCACGTAGTTCGCATGCGACACGAGGGTGGGTTTATCCCGAAAGTTCAAACGGGGATTTTATTAGATGTGTGTGTAAGAGAAATATGTTCTTAGTTTTGGGAAAATGTGGTGAACAATCCCGTTGGAATTTAATAGTGCAACCCTCTTTTTCTTGTTTTGGGTTTTTTTATAGAATATATATTATGTGAAATATTACTAATAAAGAATTGAATATTGATATATGTATGAGCTAAAGTAAAATCTAAATTAATGCTAAAATAAAGAAATTTAAAGAGAGAGACGAATGTTTGGACCTTCTTTGGAGACTTGGAAATTGATCTTGATGGTTGATAAGCTTCCTTGAAAGTGGGTGAGGAATGTAAGGGGATTTTGCTAAAGTGGGTGTGAAAATGATGGAAATGAAAGGTGGAGAGAGGTTTCAATTAAGGAAACTTTGCTGACTTTAGAAGAATGTTGTCGAGATCACTAAAGTTGATGATTCTGAGAAAGTGATCTCGTGCTCTCCTTATATAGGGTCAGGGGAATGCCAATTGGCATTTTCCTTGTCCTACCAAGCAACAGGTAATCCTAGACACATTGCTGATAGGCAGGGAAATGGACTTACCAATTGGTAGTCTCGTGTAGATTTTTTGGAAGATTGGTCATAAAACGTAATTCGTAAGTCCAAATCGTGAATGGTGCATGTCATTGGAATGTTTATTCAGAGAAATTTAATAATCCTTTGGTCCACTCTTGAATTTAAAGGTTGACTTTGGGCCAAACAGGCTCGAAAGCGCCCATTGGTTCTTTGGATAGAAGATCGTCGGACGATCATGGATCGCTCGTCCGAAACGTAAGTTTGAAAACCACATGGAATGGACCGTTAGAAAGGTTATGCAAGGCACTTTGATGTTATAAAGAGATTTGCTCGGTTCTGAGAGTTGGCTTTGGTCAAATAGGGCCCGAAAGCGCTCGTTGACCTTTTGTAGTAAAACGAGTAGTTTGTCTCTACTGTGAGGTTAATTGGTGTATAGGGTGGACTATTGGAAAGGGTATTTTATTCCCTTTGAAGATTCATTCAATCTTGTTCGAGTTGAAGAGTTTACTTTGATCAAACGGATCCCAAGAGTGCCTAGTGGCCTCCATTTCTATTTTTGAGGGAAAATGAATCATTCATCCAAATGCTAAGGCTCATTCATACACAAGGTGGACCGTTATAAAGGGGATTTAAATCCGCTCGAAGATTCATTAATCTTTTTATCTGATGATGAAGTTGATTGGGGTGAAATCGGGGCTCGAGAGCACCTGGTGACCTCCAGATTATTTTTTGTAGTAAAAATAGACAGTTCATCCTAATCGTAAGGCCAATTTTTACACGGGGTGGATCATTGGAAAGGGTATTCATAGCCCTTTGAAGATTGATTAATCTTTTGCTTTTACGAGAAAGTTAACTACAGTCAAATGGGGCTTGGGAGCATCCGATGGCCTCTCGATCAGTACTCTGAGAATAACCTAGGGTTTATGGTAAATGGGGAGGTACTAGGGACCTAAAGAGATACTTAAGGGGTCCAATAATGTGGTGTCTACAGATATCCTCGATGAGTGAGATTGGAACAAGTGAAAACCATAGAATATACTCTATATGGTTGTTAGGAATGAGGTCGATTATGCGGACCAAAGGTATGAGGATGATCGTTTAAGAGGGGTGAAGTCGATTATGAGAACCTAAGGATGAGGGGACCAATTTTATGGGTCGAGGTCAATTTTGTGGACCTAAATCTTGGGTGACTAATTCTTCCAATCAAGGTTAATTATGAGGACCTAAAGTTGTGGAGAGTAATTCTACGGGTCGAGGTTAATTCTGAGGACCTAAAGTTGTGGCAACCAATTCTGTAGGTCGAGATCAATTCTAAGGACCTGAAGGTGTGATGACCAGTTCTAAGAGTCGAGGTCAATTTTGAGGACCAAAAGTTATGGCGATAAATTCTACAGGTCCAAATTAATTCTGAGGACCTAAAGTTGGGCGACCAATTATGTGGGTCGAGGTCAATTTTGAGGACCAAAAGTACGGCGACAAATTCTATGAGTCGAGGTCAATTCTGAGGACCTGAGGAAACCAATTCTGTGGGTCAAGGTCAATTCTAAGGACCTAAGGTAGGGACGACCAATTTTGCGGGTAGAGGTCAATTTTGAGGACCTAAAGTTAGGGCGACCAATTCTATGGGTTGAGGTCAATTCCGAGGACCTAAATTTTTGGCGACCAATTCTGCGGGTCGAGGTCAATTATGAGGACCTAAGGTTGTAATGCGGGGGTTTGCTCTTTGGAGAATCCGTAATTTATCTTTGGGAGCTTGGATTCACTTTCAGTTTCGCTGGGGAATGTGTTTCTTTGAGACGCTGTCGAGGAGAGAAATCTGACTAGGGTTTTAAGCTTTGCTGGGGAAGTCGGATTAGGAAGTTCCACTAGGGAAATGGGTAGGATATTACATAGTCCTATTGGGGAAACATTAGGTTTATGAGGTTTTGAGTATCGCTAGGGATTATTTGAGGTTTTGGGATTCCTCTTAGGAATTGTAATGGACTCTGGGACGTGGGCGCATCATTTTAGGGTTTAAGTTAGGGATAAAAATGTAGTTTTAATTCTTGTTGGGGATTTTGAGACTTCAAAAATGGTTTTCTTGGTGAAGAAATATTCCAATATTTATGTGGAAATTTTAGGAATTTTTTGAAGATTTTTTTGAATTTCCTGCCCTTTTTTTGGTTTTTTATATAAAATTTTCCAAGGGTTGCCGACCAGCATGTTGTAGGGGTTGTCGTTCGGAAGTGGCATGGTCTTCTAGTCTACCTTGGGAAAGGTAGAGGCAAGTGTCTATTTGTGGGTGGTATTGGACTGTCGATCGACATGCCCCTTGGCCTCCTATAAAAATGGGCGAGTTCTCCTCATTTTTCACAGCTCCTAGCATTCAGATCTTTTGCCTTTTCTTGCTAAGATTCGTTTCCAACTCTTTCCTTCTTCGAGTCTTAAAAATTACAGATTTTTTAGTAGAGTGACCCACATGGCGTGGTTAGGTGTCGATGATTGGGCGAACTTAGAGTGGAGAGCTAGGGGGGCCCTGGCATTGGGTAGCAAAAATTCCTTCGAGTTGTTCGAACTAGTTACTGAGGTTCGCTTTTTCTTACGTGAACCTTCATATCACTGTTCATCTAGGGTGAGGAACCCTAGTGGCAATGTAAGTATTAATGACCTTTGGAATTATTTTCCTTTTTTTCTTTTTGTTGTTTCGAGTTTGACAAAAGGATTCTTTATTTTGGCAGACTGACATAGCTTATACCAGCTTTTGTTCTCAGGGGACGATGGGGTTTAAGGTTGTGTGGGGGTATCTTCTGGCGGTGGTGTGCTGGGTAGTTTCCTCTGTGGGTTTTGGGCACTTGGTTTCTTCTTTGGACGAGATGCCACGCTCTACGGCTGTTTTGTGCGCGCTAAGGGAGAGGTGGTGGGAGACTACCCACACCATTCATTTAGGATTTGGGGAGATGACTATGACTTCTATCGATGTCCAGTGGCTACTAGGGATTGATTATGAGGGCCTACAGATTAAGGTGGACCGGTCTTTGAGGGTGACACCTGATGCGATTGAGGCTAGGTTGGGAGACGTGGGGAGGATAGTCTAAGAAAATTCAATCCGTATTTATTCTCTATGGGAGCTATTGTTAAGCCGGAGAATCGATGAGACAGATGGGTTGTAGGTACGACAGATGGCTCGTTTGTTCATTCTTTTTTTGCTGGGGGGTTTCTTGGTGGAGTCCAGTGGCGACGTCATCAATCTATGGTTTTTACCATTTTTGGGTATTTTCGAATATCCTTCAGGTGAGCCTAACCTTGGCGACCTTTAATTTTTCTCTGGACGCTTTCAATCGGTGCTGCCAATAGACCTTTACGGGCAACGTATCTTCTGGAGGTAATTCTCGCATTTTTTTTTTATGTATTTTCCTGAATTTTTCCTCTATTTTTCTTCTTTAGTTGATTCCTGTCTTTCTGCAGACGTAGTTTTATGAGGTGATTGGGCTCAATGTTCATTTGATATGTTTGCATGATGAGGAGGTGGGGGGCTTCTGCCGGATGTACAGTTGGCGAAAGTCTAACCAGCTGTCAAAGCAGTCTTTTTCTCTATTGGAGGAGCGTCAGGCCTTGAACACCTAACAAGCGACCAGGTTATTCCCTTTTTTTCTTTTGAATCCTTTTTTGTCATTTTCTCTTTTTGAGCAAATATTGATATTTATTGGAAATTACAGGTGACTTTTTACCCCTGGGGGACAGCTGTCCAGTATGCGGGGGTGATTAGGGTTCATGTACAAATGCTCTGGCTATTGGCGCACGAGTTTGGCTATTATTGGTACTTAGGGTAGACAGTTGTCCAACAGATTATGGAGGATGAGGTGGAAGCCCCACCGGCGGTGCCCCTGACGTATATGAGGCATGTACGGGAGATGTCGGAGGAGGCCAGGATAGCGGCGATCATTGGTGAGCCTTATTCGCTCTATAAAGATACGATGTCGACTTACGACTACCTCAATTTTGTGATGAAATTTGATGTCTTCATGTATCTACGATGTGGCTAACTTGCCTCCTCCTACATCTTCGATAAGGGGTACGAGTAGGCCAATGGGGTCCACCCACAGCACAAGAGGCGCGGCGTCGTCAGTAGCGACAACGGAGGTTCCTTTCGTCCAGCTTACTCTGCCTTCCTATAATTTCTTATTGACTGGAGGGTGATTGTTCGTATGCGGCACTCCCCTAATGCGATGGATCTGGGGGTGTTGGGACTGACGGAGGACGTCCTTCAGCCAGAGGTATATCTTTTCTCTTTCTTTGTGCTTGTCTGGATTTTTCTTTTCTTTAGACATATTGATTTAATTTTATTTCTTTTGCTTTGTCTGCAGCATGTCTGGGTGTTAACTACTCGGCTCAGGGACATCCGGGACTAGGTGGCCTTCGGACTGCCTATATTAGTGACTCGAATCCTATTCCTTCTTTTATGGTGCTGTCTACTTCGGAGGAGGAGGGATCGGGATCGAAGAGTGGAGGTTCCACAGCTCGCCGCCAGGGCAAGTTCGCTCGCCTTAGAGATGGGGGTCTTAGAGAGAGAGAGAGAGAGAGAGAGAGAGAGAGAGAGAGAGAGAGAGAGAGAGAGATTGAGATTGGGGGTTTCAGGCTGAGTCCCGCTATTTCTTCTTTCTACTATTTTTCTTCTTTTTTCCTGAAAATTTGTAATGATGCAAATGGAAAAATATATAAAATGAATGAGATTTTTGTTTATTTATCTTTGCTTAAATGACTTATTCTACATGCATTTTTTACTTTGTTGACGAGATCATAAAAAGGATGAGATATTTTAAATATCTTGAGAGAAGATTTATTTTGAGAAAGGATGGGTAAATATGGATATTATAGGAAGAAATAACCTGGGGTTTTTTTAAATAAGGATTTATTTTTTTAGATTTTCGATTTTGACAAAAAAAGATAGAATTTTCTTTAATAAGGGAGTGCTGATCGGCATATCCCTTTTCCTGCCTATCGACTGGTGAGTCCAGTAAAATTACCCTGAGGCTTTGATTTCACTCTCTATAGCTTTGATTACTTGGTGGGGCAAGCATTTATTCGAGTTCCTCCGATTTCTTGTTGTTGAGCTAATATTTTCATGTATAAATGGGGTAAGGTGGTTTGGTTTTTCACCCATTGACATTTTCTCTTCTTTCTTATTTCTTGCCTCCTGCCTTATTATTTCCCAAATGGCCCTTTCCATGAGTGAAAAATTCGCTTCATATCTTGAGATCTTGGAAGTCATGTGTATGTACAATGTGGATTACAACGGTTTTAACTTGCGTCGGGTCTCTTTATAGCATAATCTACCCATCGATTGGAACATGTTGGCTGCAGCAGTGCAATTTTGGTCCTGAGGATCATGTTTTCTGCTTTGGCTTGGACGAGGTATAACCGACCTATGAGGAATTTTCATCCATGTTGGGGATTAATCCCAGCGTGAAGACGGCTATGCCCAAATTCTCTTGGTCTCCTGTAGAGTTATTAGTATAATTTCTCCACATCTCTCCTTCGACGGTTCGGCTATTGATTACTGGGGGAATGATCTCTCTCCAAGTTGTCGTGTATTTTGTGCGCCTACGGGATTTAAACGATGCAAGACATTCTGGAGTTGTTGCCCTGAACTTAACTTCGAAGTCACTGCTGGTGACTAGGGATCTAATAGTGGACCCTCAACTAGCTTCCATTATAGCGTGGATGTCATATCATCGCAATCATGCGATGGTGATATTGGCGGAGACCCTTAACGGTCTAGATGCTTGGTGGGAAGGTTGCTCTGATTTCTTGACAGGGAGCCTAGTGATGCTGTTTATGTGGTTAGGTGAGAGATTTCGTTCGGTAATCCTCCTGAATATCCCGTGGCAGTTGTGCCGAATTTTTTGACTCATTATTTCATCAGCTTTGGCCCATCCATAGAGAACTAGGTAATCTAGCGTGTGGAGAACAAAACTTGATGTTTTTGTTGGTGGGTGCCATTATGGGGAGAGTTGCAGCCCATTTTGGAACTGGGAGAATACATGTACGTTTGGTTACTTGGAATTCGATAGACCTCATTTTATTTCCCCTGGCAGCTCCTGCGCTAAATCGGATAGGAACAGATAGTGCCTCCCCTGGCACTAGACTTCATTCATGTGGAAGACTTAACTGAATCCATGTGCATGAGGTTGGGATCTCTATGGGAGAATCATTGATTGTTAACCCATCATTCTCTATCTATTGGTAGGGTTTGGATTGTTTCTAGAGATTATCTTAAATGGTTGTGGAAGAAGGTGGTGACAAGGATCATGTCAGAGGAGATCGGACATAGATGGTTTTCCCTTTTCGATACTATGGAGGGGGCATAATGGTTCTCTCCAGGTTGGCGAGATCATATCATTCTATGGAGCTCCTTTAGAATACCAATCATCAAGGGAAGTTTGGGGGCCTTAAGGTTCAGATGATGATGGGGCTGGGTCTTCCGACAGTTGTGGATATGCTCTTTTATGAAGCTGGTGTTCATTTCTTGTGAAGATTTTTAAATAGATATGTGTTTGGTTGTTTTTGGTTTGTTTTTTTATTTTTGGGAATAAATTTGGGAAGGTTTGGTTAGTTTGTTTTAGGGACAGTCTAGGTTGGCGAGGGGGTAGTTATTTTGACTCCCTACGCTGATATTTCATGTAATTGTACTGAATTCTCCCATTTATGGAATAAAAATGGATTTTAATCATATTGTTGTGCCTCTTGACGAGTTTTACATTTGAACTATCTATACCAATCACTAAGGCATACATAATCCTTTTATTCATGTAAATGATAAAATGAACTGTCATTTTGGGAGGTGAGAAAAGAATAGTATTTTATAAAGAAAAAAAGGGACCATGCCCATGTGAAAAAAAGGGACCTCCACATTCCTTCTTTTTTGCATTCTTCTTTCTCACTTTGCGAAATGGCTCTCCCTGGCAGTGTTGAATTTGTTAACTTCCTCAAAACCTTGGAGGCGATGTGCTCATACATTGTTGATTATGATGCTTTCAACATGCGTCGAGTCTCCTTATGGCGTAATCGGCCCATAGAGTGGAGAATGCTGAAGTCAGGGGTCAAGTTTTGGTATCCTGAAGACCATGTCTTTCGCTTTGGGTTAGACGTGGTATGTCCGACCTATGAGGAGTTCTCTGCTATGTTTGGGGTAAATCCCAGTGTTGCGTCAGCTATGCCTAAATTTTTCCAATCTTCTAGGGAGATGTTAGTGGGACTTCTTCATATTTCTCCTTCAGTGGCCAGGTCATTGGTTATGGGAGTAATGATTTATCTTCCTATTGTGTTTCATTCTATGCATTTTCTTGATTTCAAAACTGTTGTTGATGACTGGGGAACTACTGGTGGACCCTCAACTTGCAACCATTGCTTCATGGATGTCGAATTGACACAATCCTATGGCGGTGATATTGGTAGAGACTTTAAATGGTCTGGATTCCTTACGGAAAGGTCGTTTTGACTTCCTGAGGGGTATCCCCGTGATGTTATTCATGTGGCTATTAGAGAGGTTCCATATGACGGTCCCATCCGAGTATCCTTTGTCATCCATATCACACTTCTTTTCGTGTTACATTATCAATGTAGGCCAGGACATCAAGAATTGGAAGAATTGGTTTGTAGAGCACGGGGCCCAAGGCTTACGTTGGTTAGTGCCTTGGTGAGGGGATTTACTGCCCATTCTAGAACTGGGGGAATACCAGTATGTTCAGTTGGTTGACCTCAAACAGACCATTTATTACTTTCCCTAGTGGCTCTTGTGTCAATTTGTCTAGGAACAGATTGTGCCACCTCAGAAACTAGATTTATTTCTGGTGGAGGACATGACAGAGCATATGTGCATGCAACTTGGCTCTCTGTGGGATAATCGCCGACCGTTGACCCGTTTATCCCAGTCTGTTGAAAGAGTCTGGCATATTTTGAGGGACTACATGAAGTGGTTGTGGATAAAAGTAGTTGACAAGATGTTATTTATAGAGACTGGGCAAAGGTGGTTCGCCATATCTGACACCATAGAGGGAAGTGTTGTGATTTTTCCCAGGCTACTCCGGGCTTATCATTCTATGGATTGTCTGCGGCACTCTATTCAGGCAGGGGAAGCCAGGATATGGGTGATAATGTGGTTGGTTCCTCTGGAAGTTATGGGTAGGACCCCTTTTATTTGTGAAGCTTTTGTAATGGGTGTTTAGTTATGTATCTGGTTATTCTAGTTGTATCTGGTTATTCTAGTTGTATTGTGTGGGGATAAAATCTAGTTATTTTAGGAGTAGTGGGGATTATTTTTATTTTGTTTTAGGAAGGTAGGAGTAAATTTATCAAGGGAAGTCATTTGACTTCCTATGCTGATATAATTATTCAAAAACTTCTTAATAATGGTGTAAAAAAGTTTTTGATCATCTATTTGTTCCTCTTAATGAGTTTTTGCATTGGAATTATCTATACCAATTGCTAAGGCATACATAATCCTTTTGTTCATGTACATGCTAAAATGAAATATCATTATTGGGGATTAGAAAAGAATAAAATTTTGTGAAAAAGAAGGGTGTCGTGCTCATGTAAAGCATATGAGCTGCCTAGGTACCTCTGGGGGTTTTTTTAAATGCATTTTTGAAAGTAAAAAGAGTTTTAGAGGATCGTGCCTTACTTAGTTTTGAGTAAAGGGAAATGAAGATTATTTTTTAGAATAGAAGGGAGATGATAAGAGTCATAGCACGTCGATATTCTGGACTAGGGATAAAATTTCTTGAGACTGTCCAGGTTGAGTGGATGGTCCATCTTTTCCCCCATCAAGGTCGGTGAGCATAGAGGTGCCTCCTGATAAGATCATCTTCATTATGTAGGGGCCACTCTTGAATTTCCCTTTGGGGTCCTAGATGGGCTCTACTATTTTTTAAGGGTTAAGTCCCATTCTCAGACACCGCGGTCCTTGACTCTCTTATTAAATGATCATGCTATTTGGCAATGGTACCCTTGTATATGATATAGATCCTTCAGCCTCCTTTTTTTTAAGAGTGATAACTCGTCAAGACAGATTTGATGTCAGTCTTCCTCGCTAACTTTTGCTTTCAATCATTATGTGTAGTGATGGAATTTCTAGCTCCACGAGTAGGATTACTTCCATGTCGTATACTAGAGAGTAAGGGGTATCCCCATAAGACATTTGAACTAAAGTATGGTAGTCCCTGAGGGCATAAGGGATCCATCCGGCCCAGTCTCGATAAATTTTGGTCATCTTGTTGATACCATTAAGGTTTTTATTAGCGACTCCAACTGCTCCATTACTTTGAGGTCGATAGGTAGAAGATTTGTGTCTCTAAATTCCATACTCTTCGACCACTTCTGTGACTTCTGCCTCGAAATGCAACCCGGTGTCTGACACCAGCTCATGCAGGACCCCATATCGGCAGATGATATTTTTCTTGATGAACTTGGCCAGCTTCTTGGCATTCGGAATTGTGGATGACTCAACTTTGATCCATTTGGTGAAGTAGTCAAATGCAACTAGGATTAACTCATGCCCATTGGAGTCTTTAGGTGTAAATTTCCCTATGATGTTGATGCCCCATGTGGAGAACGACCAGGGAGAAGTCAAGTTGTACAATTCTTGTGGAGGCAAGTGTTGGAGGTTGGAAATTGCTTACATTTGAGACATCTTCGAACATATATGGTGCAATCTTGAACTATGGTAGTCTTGTATGAACCCTGTTAGATGATTTTCTTGGCAAGCATATGGTCATTCATCTGGCGTTCGCACTCCCTACTGTGGATTTTATGCATTATCTCTTCAATGTCAGCCCCTACAATGCAGTGCAAATGGCTTCCATCGAAGTTTCTCTTAAACAGTGCTTTATCACAGATAATGTATTGGTACTAGTTTACAAAGGGTTGTTCAGTCTTTCTTGTCAGAACCTTTGGGATACCTATCATGTTTGAGGAGGTGCTAAATATCATAATACTAGCAATCGGCTAAATCAGGATCTTATTATGTGATGAACTCAATATGCTAGCAGTTGGTTGGTTTATCTAGCTTTTGGACTAAAAAGGGGGCCATTGTTATTCCTTCAGGCATGTCAACCATGGTGGCTAAGGTAGCAAGGTCATCAACTAGGTTATTCTTCGATCCGAGCAAGTAGTGGAAGGTGATTTCTTGGAATTAGGAGGCTAGCTCTTCTAGGTGGGTATGAAAGGGTAAGAGTTTCTCGTCCTTGACTTTCCATCTTCGGCGTTCTTGACCAATGATGAGGGTTGAGTCCCATAGACATCATGGTATCGAATTCCTTTCTTAAGAGAAACTTTGAGGTTTACTGTGCATGCCTTATATTCAGTCATGTTATTAGTGCAGGGAAAATCCATCTTGATGTCAATGGGAGTGTGAGAGCCATCAGGGAAAATTAGAAGGATCCCAATGCCATACCATTTCTTGTTGGCCATGTCGTCAAAGAATATTTACCAACGGAGGCCTTCTTGGGAGGTACAAAGAATATTCTCATTTGGAAACTCAAAAATCCAGACATCGATTCCTTGCATAGGGTAGTCAATGATGTAGTCAATGATGTCTCTTCCTTTCATGGCTTTCAGCATGACATGCACAATATCGAATTTGCCTAAAAGCATCAACCAATAGGCCATTCATCTGGACAAGGCAGGTTTCTCGAGTAGGTACTTGATGTGATCCATTCGGGACACAGGTCTGATAGAAAAGGCGAGCATGTAGTGCCATAGTTTTTAGATGACCCAAACAAGGGCGACACATGCTTTTTGCAAAGCAATGTAATTAATTTCATATCCATCCAACTTGTGACTGGCATAGTATATGGCTCTTTATTTGAGGAATTCTTTAATGTATTGGCCTAGCAAAGCCCTAGTTGCGGTACCTATCACGATTAGGTAAAGGAGTAGGGGAAGATCAGGCTGCAACGGAATGGGTACCAGAGGTTGGGTTAGGTATTATTTTATTCGATCAAAGGTTTCTTGGCAAGCTTCGTATCAAACCATAGTGGAATCCTTTCGTAGGAGTTTGAAGATTGGTTCACAAATAGAAGTCAACTGGCTGATGAACCAGATGATATACTGTAATTTTTCAAGGAATCCTCGGACTTCCTTCTCTGTTTGGGGTGGTGGCAACTCGAGCAAGGATTTCAGCTTGGCAGGATATGCTTATATCCCTTTCTCACTAACAACGAATCCCAAGAGCTTTCCTTTTATGATGCAAAAGACACATTTACGTTGGTTAAGTCGCATCTGATATTATCGTAGTCTCTCAAAGAATTTTTGGAGAGTGAGAACCTGACCTTCCCTAGTCTTAGACTTAATAATCATGTCATCCATGTAGACCTTGACTTCTTTATGTATCAGATCAAGCAAGATGGTTGTGGTATCCCTCTGGTAGGTAGCCTCTGCATTTTTTAGACCAAATGGCATAACATTGTAGCACTAAATTACCCAAGGGGTGATGAATGTATTTTTCTCTTGATGAACTGTGTGCATCTTGATCTAATTATACCCAGCAAACCCATCAATAACTAACTTGAGAGTGTGACTGGTTGTGTTGTCTACAATCATGTCCATATTGGGTAGCGGGTAATCATCCTTCAGAGAAGCCTTGTTCAAGTCTCGATAGTCCATACATGTGAAACTTCCCTCATGATTTTGGCATGGGTATGATATTGGCTAGCCATGTGGGATATTCGATCACATGAATGAAACCCACATTCAACTGTTTGACCACTTCTTCCTTAAGTTTGATCGACCATTCGGTGCAGAGCTTTCACAATTTCTGTTTGATCGGTTTGCAATCTGGAAGAGTTAAAATCTCATGCTGAGCTATCTCGGGATCAATTACAGGCATATCGGCGTAAGACCATGTGATGACATCCATAAATTCCTTCAGTAGTTCTTCGAGTAAAGGGTGGCCCCTATCCTAATCTCGCACAGTTAGCTATTAGAATAGAGATTAATTACAACAATTTCATCTTCATTAACTTGAACACGCTTATGTTATTACTATTAACCTTATTAAGATCAGTTAAGAATTGTTCATTTGCAAAATCATCATCATCAAGAGTTTGATTAGAATCAAGACAGTTAATGTAAGGCACAAAAAATACTCAAAATATTCATTTATTTCATTCATAGGAAAAACAGCAATAAGAACCTCGTCAAAGAAGGTCTCGATTACATCAGAGTAATGAGGAATAAGAAGAGAATAGGAAAAGGTATAAATATTTAGGTTGGGTTGAATTTCAGCAGGTGACATAGGTATAGCATGCCAGTTGAGGAGAGGAGTATCAACGGCTTTGATCAGACTAGATGGATCTGATGATGTAGCGATTGAATGAATCATGTAGAGTGTCAGCCCCAGTGTTTGAAAGTTGAAAGAATACTCAGAGTCACTTTCCTTAAAATCTCCGGTATTGGCTATGGTCTCTTCAATGAGTGGTTGCACATGATGCTGGGAACTTTTAACCCATGAGTAGATGCCTTGGAAAAAGATATCCATTCCTAGTTTAATCTTCTTGTCCACGTGATCATGCCATAGTTCAGGAAAGCCGTAATAGGGGAAATCTTCACCCTCTCTACTGAATATTTCGTTCAAATAATCTCTTGAGACAATCTTGGCACTTTCTAGCCTTCTCTTCAGTCGAGGTTGGTAGATCATTTGAAGTTCTTCTATTGACAATTGATAACCCAAATTGTAAGGAGGAAAATGTTTCTTCAATATAATGGGTTCAAGTATCCCCTGGTGTCTTCACCCCGGCCCCAGTCCAGGCATGAAGTTCATATTCTTGAACATATGGATCACTTTAATGTTTATGTGAGGGTTATACTATGGACAAACCCTATCTTTGAAATCTTCCTCTACTGGGAGTAGAAGTGGTTCAACTCGAAAACCTAAGAGAAGCATATCGTTCGCCCCATGTTGTACTCAAGTACTGGATTAGTGGTTCTTTCATTCTCGACATTGTCGTCATCTCCCAAGATGGTGATGACTTGCCCATTAGCGAAGAACTTTATTTTTTTATGAAGGGAAGAAGAGACACCCTTAATATTTTAGAGCCACGGTCATCTGAGCAATAGATTGAAATAAGTTGGGATATCGATGACATGGAATTCAACAACCAGATTTATAGGTCCGACCCTTATTATAGGTTTTACGGATCCCATCACTTCTCAACGAGTATTATCATAGGCGCGTACAGTAGTAGAGGTTGAAGCGAGCTCTCTCACTTTCAGTCCTAAATAATTAAGGGTCCTCAACAGGTAGACATTGAGAGCTGATCCATTATCGACAAAAGAGAGCGGGGCAGTCTTTCCCATGATTTCAATAGATATGTTGAGTCCATAATTATGGTTTAGCCCAATCTTAGGGATTTCTTCTTCATAGAAAGAGAGTATTCTATCTTCTTCAAAGAAAGAGAGTATTCTATCCTACCCGATTCACTGCTTCTTATGGTGTGGTGGGAGGAGGGACTGTGAGTCCTGTGAGCAGCTTGATAAAGGCATTCGTTTGCAGTTGGGAATACATAAAGAGTCCCCACAAAGTAATGTTAGCTTGGGTTTTCTTCAACTGATCGAGGATCTTGCTTTCCTCAAGGGTCATTTTCGGCATAGAGAGATCCTCCACACCTTTCCCTTTATCGATCGCTGATGGTGGAAGGTTTGGAACTTGGTAATGCCTCCCTGACTTGGTTATGTGGTTCACAGAAAAAGGGAAAAACAAAAATCCCATCTCCTCACCGATCTAGGGTTATTCAGCCACCTTATTGATTTCTCCTAGTAGCTCCTCGAATGATATCATCCCACATATATTGACTATTGGGCTAGTCTTTTCTAGACCTTGATCTTCATCTGAATCATCGAATTATCCCCCCATTCGATGGTAACAACATCATCTTTCCATGAAAATTCAATACACTCCACAACCTCAATGGCTTCCTCTTATAAGTCTGCCCATTCGACGAGGAGATGTCAAAGTGAAGGGACCAGGCGCCCTTGTAATTTCAAAGCGTTAAGTATCTCGGACATACTGCAAATATTACTAGTCTGTCAAAATAAGTATGCCATGATCTAGACCACATCATTTAAGCTGACTTCATTTGTTAGTACCACCCAATTGTCTGACCCATTTCCAAGCTTATAAGAACAGTACACTAAATCTACGGCAATCCATGGTCATCTGGAAGGGAAATTTCAGCCCAAACTCTAGGAGTTAGTTCAACACTTCTGATAATTCCATATCTTTACCTCCAGAATGGGTATGGACAGTGATGCATGCTCTGGTAAGGAGTGACACGGCCTGATAGGGGAAGTTGGTAGGGTGTAGGAGAAAATATGGGAAAGTTTAAAGAGGTTTAGGAGAGTACATTGGTATGATGGATTTTTTATATGGTACAATCAGGGTAGGTGGATCAAATGTTGGGTCTTCTTCTAGGACGATGGCATTTGTATGGGTTGGGAGTGGATTATGGGTAGTGTTTTTCTTAGGATTGGCTTGTGTCAATCAGACCTTGGATCATATTACGAATGTGGAAACACTGGTCAGTAGTGTGGCTGACAGTTTGATGAAATTCACAATGGGCATCTTATTTGAAATTTTCAGGAAGTGGGTTTAGTAATGGACAAGGGTCTAATGGCTTGATGAGGTTTCGTCTTAAAAGGGCTTGGTAAACTTTGGAGAGGGGAGCGTGAATCTCGGTGTGTTCCTTTCAAACTGGGTTAGGGATGCTTTCTGGTGCCAATGAAGTGGCAGGTAGACACATGTTGTTTATGGTTGAAACTATGGTGCCGGTAGGCTTTTTATACTTTCATGGGGCGAACTGTCCAGATGCTTTCTTCATTTCAACTTCTGTCTTGGAAAGATCTTCCTCGATCGTCACTCCTACTTCTCGGGGGGCACAAAAATGGGGGTAGTACTGTCCTCCCATCGTAGCTTGGACATTGGGTAATAAGTTCTTCTTCACGATACTCACTTTCTCCTCTTCAAAAGGCCAATTGTTCATGGTGGATGCTTTTTCTATCCACCTTGCTATGAAGTTACTAACTGATTCCCCAGGATTCAGTTTGAGCAGCTTCCAGCTATGGATTCTGGACTCCTCGAGGGATAAGAACCAACGAAGAGCAATGTCCTTAAACATTTGGGTCATTATTTCCTTGAAGGAACCTAGGAAAGTCATGGCTCGGTGATAACTACGGAGATGAACAATCGAAAGTCCACTACCCCAAATTTCTCAATATTAGGCATCTTGAACTTTTCTGGCAACCTGGCTTTAGGATAGGAAGACATGTGGGTGTAGTCCATGTAGTTCATAGAGATTCGGACTTGGTAGAACTTCTTAATCAACAACTTGAGGTCTTCCTTAACCTTGTTCAATTCTTCCTCTTTCGAAATATCGATCATAGGTAAGTTAGCCCCTGGATGGGAAATATTCGGCATAGGAAGTTGGGCTAGTGGTGGCCCATTGGCAGGATGATCATGTGGAGCGTGTTGGTATTTCTAAGGAACCCAAATAGGCTCGGGTGCGAGAGGACCCATTGCGCCAAGGAAGAGGACCTTGGGCTCTTCGAGAATAGGGACCTGATTTAATTGCATCTCATGAACCTCAGTTTGAAGGTTGTCAATCTTGGCAGTGAGTTGGGTTAGAATCTTCATCAAATCCGGTTGTACATTCGGTGCTTGGTATGTGTTCTCCATAAAAAGCGGATAAATGTGAATTTTGGACTCAGAGGAGGCAAGGGAACTGACGGATCTATAGGGCGGTTCGACTGAAGACCCAAGCCAATAGGGAGTCAGGCCAAGGGTATGAAATTAACCTAGGGAGAAGAAAAATACGAATTTATTTTTGAAAAAGAGGAAGGAAAACTGTTATATTAGAAAAGAAAGGAAAATAAATTTGACATTTTTTGGAAAAGAGGGGGTAAAATATTTTTGGGTAAAAGGGAGGAAAAATATTTTTGGTATAGGAAAGGAAAAATGTTTTTGGTATTTTTAATAAAAGAATGAAAAATGTTTTTGACACTTTTTGGAAAAGAAAGAAGGAAAAGATGAGAGACGGGTCTCAGCATAATGATTATTATGTTTATTATGTTCTCACTCGTATTAGGTTTACCTAAATGCAAAAATAGATATTGGACGGGACCCGAGCCTAAAAAGTTTGTGTTTGAAAAAATATGTAATAAATGGTTGGACTTGTTACCAGGCTCATGAGCAGGGTCCCGTTTTAAAAATTGGATAAAAATTTGGGCGGCATATCAACCCGTCATTTCGACAGAGTTTTAGGTGGAAACCGGTAAACTAAATATAAGTACCCTAGGTTTGACACCTATATGAGGGTATGCAGTTGTTGGGTTAATTGTAAGGGTTCCCCCCCTTTGGCATGACTTTCACGATATACGTCTTGATTTTAAGGGAAATCGGTATGTGTGGACAGGACATTCGATATACCTGAGTGTGCGTGAATTGCCTTATAATATACCTCATGGGGATAGTACGTGTGAGAGAGAATTTGATGCACTTGACATACATGAATGAGTTCCCTGCGATATACCTCCCGTCATTACTTCGGTCAAGCAGTATGATGCGGGGGAACCGTTCAATATACATCGAAGGTACTTGGCTAATGGAAGGTGAGAGTCATCGCGCTTAGGTTAAATACGACCTGCCGTACTAGCGCCCATCATGAAGTGACCCCCCAATTATAGGACAAAATTTGGTCAATAGCCATGCTCTTTGGTGATGTAGAGTGCAAAAGTCATGGTCCTTGATTAGTACATTATGGAGAGAGTATCTTTATTGATAGGCATCATGCCAAGCAAGGGATAATGTACAAGTATAAATAGTAAATTTATACTAAGCATGGATGTGTGTGAGATGTGTGACTAGCTACGAGTGAGTGTGTGGTAGTGAACCAAAGCATGGATCAATAAGTAGTGTGTGACAAATGTAAGTGAGCATGGATATTTAAAAGTGTCATAAGTGGAGGTGTGTGTTAGTGCCACATAAGCATGGATATTCTAATTGGTGTGTACAAGATGTGGATAAAAGTGATCCTAGGTGCACGTAGTGTGAAGTGTACATGGAGAATATCTACAAGTGTGAGTGAGTAGTGATATGAGCATGAGGTATGTACAAGAAATAATAGAGGAGAAAAGGGAATATACAGGTTGTTGCATACGCACACAAGAAAACAAAACACCATCCAAATAGAGTCTTTCCCTCTTATGAATGTTGTCCCTAGCGGAGTCACCACTGTGGCCATCCCAATCAAGATGCGCAACATTCCTCTCCCCTGCTTCCCAAAGGGGATGGGGAAGGAAGGGGATTGAAAGGTCTCACATCCTACTTAGGAACGCTTTAGTCGTCGTCGGTGTGAGGTAAATGTAAAGAGATGGAGTCGCCAGCCTATTTTGCATAAAACGAGAAAAAGAACTTGTAGCCTCCTCGAGAGATCAGCATTAAAGACAAACTGATACTTACGAAATCAATAGTTTGAAGGTCCGGGGTAAGTTACAGAATGAAAGGTGTTAGGCACACATCCTGCACTTTAGGTCTCTCATGGGCTTATGTTATTATTTTCCTTTATTTACCCATGAAGTGTGTGTGCGTGTATATATAATGGAGTTCGAAATTCTTCAACTCATACCATTGAAAAGATAGAGTGAGGTCATCTATAGGAATGCACCCAAAATATAAAGAAAATACTATTTATGCATTTATCGCGATATTGATCGTTATGATGAAACAATAATATGTGTTGGATGAAACACTAATAAGAATTACAAAAATAATATGTATACTAATGAAGGAATAAGATAAATTCTAAAATGGGGAATTTAGAAAAATTAGAAGATTAGAAAAATTGGAAAATTTAGAAAAGATGAAATTGGGAAGTTCGAAAATTAGAAAATTCGAAAATTGGACTCGAGTCTCGGGTTTTAATGCAAAATTCCTACGTAACCTATAAAGGCGTCAAATTACACGTAGTTCGCATGCATCATAAGGGTGGGGTTTATCCCATAGATTCAAACGGGATTTTATTATAGGTGTGTGTGTAGAAAACATGTGTTTTAGTTTTGAAAAAGTGTGATGGATAATCCCATTCGAAATTTATGGGTGTAACCCTCTTTTTGTTTCTTTTGGATTTTTTAAAGAATATAAAGTGTGTGTAATATATTAATAAAAGTGTAAGATGTTAATGTGTATGAACTAAAGTAAGAACTAGATTATGAATCTAATGTCTTTGATGCAAAACAAGAAATTTAAAAAGAGAGGGAAGGATTTGGACCTTCTTTGAAGCATGATCTTTGATCTTGGATTATCTCCCTTAAATGTGAGATGAAGATTGGAAGGGATAGAATGGAATTTTGTCAAATTGGGTATGAAAAGGATGGGAATGTAAGCTTGAATTGAAATTCACATGGAGAAACTTCGTTGATTTTGAGAGAATGTTGCTGAGACCAATGATGCTGGTGGATCTGAGGTATGCCTTGGGAGTGAAGTCATGCCCTCTATTTATAGAGTAGGGGTTATCGATCGACATAATCCTAGCCCTTCCAATCAGTAGGTGACCCTAAACACACTACCCATAGGCAGGGAAGGTGAAGATTTTCTCGGAAAAATGGTCATAGAACGCAATCCGTTGATCCGAATCACACATGGGGCATACCATTAGAAAGGTAATTTAGAGGCCTTCAAGATTCCTTAGGACATCACCCGAGTCAAGGAGTTGACTTTGGATCAAATGTGTCTCAGAAGCGCATGTCGATCCTTTGGATGGGAGATCGTCAGACGAAAATGGATCATTCGTCCTCATGGTAAGTCAGAATTGTGCATGGGGTGTACTGATATAAAGGTTAGGAGATTTAGTTAAACATTCCAAAGAGATTCTCTTGGTTTAGAAAATTATACTTGGTAAATTGGAGGCCAAAAGTGCCTGGTGACCTCTCGGAGTAAAACGGGTTGTATGCCCGCCCCGTAAGTCAGAATTGCGCACAAGGCAGAGCATTAGAAAGGGTATTCAGTGCATTTGAAGATTCATTAAGTCTCGTTCAAATTGAAGAGTTGACCTTGGTCAAATGGATCTTGAGAGCACTCAGTAGCCTCTATATCAGTTTTTAGGAGAAAATGGATTGTTTCTCCGAACGATTATGTCATTTCATGCACGGGGTGGACCATTGGAAAGGGTTTTTAGTTACCTTCAAAGATTCAAAGAGATTTTGCTCTGATGCTGAAGTTGATTGGGGTCCAATTGGGACCCGAGAGCGCCTGGTGGCCTTTAGATCGTTTTTTGGTAATAAAATGGTTCGTTCATCCGAATTTTTATGTCAATTTGTGCACGGGGCGGAAAGTTGGAAAGGGTATTTATATCCTTTTAAATATTCAATGAGATTTTGCTCTAACGATAGGGTTGATCGGAGTCAAACGGGGTCCAAGTGCGCCTGATGGGCTCTAAATCGGTACTCTAAGTATGACCTAGGATTTTTGGTGAAATGAGGAGGTGTAAGGGACCTAAGGAAAGACTTAGGGGGTCCTAGAATGTGGTCTCTATAGGGAGTTCCTTGGCAGCTCCCTTTCCTTTATCTATCCCTTCTTATTGAGGATTCGGACTCTGGTAATATCTCCAAGATCTTGTCATATGGTTCACGAAGGACAGAAAGAAGAAAAACCCTGTTTCTTCATATATTTCAGGATATACGACCACTTTGTTGACTTCCCCAGTAGATTTTCAAAATACATCATCCTACACTTACTGATTACCGCATTAACATTTTCCTACCTTGCTTCTTCGTATGAGTTATCGAACTCGTCCCCCCATCTAGTGGGAATGATGTTATTTTTCCATGAGAAGTCAGTGCATTCCACAATTTTATTGGCTTCTTCATATAGATCCTCCCACTTAATAGGGAGGTGAAAAAGTGAAGGAAGCAACTGCGCTTGTTGCTTTAAGTCATTGAGTAGCTCAGATATATTGTAAATTTTATTGGCCTGTCGAAATATGTCTTCCATAATCTGTCTTGCATCGTCTAAACTGACTTCGTCATTAGGTATCACCCAAATATCTGACTCTCAATCCCATTTTCAGGCTTCCATGAATAGGATGCTAAACTTCTGGCAGTCAATGGTCATTTCAGAGGGCAATTTCAGCCCAAACTCAAGAAGTTGGTTCAGTAGTGCTGGTAATTCCATATATTTCCTTCCGAACCAGGTACGAATGGTATACACACTCTTGCGAGAAGCAACAGATCTTGGTTGATAAAGTAGGTAGGGTTTAGGAGTAAATATGTACAGACTTTAAGGGGTTTGGCTGTAATATGGGTATAATGGGTGCTTTATTGCGTACAATCTGGGTAGATGGATCGAATTCCTTGTCATTCTCTAAAAAGATAGAATTTGTATGGTTTGGTAGAGGATTGTGACTTATGTTAGGTTTAGGATTGCTGGTGGAGTGATAACACCCGGTCAATTAGACCTTGGATTACATTCGAAATATGGAAGCACTAATCAGTGTATGGCCGGAACTTTGGTGAAAATCACAATAGGCATCGGGTTTGAAATTTTTGGGAAGTGGTTTTGGTAGTGGAGGAGGGTCCAAAGGTTTGGTGATATTTTGGCTTAACAAGGCTTGGTAAACTTTAGACACGGGAGAATGGAGCTTAGTGTATTCTTTTCCAACTGGACTAGCACGACTTTCTAGGGCCTAAAAGGTAGCAGGCTGAAAGATATTGTTGATGGTCGAGACTTAGCAGTCTTCTCATTTTTTTTAGAGTGAACTGTTCGGATACTTTCTTTGGCTCATCTTCTATCTTAGAAATACTTTCTTTAATCTCCACACTTGTTTCCTAGAGGGCTCGGAAATGTGGATAATATTGTCCTCCCATCGTCGCTTGGACATGGGGTAAGAAATTTTTCTTCATAATACTAACTTGCTCCTCTTTAGAGGGATGGTTAGTCATATTGGTCGCTTTCTACCTCCACCTTGCTATGAAATTACTGACAATTTCTTTGGGGTTCTGTTTAAGAAGTTCTAGATCATGGCATGTAGCCTTTAACTCCTCGTTGTATTGGTACTGTAACATGAATTCATGAGCAACATCCTCCCAAATGTGAATTATGGATTCCTCGAGGGACAAAAACTAACGAAGAGCCTTATCCTTCAAAGTTTATTGGATATCTAGGTCATTATTTCCTCAGAGGCACCTAGGAGAGTCATGGATTGGTACTAGCTTCGAAGATGAACAATTTCCCCCAAACTTCTCAATGTTAGGCATCTTGAACTTTTTCGACCGCCTTAATTCAGGGTAGGGAGACATGTGGGTATAATCCATGTAGTTCCCAGAGATTCGTACCTCGTCAAACTTCTTGGTTAAAAGCTTAAGGTCCCCCTCGACCCTGTTTAACTCTTCTTCCTTTGAATCGACAGGTAGTGGAAGGTTAGCCCCTAGATGGGAAAGATTTGGCATAGGGAGCTGAGGTGGTGGTGGACCACTAGTAGGAGGGGCACATGGAGCATACTGATATTCTTTTAGGACCGAAACATACTCAGGTGCAGGTGAACTCATAGCACGAGGGAAGAGGACCTCGGGCTCCTCGAGACCTAGGATTCGATTTCACTTCATCTCGTGAACCTCAGAGTGAAGGTTGTCAATCTTGGTGGTAAGTTCAACTAGGACTGTCCTAAATTAGGTTACTTGCTCTGCATTCTCCATGGAGGGTTAGTGAAGGTAGATTCCAGACTTGGAGGAAGTAGCAGGAGAACTGACGGAGCTTCGAGGTGGTTTGACAGAAGACCAAAGCCAATAGGGAGACAGACCAAGGGTTGGCTATGCGATCGACCTGAGAAAAAATTATTCAAATTTATTTTTGAAAGAGAAGAGGAAAATCATTTTTATTGAAAACCGAGGGAAATGTTTTGACATTTTTTTTGGAAATGAGAGAGCGAAAATGTTTTTGGTATTTTTTTTTATAAAAAAGAGAGAAAAATGTTTTTGACATTTATGATAAAAGGAAGAAAAATGTTTCTGGTATTTCGATATTTCGGCAAAGGAGGAAAGAAAGGAACGAGGGAAGAATCTCAGCATGATTATTATTATTATTATTATTATTATTATTATTATTATTATTATTATTATTATTATTATTATTATTATTATTATTATTATTATTATTATGTTCTCATTTGTAATAGGTTTACCTAAATGCAAAAAGAAATTCCAGACGGGACTCGAGCCTGGGAAAATTGGGTTTGAAAAATATGTAAAACATGGTTTGACTTGTTGTCAAGCTCATGGTAGGGCCCCATTTTGAAAAAAAGACGAAATCGCGCAAAAATGTGGGCGACGTACCGACCCGGCATTTTGGCAGAGTTTCTTGTAGTAACCGGCGAACTAAATATGAGTGCCCTAGGTTTGACGCCTATCTGAGGCTATGCATTTATTGAGTTAGTGGAAAGGTTCATCCCCCCCCCCCCCCCCCCGCGTGACTTCCACGATATACGTTTTGCTTCTGAGGGCAATCAGTACATGTGAACAAACCATTTGATATACATGAGTGTACGTGAATTGCCTCACTACATATATCATGGGGAGAGTACGTGTGAGAGAGAATTCAATATACTCGATGTAAGTGAATGAGTTCCCTGCTATATACCCGCCGTCGTGAGTTTGGTCAAGTGGTATGATGCGGGGGGAACTGCTGAGAGTCATATTGCTTAGGCTAACTGCGACCTGCCAGACCAACGCCCATCACAAAGTGGCCCCCAAATATAGGAAAAAAATTTGGTCAATATAGCAATTCTCTTGGTGATGTAGTGTGAAAAATTCATGATTCTCGATTAGTATATTAAGGAGAGTGTATTTTATTTAGCATGATGAGCACTATACTAATAAGGAAAAATGTACAAGTATCATGAAAAGTAAATCTAGCATGGAGCATGAAGATTACACTAAGCATGGATACGTGAGAGTGAGTGATGTGTGAATATCTATAAGTTACTGTGTGGTAGTGAGCATAAGCATGGATTAACTACAAGTGGTGTGTGATAAGTGTAATTGAGCATGGATAGATATAAGTGTGATAAGTGGAGGTGTGTGTTAATGAAGCCTTATCATGGATATTCAAAGTGGTGTGTGAAACATATGGATATAAGTGAGCCTATAAATAAGTGTAGGTAGTGTGAGGTGTACATAAAGAGTATTTACAAGTGTGTAAAGTGAAAAATGAGTGAGAGGTGATATAAACATGAGGTAAATATATACAGGACGTAATAGAGAAAAAAAGGGAACATATGGGTAGGTGCATATGCACACAAGAAGAAAATGATAACAGTCATACAAAGAGATTCTAGCCCCCTTATGACAAGTAAGTCCCCATCGGAGTCGCCATTGTGGTCGTCCCTCTGATTTTCCTCCTCTTGTGGTCGGCGCTTGCACGTGCGGTGGAGAGAAAAGAGAAGGTATTGCGCACTTTCTAGGAACACTTAGGTCGTCATCGACGTGGGGTGATGCAAAGAGATAGAGTCGTCTACCTATTTTGCACAAAATAGGCAAAAGAACATGTTGTCACCTCAAGAGAATGGCATTAAAGACAAACTGATGCTTGCAAAACCAATTAGTTCAGAGATTCAGGGGCTAAGTTATGGAATAGGAAGGTGTTAGGCACCCATCCCACCCTTTCGGTCTCTCGTGGGCTTATGTTATTATTTTTCTTAATTTCTCCATGAAGTGTGTGGGCATGTATATAAAAGTGGAGATCAGAATTGCTCGACTCACATCACGGGAAAAGATGGAGTGAGGTCATCTATAGGAGTGTTCCCAAAATAGTAATGAAAAATATGATGTGTGGGCTTATCGAGATATTAATCGTTATGATGAAACGATAATATGTGTTAGATAAGACGCAATTATGAATACAAGTATGATATATATGAATGATATATGGATAAAATAAGAAAAAGAGGAAAGTAGGAAAATAGGACTTGAGTCTCGAGTTTTAGCCCGCGATGCCTACATAGCCTATAAAGGTATCAAAGTCTACGTAGTTCGCGTGTGGGTTTATCCCCTAAGTTCAATTGGGGATTTTATTATATGTGTGTTTGTAAGAGAAATATGTTCTTAGTTTTGAGAAAATGTGGTGAACAATCCTGTTGGAATTTTTAGGTGTAACCCTCTTTTTCTTATTTTGAGTTTTTTATAGAAAATATATTATGTGCAGTATTACGAATCAAGGATTGAATATTAATATGTGTATGAGATAAAGTAAAAGCTAAATCAAGAACTTATAAAACTAATGCAAAAATAAATAAATCTAAAGAGAGAGAAGACTTAGAAATTGATCTTGATGGTTGATGAGATGCTTGAAAGTGGGTGAGGAATGTAAGGGAATTTTACTAAATTGGGTGTGAAAATAATGGAAATGAAAGGTGGAGAGAGGTTTCAAACAAGGAAACTTTTCTGATTTTAGAAGAATGTTGTTGAGATCACTGAAGTTTATGTTTCTGAGGTCCCATTCAAAGTGATCCGTGCTCTCTTTATATAGGGTCAAGGGAGTGCCGATCAGAATTGTCCTTTTCCTGCCTATCGGTAGGTAACCCTAAACACACTACCGATATGCAAGGAAATGGACCTACCAATTGGCAGTCTCATGCAGATTTTTTAGAAAAATGGTTGTAAAACGTAATCTATGAGTCCAAATTGTGCATGGGGCATAGCGTTGGAAAGGCTATTCAAAGACCTTTAAGAATCCTCTCCCAGATCCGAGAGTTGACTTTGGGTCAAATATGGCTCAGAAGCACCCGTCGATCCTTTGAACAGGAGATTATCGATTGACAATGGATCGTTTGTCCAAACTATCAGTCTGAATTACACACGGGATGTACCGTTAGAAAGTTTATGTGAGGCACTTCGATGTTCAAAAGAGCTTTACTCAGTTCAGAGATTTAACTTTTGTTAAATGGGGCTCGAAAATGTCCGATGACCTTTTGGTGTAAAATGAGTTCTTTGTTTGTATCGTAAGTCTGGTTCATGCACAAGGAAGACTGTTGTAAAGTGTATTTAGTGCCCTTCAAAGAATCATTCAATCTCATTCGAGCTGAAGAGTCAAATTTTGTCAAAAGGAGCCTGGGAGTGCCTGCTGGCCTTCGAATCAGTTTTTGAGGAGAAATGGATCATTTGTCCAAATGGTAAGGCCGATTTGCTGAAGGGTCAGACCATTGGAATGGGAATTCAGATCCCTTCAAATATTTATCAACATTTTTCTCTAACAATTAAGTTAATTGGGGTCAAATTGGGGCCCGGGAGCACCCGGTGGCCTCCAGAGATATTCGATAGAAAAAATTGACCGTTCATTAGAACCATAAGGCCGATTTTGTGCATAAGGTGGGCCATTGGAAAGGGGATTTAGATCCCTTCAAAGATTCATTATGTTTTTTCTCTGGCAAAAAAGTTGATCAGAGTCAAACGGGGCCCGAGAGTGTCTGATGACCCTTAGATCAGTACTCGGAGTATGACTTAAGGTTTATGGTAAATGGGGAGGTGATAGAGACCTAAAGAGAGACTTAGGGGGTCCTAAAATGTGGTGTCTATAGTACCATAGTTAATAATAAGTCTAGGTTGGTCGCTCAAAGCTACACACAGATTGAAGGCATAGACTTTGACGCGACATTAGCTTATGTTGGTGGGCTTGAGTCCATTCGCTTACTACTCACCATAGGATGTCATATGCGCTTCAAGTTATATTAGATGGATGTCAAGAGTGACTTTCTTAATGGAATTATACAAAAGGAAGTTTACATGGAACAACCAAAGGCATTTAAATACCCAGAGCACTCGGGACACGTTTTTATCTTAAGAAGGCCCTGTATGGTTTGAATCAAGCACCCCATGCTTTGTACGAGAGTCTCACTTCCTATCTCTTAGATCGTGGCTTCAAGAGAGGGGGAGTGTATAAAAAATTACTTTTTAGGAGAGATAGTGGTGATATCTTAGTTGCCCAAGTCTATGCGGATGACATAGTATTGGGATTCATGTGCTCCCGATATGCTCACACTTTTGAGGAGGAGATGAGGAGCGAGTTTGAGATGAGCATGATTGATGAGCTTACGTTCTTATTAGGTATTTAGGTTTGTCAGTTAGAGGGAGGGATATCCATATCTCAATCCAAATATTCTAGGGACCTATTACATAAATTTAGCTTAGAATTCGATAATGACTCACGCACCCCTATGAGTACATCAACTTAGCAAAGACACTTTAGGCAAGGACATAGAGCAAACCTTTTATAGGAGCATGATATGTAGTCTTATCTACTTAATCGATAGCCATCCCAGTATTTCCTTTAGTATTGGAGTCTGCGCATGACATCAGTCATCCCCAAAATAGTCTCACATACTATCACTTAAATGTATCATCAAATACATGAGTGACACTCTTTCCTATGGTATTTGGTATTCCTTTGATACTTATGACCATTTGTTTGCCTATTTGGATGCCGATTGGTTCGAGGAAGTGGATGGTATTAGGAGCACCTCAGGTGATTGTTTTTACTTTGGATGTGCTCTTGTCTCTTGGTTGAGCAAGAAGCAAAACTCCATATCGTCGTCCGGAACGGAGGCTGAGTATATTACCGCCAGGATATATAGCACACAACTCTTATGGATGAAATAAATGTTGGAAGATTATGGGATTTCACAAGGCACAATGACTATTTATTATAATAATACGAGTGCGATCCACATAACCCGTAATTTGGTCCAACATTCTCGCACAAAGCATAGTAGGATACATGAGCATTTTATACGTGATCTCATTGAGCAGAAGGTCGTGTCCTTGAGCTTTGTGAGCACCATTTCACGAAACCTTTAGATGCACTTAGATTTGAGGATCTTAGGAAGTCTTTCGGTATTTGCCCCATTGATTGAGTTCAGGTACTTTATCTAGTGTAGGATGTTTTTTATGATCATATCTCATATTTATATTGCTATATAATATCATCACTGTATTGATATGTTTTATTTTTGATATATTTTGAAAATTTTCAAAAAGAGTTTTGTAGTTATGAAAAATTTTAGAAAAATCCAAAAAGATTTTCAATTTATAAGAAAAAGATTGAAAAGGTGAAAAAAAAATTATTTTGATAATTTTTTTGAAAAAGACAAAAAAGATTTTTATATTTTTTATTTTTCACCGTACCTGGATGAACATTTAAGATATTCGGATATCCCTTACATTCCATCCATTTACGTGGCTTTTTCATGTTGCTTTGAGACATGCCTTTGTTTCATTAGTGTGCTTAATAATGTGCGGATAACATTTTGTTAATTAATGATGATTACTCTCTAAATGTTTGACTCCTTGTCACTTTTATTTCACATGTGCACGGACTTTTTGAATATTGTTCTTACTTGTCATGTGTAGAATATGATGTTCTCATCTCAATTCTGCTTAATAACGAACCAAATGTAAAAAGAGATAAATTATTCATGTAAGAACCATTTCTCGGGTTTCTTTTTCAGAAACTATTGTTAAATGTTAAGCAATGGAATGGGGCTACGAAAGATAAAAATATTTTTTGCATTAAATGCCACCATTTTTGGAAAGACCCAAAAATATTAACGACACGTGATAATCAAGGAAACAACACCACCAGACAAGGTGTTGACAAGCTCATGCAAGTGATAACAATGGTGGCACAGGAGAATATATGTATATATGTAGAAGGAGGTGAGGAGAAGAGGATAAACACTTGAATATAATTGGTTCAGACAATATGGCCAACGTCCATTGTGAGTATGTGTGAATAATATCACTGAATGAAGGTACTACTAGACATGGGTAAAATCTCTCAAGCTTTCTCTCTCTACTGTGTAAAATGACAGAGTTTCATCTAAGGTTGAAATTATCAATCCCTCTATAAGGTAGAGGATGACCTCTATATATTGTGCTTGGGGGTGTAATGTACCCCCCAACCCAGTATGAGAATGACACCTGGCTGATCTAATGTAGATAATGATGACCTCAATATTCCCCCACGTGAAGGGAATGATTCAGTTATAACAGATTTGTCCACGTGTTCCAAGCCATACATGTGCGCGTAAATATTCAGTTGTCTTTGCTTGGTACCCACCTCGGCTTGGATGAGTACGAGGTTGGTGAAGTACGGCCCCTGCCTTGGATGGGGATTGTATGATGATCTTGGCTGGGATGCTAACCGAGGTTAGATATCTTTGAACATCGTTTAGGGTCGATGTTATCTTAACACTTGATGCCGAGCCTGATAGGCCTTGCTGATCTTAGGTGAAATTTGTAACATCGGCTATGGCCATTGTTGATAGTGATGCTGATGGATAACCCATGTCCATACTTACCTTGGATGATTCCCCCATCGAGGTGATACTTGTAACGTCGGGTGTGGCCAACCTGATGGATAACTGACCCCATGAGTTATGTATACCTCGGCTGATGCCCAATCATGGTAGTACTGGTAACATCGGTCGTGGCCGACCTTATGAAGGACGAAATCACTGATGGCTAGTATTAATCTCTTATTACCTCAGCCATTATATAGGCCTAGGTTAGTGCCTCTGAGCTAACAGGTGCACTATGGGCATATCAATCACCCCTAGCCCTTAGTTACCTATGTAAGTAGGTGACTAAGGGGTTTGTATGTTCGAGGTTGTATTTCCCATTATCTCCTTGATAGGTGTCCACTTCTGAAGTGGGTAACTTTCCTGACAGTGCAATAATGTTGATTGTCTTTTGGGCTCCCAAGGCAATGATGGGCCTTGGGAAGCATGCAATCAGTTTTGAGGGTTTAAACCATTTTCTTCTCTTTCTTCCTCATTTCTCTCACTTTTCCCGCCTGTGCACTTCTGCATTCTCTCTTTCTTTTAGGGCTTGATCAGGTATTACTCATTACATTTCCTTTGCCATTTTTCAGCCTTGTATTTCCATTTCTTGCATGTTTCGATTGTAGCTTGAGTTTTTCGGTGGTTCATTGAGTTTTTCGGTGGTTCTTATTCTTAATTGTTCTTGGTTTTAACTCTTTCAAAAACCAAGCTTTATCCTTAGTTTATGTTGTACCTAGTTGTTTATTTAGAGTCCCAAGTGTAGGGTTATCTTCTTATGCTCAGACCTCTATATAAACTCATAGAAGATTTCCCTTCTCTTAGAGGGAAGACCTTTGCAAAAATTAGGCAGATAGAAATAGCCCAAGAGGAAACTCGTAGGGCTGAGACCTTCCCCCTCAGACCTATCTTCCCTCCACCTCTGAAGGTGGTATACCCTGAGCCAGCCGAGCCTGCTGATTCAGATGAGGATCCAATTGACCCTTCTTCAATGTCTGAGTCTGAGTTATCTACCACAGACCCTATATCTGTAGACTCATTCCAAGAGGCTATGGACTTCTCTAGTAGGCAAGATCAGGTCCATGATCAGGACGAGGTCCAAAGTCGTGCCTCGTCCCATAATGGCGCTAGCACCTCACGAACTTCTTCTGATGTTGAGATTATGGAGCCGAGTGTGGCTATTCCCCCTCCCATCGATGTTATCCCTTTTTCAACCGCCACAGGGGCTGAGTTTGCTCAGAGATTCCCTGGTGGTGTTCCTACACCTTCCTAGGCCAACGTTTCCTGGGATGAGGATGATGGTCATGAGAGTGATGTTGATACCTCAGAAGATACCGAGATAGAGACTATTGTTACTTAGTATGACCTCTTAGCCTTTAGGCATCTTTATTCTATAGGTCCCTCCATCATACTTAAGAGACCTCTGAGGGGTGAGAGAGCCTTTAGTGGTCGAGATGGGAAAATATGTGTGTACGAGCAGATGTTTAAGATGGGATTCCATCTCCCCACACATCCTTTTATTAGAGCTATACTTTCCCATATCAACTTGGACCCATCACAATTATCCCCCAATGCCTGGAGGGTGATGATTGGTGCTATTGTTCTTTATAAGGCAACCCACCACTCAGACCTTCCTGTTAGAGTTTTCACGGGATGCTACGTCCCATACTCTGCTAAAAACCACCCCATATATTACCACTTTTTTGCTAGGAAGTCTGACAAGAAGATGCTTATTGATGATGATGAAATCTAGCACCACTAGGTAAGTGATGATGAGCTCAAACAGTAGTAACCATGACAGTCATGGACATGTGTATGTGTGTAAGTGTGTAGAAGGAGATGAGTATAAGTGGAATAAGATAATGATGTATAGTGGTTCAGCTAATTAGGACTACATCCACTGTGAGTGTGTGATCCACTAGGTATGGGCTCTAATGGCCTTAGATACAATGCACATAAGCTCACTTTCTCTCTCTATTGTGTGTACAAGCAGAGTTTTTGCTAGGGTTGCAATTAAAGATCCCTCTATAGGGTTGTAGGTGATAAGTATATATAGGTATTGGGGGGTATAGTGTACCCCCCAAGTATGCATGGTGCATGTGAATGATGATCTAACCAATCTCCTGTTGACACCTGTAGATGCCAAATAATGACATAATATTCCCTCACGTGAGGGGGTGATATTGTTATAACGGTCTTCCATGTTCCGTGTGAGCCTCACACGCACTGTTCCACGCACCTCCCAAACCATGTGTTGTGATGATGTCACCCTCGGCCTATGATATGAGGTCGAGGGCAAAGTTCCTTCTGGTAGTGAGTCTGACCTAATTTAGGCCTTGTACTATCGTACGCTCGAAGGGTCGTCTGAGCCTGATGAGGGGTCGTCCCCTTGAAGGGTCGTCTATGCCTGATGAAGGGTCAGCCCCTTACAGGGTCGTCTGGACCATGATGAGGGGTCATACCTTTGAAGGGTCGTCTGGGCCTGATAAAGGGTCGGCCCCTTGAAGGGTCGTCTGGACCATGATGAGGGGTTGGCCACTTGAAGGTTCGCCTGGGCCTGATGAAGGGTCATCTCCTTGAAGGGTTGTCTGGGCCTGATGCCCCTTGAAGGGCCATCTGGACCATGATGAGGGGTCGGCCCCTTTAAGGTTCGTCTGGACCATGATGAGGGGTCGGCCCCTTTAAGGGTCACGAGACCATCTTAGGCTCATCTTGGTGGTGGGCACCCTCGACCTGGCCGAGGGTATAAATGGGTATATAAATCACCCCCAGCCCTTAGCCATAGATGTTGTTGAGATGGCTGAGGGATAGTGTTTCCATTGAGAGGAGTGTATGGTCAGTTAGATGAATGGCACATGTCAAGCTGATGTGACACCTAGGCAGATATCCACTGTCGTTCCATTTTCCCAGGCATGACGGCTACACACTTTTCTTGGGACTTTGTGCCCTAATAATTCCCTCCTCGCGGGTTGTGCTCTGCATTGGTTAGTGGGCCCACTGATTGGCAAGGTATTTAAATAGATTTTTGAAGTTTTATTTCCCTTCTTCTTCGCGCCCGAACATTCTCTCTCTAGCTTCTCACCATCTTTTTTGCCATTTCTGCAATTTCAACGTTTTGAGTTTGGCAGTCTCACTATTCCTTCTCAGGTAATCCCTCTGTCCCAGTGCTCTCTTTATCTTAATTTCTGTTTGCTTATTTGTTTTAGGCTCGTAGGGTTGGATTTTCCTTAGGCTGTTTCATAACTTTTCCAACGTATTCTCCAGTGGTCTGTTCTTGAATGTTCTTGATAAAAACCCTTTAATTCTTTGGTTTTTATCGAAAAGTCCAACCTGGTCAATTGTGAGATTGTTTGTAGTTGGCTTAGCCAAATTCTTCTAAGTGTAGGGTCTTCCCATTAATGCTTAGGAGGCTTTACAGTTTGGCTGAGGAGTTTCCATCCCTGAGAGAGAAGTTCTTCATAGAGATTAGGTGAATAGAGGAAGAGGAGGAGAGAAGACGAGGGGCCGACCCTAATTGGGTATGACCCATTTTTCCCATTCCATTAGCCACAATATTACCATATGAGTCTTGTGGGTCGTCCTGTCATCCAGGCGATAGTCATTCAGAAGAGATGGGTGAGAGAGCGTCGTCACCAACGGGTGCTGGGCCTTCTGGTTGGAGAGAGACGTCTGATCTTAGCCCAGGCCGAGGGGGTGTTCCTTTTGGAGGCTGTTCCTATGACCACTTTATCCCCTCATGCCTTCCAGATGGCTTTCCCTCATGGGCCTCTGACACGTGATGAGGCCAAGGGATAGGGGACTGAGGATGATGGTGAGGACTTAGATGTTGACCCAGTTGACACCTCCCATGCCTCGTCCTATATTTCCTCAATTAGGGATCGTGACCTCTTGCTTTGGAGGCATGCATTTAGTGTTCCCCCAACATAAGTATGAGGGTCCCCTCTGAGTTTGAGAGGGTCTTTGAGGGTGAAGAGGGAGAGGTCGCAGTATACGAACAGATGTTTAATGTCGGTGTTAGGTTCCCTCTACACCCTGCCGTTGTAAATATCTTGTCAGCCCTCGGCGTTGCCCCCTCTCAACTTCTTCCTAACTCCTGGAGGACGATCCTTGTCTACGTCTCCCTATGGAAGAATGCCTTTACTGACGAGCCTTCAGTCGATCTGTTCTTGGCTTGTTATAATATCACTTCCTCATCTAAGCAGCCTGGGTACTATCATCGAGGGGCGAGGAAGTCTGATAAAAAACTTCTCCATGTGGCACAAACCTCCAACCACGATTGGAAGAAGAGATTCTTCTTCGTCTCTGGAGAATGGGAATTTTCCTCCGAGGCTCAACCTTTGGTCGATGGTCCGAGGGTTCCAAGAAGATGGTATAACCCCTCGATGAAGCCTAGGTCAGACCCCGGACTTAGTCTGGACGAGAAGGACATAGTTGAATATCTGAGAGAATGAGGGAAAGGTGGTGAACTTGCAAAGTTTGAAGATCTTATGACCCCTCGATTCCTCAAGGAAGCTGGTTTGAGGGTCGGCCCCCTGACAGAGCTATGTGAGTTATATTATTGTTTGCCCAATCTTTGCTTTTTTTAAGTGTTTCATCTTTGCCTCTGCATTTTTCTGACGTGTCATCCTCTTTTGAGGTCATCCTTCATGTATATCAGACCATCTTTGGGAAATGACTGCCCCGAGCTTACTATCTGGTCTGGGCAAGAAAAAAAGAAAGGAGCCTCAGTAAGCTCTGAGGAAGAAAAAGACCGTGGGGCCGATGCATGTTGAGCCGACCTCCGACAGGCAAAAGAGTAAAGAGCCAGAAGTCCCCATTGACCCTCTGCCAGATTCTAGGACGAGGGCAAGGGTGGAGGCGTCTGAGGGGACCACCTCTTCTTCCAGTATGGGGGCCTTCTGGTCCCAAAACTTGGCATTTTCGAAGGCCAAGCCGTCTTATCTGATTGCCAACTTGAGGGCGGCCAAGGCGTCTATGTTTTCTGCCCCCTCGGCTGCCGACTATGAGTTCTTGTCCAAGATGCCCCTGGCGAAGGTGTATGACTATGGTCTACACACTCTGGCTCAGGTACTTGTTCATACTTAATTGAATTTTTCACCAACTGTTTCCTCGGCCTCTTAACAACTGTTTATCATTTTTCTGTGCAGTTTGTCTTTGCCTTTACCTCGACCACTAAGTGGATGGCTGAAAATCTACAAAAATTTCATGAGGCCGAGAGGGCCATTCAGCACGAGGTTGATCTGCAGACGGAGCTGGAGACTACAAGGGCTGAACTGGTGAGTGTCAAGACCGAACATGCCAGGGTCTTGGATGAGCTAACGAAGCAGCACGATGTAGACTTGCAGGCTAAGGACGCGCTTATAAAAGAGAAGGACGAGGCCTTGATCAACTTGGGGGTTCAGTTCAAGATCGATCTTGAGGTGGCTGTGAAGAAAGCCGAGGCCGATGCTGTGGAGGCCTACAAACTCTCGGGTGAGTTTCAAGGCTTCGGTCTTGAATACTGAGAGAGGGGGAATAGGACGGCCTGTCGGTGGGTCCTCCTTATGGTTGTTGACGCAGTATATTCTGTCCGCCCCTCTATGGAAGTAGTCCAACTGGACGACCCCCTAATTTCTGAGGCTTTGGCATAGGTGGAGTATCAAGTGCACGTCGAGGGTATCGGCACGTCTGAGGATCGGCCTGTCATGGTCGTTGAGGAGACTTCTCTTATCAACATTGAGGCCCTGCCCGCTGATGCTGCTCAATAGGGTGGCTATTTGTAGCCAATACCCTCTTTATGTACCCCATGAATGTACCTTATTTTTGTAGAACAAACATCCTTTTGTAATATTTCATTTATAATATCATCTCTTTTGTTGTCTTCCATACTCATCTCTTGTGTGATTTATATTGTGAATTTTTTTATATTAGCAATATCACTAACCCCTCCCTCGCCTTTCTTGAGGGTGAATGAGGAGTCGTCCCCAACATTCACCCTCATTATAGCCGAGGGTGGTTTCCACCAATTTTAATTGATTAGGTTAATAAAGTGCCCCTTTGTCTTTCTTGAGGGAAAAGGTGGGGTCGTCCCCACCATTGGCCCTCATTATAGCCGAGGGTTGCCTTTACCAAATTAATGGTTTTTAAGTTCTCCCTCGTCTTTCTTGAGGGCATAGGTGGGGTCGTTCCCACCATTGACCCGCATTATAGCTGAGGGTTGCCTTTACCAAATTAATGGTTTTTAAGTTCTCCCTCGTCTTTCTTGAGGGCAAAGGTGGGGTCGTCCCCATCATTGACCCTCATTATAGCCGAGGGTTGTTTTTACCAAATTAATGGTTTTTAAGTTCTCCCTCGTCTTTCTTGAGGGGAAAGGTGGGGTCGTCCCCACCATTGACCCTCATTATAGCCGAGGGTTGTTTTTACCAAATTAATGGTTTTTAAGTCATCCCTCGTCTTTCTTGAGGGCAAAGTGGGGTCGTCCCCACCGTTGACCCTCATTACAGCCGAGGGTTGTTTTTACCAACTTAATGGTTTTTAATCAAGTCCTCCCTCGTCTTTCTTGAGGGAAAAGGTGGGGTCGTCCCCACCATTGACCCTCATTATAGCCGAGGGTTGTTTTTACAAAATTAATGGTTTTTATGTTCTCCCTCATCTTTCTTGAAGGCAAAGGTGGGGTATTGACCTTCATTATAGCCGAGGGTTTTTTTTACCAAATTAATGGTTTTTAAGTTCTCCCTCGTCTTTCTTGAGGGCAAAGGTGGGATCGTCCCCACCATTGACCCTCATTATAGCCGAGGGTTGTTTTTACCAAATTAATGGTTTTTAAGTTCTCCCTCGTCTTTCTTGAGGGCAAAGGTGGGGTCATCCCCACCATTGACCCTCATTATAGCCGAGGGTTGTTTTTACCAAATTAATGGTTTTTAAGTCCTCCCTCGTCTTTCTTGAGGGCAAAGGTGGGGTCGTCCCCACCGTTGACCCTCATTATAGCCGAGGGTTGTTTTTACCAACTTAATGCTTTTTAATCAAGTCTTCCCTCGTCTTTCTTGAGGGCAAAGGTGGGGTCGTCCCCACCAATGACCCTCATTATAGCCGAGGATTTTTTTTACCAAATTAATGGTTTTTATGTTCTCCCTCGTCGTTCTTGAAGGCAAAGGTGGGGTATTGACCCTCATTATAGCCGAGGGTTGTTTTTACCAAATTAATGGTCTTTAAGTTCTCCCTCGTCTTTCTTGAGGGTAAAGGTGGGGTCGTCCCCACCATTGACCCTCATTATAGTCGAGGTTTTTTTACCAAATTAATGGTTTTTAAGTTCTCCCTCGTCTTTCTTGAGGGGTCGTCCCCACCATTGACCCTCATTATAGCCGAGGTTTTTTTTACCAAATTAATAGTTTTTAATCAAGTCATCCCTCATCTTTCTTGAGGTAAAAGGTGGGGTCGTCCCCACCATTGACCCTCATTATAGCCGAGGTTTGTTCCCCAAAGATGATCCCAGACATACTAGAACTGACGAACACAAGATGAGAGAAAACACAAATATTTCTCATTAACATTCCAAGTGTTCTGTTAGAGCAACACCCATTACAATTATGGTCCGTCAGGACATTACAACACTACTGATAGTATTTCTTCAAATGATCTGCATTCCAGGGGTTAGAAAAGGGCACCCCTTCTAGGTTTTTTAATCTGTAGGTCCCAGGGACAACTTCATCGATGACCCTATATGGGCCATGCCAATTTGGATGGAACTTGTTGGGCTTCTGCCAAGTCTTTTTGAGGACTAAGTCCCCCACTGCAATTGGACTCTGCTTCACCTTCTAGTTGTAAAACCTTACAGTCCTCTGCTGGTAGGCAGCTTGCCTTATCTCGGCGTCTTCCCTCCTTTCCTCAATTAGGTCCAAGTCAAGTCTCCTCTCTTCCACATTTCTCTGGGGGTCATACATTTGGACCCTGTGAGTAGGAAACCCAATCTCGGTGGGGATGACGGCTTCTGGGCCATAAGCTAGCATGAACGGGGTTTCCCCGGTAGAGGTCTTTGTCGTCGTCCTGTAGGCCCACAATACAGCATATAACTCCTCAAGCCATCTTCCTTTTGCCTCCTCATGTCTCTTCTTGATCCCATCTAGGATTGTCCTATTTCTAACTTTCGTTTGCTCGTTGGCCTGAGGTTCGCCTGGAGTAGAGAAGAATTATTTGATACTCACTCTTTCACAGTACTTCTCTAGAGATGTATTCTTGAATTGGGTCCCGTTATCCGAGATGAGGGTGTTAGGGAGACCATATCTGCATATAATATTTTTCCAGATGAATTGGAAGGTCTTCTGCTCTGTGATCGTTACCATCGGCTCTGCCTCCACCCATTTTGAAAAATAGTCAATTGCCACGATGAGGAACCGATAGTTATTGATGGCCCTAGGCAAGGGGCCTACTAGGTCGATCCCCCACACTGGAAATGACCATGGGGATGTAATGGAGGTGAGAGGCTGATGGGGTTGGTGAGGGATGGTGGAAATTTTTTGAAATTTGTCACACTTTTTTACATATGTCGTGGCATCTTTCCCAAGGTCGGCCACCAGTACCCTTGGGTTACTATCCTCTTCGCCAAAGACCTACCCCCAATGTGGTTTGAACACGACCCCTCATGCACGTCTTTCAAAATGTGTGGGACTTCAAATGGGTGCACACACCTAAGTAAGGGGAGAAAAAACCCCTTTTGGTACAAGGTGTCTCCGATAACGGCGAATTTTGCAGCTCTGTATCTTAACTTCTTCCTTTTTTGCCTTGCTTCTGGAATCTCCCCCTCTTTAATGTATCTGATTAGGGGGTCCATCCATGAAGCATTCTTAGAAACATTTAAGCAAGTGTCAAGTGTTCCCTCGGCATCTTCAATAGTCAGTCGAAGCAAAATTTCCACTGGGACTGTCCTCCTGATATATGTCCTAGTTGCTGAGGCCATCCTGGAAATTTCATTGGCTAGGCCATTGTCATGCCTAGGTATCCTCTTTAATTTCACTTCTCTGAAGCCCTTCAGTAATGACCTTACTTTCTCAAGGTACTTGGCCATCCTCTCATCCTTGGCCTCGTAGGCTTCTAATATTTGATTCACTACTAGCCTCGAATCACTATGGATCAGAACCTGACCGAAACTAAGATACTTGGCCAAGGAGAGGCTTGCTATCAAAGCTTCATATTCGGACTCGTTGTTAGAGGCTTTGAAGTTGAACCTCAGTGCGTACTCAATGTCTGTGCCATCGGGTGCTGATGCTATCAGTCCAGCTCCACTTCCGCTGTCGCAGGAGGACCCGTCAACGAAGAGGATCCACACAGTCTTTTCCTCTGAGAAATTTCCCTCGGTAAGGGATCCCTATCTAAAGAGGTATCTTCCCTCTTCGTTTCAACCACTTTCCTTCTAACGGTGCTTGTCTCAGCCTTATCTGCAGGTGTGTCGGTGAGCGTGTCTTGTTGGGTATCTGTCTTCCTGAGGCTCTCATCCTCGACTTCATCATCTTCCCAAGTAAAATCGTCCACGAAATCTGCCAATGCTTGCCCCTTAATGGTCGTCCAAGGTTGATACACAATGTCAAACTCCCCCAGATCTATAGCCCAGGCCATTAACCTACCTGATTTTTCTGGCTTGTGCAGGACCTGCATAAGAGGAGAGTCGGTGTGGATGACCATTGTGTGGGACTGGAAGTATGGCTTCATCTTTCTTGATGCATGGATCAAGGCATAGGTTAACTTTTCCATCCTTGGGTATCTTTGCTCTGCTCCCTGGAGTGCCTTACTATTGAAATACACTGGCATCTGTACCCTGTCTTCATCTCTGATGATTGCAGTGCTAATGGCTGACTCTGAGACAGCTAGATACACATATATTCGTTCACCCTGCACTGGTCGTGACAACAGCAAGGGAGACCCTAGGTATGATTTAGCTCCCTGAAAGCCTCATCGCACTCCTCGCTCTATTCTAAGTCCTTTTGAAGAATTTTGAAGAACGGTAAGCACTTGTCAGTGGCTCTGGACACGAACTTATTCAAAGCAGCCACTCGCCCCGTGAGCCTCTGAACGTCTTTAATGGTCTTGGGAGTCTTCATCTCCATAAGGGCTTTTATCTTTTTAGGGTTGGCCTCGATGCCTCTTTGGTTGACAATGAACCCCAAGAACTTCCCTGTGCCGACCCCGAAGACACAGTTGGCCGGGTTGAGCTTCATCTGGTACTTGTCCATCGTGTTAAAGGTCCTTTCAAGGTTAGCCACATGATCCTGTGCCTTCAAACTCTTAGTCAGCATGTCATCTATATAGACCTCCATAGACTTCCCAATTTGGTCTTCAAACATTTTATTTACAAGGCGCTGATACGTTGCCCCTGCATTCTTCAGGCCAAAGGGCATGACCCTATAACAGTATGTCCCCTTATTGGTAATGAAGGTTGTTTTCTCCGAGTCTTCAGGGTCCATGAAGATCTGGTTATACCCTAATAGGCATCCATGAAGCACATGAGCTCATGGCCTGCGATAGCGTCTACCATTTGGTCAATGCGGGGGAGAGGGAAGTTGTCTTTGGGACAGTTCTTATTGAGGTCAGTGAAGTCCACACACATTCTCCACTTCCCGTTGGCCTTTGGGACAATGACTGCATTGGACAGCCATTCAGGGTAGATGACCTCTCGGATAAACCCAGCATCTTCTAATTTTTTTACCTCATCCCTTATGACCTCATACACTCCTCTTCTGCTTTACCGGCTTTGCACCCTCTACCACGTTGAGCTTGTGGCATATGATTTCAGGTTCTATCCCCAGCATATCTGCATGACTCCATGCAAAGATGCTCCGTCTTCTCCTCAACAGTTTAATAAGGTCTTCCTTGATATTTGGCTTCAGAGACTTACCGACTTGGAAGGTTTTTTTCGGGACATCCTCATTGAGGATGATGGATTCTACCTCTTCCATGGCCTCTCCTTTCTTCAGCTTTGTCTCATCTCTGGGGTCTAGGGTATCAATATTGTAAGTGGTTATAGCCTTCGTGTGTGCCTCTCTTGCTTCAGTGAAGTTGTAATAACATTCCCGTGTTGTTGTCTGGTCTCCCTGAACTTCCCCCACTCCGTAAGGGGTTGGAAATTTAATCATATGACGGACCGTAGATGGCACAGCTTCAAACCCCTTGAGGGCTACCCGCCCCAGTATAATATTGTAGGCCGAAAAGACATGTTTATCCATCACAAAGAAGCAGACCTTCTTGGTAAGCCATCTCGGCCACTCGCCCCCCATCCTGACATCGGCATCATACACTCCGAGGGGATGAACCTTTTCCCCACTAAACCCAATTAATGGGTGATGGTACAGCACGAGTCTTGCACGGCTGAGACCTAAGGCTTTGAAGCATGGCCAAAACATCGCATCTGTAGAGCTACCCCCATCTACCAAGATCCTAGGAACCTCACATCCATGTACCCTGGTAGTGATGATGAGAGGGTCATTATGTGGGGCTAAGAGGCCTTTAAATTCCATTCTTGATAATCCCACTATCAGCGTATCCATATCGACCTTCTTCCTCTTTTCTGACTTTGCCTCCAAAGAGGTTGAGTGCACAGTTTTTATCACTGCCTTGGCTTCAGCTACATGGGCCTTCCTGTCTGCGACCTCTGAACCTCCTCCTGCTAGGCCCCCCGAGATCATCCCCACACTGAGAGAGATCATATTAAGTCTCTTAACAGGCCCGTGGTCATCTCTCGAAGGGAGGTCAGGGTCGTCCTCATCATCAGAAGGGTCGTCCCCTCTTTTTGGAGGATCTTCTCGGCAAGCATCACCTCTCTTCTTTTTAAGGTCATCCCCTCGGCCCCTCTTGTCAATGTACTTCCTCAGCTTCCCTTCTTTTAACATTTTTTCAATCTCATCTTTCAGAGCAAAGCATTTGTCTGTCACATGGCCATGGTCTTGATGAAATTCGCACCACATGTTTTTGTTCCTCTTGTTGGAGGTTGCCCTCAACTTCTCAGGCCACTTCAGGGACCGATCACTCTTTATCTCATTGAGAATATGTTCACAGCTGACCGTTAGAGGGTATAACCAGCGAACTTGTCATCCATAGACCTTTTCTTCCCCTTTTTGTTCTTCTTAGGGTACTTACCCCCACTAGTGCCTCCTATTTCATCTTCGTGTTTTGTGTCCATCACCTCTTCGACGTTTATCACCTTTCCTCCTATCGACAGAAATTCAACCATCGTCCTCGGAGGATCTTCAACAAGCTTCCATAACAGCTTCCCCTTTTGGAGTCCTCCAATTAGGGCTGTCATAGCTATTCTCTCCTCACAGTCTTCCTCCTCCAACTTTTCTTTGTTAAATCTGGCTATGGAGTATCTTAGACTCTCATTCTTCCCCTGCTTAACGTAGAGCAGGTGTGTGGTCTACTTCTGTGGCCTCACCCCAAAGCAAAAGTTCTGGATAAACCGGTCTACCAACTGTTTGAAGCTTTCAATGGAGTTCTTTGGAAGAGACATGTACCAGAAATGTGCAGCCCCAGTCAGAGTACCAGAAAAGGCACGACACCTCATCTCATTTGAGATAGAGTATATGTCTACCGCTGATTGATACATCTCAATATGATGGACAGGGTTGGTACTCCCATCATACCTTGGGGTGACCACGGGTGGCTTAAACTTTGATGGTGTAGGGAAGTTGACTATCTTCGCCACAAAGGGAGAGCCTGTGGAGTATCCGCTCTAAAGAGGGTCTCGACTCTTCAGAATATCACCGATCTTGTCCTCCAGTCACTGGATTGAGTCATTCCAAGGCCTCATCGTGTCGGCTTGGCCGATGTTATCCCCTGCCGCCTCTTCTAGGAGAACGGAGGGTTCTACTGCAGTAGGCTTGTGGCGGCTATTTACTTCCCCCTGGTCTCCATCCCGTCCTTGGGGTCGCCCCCCATGGGGTCAGCCATCTCCTGCCTCCCTTCTGGACCTCGCAGCACTCCTTGATCTGGACAATTTTTCCCGCACGCCATTTACTGGGCCCAGCCTCTCAAAGGCTGACCCCCTGCTCAGGCGATTGAAACCAGAGCCTCTCAGGCGATCGTCAGGATTTTGCCTTCCACACTTCTCTCTTCTCTCCTAGAGAGGTCGTACGATATTATTGGAGACCTCATATGGCTCCCAGCACTCTATGGGGGCCTCCTCTCCTTCCAGATCGTCATAAATGTCCTCTGGGCAAGGGTTTCCTTACCTCCCCAGGCGTAGACGCAGGGGGTCAGCAACATCCCTCCGCCGCTGAGGGGGCGGTAAGTCTTTGCGTGGTGCCTGGGGTGGTCCCCTGGCCTCATGCTGCCCTGGAGCCGCTGCCGGAGTAATCATCTCAGGTGAGACCCCTGGTGGTCTTAGTATGTTCTGGCTTAGAGCTGTGAACTGCTCCTGCATGATCCACTGGCTTGCTGTCAGAGACTTCAAGGCTGCCGCCACATCAGCCATCTCAGACTGAGGTGGTTGCTGACTGGAATTGGGTCCTACTCCACTATCCGGTGGAGGAAGTGGTGGTGGTGGCATCTCCTGTGCCATGTGTTTGAGATATGAAAAGCTAAACTGAAGAAAAGACTGGTAAGCTTGAGAACCTTAATGGGTCTCTTTCAATGGTGAAACATCTCCTCTCAGGGGGAGAGCTGGTTCACCACCAGAGTGCCCAGTGAGGTCAAGCAGTACAAATGAAGAGATGTCTTCTCGTTCCCACAGACGGTGCCAAACTGATGATGCTGAAATCTAGCACCACTAGGTAAGTGATGATGAGATCAAATAGTAGTAACCATGATAGTCATGGAGATGTGTATGTGTGTAAGTGTGTAGAAGGAGATGAGTATAAGTGGAATAAGACAATGATGTATAGTGGTTCAGCCAATTAGGCCTACATCCACTATGAGTGTGTGATCCACTAGGTATGGGCTCTAATGGCCTTGGATACAATGCACATAACCTCACTTTCTCTCTTTACTGTGTGTACAAGCAGAGTTTTTGTTAGGGTTGCAATTAACGATCCCTCTATAGGGTTGTAGGTAATAAGTATATATAGGTCTTGGGGGGTGTAGTGTACCCCCCAAGTATGTATGGTGCATGTGAATGATGATTTAGCCAATCTCTTGTTGACACCTATAGATGCCAAATGATGACATAATATTCCCTCACGTGAGGGGGTGATATTGTTATAATGGTCTTCTACGTGCCATGTGAGACTCACGCGCACTGTTCCACGTGTCTCCCAAACCACGCGCTGTGATGATGTCACCCTCGGCCTATGATATGAGGTCGAGGGCAAAGTTCCTTCTGGTAGTGAGTCTAGCCTAATTTAGTCCTCGTACTGTCGTACTGTCGGAGGGTCGTCTAAGACTGATGAGGGGTCGACCCTTTGAAGTGTCGTATGTGCCTGATGAAGGGTCGGCCCCTTGCAAGGTCGTCTAGACCATAATGAAGGTCGGCCCCTTGAAGGGTCGTCTGGGCCTGATGAAGGGTTATCCCCTTGAAGGGTCGTCTGGACCATGATGAGGTGTCGGCCACTTGAAGGGTCATCTGGGTCTGATGAAGGGTCATCTGGGCCTGATGAAGGGTCAGCCCCTTGAAGGTTCATCTGGACCATGATGAGGGGTCGGTCCCTTGAAGGGTCGTCTGGACCATGATGAGGGGTCAGCCCCTTGAAGGGTCACGAGACCATCTTGGGCTCGTCTTGGTGGTGGGCGCCCTCGGCCTGGCCGAGGGTATATATGGGTATATCACTTATGGTTACCCAGACTTAAAATCACAACTGGAAACCACAGTATTTTTTTGCCTCAGGGGCATGAGAATTTGGTCCTTATGACACCTCTTCATCGTTGGAGCCGAGGACACCTCTAAGGTGGGGTAAGGTATCACTTGCCTCTAAGGCCGACCCTGGGCTTAGCCAGGATAACTTACAAAAGGTTAAGGATCTTCAGTATCAGGGGGAGCACGGTTGGCTAGTAAAATACGAGCATTTGATGACCCCCTATTATCTCTCTGAGACTGGCTTGGGGGGGAGTCCTCTAAACGATCTTCGTAAGTGTTATTTTCCATAAGTTGTACCTCCGCCTTTTTTATATCTCTGATTTCATAACTCAGGTAAATTTTTTATAGAATGCCCAGAAGGCATCTCGGACGACTTGTGGGAGATGTCTGCCCCCAATCTTGTTAAACTGATGAAGAAGGTAGGGCATAATGTAGCCTCTCCTCCCAAACAGAACGTCGGCATGTCCAAGGCCGATGTTACAAAGAAGAGGAAGACTACCACCGATGCGGAGGATTAGAGGCCTTCCAAAAACCAAAAGGGAGATTGTGCCATCCCCATTTCCTTTGATGATGCACTGGTTGCTTATCTGGAGCAACTGAAGATCAGTGACAACCTGATAGGCCACGGTCTGAAGGTAATGGATTCCATAGGCTCTGCAATGAGCGACACAGATAAGCATTTCCTACGCTCTCTTGATACCCCTCTGCTGGTCGAGTTTAGCCTTCACAGGTCTATCTAGGTAAAAACTTTTGCTTTTTTATTCCAAGTGTTACCTCAGCATTGAATGGATCAAGGCTTGAACTCATACATCTGACTTTGTTTTGTAGGGTATTCTGTCTATGCACCAATTCATTAACTGGACCTGAGGAATATTCCCCTTATTGAGAAGGGAAAAGAGGCCCAGAAGGTGCACGCCTCTTTAAATGCGGAGGTTGAACATTTGAAGACAGCTTTGGAGGAGTCTAAAAATAAGGTGAAGCAGAGGGATAGGGACATAGTCAAGCTTAATAAGGACCACACCTCTGCTTTACAGGCTAAAGATGACGTCCTTTAGGCAAAGTTTGATGCTGCAGTAGATGCCACCCTTGAGGATACCTCTGAGAAGATCTTGGCCGACTACAAAGTCTCTGACCAATTTATAAGATTCGGCTTTGAATATCTCTAAAGAGGTATTAAGGCAACTGGGAAGTGGGCAGCTTCGAAGGAGAAGGAGACAGGAATCTTAACTGCCTTGGACTTTGTTGGTCTGGGCTTCGACGATTCTCGCTTTGCTCAGGCCTTGCAATAGGTTGAGGAGGAAGATGCTTCTTCTATAGAGACTGCACAGTTGGAAGCTACAGAGACTGCCAAAAATGTTAACCCTCAAGATAATGGGGTTGAGGTTACCAAGGTCGGCCAAGTGGACACATCTGCGGCTGCCGACCCTTAAGCCTTAACTTGTGAAGCCTTTTGACTTGTAATTTTTGGTTTTTCGTCTGTAATTTTTTGTAAACTTTGATGACATATTTTGGGGCATATTTGATCCATAACTCTGATCACTTCATGTAATACCATTTCCTTCAGAGGATTTTTCTTCTTTCAATGAATGCTCTCTCTTGAATGTTGTTTTAATCATATAATGATTTTGTCTTATAGGTATGAGGTCACCATAATATGGTGTTCACCCTCATAATTTATCACCAAATTAATGATGTCTTAAGGTCTGAGGTCATCACAATATGATGTTTTGAAAGCGTAAGAAACCCCGGATGGTGATTTTCTCAATTAAAATCAAAGTTAATAATTTCCTTTTTATGTAAAACACGAGATGATGCGGAAGCGTATATAAGTGATGGTTCAACAAATAAACAAAGCCGAATTTTAATTTCTTCAAAACAAATTAAAATAAGTTAATCCAAGTCCTAGAATTTGCCTAAGTCATAATTTTTAATTATCCAAAGTTAGGCGAAACCAATTTTAGCAAATGACTTGAATAAACCAAATTTACCCAATATTTAATTTAGTCCCAAATTAAATGAGTGTGATAATTAAACCAAATTTTATCTTGAATTTATTCTAAGCATGCGTTCTAAATTATGATGCAAGATAATATAAACAATATCACACTACGCCGAGATGTAGGAGGAAAAACCCAAGACGGGAAACAACCTCGGACGGCCCTAGACACAAGTCCACTAGATATGGAATTACAATTACAAGACAGATAGACTTACAACGACTGACTCGATCCCTCTCAAGCCTCGACGCTTTTTCTCGTAGAAACCTCTTCCTAGAGAACAACCTCGGAACACCACCGCGGTCTCGAAATCCACCGATGGGACTTTATATGGTCACCGTCACCCAAGCATGGAGCCTTTCTCAAAGTGGGTAGAATCTTCAACAAAAAGTCTTCTTCTTTGATGGATGTAGAAGCAAACCAAAACTTCTCTTCTTGAATTCGGTAGAGATAAACCGTTGCAAAAACTCCAAGTAAAGATATGTATATAGAACTTGGATAAACAACTATTGGGTGTAAACACTAGAGTGTGTAGGATTTTTCATTAAAGAATAACACTCAAAACTTGATATTTTTCCTTAAACAAATTTTCTCTCAAAACACTCTCTAGGAGTTTGTATGGTATGAAAAAGATACACCTTCAAAAATGATTCCCGTCCTTAATAAAGCCTTAAAAAATCAGTTAAGAAACAAGTGGGGAAATGGGGTAAAAACTGCCAAAAACTTCTCAAAATTGTTCCCGCCTGGCATCTCGTTCGAACGAACTTGACTCTCGTTCGAACGAGACTTCTAACGAGCGACCAGACTGGGCTCGTTAGATATCTCGTTAGAACGACCAAACTCGTTCGAACGACATATCGAACGACTGACCAGTTTAGGTTCGTTGGCAAACTCGTTCGAACGAAACCTCGTTAGAACGAAAAACTCGTTCGAACGACTGACCAGTTTAGGTTCGTTGGCAGTCTCGTTCGAACGAAACCTCGTTAGAACGAAAAACTCGTTCGAACGACTTCCAGAAATTTTTTTAAAATTCAATTTTTGGCCCAGAAACTTTATGTACTTTATTTTAAAGTTTCAATTAAATTATTCTGAAAGTAAAACATGGTTTTTATTAAACCTAACACCCAATAAATATTGTTCCAAGCTCCTATATACATATAATTGCATTCATACCTTGGGAGCATGGAGCCATAGTTGATGACGTAGAAACGAGGCACGCAATGATGAAGCTTTATACTCTTTGCCGCTACGTCTTCAACATACACTTCATAGGCTTGAGAATATTACAATTGAATACTATCCTATGAATAAATGTTTTTGTACGGAATTGAGCCAAAACTATATATGGACTCAATTGGAAATTTGTGTCCTTACAAATCTCCCCCTTTGGCTATTCCGGGACAAAAACCAAACAAAAATCCTAAAGGGCCGTCAAGCTCTACTAGACTCAAAACATAACCCGCCCAAACTTGACTCAACCCAAGGATCAAACGCTTTGCCATAGAAAGATGCCGCTTTATAATAATTCCTGCACACTTAAGCAAACTCATCAAATGCATAGGGAATATCAAAATATTAAATGCAATTAATTAATTACTCTCCCTAAATTTATTCTCCCTTTTAAACACATGACATACTTAGAAAGACGTCTCCCCCTAAGATAAATCTCCCCAAACTAAGATACGATAATAATAGGATTAGATACCATTTCTCCCCCTATCATCATTCTCCCCCTTTTTGTTCAGGAATAGGCAAAGGATAAAGAACTAATAAATAGCATGTTGAAGCTTAAAGAAAAGACATGACAGCATATGGGCAATAAAAGCAAGGCAAAGACAAACAAATATCATATATATATATACTATAAATATACCAATAAGTACGAGCATATATAGATAGATATAAACACACACATGACACAAAATACAATAAGTTTGCACACTCGTATGGCAAAAATGTGTCATATGGAAACGGAAGTGTAGGGGTGTGAACTAGCAACAAGAAAATTTAGACCCAAACACTTAAGAAACGTTCACGGAGTTCTCATTTGATTGCAAACTTCATCACAGTTAAATATAACCTCATGTGACAATATAGAGTGAACTCAATGAACAAACATACACAATGCATACAAGCCTAGCATGATGATGATTCTACAAACCAAATAGAGTCATGACATTAAAGACCACTAGGATAAACGGACATTGTGCAAACCGTTGATATACCATTCAAATCTCCCTCAATTAACATATATATTCTTTTATTTTTGAATGAATATATCAAACAAACATAGGCCTTGGCAGTTGTTTTCTTTTTAATGCCAAATATTCTGTTTTTAGGACTTTGGATCACGTATTTCTTTTAGATCCAATAAACGGTGGCTTACAATCGCAAAGGATTTAATTCATCCTTTTGGAGCCCTTCCCCGTGCACATTTATATTTATCATGTTTTCATTTTCACACAAATCTCACATGCAACGGATTTTGACATGCACTAGTCCTCCTCGGTCAAAGATATGTAGATGACTAGATTGGTAGGAGAACACCTCAAAAAGCTCAAATATAACATGTGACATTAAGATTTCAAAAGGGCTCGTGCATGGGTGAATAGAGGCATACAGAAATAGAATCCATTTAAACAATACAAAATCCAACTAATCCATATAAAACATGGTAAAGGACATTTTAAGGATTGAAAATCTAAACCAAAAGTTCTAGCCACATGGGAGTGTAAACGATGGGATTCAAACACAAATATATGCCACATAAAGTGTGTCAAACTAAAATACACACAAAATAAAATCTTTTTGAGTTTTTAACATTTTTAATCAAAAATAAATATTTACTCAAAAGGACAAACAAAAAAATCATTTGTATTTTTCATTAAGCTTAAATGAAATAAATAAAACACAAATGATAAACAAAAATCTTTTTATATTTTTCAATTAATTCAAATACAAAATATAATACAAAAAGATAAACAAGTCATGATTTCTAGCATGGGATATGAAATAAGGCTATGACTAGAAAATGACTAAACAAGCATACACTTAGCATGTGAATATAGCATAAAGTATAAACGCTAAAGTATGCAAACACTAACACATTCATCCTTTAGATTTAGCAAGGGAGGAAGCATGTGTAAGTAAATGAGAATCAAAAACCCTATTTTGTAAGGCAACCAAGTCGGATTTCCTAACCCAAATTAATGAGGAATGACTATCTAGGGGTGTAGGAACGTTAACTACCGTGGTTACTTTACTATGGGGTTTTTTAGGAATTCGTTTAAGATCTAAACAAAATTTCCTAAGATGACCTTGTCGACCACAATGTGTACAAGTTAGAACATGTCGAAAAGATTTACTTAAGGAGTGATCTTTAAAGGTATTCCTAGTTGATTCTCCTAAAACATTGGTTTGGGCATTATGAGTAAATTCATTACAAGTATTGAAGCCTAAACCACAAGTGTCATTTTTAATTTGGATCGTTCCTAACATTTTATCAAGTTTTTCCAAACGACATTCCAAATCAAATTTGACATTACTAGAATCTTTTAATTTATTTTCCAATTCTAAAATGTTAGATTCTAGTAAAAAATTACGCTCTTCAAAAGCAAGAAGCTCCTTTTTCAAGGATTCCATTAAACTCCTAAGGCTATTTCTTTCGCCTTCTACATAATCAAGCTTCTCTTGAAGAGTCCTCACATGTGTCCTAAGGTCTTCTATTAAGGCACTATCATCAACGACCTTGACACTCTTTCTTAAACAAGCTTCTAACTTCAAATTAGTTCTTTTCAAATTAATAGATTCTTTATATAATTCATGAAAAGCATTTTGAAGTTCACTCACGTCAACCTCTTCTTCATTTTCACTCTCTCTTTCTTCTCCACTCTCACTATCATTAAAAACAAGGGAATCATGAACAATGACCTTGGAAGTGGCATGTGCTATCGTGTCATCAATCGATGAGTTCTCATTATCACTCACATGACTAGCCATAAAAGCCACAAAATTTTTCTTAGTGGGGGAATCGGGCTTTTCTTCTTTATCACTATCACTAAGGGCTGCATTATATGCAGTGGGTTATTTACCCTCTTTCCTTAGTTTAGTGGGGCACTCATAAGCTCGATGGCCATAACCTTCACAACCAAAAAACTTGTTAGACTCGTCCCTATCTAAATTGTCATTACTAGGTTTAGGGATCCTCTCGGTTTTAGAAATCTTCTCGCTTTTATCATGTTTAGAAGTATCAAATTTCTTAAAATCATTTTTAAATTTATCTTTGTTAAATTTAAGAAATTTTCTAAATTTGCGAGCAAACAAAGCCATATCTTCCGAGTCACTTTCACTATCGCTCTCTACTACTTGTTTGACCTATTTTCGGGCTTTTAAAGCAACACCCTTTTCAATTTTCTTTTCAGTTTTAGAGGGAAACATATCTAGTTCATAGGTTTGTAAATCACCTACAAGCTCTTCTAATTTCGTAGAGGCTAAAGTGGGTAAAGAATTTAAAACGGTCACTTTAGGAATAAATCTATCGGGTAGGGACCTCAAAATTTTCTTTACAACACGGTCGTCAGGTATCTTCTCTCCCAAGTTAAAGGATGAATTAACAATATCAGAAAGTCTAGCATAAAATTTATCAAAAGTTTCTTTTTCATCCATTTTGATAGTTTCAAATTGAGTGGAAAGGTTTTGGAGTTTTGAAGCTTTAACAACACTAGTTCCTTCATGAGTTAATTGTAAAATATCCCAAGCTTCTTTAGCGGTTTCACACGTCATAATACGTCGGAATTCATCCGGTGCGACAGCGCTAAATAAGGCATTTAAACCTCGGGAATTAAAGTTAGCAAGTTTAAACTCATTTTCAGTCCATCTATCGGCGGGTTTGATAACACGTTCATTTTCAACTAAGTAAGTTGGTGGGGAGTACCCGGTAACAACAGACATCCAAACTCTCTCGTCGATAGATTTTAGTGCCGATCTCATACGCGCTTTCCAATACGCGTAGTTTGAACCATCGAAAATAGGAAATTTTGAAAATGGGGAAAAATCCATTTTAGCAAAAAAATTAAAAGATCTTAACGAAATAATTTATCGTTTTTGGCTCTGATACCAATTTGAAAGTGTAAGAAACCCCGGATGGTGATTTTCTCAATTAAAATCAAAGTTAATAATTTCCTTTTTATGTAAAACACGAGATGATGCGGAAGCGTATATAAGTGATGGTTCAACAAATAAACAAAGCCGAATTTTAATTTCTTCAAAACAAATTAAAATAAGTTAATCCAAGTCCTAGAATTTGCCTAAGTCATAATTTTCAATCATCCAAAGTTAGGCGAAACCAATTTTAGCAAATGACTTGAATAAACCAAATTTACCCAATATTTAATTTAGTCCCAAATTAAATGAGTGTGATAATTAAACCAAATTTTATCTTGAATTTATTCTAAGCATGCGTTCTAAATTATGATGCAAGATATAATAAACAATATGACACTACGCCGAGATGTATGAGGAAAAACCCAAGACGGGAAACAACCTCGGACGGCCCTAGCCACAAGTCCACTAGATATGGAATTACAATTACAAGACAGATAGACTTACAACGACTGACTCGATCCCTCTCAAGCCTCGACGCTTCTTCTCGTAGAAACCTCTTCCTAGCGAACAACCTCGGAACACCACCGCGGTCTCGGAATCCACCGATGGGACTTTATATGGTCACCGTCACCCAAGCATGGAGCCTTTCTCCAAGTGGGTAGAATCTTCAACAAAAAGTCTTCTTCTTTTATGGATGTAGAAGCAAACCAAAACTTCTCTTATTGAATTCGGTAGAGATAAACCGGTGCCAAAACTCCAAGTAAAGATATGTATATAGAACTTGGATAAACAACTATTGGGTGTAAACACTAGAGTGTGTAGGATTTTTCATTAAAGAATAACACTCAAAACTTGATCTTTTTCCTTAAACAAATTTTCTCTCAAAACACTCTCTAGTAGTTTGTATGGTATGAAAAAGATACACCTTCAAAAATGATTCCCGTCCTTAATAAAGCCTTAAAAAATCAGTTAAGAAACAAGTGGGGAAATGGGATGAAAACTGCTCAAAATTGTTCCCGCCTGGCATCTCGTTCGAACGAACTTGACTCTCATTCGAACGAGACTTCTAACGAGCGACCAGACTGGGCTCGTTAGAAACTCTTTAGATATCTCGTTAGAACGACCAAACTCGTTCGAACGACATATAGAACGACTGACCAGTTTAGGTTCGTTGGCAAACTCGTTCGAACGAAACCTCGTTAGAACGAAAAACTCGTTCGAACGACATATCGAACGACTGACCAGTTTAGGTTCGTTGGCAGTCTCGTTCGAACGAAACCTCGTTAGAACGAAAAACTCGTTCGAACGACTTCCAGAAATTTTTTTAAAATTCAATTTTTGGCCCAGAAACTTTATGTACTTTATTTTAAAGTTTCAATTAAATTATTCTGAAAGTAAAACATGGTTTTTATTAAACCTAACACCCAATAAATATTGTTCCAAGCTCCTATATACATATAATTGCATTCATACCTTGGGAGCATGGAACCATAGTTGATGACGTAGAAACGAGGCACGCAATGATGAAGCTTTATACTCTTTGCCGCTAAGTCTTCAACATACACTTCATAGGCTTGAGAATATTACAATTGAATACTATCCTATGAATAAATGTTTTTGTCCGGAATTGAGCCAAAACTATATATGGACTCAATTGGAAATTTGTGTCCTTACATGTTTACCCTCATAATTTCCACCAAATTATGATGTTTGAGGTCTGAGGTCACCATAATATAGTGTTTCACCTCCTAAATTTCACCAAATTAATGATGTTTAGGGTCTAAGGTCGTCAAAATATGATATCTCACCTCAGACCTTGTCACTAAATTATAATGATTAAGGTCTGAGGTCATCGAAATATGATGTTTCGCCTCAGAAATTTCACCAAATTAATGATGTTTAAGGTCTGAGGTCATCAAATTATGATATTTCACCTCATAAATTCCACCAAATTATTATGTTTAAGGTCTGGGGTCACCACAATATGGTGTTTACCCTCATAATTTATCACAAAATTAATGATGTCTTAAGGTCTGAGGTCATCACAGTATGATGTTTACCCTCATAATTTATCACCAAATTAATAATGTCTTAAGGTCTGAGGTCATCATAGTATGATGTTTACCCTCATAATTTATCACCCAATTAATGATGTTTAAAGTCTGAGGTCACCAAAATATGATGTTTCACCTCATAAATTTCACCAAATTAATGATGTTTAAGGTCTGAGGACATCGAAAATTATGTTTCACCACATAAATTTCACAAAATTATTGATGTTTAAGGTCTGAGGTCATCAAATTATGATGTCTCACCTCAAACCTTATCACCAAATTATGATGTTTAAGGTCTGAGGTTATTAAATTATGATGTTTACCCTTATAAATTTCCACCAAATTATGATGTTTACCCTCATACGTTTCCACCGAATAATGATGTTTAAGGTCTGAGGTCATCGAAAATGATGTTTCACCTCATAAATTTCACCAAATTAATGATGTTTCATGTCTGAGGTCATCAAAAATGATGTTTTACCTCATAAATTTCACCAAATTAATGATGTTTAAGGTCTGAGGTCATCAAATTATAATGTCTCACCTCATACCTTGTCACCAAACTATGATGTTTAAGGTCTGAGGTCATCAAAAATGATGTTTCACCTCATAAATTTCACCAAATAATTATGTTTAAGGTCTGAGGTCATAAAATTATGATGTCTACCCTCATACATTTCCAGCAAACAATGATGCTTAAAGATAATGAAATAATATTGACACAGGAATAGCTCTTCTTATTAATATCCTCTTCATAAAATGATACGTGTATTACAAAGAAAAAACTGCAACATCATATGTAATACTTCTTCAGGTAATCAGCGTTCCATGGATTGGAGAAAGGTTGCCCTTCGAGATTTTCTAGTCGGTAGGTACCGGGTACAACCTCATCGACTACTTTATAAGTACCATGCCAATTTGGGTGGAGCTTGTTTGTCTTCTGCAACGTCTTCTTAGGCACTAGGTCTCTTACAGATATAGGTCTTGATTTCACCCTTTGATTGTAGAACTTTTCTGTTCCCTGCTGGTAGGCTGCCTGTCTGATCTCAACTTCTTCCCTTCTTTCCTCAATTAAATCTAAGTCAAGTCTTCTTTCTTCCCCATTTCTCTGAGGGTCATAGGTCTGAACTCTATGGGTGGGGAGTCCTACTTCTATAGGTATGATGGCTTCTAAACCATGGGACAACATAAATGGGGTTTCCCCCGTTGGTGTCCTTGGCGTTGTCCTGTAAGCCCATAGCACTACATAGAGCTCTTCTGTCCATCTCCCCTGGGCTTCTTCCAACATCTTCTTAATCCCATCAAGGATTGTTTGGTTCGTGACTTCAGTTTGGCCATTTGCTTGGAGTCGTCCAGGAGAGTAGAAGAACTGCTTAATCCCCGCTCTTTCATAATATTTTTCTAAGGAAGAATTCTTGAACTGGGTTCCGTTTTTGGAGATAAGGGTGTTTGGGAGGCCATGTATGCATATGATGCTCTTCCAGATGAACTAGAAGGTCTTCTTCTCTGTAATCATGATCATCGGCTCAGCTTCTACCCACTTGGATAAGTAATCAATTTCTACAATCAGAAATCGATAATTATTAGCAGCTCCTGGCAATGGTCACACCAAGTCAATCCCCCATACTGCAAATGGACAAGGAGAAGTGATTGACATCATAGGTTGATGAGGTTAATGAGGGTTAATGGATAATCTCTGGCATTTGTCACACCTCTTCGTGTAGGAAGCAACATCTTTGGCCAAGGTCGGCCACCAGTATCCCTGTATAATTATCCTCTTGGATAAAGGTCTTCCTCCTATGTGACTGGAGCAAGAACCCTCATTTATATCCTGCAGGACGTGGGAGACCTCTGTGGGATGGACACATCTGAGGAGAAGTAGTATAAATCCTTTTTTATGCAGGACATCTCCTATTATTGTGAACTTGGCAGCTCTTTACCTCAACTTCTTCCTTTCTAACTTCTATTCTGGAAGCTCTCCCTGTATGATATATCTGATAAGGGGGTCGATCCATGAGTCCCCTAGGTTCAAGTTGAGTCAACAGATGCTACCTCTTCTTCCTCAATAATCGATTTAAGCAAGATCTCAACTGATACTGTCCTTCTGATGCCTGTCCTTATTGCTGAAGTCAACCTTGCTAGTGCATCTGCACGACTGTTATTTAACCAGGGTATCCTCTTCATCTTCACTTCTGTGAAGATTTCTAACATCATTCTCACCTTTTTTAGATATTTGACCATCCTTTCATCCTTGGCCTCATATACTCTATGTACTTGGCTGACAACTAGCCTCGAGTCACTGTGTAGTAGGAGTCAACCAACTCTAAGATATTTTGCCAAGGAGAGCCCCGCTATCAGCGCCTCATACTCAGACTCATTGTTTGAAGCCTTGAAGCTAAACCTTAGCGCATATTCAATGTCGGTACCATCCGGAGCTGAGAGTATCAACCCTACGCCACTTCCATTTTCACAAGAAGACCCATCGACAAAGAGGTTCCAAACATCTTCATTTAAAGATAAGTTCCCCTCATACAGGGTCCCTTGCTTGAGTACCTGTCTTCCTTATTCTCAACTACTCCTTTTTTTACTCTGTTGGACACAACCTCATCTGGATTTTGGAAGACGTTACTGTCTGATTCTTCTGCAATCTCTGGAATATTCTCAGGCTTAGGCTCAGGCTCTTACCATGTGAACTCAGCGACAAAGTCTACAAATGCCTGCCCTTTCATGGCCACCCGGGGTTGATAAACAATGTCATACTCTCCCAACTCGATGGCCCAAGTCATCGATCTACCTGACTTCTCGGGATTTTGGAGGACTTGCCTTAGTGGGGAGTCAGTGAGGATGACCATAGAGTGAGCTTGGAAATAGGGCTTCATCTTCCTGGAGGCGTGTATCAAGACGTAGGCCAACTTCTCCATTCAAGGATAGTTCTGTTCAGACCCTTGAAGGGCCTTACTATTAAAGTATACAGGCCTCTGTACCCCATCGTCTTCCCATACTATGGCTGCACTTATAACTAACTCTGAGACTGTTAGATTAACATACAACCTCTCCCCCAGAATGGGCCGAGATAAGAGCGGGGGGGTCTGAGGTAAGACTTGAGATCCTTAAAGTCCTTATCACAATATTCGTCCCACTCGAAGGCCTTTCTAAGCACCTTGAAAAATGGAAGACACTTGTCCATAGCTCTGGAAACAAATCTGTTGAGTGTAGCAACTCTTCCAGTGAGCCTCTGAACATCTTTTATACTTCTTGGTGTCTTCATATAGAGAAAAGCCTTAATCTTCTAGGGGTCAGCCTTTATTCCCCTTTGATTGATGATGAACCCAATAAGTTTCCCTGCTCTTACTCCGAAGACACACTTGGAAGGATTAAGCTTCATCCTGTATAAGTCCATGGTGTTAAAGGTCCTCTCCAGGTAGGCTATGTGAGTGCAGGACTTCAAGCTTTTCGTCAACATGTCATCTACATATACCTCCATGGTCTTGTCAATCTGATCTTCAAACATCTTATTTACAAGACGTTGATACGTGGCCCCTTTATTCTTCAAGCTGAAGGGCATGACCTTATAGCAATAGGTCCCCTTGTCTGTGATGAATTCTTTCTTCTTTGAGTCTTCGACATCCATGAAGATCTAATTGTTGCCCGAATACGTATCCTTGAAGCTCATAAGTTCATGCCCTGCCGTGGCATCTACCATTTAATCAATTCAAGGTAAGGGATAGGTGTCTTTTGGGTAAGACTTGTTCAGGTCAGTGAAGTCTACGCACATCCTCCATTTTCCATTAGCTTTGGGCACAATGATGGTGTTAGATAACCACTCTAGGTATATGACCTCCCTAATGAATTATGACTCTTCTAACTTTTTGACCTCTTCATTGATGACATCATACTTTTTCCTGTAGTAAACTTTTCATCTTTGTTTGATTGGCTTAGCATCTTCTGCCACATTGAGTTTATGGCACATTACCTATGAGTCGATGCCAGGCATATCTACGTGACTCTAAGAGAATACACTCTGCCTATGCTTCAAAAATCTTATCAGCTCTTTTTTTATCTTCGGTTTTAAGGCCTTGACAATTTGGACAGTTTTTTCTGGTTCATCCTCATTAAGGACGATGGATTCTACCTCTTTCACAGCCTCTCCTTTCTTTAATTTTTTTTCATCCCTAGGATCAAGTGTATCAATTTATATATGGTTTTTCCCTCTTATGGGCCTCTCTCTCTTCCGTCAAGTTGAAGTAGCATTCCCGTGTTGTGGTCTGGTCACCTTGAACTTCCCCTACCCCATAGGGGGTTGGGAATTTTTGCTTTTAGTTGATCATCGATGGCACGGCTTCAAACTCCTTAAGTGATACTCTTCCTATAATGAGGTTGTAGGCCGAGAAGACGTTTTCATCCATAATGAAAAAATTGATCTTCCGGGTCAACCTCTTAGGCCACTCATCCCCCATTCGTACATCCATCTTGTACATGCCCAACGGATGGACATGTTCACAGCTGAAGCCTATCAATGGATGATGATAGGGTACCAGCCTAGCTCGGCTCAGGCCTAGGCTCTTAAAACAGGGCCAGAACATCACATCTGCTGAACTTCCTCCATTTACGAGGATTCTTTGTACCTCACATCCATGCACTCTTGTTGTAATTACCAAAGGGTCATCATGCGGAGCTAAAATACCTTTGATGTTGAGTCTGGAAAATCCAACTATAAGGATATCCATATCTACCTTCTTTCTCTTCTGTTTAGCCTCTGAAGACGCCAGATTCACAACCTTTACTTTGGTCACTGACTTGGCCTCTACCACATGAGCTTTATGGTCAGCTACTTCGGAGCCACCTCCTGCAAGTCCTCCATATATGGTGTTAACATCGAAGGATATCATACCAACCCTCTTCACAGGGGCATTGTTGTCTTTCAGTGGGATGTCAGGATCGTTCTCATCATCCCCCTCTAAGTCATCGTCTCTTCTCGTTGGGGGATCATCTCAACATCTGTCGTTTCTCTTATTTTGGGGGTCAACTCTTCCCCTCTTAGGATCTTTACCGTTGATATACTTCCTCAACTTTTCGGACTTTAACATCTTCTCAATTTCATCCTTCAAGGCGAAGCACTTATTTGTCACACGGTCATGGTCTTGGTGGAACTCACACCATAAGTTCTTGTTCCTCTTATACGGAGGAGCCTTCAGTTTCTCCGGCCACTTCAGCAACCGATCATTTTTTTTTCGTTGAGGATATGTTCACAGCTCACAGGTAGAGGAGTATAGTGTGCAAACTTATCGTCTGTAAACCTCTTTTTTCGTCTTTATTCCTTTGGAACTTCTCGCTGCCACTTCCGTTATCATCCTCATACTTCGTGGACATAGCCTCTTTAGCGTTCATGACCTTTCCTGCAGTTGCTAGCAGCTCTGCCATGGACTTTGGAGGGCCTTCAGCAAGCTTCCACAGCAAGTTCCCCTTCTGGAGTCCTCCGATGAGGGTTTTCATAATTATATTCTCTTCGTAATCTTCAACCTCTAATTTTCCTTATTGAATCTAGTAAGTAGTCTCTTAGGCTCTCGTTCTCGCCTTTCTTGACATACAGCAGATGAGTGGTCTTCTTCTGAGGTCTTACCCTAAAATAGAAATTATGAATGAACCGTTCTGCCAAGCCCTTAAAGTTCTCAACATAGTTCTTTGGAAGAGAAGTAAACCAAATATGTGTAGCTCCTGTTAAAGTCCCAGAGAAGGCCCGACATCTCATCTCATCTGGGATTGAATAAATTTTTGTCGCGAACTGGTACATCTCAATATGATGCACAGGGTTGGTACTACCATCATACTTGGGAGAGACTGTACGTGGTTTGAACTTCGAAGGGGTTGGGAAGTTCACTATCTTTGCCACAAATGGGTAGCCCTCTGAGAACCCTCTTGGTAGTGGGTCTCGACTTTTAATGAGGACCCCTATCTTCTCTTCAAGACGTTGAATGGAATCATTCCATGGCTTTGCAATGTCATCCTGGATGAGGTTATCCCCAGCCACCTCTAATGGGTGAATTGAGGGCTCCCCAGCCACTGCACAACGTTGGCTATTGACTTCCTCTTGATCCCTATCTCGGCCTTGATGGGGTCAGCCCTGATGAGGCCGACGTTCCCCATCTTCCCTTTGTGAGCCTACAACACTTATTGACCTGGATAACCTCTACCTCAGGTCATTAACTGGGCTGAGACTTTCAAAAGCCGACCCTCTGCTCAAGCGATCAAAAGATGATCCTTTTTGCTGGGCACCATCATCTTTTCTGCCCTCACAACTTAGGCTTTATTGGATTGGACGTACAGTGTTGTTCGAAACCTCATACGGCTCCCAGCAGTCCTCTAGAGCATCTTCTACCTCCATATCATCATACCTATCCTCAGGGCAAGGGTTTTCTTGCCTCCCCATACATAAATGCTTAGGTTCAGTAATGTCCCTCCTCCGTCGATGGGTAGGTTGGTATTTTTGCGATGCCTGGGGTGGTCCCCTGGCTTCAGGATGGGTTTGAACAGCTGCTGGAGTAATCATCTCCGCTGAGACCCCCAGCGGCCTCATCATATTTTGACGGAGTTGTGCAAATTTTTCCTTCATTTCTTGTTGAGTTGCGGCCAAGGACTTCAAGGTTTCCGCCACCTCAGCCATTTCGGACTGGGGTGGTGCTTGGCTAGAACTAGGTCCTCCAGCACCAGATGGTGGAGGTGGTGGTGGAAACTCTGGTGCCATATATTAGAACTAAAGATATTGTAAAGAAGGTGATCTTAATACCTTAAAGGACCTCTTTCACTGGTGAAGTATCTCCACACAAGGGGTGAGGCCTGGTTCACCACCAGAGTCTTCGGCGAGGTTAAGCAGAAAAAGAGGAAGAGACAGCTTCTCGTTCCCATAGACGGTGCCAAAATGATGATGCAGGAAATAACACCACCAGACAAGGTGTTGACAAGCTTCAGTAAGTGATAACAATGGAAGCACAAGAGAATATATGTATATATGTAGAAGGAGGTGAGGAGAAGAGGATAAACACTTGAATATAAGTAGCTCAGCCAATCTGGCCTACGTCCACTGTGAGTGTGTGTGAATAATATCACTGAATGAAGGTACTAATAGCCATGGATACAATCTCTCAATATTTCTCTCTCTACTGTGTAAAATGACAGAGTTTCAGCTAGGATTGCAACTATCGATCCCTCTACAAGGTAGAGGATGACCTCTATATATAGTGCTTGGGGAATGTAATGTACCCCCCCAAGCATTCAATGAGCATGTGTATAAGGATCGAACCGGTATGAGAATGACACCTAGATGATCTTATATAGATAATGATGAACTCAATATTCCCCCACGTGGAGGGAATGATTCAGTTATAACAGATTTTTCCGCGTGTTCCAAGCCATACATGTGCGCATAGATACTCGGCTATCTTTGCTTGGTACCAACCTCGGCTTGGACGAGTACGAGGTTGGTGAAGTATGACCCCTACCTTGGATGGGGATTGTATGATAACCTTGGTTATGATGCCAACCGAGGTTAGATATCTTTGAATGTCGGACAGGGCCGATGTTGTCTTGACACTTAATGTCAAGCCTGATAGGCCTTGCGGATCTTAGGTGAAACTTGTAACGTCGGCTATGGCCGATGTTGATAGTGATGCTGATGGATAACCCATGTCCATACTTACCTCGGATGATTCCCCCACTGAGGTGATACTTGTAATGTCAGGTGTGGCCGACCTGATGGATAACTGACCCCATGAGTCATGTGTACCTCGACGGATGCCCAATCATGGTGGTAATACTAACGACGGTCATGGCCGACCTTATGAAGGACGAGATCGTTGATGGCTAGCCGAGGTCAGTGCCTATGAGCTGGCAACACAAAAAAATCAAGTTCCAAGGCCATCTAGTTTATATTCATTGATTCTTCACTACACATAAGCATTATGATTTCTTCAAAAATATTTTAGAGTGAATTCTTATATATGTAAGTTTTTGAGGGAGTTATAATGTGAAAACCCTAATACAATTATGATAAATTATGTTCAAATCATGCTTACCTTATGTGATATGGATAATGTGTTATTAGTGCATATAATGTTAAGTTATTATATTTAGTCTAATCCTACCTTCATATATTATGAAATATCGAATTAGTTACAAACACAAAATTTTGTAGTTTTCGGTAGGAATATTCATGTTGGAGACTAGTTTTGACCATTATAATATAACACTTGACTTGAGGTAAAAAAAAATATAGTTTTAGATATATGAATTAGGTTTTTAGCACAACATATGGTGCATCCAACGAATATTCGAGTGAGAAGATGTCATCTTTTTACGAACATGGGGTAAAGTAATCATTTAGCTTTAAATGATATTTTATCTTATATGGCGCCACATGTTATATTTTGATTGGACCAAAGGGATGTACCCTTATGCCTAATTAAACACCTTAAAATATCCTTTATTCTTCATGGATATCAAAATTTCAAATGTATTAAGGCTTTCCATGAAATAAAGAGAGGTTAGGGAGAATTAGTGAAGGATTAAAGAAGATAATCGAGAGATAAACAAACTTATGTGTCCAAGGGTGCTTAGGTAAGATTTAATTTGTAAATTTACATTCTTCATATGACATATGTAGTTTTATATTATATTAAGGATCATATTTGGGAACAAGGGGTTACTCCTCGACCAGGAATGGGGGAGAATTGTCTATTGCGGACAGGATATGTGAATCATAATTCAAAAAGGTTGATCATTAATTATGAATGGGTCGGATAAGTTCATATAATATCACACGGATATGATTATTTGCATTAAATTTTAAGCAATTGTGTAGTAGTGATGCATTCACTGAGCTATTTTGCTCACGATTTTAGATGTTTATATTTTTCAGGTAATGTGGTATCACTGCCAAATCTAGGAGGTTGGGTGGGGTTAGCAAGGGATGCATAAAATGATTATTTTGGTCAAATATAAATGGGGTAATTTAAGCCTACTTATATTTTAAATAAGTTCATATAAGCATAACTACTTTAAAATTGTGAAAAGCTTTTAGTTTTATGGATTCATGTTGATGACTGAAAAAGGTAACTCATGCTTATTGTTTGTTTCAGGCAATTATGGTTTGACTCACTTCGACTTTCAAAATTAATTATAAGTAACTGGGTTAGGTGTGTCATATAAAGTAAAAGATCAATGGGTTTATACAATGGACTTTCTTGAAAAATATTAAATAGTTTGGCGTTATTGGTGTGAGAATCATCAAAATTCATGGCATATTGATTAAGTTGTGTCAATTTCATTTGAGTTCATTTTTTTCACCTAAGGTTGACTTTGAGTTCTTTTTTTAGAAGTATCTCATAACTTTGTGTACCTATGTCATAAATGTTTATGTTGATTTGCCTATGGATAATGTTCACATAATTACATTATATTTTCACTATTTGGATATTTTAGTGTGATTCCTTGGTAACTATGTGTTTTTGTACCAATATGTACTTTTTATTCTTTATACTTGAAAATTTTGAAAAAATTTCAAAAATTGTAGGTGGAGAAAATACGCCTTTGGAGATTATAATTAAACATGTTTTACTAGATTATCTTTGTGATGTCATATTTTCTTCTTAATGTGATGCCTAATATTCATGACTAGTTTCTTCTCCTTTGTCTATCACGGACAAGAAAGGGGAGAACAAATTGAGGGGAAGTTTTATTTTTATTTAAAACTCATACGCGTCACATTATTTCTTGTTTCATGTGTGTAGTTCTCTTCTTCTTTGATGAGAATCTCATGGAGTACACAAGATGAAGATAAAGCTAGCCAAAGGAATAACAAGTCTCAGTTGAAGATAAGTTTCATATGTCACTTTGTTCCTACGGTTTGGGAGGACATTTGGATTCATTGTCTTATAGGGTTTTATTATACTTTGGTTTTTCAGTTTGTTTTTTATCTGAATAGCCAAAAGGGGAGATTTGTAAGAGCAAGTTTTTATAATTGCTCATCACTTAGGCTTATTTTATAGTTTTGGCGTATCCCGTTACAAACCAACATCTCAAACCGAACATTACATCTCCAAGATCATTCAAAGACACACCGACACATTACGGAGGTATAAAACTTGTGTTTTCATGGACTTTTATAAATCATATGTTGGGATGCATAACTTTTAAATCGAGGCTTTTTATAACAAGAGTTTGAAATAAAATAAAAAAATTGGTCTCGTTAAAAAGAGATTAAGTCTCGTTCGAACGAGATATGCAGTCTCGTTAGAACCACCGTCAAAAGACCTTTAAATGACATATCTCTACAATGATAGAGACCAGTCGTTAGAATCTCATTAAGAGGCAATTCTAACGAGATTTGGCTATCATTAGAGCGAGATGTGATATCATTCGAACGAAACCATTATTTTTGTTCGAACGAGGTCTGATTTCGTTCAAAAGACCACGTCACCTCAAAATTCTTGATTTTGTTATAAAAACTTATTTATTATAATTAGTTTGCATGCATGGTTTGAATATGTGTTTGATTATAATTAGTTTGGACTATTTCATCACATGAAAACTTAATTGCTAATCAAGATTAAAATTGGAATTCGTGTGTAAGGAACCTAGTATACGAATCAATCCATAAAATCTCGCATTCTGAACATGTTCGTCACCTGAGAACATGACACTAAACCAATCTGGAAACAGTGGTACAACTCCAGTTAGGTAGGTCGGTCTAGAAGAGGCAAAACTCAACTAAGAATTTACTGGTACAACTTAGAGTAAGTTACTCGCCTACGTTTGGCACAAAACCCACACAAGAAGTGGTGCGTCTTAGAATGAGTCAGTCTCCTAAGAACCTGGAACTAAACCCACCTGAAAATGATGGTACAGCCCAAGTTGGTTTGGTCAGCCTATAATAGGCAAAACCCACCTAAGAACTTGGTGGTACAACTTATACATAAGTTGGTCATGCACGTTTATCATTAAAGCCACTCGAGAAGTTGTACGACTTATAACCTAAGAACCTAGAACTAATCCACAACCCAAGTTGGGTTCGTCGGCCTAGAAGAGACAAAATCCACTCTAGTAGTGGTAGGACTTCGAACAAGTCGGTCTCTTGAGAACCTAACACTAAACCCACCTGAAAATGGTGGTACAACCCAAGTTGAGTTGGTCTCCATAGAATAGGCAAACCAACCTAAGAATTGGGTGGCAAAACTTAGTTGTCCACCTACATTTGGCATTGAACCCACCTGAAAATGGCGGAATAGCCTAAGTTGGGTTGGTCGGACCAAAATAGCCATAAAATCCATATAAAATCTATGGTATCTTGAAAAAGATTGGTCACCCAATTGGGGGCACCTATCAAACATGGACGATCAAAGAAACTTCCAATAGTTAACATAATCTATAATCGAATGAATAATCAAACTAACTTGCAATAGCTAAACATGATCTAGTAGTATATTTTTCAAAGGCATAATCAGGCAGATAAAACACTAAACATGTTGTATGAGAAAGAATGCAAATTGAGACAATGTAGTAAACTTAAATGCTTTCATTAATAAGAGAGCATCCACCCTGGATTGTTCTAGTGGTAAGAGGTTGCTTGTTTAGGCTAAAGGTCTCGTGTTCGAAACACCCCACAGATACCAAATTTTAAGCGGGTCATGTGTTAGGGTTGCTCTGGCACAGCGTCCCCCTTGTTTAGCTCGCATGGGGGAGTCCAAAGGGATCATTCGTGTGAAGGTTCAGATTATCAAAAGATAATAAGATAAAAATGGCCATTGGCGTATTAAAGAATGACCAAAAGGTCTATAAGAATTAAAGAAAAAGAGAAAATAACCAAACAAGGAACGGGGGGTGGCCTCCCCCTCAGACAGAATAGGGGGTGAACACGATCTCAACAGCGACCTCAAAATTTTGAGACAATAAAGTAATATTAACATTACTATATGTACACCAAATGTGCAACCCCTTCCACTAATTTATGTTCACATAATAACCACTTAAGGAGGGGGTGAACACGATCTCAACAGTCAACTAAAGATTATTATCCATATTATTCACCCACATAATATCATTAAGTCAAAATGAAGTTTATTTTATTTAAATTGATCCTAAAATTACTATATGTCTACCAAATGTGCTCATTATAACAGTCAAACAAAGATATGTACAAGTTAAATTATACGCATTGTAATCATCTAAAACTAGTATATAGATTTGGCTTTGGAAGTTATACAACAACTATAAATAATAACATATAAAGAGATATAATCACAAAAATATTAATCTAGAGCAAACAGTAGAGAGAGATGAGAGAAAGAGAATGAAACCAAATTTACGTGGTTCGTCCCAAAGAGGTGCCTATATCCACAGGTGCTAGTGTTGAGTTTGTAGATTTAATGGGCATACGCCATAGATAAGGACTGAATATAAGCTCTCAAGTTCACTCTAGATTTGGACACCATAGCAGTATGGAAAAATATCTCAATCCCCTCAAAGTGATGGTGTGTGTGCTATTTATAAACTGTTAAAAAGTAGAGAATGTAAAGTAATAGGTATCGTGAATTTATAGGTTAGGAAGGTACACACTTTATATTCAAGTGAGGAGAATAATCTTGAGTTTGTTACACGTACATGTGGGAGAATATTTGCCTATCTCCCACATGTGTACGTGATGTAACTATTGATGACGTCATTCTATCACATGGTACATGCTTGGGCAAAGGGGGTTAACTAATGACATTAGCTAATGATGAAATGACAGTGTTAAGAGGGACTTCTAGGACTGTTTGCCCGACCAAATTCATTACTGAGTGGACCTCTTTGTTATTGTGGACAAGGCCACGAGTTGTATTTTGAGTAGCCCACAAGGTGTTCCATATATATGGTATAACAAAAGCCCCCAAGGCTTTACTCATGATTGGAAGTAGTAGAAGGTTCTTTTGAGTGTTGGATTTTTTAAGAAGTTGCTAGATGAAATTGAGTGAATGAAGTGTTAATTGAAGAATGTTATCAGCTTACTGGATCCTGGTTATTGTTGGATCTTCTCTATGCGTGTTGAGTAGATTGACTTCTGGGATTTTTGTCAAAATGTTGAACTTAACACGTGTTGTGTGTCGGGGAGTGTTTCAGGTGTGATTATGACATGCGTACCTGAGGCAGCATGTGTCAGTCTACGAAGTGTCCTTTTTTTCCCATATTTGATTTCATGCCTTGCATTAATAAGGGTAATGATTATTGCCTTGAAAGTATAAAATCTAAATTTCAAATAATATCCAACTTTCCAAACTCGTGTCGTTCACGCGATTGCTTTAAAGAGAGAAAAACCTCTACTTTTAAACCTTTCCTTCTTTGGCCAGATCTTCTTGCTTTTTTCCATCTTCGACTGGATTTTTGTTTACAAAACTCTTTTCCTCCAAGCCTTTCCAACTTCCTTTTGCTTATTGAGAGAGCTTGACCACTGTCTGAGTCGTCTTTTACATCTTTGGGTTTTAAGTACGCCATTTCTCTCTCTTGTTGCTTCTTAGGGTTTTGGGATGATTTTCTACAAATTTCCATGCGATTCCGACTTCTTTTACCTATTTACTACCATATTTTCTTGTTATTGATGTTTTATTAGAGAATAGCATATCTCTAGGTGGCCATTGAGTTAATTAGCCTAAGGTTTCACATTTTTAGGGCTTTTAGGTTTTTTCGTCCTAATTTCCTTTCTTTATAAGTTATGAACCCTGGGTTCAGAGTTAGTTATAATATATGACTGGATTAGACCAATCTTGTCCTGGCATCATTGCTAGAACGTATCCTAACCCTCTCTTGGTTGTTCAACTAGAGGAAGAGCATAGTCACCCTAGGTATACTCCTCAACTGGTTTTACACCACAACCCCCAACTGTGGAGCGTAGTTACTGTAGGCGTTGTTGAAGTGAACCACCCTATGGGTGGTGAAAACTTACAAACACGGTGTTCGATATATCAATCATAAACTTAGATGCCTTATCGAAGAGAGTTATGCCTGAAAGCTCTATGGCTTCTAAAAATGCGGGTTATATGGATAGTCCATATAGTTGGTCACACACACAAACACAAAATTCCTTTTTGACCAAATTTTATCTTGATTAATTTTACATGAGCATGCAAGATAATTTCAAAGCCAAAAACACATCCAATCATCTAAAACCAAAAAGGGAAGAAGATAAAGAAAAATCTATTTTGGGCAAAACGTATATTTCAACATTGTGTTTGAACATAATAGACAAATACGGACTTACAAAACAACTAAGAGATCCACTAAGCTTATACAGTAAAGTCTTCTTGTCTTCCACAGCAAACGATGCAGTCTAGCATCATCTCACAGCAAGCATCTCTTACCTCAGTATCCATTGATCAAGCTCAGGAATCGATATTCATTTCTTTTTCAGTAGTGGAGAATAATCTCCATAAATCCACTAGTAGATACACACTCTACAAGGGTTTTAATGTGGATGGTGTTCTTCTAGGGTTTGACAAAACTAAACAAATCATTCAGGGGATTTGATTTGGGAAAGAAAAATTATTTTCACAAACTAGAGTTGAAAGACTTTTGGTACAGGTATAGAAATTAATTCACGCTAAAATTTCTAATGAAAATTGTTCCCAAAGCCCCATTTTATAGAAACATGAAATTTAAGGTGGCTCAACTCGTTCTAAGGAAAACCATAGATTCGCTCGAACAAAAACCTTGTTTCGTTCAAACCAACTCTAGTCTCATTCGAAGGAGCTTCTAAGGAGTAGACTTCGATCAAATAGAGAAACCCCATTGGATGTCCATTTGAAGTTTGCTCTAACGAACTCAGCTTCTCGTTTGAACAAAAGACTATTCTCGTTCGGATATATAAAATAAAAAATTATTTTTATTCTTAAAAACTTGCCTAAAACAGTTTATAAAAACATCCATATATAAGGTGTTTAGGCTTAAATCAAAACCATATACCATAAACCTCATCGATAAATATAGCGATGATTCTAACGCATTCGATCTTTGATTGTTGTTCAGTCACTAACTTGTCTTCACTTTGAAGTTCTTGAGAAGTACATGATGATGAGGTTGTAACGGAATATGCCAAAGTAAATAAAAGTTTGAGCAATCATAAAACTTGACAAGGTCTACTAATGCCCTCCCAAACCCGAAAAAGGAAAGACACTTATGACTTTATCTTCAAATGATATCATCAAGGTGGAAAGACCGATACACATGAAGTAAAATAAATACCGTGATGCATTGGAGTTTAACGAAAGGATAAAAACTCCCCCTCAATAAGTTCTCCCCATTTGTTTTCGTAATAGTCAAAGGGTTAGAAACTAATCCTAAAAAGTTAGCATCACAAGGATCCAAATATAAAATATCATCACAAAGAGTAAATAATTAAGCACATGCGATGAAATTCCGAAGAAGCAACCAACTATGTTTGAATTTTTTTTTCAAATTTTGAGTATATAAAAATACCAATCTATAAAATGTACACATGTTTAAAAACAACATATAAGTACAAGTACAAACAAGCACACCTTGGAATAGCACGAAAATATATGAATCATGGAAATGGAATGAAATTGTGTGAACTTAGACGGTGGAAAAATCAATATAGGCATACTAAACAAATATGCACGAAATAAATGAGATACTCCTAAATAAATAACTCAATTTCAACCTTAGATGTAAGAATGTTGAATAAAGTGAAATTGACTCAACTTATGCAAAATTCCATGAATTGTAATGCTTCTTAAATCAATAATGTCAATCTATTCAATGTTTTTCAAGGAAGTTCATTGTACAAAATAATTGATCTTCAAATTATAACACCCTTAAAATCTCACATTTGTAAGTATACACTCTCAAATGTTTGAATAAGTCATAATGCTCGTGATAGTGAAGCATCAATGAAAAAAATTGGACTTAACACTTTTGTATCCTTTAGGCTCTTGCCAATTGTAGCCTTTAAAGCAAAGAGGATTTCCTATTTCGTATCACTTTCCATTATTTTAAACAAATATAAATTTTTCTAAAAACGAAATTTAGGAAATGGTTCTTACGAGTACAATTTGTTCCTAGTGCATTTGGTTCGTCATTAGACACTACTGAGATGAGAACATCGTATTCAATATATGGCAAGAAAGTACAATGTTCAAATAGTTTGTGCATGTGTGCAATAAAGGCAATAAAGAGTCTAGCATGAAGAAAGTAATCATCAAAGAACAACGAAATGCTAACCACACATTGCTAAGCACACTAAAGAAACGAAGCCATGTATAAAACACCATGAATAAGTCACATGAATGATTCTAATGTATTTGTGATTTTTAAATGAACATCCAAATATGGTGTAAAAACAAAATAAAAAATCTTTTGTAATTTTTCAAAATTTTTATCAAAAATAAAATCTTTTTGAAAATTTTCAAACTTTTTTTAAAAGAAAAGAAAATCTTTTTGGATTTTTCAAATAATATAAACATAAAAATACAATCTAGCAATAGGGTCAAAGGATAGAAACATGATAATCACCTTATACTAGACGCAAGTCATAACCTCAATCATTAGACCGAGAGGTGTTCTCAAAAGGAGTAGACATCCTTTTAAATTCCTCCCTTAAACATTGAGAATCTTAACTAAAAACTCCACTTACTCCCGAAGACTATCAAAATCTCTATGGTGATCTGTGGGAGCACATGGGAGAACATGAGGGAACACGTGTGTGAACTCGTGTAGGAGCATGTGTGGGAACACGTATGTGAAAAAATCTCCCTAGCTTAAAATAAAATTTCCAAAGGTGACCTCGTTGTTTGCAATGTTAACAAACATAGACTTGTTTAGATTTTATCAGACTTACAAAAGAAAATATAATAGGATACTGGAGAACCCATAATCCAAAAGGATGAACATTACATATTATCTAAACTAAAATTATGTAATATATGTCAATTTGAAGAATTTGTTGAACTATATAAAAAATATTATTTCAAGACAAATCCACCAGATAATAAATACTGGTTGGACTAATTTTTTCATAAACTCCCAAACCCATGGGATGAAATATCTTTAAGACTTTATCCTGACTAGTTAAAACAAATCAATATGGAAGACAATATTGGGTTCCATGCCAATTGGGTACTAAGACAGATATTCGAAAAATGCATTGATGAAAAGCAAAAAAGTAAGTAAAAAACCAAATCACAAATAATAAATATGGATATAAATGTTGTGATAAAATTTTAAAAGAAAACTAGAAAATAGAGTGTAATCCACCTAAATTTTTCAAAACCTCTTGAAAGAGAAAATTCAAATGGAAACCTTGGAAAAAGAAATCAACTTTTTCGAAGAATACAAAATATATTCAAAAAAAGAAATTTTTTAATAAAAATACAACTATAAAAAAGAAATGTAAATATTACATATGTAATGAAGAAGAATATTACTCACTTGAATGCCTGAAAAAGGGGGAAAGTCAAAAAAGAATGATAAGATTTCTTGAAGAACAAGAATTAGAAATATGCTTTGGAGATGAATTTACAGATAACTCTGATAATAAAGAAATACTATATGAACTAGAATTAGAATCATCTGATGATGAAGTCATATTTATATAAAATACGGCAGCAATGAGAGATATTAATGGAAATGAGTTACAAATACTAACTCTTAGAGACGGCCTTGGTGAAGAAAAAACTTTTATTAATGAACAATTATAGGAATTAGAAAACCAAAGACAACTTATAAAAAAAAAGATGTCTCAAAATATTCTCAACAAGAATATTTGAGCAATTTAATAGAAACACCATAGCTGGATAAACTGATGAAGAAACAGCAGAAATTACATTATTTGATAAAAAGAAAATAAAGCTCTAGAAGAACAAACATCCAGAAATAAAATATATGTGTATTGGATTAATCTAAATATGTATCACTGCCTTAATCAGATAAGGTATGGATACACCTGTAGCGGTTTTGGTCTATAACAAAAGATTTAATAATCCAATTAAAGCAATCATAGGAGGAGTAAAATCCAATTTGGTTAATTTAATTATCTGGTTTAATATAAAACCAAATTTCTTTATTTCAATTAAGGATCCTAATATTAAGGATTCTGTAAAAATAAAAATTTAAACTAAAGGAATCAGAATGAAAGACACCTCTAAAAATTGTCAATAAATTGGAAAACAATTCATGAATTGACTACATTACCACAAATAATAACACATTTTGTGGACAGAAATTTGATAGAAATATTTAAACCCAGACCATTTGATTCAGCAATCCAGCTAAGATTGATGAATTGGCGTGATCTAAAAGTACCAAAACAATGGATACTACCATAAATTATAGAAGAACCTGAAAAATAATGAAATAGTGTTGAAATATAAGTCTCTATAAATAATATTTATTTTAAAAATAAACACTCAGACAGGTAAATGAATTTTTCTGAAAATGATTGGAAAAAATTAAAAGCAAAAATACTAAAAACTTATTAAGAAGAGAATCTAGCAAAATAATTTCTACGAAAAAGGTCCAAATCCCAATATTACTAGGTACAAATTACCAAAAGGAAGAAAATATTAAATCAAGTCAAATATATCACTTTCAAGTAGGAATAGAAAAAATCTTATTCTCTCTAAGCCATGGAAAGAAAAGATATACATATATATGGCCATAAATAATATAGCCTATGCACTCTTATAGACACGGGAGCAATAAAATGTTCTTATAAACCTAATACCTGACCACCAGAAAAGTGGATAAAAATGAAAAATCTAATTGTTGTAATAGGCATTAATGGAACACAAAATTATATTACTCTAAAAGCTAAAAGAGTAGCTATCTAGTTAATGAAAATAAATTTATTATTCCAAAAAATTTATGCTCCTGAAATGCATGGTGATTTCATTGAAATAACTTTATTTTAGAATATTTACCCATTAACATCAACATTGGGTCAATTGGTTTAACTATAAATAAAGAATTAGTATACTTCAACAACATAAATATAAATGTGAGAAAGGTTTTTCTCCGATCAAAAAAGGAGACATGAACCTCATAATAAAAGCCTTAAAAGAAACTCATTGGTTGTATTTTAAAAGATAATTTTAGTGAAGACCCACTAAAATTATGGGATAAAAGCCCAAGATATTATAATCTCAAAATAAAAGATCCCAATATTAGCATACGAGTTAAAACAATGATTTGTACCAAGCGTGATATGAATGAATTTTATAACCAAATTAAAGAATTATTAGGAGCCAAACTAATTGAAGAAATAATAAGTCATCACTCTAGCCATGCATTCATGGTAAGAAAACACAGTGAAGCTAAAAGAGAAAAATCTAGAATGGTAATAAATTACAAAAGCTTAAATGAACAAATAGAATTTTATGGATATTTTATTCCAAGAAATGATGTCTTAATTAGTCAAACTAAAGGGAAAAAGGTCTTTAGTAAATTTGACTGCAAATATGGGTTTTGGCAGTTAAAATTAACTGAAGAATCAAAACTATTAATCGCATTTAGCATACCTAGAGGACACTACCAAAGGATAGTAATGCCATTTGAAGTAAATATACCTCTACAAGTATTCCAAATATGGATGGATAATATTTTAAATACCTTAAATATTTTTGTGTTATATATGTTGATAATATTCTTGTGTTTTCGAAAACAATTGAAGAACATAGAAAACACCTGAACATACTATGTGAAAAATTCCAAAAACATGGAATTATTCTATCCCCAAAGAAAACTGAAGTTGAAAAAACATAAATTAATTTTCCTTGCATAATCCTTAAGCAAGACGGATATAGTTACAAGATCATATAATGACCAAAATAAGTTATTTTGATGAAAATATTCAAGATAAAAAACATTTAGAAAGTTTTTTGAGAATCGTAAATTATGGAAGAAATTTCATAGAAGTGTTATCCCAAAAAGAATTACCTCTTCTTGAAAAACTCAAAAAGAGTGACATATTTATATGGAATGAACAAGATACAATGGTAGTGAGGACAATAAAATAAGACTTAATTGCAAAGTATCCTAGAGTCTATTTTCCTCAACTAGAGGATAAATTAATCTTAGAAAGAGATGCTTCTGATTATTATTCGGGATGTGTTCTCAAAGCAATTCCATCTCAATATTGGAAAGAAAATAATTTCAATATGTTAGGTATCAGAGGTAGAAAAACCCAATACCTAAAAACATTCAAACAAAATAATTAATATGTGGATATAATTTAGGTAAATTCAAACCTAACGAATTAAACTATTTTTGAAAAATAATTACTAGCAATAAAGCTTGCTATTAAAAAATTTCATATCTTCTTAGCCCCCGAAGATTTTATTGTCAGAATTGACAACCAAGCAGTTAAAGACTTCCTTATAAATAAAAGAAATATCCTAGAAGGAAGGAGACTCAAATGGTATAATCAAATTGCAAATTATACCTTTAAAGTTCAACATATGAAATGTACTAATAATTTTCTTACAGATTATCTTAGCAGGAATTTTGTAGAAGACCACTAAACAAGTGGGCTAACAATCAAAATTTAAATTTATCTTTTCAGGGTGAAAGGCCGTAACAAAAGGGAAAAAACACAAGGAGAATGGGTAACAGTTGCTAAAAAAGCAAGAACCAAAAATATTGCATCATCCTCCAATACACAACCTAAAGAAAGGAATGTTTATGTGGTTTTACGTGGACGCCAACTATGCATTTACTATAATTGGTTTCAATTTCATATCCAAAAAGATGGGTATCCTGTAGCATCCATCAAAAATATGATAATATCCTGGAAGAAATGGCGGGATGGGAAAAATGGATGCAACAATTAGCACCTCGAATTTAATACATCATTTATCAAAACTTAAAACACAATAATCCTACAACTGAAGTCAAAGGCTTTTACAATCCAGGGATTCCTCATGAAATATATAATCCTTTGAATGAATCTTGAAAATCCCATATTTTAGATAGAAAGAGAGACTTTTAAAAATATGAGTTTTTTAGCTGACAAAATTGCTGAACAAACAGCAGTTCTTGATGAACTTAAAGTTCTTAGCCTTCAAGTAGGGCCTGTTTGGTTTGCAACTATAATTCTATTTTCTGTGTTTAAATATAATTCTGATAAAAATATGCGTTTCGCAACCTGTTTTTAAACACAGAATTATAATATTTCTGTGTTATAATCAAGTTTTTCAGAAAACAGGTTTAGGGTGTTTTATAATTTCTATTTTTTATTTTTCAACTCAAAATTATTCATTCTTAATATTTCAATGCAATTATACCTTAATATATAATATACATACATAATACATCAATATGTGTGTAATTCTTATAAATAAAAAATATATATGTACATGTACATAAAATTACGTATGAAATAATATAAAGTTAAATAATATTATCAATAGTTACTTGATACTTATATATAGTTTTATACATGTATTATTAATATATGGAATAATATAAAATACGTATAGTACATATGTATAAAAAAATATTATCAATTCATGTATGTTTATAATTTTATTATATATATATATAGTTAAACTCCCCAACATACCTCATTAAATATGCCTAAAAATACATGATATTAAATGTACATGTATGTACATGTATTTAATAAAGTATGTATTGTATATATGTATGAATGTATGTATACATTCATGTATCATCTCCCCAACATACCTCATTAAATATACCTAAAAATACATGATATTAAATGTACATGTATGTACAAGTATATAATAAAGTATGTATTGTATATATGTATGAATGTATGTATACATTCATGTATCATGTATGTATGAAAATTTTATGTATGTTATATATATATATATATATGTACAATATAAATATACATGATTGTCAATTTTGTCAAATTTTTAAAAAACTGTATTTAAAATCAAGTTTACCAAACGCATACCAATAATTATAAACACAAAAAACTGAATTTTAAAACTGTATTTAAAAACATCGTTTAAATCGAGTTTTCTGAGTAGCGAACCAAACGGGCCCGAAATAATTAAACTATGAAAATGAAGACTTTTCTCTAGAAAAAATTAATATATTTTTAGTAGTAGCAGAGATGCTAGAAAATGACTTCCATGATAAAAAATTTAATATTATTCGGATAATTTGCTTGTATGAAAAAGAAAAACAACTTCTTCTCCGACCAGTATTTCAATTAGAATATTTTCAAAAATTGAAGATGAGGATAAAAAGATCAAAAGCTTTTAATACAGTTTGTTAATAAAAATCAATCATGTTGATGAAATTAATCTGTGTGATGATGTACCAAAATTACATTTCTTCACAAAAGATAATTGGAGTATTGAACCAACTAAATGGGGATTAATATACAAACTAATATTACCAAGTACTTTACCATAATTTTTTTCCAAATTACCTATAATGATCAAAACAATGATTAATCATGTGGTTTACAAATATCATAACTATACCAAATATTTAACTTTCCATATTTCCGGCACCATTAGTTGGAGAGTTAGAGAAAGATTTTACCAACCATATCAAATATAGCATCACAGAGTAACTGAGGAGTATGATTGGGATGAGATTGATAAAAATAATTACGATCATCCTATTGAATACATTTCTTCAAATCGGTACTAGAAACGAAGTCTAATCAGTATCTCCAATACGGCCAAATATCTTTACTCAGAAAGAGATATAAAATTCATGGTGGCATATGGGAGAAGACTTTTTGTCACAGATCTTCCTATTAATTATTTGTCTCTCCTGAGCAAAAAGATGAGGTGATTGAATTTCTTGAAAACCTCAAGAACAAAAATAAATTGAATATCCCTTATGAATTATTAAGTGATGCAGAGGAATATGAAGAAGCACTTCTACATCACCATAACCAAAGTTCAATTGATAGCATCTCACTGGATTCCATTGGAGAAGCTAACATATCAAATGAAATGGAGGGATAATCCTATGTTTTCTGGGCCACAACGAACGACAGCACAAATCATCCAGCACGTGCCTCAAGAAAAGACAAAGGGACGGTGGACAAAGAAACGTCTAAAAATAGACAAACATTTCTTTAGTAAAGTAAAAATAAATAGTATTTACTTTATTAAATTGTTCTTTAATTTTACATTATTAAAGTTTTCTTTAATAAAGTTACATTATTAAAGTTTTCTTTAAAAACAAAGGAAACGTTTCTTTTAATGAAAATAACAAATAGTGTTTACTTTAATAAAGTAAATATTTTATTAAAGAAAATAATATTTTATCTTTTGTAAACCGATGGAGGGAAAAAATCATGCTTATTTTCTTTTCATCTTTTATTATTCTCTATTGAATTGTAATTAGGCGTCCGGCGATTATAAAACGGATAGACCAACTTGTGACACCCCGACTAATTAAATACCGGGTAGCTACTCCTTTATTAGATTAATACAAAATGCCAAGTTGGTTCAGTTAATAGCATCACTGTCGAAAACATTTTAATGATTTCTAACCACCTAGTATTTAAAAAGTAAGTTGTCAAATTTTAAATTTAAATCTGATTAACATGCAATAAAAGAATTATGAAAGAATAACATAACCATTCACAATAAAGTCCCAATAGTGTAATCAACAAGTAATAAAGAGTCTAGAGGAAATACTCCTCACAACAATCCCAATATGGAAAAATATAACAAGTCTGGATCCTGAATTAATTACAAACAAAAAGTCTGAATAACTTAAATGTAAAGTATCTCTAAAAGAAATGGGCGACATGCCCTACAAATGATGAATCTGAATATGGAATCAAGACAAGAAAAGGAGGCGTCTACTATTAAGGCCCTGTAACTTCTACAACAGCTACAGCTCATCACCTGTATAGAATTCCTATGCACGGTGTCCTTGTGGTTGGGCACCTAAAATGGTTTTTTACAAAAAGATAGATTTGAAAGCAAACGGGTCAGAGCCCGAATGTGGATAACATTTAAAACAATGAATGCAAGATACATGTTAGGACGTGCTCTCACATGAAATACTCACCTCTCGTCTAACTGTGCACTCCTAACGTTCATGTACCCATTCATGTGTTATTTATCTACTAAACCATCATAAGTTCTAACCCAACTACTCGATTCACAATATGAATTCCCAATGTTATTACTTAAATAGATAGCTTTACTTGAACTCGGATTCTCAATTATTAGCATTACCGTTTACTGGAGGTTATCCCCTTATTTATCTTCTCAAGGAGTTACTATAAATGATTCTCATAATTAAACATAACAATGCCTTTTCATTTAACCGTATATTATTCACATCATAAATATACAATACAAGCACCCCGAGGCTAAGCTGCGGTGCACACATACTCTGCTATCCATCCCGGTACATCACGTACATAAGGATTACAAATTCCGAATCTCTCAGGAATTGTTAGAATAAGCACAACACACAAAAATGGAGGCGAACATAATTCAACATATCCATGGGTCACGTACATACCTACGCTCCATAATCAGCTAACTTAATAACTCACAATTAAGTCATTCCCTTGAACTATGTCCTCTAGGTAACAAACTAAATTCGGGCACACAAGGATTAGATGGCCCTAAGCGAAACGTAAACCTCCCGTGATAGCAAGTATGGTAGGTATGTCATACACATAAGATCATATACTAAGCATGCACACATCTTAGATATCTCAATATTAATAAAGGTATTTTCTACATCCTTATACCATTATTTCAATTTTATACATTTTAAGTCTTCCGATAATATATATGAAGACTGTCGACACATCTCACGTCATAGATTCTTGTACTTAAAACCTATCTCAAAGGGGTTATTAAGTTTCCTATTATTCCCACATATAACATCATTATTCTTAAGGTCCTTACTTCTGCCCCAAACCTCATCTCCTCAATTTATTCAAATTTACTCTTTTAACCCTAATATTATCTCACTCATCGAGTTTCATTAGCTTTTAGAATAATTTCTCAAATTGAATTCTAATTAAGGTCCAAACTTTATAACCATACCTACTGGTCTTCCTTAAGTCTAGGGATGTTCATAAAGTCCCCAATAATATTTTCTAAGGGTTAATATCATTAAAATTTAACTAGGGAAATTTTTACTCTTTCTGGGAAGGTCGATCGATCGACCTTGAACCTCGATCGATCGATGGTGGTCGATCGATCGACTGATGAATGTCGATCGATCGATCGCACCAGGTAGGCTACGGACTGCTTCGTTTTGCAGTCCTCAACTCGTTCCAAAACTCCAGTATAAAGCATGAAACTCTAACATAACGTTATAATATCATCATACAACCATCCTACAACATTGTTAACGTTCTAAAACCAATAATTCATCAGCAAGGGCTTTATTTGGATCAAAACTTCATCAAGAACTCTAGTTTTCTATTTCTTTCAAGAACATTAATAAACCTCTTCTTAAATCCGTTTTTAGATCATCAAGGGTTATATTTTGAATTCATTATTTCGTCCAGAATGTTTCTACATGCAATTCCTAACATAGTTCATAGTTTTAATCTTCAAATTCATGTGTCTATATCAATCTTCCAAGATAAATTCGATAATTTCCCTAAACATGGAAAAGCATAACATTGAATCAATTGTAATTAAATCACGTGCCTCTAATCTTTCTCTGAATTTGATGTTGAATCTTAAAGGTTGAATTGTTCTCTCTCTCTCTGCAGAATTCTCTTTTCTCTCTCTCTCTACAAGTTCTTCTCTAAAGATGATGACAATGGAGGTTTAGAGGTTGCCTTAGGAACTTCTTTTCTATTTCTTCCAATAACTCTCGTAGCCCATTAAGTCATTTAGTGTAGTTAGTGGGTTTAGTGGATAAAGAATAAGTCAGATTTTATTTCTAATTTTCGTGGGTTTTAATTCCCAAATTTCCGAAATTACCAAAATGCCCTTTTAAGTTACCGGTATGGCCCAATAATGCCCCGGGACCCAAACTTAACCCCCGGCTAGTGTTTTCTGACTATTTCGACCCTTCCGGACATGTTGGCGCACTCAAAATGACCATACGGTTAATAAAAATAAAATTCACTTTTTACTTAAATTAAATATTTTCTTGACGCGACTGTCACGCGCGTTCCAACAAAATTTCCCAAATTGTCGTATTTCTATCTCACGACTAATTCAATATTTCCAATATTCATATATTGCCATATATACACATTATAATCAAATACCAACTCACATCTCGTTAGTATTTTATTCGGATTAATTCTCAATTAATTCACATTTAATTTAACTAATCCCATAAATAAATATCGATAAAAATGCGGGGTATTACATACTTCCCCCCTAATAACAGAATTTCATCCCGAAATTCGAAACTAAAAAGTACCTGGTAAAAATAACTCTGGATAACGTTTGCGCATCTCATCCTCGCGCTCCCATGTGGACTCCTCGACATTATGATGTCGCCACTGAACACGCACTAACGGAACTATTTTTTACCGCAGTTTTCGCTCACTTCGATCCAAAATAGCAATCGGCCCCTCCTCGTAGGAGCTATCGAGATGGAGATCGATGTCCTCCAAAGCAATGTGAGAATGAGCCAAATCATCTCTAAGATATTTCCTTAGTGAGGAAATATGAAACACATCATGAATCCTGTGCAAATGCTCTGGTAACCCAAGTCTATACACAACAGACCCAATTCGCTCGATGATAGGAAATGGTCCCACATATCTCGATGCCAACTTCCCCTTCTTCCCAAATCGCATAATCCCCTTCATAGGATATACTCTAAGTAAAACCTGGTCCCCCACTTGGAACTCCCTGAAGAACCTCTTCGCATCAGCATAGCTCTTCTGCCGATCCTGAGCTATCCGAATGTGACTCCGTATCAATTCTATCCATGTCGAAGTATCCTGAATCACTTCCGGCCCAAGTAGTTTGTTGTCCCCCACCTCCAACCAACATGTTGGGTAACGACAAGGTCTACCGTACAACGCCTCAAATGGAGCCATACCAATGGTGAACTGGTAGGAGTTGTTGTAAGCAAACTCCACCAGTGGAAGATACTGCTCCCATCCACCCCCGAAGTCAATGATGCACATCCGCAACATGTCTTCCAACATCTGATTTGTACGCTCGGTTTACCCATTGATCTGCGGATGATAAGCCGTACTCAACCGTAATTCCGTGCCCATGGCCTCCTGAAAACTCTCCCAAAATCGTGAAACAAATATCTTGTCTCGGTCAGACACGATATTTAGGGGCACACCCTGAAGTCTCACTATTTCTGTAATAAAAAGCTGGGCATACTGTCTCGTAGTGTAGTCTGTCCTCATGGGTAGAAAATGAGTGACTTTGGTCAACCTGTCCACAATCACCCAAATGGAGTCGTGACCTCTCTGTGACGTAGGCAACCCCGTGATAAAGTCCATGGAGATGCTCTCCCACATCCACATCGGGACCTCTAATGGTTGTAGAAGTCCTGCCGATCTCTGATGGTCCACTTTTACCAGTTGACAAGTGGCGCATTTTGAAACAAACACGGCAATATCTCTCTTCATCCCGCTCCACCAATACTGACGTCTCATATCTTGGTACATTTTGTCCCCATCGGTATGTACCGCGAACCGTGAGCCGTGCGACTCTGCCATCACCTCATGTCGTAACTCCTCCCCTTCCGGAACTACCAGTCTCCCATTAAAGCGTAATCCCCTGTCTTAACTAACGGTATAGGACTCAGCTCCCTATGCTAGTAATCGAACTATCTGCTCCTGACAGAAAGAGTCATCTGCTTGTGCCTTTACCACTCTCGTGACAATCTGTGGTGTAACAGTCATCACCGACATGAATGATCGGGCCACTGTATCCTGGTGTCCTAACTCCTTCCACTTTGCCTTCCACACCCCTGCCACCTCATCTACTGGCCTACGGCTCAACACGTCTGCTACCACATTAGCCTTCCCTGGGTGATATTGGATATCAAACTGATAGTCCTTCACAAACTCAAGCCACCTCCGTTGATGCATATTCAGCTCCTTCTGCGTGAACAGGTACTGTAGGGACTTGTGGTCCGTGAACAATCGAAATTTCTCCCCCAAAAGATAATGTCTCCAAATCCGAAGGGCAAATACAACTTTCGCTAACTCCAAATCATGAGTGGGGTAATTTTTCTCGTGAGGCTTAAGCTTACGGGAAGCATAAGCTATGGCCTGACTCTCCTGCTGCAGTACACCTCCAAGTCCTTGTAAGGACGCATCGATGTAAACAAGATACTCAACTCCCGGTCTCGATAATGCTAACACAGGTGCTGAGGTTAACTTGTCCTTCAACTCATCGAATGCCAACTAACAGGCATCACTCCAAATGAATGGCACACCTTTACGAGTCAGATGTGTCATGGGACCCGCTATCTTGGAGAAACCCTGAATAAACCTCCTGTAGTATCCTTCTAAGCCCAAGAAACTACGGATCTCAGTCGGTGTCGTGGGCTGTCCCCACTCCTTCACCGCGGATACCTTCCCCGGATCAACAGATATCCCCCAGTCGGAAATAATATGCCCCAAAAACTAAACCTCCTTCAGCCAATACCCGCACTTCTCATACTTTGCATACAGCTCGTTCTGACGTAGCGTCTGCAAAACCTGCCTCAAATGCTCGGCGTGATCCTCCTCTGTCTGGGAGTAAACCAGAATATCATCAATGAATACAATAACGAACTGATCTAGGAACTCTCTGAACACCCTATTCATCAAGTCCATAAACACGGCTGGAGCATTGGTCAAACCAAAAGGCATAACCCGAAACTCGTAGGAACCATATCTCGTTAAAAAAGCAGTCTTCGAGATGTCCTCCTCCCTGATACGCAACTGATGGTAACCAGATCGCAAATCAATCTTTGAGAAGAAAGAAGATCCTCTCAACTGGTCGAATAAGTCATCGATTTGGGGCAACGGATACTTATTCCGTATCGTGACCTTATTCAACTCCCGGTAATCCACACACAACCTCAACGATCCATCCCTCTTCTTAACAAACAACACAGGGGCACCCCACGGCGAAGTACTCCTTCGGATAAACCCCTGACCCAACAACTGCTCAATCTGATCCCGTAACTCTCTCATCTCAGCTGGAGCCATACGATAAGGTGCGCGGGTAATAGGCCGAGTGCCCGGCGTCAAATCAATCACAAAATCTATCTCCCTACTCGAAGGTAGTCCAGGTATATCCTGAAATACATCGGCGAACTCACTAACAACGGGTATCGAATTAAGTGGTATCACCACTTCCTTAGAGGTCTCCTCCTCTATGTAGTACAAATGAGTGGACGATCCTCCCTCAGGATGAGGCATCACCACCAAAAACATCTCCTGCCCGGGAACGGCAAAGATAATACTCCTACTAAAACAGTCAATCATGGCTCGGTACGCAACTAGCCAATCCATACCAATAATGGCATCATACTCGGTCATCTCTAACACTAACATATCAGCGGGTAAAGTAAACCTCCCGATCTCTATACCCACAACTCTACACATAAGCGAAATCATGGAACCCCTACTCAACGGTGAGTCTACACAAGTAGAGGTGCTCTCTGCGGTGTCTAATAACCCAATAGTGCGTGCAAATCTCATAGCAATAAAACAGTGTGTAGCCCCGTGTCAAATAAGATGCGCCCCAGAGTCCCCTGAATAGAGAACATACCCTCAATAGCTGGCAGAATCTGTGGGGCTGCGACCTGCTGAAGCTGATACACTCTCCCATACTAAAGCTGTCCCTGCTGAACTGGGACTACTGGAATGGGTGGTAATGCTGCCATCTGGGGTGGTGCTGGGAGGGCGGCGGGAAACATAGGCCTCAGTGGCTCGTATCGAGCACCCTGTTGCTGCTGATGTGGGGCCCTGCCCCTATCAAGACACTCCTGACGTTTGTGGACAATCTTACCACAAATGAAACACTTCCCCTGTAGGTTTCCCCCTCGCTGTCCCTGCTGACCACGGCCCTGGTGACCGTTACCATTTCTACCCTGGCCTTGCTGGCCCTGGTGAAACTGTTGCTGTTGACCATTTTGACCCTGCTGGCCCTGATGGCCGTTCTGACCCTGCTGGCCATTTCGGAATCCTCCCTGACCATTCTTGAAATCCCCTGATCGGAATCTCTTAGAATCCCCCTGTTGGAAACCCTGATCACCCTGCCTATACTGACCCTGAGCTGATTGTTCCCCGCTGGCACCATTTCCCCCTGTCCTGCCTTGATGGCTGGACTCTTCTGATCTCTTCCCCTCTGTCAAGTGAAAGCGGTGGTCCTGGAAATGGAGCAGTGCAGCGTTAACCACATCAGAATAAGTGGCCAATGATAGATTCCCCAACAAGTGCTGACGGATCCTCCAAGTTAATCCATCTGTAAACTTCTGAATCTTTTTCTCTTCTGTCGGTATCTCATTCGGTACAATGTTTAGAAAATTTGTGAATTCGGCCTCATACTCGGCCACAGTCTTACCCTCCTGTCTAAGGTTCATCAACTTCCTCCTCATTTCTGTGTGAACAGTTGACAAAAAATATTTTCGATCGAACCGCACCCAGAACTCCTCTATAGTGAGAGTATCTCTCTCCTCTGCGATGGAAATAGACTCCCACCACTGCAATGCAGAACCCACTAGCTTGAAAGTAGCTAGTATCTGATTCCGAACATCGGTGCACTCATACATCCTCAGGTGCCTCTGAATATCCTTCCTCCACTAACTAGATACCACAACATCGGAGCTACCTGCGAACTCCGGAGGGGGTGCTTTCTGAAAAGCATCACAAACGCGTTCCCAAGCAGACGGGAATGCATGTGCCTGAACTGGCGCAGATACTGGCGCCTGGGGTGGTGCCTTCTGTACAACGACAAGAGCGGCATTTACCGCTTGGGCTAAAATGGCTGCAACCTCGGCGGCATTCATGGTGCCCTGTACTGGAGCTGGCTGTGGCTCGGGCTGTGCATTCCTAGGAACCCATGGTGCACGTCGTGGAAGCATCTGAAATAAGAGTAAAGTTTATAAGTTTGCAGTTATAAACTTAAAATAGCTGAAGAGCGAAGCATACATAAAAGAATACAACAGTCCTAAAATATAGGGCTCTATATCAAAAAAAAGCTCAGCGGAAACATAACAAGCCGTACAGATCCTAAAGGACACTAGAACCTGATGCTCTGATACCACCTGTGACACCCCGACTAATTAAATACTGGGTAGATACTCCTTTATTAGATTAATACAAAATGCCAAGTTGGTTCAGTTAATAGCATCACTATCGAAAACATTTTAATGATTTCTAACCACCTAGTATTTAAAAAGTAAGTTGTCAAATTTAAATTTAAATCTGATTAACATGCAATAAAAGAATTATGAAAGAATAACATAACCATTCACAATAAAGTCCCAATAGTGTAATCAACAAGTAATAAAGAGTCTAGAGGAAATACTCCTCACAACAATCCCAATATGGAAAAATAAAACAAGGCTGCATCCTGAATTAATTACAAACCAAAAGTCTGAATAACTGAAATGTAAAGTATCTCTAAAAGAAATGGGCGACATGCCCTACAAATGATGAATCTGAATATGGAATCAAGACAAGAAAAGGAGGCGTCTACTATCAAGGCCCTGTAACTTCCACAACAGCTACAGCTCGTCACCTGTATAGAATTCCTATGCACAGTGTCCTTGTGGCTGGGCACCTAAAATGGTTTTTTACAAAAAGATAGATTTGAAAGCAAACGGGTCAGAGCCCGAATGTGGAGAGTATTTTAAAAACATCAAGTGCTTTAATAACATTTAAAATAATGAATGCAAGATACATGTTAGGACATGCTCTCACATGAAATACTCACCTCTCGTCTAACTGTGCACTCCTAACGTTCCTGTACCCATTCATGTGTTATTTATCTACTAAACCATCATAAGTTCTAACCCAACTACTAGATTCACAATATGAATTACCAATGTTATTACTTAAATAGATAGCTTTACTTGAACTCGGATTCTCAATTATTAGCATTACCGTTTACTGGAGGTTATCCTCTTATTTATCTTCTCAAGGAGTTACTATAAATGATTCTCATAATTAAACATAACAATTCCTTTTCATTTAGCCGTATATTATTCACATCATAAATATAAAATAAAAGCACCCCGAGGCTAAGCTGCGGTGCACACATACTCTGCTATCCATCCCGGTACATCACGTACATAAGGATTACAAATTTCGAATCTCTCAGGAATTGTTAGAATAAGCACAACACACAAAAATGGAGGCGAACATAATTCAACATATCCATGGGTCACGTACATACCTACGCTCCATAGTCAGCTGAATTAATAACTCACAATTAAGTCATTCCCTTGAACTATATCCTCTAGGTACCAAACTAAATTCGGGCACACAAGGATTAGATGGCCCTAAGCGAAACGTAAACCTCCTGTGATAGCAAGTATGGTAGGTATGTCATACACATAAGATCATATACTAAGCATGCACACATCTTAGATATCTCAATATTAATAAAGGTATTTTCTACATCCTTATACCATTATTCCAATTTTATACATTTTAAGTCTTCTGATAATATATAATGTAGACTGTCGACACATCTCGCGTCATAGATTCTTGTACTTAAAACCTATCTCAAAGGGGTTATTAAGTTTCCTATTATTCCCACATATAACATCATTATTCTTAAGGTCCTTACTTCTGCCCCAAACCTCATCTCCTCAATTTATTCAAATTTACTCTTTTAACCTTATTATTATCTCACTCATCGAGTTTCATTAGCTTTTAGAATAATTTCTCAAATTGAATTCTAATTAAGGTCCAAACTTTATAACCATACCTACTGGTCTTCCTTAAGTCTAAGGATGTTCATAAAGTCCCCAATAATATTTTCTAAGGGTTAATATCATTAAAATTTAACTAGGGAAATTTTTACTCTTTCTGGGAAGGTCGATCGATCGACCTTGAACCTCGATTGATCGATGGTGGTCGATCGATCAACTGATGAATGTCGATCGATCGATCGCACCAGGTAGGCTACGGACTGCTTCGTTTTGCAGTCCTCAACTCGTTCCAAAACTCCATTATAAAGGATGAAACTCTAATATAACGTTATAATATCATCATACAACCATCCTACAACATTGTTAACGTTCTAAAACCAATAATTCATCAACCAAGGGCTTTATTTGGATCAAAACTTCATCAAGAACTCTAGTTTTCTATTTCTTTCAAGAACATTAATAAACCTCTTCTTAAATCCGTTTTTAGATCATCAAGGGTTATATTTTGAATTCATAATTTCGTCCAGAATGTTTCTACATGCAATTCCTAACATAGTTCATAGTTTTAATTTTCAAATTCATGGGTCTATATCAATCTTCCAAGATAAATTCGATAATTTCCCTAAACATGGAAAAGCTTAACATTGAATCAATTGTAATTAAATCACTTGCCTCTAATATTTCCCTGAATTTGATGTTGAATCTTGAAGGTTGAATTGTTCTCTCTCTCTCTCTGCAGAATTCTCTTTTCTCTCTCTCTCTACAAGTTCTTCTCTAAAGATGATGACAATGGAGGTTTAGAGGTTGCCTTAGGAACTTCTTTTCTATTTCTTTCAATAACTCCCGTAGCCCATTAAGTAATTTTGTGTAGTTAGTGGGTTTAGTGGATAAAGAATAAGTCAGATTTTATTTCTAATTTTAGTGGGTTTTAATTCCCAAATTTCTGAAATTACCAAAATGCCCTTTTAAGTTACCGGTATGGCCCAATAATGCCCCGGGACCCAAACTTAACCCCCGGCTAGTGTTTTCTGACTATTTAGACCCTTACGGACACGTTGGCGCACTCAAAATGACCATACGGTTAATAAAAATAAAATTCACTTTTTACTTAAATTAAATATTTTCTTGATGCGACTGTCACGCGCGTTCCAACAAAATTTCCCAAATTGTCGTATTTCTATCTCACGACTAATTCAATATTTCCAATATTCATATATTGACATATATACACATTATAATCAAATACCAACTCACATCTCGTTTGTATTTTATCCGGATTAATTCTCAATTAATTCACATTTAATTTAATTAATCCCATAAATAAATATCGATAAAAATGCGGGGTATTACACAACTTCACCTCAAGATAGATCTCAAACTCCATCTTTATCATCTTTTGTAATATATTTCCCTTCTATAATTTTAATATACGATATTTATATCCTTCTTTTGTAATCTAGAGCAAAATCAAAATCAGGTTGGAGTCAAAAACCTTTTTATTTCTTCTTTGTTTTGACTTTTAGGGCTACTCCTTCCTTTTTCCTTTTAGCTTCGGGGAACATATTAAATTCGTAAGATTGAAGGTCTCCTAAGACCTTAGCATTAAAACAAGATGGGAGAGACCTGAAAATTTTCTTAACTGCCCTTGTCTCGGGAATTCTCTCTCCTAAATTAAAACATGAATTCATAATATCGAACAAACGGGCATAGAATTCATCAAAAGTGTCAGACTCATTCATGCGTATGGTCTCAAATTATGTGGTGAGATTTTGAAGATTTGAGGATTTCATAACATTGGTACCCTTGTGAGTGAGTTGGAGGATATCTCATGCTTCCTTAGACATGGTACACATCATAATATGACGAAAGTCGTCAAAAGTGACTACAACAGAAATTGCATTTAAGCCTTGGGTTTTAAAATTTCTCCATTTAAAATCATCCCCAGACCACGTATTAAGAGGTTTAAGACTTATGACATCATCATTAGTCATAATGTGTGGTGTCCACCCTCTTTCACAAACAATCCAAACTCGTTCGTTAATCGATTTCAGTACCGACCTCATTAGAGCTTTCCAGTAGGCATAATTTGTGCCATCAAAAATAGGCACCCTATTGTACAAGTTATCCATATAATCACAAAATAAAGATCACACAAAAAATTAGTGTAATTAACTCTGATACCAATTTAAAAATTCCAGTTATATGGATAGTTCGTATAGTAGGTCACACACACAAACACAAAATTTATTTTTGACCAAATTTTATTTTGATTAATTTTAAGTGAGCACGCAAGATAATTTCAAAGTAAAAAACACATCCAATCATCCAAAACCAAAAAGGGAAGAAGATAAAGAAAAATCTATTTTGGACAAAATCTATAATTCAGCACTATGTTTGAACAAGATAGATAAATATAGACTTACAAACCAACTAAGAGATCCATTAAACTTATGCAGTAAAGTCTTCCGCATCAAACGATTTAGTCAAGCACCATCCCACAACAAGCGGCTCTTGCCCCAGTGTCCACTGATCATCCTCAAGAATAGATATTCCTTTCTTCTTCAACAACAGAGATTAATCTCCATAAAGTCGATAGTTGAGACACACTCTACAAGGATTTTAATGTGGATGGTGTTATTCTAGGGTTTGATAAAACTCAACAAATCATTTAGGGGATTCAATTTGGAAAAGAAAAGTGGTTTTTACAAACTAGGATTGAGAGACTTTTGGGACAGGTATAGAAAATTAATTCTTGCCAAAAGTTCTAATAAAATTGTTCCCAAATCCCCATTTTATAGCAAACATGAAATTCGAGGCAGCACAACTTGTTCGAATGAACACTCTAGGTTCGTTTAAATCTATACCTTATTTCGTTCAAACTAACTCTAATATCATTCAAACGAACAAGTGATCTCGTTTGAACATACTTTGAATGATATTCTAACACGTAAACTTTTGTCAAACATAGAAACCCCGTTCGATGTCCGTTTAAAGTTCGTTCTAACGAACCAAGCTTCTTGTTTGAACGAATCCATATTCTCATTCGAACGAACAAAAATATAAATTATTATTATGTTGAAAAATATTTTAAAAACTTGGCTCGAACAATATATAAAAACATCCATGAATAAAATGTTTAAGCTTAAATCAAAACCATATACCACATACCTCATCGATCAATGTCGCAACGATTTCAGTGCATTTGATCTTCGATTGTTGCTCGGTAACTAACTTGTCTTCACTTTAAAGTTATTAATAAGTACACGATGATGAGGTTGTAATGGAGAGTATCCCAAAATAAATACAAGTGGCGAGCAATTATAAAAAAAATTATTACAATTTCTACGTCTCATGTGGTTATACCCCTCACCGAGGAGAGTATCTTAGGAAGCTTCGATTCTTGGGATCCATCCACCACCGATGCTCAAAATCATGACTGTGACATCATCGAGGATGAATTAGAGGAGTTGAGGGATAAATATGATGTTCTCATTGGAACTTTATTGAGACTACCTGATTGCGATGAGAGAGTCCACGTCTGGCCTAATGCCAATGAGATATGTTTTTCAGTTTGCTCCTTGCAAGTAGGAGTTTGGTTACCCCTTAATTTGATCATAGTGTCTATCTTAAGTGGTCATGGAGTGGATCTGACCCAGCTTCCACTAAACACTTATAGGTCCATTATAGGGTTGATGGTTCATAGGGAAGCCCGTACCGATTTTGATCTTACGGGGGATATCTTTATATTTATGTACGACATAAAAGACAATGTTAAGGCCAATGGGTAATATTAATTTTCTCCCCAAAAGTCTGACCTGAATTTGGTTGAAGTTGTTCAGATGAGCAATCATAGCTAAAAGAATCAGTTTGTATACCTAAAGGGTGATTGGGAATTCCATTCCATCGAAAAGAAACGATCTTATAGTGTCCCTCGCGGTTGACATGACACAGATCATATTGGCATACATATTTCTATTATACTTTGTAATTTCCTTCTGACTTATTATGCGTTGACGCTTTACTTTTGCTCAGCCTTTCTCCAAAGAATAAAGCTCCCAAACTGCCATCAACTCTGAAATAGTTCGTGTTGAACACTTACATACCAAATTTTATTGAATTTGATAAGATTTTATTGCTGAGAAAATTTGGGTATCACACCCCTCTTAAAAGTGCTCCCCCTCGAGAGGATTAGGTAGCCTTTGTGGTTGAAGGTAGAATTTATGTCGACCAGGAAGGACGAGTTGAGCAGGAGGTCGAAGAAGGTATAAGACTTTTCATCTTTCATATCTCATCTTTGACTTACCATTTTAATTTTTGTAAATGATTTTCTCTTGTGCAGCTTCCATTTCCACTTCATTAGCTTTCCTAATTGAGACATTGCTTGGCATGACCCCTCCACAAATTGATCGTGCCGCTATAAAGATTGCTCAGAAGAGCAAAAAAGAGGGGGTTGTTAGGGCTAAAAAGAAATTTAATGCAGAGTAGAGGGCTAATGTCGAGGACTCTAAAACTGCTAAGTATGTTACTAGAAGGTAAGCCGAGCCCGATGTTTCTTCCACTATGAAAACTAAAAACAAAGGTAAGGTTGTTTCCTCAGATGATGTTCCATCGGCATGCAATAAGAGGAATATGGATGGTCCCACGTCTCAGTCCGATCCTAAACACTAAAAAACCAATTTTCCTAGGGAGAGGGTTTGGATTCTTAGACAGATAGCTCGACATTTAGTCCCAGGTGGGGGATTATCCTCCCCCTATGGTAAAGTGGATCCATTTAATTTTGACCCCGAGCATCTAACCACATGGGAGAAGCTAAAAAAATGATCTGAACTCCATTTTTTTTCCACACAAATAATGATGTTGACGTGGTTAGTTATCATGGTTATGCCCCTAATTTTCAATTCATCGTGCGTTTTAGTGGTGAAAACTTGTGAAATTTGCTGCAGCATCAAATGCTTGTAGTAAATTCTTACCCAAACTTTATTTCTTTAATTTTGCTAAAAACAATTGCACTGTTTCGATCTCTTTTCCTTTCCTTTAGGGTTCTATAGGTGCCACGATCTTAAAGGATAGGGTAGTATCATACCAGAACGCTTATAGTAATGAGAGATAGGATAATGCTAAGATCATTACACACCTCGATCTAATGTTGGAGGAATTAAATACTGCTCAAGCTGACTATGATAAGGTTAGTACTGAACTCAAGGAGAATGATGATCAACTTGTAGAAAATGTTCAAGATTTAAGCCATTATCAGGCAAAAAAATAAGAAGTTGGACAAGTATATCGTTACTGATGCTGTAAAGCTCATGAGTTCATAAGTGGAACTCATGAAGGGGTCTGAAGAGCTTGTTTAAGTTACTAATGCTCTGAAGAAAGACACTAAAGCCCTTATTATAAATGAGGCTTTTGCCCATACTAAGGAAGAGGGTGTTAGGAAGTATAAGAACTCTATCGAACATAAAATTGATCCGAAAACCATCTTTATAGAGGGTTATTAACCTAACATTGTGGGGTCATTCAATCATGGGAAGTGGACGATGATGATGCCAATGCCTTGGCTACTAAGCGAAGGGCAATGGAGGTAGTTGAATTAGAAGACGAATTAGGATCTGTCGAAGACTAGCCTAAGGCTGAGGCTGAGCAGAATATTACCACTAATGTTTCCCTTGTCTCTCCTGAGTATTTTCCTAAGGCCAAAGTTGATACTGCCCACGCTCCTGAGGCTTGAGTTTTTAATTTTTCTTGTATTATTGTTTTTTTTTAACTTTGTTTATAAACTCTTAAAAAAAATATATGTGACGAATATTTAACTATCTTTGTTTACTCATTAATGATAAGTCAAGTTGTTCAAGATACTTTTCTTCCTTCGTGTGTATGTTTTGACTTTCTATAAATTATTTTGCTCGGCTAAGTTTTTAGCCACCACTTGTAGTTAAATGTGTATGTGAAAATATTTTTGACCTCCCAGTTAGTTCTAATCTTATGGACTCATTATAGGATCTTATCCACCTGCCATGTCAACTTAATAGTTGTTTGGTGTTGAGACAAGCCTGATTGTAGTTTAGTCTTACGATCATGTGGTCAAATATTGTCGACCTGATCAGCCTTACTAGGTACCAGTTTTAGGCGAACCTAAGTTATCCTGACTTAAGATCTACCAATTCTTATGATAGCTTACTGGTCATATGGATGGATCTTTTCATCTTGACCATGTGTCAGTATTAGTTACCAGAGTCGACCAAACATACTAGGATTCGTCATTATATTAGTCTGTTATGGTTAGATTTTATCATCAATATGACTGCAATGAATTTTCCAGATTTAGCTAAACTTCTTTATCGTGACCTATCTAATGAATAGGCCAAACATGAATTATGGTTTTGATCGTGTATTTTGATATGTTTGATTTTGAGATGTATTCGGTCTGAGCTTCTTGCATATCTCTCACACTGATAAAACTGACATTAAATAATGCAAAAAAACTTGAAATGACAACATATGTGGAGGAGGAAACCTTAATTCTCTTTCATCATTGAAGACTGATTACAAAGATATAAAAGCTTTTGTCATGGTATTTTAGTCTTCCAAACTGCAATCTACTCTTTATAAACGGTAATACTTCATCAGGTGCTCTGTGTTCTACAGATTCTTGAACTGCTCACCTTTTAAAGTTTTGATTCGATAAGTTCCAAATCGCATGACAACATAAATTATGCATGGGACATGCTAATATGGTTACAACACATTCCCTTTTTGGATGACCTTTTTTAGCACAGAGTCATATTTCCTTCAAGGTGCATGATTTTACCCTCTTGTTGTAAAATCAGTTAGTCCATTATTGGTACATTATTATCTGGAGCGTTGCATGCTCCCTGCCTTCTTCTAGTTAATCCAGATCTAGTCTTCTCATCAAGTCACTCTTCGACCATTGGAAGTTTAGTACTAGGTGACTGGGCAATCCGATCTCTATTGGCACCACTGCATCATAGACAAACGCCAATATACACAGGGTTTCTCTTGTCATAGTCCTCAGAGTGGTTTGATAAGCCCATAGTACACTTTGACAATCCAATTCCCTTTAGCTTCGTTAAGTCTCTTCTTTATTTTTTCCAAAAGGGTCTTGTTCATGACCTCTATCTGCTCGTTGCATTGAGGGTAACCAGGTGCTAAATGCAATTTATGGATCATTGAATATACATAATAATACTCAAACTCACTATTATCAAACTACATAGTGTGGTCTGTGATGAAGGTGTACGGATTACCATATCAGTAATTTATATTCTTCCATATAAAATGGAATACGTTCTCGTAAGGCATCTCAACCAATGGTTCTGCTTCAACCCGTTTGGTGAAATAATCCACTATGATGACTAGATACCTGAATTTACCCCTTGTTGACCAGATCAATTCCCCTCATGGCAAAAGGCCAAGGGGATGTGATCGACACTAATACGGCCCCAATCTCTTATGGATCATGGCATACCTCTAGCATTTATCACATGTATGTGCATCATTGGTACAATCTTCTTTCATTGTCAAAAGTATCCATATGTGGCGACTTGCTTGACCAATGACCTGCCTATAGAGTCTTCGTGGACTTCTTTGGCTAGATCATGGACTTAATTAGGATGAACAAAACTGAGTAGTGACATAACAAATCCTCACCTGAACAATTTTCCTCCTTCAAGCACATATTTTATTGCTTTGTAGCAGATTAACCTTGCCTTATTTGGATCTCCCAGTACTGCGTTGATGGCCAAGTATGCACAGATGGGATCCATCCAAGATATACCTAAATCTAACTCCATTATCATGACATATTCTTCCTCGATGCTATAGTGGAACAAGATCTCAACTAGTATCATTCTCTGAAACTCAGTTCAAGTAGTTAACGCTAGACGAGCAAGTGCATCTACTCGAGCATTCTTGGATCTTAGGATTTTGACCATCTGTATGGCTAAGAATTTTATCACCGGTGTTTTTACCTTTTCTAGATACTTATCCATAGACTTCTCTCTAGATTCATAAATGCCCAAGATTTGGTTTACTTCCAATTAAAAATCGTTGTGTGTCATTAACAACTCTGTCCCCAGTGATAACACTAAACCCAAACTGGTGACTAGGGCTTCACACTCAGACTCATTGTTGGAGTTCTCAAACTTAAACCTGAGGGTATACTCAATGGTTATCCTGTCAGGGAGCAGATGATTAGTCCCGCTCCATAGTCGTCGGTACATGATGAGCCATTTATAAACAGTTGTCATATGAGAGGTTCATATTCAAAAGTATCTTCAATTAAACATCCATCTTTGAATATATTTATCATCTTCTCCAAATCATGGGTCCTTTTTTATCGAGATAATGACTCTAGTCTATCATTGATTTAGTCGATTGCCTTTGTTATGAGCTATCTTCCCTTTAAGTTTGCTCGGTTGGTTGAACTGTTGAGCTCTCTTCTGTAGACATATGCTTGGTTAGATTTATCACTGAGATCTCTTTCATATAATTCTTCCATGTTGTCTTTGTTACTGAGATCTCTTTTGTAGAAGTCTACTCCGTTGTCCTCGTTGTTGGGCTCTCTTCCATAGAAGTTTTCTCGGTAATTTTCTCTTCGTAAGTAAACTCTGCTATAAATTCAGCCACTTCTTGGCCTTTAATTGTCATTTAGGCTTCATACAGTATGTCGTACTCTCCTAGTTTTATGTCCTAAGTCATTAGTTTACCTGATTTCTCAGGCTTAATAATAACTTATCGTAGAAGAAGGTCTGTATAGATGATAATTATATATGATCAAAAATACGGCTTCATTCTTCTAGACACTCCAATCAAAGATAATTATAACTTCTCTAGCCTATAGTACCAAATTTTATCTCCATATTATGCCTTGCAAGTATAGTAAATGGGTGACTACACTCCACCTTCTTATCAGACCAGCATCGAGCAGACCACAGAATCTGATAATGTCAAGTACAAAAAGAGCTTTTCACGTATGACTGGTGTAGACACCCCATTCTATTACCCCTTAAACTCTCATTAGGTCCATATCACCTCCCTTCATCATTGCAAATCCAGGTCATACCCCGAGTACCGACCTAGAAGCCATCAAGTGCTCCCAGGCTCCGTTTGACCAAAAATTCAAACTCTTCATCTCGACTAAGACTGAATGAATCTTCAAAGGGCATTGAATCCCCCTTCCAACGGTCTATCTTGTGAACGATTCTGACTTACCATGTGGATGAATGATCCATTTTCCTTAAAACCCGATCAAGAGGCCATCGGACGCTCCTGAGATCTGTTTGACCTAAGTCAACTCTTTAGTTCGATTGAGACTGAATGAATCTTGAAAGGGCACTGAAACCCCTTTCCAACAGTCCTCCCCGTGCACGATTCTAACTTACGGTATGGACGAATGATCCATTTTACATCGAGAGGTCACCAAACGCTTCCAGGGACCGATTAACCAAAGTCAACTCCCCTAGCTGGATCAAACTCTTTGGAATGTTGAAGTACATATCCTAACCTTTCCAACGGTCTACCCCTTGCGTGATTCGAACTTACCATGTGGACAAACGATCCGTCTGCGTCCGACGATTCCCAGTCCAAAGGACCAACGAGAGCTTCCGAGTCATATTTGACCTAAAGTCAACTCCCGAACCCAGGAGCGATCCAAAGGATTTTCGAAGGTCTCTAAATTACCTTTCCAATGATCTACCCCGTGTGTGATTCTGATCAACGATTTGCACTCTGCAGCCAATTTTCCGAAAAGGACAGAAAGACACTGCCAAACGACAGGTCCCAGACCCTTCCTATCGGCAGTGTGCCTAAACACACCTGTCGATTGGCACGACTAGGGCTATGCCGATCGATAATGCCCTTGGCCTATAAAAATGAGGGCGTATCCTCATTTGCAGGGGAAGCCCAGATCTGAACATATCACTCTCAACAAATCCAGAAAACCCCTCTCGAAGGCAGCGTGATTTTTAGATCCAAATCCCTTTCCAACCTTCACTTTTCATCATCCTTTCCATCAAAATTGGTGAATTCACTACCCTCCATCATCATCAGAGTGCAAGGGCTTCTCCCCAACATTTAATATCTTCAAGAACGTCCAATTTTCTCAATTCTCTCCATAAATTCTCATAAATTCGCATTAACTTGTTTTATTATCTAGCGCTTTTATTCCCTCATCTCACATATCCTAATATACTTTTCACTTAGTATTATTGCACATCTCTTATTTTCATACAAATAAAAACCCAAAAAAAACAAGAAAAGAGGGTTTGCTCATAAATTTCAAGGGGAATTCTTACACTTTTCTCACAACTAAAACACTTTTTTCACGCACACAAATAAGAAAATCCCCTGATTGGATTTATGGAATAAACCCCATCCCTCATTTTGCATACGAACTACATAGACTTTGATGCCTCTATAGGCTACGTAGGCATCTCGGGGTAAAACCTGAGACTCGAGTCCTATTTTTTACTCTTTTTTCCATTTTCTATTTTGTCTAAATTTGATTCTCATAGATTTTATATATATATATATATATATATATATATATATATATATATATATATATATATATATATATATATATACTTAGCAGCGTATTATTCCACATACGTTATCGTTCCATTATAACGATTAACGCAAGGATAATCGCGTAAATCATATTTTCTAATATTATTTCTATGAACCTTCCTACGGATGATTCGCTTTATCTCTCCTATGATACAAGCCGAGGATTCCTATATCCACTATATATACACATGCACACATATCATGGGGAAAATAAAGGAAAATAACAAAAACCCGTGAGAAACCTTAAGGGCGGAATGGGTGCCTAACACCTTCCCATTTCGTAACTTAGCCTCCGAACCCTTTTCGAATCATTTTGATTTCGTATGCATTAGTATGCCTTTGGATGCTGTCCTTCGGGATGGATCCCTTTCTTTTGTCTGTTTTGAGTAAAATAGACTAGCGACTCCATCTCTCTACATTTTTCACCTCATCAATGACGTCGGCCGAAGCGCTCCCGAGAGGGACGCACAAGACCTTGGATCCTCACGCTAACTGCCTTCCACAAGGATCGGGGATGGTCACAGTGGCGACTCTGTTGGGGAAAATTATTTTGAGGGCTAGACTCTATTTACATGGGTGTTATGTTTGTTTATATTTTCCACCATTTTTCCATGTTCCCCTTTTCCATGTGTCCCCCATGCTTATGCTTCTATTCACGCACTTGTAAAAAATTCTCCATGTACACTTCGCACCACGTGCACCTAGGATCACATATATCCACATGCTGCACGCATCACCCATACTTGTTGTAGCATTGGTACTCGTACTTTGCTCCCTGTTTGGCATGATCAAGAAAGACATTCTCATAAGATACTAATAAGAGAATCATGCATGATTCACACAACATCACCAAAGAGCATTGTTATTGACCAAATTTTGTCCAGTAACTGAAGGGTCACTTCGTGATGGGCGCTGTTCCGGTAGGGCGTAGTTAGCCTAAGAGATATGACTCTCACCTTCCATTGGCCAAGTACCTTTAACGTATATCGAACGGTTCCCCTGCATTGTACTGCTTGATCGAAGTCATGACGGGAGTTATTTCATAAGGAATTCGTTCACGTATGCTGAGTATATCGAATTCTCTCTCACATGTACCATCCCCGCGAGGTATATGGTGAGTCAATTCATGTACACTCAGGTATATCAAATGGCTTGTCCACACGTACCGATTTCCCACAAGAGCAAGACGTATATCGTGGAAGTCACGCCAAAGGGGGGAACCCTTTCCGATTCACCCAACCAACTTCATAACTGCATATAGGTGACAAACCTAGGACACACATGTTAGATTGTCGATTTCTACCCAAAACTCTGCCAAAATTTCGGGTCGGCCTGCCGCCCGAATTTTCACGCATTTTTAAAATGAGACCTTGTCCATGAGCCTGGTCACAAATCTAGCCATAGCTTTTCATATTTTACAAGCCTAATCTTTTCAGGCTCGGTTCCCGTCCGGTATTTCATTTTGCATTTAGTAGAATTTAATACAAGTGAAAACATAATAATTATAATAATCATGCTGAGATCGTCTCCCAATAAAATCCAAAAACATTTCTCCCTTATTTATCAAAAAGGCAAAAACATTTCTCCTCTCTTTATCGAAAATCCAAAAATATTTCGCCTTTCCATCTCAAAAGGAAAAAGAAAAAAAAAATCATCCCTTTTTCTCAAAAATAAATCCCATTTTTTCGCCTTCTCAAGACGATCACAAACCCTTGGCCTGGCTCCTTATTGGCTTCGGTCTTCAGTCAAATCACCCCAGAGTTTCATCCGTTCCCCAATTACTTCTTTCGAATCCGAAATCCATCTGCTTTCTATGGATAACACAGATCAAGTACCAGTTGTGCAGTCTAATCTGATGGCAGCTCTATCTCAGCTCGTGTCCAATATTGGCAACCTCCAAACTGAGGTCCGAGAGATACAGCGAAACCAAGTTCCCATTCCTCAAGAGCCCGAGGCCCTGTTCCCTCGCGCTATGGGTCCACCCGAGCCTATTTGGGTTCCATAAGAATATTAGCACGCTCCATGTTCCCCTCCTGTTAATGAGTCACCTCTTACCCAGCTTCTGATGCCAAACCTTGCCCAGCATAGGGCCAACTTACCTATGATCATTGATTCGAAGGAGGAAGAGTTGAACAAAGTCAAAGGGGACCTCAAGATGCTCACCATGAAGTTTGACCAAGTCAGAATCTCTGGGAATTACATAGACTACACCCACATGTCTCCTTATCCTAAAGCGAGGTTACTCGAGAAGTTCAAGATGACAAATATCGAGAAATTTTAAAGGAAGTGGACCCCCGATTGTTCATCTCCGTAGTTATCACCGTTCTATGACTCTACTAGGGGCTTCTGAAGAAGTGATGGCCCAATTATTTTAGCAAACTCTGAAGGATAGCGCCCTCCGATGGTTTCTGTCTCTCAAAGAGTCCAGAATTTATAGTTGGCAGGATGTAGCCTGAGAATTCATGTCACAGTACAAATACAATGAAGAGCTTGAGGTCACCCATCGTGATTTAGAGATGCTCAAATAGAACTCTGGGGAATCAGTCAGTAACTTCATAGCTCGATGGAGGGAAAAAGCAGCTACCATGACCAATCGGCCATCCGAGGAATAATAAGTCAGCATAGTAAAGAAGAACCTATTACCCCATGTCCTAGCAATGATGGGAGGATAATACTATCCCCATTTCTGAGCTTTCTGAGAAGAAGGAGTAGAAATCGAGGAAGGTCTTGCTAAAACAGATGTCAAACTAAAAAGGTGTCCGGACAATTCACCACCAGGAAATATGATAAACCTGTCAATGCTACAGTCTCAACCATCAACAACATCTCTCAACTGACCACTTCATGGGCGCCAGAAAGTCACCCTGTCCCAGTATGAAAAGAATACACTGAGTTCCATGCTCCCCTCTCCAAAGTTTATCAAGCCTTGTTGAGCTAAAACCTTATCAAACCCTTGGATCCCTATCCTTTCCCAAATCCTCTCCCAATAAACTTCAAGGTAGATGCTCATTGCACCTTTCACCAAACTACTGGCCATACTACTGACTAATGCCTTCACATTCGAAACGTGATCCAAGGTCTAATTGACCAGGGTACCATTACCCCACCAGCTAATCCTAAGCCAAACACTACTCACAACCCACTCCCAAATCATGCCAATGCCATCTTCCTAAAAGAGAACCCAAAATTTAATCCCTCAACTCAAATCACACCCATACACCCTCCTAAACCTCTCCAAACCTGCCCACATTTCCTCCTATACGCTGCTAGCCTCACTGATCAGACACTGTCACTCCTTACCACAGCATGCATCGTTGTTCACACCCGTTCTGAAAATGGAAGTATGGAATTACCAGAAGTCTTAAACCAACTCCTAGAGTTCGGGCTGAAATTTCCCTCACAGATGATCATTGATTGCCAGAGATACAGTACGCTGTTCTTAGAAGCACAAAAATGGGCTCGAGAGTTAAACAGTTGGGTAATATCAACCGATGAAGTCACCATGGATGACGTTGTACATATCATGGCTTAATTATTCAGGCAAGCCAATGATATTTGCAGTATGACCAAGTTACTTGATACTCTGAAGCTACAAGGGTGCCTGTTCCCTTCACCCTTACATATCCCCACAGAATGGGAAGACCTGTATGAGAAGCCGTCGAAGTTGTGGAATGCATTGACTTTACATGGAAAGAAAAAATTATTGCCACCGGATGAGGGGAAGAGTTTGAAGATTCGAATGAAGAGCAAGCTTCAGAGAAAACTGGCCCGGTAGCCGATATGTGTGGGATGATATCATTTGAAGAACTCCTCGGAGAAATAAACAAGGTGGTAGAACAACCCTAGATCAATAAGGAAACGGGATTCATGTTCTTCCCTTCTTCAGTAAATTACATGACCAGATCAGGGAGGCAGTACCAGATTCCAAGTTCACTATAGGCCAATGGTAAGTGGAAGGGCATTGAAAACCTTCCTATGCCATAAATAACCATCGAGGAAAGCAAGATCATCAATCAACTGAAGAAAACTCAAGCTAACGTCACCCTACGGGGGCTTTTCATGTCTTCCCAGCTGCACAGAAATGCTTTGATCAAGCTGCTCATGGGACCCACAGTTCCTCCCTCTACCACACCAGAAGAAGTAGTAAATTTGGTCGGATCCTTGACCTCTACCCGAATGTTATCCTTTTCCAAAGAAGAAATCCCCAAAATTAGGCCAAACAACAATCATGCGCTCAACATCTTCATCGAAGTTATGGGGAAGGTCGTACCACTCTCCCTTGTCGATAATGGATCCGCCTTAAATGTATGCCCACTAAGAACCTTCAAATGTTTAAGCCTGAAAGAAAGTGACCTCGCTCCAACCTCCGTTGCTGTATGTGACTACGATAATACCCGTCGGGAGGTGATGGGGTCCATAAATCTTATAATAGGGGTTAGCCCTATAAATCCTATCGTCGAATTCTAAATTATTGACATCCTAACTTGTTTCAATCTGTTGCTAGGACGACCTTAGCTCCACAGTATCAAGGGTGTGTCTTCCTCACTCCATCAAAAATTGAAGTTCTTCACCAATGGATGGGTCATCATTATTTTGGGCGACAATGACAATGCCGAGGGTTCAAGTACCAGCAGTTCAATTCTTGATATACAGCACGGGTCAAAAGATATACTCCTATCAGGATTCTGAGTTGAACCACCTCTACTCCCAGCAGGGGACGACTTCAAAGAAAGGGTTTGTCCAGAATACAACCCTCATGGCAACGTCAGTGTGATTCAGATGTTCAGAAACATGCACTTCATGCCCGGACTGGGGCTAGGACAAAGACAGCAAGGGATACTTGAGCCTATTAAACTGAATAAAGATTTCCCTCCTTGTGATTTGAGGTATAAACCATCAGAACAAGATCTCATAATGATCTGCCAGTCTCAACCAAAGAAAGGACTAGATTGCATCCAGACTATCCCGGGTGACTCCTTGAATGGACGATTCATCAAAGAGGGTGAAGACTTCCCCTTTTGCGGCTTACCGAAACCATGGTATGACTATACAGACAAGAATATAAGCCTGGAGTAGAGATCTTTTTCCAAGATGGATACCCATGGGCTGAGAGTTCCCAACACCATGTAGAACTGCTCATCAAAGATATAGAAGAGACTAAGGAAAGTGACTCCGAAGATTCCTTCAACTTAAAGACGTTGGGGCTGGAACTTTGCATAGTTCATTTTGACACTACATTACTGGATCCATCCCAACTGATTAAAGTTGTTGATACACCTCTCCTCAACTGGCATGCTGGCACCAGTTCTACCTGTTGATCTCCCCTAATCTCATTATTTACCCAATTTATTCTTCTGTTGTCTATCCTTCCTCAAATGTAATTGAGTCCTCCTTTGATGAGGTTCTCAATGCTATTTTTCCTATCAATGAAATAAACAAAGATTTTGAGTATCTTGTTGTGCCTTACATTTACTGTTGGGATTCTAATCAAACTTTTAATGATGATGATTTTACAAATAAATAATTCTTAACGGATCTAAATAAAGTTAATAATAAACAACATAACCTCGTTTAAGTTAATGAATAAGAGACTGTTGTTATTAACCTCGGTTCTAGTAGCCAACAGCGCGAGATTAGGATAGGGGCTACCCTTGACGAGCATGAGCGTGCACAACTCAAAGATTGCTAAAGGAATTTGTGGATGTCTTCGTATGGTCCTATGACGATATGCCCGGCATTGATCCTGAAATAGCTCAACATGATATCCCACTCTTCCAGATTACAAGAAGATCAAACAAAAGTTGAGAAAGCTCTGCACCTAATGGTCGCTCAAGGTCAAAGAAGAGGTGGTCAAACAGTTGAACGTAGGCTTCATTCATGTGATCGAATATCCCACATGGCTAGCCAATATAGTGCTTGTACCAAAATCAGTAGGGAAGGTTCGGATGTGTGTAGACTATTGGGACTTGAACAAAGCCTCTTCAAAGGATCATTATTCGTTACCCAATATCGACATGATCGTGGACAACACAGCCAGTCATGCTCTCAAGTAATTCATCGACGGGTTTGCCGGATACAATCAAATCAAAATGCACCTAGACCACCAAGAAAAGACAACGTTCATCACCCCATGGGGAACCTTTTGCTACACTGTCATGCCATTTGGTCTCAAGAATGCTGGGGCTACCTGCCAGAGGGCCGCTACAACCATCCAGCATGATCTGATTCATAAAGAAGTTGACGTCTATGTGGATGATATGATTATCAAATCCAAGACTAGAGAAGGTTATGTTCCCGCTCTCCGAAAGTTCTTCGAAAGACTGCGACAGTATCAGATGAGACTCAATTCGTAGAAATGCATCTTCGGCATTACAAAGGGAAAACTCTTGGGGCTCATGGTCAGTGAAAAGGGGATAAAAGCAGATCTTGCTAAGATGAAAGCCATACTTGAGATGCCACCTCCCCGAACAGAGGAAGAAGTCTGAGGCTTCCTTGAGAAATTACAATACATCAGTTGGTTCATCAGCCGGTTAACCTCCATCTACGAACCTATCTTCAAACTCCTCTGAAAGGATTCAACCAAGGTTTGGAACGAGGCCTGCCAAGAAGCTTTTGACCGAATCAAACAATATCTAACCCAACCCCCGGTACTCATGCCACCACAGCCTGGTCTCCCCTAGCTCATATACCTAACCATAACCGACACTGTAGTTGGGGCTTTGCTAGACCAATACCTTGAAGATTCCCATAAATAAAAATCCATATATTATGCCAATCGCAAATTGGTCGAATACGAGGTCAGCTACACTGCTTTAGAAAAGGCGTGTGTCTCACTTGTCTGGCTCGCCCAAAAGTTACGACACTACATGCTTGCCTTCCCGATCAAACTTGTATCCCGAATGGACCCCATCAAATACCTGCTTGAGAAACCCGCCTTGTCCATCCGGATGGCCCGATGGTTGATGCTCCTAGTCGAGTTTGATATCGTGTACGTCACACAGAAAGCCATGAAAGGAAGAGCCATCTCTGACTACCTCGTTGATTACCCCATAGATGAAGCCGATGTCTGGATCTCCGGATTGCCAGATGAAAATGTCCTCTGCACTGCCCAGGATAGTCTCTGATGGCAAATGTTCTTTGACGACGCTGCCAATAAAAAAGGGATATGGCATTGGGATACTTCTGATCGCCCTAGACGACTCCCACACTCCCATCGCCATCAAGCGGGATTCCCCTTGTACTAACAACATGACTAAATATGAAGCATGCACGGTAGGCCTAAAGGTTTCTCTCAAGAAAGGTATTCAATGCCTAGACGTTTATGGGGATTTCTCCCTCATTATAGGTCAAGTGCTCAAAAAATGGAGAGTTGAGGACAATAATCTCCAACCCTTCCATGATTGCTTAGAAGAACTAGCCTCCCAATTCTAAGAAATCACCTTCCATTACCTACCTCGAGCAAAGAATAACCTAGCCTACGCCCTTGCTACCTTGGCCTCCATGGTCGATATGCCCGAAGAAATAACAATGACCCCCTTCCTTATTCAAAAGCAAGATAAACCGACCCACTACTACCATATTAAGCTTATCTCCACAGAAGATCCCGAGATAGCCAATTACTGGTACTATGATATTTGGCACCTCCTCAAGCATGGTAGGTATCCCGAAGGTTCCAACAAGAAAGATCGAGCAACCCTTTGAAGACTGGTAGCCCAGTACATCATCTGTTACCAAGTACTTATCAAAAGGAACTTCGATGGAACTCATCTGTCGCAGGGTTTAACATTGAAAAGATAATGTAAAAGATCCATAGCGGGGAATGCGAACCCCACATGAACGATCACATGCTTACCAAAAAGATCATTCGACAAGGCTACTACTGGACGACCATGACCCAGGATTGCACCGCCTATATCCAGAGATGCCTCAACTGCCAACAATTCTCCAACCTTTAGCATCTGCCTCCCCGTGAATTATACAACATGACTTCTCCCTGCCTATTCTCCGCCTGGTGTATCAAAATTATAGGGAAGGTTACACCAAAGGTTTCCAACGGGCATGAGTTCATCCTAGTTTCCATTAATTACTTCACCAAAAGGGTCGAAGTGGAGTCATACGTAATGATAAATGCAAAGAAAGTGGCCAAATTCATCAAGAAAAACATAATCTACCAGTATGGGGTCCCGCACGAGCTAATATCAGATAACGACTTGCATTTCGAGGTAGAAGTTACAGAAGTGGTCAACGAGTATGGGATTCAGAGACACAAATCTTCTCCCTACCGACCTCAAACCAACGGTGTAGTTGAAGCCGCCAATAAGAACCTCAAAGCCATCATCAGCAAGATGATCGAAAGCTATCAATATTGGGCCGACCGGATCTCGTATGGCCTCTGGAGCTACCAAACCTTAATCCGACCCTCTACTGGGGCTACCCCTTACTCTCTAGTTTACGGCATGGAAGTAGTCCTACCCGTGGAGCTATAAATACCCTCATTGCGCGTCATGCTTGAAAGAAAGGTCATTGAAGAAGACTGGTGCCAAAGTCGTCTTGACGAGCTGACCCTCCTAGACGAAAGGAGATTAAAAACGATGTAAATTTAAGCCCAATTGGAGTGGCCCATACATTGTAAAAAAGATCTTGCCCGGTAGTGCTGCCATGCTCACTGACTTAGATGGAGAAGAGATGGCTCGTCCAATTAACCTGGACCGTCTCAAGAAGTTCTACCCCTAGTCCAAAATATCGACGCGCTACGACTCTTTTCATCTCCATTCTATTCTAAAGAAATAAAAAAATCTCTTCATTTTCTTCTACCCAGAACTACGTGGGCCTGATCCTCTGCAAAACCATTTTCAAACAATTTAAAAATCTTCAAAACCCCAGAGGTACGTAGGAAGATCATTCACCTTACATGAGCATGGACCTTTATTTTTCACATAATACTATTCTTTTCTTATCTCGGAGAACAACAGTCCATTCTAACATATACTTGAATAAAAGGATTATGTATGCCTTAGCGATCGGTATAGATAATTCAAAATATAAAACTCATCAAAAAGGCACAGCTAGATGACCAAAAACTTATTTATTTCATTAATAAGAAATTTCGGTACAGATTGCATGAGAAAAAGGGAATAGATAACTCCCTCCCCCCTCCAATTTCCTAAAAAGCCAAATAAAATCCCCACATTTATTCCCCATTATAAACTCTCCAAGAGTCCTATCCGCAGCTACCAGAGGAGACCGCTCCATCATCATCACCTACATCATGGGGTCTCCAAGCTTCCCATACCTGAACAAAGTGTTGCAGATGCTCCATGGACCGATAAGCCCGAACCAGATTCGAAAAAACCACAAGACCTCCCTCCATGGTATTAAATAAGACAACCACCTTTGTCCAGTCTCCACAACCAACATCTTACTGACCACTCTCCTCCATAACCACTTCATATAATCCCCGGGGATATGACAAACTCTCTAATAGACTGAGAAGGAAGGGTCGACGGACGCTAATGAAATAGCATGAAAAGAAGTTGGGTACAACTAACAAAGGGTATTCCGGAAGAGTCACCAGGCGGAGTCTCTCAGACAACCACATGAACAGCATCACGGGGCTACCCCTCAAGAAGTCAAAACGACCTTCTCGCCAGGCATCCAGGACATTCAAAGTCTCCGCCAGTATCACCGTCGCAGGATTGCGACGGTATAACATCTAGGATATAATAGCTACAAGTTGTGGGTCCACCAGCAGTTCCCCGGTCACCAACGACTATTTTGATACTAATCCCAGAATGACGGCTTTGGCATATCCAACATCGCCAGCCTCCTGCAAATGCAAGGACTGTAACACCGTCGAAAGGGAGATCATTCCCCCAACAACCAGTGGTCTAGATGCCAAAGACAAAATATGAAGAAGCCCTACCAACAAATCCCTGGGAAAATGGGAAAACTCAGGAAGGGCTGAAGCAACACTGGGATTTATACCCAGCATGGTAGAAAATTCCTCGTAGGTAGGACAAACTTCATCCAACCCAAAGCGGAATACATGGTCTTCGGGGTGCCAAAATTGTACCTCCGCCATCAACATGTTCCACTCAATGGGCTGGTTGAGCCACAAAGAAACTCAATGCACATTGAAAGCATCGTAGTCGACATTATAAGAACACATTTCTTCTAAGGCTTCGAGGTAGTTAGAAAACTCAATGCTACCAGGGAGAGCCATCTTGCAAGACTAAGATATAGTAGGCAAGTAAGTAAGAATGTGAAGGTGTGATGAAAACACTCCACCCTTACCCCTTTTTATACTTGAAAACCTTCACAAAAGACATGACCCCGGCAGAAATCGGAGGAAATCCTACCCCACAAAGCACAAGAGGCTGAAGAGGGCACTAATCAAAGCTTTGAATTGATGGGACTGGACTTGACTGTTGATAGTAAGGACAAGGGGCTTATCGATTGGCAAACCACTATTTTTGGAAATTCTCCTCTTTCCTCTTTTGTCAAAATTTGAAGCTCAATAAAAAATAAATTGATATTCTCAACAGAATTTCAAAAATCCTCTTCCACCCCTGTATAATTTCTCATTTTCAAAACTTTCCTTCAAAATACCAATTTTTTTCTTTTTACGGTCTCAGCGGCAAAGTAAAAAGCGCATCTGCATGCATTCATTCATCATTAATGAAAGATAATAAAAACTCCATTTGCATTGCATATATATATATTCTTCTGTGTTACATCAAATTTTATAGGAAATAAAGAAAAAAGAAAAAAATAACGGGACTCAACCCAAACCCACATTCTCTATCTCTTACCAACAGTTCACCCCCCTCTAAAAGCTTCCATTCCTGCGACGCGCTCTCTTTCCCCTACGACGAGACGACGCACCACCACTACCCGAGCCAGAGTCCTCCCTGGATGAAGCAGATGACACCAAGCAATAAGAAATCGGATCGCATCCCGAATATGGGCAGTCACAGAAGATATCCAGTCTCGGATGTCCCTCAGCCAAGTAGTCGACACCCAGACTTGTTGCAAGTAAAAGGCAAAATCAGTATCAAAGCAAAAAGGATCAAAATAGAAAAGAAAGACAGAGAAGAACAGGAAAAGATATACCTTAGGTCGAAGAACCTCTTCTGTCAAACCCAGCTCCTCCGGATCCACCGCATGAGGACGGTGTAGCATAGGCACCATCCCCCCATCAGCCCGCCGGATGTTGTGTGAAGGGGTATGCAATCGAATAAAAGGAACCTCCGAAGTCGCCGCCGCCATAGACGCCGACGGACCACCATCGTTGTGGGAAAATCCCACCGCCCGACTCGAACCCGTAGGATCAAAAGGAAAGTCATCATATATGTTGGATGCCATCAACCAGCTTGTCATAAAGTCCATATAGTCATACGGCGCAGCCGTATCAATGTATAATAGGTAGGACTTGTCGATCATCGCCGCGATCCTCGCATCCTCCAACAGTAATCGCTCCTGCCTCATAAACATAGAAGGCCGCACAGGTGGCACCACCACTTCCCTAGAAATCTGTCGAACCACCCTCTCCCCGAGATACCAAGAGTGTCCAAACTCATGCGCCAACAAATGCCTCATCTGTGCGTTCACCCCAGTCGCCTCTATATCCTGAATGGCTATCCCCCAAGGGTAAAAAGTCTCCTGAAAATCCCCAGCAGGCATAAGTCAATACAGAATCAGAACATGCAAAAACCATAACTGATGAGGAAAGAGTCCTACCCTACCACTGCTCAGGCTATTCACGACCTGACGCGCTGCCTCCAGAGAAAGAGATCCCTTCGACAGTCGATTGGCCTTCCTTCATCGATACAATCGATAGAAGTTCCCAACAGTCTCGTCCTTCAGGGAAATTAGTTGGGTATTGCACCCAATCACCTCATAGAACTACGTCTGCCAAAGATAAGAATTCACAATAAAAAAGTGACGCATAAGGAAAATGTGAATGCATGAAAGGAGAATGCGCAAACTGAAGAATACCTCAAGAAGATACGTAGCTCCAGTAAAAGTTTGTCGGCAGAACTAGCTAAATGCATCCAAAGAAAAGTATAGGGTCACCAAATTCAGTCTCCCCCAATCATAGAGAGGGATGTTTAAAAACATTCGCAAGTACGGAAAGAACCATAAATGGATGACGTCGTCGCTCGACGCCACCATAAAACCTCCCAGCACTAACAATATGAACAACCGGGCCATCTATCTCACCTGCAACTCATCCTTGACATCAACCACCCTACTCAATAAAACATCCTTCAGCAGCGACAACCGAATGGAATCCCCAGAAACTATTTTCCCTACGTCCTCGAGCGCCGCATGCACCACCTTCGGCCTGACCCACAGGGAGCGATCCACCTCTATCTTCTATTCGTCATAATCTAGCCCCAGCAGCTACTGCACGTCTATGGGAGTCATGGTCATCTCCCCAAAGACAAAATGGAAAGTATGGGTAGTATCCCACCATCTCTCCCCTAGAGCGCATAAGACCGCTGTCGAACGAGGCGTCTCATCCAGCGCAGACGCTAACCTCCCAAAACTCGTTGATGATACCACCCAACGTACCACAAGTGGAAGATGCTCCTAGACATCCTTAAGCCCCGTCGTCCCATGAGCACACATGTTCTTCAAAGAGATATCAGACTGTCAAAAGAAAAAAAAAACTTGTCAAAAATTCCAGAAGGAAGAAAAAATCACCAAGAAAAGAGAAGAATGCCAAAAGTCATGTTACTTACATAACCACCGGGGCTCACCACCCTCGAAGAGTGATGACGCGATGGATATCGTAGTATGTTCCACTCATCCGCAACCGGCTCGAATAAGTCAAAGGAGTTCTCGCTCCCCAAAGCAAGAGGCGCCCTGGCCATCCACTCCGCGTTCGCCCAGTCATCAATAGCCAACCATTCCCTATGCGCTGCATTGCTCACAAAGGCAACTATTTCTTAGAGATCGGGATGCTAGAACAATTTGTAGAGGAAAATCGCAGAAAGAGAGAAAGCAAGAAATTGTGAAAAATGAAGGAAATTCATCCCCTTAATATAGGATGCCAAGGGTCATGTTGATCGGCATTGACCCCCATACCACCGATTGGAACTGCCTCTTTACCTTCCAGAGGCAGTCCAAAAGTCCATGCCACTATTTCATGGCACCCCTCGCACCATGCCGACTAGCACCCTCTTAAAATTTCGTATAAAAATTCCCATAAAATCTTGAAAAATCCTCAAAAAATTCTTAAAAATCCGCGGAAAGATTTAGAACATTTTCGCCAAGAAAATTTTGCATTCCCTCAAGCGGAATCCCTATTTCCCCAGCGGAGATCTAAAAAGCCAAGTGAATATTCCCTTCAAGAAACGTCCCCGAAAAATCTATAAGGATCGCCTCCTATACCCCAAAGGTCTCAAACCTTCCTGAGCAATACGTCCAATACCTGGACCACCTAATCACTTCCCCAGTGGAGTTTACAGCATCAAATTGACCTTTCCTTCGCAAAGTCTCCAAAAGACAAGGATTTCCCCAGCCATCGGCTCCCCAGCTCAAAATAATATCGCAAGGTAATTTTCCCCAGCGGAATTCTAAAGAATCATTCTCCCCAGGCAATGTCTCCAAAGGACAATCTAATTTTTTCTCAGCTCATTCACTATTCCCCAACGGAACCCAAAATCCGATCCTTATCCCCAGTAGAATCCCTGATTTTCCCGAAGGAAATGTACACCTCTCTTAGGTCCGAATTGACCTCGATCTTGGATCGTCACCTTAGTTAGGTCAGAATTGACCTCGGTCCTTGGTCGTCACCTCTCTTAAGTTAGAATTGACCTCGATCTTGGATCGTCACCTTAGTTAGGTCATAATTGACCTCTATCCTCAGTCGTCACCTCTTTTAGGTCAGAATTGACCTCAGTCTTAGATCATCACCTTAATTAGGTCATAATTGACCTCGATCCTTGGTCATCACCTCTCTTCGGTCAGAATTGACATCGGCCTTCGATCGTCACCTTAGTTAGGTCATAATTGATCTCGGTCCTCAGTCGTCACCTCTTTTAGGCCAGAATTGACCTTAATCTTAGATCGTCACCTTAGTTAGGTCAGAATTGATCTCAGTCCTCGGTAGTCACCTCTTTTAGGTTAGAATTGACCTCGATCTTAGATCATCACCTTAGTTAGGTCAAAATTGACCTCAGTCCTCGATCGTCACCTCTCTTAGGTTGACCTCGGTCTTTGGTCGTCACCTCTCTTAGGTCAAAATTGACCTCGGTCTTGGATAGTCACCTTAGTTAGGTCAAATTTGACCTCGATCCTCGATTGTCACCTCTCTTAGGTCAGAATTGACCTCGATCTTGGATCATCACCTTAACTCGCAGAATTGGCTTTGACCCGCAGAATTGGTCACCTCATCTTTAAGCTCGCAGAATTAGCTTTGACCCGCAGAATTGGTCATCTCTACTTAAGCTCGCAGAATTAGCTTTGACCCGCAAAATTGGTCACCTCATATTTAAGCCCGCAGAATTGGCTTTGACCCACAAAATTGGTCATCTCAACTTAAGCCCATAGAATTGGCTTTGACCCAAAAAATTAGTCATCTCAACTTAAGCCCACAGAATTAGCTTCGACCCGCAGAATTGGTCTTCTCAACTCAAGCTCGCAGAATTGGCTTTGACCCGCATAATTAGCTTTGACCCGCATAATTGGTCACCTCATCTTTAAGACCGTAGAATTGGTCATCTCTACTTAAGCCCGCAGAATTGGCTTTGACCCGCAGAATTAGTCATCTATACTTAAGCCTGCATAATTGGCTTTGACCCACAAAATTGGTCATCCTTGTTCCTTAGATCCTCAGAATCAGCCTCAACCCGCATAATCGGTCACCCTCATCTTTAGGTCCTCAGAATCAGCCTTGACCCTCTAAATTGGCCATCCTCTTTCAAAAAGCATCATGCGGGGTCTATTCAACGGCTATCATTTGTTTCAAACTCACCCGTCGCGGGGTTCTACAGACACCACCCCATTTTATTACCCCCTAAACTCTACTTAGGTCCTTAGCACCTCCCTTCATCATTCTAAACCCAGGTCATAGCCCGAGTACCGACCTAGAAGCCATTGCGCTCTCCCAGGCTCCGTTTGACTAAAAAGTCAAACTCTTTAGCTCGACCAAGACTGAATGAATCTTCAAAGGGCACTGAATCCCCTTTCCAACAGTTCATCTCGTGAGCGATTCCGACTTACCATGCGGATGAATGACCTATTTTCCCTGAAACTCGATCAAGAGGCCACCAGAAGCTCCTAGTCTCCGTTTGACCTAAGTTAACTCTTCAACTCGACCGAGACTGAATGAATCTTCAAAGGGCATTAAAACCCCTTTCAAACGGTCCACCCCATGCGCGATTCTGACTTATGGTACGGATGAACGATCCATTTTACTCTGAGAGGTCACCAAATGCTTCCAGGGCCCGATTGACCAAAGTTAACTCCTTGAGCCGGATCAAACCCTTTGGAATGTCGAAGTATATCTCTTAAACTTTCCAATGGTCTTTCCCGTGCATGATTCAAACTTACCATGCGGATGAACGATCCATTTGCGTCCGATGATTCCCCCTCCAAAGGATCAATAAACACTTTCGAGCCACATTTGATCCAAAGTCAACTCCCAAACCCAGGAGCAGTCCAAAGGAACTTCGAAGTCTCTGAATTACCTTTCCAACGATCCACCCCAAGTGCAATTCAATCAACGATTTGCACTCTGTGGCCGATTTTCCGAAAAGGCCAGAAAGACAATGCCAAACGGCAGGTCCCAGACCCTGCCTATCGGCAGTGTGCCTAAACACACTTGTCGATTTGTAGGACCAGGGCTATGTCGATCGGAAATGCCCTAGGCCTATAAAAAGGAGGGCTTGTCCTCATTTTCAGGGGGAGCCCAGATCTGAAACATATCACTCTCGAAAAATCAAGAAAACCCCTCTCGAAGGCAATGTGATTTCCACCTCCAAATCCCTTTCTAACCTTCACTTTTCATCATCCTTTCCATCAAAATTGGTGAATTTACTACCCATCATCATCATCCAAGTGCAAGGGATGCTCCCCAACATTCAAGATCTTCATAAAGGTCCAATTTTCTCAATTCTCTCCTTAAATTCGCATAAATTCGCATTAACTTGTTTTATTATCTAGTGATTTTATTCTCTCATCTCATATCTCCTAATATACTTTTTACTTGGTATTATTGCACATCTCTTATTTTCATACAAATAAAAACCCAAAAAAAATAAGAAAAGAGGGTTTGCTCATAAATTCCAAATGGGCATTCTCACACTTTTCTTACACTTTTCTCACAACTAAAACACTTTTTACCCACACACAAATAGGAGAATCCCCCGATTGGATTTATGGGATAAACCCCACCCCTCATTTTACATATGAACTATGTGGACTTTGATGCATCTATAGGCTACGTAAGCGTCTCGAGGTAAAACCTGAGACTTGAGTCCTATTTTTTACTCTTTTTTCCATTTTCTATTTTCTCTAAATTAAATTCTCATAAATTACATATATATATATATATATATATATTTGATCTTAGCGGCATATTATTCCACATATGTTATCATTCCATTATAACGATCAACGCAAGGATAATCGCGTAAATCCTATTTTCTAATATCATTTCTATGAACCTTCCTACGAATGATTCGCTTTTTCTCTCCCATGATACAAGCCGAGGATTCCTATCTCCACATATCCCCGATCCTCACATGCACACATATCACGGGGAAAATAAAGGAAAATAGCAAAAACCCATGAGAGACCGTAAGGGCGGAATGGGTGCCTAACACCTTCCCATTTCGTAACTTAGCCTCCGGACCCTTTTCGAATCATTTTGGTTTCGTATGCATCAGTATGTCTTTGGATGTTGTCCTTCGGGATGCCTCCCTTTCTTTTGTCTGTTTTGAGTAAAATAGACTGGAAACTCCATCTCTCTACATTTTTCACCTCGTCAATGACGCCGGCCGAAGCACTCCCGAGAGGGATGCGCGGGACCTAGGATCCTCACGCTACCCGCCCGTCGTGAGGATCGGGGATGGCCACAACTGGCCTTAACAATAAAGGCACAGATCCTAAGTACTTATTAAGTTATAGGAAGGCTACCTCACACTCATCATTCCATTCAAATGACTTTCTGATCACCTTAAAGAATGGAAGACATCTATCACTCTCTTAAAACAAAACGATTCAGAACTACTACTCGTCCTGTCAACCTTTGGATCTCATTTTTCTCTTGGGAAACTTCATATTAATCAATGTTTGGATCTTGTATAACTTAGCCTCTATGCCCCTCTAGTTAACTATATTTCCCAGGAACTTCTATTCCTTGACTCCAAAAACACATCTCGTCAGGTTCAACTTCATTTGGTACTTTTTATGTCGGTCAAAAGTTCACCCAAAGTCACTGATTAGGCATAAATTCTTCATATTTATCCCCTTAATTTCGATATTTTTATGATCCCGTGCGGTGTAAATAGATTGGATTTGTCTCATATTTATGATACTAACCCTTTTTGGCAAGTATTTCGTATTTTGTGTATCTCTTATGTGTTTTACAGGTTTTTCATGCAAGAAAGATGGAAAAGAGAACTCAAAATAGTGAAAGAAACCAAGAATCGGGGAGTTGAGGGGCATTTTCGTAATTTTTTAGCCTTAGTCCGGAGGTGGGGCCAACTGGAAAGTTGAAGAGCTTTCAATTACAAGAACACTGGAAAAAACGGCACCTCAATCCGAGTTACGGTGAAGAAGTTATGCCCATTTGAAGTTGAGAAGAAATCCAAGAAAAAAGCTGTCAGACCCGAACCGAACCGAAGCTGAGAAAAAAGAACCAGTCTGCCCATTTGTCACGCACTAGATCCGTTACGAAATTAGCCACGCTCCAGATCCGTTACAAAATTAGTCACGCTTTCTAAGTGTGACAAATTGGCAGATACGGGATTTTTATTTTGTGCTTATCTTTTAGCCAAAAGAGTTTTATGTTTTGGGGACTCTTCTAAACGACCCTTAGCCTATATATTTAGTCATTACGACTCTTTTTATTAAGATTTCATTGATGTAAAAGCTCCATGACAAGTAGGAACATCTAGGAAAAGAATTTACATACTTTGCACCATTAATTCAAGAGCTTTTCGAGTTTTTCTTCAATCTTTGATTTCTTCTTGCATGTTCTTGTTCTTCAGTCGTGGTAATTTTTATTTCCTGCACTTTTATTATTATTTACCATGTTAGGCTAGGTTTTTAAAGGTTGGGATACATGAACCCAACCTGATGTGTTAATTGCATGTGTATAATATTAGTCCTCTGAATTTAATGATTGATTATGTCCGTATTGCGTAGTTACACAACAATTGTAGATCTTTATATCTCGTTTGCCTCTGGGTACTCGTGATGATTTAGAGTGCAATTCGAGTGCTACTACCGCGATACTGATTTACTCATCCTCAGATTAAGTATGGCGCGGGCTTGAACCTCGTATACGTAATGCTTGGGAGTACTAAATTTCGGGTCAAATTAATCAGTTAAATTTACGATTAGTTTTATACCATCAATACTCTAGGGTTGGGGGATTGTGTCTCTACCTTAATTTTTCCAATTAGTTTTAGTTAACTTCTTAATTTTTCCCTTTTTCCTTTCTCACTCAATCATTATCTTTTACACTTTATTTTTTGAAGTAATAAATCAATTAAAATCTATCAAACATTCCCTGTGGATTCGATACCCAGACTCGCCACTATACTCCGCAAGAGTGTAGTTAAAGTTTAGGTTTTTTTGTATTGTGGTTGGAAGCCGACAACAACGACTAGCGTATTTACACGAACGCTCGGTTTCCGACTCGATCAGTCACTAATGTAATCGACATCTTTCTTTCTCTTGGTAAACATATCATCAATGTAGACTTCCATAGTTTTATCGATCTGCCCTTTCAAAAATTTGTTCACTAGCCTTTGATATATTGCTCCATCATTTTTTAGTTCAAAAGGCATAACGTTATAGCAGTATGTACCTCGACTAGTGATAAATAAGGTTTTCTACCTGTATTGTGGATTAATCTTTATTTGGTTGTAACCTAAGTATGCATCCATAAAACAGAGGAGCTCGTGCCCGGTAGTTTCATCAACTAATTAATCAATCATGGGCAGAGAATAATGGTCTTTGGGTCAACCTCTATTAATGTTGGAGCGGCTGCCCCAAGTTCTGTTGATTATGCATATAAATCGAACAATAAAAAATTTCACACACGTAAAAACTTACAAGGAAAAATTAGGGTTTACATTCGAGATCTCTCTCGTTTGATCTAGTATCAGCACCAACTATATGTGATGATGATTGATTTAGAACACGTTCTCGATGAACCTCATGATCTTCTATCGTATTCCTGATATGAACAGTCATGAGTATAGTGTGGGATCTTTCTTCATGACCACCTTATCTTCTCACTTTTTCTCTCTACTACCTCTCTTTCTCACAATCCTAACTAGGGTTTTTGAGTCTCAAGAGTGATGGTTAGCTTGAGGAAAAATGAGCCTTAGGTTAGGTGCATATATATAGTCTATGGTAGGGACCCTAAGGAGAGATAAGGATGTGTCTCCAAATGGGCCTGAGAAAACCTAATCTAACTCAAATTATAATCCCAGCCCATTAATTATAATTAATACCGCTACATAATTATAATTATAACTCCAATTCTTGACTCAAAATTATATTTCGAACTCCTTATTATTAATTACTTAATTCTCCCCGCATTAAGGTTACAAATACTCGATAATAAAATAAATTAATAATAATTTATATGATTAACTTCTTTAAGTCCTTCAACAGCCTATCTTAACTTATTTGTAGTGTTGGATTAACAAAATCCACCTGCAGGATTTAACACATACAAAACTTATAACCATTTCAAGGGAGTATCACCAATCTCTATACCGAGGAATGGATTTTGTCCATAAAAGACTTTCACCATACATTAATCACCATTACCCAATCTATCAAGATTATTGATCCAATAATGAATCTCACCCGATAGGTCAATGACGCGACTAAGAATGTTTCTCAGAAGTGCGTACTCTCTAGGCTCAAGTGCAAGCCTATCGCGTTAGTAATAAACCCAGTAAGTCGGGATCGTATCCACAAGAAAATAGGACAATGGAATTATAACGACGTTGGACAGATGGATGAATCCTAACTCTGACTTTAAGGAAAAAAGAAAAGATGATTGTTTTGGGAATTGGATATAACTAAATGCAATTTTGAAATTATTAACTAATGAACGAATAAATGAATGGCATGCAATTACTCTAAATTACCTAAATTACTGATGATGAATGAACTAAAACTGTAAACTATATGATGAGGAAAACAGGACGGGAATACAATCCCCCAACCCTAGTGTATTGATGATATAAAACTAATCATAAATTTAAATGATTAATTAGACCCAGAATTTATTCTCCCACGCATTACGTATATGAGGTTCAATCCCGCATCATACTTAATCTAAGGACGAGTAAATCAGTATTTCAATAGTTACACTCGAATTATATTCTAAAGCATCCCGATTACCCGGAAGGAAACGAGATCTAAAGATCTACAACTGACGTGTTTCTATGCGATACGGTCATAATCAACCCATTAAATTTAGAGGATTAATTTTATACACATACAACTACCACATCAGGTTGGGTTCATGCATCCTGACCTTGAAAAGTCTAGCCTACCATGATGAAAGAATGAAAACGATTTTGGAATTGCAGGAAGTCATGATTAAACTAAGGAAAATTTGTATAATGATGTAAACGAGAAATTAAACAGAAGAAATTACTCACTAATCTTACTAGAGCACTCAAAGCATTAACTACAATTACTCGTAATCACTGAAATTTGAACAATCTTCAATCTTGGAATTACAATAATAAAGTATCTCCAAACTAGGTTTTTTCTGAAAAGAATGGAAAATTAGCTAAATTCTCCGTACTAAGAATGATAATAAAACGGGTTTTTATACCCTACAAAACTTCAGGATTTTTAGTTGCACTAGGACTCTCCATTAGAGAAGGATAACAAAATAAAAACTCGACAGTCGGACCGGTCTGGTCCTCCTGCGGATCGGTCTGCCTGGAATCCGGATCGGTTCTTTTTATTCTTGGGCGGATCGATTCGTGGTGGATCGGTTATTTTAATTTCTTCCAGCTTCGGTTTGTCTTCAGTCCGGGGTTCTCTGGAAATTGGCAATGCGGACCGGTCCGGGCTTCCTTTAACTTTTTTCCTTCAGACTTTGACTGCTCATAACTTTCACACCAGGACTCCGATTGAGGTACCGTTTCTTCCTATGTTCTCATGAACTTGATATATTCAACTTCTCTTTAGGTGCCTCATCCAAATTTCGGGTAGAAATTACACTTTTACCCTTTTGACATTCCTTCTCTTCTTTCTCGATTCTTCTGGTTTCTTTCTTTAATTGACATCAAATACCTGTAAAATCAATACAAAATACCAGAAACTTGGTGTACTCATTAGGATTAGTCAGTAGCAAGATTCTGAGATAAAGTCAAATCGATTACGTTGTTCGAGGTGCTAAAAGTAACTAAATTAAAGGGATAAATTGGGGAAAATTTATGCCTAATTAAACCCCCCTAACTTAGAACTTTGAGCGTCCCGAGCAATGTAAAAGAATCATAGCAAGGCTCAACTCTTGAAAATCATTTTATTGGGATAAAATACCTTTTTCGCGGGCAAGCAATTGCATTTAGCGTATGCAACAAGCCTTTAAACCCCTAGGTTACCCTAATAGGACGAGTTGTGTCTCGTGAGGTTTTGCAGTGAATATACCCACAAAATTCGACTCAAAGAAAAATCAAAATACCTAAAAATTGTATAAATCAAACTTTCCCAGAAAATAGTCATCAACAAGTCATGCTCAATAGTCTCAAAACATAGTGCGTGTGTGCGAAGCCGAAAATTTAGTCTCGAATTTCCACCGATTGATCATTAGGTTACTTACCCAAAAATTCGTTTTGATTTCAAATTCTCATGGGATACTCTCACAAACGAATCTCTCGGTTTATGGCTATTCTCTCGGTATGCGTGATATAAAGAGTAAATATAATGGACGCAAAGTCATGCATACAAGTATAAAGATGGAAATTTTATAGTGATAGGATCTCATCAACGGATTACGGTTTTGAAAACGGGAACATTGCCTCTTATTCACGCATTATCTCTCTTATTATCTTTTGGTGTCTTATCTCTCCACGCGATAATCAATTTCACAATTTGGACTCGGTTAGGACTTTTTTTCGGGTTTTAAGGTATCTTGGGTAAAATAAAAATGGTAGTGAAGGTTGGAATTGGAAAAGTTATGTATGCTGTCCATTTGTGCTTTTTTCGGGCTATTGCTCATTTTTTTTTTCTTTTTCTCTATTTTTTTTGTTTCTCACTTCTTTTCTTTTCTTGCTATTTTTGTTGAGAATATCTATTTTTTTCTTGCCCCTTTTTATGCACTTTTCGGACTTTATTGAATATTCTATTTTCGTAATTCCGGGATACTTGGGTTTTTCGGGTTGTCAAACGAAAGGATAAATTTTATTCGACTCAATTGGGTTATCAAAGGTATAATTTTTCACATCTTTTTATGGCTAATATTTTTGGGTGACAAATGAGGGCCTACTTCATTGTCTAAAATACTAATTGCATTACCATATGCGTCTCGAGATTAATTTAATTTAGAGATTTGTAGCGCGCTTTGTACGGCAATATCACACACATTTATCAAAACCGATCAAAATGAAAGGATTGAGATCCTCGATGACTTTTTAGACGCTGAAAAGAACTTTGAGTTAACAATTAACTCAGATTGATTTATAATTTTCACAAAGATGAAAGGCTCGAATCTCACCGGGTTTGTTAATCTCCACACTTATTCGTTAAGTCGTCAATTTTCGCACAATTTCCATCTTTGGTCAATTTCGGCTTTCTATATGCTGAATTTTACAACTTGAGACTTTACACCGACTTTTAATGATATTTTTATAAAATTTGAATTCCAATTTTTATTTATTTTGAACAAAAATATTTTTGGGCTTTTCAAAATTTTATGATTTTTTTGAGATTTTTCGGCATTTTTGAAAATTTGTAAAGTTTTAGAAATACACACTTGTGACCCTCACCCCCCCCCCCCCCCCACCACCACCACCACCACTTAGACTTTTGCATTGTCCTCAAGCAAAAAAGACTAAAATCTAAACAAGGCAAAATAATAAGTGCGATAAATAAAACAAACAAATGGAGAAAATGCAGATTTTTATAAAACAGAATTGTGGTACAAAAACAGCAAAGAGCATACAGCATGTGGACAAGGGAAACAACTAAAAAATGTCACAAACAACCAAGGCTTCATTGGGGAGGTGGGTGGGAGGAGCTGGGCGCATCGGGGCCATAGGGGTCATAGAAGTAGGATAGCAATGGCTCATTGGGATCCCCTTGGCGTCGGTACAAATCTTCCTGGAAATGAAACATCATGCTGGTATCGCGACAGTAGTCGGTCAAAAAGCTGTTGAATCTCATCTCAAGGGCTGACATACGGTTGGTGAGGTCGCTACCCGCCCATTCAAAATCAGGGTCGTCTTCCTCGTCGGTTGATTTTTCATCCGCTCCTACGTCACCCATCTCTACATCAGCACCTACTTCCTCTTCTTCGTCCTCACTCGAGGCAGCATCATCCTCGTCATCACTTCCCCACCTCTCCCGGAAGATGGCTAGATGTTTGGCACTCCGCGTGCGGGTTCCCTGTCCAAAAGGATCTGGGAGGTGAGTACGATCAAGCGGTGCCTCAATGCCAGCATCCTTGAGGATGAAGGTGATCAAACGGGCATATGGAAGTGGTGATGCACCTTTCTCATCAGAGGCGGCGATAATAATGTCGGCGTAAAGCGTGTGGGTCAAGTTAATGGAAGTGTTGGGATCAAAGAGGTGGTAAGTCAATGTGTCCTGACGGGAACGCATCCCTGAATCGTTGGACGTTTGCAAAATATTTGCACACACAATTTGGAATGTGAGGCGCGCTTTCTCATTAAGACGTCCAACAGCAACAGTTTTCCCAGTCCATGCAACATCAGGGGCAATGCGCCCCATAATCAGTTCTTTGGCGACATGTGCGACATTCCTTGGGTAGGTGAAATCTTGAACATCGGGAACGTCATATTCGGCCAACTTGGCCGTGAGAAGGGCCAACAAAAAAGGATGACGGTGCCGTTAACATATGCTTGAGATTCGAATTGGACCGTCCGAATAAGGGAGACATAGAAAGATCGAACCTCGGCTGCCCAAACCGCTTCGTACGGTTGATTAAGGAATCGGCACCAACACCTAGGCATGAAGAGGGCGGTGACAGAATTGGGCAGCCCTTCCCATTGGACAGCGCATTCCATGTGGAGTTTGCGACCCAGACCGAAGAACCAATTGCACCACCACTCCTCTTGGCGGGAACGAAATTCACCATGGCCGGAGGGGAGGATGTCGGTGGAGTCGTATTTGACGGGGGTGGGGCATTGGTCCATGATAAGTAGGTTGCTTAAGGGTCTAGCGATGGAACTAAAGTCCTTAATGAACCTTCGATAAAATCTTGTGGGGGCCAAGAAGGAGCGCACGTCTTTGATCGGTTTTAGTGGGGGTAGATCGGCTATGACATCTATCTTAGCTCTATCAACTTCTATCACCTTGGATGAAACTATGTGGCCAAGAACTATTCCCTCGGTGACCATGAAGTGGCATTTCTCCCAATTCAGCACTAAGTTCTTTTCCACACACTGGGAAAGTACTTTTTTCAGTTTTTCAAGACAAAGGTCGAAAGAGGTGCCAAAAAGGCTGAAATCGTCCATGAACACTTCAAGTCCTCTCTCCACCATGTCACTAAATAGGCTCAACATTCACCTTTGAAAGGTCGCGGGTGCATTACACAAGCCAAATAGCATACGTTTGTGGGCAAACGTACCAAAAGGGCAAGTGAAGGTTGTTTTCTCCTGGTCAAGTACATCTACCTCAATTTGGTTATATCCAGAATAACCATCAAGGAAGCGATACTAAGGGTGGCCCACTACTCTCTCAAGCATCTGATCAATAAATGGCAAGGGGAAATGGTGTTTCCCAGTTCCCGCATTGAGTTTCCGGTAATCAATGCAAACGCGTCACCGGGTGGTGATACGTTGGGGAACTAGCTCTCCCTTAGCATTCTCAATCACTGTCATGCCCGACTTCTTCGGGACTATTTGAATAGGGCTCACCCACTTGCTATCCAAGATTAGGTAGATAATCCCGGCATCCAATAGCTTAATTATTTCGGTCCTCACCACTTCTTTAATATTAGGGTTTAGCCTTCTTTACATTTCTCTCAGGGGCTTGATATCCTCTTCAAGATAGATCTTGTGGGTGAAAATCAAAGGACTTATCCCTTTCAAATCAGCAATGCACCAACCAAAGGCACTTTGGTGCTTCCTCAGAATCTTTAGCAATTTACCCTCCTGCTCTTCATCTAGACTAGAGGAGACAACAATAGGAAATGTATCATCCTCTCCTAGGTATGCATATTTAATATGGGAGGGAAGTTTCGTCAATTTTAGGGTTGGAAATTTTTCATTGGAGGGAACCATGTGTGTATCCCTCGGTGGTAATTCCTCGAATCTAGAAACCCAACTTACATCTCTCACGTCCTCGTCCTACACTTTCTCATCAAATAACTCTCTCAACTCCTCAACCTCCCTCTTGAATGCGGTGTACGTCCCCTCACTCTCATGACTCGACACTAAATAGGACCCTAAGGCATCTACACAATAAGTTTCCTCAAAATAATCCTCTACGATGTCGTCTATTAGACTCATCGCATGAAGATCATGTTCTTCCCCCGTCTGTTGGGCAATATGGAAGATGTTAGTCTCTAAAGTCATGTTCCCAAAAGTGAGTTGCATTCGCCCATTTCGAGTATTGATGATTGCATTAGCCGTAACTAAGAACAGGCGCCCAAGAATGATGGGAACATGGTTGCTCGAGGTGAAGGAGGGACACATGTCCCAAATGAAAAAGTCTACTGGGAAGTATAAAGTGTCAACTTGGACGATCACGTCCTCAACTATGCCTCTTGGGATCTTCACGGTTAGATTCGCTAATTGGAGAGTGACCTTTGTGGGCTTGAGGTCTCCCAAATCAAGCTGCCTATAGATGGCGTAAGGGAGAATATTGACACTTGCTCCCAAATCAAGTAAGGCTTTCTCAATTTTATTTTCTCCAATGATGCAGGAAATGGTGGGTGCACCGGGATCTTTAAATTTGGGCGGGAGATCATTGAGTAGGATGGATCTCACGTTCTGTGCTAGGAAGACATTTTTCTTTACCTTTATCCTCCTCTTTACTGTCAACAAGTCTTTGATGACTTTTGCATAAGCTGGAATTTTCTTAATGGCATCGAGGAAAGGTAAATTCAGCTTTACTTGCTTTAGCACATCTAGCACTTCATCACGAGGGTTTCCTTTATGGGAAGGAATCAACCTTTGAGGAAACGGTGCCGCGGTGGGTGGTTTCACTACTACCTCGGGCTCACTAGTGTTTTCTTTTTCACTCTCATTCAAGGGGACATCTTCGGCCTCTTTCGTGCCGGGCGAAATCTCCTTATCTTTGGTTGCGTCATGTGGGGGAGGTGATAAATCAACGACTCTTCCACTACGAAGAGTGGTCACAGCTTGACCTTGCTCCTGATATTCTGTCGAGATGGAGCTAACACTAGTTTAACCTTGGAGCGGTCTTTGGCCCTGGGCAGGAAACTTGCCTTTCTCTTGGATACTCAACAATGATTGCAACTGTGAAATGTTCGCATTCATGTCATTTATCATGCGCTCATGCCTAGCATTAGTTGCAGTCTGGGTATTGATAAAGTGGTTGATCACATCCTCGATACTTCTCCGCGGTGGAGGAATGTATGCTCCTTGAGGTGGTGGTGCTTGCACATGTCCTTGCATGTGTGGAGCTTGTTGAAAGTGTGGTGGTGGAGGAGGGTAACATGTGAATTAGGATTCATCGCACCATGTTATTTCCCATAGCTAAAACCAGGGTGGTTTTTCCATGAAAGGTTGTAGGAATTCCCGTGTGGGGCACCGAAATTACCCTTAAAGCCTCCTATGCCACTGACTTTCTCTTGAAGCATAACTTTGTAGGCGGGTATAGTCGGGCATTCCTTAATTGAATGACCTGCCTCACAAATCGCACACACCTTATCGATGGGGTTTGGGATGGATCCAGTTGGTCCTCTTCCTAATACCTCACGTACGTCTCGCAGTCCTTTCTCAAGCATATCGAGTCAACTGTCCACTATAGAATTCTTTTCTACATGAAATAGGTCGGACGCCGATGGAGTGGTGGTCACTTGATGATTTCGATTTTGAGTATTAGGGTCCGATGTATCCCAGGATTGGTTAGTCTCGGCGACACAGCTCTGGTGAAGCTCAGCATCGTGGGCGTCTAAGTCGACAAACGGACCACTACCCATGGTCTCAACGAGTTTCTTGGAGTTAATGTTCAGCCCATTATGGATAAAGGAAATGATTTACGTTTTATCAAAACCATGATGGGGACACGAGGAAATTAACTCATTAAAATGCTCGTAGCATCGTTCGAATGACTCATTTTCTAATTGTCTGAATGTTTGAATTTGAGCCTTGATGGAACTTGTTCGATGTGGAGGAAAGCACTTCTTGAGAAATTTGGATTGTATCTCGTTCCATGATGAAATCGAGTTTGGAGGTAAAGACCATAGCCAGGTCTTAGCCTTATCCTTTAGCGAGAATGGGAAGAGTTTTAGGTGGAGCACATCTTTTGTGCAAGTTTGATCACTGAGCGTCTCGCACGCCTCCTCAAATTCTATAATGTGGGCTTATGGCTTTTCTGAATCCAGTCCATGGTAAGTGGGAAGTATTTGGATCATCCCATTTTTGAAGTGAAATTATCCCGCATTGTACGGGAGTAAAATGCATCCCGGAGTGACAGTGCGCTTGGGATATAAGACGTTTCTCAAAGGGCGATACGGGGCTTCTCCCTTGTAGCCAGCTGCACTACCGTGTTGTGACATGTATCTCTTTCTCAAAGATTCGGTATCCTCACTTGGTATACTTGGAGTGCACTCTTAAGTGTGTCCTAAGAAGGAAAGCGGCGTTTTATTTGAGATTGAGTGTGACGGTGTGGGAGGTGGAACCCAGAATTGTGGAGTGTTAGTTGTGTGAGGGCTATCAAGATCGTACTCAATAATCGGGTTTTCGTGAATGTGGGTTTGAGTATTATGGGGAGTTAGAGTGAGTTCAGAATTTTGCATTAACGGCTTATGAGAGATGATGATGAATCTTTTTGTGCTTTTTGAATTTTTTTATGTTTTTGGATTTTTGGAAATTTTTAGTCAAAGTTTTAAATTGACTCGATCTAATCCTAAGTCTACTTAAGTTTCCTAGCAACGGCGCCAAAAACTTGATGCGACTAAGAATGTGTCTCAGAAGTGCGTACTCTCTAGGCTCAAGTGCAAGCATGTCGCGTTAGTAATAAACCCGATAAGTCAGGATCGTATCCACAGGGAAATAGGACAATGGAATTGTAACGACATTGGACAGATGGATGAATCCTAACTCTGACTTTAAGGAAAAAAGAAAAGATGATTGTTTTGGGAATTGGCTACAACTAAATGCAATTTTGAAATTATTAACTAATGAACGAATGAATGAATGAATGAATGAATGAATGAATGAATGAATGAATGAATGAATGAATGAATGAATGAATGAATGAATGAATGAATGAATGAATGAATGAATGAATGAATGAATGAATGAATGAATGAATGAATGAATGGCATGCAATTACTCTAAATTACCTAAATTACTGATGATGATTGAACTAAAACTGTAAACTATATGATGAAGAAAACATGACGGGAATACAATCCCCCAACCCTAGTGTACTGATGATATAAAACTAATCATAAATTTAAATGATTAATTAGACCCAGAATTTATTACTCCCAAGCATTACGTATATGAGGTTCAATCCCGCATCATACTTAATCAGAGGACGAGTAAATCAGTATTTCAGTAGTTACACTCGAATTATATTCTAAAGCATCCCGGTTACCCGGAAGCAAACGAAATCTAAAGATTTACAATTTTCGTGTTTCTATGCGATACGATCATAATCAACTCATTAAATTTAGAGGATTAATTTTATATACATACAACTACCACATCAGGTTGGGTTCATGCATCCCGACCTTGAAAAGTCTAGCCTACCATGATGAAAGTAATGAAAACGATTTTGGAATTGCAGGAAGTCATGATTAAACTAAGAAAAATTTGTAGAATGATGTAAACGAGAAATTAAACAGAAGAAATTACTCACTAATCTTACTAGAGCACTCAAAGCATTAACTACAATTACTGGTAATCACTGAAATCTAAACAATCTTCAATCTTGAAATTACAATAATAAACTATCTCCAAACTAGGGTTTTTCTTAAAAGAATGGAAAATTAGATAAATTCTCCGTACTAAGAATGATAATAAAATAGTTTTTATACCCTACAAAACTTCAGGAATTTTAGCTGCACTGGGACTCTCCATTAGAGAAGGATAACAAAATAAAAACTCGACAGTCGGACCGGTCCGTTCCTCTTGCTGATCGATCTGCCTAGAATCCGGATCAGTTCTTTTAATTTCTTCCATCTTCGGTTTGTCTTCGGTCCGAGGTTCTCCCTAAATTGGCAATGCGGGATCGGTCTGGGCTTCCTTTGACTTTTTCCTTCAGATTTGACTGCTCATAACTTTCACACCAGGACTCCGATTGAGGTGCGATTTATTCTTATGCGCTCATGAACTTGATATCTTCAACTTTTCTTTAGTTGTCTCATCCGAATTCAGGGTAGAAATTACACTTTTGCCCTTTTGACCTTCTCTTTTTTCTCGATTCTTCCGGTTTCTTTCTTTAATTGACATCAAATACCTGTAAAATCAATATGAAGTACCAGAAACTCGGTGTACTCGTTAGGATTAGTTAGTAGCAAGATTATGAGATAAAATCAAATCGATTACGTTGTTCAAGGTGCTAAAAGTAACTAAATTAAAGGGATAAATTGGGAAGAATTTATGCCTAATCAGTCAAAGTAATAAATAGCCAGTGTATGTTTCCACCAATCGTATCTGGATTAAGAGCCTTAAGTAAATCTAGTAATCATGAGGTGTACATTATCTTATAAAATCAATATAAAGACAATGACCTCAAAGTGGTCCCATTCAATGCACACAAAGTGCACAGTAAGTTGAAACTATAATATTTTTTTCAATCAAGATAGGCTTACTAAAATATTGTGCTACATCCCAATTGATGGTGTGTCCAGTTCCATCTGAGACTATGAATGATAAAACTTATATTACACAAGAACTAGTGATCAGATCCTCTGTGCGTAAGTCGTACTCTACACATCAGAATACCTACTAAGCATAATAAAAGACACCACCAATATATAAAATAATGCAAAAATTATGTCCATGCATAATTCTCATTAAGGTAGGAAAAATTGATTTTATTTTAACAATAAATCCATAACTAAAGCTATTATATAAAACATGGTTTTAGTCTACTTCTTTAACAGTTAAGAGTAGTGAAGTCGATGTACATACACCAATTATCATTCTTATTCTTGACGATAACTACATTTGAAATCCACTCTAGATACTTGACGTCTTCAATGAAATATACCTTTTGTAATTTGTCAACCTCCTCCTGGAACTATGCACTTCTGTTTGACATGATTCGCATAATTCACTATACTGAGCTCATGGAAAAGGAATTCTGAATCAATCCCAGGCATATCTTTATGGCTCCATAAAACACATTCTTTTATAGCCTCAAATAATTACGCAGTTCTTTCTTAAAGGTAGGATCTAGTGATGAGCCAATTTAAGTCGTCCTCTTCGTATGCTCGTCGTACAGGATCACCAATTCAACCTACTCCACAATTTTTCTTGTGACCAACTTATATTCATCTCTAGGGTCTAAAGTCTCGATCTGATAATTAGTGGTTAGCTTCTTTTGTTATTCCTACTTTACAGAAGTGTAATATTATTATCACGCTTAAACTTGTTATCCTTGGCCACACCAACTCCATAATGTATAGGGAATTTCAGGTACTAATGGACAGTGGAGGGCATGACTTCAAATTTCTTCAAACCGACCTTTTTCGAAGATAATATTATATGTCGAGTTAACGTTCTCATCCATAATGAAAAAACGTATTGTCTTCGATCAGCAGGTTGGGCTTATGTCATTCATAACCTTAAGATCAACTATTCCTAAGAAGAACACCTTATCCCCCAAAAAACTAATAAGAAGCTTGTGATATGCCTCCAACTTTCTATATCTCAACCTTAACTTCTTGAAGCAACTCTAGAAATTAACATCAGCCGAACTACCATTGTCAACCACTGTCCTCGCTACTCGACTTTTGTGCACCATTATTGTTATAGCCTAAAATAATTAGACCTCATGGACCAATAAAAGAGTGACACATTTCATCATGTAAAGTAGACCATCAAACAGCACATGGATGTGGTCGATTCAATTATCTTATTGGTCGTCTATCTAGCCGACCACCCTCATGAATATGAATAGTCAGTAATATGAACACACACGCGTGGGATTCTCAACAGTCACCATGCACATGCATGTGAATAATATCCAGTTACTTATTATCATGTAAATATGTAAATACCTAATGTATAAAGGTATTCCGTCTCTTTAACTTCCAACTACTATAAATAGATCGGGGCCTTTCTCAGATAAAGGCAACTAAAAACACTTTCTCCAATCCCTAAAGAGATCTTGAGAGGATTATCCTAAATCCTAAAATATAGTGGCATTGTACTCGTGGAAGTAGGCACCATATTGGACTGAAGCATGAAAAACCTTTATGTCTCTTTCTAACTTTCATCCCTCTCTATCTTGATATTTTATCTGTGGTTATAATTGTTGGTTTAATTGAGCTAAGATTATTCCAAATCAGCAAACCAAATTCAAACACCAACAGATTGACGTCGCCTGTGGAAAATGATAAGTTAGTGTTATTTTCTACCTATTTTCTTTGAGTAACCATTTCTCAATCTTTCCACTGAAAATGACTGACATTTTAGAAGGTATCCACGCCACGTCATGAGTCCCTTTTCCCCTCCTGATGTGGGAGATTTTTAAGAAATCTTGATGAGTATAGTCGAGGGTCAAGAGGCTATGCAGTAGATAGTAAGGTGATTCGTATCGAATATTGTATATTTCCGCCCGTTGTCCTTATGCATTCTAGCACTTTTATGGTCCTAAATGCCTATAATTATGCTCATTAACCAGACAACCTTGGATTTGGATATATACATGCTCTGCAGGGGTTATTTGTGCTTTTGTAGGTATTGGAACGCTAAAAGTGAGGATCCGTTGCATTTAGGAGAAGTTTCGTCGCTGGACGCTACTTCAAGGTCATTTTAGTCAATTCACATTTCTTATTCGGCTCATGGAAATTCCATGGATGCGTAGTTCATTGAGTTAGCATCGTGTGGCCGCAAACGGTGCATCGCTTGGAGTTCGGACGAAGAAGCTAGGCTCGTTTCCGTAATGGACCTTTTCCCCCTCATCATGGACCAAATGCAGCCTGAAAACAGAGTACCGGTCGACCGCGTCCCTGGGACCGATCGACCACGATTTCAACTTATGTCATGGGAAGGAGACAGTATGCTTTGGCTTAAGGAGCCGGTCGACCGTGCCCCTGCGACCGGTCGACCGTAGTGCCAGATATTTTGGGCTCTTTCCTCTTTCTTTCCTTTTTCCCTTACTTTTTCCCACTTACTATATAAACCCATTTTTTGGTTTTAATTCAGATATACTTAGTTAGGATAGATTGTAGAGAGTGGTAGTTAGGGTTTGGGTGGTTTTGGATGGTTCTTCTTCATTTATACTTGGTTTGACACCCCATTTGTTGTGTAAGTTGACTATTCATCATCCTCTCCTTTTAATTTAAGTTGTATTTCCTTTGTTTCCATTGTTGTAGTATAATTTACAAGCTTTCTAATTTAGGTTTTCTTGCTTTATTTACATGCTTTGATTTACACGCTTTCTAGTATAGATTTACCGCATTTATTTACCGCTTTCCATTTATCGCGTTTTTAACATGCTTTCTAGGTAATTTAAATTAGGTTGTGTTTGAATTGAACTCACTCGAGTTGACGCGTTGCTTTGCTTTGGTGATGGTGTTTACGGGTCTATTTCGGTTGCATTGTCCTAGTTATTACGCCTAGGAGATTTGACGGGGCATATCATGTATGTCCCGTGCTTACGACCTTTCGTGCGTAATTTCTGGGATATTTGTTGACGCCAAAATCTTATTAGGCTTTTATGATGATTTAGGGCGTAACAACCCTTGATTTAATTAACTGTCGAAACGAGACGCACTTGTAAGAACTCGTCGACCCATGTAACCATTTTATACTAATTAACTTGGGTGTGGGTTATTCGGCGTAACCTATAGTTTTTACTCGCTTTCATAATCTAGTCTCAACACATTGCCTAGATTAACTTTTCCTTTTAGTTTGTAATCATCTTTTACACTTTTATTTCGGAGTATTAAATCACTTAAATTCTAACATCTCATCTCTGTGGATTTTCGATACCCGACTTACCACTGTGCTTGCCTCGCAAGTGTAGTAGTAACTTAGGTTTTTGTATTGAGTTGGCGAAACGAACACAACGATTAGCGTCTTTACACGCGCTACTTTTCGCACCTTAATCATAAGGCAGCTTGCTCAGATGCTTCAAACTAGGCCAGTTGTTGACCCAACAGCCAGGGGAAATATTTCTCCCAGTACCCAGGCAAGAAAGAAGTAGATCTAGATATTCTAAATCTTCAAATGATAGATCTTATCGCCCCAACGTGGCCTCTTCTATCATATCCACAATTACTACGATGGTAATTCCCTCTCTCTAGAGTGATCGAGCCCCTAGACAGACTAAGCAGGGGATCCGCCTTTGATTATTTAGGTTCTCGAGCAACTAGGGGTCATAATCATAGACAGACTTCCACATCATAAGATCATTGAGAAGGTTATGCCAGGTCACGAACCAGTACACGAGGATCTGTGCATGCTGAGCGAACTTCCCAAGAAGAGAGCTCAGCACAAACCCACGATCGAGCGGCTAAGACTATTTCAATCAAAACTGATCCAGATGAGAACCCCTAGAAAGGTTCAATCCATTGACCATAAGATTAGGAAAAATTGACAAATCTAAGAATCTTTGCAAATGAATTTTGTGAAGGGATCACCCTTTGTCCCAGCAATTGTGAACTTCCCAACACTTGTTAAGTTCAAGACACTCGTGGTCACTATCAAGTACGATGGTAAAAATAATCTTGTCCTTTATGTGGAACAATATAAGGCTGTCGTCGATATTTACTTGGTCCCAGATGAGATGCGTTGTAAAGTGTTCTCCAGCACCATTACTATATTGGCACAAATTTGGTACAACAATTTGCCCTGTGGGCAAATATCCAGCTTCCAAAAGATCGTTGAGATGTTTATTACTATTTTTTTCTTTAGAGACAAATCAATCAAAATGGTATCTCACTTATTGAATGCTCACTAACAGCCGGGGGAAACCACTCGTGAATATATCACTCGCTTTAATAACAAAAAACTGGAAGTAGTGGATTATAAAGAAAAGATAGCGATCATTGCCTTGATGATCACTTTGCTTCCTGAGAAGTTATATTATGCTTTGGCCAAAGATTTCCTAATACCATGAAAGAATTGATGTTTAAACTGGTAAAATTATGAACACCGAGGAGACTATGGCTGCTAAGAAATATCATAGCTCCAATAGCCATCTCATAGTTCCAAAGTTGACGTCAAAAGTGATTCAAGAAAATGGATCAGAAAGATAAGAATGTCGAAAACCCATGAGGTATGATGAATATATGACTTTCATTATTGGTGTGGACCACATCTTATAGGAAATTCAAGGAAATAGGGATTAATATGGCCTGGAAAGCTGAAGTCTCTTCCAGAAAGGAGAGATAAATCTAAATATTATGAGTTTCACAAGGACCTTAGGCATAACACGGATAGTTTCATAGCTCTGAAGAATGAAATAAAAAAGTCTTATCCGTTAAGCAAAGATTTCCAAGTTTGTTGATAAAAATGGAAAGACGAAAAGAAGAGAAATCAGGAAGCAATCGGAACCCCCTGTAAGGGAAGAGATGATAAAAAGAGAGGCATAGATGATGAGGATGATCTGAATCTGAATCTGTCTAAGAAACCCATTAAACTCGAGCGCGAGGTGAAAATGATTTCTTTTGGTTGTCATTTCATTGCAAGTGGTGATGTTGGGAGAGGCGATGAAATAGCCGAGGAAAAAACATACCTGAATAAATCCAAAATATGTTCATACATTTGGCAAATCAATTTATCTGATGATGTTGATAGTTGCCAAAGGAAAGTAAACAAAGGTAGGTTAGTGATAGGATTCTCCAAGAACAATCTATTAGGGGTAATTAATCCTCACGATGATCCTCTGGTTGTCATTATGAGGGTACATAAAGCAAGAGTTACTAGAATTCTTTTGGATAATGGTAGCTCAGCCAACATCATATTTTACGACTACTTCCAAGGACTGGGGCTATGCGACAGCAAGTTGGAGCCGTATTACAGACCCCTCATAGGTTTCTCAAGAGAAAAGGTATATCTTTTGGGAACTGTTAAATCGGAAATATTAAGTGGCACTTGGCCAGTCAGGCGAACTGAAAGGATCTACTTCTTTATCTTAGATAAGAATGTGTAATCAGCCTATAACATGGCAGAGTCAGTTTGAAAAAGTTTAAAGTAGTGCCATCTACTGTCCATCAATGCCTAAAATTCCCCATGCACTATGGGGATGGCGTTATTACTAAAAATCAAGTGGAATCCAGGGAATGCTATTAAGCAAATAAGATAACTACCACTTACCAGATTAAGACCCTAGACCCTCGCAAAGAGGCTAATTTAGTTAAAGGACAAGTTGTAGAAGCAACATAGACCATCATCCTTGACGATGATCGCCTAAAAAGAATAATGCAGATCAACACATCCACGGATCCAATCCTCAAATAAGAATTAATAAAATTCCTCAAACAGAGGAAGAATGTGTTCGCTTGGTTCCACGAGAATATGTCAGGGATTGACCCAGGATTCATATGCCATGAACTGAACAATGTTAAGGATGCCAAGACGATCAAATAAAAATGGCTTGTATTTATCCCGAAGAAGAATATCGCCATCCAGGAAGAGGTGGACAAGCTGTGAGAAGCAATTTTCATTGAATATGTCAAATAACCTGAATGGTTGGACAATGTAATGGTGGTAAGGAAGAAGAATAACAAGTGGCCTATGTGTGTCGATTTCACAGATCTCAATAAGGCTGGTCCGAAATATCATTTTCCTTTACTTAGGATTGCTTAACTCGTCGATTCCACCACTGGGCATGAATTACTCAGTTTCATGAATGCTTATTCAGGGTATAACTAGATCAAGATTACACCGGAGGGAAAGGAGAAAACTTCATTCACCACCAGTCGAGGTACATACTGGTATAATATTATACCCCTTAGGCTAAAAAATACTGGAGCAATATATCAAAGGCTGATGAATGATGATGTTGGAAATAGAACCACCCTTCAAGGTGTTTGTAGTGATAACAATTCCATCTCAAGTATATACTAAATATAAGAGATTGAGATGAGGAGAAGAGAAGAGGATGAACACCAATATATAAGTGGTTCAGCCAATTAGTCCTACATCCACTGTGTAAGTCAGTGAATAAGATCACTAAAATAAGGCACTAATGGCCATGGATACAATCTCTCAAGCTTTCTATCTCTACTGTGTAATTTGACAGAGTTTCGGCTAGGGTTATAATTTCGGATCCCTCTCAAGGTAGGAAAAGATAAGTATATATAGTGTTTATGGGGTGTAATATACCCCACATACATGCAATGAGCATGTATGTGTTGATCTAGCCAATCCAATGAAGACATCTCTCACTGTCACATGTAGAGAATGATGATGAAATATTCCCCCACGTGAGGGGATTGATTTTATTACAACTGATTTCACCCACGTGTTCCTGCCTTTATATATGCCTACAAATGCGCGGCCTTATCCTTAACTGGTACAACCTCGGCCTGGAAGAGTACGAGGTTAATAAAGTATGACTGTTGCCTTATCCGAGGTCATTGATGATGACCTCGGCCAGGTAAACTGGCCGAGGTTAGGTCGGGAGAGTTGTAACATCGTCTTGGGCCGATGATAGGGCTTCCAGATGGTTCCCCCATGTAACACTACTAATCTCGGCCATTGACTGTGATGTCGGCTGAGGCCGATACCATTGTTAGAGGGTGGCTGAGTCCACGAGTCCTTGCAAACCTCGGCTGATGACCAATCGAGGTTCATGTATAAAGCAGATGTGATGTCAGTTGTGGACGACCTGATGGATAACTGACCCCATAATTTATGAAGACATCGGTTGTTGCCTGATTGTGGGATAACTAGTAACATCGGTTGTAGCCGACCTTATGTTGGATGAGATCACTGATTGTCAGTCTTGATCCCTTGTTACCTCGGTCTTTGTGCTGAACGAGGTTGGTGCCTCCTAGTTGTCAGGTACACTTTGGGAATATCAATCACCCCTAGCCCTTAGTTACCTATGTAAATAGGTGACTAAGGGGTATACAACTCTGAGGCTATTCTTCCTTGCATGCCAACATTTCTTTGACAAGTGTTAACTACTAAAGTGGATAGCGTGCCTGACAAGTGCAATGATTATGGTCTTTTGGGCTCCCAAGGGAATGATGGGCCTTGGGATGCGTGCAAGCAAATTTTGAGGGTTAAAACCCTTTTACCTCTCTTTCTTCCTTATTTTTGCTCACTTTCCCGCCTGAGTTTCGTCTGCTCTCTCTCTCTTCAAGAGCTCCATTGTTGCTGGGTTTTAGGATCTTTCCTGGTTTCTGATCTTCCTCTTCTTCATTTCTTCTTCAGGCAGGTATCACCTTCACCCCGTCTTTCTATTTTCAGCCTTATTTTTCTATTTCTCATATTTTTCGACGACTGTTTGAATTTTTTGATGGTCGTATGAGTTTTTCGGTGGCTCTTTGAGTTTTTCGATGACCTTTGTTCTTGGCTTGAACTTGGTTTGAAATTGATCAAAACCAGGTTTTGATCCTTATTTTAGCGTGCATCTAGTTGTTTATTTTTGGTTTAGGGTCCCAAGTGTCAGGTCGTCTTCCTATGCTCAGACCTCTTTATAAACTTATTAAGGATTTCCCTTCTTTTAGAGAGACGAGTTTGGCAAAAATTAGGCAGATAGAGCTAGGTGTAACACCCCGTATTTTTGTATAGTTAATATTTAATTAATTCGGGGATTTTAAATTACTGGTGTGTTGTAATTTTAATTGAATTAATTATGGCAATAGATATATTTAAATATTAATCGGGGAGTGAATGGTTAATGTTTAGGGAAATTTATTTACTAAGTGAATAGTAATAATTTAATTACGTCATTTCGAGTATTAATGACGAGGTATACATTTATCCCAGCCGGGAGTCGGTATTGACTAAATTGAGTGTGAGATAAAGAATTTTATAAATTAATTCGGACGCCAATTCTGATTGCGCGGTTGAGTCCGGATGGGTCGAGATAGTCAGAAAAGAGTACCCGAGGGTAGTAATTGGGTCTCGGGGTTTTTTTGGGCATAACCGGGCCCACACGGGGTGAGTTGGGCCACTTTAATTAAGCCCATTAGGTGAAAAACGGGATTAAGGGTTTTTAACCTAGTTGGGAGATTTAAAAATGGCAGCCAACATTACTCTAAACCTAGGGTTTGAGAGGGGATTTGGGGGAAAGCAAATCAAGAGCAAATTGGATGTTATTGGAGCCAAATTGAGGGACTACGCCAACAGATCAGACACTACGAACACTTACAGGCAAGTGGTTAACTGTTGTGATTTCTAAAAGTTTGATAATCAATTCATATCATAGTGATGTGTGTATGAAAATTCGTTTTGGGTGTGTCACCAAAATCTAAATTGGGTTTTTGTAAATTTATATACCTTAATGAGATTAAGGGGGAGATTGATCGTGTTTATGATTCTAGAATGTAGGGAACTGAATCAGATATTAAAATCAGTAAGAATAGAGGGTTAATTACTGATAAGATGAATGAAATTCGTATTGGGGGATTTGGAACCCGGATAATACCCAAATCGGAAAAACGTTGGAATAAATGGTTTTGGCAATGAATTAAGGTATGTGGGATGTTTAGACCCTTTTCTTACTCGGAGGATATGTTGTTTGTATTTGGGTAAGAGCTTTGATGGAGAATCAAAGCTTAAATTTCCGTCCATGGCTGACAGTGATGGGAGAGAACGAATACTGGAACGATCGATCGATCGACCCAGGGGGTTCGATCGATCGAAGCTACAGAAATCTTGGTTGTTCGCCCAGTTTATTATATAAAGGGGAATCTATTAAAAAGGGGGTTTCATACATTAATAAGTGATAAATAATTATGAAACAAATATTCCTAGCAATTATTGGAGAAAGTAATTGGGACTAGGATGAATTTATGTGGGGAATTTAACGGATGAATTTGAGAGATTTTATTCCAAAAATAGTGAGGTACGGATCAAGTGAGTGAATCCGGGTATATTGGTCATGCGACCCCAAGGTAGTGAATTAAGTTTGGAGATAAACTAAATAATTTTGAGTCGGGGTATAGACTCGGGTGAATATTTAGTTATGGACCAAGTGGGCGAGTCCGGGTATGTTGGTAATTATAGGTAAATATAATTGGGAAAATTATGGAAATAAATGTGTGACACATTGTGGGGGAAAAATGTGGGAAAGAAATTATGAAATGTAAATTGGACCAAGTGAGCAAGTCCGGGTATGTTGGTTAAGTGACATCAAGGCATTAAATTAATTATCAAGAGAAAGTAATTAGTTTGGAGTCGGAGCATTGACTCGGGAAACGTTGAGGTACGGGCCAAGTGAGAGAGTCCGGGGATAATGGTTGGGTGACACCAAGTTATTAAATTAATAAATGTGTTAACTAATTTAGTTAGAGTCGGATTGTAGACTCGGGTAATATTAAATTAATAAGAGTGATAATTAATTTAATAAGAGTCGGATTGTAGACTCTGGTAGTATTAAATTAATAAGTGTATCAATTAATTTAATTAGAGTCGGTTTGTAGACTCGGGTAGGATTAAATTAACAAGGGTGTTAATTAATTTAATTAAAGTCGGTTTATAGACTCGGGTATGATTAAATTAATGGGTGGGATAATTACTTTAATCAGAATCGGATTGTAGACTCGTGAAGGGTACTTATTAATTAATGTGATAATTAATTACATTAGAGTCGGACCATAGACTCGGGAAGAGGATAAGTTATTAAGTGAGAAAATTAATTACATTGAGTCGGGCCACAGACTCAGGAAATTACAGACAGTGTATGGGATGTTGAGTACATGGTAAAACCGGGGTTATTAATATATATATACGGTGGAGTGATAGTATATATATATACGTGTAGGTATTATGTGTGACATTAAATTACAGACAGTGTACGGAAATTACAGGCAGTGTGTGGGATTTTGAGTACACGGTAAAACCGGGGTTCATAATATATATATACGGGTAGTGATAGTATATATATATGTGTATATATTGTGTGTGATAGTAAATATCAGTGACTAGATATTTATTCAATTTAAATACTCTAATGATATCAAGGGAGGTTGCGCGATGTGGGTGAATCCCCTAGCTTGAGGAGTAGGGCGAGTATATCCCCAGGTCATAGCGTCGGGTACATGGGTGAGGAGATTATCTCACTTTCAGGAAGGAATATGACCGCCTCCACTTCGTTTATATTTTGGTCCAAGTTGGTGAGCGATTCTAACTTGGGAAAACTAGGTTTTGTGAGCACACCTAGTGAGATAGCATTTTAGAGGGAATCATCCGGTGAGGGTATACTCGGAAGGATGGATACACGTATAATATATGTGTGGATGTTAGTAAAGGTACGTATAATATGGTAGTAAATATTATATGTAGGTGAATAATACAGTGTGTGATGTATTTACCTTATATAACTCGGGTTACAGTTATATGCTGTTAATTAATAAGAAATTAATTAAGTTATTCATTTGTGGGAAAAATACAGTCTGTGATGTATTTACTTTATATAACTTGTGAGACGGTTATATTCTACTAATTAAGAGGAATTAATTAAGTTATTTGTGAAATAACTTATAATTCAAGAATCATTATACTCGGGTTAGAGTAGTACGGCAAGGGAAGGTTATACCAGGACTAGTTGGATGGGGTAGTACAACTAGGTGGGGTTAAGGTAACCGGTAGGTGTGCACAATAGTGGAGGGGTGAGAATGTCCTCAAGGGAGTGCGACACTAACTTAAATATGAAGCGCATTCATGCATTTTAAATTACTGCAGTTAATTCACTTGCTAAATATTTTCAAAATGTTTTGGGTTCTAGCCCTTGCTATAAAAATATTTTCAAAACCTTTTAGGTGTCCAGCCACGGGGACGCCAGGATTGATATTGTATTCCAGGGACAAGGAGCTGCGGCATATGTGGATGCTAGCAGGAGTTTGGATTAGACGCATCATTCGTTCATTCCTAGAGTAGGAATCTTGTATCAGTCTCAGTTTTATTTAGGGCTTGTAGCCCAGACTTCTCGGTACAGTTTTCAGGTGTAATTCATTCAGGTGTTGAATATTTGTATTGGATTATTTATTTGGTGGCCGGTGATTTATTCGGCAAGTTGTGTAATTATTATTCTATTTACTTTCCTTCAGTTGTGTGAATGGTTTATATTTTAATTCCGCATGTATTATTTTGTTTAATTAAAAAGTTAAAATTGGCACCAGTTTTTGGAATACTAGGTGGTTAGTAAGTTTTAAAAAGTTTTCGGCAGTGATGCTAAGGATGATCCAACTGGGATTCCTATTTTAATTTGGTATAGGACTGATCACCCGGTATTTTATTAGGCGGGGTGTCACAGATGGTATCAGAGCATCAGGTTATAGTGTCCTTAGGATCTGTGCGGCTTTTCACGCTTCGGCTTAGCAATCTTTGATATAGAGCCCTATCATAGGATTGTTGTATTCTCATACGTATGCGCATATACGTTCCTCTGCGAAATTTATATTTGAGAGTGAACTCATACAATTCGATTCTCATTCCAGATGACGCCCAGGAGGGAGAGAACCGTTAGGGCAGCAGGGGGAGATGAGACGGGGGAGGCTCGTTAGGAGCAAGAGCTACCACAGCAACGGCCATAGATGATTTTGGCAGCATAGGTCACTGAAATAGTGGCACAGGCAGTTGGAGCAACGGTGGTCAAAATAGCAAGGTACTTTCCATGGAATCAGCCACAAGTGTTAGTGGCGTCGGATGTTCAGACTCACGCAGGGTTGTCGGGGTGGAAACAATAAAGAGAGGTTATTTTAGCGGGAACCCACCAGAGTTGCGAGGGGGTTCAGGTGTAGTACTAGCGTGTCAAGGAAGAGAGGTATCCATCGTCACCTACGCATAGGAGATTGCAATGGGGTGCGAAAGTAAATGTTAACTACTTTTAGTTAGTGGGAGCGATGCTACAGTGATGGGAGTCGATCACCACAGTTGAGGAAAGGGAAACACTAGCTACTGTAGAGTTTTGGGTGCGGTTCAACCGCAATCCTTCAGCGGTCGAAACCGAAATGAGGAGGAAATTTTGTGAGAAGACTCAAAGGAAGACCGTTCAGTGGTCGATTACGAGAAAGATTTCACTCGTTGGCAAATTTTGTACCGGATGAGGTAAGCGAGGAAAAGAGAAAGAAAGCAAAGCTTATGGATGGGTTAGTCTGGAGAATCAGACAATATTTAATTGATAATTCCGCATTAGTAGGTTATACTGATGTCATTAACGCAACACTTCGGCACTGTTGGGAATATCGCTTCCACGCGAAAGAAAGCGGGAAGGGAGTGGGGATTAACCAGTCGGAGGAGGCAGAAGGGAATAATACCAGTGGGGTATCCTAGCAGCAGATTGGGGGAGATCAGGGGCTGGATTTCTGGCAAGAAAATCATGCCAAACGATCTAGAACTGGAGACTATTGGCAGGATGGCTAGGAATTCCAACAAGGTTGGCATGGAAGGGATCAGTGGAAGGGTGAACATATTAGAAAGTGTTTTGTTTGTGGTAAAAGAGAGACACATGAAGAGATATTTCCTTAAGTGAGGCAGGGGTCAACTACAGGACGAGGTCCTGGATGTACAGCCACTAAAGCAAGTCACGGGTGCATTCGGGCAGGGAGAAGCTGCTCCGAAAACTCAGGAACCAGCTGTTGTAACTGGAGTATAGAAGTAATTAATTTTCCCTAGGAGCATGGGGTATACTGTTGAGTGACAAAGAGGATGTCACAGTATAAGACTTATTTTTCACTGGAATTCGCAGGTGAGTCGAACTTAGTGGGTGCGTTGGCGGTAGCAGCCATAACATGTGGGTAAACTTTTCGTAGGGTAGCGGAGTTCCTTAGTGTTCTTCATGGGAAAGTGGAGACGTACACTTAGTGATTGGTTGAATTATGCGAGGAATTACTACTTTCGAGAATTATGGTAGTAGGGTTGATAATACTTTTTAAAAATCGGCTGGATAGCGATGGAATTTAACTATTGTGGATAGTGGAGTTAAATTTCGGTGTCCGCGACACCAGGGTATGGTTGGTACTAGGTATCACTGGAGAGGGAGTATAGCCTATATATATGTGGATATATATGTTGTATTGCGTGGTGCGATGGAACATAGTGAGGTTTTGTTTTCTCACATTTTATCCCGGTAAGCGGGGATGTTTACTGAAGTGAATCAGGATGGTTAAATTGATTTTCGAGCAAAGAGAGATAGCTCGGGGTTTATTTTGCGCAAGGACTAGTGGTAGTAAGGGCGCGGTATTATGTTGTCTTTGGTAGCATAAGGGTAAGCGTATATTCTTTTGTGTTGAGAGATAAGTAGTTATGGGGAGATAGTTGGACGTAGCATGGGTTGAGTACCCGGGCAGTAATTATATATATATATATATATATATATATATATATGACTACGGGTTCAAAGTTATATTACGGGTTACGACTAGCATAGTCGGGTAACTTTCGTGCGGTAGAGCGCAGAGAAAGGGTGTATGGGCACCCGGGTTAATTAAGATAAATTTTGAGCGGTTAAGCACGAGTATAGGATGTATGGGCGCCCTGGAAAGGTTTAAATGCATACTTATGTAACGTATGGTTAGAAACAGATGTGATGGATATAGCGGGCTTGAAAGCACATGAATAGTGAGTAAAATGTGAATATTGGAACACTAAGCTTATCTTAATTTCGAGGACGAAATTCCTTTGTAAGGGGGGGAGTATGTAACACCCCGTATTTTTGTATAGTTAATATTTAATTAATTCGGGAATTTTAAATTAGGGTCAATTATTAAATAGTCCCTACTATAAATATATATTTTTTAAAAAGGACACATATTTTTAGTTTAACCCATTTAGTCCCTCAAGCACTCAATATCCTCTTATTTTTAGAGGTCCGCGCCAGCGGCACTCCCTCTCCAAAATATGTGGCAAAGGACTTTTTGAGGCAAAATAAAAAAGTTTGGACTAAATGGGTATTAAAAAATGTCCGAGGGACTATTTGGTATATGTCCCTTTAAATTACTGGTGTGTTGTAATTTTAATTGAATTAATTATGGCAATAGATATATTTAAATATTAATCGGGGAGTGAATGGTTAATGTTTAGGGAAATTTATTTACTAAGTGAATAGTAATAATTTAATTACGTCATTTCGAGTATTAATGACGAGGTATACACTTATCCCAGTCGGGAGTCGGTATAGACTAAATTGGGTGTGAGATAAGGATTTTTATAAATTAATTCGGACGCCAATTCTGAGTGCGCGGTTGAGTCCAGATGGATCGAGATAGTCAGAAAAGAGTACCCGGGGGTAGTAATTGGGTCTCGGGGTATTTTTGGGCATAACCGGGCCCACACGGGGTGAGTTGGGCCACTTTAATTAAGCCCATTAGGTGAAAAACGGGATTAAGGGTTTTTAACCTAGTTGGGAGATTTAGAAATGGCAGCCAACATAACTCTAAACCTAGGATTTGAGAGGGGATTTGAGGGAAAGCAAATCAAGAGCAAATTGGAGGTTATTGGAGCCAAATTGGAGGGACTACGCCAACGGATCAGACACTACGAACACTTACAGGAAAGTGGTTAACTGTTGTGATTTCTAAAAGTTTGATAATCAATTCATATCATAGTGATGTGTGTATGAAAATTCGTTTTGGGTGTGTCACCAAAATCTAAATTGGGTTTTTGTAAATTTATATACCTTAATGAGATTAAGGGCGAGATTGATCCTGTTTATGATTCTAGAATGTAGAGAACTGAATCAGATATTAAAATAAGTAAGAATAGAGGGTTAATTACTGATAAGATGAATGAAATTCGTATTGGGGGATTTGAAACCCGGATAATACCCAAATCGGAAAAACGTTGAAATAAATGGTTTTTGGCAATGAATTAAGGTCTGTGGGATGTTTAGACCCTTTTCTTACTCGGAGGATATGTTGTTTGTATTTGGGTAAGAGCTTTGATGGAGAATCAAAGCTTAAATTTTCGTCCATGGCTGACAGCGGCGGGAGAGAACGAATACTGGAACGATCGATCGATCGACCCAGTGGGTTCGATCGATCGAAGGTACAGAAATCTGGGCAGTTCGCCCAATTTATTATATAAAGGGAAATCTATTAAAAAGGGGGTTTCATACATTAATAAGTGATAAATAATTATGAAACAAATATTCCTAGCAATTATTGGAGAAAGTAATTGGGACTAGGATGAATTTATGTGGAGCATTTAACGGATGAATTTGAGAGATTTTATTCCAAAAATAGTGAGGTACGAATCAAGTGAGTGAATCCGGGTATATTGGTCATGCGACCCCAAGGTAGTGAATTAAGTTTGGAGATAAACTAAATAATTTTGAGTCGGGGTATAGACTCGGGTGAATATTTAATTATGGACCAAGTGGGCGAGTCCGGGTATGTTGGTAATTTTAGGTAAATATAATTGGGAAAATTATGGAAATAAATGTGTGACACATTGTGGGCGAAAAATGTGGGAAATAAATTATGAGATGTAAATTGGACCAAGTGAGTGAGTCCGGGTATGTTGGTTAAGTGACATCAAGGCATTAAATTAATTATCAAGAGAAAGTATTTATTTTGGAGTCGGAGCATTGACTCGGGAAACGTTGAGGTACGGTCCAAGTGAGAGAGTCCGGGAATAATGGTTCGGTGACACCAAGTTATTAAATTAATAAATGCGTTAACTAATTTAGTTAGAGTCGGATTGTAGACTCGGGTAATATTAAATTAATAAGAGTGATAATTAATTTAATAAGGGTCGGATTGTAGACTCGGGTAGTATTAAATTAATAAGTGTATCAATTAATTTAATTAGAGTCGGTTTGTAGACTCGGGTAGGATTAAATTAACAAGGGTGTTAATTAATTTAATTAAAGTCGGTTTATAGACTCGGGTATGATTAAATTAGTGGGTGGGATAATTAGTTTAATCAGAATCGGATTGTAGACTCGTGAAGGGTACTTATTAATTAATGTGATAATTAATTATATTAGAGTCGGACCATAGACTCGGGAAGAGGATAAGTTATTAAGTGAGAAAATTAATTACATTGAGTCGGGCCACAGACTCAGGAAATTACAGGCAGTTTATGGGATGTTGAGTACATGGTAAAGTCGGGGTTATTAATATATATATACGGTGTAGTGATAGTATATATATATATATATATATATACGTGTATGTATTGTGTGTGACATTAAATTACAGGCAGTGTACGGGAATTACAGTCAGTGTGTGGGATTTTGAGTACACGGTAAAACCGGGGTTCATAATATATATATATACGGGTAGTGATAGTATATATATGTGTGTGTATATATTGTGTGTGATAGTAAATATCAGTGACTAGATATTTATTCAATTTAAATACTCTAATGCTATCAAGGGAGGTTGCGCGATGTGGGTGAATCCCCTAGCTTGAGGAGTAAGGAGGGTATATCCCCAGGTCATAGCCTCCGGTACATGGGTGAGGAGATTATCTCACTTTCAGGAAGGAATATGACCGCCTCCACTTCCTTTATATTTTGGTCCAAGTTGGTGAGCGAGTCTAACTTGGGGAAACTAGGTTTTGTGAGCACACCTAGTGAGATAGCATTTTAGAGGGAATCATCCGGTGAGGGTATACTCGGAAGGATGGATACACGTACAATATATGTGTGGATGTTAGTAAAGGTACGTATAATATGGTAGTAAATATTATATGTAGGTGAATAATAAAGTGTGTGATGTATTTACCTTATATAACTCAGGTTACAGTTATATGCTGTTAATTAATAAAAAATTAATTAAGTTATTCATTTGTGGGAAAAATACAGTGTGTGATGTATTTACTTTATATAACTTGTGAGACGGTTATATGCTACTAATTAAGAGGAATTAATTAAGTTAATTGTGAAATAACTTATAATTCAAGAATCATTATACTCGGGTTAGACTAGTACGGCAAGGGAAGGTTATACCAGGACTAGTTGGACGGGGTAGTACAACTAGGTGGGGTTAAGGTAAGCGGTAGGTGTGCACAATAGTGGAGGGGTGAGAATGTCCTCAAGGGAGTGCGACACTAACTTAAATATGAAGCGCATTCCTGCATTTTAAGTTACTGCAGATAGTTCACTTGCTAAATATTTTCAAAATGTTTTGGGTTCTAACCCTTGCTATAAAAATATTTTCAAAACCTTTTAGGTGTCCAGCCACAGGGACGCCAGGATTGATATTCTATTCCAGGGACAAGGAACTACGGCATATGTGGATGCTAGCAGGAGTTTGGATTAGATGCATCATTCGTTCATTCCTAGAGTAGGAATCTTGTATCAGTGTCAGTTTTATTTAGGGCTTGTAGCCCAGACTTCTCGGTATAGTTTTCAGGTGTAATTCATTCAGGTGTTGAATATTTGTATTGGATTATTTATTTGGTGGCCGGTTATTTATTCGAAAAGTTGTGTAATTATTATTCTATTTACTTCCCTTCAGTTGTGTGAATGGTTTATATTTTAATTCCGCATGTATTGTTTTGTTTAATTAAAAAGTTAAAATTGGCTCCAGTTTTTGGAATACTAGGTGGTTAGTAAGTTTTAAAAAGTTTTCGACAGTGATGTTAAGGATGATCCAACTGGGATTCCTTTTTTAATTTGGTATAGGACTGATCACCCGGTATTTTATTAGGCGGGGTGTCACACTAGCCTAAGAAGAAGCTCGTAGGTCTAAGGCCTTTCCCCTCAGACCTATCTTTCCCCCACCTCTGAAGGTAATATACCTTGAGCCAGCCGAGTCTGTTGAGCCAGCAGAGGATCCAATAGACCCTTCTCGAATGTCTGAGTCTGAGTCATCTACCTCTGACCCTGTGTCTGTAAATTCATTCCAGAAGGCAATGGATTTCTCCATTAGGAAAGATCAGGTCCCTGATTAGACCAACGTCAAAAGTTGTGCCTCGTCCCATAACGGTTCCAGCACTTCCCAAACTTCTTCTGATGTTGAAGTTATGGGGTCGAGTGTGGCTATTCCCCCAATCATTGATTCTAGTCCCTTGTCGATCGCCATAGGGGAAGAGTTCGCTCAGAGGTTCCCCGGAGGTGTTCCTACACCTGCCCAGGCCAATATTGTCAGGGATGAGGATCACGGTCATGAGAGTGACGTTGATACTTCGAAGGCAGCCGAGATAGAGAGTACTTTCATTGGGTTTGACCTGTTAGCCTTTAGGCACCTTTATTCCATAAGTACTTCTATCAAACTTATGAGACCTCTGAGGGATGAGAGGTCCTTTGGTGGCCGAGATGGGGAAATCTGTGCATATAAGCAGATGTTTAAGTAAGGATTTCATCTCCCTATCCATCCAATAATTAGAGCCATATTATCCCATATTAACCTAGACCCTTCCCAATTATCTCCCCATGCTTGGAGGGTGATGATTGGATCCATCGTCCTATGGAGGGCAGTCCATCATTCAGACCTTCTTGTCATGGTCTTCACAGGGTGATATATGCCATCCTCTGCCAGGAACCACCCCAGCTACTACCACTTCCTAGCTAGGAAGCGTGATAAGAAGATGATGTTGGTTACACAGACCTCCAATCATAATTAGAAACCACGATACTTCTTCGTCTCAGGGGCATGGGAATTTGGTAGTTGTGCCCCCTCTTCATCACTAGAGCCGAGGACTCCACTGAGGTGGTGAAAATTGTCATTGGTTACCAAAGTCGACCCTGGGTTAAGCCAAGATAACCTTCAAAAGGTCAAAGACCTTCAAGTTCAGGGGGATCTTAGTTGGCTAGTTAAGTACAAGCATCTGATGACCCCCTACTACCTCTATAAGACGGGCTTGGGGGAAGTCCTTTAGCCGAGCTTCGTAAGTGTTTATTTTGCTAAGTTGTACCTCTGATATTTAATGCCTCTGATTTACTAACTCAGACATATTTTTTACAGAACGCCTAGAAGGTATATCATACGACCTGTGGGAGATGTATGCTCCAAGCCTGATCAAGTTGACGAACAAAGATGGGCTCAATGCTCCTCCTCCCCCACCAAAGCAGAACATCGGCACTTCTAAGGCCGATGCTATAAAGAAGAGGAAATCCACCACTATTACCCCCGGGGATCAAAGACCAAGCAAAGCCCAAAAGGGTGATCGTGCCATCACCATCTCATCTGATGATGCACTTACTGCTCGTCTGCCATTGGATCTACAATGACCGATGTTAACAAGCGCTTCTTACGATCTATAGACACCCCTTTACTGGCCGAGTTTTGCCTTTATAGGTCTATCCAGGTAGATATTTTAACTTTTTATCTTCAAGTGTAACCTCGTCCTTGATTTGGGTTGTCTTGATCTCATACATTTGACTTTGTATTGTATGGTATCCTGTCCATGCACCAGTTTATTGACTAGACCCTGAGGAATCTACCCTTAATTGAGAAGGGAAAAGAGGCCCAAAAGGTGGAGGTCTCTCTAAATGCTGAGGTTCAATGTCTGAAGACAGCCTTGGCTGAATCTGATAATAAAGTGAAGCAGAGGGATAGGGACATTGCTAAGCTCCCAAAGGACCACACCTCTTCCCTGAAGTCCAAGGATGACGTTCTTCAATAGAAGGTTGATGCTGCTGTGAAAGTTTCCCTTGAGGACGCCTCTGAGAAGATATTGGCCGACTAAAAGGTCTCTGACGAATTTATAAGCTTCGGCTTTGAATACCTTGAAAGAGTTGTTAAATCTACTAGTAAATGGGAGGCCGTTAAAGAAAAAGAGTCAGGGAGTTTGACAGCCTCGGACTTCATTGGTCTTGGCTATGGTAACTCTCATTTTGCTCAGGCCTTGCAAGAGGTCGAGGAGGAAGGAAAAGGTGTTGCACCTGTAGAGACTACACAACCGGAAGCTACTAAGACTGAGGATGTCAACCCTCAAGATGACGGGGCCTAGGTTACCAACGTCAGCCAAGCTGATGGGGCCGAGGTTACAAACCCTGTGGCCGTAGACACCTAGACCATAATTTGTGAAGCTTCACTTATAATTTTTGCTTTTCATCTGTAATTGTTTGTAACCTCTGATAACATACTCTAAGGCTTATTTTCTTGTAATTTTGACTTCTTCATGTTATATTATCCTCTTCAGAGGATTTTTCTTCTTTTGATGAATGCTTTCTTAAATGTTGTCTTGCAAATCATACTTCCCATCAAGTGATGTCTAAGGTCTGAGGTCATCTAACTAAGATGTTATACCCCCATAATTTTCACTAAATTAGAGGTGTTTAAGGTCTAAGGTCATCCAATTAAGATATTACCCTCACAAATTTTACCAAATTAATGATGTTTAAGGTCTAAGGTCATCCAATTATGATGTTAACCTCACAAATTTCACCAAATTAATGATGTTTAAGGTCTGAGGTCATCCAATTATGATTTTCACCTCAGACCTTGTCACCAAATTATGATGTTTAAGGTCTGGTGTCATCAAACTAAGATGTTATCCTCATAAATTTCACCAAATTAATGATGTTTAAGGTCTTAGGTCATCAAATTAAGATGTTTCACCTCAAACCTTGTCACCAAATTAATGATGTTTAAGGTCTGGGGTCATCCAATAATGATGTTACCCTCAAATTTCACCAAATTAATGATGTTTAAGGTCTAAGGTCATCCAATTATGATGTTACCCTCACAAATTTCACCAAATTAATGATGTTTAAGATCTGAGGTCATCAAACTAAGATGTTTCACCTCAAACCTTATCACCAAATTAATGATGTTTAAGGTCTGAGGTAATTCAATTATGATGTTACCCTCACAAATTTCACCAAATTAAATGATGTTTAAGGTCTGAGGTCATCCAATTATGATGTTTCACCTCAGACCTTGTCACCAAATTATGATGTTCAAGGTCAGGGGTCATCAAACTAAGATGTTATCCTCATAAGTTTCACCAAATTAATGATGTTTAAGGTCTGAGGTCATCAAACTAAGATGTTTCACCTTAGACCTTGTCACCAAATTAATGATGTTTAAGGTCTGAGGTCATCCAATTATGATGTTACCCTCAAATTTCACCAAAGTAATGATGTTTAAGGTCTGAGGTCATCCAATTATGATGTTACCCTCACAAATTTCACCAAATTAATGATGTTTAAGGTCTAAGGTCATCAAACTAAGATGTTTCACCTCAGACCTTGTCACCAAATTAATGATGTTTAAGGTCTGAGGTCATTCAATTATGATGTTACCCTCATAAATTTTACCAAATTAATGATGTTTATGGTCTGAGGTCATCCAATTATGATGTTTCACCTCAGACCTTATCACCAAATTATGATGTTTAAGGTCTGGGGTCATCAAACTAAGATGTTATCCTTACAAATTTCACCAAACTAATGATGTTTAAGGTATGAGGTCATCCAATTATGATGTTTCACCTCATACCTTGTCACCAAATTATGATGTTTAAGGTCTGGGGTCATCAAACTAAGTTGGTATCCTCATAAATTTCACCAAATTAATGATGTTTAAGGTCTGAGGTCATCTAATTATGATGTTTAACCTCAGACCTTGTCAGCAAATTGTGATGTTTAAGGTCTGAGGTCATCAAACTAAGATGTTATCCTCATAAATTTCACCAAATTAATGATGTTTAAGGTCTTAGGTCATCAAATTAAGATATTTCACCTCAAACCTTGTCACCAAATTAATGATGTTTAAGGTTTGAGGTCATCCAATTATGATGTTACCCTCAAATTTCACCAAATTAATCATGTTTAAGGTCTAAGGTCATCCAATTATGATGTTACCCTCACAAATTTTACCATATTAATGATGTTTAAGATCTGAGGTCATCAAACTAAGATGTTTCACCTCAGACCTTATCACCAAATTAATGATGTTTAAGGTCTGAGGTAATTCAATTATGATGTTACCCTCACAAATTTCACCAAATTAAATGATGTTTAAGGTCTGAGGTCATCCAATTATGATGTTTCACCTCAGACCTTGTCACCAAATTATGATGTTCAAGGTCAGGGGTCATCAAACTAAGATGTTATCCTCATAAGTTTCACCAAATTAATGATGTTTAAGGTCTGAGGTCATCAAACTAAGATGTTTCACCTTAGACCTTGTCACCAAATTAATGATGTTTAAGGTCTGAGGTTATCCAATTATGATGTTACCCTCAAATTTCACCAAAGTAATGATGTTTAAGGTCTGAGGTCATCCAATTATGATGTTACCCTCACAAATTTCACCAAATTAATGATGTTTAAGGTCTAAGGTCATCAAACTAAGATGTTTCACCTCAGACCTTGTCACCAAATTAATGATGTTTAAGGTCTGAGGTCATTCAATTATGATGTTACCCTCATAAATTTTACCAAATTAATGATGTTTATGGTCTGAGGTCATCCAATTATGATGTTTCACCTCAGACCTTATCACCAAATTATGATGTTTAAGGTCTGGGGTCATCAAACTAAGATGTTATCCTTACAAATTTCACCAAATTAATGATGTTTAAGGTATGAGGTCATCCAATTATGATGTTTCACCTCATACCTTGTCACCAAATTATGATGTTTAAGGTCTGGGGTCATCAAACTAAGTTGGTATCCTCATAAATTTCACCAAATTAATGATGTTTAAGGTCTGAGGTCATCCAATTATGATGTTTAACCTCAGACCTTGACACCAAATTATGATGTTTAAGGTCTGAGATCATCAAACTAAGATGGTATCCTCATAAATTTCACCAAATTAATGATGTTTAAGGTCTTAGGTCATCAAATTAAGATGTTTCACCTCAAACCTTGTCACCAAATTAATGATGTTTAAGGTCTGAGGTCATCCAATTATGATGTTACCCTCAAATTTCACCAAATTAGTGATGTTTAAGGTCTGAGGTCATCCAATTATGATGTTACCCTCACAAATTTTATCAAATTAATGATGTTTAAGATCTGAGGTCATCAAACTAAGATGTTTCACCTCAGACCTTATCACCAAATTAATGATGTTTAAGGTCTGAGGTAATTCAATTATGATGTTACCCTCACAAATTTCACCAAGTTAAATAATGTTTAAGGTCTGAGGTCATCCAATTATGATGTTTCACCTCAGACCTTGTCACCAAATTATGATGTTCAAGGTCAGGGGTCATCAAACTAAGATGTTATCCTCATAAGTTTCACCAAATTAATGATGTTTAAGGTCTGAGGTCATCAAACTAAGATATTTCACCTTAGACCTTGTCACCAAATTAATGATGTTTAAGGTCTGAGGTCATCCAATTATGATGTTACCCTCAAATTTCACCAAAGTAATGATGTTTAAGGTCTGAGGTCATCCAATTATGATGTTACCCTCATAAATTTCACCAAATTAATGATGTTTAAGGTCTAAGGTCATCAAACTAAGATGTTTCACCTCAGACCTTGTCACCAAATGAATGATGTTTAAGTTCTGAGGTCATTCAATTACGATGTTACCCTCATAAGTTTCACCAAATTAATGATGTTTAAGGTCTGAGGTCATCAAACTAAGATGTTTCACCTTAGACCTTGTCACCAAATTAATGATGTTTAAGGTCTGAGGTCATCCAATTATGATGTTACCCTCAAATTTCACCAAAGTAATGATGTTTAAGGTCTGAGATCCTCCAATTATGATGTTACCCTCACAAATTTCACCAAATTAATGATGTTTAAGGTCTAAGGTCATCAAACTAAGATGTTTCACCTCAGACCTTGTCACCAAATGAATGATGTTTAAGTTCTGAGGTCATTCAATTACGATGTTACCCTCATAAATTTTACCAAATTAATGATGTTTATGGTCTGAGGTCATCCAATTATGATGTTTCACCTCAGACCTTATCACCAAATTATGATTTTTAAGGTCTAGGGTCATCAAACTAAGATGTTATCCTTATAAATTTCACCAAATTAATGATGTTTAAGGTATGAGGTCATCCAATTATGATGTTTCACCTCATACCTTGTCACCAAATTATGATGTTTAAGGTCTGGGGTCATCAAACTAAGTTGGTATACTCAAAAATTTCACCAAATTAATGATGTTTAAGGTCTGAGGTCATCCAATTATGATGTTACCCTCACAAATTTTACCAAATTAATGATGTTTAAGATCTGAGGTCATCAAACTAAGATGTTTCACCTCAGACCTTATCACCAAATTAATGATGTTTAAGGTCTGAGGTAATTCAATTATGATGTTACCCTCACAAATTTCACCAAGTTAAATAATGTTTAAGGTCTGAGGTCATCCAATTATGATGTTTCACCTCAGACCTTGTCACCAAATTATGATGTTCAAGGTCAGGGGTCATCAAACTAAGATGTTATCCTCATAAGTTTCACCAAATTAATGATGTTTAAGGTCTGAGGTCATCAAACTAAGATATTTCACCTTAGACCTTGTCACCAAATTAATGATGTTTAAGGTCTGAGGTCATCCAATTATGATGCTACCCTCAAATTTCACCAAAGTAATGATGTTTAAGGTCTGAGGTCATCCAATTATGATGTTACCCTCATAAATTTCACCAAATTAATGATGTTTAAGGTCTAAGGTCATCAAACTAAGATGTTTCACCTCAGACCTTGTCACCAAATGAATGATGTTTAAGTTCTGAGGTCATTCAATTACGATGTTACCCTCATAAATTTTACCAAATTAATGATGTTTATGGTCTGAGGTCATCCAATTATGATGTTTCACCTCAGACCTTATCACCAAATTATGATTTTTAAGGTCTGGGGTCATCAAACTAAGATGTTATCCTTATAAATTTCACCAAATTAATGATGTTTAAGGTATGAGGTCATCCAATTAATATGTTTCACCTCATACCTTGTCACCAAATTATGATGTTTAAGGTCTGGGGTCATCAAACTAAGTTGGTATCCTCAAAAATTTCACCAAATTAATGATGTTTAAGGTCTGAGGTCATCCAATTATGATGTTTAACCTCAGACCTTGTCACCAAATTATGATGTTTAAGGTCTGAGGTCATCAAACTAAGATGTTATCCTCATAAATTTCACCAAATTAATGATGTTTAAGGTCTTAGGTCATCAAATTAAGATGTTTCACCTCAAACCTTGTCACCAAATTAATGATGTTTAAGGTCTGAGGTCATCCAATTATGATGTCACCCTCAAATTTCACCAAATTAATGATGTTTAAGGTCTGTGGTCATCCAATTATGATGTTACCCTCACAAATTTCACCAAATTAATGATGTTTAAGATCTGAGGTCATCAAACTAAGATGTTTCACCTCAGACCTTATCACCAAATTAATGATGTTTAAGGTCTGAGGTAATTCAATTATGATGTTACCCTCACAAATTTCACCAAATTAAATGATGTTTAGGTCTGAGGTCATCCAATTATGATGTTTCACCTCAGACCTTGTCACCAAATTATGATGTTCAAGGTCAGGGGTCATCAAACTAAGATGTTATCCTCATAAGTTTCACCAAATTAATGATGTTTAAGGTCTGAGGTCATCAAACTAAGATGTTTCACCTTAGAACTTGTCACCAAATTAATGATGTTTAAGGTCTGAGGTCATCCAATTATGATGTTACCCTCAAATTTCACCAAAGTAATGATGTTTAAGGTCTGAGGTCATCCAATTATGATGTTACCCTCACAAATTTCACCAAATTAATGATGTTTAAGGTCTAATGTCATCAAACTAAGATGTTTCACCTCAGACCTTGTCACCAAATTAATGATGTTTAAGGTCTGAGGTCATTCAATTATGATGTTACCCTCATAAATTTTACCAAATTAATGATGTTTATGGTCTGAGGTCATCCAACTATGATGTTTCACCTCAGACCTTATCACCAAATTATGATGTTTAAGGTCTGGGGTCATCAAACTAAGATGTTATCCTTATAAATTTCACCAAATTAATGATGTTTAAGGTATGAGGTCATCCAATTATGATGTTTCACCTCATACCTTGTCACCAAATTATGATGTTTAAGGTCTGGGGTCATCAAACTAAGTTGGTATCCTCATAAATTTCACCAAATTAATGATGTTTAAGGTCTGAGGTCATCCAATTATGATGTTTAACCTCAGACCTTGACACCAAATTATGATGTTTAAGGTCTGAGATCATCAAACTAAGATGGTATCCTCATAAATTTCACCAAATTAATGATGTTTAAGGTCTTAGGTCATCAAATTAAGATGTTTCACCTCAAACCTTGTCACCAAATTAATGATGTTTAAGGTCTGAGGTCATCCAATTATGATGTTACCCTCAAATTTCACCAAATTAGTGATGTTTAATGTCTGAGGTCATCCAATTATGATGTTACCCTCACAAATTTTACCAAATTAATGATGTTTAAGATCTGAGGTCATCAAACTAAGATGTTTCACCTCAGACCTTATCACCAAATTAATGATGTTTAAGGTCTGAGGTAATTCAATTATGATGTTACCCTCACAAATTTCACCAAGTTAAATAATGTTTAAGGTCTGAGGTCATCCAATTATGATGTTTCACCTCAGACCTTGTCACCAAATTATGATGTTCAAGGTCAGGGGTCATCAAACTAAGATGTTATCCTCATAAGTTTCACCAAATTAATGATGTTTAAGGTCTGAGGTCATCAAACTAAGATATTTCACCTTAGACCTTGTCACCAAATTAATGATGTTTAAGGTCTGAGGTCATCCAATTATGATGTTACCCTCAAATTTCACCAAAGTAATGATGTTTAAGGTCTGAGGTCATCCAATTATGATGTTACCCTCATAAATTTCACCAAATTAATGATGTTTAAGGTCTAAGGTCATCAAACTAAGATGTTTCACCTCAGACCTTGTCACCAAATGAATGATGTTTAAGTTCTGAGGTCATTCAATTACGATGTTACCCTCATAAGTTTCACCAAATTAATGATGTTTAAGGTCTGAGGTCATCAAACTAAGATGTTTCACCTTAGACCTTGTCACCAAATTAATGATGTTTAAGGTCTGAGGTCATCCAATTATGATGTTACCCTCAAATTTCACCAAAGTAATGATGTTTAAGGTCTGAGATCCTCCAATTATGATGTTACCCTCACAAATTTCACCAAATTAATGATGTTTAAGGTCTAAGGTCATCAAACTAAGATGTTTCACCTCAGACCTTGTCATCAAATGAATGATGTTTAAGTTCTGAGGTCATTCAATTACGATGTTACCCTCATAAATTTTACCAAATTAATGATGTTTATGGTCTGAGGTCATCCAATTATGATGTTTCACCTCAGACCTTATCACCAAATTATGATTTTTAAGGTCTAGGGTCATCAAACTAAGATGTTATCCTTATAAATTTCACCAAATTAATGATGTTTAAGGTATGAGGTCATCCAATTATGATGTTTCACCTCATACCTTGTCACCAAATTATGATGTTTAAGGTCTGGGGTCATCAAACTAAGTTGGTATACTCAAAAATTTCACCAAATTAATGATGTTTAAGGTCTGAGGTCATCCAATTATGATGTTACCCTCACAAATTTTACCAAATTAATGATGTTTAAGATCTGAGGTCATCAAACTAAGATGTTTCACCTCAGACCTTATCACCAAATTAATGATGTTTAAGGTCTGAGGTAATTCAATTATGATGTTACCCTCACAAATTTCACCAAGTTAAATAATGTTTAAGGTCTGAGGTCATCCAATTATGATGTTTCACCTCAGACCTTGTCACCAAATTATGATGTTCAAGGTCAGGGGTCATCAAACTAAGATGTTATCCTCATAAGTTTCACCAAATTAATGATGTTTAAGGTCTGAGGTCATCAAACTAAGATATTTCACCTTAGACCTTGTCACCAAATTAATGATGTTTAAGGTCTGAGGTCATCCAATTATGATGCTACCCTCAAATTTCACCAAAGTAATGATGTTTAAGGTCTGAGGTCATCCAATTATGATGTTACCCTCATAAATTTCACCAAATTAATGATGTTTAAGGTCTAAGGTCATCAAACTAAGATGTTTCACCTCAGACCGTGTCACCAAATGAATGATGTTTAAGTTCTGAGGTCATTCAATTACGATGTTACCCTCATAAATTTTACCAAATTAATGATGTTTATGGTCTGAGGTCATCCAATTATGATGTTTCACCTCAGACCTTATCACCAAATTATGATTTTTAAGGTCTGGGGTCATCAAACTAAGATGTTATCCTTATAAATTTCACCAAATTAATGATGTTTAAGGTATGAGGTCATCCAATTAATATGTTTCACCTCATACCTTGTCACCAAATTATGATGTTTAAGGTCTGGGGTCATCAAACTAAGGTAGTATCCTCAAAAATTTCACCAAATTAATGATGTTTAAGGTCTGAGGTCATCCAATTATGATGTTTAACCTCAGACCTTGTCACCAAATTATGATGTTTAAGGTCTGAGGTCATCAAACTAAGATGTTATCCTCATAAATTTCACCAAATTAATGATGTTTAAGGTCTTAGGTCATCAAATTAAGATGTTTCACCTCAAACCTTGTCACCAAATTAATGATGTTTAAGGTCTGAGGTCATCCAATTATGATGTCACCCTCAAATTTCACCAAATTAATGATGTTTAAGGTCTGTGGTCATCCAATTATGATGTTACCCTCACAAATTTCACCAAATTAATGATGTTTAAGATCTGAGGTCATCAAACTAAGATGTTTCACCTCAGACCTTATCACCAAATTAATGATGTTTAAGGTCTGAGGTAATTCAATTATGATGTTACCCTCACAAATTTCACCAAATTAAATGATGTTTAGGTCTGAGGTCATCCAATTATGATGTTTCACCTCAGACCTTGTCACCAAATTATGATGTTCAAGGTCAGGGGTCATCAAACTAAGATGTTATCCTCATAAGTTTCACCAAATTAATGATGTTTAAGGTCTGAGGTCATCAAACTAAGATGTTTCACCTTAGAACTTGTCACCAAATTAATGATGTTTAAGGTCTGAGGTCATCCAATTATGATGTTACCCTCAAATTTCACCAAAGTAATGATGTTTAAGGTCTGAGGTCATCCAATTATGATGTTACCCTCACAAATTTCACCAAATTAATGATGTTTAAGGTCTAATGTCATCAAACTAAGATGTTTCACCTCAGACCTTGTCACCAAATTAATGATGTTTAAGGTCTGAGGTCATTCAATTATGATGTTACCCTCATAAATTTTACCAAATTAATGATGTTTATGGTCTGAGGTCATCCAATTATGATGTTTCACCTCAGACCTTATCACCAAATTATGATGTTTAAGGTCTGGGGTCATCAAACTAAGATGTTATCCTTATAAATTTCACCAAATTAATGATGTTTAAGGTATGAGGTCATCCAATTATGATGTTTCACCTCATACCTTGTCACCAAATTATGATGTTTAAGGTCTGGGGTCATCAAACTAAGTTGGTATCCTCATAAATTTCACCAAATTAATGATGTTTAAGGTCTGAGGTCATCCAATTATGATGTTTAACCTCAGACCTTGTCACCAAATTATGATGTTTAAGGTCTGAGGTCATCAAACTAAAATGTTATCCTCATAAATTTCACCAAATTAATGATGTTTAAGGTCTTAGGTCATCCAATTATGATGTTTCACCTCACACCTTATCACCAAATTATGATGTTTAAGGTCTGGAGTCATCAAACTATGATGTTATCCTCATAAATTTCACCAAATTAATGATGTTTAAGGTCTGAGGTCATCCAATTATGATGTTTCACCTCGGACCTTGTCACCAAATTATGATTTTTAAGGTCTGAGGTCATCCAATTATGATGTTTATCCTCAGACCTTGTCACCAAATTATGATGATTAAGGTTTGAGGTCATCAAACTAAGATGTTACCATCATAATTTTACCATTAAAGCAATCCAAACAAAGTATTGACACAGGAACTGCTCTTCTCATAAATATTCTCTTCATAACATGATACATTTACATAGAGACAACTGTAACATCATATATAGTACTTTTTCCGGTGACTTGCATTCCATGGATTGGAGAAAGGTTCCCCCTCAAGATTTTCTAGCCGGTAGATACCGGGTACAACCTCATCGATAACTTTGTAGGGACCATGCCAATTCGGGTGAAGCCTGTTTGTCTTCACAACATCTTCTTCAGCACTAAGTCTCCTACAGCAATAGATCTTGATTTCACCCTTTGATTGTAGAACTTTGTTATTCTCTACTGGTAGGTTGCCTGTCAGATCTCAGTGTCTTCCCTTCTCTCCTCGATCAAATCTAGTTCAAGCCTTCTCTCTTCCCCATTCTTCTCGAGATCGTAGGCCTGAACTATGTGAGTGGGGAGTCCTACTTCTGTAGGTATGAAGGCTTCTGAGACATGTGCTAACATAAATGGGGTCTCCCCCGTTGGTGTCCTTGTCGTTGTTCTGTAGGCCTATAACACTGCATAAACCTCTTCTGTCCATCTCCCTTTGGCCTCTTCCAACCTCTTCTTAATCTCGTTGAGGATTTTTTAGTTCGTGACTTCGGTCTGCCCATTTGCTTGGGGTCGACCCGAAGAAGAAAAAAATTGCTTGATCTCGACTCTCTCGCAGTATTTCTCCAAGGAAGAATTCTTGAACTGGGTTTCGTTGTCTGAGTTGAGGGAGTTCAGAAGACCATGCCTGCATATGATGCTCTTCCAGATAAACTGGAAGGTCTTTTGCTCTATAATCGTGATCATCGGCTCAGTCTCTACCCACTTGGAGAAGTAATCAATCGCTACTATCAAAAATCGATAATTATTCGCAGCCCATGGCAATGGTCCCACCAAGTCAATCCCCCATACCGAAAATGGCCAAGGGGAACTGATTGATGTCATAGGTTAATGAGGTTGATAAGGGATAGTGGAGAATCTCTAGCACTTGTCACACCTCTTCACGTAGGCTACAGCGTCTTTAGCCAAGGTCGACCACTAGTACCCCTGGATAATTATCCTCTTAGCTAAAGGTCTTCCTCCTATGTGACTGGATCAAGAACCCTCGTGTATATCTTTTAGGACGCGAGGGACCTCTATGGTATGGACACATCTGAGAAGAGGCAGTAAAAATCCTTTCTTATATAGGACATCTCCTATTATTGAGAACTTTGTAGCTTTGTACCTCAATTTCCTCCTTTCCAGCTTCAATTCCAGCAACTTTCCCTCTCTGATATATCTGATGAGGGGGTCCATCCATGAGTCTCCTATGTTCAATTTGAGGCAAGAGCTGGCAACCTCATCATCCTCAATGGTCGGTTTGAGCAGGATTTTGACTAGTATCATCCTTCTAATGCATGTCCTTATTGTTGAAGCCAGCCTTACTAATGCATCTGCATGACTATTATCTTGTCGAGGTACCCTCTTCATCTTTACCTATTCAAAACCTTATAGCATCACTCTTACCCTCTTCAGGTATGTCACCATCCTATCGTCCTTGGCCTCATATACTCCAAGTATCTGGTTGACAATCGAGTCACTGTGAAGTAGGAATCGGTCAACTCTAAAGGCTTTTGCTAAGGAGAGGCTGCTATCAAGGCCTCATATTCTGACTCGTTGTTCGATGCTTTGAAGTTGAACCTTAGTGTATATTCAACGTCGATCCCATTCGGAGCTGATAGTATCAGCCCTGCACCACTTCCACTTTCGCAAGAAGACCCGTCAACGAAGAGGTTCCACACATCTTCATCTAAAGAGAAGTGACCCTCTGACAGGGCTCCTTTCTTGAAAAAGTACCTGTCATCCTCATTCTTAGCCACTCCTATTATGGCTCTACCGGACACAACCACTTTCGGGTCTCAAAAGACGTTACTATTTGATTCCTCTACGATCTCTGGATTATTCTCAACCTAGGCCTCTTCCTATGTTAACTCAGCAACAAAGTCTGTGAGTGTCTGCCCTTTAATGGACACCCTAGGTTGATAGAAAAGGTCATACTCTCCCAACTTGATGGCCCAGGTCATCAATTTGCCTGACTTCTCAGGCTTGTGGATAACTTGCCTTAGTGGGCAGTCAGTGAGGATGACCATAGAATGGGATTAGAAATAAGGTTTCATTATCCTGGAAGCGTTTATCAAAGTGTAGGATAACTTCTCCTTACGAGGATAGTTTTGTTCAGACCCCTGAAGGGCCTTACTATTGAAGTATACAGTCCTTTGTACCCCATCATCTTCCCGTACTATGGCTGCGCTTATAGCTGACTCTGAAACTGCTAGATAGACATATAAATTCTCTCCCAGAATGGGCTAAGATAAGAGCAGTGGGTATCCGAGGTAGGACTTAAGCTATTTAAAGGCCTTGTCACACTCTTTGTCCCATTCGAAGGCCTTTCTAAGCACCTTGAAAAATGGAAGACACTTGTCCATAGCTCTGGAAACAAATCTGTTGAGTGTTGCGACTCTTCTAGTGAGCCTCTGAACGTCTTTTATACTTCTTGGTGTCTTCATATCAAGCAAAGCCTTGATTTTCTCGGGGTTGGCCTCTATTCCCCTCTGATTGACTATGAATCCAAGAAACTTTCCAACTCCTACCCCAAAGACACACTTGGAAGGATTGAGCTTCATCCTGTATAAGTCCATGGTGTTAAAAGTTCTCTCCAGGTCTGCTACGTGGGTGCAAGCCTTAAAGATCTTAGTCAACATATCATCTATATATACCTCCATGGTCTTACCAATTGGATCTTCAAACATCTTATTTATAAGACGTTGATATGTGGCCCCTGCATTCTTCAAGTCGAAGGGCATGACCTTATAGCAATAGGTCCTCTTGTCTGTGATGAATGTTGTCTTCTCTGAGTCTTTAACATCTATGAAGATATGATTATAGCCTGAATATGCGTCCATAAAGATCATAAGTTCATGCCCTATTATGGCATCTAACATCTGATCAATTCGAGGTAAGGGATTGTTATCTTTTGGGCAAGACTTGTTCAGGTCAGTTAAGTCTACGCACATCCTCCATTTTCTATTGGCCTTGGGCATAATGACGGCATTTGATAACCACTCTGGGTATATGACCTCCCTGATGAATTCTGCCTCTTCCAACTTTTTGACCTCTTCCCTGATGACATCATACTTTTCCCTGGAGTAAACTCTTCATCTTTATTTGATTGGCTTATCATCCTCTGCCACCTTGAGTTTGTGGCACATAACCTCCGGCTCGATGCCTGGTATGTCTGTATGGCTCTAAGCGAAGACACTCTGCCTCTTCTTCAAAAACCTTATCAGCTCTTCCTTAATCCCTGGTTTTAGGGCCTTACCGATTTGGATAGTTTTTTCTGGTTCGTCCTCATTGAGGATGCTGGATTCTACCTCTTCCGCGACCTTTCCTTTCTTAAATTTTATTCCGTCCCTAGGATCAAGTGTGCCGATGTTATATATGGTAGTTGCCCTCTTATGGGCCTCTCGCTCTTCGGTTGAGTTGAAGTAGCATTCTCGTGCTACGGTCTGGTCACCCTACACTTACCCTACCCCATAGGGGGTCATGAATTTTAACATTTAGTGGACCATTGATGGCACGGCCTCAAACTCCTTAAGCGCTACTCTTTCTATGATGAGGTTATAAGCCGAGAAGACGTTTTCATCCATAACAAAAAAAATGATCTTCCTGGTCAACCTCTTAGGCCACTCGTCTCCCATTCGTACATCCATCTCATACATGCCTAATGGATGGACCTTTTCACCACTGAAGCCTATCAACGGATGATGATAGGGTACCAGTCTTGCTCTGCTGAGGCCTAGTCTCTTGAAGCAGGGCCAGAACATAACATTTGCGGAGCTTCCTTCATCTACGAGGATTTTTTGTACTTCACACCCATGCACTCTTATTGTTATTACCAAAGGGTAATCATGCGGATACAAGATACCTTTGAAGTCGAGTCGAGAGAACCCAAGTATAAGAGTATCCATCTCCACATTCTTTCCCTTCTGCTTGGCCTCTGAAGACGCTAGATTCACAGCCTCTACTTTAGTCACCGACTTGGCCTCTGCCACATGAGCTTTATGGTCGGCTACTTCAAAGCAACCCCTTGCTAGTCCTTCACAAATGGTGTTGACACCAAAAGAGATCATTCCAACCCTCTTCACAGGGGCATTGTCATCTTTCAGTGGGAGATATGGATTGTCCTCATCATCGCCATCTGAGTCATCATCTCTTTTTGCTGGGGTTTCATCTTGACGCCTATCATTTCTCTTCTTTTTAGTATCATCTTGTCCCCTCTTATGAGCCTTACCATTGACATACTTCCTTAATTTTTCGGACTTCAACATCTTCTCGATTTCATCCTTCAAAGCGAAGCACTTGTCTGTCACATGGTCATGGTTTTAGTGGAACTCACACCATAGGTTCTTGTTCCTCTTATGCGTAGGAGCCTTCAGCTTCTTCGGCCATCTCAGAGACCGATCATTCTTGATCTCATTGAGGACATGTTCGCAGCTCACAGTTAGAGGAGTATAATGTGCAAAGTTATCATCTGCAGACCTTTTTTTTCCATCTTTCATTTTTTGGAACTTCCCACTGCCACTTTTGTTCTCATTTTCATACTTCGCGGCCATTGCCTCTTCAGCGTTCATAGTTGCCAATAGCTCTTCCATGGACTTAGGAGGGTCTTTCGCAAGCTTCCAGAGTAATTTCTCCTTCTATAGTCCTCCAATGAGGGTTGTCATGGCTATATTCTCTTCATAATCTTCAACCTTCAATTTTTTTTTTTTGAATCTAGCAATGTAGTCTCTTAGGCTATCGTTCTTGCCTTGCTTGACATACAACACATGTGTGGTCTTATTTTGAGGTCTTACCCCAAAACAAAAATTATGAATGAAATGTTCAACCAAGCCCTTAAAGTTCTCAATTAAGTTCTTCGGAATAGAGGTAAACCAGATGTGTACAACACCCGTCAGCGTCCCAGAGAAACCTCGACACCTTATCTCATCTGGGATTGAATAAATATCCATTGTAGATTGGTACATATCGATATGATGTATAGAGTTGGTACTACCATCATACTTGGGAGACACCGTAGGTGGCTTGAACTTAGCAAGGGTTGGGAAGCTCACTATCCTGGCCACAAATGGGGAGCCCTCTGAGAAACATCTTTGCAGTAGGTCTCATCTTTTGATGAGGTCCCCTATCTTCTCTTTAAGACGTTTATAGAATCATTCGACTTTGCAGCATCGGCCTGGCTGAGGTTGGCCCCAGCCACCTCCAAGGGGTGGACTGAGGATTCCTCAACCGCCGCACAATGTCAGTTGTTGACCTCCTCTTGATACCTGTCTCAGCCTTGCCTGTCTCAGCCATGATGATGGGGTCGTCCATGATGAGGTCGATGTTCTCCCTCTTCCCTTTGTGAGCCTACTACACATCTTGACCTAGATAACCTCTGCCTCAGGTCATTAACTAGGCCAAGCCTTTCAAAGGTCGGCCCTCTGCTTAAGAGATCAAAAGTTGATCCTCTTTGTTGGGAACCCCCATTTTTTCTGTCCCCATAACCTCGACTTTGGTGGATAGGACGTACAGTGTTGTTCGAAACCTCATACGGCTCCCAGCAGCCCTCTGGAGCATCTTCTGCCTCCATATCATCATACTTATCTTCTAGGTAAGAATGTCCTTGCCTCCCCAGACGTAAACACCTAGGGTCAGTAATGCCCCTCCTCCGTTGAGGTGTAGGTTGGTCTTTTTAAGGTGCCTGGGGTGGTCCCCTGGCTTCAGGATGGGGCTGAGCAGCCACCGGAGTGATCATCTTCGGTGAGACCCCAGGTGGCCTCATCATATTTTGACTGAGTTGTGCAAACTGCTCCTTCATCGCTTGCTGCATTGCAGCCAAGGACTTCAAGGCTGAAGCCACCTCAGCCATTTCGGACTGGGTTGGTGCCTATGGAACTAGGTCCTCCAGCGCCAGATGGTGGAGGAGGTGGTGGCAACTCCGGAGCCATATATTACAACTAAAGAGCTTGTGAAGAAAATTAGCTTAGTACCTTAAAGGACCTCTTTCAATGGTGAAACAGCTCCAAGCAAGGGGTGAGGCCTGGTTCACCACCAGAGTCTCCAGTGAGGTTAAGCAAAAAAAGAGGAAGAGACAGCTTCTCGTTCCCACAGACGGCGCCAAAATGATGATACTGGAAATAGCACCACCCTTCAAGGTGTTTGTAAGATCAAATCAGTGATAACAATGGCATCTCAAGTATATACTAAATATAGGAGATTGAGATAAGGAGAAGAGGATGAACACCAATATATAAGTGGTTCAGCAAATTAGGCCTACATCCATTGTGCAAGTGAGTGAATAAGATCACTAAAATAAGGCACTAATGGCCATGGATAAAATCTCTCAAGCTTTCTTTCTCTACTGTGTAATTTGATAGAGTTTCAGCTAGGGTCGTAATTTTGAATCCCTCTCAAGGTAGGAGAATACAAGTATATATAGTGTTTGGGGGTGTAATGTAACCCCCATGCATGCAATGAGCATGTGTGTGTTGATCTAGCCAATCTAATGAAGAAATCTGTCATTATCACATGTAGAGAATGATGATGAAATATTCCCCCACATGAGGGGATTGATTCGGTTATAACTGATTTTTCCCACGTGTTCCTGCCCTTGCATACGCCTGCAAATGCTCCACCTTGTCCTTGATTGGTACAACCTCAGCCTGGAAGAGTACGAGGTTAATGAAGTCTGATTGTTGCCTCATCTGAGGTCATTCATGATGACCTCGTCCAGGTAAACTGGACGAGGTTAGGTCGGGATAGTTATAACATCGGCCTGGGCCGATGATAGGGCTTCCATATCGTTCCCCCATGTAACACTACTGATCCCGGACGTTGACTGTGACTTCAACTGAGGCCGATATCACTGTTGGAGGGTGGCTGAGTCCACCAGTCCTTGCAGACCTCGGCTGATGACCAACCGAGGTTAATGTATGAGGCAGATGTGATGTTGGCTGTGGACGACCTATTGGATAACTGACCCCATGAGTTATGAAGACCTCGATTGTTGCCTAATTGTGGGGTAACTAGTAACGTCGGTTGTAGTCGACCTTATATTGGACGAGATCACTGACCGTTAGTCTTGAGCCCTTGTTACCTCAGTCGCCGTGCTGGTCGAGGCTGGTGCCTCCGAGCTATCAGGTACACTTTGGGCATATCAATCACCCCCAGCCCTTAGTTACAAATAGGTGACTAAGGGGTATGCAACTCCGAGGTTGTTCTTCCTTGTATACCATGTTATGATTGTCCCTCTCCAATAATCTGTCCCTAGATATGACAACAACAACAGCTTCATCAGTAGGAAGGACTCCTGAACCTATCAATCCCCGAGCAAGACCAGGGTTCATTGCCATAGAAGAGGCACCACCTTGTCCTTGGTCAACATGGTCGCTCCCTGATAACTTTCGATGAGAAGCAGGACCTTTCTTCAACCTCTTAAATTGAGGCTTTTGGGTTTTCATTTTAACATGATTCGCAACCATAGGATATTTGGAGACCCCAACATCAGTTTTTATCTTCTCAACATGAGGAGGAGGAGACTTTGTTCTAGTAAGAAGATTAGGGATCTTACTCTTCACCATCTCTGGCGGTGAAGTTATGGTCGACATGAGATTGATATCTAGTGATTTAAAAGAGCAAGATATACCTCCAGCGATGAAATCCCCTTCCACTTGAGGAAAAGATTACGAATCAACAGTCAAAGAGGATGAGGTTAGCTCTACTAAATCAATGGGGGCTAAGGGAATATCTTCAGTTGGCAAAGCAATAAAAGATGTGATAGAGCTGTGGTAATCCAACAAAACAGATGCCTTCCGAGGGTAACTCTCCTCAATTCTATGCTAAATGAACCAAACAATATTTAGGTCAGTAAAATTGACTTCAAATAGGTGGGGGATATCTTTCTTTCTCTTCTTTTCCAAACATAAAGACAAAAACATTTACTAGTAAACTAAATGAACTGGAGAAGAAAAATACGTAGAGAAAAACATACAAGGATAAAATAAAATGTGTCGACATATTCCCTTCCCTTCCTGAGGACAACAAGGCCCATTGTACTCCTCGCCCTCAGAAAGAGTGGAAATTTTTCAATCCTTTACTATTAGTCCATAATCCCAATAATATTTATTGAAATCGAGTAAATTTACTACCAAATCCCTATTTGAATATCTGGTAGTCAAGTAATAAATATTGTCAGTTATGGTCCCCTAGCTATAGTAATACATTAATTCAGTTATTTCTATGTGGGTTCCAAACCATTCATTAATACGATTGACCTCAATAACTATCCTCCAAGTAGGGTGCCACTTGGGCAGAGACCACATCAAAATATTGACAGAACTCAAGGAATAAATTATTGGGTGGAAAAGTAACTCCACACTTTGCAATAAAGATAGTAGGAAACCAATGACCACCTTCTAATGAACACAGGACACAAGGACCTATCACCAGCTCCATTTTCACCAAATTGGGAATCCTATGTTTTATTGTAAAGTCTTCCAAAGAGATCTCATCTAAGATATACACCATCATGACAAAGAAAGATTTCTTACAATGAAGGCAAAGACACAACAGCAGTTCTCTCAAATGGCAGAATGAAAGCACTAGAGTGAAGAAGTGAATTTAAAATTCAAGGTGAGAAGAAACTTAGAGGCAAATGATACTTTATAGGATTTGTGATGCCTCTTGGGCTACATATTTTGAAATGAGTAAGTGTACCACCACATCAAATTTCGACGGCATTTCATTTCTCTAGAAAAAATACGCAGTGTACCTATGAACGGTTCGCTATTCTTCAAACTATTTACAAAGTTATCACTACCTAATATGATAGTATGAGATTTACAAGTCCTAGAGGTCGGCGGACGATTAGGCTCTTCAAGACAGTCGAGCAACCCCTAGTAGAGAATCCTCCATCCTTTCACTCATTATGTCATTCCAACTAAGAATGAAGTAATAGGGGCTTTTGTTGTAGCCTAAAATAATTAGGCCACGTGGACAAATAAAATAGTGACACATATCATCATGTACAGTGGACCCTCAAACAGCACATGGATATAGTCGGCTCAATTATTTTTTTGTCGACTATCTAGTCAACCACTTTTATGAATATGAATAGTCAGTAATATGAACAGACGCATGTGAGATTCTCAACAGTGACCATGCACATGCACGTGAATAAAATCGAACTGTTTACCATCATATAAAAATGTAAATACCTAATGTATAAAGGTATTTTATCTCTTTAACTTCCAACTACTATAAATATATCGCGGCCTCTCTCAGCTAAAGGCAACTAAAACACTTTCTACAATCCCTAGAGAGCTCTTGAGAGGATTGTACTAAACCCTAAAATATAGTGGCATTGTACTCGTGGATGTAGGCATCATATTAGTTTGAACCATGTCAAATATTTGTGTCTCTTTCTAAATCCCATCCCTCTCTAGCTTGATATTTAATCTGTCGTCATAATCATTGATTTAATTGAGCTAGGATTATTCTAAATAAGTAAACCAAATTTAGACACCAACAATCATTGTGATGATCAGAGGGCCATCGTGCAGATAAATAACATCTGATAAGTCATCTTTAGAAAATCCAATAATGAGATAGTCTTTATTTACTTTCTTAGGATGAGTTTCTACAACTTCGGCCAAATTGATCTACCTGACATGAGCATAAGCATATGCCTTGTTGAGGTAGGATTTACTCTCTAGTGGTTTATCTTTACCACCAGTGCCACCTTTTTCTTTAAGTGAGACACAAAAAAAAGATCATGGGAACTTCATGCACAGGTTCCTTGGGCTTCTTGGATAGATCTGGTTCATCCTCTAAAATATCATCTCGACCCCTTTTTCTTGTTCACCTTTTTACAAGGGGACTTTGATCATCGCATGTGTTTTTTCTCATCCATCCCACCTGATGAGCCACTTTTGTTACATACTTCGTTAGTTTTCCTCGTCTGATGAGATTTTCAATCTTGTTATTCAGGTCCTAGTAACTATCAGTGTTGTGGTCGTGATCTTTATGGAAATTGTAGTGTTTAATCTTGTCCCTCCGATTTGGTGGAGCTTTCAATTCTTCCAAGCATTTCAAGTTGTTACTTCCTTAAATTTCATTGAGGATGTGATGAACACCAACTATAAGTGGAGTATACTCACCATACTTCTTCAGCCTATCAGCCTTTTTGTTATCCTTGAGCTCTTTCTTACCTGCGTTGGATTTAGCGTAGCTCAACTCCTTTATGGCGATCGCCTCTTCAGCATTCATAATTTTTCCATCCTTAGCCAAAAGTTCTGACATTGTGTTGGGCGACTTCTTAGCCAGTGCCCAATACAACTTCCTTGAAAATAGACCACTTATGATTGCAGTGATTTCTATCTTCTTATCATAGTCAATTACCTCAAGCTTATCTATATTAAAGCATGTAATAAATTCCCTATTCGTCTCACCCATTTACTAACAGACATTTAACATGCGAGCCACCCTCTTGCTTGGCTTTGTTCTAAAGCAGAAATTGCTAACGAAGATATTAGTCAGCTACTGAAAGTTTGAGATTTGCCCTATTGGTAAGTTGTTGTGCCAAATTTGAGCTCAACTGGTGATGGTACTGGAGAATGATCTACAATGCATTTCATCGGGGATGGAATAATATTACTAGTAACCTGGTATTGCTCCACGGGCAGCATAGGATCGAACTTGCCATCGTATTTGGGGGTAATGATAGGCAATTTGAATTTTAACGGGCGTTAGATAACCCATAATTGATGATTAAATGGTGATCCCAGAGAAAAAACCCTCTGCAAAGGGTTCTTAATCTTTATAATCTTGCCCAGGTGATCCCCTATGCGTTGCATAAACCCCTTCTAGGATTATTCCTCCTTCTTGGCCTTAACTGACACTGTCTATCCTGCCTAGCCTCGACTTTCGGCTGAGCTCTATTCTGGATAAGTCTTCTCGATTTTAGCCGACCCTCGCACTCTTGGTCTAGATCTGGCTAAGCATTCAACCCTATTAGACTCCCTCAAATCTCTATGTTGGTAGGCCCTCACAGCTTTTGGGCTTAATCGATCAAAAGTATATCCTCTATTGAGATTTTCCAAAATACTTGGGGATTTTAAGGAGTAAGTCAGTAAGTCTGTTCATCATCGTATCTACCTGATCTAATGGTGGATATTCCCCCTAAGCGATAGGATATGTAATCAAGCTCTGATCTAGAGTACTTGGATCTACTACCTTACCCTTTCAAACCTAAATCCAATTGTCTAGTATTTTCCACAACTCTTTCGTGGTGTGTCTGCTTCTTGTCCTTATATGAGATTAGAGGAGGCATATCTCATATTCGGCGAGAGATTTTACCCCCTGTCAGTGTTTCTTTTCGGACCTGTTCTGCCCAACTAGAATACTCTATGTCTGATGCCTGACGCTTTTCATCATAACCTATTGGCCTCTAGCCAAGCACTGTAATATTCCATACAGATTGCCCATACCCATATGTGTAAAAGGTGGAATCCCATCAGCGGTTCTACTACTTTCTATATTTTCTCCCATCTTCATAAAATTTCCAGAAAAATAAAGTACCATAATAAAATAGAGTGCAATAGTTGCGATAACAAACGTCGTAGAAAAAGTAGATTCAAAGCATGGAAAACTAAATTCGATGATAGATTTAAGGAATCAAATAGAATTAAAAGGAAATTTGCAGATTAATGGACTGAAACCCAACAAAACACAGATGAATCAGATTCATTATTTTCTCATAACTAGGTATCCTTGAGTTTCAGAAATCAACAATGGTGGAAAGAAACAAGTGGTATACCAATTCCCACAAACTATGCTAATTTGTTATTGTCTAAAACTGGTATGTAGATTTAGTCTTAGAAAATATACTCCAACTATAAATAATAACGGATAAAGTGATATAATCATAAAATTACTAATCTAGAGCAAATAGTAGAGAGAGATGCGAAAAAGAGAATGAAAGCATATTTACGTGGTTCGGCCCAAAGAGGTGCCTACGTCCACAAGTGCTAGTGTTGATTGTATATATTCAATGGGATAAAACCATTGATGAGGACTGAATACAAGCTCTCAAGTTCATTATAGATTTGTATAGCATAACGATATGGAAAATATCTTGATCCCCTCAAAGTGAGGGTGTATGTGCTATTTATAGGCTATTAGAAGAGGGAGAATAGAGTGTGGCATGTGTCTTGCCTTTATAAGTTAGACAGGTACACACTTTACATGCAAGTGAGAGGAATAATCATGAGTTTGTTACGCGCATATGTTGGAGAATATTTGCATATTCCCACATGTGTACATGATGTAACTGTTGCTAACGTTATTTTATCACATGGTACATGCTTAGGCAAACAGTGTTAACTAACGACATTAGCTAATGATGAAATGACAGTGTTAAGATAGACTAGTGGGACTCTGTGGTTGACCTCATAGCTGTGGCCGACCAGATTAGTACATGGCCGAACTCCTTACTATTGTGGACGAGGCCACATGTTGTCTTCTGAATGGCCCATTAGGTGTTCCATATTTATGGTATAACACGCGTTATACACGTATAGATAGTTATAATAGTCAAACAAGCAGTTATCAGACTATGTTACGTAAAAGAAAACGTAAGTAAAGTAACCTGAATAAAGGAAACACTTATAATTAGTTGAACTTCAATTATTATTCTCCATTTGCATACGCACATGAAATGAGGATAAAACACGTGTAACTATATATGTGTTGTGTGCGCACGTGCACGTATTTGTTATACATGTGAGCGTATTTGTACGTATTATACACATGTAAGTATATATAAGGTCGGGAGCACTTCAAATCGTCTGTTCACTTGTTACACTCAATTTATTGCGTGTGTGTGTCTCTTAAACACTTTCTACACCACCATTGTATATCTCTCTCTTACACACACACACACTAATTCATACTCTCTCTCTCTCTCTCTCTCTCTCTCTCTCTCTCTCTCTCTCTCTCTCTCTCTCTCTCACACACACACACACACACACACATATATATAATAATTCACATACACCGTTAAATTGAAAAGAGTAAGAGAAATAACCAAAATTTCATATCCAACTAATGGGTATAAAACCCCAACTAATCAAATGATGTATTGTACCCGCTTTTAAACTCATACATTAAAACTCTAACAATGTTTACACATACATGAAAACCCCAACAATGTTCAAAGGAAATATTATCACGAATCAAATATTGTTCAAAGGAAACCTCGTACATGAAAACCTCAACAGTGTTTAAAAAATCACATGAAAACAGACAGATTCTCTAATTAGGTAACATAAACAGAAACAGAGGTATGGTATTTTGATATATAAAAATGGATGAAAATAAATATGTTGACCAGGCACATGAAAATGTTTAACATTTCTCAAGAAACATTAAAAGTAAAAATTTCCCAACCTTGCTTTGCCAAAAAGAATGATAAATTTATTCTTCTTATTTTGAAGCATTTGACAAACATAAGACTTCGTTAAGTTTCTTATTACAAATTTCCTAGTCCAAAAAAATAATTTCAACAATCATAAATTATTTAAACACATACCATGCATGACCACTCTCCAATACAAACAAAGTAAAAGTAACTCTATTTTATCAATGAAAATTTAATATTACAATTTTATGTCAACGTGCAAAATAATCGAATGTAAACAATAATAAGCCCAAACAATTATTTCCCCATCAATATTACAATACTAGTAATACTCAATGCCTAATTGAAACAACAATATGAATTCAACAAATACATAATATCCAAAAATAAATTTAAAAACACCATGTACAGAGATTATAAGATAAGTTGTGGCGGAGGAGAGGGAGAGCACTGTAACACCTCGTATTTTATATCATTTAAATTGGTGAAATCAAAATAAATAAATTGGGTGAATAAATTTCTTGAAAATGATTGTGCATGATTAAGTGATTCGATTTTTTTTTATTATTTTTTTTATGGAAGAGGGACAGAACCCCCACACATTTATAAGATCACAGAGAAATAGCCTCGCTAGAGGCCTTTACAAGATCTAAAGAGAAAATTGAAAAGCCCCAAGGGAAAATTAAAAAACTTAGAGGAAAGACTATAAATTTGGGACTTTATAAATATCCCCATTACAAGGAAAAAACACCGCACACATGAAGAATAAATAAACGATGATCTGATGTGGAAATAACCCATTTTATCAAGCTTTAAAGCTCCCTTTTCGATCCTAGAATAATTAATCAAATGTGTTAATTTGCATTATACCAAATGTGTTCATTGGTAGAATAATTAATTTGCATGTTACCCGTTTAGGCATTTTAAATATCTTAAGTTAGGCTCTGGAGATAGCTATACCCTGAGATTTTTGGGACAATAAATTGATTATTTTTGGGAGAAATAAATATTATTTTAATTGGAGAATTATTAAATTAGCATTTGAGGTCAAAATATGAGGATGTTAGAAAGTAATTCGAATGGCGATTCTGAGTGTGCAGTTGACTCCGGAAGGGTCTAGATAGTCAAAATGATTGTACTTGGGTCTTATTTGGGTTTCGAAGTATTTTAAGTTCGTTTGGCTCGAATTAGACTAACTGAGTCATTTAAAGTGTGTATTATCATTTAAACTTGTGTATTTTGGGAGATAAGGCTTAAAACCCTACGGGAGAAGCAAATCTCATTTGAGATTAAGAGAAAGCCCTCTAGAGGGAGAGAGAGAGAGAGAGAAGAGGAAAGGAAGAATAGAAAGAAGAAAAGCTTGGACATTTCAGCTATTACGCTATTTCGAGGAAGATTCAGAGTCTACAACTTTGAGTCAAGTGATTAAACTTGATAAATAATTCTTGTGCATCTTTTATTTCATGATTAGTGGAAAACAAATTGTGGATTTTGGGTTTAATATGTAAAACCTAGATTGTTGGGTAAATCTTGCATTTGAGGTGTGTATATGGATATGACGGTATAAAATTAGTTGGGTTGAGTTATATAATGAGTTTTGGAATTTTGGCTTTTGGAGAAAAATTGCCATTTTTGTAGCTTCTGAACAGGACGAATCGATTCAGCCCCCCAACCCGAATCAATTCGGAAAGTTCCATCTTTCAAGGTCTGAGTGACTGAATCAATTCGAACCCAAATCCGAATTGAATCGGCCTAAGATAGTTGCCCAGGTCTTTTGGACCGAATCGATTCGCATTGGGGGCGAATCGATTCGCTGGGACGAATCGATTCGGATTGGGCCTGAATCGATTCGAAAACAGGGCAGTTTTGGGTGAGGTTTTTCTAGAGTGAGTATCGTCCCATTTCGTTTGAGTTTATCTATTGGGAACCTCTATATGACTAAGGAGAAGTATGTTTTGGAGACTTTTAGGGAGTTTCCCTTATGAAAAATTGTTGGTGTCATATTGACTTATTTCAAGAGAATATCGATTGAAGATTATCGTACTAACTAGTGGGGAAGCCCACTATTAGTGAGATTTCTTTTTGGAGATACTTTTGAGTTTATAAGAGAGAGGTAGGATGCACTTAGCGATGTTGAATTTTGAATTAAATCATAAATGGGATAACGTTAAAGGTTCATATGATCAATTGAACCATAATATGGATTGGGAATAACGAATGTTGATCGATGGGCATACGGATATAGAGAATATCCTCAACATTAATTGAATTGGGAGATTATTCATACAAATAAAAATGATGGATGAGTAAATTTCAAGTGAGGGATCGTATCGTGTATATAAAGTGGGAAAGTGTGGGAGTTAGAAACAGTTTGTATATCGAGAGTAAAATATACTTATATAAATAAAATTATTTCATTTACGCATACAAGCGTAAAAAGAGTATATATACTTATATGGTGTGATATATATATATATATATATATATATATATATATATATATATGTGTGTGTGTGTGTGTGTGTGTGTGTGTGTGTGTGTGTGTGTGTGTGTGTGAATCATACCCCCTCTATGCTATCATAGGAAGTTGCGCGATGTGGGTGAGGCCCCTGGCTTGAGGAGCATGGAGCATATAGTCCCCAGGTCATAGTGTCCATTGTTATTATGTGAATTTTATTAGGGGTGAGACGTGGTGGGTATGTTTCGTCTCACTTTCGTGGAGGAACTATGATCTCTTCTCAGACGTTGTGATTTTATTTTTACCAAGGCGGTGTGAGATTCCGACCGTTGGTACCCAGGATGATATGTGAGCGATTCCCTGGTAGATGATAGCATTGAGAAACTGCATCCTCGAGTTATAGCTCATTGGGATGGTTATTATACTTGTGTGTATAGTATATTATTCGTATATGATGATGAGATATCATATATCTGTATCTAGTGTGAAGAGATATAAGAATAATGATTGAATCTCATTCCGAAGATTTTATTCGGACTTAAATTATGATGAGTATATTAAAGTGAATATGAAATGTATATATCAATATGAGTATATACATTACGTTGGGTACCGGGGGCATAATGGACCCCAACGACCAACATTGTCAAGGAGTAATGTATCGGGGGGGTTCCTTGTTTGGATTTCGCTTGCGAGACGTCCCACGCACGAAACGCAGTGCAATGTTGGGAGTGGGGAGAAGTTTAGTCCTTAGTACTCAGATTTATATTAGTATATCTCGACAATCGAGTGTCAAGGAGTAGTGTATCGGGGGGTCCTTGTTTGGATTTCACTTGCGAGACGTCCCACGTACGAAACGCAGTGCATTATTGAGAGTTGGGAATAGCTTATTTATATATATTAGTAAAATAATTGGGGTTATATGCGTCGTGCATTGAGGGCATAATGAATCTCGATAATCAATACTGTCAAGGAGTAGTGTATCGGGGGGGTTTCTTGTTTGGATTTCGCTTGCGAGACATCCCATGCACGAAACGCAATGCAGTATTGAGAATTGGGAGTTGTTTAGTCCTTAGCATTTAGATGCTATTAACTAATTTATGTTAATAACTAGAATCTGAGAAATTCTAGTAAGAGAATATGTATATGTATAATTATATGCTAAGTAAGTGACGCACATTTGGGAATTATGGTAAGATTGGTAGTTAATGGTTATGTTAGATGGAATTTTAAATTAGTATAAATTTTGTGGTGTAGGTTCGATTATTTTTCCCCTAGTTAGTGTTGGGCAGATATTTGAGGATCATGTGCATACGTTTAGGTGCGCGCTTTAGTTGAGAGGTGGGTTGAATTTTTTTGGAGAGTGCGACTCCACTTTTATCATCTTATAATTCATTTATAATTATTATGAATTTTAATGTACTTACTAAAATGTTTTCACACCTAGGGATCTGACCCGTTTATATTTTTCTCTTGCAATATATATTGTATTATTTTAGGTGTTCCTCCGCAAGGACGCCATTGATGTTATCAATCCAGTATATTCGTGGAGCTGTGACAGCGGTTGATTGTTACGGGAGTTTGATATAGCCATTTCCTATATTTTGAGTATCTAGATTAGTATTCAGTTTGTATATCGGGTTTATACCCAAGAGTTATAGTTGTAGCATTTTGTTTATATTTATTTTCCTCTTAACTGTTGTATTGTCTGTGACCCGACAGCATATTCGGGTATTTCCTTTTTGTATATTTGGTTATACTCTAATACTCTTCTATTTTATATAGCATGTGTGTGTTCTTAATCATATTCAGTAGTTGTTATGTTGTTAGTTAGGTATTTCTTTGTATGTTTTAAAATTTTTGGCACCCTCTTTTTGTAGTAATGGGTAGTTAGCTATGTTCGTTTTAGTACCGTCAGTAGATGCTAAGAATGATCCACTTAAGATTACTGATTATTTTAGTATAGGGCTAGACACCCGTTATTATTTTAAGTGGGGTGTCACAACCCCTAAGGGAGATTTTGGAGTAATCCGAGTGTCATTCTAGGCTTATTTGGGGCTCCTTGATTGGGTATTAAGAGAAGATGTGGGATTAAATATTTTAATGGAATTACAAACGAACTTAATTAGGTATCCCATCCACTTTTAAGTTAATCTAGAAGACATGCCCTCTGGAGGAAGTTACCAAAGAAGAAGAAGAAGAAGAGAGGAACAAAGGCTCAAGGGAAGAGGCGTCTATCATTTTTAAAAGGAAAGAATTTTCTTGGAAAATTATTAATAATATGTTTCTTGATTCATCTGCATGTCTCTCATACCAATTTCCTATTATAAACTTAGTTGGAGATTGAATCATGGTTGGATTGAATCTAGGACTCTTTTGAACAAATTAATATTGAATATGCCTTGAAAATTAAGACTGGTTGACAACCCCAAAATTGATATCATATAATTAGAGAAATTTTCGTTAGAATCCATGTGATATGGTGGAGTTATATTGCTGAATTTGAATCATGCATTGATCTTACTATTCTAAAAATGTTAGATGAGAATTATGAACTTGTTGGGTTTAGATAACTTGTGATATTTAAGATCCAATTACTTGAATTACCAATGGACTATCATGTGTAAATTAGTTATAGACCTTTGCAGACGCGTTTTCTTGATTATGATATAGTCATGGTTACTGAAGAGTTATATAAATTCTTAAGAACATTTATGGAATTTTGGGGAAGAAACCCATATTGAAATTTGACAAATCTTAGCTCACTGCCACAAACAAATCGATTCAGCTCCCAGGGCGAATAGATTCGGCCCTGAGAGAATCGATCCGGTTCCTAGGCTTAATCGATTCGGCTCCTAGAGATTGGGTTAAGGTTACACCGTGGAAACGTCTGGGGGATTTTTACGAGTCTAATCGAGTATATGGGAGGTGTTCTAGGCTAAGGGATATTTAATTAAAAATGGATTTGTGTCATTATCCAATAAATGATGAATTTAATAATTAACGAGAGTGTTAATATTCAAGATAGGGATTTATATTTTGAGATTTAGTAAATCAAGTTGCGATAGTTATGAGGATAATTATTACCTATACATAGTGTTTGTTGTATGTATTTATTATTTGTGTGGACATACCTGTATTTTTGAAAGGCCTATCAGTTGGGGTTGCGTTCATCATTGAACCGTGTACCACCCGTATGTTGAGATATGCTAGGCGTAATGTATGTCATTATTTTGGATCATACGTTCAGGGGCACCACTTCATGATGAGAGAAGTGGGATAGTCATATCCATCTACATAGTCGGGGGTATGGGCGTCAGATGGTGTACTGCGTAGTGATCGCCCCAGTTATGTGTGTTTTGCCTATGTTCATTTAGTGAGGGAATTCTCCGGACCCAATAGAGCATGAACTGGGCACCAAAGGTAGATGCATTCGTGTATCATACATGTACATAAACATATGTATATGTGTTTATATAAATTGATTAAGAATGAAATAATTGTAGTCTAATGACGTAGACAACTGTTAACAGACACAATGCTACATAAAATACATAATGTGATGTGATTGTATTTCTGTGGGGTAGTATTGTGGGGTTAGTCTTTAGGATTGTAATCATATATGTAGACATTTGCCTCGCGATTATTTATGGGCTAGTTACCCTTAATATTGTTATGTTTGCATATAGACTGAATTACATATTTGGGCTTGGATTGGAGATGCGTATAGTATTATACTTAGATGAAGGGTGAGATACTTACTGCATGTGAGAGTCAGTAGGCGATATGTATGTGAATTTACTGCATTTTTATCTATTGGTTTTGTAAGTTAATTCTTGCAACTTTAGGGTGCGGTGTTGACCCAAATCATCAAAATTATTTTCCAGGTTATCCTAGATAGGAACAGTAAGGTTGGCAGAGGATTAGACTTGTAGTTGCATTTGCTTAGCGGATTCAGCTCCTTGATTTTAGCGTAGGTTGCTACTCTTTTTTTATTTCAATTTTATATTCTGTAGATTATATGGGCTTAAGCCCAGGACGTATTTAATTCAGTCAGTTTTTTCCAGTTATGTTTTGAGACATATGTTTTATGATTTATGAGAGTTGAGAGTTGAGACTTATTTATTATCAGTTATTATTTCTTGTTGCTTTATTGTGCATGGATGAGTTAGATTAATGTTCACATTTTTACGTTTGATTGTAAAAATGGTTTGAATTATTAGTCCAGCCCCATTTTTAACATATTGTGTTTTTCCCACCTTTACGTGGAAACTGGGGCTTGTTATAGTTAGTATTAGAGCATCCAGGTTCTAGCGTCCTTAGGATTTGTGTTTCACTCGTTAATTTTTGCGTTGTGTGCTTTGACATGTAAATACCTATGTTTAGTAATCCTAGTACTCTTTACGATATATTACTAATACGAATATTTTTTGCCTTTTAAGATGGAAAACACTCGATTTGATACACCATGCGTGCTACTAACGAGGCTACAGAGGATAGAGCTCAACAAGAGTGCATTCACGCCCACATCCACCACTAGTGCCATCCATGGTTACTTTAAGAGACATAGATACAATAGTGACTTGGTAGTCTCTACAGCGATGGTTGCCATGCTACAACACTTTTAGCCATAGCAACAGTCGCTACCACCACAACCACACCTGCAGCTAGTGGTGCTACAGGTTTAATTTTAGGGCTTCGTTTGGGAGAGAGTCGTGGAGTCCTTCACTAAGATCCACCCTCCAGAGTTTGGTAGGAGTACAAATATCTTAGTGGCAAGTCAGTGGAAGAATGATATTCAGAGACATTTGAGGATGGTTGAGTGCATAGCGGTGCACAAGTAGATGGTAGCTTCATTCCGATTAGTAGGAGAAATCCTACAGTGGTGGGAGTCAGTCACCACCCTGGTGGAGAGGGACAGGATAACCATTTATGAGTTTTGGTTCAAGTATGAGGGGAAGTATTTTTCACCACCATGAAGTCAAAAATGAGGAGAAAATTCATAGACCTCAAGCAAGAGGGTCGTATCGTAGCAGAGTATGAGGAGAAGTTTACTGCACTATCATTATCTGTTGAAGATGAGGTAAACACCGAAGAGAAGAAAATGGAGAAGTTTTCTCTAGGGACAGCTTGGCACATCGAGTAATACTTAATGGGGAACCCAACTTTTACCACTTAAAACAGATGGTAAATATCGTGTTATTACATTATCGGGATCACCGGTCGTTCCAGAAGAGTAAGGGAGAGAAAAAAATCCAATTCAAAGTCATCGAGCCAATAAGGCAAGACAGTTGTGAATGGTAATCAAGGGGTCCAATAGTTTAAGGGGCCCCAGACACTAGATCAGTTCAAGAAGCACAGGGGTTCAATGATTGGAACAAATAGGGCCAGGGATAGCAGTCGAGGGGCCATAAGGGCCAGTGGTAACAAGGTCGAGGCCAGCAGGGCCAATAGGGGCAACATCAGGATAGGTGTCAGTTTTATGAAAACTGTTACATCTATAGATAAAAGGGACACCCAGCGAAGAAGTGACCTTAGGTCAATCTAGGAGAATAGGAGCAGGGAGGTCGGCATGGATATCAGGCACCTCAGGGATAGCGTCAGTAGTTTCTAGCCCCGTCAGTGGTCATGATGGGAGCACTACTAGCTCCACCTGGACCACCTCAGGGGCAATAGTCGTAGCTACAGTATGGGCATGTGACTAGCACAAGCACAAGCAGTGGAGGGTATGCTCCATATTTTTGGGCATGTATGTGCATTTTATTTGATTCTCGTACATCACACTCATTTGTTAGTACTAGTTTTTCTCGATCATCGGGGATGGTAGACTTAACATCTGATATATTACATTGATCCACCCGTGGGTAGAGGGGCACCTATGCGTTCCATGTACATAGGTCTATAGATAGACATTGGGGGACTTAGGTTCTTGAAAAACCTTCTTGTGTTACATATGTCAGAGTAAAATATTATCCTGGTGATGGATTGACAAAATACTTGCAGGGATTATGTTGATTTTTATGGGAGGTTCATCATCTTTTCCATTATGGGATAATAAGTTTACTTGGTTGCGATGTCGTATCCGGAGGTAAGGTTGAGCACGCATTTATACTACATTAAGGAGGAGACTTCTAATGATGTCATTGTTTCTTTAGACTCCATTCTAATTGTTAGGGAGTTTTCGGGCGTGTTTCACGAGATTCCAGGGTTATCACTGCGTAGGGAGATCTAGTTTCTGATTGACTTGATTTCAGGTTCGAGACCCATCGCCCGTGCAGCTTACCGTATGGCTCATTTCTAGATGAGAGAGCTTAAGGATCAGATTCAGTAGTTACTGAGTCAGGGATTCATTTGGAGGAGTAATTCATTTTGGGTCACTCCCGTCCTATTCGTGAAGAAGGACGGATCATTGAGCTTATATATTGATTATAGAGAGTTGAATAAGGTCACTATACAAAATAATTACTCACTTCCCCATATCAATGATCTATTCAAAATCAATTTTTTTTTAAATTGATTTGAGGTCGAGGTATATTCAATTGAAGATTCGGGATCAGGATGTTCTGAAGACAACACTTTTGACAAGATATGGGTCTTACGAGTTCATGGTTATGCCTTTTGGTCTAACCAATACACCGATAGTGTTCATGGACCTGATGAATTGGGTGTTCAGGGATGTTCTAGATCAATTTGTCATCGTGTTCACAAATGACATTGATCTATTCTCGGACCACAAATGAACACGCGCAGCACTTGCATATAGTCTTATAGACATTGCGGTACCATCAGCTCTATGTCAAGTTTGAGAAATATAAGTTTTGGTTGAGGGAGGTTCAGTTCTTGGTCCACGTTGTATTTGAGATAAGGATATCAATGGATACAGGAAAGGTTTCAACAGTGATGTATTGGGGACAACCAACTACACCTATGAAGGTGCACATTTTTTTGCATTTGGGACAGTACTACCATCGATTCATTCAAGGGTTCTCAAAGATAGCCTAGCCTCTAACGAATTTTATGCATAATGGTGTACCATTTATGTGGGACACGGCATATCAACAGGCTTTTGATGAGCTGAAGGTTAGGTTGACTTCAGCTTTGGTACACACTTTACCTCAGGGAGGAATAAACTTTAAAATCTTTACTGATGCATCCTTGAGAGGAATTAGAGGTTTGTTGATGTAGGAAGAGAGGACGATAGATTTTACTTCTCGAAAGCTTAAGCCTCACGAGTAGAATTACCCTACCTGTGAACTAGAGTCTGCAGTCGTAGTGTTTGCCTTGCACATTTGTAGGAATTATCTTTTGGGGGGAGAAATTTTAGTTGTTCACGGACTACAAAAGGTTATTGTATTTATTCACCTAGTGGGAGTTAAACATGAGTCAGTGTCGGTGCCTTTAGTTTGTGAAAGACTACTTGTTTAATACTCAGTATTATCCCAACATGGCAAATGCCTTGAGCAGTAAATTGATAGTCGAGTTAGCAACAGTGTGGAAGGAGAAGTGGGGTTCTCTTTGTACGGACGATGAATTGTCACGTGCTTTGTGGCAATTCTTACCATTACACCTGAAATTATCATTTAGGTCGTGAAGGCACAGGCGGGAGATCCTGTTTCCCAGGAAAAGGTCAAACAGTTATTGGCAAAGGGTTAGAGCATTATTCAATTAGTTCGGAAGGGAGATTGAGGTTCCATGATAGGTTAGTAGTTCTAGAAGAAGAGGAACTACGATGAGTAATTATGATTTAGGCACATGGGTTACGTTTTTTGGTACATCCCAGTGGGGATAAGATATTACTAAGACATGAGGTGCCAGTATTGATGGGCAGATATAAAGAAGGAAATAACCATTTTTATATCCAAGTGTGCCACATGCTAAATGGCGAAGGTGGACCATCAGTGACCAGAAGGTATTCTACATCCTCTCAAGATTTTGATGTGGAAATAGGAGAATTATAACGCCCCGACCCGAATTTATGGGTTACCCGTGAGTCAACCCGATCTGAATCGAGTCGTTAGGTGTGAAGTGCAATGGAACAACCTATATAATTTTTCTTGTCCGGTTTTATTTTAATTACATTTCACTTGTTAGCATGCGATTCCAGTTTCAAGATAAACTATGTGAGGGACCCATAGAGAGCACCTCGAAGTCCAAGTAAACAGAGCTACTAATATAAACATAAATAAATTATACTTACCTGTAAAATGCCCTCAAATTACGAAATCGCTCCCAACCTTTCGTAATAAAGTGGCGACGTGAGCTTATGCTCAGTGGGATTTATACAAACAGTATAGAAACGAATGGCAGAAAGGAATACTCACTCACTATAAACATACGCATGCAAAAATATGTATATATCTACATATGTACACCTTTAAAAATACACATGTCAATGTGTTAACCATTTTACTTATGAAAACCTTACTTATCCAGATTGATTGTCCTTAATCTTATTAAAGACTTTATTTATTAGTACTTAGGATTCCCACTTTATTTAACACACCCGATTCGACATTTGAAACCTTTTCACTTAATTTATCAAAAAACCCTTTTCCTTTACCAGAAATTAACCAATTCATTCATTACCATACACTTTAGTTTTCATTGAAAATCACCATTTCAACACACGCATTCACCGTATAGAAAATACTTATTTAATCTTTGAAAATACATATTTACAATACATTCTTGTGTTAAGTGTGGGTTTAACCATCTAAGTTTCTTAACCACCCGTTTATGTCCTTTCATTAACCCTTATTCATTCTTTTATGGACATTACTAGATTTACGCGTTTACTTGTCCATTTCACATTTACCAGAACATTTATTACATTCAGTCAAGTTAGGTTGTTTTAACACATTTACTACACAACTCATTTCTTGATATCTTCCATATTTCATTTAACATTTCTCGAAATCTTCCAATACCGCATACTTACACGGGCTCTACACTGACGGCTATGCGCACCATATGCTCTGGCCAGTGATTTAGGGATTTTCACACAAGGCCTCCGGGCCCTTATTGCTTAATTTTGGTGTCATCTGAGTTCCTTTCATGTGTTTTAACATTTAACAAATGTCCACATTATTTCACTTTTATAGGACAAAGCCAAAAGCCCGGCCTTAACTGTCCGTGTTTCCATTAACACTTAGAAAATGATTTATTTCTTCTTTAAGTCCTTTATTCACCCACACCTCACATTGATTTAATACCAAAATCATCCACGTTTAGGACTTAATTTATTATTCAACCCACACTATTGTAAAATCATTATTTGATATTTTTATACCATTAAAATATCCCATTTCAAGTAAATTACAAATTTATCCTCCATTTGCCAAAACTTACTATTTGGTCCTTTTCAAGTGTTATTTTTCCAAAATGGTTATTAAGTTCCCACTTAACATTTTAAACACCTTTTAACCATTTTAACACTTGTTCAATATCATAATTAACCCCACTTTGTTACTTACTACTTTAACATCTTTAATACATAAAATCACATATTTCTACATATTAAAGTCTCATTTTCTCAACCTTTGAAATACACACGTTATTTATGAAAATTGGTATCTTAACGTCCACTTCACTACTATTCACACATTTAACCCTTTTAACTTTCATTATTCACTTTTACACCACAAATTATGTAAAGTCGTGTCTTTCATACATTTCAACATTTAACCCACTTTACTTCCCACATGAGTTTCACACACTTTGAATATTCATCAAAGTGAAATTTTATCCTTCACATATTCATCTCCATTTTTCAAGTATAAAGCCCTCTTTTTGTCTCATAAAATTGGTCCATACAGGCCTAATGCATTTATTTGCATAAGATTACAACATTTATGCTTTAAACACCATTCTAACACATTTTATTACCTAAAATGTTAAGAGCACATATTCAGGAAAAAAAATTCATTTCAAAAGTTATTAAAATCATCTTTTTGGAACCCATTTTCATAGAAATGTTAAGATCATCATTAATCAACACTTAGATGCAAACTAACAACAAATCCAACATATATTTAGCCTAATATATGTAACTAAACATGTTGAATTTATACTATATCAACCAAACACAAATCAAGTTAGTTTATCCACCTCAATAAGCTCTAACAATGGTGGAAATGGTGAAAAAGATGGAGGACTCCCCAACTCCAAAGGTGTCCCTCATGCCTTTCCAACAAGCTCCATCAATGCAAGCACCACCTCCTTCACCCTATATTACCCCACCGCGTAGAAATCTCGAGGACACTATAAACCAATTCATGCAAACTCAGTCAGGAATTAACGCTCAAAATGCCCAAAATTTTGTCGACTTAAAGGTGTCGTGGTCTAAGTTGAGAACGACAAGTATTTTCCTAAGGCCAACGACCTCCTCTAATCCTGAGAAAAATTAAGAGCAATGTAGTGCGGTAACCACTCTACGTAGTGGAAAAGTTCTTGATTTATCACCTCCTCCACACGACGAGATAAATGACAAGGAGATTTCGCCCGGAATGAAAGAAGCCGAAGATGTCCACTTTGAGAAAAAGTGGTAATGATGATACAGGCAAGCCCTAGGTGGTTGTGAAACCTCCCATTGCTTCCCCATACCCTCAACGGTTGGTCTGTCACGCCAAAGAGACCACCCGTGACGAGGTCTTGCACGTTCTTAAGCAAGTAAAGATTAATTTACCTTTCCTCGGGCCATAAAGCAAATTCTCGTGTATGCTAAGTTTCTTAAGGACTTACTCACAATAAAACGTAGGCTAAAGGTAAAGAAAAATGTGTTCTTAGCACAAAAAGTCAGTTCAGTACTGTTGGGTGACCTCCCATAAAAATATAAAGATCCGAGTGCACCAACCATTTCGTTCGTCGTGGGGAAGAACCAAATTAAGAGAGCTCTATTAGATTTAGGGGCTAGTGTTAACATCCTCCCCTACTCCATATATAAGCAATTAGATTTAGGGGACCTTAAGCCCATAAAGATGACTCCCCAACTCGCGAATCGGTCCATGAAGATAATTAGGGGGTCATTGAGGACGTGATAGTCCAAGTTGACACTTTCTACTTCCCACTAGATTTTATCATTTGGGATGAAGATCCATCTTCTTTCTCGAGTAATTATGTTCCCATAATCCTTGGTTGTCCATTCTTAGCTACAGCTAATGCATTGATTAATACATGCAATGGGTAAATGTAACTCACGTTCGAAAATATAACCCTCAAAATAAATATCTTTAGCATCACCAATCACGAGGGTGATAATGGTGAATTACGAGAGACGGATCTTATGAAAGAGACGGTAAATGCGAACGCTGAGGGGAATCACACGATAGAGCCGTTAGGGGTATGCCTTGTTACATCAAGTGAGAGCAATATATTTGGCATTGAGCGAGAGGTAGAGGAGGCGTATTTAATCATGCTTATTGATACCAAAAGCGAACACGTAGATGTAAGGAAGAGCGAGAGGTTTGATGAGAGTCGGAGAGTATTCAGGCATCAAGAAAGAGAGAGAGTTAGGTGATATGAGCCTAGAGGACTTTGAGAAAGAATTGTGGCCCGTGGATGAGAATATCAATGTCAAAATCCAATCATTATTGGACTCTTTTTATCACTTAGAGGAGAAGGACTAGAAAGATCGGATAGACAAATTCCTTCTTTGTGACCATCCACCCAGGCCACTTGAGTTCTCGGATGCGATCGAGGAGAGAACTAGTATTTCGTCTGAGTTAGAGCCCAATCCAAGCAGTCTCAAGTGTAAGTGGAATCTAGGTTTAACATGTCCTTCCAATTTTCACTGAGACACTCTCTCTAAGTCAAAACAAGTATGCTATGATTTGATTGGACACCACGGCGATATCATTCACATCATTCAATCATGATCCTCGATGTGTCCCCCATACCTATGGGGATGATCCCCACTTATTCCGATTATTGATTTATGATGTAAGGAAGACGGAGACGAAGAGAGCATCGAACCTCGTACATGGGGTCGGGTGAGTTTTTAGAAGAGAGAGAGGTTGTCACACTCCCGATGCGTATGGGGTTATTCATTATTGTATATTAGTCAGTTGAGTTAGTTTTAGGGTAGTTTAGGGGTCCTTAGATGTCTTAGGTTAAGAAAGTTAGGAGCACCACGATGGGTTTTCACGCACGAGAGAGCAAACGCTCGTACAAGAGCGACGTTAAGGTGTCCCCCCGCGGTGTTTAGGGAGTTTTGAGGTACCTTGGAGAGTAGAGATTTGGGACTGTCACACTTAGAATCTAAAAATATGAGGAATTGGCAAACTGAAGTTGCAATCTTTCACCAAACTGCAAGCCGAACCGGTTCGTGGGACCTGTAGGCAAATTCTTCCCCCTTTTTTCTTTTCCTAGTAAATTCTTCCCCCTTCTTTCCCCTTCCCTACATACGAATTCTTCCCCTCCCAAACCTCCCCGAACCTAAATTTTCCCACTTTTACATTCCCTCTATCTCTTCTTTTTGTAATTATGTGCTGGTTCTAATGGAAAAAAAATTGCATTTTAAATCTTTGCTTGTTTTATTTTCACACTTTCTATATTTTCTTATTTAGATTTTAGTCCTTTTGATTGAGGACAATGCAGAAGTCTAAGTTAGGGGGTGACAAGTGCGTCTTTAAAAATAAACTTCACAAATTTTTAAAATGCCCAAAAAATGAAAAGTTTTAAACAAATTAGAAATTTTAAAAAAATTTGAAAAAGCCAAAAATATTTTTCTTCAAAATAAATAAAAATTGAAATTTAAAATCATCAAAAATATCATTAATTTTTTCTCTAAAGTTTCAATCCAATGCACTAAGACGAAATTGAGAGAAAATTGACGATTTAACGAATAAGTGTGGAGAATTATTATCCGGTGACATTTCGAGCCTATCGATTTTTGTGAGTACTTAAATCAATCTGAGTTAATGGTTAATTTAATTTTCACTTTATCGTTAAATAAGTCATTGAAGATCTCTAATTTTTTGTTTTGATCGATTACGGGAAACTACTGAGATGTTATCTAAAAAATGGGCTAAAAATATCTCTAAATTAAATATAATCTCGATACGCATATGGTAAAATTATTAGTAATTCGTACAAATGAAGTTAGGCCATCGTTTGTTACCCGAAATATTAGCCATAAAAAGCAATGAAAAAAAAAATTCTTTTGCTATCCATTTTGAGCCTAATAAAATCTTCCATTTTCATTTCATAACTTGAAAAACCCAATTAGCCCGAAATTATGAAAATAAAAATTCATCAAGCAAGTCCAAATGGTGCAATAAAAAGGGGCAAGAAACAAATAGCTAAATTCACAACAAAAATAGCAAAAAAATAGAAAATGAAAATAAAATAAGCGAATGCCCAAAAAAGTGCCAACGGACATCGTAAGCAAGTAAATTTTCCAACTCCTAATTTATCGACCATTTCCATTTTACCCAATACACCTTATAACCAGAGAAATTCCTAACTGAGTCCGAATAACTAAATGAATTATCGCGTGGAGAGTTAAGACATAAAAAGATAATAAGAGAGATTAATTGGTGCGGATAAGAGTCGACGTTTCCCTTTTCCAAACGATCGTATTTTGATGATGAGATCTATTCACCTCAATTATACTATATTTCTAATTGTATACGTGACTTTGCATTCTATTATATTTACTCTTCATATCACGCATACAGAGAAATAGCCACATTCAGAGTGATTTGTTTGGAAGTGCATCCGTGACAAATCGAATCAGAATGAATTTTCAAAAAGGAACGCAATGATCAATTGGTGGAAATTATCAGTTTGATTTTTGGCTTTGCATACACACACTATGAATTGAGATTTATCGAAGAAAATTTTAAAGTGACTATTTTTGGGGTTTTAGTTATTTTTATACTTTGCCTGATTCGAAAACGAATTTTGAGGGTAAATTCACTATAAACCCTCATGAGACACCACTCATCCTACTAGGGCCATATAGGAGTTTAACGGTTTATTGCATACGCTAAATGCAATCGCCTGCCCGTAAAAGAGGTATCCTATCACATTAATTGTTAGAAGTCCATTTAAACTTAAGCTCTTATTCTTTTACATTTCTCGGGATGAGGAACATTCTAAGTTAGGGGGTTTGATTAGTCATAAATATTTCACATTTACCCCCTTAAGTTCATTTCTTTTATGGTCCAGTGCATTGCATTTAATCGAAATTTATCTCATATTTATGCGACTCACCCTTTTTGGTGAGTATTTAGTGTTTTTTGTTTTTCTCTCATGTTTTATAGGTTATTAGTGAAAGTGGATGGAAGAGAAAAATCAAAGACAATGAAAAAATCAAAGGAAGGGGAAGTTAAGGGAATTTTTATAATTTTTCATCCTGAACCCGGAAGTGGAGCCTGCCTGGAAGATAGATTGTTACGAGCCATACTTGGCATTCAGGTATCTACTTCTAAAGAAACTTGTCTAAAACTAACTATAGGGGGTAGGGGTTGGGTTATTGATGCCAGATGGATCCAGAAAAATGGGAGTTCGAGTTATAATCTAGAAACGATTCATGTATATATTTCATAGAAACGTGAAATCAAAGTAGGCGATAAAGTTGCTGGAAGGCATGAAAATAAGGGTATCATAAAAGAAAATTTAAAGAGTATGAAATCACGAGAATACTGGAAGAAATGACGTCCAATTTCGAGTTATGCTTGAAAAGATATGCGTGTTTGAAGTTGAGAAGAATCCAAGGGCAATACTATAATTTTCCTAGCTTGTGAACCGGTTTGGGAGATCTAGATTCGATTTGTAGGGCAAACTGGTTAGCCCTTACACCGAACCGGTTCGAATTTCCAGCTCACAAAATTTATCTTTTATTCTATTTTTAATTAGATTTTGGTTTCATTAAAACACTTGTGCAAACTTGTACTCAATCAGTTAGTTTGAGTTTAGAGATAGTGGAGAGAAGTTTTTAACCTAGTTTTGGAGGCTACTTGGAGGCAAGAAACATTAGGATAAACGATTATCATTCAAACTTCATCTTCTTCATTATTTTTTGTGGAATTCATCAATACAAGTATTATTCTCATAATGCTTTCATGTTTTGTCTTCTTTATAGATTATAATTCTTCATTCTCTTGCTGGAAATCTTTTATATATGTTTAGTTGCAATCTTTACGTAACAATGAATCCATACAACATAGAATTCATGATTAATCATAGTAACACCATGTCCGGCTAAGATTCTTAGAGGTTTGAGGTTGGGGTACATGAACCCAACCTAGGTATTATGGATGGACTTAAAATTGGATAAAATTTAATTACTAATTGAGAAATTTGAAATCTTATTGAAACAAATGTTGTACATATTTTAATTTCATTTGACCTAGGTAATCGGAATGTTTAAGAATATAATATGTGTTTTGATAATTTACTATTCACAATAAATATGTTTTTTATTTGATATTGGGAGGAGTAGAATTCGCAAATGTCCAATGCTTTGATAATATTTAATATTTCTTTGATTTATGAATTAAATTCTTAAAAGTTGTATATCCAACGTAATTAGCGACAGTTCGAGGGAGCGTACTCCAACTCCTTTTTTTCTCACATGGATTATAAGCAAAGTAGTTGATATTGCATGCGTAGTTGTTTATCAATCATTAATTAAGAAACATTAGTTGATAGAATTTTCCCAAAATAATCATTTTTCCTCTCTTTTTCTAAGTCAATCGAGAGGGTTATTTGTCTTCCCTATTCGACGTTACGTTATTCGTCTTAGTCATTAAGTTCGATACTTGACTTACTCAAATTATTACATACGCAATCGGTTTGCACTTGAACCGAAATTAGCATGCACTAGAGACACTTTTTTAGTCGCATCTAGTTTTTGGCGCAAACCTTGTTGATAAATATTGTAGGTCTTTTAATTTCCTTTGCCCTACGTAACCGGAATGTTTAAGAATATTATATGTGTTTTTCTAATTTATCATTCAAATTAAATATGTTTTTCATTTGATATTGTGAGGAGTGAAATCCGTATATATCCTATGCTTGGATAATATTTAATGTTTTATTGAATTATGAATTAAATTCTTGAAGGTTTTATATCAAACGTAATTACCGACGGTTTGGAGGAGTGTACTCCAACTCTATTTTCTCACATAGATAAAAAGAAAAGTAGTTATTATTGCATGCGTAGTTGTTTTTCAACCATTAATTAAGTTGCATTAGTTGATAGAATTTTTCTAAAAGCAACCATATTTCCCTTCTTTTTTCGGGTCAATCGTGAGGTTATTCGTCTTTCATATTCGTCCTTACGTTCTTCATCTTAGTCCCTGAGTTTGATACCCGACTTGTTCGAATTATTATTTACACGACCAGTCTGCACTTGAACCGAAATTAGCACACACTATAGACACTTTTTGAGTCGTGTCAACTATTAAGGGTAGTTACATAGAATTCTGGGTAGACTTGCTTGTGTGCAATAGACTTGTCCCTTGAGCTAAAAGAAATGAGATATTTATATTAGTCCTGAAAATCAAGGGGCATAATGCCTTTATATATCTAGGCATTTGTAACACCCCGCCTAATTAAATATCGGGTGATCAGTCCTTTATTAAATTAAAATTAAGGTGAACGGTTGGTTCATTCTCAGCATCACTGTCGTACAATAAATATTTCCAATTTAAACACTCTAAATAATTAAGCTAAGTGTCAAAACAATTTTAAAGACTTATTTTTACTTTATTAAATACCAATATGAAAACCTTTTTAATACTCAACGGTTTAAGAATCACATACATACTAAAGATGGAAATTAACACACAAGAATTAAACCATCTAGATAAACCAAACTAAGTTTAAGAACTATAAATGAAATCATCATGATAAGAGTTAACTCCCGAAGAGTACTGAATACTGAAAATATAAATTAACATAAATCTCTGACAAATTCAAACGGAATAGGAAATCGGGCGACATATGCCCTAACTAAGCAGAACTAAAGTAAGAACAGAATGAAAGACGAGGTCGCCTAAAGCAAAGGCCTGCAACTTTCACATAAGCTGCAGCACGTCCAATCCAAAGAACCTATGCAAGACGCCCCTGTGGATGGGCACCTGTAATACATACATATATTAACAAGAGAAAAAGAAATGACAGAAAACGGGGTAAAACAGTTTTAAAAATAGTTTAGCAAGTATTTAAAATGTTTACCGGCTAATATAACCACCATGTTAGTGCGCGACACTCTCTTGAGAATTCTCGCCTCTCATCTAGTGTGCACGCCTACCATACTACTGATCATATAAGTCTATCTAACTTATTTTTCCATAAAGTTCTATCCCGAGAAGTACTAAGGCCATAATATTTAGTTTTAGAAAATCATTCTCTTTCATATTCTTATGTTACTTAGAACCACTTAATACCGTTACAAAATTCACGAACACTTGTTCTAAAGCTGAAGCATTTATTCATTACTTAACTACTTATACACACAGTAGAAAATTTCCAAATATATATATACTATCGGCACCCCACATAAATCTATGGTACTGGCATACTCTGTTATCTAGTCCCCGTTTCACTTATAATAAGGGAAATACTAGTTCGGAATAACTCTCGAACTGTATTAACACAATAGACATATAAATGGAGGCGAAGCATAGTTCCAAATCCTAAGAGGTCAGCACATACCCTCACGTCTCTTAGAACATCTGACTATCAATTTCAGATAGCCTATATCTAGGATACTATCTTCTGGGGTACGAGTCAATATCCCCCATAAAGGTCCAATCGAGATAAGACTGTCCCGGCGCAAAAACCTCCATGATAGCAAGTAGCTCGGTTCATATTTTCCAAATTAGGTTCGCCCACAACCCATAATTATTATTATCCGTTCTTAACACAACTTTTACTCAACTATCTCGCATAACGGATTCGTCTCTTTTATTCTCATTTATTATTTATTTCATACTTACTTCTCATATCTCGAAGCATTCTCACTCACTAAGTATAATTTCAGTAGGTATACCCTCACTTACCTTCTAGTCTAAATCTTTCACGTGTCTCAATCTTTTAGTAAACATATGCACAATTTCCAATGTATGAATAACTCCCCGTTAATCCACAATTTCATCCCATATAAATTTCACTCAACGGAGTCTACTTAGACCCTACTGGTCCTCTTTATAACCCATTATACTATTTAAAAGATATTTAAGGGTTCCCGTGTATTTTATCCGAATTAAACAAAAAGGGAACAAATAAGCACTTTTCCAGGAGGGATCGATCGATCGAGGAATGGGGTCGATCGATCGATCGATCGATGCTCTTGGTCGATCGATCGATCAAGCAGTTCTTGCCCATTTTTCTGCAAATTTCAACCTACGGGTTCAATCATTCTAACCCCTCCAAACCTCTATAATTTCATCCCAAACTCCCATCAAAGTAATCCAAATGTATAAGTAATAACGACATCGAAAATTCCTCAACGAATCAATCAAAAAGGGTTTAATCTCAAATTTCTTTATAAAACCAAATTTTTCATGAATAATCACAAACCTCTATTTTAATCCATATTTTCTTCAAAAATATCGTAATAAATTCATGGGTAATCCTCTACATATGATCACGATTTCAAACTATATGGATTCTCCCTACAACACATATAAATTATCTTCCAATACATATAATTATTCAATTAAAACATATGATTTTCATTCCTAGACTAACATGGAAGGAATATCAACTATAAATCAGCAAGATAGATACTTGCCTGGGATTCAAGGGTCTGATTTGTTGATGAAAAAGATATGGTTGCATTCCTCATCGCGCAATCTACATTTTGGTGGTGGTGGTGGTGTAATCAAGTGAGTTCTAGGGCTTGGATTGCTTGGAAAACTCTCCACCTTCCTCTTTAATGGTTGTTATTAGGTTCTGTGTTTGATAACCCTAAAAGACAACTCCTAATGACTGATATATCATAGGGAAATTCGTGGGTTTAATTACCCAAAAATACAAAATGTCTATAATACCCTCCCGGGATGTCAATTAGGCCTAAAAACGGCCCGAGATCCAAACTAAACTCCCGGGTACACTTTTCTGACTATCTCGACCCTTTCGGACACTTTAGCGCACTCAAAATGACCATATGGGCAACTTATAATTTATTCACTTTTATAATAATAATTTAGTTCCGACACAACGCAGGCGTGTCCTGACTCAAATTTCCATAATTGCCATATTATTCACTCGTGACAATATTAATAAAATCAATCTCATATATTACTTTACCCATCCAGTAATATTCAACAAATTCCCAATAATTACTAACTCTCGTCATGCTAGTAAATATTTAAAGTAAAATTATGGATTAATATTAAATTAAAATCTCAGTTAAATTAATAAATCCTCAATTTTAAAAGCCATAAAAATACGGGGTATTACAGCATTTACACCCGTACATAATGAATGAGGATATTGATATTCTAAGTCATGTGTGGAATGTCTCTTGATAATTCCCATGGCCATTCTTCTTACTAATGGTTTATCTTCTTATGTTGGTCGACCGGTACGCCAACCAAGTAGCTTTGGAGCCGATCAAGTGTAAATGAAACGCTGAGATATATACTTATGAGGATAGGTGTCCCAATATCATAGATCCACGTGGCACGAATAATTTGACCCACGACAATAGTACCCAATGCTCCACACTTGATGTTTTGTTGAAAGGATGGAGGATAGTTCTAAAAAGTTGCTCGGCACTCCATTATGACGGTGGTCGGCAGCCGACCTCCTAGACTTGTAAATTTTTCACTAATTTTTGTGAATAATTTGAAAAATAGCAAACCGTCAAAGGGCACGCTGTTCTTTTTTCACCGTTGGGATCCGTGCAGCCGTCAAGAGTTTAGTCGTTGGTTCAGTTAATCATTACTTCTCAACTCTCAAGGTAAGCTATAAAAGGACGATACTTTCCCCTTATTTCTTTTCATTTCCAACCTTCGCACTTTTGCAATCTCTGTTTCCTCGAGATTTTTCTTTGTCGTTCCCTCCTTGTTTTACTGCAGTAAATTCAGTAAGATTTATTTCTTTTATATCCCCTTCTTTTATTTCATTGAAAACAATAGTGTATCTTTTAGATGAGGATTCCTTTGCAGAATTTAGGGAAAGACAAAAATCACTGATTGGGTATCTTTAGAATTGGTGAAAGGTCCTATGGATTTATTGTCACTAGATGAGGGCCATTGGGTCCTCACTTATTTATTGCGGAGTGTGGAATAACTTTCCCTCCAAATCACTTGTTCCTTGAATTCTATCAGTATTTCGATGTGGACCCTACTAGAGTAGCCCCCAACACTTGGAGGATAGTAAATAGGGTCTATCATTTAAACGAACTTCATGGGACCTATATTGGGATTCCTGAGTTAATGTACTCTTACAAATAGGGGACAACAAGGAATAACACCTATTATCTGAAGACTAGGCCGGCTAATATGGCATTAGTAGTTAATCTGCCTGATTCAAATGAAGATTATTGGGATTACGGAGCAGTGGTGAAGAACTGGCGGTATTCCCCCTCCCTGAGGGGGTAAAATACACTGGTCTCAAATGCCCCAAGGAAGGGCATGGCATAAATCTACTCAACACCTTGAATTTTATTTTTCTTCATTACCAACTAATTGTTTGATGATATGTAGATTAACCACTCCTTTATTTTTACAGAGGAAAGTAAAAAGAAGTGTCCTAATGAGGTTGAGGTGAAGCTTGATGAATTGAAATTTCTGTGGTCAATTCACTAAAGAATAGGGGAGGAGTACCCCAGAGAAGCTACTATCTTGTTGGAGTATAAAAACTCCATTACATCTTTTGTATCCTGACCAATTGAAGTTGTTCCCCAAGCTCCAATCAACTTGGACGAGGAACTTATTTCCACATCTTCTACTGTTAAGCCTTTTGGAGAATACAAGGAATTGACACTTGGAGGGACATCCTCCTCTTTTGAATATTTTGATATTACTGCTATTCAAACTTCGCCTACTACAGAGATAGGAAAAAGAAGAGTTCCAAACCTGTTTGCTGGTCTGTCTCCTCCTCCATCCAAAAAGATTACCACTGTTGATAAGAGAACTTTGGTCCTTAACATTGAGGAGGCAAAAACTATTGAGCCTTAATTCAAGAGGCTGAAGAAATGACCAGTTTTTTAACAAGAATTAGTCCAAAGAGCTCTTTTGACCATGGTGTTGCTGAGTCAAGTGAACCCTAGGCTTACCAGGGGACTAAATAGTGCTAGAGTTTTACTGGCAGATAGGTTAACAACAGTTCCTTTATCCAGAGCCCGTTTATTGGAGAGGGGGAATCAAAATTTGGCGTTAATTAAAAAAATTTAATGTTGTCTGTTTTCAATAATTTTCCTTTAAGCATATATGATAATGAATTTTCTATGTTGTTTTGTTCTGCAGTTTTCGGTCGATTATAACTAGTTATTGATTAGAGATGACCAGCTGAGGGCAGCTGACGTGGAAGAGGCCATTGAAGGCTTGAAGAAATCTTTGAAAGATTCTAAGGAGGATTTTGAGAGGGATTAAAAGTAGTAGTAAGATAAGTTAAAGTTGACTGAAGATAGGGAGGCTTTAGCAAAAGACAAAGTGAAGGTTGTCGAGGACAAGACAACTAGCTCGGCTGGAGAGGCAACTGCTGAAAAGAATAAATTTCTAGAGTTGAAAGCCTAATATAAAAAAAGAAAAGAATATGCCTTGAATAAGGGCTGGGACAAGGCCTCTACCGCAGTTTGTATCCAAATTGAGTATGGGAAGTAGGTGTCATTTAAATGTGGATGGACATCTACCTTTAAAGAGGTTGGCACTACAACTAACTATGAATTGTTCTAGAGGCATGATTCCAGTTCCCCTCCCAACTTGGACAAAGATATTGATGATGAAGAGGGAACAGGCGAATCCTCATTGGCACCTATAATTGGGAATGAGTCCATCCTACCAGAGGCAGCAGTAAATGACACCATGAAGGGGTAAATATCTTCCAGTTTGATGGCATGTCCTTGTGTCTCTTTTTATTTGATGTTTACCTTTATTTCTTCTTATTTTTGGATTTTTAGTGGGACAATCCCTTATAACATATCTTTGGAGTGATAAATGAAAATTTTTCTTTAATCAACTTGTTATCTGATATATTTGAATGTGCATGTTCATTTTGCTTGGTTGGACTTGTTGTTCTGATACTCTTGCTTTTCAGTTTACTGCTAGGAAAAATGCAATTATCTCTGCTAAAACTGACTTATTAAGACGTAGCAATAGCTTATTTGGAACTGGCCATGTAAGTCTAACTAAGACTAAATGGGGGGGGTTTCTCGGTAGAGATGCATCCGACCAAGTAAAATAGGCATATGTACATCTTCATTGTCTCTTTGATAGGACTGTAGAAAATAATGAAGAATATTATGAGACGATTGATCAGCTTCGGGGTGATCATAATATTTCTTGGGCTTTACTGCATTCTGACTATAAAGCCAATATGAGGCATTGAGTGCAGGTTAGGGTTTTGATAATAAACTGCAAGAGATCACATCTACATTCAGGAAGAAGGAATTCTTATCGAACAGGTAAGTGAAAAGTGTTAGGGACATTGCTACTCTTCTTGAATAAGAGAATAACAATTTAAGGAATGAGTTAAATGAGTTAAAAAAGTCAGTTAATGTTGATCTGGGTGAAGGTGCCTCTTTCTTGGAGCTTGAGAATGTCATATTATTGGAGGAATTGGAAAACTTGAAGAAGAAGAAGAAGAAGAAGAAGAAGAAGAAGAAGAAGAAGAAGAAGAAGAAGAAGAAGAAGACCATATGCAGTCAGTCTTCTAGACAGGTGGTTATTGCTCGGCTCACTGAGGATGAAGAAAGAACCAAGAAAACCTTGGCCGAACAGGCATCATTATTGAAAGTTAAAGATAAAATCATAAAAAGCTCCAAGACCAAGTATACCGACTAACTTTCCACTTTCACTATAAATAAATGGTTACAATGAGGCCTTAACTCATATGGACGATCACCTAGAGTAAGCTCACCGGGAACGGTACAAATGGGGTTGGTTGAATGTGCTAGGATTACTAATAGTGGATGACAAGAATGAGTAGTGGCAATGGCATGAGCCAGACATATTGGATTATCCTGACTCTCCATTCAGGATTGATGTCGAGTGGATTCTAACTTACGCCATTCCCAGAGCTTAGTGAGAAAATACTTGGGGGATTATGGTCTTCATGGTGAAGATGATTACATTCACCCCCTCACTTGTTAGATTAGTCGAGCAGCAGTGGTCATAGTAGGTTGAGATATTTTAGAACTATAACTTTGCCCAGCACTCTTAAAGTTCCTCCTGCTAAAATAGACAAGGCTGAAGAAAAAGTTCCCATAAAATAGATTTGTATTTCTTGCTTATTTTTTATTGTATGTCTATCTTTTATGGAAGTTTGATGGAATAAAAAAACTGTTTTATCATACATGTTTGTTTATTTACTTTAGTCTTTGAATTATAATTAAGATTTTTGATTAGTGTATTGGCTACGCAACCAACTAACCTGCTTAATTGATCTGTATCTGGTCAAGTTATAAACTTGAGTTATAGGGCCTTAGGTTCTACTAATGAACTTAGGTAAAACATTTTTAGAGCTGAGTGTTTGCATTTGTTACCATTTGGGACCAAGTGTATTAGGAATGTAGGTTCTTCCTGAATTTAACTTAGTCGGGTAAAACTCCTTATTTTTTTACTTTAAATCATACATGAAGTTTCAGGAACTTCTTGTTCGTGACTTGTCAAAGATGAAGTCATACATGAAGTTTGAAAGATTTTTCTTTTTTGAAGTTTGAAAAGTTCATTGAGTTCAATGGTACTTCTTATTCAAGACTTGTCAAAGACGAAGTCATACACGAAGTTTAAAAAAATTAAAAAAAAATTAAAGTTGAAAAGGTTTGAATTTGAAGTAGGAAAAGTTTTCTTATTTGCTGGGGATATATCATCATCGTACTTCGAAAAAAGAAACACAAAAATGAAGCATAATTGGTAAAAAATCACAACTTTATTAAACTGGATAAAGCAATTATATCAAATCAAAATTACTCATAATATTTCCTGAGGTGGTCGGCATTCTATGGATTCTTAAATTCTTCTCCTTCAAATGTTTCCAGACGATAAGTTCCTGGTTGGACTACTACCGTGATACGGTAAGGACCGTTCCAGTTTTCTTCTAACTTATTTCCCTTATGGATGACCCTCTTAATGATATAGTCGCCTTCTTTTAAGTTGGTCGGCTTGACCCTCCTGTCTTAAAATCTAGCAGTTCTTTATTGATAAGGAGCCATTTGAAGTGCATCGTCCTCCTAAACTTCCTCAGCCATGTCTAAATCCAACCTCCTCATAAGATCACTTTTGGGGGAATCAAATTTTAACACCCTATGAGTCGGCAGACCTATCTCGGCTGGCATCATTATCTTAGTTCCAAAACCAAGTATGAACGGAGTTTCACCGGTGGCTGTTCTCATAGTTTTATATGCCCAAAGAACACTATACAGCTCATTTATCTGGTTTCCCTTAGCATAATCCGACATCTTTTTCAACCCATCAAATATAGTATTATTCATGACCTTTGTTTGGCTATTACACTGTGGGTGTTCAGGGACAGAGTGAAGTTTCTGAATCTTGGATCGAATAAAGTATTCTTTAAATTCCTCGTTGTCAAACTGAGTGTCATGATCAATTATGAAGGTGTAAAGGGGTACACACCCAATTGCCCAAATAGTTGGACGAGTAGGACCAATTGGCGAAGGGGCCTCACGATGAGCAACACCCCCAAAGAAGTACCCTGGCCAAGATAAAAGTAAATTTGGGCGAGGAGGCCGACCAAAAAGGGCTCCTCATCCCAAAATGCCCAGAATTCACAGAAATAGAACTTGGGCAATGAGGCCCACCAGGAAGGTCTCCTAGTCCCAAAATGCCCAGAATTCACGAAAATAGAACTTGGGTGAGCAGGTCCAGTATTAAGGGCTCTTCGTCCCTACAAATATAGAATTCACAGAAATAGAACTTGGGTGCAGGCTCCTCGTCCCAAAAAGCTCAAGAATCACAAAAGTGAAATTTTAGCGAGGAGGCCCACCAAGAAGGGCTCCTCGTCCCAAATTTCCAAAGAATTACAGAAAGGAAATTTGGTCGAGGAGGTCCCCCACAAGGGGCTCCTCATCGCAAAATACTCAAAAACCATAATTTAAAAATTTGGGCGAGGAGGCCCACCATGAGGGTCTCCTCGTCCCAAAACATCTTAGAAACCATAGTAATGAAATTTGGGCGAGGAGGCCCACCACAAGTGGCTCCTCGTCCCCAAGTGCTCAAAGATTACATGAATAAAGTTTGGGCTAGGAGTCCCACTACGAGGATATCCGCATTCCCAGAAGTCCAAATTATTTACTGAAAAGAACTAGTAGGTGAGGAGGTCCACCTAGAGTGACCTCTTCCCCAAGATTTGTTACTCAAATATATATTAAAGTACTGATATATTACTTTCTTGTACAGGTAGCCTGATTGGGAAATCAAGGCTCAAAAAGGAATGTTGGGATCTCTTGGGAGTTTTGTCTTGGTGGTTGAGGAACTAGGTGTGTTGAGCAATATCAACCACTTATCACTTTAAGGTTGAGAGTACACTAGTAGAAAGACCCTAAGAGTCACCCAGTCCTTGCACAGTCACACCCAGTCATAACTGAAGTGAGCAACTAAGAGGTTGCACACAAGAAATGAATAGTTCATAAAATGATTTTAGAGAATGTGGCCCTTGAGACCCTCCTCAAGCTTACAAAGTTTGTTCAACAAGTTATCAATTCAATAGATATTTACCAAATCAGATATTTTGTTTGCAAGCGCATACATATTTTCTTTTTAACTTTGGTTTGCACCAGGTGGCACCTGTCAAAGGGGACTTATGGTTGCACATAAGTAGGGACAACTGGTACATTGCAGACTTTGTCCCTCACCAACCCCCTCAGTTTTGGTTCCCAAAAGTGCCAAGTCAACCCCAATGCCCAAGTATAAATAGGATCCCTGGGCAAGGTCAAGTCACAATCAGAACTCAAGTCATACCGTTACTCTGTCAAAATCATACCAGACACCTAGTGTTCTCTCTATGCTCTCTCTCTCTCTAACTGCTAGATGCTTTGTTCCTTCATCCCACACTGGCAGCCATTATTCTCAGGAGTTTCTCTTGAGAAAAGTTACTATTATGGTGGTGAAGTTAATTTTCTTACAGGGAGTAGTTCTTACTTTGGTTCCTATTTTACCAAAAGGAGAAGGTTTTACTAGGTGGTGCTCTAGAAGTTCTTGAAAACCTTGAAGGCAGGGTCCATTGAAGTGGTCATGCCTCACCCATTTCAGTATCTTACCAGACCCCAGTCACACTACCCTCCTATATTTGAGGACTCCGCTGGGGAGGTATCCTCACTTTCATGGACAAAGAAGGTTTCAACATTTCTAAGCAGCTAGGTTTTTAAGATATTCCACCTATAATGGAACCCAAAGCAATCAGACCAATCAGGATGATGGGGTGGTGATCGTAGATAAGACACTTGCTCCTCAGGGAGGGCGAGCAACTCACCTGCAGTAGCCCCAATGACAGGTTTGAGCCTTATGGGCATATTTTTTAACTTTTTAAAACAAAATAGTGTATACCTATCAAGTTTGGGTCAAGGTTGTGTAACACCAGCAGCTTCTCCCTTTAGAGGGGCAGCCACTCCAACTGCAATTTTGGTAGAGGCGGCTCCATCACGAAAGGTGGTGCCAGAGAAAATTGTGGTATCATCAATCTCACTAGCAGTAAAGGGTATGATTTTGGAAGAATCTTCCTCAAAAGTTGTTACTATGGAGGAGGTGAGTAAGCTTCTCTCCTCCTCTCAGAGAGAAGTGCCTCATTTATATGAGGAGTTACAAGATCCTTATCCGCGGGATGTGAATGAGAAGACATACCCAAAGGGGTATATTCCACCAAAGTTCATTGAGTTTAATGGAAAAGGGGAGAACCCAAGAGAGCACGTGAAGAGGTTCATTGAGTACCTAGGAGTGCATGGAAACGACAAAAACTTGAGGTTGAGGGAGTTACGCTTACAGGAAAGGCCCACACGTGGTATTCCCACTTGGCACCCAACAGCATCCCCTCATGGAATGCATAGTCAATTCCTCTAAAAGTTCTTTATATCAGAGTATGAGTTCACCTTGAGACACCTGACACAAGAGGTGTCAAAGCCTAGGGAGGAGTTAATGCAATATATCAAGAATTTTTGCGAGAGGGCACTGGATATCCATGAGGAGATAGTAGGGGCAAGGCTGCTTCGAATATGTGTAGAGGGACTCTTGGAGGAATACAAGCTCCATTTGGTTATTGATACCAAAGATGGGACCTTTAGAGAGTTCACCAAGGCTGCTAGTAATATATCCATGATAATCAAGCCTGGGTCCTCAAGTTGGAGGACACAAATTCCACTGACTTTCGGAATGTTTCAAGTTTCGAGGAAGTAAGCAGTCAACCATGTGGATGGAAATCCAAAGGGAAAGAATAGAGACCTCAGATCTAAGAGCGACAACCCATGTAACAAGAGAAACTTTGGAGAAGACACCCCACCATCACTACCTTGCAGCGTAGCGGAATCTACGGATTGTTATCGTACATTGGCACAATAGGGGGTAGAATTTATCCTCCTTTAAATGGGGAAATTCCAATAGCAGCTGACAAAGATAATCCTAAATATTATGAGTTACGCCAAAGGGTGAAACACTCCACCAAAGACTGTTACTTCTAAAGGAGGATCATTGGCGAGCAGGTAGTCATTGGTACTTTGCAGATACCTCCAATGGATGTTAATGAGAACCCACTCCTAGCTCATCATTATGCCACTGCCAATATGTTGGTAGCGTATGATGAAGAAGAAGCTCAAGAGTCGATGGAGTGGGAAGGCAGTGAGAAAATATATGAAGAGATAGAAAGGATAGCATTGAAAAGTAAACAGAGAACTGAGTTAGAGAGGAAGCAAGAGGAGTGGCTCTTCACTCCAGATCAAAAAGAGAGTAGGGTTAAGGAAGTTGGGCAAGTGAACCTCCTAGAGGGCAAAGTGTATTTCATCCTTTCTCTAGATGGGGGGAGACATCTGAGGCAAAGTACATTTGTAATGCCCAAACATATGAAGTGTACTTAGACTTTAAATATGAAGATATAGCGAGGAGTCCTACGTTCAAGTGGTTCTTTGACCAAATAGGAGTGAAGTATGACACAAGAGTAATCATAACAAGAAAGTTTTTGGAAGCAGTACAGCAACGAGGAGACCCCTCATTAAATTGGCAGGGACTAATTGGGAGGTTGATCAAAAGATACACTTTTGAAGTGGACTTTTCTGAGGCTACTTCCACAACCGCCCAGTGTATGTGACAATTATGATCAATGGAATTTCATTCCCCAGGGCATTAATAGATGGACCGGAGTCTATTAACATTGTGCCAATCAGTACGTTGAATAAAATGGGGTTTCATCAAGAGAAAAAAGTGTATGGACCGCTAGTAATTTCAGGATTTGACAGTGCCAGAATGCAATCCCTCGCATATGTGAATGTGGGAACCAAGTTGGGGAATTTCACTTCCCATATCAAGTTTCACGTCATCAATGCCAATACCAGCTACCAGTTGCTTATTGGAAGGGTATGGATGCATACCCATGGCATAATACCCTCCACTTACCACCAATGTGAAAAAGCCAGCATCCGAGGAATAGAGATCATAAGCAAAGCAACACAAAAGCCCTTTTTTGTTGAGGAGGCCCATCTGGTGGATGTAGCATTCTATACAAAACTGGACAAAAAAAGGAAGAGTGTCGAAAGAAAGCTAGAGGAGTGATAAGTTATTGGAGGAGGTGTCCAGCCAAAGAAGTCTTTTCACGATCGTTTGGGGGAGAGGGTGATCCTCCACATAGTAAAAGGCAAGAAGATTATGGAGAAGGTAGTCAAACCTCCTCAAACTTGCAAGAAGATGGTGTTAACCAATGGAAAATTCATATACCATTCATAACGGTATGCGCAGGCAGTGTTCTGGGATAATAGCATCGAACCGGTCCATAGTGTTTTGTTATGATGAATCCCACATCATTGAACATATTGAGGAACCAGAAGAAGCTCTAGAGTGAATGCAAGATGACCCTGGATAGCAGCTACAAGAGTTAGAGGAAATCAACCTGGGAGTAGAAGGTGGTAAAAGTATACCCATTCTAATTTACAAGAGTCTGAAACCAAAGTAGAAGGAGAGCTCATCGGCCTGCTCAAAGAGTTCACCGACGTATTTGCCTGAAAATACACGGAGATGCCAGGGATAGATCGAGAAGTAAGATCCCACATATTAAATGTTCTTCCCAATGCTCTTCCACTTAGGCAAGAAACACATACATACAAAGTTGACCTCGACCTAAAAATAAAGGCAAAAATAGAGAAACTGTTGGCGACGGGTTTTATTAAGCCTATTCACTATCATGTGTGTCTCTCCAGCAGAGTACTTGTGGTAAAGAATGATAAACGACAAATCCAGATTTGTGTAGATTTTTATGACTTAAATCGGGCATGTCCCAAGGATGGGTTTCCTCTACCCATCATAGACAACTTAGTTGACGCTATAGCCAGCCATGAGATGTATAGTTTTATAAATGGGTATGTCGACTATAATCAGATTAAGATGGACTCGACGGACGCAAAGAAGATAGCCTTCTGCACGCCATTAGGAAACTTCCACCACACAGTCATGCCATTTGGATTGAATAATGTTGGGACCACGTATCAGAGGACCATGATGTCAATCTTCCATGATCTGTTTTGTGATATACTAGAATTCTATGGAGACGATCTGGTAGTGAAGTCCAAGAGAGAAATCAAGCACATACAAGACCTTCGGAGAGTGTTTGAGAGATAACATAGGTATAAGATGCGGATGAACCCCTCGAAGTCTACCTTTAGGGTCACTGCGGGAAAGTTTTTGGGGTTTGTTGTGAATACGCAAGGGGTGCAAGTTGATGCAGAAAATAAGAAAGCCATCATGATGATGCCACCTCTGAAGAGTCAAAGGCAACTCAAGAGCTTCTTGGGGAAGGTGTCGTATCTAAGAAGTACCTACGCTAGCGTAGGTGATCCACCGTTGAAAGAAAAAACCAAGTGGACCTGGGGAGATGAGGAAAAGAAGGTCTTTAAGAAGATCAAGGGAATTTTAGCCTCCCCATCCACGATGATTTCGTCGAAAGTTGGGGCACCCTGCTGCTCTACCTTACTTCAACAGAAAGATCCATAGGAGCTTTGCTGGCTCAAGGAATGAAGGAGTAGAGAAGCCAGTGTATTACTTTTCAAGAGTATCTCATGTATAAAATATTGATATACCAATATGGAGAGACACTGCCTGCCCTAGTCCTTATGGCTCAAAAGTTGAGAAACTACCTGTTAGCCTTTATAGTTCATATAGTCATTAAGTGTGACCCAATCAAGTACCTCCTAGCACAAATGGTACTAGTGGAATGACTAACGAGATGGTTCTTAATTTTTTCAGAGTATGATTTAAAGTGCATAGTGCTCAAAACCATCAAAAGTCAAGAGGTAGAAGATTTATTGGCCCATTTCCCAAGGCGGAATTTTGATCTCCCTAGTGAAGAGTTACCTAGGGAGAATTTCCAAGCATAAGTGGCAAAAGAGATTGAAAAGTGGGAAATGGAGTTTGATGGCTCCAATTCTCAAGGAACATGAGGTGCGGGCATCATACTTTCAAATAGTAAGGAGAAGATCACCCTCTACTTCAAGATAGACTTAAAAATCTCAAACAATGAGGCTGAGTATGAGGCTCTCAATTTAGAAATGTTAGAAGCACTTCGAAGAGGGTTTAAGGTATTTTGCATACGAGGGGACTCTAAACTGGTAGTGAAACGGGTTAATGGGAAGTTCACCTCAAACATGCTAACTTGGCACCCTACAGATACATCATCCAGAGGTTGCTGGGGACAATTCATGGAAGTCACCGTTGAGAGGCATGCAAGAACAATGAATAATGCACTAACTACAATAGCACAGAAGTTAGACATGGATAAGATAAAAGCAACAATCATAGTACGATGGATAACAGTGCCTACCACAGTGAAATCCTTATTCCCAAGCAATGATCTGGAGGATTGGAGGCACCTGGTTGTGAAACAACTGGAAATAAGAAAGGAGACCATGAAAGTGTTAGATTGTCTAACTACCACCTGTTTTAGGGAACACTTTACTTAAAGAGCCCTGAAGGGTTCTTAGCAAGGTGTGTTGGAGAAAAAGACGCGATAAAGTGGTTAGCAGAAATGCATGAAAAACATTACGGGGACACTAATATCCCTCTTTATCGTCGGCTGCAGTAGGGGAGCTACTGTTGGCCCACTATGAGCGCAGAGGTTGCTCGTCTATAATAAGGTTGTTTAAAGTGACAAACTCATTTTAACCAGCCAGCAGAAGCTAATTTTGTGAAGGCCTTCAAAGATTGGAGGCAACCATACATAGCCTATCTGAAAGACATTGAGTTTCCCACGAAGAGAACAGATGAAATTTATCTCCGAAAGAAGGTAGACCATTTCTACTTGGTAGAAGGAGAGCTTTATAGGAAAGGCTATAATGAGAAGGCACTGAAGTGTATAGCTAAAGAAGACACAGGGAGAGTGTTGAAGGAAGCTCATGAGCCCTCTCACGTGGGAGGTGCCTAACTGTATGATCAACTGATGACGTTGGGATACTATTGGCCAACCATGGAGGCTGACTCCATTGGTTATGTGAATAAATACAAAGCTTGTCAAGCGCATGGAAACATAGTACATGCCCCTTCAGTTAGCTTACAAAGCTTAGCAGTTCCCTACCCTTTCCATGCATAGGCATTTGACCTAGTGGGAAAAATTATCCTAGCATCTTATGGTAAAGCTTTTATTATTATGGCTACGGAATTGTACACCAAATGTTCAGAGGCCATTCCTCTAAGACGGGTGATTACCCAAGTGGTAATCCAGTTTATCAAGGAGTATATCATATGAAGGTTTAATATACCCAAGGTGATTCTAATAGATAATGGAAAAAAATTCGTATGCAAATAAATGGCCCTCCTCACAGACAAGTACAAGATTGTCCATACTAGTTCAACCATTTCCTACCCTAAGGGTAATGGCCAAGCAGAGGGCCATCAATAAAACCCTGGTCAATATCTTGAAGAAGATGCTAGAGGATATAGCAGGGGCATGGGATGAGATGTTGCCCAGGTAATTGGGGCATACCACACTTCAAAGAGAAAACCAACCGAGTTTACCCCATTCTCACTGGTATATGGGACATAAGTTGTCCTATCAGTGGAGTTGGCAATGCCCTCAGTCAGAGTTGTTCTAAGCAATGGACTTATCCATGATCCATGACAAGTGCAGTTGAAGGCACTTGATGAGCATAGAGACAAATCGAAAGAGAACTTTAAAGTCTACACCCAGCAGCTATCTAGAGTCTATGAAAACTTAGTCAATCCCAGAGAGTTCCATGTGGGAGACTTGGTCCTACGAGCATCCACTCACCACCTCCGCAGCATTTCGGCGTCAAAGTTTAAACCTAACTGGGAAGTCCCCTTTGTGGTAAGAGGGGTAGGCAAGTCGGGTTATTACCAAATTTTGGAACCGGAGAGTGATTATCTCCAGTCGATCAACTGCAAGTGGCTGAAGAGGTATTATGCCTAGTTTTGTGCAAATTTATTTCTATTAAAGAATTTAAGCGGCTCGCTCTAGCACTAAAAAAGTTCTTTTATTTATAAAAATTATATAGCAACATAACTTTGTAAAAAGTATAGAAAATGAAAAGAAGTGAATAGCAATTCTGTTTCGTTCATTGCGTGATGATTCTTATTTTGTTTACTTACCTACTACGTGAGGTAGATCCACCAGAATATTTTTCTTTATAAACACTCTCTACTAGCCTAGAAGAGGGTCTAGGATAAAGAGAATTTTGCTCATTACACTTAGGGGGTACATCCATCCCGATAGAAAAGTATATTGAGCAAAGTCTCTCCAGACATAATAGACAAATGGTTTTAGCCTTGTTACCAGACCAGTAGGATGACATCCTCCAAGTAATAAAAAAAATTAAATAAAATTGCCTAGAGAACAAGTTTTAATCTTCGTTCTCAAAGAAAAGCTTTACTTGACCAGCTCACGGAAATTGTGGAGAAAGGGGGCCTACACTCCCTGCTCTAATTTTTTTAGAAAGAGGAAAAAAGTATTCCTAACAAATTGTTTGAAATAAAGACTTCGTATACTAAGGTCAATGTTTCGATAGAAGATAGTAATTTTTTATTTATAAATTACATTCAAAGTTTGAGGGAAGGAGAAGAGCTAACCCTTTTTCTCCCAGTTATTCCCTAAGAGATGAATGTGCATAATAAAATACCCCCACGGTTAGAGGGGGAATCTCTAAAAAAATATTAACTTGCTCAGATAATATGCAAATACCCCACAGTTAGAGGGGTGGCTCTAAAAATGTTAACATGCTTAGAAAATATGCAAGTACCTCACAGTTAGAGGGGAAAACTCTAAAATATTAACTTGCTAAGATAATATGCAAGTACCCCACAGTTAGAGGTAGGGGTGTTCAAAAAACCGACCGAACCGACGGATCGAACTAAACCGAGCCGAACCGAACCGAGACGAACCGCCTTATTTTTGTCGATTTTTTTATTAATCGGTTCGTTCCTGATTTTTTTTTGTAAAACTGACTGAGTCGGTCCGGTCCTCGGGTTTTGAGTTTATATGGTCGGTCTGGGCCGACCCGGACCGATAGTAATTAAATATATATTTTTTATATTTTATATTTTATTTAGTGTTTTGTTTTGTGTGTTATGCTAAAACTAAACCCTACTGCCCTTTCATTTTATCTTATTCTCTCAGTTGTTCTTCTCTCACACGAGCAAAATAAATCAAAAACTCTCCCTCCCTCTCTAAACTCTCACGCCGCTGTTGCCTCACCCTCTCTCCTAAGTCGCGTTACTGCTGGCCCACCCTCTAGACTCTTACCTCCGATGTCAGGTATGATTGGGCTCCCTTTTTTTTTACTGAGATTGTAAGTCTTATCTCGATCTCTAATTTGTTCCGATCTCTAAGATTGCAAAGCTGACCTTATTTTTTTACTGAGATTACAAAGCTGATATACGGCAATATATGGTGTACACAGCAACTATATCAGGCCCTTTTGGTTATTGCAAATATACAGCAACTATCATACATATACAACCCATGTTTTATTTAATTGGATCAGCCTTTGGTTATTGGAATATGATATGTTTGTTGTATTAGCCCTATTGGTTATTGCAAACTGTCCAGCCCTTGTTATTGCAGAATGTCCAGCACCTATTTATTGGACAGTTTTTAATCATCTCTATATATTTGAAAAAAAAGTTTAAGCCTTTAAAAAATATAATTAATTAATGTTAGGACCGACAAACTAAATCGAACTAACCCTGTAAAAAATTGAACCGAATAAGGTCGGTTAACCGACATTATCGATTCGGTCTTGGTCCATTTTTTTAACTTCAAAACCGGACCGAACCGCGAACACCCCTATTTAGAGGGGGAAACTCTAAAAATTTTCAACTTGCTCAGAAAATATGCAAGTACCCCACAGTCAAAGGGGACAGCTCTAAAATATTAACTTGCTCAGATAATATGCAAGTACCCCATAGTTAGAGGGGACATATCTAAAAAATGTTAACTTGCTCAAAAATATACAAGTACCCCACAGTTAGAGGCGGCAACTCTAATATACCAAAATGCTCAGATAACACAAAAATACCCCACAATACATGGGGCTGTTCAAACAGATCAAGTGGCCACTGAAAATTAGAGCAGGCCATAATAAGCAGATATCAAAGTTCAAACACAAGTAGAGAATGAACGGCATGATAGTAATCAACAGAGCACTTTCCATTAATATGTAACACCTCGTATATCTGAGGATATATAATTTAAATAATTTGGTAGTAGGAGATTTAATTAATTGGTAGAACTTAATTAAATTGGTGATTTGGAGAAATTATTTAATTTGGAGAATTTATATTAATTTGGTGAATTAAGATTTATTTAATTCGAGTTATTTTTGGAAATTCATATGTCGTAATTCGGGGTCAAAATTTGAGAATGTTAGAAAGTAATTCGGATGGAAATTATGAGTGCACGGTTGACTTCGGATAGGTCAAAATAGTCGAAAAAGAGTACCCAGGATAGTAATCGGGTCTCAGGGCATTTGTAGGCATAACCGGGTCCACACGGGAGTGTTTGGGCCATTTTGATTAAGCCCATTAGTCTAAAAATGGGATTAGCCCAATAAAAGACAATTAAGGGAGTTGGGGGCAGCCATAACTCAACGGGAGAAAACCTAAATATGCAGAGGAAGTTTGGGAGAGCAAATTGAGTATATTATGGGAGCCAAACCAAGAAGAGGCAATCAATGTGTTCTTCGTCAATAAATCCATCTACATCAAAGGATCAGACCCTACGAAATTATCCAGGCAAGTGGTTAAACTTGCATTAATTTAAATTGCGGTGTTGCGATTCATATGGTGGGTATAAACCATATTCATTTTGGGACGAATTATTATAACATAATTTGTTTTTGGAGGGTATCACGTGTTAAATATGGATTTTGGGGATTTAAGCATTAAAGGTGAAATTGATGTTTAATTGATGCGGGAATAATATCATATGAGGCTAGAATATGATTTAGAATCGAAGACTTGTAGAAATTGTTGTTTAATTCGGATTATTGAAACGAATTGAGAATTGTTATTTAAGGGGTATTGAGAAAAATTCAATTTATGAACCCTAGAATTTTAATGAAAATCACTGAGGATTAATGTCATATATTAGTTTTTGAACATGTTTATAGATGAAATAAATATGGGAGATAAAGTAATCAAGGTCTGGATTGAAGTTGGAAAGCTTCGGAGTTTAAAAATGGTGGAAAAAGCACTCGGGGAAGATGACTGGTATCTAGTCGATCGATCGATCGACCCAATTCGTCGATCAATCGACCCCTTTAGTTATTGTAAAATATGAGATTGTATATCTTTTCATCACGGTCGCGTGGGCGCCGACCTCATATTTTTTTTTAAAAATAGTTTTGATATGATTTTTTTACGATGGGGTGCGTGAGACCGACATCTTTAGGAAGAAATAAATTTGGATTATTTAGAGATGTCCGTAGATGAGTGAAGGACTTTGGAAAAATATTAAGGAACATTATTTTATCCTTGGATTAGATAGGGATGAATCCGAAGTATGGATTTAGGAGTATTTATAATGAACGACACTCGATAATATATGTTAAAAATATACGAACACATTTGAATGGGAATTTGGGATGAGTTTAGCATACGAGCTGGTATCTTAAGGTGGAATTTAATTGATAGAAATTAAACGGAACCTAATACTTAGAGTCTTATGGGATGAGTATTAAGGACTATTAAATTTAATAAGGGCGTCAAATTTATTAAGCGAATTTGGTGAAATGAATTCTAAATGGTTAAAATATGGACCAATAAAGGGAGTCTTGGCATTTTGGTTGAGTGACACCACGTGTATAAAATTAATTGAGGTGATAGTAATTAAATTGAGGATCGGGGTTTTTACACTGATATTTCTGAGGCTAGTGCTACGGGAGTTAGGTACAGATTAGTCGGTCTAATTTATTATAGTGGTATATAATAAATTATCGAATAATGAATTTAACGAGAGGTCTTAACCTTAATAGTGGATTTTTGTATAACAAATTCTAGAGGGTGAAGATACGGACCATATGAGTGAGTCAGAGTATTGTGGTTGGGTGACACTACTTTCATAAATTAATTAATGTGAAACTTATTAGATTAATTGGTGTAATTTGAAATGTAACGGATTCGGGGGATGAGCGAACCTATGATTTAGAGTTGATATGAGTGAATTACCTACTCAAATATTTTAAAGGATAATTGGCACACATCGAGTAGTGAGGGGTACTCGGGAATATACGATAAGAAGTGTAATTGGAATTAATAATACATAGGATGTTTGGGGGATATATATGCTATGTATGGAATATATGATATAGGTTGTGCACCTATACTGATTTGTATGATTTATTATGTGTATGACATACCTACCATACTTGCTATCATGGGAGGTTGATTTTCGGAAAAGGACCATCTTATCTTTGTGTGCCTTCGAGGGGATTTAGAATGGTGCCTTAAGGACATAGGACTGTGAATGACTTATTTGTGAGTTGATAAGTCAGCTGACCATGGGAGCGTAGGTATGTGCGTGATCCATGGGTATGTGAACTATGTTCACCTCCAATATGTGTGATTTGTATTGATACAGTTCCAGAGTGATTCGAAATTCGTAGTCCTTTATACAGTGCGTGATGTACCGGGACTTGATAGCAGAGTATACATATGCACCGCAGGTCCCAGTTTAGGGGTGCTGTATTGTATATATTTAATTAGTGTGATAAATATATATATACTTGTCATTTATACTACTACATGTGTTTGGTAGATGATGTACCAGGACATTATAGCATAATATACTCGCACCGCAACTCAGCTTAGGGGTGCAGTGTTAGTATATATATAACAAAGTGTTATATGTATACGTGTGATTTTATTCTACTATGTGGGTTTAGTATAAGAGAAAGATAGTGACATTAAAAATAACTATATTATGGGGAGAAATAAGCATATACTGAGAAATTTATAATGGAATAAAAGACATGTAAATTCAGTAGCATATTGTATGGGTAATACGGGTGGGTACAATGAGTTAGTATGTAAAAGGAGACTAGTTATGGATAGTTAGGTGGGGTAGCTTAACTAGGATTGGTAGAAGGAAAGCGTTAAGTGTGCACATTAGATGAGGGGTGAGCTATGTCTCAAGAGAGTGAGACACTAGCTTAAATATGAGAAGTGTGCATGCATATTTAATTATTGCAATTTAATTGCTTGGTAAGTATTTTCAAAATGTTTTGCTTGCGCTCTGACCCGTGTCAAAATCTTTTCCAAAAAATTTTAGGTGTTCAGCCACAAGGACGCCCACTTTGAGGATTCTATACAAGGATGGGTAGCTGCAGCTCATGTGGAAGTTGCAGGACTTTGTTATAGATGCTTCGTTCATTTGTTTCTAGCATAGGGACTTTACTTCAATATTCATTTGGGCATGTCGCCCCCAGATTTTGTATTCAGTTTATTTATTGGACTTTGTGTATCCTGGCTATTGTTCTCCTTACTGTTGTATTTTATTGTTTAACTGATAGAGGATTCGGTAATCTTCATTTACAGTATTCGTCTATGTTTGATTTAATTATCATGGTGTGTTGATGGATTAATTTATTATTTATTTTCTCATGTTGTTAATTAATGAAAGATAAAATTTGGCACCAATCTAATTAAATTACTAGGTGGTTAGTAACTTAAAAAATATTTTTGATAGTGATGCTAAGAATGAGCCATATGAGAACAACTTTTTATTTTAATTATGGGCTAGCCACCCAGAATTTTAATAGGCGGGGGTATCACATATGGTATTAGAGCATCAGGTTTTAGAGTCCTTAGGATCTCTGCAGCTTATTACGTTTCAGCGTAGCGTTCTTTGATATAAAGCCTTATTATAGGATTGTTGTATTCCTTCACGTATACGACTTACATTCTCCTGCGACTAAGTATAGCTTATGCGATTTATATATGAGTTCGAATGGGCTTCGTACACCGAATAACTTTGGGACGACCATCAAGGGCTGTTAGAAGGACTGCAGGAAGATAGGCTCAGCAGAAAGCATGGAATATTCTATAAATGGTGATCGCGATAGAAGTCACCATAATTATTATTTATGATGGACGATGTTAGGATATACACCAGGGTGCATTAGTTTCCCTACACACCTCCGTAGAAAGCGGTGGTGCATATTCGTACTCACCCATTATAATCAGTAAAGGGGTGGACTCAGGGGAACTCCTTTGAAGAGCCATCCGTGAGGATTCGGGAAAGAGGGGGAGTGTAACGAGTTAATATAAAGAGATATTTCAAAGGTAATTGAGTAGGGTGGAGTGCAGTGACACCCAGGGTTATATTTCAGGCAAACTTTTTTCTCATAGGAGTGGCATAGTAGTGGTGGAAGTCGGTCACCACAACCATGTAGAGATACCCTGGATAATGAGGAAATTAGGGTGTGGTTTAACCGCAAATCCCCTCATCAGTTTTTTTAAATAGAGGGGTAAAGGAAATTTCAGTCGTGGTTCAGAAGGGTCGGACAGTGGTCGAGCATGAAGGAGAGTTGACTTGTTTAGCGAACTTCGTACCCAATAAGGTGGATACGGAGAATAAAAAAAAGGGTCTGTAAGTTGAAAATGGACTCATGGTGAAAATACACAAGCGAGGATTGGTAACATTCAGCTAGAACGAGGGATGTTATTATAGATTTGCATGTGAAATGGGTTTAATAGAGGTATCATAAATACAACTATAGTGTGCGGTTATTCCCGATTGAGTAGAGGGTCTCTCTTTAGATCCATTCACAGGCAAGCGGGTGTGAATACTGAGAGGATATATATATATCCTATGAGGTTATCTCGTTTTGAGAGGTAATATTCAAGGTATGGTTCTATCCTAAGTACGAACTATTAATCAATGGTGAGCGGTTACAGCAAGACTATCATGTTCATTGTTCCGGGGTAGGATGAGTATTTTTATGATTTTTTCACTTAAAAGAGGGTAAATCTCACGATGATAGTTTTATAAAGTAGACTTCAGCGAGTACATAGGTTTAGTTATATTGGATCCTGTGCATAGGGACTTTTACTAAAATGATTCAGGGTATGCTGAGTTTACCGTTGAGTGGAGAGATTTAACTCATTGTTTTGTAAGTGTTGAGAACTTAGTTATATTGAGACCATAGTATCGTATGACGCCTTGAGATATATGGGCATGGATGATTTGATTTATGTGTTGGGAGACATAATTTGTGATATATTGGTTATGTGCTTGGAATGCACGGATTTCGATGACCGACAATGCAAGGGGATATTGCATTGGGGAAAGTTCTTTTGAACTTCGTTATGGGAGGTTAAACACAAGGATCCTAATAAATGTTGGGAATAGTGAGACATTATTGAATTCTAGTGTATCAGTTTTAAATGTTAAATTATTAAACGAGTAGAGGAAACACTTTAAGCTGAGAGTTAATACGATATATGGCCAGTGGAGCCAGGTAGTGCTACGAAGGATGCACAGAGAAAATTTTTGCACCACAAGTTAATGGGTGGGGCAGGGTCGAGAAGGACTTAATCTACAAATTGGGGTAATCGAGAATACTTGTATGATATAGCCACGCCGAGAGTGCGGAGTTGAGCTCGAGATAAATATATTACGTACGAGACGTGACTAATAATTATACTGAAATGTTTGGGCTATAGTATATAGTATGGTGAGACTTTGTGTTCGTTGTTCTCATATGTGATTTATATGTGCTTGTTATCACCTGAAAGAGGGTTTAGTATATATATTCATGTATATATGTTATTGTGTGTTGCATAATAGACTTATGAGGAAGTGTTTGTATTATTATATTTGATCTCGGGGAATAGGGACATTTACCGATGGGGTTCAGAGTGGATATGTTTAGTAACGAGCGAGGATATATAGCTTGTGATTGAATCTCGCTAAGATACTAGTGATAGTAAGGGGCGATATATTTTATGATATCTTTGGTAACATGAAAATGCTCGAGTATAATTTTATGTCAGGAGACGGGATTTGGGGGTACATGTTATGGATTGAAGGCCAAACAGATCTCACCGACCGGCAATGCTAGGTAGTAGTGTATCGGGAGGGTTCCTTATTTGGATTTCTCTTTGGGAGACGTCCCACGCATAAAACTTAGAGAAACGTTGGAAGTGGTGAGATGTTTGGTCACTAGTACATAGTTTTGGTACCTTGGCTATTATGCATTCGGGTAGTTATAACTGTAAGTTGAAAATTGTATTAAAATTTAAGGCTAGTAGAGTCGGGTAACCTTTATGAGTTATGAATGGGTATAGGGTGTATGGGAGCCCAGGACAATTAATTGAATTTTAATTAAATTCACGTTTAGAAGAGGTAGAAATATGTGAAACGATCTTAAGGACATACGAATGGGGAAGTATTCGAGGCTTGGAGTACTTGACTTATCTTAATTTCGAGGATGAAAATCCTTTATAAGGGGGGAAGTATGTAACACCCCGTATATCTGAGGATATAGAATTTAAATAATTTGGTAATAGAAGATTTAATTAATTGGGAGAACTTAATTAAATTTGTGATTTGGAGAAATTATTTAATTTGGAGAAATTATTTAATTTGGAGAATTTATATTAATTTGGTGAATTAAGATTTATTTAATTCGAGTTAGTTTTGGAAATTCACATGTCGTAATTTAGGGTCAAAATTTGAGAATGTTATAAAGTAATTCGGATGGCAATTCTGAGTGAACGGTTGACTTCGTATAGGTCGAAATAGTCAAAAAAGAGTACCCGAGGGTAGTAATCGGGTCTCAGGGCATTTTTAGGCATAACCGGGTCCACACGGGAGTGTTTGGGCCATTTTAATTAATCCCATTAGTATAAAAATGGGATTAGCCCAATAAAAGACAATTAAGGGGGTTGGGGGCAGCCATAACTCAACGGGAGAAAACCTAAATATGCAGAGGAAGTTTGGGAGAGCAATTTGGGTATATTTTGGGAGCCAAATCAAGAAAAGGAGATTAATGTGTTCTTCGTCAAAATCACCGTCTACATCAAAGGATCAGACCCTAGGAAATTATCCAGGCAAGTAGTTAAACTTACTTTCATTTATATTGTGGTATTGTGATTCATATCATGGAGGGTGTAAACCATATTCATTTTGGGATGAGTTATTATGACAGAATTCATTTTTGGAGAAAGTCACATATTAAATTTGGGTTTTGGGGATTTAAGCATTAAGGGTGAAATTGATGTTTAATTGATGCGAGAATAATATCATATGAGGCTAGAATATGATTAGAATCGAAGACATGTAGAAATTGTTGTTGAATTCGTATTATTAAATTGAATTGAGAATTGTTATTTAAGGGGTATTGACAAAAATCCAATTTATGAACCCTAGAATTTTAATGAAAATCACTGAGGATTAATGTCATATATTAGTTTTTGAACATGTTTATAGATGAAATAAATATGGGAGATAAATTAATCGAGGTCTGGATTGAAGTTGGAAAGCTTCGGAGTTTAAAAATGGTGGAAAAAACACTCGGGGAAGATGACTGGTATCTGGTCGATCGATCGATCGACCCAATTCGTCGATCAATCGACCCCTTCAGTTATTGTAAAATATGAGATTGTATATCTTTTCGTCACGGTCAAGTGGGCGCCAACCTCGTATTTTTTTAATTTTTTTTGGATTGGATATGACTTTTCTACGATAGGGTGCGTGAGACCGACATCTTTAAGAAGAAATAAATTTGGATTATTTGGAGATGTCCGTAGATGATTGAAGGAATTTGGAAAAATATTAAGGAACCTTATTTTATCCTTGGATTAGATAGGTACGAATCCAGAGTATGGATTTAGTAGTATTTATAATGAACGACACTCGATAATATATGTCGAAAATATACGAACGTATTCGAATGGGAATTTTGGATGCTGGTATCTTAAGGTGGAATTTAATTGATAGAAATTAAACGGAACCTAATACTTAGAGTCTTATGGGATGAGTATTAAGGACTATTAAATTTAATAAGGGCGTCAAATTTATTAAGCGAATTTGGTGAAATGAATTCTAAATGGTTAAAATATGGACCAATAAAGGGAGTCTTGGCATTTTGGTTGAGTGACACCACTTGTATAAAATTAATTGAGGTGATAGTAATTAAATTGAGGATCGGGGTTTTGACACTGATATTTCTGAGGCTAGTGCTACGGGAGTTAGGTACAGATTATTCGGTCTAATTTATTATAGTGGTATATAATAAATTATCGAATAATGAATTTAACGAGAGGTCTTAACCTTAATAGTGGATTTTTGTATAACAAATTCTAGAGGGTGAAGATACGGACCATATGAGTGAGTCGGAGTATTGTGGTTGGGTGACACTACTTTAATAAATTAATTAATGTGAAATTGATTAGATTAATTGGTGTAATTTGAAATGTAACGGATTCGGGGGATGAACGAATCTATGACTGAGATCCGTAGGATATAAGTGAATTACCTACTCAAATATTTTAAAGGATAATTGGCACACTTCGAGTAGTGAGAGGTACTCAGGAATATACGATAAGAAGTGTAATTGGAATTAATAATACGTAGGATATTAGGGGGATATATATGCTATGTATGGAATATATGATATAGGTTGTGTGTATACCTATACTGATTTATATGATTTATTATGTGTATGACATACCTACCATACTTGCTATCACGGGAGGTTGATTTTCGGAAAAGGGCCATATTATCTTTGTGTGGCTTTGAGGAAATTTATATTGTTACCATAAGGACATAGGAGTGTGAATGACTAATTTGTGAGTTGATAAATGAGTTGATCATGGGAGCGTAGGAATGTGCGTGACCCATGGGTCTTTTAACTATGTTCGCCTCCAATATGTGTGATTTGTATTTATACGGTTCCAGAGTGATTCGAAATCCGTAGTCCTTTATATAGTGCGGGATATACCGGGACTTGATAGCAGAGTATGCATGCACCGCAGGTCCCAACCTAGGGGTGTTGTATTGTATATATATATATATACTTGTGATTTATTCTACTACGTGTGTTTGGTAGATGATGTACCAGGACATTATAGCATAATATACTCGTACCGCAACTCAACTTATGGATGCAGTGTTAGTATATATATAACAAAGTGATATATGTATACGTGTAATTTTATTCTACTGTATGGGTTTAGTATTAGAGAAAGATAGTGACATTAAAAATAACTATATTATGGGGAGAAATAAACATATACTGAGAAATTTATAATGGGATAAAAGACATGGAAATTCGATAACATATTTTATGGGTAATACGGGTGGGTACAATGAATTAGTATATAAAAGGAGACTTGTTATGGCCAGTTAGGTAGGGTATCTTAACTAGGAAGGGTAGGCGGCAAGCGTTAAGTGTGCACATTAGATGAGGGGTGAGCTATATCTCAAGAGAGGGTGACACTAGCTTAAATATGAAAAGTTTGCATGCATATTTAATTATTGCAATTTAATTGCTTGGTAAATATTTTCAAAATGTTTTACTTGGGCTCTGACCCGTGTCAAAATCTTTTCCAAAAAATTTTAGGTGTCTAGACATAAGGACGCCCACTTTGAGGATTCTATACAGGGATGCGTAGCTGCAGCTCATGTAGATGTTGCAGGACTTTGTTATAGACACTTCGTTCATTTGTTTCTAGTATAGGGACTTTACTCCAGTATTTATTTGGGCATGTCGCACCCAGATTTTGTATTCAGTTTATTTATTGGACTTTGTGTATCATGGTTATTATTCCCGTTATTGTTGTATTTTATTGTTTAACTGATAGTGGATTTGGTTATCTTCATTTATAGTATTCATCTGTGTTTGATTTAATTATCATGGTGTGTTTATGGCTTAATTTATTATTTATTTTCGTATGTTGTTAATTAATGAAAGATAAAATTTGGTACCGGTCAAATTAAATTACTAGGTGGTTAGTAACTTAAAAAATATTTTCGACAGTGATGCTAAGAATGAACCATATGAGAACAACATTTTATTTTAATTTTGGGCTGGCCCCCAAAATTTTAATAGGCGGGGTGTCACATAATAATGACTAAGTTTTTACATATGAAAAGTGTATAAAGGGAAGTTAGCATAACAAGACTATCTACCCACTAGCCAAAAGAAAAAAATAAATCATGTCGGGAGCGCAGGTCTGCGTAAGAAGGCCCAACCTCCTTAACAAGTTTCTCCTCTAATCTTGCCATTTGGGCCTCATCCTCTGTATTACCAGCCTCAAGCTTAGCCAGCTTGACCTGAAAGGACTGAATCTGAGCTTGGATCCGAGTTGCCTCAGCCTAACGCTGTTGTACCCTAGCCTCCTTAGAAGTATGAAGCTTCATCATCTTGACACTAAGAAAAGGACGAACTAAAGCATCAAACCAATCCAGCTGGAAGTGATAGCAGGGCTGAAGATCGTGAAGAGCCTGGAGGAACAACGTAGCCCTCTGAGTGGTCATAGTAGTAGGAGAGGTATATAATAAATCATGAAGATGGTTGTCTAGGTCCTTCAAGTTTAATATTGTAAGGCTATCAATGTTGAGTATGCATTGGGAAGTAAAAGTCTTGGGGTGGTGCTTTAGAAGGATCTCCAACACCTCTCGCTCATGTGTGCGGAACTTAGAGGGCAACTCTGAACGCCACAACGCGCTCATGAAAGACCCAAGAGCCTATACCTCTATATCATAATATCATGTGTTATGAGACTCAAATTCTGAAAGAGGGATAGAAAAATCCTCACTGGAATCGGCAACACCGGTAGCCTAAGAACTCTTATCGACCACACCAGCCGCCTCAACAGTCTCACCAACCGGCTCCTGCAAAAAGAAAAGTAAAAATAGATAAGTCATAAAGAAGAGAAGTAGCGGGTGGTGGAATACCCATGCTTATATTGAAACAAAGATTATGGAAATCTTACCCCATAGCCCAGGGGAGTCAATATGTTGTCACCAAAGCGAGGAGGCACCATAAGACCCTGAGCGCTAGCCTAATAGAAAATAAGCAAGAGTTAGCATCTCTTTTGTTAAAGAAAAAAAAAAGAAACGTATTAACTTTAACAGACAGAAATAACCAAGTATGACAGTTTAATACCTGGGGAGTGCGCAGTACAACACTCACTGTAGGTCTTGCAGAGCTAGGGACGACCGCCTCAATGACCCGAAAATAAGGAAACATGAACGTGAAAGTGAGATCACTTACACGGTAAAAGCAAGAAGAAAATGGGGAATAAATAAGAGAGTAAGATATAACAGTATAATACCTCACTCACAGTAACTCCCCCTAATTGTTCCACAGTCAGAGGAATAATTGGAGTGTTAACCTGAAAACAGGGAAACAGGTTAGTGACAGCAACTACTTACATAGGCAACGTTAGCTCAAAGGTTCAGGTAGACTAAGTGTTTACCTGGGAGCTCCCCACTGAGACACCTGCTAGAGACTCCTCAGTAGCAGGAGCAAGAGTGATACTAACTTGCGAAATGACAAAGCTATAGGGTGTCAATAAACTCATACATAGATAATGTGAGTCGATGAAAAGAGGAATTTATGACATTATACATACCGAAGTAGTCTCCTCCAGGACGCTAACCAGAGTCTCCTCGGACACAGAAACTGGTGGAGTATTAACCTGAGATTTAAAATATAGATCCATCAAGTAAAGGGACCACATCTACATATATGTTAGAAAAAACTACAGAATATGCAGATATGTAATTAATCTACCAAGTAGATGTGTAAAGACTAACATACAAGTGAAATTGCTCCTACGAAACTAGGAACACAACCCACAGACAAGGGGACTTCAGCCAGGTTAGCTAAGGCAGTTTCCCCTATAGAAGATAAGGGGAGACTTACAGGTGGTGCCTCAGAAGCTGTCTCTGTAGCCCTCATTACAGGCGCCACGGATGAGGAGGTCTCACTAAAATCGCCCTACAAATGGAAGAAAGATATAAAAAATTATGAGTTGTTCATAGTAACAAAGGAAAATATATAGAAGATAAGCACAGATAAGTTAGAATAACTACCGGGAGAGGTGCTATAATAATGCCTCCCACAAAGACAACAGCTGCAAGATCTTCCCCAGTAGTAGTAGGGTCTACTGAAGGGAGAACCGAAGAAATAAGTGATGAAGTGGTAGCACTGATCAACTGGCATATAAATAAACAAAAATAGAGTATGAGAATAGAATCCCCATGGTAAAGAAAAAAATGAGTCGGGAGACGAAAGATTCGAAACAGATTTAGCTGAAGTCCTTCTAAAATAGAAGGAGAGAAGATGACCAGCGGGATAGTCACAGCAGATGCAGTGGCCTAATCATTACAGAGTTGTCAAAAACCAAACATAGATAAAAAAAAAAGAAACGGATCCTAACAGAAATAAGTAATGCCTGAGAGGTGGAGCTAACCTGTCTAATGGGCTCACTAGACGCAATAGTTAAAACTGGTTGGGAAGATATAGGTTTAATATGAGGCCAATTATTCATAAGCACGAAGACCCTGGAGATGGGAATCCTCCCTGAAGGTGATAGACCTGGGGCAATGCCTCTAGTGAGCGGTATTATTCCCCCATTAGAGGAAGGTCCACTGGAAAATAATCCCTGCAATAAAGAAAAACAAAGACAATACAATCATAGATGTATAAAGTATAACATAATAGAGAAAGACAATAAAGGAGACAAACTCACAGTACCTCAGACTGCCCCACGGAAGAACCTCTCACCACAGAGGAGGGGGGAGGTGTAGAATGGTGGCTAAGAGAAACAATCACATATGCATACAAAAAAAGAAAACTTTAAAAGATATGCCTCAAAATATGATAAGTAAAATCAAAAGACTCGGGAAAGCTAATAATTACCTGGACTGAAGAGGAGGACACAGAAGAAGTCCTCGTTGTCGAGGGGAATACAGTAGATAGCTACAAAAGTTAGATAATAGCAGAGACTATATTAGTAAAATTAAAAAGAAAAGAGAATAATGACTGAGTAGGGGGAAAGTTACAAACCTCCCTAGATAGGCCCAAAGATGAGACTAACATGAATCTTCTCGCCTTAAGAAAAGTCCTCCGGGCAGGAGGCAGAGGCGATGGATCACTAGCCATAATAGAGACACCCTACAAATGTCACAAAGATAAAGACAATTTATATCTGAACAACGCATATGTAAATGGACAATAAAATAGTACAAATGAGGTTAAGAAAAAAGACTTATAGCGGTAGAGCGGGCAGTTAACCCATATAAATGCCCATTAGTAGGACTGCTGGCAGATGGAGAATCGATCATGACACTTTCGCTAGAAACTCCCCTAAAACTATCAACAACTAAGAAGTATCAGGATGTTGATCATCATAAGGATCAGTGACACTCATCTCATTCGAAGAAGAATCGTCATCATCATAGGAGGGAGTGCTTATATAACTGAGTAGTTCCTCTTCAAATGATAGAGAAGGGGAACCAGCAAGTGAAACTCCGTGAAAGTTAGTTTCACTAAGTAAAAGGGAGTAAGGTGTAGCACCTTCACCAATGGGAATAGAAGTAATGGTGGGCTCTTCAGCAGATAAACCAAGGGTTTTATAGCCCTTCTCTCGCACAGTCCTAAATGTCTCCTCCATGCCAAGGTCATTAGTGTCAGACCCTTAGTCTAGTGTAGGAGAGGGAGTAACAACCCCATCAGTGGTCTTCTTCTTCTTCCTGCTCAACCTGGTTCTTATTGGTGAAGGGGGAAGTAAGAGCAGCAGTAGTAGTGGTAGTAACAGTGGTAGCAGGGGCAATGGTAACTAGTGTGAAGTTAGAAACATCCACATCAAGATGCTTCCTCTTTGAAGTAACAGGGCCTATTGTCTTGCCTTTTGACTTGGGCTTAGCAAGTTGAGGCTCAGGTTGATTAGAATAAATACACTCGTCAAGTATAGGCCTCACCAAGATTTGAGTGAGCTGCTCGAGAGGAGCCTTGGGGATAGTGCTCCGGTGCCACAATGACTTTTATGTACTCTTACCCAAGTCCCTGTTGTTATTGGGAATTTTTGTGGAAATACTTTCATGAGGGACATCCCTCACACAGTTTTGAATCAGTAAGACCTAACTCTATCAAAGGGTAAACCATGAACAAGTTAAAGAAGGCAAGTAATCTCGAGAGGGTACAAACAGGTTGCCCATATAGCTAACTCTGTTAACCACCCCCTTAAATGTGAAATTGGCAAATGCCTCAAGATATAGCTCGGTAGGGGAGGTTCTCGAAGTATAAACATGAGTGTGAACCCCTCATCACATCCAAACTGTCTCCTCGCTCTCTCAAAATGGTAGAACTCCATACCTTGGCCCAGGTCAGTCAGAGAAGGCAAGGTACATGGTAAAAGCATAACAGTCATAGAGATGTGAGGATGGGTAGAAACAAACTCGACATCAGCAGAGCAGTATAAGGTGCCCCCAAAAGAAGAGAAAGAATTCCAAGTAAAAATACCACCAACGGTATTGTAATAAGGCCAGGAGGAAAACTCATCAATGTTGTCTATCAAAGTCCTTAGAGAAGTTTTAAGAGTCTTCTTGTGCCATCTTACAGCACGAGTAGCCCTGTTGTGACAAGCCCTAGCCTTTGGGGTAAAGTTAGGAAATCTCTCAAATAAAAAGGACACGAGGATGAAAGTGTTGGCAGAGTTTATGGAATCATAATGCCCATAAGAGCGCTTAACATCCATATGATCCATGTCCAACCAAGAGTATAGAGACGGCAAGGGGAATTTTCCTCCCACGAGCAAGACTCATAGAAAGTTTGAAAAGAAGCTCATGAGGAGAATCATCTGGCCTCCCATGACGAAGGAACCTACTCAGAAAAGTGATAAATAATGCTTCCAAGTGTGAAGGGTAGTTAATTTTTGGGCCCTCTTGACTCCTCAAGAACCTTCTCGAACTTTCACCCTTGGGTGGCTGCTCGAAATCTTTGAACCAGTATCTTTGCCACTTGGTGAAGGAATGTTTAGTGGTCCTAATCAACTTAATAGCAACATATTTCGAGCACTCACCCAGAGCAGAGTGGATCTGTCCCACCATTTTCTCATCGACCTCATCCTCAAAGCCATCAGTAAGAACATGGCTCCCCATGTAAGGAAGAGCGAGCAACCCATAGATATCCTCCAAAGTAATGGTAAATTCCCCCCAACTAGTAATAAAAGTGTGTCAATCCCTACTCCAGGGAGAAATTAACAGAGTGAAAATAAGGGAATGTTTGGGATTGAAACAAGACTTAAGACTGCTAATGGTGGTCAGAAGACCTAGCCCCTTGATAACATCCTTGTGCGAGGGGGTGGACAAGACATAATCTACCCAGAGACCCCATTCCTCAGTGGCACCCACACATGCCTTGACCTTAATGTTGGAATGGGGAAAATCACCCCTGCCCCCTCATACCCCAACAATTGAATCACACAAGATAATGGGAAAATCAAAAGACTCACCTAGACCCACTTGGGGTTGCTCGTCTATCTTCGCCATAAACTCCTGTTAGAAATTCGCGAGTGATGTCATGAAAGTATCCTCCTTACCAAAATAAGGCGCTAGACGATAAAGGCCAAAGTCCCTTTGTTGGCATACAGCCAGGTACTCCTTTTAGGACTTCGAGTAGGCAACAGACGAGGGGGGACCCTGGTGGGCATCTCAGCAGACGGGGAGGTCCCCCTTGTGGGCATCCCAATAGACGAGGAGGCCCCCCTCATGGGCATACCAACAAACGAAGCGCCAAAATCTCCAGAAACATAATCCAAAATTATAAACTTAATAGTGGTGGATCCGGGGGCCAAAATCGTCGAGACAGTGACAGAAATGGGTACCACACCCACTAGCAGTGGCGATGGTGGAAGTGAGGTTTTGAGAAGATGAAGAGGCCATTTGCAGTGGTGAAAGAGGGAAGAAAGGATGGTGGTTATGGAAACTTTCAAGTTATTTTCTCTCTCTCTCTCTCTCTTGAAAGAACCTAAGTTTGAAAGCAAGTGCTAAAAAGAAATAAAAGTTTAAAAAGGGTTTTTTTACCCTATTAAGCCACACGCAGACTGCCAATTAAAAAGAGAGCAGAACATTTCCCGAATGATGAGATGTGTGTTCCCCATCTGACACGTATCACCTCGAGACCATAAAAGTGAGAGCAGATAACAGACCTAATTAATGGGGCAGTATCATCATGAGATTGAGTTAGACTGTTCATATTCCAAGAAATAATGAATCAATGCATATAAAAACCTTTGGTAGACCCAACACATAGATTTTTATACGATGGGACTAATGTATAAGGGTACACACCCAATTTCCCAAACAGTTGGGCGAGAAGACCCAATTAGCGAGGGTGACCTCACCACGAGTACCCCCCCCCCCCCCCCCCGAAGAAGTGCCATAGCCAAGACAAAAGTAAATTTGGGCGAGGAGGCCCACCATAAAGGGTTCCTCGTCCCAAAATGCCCAGAATTCACATAAATAGAACTTGGGCAAGGAGGCCCACCAGAAAGGGCTCCTCGTCCCAAAATGTACAGAATTCACAGAAATAGAACTTGGGCGAGGAGGCCCATCAGGAAGGGCTCCTTGTCCCAAAATGACCAGAATTCACAGAAATAGAACTTGGGCGAGGAGGCCCATCATGAAGGTATCCTCATCCCAAAAAGCTCAGAAATCATAGAAATAGAACTTGGGCGAGGAGTCCCACCATGAGGGGATCCTCGTACCAGAAAGATCAGAATCACAAAAGTGAAATTTGGGCGAGGAGGCCCACCAATAAGGGCTCCTCGTCCCAAAATGCCCAAGAATCACAGAAAGGAAATTTGGGCGAGAAGATCCACTACGAGGGGCTCCTCGTCCCAAAATACTCAAAAACCATAATTTGGAAATTTGGTCAAGGAGTCCCACCATGAGAGGCTCCTCGTCCCAAATAGCTCAGAAACCACAGTAATGAAATTTAGGCGAGGAACCCACCACAAGGGGCTCATCATCCCCAAATGCTCAAAGATTACAGGAACAAAGTTTGGGCGAAGAGTCCCACCATGAGGATCTCCTCGTCCCCAAAAGTCCAAATTATTTACTGAAAAGAACCAGTAGGTGAGGAGGTCCACCTAGAGTGACCTCTTCTCCAAGATTTTTAACTCAAATATATATTGAAGTACTAATATGTTACTTTCTCGTATAGGGAGCCTGATTGAGCAAGCAGGGCTCAAAAGGGAAAGTTGGGATCTCTTGGAAGTTTTGGCTTGGTGGTTAAGGAATAAGGTTTGTTGAGCAATCTCAATCACTTAGCACTTTAAGATTTAAAGAACACTAGTAGAAATACCCTAGAAGAAACCCAGTCCTTGCACAGTCACACCTAGTCATAACTGAAGTGAGCAACCAAGAGGTTGCTCATGAGAAATGAACATTTCATAAAATGATTTAGAAAAGGTGGTCCTTGAGACCTCCCCTCAAGTTTATAAAATGATTTTAGAGGAGGTGGTCCTTGAGAACCTCCTCGAGTTTATAAAAGATTTTAGAGGAGGTCGTCCTTGAGACCCTCCTCAAGCTTATAAAGTTTATACATCAAGTTACCATTTCAAAAGATATTTACCAAATCACATATTTTATCTGCAAGCGCAGACATATTTGCTTTTTGACTTTAATTTATGTCAGGTTGCACCTGTCAGAGGGGACAGGCGACTGAACACAGGACAAATGGTACATTGCAGACTTTGTCCCTCACCATAGTGCCAACTCAGTCCTAGTTCCCAAGTATAAATAGAACCTCTGAATAAGGTCAAGTCACAATCAAAACTCAAGTCATATTGTTACTCTGTCAAAATCATACTAGACACCTAGTGTTATCTCCCTGCTCCCTTTCTCTCTCTCTCTAAGTGTTGAGTGTTTTGTTCCTTCACTCTATACTGAAAGCCATCATTCTCAAGAGTTTCTCTTGAGAAAAGTTACTATTATTGTGGTGAAGTTTATCTTCTTACAGGGAGTATTTCTTACTTTGGTTTCATTTTTACCAAAAGGAGAAGGTTTTACCCGGTGATGCTCCCGATGTTCTTAAAAACCTTAAATGTATGGTCCATTAGAGTGGGTCACGCCTCACCCGTTTCAGTATCTTACCGGACCCCAGTGCATATGGCATTCCATACCTGCATGTGATATGTTTACATATGAACTGGAAACTCTTTCGTAAGGTATTCCAACCAACGACTTAGCCTCCACCAATTTGGTGAAGTAGTCCACTGCCACTAACAAGTATTTGAACCTTCCTTTAATCCTCGGTAATGGGTCGACCAAATTAATTCCCCAAATAGCAAAAGGCCAAGGGGTAGTAATTGGAGTTAAGGCAGACCCGATCTTTTATAAACTGCGGCAAACTTCTAAGATTTATCACACTTATTTGCAAAAGAAATATAGTCTGCTCTCATAGTCGGCCAATAGTACCCTTGCATAGCTATCATGTGCACCAGTGATCGGTCAGCTGAATAAGCCCTATAGGAACCTTCATGTACCTTTGTGATCAAGTCTGGTACCTCAGTTAGGTGAACATAACGAAGTAATGGAACAGTCTATCCTCTTTTATATAGGACTCCTCATTCTAACTCATAAGCTTCCTAGCTTCTTTTGGGTCAGTAGAATATATACCCGTAAAATCTGAGTGAAGATTTGAGGAGGCACCATGTCGAGCGCGTTTTAGACTTAAAAAACGTGGTTGCACCTATGTATTCGTCTTTATGGAATCAAAGTCTGCGTAGTTCGTGGGTCCGTACGGTACATCGGAGAGAGCTTGATTTTTGGTGGTTGGGTGCTAAATCCGGCTATTAGCCTCTCAAATGCCCAGTTTTGGTAGTTTTGGTGTGTGGGGGTGCCAAATTCAGCTTGTCGCCTCTCAAACGCCCATATACCATAATGAAACTATGAAAATTCGCTTGTCACTATCGAACCCATGACGGAGCTGAAAAGTTTCATGGGGGAGAAAGTTAGATTTCCTCTCCTTACTTTTCCCCCAAGATCATCACCCATCAAATGAGGGGAGAACCCTCCTTTTATAGCAAAAGTGCCTCAAGTGGGCTTGACACGTGTCGTGTTCTCTATGGAACTAAGTGTCCAATATTTATGGTGCCATTTGTCATAATATATGTGGTGGCATATTAAATGAACAAATTAAATTACTACTAGAGTATTGTCTAGTGTAATTTATTAAATGTGGAGTATACGAAATATAATAAGTCACGAATAATAATATCTTTGCCCGTGTAGGGCCTGAATTTAAGTAAAACTCGGTAATCATTAATCAATATTTGATTAAATCTGCGGGTTAATTTATTAGAGTGTTGGTGATTAATTCATTTAACCCCACTCTTCATTTGCCCCCTCGTAGACACTGTTGGTGTGTTGATGCCTCGGCTGAGACATATCAACTATGTGTACGAAATAAATCGTTTATCCTGTTCGACTAGAAAATCATCACATAACCGTGTTTAGTCTGTTGTCATGCATGTATATGCATATATCATCTGTAAGTAGTTTTGAGGGTTATTGTTGTTGCCTCTACTTTTCAGGCGGGCCTAGTAATGTAGGACTTAAATCTCTCATAACCGAGGGTGGAGGCGAGCCAAGTCATATTGAACTTTGAATCTCCCATTTTCGAGGGTCGGGTGGGACAAGTTATATTGGTCTTTAAAATCTCCCATAATCGAGGGTCAGGCGGGCCAAGTCATATTGGTCTTAAAATCTCCCATAATCGAGGGTTGGGAGGGCCAAGTCATATTGGTCTTTATGAGTACCTCGAAACTGGTAAGATTTGTGAAAATTAGCGACTTACCTTGAAATTGGTATGGTATGTGAGAACTATAATGCACCTTTGTGGGAGACTTACCTCGAAACTGGTAAGGTCTGTGGGAACTATAATGCACCTCTGTGGGCGACTTACCTCGAAACTGGTAAGGTCTGTAAGAACTATAATGCAGCTATGTGGGTGACTTACCTCGAAATCGGTAAGGTCTGTAAGAACTATAATGCACCTATGTGGGCTACTTACCTCGAAACTTGTAAGGTCTGTGAGAACTATAATGCACCTCTGTGGGAAACTTACCTCGAAACTTGTAAGGTTTATGAAAACTATAATGCACCTCTGTGGGCAACTTACCTCGAAACTGGTAAGGTCTGTGAGAACTATAATGCACCTATGTGGGTGACTTACCTCAAAACCGGTAAGGTTTGTGAATACTATAATGCACCTCTGTGGGCGACTTACCTCGAAACTGGTAAGTTTTTTTAAAACTATAATTCACCTTTGTGGGCGACTTACCTCGAAACTGGTAAGGTTTGTATGCAAATTCTGTATCCATGTTCCAGGTTTTGCGAGCAATTTTGCTTGCCCCCTATCGTTATGCTGGAAATAATGTCATATATAGTTAGTGTTATATGTAAGTCATTAGGTGGTTATGCTGAACAACTCTGGTATCTCTTTTGGGGATGCTACATCAATGATGGTCATTCTGGGACCGCATCTGAGCTTTCGTGTCACCTGTGTTTACATCTAACTACAAGTGGTACACTATACATTACTTTTACCCTCTTTACTTTGCTTTGTCTTTTATCTCAAGATAAAGTAAACTAAAGAAAAATATAGCTACTAGTTACAATACCATCTAAGAGTTGAAAGCATTTAAATACATTTCACGTGGTGTTTGCTCCCAATTAAAATAAAATCTCTTGAGTGTTTGGCTTTGACATCTGTAAGACCTTATGTAATTGCTCAAGCTCGATTTGATCTTGTGCGTTCAATATCTGCAAGGATAAAAAATCATTTCAGATGCTAGCAAAAAAGATCATTAGTAACTTATGAGGCATATTATGATGCCATATATAATCATGTGGGGTATATATTTCCCCCTTTATTTATTTTATGTCAAATAGAATAAAATAAACTTGGAATCATGCTTCGAGGAATCGTAAACATATTGTTCAGTGCAATTTCATGATGCGAGTTTGATATGATAAATATGCAATTCATATTTGCATAAAATGATAGAGTGAAAATATATCATGTGGTGAGCTATCTATATTATCCCTCTGTTATTTTATTGAAGCTGCTAAAACTCGGAAGTTTTAAATCTATTTATATGTAGAGTAATTCAGTCAGTTAAGCATGCTGAGTCACCTTGAGGTGAATAATAACTATCAAACTTGAATTTTCAATTAATTAGTATATTTGAATAAATCATAGTTTAGTATAAATCGAATAGAAGGTAACGCGAACGGTTGTTCCGGGAGACCATGGATGAGGTTGCTCAGGAGGTTGCTCCGAGCAACCGTGATCGAGGCAGTCAAAGCTACGATGAATAAGGCAGCTCGAGCTACTAGGGCGAGATTGCTCAAGTCACTAGGACTAGGTTGCTCGAGGCACTAGGATGATGTTACTCGAGGCATTAGGACGAGGCTACTCGAGTCGCTGGGATGAGGCTGCTCGAGGTGCTAGGATGAGGCCGCTCGAGGTCTTAGGACGAGATAGTTGCTCAAGGTACCACCGATGAGGCCGCTCGAGGTACCATAACTTGAGAAAATTTCTAAGTTTCAAAAAATATTTTTATTCATGACAAGTAGCTCGGAGGCACTAGGAAGAGGTTGCTCGAGTCATTATAATGAGGCTTCTCAAGTCACTAGGACGAGGCTGCTCGAGGTAGCATGACTTGAGCAAAATGCTAAGTTTTTCAGCAAAAATATTATTTTCCAATGTCATTCTAAAAAAATATCACTTTTGACATGGTTTTTCGAAGGAAGTCATTTTTGACATGGTTGCCCAAAAATATTATTTTGTCAAGATTGTTCGAGTATATGCTCGTACTGAGTCATTAAATGGTCCCTCGTGGGATAACATGAAAATATTCACAATTTTAAGGGGTGTGACTCTTTCATACATAAATGTTTTTCTACTCGAGCAACTCAAATTCGTGTGACGCTACAAATATTTTGAATAGTACTTCTCAGGGTATATAAATAAAACACGCATAAATTAAATATCATAACCTCTGAAATTAAACAAAATAAGCGATATACTTCATTTTGGCCTATTTTTCAATACAACATCGTCAATAATATTTAGCATCTGTTTATTGTCAAATTACTTCGAATGACGTAAAATTCATGCATAATTTTTGAAAATATCTCAGATGTGGATTTTACTGCCACTGAAGAGGTTCCTCTAGTAACTTATATCTTAGGTCCTTTACAAATGTTAAATAAAAGCAAAACCCAAATCTTTGGACATTAGAGTCCAAAGGGCTCAATTAAAATACCAACTCGTCACACAAGTTCATATGAAATCCCAACGCTGATCAAGGCAGCTTACCTATGAAGGTTCCTCAGAGGTAAAAATGCTCGGAGATCAGATTTCTCGGAGTCAACTGTGTGAGATTGGAGGTTGTTCAAGAGATTGTTGGAGATAAACGTTCGGAGGTCATAGTGACTCGGAGGTCAAGGTCATTTATTTGTGACTATTTGTTCTATCTTTTATCTCTCTATTAGATTTCCCCCTTTTTCCTAATTTCTAAGTTATGATTCTGACCAAGTCTAAGTAGGTGGTTCATCGGAGTGAGGTTCCTCCGTCGCAACATTTTTTATTTCAACGATAAATAGCTCGGAGGTCCATGGTCATTCGGGTCATGATTGCTGGGTCAAAGATCTAGGTGATTCGGAGGTTACGATTGTTCCTCGGGTTATGGCTCCTCTGAGGACATCGGAGCTACTCAGAGGTTTTTGTTTGTTTGTTGGGTTTCTCCTCTCATTCCATCTACACACAAATGGTAAGAATGGATCGATCGATTTTCATCAAGTTTTTTTCACCGGACCTGTATGAATGGTATGAATGGATATCTGTGGATCGAGTTTTCACTGAAGTTTGAACCTGTATGAATGATAGGTTAGCGTGCAGGTTTTCTAAGGTTCTGACATCTCTCTAAGCATGTAAATGTATGGTCCCACCAAGAAGTTTTAAGTAGTTTGAGAATAAAGGACTTTATATCATATCCATCTACAGTTTTGTGTGGCTCAAAAATAGAGTATCACAATATAATGTGACTTAAAGTTTGTAAACAATCCCTTGAAAGCAGGAACTCAGACCTTTTGTTTGACAAAAGTGTTAAAATATATTTGTTTAATATTAACATTTATCAAGACATATCTCTTCTCGATTTATTTTTTCAAATCCACACGGCAACAAGTACAGTTGACACAATCTATTGTATATACATGTTCATATATCTCAACTAGTTTTTGTAATAATTATGAACTGATACATGCATTATATCGTAACTAGTGTATTCACTTCATTTTATGAAAACGGATGTTGTAGTCATATTTCGACTAAACCTTTAGATAACCAGTATATGATATCCTTTTTTAGCTAAGATTTAATAATATGCATCATGCCATCTAATGTAATAATCGAAATTAAATAATGAAATAAATCATAATGCTTATCTTAAATGGGGTGTTTTCTCCACTCTTGTCGAGTCCTCCGTGTGCGCGCACGAGGCGTTACGCAGTCGGAATCAATAATACCTCCCCTGCAGAGTCGCCAAATGTAAGATGTGAGTGAAGATTTCAGGAGGCACCGCGTCGAGAATATTTTAGACTTGAGCAATGTGGTTGCTCCTATATATCTGTCTTTGTGGAATCAAAGTTTGCATAGTTCATGGATCCGTACGATATGCTGGAGAAAGCTCGATTTTGGGTGGTTTTGGTGCGTGGGAGGTGACAAATCCGGTGAGTTGCCTCTGAAACTCCCGTATTTGGTAGTTTTGGTGCGTGGGGGTGCCAAATCATGCTAACCGACTCTCAAACGCCTATATGCCGTACGAAACTATGAAAATTCGCTTGTCACTATTGAACCCATGACGGAGCTCAAAAGGTGCGTGGGGGAGGAGAGTTATGTAAGGACATTTTTGTCCATTATCAATGTATTATGTCGCACGCCGTTACACCGTTGAAGAAATTCAAGATTCAACGGATCCGAATATCAAAAGAAGAAGAGGAATCATAGTCTGACAGCCGGACCGATCAGCTGAAATAAAAGAACCAATCCGGCTAACCAGACCGATCCGCCTAAAGACCCGGACCGATCCGCTTGTTTGTCAGAAGACCAGTATACCCCGGACCGCAAGCGAACCGATAAAGCCTGGAAGCGAACCGATCCGATCATCAACGGACCGATCCGCCTCAGAATAAAAGAACCGATCCGGTATATCGGACCTATCCGCCTCAGACCCGGACCGGTCCGCCTGGGATAAACTTCAACAGATCGTGTTCAGATTTTTAAGGCCCGAGACTTCTTATTTAAACCCACTACGGGAAGTGGTTTTCTAAGACTTATTCACACGATTTCCAAAGTACAGAAAGCCCTAAGTCTTCACCTATTGAGACTCTAGGTTTTTTGATTCACACAATTGCCAATCATTTGTGAATCTCTTTGCAACCCAGGAACGAAGCTTTGCTCTTGTTCAACCCTTGTGGAGAAGCCGTTTCTCTTCTCCATTGCAGCCCTACTGGAAAGGGATAGTTCCAGCCGCGACTACAGAATCCGATAGTAATTCTTAGTCACTTGTATTTTCATTGTAATCTGATTGTAAGCCGTTTTCTTACAAATTATAGTGAAAATAAATGGTTTTGCCCCTTTGGGGGATTTTTCCTCAATTGCATGTATTTGAATGTTCTTGCTTAGATTATCATCTTATTCAATCACATACTGTTGCATGTTTAAGGTTTGTTTTGGGGTAAAAGGGTTTAATATATAATTTGCTCATTTGAACGCAAGCACACACGTTCTCAAATTGGTATCAGAGCAGGTACGCTAATCTATCGCGTATTCCTATTTTTCGCAAAAAAAAAAATTCTAAGATATCAATTTTCTGATAAAATTGATTTTTGAAAAGGTACGTGTTCAAATGGAGAAATTATATAATAAAATGCTTGTTTTTGACGGGTCAAATTATGCTTATTGGAAAGCCCGAATGAGGTCGGCTTTAAAATCCATTGATGAACGTGTCTGGATTTTAGTAGAAAGAGGGTGGACTCCTCCCTTCGTGACTGTTTATAATGTGATTAGTTTGAAACTTGACACTTCTTGGACTGATGAAGAATTTAAATGGTCATCTTTTAATTCTAAGGGTCGAAGTGCTATTTCTGGGTCTGTCACACCTGATGAGTTCAAACGTATAATGGCGTGCACCACGTCAAAAGAGGCATGGGATGTTTTTCAACTCACCCATAAAGGAACTAATGCTGTGAAAGAATCTAAGTTGCAAAATTTGACAACTCAATTTGAAACCATCACCATGCATGAATCTGAATGCTTTGATGAATTTTATGCTAGACTTTCTGACATTGTGAATACTAGCTTTAATCTTGGTGAACATATTCCTAATGCTAGAGTTGTTAAAAAGATTCTTCGTTCTTTGCCTAAGCGTTTTATCCCTAAAGTCACTGTGCTAAATTCTATGGGTAATTTAAATACGCTAAAATTGGAAGAACTTGTAGGAGATTTGCAAACTTATGAAATTGATATGTTCCCTAAAACTGCTAAATCTAAAGATAAGGGAATTGCACTTAAAGCCCAAGAGAGAAGGAGTGAGGGGTCGGCTAGAAAAAGGGTAGAGTCGTCTAGAAAGAGAGAGACTGACACGTCAGATTCTGAGTGTGATTTTGACCTAGATGATTTAGCTCTTTTTGCAAAAAATTTCAAGAGAATTCTCAAATTTAAGAAAAATGGCAATTTTAAAGATAAAAAGAAATTTGAGAAAAATAAGTTTGAAAAGAAAAATGAAAAAGACTCCAAAAATCATCCTAAGAAAGAAAGTGAGAGATGCTTTGAGTGCGATGGTAGGGGTCATAGAGCCTTTGAGTGTGCTAATCGTTTGAATAGAGAGAAAGGGAAAGTTGTCCTTAATGCTACCCTTAGTGATGACAATGAGGTAGAGACGGTGGATTCAGGAGATGAATCACCGCATGAGTGTAACTTCACCGCATTCATGGCCAGTCAAGTGAGTACTCCTAGTTCTCTTCACGACGATGAAGATGATGCTTCACAGGGACACCTCGACAGTGAGATCGATGAGAGTGAGGGGGAGGATGACACAAGTGAGAGCAAGAGTGATATTCAACGCGTCTACGCTGAGTTATATTCTGAGTCATTTAAAACTAAAAAACGTAACAAAGCGCTAGTTCTTAAGATCACCGGCTTAGAGGAAGATTTAAGAAAGGTGAGAGAAAGAGAGTCCTCCACCGTCACCGCCCTGAGAGAGAGAGAATCTGCGTGTGTCGAGAAAGAGATTCTGTTCAGAGAGAGAGAGTATTTTAGAGAAAGAGAGAGGGGACTTAACTAAACAAGTGGCTAGTCTTACGAGTCAGCTCCATTCCTCCGTGGAGACTCGGAAGAAACTTGAAGCCCTTGTTGCCCAGCTGACTCATGATCTTGAGAAAGCACGGGAAGTCAAGGTACAAATCGAGGACAGATCTGGGAAGATGGGAAAGATGCTCCTTGGCCCCGCTTTAGGTTTTGGTGATCGGCAAGGAATTGGATATGATGGTGCCTCCACGTCCCAAATTGCACCTGGACCAGTTCCTGAGTTTACTACCACTCCTTATGGTCACCGGCAAAAACCTCGAAGGAGAGTTCGACCAAGAAAGGCAAACCAAGGTCCGCCTTTGACTGTACTCTTTTGTACTTATTGCAAAAGAAAAGGCCACCTTAGGGAGTCTTGCTATAGCATGGGTCAGACACGACGTACTATTGCTCCACCACGTCATGCTGATGAGTTTTCTAGTCTGAGAGAGCGAGTTGAGTTCTTAGCTGCCACGACTCAGAGTTTAATGGAAGAATTTCGATGGATGTCTTTGTCGTTAGTGAACGCTTCTCACATTCCAGCTAAAACCAACAACAACAAAGGCAAACAAAAGGTCATTCCTGTTTGGGTACCTAAGAAAGATAAAAAGGCCTTCGTTGTTCATGTTGCTCTCAAAGCTCATAATACCTCACAGTGGTATTTTGATAGTGGGTGCTCCAGACACATGACAGGTGATGCCTCATTTTTTACGACTCTTGAGGACTATCAGGATGGCAGAGTCACCTTTGGAGATGGGAGCAAGTCTAGCATTATAGGACGTGGTACTGTCAAGTTACCTGGATTTCCTAAGCTAGAAAATGTTTTGTACGTCAAAGGTTTGAAAGCAAACCTGTGCGACGCTGACTTTGCAGTAAAGTTTGACCGGGACGCGTGTAAAGTCTATAATCAAGCCGGTAAACTATTAGTGCAAGGGGTGAGGACCGAGGATAATTGCTATGGGACTGAGCCCACATCCTCACCTGTCTGCAACAGCGCCACGATCACTCCTATGGATCTGTGGCACCAACGTCTAGGTCACGTGAACGTTAGAGATCTTAATCATTTAGCTAAAAGGGACCTAGTACGTGGCTTACCATCCCTTGGAAAGTCAACTTCGACCGTTTGTGGACCCTGTCAGTTGGGAAAACAAATTCATAGTCCTCATAGGAAGTTACATTCCATTACCACGTCTCGTGTTCTTGAGTTGATTCACATGGATCTTATGGGTCCCACTCGTACTGAGAGTCTAGGTGGTAAGAGGTACATCCTCGTGATGGTAGATGATTTCTCTAGATACTCCATTGTAGGATTTCTGAGAGAGAAATCCGATGCTGTAGATTTTTTAACGACCAAGTGCCGTGTCCTGCAAAATCAACACTGTGTCACTATTAACAGGATGCATAGTGACAATGGCACTGAATTCACAGAAGCAAAGGTAGACCTTTACTGTGATAGCCTCGGGATCAAACATGAGTTTTCTGCTATGAGAACTCCTCAGCAAAATGGGATTGTTGAGAGAAAGAATAGAACGATCCAAGAGATGGCTAGATCTATGCTTCTAGGTCGTAAAGTTTCTAGGAGATTTTGGGCGGAGGCAGTGTCTACTGCATGCCACACGGTGAATAGGGTGTATTTGCGTCCACACACACTTCAGACTCCTTATGAGTTGTGGACTGGCAAGAAGCCCAACCTGGCATATTTCCGTACTTTTGGGAGTAAATGCTACATCCTACGGGATAGAGAGCAATTAGGAAAGTTCGACTCCCGGAGCGACGAGGGAATATTTCTAGGATATTCATCGACTAGCAGAGCATACCGGGTTTTTAACCTGAAGAGCTCTAAGGTTATGGAATCAATAAATGTCACCGTGCAAGATGACGAACCTTCGACGGTTATTGATCCTAACCTTCAGTATGAGGATGAGGATTGTTCTGATAGTGATTTACCTGTTCCTCTCTCACACTCTGTGGACCCTACTCCTGTGTTAGGGGACACACCTGCTTGGGTTCGCAAGAGTCATGACCCGTCTGCCATTGTTGGCGATCCCACTCTAGGGGTCAAGACTCGTGCTCAGCTAGAGAACGTTGTTAGCCATCTTTGCTACACGTCCAAAGTCGAGCCCAAGAACCATAAAGAAGCACTCAAGGATGAACACTGGATATCTGCTATGCAGGATGAGTTGCTTCAGTTTAAAAAGAATAATGTCTGGGAATTAGTCCCCCGACCTAGCGAGACAAATGTCATAGGTACCGGGTGGATTTTCAAGAACAAAATGGATGAAAATGGTACCATAATCAGAAATAAGGCTAGGTTGGTCGCTCAAGGCTACACACAGATAGAGGGTGTAGACTTTGGGGAGACATTTGCTCATGTTGCGAGGCTTGAGTCCGTCCGTCTTCTGCTCGCCATCGCATGTCATCTGCGCTTCAAGGTATATCAGATGGATGTCAAGAGTGTCTTTCTGAATGGCATTCTACAGGAGGAGGTTTATGTGGAACAACCAAAAGGGTTTGAAGACCCTCAGCACCCAGAGCACGTCTACTATCTTAGAAAAGCCTTGTATGGTTTAAAGCAAGCACCCCGTGCTTGGTACGAGAGGCTTACTTCCTATCTCTTAGCTCGTGGCTTCAAGAGAGGGGGAGTAGATATGACGTTGTTCGTCAGGAGAGATGACGGTGTTATTTTGGTTGCCCAGGTCTATGTGGACGACATAGTCTTTGGATCCACATGCTCCCAGCATGCTCACCACTTTGAGGAGGAGATGAAAAGTGAGTTTGAGATGAGCATGGTTGGTGAGCTTACATTCTTCCTTGGTCTCCAGGTTCGCCAGCTAGAGGATGGGATGTTCATCTCCCAATCCAAGTATGCTAGAGACCTAGTGAAGAAATTTAGTTTAGACTCCGCTAAGCATGCACGTACACCTATGAGTACCACTACCAAGCTTAGTAAGGACACTTCAGGTAAGGACGTAGAGCAAACCTTATATCGGAGTATAATAGGTAGTCTTCTCTATTTGACTGCCAGTCGTCCCGACATCGCCTTTAGTGTTGGAGTCTGTGCGCGATATCAGGCGTCCCCGAAAGAGTCACATTTACTTGCTCTAAAACGTATTATTAAATACGTGAGTGGGACTCTATCATACGGTATTTGGTATTCCTTTGATACCTATGACCGTTTATCCGCCTATTCGGATGCCGATTGGGCTGGGGATGTAAATGGTTGTAGGAGCACTTCTGGTGGGTGTTTCTATCTTGGTTCTGCTCTTGTCTCCTGGCTGAGCAAGAAGCAAAATTCCATCTCTTTGTCCACTACGGAGGCTGAGTACATAGCCGCCGGGAGTTGTTGCACACAACTCTTGTGGATGAAGCAAATGTTGGAGGATTATGGGATTTCACAAGACACCATGATCATTTCTTGTGATAACACGAGCGCGATACACATATCCCGTAATCCCGTCCAGCATTCGCGCACAAAACACATCAGGATACGTGAGCACTTTATTCGTTAGTTAGTTGAGGAGAACACTATATCCCTGAGTTTTGTTCCCACCGACCGTCAGTTAGCCGACATTTTCACGAAACCTTTAGATGCCCTTAGATTTGAGAGTCTTAGGAAGTCTTTGGGGATTTGCACAGTTGACTGAGGGGTTGGTCTATGTCTAGAATAGGATGCTTCTTCATGTTCATATCACATGCTTCCTATTGCTAGTCTGTTTATATGTACCATTGCTTAGTTGTACAGCTTGTATTTATTCTTTTTGTTGTTTATATTTCTTTTGAAAAAAAATACAAAAAGATTTTCCTTTAAGAAATTTTTTAGAAAAAGCACAAAAAGATTTTATTTTGATAAAAAATTTTAAAAAAGACCAAAAAGATTTTTTTTTTTTTCTTCTTTTATGGATGAGCATTTGAGGTAGCCAAGTCACAACTTCACTTCATTTATCCAATTGACTGTTTGATAGAGATTTGAGACGCTACATCATTTCATCCATGTGCTTTACTTAGTATAGAGTCTTTGAGATATAATTAGTGATATCTTCCTACATGTTTGACTCCTATATCCTTTATTGCATACATGCACGGCTATATTTTATTATTGCACTTGTCTATCATATTGGCTTGAGTGTTTCCATCTCAATTCTGTCTATACAATGTACAATATGCGATAAAACTTGACAAGATTGGAATGCATGTAAAAACCGTTTTGGTGAGACTGTGTGTTTTTGTATAATGGGGAGGGGCTGCGAAAGGTAATCATCTATCCTTTGCGCAAAAGCCACCGTTAAAAAGGACCTAAAAAATTGAGGAATTTTAATATCCGAGGTCCAAAGAGGTTAAAAGAGCCCGAAAAAATTTAAAGGCAATAAAAAGCAATTCATGCCAAATATGGGCCACTTAGGTTTCACCATCAATTCTCCAAAGTTTGAGAATTTAGAATGCCTCTATTCAAAATTATATCTGAGGGAGTTTGGTTGGAGAATCTTTAAACGCGTTTGCACTTCCTTGAAAGTCCTGAAAAAGCATAAAATCATTTTGGACGTTATTGGTGTGAAAATCACTTTGAGCTTTGATTTGTTGATTTGATTGAGTCAATATCTTATGTTGTCATTTTTTACACCAAAGGAAGCATTTGAGTTCATTCGCTAGGAATATCCAATATTCATCGTGCACATATGTCATGTTTGTATGCATTGATTTTCCTATCGAATTTGATCACACTACTTCATTTACGCTATCATCGTCTTGGTTGCTTTGTGTTCATTCATGGTGTGATTTTATCCTAGTGACACCCCGCACTTGCTTATTTGATTTCTTTCTCTCATTTGTCTATTTGGGGACATCATAAAAAGGAGGAGAATGAATTATCTTATTATGGGGGAGTTTTGAAAGTTTGAGTTTGCTCATAAATTGGTATATATGTTAATTTCATTTCAAACTCGATATGTCACTTGGTATTTTGTTTTGTCTCATGTGTGTAGGTACTACATGGATTATCATTGGATTGCAAACCCTGATGAGAAAAGCGTTGAGATTCCTGCAGAATTGAAGAGCAAACGATGTAGTCTTATTCAATTGTATCTTTCCAGTTTTGGGTTCATGGAAGGGTGGATTTGTATAGGCATCATTTTTAGTTGTTTGATAATTCGGATGTTTGTTTTTATGTATGTACCGGCATAGACATAGGGGGAGATTTGTAAGGACATTTTTGTCCATTATCAATGTATTATGTCGCACGCCGTTACACTGTTGAAGAAATTCAAGATTCAAGATTCAACGGATCCGAATATCAAAAGAAGAAAAGGAATCATAGTCTGACAGCCGGACCGATCAGCTGAAATAAAAGAACCGATCCGCTTGTTTGTCAGAAGACCAATATACCCCGGACCGCAAGCGAAGCGATAAAGCCTGGAAGCGAATCGATCCGATCATCAACGGACCGATCCGCCTCAGAATAAAAGAACCGATCCGGTATATCGGACCTATCCGCCTCAGACCCGGACCGGTCCGCCTGGGATAAACTTCAACAGATCGTGTTCAGATCGTGTTCAGATTTTTAAAGCCCGAGACTTCTTATTTAAACCCACTACGGGAAGTGGTTTTCTAAGACTTATTCACACGATTTCCAAAGTACAGAAAGCCCTAAGTCTTCACCTATTGAGCATCTAGACTCTAGGTTTTTTGATTCACACAATTGCCAATCATTTGTGAATCTCTTTGCAACCCAGGAACGAAGCTTTGCTCTTGTTCAACCCTTGTGGAGAAGCCGTTTCTCTTCTCCATTGCAGCCCTACTGGAAAAGGATAGTTCTAGCCGCGACTACAGAATCCGATACCTGAGGGTAATTCTTAGTCACTTGTATTTTCCTTGTAATCCGATTGTAAGTCGTTTTCTTACAAATTATAGTGAAAATAAATGGTTTTGCCCCTTTGGGGGATTTTTCCTCAATTGCATGTATTTGAATGTTCTTGCTTAGATTATCATCTTATTCAATCACATACTGTTGCATGTTTAGGGTTTGTTTTGGGGTAAAAGGGTTTAATATATAATTTGCTCATTTGAACGCAAGCACACACGTTCTCAAGTTAGATTTCCTCTCTTTACTTTACCCCCAAGACCATCACCCATCAAATGAGGGGAGAACCTTCCTTTTATAGCAAAAGTGCCTCAAGTGGGCTTGACACATGTCATGTTCTCTATGGAACCAAGTGTCAAATATTTATAGTGTCACTTGTCACAATATATGTGGTGGCATATTAAATGAACAAATTAAATTACTACTAGAGTATTGTCTAGTATAATTTATCAAATGCAGAGTATGCACAATATATTAAGTCGCGAATAATAAAATCTTAGCCCGTGTAGGGCCTGAATTTAAGTAAAAATCGATAATCATTAATCAATATTTGATTAAATCTGCGGGTTAATATATTAGAGTGTTGGTGGTTAATTCATTTAACCATATTCTACAATACCTTTGTCAATGTAGCTTCTGATATGATCCATCCATGATGGTCATAAATCCATCGCAATAAAATTGACAATAACCTCTATATTTTCACTTCTGTGTGCAAGAATTTCCACTGGATAGTTCTCCAAAGTTATGCCCTGGTCACTAAGGCCAGCCGAGCAAGTGCACCTGCTTGGGCATTCTCTACCTTTGGTATTCTCATCATTTTGACTGCACAAATTTGGAGATGACTTCTATGGTTTTGGATATATATTTGATCATGAGATCTCTTTTTACTCCATGTATTTGAATCACTTAGTTAACAATTAGCATAGAATCACTATGTGCCATAACCTGCTCGGCTCCCAATGAATAAGCTAACTCCAAACATGGGCTTAATGCTTCGTAGTCTACATCATTGTTGGAGGCTTGAAATTGAAAATGAAGTACACACTCTACTTCAACGTCTTCCGGATAATTGATGATAAGACCTGCTCCACTTCTAGTAACACATAAGGACCCATCTACATATAACTTCCAGACTGGAATGTCATTATTGAAACTTTCTACAGATAGTACGCCTTATTGGAATATTTTTTTTCTCTGCTCATTATAACTTTGATCCATATCTTGGGCATCTGATGCTTTAGGTTGGTTGGCGATCTTTTCAGTTTGCTTTGGAGTGGACGTTTCTTCTGGGGAAGTATACTCGACAAGGAAACTTGGGGTGGTGATCACTTCTGGATATGTGAATTCAACAATGAAATCTACTACCGCCTATCCCTTCAACACTGTCCTTGTCTCATAAAGGACTTTGTATTCTCCCAATTCTACTGCCTAGGACATTAACCTCCCTGATTTCTCTAGTTTGTGAAGTGTCGGGCATAGAAGTAAATCTGCATAAACCATAATAGTGTGTGCTTGAAAGTACGTCTTCATCCTCCTGGAAGCTTCAATAAAAATAAGAGCTAGCTTTTCTAGGCAAGGATATCTGATTACGGCTCCTCTGAAAGCTTTGCTAGTGTAATACACTGACTTTTGAACTCCATTATCTGACCTGACTAACGGCTAGCTAATAACAGATTCTGAAACAGCCAAATATAGATACAGTTTCTCCTCCAAAATTAGTCGGGAGAGCAGTGGTGGAGATCCCAGGTATTTTTTTCAATTCCAAAAAGGCATTTTCTCATTCTTTATTCCATTCGAAGGTTTTTCTAAGTACATTTAAGAATAGTAGGTGTTGATGTAAAAAACTAGACTACGTCTAATTATATAATCACAGATAAATATATGTAAAAGTGACACAAAGGTTTTTAAAGTGGTTTGGCTATAAGGGAAAAGCCTAAGTCCACAGTATGTTTTATTACCTTGTATTCTATGTTGCATCTCGTGATTGAACGGTTTTCAACTTGCCCTTGATGAAAGGATTACAATGTATTTATAGTCTCATAAGGAGATAGAGAGGTGGAATGTAAAAGGATGGAATGCATTTATATATTAGGCATTTACATCAGTAAATTGTATTGTTGGTCGGCATTTTACATGCTGGTCGACATTCAGCATGTTAATCGGAGACTTTATATCTTGCTAACTAGGATTCTTGCCATGTTGGATGATACGTGTCCAATTCTAATTGGTCTACATGAGTGGATAATTTTTTTATATCAACAGAAGTCTCCAATGTTCCATACTTGATGCTTGCTTGAAAGTAGGAGAATTGAGTCCTGATAGTAGCTCGGGCTACATTCCTGATGCTTGGTCAGTTGTCAACTTCCCACACTTGTAAAATTTCGTTGATAAATGCTGATAGCGTATTTTGTTGATGTCATTTTTGTAAATATTCTAAACTTTAGAAAATCGTCTCAGGGTAAATATGTCTTTTTCGTTACCGCCATAATTTTAATCGTCATTTCACTTTAATCATTACGTTCGTCGATTTTCGAGGCAATCTATAAAAGGCGATAAATTTTCGGTTGTCTCTTACCTCAAACCTTCTAAGTTTTTATAGTAAATTCTTAAGCTTTCATGCGATCGTTCTTCCTGTCTTCTAGTTCTTGCTGAATTCTTAAGTTTTTGTAAGAATTCTTTATCTTTCTTCTTTTCTTCATATCAAATCATGGTTTACGTTGTTGTCTTTCTAAATGAGTTTAGAAAGGAATGGAAAATACCAGACTGGGTAGACTTAGAGTTCCCTAATCCCCCTGTAGATGTTTTCTCTTTTTCTGAAGGTCATTGGATTCCTTCCTTATCCATAGCTGAGTGTGGCTTCACTTTTCCCCCAAATCATTTTTGCTTAGAGTTTTGTCAATACTTTGATATTGTACCATCTATAGTAGGCCCTAACACCTGGAGAATATTTAATGGTGTCCATAGGCCTAATCAAATCCATGGGACCCATATCGGTATCCTGAGATCATGTTCTGTAACAAACGGGACACCAGTGACAGTACATATTACTTGAAAACTAGGTCTATTAATGAAGCTCTAGGCATCAGTCTGCCTAATTCCAACAGGGATTACTTCGATCATGGGGTTATTGCCAACAATTGGCAATATGTACCTCTTAAAGTGGAATAAGTATATACTAGACCAATATGCCCTAAAGAGGGTCATGGCATAGGTTGTACTAAATTATTTTATATGCTTATGCTGTTGAATTACTTGCGGAAATGTTAACTAACATTGGTTGTCTGTTTACTTGCAGTTGATAGGAAGAGAAAGTGTCCCAAGTAAGGTGATATTAAGCTTGACAAGATCAAGTTTATCTAGGGTCTTTGTGACACCCCGCCTATTTTAATCTCGACTGGTTAATCCTTTGTCAAAATAAAACAGGATTCTCATATGGATCATTCTCAGCATCACTGTCGAAAACCAAATTAATTATTAATAACTTATTAAGCCCGGTGTCAAATTTTAAACTTTCTAATCTTATTAACTTAAACCCACAATAAATCCATCGACGCAATTAATATACACATTGATTGAATTAAACAAAACAATAACCAATAACTCTCGGTAATCATTCATTACAACCAAATTGAATAGGTGTAATTGAACAGGTGGAAGATAAAATAAATTACAACAGTTGGGCAACATGCCCGAATATCTCAACAATACCTCTTATATAGATCACAAGGATAGAAGCGTCTAAACAATCCCTACTAGTATCCACAGTTGTTGTTGCATCGTCTGACTCGAAGGAATATTATCATACAGACGTCCCTGTGTCTGGACATCTAAAAGGTTTTTAATATATTTGCAAGTGGGTCAGAGCCCAAAACGTTTTGAAAATATTTAGTAAGCGTTTAAAATATTATAACATTTAAAATATGATATTCTCCATATTTAAACTAGTGTCGCGCTCACATGAGATACCCCTAACCTCTCATCTGACAGTGCACACCTAACGCATGTATTTTAAACATCCTAGTTATGCTAGCCAGCCTAACTAGCATCTCTTAAATCCTCTAAGTCACCATACACTATCTCATGCCCCGCGTATGTAATATCCTAAGATTTCACGTCATAGCTTATATTCATTTTGAATAACTTTCACTAGTTATTCTACTCTATTCACATTTTATTGTTATCAGTCTCGTATATAATATTCTCATCTTTATATACATATCTCACATTTTATTCTGAATTCTATTCTCCCGGATGTAAAAATTTACTTGTCACTTTATCCTTTATTTTGTCCGTATATATATATATATATATATATATATACACACACACAATATACCATACACATCAAGTATATCCATGGTTATATATCACACACTATATAAGTATAATAACCATCCCTGAGAGCTATATCTCAATGGATGCAATCTCTAGAATGCTATCATCTTCCAGGGAATACACATATCATCCTGGGTACCATCGGTCGGGATCTCACACCGACCTGATAAAAAGATAACACAAACGTAGGGGAAGAGGTCATAGTTCCTCACCTGAAAGTGAGAACGAATCATACCCAAGACATCTCATCCATGATAAAGAGTCACACTGCATAAATAAATGGACATTATGTCCTGGGGACTATAGTCACCCTGCTCCTCAATCCAGGGGATTCACCCACATCGCGCAACTTCCCATGATAGCACTAGAGGGGTATGCTTCACACAGATATATTTTTAATCATATCATATATATACTTTCTCCATACCCTTATACATACATATATATACATGCCACGGGAGATGGGCATGAATATATATATTCATGCCCATCTCCCATGGCATTAGCCTCTAATCCCGAATATACCAATTCGTATCAATTTATAAGTATGCACGCACTTATTTTAATCACAAAAGTATTCACTCACTTATGATACAATTTTCACATTAATTTCTTCTGAATATTATCTTATCACGTTTAGCTAGTATTCTAATTTCATCCTACTCGCACTTTCGAATTTAGTCATATATAATCGGCATATAGATTCTACACGCATATATATATATATAACTTTCCTGAGTGTCATTCATCCTAAACACTCCTACAATTTATAACCCGAATCTTATTCCCGCTAACCCGAGGTTTATACCTCACTCATTTAATCTTTTAGAGGCCCTCACTCTCTATTTAGGATCCCCTGTCATTTATATCCAAAAAGAAATTCTTCTCTAATCCTTTAAGTCCAAGAAAAACTTCTCAAAATTAACTGTCATAAACAAACCGAACCGATGGCCAAAAAAATGAACCAGTCCAGTGACCAAAAACGAACAGAACTAATGGCCCCAAAAACGAACTGATTCGATGACCAAACCGAACCGCATTCCATCGGTTCGACGTGTACATATTTGGGAGTTTATCATCTTCTCCAACTCCAAATTCAATTCATAACTCATCCAACCCAAGATTTATGGTTTCTAACATCACCAACAATCAATATAATCATTTACACACTATGATTTACCCAACACAATAATTAAATCATGGGATTCCTCAATTTAACTAAGGTTTAAATCCTACCTTAGTTATACCCTAATATCTTCAACTCTTCCAACTTCTCACCAAAAACTTACACTATAAATATGGATTTGAGATCATATTTCATATGGAGTTATTATCACATCAATTTATATGAAATCATTTCCAAAAACCCATTTTGATTCAAGAATCCCAACCCAAAATTCATATAGTTTTTCACCAACTATAATATGAATAATAAAAACAAATAAACAAGTAAAGCAAGTTAAACACTTACCTCGTTGGATAAATCTGACGACCTCGTGCCGGAATCCGCCCAAGCTTTGTCCGAAATTTCTTCTTATTCCCCCTTTTCTTCTTCCTTTCTTTTTTTTTCTTTCTTTCCTTTCTTCCTTTTCTCTTTCTCTCGCGGTTTATAGGAGAGAATAGGTCTTATACCCTTATTAAACCTAAAATTGACTCGTATACTCAAATGCGAGTCCCTACTAGTCCAAAAACTCTCGGAACCCAAACACTACCCCCGAGTACTCTATTATGACTATTTCGGTCCATCCGAGACCAACCGTGCACTGAAATCCCCATCCGTCACTTATCAAAAATTCACCTTTTTAAATCAAATACAACTCCACACGTATTTTCCAAATAAAATAATATTACTTGTCGCTTTTCCCAACTGCGACATGATATAAAATAATCCAACTTCATTTATTTATTCCCGTAAGTAAATATAGCACACACATTGATAATAATCCAAAACTTGCCAATTAATATTTAACCCGCACTTCAAATTCTCTTTCACCTTAAATTCTCAAATTATTAAATTACACTCACTTATGTAATTTAAATATCCATAAAAGTACAGGGTATTACATACTTCCCGCCTTGTAAAGGAATTCCTTCCTCGACATTCGGATAAGACCGGTACCAAAACTTAGGATCTTGAACCACACAACACCCTTTAGTACCCAAAATCAAATCACGATAATGATATGGTCACTCCACTATTCACCCGATAGTGGGACCCAGTTGTATAAAGGCTTATTCACTATAACCCCAACGCAATAACAATCTTATTTAATACACTTCATATTGATATACCCCATCAGTCATGAGCTCTCACCTCAATAACGGCACATCACACATTGTGCTTACACTAATGACATCCGAATAAGACGAGCCTATACATCACTGGCTCTATCGCCTTAACACTATTGGAAGGCCACACATCACTAAGTGCCATCTTCCCGTATCCATCCCAACATAAAACTTCCATCCTGAGAGAAACCATAAGAACATGTGACCATTCATGTCAGTCCTTCAAATCTCGATTCATGGCGATGTAACTCTTATGATGCTAAAAAGTCACCCCAAAACTATTTGTGGTTAATGTCCCGCTTGACAATGGACTCTAAATCACGTCAGACCCAAAATTCGAGTTCCAGAGGGGGAATGACAAGGCTCTCCACGCAAAACCTCAAATGACACGTTTTCCATAATAAATCAGTACGAGTTATTATACACAACTCTACCAATCTGTAATTTCTCCTCCCAATTATCACACCATGTTTTACTTTAGTTACAAGTTAGGTAAGTTGCGAAAGTAAAATAACCATAGTGACTCCAGAATCACATTCATACCGCTTTAATCACCTCTCGTCTACTCATTAGGCCATAGGTTTCACGACTTACTCAAAATGAAACTCCATCCCCCATCACTTCCAGATAATCCCTATCGGAGGTGGGGTTCAAGGATCTCATCGCAATTCACAATAATATTGGGCGACAACTTGCACCGATGCAATCCTTCTTTTCAAAGAAAGGTTTGGACACAACCTATCAATGAAATTTACCAGCCTACCTTCCCATTCTTTCACTGAAATCGTCTGCTTGATATAAAATTTATGGTTAATCATTTTGAACTAACTTATTTCCATCTATGAGTGGTGCACCCGGGGACAATCGCACTATGTCTCATCTAAATCCAATTCCCACTTATGATATATCACATTAAGTGGCACTTTATACTCCCTTTTCTTCCCTGGGGTATACCAAAAGTCACGGCCCGTGCACTTTTGCTACAATGTGCACTTCTGGGCCCTTTTACCTTATAGATGTCAACGTTCGATTTAAGCGCAAGACACCCTAAACATTCGACTGATTAAGGCTCCGCTCTACTGTCACACAACAGTTGGATATCCTTTCATCAAGAGATATCTTTTAAATGGCTTTCCACAGCCTTTCAACCCATCTCGGGAGTGCTAGCTCTCGTTCCACATATATACTAAGATCATCGTCTTTCTCACACGACGTTCAATCCATCATGCCATTCTAAATTTATTTATAACTGCCCCATAGGCACATATTCCACACATTTATTCCCATGTCCTCCTATCTCGGACGGTTTTAAAATTAACTAACCAGGGCACCCATACACCTATGATCCGTGCATATTTGCATAACACTAGAAACATCACACACTTAACACACTTCCCTCAAAACTGACCTCGCATTCTCGACGTGTCTATAAAACATGGGTATTCTCAATCACCCCATAAATCAAAATTTTATTCTCCTTTACATTGTTCCACCCTTCAGCTCATGGTAAGAAGAAAAAAATTTAGTGCTCTCTCACAGCACTACCGGTTCCATTGGCCTTATACTATATAATAGCTCTCAGCTCAGAGCGTTTTCTCTACACTTTCATTGATTAACATTCAAGACTGATATCCTAGCATCCATCAACGTCTCTCTACTCATAGCGTTTATCAAGGTCCATGCGTATCTCATCCGGAAATAACATTCAAATAAGGGATTTTCCCCAATGCACTATCACTAAACATTGGTGGTAATCAAATTCCATAAACTTCAAACACATAACCGGGATTCTCAAAAATCCTGTCCCAGACATATAAATATAAATTTCAACTCCCATATCTCTAAATGAGTGATATAGCAATGCTCTCTCCCTATCACCAAGTCCTAAGCACTAAACATAATAACGAGCTAAATCTCTCCGCTCGATAGTAAACCCAATATACCCCAAATCATATCGGTAAAGTCCTCTTCACCGGGATCAAATATCTGGAGACAACTAGACTCTCTGAAGTTCCATCATAATATAATATAAATGCGAGATCGGCCCTCTTTCAGGTGAGACCTAGCCAAAACAACGCATCCTACTCTGGAACATCAAACACGATAGCCTTGCAATATCAGCCCACTATCGTTCTGACCGGTCTATACTCGGGATAATATCATACTCGTATAACATGTCACTTAGGAGTGGCAATTCGGGTCAACGTGTCGTGTTTCGAGTCGACACAACAAGGTTTTTTCGAACACGAACACAACATGACACGAATTCGTATTTTTTTTTGTTGACATGAACACGACCTGAATAAAAAATAACACGCCACGACACGACATGAATACCAAAATTTCTTAAATTTCACTCCTAAAAAACACGATAATACGACACAACACAACTCATAATTCAGACACGAACACGACATGACACGACTTCGTGTCAAAAAAACACAACACGAACACGACATATCGTGTCAATTTTGGGTCAATTTTATGTCGTTTCGTGTCGTTTCTAAAATTTCCACCCCTAACATCACTAAAACGAGTAATTCCAATAAAATATATATACCACTATGACTACACCCTCTTCCCCACGGATAAAACCAGAGGTAACCCACTATACCACGGATAATATATATATATATACACACACATAATAATGTTATCGATAATACCACTAAACTCGTCTCACACGCGAATCTAGTGCTAATCAAAATACCGGGACTCGATCGTGTCACATAAAGCATTCCTCATTCTCTCAAGGATAAAACTCACACTTGAACCTTTCCAATCGCCCTGGCTACTCAAATGGTTCTCGGACATAACAAACTTCCCCGAATAGAACCAAACTATCTTAATCATTGCCCCTGCTAGTCACCATGCTCTTATCCCTTTACTCGCTTCGTATAATCCACATAAAAATATCTCTTCATATAATCCACTATACATGTGGTCATACTTCCACATAAAAATATCTCTTCACATAATCCACTATTCATGTCCATATTGATCGTATTAGTGTTGTCCTTATCTCGGACCCTGGTAGCCTCGACCCTGATGGTTAACCCCATCATTCCCTTAGCTCCGCTGGTCCTAAGGAACTCACTACTGGCCTTACCTATCCCGACTAAATCCACCGTCACTCGATAGAAATTCATCTATCTAAATTATTTAAATGGGTCCCCTGATGGGTCTCCCCTGTGGTGTTTCACTAGCACCATTGCATCCAGTCTTACTTTCTGACGAAATCCTTCAACTCTTATATATCCCTTCACCTAGAAGCATTAATATCCTCATTGTCAAAACACGACATTGTCGCCATCTGCATCGATCGTCCAAGAAGAATTTCCCATAAGTGCTAGCGACTCCTCTCGTGAGTTCATCACCCACTTAAGGACACTTTTCTCCATTGTAACTACCTCATCGGGTACAAAGTTCACTAGACAAAGACTTTGTCCGATCCTCTTGTGATAAGTTCAGAACATCATTCACATCTCGTTATGAACAACAGATGAAGGAACTTACGATCAAACCATACCTAAGATCCTTCCATTGGCATAATATCTCACTTTTCAAATGTGGTGATCTACTCCCACCATTTCAACACTGCTCCTACGAGCTAAGAAAAATTTTACCCTAATTTTCACTTCCGGGTATACTACACTCTATTGTATGCCAAAGCCTCTGGGTATCTTACATCCATGGGCTAACATACACAACCTCCGCATTTTCTAAAATTTCAATGACTGGTCCTCTTCAAAGACCCCTCTGACTCTCTCCCATTCTAACCATGCAGGGTGAGTCTAATTTGGCACCACTCTCTGCTATAGCGGTACATAAAAAATATATGCTACACCCTAGAAGTCCTTACAACCCCATCTTCCCGAGCAAAAATAGGGGTGACCTCAACTACGGTCATCATCCTCAAACTATTCTTTAACTCCAACTGATCCCCGCCTCCTGTTGTCCTCCTAACGATTCTCATTTGTCGTCCTTCATTGTTCGGCATACAAAGCAAACCCGAACGTATATAAGATTCACTAAAATTATACATTATGGTAGGAGAATGAAATCTCACCATAGGAATCAATAATCCACATATTGATCTATATTAAATATAAAGCAATGCTGAAAATGTGGTACGTCCGCATAGATTCCTAAGGACACTAGAACCTGATGCTCTGATACCATCTGTGACACCCTGCCTATCTTAATCTCAGCTGATCAATCCTTTGTCAAAATAAAACAGGATTCTCATATGGATCATTTCTCAGCATCACTGTCAAAAACCAAATTAATTACTAATAGCTTATTAAGCCTGGTGTTAAATTTTAAACTTTCTAATCTTATTAACTTAAACCCACAATAAATCCATCTACGCAATTAATATACGCATTGATTTAAATAAACAAAACAATAACTGATAATCGAATAGGCGTAAATGAACAGTTGGAAGATAAAATAAATGATAACAGTTGGGCAACATTCTCGAATATCTCAACAATACCTCCTTTCTAGATCAAAAGGATAGAAGTGTCTAAACAATCCCTACTAGTAACCACAGTTGTTATTGCATCGTCTGACTCAAAGGAATAATATCATCCAGGCGTCCCTATATCTGGACATCTAAATGGTTTTTAAAATATTTGCAAGCGGGTTAGAGCCCAAAACGTTTTGAAAATATTTAGCAAGCGTTTAAAATACTATAACATTTAAAATATGATATTCTTTATATTTAAACTAGTGTCGCACTCACATGAGATACCCCTCACCTCTCACCTGACAGTGCACACCTAACGCATGTATTTTAAACATCCTAGTTATGCTAGCCAGCCTAACTAGCATCTCTTAAATCCTCTAAGTCACTATACTCTATCTCATGCCCCGCGTATGTAATATCCTAAGATTTCATGTCATAGCTTATCATTATAACTTCTCACTTATAATTTATCCATTCATTTTGAATAACTTTCACTACTTATTCTACACTATTCGCGTTTTAATGTTATCAATCTCATATATAATATTCTCATCTTTATATACATACCTGACATTTTATTCCGGATTTTATTCTCCCAGATGTAAAAATTTACTTCCCACATTATCCTTTATTTTGTCCTCTATATATATATATATATATATATATATATATATATATATATATATATATATATATAATATACCATACACATCAAGTATATCCATACTTATATATGCTATCATCTTCCAGGGAATACACATATCATCCTGGGTACCATCGGTCGGGATCTCACACCGACCTGATAAAAAGATAACACAAACATAGGGGAAGTAGTCATAGTTCCTCACCTGAAATATGCAAGGAAAATAAAACGAACAAAGCAAGAATAATATCCACTTACATTAATGGGTGTCAAACCATAACACAAATGGAGGAGAGGAGTGGTCTCCACAACAATCTCCAAAGAGTTCTTTAACCTAGGTCTAAAATAAGAGAAAATCAACTAAAATTTAATCTCCTTATAAAATAACCGAATGGTCCTTTTTATACTAAGTTGCATAAAAGAAATAGAGAAAAAAAGGAAAAGAAAATAAATAAGGGGGATAAGTCACTAATTAATGGAATAAAAAAAAGGAAAAATAAAAATAAAAGGGAAAGACAACATTTCGGCAACAGCAAAAATAGGTCACCGATCGACCGCGACAAACCCGGTCGATCGCGCGAGAAGGGGGGAGTCCACTGTCTCGGACCAAAGGCAAAAATCCAAACACCGGTCGACCGTCGGAGCGTGGCCGACGGCGCTGCAACTCCAACTCTAATTTTCCTCTCAATTCTGCAGCAACCAAAACCCCCATGGTTGTTAAGCCAAAACCGAAGCTAACTCGTGATAGTAGCAAGCCAAAAACAAAATCCCCAGTTTCTTCCAAAACCGCGTGGCTGCCATGGCTAGACCAAAGTCGAATCCATGTCCTTCTATACCAAAAATCGAGACAAAATCCAACCTCCATCAACAATGGCCAAAGCCATGGAAATACCAAAATGGGTACTCCAAAAACTCGAGCCAAATGACCCGCAACAATGTCCGCACGCGACCCCAGCTTCAATTTGGAACGAAAATCATCAATTTGGGACGAACCCAAAACTCGAGCCAAATTCGGGCTTGGATCAAAAATCGCCCATGGAGTTTGCTGCCAAAATCGTGTTAGGGACGTGGATGTCATTTATAAAATTATTAATAAAGAAGAAAAGGGACACAAGGGGAGTTATATAAATTATTAATGAATCTCTTATAATTCTTTCCTATTAAAGGTTGGTGTTTCCTTCTTTCGGACTCCGATTCGCGCACCGTTTATGTCCACGTGAAGCTTGGCTCGAGGGCTACAACTTTTGTGAAGGCTTCGGGCAAAAATCTCAAAGTGTAAAATTACTGAAATGCCCCCGAACGTGCGAATCGCGACAAAACTTAATCGAAACGCGCTCAAACTTCATACTAAGAACCGTAACACCTATAAAAGCTCAATAATACCTCAAATAACATGTCAGCATATAAAACGGAGTTTTTTTAGTTATCAAGCATAATTATAGCAATTACGGTACCCGATGGGGCTAAAATACCTTAGTTCGAGGGTAATGATGTGCAGGATTCAATACGAATCACACCCCCTAACTTGCACATTGTTAGTCCCTAGTAATGAAATTCAAAGCAAGAAGAACTATAAGAAAAACATAACATGTATATATGCATCGAAATATAAATGCCACTTTCGTAGGGAACAAGATTGCATTTAGCGTATGCAATAAGCCGTTAAACCCCTAGGTTACCCTAGTGGACGAGTGTCGTCTCGTGAGGATTTTCAGGGATGAAACCCACAAAAATCAAATTGTTTCCTCAAAACATTCCCAAACAACCAATATGCCCAACTTAACAACAATTAGATATTTCAACATATTATTAACAAAGCAAAAGAGAATTTTGCTCAAAAATCCGAAACTATCAACATTAAAAGAATAACTATATGGAATTGAAACCTCAAATGTGAGTGGGGTGTATGCACATGCGAAAAGCTTTGATTCAGTAAAAATGTCTATAACCCGGATAACAATTAAAGCATGCTTCCATCAAATCCTCTCCGGATATCACACTCAACAAATAGAAGCACTCGAAATAGGGTGTAACACACGGGACATGCGGGCATAAAGAGTAATTGTAAAAGGAAACAAGGTCGCGCACATGTAAAAGTAAAAAGGCCGCACATAACAAATAGAAGCACTCAATCCTCTTCTTTCAAATTTTTTTCTTTTTCTTTACTTTTTTCATGCTCTTTTCTCACTCTTTTCATATTCTTAAATTGCAACCATACTACACAACATCATTCAATCCCAAATATCATTTCAAACATAGGTAAGAAAGGTAAAATGTATGGTGTAAAACTCCAATGTGGAGTTGGTTAGGGGATTTGGGACGAAAAGAAAGGTCATAATAGGTCTCAATGGGGTTGACTAGGGATATGTATAAGGGTAAGGGTCAGGTCGTATGGGTTAACAATAAAGAGGGCCTATGATCCTTTCCTAAAGTTTCATGCGATTCTCGGGACTCAACACCATTGAAAATCATGCTCAAGTGATAATTCAATTAATATGCAATCAATGAAACGAAACTGAGATCGCCAACAAGAAACGTTTTTTAAGAAAGAGAGAGTAATGTATAAGCACTCAGAAACAAAGAAAAGCACGAAGCTCGCTAGGTTTTTAGTGTACACATAGCAACAAAAAGGTACCAAGCTATAATTGTCCTGCCGAATGATTTTAGAAAATATGCTCCAGTGCTCATGGGTTTTTGACGCGACTAAGAATGTGTCTCAAAAGTGCGTACTCTCTAGGCTCAAGTGCAAACCTATCGCTGAAGTAATAATTCGATAAGTCGGGTATCGATCCTCAGGGAAATAGGACAACGGAGTTGTAACGACGTTGGACAAACGAAGGAATCCTAACTCTGACTCTAAAGAAAAGGAAAAGATGATTTATTTTGAGAATTGGCTACAACTAAATGCAATTTATAAATTATGAAAGAAATGCAACTATTCTCAATTACCTAAAATACTAACGATGAGTGATTTAAAACTCGAACTGTATGATGCAAAAAACAGGACGGGAATACAATCCCTCAACCCTACTGTATTGATGGTATAAAACTAATCGTAAATTTAAGTGATTATTAGACCCAGACTTTAGTACTCCCAAGCATTACGTATATGAGGTTCAAGCCTGCACCATACGAAATCAAAGGATAAGTAAAGCGGTAACGCATGATAGCAACACTCGCATTGCATTCTAAAGCATCCTGATTACCCTGAAGCAAACGAGATCCAAAGATCTACAATGGTTGTGGTGCTACGCAATACGATCATAATATATCATAAAATTTAAAGGATTACTTTTATTCACATGTAACTACCACATTGGGTTGAGTTCATGCATCCCGACCTTTTAAAATCTAGCCTAACATGATAAAATTAATGAAAACAATAGTTGAATTGCAGGAAATCATGATTAAACTAAGGGAGAATTGAAGAATGATGTAGAAGGAAGATTACACAGAAGAAAGTAAACAACTAACTTACCAAAGCACTAAAAGAATCAACTAAAATTACTTGTATTCACAGAAATCTGAACAAACTTCAATCTTGGAATTCAAATTGTAATAAATCTTCAAACTATGGTTTTGTAGCAACTTTCTCTCTCCAACTACTTCTAAAAGTTTTAACTGAAAAGGGAAAAATTATATGATTTTTCCGCCCCCTAAAATGATAATAAATCGGGTTTAAATACCCTACAAGACTCCAAGATTTTTAGCTTAACCAGGACTCTCCATTGGAGGAAGAGTAAAAAAACAAAACTGCGACAGTCGGATCGATCCGGTCCTCCTTCGGTTCGGTTCGGCTTGGATCCGGATCGGTTCTTTTTTTTCTTCTCGGATCCTTCCTTTTAATTTTCATCAACTTCGATCCGTCTTCGGTCTGGTGTTCACTGGAACTTATATTTCAGATCGGTCCTATCCGGATCGATCCTATCTTTCTTTGACTTTTTCTTCTATTTTTGACCGCTCATAACTTTCACACCGGGACTCCGATTGAGGTGCCGTTTCTTCCAGTGTACTTGTAACCTTGATATCTTCAATTTTCTTTAGATGCCTCATCCGAATTTTGGGTAAAAATTATAACTTTGCCCTTTTGACTTTCCTTTTTTTCTTTATTTATTCTTCAAGTTTCTTTCTTTCTTTGGTGACATCAAATGCCTGTAAACTTAGTACTAAATACCAGAAACTCGGGGTACTCATTAGAATATGTCAGTAGAAAGATTGTGAGATAAAATAAAATCGATTACGTTGTTCGAGGTGCTAAAAGTAACTAAATTAAAGGGATAAATTTGAAAGAATTTATGCCTAATCAAATCCCCCTAACTTAGAACTTTGCGCGTCCTGAGCAATGTAAAGGAATCCTAGCAAGGCTCAATTCTTGAAAATCATTTTATTGGGATAGAATACCTTTTTCGCGGGCAAACGATTGCATTTAGCGTATGCAACAAGCCTTTAAACCCCTAGGTTACCCTAGTAGGACGAGTGGCGTCTCGTGAGGGTTTGCAGTGAATGTACCCACAAAATTCGACTCAAAGAAAATTCAAAATATGTTACAATTGTATAATTCAAACTTTTCCCGAAAATAGTCATCATCAAATCATGTTCAAGAGTCTCAAATCATAGTGCGTGTGTGCGAAGCCAAAAATTTAACCGCGAATTTCCACCGATTGACCATTACGTTACCTATCTGAAAATTTGTTTTGATTTCAAAATCTCACGGGATGCTCTAACAAACGAATCACTCGGAATGTGGTTATTCTCTCGGTGTGCGTGGTTTATAAGAGTATATGTATTAGAACCAAGTCCACACACATAAGTAAAAGGACGGAAATTTTATGGTAATCGGATCTCATCAAAGGATTACGGATATAAGAAACGGGAACATTGCCTCTAATTTACATTTTTTATCTCATTTTTTATCTATTGGTGTTTTAGCTCTCCATGCGGTAACCAATTTCGTAATTTTAGACTCGGTTAGGACTTTTACGGGTAAAAGTTGTATTAGGTAAAATTGAAAAAGTTAAGAATTTCGGAATTGGAAAATTTTGCTCATGATGTCCGTTAGTGCTTTTTTCGGGCTCTTGCTCATTTTTCTCTCCTTTTTCAATTTGTTTATTTTCTTATTTTTCTTTTCTTGCTATTTTTGTTCAATATTTTTCTATTTTTCTCTTTCCCCTTTTTGTTGCACTTTTCGAACTTAAATTCTAACTTTTTCTATTATTCACAATTCCGGGCTATTTGGGTTTTTCGGGTTGTCAAACGAAAGGAAAAATTATTCAGCTCAAATTTGGGTTACAAAAGGGATGATTTTTTTATGACTTTTTATGGCTAATATTTTTGGGTAGCAAACGATGGCATACTTCATTGTCCAAACTACTAATTGCGTTACCATATGCGTTTCGAGATGAATTTAATTTAGAGATTTCTTTGGCATGTTTTTCAAGGCAATATCACACACGTTTCTCAAAACCGATCAATGTGAAAGACTTGAGATCTTCGACGAATTATTAGGCGCTGAAAAGAACTTTGAGTTAACAATTAACTCGGATTGATTTATAAATTTCACAAAAGTGAAAGGCTCGAATCTCACCGGAGTTATTAATCTCCACACTTATTCGTTAAGTCGTCACTTTTCGCACAATTTCCATCTTTGGTCAATTTCGGCTTTGTGTGTTGTGTTTTTACAATTTGAGACTTTAAACCGATTTTTAATGATATTTTTGAAAATTTTGAATTCCAGTTTTTATGATTTTGAAGAAAAAATATTTTGGGGTTTTTCAAAATTTTATGATTTTTTTTTTTAGGTTTCTGGGCATTTTCACCCCCCCCCCCCCTAACTTAGACTTTTGCATTGTCCTCAATCAAAGGGACGAAAAGCTAAACAAGGCAAAATAAGAAGTGCGATAAATAAAATAAACAAATGGAGAAAATGCGGACTTTAATATAGAAGGATTGTGGTACAATAAAAGGAAAGATCATACAACCATGTGAACAAGTCAAACAACTAACAACTGACACATAAAACAACAAAACTTCACTGGGGCAGTGGGTGGGAAGAGTTGGGCCCGTCGGGACCCTAAGGGTCATAAAAGTAAGATGGCAATGGCTCGTTTGGATCCCCCTGGCATCTGTACAATTCCTCTTGGAAACGAAACAGCGTACTAGTATTGCGTCGGTATTCGATGATAAAAGCGTTAAATTTCATCTCGAGGGCCGAGATTCTATTAGTGAGCTCGCCACCCGCCCATTCGAAATGGGGGTCGTCTTCTTCTTCGGTCGACTCTTCATCAATACCCACTTCTCCTATCTCCACATCGGCACCAAGCTCTTCCTCTTCCTCACTCGAGGCATCATCAGCCTTGTCATCACTTCCACGCCTTGTCCGAAGGATAGCCAGTTGTTTGGCATTTCGAGTGCGGGTTCCTTATCCAAAAGGACCAGGGAGGCGAGTATGGTCTAGCGTAGCAACAATGCCAGCGTCTTTGAGAATGGAGGTAATCAGGCGTGCATATGGAAGTGGTGTTGTACCTCTCTCATTGAGGGCTGCAACAATAATGTCAGTGTATAGGGTGCGAGCCAGGTGAATTTAAGTGTTAGGATCGAAGAGGTGGTATGTCAATGTGGCTTAACGGGGACGCATTGCGGAATCGTTGGAAGTATGCAAAATGTTAGCACACAAAACTTGGAATGTGAGGCGTGATGTCTCGTTAAGTCAGCCAACAGGGACAGTCTCCCCCTCCAAGCAATGCCGGGGGAAATTCGCTTCATATTCAGGTCCTTGGCTACCGTGGGACATTATTTGGGTATGTGTAGTCTTGAAGATCTGGAACGTCATATTCTCCCAACTTGGCAGTGAGAATGGCCAAAGAGAAGGGAATAACGGTACCATCGACATAGTCTTAGGACTTGAATTTTTTCGTTCGAACAAGGGATCCATAGAAAGAGCGTACCTCGGCGGCCCAAATCGCTTCGTATGGTTCATTAAAGAAACGGCACCAACCCCTAGGCATAAAGAGGGCGATGATGGAATTGGGCAGCACTGTCCATTGTATTGCTCGCTCTATGTGGAGTTTGCGATCAGGACCGAAGAAACTGTTGCACCAACGCTCCTCTTAGCGGGAGCAAAAATCACCATGGCCGAAAGGTAAAATTTTAGTTGAGTTGTATTTGACGGGAGAAGCTCTTTGGGCCATTATGACAAGGAGAGGATGCTGGAAAAATAGGTAGAGAGGAGAGAGAAGTGATGCAGTTGAAGGTGTGGAGAAAAAATGGAGGATTTGGGTGTGTATTTATAGGTGAGGAGTGTGGGAAGGGTTTGGAAATTGAGGGAAAGAGTTTGGAGGGAAAAGGGAATGGATTTGGGAGGGAAAGTGAAGGGGAGGAAGTGGTTGGACAAATTTAGAGGGAAGAGAATGGATTGGGGGGAAGGGGGTGTACCTAGGGAAGGAGGAAAGGTTGTAGAAAATCGGACCGGTCTGGCTATTCCTGGATCGAATCAATCCGATCCTTTTAATTTTTGAGTTCTTTACGTACCAGACCGATCCCGTTGTAAAAGAAACAAATCGATCCGGGACGGACCGGTCCGGCTCAAAAATAAAAGAACCGATCCGATTCTTGCACTGAGCAGGATTTCTCCCCTAACTTAAATGCGATCGCTCTCTCCAAAAAAAATTTGACACTCAACAATACTTCCTATCAATTTGGACTCAACACCCTCTCGGTACCTATGGCAAAGCAACTCGACTCATTCTCTCGAAACATGTGAATGATCCATCCTCATTGTATCCTAATCCTAAGGACTCTCACTACTCATGCGACTCTCATCTACTATACATAAGAATTCACTCCATACGCGTCGGGGGTGCGACGACCTCTCTTTTTTAGCTCATTAGACCCCGTAAACGGGGTCCGATAACCACACGGTGTCAACTTCTTCAACACACGCCTCTAGATATGGCTTTAGGTGTTGTCCATTTACTTTGAATGTATTTCCCCTTTCAAATCATCTAACTCCACCACTCCGTGTGGGAATACATTCTTCACGGTAAATGGGTCAGACCATCGTGATCACAACTTGCCCGGAAAGAGATGAAGTCGAGAGTTATAGAGAAGCACTTTTTGTCCGGGAAGAAACTCTTTGCGTCGAATGATGTTATCGTGAGCGAGTTTCATTTAATTGAAGATTGCGAGCTTCACCGGTCTTATCCATATCATAGTTCAACTTCTTAATCGCCCAATATGCCTTGTGCTCTAATTCCACGAGAAGATGGCAAGGTTTGCCATACACAAAGCGGAATGATGACATGCCGAGCGGATTTTTGTATGCGGTACGATAGGCCCATAGCGAATCGTTCAATCTAAGTGACCAATCTTTTCGGGTAGGATTGACTATCTTTTCGAGAATATTCTTAATTTCCCGATTCGCTAATTTGGCATACCCATTCGTTTGTAAGTGATAGGTCATTCCAACCTTGTGAACGATGCCATACTTTCTCATGAGCTTCACGAATGGCTTGTTGCAAAAGTGTGTGCCATTATCGCTGATTATCGCTTTCGGAGCGCCAAAGCGGGAAAGTATGTGTCCCTATAGGAACCTAACCACCACTTTACTATCACTGGTCTTGGTCGCTATGGCTTCCACCCATTTAGAAACATAGTCTACCGTGACAAGGATGTATAGGAAACCAAAAGATGGGGGAAAAGGTCCCATAAAGTCAATACCCCAACAGTCGAAGATTTCAATAATGAGTATCGAGGTTAATGGCATCATGTCTCGTCGGGTAATCTCTCCCATCCTTTGACACCTATCGCAAGATTTGCAATAATTGTTCACATACTAAAATATTATGAGCCAATAGAGGCCGCATTGAAGGATCTTAGCGGCCGTCTTTTTCATCGAAAAGTGACCTCTACAAGCTTTCGAATGACAAAATTGGATGACTTTGGGGATCTCGTCATCTGGTACACATCGTCGGATGATTTGGTCGGCGCAATATTTAAACAGGAAAGGATCGTCATAGAAAACATGCGCGACAAAGTAATAAACCTCTTCTTATCTTGTGGTGTCCAATCGGGAGGGACGGATCCGGTGACAAGATAGTTCACTATATCCGCAAACCAGGGCAAAGAAGAGGTGGTAAAGAGTTGCTCATTCGGAAAGTATTCGTCTATGGGTATTGGATCACTAGGCACGTCGGACGAAAGCCATGCTAAGTGGTCGGCAATGACGTTCTACTCCTTTCTTATCTTTAATGGAGAGATTAAACTCTTGTAGGAGTAGGATCCACCTTATGAGGCGCGGCTTTACGTCTTTCTTCGCAAGTAGGTATTTCAATGCCGCGTGGTCGGTGAAGCAAGTGATGGGAGAACCGATAAGGCAGGACCGAAATTTATCAAGGGCAAAGACTACTGTTAGCAAATCCTTCTCTGTAGTGGAGTAATTGAGTTGTGGTTCGGTAAGAGTCTGGATAGCGTAGTAGATGACATGATCCTGTTTGTCTTTTCTTTGGCCCAAAACAGCCCCTATCGCATAGTCTCTAGCATCACACATAAGTTCGAATTGGAAGGACCAATCCGGAACTTGCATGATGGGAGAGGACGCAAGCATGGTTTTCAATTTTTTAAAAGCGCTATGGCATGCTTATGTCCACTCAAATGGGGTGTCCTTCATGAGTAGGTTTCTTAAGGGCCTAGCGATGGCTCTAAAGTCCTTAATGAACCTTCGATAAAACCCCGTGTGGCCCAAGAAGGAGCACACATCTTTGAGTGATTTTGGTGGGGGTAGATCGGCTATGAAATCTATCTTAGCTCTATCAACTTCTATCCCCTTTGATGAAATTATGTGGCCAAGAACTATTCCCTCTGTGACCATAAAATGGCATTTCTCCTAATTTAGAACTAAGTACTTTTCCACACACCGGGCAAGTACCTTTTCTAATTTTTCTAGACAAAGATCAAAGGAAGTTCCAAAAACGCTAAAATCGTCCATGAACACTTAAAGTCCTCTCTCGACCATGTCGCTAAAAAGGCTTAACATGCACCTTTGAAAGGTCGCGGGTGCATGGCACAAGCCAAATGGCATACGTTTGTAGGCAAATGTACTAATGGGGCAAGTGAAGGTTGTTTTCTCCTGATCAAGTACATCTACTTCAATTTGGTTATATCCAGAATAACCATCAAGGAAGCAATAGTACGGATGGACCTCTACTCTCTCAAGCATCTGATCAATAAATGGTAAGGGGAAATGGTCTTTCCTAGTTCCCGCATTAAGTTTTCGATAGTCAATGAAAACGTGTCACCCGATGGTGTTACATTGGGTAACTAGCTCTCCCTTATCATTCTCAATCACTTTCATGCCCGACTTTTTCGAGACAACTTGAATAGGGATCACCCACTTTCTATCAGAGATTGGGTAGATAATCCTGGCATCCAATAGCTTAATGATTTCGATCCTCACCACTTATTTCTTATTAGGGTTTAGTCTACTTTGCATTTCTCTCGAGGGCTTGACATCCTCTTCGAGATGGATCTTGTGGGTGCAAATCAAAGGACTTATCCCTTTCAAATCAGCAATGCATTAACCAAAAGCACTTTGGTGCTTCCTCAAAATATTTAACAGTTTACCCTCTTATTCTTCGTCTAGGCTAGAGGAGACAATAATAGGAAATGTCTCGTCCTCTCCCAGGTATGCATATTTTATATGGTAGGGTAGTTTCTTCAAGTCAATGGTCGGAAATTTATCGCTGGAGGGAACCATGCGTGCCTCCCTCGGTGGTAACTCCTCTAATCGAGAAACCCAACTTACATCTCTCGCGTCCTCGTTCGGCGCTCTCTCATCAAGTAACTCTCTCAACTCATCAACCTCCCTCTCAAATTTGGTGTACGTCCCCTCACTCTCGTGGCTCGACACTAAACAGGACCCTAGGGCGTCTCCACAATAATTTTCCTCAAAATACTCCTCTACAATCTCGTCTATTAAGTTCACCGCGAAAAGATCATCTTCTTCCCCCGTATGTTGGGCGATATGGAAGATGTTAGTCTCTAAAGTCATGTTCCTAAAAGTGAGTTGCATTTTCCCATTTCGAGTATTGATGATTACGTTAGCCGTAGCTAAGAATGGGCGCCCAAGAATGATGGGAACATGATTGCTCGAAGTGAAGGAGGGCTCCGTGTCCCAAATGACAAAGTCTACCGGGAAGTAGAAAGTGTTAACTTGGATGATCACGTCCTCAACTACACCTCTTGGGATCTTCACGGTTCGATCCTCTAATTGAAGAGTGAACCTTGTGGGCTTAAGGTCGCCCAGATCAAGTTGCATGTAGATGGCGTAAGGGAGGATATTGACACTTGCTCCCAAGTCAAGTAAGGCTTTTTCAATTTTATTTTCTCCAATGATGCAGGAAATGGTGGGTTCACCGGGATCTTTGAATTTTGGCGATAGATCATTAAGTAGGATGGAGCTCACGTTTTGTACTAGAAAGACATTTTCTTTACCTTCATTTTCCTCTTCACTGTTAACAAGTCTTTGATGACTTTTGCATAAGCTAGAATTTGCTTAATGGCATCGAGGAAAGGTAAAACTTCATCATGGGGGTTTCCTTTATGGGAAGAAATTAACCTTTGAGGAAACGATGCTGCGGTGGGTGGTTTCACTACTACCTCGGGCTCACTAGTGCCTTCTTTATCACTCTCATTCAAGGGGACATCTTCGGCCTCTTTCGTGTCGGGCAAAATCTCCTTGTCTTTGCTTATGTCGTGTGGGGGAGGTGAAAAATCAATGACTCTCCCACTACGAAGAGTGGTAACAGCTTGACATTGCTCCTAATATTCTGTTGAGGTGGAGCTAACACTAGTTTGACCTTGGGGTCGTCTTTGGCCCTGAACAGGAAACTTGCCTTTCTTTTGGACACTCAACGATGATTGCAACATTAAAATGTTCGCATTCATGTCGTTGATCATGCGCTCATGCCTATCATTAGTTTCATTCTGGGTATTGATAAAGTGGTTGATCGTATCCTCGAGATTTCTCCACGGTGGAGTGATATATGCTCCTTGAGGTGGTGGTGCTTGCACATGTCCTTGCATGTGTGGAGCTTGTTGAAAGTACGGTAGTGGAGGAGGGGCAATTTGTGAATTAGGATTTATCGCAGCATGTTGTTGCCCATAGTTAAAACCAGGATGGTTTTTTCATGAAGGGTTGTAAGAATTCCCGTGCGGTGCATCGAAATTACCCTTGAATCCTCCTATACCATTGACTTTCTCTTGAAGAATCACTTTATAGGCGGGTATAGTCGGTCATTCCTCAATTGAATGACCCGCCTCACAAATCGCATACGCCTTCTCGACGGGGTTTAAGATGGATCCAGTTGGTCCTCTTTCATATACCTCATGCAGGTCTCGCAGTCCTTTCTCAAGTACATCGATTTGACTGTCCGTCATAGAATTCTTTTCTACGTGAAATAGGTTGGACGCCGATAGAGTGGTGGTCACTTGGCGATTTCAATTTTGAGCATTAGGGTCAGATGTATCCCAGGATTGGATAGTCTCGGCGACATACCTCAGGTGGAGCTCAGCATCGTGGGCGTCTAATTCGACAAATGGACCACTACCCATAGTTTCAACGAGTTTCTTGGAATTAATGTTCAGCCCATTGTGGATGAAGGAAATGATTTACAGTTTATCAAATCCATGATGGGGTCATGAAGTAACTAACTCATTGAAATGCTCGTAGCATAGATCAAACGACTCATTTTCTAATTATTGAAAAGTTTGAATTTGAGCCTTGATGGAGTTCGTTCGATGTGGAGGAAAGAATTTCTTGAGAAATTTAGACTGCAACTCATTCCCGGATGCAATCGATCTTGGAGGTAAAGATCATAGTTAGGTCTTAGCCTTATCTTTTAGTGAGAATGGGAAGAGTTTGAGGTGGATTACCTCTAGTGTGCAAGTTTGATCATTGAGGGTTTTACACACATCCTCAAATTCCCTGATGTGGAGTTATGGCTTTTCAGAATCCATCCTATGGTAGTGGGGGAGCATCTGGATCATCCCATTTTTAAAATAAAATTGCCCAGCATTATACAGGAGTATAATGCATCCCGAAGTGACAGTGCGCTCGGGATATACGATTTCTCTCAAAGGGCAGTACGGGGCCTCTTCCTCACCAGCGGCTGCACTACCGTGTTGTGACATGTCTCTCTCTCTTAACGACTCGGTATCCTCACTTGGTATGCTTGGGGCATGCTCTGAAGTGTGTCCTAGGAGGGAAAATGGAGTGTTATTTGAGATTGAGTGTGATGGTGTGGGAGGTGGAACCCATAATTATGGATCATTAGGAGTGTGTAACACCCCGTATTTTTGTACATTTAATATTTAATTAATTTGAGAATTTTAAATTACTTGTGTGTTGTAATTTTAATTGAATTAATTATGGCAATAAATATATTTAAATATTAATCGGAGAGTGAATGGTTAATGTTTAGGTAAATTTATTTACTAAATGAATAGTAATCATTTTAATTACGGCATTTCGGGTATTAATGACGAGGTATGCACTTATCCCAGCCGGGAGTCGGTATAGATTAAATTGGGGGTGACATAAGGATTTTTATAAATTAATTCGGATGCCAATTCTGAGTGCGCGGTTGAGTCCGGATGGGTCGAGATAGTCAGAAAAGAGTACCCAGGGATAGTAATTGGGTCTCGGGATATTTTTGGGCATAGCCGGGCCAACACGGGGTGAGTTGGGCCACTTTAATTAAGCCCATTAGGCTAAAAACGGGATTAAGGGTTTTTAACCTAGTTGGGAGATTAAGGAATAGCAGCCAACATAACTCTAAACCTAGGGTTTGAGAGGGGATTTGGGAGAAAGCAAATCAAGAACAAATTGGGGGTTATTGGAGCCAAATTAAGGGACATCAACAACGGATCAGACACTACGAACACTTACAGGCAAGTGGTTAACTGTTTTGATTCTTAAAGTATGATAATCAATTTATATCATAGTGATGTGTATATAAAAATTCGTTTTGGGTGTGTGACCAAAAATTTAAATTGGGTTTTTGGAATTTAATATACCTTAATGGGATTAAGGGTAAGATTTATTGTGTTCATGATTCTAGAATGTAGAGAAATGAATCAGATGTTAAAACCGGTAAGAGTAGATGGATAATTGCTGATAAAATGAGTGAAATTCGAGTTGGGGATTTGAAACCCGGATAATACCCAAATCGGGAAAAATTAGAAAATCGTGAGATTTAATTCCAGTTTGATGTTCCATAAGGTTCTTGATAATATTCCTATATAGATATAGGGTTGATTGGGCTTGGGTTAGTCCAGGGGAAAAGAATGAAAGTTGGAGGTTTTCGTTAATGGTGGAACTTCCTCTTGAAGAAGACGAAGTCAGGGACGATCGATCGATCGACCCAAGGGGTTCGATAGATCGATGATTCGGAATTTTGGGCAGTTCTCCCAGTTTGTATATAAAGGGGAAATTAATTAGAAATTTAATTCCCATACATTAATTAGTGATAAATAATTATGAAACAAATATTCCTATCAATTATGGGAGAAAGTAATTGGGACTAGGATGAATTTATGTGGGGCGTTTAATGGATGAATTTGAGAGATTTTATTCCAAAATAGTGAGGTACGGATCAAGTGAGTGAATCCAGGTATATTGGTCAAGCGACCCCAAGGTAGTGAATTAAGTTTGGAGATAAAGTAATTAATTTAGAGTCGGGATATAGACTCGGGAAATATTTAATTATGGACCAAGTGGGCACGTCCGGGTATGTTGGTAATTATAGGTAAATATAATTGGGAAATTATGGAGATAAATGTGTGACACATTGTGGGCAAAAAATGTGGAAAAGAAATTATGAGATGTAAAAATGGACCGAGTGAGTGAGTCCGGGGATATTGGTTAAGTGGCATCAAAGTAGTAAATTTATTATTGAGAGAAAATAATTAATTTGGAGTCGGAACATTGACTCGGGAAATATTGAAGTACGGGCTAAGTGAGCGAGTCCGGGGATAATGGTTGGGTGAAACCAAGTTATTAAATTAATGGGTGTGATAATTAATTTAATTAGAGTCAGATTGTAGACTCGGGTAGAATTAAATTAATGGGTGTGATAATTAATTTAATTAGAGTCGGATTATAGACTCGGGTAGGATTAAATTAATAGGTGTATTAATTAATTTAATTAGAGTCGGATTATAGACTCGGGTAGGATTAAATTAATGAGTGTGATAATTAAATTAATTAGAGTCGGATTATAGACTCGGGTAGGATTAAATTAATGAGTGTGATAATTAATTTAATTAGAGTCGGATTATAGACTCGGGTAGGATTAAATTAATAGGTGTATTAATTAATTTAATTAGAGTCAGATTATAGACTCGGGTAGGATTAAATTAATGAGTGTGATAATTAATTTAATTAGAGTCGGATTATAGACTCGGGTAGGATTAAATTAATGAGTGTGATAATTAATTTAATTAGAGTTAGATTATAGACTCGGGTAGGATTAAATTAATAGGTGTATTAATTAATTTAATTAGAGTCGGATTTTAGACTCGGGTAGGATTAAATTAATAAGTGTGATAATTAATTTAATTAGAGTCAAATTGTAGACTCAGAGAGGTGTTAAAATAAAATGTGTGTTAGTTAAATTAATTAGAGTCGGGTGATAGACTCGGGAAGGTATTAAATTAATAAGGGTATTAATTAATTTAATTGGAGTCGGACTATAGACTCGGGGAAAGTATTATATCAATTGAAGTGTGAGTTAAATATATTAGAGTCGGACCATAGACTCGGGAAGAAGAGAAATTATAATAAATTACGTTGAGTCGGGCCACCGACTCAGGAAATTTCAGGCAGTGTACGGGATATTTAGTACACGGTAAAGCCAGGGTTTATAATATATATACGTTGTAGTGATAGTATATATATATATACGTGTATATATTGTGTGTGATATTAAATTACAGGTAGTGTACGGGATTTTGAGTACACAGTAAAGCTGGGGTTTATATTATATATATACAGTACAGTGATAGTATATATATACGTCTTTATATTGTGTGTGATATTAAATATCAGTGACTAGATATTTATTCAATTTAAATACTCTAATGCTATCAAGGGAGGTTGCGCGATGTGGGTGAATCCCCTAGCTTGAGGAGTAGGGCGAGTATATCCCCAGGTCATAGCGTCCGGTTTATATGGGTGAGGGATTTATTTCACTTTCAGGGAAGGAATATGACCGCCTCCACTACGTTTATATTTTGGACCAGGTTGGTGAGCGATTCCAACTTGGGGAACTAGATTTTGTGAGCACACCTAGTGAGATAGCATTTTAGAGGGAATCATCCGGTGAGGGTATACTCGGAAAGATGGATACACGTATGAAATATGTGTGGATGTTAATAAAGGTACGTATAATATGGTAGTAAATATTATATGTAGGTGATAATACAGTGTGTGATGTATTTACCTTATATAACTCGGGTTACAGTTATATGTTGTTAATTAATGAGAAATTAATTAAGTTAATCATTTGTAGGTGATAATGTATTTACTTTATATAACTTGTGACACGGTTATATGCTACTATTTAAGAGGAATTAATTAAGTTAATTGTGAAATAACTTATAATTCAAGAATCATTATACTCGGGTTACAGTGGTATGGCAAGGGAAGGTTATACCAGAACTAGTTGGACGGGGTAGTACAACTAGGTGGGGTTAAGGTAATCGTTAGGTGTGCACAATAGTGGAGGGGTGAGAATGTACACAAGGGAGTGCGACACTAACTTAAATATGAAGCGCATTCATGCATTTTAAATTACTGCAGTTAATTCACTTGCTAAATATTTTCAAAACGTTTTGGGTTCTAACCTTTGCTATAAAAATATTTTCAAAACCTTTTAGGTGTCCAGCCACAGGGATGCCAGGATTGATATTCTATTCCAGGGACACGGAGTTGCGGCATATGTGGATGCTAGCAGGAGTTTGGATTAGACGCATCATTCATTCATTCCTAGAGTAGGAATCTTGTATCAGTTTCAGTTATATTTAGGGCTTGTCGCCCAGACTTCTCGGTACAGTTTTCAGGTGTAATTTATTCAGGTGTTGAATATTTGTATTGGATTATTTCTTTGGTGGCCGGTGATTTATTCGGCAAGTTGTGTAATTATAATTTAGTTTATTCTCATTCAGATGTGTGAATGGTTTATATTCTATTTCCGCATGTACTGCTTTGTTTAATTAAAAAGTTAAAATTGGCACCAGTTTTTGGATTACTAGGTGGTTAGTAAGTTTTAAAAAGTTTTCGACAGTGGTGCTAAGGATGATCCAACTGGGATTCCTGTTTTAATTTGGTATAGGACTGATCACCCGGTATTTATTAGGCGGGGTGTCACAGAGTGTGAGGGCTATCAGAGTTGTACTCACCTATCGGGTTTTCGTGAATGCGAATTGGAGTATTATGGGGAGTTGGAGTGAGTTCAGAATTTTATATTAATAGGCTTATGAGAGATGATGATGAATATTTTTTTGCTTTTTCAAATTTTTATATGTTTTTGGATTTTTTGAAATTTTTTGTCAAAGTTTGAGATTGACTTGATCTAATCCTAAGTCTACCTAATTCCCCGACAACGGCGCCAAAAACTTTACGCGACTAAGAATGTGTCTCAGAAGTGCGTACTCTCTAGGATCAAGTGCAAGCCTGTCGCTCAAGTAATAATCCGATAAGTCGGGTATCGATCCTCAGGGAAATAGAATAACGGAGTTGTAACGACGTTGGACAGACGAAGGAATCCTAACTCTGACTCTACAGAAAAGGAAAAGATGATTTGTTTTTAGAATTGGCTACAACTAAATGCAATTTTTAAATTATGAAAGAAATGCAACTATTCTCAATTACCTAAAATACTAACGATGAATGATTTAAAACTCGAACTATATGATGCAGAAAATAGGACGGGAATACAATCCCTCAACCCTAGTGTATTGATGGTATAAAACTAATAGTAAATTTCAGTGATTAATTATACCCAGACTTTAGTACTCCCAAGCATTGCGTATATGAGGTTCAAGCCTGCACCATACGAAATCAGAGGACGAGTAAAGAGATAACGCGCGATAGCAACACTCGCATTGCATTCTAAAGCATCCTGGTTACCCTGAAGCAAACGAGATCCAAAGATCTACAATGGTTGTGATGATACGCAATACAATAATGATAAATCATTAAATTTAGAGGATTACTTTTTTACACATGCAACTACCACATCAGGTTGAGTTTATGCATCCCGACCTTTTAAAATCTAGCCTAACATGATGAAATTAATGAAAACGATAGCTGAATTGCAGGAAATCATGATTAAACTAAGGAAGAATTGAAGAATGATGTAGAAGGAAGATTAGACAGAAGAAAGTAATCAACTAACTTACCAAAGCACTAAAAGCATCAACTAAAATTACTCATAATCACAGAAATCTGAACAATCATCAATCTTGGAATTCAAATTGCAATAAATCTTCAAACTAGGGTTTTGTAGCAACTTTCTCTCTCTAACTACTTCTAAAAGTTTTAACTAAAAAGGAAAAAATTAGATGAATTTTTCTCCCCCTTAAAGTGATAATAAATCGGGTTTAAATACCCTACAAGACTCCAAGAGTTTTAGCTTAACCAAGACTCTCCATTGGAGGAAGAGTAAAAAAAACAAAACTGCGACAATCGGACCGATCCGGTCCTCCTTCGGTTCGGTTCGGCTTGGATCCGGATCGGTTCTTTTTTTTTCTTCTCGTATCGGTTCTATTTGGATCGGTTCTTTTAATTTTCATCAACTTCGATCTGGTGTTCACTGGAACTTGTATTTCGGATCGGTCCTATTTTTCTTTGAGTTTTTCTTCTATCTTTGACCGCTCATAAATTTCACACCGGGACTCCGATTGAGGTACCGTTCCTCCTATGTACTTGTAACCTTGATATCTTCAACTTTTCTTTAGATGCCTCATCCGAATTCAGAGTTAAAATTACAACTTTGCCCTTTTGACTTTCCTTCTTTTCTTTCTTTATTCTTCCGGTTTCTTTCTTTCTTTGGTGACATCAAATGCCTGTAAACTTAGTACGAAATACCAGAAACTCGGGATACTCGTTAAAATAAGTGAGTAGCAACATTATGAGATAAAATCAAATCGATTACGTTGTTCGAGGTGCTAAAAGTAACTAAATTAAAGGGATAAATTTAGAAAAATTTATACCTAATCAGTTTTCAAGGTTTAATTCATGCATTTATTCTCAATATTGAATAATTTGAGGATTAAAGTTTAATAACATGAAGAAAAAAAATACATCATTGAGTTAGCAATTGGATAGGACAATTGTTAAATTTATCATAGGAAATTAAGGTAAAAAGCCCAAGAAAGAGAAAAAAGAAATAAAATCTTTTTGAAATTTTTGATTTTTTTGATTTTTTTCAAGAAAAGCATGCTTGAAAATAACATATAATCAATATCATGGACACTACCAATAAATGGATAGAATATCCCACACATCCTAAATTAAAACTCGACATTGTCCTCAATGTTAATTAAGAACCAAGTTAAAGAAGGAAAAGAGCGATATTACCCAAAATGGAGCGATCTCCGAAAATTACAAGTCTAATGATTCTACAAAATATGTTATTACCAAGGCATAACAAAAAGCAATAAAAAAAAGTTTAACTAAATACACTAGATTAAACTAAAAGGAAAGAAAAACTAAAAAGAAAGAAAGAATAAAAAGCTAACTATGTACAACTTACCATTTAGACTCCTAACTAACTATACACTAGAAGTCTAAATTTTTTAGGGTCCACCCAAAATACAATTTGACTTTGGAGGATCAATGGTGGAACCTCCCTTTCATGCATGCCTCCCGAAATATGGAAATTCCGTTTGAACAACGGAAGGCATGTGGGTGGTGGAAAAGGTGAACCATCCCCAATTAAAAATTTGAGAGGGAGGATGAGGGATTTGGATAGGACGGGTGACAAATACACATGGGGGCCAAGAAAAATTGAATCATCTCCAAAGTATTTTGAAATTGGAATGGGAGGCGGTGCACATGCAGGCAAAGATGCCTTCATGGAGGGAGACTCGAGCGAGTACTCCTCGTCGGTGAATGGGTTGAATGTTTTAAAGTTCGGCACCGATTCATCGGGTACTTGAGCCGGTGTGATAACGGAGAATGAAAAGGGGGGAAAGAGATTCAAACTCAAGAGATGAGTTATCATCACTCCACGTTGGAATTTCTAAGGAGATTGGATTGTTTACAATGGAACTTTCTTCTTTAGGATCCAAAGACAAAATCATTTCATTGCAAATGGATACTACATCCATTTCATCCTCACTTTCATTCTATATTAAACCATGGGCCAATTCAAGAATGGTTTGTTACAAAGTAGGCATAAAATCCTCATTTGGTTCAAAACATTCCTCGACTTTAAAAGTTTCGGAAGAAAAATTGTCGTCGGATTCAAATAATAAATCCAATTCATGTTCCCAAAAACGATTTTCTTCCCGATAATGGTCCTCATACCTCTCATTCTCAATCATGAGCAAACCCTCGCTGAAAGTTTTGGAAATAAGAAGTTTGAATATTATTATCGGAACTATACTCAAACACATTATTATAAGAATTTTGAAAGCTATAGCTTTTAGTTTCAACATTCTTATTATAAAGAATTAGAGGACCAAAATCATTATCATCATCCTCAAAATATACGCATTCCAAAGCTTGACTTTTGTAATACTCGCCCAAAGTCATTTTTGAATTTACAATTTTTTGGGACTCTAAGTATTGACCAAAAGTCATAGGAGTACGGGGATTTTGAGAATTATCATAACGATTATCGAAAGGATTGGAATAAGACATGCTTACCCCCAACAAAGGCTCGAGATGGATATTTCCACAAAGATGATGTGCGCACGGCAAAATTCAAGAGTTTCTAGGCGCTCAAATGTAGAAATCCTGCAAAAAAGGTTAAAACAAAGAATACAAACACAAAATAAAAAATACTACGAAATAATAAGACAATTACAATCTATAACAAAACAATCCCCGGCAACGGCGCCATTTTGACTAAGGGTGAAAGATAGCGTCGTGCCAAAACGCTAATCGTTGAATTCATTTCACCGCATTAATACAAAAACCTAAATTACGACTGCACTTGCGATACAAGTATAGCGCTAAGATGGGTATCAAGAATCCACAGGGAATGTTAGTATAGCTCGTAATCGATTTATTATTTCAGGAATAAATTTGTAAAAGGTGATGGGTTGGTTGTAAATAAAAGGAAAAAATAAGAAGTTAAGTCTAAACAATAATTAATAAAACGAGGTTCAGGCTAAACACGCGAAATTAGAATTTCGGTTCAAAAATATTTAATCGAGCAATTTTAATTAATCATAAACATCACACATGAAGGAATTTAAGTCAACGATGCGAGATTAAATATTTAATAAAAAATGGTCACACGCGGATTAAAATCGGACTATCGCTTTAAATACTAACGTTGCGTGACAATGAAATTTAAATGCATAATAATCCCATTTTAATTCGCGAGGTATCAATTAAATACAATTTTACACGAAACGTAATTTTCGGAGCTCGACGCCCTTAATGGCGGACACACGACCCAAACTCTATTTAACTACTCACACAGCATGATTAAATTAATAAAATAACTAATTAATAATTAAAATAAGAAATAAATAAATTACACTAATTAACTAGGCATGGAAATTAAATATGCAAGGAAAATAAAATGAACAAAGCAAGAATAATATTCACTTACATTAATGGGTGTCAAACCATAACACAAAAGGAGGAGAGGGGTGGTCTCCACAACAATCTCCAAAGAGTTCTTTAACCTAGGTCTAAAATAAGAGAAAATCAACTAAAATCTAATCTCCTTATAAAATAACCAAAGGGTCCTTTTTATACTAAGTTGCATAAAAGAAAAAAAGGAAAAGAAACTAAATAAGGGGGATAAGTCACTAATTAATGGAATAAAAAAAAGGAAAAATAAAAAGGAAAGGGAAAGACAACATTTCGGCAACAGCAAAAACAGGTCATCGGTCAACAGCGACAAACCCGATCGATCGCGCGAGAAGGGGGGAGTCCACTATCTCGGACCAAAGGCAAAAATCCAAACACCGATCGACCGTCAGAGCGTGGCCGGTCGACCAGCGGTGCTGTAACTCCACTCCAATTTTCCGGCCACGCTGCAACTCCAACTCTAATTTTCCTCTCAATTCTGCAGCATCCAAAACCCCCATGGTTGTTAAGCCAAAACCGAAGCTAACTCGTGATAGTAGTAAGCCAAAAACAAAATCCCCAGTTTCTTCCAAAACCGCGTGGCTGCCATGGCTAGACCAAAGTCGAATCCATGTCCCTCTATACCAAAAATCGAGACAAAATCCAACCTCCATCAACAATGGCCAAAGCCATGGAAATACCAAAATGGGTACTCCAAAAACTCGAGCCAAATGACCCGTAACAATGTCCGCACGCGACCCCAGCTTCAATTTGGAACGAAAATCATCAATTTGGGACGAACGCAAAACTCGAGCCAAATCCGGGCTTCGATAAAAAATCGCCCATGGAGTTTGCAGCCAAAATCGTGTTAAGGACATGTTTGTCATGTAAAATTATTAATAAAGAAGAAAAGGGACACAAGGGGAATTATATAAATTGTTAATGAATCTCTTATAATTCTTTCCGATTAAAGGTCCGTGTTTCCTTCGTTCAGACTGCGATTCGCGTACCATTTACGTCCACGCGAAGCTTGGCCCGAGGGATACAACTTCCATAAAGACTTCGGGCAAAAATCTCAAAGTGTAAAATTACCTAAATGCCCCCGAACGTGCGAATCGCGATGAAACTTAACCAGAATGTGCTCAAACTTCATACTAAGCACCGTAACACCTATAAAAGCTCAATAATACATCAAATAACATGTTAGCATACAAAACGGAGGTTATTTGGTTATCGAGCATAATTATAGCAATTATGGTACCCGAGGGGGCTAAAATACCTAAGTTCGAGGGTAATAATATGCAGGATTCGATACGAATCAGTCATCTTCTCCAACTCCAAATTCAATCCAACACTCATCCAACCCAATATTTATGGTTTCTAACATCATCAATATAATCATCTACACACTATGATTAACCCAACACAATAATTAATTCATGGGATTCCTCAATTTAACTAAGGTCTAAACACTAACTTAGTTAAGCCCTAGTTTCATCAACTCTTCCAGTTTCTCACCAAAAATTACACCATAAACATGGATTTGAGCTCATATTTCATATTGAGTTATTATCACATCAATTTATATGAACTCGTTTCCAAAAATCCATTTTGATTCAAGAATCCCAACCTAAAAACCGTATAGTTTTTCACCAACTATAATATGAATAATAAACACACATAAATAATTAAAGCAAGTTAAACACTTGTCTCGTTGGATAAATCTGACGATCTCGTGCCGAAATCTGCCAGAGCTTTACCAAAAATCTCTTTTTTTTTCTCCCTTTCCTTCTTCCTTTCTTTTCTTCCTTTCTTTTCTTTCTTTCTTTCCTTTCTTCCTTTTCTCTTTCTCTCGTGGCTTATAAGAGAGAATAGGTCTTATACCCTTATTAAACCTAAAATTGACTCGTATACTCATATGTGAGTCCCTACTAGTTCAAAAACTCCCCGGAACCCAAACACTACCCCCAGGTACTCAATTATGACTATTTCAGTCCATCTGAGACCAATCGTGCACTGAAATCCCCATCCGAGTCACTTATCAAAAATTCACCTTTTTAAATCAAATACAACTCCACACATATTTTTCAAATAAAATATTATTACTTATCGCTTTGCCCAACTGCGACATGATATAAAATAATCCAACTTCATTTACTTATTCCTATAAGTAAATATAGCACACACATTGATAATAATCCAAAACTTGCCAATTAATAATTAACCCACACTTCAAATTCTCTTTCACTTTAAACTCTCAAATTATTAAGTTACACCCACTTATGTAATTTAAATATCCATAAAAGCACGAGGTATTATAGTCTTCATCAAAAGATTGGCGAGGAGCATGCTAGGTCGGCCTCCTACTTGCTGAAATACAGGAGCTCTTTCACCTCCTTTATTGCCCGACCTTCAACTTTTCCTCTACCATTATGCTTGACTTGGACCAGGACCCAGTGTCCACTTCATTGGGCAGTGTTGAACTTATTATTGGCCCTTCTTCCTCCCTTGAGTTAGACGTTCCTCTTTCAGTAGCCATGGGCAAAAGAAAATTTCTTAAGCTTCTTGGAGATGATGATGCTCCTAGTACCCACAAGCTTATAGATGGTGGGACCAAAAAGAAGGATGACACTGGGAAGACGCCCCCAGCCACCAAGGGAGATAATTATTTCTTAAAAAGATTAAGGAGAGGTCATGCTACTAAGTAGGTTAAAGAAACTGTTGATGCCGACCAACAGAGCTTGGTTGGTGTTACTCCATCTGGTGTTGGCTCCTCTGTAGCCATAGGTCCTGGCTTGGCCAAGAAATTGATTAAGTCTGATACTCTTCTAGACCACAGGGGTGTTGCTTCTTTTATGCCCCAACTTAAAATTTCTGAAAAAGCTTCTCAAAGCCTTGCAATAGTGAGAATTCTTCTTTTTCTCATTTGTACTTTGTCTTTGACTTCTTGTACTGATTTTTCCTTTCTTATTTGCAGTTCCTTGTTGACTTCAACCAGATGTTGTAGAAGGACAATGCTCTTCGTTCTTCTTCAATCGATGTTGAGGAGGCCTTTGTTGATCTCAAGAAGTCTTTGCTTAACTCCCAACAAGCATTGGAGACTGAAAAGAAATCTTGGGAGAACAAAATAAAGCTGCTGAGGAAGCTCGACAGAAGGCTAAAGATAAGGCTGTTGAGGCTTAGAATTAAGTAGCTAAGTTGGTAAAGGGCCTAACTATTAAGAAGGTCAACAGGAAGAAGGCTAAGGAAAATTCCTTTAATAAAGTCAGGGATAAAGCTATCACTGCTGCCTCTACTCATATTGAGTATGCAAAGAAGAATTTTTTCAAGGACAGTTGGTCGGTTGCACTGAAGGAGGTTGGCACAACAGAAGACTCTAAACTTTTCCAAAGGCATGAACCTAGCTTTCCCCCCAACATAGACGATGAAGTTGAAGATGATGTTGGCTTGGGGGAGTCATCTCTGGTGGTTGAGTCTTTAACCGACAAATCTAAGAATGTTATTGAGTCAGTCCTCCCATCCACCGAGAAAGTCACTCCAGTCATCCCCTCTACTAACTAAGCTGGAGTTGAAACTGACAGGGAGAAGGTGTAAAATTGCTCGATAGCTTACCTCTATAATTTTTGCCTTTTTTCGTTTCTTTTCTGATGTTCTTGTAATTTCCCTTCATATGATAAAAGGAATTTTTTCTTATTATTATTTATCGTCTCTTGGTTATTCATCATTTTTTTTATTGTTGTCATATATTCCTTTTCTTGTTGTTGATTTGATATCTCTTTATTTTTCTAATTCATGGTCAAGATGCAACAGCTCTCTTCCAATGATTCGGATCTACTCAAACGCTGTAATAGTTTGTTCAAGGATGGTCATATGACTTTGTTCGAGGATGATTAATCAAACTTGCTTGGGGTGGATGCCACTCATCAAACCAAAGATGCATATATTTATCTCAAGTTTATTCTTGATCGGGCGGTGGCCAATAATGTGGATTACTTTGAAATAATTTAAGAACTTCAAGAGGAGCATAATGAATCTAAGGCTCTCCTTCATGCTGATTATGAAGCCAAGTGCAAGGATTTAAGTGGAGCTTCGAGATTTGAGGAGAAATTAATGAATCACATTTTTTACTTTTAGGAAGAAGAAATTCATGCTCAAGTGTGAAATTGATGAATCTAGAGTCATTGCCAAGTTATTGGAGGAGAAAATAACCAGTTAATGAGTGAACTGGACTCCTTGAAGGCTCCTTTTACAACTTTTGCTACTGATGAAGGGGTGTCATTCCTGAAAACTGAGAATGCTAGGCTAAGGGGGGAACTGGAATCCCATAATGAATCCAAAACTGCTTCTACTTCTCGACCAAGATCTAGATCTGGCCGACCTACAACTGATGAGGCAAGAACTCAATAAACGCTTGCAAATCAGGTTGCACAGATAAAGGCCAAGAACTAAGCCATTGATGAGATGTCTCAAAAGATCCAAACTCAGGACGACCAACTTCTTACCCAGTCTTCTTAATTACAAATTAAAGATGGAGTGATGAAGAAGCTGCAACACCAGGTTGAAAGATTAACCTTCCAGTTTCACAAGCAACCCAAAGAAGTTTGGATGGAAGGGTACAATGAAGCCCTTGGACGATTTGACGATCATTTTAGTTAGGCTCAGCGCGAAGGCTATAAATGGGGCTGGACCTATTACTTAATAGTTATAAAGGTTGAATAGGACAACAAACTATGGTACTGGGTCTATCCTTGGTTCTTGGACGATGATAAATGTCCCTTCAAGCTTGTCGTTAGCTGGATCCCTCTAGAAACTATTCCCCAAAGCTTGATCTCCAAATATTTAGGGGATTATATCTTGCACGATGAGCTCAAAATAGTTCGCCTCCTCATTTGTTAAATACTCTGAGTAGCAGTAACAGGAGAATGCCTCATGATTTTAACTTTATCAACTCTTTATACATATTGAATGATCCTCCAGCAGGCATGGAATCAGTGTCGAGCTCCTCTAAAGCTGAAAGAAAGCGTCCAATAGAATAGTTGTCATGTGTTTCAGTTATATACAATATTTTCATGTAATCATCATTAATATAAATGAAATGCGATTTATTAAATTATCTTGTTAATTTCTAGATGCCTGAATGACTTTGTTATTTTATTAGTTCTTTTGATGCACTTAGGCATTTGCTTAAATTTAGTATCAGTTACCAATGAGATTATCATAGGTTCTACTAATATACTTAGATTTCTAAGTTTAATACCAGTTACCATTGATGTGACCATAGGTTCCATTAGTGCACCTAGATTAAAATCCAAGTTTAACACTTGTCACCTGTGGTATTTCTATAGGTTCTACTAATGCACCTAAATTTTTAGGTTTAACAATAGTTATCAGTGGTGATCAAGCATATGTGGAATATGTGTCTACATTCCTATTTAGGAATCTTCACAACGTTTTTCCTCCATTTTGCTCAGTTTGGATAAAACTTGTTGATTTTTATACAGAGTTTTATCCCTGATTTCTCTTGACCAAGTACTGAGGACTTAAAATCTTATTTTGACTTGGATTTGTGTTTTTCCGATCAAGTATTGAATTTCTATTATCTTGCCGATAAAGTATTGCCTTTCCTGACCAAGTCTAACCAAGTACTAAATCCTGCGGACCAAGTATTTATGGGGGGTGCATATCACCAATATTCCCCCCAAAAATTAAAAAAATGGAGAAAAAAATCAACTTTTTATTAATACTGAAGAAAATTGATTACAAAAGATGTTGCTTGCTACATTACTAGTAGTACTTCCTAAGATGTTCGGCATTCCAAGGATTCTTGAATTCTTCCCCTTCAAAAGTTTTAATTCGATAAGTTCCTGGTTGAACAACTTCTGAGACCCGATAAAGCCCATGTCAATTGGCTTCAAGCTTGTTGGTCTTCTGAATCACCTTCTTAAGTACATGATCCCCCTCTTTTAAGTTGGTCGACTTCACCCCGTTGGTGTAAAAGTGTGATGTTTATTATTGATAAGTAACATTCCTCAAAGCTGCATCTTCTCGCACCTCTTCCAACATATCAAGATCTAGCCTTTGCATCAAATCACTAATGGGAGAATCAAAATTCAACACTCTATGAGTTGGCAAACCTAGCTCAACTGGTACCACTGTTTCAGTCCTAAATGATAGCATGTATGGTGTTTCCCCTGTTGCATCCCTAGGAGTTATTCGGTAGGCCCATAATACCGAGTGCAATTCATTTATCCAGTTTCCCTTTGCCTCATCAAGTCTCTTCCATTGAGCAAAGTCTTGTTTGTCACCTCGGTCTGCCAATTGTTTTAAGGATGACCTGGAGCAGAATGTAACTTTTGGATTTTGGATTGAGCATAATATGCTATAAATTCCTCGTTGTCGAACTATGTACCATAGTCGGTAATGAAGGCATATGGCAAACCATATCTACGAATGATATTTGTCCAGATCAACTGTTACACCTTCTCATAGGGCATATCTACTAATAATTCTGCTTCAACCTATTTAATGAAGTAATCATCGGCTACGACCAATTAGCTGAATCTTCCTCTGGTGGTCGGTAATGGCCCAACCAAGTCTATTCCCCAAATAGCAAATGTCCAAGGTGAAGTAATGGGATTTAAATGAGCATGTGGAGTTTTGTGAATGTTAGAGAACTTTTGGCACTTATCACACTTCTTTGCAAAAGTTGTACAATTTGCCCTCATTATCGGCCAGTAAAATCCTTGTGTGTGCATTCGCTGTAATAACGACTTTCCTGCTATATGATCTCTACAATATCCCTTATTAACTTCTGCTATCAGATCTTGAACCTCCATTGGGTGGACACGACGCTGCAAAGTAGTTGTTATCCCTATCATGTATAACACTCCTTTGTCTAACACATACCTCATCGCTTTATACTTAAGCTTGTTTACCTCAATTGGGTTTATTGGCAGAGTTCCTTTCACAATATAAATTCTGATAGTATCCATCCTGGAAGGTCATATATCCACTGCAATGAAATTAACCATCAAATCTTCATCAATGCTCCTACTTGCCAGAATCTCAATGAGGATTGTTATCCTAAGTTTAATCCTAGTTACCGATGATAGTCGAGCAAGTGCATCAGCTCAGGCATTCTCCAATCTTAGAATCCAACTCGTCCGAATAGCGGGAAATTTGGATATAACCTCCAGAGCTTTAACGAGGTATCTTGTCATTAATTCTCCTTTGGCTCCATACAAGCTTAAGATATTATTGACCATCAATTGAGAATCACTGTGCGCCACAACTTGCTCGGCGGTTAGTGTTTGAGCCAAACTTAATCCCACTATAGGGGCTTCATATTCTGCTTCATTGTTTGAGGCATGGAACTAGAATTTAAGTGCATACTCAATATCAATTCCATCAGGGGTATTGAGTATAATACCATCTCCACTTCTTGTTGCACACGAAGATCTATCCACATAGAGATTTCCTAATGGGATGTTGCCGTCAAAGCCTTAGTTTGTCAATGTCCCATAATGAAATGTCCTCTTTCCTGCCTCCTCATATTTCTAGTCACCTTATGTATCATGGTTGACTGTTCTGGTAGGTTGGCAGTTCCTATGTCCGATCTCTCCCCAACTAGAGTTTGCTCGAACTATTGGTCAGTAATGACTTCGATTGAGCTTTCCCCTGTTGGGGTTTGTTCTGCCTGAACTCTTTATTGTTCGTGGATCTCTGGATAAGTGAATTTTGTAATGAAGTTTATCACACCTTAGCCCTTTAATGAGGACCTTGGCTCATACACAATATCATACTCCCCGAATTCTACTGCCCAGTACATCAATCTCCCAAACTTCTCAGGTTTATGAAGAGCTTACCGAAGAGGCATATCAGTGTAAACCACTATAGTATGTGCTTGCAAATAAGGCTTCATCCGTCTGGATTCCTCTATAAGCGCCAAAGTTAACTTCTCCAATCGTGGATATATGATTTCTGCTCCCCGAAAGGCTTTATTGGTGTAGTAAACCGGCTTCTACGCTCCCTTATCTTCTCGTGTCAAAGTTGAACTTACATCCGACTCAGAAACGGCTAAGTACAAATATAATTTTTCCCCTAAAATTGGTTGGACGAGTAATGGTGGTGATCCTAGATATTTCTTCAGATCCTGAAAAGCTTTCTCACATTCATCGTTCCATTCAAAGATTTTCCTAAGCACCTTAAATAATGTCAAACACCTGTCTGTTGCTCGGGATACGAATATGTTCAAGGCAGTTACTCGTGCCGGTGAGCCTTTGAACATCTTTATTACAAGTCGGAGACTATATTTCGATCATAGCTTTTATTTTATCTGGATTAGTTTTAATTCCCCTTTAGTTTACTATATACCCGAGGAACATTCCTTCCTACATGCCGAACACACATTTGGTCGGATTCAGCTTCATCTGGTGTTTTATAACTAATGAAAGGTTTGGCTGTGGTCGGCAATATGGTTAGAGGCTTTTTTACTCTTCGTCAGCCTATCATCCACATACACTTCCATGTTCCTAACTATTTGATCTTCAAAGACCTTGTTTACCAACCTCTGGTAGGTAGCACCTGCATTTTTCAAACCAAACGGCATAACATTATAACAGTAAGTTCCTCGGGGAGTAATGAAAAAAGTACTTTCCCTATCTTCAGGCTTCATTTTATTCTGGTTGTAACCAGAATAGGCATCCATAAACTCAATAGCTCGTGTCCCGACGTAGCATCCATAAGTTGGTCAATCCCGGGCAAAGGAAAATGATCCTTTGGACAATATTTATTCAAATCAGTGAAATCCACACACATTCTACACTTATTATTTTTCTTCTTGACCATAACAATATTGGCCAACCAATCTGGATATTTCACATCTTCAATGAATGAAACTTTTTAAAGTTTCTCTACCTCATCCTGAATAGCCTGATTCTTCTTAGGGTTAAACACCCTACGCCTTTATTTCACTAGCTTGACATCCTTATTGATGTTGAGTTCATAGCAGAGGAAATTGGGATCAATCCCAGGCATGTCCTTATGACTCCAAGTGAATACGTGCTTTCTGTCTCAGGAACATCACTAGCTCCTATTTAAGAACAGGATCCAGTGTTGAACCTCTCTATGTAGTTCGCTCTGTCTTATCATCATCTAAGATGATATTCTCTGTTGCTTCCATAATTTTGCCTTTCACCAGCTCTATCTCCTCTCTTGGATCTAAAGTTTCAACCTCAAATTCACTATTTGGCTCAGTAATGCCCACTTCGTAAGTGATGGTCTTCTTTTTTATTTCCTCAAGATCTTCTAGCTCGGTAAAGAAGTAATAACATTCATGGGCTGCTTTTTTATCACCCTTCACTACACCTACTCCGAAGTTAGTCAGGAACTTCAAATACTGATGGACTGTTGAGGGAACTGCTTCAAACTTCTTCAACCCTACTCTGCCCATGATGACATTGTAGGTTGATTACACGTTCTTGTCCATTATAAAGAAATGAATTTTCTCGATACGAATTTATGGTCAGGTACCGAGCAACACCTCTAGCTTGATTGTGCCTAAAGGATAAACTTTTTCACTAGAGAAACTGATCAAGGACCTATGGTACGGATCTAGCTGACTGAGCTTCAAATCTAGCTTCTAAAAGCAGTAATATAACATAATATCTACCGAGCTACTATTGTCAATCAACACCCTGGAAATGATTGTATCCTTGTATCTAAATTTGACCACTAGAGGGTCATCATGGGGGTAAAGAACTCCTGACAGATCATTTTTAGAAAACCCAATCACTAAATTTTCGTTATTCACCTTCATCGGCCTATCTTCCTCAGCTAAATTTATTCTCTAGACGTAAGAATAAGCTAAAGCCTCATTGAGGTAATCTTTTCTCTCTGCAGTGTGATTTCCACCTCCCGCATCTCCACTTGTAATCATCTGACAATCAAAGGAACAAAAACTAAGTGTAAATACCTCACATTCTGGTTGTTTGGGTTTTTTGGGGAAATCAGGATCGTTTTCAGGATCATCTTCATAAGTTCTTTTTTCCTTTCTTCCCTAGGCCTGCATGGAGACTTTGACTTACGTCGAGTTCCTCTATCGTCCTGTAGATCAATAAACTTGTCCAGTTTTCCTCGGCGAATGAGGGTTTTTATCTCATTTTGCAGAGCAATACAAAGATCTGTAGTATGCCTGTGGTCCCTATGAATTTCACAGTATTTGGATATGTCCTTCTTCCCAATAAGTGCTCTTAGCTTCTCGAGCTAACGTACCTCCTTGTTGTGCTTAATTTCTTCCAAAACATGATGAATGCCCATCGTTAATGGAGTGTAATTTTTGTATTTCTTGAGCCTGTCATCAATCTTCTTTTGCCCTGAATCTTTCTGCTCCTTATGTTCCTTATGATCCTTCTTTTTTATTTTAACCTCAAACTTTATGCCTGAGCCTTGTTTTGCTGCCATGACTTCCTCGGTGTTCATTATCTTAGCTTCCTTGGCCATTAATTCGGTCATAGTTTTGGGAGGATCTTTGGCAAGAGTGTAATACATCTTCTCGGCAAGCAATCCACTCATGATAGTTGTGATAGTTATTTTCTCTTCGTAATCAATGACCTTCAACTTTTTATTGTTAAAGCGAGTAATGTAGTCCCTTGTACTTTCTCCTACCTACTGCCGCACACTTAGTAGGTGAGCTACTTTTTTTACCGATTTGGCTCTAAAGTAGAAGTTACCAATAAACAGTTCGACGAGTTAGTTTAAACTAAAAATTTATCCTCGAGGAAGGTTATTGTACCAAATCTGAGCAGGACCTGTGATTTTACCTGAGAACGCCCTGAATCTCATTTGTCGGGAACAACATAAATATAAGCTACTGCTTGGTACTATTTTATATGAAGAATATGATATATCTTCCCACATACTTGGGAGTAACCACAAGAGCTTTGAACTTTGAGGAGTAAGAAAATCCACAATAGCTTGTACAAAAGGAGACCCTTTCACAAAACTTTGTTGTAATGGGTTCTTCGCCTTTGGCATCTATCCTAGTCTATCTTCCAATCGTTGAATAGATCCCATACATACATTATTGCTAAAATAAGATTTAAGCATTGCATCTTGGCTGTTCCGACCAACTATTTGTGCGGAGCTCTCTTCCTATAAGGTATGCTCGGCATGGATAGATCGTCAGGCTTCTGATCTGGATTGGGCTGAGCCCTCACGTTGATCAATTGGTCATCGAGTATTCCTCGACAATACCCTGGAAACATTTATATTCCTTCTAGGTCCCAGACGATCAAAGGGATATGTTCAACTCAACCTTTCTAAAACACTTATGCTTTCAGGAGTAAAGGATTGCTTATCACGAGGTTCTAAAATCCTTAGAGAATAACTTTCTCCTGGGCGGTAGAACATGTCTCTGGTAGTCCTGGATTAGCTGTGCCAGCTTGTTCTTGGAGGTAGTAGTGGAAAATTCCTATTCCTGTGAATAGATAAGGCAGGAGATCCAACTTGTAGTGTTTGGGCCAATTGCCAAATAGTATCCTGCATAGCCTTTTGTCCTCTTATAAGACTAGCTAAGATTCCAGTCAAATAATTATTTGTTGGAGGAAAAGATGGAATAGGCGAATTGCCATCATTTCTAGCACTGAATTCAAAATCTTAAGTTTTGGCAGAGTTAGTCTTGTGTTGTGGAAAGAATTTTAAGATAAACTTAGACTGCATATCTCTCCAGGAAGTGACGATGTTCGGGGTTAGAAACCATAGTCAGGTCTTGGCTTTATCCTTTAAGGAAAAAGGAAAAAGCTTTAGGTGAATGACATCATGCGTGCAAACTTGATCACTAAATGTGTCACACGCCTCTTCGAACTACCGAATATGCAAGTGTGGTTTCTTCGATTCCATGATATGAAACGTAGGGAGAATCTGTATCATCCCATTATGAAAGTGGAACTGACCGGAATTATACGAAAGTAAAATACAACCAGGGGTGAGAGTCCATTCAGGAAAGAGTAAGTCTTTCATGGGACGATAGGGGAGATCTCCCTCTCCAGTACCGAAACTTTCTGCATCAGACATCGCACTCGCGCTCTCCTAAAATGACTCTGTGTACTCACTCGGTGTCCTAGATGCGTGACTCAATGGTTGACTCAGGATGTAACTACCGACAGAGTGCTCAGGAGTAGGAATCGAAACCCAAAATTGTGGTACGCGAGGTGTGTGGGGGCTTTCAGAGTTATACTCAACTAGAGGGTTTTCGTGGATTCTAGTTGGAGTATTATCAGGAGTCTCAGTATGTTCAGGGTTTTGCAATAAAGGCTTTTTGAGAGACGGATTTTTTTTTATTTAATTATTTTTTTTGGTTAAAATTTTAGATTGACTCGATCTAACCTAAGTCTACCTACTTCCCCGGCAACGGAGACAAAAACTTGACGCGGCCACAAATGTGTCTAGTATGCGTGCTATTTAGGCTCAAGTGCAAGCCTATCGCTCAAGTAATAATCCGATAAGTCGGGTATCGATCCTCAGGGAAACAGGACGAACGAAGTCCTGACGACGTTGGAAAGATTAAGAAATCCAAGCTTTGAATCTAAAAGGAAGGAAAAGGTGATGTGGATTACGAAATAACAATGACTAAATGCAAATTTGAAAATGATTAACTAATGAAGTTATGAATAAATGAAGTGCAATTACTCTAATTAACTAAAGAACTAATGACGAAAAGTTTTACTACTGAAATATGAAATGAGAATAATAGGTCGAGTTACAATCCCCCACACTATAGTAATTCACTTCCTAGGATACTAGATTCGGAATTAAAACTTTAAATGAACCCGATCTTCAATACTCCTAAGTATTACATATATGAGGGATCGTAGCCCGCACAGTATGTAAGTAAAGGATGAATTACAGCAATATCGCATTAACCAATACTCGCATCCCATTCTTAAGCATCCCGGTTACCTCAGGCAAACGAGATCAAAAGTCTTACAACGTTTGTACCAGTTATACGACATGATTCACCTAAGATTTTAATTCAAACTTCTATTTCCACTATCATAAATTACATCAGGTGGGGTTCATGCACCCCAACCCTTAAAAACTTAGCCGGGCATGTTGAATCTAATTAAAAACGTAAAATCTACTATGTATGGATTCATAATCATGAAGAAAGCTAACTTAAACATGCAAACAGGGATTGTAATATCAGGAAATACCAAAAAACATGCAAGGAAAAATTAACTTGAAAGAATAGAGATGAAAGAGGCAAACTTTTAAAGAAGAAAATCTTGAATTAATAGCTTAGAACTTAAATATTTGTTAAAGAAAGTAAAACCCTAGAGTTCTTGGGTACAAGATCTCTCTAAAACTCCTCTGAAACTAAGTCTCTCCCATCCGTTATCTAAAATAACTGAATATATCACGTCTTATTTAGTCATTCATCCATGCACAACTCTTTTTGCGAAAATAAAAAATTAGAATTCCACCCCGCCGAACCGGTTCGGATATCTAGGCTCTACTGGGGTGAACCCGTTCGCTTTCCCAATTTTTTCAGGAACTTTCGAACATAGAATTTTTTCTAAGTGTTTTCTTCTCTTTTTGCTTCTTTTTTCATGATTTCTTCCCAACTTCAAACCTTCATAACTTTTCACTCGTAGATTGGATTTGGGCACCGTTTCTTCCTGTGCGCTCATGATTCCAAGAACTTCAACTTCCTCACAAGATACCGTATCCAGTTTTGAGTGAAAAATTATGAAATTTCCCCTCAACTTTCCTTCTCTTGCTTTTCACCTTTCTTTCTCGACTTTGAGTTTTCTCCCTTCTTCTCTTGAATGAATATCCTGCAAAATATATGAGAAAAACACAAAACTCGATGCACTGCATAAAAAAGGTCAGTAGAACTAATTCTAAAAGAAATCAATGGATTTTACATTACATGAGGTGATAAAAACTTCTAAATTAAGGAGATAAATACACAATATTTATGCCTAATCAAACCCCCCCCCCCCCCCCAACTTAGAACTTTGATCATACCGAGCAATGTAAAAGAATTTAAGCATGTTTAAATAACTAACCAACACAGGACATGGATAGCATACCACTTTCGCGGGCAAGCGGTTGCATTTAGCACATGCAACAAGCCTTTAAACCCCTACATCACCCTAGTAGGACGAGTTGTGTCTCGTGAGGGTTTGCAGTGAATATACCAACAAAATTCCTTGTTGACTCAAATAAATTCAAAATCCACAAAAATTGTATAACTTAAACTTTTCGAAAAATAGTCACCATAAATTTGTATACGTAAGTCTCAAACTTTTGTGTACGTGTGAAGCCAAAATTTAAACCTTAGATTTCCACTGATTGGTCATTCCGTTACTTTTCGAAAATTCGTTTTGACTCAAGTGCTCACGGGATGCTCTCACAAACGAATCACTCGGAGTGTGGCTATTTCTCTCGATGTGCGTGATTTGTAGGAGTAAATGTAATGGAACGCAATTTCATGCACACGAATATAATGGACGAATTATTTGAGGTGGAGGGATCTCGTTAATGGATTATGATTATTGGGAAATCGAAAATATTATCTCTCATACACACCTTTAATCTCTCATATTATCTTTTTGAATCTCATCTCTCCATGCGGTAATCAATTTCGCAATTCGAACTCAGCTAGGACTTTTTCAGGGTATAAAGTGTATTGGGTAAAATGGGAACGATTGGGAACTTCGAAATTGGAAAATTTTCTTACGATGTCCATTAGTGCTTTTTTCGGGCTTTTGCTCATTTTTCTCTTCTTTTTCAAATTTTTTTTTCTTATTTTACTTTTTCTTGCTATTTTTGTTGAGCATTGTTCTATTTTTTTCTTGTCCCTCTTTGTTGCACTTTTCGGATTTAAATTCTGATTTTTTCCATTTTTCATAATTTCGGGCTATTTGGGTTTTTCGGGTTATCAAACGAACTTGGAAAATTTTTATTTGGCTCAAAATGGGTAGCAAAGGGATAATTTTTCACAATTTTTTATGGTCACTATTTTTGGGTGACAAACGAGGGCCTGCTTCATTGTCCAAATTGCTAGTTAAATTACCATATGCGTCTCGAGATGAATTAAGTTTAGAGATGATTTCAGCACGTTTTTCAAGACAACCTTCCATTTCCTATAATCGATCAAAGTGAAGGAATTGAGATCCCGACGACTTATTCTAACCGCTAAAATGAACTTTGAGTTAACAATTAACTCGGATTGATTTATGAACTCACAAAAGATGATACGCTCGAAATCTCACCGGATTTGATAATCTCCACATTTATTCATTAAGTCATCAATTCCCGCTCAATTTGCATCCTTAGTCACTTTTGGCTTTGTATGATTGATTTTTTCAAATTCGAGACTTTAAATAGAATAAAGGTGATATTTTTGAAAATTTTAAATTCCAATTTTTCTTTATTTTGAAGAACAATATTTTTGAATTTTTCATATTTATTATTATTTTTTAATTATTTTTTTTGAACATTTTTGACATTTTTTGGACCTTGTGATTGATAAAAGCGCAGCGTACCCCCCCCCCCCCCCCAACTTAGGCATTTGCATCGTCCCGAGGCAAAACAGACGATAAAATAAAAATTAAAGTAAGGAGAGGAAACAAGCAAGGAATCAACGTACAAAAATTCAAAAATGGAAAGAAAACACAAAACACACCATTGAAACAAACCAAATTCCAATTATAGATGGTGCAACCATTTAGATTTGTGGACAAAGGAAGGGATAAAACCATTACATAACCAACACAAAACAAGAAACCTAAGGGGCGGGTGGGTTGGATGGGCCAGGAGCATTGGGGCCATATGGATCATAAAAGTAGGTGGGGAGAGAGATATTGGGGCCCACTTGCAACCGATATAATTCCTCTTGGAGGCGGATCATCATAGAGGTATCGCGACGATAGTCGTGCACGAACCCATCAAATCGCCCCTCGAGACGAGCTATCCGCCCATTGAGGCCTTCCCCTTCGGGATCATAGTCGTGGTCCTCCTCCTCGTTGTACTCTTCCTCCTCGTCCCTCATTTCAACAATAAAACCCCGCCCACCCGGGGAGAGCGAGCGACGCGCTACTCATCGATAAAATTAACCAAATTAATCAAAATACAAGGTATAGAACATCTAAATCCCACATCAGCAAAATAGAAATAACTAATCTCAAATCTCTTCAAATAAATACAACAAGTCTCTCGAAAAAAAAATACACCTAAAATAAATCTCCAATGCTCTATACATCAAAATAAATAAATACAAGTCTTCTCTCTTGTATTAAAATCTTCCCAAAATAATCCTCGCTATAAATCATCCTAATTAAATCCAAAGCGCCCAAAATTCGCGCTAACCTGCCACTAAAAGAAAATATGGGGAAGTACATAATACGACAGAAAGGGTGCTCAACAAATATTAGCAGTGAATAAAACGTAACAATACGAGTACGAATATTCAAATCAAATGCGAATCTCATAAGCATTTATACCAATAAATTTCTCAACAACACATTAATCAGCATCACCAGGCCTCACCATACCGCGCCATACTTTATCAAGTAGCCAGAATAGGATTATTAATCGGTGTCCAACCTCAATGCCATATTAAAATCTCATGACAATATGCCCAACACCAAAATAATACCACATGAATCAAAAATTAGATTCCAACAACAATTTTCCAGAATTCCAAAGAATTTAGCAATCCAAATATGAGTCAATAATCACAAGAAAACAACGAGAATAATACTCGCGAGATTTAGGAGCATATTGTGTAAAATTCAATACCTTAAACCTCCAAAAAGCACCAACAAAATATGCCCAGAACTCATAGAAAAAGCCACCAAAATCTGCTACAAGAATCATCAAAAACTCCTCCAAGAATCAACACCAAAATAGCCCCCAAGAACACCTCAAAACCTAAGGTTGAATGCATAAATTAAAGGGCTTGTTTGTGTATAAAAATAGAGGAAATAAAAATATGTTTTCTGAGTATTTTTATGCCACAAGGCTGCTACAAAATACTTCCCCACGATCCCTTTTTATAAGGTAAAATATAAGAGTTGGGAACCAAAACACTTTCTCAAAAATACTTGTTGTTCATGTTTTCTGGGACCATCGATCGATCTATGAAAATCATCGATCGATCGATTATGCCTAAAATCTGACAGTTTCCCTTAAAAATGCCATAAGACAAGATATTAAAAATTCATATAAAATCCGTTTTAACTCCGATTTTAATTCCGCTTGAAGTTTTATTCTTCTAAAATTATAACCAACATATTTGAGCAATAAAAATAATTTTATCTCAAAATTTATTTTTCCTCTTTATTTTGAAAATTCTCTAAAAATTATGCGGGTTGTTACACTTCCCCACTAATAATGGAATTTCGCCCTCGAAATTCGCCGAATGTCTAACTCTCAAAAATCAAGCCACAATCTCCAAAAATAATCTCGTCACAAAAAATAATTTCCTTACATCCAATCTACATGCCTAACACGAAACGATTATCTAAAATTTTATCTCCAAAATACGCGCCCCAAAAACACAACAGACCCAAAACCCAAGATCCGAGGGTGGTCGTATACCTAAGCTCTGATACTATTCTGTAACACCCCGCCCGCCCGTGGAGAGCGAGCGGCGCGCTACTCATGAATAAAACTAACCAAATTCATCAAAATACAAGGTATAGAGCATCTAAATCCCACAACAGCAAAAGAGAAACCACTAATCTCAAATCTCTTCAAATAAATATAAAAAGTCTCTCGAAAAAAATAAATACAACTAAAATAAATTTCCAATGCTCTATACATCAAAATAAATAAATACAAGTCTTCTCTCTTGTATTAAAATCTTCCCAAAATAATCCTCACTATAAATCATCCCAATTAAATCCAAAGCGCCCAAAATTCGCGCTAACCTGCCACTAAAAGAAAATATGGGGAAGTGCATAATACGACAGAAAGGGTGCTCAACAAATATTAGCGGTGAATAGAACATAACAATACGAGTACGAATATTCAAATCAAATGTGAATCTCATAAGCATTTATACCAATAAATTTCTCAACAACACATTAATCAGCATCACCAGGCCTCACCATACCGCGCCATACTTTATCAAGTAGCCAGAATAGGATTATTGGTCGGTGTCCAACCTCAATGCCATATTAAAATCTCATGACAATATGCCCAACACCAAAATAATACCACATGAATTAAAAATTAGATTCCAACAACAATTTTCCAATATTTCAATGAATTTAGCAATCCAAATATGAGTTAATAATCACAAGAAAATAACGGGAATAACACTCGCGAGATTTAAGAGCATATTGTGTAAAACTCCATACCTTAAACCTCCAAAAAATAACCAACAAAAATCTGCCCAGAACTCACAGAAAAAACCACCAAAATCTGCTCCAAGAATCATCAAAAAATCCTCCAAGAATCAACACCAAAATAGCCCCCAATAAGACTTCAAAACCTAAGGTTGAATGCATAAATTAAAGGGCTTGTTTGTGTATAAAAAGAGAGGAAATAAAAATATGTTTTCTGAGTATTTTTGTGCCACATGGCTGCTCCCAAAATACTTACCCACGATCCCTTTTTATAAGGTAAAAATATAAGAGTTGGGAACCAAAATAACTTCTCAAAAATACTTGTTGTTCACGTTTTCTGGGACTATCGATCGATCTATGCAAATCATCGATCGATCGATCATGCCTAAAATCTGACAGTTTTCCTTAAAAATGTCATAAGGCAAAATATTAAAAATTTATATAAAATATGTTTTAACTCCGATTTCAATTCCGCTTAATGTTTTATTCTTCTAAAATCATAACCAACATATCTGAGCAATAAAAATAATTTTATCTCAAAATTTATTTTTCCTCCTTATTTTGAAAATACCTCAAAAATTACGCGGGTTGTTACATCAACATTTTCAACCACCGGTGGTTGACGTACAACCTCCATTTAACGCACGCTTCGAGTGATGGACTCCGATCCAATAGGCTTGGGAAAATAGGTGGTTGAATTCCAGCGGTCTTTAGGAGGGAGGTGATGAACCGAGCATATGGTAGAGCCGTTTTGCCTTTTTGTCCATGGTGGTAGCAATGATTTTCGAGTAAAAGATGCGCGGGAGATTGATGGTACTCGGGTTGCCAAGGAGGTGATAGAGGAAATTTCCATGGCGGATGCGAATGGTGGAATTAATGGAGATTTGGAGAATAGCCCCACAAGTGATAATAAAAGTGAACTGGGTGGTCTCATCTAGGTTGCCAACCACAAAAGTGTCGCGATCCCAAATATGGTTGGGTGTTATGCGCTCGAGGCATTGGTGCTTCGAGATCGATTTGCCATAATTAGGATAGTCAAAGTTGGGTGGAAATGGAACATTGTCGGTGCCCATGATTTGCGTGACCATTGTGGCCATACCCGATCCTCACCGCGGGCGGGTGCGTGAAAGAGGATCCTCGGGTCCTGTGCGTCCCTCTCGGGAGCGCTCCGATCGACGTCGTTTGAGATGAGGTGTAAAAATGTAGAGAGATTTAGAGTCGCCAGTCTATTTTACTCAAAACAGACAAAAGAAAAAAGGGAAGCCATCCCGAAGGACGGTATCCAAAGACATACTGGTGCATACGAAACCAAAATAATTCGAGAAGGGTTCGGAGGCTAAGTTATGAAATAGGAAGGTGTTAGGCACCCATTCCGCCCTTTCGGTCTCTCATGGATGTTTGATATTTTCCTTTTTTATTTTCCCCGTGATATGTGTGCATGTGTATATATATAGTGGAGATAGGAATCCTCGACTTGAATCATGGGAGAGATAAAGCGAGTCATCCGTACGAAGGTATAAAAATAATATTAAAAAATAAGATTTACGCGATTACTCTTACGTTGATCGTTATAATGGAGCGATAACGCATATGGAGTGATACGTCACTAAGAACAAGTATATAGAATACGAGAAAATTGGATTTATAGAAGAGAGAAAGTGAGAATAGGACCCGAGTCTCGGGTTTTACCCCGAGACGCCTACGTAGCCTATAAATGCATCAAAGTCCACGTAGTTCGCATACAAAACAAGGGGTGGGGTTTATTCTATAAATCCTAATGGGGGATCTCTTATTTGAGAGTGTGTGTGTGTGTGTGTAGAAAAAGTGTTTTAGTTGTGAGAAAAGTGTGAGAAAAATATGAGAATCCCTATTCGGAATTTATGAGTAAACCCTCTTTTTCTTATTTTTGGGGTTTTTATTTATATGAAAATAAGAGATGTTCAATAATACTAAATAAAAAGTATATTAGGATGTGTGAGAAGAGATAATAAAAGTACGAGGTAATAAAATAAGCTATTGCGAATTTAAGAGAATTTGAAGAGAAAGTTGAGAAAGTTGGACCTTCTTGAAGATCTTGAGCTTGATCTTGAATGTTGGAGAGCATCCCTTGCACTTGGACGATGATGTAGAGTGGCTAATTCACCAAGTTTAATGAAAAGTATGGTGAAACGTGGAAATTAGAAAGGGATTTGGATGTTAAAATCGCTTTGTCTTCGAGAGAGATTTTTGGGATTCGCTGAGAGCGATTTTTATCAGATCTGGTATCCCTTTGCAAACGAGGTGAAGGTATCATTTTATAAGCCCAGGTCACTGCCGATCGGCATAGACCTGGTCCTGCCTATCGGCACCTATCGATAGGCAGGGTTTGGAACCTACCATTTGGTAGTGTGTTTCAAGCCTTTTCAGAAAATTGGCTACCGAGGGCAAACCGTTGGTCAGAATTATGCACGGGGTAGACCGTTGGAAAGGTAATTCAGAGACCTTTGAAAGTCCTTTGGACCGCTCCCGGGTTCGAGAGTTGACTTTGGGTCAAATATGGCTCGTAAGCATTTGTCAGTCTATTTGACGGAAATCGTTCGGACGCAAACGGATCGTTCGTCCGCATGGTAAGTCTGAATCACACATGGGGCAAACCGTTGGAAAGGTTAGGAGATTTAATTATACATTCCAAAGAAGTTGACCCAGTTTGGGGAGTTGACTTTGGTCAATCGGGTCTTGGAAGCATTCGATGACCTCTTGGAGTCAAACGGATCGTTCGTCCGCATGGTAAGTCTGAATCACGCATGGAGAGAACTGTTGGAAAGGTTAGGAGATTTAATTATACATTCCAAAGAAGTTGACCCAGTTTGGGTAGTTGACTTTGGTCAATCGGGCCTTGGAAGCATTCGATGACCTCTTGGAGTCAAACGGATCGTTTGTCCGCATGGTAAGTCGAAATTGCACATGGAGCGAACCATTGAAAAGGGATTTCAGTGTCCTTCAAAGATTTATTCAGTCTCGATTGAGCTGAAGAGTTGACTTAGGTCAAACAGAGCCCGGGAGCACCCGGTGACTTTTGGATCAAGTTTCGGACGCAAACGGATCGTTCGTCCGCATAGTAAGTCAGAATCACGCATGGAGTGGACCATTAGAAAGGGGTTTCAGTGCCCTTAGAATATTCATTTAGCCTTGGTCGAGCTGAACAGTTTGACTTTTTGGTCAAATGGAGCCTGGGAGAGCCCAATGGCTTCTAGGTCAGTACTCGGGGTATGACCTGGGTTTGTAGTGATGAAGGGAGGTACTAGGGACCTAAGGAGAGTTTGGGGGTAACATAATAGGGTGTCTATAGATCCCCTCGGTGAGTGAGTTTAGAGCAAATGATAACCATCAAATAGACACCACATGATGCTTTTGAGGGAGTATGTCCAATTCAAAGGGTTGAGGTCGATTATGAGGACCTGAGGGGTGTTCAGGGGATGGTTTGAATGATTATCAAAGGTTTAGGTCTATTATGAGGACCTGAAGTGATGCTGGGGGATGACCAATTTTATGGGATAAAGCCAAATCTGTGGGCTTAAGTGATGAGGGTGACCGATTATGAGGGTCAAAGCCAATTCTGTGGGCTTAGGGTGAATACCTAATAATTGAGGTCAATTCTGACCTAAGAGTGGTGACGATCGAGGACCGAGATCAGTTTTGACCTAACTCAGGTGACGATCCAAGACCGAGGTTAATTCTTACCTAAGAGTGGTGATGATCGAGGACCGAGGCCATTTTTTACCTAACTCAGGTGACAATCCAAGACCGAGGTCAATTCTAACCTAAGAGTGGTGATGATCAAGGACCGAGGTTAATTTTGACATAACTCAGGTGACGATCCAAATCCGAGGTCAATTCTGACCTAAGAGTGGTGATGACCGAGGACCGAGGTCATTTCTGACCTAACTTCAAGGGACAATCTAAGACCGAGGTCAATTCTGACCTAAGAGTGGTGACGACCAAGGACCGAGGTCATTTCTGACCTAACTCAGGTGACGATCCAAGATCAAGGTCAATTCTGACCTAAGAGTGGTGACGACCGAGGACCGAGGTCATTTCTGACCTAACTCAGGTGACGATCCAAGATCGAGGTCAATTCTGACCTAAGAGTGGTGACGATCGATGATCGAGGTCAATTCTGACCTAACTCAGGTGACGATCCAAGATCGAGGAAAATTCTGACCTAAGAGTGGTGATAACAGAGGACCGAGGTCAATTCTGACCTAACTCAGGTGACGATCCAAGATTGAGGTCAATTCTCACCTAAGAGTAGTGACGACCAAGGACCGAGGCCATTTCTGACCTAACTCGTGTGACGATCTAAGATCGAGGTCAATTCTGACCTAAAAGTGGTGACGACCGAGGATCGAGGTCATTTCTGGCCTAACTCAGGTGACGATCTAAGACCGAGGTCAATTCTGACCTAAGAGTGGTGATGATCGAGGCCATTCATGACCTAACTCAGGTGACGATCTAAGACCGAGGTCAATTCTGACCTAAGAGTGGATAAAGATTCGATTTCGATTCTGCTGGAGAAAGTGCTTTGTGATTTTGATCTGAGTTGGGGAGCTGATAGCTGAGGAAGCTTTTGTTTCTTTAGGAGGCCTCGCAGGGGGGAACAACTAATTTTGGTGCTGTAAAAACTCCGTTGGGAAAGTGATCAGGCAATCCTAAGAAATCCTCCGGGGATTTTTCGGGAGGAGATTCACTTGGTTTTTGAGGATTTCGCTGGGAAAGAGGGGTTCCGCTTGAGGGAATGCGAAATTTTCCTGGTGAAAATGTTCTAAATCCCTCCTGGGATTTTAGGAATTTTTTGAGGATTTTTCGGGGCTTTCTGGTATTTTTAGGGAAATTCTGTACGAAATTTAAGGGGGTGCCGGTCGGCATGGTATAAGGGGTGCCATTTGGCAGTGGCACAGACTTTAGGACTGCCTCGGGAAGGTAAGGAGTCAGTACCGATCGATATGGTTGGGGTCAGTGCCGATCGGCATGGCGTTTGGCATCCTATATAAAGGGGGCGAATACCTTCATTTTTTCATAGCTTCTTTGCTTTCTCTCTTTCTGCAATTTCTCTGTAAATCATTCTAGCATTTCGATCTTCAAGAAATGGCCTCTTTTGTGAGCACTGCAGTCCACAGGGAGTGGTTGACTATTGATGACTGGGAGAATGTGGAGTGGAGGGCCAGGGCGCCTCTTGCTTTGGGGAGTGAGAACTCCTTTGATGCGTTTGAGCCTGTTGCAGATGAGTGGACTTTGTTGTGGGAGTCGTCTCATCATCGCTCTTAGAGAATGAATCCTGGCGATTATGTAAGTAACCCGACCTTTGGTAGTCCTTTCTTTTTGGTGATTTTTCTTTTTTTCTTGACTTCTGATAAGATTTTTCCTTTTTGTCAGTCTGATATTTCTTTAAAGAGCATGCACGCCTGCGGGACGACGGGGCTCAGGGATATCTGGGAGCATCTCCCACCTGTGGTGTGTTAGGTGGTATCATCAGCGGGTTTTGGCAGGTTGGCATCTGCGCTGGATGAGACGCTTCGTTCGACAGCAGTCCGGTGCGCTTTGGGGGAGAGGTGGTGGGATACTACTCACACCTTCCATTTCGGCTTCGGGGAGATGACTGTGACTCCTACAGATGTGCAGTAACTGTTGGGGCTGGATTGTGATGGAGAGTAGATAGAGGTGGATCGCTCTTTGCGGGTGAGACCGGAGGCAGTACGTGTGGCACTTGGTGATGTAGTGAGGATAGTTTATGGGGATTCTATCCGGATATCCCTGCTGAAGGATGTACTGTTGGGTAGGGTGATTGATGTGGAGGACGGGATGCAAGTGAGGCAGATGGCCCAGTTATTTATTTTGCTGGTGTTAGGAGATTTCATGGTGGCGTCGAGCGGCGACATCGTCCATTTGTGGTTTTTGCAGTACTTAAGGATGTTTTCAAACATCCCTTTCTATGATTAGGGAGTCTGACTTTGGCGACCTTTTACTCTTCTCTGGATGCATTCAGCCGGTGCTGCCGAAAGACCTTTACTGGAACCACGTACCTTCTTGAGGTATTCTTCAGTTTGCACATTTCTTTTCATGCATTCACATTTTCCTTTCATGCATTCGCATTTTCCTTATGCATCTCTTTTTGTTTATGAATTTTTATCTTTGACAGACGTGGTTTTATGAGGTGATTGGGTGAAATACCCCGCTGATCGCTCTGAAGGACGACACTATTGGGGACTTTTGCCTATTGTATCGATGGCGTAAGGCCAATTGGCAGTCGAAGGGATCTCTCTCTCTGGAGGCGGTGCGTCAGGTCTTGAATGACCTGACCAGTGGTAGGGTAAGACTCTTTCCATTTTTAGTCTTGGTTTTTGTGCCTTCTGGTCTTGTATTGATTTATGCCTGCTTGGAGATTTTCAGGTGACCTTTTATCCCTAGGGGACATCCATTTAGGATGCGGGGACGACCGGGGTGAACGCGCAGATGAGACGTTTACTGGCGCATGAGTTTGGCCATTCCTAGTATCTCGGTGGGAGGGTGGTTCGCTAGATTGATGAGGAGGAGGTGGTGGTGCCACCTGCGCAGCCTCCTACGTCTATGAGGCGGGAGCAACTGCTGTCGGAGGATGCGAGCATCTCGATGATTATCGACGAGTCCTACTTGTTGTACACTGATACGATTGCGCCATATGACTATATGGACTTTGTGACGAGCTGGTTGATGGCGCCCAACATATATGATGCCCTGCCTTTCCTTCCTGCGGGTTTGAGTCGGGAGGTGGGATCTTCCTACAGTGGCCGCGGTTCGACGGTATCTGCAGTGGCGGCGACCTCGGAGGTTCCTTTCGTGCGATTGCACACTCCTTTATACAACATCCGGCGGGCTGATGGAGGGATAGTGCCTATGCTGCATCGTCCTCATGCGATGGATCCGGAGGAGTTGGATTTGAAAGAGGAGGTCCTCCTACCTGCGGTATACCTTTATGTTCTTCTCTTTCTTTATTTTCTATTTTGGTAATCTCTGCTTTGATACTGATTTTGCCTTTTTTTACAGTAAGTTCGAGTGTCGACCACCTGGCTAAGAGACATCAGAGACTGGATATCTTCGGCGACTGCCCATATTCGGGATGCGGTTCATGTTCCTTCTTGCTTGGTGCCATCTGCTTCGTCCGAAGAAGACTCTGGCTCGGGTAGTGGTGGTGCATCGTCTCACTGTAGGGGAAAAAGATCACGTCGCAGGGGTGGAAGCTCTTAGAGAGAAAGGTAAGTGAGAGAGAGAGAGAGAGAGAGAGAGAAAGAGAGAGAGAGAGAGAATATGGGCTCGGGCTGAGTCCCGTTGTTTTTGCTTTTTCTTTTTATTTCCTGCAAAATTGATGTAACACAGAAAATAAATAGATGCAATGCAATGGAGTCTTTTATTATCTTTTATTAATGATGAATGAATGCATGCACATGCGCTTTACTTTACTGCTGAGACCGTAAAAAGGAGTATTTTTGAAGGAAAGTTTTTAATTAAAAGGGGAAATTATATAAGGAGGAAAAGGGATTTTGAAATTATGTTGAGAATATCAAATTATTTTTATTGAGTTTTCTGATTTGACAAAAGAGGAAAAAAGGGAAATTTCTAAAAAAATGGGGGGTTGTCGATCGACAAGCACCCTGTCCTGCCTATCGGCAGTTCAGTCAAGTCCCATCAATTCAAAGCTTTAATTGGTACCCTCTTCAGCCTTTCCTATTTTGTAGGGCGGGATTCCCTTCGATTTTTGCAGGGAATATGCCTCTTGTGAGGGTTCTCAAGTATAAAAAGAGGTAAGGGTGGAGTGTTTTCATCACACCTTCACATTCTTACTTACTTGCCCACTATCTCTTAGCCTTGCAAGATGGCTCTCCCTGGTAGCATTGAGTTTGCTAACTACCTCGAAGCCTTGGAAACAATGTGCTCTTATAATGTCGACTATGATGATTTCAACATGCGTCGAGTCTCCTTGTGGCGCAATCGGGCTATTGAGTGGAACATGCTGATGGCGATGGTACAATTCTGGTACCCCGAAGACCATGTATTTCGCTTTGGGTTGGATGAAGTTTATCCTACCTCCGAGGAATTTTCTGCCATGCTGGGTATAAATCCCAATGTTGCTGCGACTTTGCTCGAATTTTCCCATTCTCCCAGGGATTTGTTGATCGACTTTCTTCAAATTTCGCCTTCGGCGGCCAGATCACTGGTTGCTGGAGGAATGATCTCCCTCCCGATGATGCTGCAGTCCGTGCATTTGCGTGAAGTAGGTGATGTTGGCTATGCTGGAGACGTTGCTCTGGGCCTAGTTTTAAAATTGCTGCTGGTGACTGGGGAACTGCTGGTGGACCCATAACTTACAGCCATTAATTCGTGGATGTCATACCGTCGCAATCCTGCAGCGGTGGTACTGGCGGAGACCCTGAATGGCCTTGATGCCTAAAGAGAAGGTCGTTCTGACTTTTTGAGGGGTAACCTTGTGATGCTGTTCATGTGGTTATCTGAAAGACTCTGCTTGGTGGCCCTTCCAGAGTATCCTTTGTCGGTTGTACACAACTTCTTTTCGCGTTTCTTCTTCAGCGTTGGCTTGGATATTGAGAGCTGGGAGAACTCCTTTGTGGAGAATGGGGCTCGAAATCTGTATTGGTCAGTGCCTTGGTGGGGGCAGTTGCTACCTATTATGGAGCTAGGAGAGTACTCATATGTGCGGTTGGTTGGTCTTAGACAAACCTCTTTCTATTTCCCTTGGCGGCTTCTGTGCCAATTTGGTTGGGCACAGGTCGTGCCACCTTGGACCACAAATTTCTTTCCGGTGGAAGATTTGACTGAGCGTCAGCACATGCAGCTTGGCTCCTTGTGGGAAAATCGGCGTCCGTCGACCCGACCCTCTCAGTTTGTTGGGAGAGTTTGGCATGTCCCTAGGGATTATATGAAGTGGTTGTGGAGGAGAGTAGTCAGAAAGATGTTGGCAGTAGAGACTGGACAAAGGTGGTTTGTTTTATTTAACACCATGGAAGGGGGTGTTGTGGTTTTTTTAATGCTGGTTCAGGCTTATCGGTCCATGGAGTGTTTACAGCACTCTGTTCAGGCAGGGGAAATTTGGGGACCCCCAAGATGTAGATGATGAGGGTGCAGGCTCCTCTGGTAGCTGTGGGTAGGACTATTAGAGATTTTATTTGTGTAATAGGGAATATATGTGGAGATTTTATTTGGCTTTTTATGGCAGTAGGGGGAAGGGAGTTATCTGTTCCTTTTCTTATGTAATTTGTGCTGTAATTTCTTATTAATAAAATAAGCAAGTTTCTGATCATCCAGTTGTGCCTTTCGATGAATTTTGTAATTTTGAATTATTTATACCGATCGTTAAGGCATACATAATCCTTTTGTTCAAGTATTTGTTAGAATGAACTGGTGTTCTCGGAGATAAGAAAAGAATAGTATTTTGTGAAAAAAGAAAGAGTCGTGCTCCTATAAGATGTATGAGCTGCCTATGTACCTCCGGGGATTTTGAATTTTTTTTATTTTTCTTGAAAAATATTTTTTTGCAGAGGATCGGGCCCACGTAGTTCTTGGTAGAGGGAAATGAAGAGAGTTTTTTTTTTTTAGAATAGATGGGAGATGAGAAGAGTCATAGCGCGCCGAGATTCCAAACTAGGGGTAGAATTTCTTGTGACGGTTTAGGTTGACTGGACGAGCCATCTCCTCCCCATCTAGGTCAGTGAGCATAGCGGCACCGCCGGATAAGATTTTCTTCACAGTGTAGGGGCCGCTCCAATTGGGCTTGAATTTCCCTCTGGAGTCCCAGATGGGTTTTATTATCTCCTTGAGGGATAAATCCCCTTCCCGGACACCGCGGTCTTTGACTCTCTTATTGAATGATTGCGCTATTCGACGATGGTACCCCTGTATGTGGTAAAGAGATTTCAATCTCCTTTCATCTAGGAGGGTCAGTTCGTCGAGACGGCTTTGGCACCAGTCTTCTTTGCTAACTTTACTTTCGATCATGACGCGTAGCGAGGGTATTTCCAACTCCACAGGTAGGACTGCTTCCATGCCGTAGATCAGAGAGTAAGGGGTAGCCCCAGTAGAGGTTCAAATTGAGGTTCGATATCCCCAGAGGGCATACGGGATCTGGTCGGCCCAATCCCTACAGCTTTTGATCATCTTGCTGATGATGGCTTTGAGGTTCTTGTTGGTGGCTTCAACTACACCATTGGTCTGAGGTCGGTAGGGAGAATATTTGTGTCTCTGAATCCCGTACTCGTTGACTACTTCTGTGACTTCTTCTTCGAAGTGTAACCCGTTATCTGACACTAACTCGTACGGGACCCCATACCGGCAGATGATCTTTTTCTCAAGGAATTTGGCCACTTTCTTGGCATTTAATACTGCGTATGACTCAGCTTCGACCCATTTGGTGAAGTAATCAATGGCAACTAGGATGAATTCATATCCGTTTAAAGCCTTTGGTGTAACCTTCCCTATGATGTCGACACCTCGGGTGGAGAACGGCTAGGGAGAGGTCATGTTGTATAATTCTCGCGGAGGCAGGTGTTGAAGATTGGATAACTGTTGGCATTTGAGGCATCTCCGGACATAGGCAGTGAAATCTTGGACCATGGTAGTCCAGTAGTAGCCCAATCGAATGAACTTCTTGGCAAGCATGTGACCATTCATATGGAGCCCGCATTCCCCGCTGTGGATCTTCTGCATTATCTTCTCAATCTCAGCCCCTGCGATACAGTGTAGATGAGTTCCATCAAAGTTCCTCTTGAGTAGAGCTTTATGACAGATGATGTACTGGGCGGCCAGTCTTCAGAGGGTCGTTCGATCATTCTTGTTAGAACCCTAGGGATACCTACCAAGTTTGAGGATGCACCAGATATCATAGTACCAGTAGTCGGCTAGTTCGGGATCTTCGGTGGAGACAAGCTCAATATGGTAGTAGTGGGTTGGTTTGTCTTGCTTTTGAACTAGGAAGGGGGTCATTATTATTCCTTTGGGCATGTCGACCACGGAGGCCAAGGTAGCGAGAGCATCGGCTAGGTTATTCTTTGCTCGAGGTAAGTAATGGAAGGTGATATCTCGGAATCGGGAGGCTAACTCTTCTAAGTGGGCATGGAAGGGTTGGAGCTTTTAGTGCTTGACTTTCCACTTTCTGAGCACTTGACCGATGATGAGGGCAGAATCCCCGTAGACATCAAGTTATTGAATACCTTTCTTGAGACTAACTTTGAGGCCTATTGTGTATGCCTTGTATTTCGTCATGTTGTTGGTGCAAGGGAAATCCAATTTGATGGCGATGGGAGTGTGGGAGTCATCTGGGGCGATCATAAGTATCCCAATGCCATATCCCTTTTTATTGGCAGCGCCGTCAAAGAACATTTGCCATCGAAGGTTGTCTTGAGCGGTGCAAAGGATATTTTCATCTGGGAATTCGGAGATCCAGACATCTGCTTCTTCAACGGGGTAATCAACGAGGTAGTCAGATATGGCTCTTCCTTTAATGGCTTTCTGCGTGACATACACGATATCGAACTCGGTTAGGAGCATCAAACATCGAGCCATTCGACTGGATAAGGCGAGTTTCTCAAGCAGGTATTTGATGGGATCCATTCGGGATACAAGTTTGATGGGGTAGGCGAGCATGTAGTATCGCAACTTTTGGGTGATCCAGACAAGTACGACACACACCTTTTCCAAAGCAGTGTAGTTGACCTCGTACCCGACCAATTTACGACTGGCGTAATAATGGCTCTTTCTTTACGGGAGTCTTCAAGGTATTGGGCTAGCAAAGCCTCAGCTGTATTGTCGATTATGGTTAGGTATAGGAGTAAAGGGAGACCAGGCTGTGGTGGCATGAGCACTAGAGGTTGGGTCAGATATTGTTTGATTCGGTCAAAAGCCTCTTGGCAGGCCTCGTTCCAAGCCTTGGTTGAATTCTTTTAGAGGAGATTGAAGATCGATTCACAGATGGAGGTTAGCTGGCTGATGAACCGACTGATATATTGCAATTTCCCAAGAAAATCTCGGACTTCTTTCTCTATTCGTGGCGGTGGCATCTTAAGTATGGCCTTCAGCTTTGCAGGATATGCTTCTATCCCCTTCTCATTGACCATGAATCCCAAGAGTTTTCCCTTGGTAACGGCGAAGACACATTTCTATGGATTGAGTCTCATCTGATACCATCGCAGTTGTTCGAAGAACTTTTGGAGAGCGGGAACATGACCTTCTCTAGTTTTGGACTTGATAATCATATCATCCACATAAAATTCGACTTCTTTGTGAATCAGATCGTGCAGGATGGTTGTGGCAGCCCTTTGGTAGGTGGCCCCATCATTCTTGAGACCAAATGGTATAACAGTGTAGCAAAAGGCTCCCCATGGGGTGATTAATGCGGTTTTTTCTTGGTGGTCTGGGTGCATCTTGATTTGGTTGTATCTGGAAAACCCATCGACGAATGACTTGAGAGCATGACTAGCTGTGTAGTCCACAATCATGTCGATATTGGGTAACGGATAATAATCCTTTGGAGAAGCTTTGTTTAAATCTCGATAGTCTACACACATTCGAACCTTCCTTGTTGATTTCAGCATAGGTACCATGTTGGCTAGCCATGTGGGATATTCGATCACACGAATGAATCCCACATTCAACTGTTTGAGCACCTCTTCTTTGACCTTAAGCGACCATTCGGTGCGGAGCTTTCTCAATTTTTGTTTAACCGACTTGTAATCTGGGAGAGTGGGGATCTCGTGCTGAGCTATTTCAGGATCAATGCCGGGTATATCATCATAGGACCATGTGAAGACATCCACGAATTCCTTTACCAATTCTTCGAGTTGTGCATGATCATGCTCGTCAAGGGTGGCCTATATCCTAATCTCGCGCAGTTGGCTACTAGAACCGAGATTAATAACAAGTCTCCTCTTCACTAACTTGAACACGATTATGTTGTTTATTATTAACCTTATTTAGATCAGTTAAGAATTGTTCATTTGCAAAATCATGATCATCAAAAATTTTATTAGAGTCCAAACAATTAATGTAAGGCACGTCAAGATGGTCAAAATCTTCGTTTATTTCATTGATAGGAAAAATAGCATTGAGAACTTTATCAAAAGAGGCCTCGATTACATTTGAACAAGGATAGACAGCAGAAGAAGAAATAGGGCAAATATTGGGGTTAGGGGAGATTTCAAGAGGTAGAACTGGCGTAGCATGCCAGTTGAGGAGGGGTGTATCGGCAGCTTTAATCAGATGGGATGGATCCATTAATGTAGTGCCTAAATGAACCATGCAGAGTGCCATCCCCCGTGTCTGTAAGTTGAAGGAATCTTCGAAATCACTTTTCTTAGTCTCTTCGATATCTTTGATGAGCGGTTGTGCTCGGTGTTGGAAACTTTCGGCCCATAGGTAGTTATCTTGGAAAAAGATCTCCATTCCAGGCTTCATCTTCTTGTCTGTGTGGTCATACCATGATTCTGGAAAATTGTAAAAGGGGAATTCTTCGCCTTATTTGATGTATCGTCCATTTAAGGAGTCTCCTGGGATAGTTTGGATGCAGTTTAATCTTCTCTTTGGTCGAGACTGGTGGATCATTCTGAGCTCTTATTCTGATGGCTGATACCTCAAGCCACAAGGAGGGAAAGCTTTCTTTAGTTCGATGGGCTCAAGTATACCTTGCTGCCTTTGCCCTAGCCTCAGTCCGGGCATGAAGTGCATGTTTCTGTACATCTTAATCACATTGACATTTCCATGAGGGTCATATTCTGGACAAACCCTTTCTTTGAAATCGTCCCCTACCAGGAGTAGGAGTGGCTCAACTCGGAATCCTGATAGGAGCATATCATTTGACCCATGTTGTATCTCAAGGATTGGACTGTTGGCTCGATATTTTTGTTGTCGCCCAAAATGGTGATGACTTGCCCGTCGACAAAGAACTTCAATTTCTGATGGAGTGAGGAAGACAAACCCTTGATACTGTGGAGCCAGGGTCGTCCGAGCAACAGGTTGAAACAAGCTGGGATGTCTATGACTTAGAATTCAACGACAAGGTTTATAGGGCCAACCCTATTACAAGTTTTATGGATCCCATCACCTTCCAGCGGGTATTATCGTAGGTACGTACAGCGGCAGAGGTTGGAGCGAGGTCGCTTTCTTTCAGGCCTAAACACTTGAAGGTTCTCAGTGGGAAGACATTCAAGGCGCATCCATTATCGACAAGAGAGAGTGGCATGGCATTCCTCATAACTTCAACGGCTTCTTCATACAGGTCTTCCCATTCTGTGGGGATATGTATGGTTGAAGGGACCAAGCGCCCTTATAGCTTCAAAATGTCAAGTAACCCGGTGATACTACAAATGTTGTTGGTTTGCTCGAATAATTCTGCCATAATCTAGACAACATTATCTAGGCTGACTTCATCGATTGGTACCACCCACTTGTCTGAATCTCAGGCCCATTTTCATGCTTCCAAGAACAGTGTACTGAACCTTTGGCAATCGATGACCATCTGTGAGGGAAATTTCAGCCCGAACTCTAGGAGTTGGTTTAACACCTCTGACAATTCCATATTTCCATTTTCAGAACGGGTACGGACAGCGATGCATGCTCTGATAAGGAGTGACAGTGCCTGATCAGCGAGGCTAGTAGGGTGTAGGAGGAAATATAGGTAAATTTGAAGAGGTTTAGGAGAGTATATGGGTGTGATTTGAGTTGAGGGATCGAAAACTGGATTTTCTTCTAAGAAGATGGCATTGGCATGATTTGGGAGTTGATTGTGAGTAGTTTTGGCTTAGGATTGGCTGGTGGGGCGATAGTACTCCGGTCAATGAGATCTTGGATTATGTTTCGGAGGTGAAAGCATTGGTTGGTAGTATGGCCAGAAGTTTGGTGAAAGGCGCAATGAACATCGACCTTGAAGTTTCTTAGGAGAGGATTTGGAAATGGACAGGGATCTAAGGGTTTGATGAGGTTTCGGCTTAACAGGGCTTGGTAAACTTTGGAGAGGGGAGCATGAAGCTCAGTGTATTCCCTTCAGATGGGGGCAGGGCGGCTTTCTGGTGCCCATGATGTGGTTGGTTGATAGATGTTGTTGATGGTTGAGACTGTAGCACTGGCAGGCTTGTCATACTTTCTAGGGGTGAACTGTCTGGACACCTTCTTCGGTTCAACCTCTGTTTTAACAAGGCTTTCCTCGATTTTTACTCCCGTTTCCCTGAGAGCTCGAAAGTGGGGATAGTATTGTCCTCCCATCATCGCTCGGACATGGCGCAAGAAGTTCTTCTTCACAAGAAGTTCTTCTTCACTATGTTGACCAGTTCTTCCTCAGATGGCCGATTGGTCATGTTATCTGTCTTCTCCCTCCACCGGGTTATGAAGTTACTGACTGATTCCCTAGGGTTATGTTTGAGCATCTCTAAATCACGACGGGTGACCTCAAGCTCTTCGTTATATTTGTACTGCGATATGAATTCTCGGGCTACAACCTCCCAGCTACGAATTCTGGATTCCTCGAGAGACAAAAACCATCGGAGGGCACTATCCTTCAAGTTTGCTGAAACAATTGGGCCATCACTTCTTTAGAAGCCCCTAGTAGATTCATGGAACGATGATAACTGCGAAGATGAACAATCGGGGGTCCACTCCCTCCGAACTTCTCGATATTTGGCATCTTGAACTTCTCGGGTAACCTCGCTTTAGAATAAGGAGACATGTGGGTGTAGTCTATGTAACTCCCCGAGATTCTCACTTGGTCGAACTTCTTGGTGAGCATCTTGAGATACTCTTTGACTTTATTCAAATCCTCCTCTTTTAAATCAATGACAATAGGCAGGTTCGCCACAGGTTAGGTAATGTTTGGCATTGGAAGCTGGGCAGGCGGTGGCCCATTAACAGGAGGGGCACGTGGAGCGTGCTGATATTCTTCGGAAACCAGATAGGCTCGGGTGGACCCATAACACGAGGGAATAAGTCCTCGGGCTCTTGAGGAATAGGAACCTGGTTTCGTTGCATCTCTCGGACCTCAGTTTATAGGTTGTCAATCTTGGACACGAGCTGAGCTAGGACTGACGTCAGATCCGGCTGTATGACTGGTACTTAATCTGTATTCTCCATGGAAAGGGGATGGATTCCGAACTCGAAAGAAGTAGTAAAGGAACGGACGAAACTCTGGGGTGATTTGACTGAAGACTGAAGCCAATAGGGAGCCAGGCCAAGAGCTTGCGATTGACCTGAGAAGGCGTAGAATGGGATTTATTTTTTAGAAAAAGAGAAGAAACTATTTTTGGATTTTTGATAAAGAAGGGAGAAATGTTTTTAGAGACAGAACTCAGCATGATTATTACGATTATTATGTTCTCACTTGTATTTAATTCTCCTAAATGCAATGCCGGACAGGACCTAAGTCTGGAAAAGTGGGGTTTTTAATATATGCGAAGCTACGGCTGGACTTGTAACCAGGCTCACGGACAGGGTCCCGTTTTAAAAAATGCGTGAAAAAATTGGGCGGCAAGCCGACTTGGAATTTCAGCAGAGCTTCGGGTTGAAATCGGCAATCTAAAGTGCGTGTCCTAGGTTTGACACCTATATGCGGGTATGCAGTTGGTTGGGTGAATCGGAATGGGTTCCCCCCTTTGGCGTGACTTCCACGATATACATCTTGCTCTTGTGGTAAATCGATACGTGTGGACAAGTCATTAGATATACCTGAGTGTACGTGAATTGCCTCACTATATACCTCGTGGGGATGGAACGTGTGAGAGCGAATTCGATATACTCGGCGTACGTGAACAAATTCCCTACGATATACCTCCCGTCATGACTTCGGTCAAGCGGTACGATGCGGGGGAACCGTTCGATATACGTCGAAGGTACTTGGCCAATGGAAGGTGAGAGTCATATCGCTTAGGCTAACTGCGCCCTGTCGGACCAGCGCCCATCATGAAGTGACCCTCCAGTTACTGGGTAAAATTCGGTCAATAACAATGCTCTTTGGTGATGTCGTGTGAATAATGCATGATTCTCTTATTAGTATCTTATGATGAGAATACTTTTCTTGATTATTCCAAATAGGGAGCAAAGTACAAGTACCAAAGTTACACCAAGTATGGATGGGTGATGCGTGCAACATGTGGATATATGTGATCCTAGGTGCACGTGGTGTGATGTGTACATGGAGAATTTTCTACAAGTGTGTGAACAGAACCATAAGCATGGGATACACATGGAAAAGGGGAACGTGCAAATATAACATCCATGCAAATAGAGTTAAGCCCTCAAAACATACACTTTCCCCAGCAGAGTCGCCACTGTGGCCATCCTCGATCCTCGCCGCGGGCGGGCGGGCGCGTGAAGGAGGATCATCGGGTCCCGCGCGTCCCTCTCGAGAGTGTTTTGGCCGGCGTCGTTTGAGATGAGATGTAAAAATGTCGAGAGATTTAGAGTCATCGGTCTATTTTACTCAAAACAGACAAAAGAAAAAGGGGAAGCCATCCCGAAGGACGGTATCCAAAGACATACTGGTGCATACGAAACCAAAATAATTTGAGAAGGGTTCGGAGGCTAAGTTATGAAATAGGAAGGTGTTAGGCACCCATTCCGCCCTTTCGGTCTCTCATGGATGTTTGATATTTTCCTTTTTTATTTTCCCCGTGATATGTGTGCATGTGTATATATATAGTGGAGATAGGAATCCTCGACTTGAATCATGGGAGAGATAAAGCGAGTCATCCGTACGAAGGTATAAAAATAATATTAAAAAATAAGATTTACGCGATTACTCTTACGTTGATCGTTATAATGGAACGATAACGCATATGGAGTGATACGTCACTAAGAACAAGTATATAGAATATGAGAAAATTGGATTTATAGAAGAGAGAAAGTGAGAATAGGACCCGAGTCTCGGGTTTTACCCCGAGACGCCTACGTAGCCTATAAATGCATCAAAGTCCACGTAGTTCGCATACAAAACAAGGGGTGGGGTTTATTCCATAAATCCTAATGGGGGATCTCTTATTTGAGAGTGTGTGTGTGTGTGTAGAAAAAGTGTTTTAGTTGTGAGAAAAGTGTGAGAAAAATATGAGAATCCCTATTCGGAATTTATGAGTAAACCCTCTTTTTCTTATTTTTGGGGTTTTTATTTATATGAAAATAAGAGATGTTCAATAATACTAAATAAAAAGTATTTTAGGATGTGTGAGATGAGATAATAAAAGTGTTAGGTAATAAAACAAGCTATTGCGAATTTAAGAGAATTTGAAGAGAAAGTTGAGAAAGTTGGACCTTCTTGAAGATCTTGAGCTTGATCTTGAATGTTGGAAAGCATCCATTGCACTTGGATGATGATGGAGAGTGGACAATTCACCAAGTTTGATGAAAAGGATGATGAAAAGTGGAAGTTAGAAAGGGATTTGGATGTTTAAATCGCGTTGTCTTCGAGAGAGGTTTTTGGGATTCGCTGAGAGCGATTTTTATCAGATATGGGCTCCGTTTGCAAAAGAGGTGAAGGCCTCCTTTTGTAGGCCCAGGTCACTGCCGATCGGCATAGACCTGGTCCTGCCTATCGGTGCCTGCCGATAGGCAGGGTGCCATTTGGCAGTGTGCTTCAGGCCTTTTCGGAAAATTGTCTGCCGAGGACAAACCGTTGGTCAGAATCACACAGGGGCAGACCGTTGGAAAGGTAATTCAAAGACCTTTGAAAGTCCCTTGGACCTCTCTCGGGTTAGGGACTTTACTTTGGGTCAAATATAGCTCGGAAGCGTTTGTCGGTCCATTGGACGGGGAATCGTTCGGACGCAAACGGATCGTTCGTCGGCATAGTAAGTTCGAATCGTGCACGAGGCGAACTGTTGGAAAGGTTAGGAGATGTACTTCCATATTCCAAAGAGTTTGACTCGGTTTGGGGAGTTAACTTTGGTCAACCGGGCCCTTGAAGCATTCGGTGACCTCTTGGAGTCAAACGGATCGTTTGTTCGCATGGTAAGTCAAAATTGCGCACGGAGCAGACCATTGGAAAGAGGTTTCAGTGCCCTTCGAAGATTCATTCAGTCTCGGTTGAGCTGAAGAGTTAACTTAGGTCAAACAGATCCCAGGAGCGCCCGGTGGCCCCTAGATCAAGTTTCGGACGCAAACGGAGCGTTCATCCGCATAGTAAGTCAGAATCGCGCACGGAGCGGACCATTGGAAAGAGGTTTCAGTGCCCTTCAAAGATTTATACAGCCTTGGTCGAGCTGAAGAGTTTGACTTTTTGGTCAAACGGAGTCTGGGAGTGCCCGATGGCTTCTAGGTCAGTACTCGGGGTATGACCTAGGTTTGTAGTGATGAAGGGAGGTACTAGGGACCTAAAGAGAGTTTAGGGGTTACAGAATGGGGTGTCTACAACCATAGTTAGAGAAAATGGGATGGTTACCCCATCCACATAAGCTTGATATGCATTTTCAGAAATATGGACGAGAGTGCCGTAAAAAGCTCGTACCTCTTTCATCCACACGTCCTCGCCGGGATTGGATAGAAATTGACGCCACCGTTGGCGACAGAAAAGGGCGTTCACGGCTTGGGGCAGTCCTTCCCAATTTATAGCGCGCTCAATGAGGACTGTGCTAGAACATGAGAAAAATTCCTCCACCCATCGGCTTTCTTGAAGTGAGCGGAAGCTATGATCGTCATCATGAAGGAGTTCGGTGGATTCGTATTTGACGGGTAATTCGTCGTTGGCCATTGGAGTGGGTGAATGGGGAGATAGGAGTTTTGGAGAGTATAAATATGTGAGAGAGATGTATATGGAGGTGTGAAGGAAATGGGGGTAAAGGGTGTGTATTTATAGGTGGGATGGGGGAAATTGGAGGGAAGAATTTGGAAGAAAATAGGGGAGAAGGACTTGGAGGGAAAGGTTGGGGGTGGTGTATGGGAAGAAGGGAATGAATTAATAAGGGGGAAGTTAGCTATTGGGACTGCCGATTTCTGCACCTGACAGAGTGAACCGATTCGAATAAATTATTTTTTTAATCGATCCTAGTGGCGAATCGGTTCGGCACCTATAGTAAGGAAAGGGCGAACCGGTTCGGAGTTCAAGCCCACCCAAAACTTTAACACCCCCCAAAAAACTAAGTGTTGGAACTCCGAAAATCCCATTTTTCCAACAAATTTGAAAACACTCCTCTCAGCACCTGACCTTACAAAACACCAAAAACTCACCTTTCCTCGCATGGAATTCTTTGAAATGTATGTTTGTTCTTATCCTTAGACTCGACTCGGACCCGAACCAGTTATAACTAACCTAACCTATACAAACCTACTATACACAGGATTCACCTCATACGCATCGGGGGTGCGACGACCTCTCGAATTTAGTTCACTCTACCCCGTAAACGGGGTCTGACAACCAAATGGTGTCGATATCTTCTACGCACGCCTCAACATATGACTTTAGGCGCTGTCCATTGACTTTGAACATATTCCCCCTTTTGGATCTTCCAATTCTACTTCTCCGTAGGGAAACGTGGTTCTAACAACGAATGGGCCGGTCCAGCGGGATCGCAATTTACGAGGAAATAGATGAAGCCGGGAGTTATAGAGGAGTACCTTTTGTCCCGATTGAAACTCTTTTCGTCAAATAATTTTATCATGCGCGAGTTTCATCCGTTCTTTTGAAATCTTGGCATTCTCATATGCATCATTGTGTATCTCCTCCAACTCATTCGGTTAAAGCTTGTGGGCTTCACCGGCTTTGTCCATATCATAATTTACCCTCTTAATTGCCCAATACACTTTGTGCTCCAACTCAACGAGCAGATGGCAAGGTTTGACATACACAAAGCGAAATGGGGACATTCCGAGTTTGTTCTTGTATGTAGTACGGTAGGCCCATAGCGAATCGTTCAATCGAAGGGACCAATCTTTTCGGCCAGGATTGACGGTCTTCTCTAGTATGTGTTTGATTTCATAATTTGCTAATTCATCCTGCCCATTTTGTTTGTGGGTGATATGTCGTTCTAACCTTGTGAACGACTCCATACTTTTTCATAAGTTTCTTAAATGGCTTGTTGTAAAAGTGCGTACCATTATCACTAATTATCACTTTAGGTGCACCGAAGCGAGAAAGTATGTATTCGTGTAGGAACGTTATCACCACTTTATCGTCATTAGTCTTGGTAGCTATAGCTTCCACCCACTTAGACACATAGTCTACTGCGACTAGGATGTATAGGCATCAAAAGGATGATGGAAAAGGGCCCATGAAGGCAATACCCCAGCAGTCGAAAACCTCAATGGTGAGAATCGGGGTTAATGGCATCATGTCTCGTTAGGTAATCGCCCCAATTCGTTGACACCTATCGCAAGATTTGCAATAATTGTTTACATTCCGGAACATTGTGGGCCAATACAAACCGCTTTGGGAATTTTAGCGGCTGTCTTTTTCATGAAAAAAGTGGCCTCCACATGCTTCCGAATGACAGAATTAGATGACTTTCAGAATTTCTTCATCCGGTATGAATATTCAGATGATTTGGTCGGCGTAATATTTAAAAAGGAATGGATCATTGTAGAAAAACATGCGCGACCAAGTGATTAATCTCTTCTTATCTTGCGGTGTCCAATCGGGAGGGACGGTTCTCGTGATAAGATAGTTCACTATATTCGCAAACCAGGGCAAAAAAGAGGTCGTAAAGAGTTGTTGATCCAGAAAATATTCGTCTATGGCTGTAGGATCACTAGGTACATCTGACGAAAGCCATGGTAAGTGATCGGTGATGACGTTTTCTACTCCTTTTTTATCTTTGATGGAGAGATTAAACTCTTGCAGGAGTAGGATCCACCTTATGAGGCGCGACTTTGTGTCTTTCTTTGCGAGGAGATATTTTAAAGCCACGTGGTCGGTGAAATAAGTGATGGGGGAACCGATAAGATAGGACCAAAATTTATCGAGAGCGAAGACTACCGCTAGCAATTGCTTCTCTGTGGTGGAGTAATTGAGTTGTGGTCCGGTAAGAGTTCGGCTAGCGTAGTAGATGATATGAGCATTGTTATCTTTTCTTTGGCCCAAAACAACCCCTATCGCATAATCGCTAGCATCACATATGAGCTCAAATGGTAAGGACCAATTCGGAGCTTGCATGATGTGAGAGGACACAAGCATGTTTTTCAATTTTTCAAAAACACTTTGACATGCTTCCGTCCACTCGAATGGGGTGTCTTTCATAAGAAGGTTGCTTAAGGGTCTAGCGATGGCACTAATGTCCTTAATGAACCTTTTATAAAACCCCGCATGGCCCAAGAAGGAGTGCACGTGATTTAGCGATTTAGGTGGGGGTATTTCAGCTATGACATCTATTTTTTCTCTATCAACCTCGATCCCTTTGGATGACACGATGTGTCCAAGAACTATTCCCTCAGTTACCATGAAATGGCACTTTTCCCAATTCAGCACGAATTTCTTTTCCACACATCGGGCTATTACTTTCTCAAGATTGGTTAAACATACGTCGAAAGAGGTGCTAAAAACACTAAGTCGTGCATAAACACCTCTAGCCCTCTCTCAACCATGTCACTGAATAATCTCAAAATGCACCTTTGAAAGGTCGTCGGTGCATTACACAAGCCAAACGGCATACGTTTATAGGCAAATGTTCCAAAAGGGCAAGTGAAGGTTGTTTTCTATTGATCGAGTACATTTACCTCAATTTGGTTATATCCAGAATAACCATTTAGGAAGCAATAATAAGGTTGGCCCGCTACTCTTTCAAGCATTTGATCGATAAATCTCAAGAGGAAATAGTTTTTCCTAGTTCCCACGTTGAGTTTTCGGTAATCAATACAAACGCGCCATCCAGTGGTGGTACGTTGGGGAACTAGCTCTCCCTTAACATTTTCAATCACAGTCATGCCCAACTTCTTAGGGACAACTTGAATGGGGCTCACCCACTTGCTATTCGAGATTGGGTAGATAATCCCAGTATCCAACAATTTGATAATTTCAGTCTTCACCACATCTTTCATTGTGGGATTTAGTCGTCTTTGCATTTCTCTTGAGGGATTAACATCCTCCTCGAGGTGAATCTTGTGGGTGCAAATTAGAGGGCTTATCCCCTTTAGATTAGCTATACACCAACCAAAAGCACTTTGCTGCTTCCTCAAAATTTTTAACATTTTACTCTCCTGCTCTTCATCTAAGCCAGAGGAGAAAATAATAGGAAATGTCTCACTTTCACCTAGGAAAGCATATTTAACATTGGAGGTTAGTTTCTTCAACTCGAGAGTCGGGAATGTGTCGCTAGAGGGCACCATGCGTGCCTCCCTCAGCGGTAACTCTTCGAATCGAGAAACTCAATTAACATCTTTCGCGGCCTCATCCGACTCTCTCTCATCGAGTAAGCCTCTCAACTCCTCTACCTCCCTCTCAAACTTTTTGGTGTAAGCTCCTTTACTCTCATGACTAGAAGTTAGGAAAGCTTCTAAGGCATCTCTATAGTAATTTTTCTCAAAGTGTTCGTCTACGATCTTCTCAATTAGGCTCACCTCGTGAAGATCATCTTCTTACCCTGCTTGTTAGGCTATATTGAAGATGTTCATTTCTAAAGTCATATTCCTAAAAGTGAGCTGCATCTGCCCATTTCTAGTATTGATCATTGTGTTAGCCGTAACTAAGAATGGGCATCCAAGGATGATGGGAACATGATTTTTCGAGGCGAATGAAGGATCCATATCCCAAATGATAAAATCTATCGGGAAGTAGAAAGTGTCCACTTGGACTATCCGTCCTCAACTATATCCCTTGGCATCTTTACGATTCGGTCTGCTAACTGGAGAGTGATCCTTGTGGGCTTAAGATCAACCAGATCAAGTTTCCTATAAATCGAATAGGGGAGGATATTTACACTCGTCCCCAAATCGAGTAAGGCCTTTTCGAATATGTTCCCTCCAATGGTGCAGGAAATAGTGGGTGCACTGGGATCTTTATATTTAGGTGGGAGATCATTAAGAAGGACTGAGCTCACGTTCTGCACTAGAAACACATTTTTCTTTACCTTCATCCTCCTCTTGACTGTTAGTAAGTCTTTTATGACTTTTGCATTGGCTGGAATTTACCTTATTGCATTGAGGAATGGTAAGTTCAACTTCACATTCTTAAGGACTTCTAGCACTTCATCACTTATGGTCCTTTTATGGGCAGGAACCAATCATTGGGGAAATGGCGCAGCGGATGGAGGTTTTACAACTACCTCGCTCTCACTAGTGTTTTCCTTTTCACTCTCATTCAAGGAGATGTCTTCGGTCTCTTTCGTGCCGGGCAAATTCTCCTTTTCTTTTGAAATATCGTGTGCGACAGGTGATAAATCAACAACTATCCCACAGAGGTGATAAATCACTAGTGCTCCTACTGTTCGGTAGAGGTGGAGCTAACACTAGGTTGAATTTGGGGAGGTCTTTGGCCTTGGGCAAGAAACTTTCCCTTCTCTTGAATGCTCAATGCAGATTGCATCTTGGAAAATTTTGCATTTATTTCGGCTAACATGCTTTCATATCTAGCATTGTTTGCACCTTGAGAATTTATGAGTTGGTTCATTGTTTCCTCGAGGTTCCTCCACGGTGGATCTACATATGGAGATGGAGTTAGTGGTGCTTGTTGGTATTGAGGAGGTAGTGTAGGTCGAATAACCTGTGAATGTGGGTTCATCGTAGCTTGTGGTTGTCCATTGTTAAAGCCAGGATGGTTTCTCCATGAAGGGTTATAAGAGTTCCCATGCGGGGCATTCAAATTCCCTTTGAATCCTCTTATAGCATCCACATGCTCGATGTGAATGGCCTTGTAGGCGAAAATCTTCGGGCATGCCTTTATGGAGTGGCCCGCCTCACAGATAGCACACACTTTTTTTCGAACCACGACTGGATCCAGAGATATTTCTCAACCGACCATCAAACGCTATTTCATATCTCTCTGAAACTGATCTAATCCACTGTCTATTAAGGTATTGCTATCTAATTGATATAGATTGGATGCAGTATGACTGATAGATGGTTGTCTAGGTCGGGCTTGGCTAGGATCAGATGTGTTCAATGCTTGAGTAGTCTTTATGACATACTTAAGATGAGCCTCGGCATCGCATGAGTTTAAATCCCAAAAGGTTCTTTCACACATTGTTTCCATAAGTTGTTTTGAAGCTACTGTCAAACCATTATGGAAGAAAGATATCACTAGGTGTTTGTCACGACCATGATGGGGGGCAAACGCTTGCTAACTCTTGGAAACATTCCCAATATCTGTCAAAAGACTCATTATCGTGTTGTCGGAATGCTTGGATTTGAGTTTTGGCAGAGTTGGTCTTGTGTTGTGGATAGAATTTTAAGATAAACTTAGACTACATATCTCTCCAGGAAGTGACGAAATTCGGGGTTAGAGACCATCCTAGTCTTGGCTTTATCCTTTAGGGAAAAAGGAAAAAGCTTTAGGCCAATGACATCTTACGCGCAAGCTTGATCACTAAATGTGTGACACGCCTCTTCGAACTCCCGAATATGCAAGTATGGTTTCTCCGAATCCATGCCATCAAACGTAGGGAGAATTTGTATCATCCCATTACGAAAGTGGAACTGACCGGCATTATACGGAAGTAAAATGCAACCAGGTGGTGCGAGGGAAACCGAGTGTTCGTGTAGGGACACTATCGTTGATTTCGGCTCCCGCTCGACATGCAAAAGAACCTAAACTACAACTACACTTGACAAGCAAGTACAGTGGTAAGTCGGGTATCGAAAATCCACAGGGAGTGATTGAATTTTAGATGTTAATTGTTTTAATTACTTCAGGAATAAAAGTGTAAAATAAATAAAAGAAAAGGTGAAAGGGTGGTTATCGTGAATAAAGAAAAGAATAAGTTACGCTAAAATAAAGTAAAGCGAGGATCGGGATCGCATTCGCACATTCACGGGCTAAACAACTACTAATTAGAATTTCGGTTCGAAAGCAATTTAATCGAGCATTTACAATTAAGCATAAACATCACGCAAGAAGGAATTTAACCCAAAGTTGCGAGATAAAACATTTAACTGAAAAATGGTCACACGCGGATTAAATTCGGATAATCTCTATAAACACTAACGTTGCATGACAAAGAAAGTTAAACGCATAATAATCCGACTTTAATACGCGCGGTTTCAATTAAATGCGATTTTACACGGAACCCTAAATTTCGAGGTCCGAACCCGAAAATGGCGGAAATGCAATCCCGACCCTATTTATCTAGGGACGCATAATGAACTACACTAAATTAAACTAATTAAACTAATTAAGCAAGAAATAAAGCAAGAAAACCTAATTAGAAAGCATGGAAATTATCTAGAAAGCATGGAAATAATGAAATACAACTAGATTAAAGGAGAGGGAAGATGAATAGTCAATCTTACAACCAATTAGTGTGTCAATCCAAGAGGGGAAGAAGAAAAACCAATCAAAACCCCAAAACCTAACTAAAAACTAAGCTAAAAACGTTCTCCTCTGTTTATTACATCAACATTGGCTTATATACCAAGTGGGAATTAATTTAGAAAAGAAAAGAGAAAATAAATGCAAAATATCTGCTGAAAAACAGGGGGTCGATCGATCTACCATTTGGTCGATCGATCTACCATATAAGACAGGGAAAAAATGGGAATGGTCGATCGATCTACCCTTTGGTCGATCGATCGATCAAGCAGGGGCAGACTGCATTTTCCCCTGTTTTGGCTTGCATTTCTCCTCCGCTAAAATCGCCGTAACTTCTTCGTTATGAATCGAAATCGTGCATCGTTTGCGGCCACGCGAAGCTTGCGAGGAGGGATACAACTTCCATGAAGATGTTGGGCCAGGTGCCCAATCTGTAAAATGACTAAAATGCCCTTGAACGTGCGATTGTGTACGAGAATCGAGCGGAACGCGTCCGAACTTCATACTTAGTACCTAAATACCTACAAAAGCTCAATTAACCCCTGCAAAACATGTTAACATAGAAATCCGAGGTTGTCTGGTTAACGAGCATAAGTATGGGGATTAAGATACCCTAGGGGGCTAATAACGCGTAGGTTAACGGGTGAAATACGCAATATTTGCGTCGTATCACACCCCCTAACTTACACATTGCTAGTCCCTAGCAATGAAATAGGATGTAACAAGAAAAACAAGTAAACCAAAAGCAGGAGAAGTACAAAAGTATGGTATAAAAGTAATAAAAAGATAAGGCCACTTTCGCGGGCGATTCGATTGCATTTAGCGTATGCAATAAGCCGTTAAACCCCTAGGTTACCCTAGTGGACGAGTGTCGTCTCGTGAGGGTTTTCAGGGATGATACCCAAAAACATCACATAGTTTCCTCAAAATATGCCCAACCCAACATGCGACAAACTCAACAACAACGAAAAAGATTTCAAACATGCTATTAGCAAATTGAATGAATTCAAGCTAAAGTCCGTCATTATTAACAGGTTGAATGCACCTCAATGAATTAAAACTCTAACATGTGGTAGGGGAGTGAGCATATGCAAAGTATGATTTGGCGAAAAACTTAAATAACTCGGATACTAAAAATCAAAGCATGCATATATTCAATCCTCACGGGCATTACGCTCATCAAGCGAATTCACTCAAAACGGGGAGGTAACACACGGAACATGTGGGCATAAGAGTAAATGTAAATGGAAACTAGGCCGCACACATGTCACAAATGAAGAACGCTATATATAAAATGAAAAACTGTAATCTCAATGAAAGGATACCGCACACTAAAAGAGGCGAAATGCATTTTCACAGATTATCACAACTATTATGACTTTTGAATTACATTAACCTAAGATCACATAGGACTTTAATAGGGTTATGATGTAGGTATGGCTAGGGTACGAAATGAAGGAATGTATGTACGGATTCAAAGTGTTCGGGATGAAAACTCGGGATAATGGAAAAATGCGGGCAATATCAAAAATTGGAAAACAAGTTCCAAAACAAGCATTTGGTATATCATCGGGGAGAGTAATCAAAGCTTATTGAAACACTACAAACACTATAAACAACTTTATCTTTCTTTTTCTTTTCTCTTTTTCTTCATTTTTTCTCTTTTGTTTTCAACTTTTTGCTTTCTCTTTTTCTTTTCTTTTTCACTACTTTCTTTTCTTTACTTATCAAACTCTCATATGCCTAAATTGCAACCGACATCACAAAAACATCATTCAATCCCAAGTAACATTCCAAACAAAGGTATGGAAAGTGTATGTATGGTTTATAACTCCAATTTAGAGTTGGTTATGGGATTGGGGTTATGAAACGAAAGGCTATATTTAGGCTCAAGTGGGTTGACTAGGGAACATATAAAAGGTGAGGTCAAGGTCATATGGGCGATAAAACAAAGAAGGCCTATGATCATTTCACAAAGTTTACGCAATTCTCGAGTCAAAACAATATATGAAAATCATGCTCAAGTAACACATTTCAAGTATGGACTCAATTAATGAACGATCAATGAAAGAATAGTGAGATTACCAACGAATTCAACGTTTTCAATGAGAAAAGAATAGTGTATACACTCACAAATGAAGATAAGTCTCTAATCTCACTCGGTGTAAGTATATACAATGCAGCAAAAGCATACCGAGTTATAAAAATCTTAAACCAAATCAATATAACAAGGAAAGTGCATATGCTCATGGGATAAAGTTTAATTCATGAAGTTATTCACAATATCAATGATTTGAGGACTAAAGTCTAATAACTTCTAAAATCGAGAACATGCATCATTGAGTTGTCTATTGGATCGGGCAATTATTGAAATTTATCATCGAAAACAAGGCGAAATGCCCAACAAAGGGAAAAAAAAGAAAGAAAATATTTTTGAAAATTTTCATTTTTTTCACAAAAAGGTATACTTAGTAACTAAAAGTGAGCAAATCCATGGACTACACATGAAATGGATAGAATATCCTACACCCCCTAACTTAAATGTTGCATTGTCCTCAATGCGCATTAAGAACACAACACAAAGAGAGGAAAAGAACGATATTACCCAAAATTGGAGCGATCTCCATAAGCACGAGTCCAATGAAATCTACAAAACAAGTTAGTACCGAGCATAGCAAAAACAAATAACAAAAAGTTAACTAATTAAACTAGACTAAATTAAAAGGAAAGAAAAATAGGAAAGAAAGAAAATTAAAAAGCTAATTATTTACAACCTACTATTTAGGCTTCACACTAACTATATACTAGAAGTCTAAATAGTTGAGGGTCCACCCAAAAAGGGATTTGACTTTGAAAGATCAACGGTGGACCCTCCAAAGCGAACATGCCTCCCGAAAGATATGAATTTCGTTTGAACAACGGAAGGCATGTGGGTGGTGAAAAAAGTGAACCATCGCCAATTTGAAATTTTGGGCGGACGATGGGAGATTTGGATAACAAGGGGGAAAGGTACACTAGAGATCCAAGAAAAGTCGATTCACCTCCCAAAGGTTTTTCAAGTGGAATGGGAGATAGTGCACACACGGGGATAGGATCCATCGAAAACAAGTCCGGTAAAGAGTCCTCGTCGGCAAAAAGTGTAGAAATTTTAAAAGTTTCTACCGACTCATAGGAATCAACCGGTGATTCTAATGGTTCGATGACGGAAAACGAATATGGTGATGAAATAAATTCAATCTCAATCGACTCATCGTCGGAAGGAGATTGAATTTCGAGGGAGAGAGATTCACACTCGATGAGAAATTCTCTGAAAAATCGAGGTGAAACACAAGTTTCCACCTCCTCGTTGTTTTGTGCATAAGAATTCATCTCATCGCAAAGTGCGCCTAGTCTCATTCCAGCATCATTTAGGCTTTCCAAACCTTGGGAGTAAAGAAGCAAAGTCTCTTCCAAAGTAGGCTTCCTCGACTCAAGAGCCTCGGACTCCTCATTTGGTTGAAACTCGTCTTCGAAAGTAATGAAATGAAGATCGTCATTGGATTCGAATAATGAATCTAACTCAAGCTCCCAATAACGATTTTCATTCCGATAAATGTTTTCAAGTCTTTCATTTTCAAGAAAATCTTGAAAACGGAAAACTTGAAAACTATCCCCAAAGTATGAATCATTAGAATAACCGTAATAACTATAATAGTAAGACATGATTACCTCAGTGTTTGTAGATGGAGAATCCGAGCAAGAAAGTGAGCAACCGCGAATCAAAGTTTCTTAGTGCTCAAGTATGCTATCCTGCAAAAAAGGTTAAAACAAAGAATACAAATACAAAAGGAAAAATACTACGAAATAATAAAACAATTACAATCTAAAACACACTCCCCGGCAACGGCGCCAATTTGATGCGAGGGAAACCGAGTGTTCGTGTAGGGACACTATCGTTGATTTCGGCTCCCGCTCGACATGCAAAAGAACCTAAACTACAACTACACTTGACAAGCAAGTACAGTGGTAAGTCGGGTATCGAAAATCCACAGGGAGTGATTGAATTTTAGATGTTAATTGTTTTAATTACTTCAGGAATAAAAGTGTAAAATAAATAAAAGAAAAGGTGAAAGGGTGGTTATCGTGAATAAAGAAAAGAATAAGTTACGCTAAAATAAAGTAAAGCGAGGATCGGGATCGCATTCGCACATTCACGGGCTAAACAACTACTAATTAGAATTTCGGTTCGAAAGCAATTTAATCGAGCATTTACAATTAAGCATAAACATCACGCAAGAAGGAATTTAACCCAAAGTTGCGAGATAAAACATTTAACTGAAAAATGGTCACACGCGGATTAAATTCGGATAATCGCTATAAACACTAACGTTGCATGACAAAGAAAGTTAAACGCATAATAATCCGACTTTAATACGCGCGGTTTCAATTAAATGCGATTTTACACGGAACCCTAAATTTCGAGGTCCGAACCCGAAAATGGCGGAAATGCAATCCCGACCCTATTTATCTAGGGACGCATAATGAACTACACTAAATTAAACTAATTAAACTAATTAAGCAAGAAATAAAGCAAGAAAACCTAATTAGAAAGCATGGAAATTATCTAGAAAGCATGGAAATAATGAAATACAACTAGATTAAAGGAGAGGGAAGATGAATAGTCAATCTTACAACCAATTAGTGTGTCAATCCAAGAGGGGAAGAAGAAAAACCAATCAAAACCCCAAACCCTAACAAAAAACTAAGCTAAAAACGTTCTCCTCTGTTTATTACATCAACATTGGCTTATATACCAAGTGGGAATTAATTTAGAAAAGAAAAGAGAAAAGAAATGCAAAATATCTGCTGAAAAACAGGGGGTCGATCGATCTACCATTTGGTCGATCGATCTACCATATAAGACGGGGAAAAAATGGGAATGGTCGATCGATCTACCCTTTGTTCGATCGATCGATCAAGCAGGGGCAGACTGCATTTTCCCCTGTTTTGGCTTGCATTTCTCCTCCGCTAAAATCGCCATAACTTCTTCGTTATGAATCGAAATCGCGCACCGTTTGCGGCCACGCGAAGCTTGCAAGGAGGGATACAACTTCCATGAAGATGTTGGGCCAGGTGCCCAATCTGTAAAATGACTAAAATGCCCTTGAACGTGCGATTGTGTACGGGAATCGAGCGGAACGCGTCCGAACTTCATACTTAGTACCTAAATACCTACAAAAGCTCAATTAACCCCTGCAAAACATGTTAACATAGAAATACAAGGTTGTCTGGTTAACGAGCATAAGTATGGGGATTAAGATACCCGAGGGGGCTAATAACGCGTAGGTTAACGGGTGAAATACGCAATATTTGCGTCGTATCACCAGGGGTGACAATCCGTTCAGGAAAGAGTAAGTCTTTTATGCGACGATAAGGGAGATCTCCCTCTCCAGTACCGAAACTTGTTGCGTCAGACATCGCACTCACGCTCTCCTCAAATGACTTTTTGTACTCACTCGGTGTCCTAGATGTGTGACTCGAAGGTTGACTCACGGTGTAACTACCGACAGAGTGCTCAGGAGTAGGAATCGGAACCTAAACTTGTGGTACGTAAGGTGTGTGGGGGCTTTCAGAGTTATACTCAACTATCGGGTTTTTGTGGATTCTAGTTGGAGTATTGTGAGGAGTATGAGTATGTTCAGGGTTTTGCATTAAAGGCTTTTTGAGAGACGAATTTTTATTTTTGTATTTTTATTTAATTATTTTTTTATTTTTGGTCAAAGATTTAGATTGACTCGATCTAACTTAAGTCTACCTACTTCCCCGGCAACGACGCCAAAAACTTGACGCGACCACAAATGTGTCTAGTGTGCGTGCTATTTAGGCTCAAGTGCAAGCCTGTCGCTCAAGTAATAATTCGATAAGTCGGGTATCGATCCTCAGGGAAACAGGACGAACGAAGTCGTGACGACTTTGGAAAGATTAAGAAATCCTAGCTTTGACTCTAAAAGGAAGGGAAATGTGATTTGGATTACGAAATAACTATGACTAAATGCAAATTTAAAAATGATTAACTAATGAAGCTGTGAATAAATGAAGTGCAATTACTCAAATTAACTAAATAACTAATGACGAAAAGTTTTACTACTGAAATATGAAATGAGAACAATAGGTCAAGCGAGGGAATCTTGATGGTTCGTTGAGGCAGTTGTTGTTGATTGGCGGTTGTCGATTTATAATATGGGGGTGCACAAATTTTTAAGAGGCCGATCGAGAGAGAGGGGGAGATCTAACCTTCTCAAAAAAGGGGAAAAAATTCCCGATAAAGATCCCGCCAAGTTAAAATTTCTAAGGCTAATTTTAGTGTAAAGTTTTTTGCATTTGTTATAAAATACCGCATATTTTTTTACTTTTTCTAAAAAGTGCAATAAATTTATGGCAGTTGTAAATAAATCCCATCAATTTTCTCCATTTAAAAATAAATGCCGGGAGAAGTATTTTCTCGGCATTTCTTATAACTGTCGCAAAAAAATTGCCGAACAAAATCAGTTTTCTTGTAGTGAATTCACTTTGTAGGATACTAGATTCGAAATTAAAACTTTAAATGAACCCGGTCTTTAATACTTCTAAGTATTACATATATGAGGGATCATAGCCCGCACAGTATGTAATCAAAGGATGAATTAAAGCAGTATCGCATTAACCAATACTCGCGTCGCATTCTTAAGCATCCCGGTTAAGTAGGGCAAACGAGATCAAAAGTCTTACAAAGTTTGTACCAGTTATAGGACACGATTCACCTAAGATTTTAATTCAAACTTCTATTTCCACTATCATGAATTACATGCACCCCAACTCTTAAAAACTTAGCCAGACATGTTGAATTTAATGAAAAATGTAAAATCTACTATGTATGGATTCATAATCATGAAGAAAGCTAACTTAAACATGCAAACAAGGATTGTAATATCACGAAATACCAAAAAACATGCAAGGAAAAATTAACTTGAAAGAATAGAGATGAAAGAGACAAACTTTTAAAGAAGAAAACCTTGAATTAATAGCTTAGAACTTGAATATTTGTTTAAGAAAGTAAAACCCTAGAGTTCTTGGGTACAAGAGCTCTCTAAAACCCCTCTAAAACTAAGTCTCTCCCATCTGCTATCTAAAATAACTAAATATATCACGTCTTATTTAATCATTCATCCATGCACAACTCTTTTTGCGAAAATAAAAAATTAGAATTCCGCCCCGCCGAACCGGTTCGGATATCTAGGCTCTACTGGGGTGAACCCGTTCGCTTTCCCAGTTTTGCCAGGAACTTTCGAACATAGAATTTTTTCTAAGTCTTTTCTTCTCTTTTTGCTTTTTTCATGATTTCTTCCCAACTTCAAACCTTCACAACTTTTCACTCGTAGCTTGGACTTGAGCACCGTTTCTTCCTGTGCACTCATGATTCCAAGAACTTTAACTTCCTCATGGGATACCGTATCTAGTTCTGAGTGAAAAATTACGAAATTTCCCCTTAACTTTCCTTCTCTTGCTTTTCATCTTTCTTTCTCGACTTTGAATTTTCTCCCTTATTCTCTTGAATGAATATCCGGTAAAATATATGAGAAAAACACAAAACTCGATGCACTACATATAAAAGGTCAGTAGCACTAATTCTGAAATAAATCAATGGATTTTACATTACGCGAGGTGATAAAAACTTCTAAATTAAGGGGATAAATACACAATATTTATGACTAATCAGGTCAATTTCATGCATATCCTCATAGCTCTAAGCAAAAATATTTTTTTGCTCTTTAAGAAATGCAATTAATTTCTGTTTGAGAGATGGTGTCAGGTTTGAGATGATCTAGGAGGTTCTCTCTGACTTGTCATTGTCTAGTACGATGGTTTTCGTGGCTTTCACGACTTGCCCTTTAACTAAATCAGCTTCTTCACGGGGATCCAAAGTGTTAATTTGGTAAGTGATGGTGCCCTTCTAAACTTCCTACTGGTCGACAGGGGTATAATAGCATTTTCTAGCCTCCATTTTATTTCCCTTTACCATGCCAACCCCATAGTGAGTGGGAACTTCATATACTAATGAACTGTGGATGACAATGTTTCGAACTTCTTTAATCTGACTTTGTCGAGGATCATATTATAGGCTGAGGGAACTTTTTTGTCCAAGATGAAGAAGTGAATCTTCTCAGTTCTAATTTTTGGCCAAGTACCGACCAATACTTCTAATTTGACAGTCCCAAAAGGATACACCTTTTTTTCCAGAGAATCCGATTAGAGGCCGATGATATGGTTCTAGTTTGCTATCTCATAATCCCAAGTTGTGAAAGCAATTATAGAATATAACATTTGCTGAACTTCCATTATACATGAGAATCCTTGCTATCCTGATGTGATGCACCGACAGGTAACGAGTAGAGGGTCATCACGAGGGTAAAGTATTCCTGACAAGTCATTCTTAGAGAAACAGATGACCATCTTGTCCTTATTCACTTTTTTGGGTTGACGATCTACTTCGTATGATAAGTTGACTTGCCCAATGTAAGAGCAAGCTTTAGCCTTATTTAGACAGGCCTTTCTTTCAGCAACTTCATCTCTTCCCCCAGCATCCCCTTCTGCAATGAAATGACAGCCAAAAGATATCATGCCTACCTCTAGTTCAGTCTCTCTGTTTTTTTTAGCAAGTCACGGTCATCTTCAGAATCATCATTTCGACCTCTTTTCTTGTCGTCTTTACTTTGCAAGGGGTTTCTAAATTTATTTTCGTGTACCGACCTTCAGTCCCGTCAATTTTCCTCGGTGAATGAGAGATTCAATTTCATTCTTCAAGGTAATATAGTTATTAGTGGTATGTCCACGGTCTTTATGAAAGTCACGGTACTTAGACTTGTCTCTCCGGTTGGGCGTCAATTTTAATTTTCCAAGGCACTTCAAGTCCTTACTGCATTTAATTTCTTCCAAAATGTGATGCACACCTACAGTGAGAGGGGTATATTCCTCATACTTTTTAGGCTTCTCAACTTTCTTATCTTTATGTTGCTTCTTATCAGAATTCTTTTGGCCCTCGAATTTTGTCTCGGGGGGTTGTTTAGCAGCCATAACCTCTTCGGCATTCATGATCTTACCACCTTTTGCCATCAATTCCGTCATGGTTTTTGGAGGTTCCTTTGCCAATGCATAGTATAGCTTTTCAGGGACCAACCCACTCATTAAAGCTACAATGGTCATTTTCTCTTCGTAATAAACAACTTATAGTTTCTCGTTATTGAAATGAGTGATATATTCTTTGTAAGGACATGATTTTATAAATGTCCGTCTAGAATCTAGGAATTTTTATATTTTCCTAGATCATAGTTAAGATGTTGTACACCGTTACATACCATTTCCTTTGGCACGTCTTCACACGTTTATACTTGACGTCCATCATCCAAATCTCAAGCACTCATCATCATCAACACATATTCATCATCATTCAATGTGCGTTGTGCATCTTCAACCGGTCTCCACTAATTCAACTTCATTAAAGGTATAATGTTTAATTGGAGTTAATAATATTCACATCTATATTTGGGAGAATTTTTTCATGATTTATACCTGATAGTTTTTTATTAAATCAAGGTTGGCTGTTTAAAAATTAAAAAAATAAAATTATTTTCTTTAAGTTGTTCAAACGATACCGCAATGTCGTTTAAATGACATTTGTATGTTGTTCTAACGACCTAATCAAAGGACAATACTTGTTGTTTCCTAGGTCGCGCGATACTTCGTTTCTTAAATGCATCTAACGACCATGTATTGTTTTGGTTTTTCATACTTCTTTTTTAGGGTCATTTCTTGAGGTATCTAAAGACATCTAGTGTCGTTCGAACGACCTGCTAGATGTCGTTCAAACGACATTGTGACGCCTTTTAATTTTTTGTTGGTATAAATACCTGCTCGAAATTGAGTTTTTACGAGTCTTTTACAACTCCGTTTTCTGCAGAACTGCTGCGATTTAAGACTTCAAACTTTTAGGTTAAAACCTATTTTGATTCACCCAAATATCCCAAATCAATTATGTGAATTGTTGTTAATCCCTTTTACTTACATCACCATTCTTGGAGTACATCTTATGGAGAAGGAAGCCTATCTACACTGTTGATTGTTAGAACTCTAACGGGATCTCTTGCTGACTGTTGGAGTTCTTGAAGGAATTCCTGCTGACGACAACGAACCGATGCCTGCGGGTATTCGTCTGTCAAACATGTTGTATATCTCTGTGTATTTGTAAGTCGAGGTTTACAATATATAGTGAAAAAAATGGTTTTTCCCCTTTTGGGGACTTTTCCTGAATTTGTGTTTGTGATTATTTGGACTGCATGATAATTATTTTTTATTGATTTCAATCACATTAGATGAATGTTTAAGGTTTGATTAAAACTGGAAATAAAATTGGAATTTAATTAAATAAGTTTAGACATCGAACGGAAGCACAATCTCAAATTGGTATCAGAGTCAATTACACAATTATACCGTGTAATTTTTTTCGGCAAAATTTTTCTAGATATCAATTTTTGAAAAAAAATAATTTTCGAAAAAGCTTAAGTTCAATGGAAAACTTGTATAATCGGATGCCAGTTTTTTACGGGACAAACTATGCATATTGGAAAGCCCGTATGAAATTTTCTCTAAAAGCTATAAGCGAACGTGTCTGGCTAGTTTGTGAAAGACTATGGACTCCTCCCACTGTGACAAATCTGAATCCCTGTGTCTAACTGGACCGAGGATATATTTACATAGAGCACATATAATTCATGTGGCTTTGGTGTAATTTTCGAAGCCGTCTCACCTAACGAGTTCCGACGTATCATGACGTGTACTACGAGACATCACACACGAGGGCACAAATTCCGTTAACGCGTCCAAACTGCAAAATTTAACTACTCATTTTGAAATAATAACCATGCTTGAATCTGAAATATTTGATGAGTTTTACGCACGTATGTCAGATATTGTCAATACTAGTTTTAATCTTTGTGAAGAAATACTTGACACACAAGTAGTTAAAAAGATTTTAAGGTCCCTTCCAAAGCATATCATCCCTAAAGTCATTGTATTGAATCCATTAGGAATGTTAGACTCACTTAGGTTAGAAGAACTTGTAGGATACCTCTAGACTTATGAAATTGATATGTTTCCTAAAACGATTAAACCTAAGGATAAAGAGATAGCACTTAAGGTCCATGCTAGAAAAGGTGAAGAGTCGTTTAGAAAGAGAGAAGAGTCATCAAAAAAGGGAGAGGAAGAAACGTCAAATTCTGAATATGATTTTGATTTAGACGATTTGGCCCTGTTTGCTAACAATTTCAAGAAGTTTCTCAAACTAAAAAATAATGGCAATTTTAAAGATAAAAAAAGTTTTGAAGAAATAAATCTGGAAAAAATTTTGATAAAGAGAAAAAGGAAACCCCTAATAGAGAGGAAAGGAGGTGTTACGAGTGCGATGGGAGAGGTCATAAATCCTTTGAGTGTGCAACTAGATTAAAGCGTCAAAGAAAAGACAAAGTTACTTTAAATCCCACCCTTAGTGACGAAAATGAGGTCGAGTCGGTGGATTCGATAGATGAATCACACATGTATGTAACTTCATTGCATTCATGGATAGTGATGTGAGTAAGTCTAGTGCATCTCACAGCGATGAGGATGCTACTTCACAAGGACACCTCAACAGTGAAAATGATGTGAGTGAGGGTGAGGATTCTGCAAGTGAGAGCGAGTGTGAACTATAATGCGCATACGCCGATTTATATTTTGAATTCTTTAAAGCTAAAAAGCAAAACAAAGGGTTAGCTTTTAGGATCATCGTATTAGAAAAAGATTTAAAAAAGATGAGAGAGAGAGAGAGAGAGAGAGAGAGAGAGAGAGAGAGAGAGAGAGTCCACAGTCAGCATGACTTTGAGAGAAAGATATAAAGTTTGTGTGTAGAGAGAGATAGAGAGAGTAGTTTTGAGAAAGAAAAAGTGGACTTGACCAAATAAGTGGCTAGTCTTACTAGTGAGCTCCTTGTATCCGTGGAGGCTCGGAAGAAACTTGAGCACTTATAACCCAACTCACTCATGATCTTGAGAGAGCACGGGAGGTCACGGTAAAGATTGATGACAGATGTGGAAAGATGCTCCTCGATCCCACTATAGGGTTTGGTGAAAGGCATGGAATAGGTTTTGACGGTGCTTCCACGTTTCATATTACACCGGAACCAATTCTTGAGTTCACAACGAATCCAAATAGCCATCAACTAAAACCCCAAAAAGAGTTCGGTCAAGAAAAATATACCAATATCGCCCTAAGACTGTGTACCTTTGTACTTATTGCAAGAGAAAAGGCCACCTTAGAGAGTATTGTTATAGTTTCGTTCGAACTCGACGTACACATGCTCCATCACATACTTTCGATCTCTTGGCCCGTGTCTTCAAAAGAGGGGGAGTAGATAAGACGTTATTTGTTAAGAGAGGAAAATGTGATATTTTGGTTCTCCAAGTCTATGTGGATGACATAATCTTTGGATCCACGTGCTCCCTCCATGCTCACGACTTTTAGGAGGATATGAAGAGTGAGTTCGAGATGAGAATGGTTGGTGAGCTTACATTCTTCCTTGGTCTCCAGGTTCGTCAGCTAGAGGATGGGATGTTCATCTCCCAATCCAAGTATGTAAGGGACCTTATGGAAAAATTTAGTTTAGATTTCACTAAGCATGGACGTACCCCGATGAGTACCTCAACTAAGCTTAACAATAACCTTCAGGCAAGGACGTAGATCAAACCTTGTATCGAAGTATGATAGGTAGTCTTCTCTACTAGACTGCTAGTCCTCCCAACATTGCCTTTAGTATTGGAGTATGTGCTCGATATCAGGCATCCCCAAAAGAGTCACACTTAATCGCTCTTAAATATATTATCAAATACGTGAGTGGGACTCTCTCATACGACATTTGGTATTCCTTTGATACCGACGACCGTTTATTTGCCTATTCACTTCTGGTGGGTGTTTTCATTTTGGTTATGCTCATGTCTTTTGGTTGAGTAAGAAGCAAAAGTCGATCTCTTTGTCCACTGCGGAGGATGATTACATAGCCTCCGGGAGTTATTGCACGTAACTTCTATGGATGAAGCAAATGTTGAAGGATTAAGGGATTTCACAGGACACCATGACTATATCCTATGATAACACGAGCGTGATACACATATCCCATAATTCAGTCCAGTATTCGCTTACAAAGCACATTAGGATACACGAGCACTTATTCGGCAGTTAGTATAAGATAAAGTCGTGTCCTTGAATTTTGTGTCCACCAACCTCTAGTTAGCGAATATTTTTACGAAGCCTTTAGATGACCTTAGATTCGAGAGTTTTAGGAAGTCTTTATGAATCTGCATAGTTGACTGAGGGGTGGTTACCAATTCTAATATAGGTTATATTTTATCATCCTTATATCATTTGGTTTCTATTACTAAACTGTATCATTTGTACCATTCTTTTGTGTATTATATTTTTTTTATTCATATTTATAGAAAAATACAAAAAGATTTTTATTTAATTTTTTTTTTAAAAACACAAAAAGAGTTTTGTATTTCTTTTTTCACCTTCTATGGATGAACATTTAGGATGGCCAAAGTCACAACATCATTTCCATATTCCACGTTACTTTTTAATAAGTGATTTGAGATGCTACATCATTTCATCCATGTGCTTACAGTGTTTGGAGTCAGTGAGATGCGATTAGTGATATATTTCTACATGTTTGACTCCTTATCTCCTTGAATTCACATGTGCACGGATTTATTTGAATATTGTACTTGCCTATCACATGTTGGTCGAAGTGTTTCATCTCAATTATGCCTTTAAAACGAACCAAATGCGATAAAACTTGACAATAAAAGTAGTGCATATAAGAATTGTTGCTCGTGAGGAATTTGTTTAATAAGAAGAAAAATGATGAGTGTACACGGAAAAGGAATACAATAGAAAGCACTAACCTTTGCGTGAAATCCACCATTTGAAAAGAGCAAAAAAATGTGGCATTGTAAAAATTAGCCAAGGACAAACTAGTTTAGTTTGATATGATCATTTAAAAGAAAAGAATATAATAGAAATATATGATCATTATTATATTTGAGGGAGTTTGGTTGAAAATAAATCAACAGGTTTGCACGTCCTGACAAAGTCTTGACAAAGCATTACATAGTTTTAGACGTTATTGGTGTGAAAATCATTTTAGACGTTGATTTTATTAGATTGAGTCGATGTCATATAAATTCAACTTTTTTACACTGAAAGACGATTTTGAGTTCATTCGTTAGGAGTGTCCAAAATTCATCGTGCACATATGTTATGAATATTTGCATTGATTTTTCTATCGAATTTGTTCACACCCCTACACTCATGCTATCATCGACTTGGTTATCTTAGTGTTATTTCATGGTGTGATTCTTTGTTGTATATTTTTGTAAGAAAAAATTTGAAAATTTTAAAAAGAGAAGTTTATTACCTTGTGACCCTCTTCGTATGCATTGTTATATTTTTATTATTTGTCTATTTAGGGACATCATAAAAAAGGGGAGAACGAATTATGGGGCAGTAGCTTTTTGTTTGATTTAATGATTTGCTTATGTAATTGATATTGTCTTTTGTCTTATCATTATATGTCAAACTTTTGTACATCACGGGTATTTGTTTCATATCTCTTGTGTATAGATACAAATTGAGGATAATTTTGTCTGCACACCCTGATGATGACAAATAAACGTTTGAGAATTGAAGCTTTGAAGATGTTGAAGATTTTAAAGACATTTTCTTTTATATTTCCATTCATGGGTTTTGGGGGATAGTAGATTGTATTTTTTTTCTTACATGCATAATTCAGATTTTTTTATGTATGTACCGGCATAGACATAGGGGGAGATTTGTAAGGACATATTTTACATAGTCAGTCTACATTAGAGTATGTCATATGTCGCTATAACTGTCGAAAAAAAATCAAGTTCAATCATGAATCAAGACAGATCCGAATATCAACATTCTTTAACAAACAAGCCTCTGAGAGATAAATTTTGGTAAGGCTGGGTTAAAGTCCCTTAATGTTTCATTTAAAGTATTGAGATATTTTTCTAAATTGTTTTTAAACATCTGAGGCGTCTTTTTTGGTCAAAATAATTTTTCTAAGTCCTGAAGCGGAGTTTTAATAAAAAATATTTTAAGCTTATGTAGTTCAAACAACAAAACAAAATCGTTCAAATGACTTCTTCAAGCGATAGTGTATCTCGCTTGATACCTCGCGAGAAGCTCGCTTGATATGTTTATCAAACGACATGCTACTGTTTTAGTTTTATAGGCTCGTTTGATAGGTCGCGCGAAGTCTCTTCAAGCGACATCACATGTCATTCGAGTGACATGGTGTTCTCGTTTGAGCGAAGTAACCGACTCAATATTTTTATGAATAGTTCGTTTTTGAGTCCTTTTTGATTCAGTAAACGTGAGTGTTTCATTCTACGAAAAATTCTTTTGTAAAATTTTAGTCTTCTTACTTTTTGAGGTGTTTTAACTTTGTTTTGATTCACAAATCATACCAATAGCTTTAGTGAATCATTTTTTATAACCCAAGATACAATTTTGCTGGAGTTTCTCTTGTAGGGAAGATATCTCTATGGCTGACGAAGACTGAGGTCATTGGGAGTGCTTGCGAGTGTTCCTTATTAAAGACATAATTGTGGTTCTTGTGGGTTTGTTGCGGTCAATCCATTGTTGATCTAGGTTGTGTGTCTACGTGGATCTACTGCGTGAGATTCATTGCGAATTTCATTGTGTATATGTAAGTTGCGATTTACCGATCACAGTGAAACAATGGATTTACCCGAAAGTTTTTTTTCGTGAATCTCGATTTATGTTTGTTGGATTTTCATGATTTATTCAATCCACATAGATGCATGGTTTAAAGTTCAATTAAAATTGGTTTAAAAATTCACTCCAATTAAATAAGTTTAAAATTAGAAATTTGCGAATTAGCTTAAATCGATATCACACCGCATTTAGTGCTTTCACAAATTGGTATTAGAGCTTTTCAAGCGATCTTACCATTTCACAAAAGTGAATACGGTGGGTAGAAAATGATGACCAAGAGTCGTTCACACATATGACGCCAATCTGTTGATATCCAAAATTGGTAGAGATTTTATCTTAGCGAAAAATCACCAATTTTGTAATCACAGATAACTAGTAGAAGGACAATGAATATTTTAAAAGTGGGACAGCTTAGGAAAAGCCTACGTCCACTATTATGGTATACTATTGAGGGTGATTGCTGGGACACCAAGCCTAATTAAATATCTGGTGATCAGTCCTTTATTAAATTAAAAATCAAGGTGAACGGTTGGTTCATTCTTAGCATCATTGTCGCAATATAAATTTCCAATTTAAACACCCTAAATAATTAAGCTAAGTGTCAAAACAATTTAAAACCTTATTTTCATTTTATTTAAATCCATATATACAAATCTTTTTAATAATTAACAGTTGAAGAATCACATAAATATAAAGAATGGTAATAAACACCCAAGAATTTAACCATTCAGATAAACCAATACCAAGTTTAAAAGCTACAAATGAAATCATCCTGACACGAATTACATTCCAAAGAGTACCAAATACTAAAAACAAATGAGCATAAATATCTGACAAATCCAACTGAATGGGGAAACAGGCGACACGTGCCTTGACTAATCAGAACTAAATTAAGAGTAGAGTCAACAACGAGGTCGTCTAAACAATGGCCTGCAACTCCCACATAAGCTGCAGCGCGTCCGTTCCAAGGACTCTAAGCATGACGCCCCTGTGGTTGGGCACCTGTAATATATATATATATATATATATATATATATATATATATACAAGAGAGAGAAAAAGACAGGAAATGGGTCAGAGACCGAGTGTAAAATAGTTTTAAAATTTTAGTTTAGCAAGTATTTAAAATGCTTACCGGCTAATGCAACAACCATGTTAGTATGCGACACTCTCTGGAGAATTCTCACCTCTCATCTAGTGTGCACGCTTACGTACTAATAAATCTCATAAGTTTCTCAAACTTATCCTCCATAAGGTTTTATCAGGTGAAAAGCGAGGTTATGATATTTACTTTAGGAAATCATTCACTTCAAGATTTCTTACGTTATTTAGAACAACTCGTTTCCATTATAAAGTTCCCGGACACTTATAATAAAATTGAAGCATTTATTCATTACTTATCTACTTATACGCACAGTAGAAGGTTCCCATATAGATATACGTGTATATATTAGTCGCACATATATAATACATATATATTAACGGTACCCCACATAAAACCTATGGTGATGTCATACGCTGCTATCAAGTCCCCGTATCACACAAACTAAGGGAAATATTAGTCCGGAATTACTCTCGAACTATATTAACACAATACACAAACAAATGTAGACTAGGCATAGTTCCAGGTCCTAAGAGATCAGCACATACCCTCACGTCTATTAGAACATCTGACTATCATTTTCAGATAGCATGTATCGAGGATACTATCTTCTAGGGTACAAGTCAATATCTTCCATAAAGGTCTAATCGAGATATGTGATAGCAAGTAGCCCGGGTATGCTTTTATAAATATATATAATATGCACAATCACACAGTTATATATATATATATATATATATATATATATATATATATATATATATATATATATATATATATATATATATATATATATATATATATATATATATATATATTCACATTTCTAAATTAGGTGCGCCCACGACCTATAATATTATCCTAGCCATGCGTAACATATCTCGCTCGAGTTTTACGTATAAGTAAATCACTCTTTTTATTCTATTAAGTATATCCAATCCTTATGTACTTCTCCACTCTCGAAGTGGCTCCTCTTGAAATAATATAAAATCAGTAGGTACACCCTCACTACTCTACTGGTCTGAGTCTTCCTTAATCCTCACAAGATATACCATAGCGTACGCACGATTTCCCACTAAATTTATATTCTCGAAACCCCACGGTTAAATCACATATGAATCGTATCACCCGAACCTTGCCTACAAGCCTACTGGTCTTTCCCAAGTCCCATTATGGTAAATAAAATATGTTTAAGGGTTCCCACAAAGTGGCACAGGGTTAGTCATTAAGAATAAAGAGCAAGCCTCAAAATTCAGAAGAGGTCGATCGATCGAAGGTAGGGGGTCAATCGATCGATCCAGCCGATCGATCGACATTCAAGGTCGATCGATCGATCACCCAGATATTACCTAGATTTTCATATACTATCCTATGGGATTTATCACCAAAAGTCCTCACAACCTCTATCAATTTTTCCCAAACTCCCAAAAAACATTACTACTTGTACTATATACCTAACTACATGATTTTTTATGTGAAACATGTTCAAACTCATCAACTATATCGAATTAATGGGGTAAAATTGATATAATCCTCCAGAAACCTAATTTTGGAGGAACCATACATTCTTCTAATTATTTCCCAGATTTCTTGTTTCTAAATTCATACTAATTCGTGGGTAATCCGCTACATGTGATGGGTATGTCCATAATATATTAAATTTCTCTAAACATGCGATTTAAAGTCTATAAATTACCAATTTCTTTCATAAAACATGTTCTTGATAATCCTAAACTAACATGGGTGAGACATTAACTAAAAACAAAGCAAGATAGATACTTGCCTGAGAATTAAAGGTCTGATTCGATGACTCTAATTGGTATCGCAGTAATCCTCTTCTTCCGATCTACGCTTTGGTGGTGGGGGGGTGCAAGATTGGTAGTTCTTGGCCTTGAACACTTGGAAAGATTTTTCCCTTCTTCTTCCTATGGCCTCCTTCCCTTTTGGTTCTAAGAACCCTAACTTCCCTGGCACTCCATCTGATATAATCTTAATGATTTTCGTCATTATTAAAGGCCAAAAATAGAAAATTGCCAAAATGCCCTCTCGGGTTACCGGTTAGGCCTAAAAACGTCCCGAGACCCAAACTAAACCCCGGGTACACTTTTTTGACTATCTCGACCCTTACGGACACATTGGTGCACAAATGACCATACAGGCAACTTATAATTTATTCAGTTTTAATAATACTAATTTAGTCCCGACACGACACAGGCCCGTCCTGACTTAAATTTCCATAATTGCCATTTTATTCACTCGTGATAATTTTAATAAAATAAATCTCATATATTACTTTACTCATCCAGTAATATTCAAAAAAAATTCCAATAATTACTAACTCACATCAGGCTAGTAAATATAAAAAAAAATCCAGATTAATATTAGAATAATATCTCAATTAAATTTAATAAATTCTGAATTTTAAAAGCCATAAAAATACGGGGTATTACATACTTCTCCCCTAATAGCGGAATTTCGTCCCGAAATTCAGAAAATAAGGCATATCTTGTACCGTCTGTAATAAGGTATTGAGCATCTAATTTCCGCAACATCGAAAGAGAACTACAAATCTCAATCTTATCAATTTAATACAACAAAATTCTCTTGAATAAATATAATTACAATAAATTTCCAATGCTCTATACAACAAAATAAATACAAGTCATCTCATCTTGTATTAAAAATTCTGGATACCTTATCAGTACACAAACTATCTACATATTAAGGTGCTCAATCACTATAGCCCCCGCCTCACAGCAAGCTTGTTTAACACTCTCGTTAAAAACACTTCTCATTGTGCTTTTAACCAACAACAATTGCATAAGATATGCCTATACATTATTAATTCCTTATTATTTCAATATCATTGGGAGGCCTCACCTCACTACCTGAGAACCACTCGGATTTATCTAAACATAAAACTCTCATTCTGAGAGAAACCATACGAACATCTGACCACTTTTGTTCGCCTAAAACAGACGTGGAATTCCACCATAGTCGTCAGACTCTAACTCACCCAATCCAAAATTCTGATTATCCGCCCATCTCTTAACATTAAGAGTAAGAAAAGTTAAGGTTTTTCCACACCAAATCCTCAATAAGCATCTTGTTCACAATAAACAGGTACGAGTGCTCTCACGTAACCCTACCATTAGGTAATATCCTCCCCCAATTATCGTACTATACTCCACTTGCTAGCTATAACCATTGTGGAAAAGAAATGATCATAATGAATCCAAAATTACTTTCACACTACTCCACTAATGGTTAATCACCGCTCGCGTACTCCCCGAATTATGGGTGATACAACCTGCTCAAAACGAACCGATATCCCCGCTGCTTCCTGAAATCCCGTATTGAAGGTGGGATTTAAAATTTTTATCCTAATTCAGAAAAGTATTGTGTAGGACCACATACCAGCGCGATTCTCCCTTTCAAAGGAAGACTAAGGCACACTAGGTAATATTGTAACTCACCCCAAAGGAATGTCAATCACTTCCTTCTTGGGCATTTTGTTCCACACGTTCGAAGGAGCTCTTGATCTTACCATGAGGTTGTCAACTCATCCAAGGAACTTTACCGACTTTACCAGCCTCTTCCATTATAGGAATTGTTGATAGCCCAAAATTCTTTGGTTGTTCCTCTTGTTCCAACTGATTTCTGTTTATGAGTGGTGCCCGCGGAGACTACTCAATATGTCCCACTCGACATCGACTTCTACTTATTATGTCTCACATTAAGTGACACTTAATACTCCCCTTATTTCCTTTGCGTATATTGAAAATTCCGACCCATGCACTTTCGATCATCTTCACTCTTTGTACGCGTCAGCCGCTCTCAATATTGGACTAATTTCAACTCCGCTCCGAGTGTTCTCCATAATAATTTGAATTTTACCCTTCTCAAGGAATACCCATTTTTAAATAGCTTCCCACAGCCTTCCAACCAGATTCGGTGTGCTACTCTGAATAAAAATATATGGATTTATCGTCTTTCACACGACGCTCAATCCGCCCAACCACTTTCACTTCGTTATGTTAATCCCCCCAATATTTATTCCACACGTCTATTCCTACATTCCTACAACTCGGACGATTCTAACATCAGCTAACCAGGATGCCCACACACCCTATAAACTGTGCATACTAGTGTAAGCATCACATACGCTTCACACATAACACCCAATTCTTTCTTTTCCTTGTGCTCACACCGTGCTTACAACACTCGGGTACTCTCAATTACCCTAGAAATTGAAATTTTGAATCCTCTTTATCATCGTTCCACCCCTCAACTCGTGGTGATAAGACAAAACTTTCAATGCTTTCTTACTACCCAACCGGCTTCGCTGGCCTTAATTCATAATTCAACTTCCAATTTACAGATATAATTACCTGCTCCTATTACGAACGAGGTACTAAACTCATAGACTAATGACTAAACATCTTCCTACTTCCAAACTTACGCTAAGTTTCATGCGTGGGATGTCTCGCAATGCGAAATCTAAATAAGGAACCCCCCGATACACTACTACCTAGCATTGTCGGTTATCGAAATCCGTTAGGCCCTCCGTCCATAGCATGTACCCCTTTATTCCATCTCTTGATAGAAAAGTTACATCTCTTCCCGTAATTACACTTAATAAAGAACATTTCGTCAATTGCACTATCATTCAGCATTGGTGGTAATCACATTCCATAAACCTCGAATACATACCATCGGGATTCTCGAAATCCTGTCCCCAAACATATGGGTATAACTCTTAACTCTCACATCTCTAAAGGATAGATATATCAATGCGCTCTTCCTATCACCAAGTCCTGAGCGCTAAACATAATAATGAGCTAAATCTTTTCGCTCAACAGTAAACCCAATACATACTGAATCATAACAACAAAGTCCCTACATACACTTGGATCGACTATCTCGAGCCCACTATCCCCTCCGAAGTTTCTAAAATAGAAAATATAAGTGCGAGTCCGACCCGCTCGCAGGTGAGGCCTCGCCAGAACAAAGCATGCTACATTAATGCAACCATTCCGATAGCCTTGCAATAACGGCCTACTATCGTACTACCCATTACTATAAAGTTGTAACCAAGACAATATCATACTCGTTTATCACATCACTAAAACGAGTAATCTCAATAAAGTATATAACACTATTAATACACCCATTTATCCTCCGCGGATAGCACTAAGGATAATCCCGCTACCCTAGGGAAAATATTCACATAATAATAACATTTATAGTTATACGCACTAACTCGACTCACATGTTAATCTAGCAATGAACAAAATATAGTGACTCGCTCGTGTCACATAAAACACGACTCATCCTGTGAGGATAAAACTCATACTTCTACTTTGCCAATCGTCTTGACTGCACAAATGGTCCCCGAACGTAACACGTCTGTCCAAACCAAAACAAAAACTACTTTAATCATTGTCCTTTACTAGGCATCCTACTCTTACCCCTTTACTCACTTCGGGAAAACATTAACGCATGTGAATCACTTTCTACAAAATACATCTACACATGATCCACTTATCGCCTGTCATACTAACCATATTAGGATTGTCCTTCTCGGACTTTGGTATGCTCAATTCATGGTGGCTACCTCTTTGTTCCCTTAGCTTTGTTGGCTCTAAGGAATGTGCTACTGTCTTCAATAACCCTTACTGAATTCATCATCGCTTGGTAAGGATTTAAATATTCGAATCATTTAAATGAGCCCCCCGATGGGTCTCCCCCTTGCGGTGTTTTACTAACTACTTTTTATCTAGACTCACTTTTCAATAAGTCTTCCGATTATGTTAGCTCCCTTCATAAGAGCATTAAGATCTCTTCGAATGACGCGTGATATTGTCACCATATGGATCGACTGTCCAACAGAATTCTCTTTAAGTGTTGTCAATCTTTTCTCACGAGTCGATTTCCCACTTGAAATCTTCTCTACCATTGGTATCCACTCCCGCTGATACAAAATTTGCTAAAAGTCTAAATCCATTTACAAATGGACCCCTGTCCGGCCCTTCCGTAATGGGTTCAGCACGATGTCCATATCTTATCCTGAACAACTGATGAAAGAACGTGCGGTTAAAATGTACCTAAGGTCCTTTCATTGACGCAACATTTTCACTACTAACGGTGGTGGTTGACTCCCACTATTATAACTTTTCTCCCCTAAGTCAAGAAAAATCTGACCCCAAATTTTCACTTCTAGTTAACCACACTCCACTATATTTCCAAGCCTTTGAATATATTACCTTCGTTGGGTAACACACATAATTCCCGCATGTCTAGAATTTCCGCTGATGACTCTCCTCAATTTTACCTTTCGACCCTCTCACAAGCGCACCACGTTGGGTGGGTCAAATTTGTCCTCACTTTCGACTATAGCAGCACTTGAAATTTGTAGGCTGCGTCCTAGCCGTCTTTACAGTCCTGGCCTCTCATTCCCTAATAAGAGTGACCTCGACTACGGTTATCATCCTCGAATATACTTTACAACCTCGACTGAGCCCTACCTCCTGATGTCCGCCTAACGTCCCTCGTCTAACATCCTTCACCGCTCGTCACACGAACACATCCGAATGTAATTATAATTCACTAATATACATACATTATAGCTGGAGAACGGAATCTCACCATAGAAACCAACAATCCTAAACATAGGGCTCTATATCAAACAAAGCAACGCTGGAAGCATAATAAGCCGCACAGATCCTAAAGGACACTAGAACCTGATGCTCTGATACCACCTGTGACACTCCGCCTAATTAAATACCGGGTGACCAGTCCTTTATTAAATTAAAAATCAAGGTGAACGGTTGGTTCATTCTTAGCATCACTGTTGCAATATAAATTTCCAATTTAAACACCCTAAATAATTAAGCTAAGTGTCAAAACAATTTAAAACCTTATTTCCATTTTATTTCAATCCAGATATAAAAACCTTTTTAATAATTAACAATTGAAGAATCACATAAATATGAAGAATGGTAATAAACACCCAAGAATTTAACCATTCAGATAAACCAATACCAAGTTTAAAAACTACAAATGAAATCATCCTGACACGAATTACATTCCAAAGAGTACCAAATACTGAAAATAAATGAGCATAAATCTCTGATAAATCCAACTGAATGGTGAAACGGGCGACACATGCTCTGACTAATCAGAACTAAATTAAGAGTAGAGTCAACAGCAAGGTCGTCTAAACAATGGCCTGCAACTCCCACATAAGCTGCAGCGCGTCCATTCCAAGGAATCTAAGCATGTTTATCTTGCTTGTTTTCTGCACTGTTTTGGCCGAAGGTTCATTTATAAATTAGGAGGCTTGTTGGTGTTATATATATATATATATATATAAGAGAGAAAAAGACAGGAAACGGGTCAGAGCCTGAGTGTAAAACAGTTTTAAAAATTTAGTTTAGCAAGTATTTAAAATGCTTACCGACTAATGCAACAATCATGTTAGTACGCGACACTCTCTTGAGAATTATCACCTCTCATCTAGTGTGCACGCTTACCGTACTAATAAATCTCATAAGTTTCTCTAACTTATCCTCCATAAGGTTTTATCAGGTGGAAAGTGAGGTTAAGATATTTACTTTAGGAAGTCATTATCTTCAAGATTTCTTACGTTATTTAGAATAACTCGTTTCCATTATAAAGTTTTCGAACACTTATAATAAAATTGAAGCATTTATTAATTACTTATCTACTTATACGCACAGTAGAAAATTCCCATATAGATATACGTATATATATTAGTCACACATATATAATATATATACTAACGGCACCCCCACATAAAATCTATGGTGCTGGCATACTGTGCTATCAAGTTCCCGTATCACACATTCTAAGGGAAATACTAGTCTGAAATTACTCTTGGACTGTATTAACACAATACAAAAACAAATGGAGGTGAAGCATAGTTCCACGTCCTAAGAGGTCAGCACATACCCGCACGTCTCTTAGAACATCTGACTATCATTTTCAGAGAGCCTGTATCGAGGATACTATCTTCTAGGGTACAAGTCAATATCTCCCATAAAGGTCTCATCGAGATATGTGATAGCAAGTAGCCCGGGTATGATTTTTATACATATATATAATATGCACAATCACACAGTCATATATATATAAATATTCACAATTCTAAATTAGGTGCGCCCACGACCCATAATTATAATTATTCGTTCTTAGCACAAATTACTCAATTATCTCGCATAACGGATTTGTCGCTTTTATTCCAATTTATAATTTATTTCATACATACTTTTCATCTCTCGAAGTATTCTAACTCACTAAGTATAATTTCAGTAAGTATACCCTCACTTACCTTTAGTCTAAATCTTTCACGAGTCTCCGTCTTTTAGTAAACGTACGCATAATTTCCAATGTATGAATAACTCCCCGTTAACCCATAATTTCATCTCATATTAATTTCACTCAACGAAGTCTACTTAGACCCTACTGGTCCTCTTCATAACCCATTATACTATTTTAAAGATATTCAAGGGTTCCCACATATTTTAACTAGATTTAAACACAAGGAGAAAAATATGCACTTTTCCATGAGGGATCGATCGATCGAGGAATGGGGACGATCGATCGATCAAGTAGTTCTTGCCCAGTTTTCTGCAATTTTCAACCTACGGGATCAACCATTCTAACCCCTTCAAACCTCTATAATTTCATCCCAAACTCCCATCAAAGTAATCCACATGTATAAGCAATGTGAATAAAGAAGTTCTAACGTAACGACTGTCCCGGCGCGAAAACCCCCGTGATAGCAAGTAGCCCGGGTATGATTTTTACACAGATATATAATATGCACAATCACACAGTCATATATATATAAATAATCACATTTCTAAATTAGGTGCGCCCACGACCCATAATATTATCCTAGCCATGCGTAACATATCACGCTCGAGTTTTACGTATAAGTAAATCACTCTTTTTATTCTATTAAGTATATCCAATGCTTATGTACTTCTCGACTCTCGAAGTGGCTCCTCTCGAAATAATATAAAATCAGTAGGTACACCCTCACTACTCTACTGGCTTAAGTCTTCCTTAATCCTCACAAGTGTAATACCCCGCATTTTTATGCTTTCTAAATTTGGGGATTTATTAAATTTAATGTGAGATATTAATTCAATATGAATCCGGAAATTAATTATTTTTATAATTACTAACGTGACGAGAGTTAGTAATCATTGGAAATTTGTTGAATATTACTAATGAGTAAAGTAATATATGATATTGGTTCTATTAAATGTCACGAGTGAATAAAATGACAATTTTGGAAATTTAAGTCGGGACGCGCTCGTGTCGTGTCGGGAGTAAATGTTGATTAATAAAAGTGAATAAATTATAAATCACCCGTACGGTCATTTCGAGTGCGACAAAGTGTCCGAAAGGGTCGAGATAGTCAAAATAATGTACCCGGGGGTTTAGTTTGGGTCTCGGGGCGTTTTTAGGCCTAATTGACATCCCGGGAGGGTGTTTTCGACATTTTACATTTTTAGGCTTGAAAATCCACGAAAATTTTAGAGTTATATCAGATGCTTAGGGTTGCCTTATAGGGTTAACTCAGCCATAAACAAGAAACGACCATTAGAGAAGGAAGGAGAGAGCTTGCCCAAGAGTTATAGGTCAAGAACCCCTCCGTTTGCGCCGCCGTCGCCGCCAAACGATAGATCGCGTAACAAGGATCACCACCACCGATTTCATCCACAAATCAGAAACAAAAATCCCCAGGCAAGTATTTATCTTGCTTAATTTCGTTAATGCTTCATTCATATTAGTTTAGGATTGATTAGGATGAGTTTTTATGGAAGAAAACCCATGTTGGTAATTATAAATCGCATGTAGTAATATAAACATTATTCTGGAAATCCCCTTCACATGTAGAGGTTGAACCACCGATTTATGATGGATTAGAAGTAGAAATTCTGGAAAAGAATGATTTGAATTAAGTTAAAGAAATTTTTAGGGTTCATGTGAATTGTATAAATTTTGGCACTTTAATCCATGATTCTTGATGAAAACTCACACGCCTTACGTTGAATATTGTCCATTTGGGTTTAGAACGTGTGTGGTATGAATTTCTGGGAGTTTGGGAGTTAAAAATTCGGATTTGGATGATGTTGGATGATAGAACCCGTGACTGGTTTTTTGCAAAATTCGCCATACCTGCTTGATCGATCGATTGATCATAGAGCATCGATCGATCGAACACCTGCCCTCGATCGATCGACCCCTCCTGGCAAACTTATATTTCCCCCTTCTAAATAGTTGAATTCAATTTAAATTAGTAATAGTCTTTGGACATCCTTATTAAAATATTTTGGGAGGAAACGAAGACCGGTAGGACGTATTAAAAATATGAAACCTTTAATGTAAGACGAGATTCACATTTTCGGGTATGTTTACATATAAGGGACGATGGAGCTATGTATTAAAGGAGGAGAAGCGTAAGGTAGTTACGTTGGAAAATAAATGAGTAGCTACTGAAATTACACTTGGAAGTATAGAAATTCACGAGTGTCACTTGATAAGTTGGGATAATCCCACAATTTAAGATAAGAGGCAAACGTTATACGTGATAACTAAATAACGAGTAATAAGGAAAAATGTCATAATTATGGGTTATGAGATGTACCTAAAATGTATATGGTAATAGTAGTATATTTATATGACTGTGTTTATGAATATACTATATACGTGTGAAAATCATGCCCACGCTACTTTCTATCCCTGAGGTTACCGCGTTGGGACAGTCTTATCTCGATGGGCCTTTATGGGGGATATTGACTCGTATCCTATAAGATAGAAATCCTTTGGTACAGGCTATCGGATCGATAGTCATACGGTCCTAAGAGATGTGGAGGCATGTGCTGACCTCTTAGAGACTTGGAATCTATGCTTCACCTCAATATTGTTTGTGTTTGTGTTAGTACAGTTCGAGAGTGATTTCGAACTTGTATTTCCCTTAGTACGAGTGATACGGGGACTGGATAACAGAGTATGCCCGCACCATAATTATTATGTGGGGTGCCGTTAGAATATATATATTTTATGAGTATTTAGTATATATATTAAATTCTGGAATTTGGGAACTACTTACTGTGTTTATGGGAAGTAAGAAAATGAATAATTATTTCAATTGGGGAATGGGTGTTTGAAAAGTATAATATGTTACTGAGAAACTTTATTAGCAAATAAAGTTTAAATGAGAACTTTGTTATTAAGTGGAATTAACCTCTTAAATAATTAAATTTGTCAGTTTAATCTTACGAGCAACCTAAGATAAGATAAGTTAAACCGTTGGGAAGGTTAGTGCGATAGGCGTGCACATTAGAAGAGAGGTGGGGATTTCTCAAGGGAGTGTCGCACTAATATGTTGTTGCATTGGCCAGTAAACATTTTAAATACTTGCTAAACTAATTTTAAATCGTTTTTATAATCGGTCTCTGACCCATCTCCATTTTCTTTTCTCTCTTGTATATATATGTATATATTACAGGTGCCCAGCCACAGGGGCGTCTTGCATAGGATCATTTGGAAGGAACGCGTTGCATCTTAGGTAGGAGTTGCAGGCCTCTTGCTTAGACGACCTCATTTCTTGATTCCACTTCTAGCCTTTATTTTATCCAGTTGGGCATGTGTCGCCCTTTTCCCATTATTCAGTTGTTTTATTGGATATTGTAATTCATTTATTTCGAGTATTTGCACTTTGGGATTTATTATTGTTATGATGTTTTTCCTTTAAGTTTTAATGTTGGAATCAATTGGTTGAATGTTTAATTAATTGGATTATATGTTCCAGGATAGTTTTTGTGTGATTATTTAACTATGAATTATGTAAAGTTTTAAATGTTGGTTTATAAAATAAAATTCGGGAAAGTAATGTCTAAAATGGTTTTGACACTTAGCTTAATTATTTAGGGTGTTTAATTGTAAAAGTTATTTTTCGACAGTGATGCTAAGAATGAACCAACCGTTCACCTTTATTTTAATTTAATAAAGGACTGATCACCCGGTATTTAATTAGGCGGGGTGTCACCGGTGGTATCAGAGCACCAGGTCTAGTGTCCATAGGATATGTACGACTTATTTCGCTTTCAGCTTAGCGTTCTTGTTATAGAGCCCTGTTTTAGGATTGTTGTATTCTTGCATTTACGATTACGTCTTCAGCTATTTGAGATATAATTGTAGACTAATAATTTTCCTCATGTTTTAGATGCCTCCGAGACGTGCACCAAAGGATAGGCGTGCCCAAGCCGAGCAACCATTAGCTCCGGCTCAGGGGACAATGAATGCTAACGAGGTAGCCGTTATTGTTGCTCAGGCGGTGAATGTCGTGCTAGCGGTAGTAAAACAGGATCCACCCTAAGTTCAGGCAGTGGCGCCAGTACCTGCACAGCTTCCATCAGCATGGGAGCGGGTTAGGGATGCCTTTTAGAAGGCGCATCCCCCTGAGTTCTCGTGTAATTCAGATATCATCATCGTCAGCCAATGGAAGAAAGACATATAGAGGCATCTGCGTATGTATGAGTGCACAGACGTGTAGAAACAGTTGTTGGCTTCATTTAAGCTAGTGGGCGCCGCTTTGCAGTGGTGGGAATCCACCACCACCTTGGAGGAGAGGGATACTATCTCGATTCAGTCATTCTGGGAGCGATTTGACCGCAATTATTTTCCATCCGCCGTGCAAACTGAGATGAGGCGAAAGTTACTGAACTTGAAATAGGAGAATTTTACTGTTGCTGAGTATGAAGAGGAGTTCACAAGACTGCTCACTATAGTGCCAGATGAGGCACCCACTGAGGGTAAGAAGATACTATTGTCTGTGGACGGGTTAGCTTGGAGAATCCGTCAGCACCTTATAGGGAATCTGTCTCTGAGTACCTACACAGACGTACTCAATGCTACCTTACTACATCGTCAGGATCACCGCTTCCATCTGCAGGGAAGCAAGCGAGCTGGAGAGTCCGGCCAGCATGGCAGGACAAAAGTAGTGGTGCTAGCGAAGCACTGACATCCCAAGGACAGACTCGTCAGCATGAGCAGAGTTCCCATCAGGGGGACCCTGCTAGCGATTCCGATCAGGTGATTCCAGACAGGGATTTGGGGGATATAGGCAGGGCCAGCAAGGCCAGCCTAATCAGTAGGGCCAGCAAGGCCAACACCGCCAGCAGTAGGGCCAACAGGGCCAACAGTGTTTTCATCAGGGCCAACAGGGACAGTGGCGGGGTGGTAACGGCCAATAGGGCCATGGTCAGCGGGGTCAGAGGGGAGGTAACTTCAGGGGCCGATGTTTCGTGTGCGGCAAGAATGGCCATAAGCGCCAGGATTATCCAGAGGGTGATAGGGCCCCACAGCAGCAGGGTGCCCGTAATGAGCCACAGAGGCCCCTTTTTCCAGCCGCTCTCCCAGCACCAGCTCAGGTACCAGCCCTACCAGCCGCTCTAGTGCAGCAGGGGCAGTTACAGTACGAACGTGTCTATAACGTCCACCAGGCAGCAGCTCTACAGGCACCACCCGTGATTGAGGGTACGTTTCCTATCCATGGTACTATGGGTCGGGTTTTATTTGATATTTGAGTGACACACTATTTTATAGCTACCCATTTTGCGAAGACCTTAGGGTTATTAGCCACAGCAGAGAGCACTGTAACATGTGTAGACTCACCACTGGGAAATGGATCACTAATTTTCTTTATATGCCGGGGTATGGGGGTAGAGATTTGTAGCTTGGTATTACCAGCAGACATGTTAGTCTTAGATATGCATGAGCACGACGTTATTATCGGTATGGATTGGCTCGTCACTTATAGGGCCATGATAGATTGTTTCGGTGGGAGTATTGTCTTTGCCATTCCGGGGGAAGAGATGTTTGTAGTGGCAAGTCTCGCCTAGAGGGAGGCTCGACCGCTCATTTCTATTACATAGAAGAGGATACCTCTAAGGAGGTTGTGATTCCCTTAGACTCGATCCCAGTTGTTCGTGAGTACTCCGATGTATTTCATGAGATACCAGGCCTACCCCCCAGTCGAGAGATAGATTTTGTCATAAATTTATTATCGGATACTCGACCTATAGCACACGCCCCATACCGTATGGCTTCGACGAAGATGCGAGAGTTACGAGATCAGATAGAGCAGCTGTTAGGTCAGGGCTTCATTCGCAGGAGTACCTCACCTTGGGGCGCTCCAGTTTTGTTTGTGAAAAAGATAGATGGTTCACTGAGGCTATGTGTGGACTACTAGGAGCTGAACAAGGTCACGATACGGAATAAGTATCCGTTACCGCGAATCGATGATCTGTTGGACCATCTGAGGGGAGCAACTTTCTTTTCGAAGATAGATCTGACGTCAGGGTACCATCAGCTACGTATTAGGGAGCATGATGTTTCAAAGACTCCTTTCTCGATGAGATATGGGTCCTATGGGTTCAGAGTGATGCCATTTGGACTCACAAATGCTCCCGCCGTATACATGGACTTGATAAACCGAGTGTTTAGAGAGTTCTTGGATCAGTTTCTCATCGTCTTCATAGATGACATTCTGATATATTCACACTCCGAGGAGGAGCATGTAGAGCACTTGAGGCAGGTTCTTCAGACTCTACGAGAGCATCAGCTATATGCTAAGTACGAGAAGTACGGGTTTTGATTACATGAATTGAAATTCTTGGGACATGTTATTTCTGAACAAGGGATAGCAGTTGACCCGAGTAAAGTGTCAGCGGTGAGGGAGTGGGGACAACCCACGACACGGACGGAAGTGCATAGTTTCTTGGGACTAGCCGAATACTACAGAAGATTCATTCGGGGATTCTCCAAAATAGCGGGTCCATTGACAAACTTGAGTCGCGAGGGGGTTCCATATGTTTGGGATGATGCTTGTCAATTGGCTTTCGACGAGCTGAAAGATAAGCTTACTTCAGCACCGATCCTTGTTTTACCTAAATCGGGCGTGGAGTACCTGGTTTACACCGATGCCTCTTTACGGGGACTTGGGGGAGTACTTCAGCAGGATGATAAGGCTATAGCCTTTGCCTTCCGCAAGCTTAAGTCGCATGAGAAGAATTACCCCACACACGACCTAGAGTTAGCAGCGGTCGTTTTTGCGTTGAGAATATGGAGGCACTATTTATTGGGGGAGAAATTTCGCTTGTTGACAGACCACAAGTCACTGCAGTACCTGTTCACTCAGCGAGAGCTGAATATGCGTCAGCGCAGGTGGTTAGAGTTTGTGAAGAACTACTAGTTTGACATACAGTACCATTTGGGGAAGGCCAACGTAGTTGCCGATGTGTTGAGTCGTAGACCGGTTGATGATGTAGCGAACATCTGGAAACCAAAGTGGAAAGAGTTGGGTCACCAGGACGCAGTAGCCCGTTCCTTCATATCTGCCATAACAGTGACACCCGAGATTGTTACGAGGGTGATACAGGCGCAGACCGCAGACCTATTTTGCCAGGAGCAGATTGTACGACTTTTAGCTGAGGGTGTTGAGTCCTATTCTGTTAGTTCTGATGGGGGTTTGAGGTTTAATAGGAGATTAGTGGTCCCGGAAGGAGCAGACTTACGTCATGTAGTGATGACCCAGTCTCACGGGTCCCGATTTGCGTTACATCCTAGAGGAGATAAGATGTACCAGGATATGAGGCGACAATACTGGTGGAGTGGGATGAAAAAGGATATTGCGGAGTTCGTGTCCAAGTGTTCTACCGGCCAACTGGTAAAGGTGGACCATCAGAAACCGTCAGGGTTGCTTCAGCCATTGGAAATACCCGCGTGGAAGTGGGAGAGTATTTCCATGGATTTTTTTACAGGGTTGCCTACATCACAGCGGGGCCACGACTCCATCTGGGCAATTGTGGACCGTTTGACCAAGGTGGCTCATTTTTTGCCGGTGCGAACAGACTATACCACGGGTCAGTATGCTCAGTTGTTCATTGCTGAGATTGTCAGATTACATGGGGTGCCCCTGAATATTGTGTCAGATAGAGACAAGATTTTCGTGTCGCATTTCTGGGAGAGCTTTCAGGAGGCTATGGGTACAGAGTTGAGGTTGAGTTCAGTTTATCACCCACAGACAGATGGACAGACAAAGCGTACTAATCAGATGTTAGAGGATATGCTACGCATGTGTGTCCTTGATTTTGGAGGAGGTTGGGAGCCACATCTTCTACTGGTAGAGTTCGCTTATAATAACTCTTATCAGTTCACGATTGGCATGGCTCCATTCGAGGCTTTGTATGGCAGGCCATGTCGTTCCCCAACTTGTTGGCTAGAGGTGAGGGATAACAAGTTACTCGGATCAGAGGTGATTCAGGAAACCTCCGCGAGGATTGAGATTATCAGGAGTCGCATTCGGGTAGCCCAGGACAGGCAGAAAAGCTACGCCGATACGAAACGGTTCTTTCGAGAGTTTAATGTGGGGGACCAAGTATTACTACAAGTATCTCCTATTAAAGGAGTGATGAGGTTTGGGAAAAAATGGAAATTGGCCCTGAGGTACGTGGGACCATTTCCCATTATTGAGAGGGTTGGGTCGGTAGCATACAGATTGGGATTGTCAGAGCATTTACATCGCATCCATGATGTATTCCACATCTCGTCGTTGAGATGATACCTTCGGGATGATATGGCCCACACCCACATCGCGATAGAAGAAATAGACTTACAGCCTGACAGCTCTTACGAGGGGAGACCAGTGGCTATCCTAGACCATAGCGAAAGGAGATTGAGGTCGAAGGTAGTTCCACTTGTACGGGTCCAGTGGGAGCATCATAATGTGGAGGAATCCACCCGGGAGCGCGAGGCAGATATGCGCGAGAGATACCCAGATTTATTCTTTCCAGGTATGCCTTATTTTCCAAATTTCGGGATAAAATTCCGTTATTAGGGGTAAGTATGTAATACCCCATATTTTTATGCTTTCTAAATTTGGGGATTTATTAAATTTAATGTGAGATATTAATTTAATCTGAATCTGGAAATTAATTATTTTTATAATTACTAACGTGACGAGAGTTAGTAATCATTGGAAATTTGTTGAATATTACTAATGAGTAAAGTAATATATAATATTGGTTCTATTAAATGTCACGAGTGAATAAAATGGCAATTTTATAAATTTAAGTCGGGACGCGCTCGTATCGTGTCGGGACTAAATGTTGATTAATAAAAGTGAATAAATTATAAATCACCCGTATGGTCATTTCGAGTGTGCCAAAGTGTCTGGAAGGGTCGAGATAGTCAAAATAATGTACTCGGGGTGTTTTTAGGCCTAATTGACACACCGGGAGGGCGTTTTGGACATTTTACATTTTTAGGCTTGAAACCCCACGAAAATTTTAGAGTTATATCAGATGCTTAGGGTTGCCTTTTGGGGTTAACTCAACTAAAAACAAGAAACGGCCATTAGAGAAGGAAGGAGAGAGCTTGCCCAAGAGTTATAGGCCAAGAACCCCTCCGTTTGCGCCGTCGTCGCCGCCCAATGATAGATCGCGTAAGAAGGATCACCACCACACCGATTTCATCCATAAATTAGAAATAAAAATCTCCAGGCAAGTATTTATCTTGCTTAATTTCGTTAATGCTTCATTCATATTAGTTTATGATTGATTAGGATGAGTTTTTATGGAAGAAAACCCATGATGTTGTAGTGATATAAACATTATTCTGGAAATCCCCTTCACATGTAGAGGTTGAACCACGGATTTATGATGGATTAGAAGTGGAAATTCTGGAAAAGATTAATTTGAATTAAGTTAAAGAAATTTTTAGGGTTCATGTGAATTGTATAAATTTTGGCACTTTAATCCATAATTCTTGACGAAAACTCACATGCTTTACGTTGAATGTTGTCCATTTGGGTTTAGAACGTTTTTGGTATGAATTTCTGGGAGTTTGGGAGTTAAAAATTCGGATTTGGATGATGTTGGATGATAGAACCCGTAACTGGTTTTTTGCAGAATTCGTCATACCTGCTTGATCGATCGATCGATCATATAGCATCGATCGATCGATGGTTCGATCGATCGAACACCTGCCCTCGATCGATCGACCCCTCCTGGCAGACTTATATTTCCCCCTTCTAAATAGTTGAATTCAATTTAAATGAGTAATAATCTTTGGACATCCTTATTAAAATATTTTGGGAGGAAATGAAGACCAGTAGGACGTATTAAAAATATGAAACCTTTAATATAAAACGAGATTCATATTTTCGGGGATGTTTACATATAAGGGACGATGGAGCTATGTATTAAAGGAGGAGAAGCGTAAGGTAGTTACGTTGGAAAATAAATGAGTACCTACTGAAATTACACTTGGGAGCATCGAAATTCACGAGTGTCACTTGATAAGTTGGGATAATCCCACAATTTAAGATAAGAGGCAAACGTTATACGTGATAACTAAATAACGAGTAATAAGGACAAATGTCATAATTATGGGTTATGAGATGTACCTAAAATTGATATGGTAATAGTAGTATATTTACATGACTGTGTTTATGCATATACTATATACGTGTGAAAATCATGCCCACGCTACTTGCTATCCCCGAGGTTACCGCGTTGGGACAGTCTTATCTCGATGGGCCTTTATGGGGGATATTGACTCGTACCCTAGAAGATAGAAATCCTTTGGTACAGGCTATCAGATCGATAGTCAGACGGTCCTAAGAGATGTGGGGGCATGTGCTGACCTCTTAGAGACTTGGAATCTATGATTCACCTCAATATTGTTTGTGTTTGCGTTAGTACAGTTCGAGCGTGATTTCGAACTTGTATTTTCCTTAGTACGAGTGATACGGGGACTGGATAGCAGAGTATGCCCGCATCATAATTATTATGTGGGGTGCCGTTAGAATATATATATTTTATGAGTATTTAATATATATATTAAATTCTGGAATTTGGGAACTACTTACTGTGTTTATGGGAAGTAAGAAAATGAATAATTATTTCAATTGGGGAATGGGTGTTTGAAAAGTATAATATGTTACTGAGAAACTTTATTAGCAAATAAAGTTTAAATGAGAACTTTGTTATTAAGTGGAATTAACCTCTTAAATAATTAAATTTGTCAGTTTAATCTTACGAGCAACCTAAGATAAGATAAGTTAAACCGTTGGGAAGGTTAGTGCGATAGGAGTACACATTAGAAGAGAGGTGGGAATTTCTCAAGGGAGTGTCGCACTAATATGTTGTTGCATTGGCCAGTAAACATTTTAAATACTTGCTAAACTAATTTTAAATCGTTTTTATAATCGGTCTCTGACCCGTCTCCATTTTCTTTTCTCTCTTGTATATATATGTATATATTACAGGTGCCCAGCCACAGGGGCGTCTTGCATAGGATCCTTTGGAAGGAACGCGCTGCAGCTTAGGTGGGAGTTGCAGGCCTCTTGCTTAGACGACCTCATTTCTTGATTCCACTTCTAGCATTTATTTTATCCAGTTGGGCATGTGTCGCCCTTTTCCCATTATTCAGTTGTTTTATTGGATATTGTAATTCATTTATTTCGAGTATTTGCACTTTGGGATTTATTATTGTCAGGATGTTTTTCCTTTAAGTTTTAATGTTGGAATCAATTGGTTGAATGTTTAATTAATTGGATTATATGTTCCAGGATAGTTGTTGTGTGATTATTTAACTATGAATTATGTAAAGTTTTAAATGTTGGTTTATAAAATAAAATTCGGGAAAGTAATGTCTAAAATGGTTTTGACACTTAGCTTAATTATTTAGGTTGCTTAATTGGAAAAGTTATTTTTCGACAATGATGTTAAGAATGAACCAACCGTTCACCTTGATTTTAATTTAATAAAGGACTGATCACCCGATATTTAATTAGGCGGGGTGTCACAACAAGATATACCATAGCGTACGCACGATTTCCCACTAAATTTATATTCTCGAAACCCACGGTTAAATCACATATGAATCGTATCACCCGAACCTTGCCTAGAAACCTACTAGTCTTTCCCAAGTCCCATTATGGTAAATAAAATATGTTTAAGGGTTCCCACAAAGTGGAACAGGGTTAGTCATTAAGAATAAAGAACAAGCCTCAAAATTCAGAAGAGGTCGATCGATCGAAGGTAGGGGCCAATCGATCGACATTCAAGGTCGATCGATCGATCGCCCAGATATTACCCAGATTCTGCATATACTATCCTACGGGTTTTATCACCAAAAGTCCTCAAAACCTCTATAAATTTTTCCCAAACTCCCAAACTACGTTACTATTAGTACTATATACCTAACTACATGATTTCTTACGTGAAACATGTTCAAATTCATCAACGATATCGAATTAATGGGGTAAAATTGATATAATCCTCCAGAACCCCAATTTTGGAGGAGCCATACATTCTTCTAATTATTTCCCAAATTTCTTGTTTCTAAATTCATACTAATTCGTGGGTAATCCGCTACATGTGATGGGTATGTCCATAATATATTAAATTTCTCTAAACATGCGATTTAAAGTCTATAAATTACCAATTTCTTTCATAAAACATGTTCTTGATAATCCTAAACTAACATGGGTGAGACATCAACTAAAAACAAAGCAAGATAGATACTTGACTGAGAATTAAAGGTCTGATTCGATGACTCTAATTGGTATCGAAGTAATCCTCTTCTTCCGATCTACGCTTTGGTGGGAGGGGGGGTGTAAGATTGGTGGTTCTTGGCCTTAAACACTTGGAAAGCTTTTTCACTTCTTCTTCCTATGGCCTCCTTCCCTTTTGGTTCTAAGAACCCTAACTTCCCTGGCACTCCATCTAATATAATCTTAATGATTTTCTTCATTATTAAAGGCCAAAAATAAAAATTACCAAAATGCTCTCCCGGGTTATCGGTTAGGCCTAAAAACGTCCCGAGACCCAAACTAAACCCCCGGGTACACTTTTCTGACTATCTCGACCCTTTCGGACACATTGGAGCACTCGAAATGACCATATGGGCGACGTATAATTTATTCACTTTTATTAATACTAATTTAGTCCCGACAAGATACAGGCACGTCCTCGCTTAAATTTTCATAATTGTTATTTTATTCACTCGTGACAGTTTTAATAAAATAAATCTCATATATTACTTTACTCATCCAGTATTATTAAAAAAAAATCCAATAATTACTAACTCACATCACGTTAGTAAATGTAAAAAAAAATCTGGATTAATATTAAATTAATATCTCAATTAAATTTAATAAATTCTCAATTTTAAAAGCCATAAAAATACGGGGCAATTACATAGAATTCTGGGTAGTCTTGCTTGTGCGCAATAGACTTGCCCCTTTAACTAATGGAAATAAGATATTTATATTGGTCTCGAAAACTAAGTGTCGAAATGCCTTTATATATCCAGGCATTTACACCCGTACATAATGAATGAGACTATTGATTTTCTACGGCACGTGTGGATTGTTTCTTGATAATTCCCATGTAAATGACCTTTCTTTTTACTGATGGTTTATCTTCTTAAGCTGGTCAGCGCGTACGCCGATCAAGTAGTTTTGGAGCCGACCAAGTGTAAATGAAACGTAAAGATATATACTTATGAGGACAGGTGTCCTAATATCATAGGTCAATGTGGCACGAATAATTTGACCCGCAACAATGATTGTTCATGATTAAGTGATTCAATTATACCGAGTGTGTGCATTGGTAGAATAATTTACATGTAACGTGAATTATTGTTATCACGTGATTAATATAACAAAATGTTGAATTTATGGTAGATTTTGTTCGAGTACGTTCTGGAGTGATTTAAGAACCTTTTTAGTCGTTTTAAACATCTTAAGTTGGGCTCGAGGGGTATGTATACACGTAGGGGAGATTTTGAACCAATCTGAGTCTCATTCTGGGCTTATATGGGGGACCAAAATTGGGTATTAAGAGAAGATACATGATGTAACACCCCGCCTAATTAAATACCGGGTGGCCAGTCCCATACCAAATTAAAACAGAATATACAGTTGGCTCATTCTTAGCATCACTGTCGAAAACATTTACAACTCACCCAATACCCAATTAAGTTGGTGTTAAAAACTTTCCAAATTTTAATTTAACAAAATCCATTTCCAGTTTAAGAATAACACTACACATTTTATTCTACAACACTGATAACACAATAAATAACTCAAAAGAATTTAAATGTAATTGGAATAAACATTCCCAAATAATATAAATCCTTTACAATAATACCAACAATGTTAAATGTATTAAAAAGTCCCGAATACAATAGTATTTAATCCCGATAGAAAAAGATAATTGAATCCTTTGGGCGACAAGCCCTAACTAAGAATACTGTGAATCAAAAGATGAAAGGCATCTAAGCAAAATCTCCATAGTTCAACATAATCCGCTAAGGTTGGCGTCCCTGTTGCTGGACACCTGATATAGAAGATACAATAGAAAAGAAAATATGCAAGGAAACGGGTCAGAGCACGAATGTGTAGATGATTTTTAACACAGCAAGTATTTAACAAGTGCAATAAAGCATTTATTATGTACATGTTAGATCCAACTCTCACTTGCTATTCTCACCTCTCAACTAGAGTGCACACTTAACGTTTCCTATTAACCTCCTAGTTAATGGTTCCTCTTTTCTAGTCTCCATATTATAATTTCATTCCCATATCATAATCCCCGTATGTCCCATACCATACGTCACATTATTATTCATTTACATTTCTCATTTATATGAATCGTTTCTCATTAACATGAATCATTTCCCATTAATATGAATTAAGCTTTTCAATTCTGTAAGAATAAACATTCATTAACTTAATTCTATTATCTTTCTCTATTCATCGTTATCTACAATTATCACTGTAGATATATTTAACCACAATATATATCCATTCAATCATTTAATCCATTATATTTATATTCATATATAATACGGCACCCCGAGTCACAGCTGCGGTGCAATGCATTACTCTGCTATCATGTCCCATCATCGCAGGTCGCCGAATAGGGGACTAAAGGTTCGATAAGATTCCACGAACCACAAACAACAACATACAAGTTGGAGGCGAACATAGTTCTCGTATCCATGGGTCACGCACATACCTACGTACCCACAGTCAGCGGACTTATCAACTCCCCGATAAGTCTTTCATAGACCTATGTTCTCGAGCGACAAATCAAAGATCCCATGGATTCATCAGGATATGACTGCCCTCACGCGCAAACCTCCCACCGATAGCAAGTAAGCTAGGTATGTCATACACGTAAATCATCAATCAATCAAATAGGTATTATCATACCTATAATATAATATCAATAAGGTAATATCACTACCCTAAGATATTTCACATACGTATCATTATATCTCTTTTAAATTCCACGTATTGTATCTTTACTTCATAATTTAATTATCCTCGCATCCTATAACATTTCTCCACTCCCGACGTCGTTAAGGTTCATGCGCGGAGCGTCTCTCAAAGCGAAATCCAAACAAGGAACCCCTCCAATACACTACTACTTAACTTTATCGATCGAGGAGGTCCGACAACTTCAACTATGCGATCGGGATAACCTCATACCTTCTTTCAAGCAAATGTGTTCTAAACTCCCATCTCTATCCAGGAGCCATACTGCTAAGCGCTCGTATTACACTTAGTCCTTGCACAATCAATAATGAGCTTAAACTCAGTCCTTGATGTTCAAATTGTAACCCTAAGGCTACCCTCACTCAAAACACATGATTCAAATAGGTTTTTCCTCAACATATATTCAGTAAGAAGTCACTAATATCCTACTGGTCCATAACATCATTTCTCTCGAATAACTACGAGTTTAGTTCTCCTTTTAATTAAGGTTAAAATCGATAGTTTCAAATCTCTTATAAACACATCTTCTTTCACTTAGGATTAAACCCTCTTGTAAACTTAAGGATACCCAGGTGTTATATTAAATCATCCCTACTGGTCCTATCTTTAATCCTCATACATCCCCATTTGGAATTTAACAAATGAATCTAGCAACCGAAATTCCATTCAATATAATTTTCATCATTTTAATCACTTGAATCCAAATCAAATTAATTCAAATCTTATCAAGGGTTTACTGGTATTTTCTAAGTCCCATAATATCCAAATAATAATCACCAAAGATCCACAAAAGGTTTGGGATAAGAATCAACATTTAAAAAGAAACAACTTTACATATTCTGGGGAGGTCGATCGATCGAAGGCAGGGGTCGATAGATCGATCCCTCAGGTCACAGCCCGGTTTTCTGCATTTTCTGCAACTACGGGTTTAGTAACTTATGATCATTTAAACCTTCATCTAAACATCCCAAATGACTTATAATCTTTACTACATGATATATCAACGTATATGAACGATTTCCAATACTCTAAACATCCTAGAATCATCAAGGGATTGGTTTAAAAAGCATGTTTATCGCCTCATTTTCCAGAAAATCATCAACATATCAACTTCAAGAACACTTCAATGGTTTTAAGATTTTTCTTCCATAGATATATGATTATTTCGTGATTATTTTCATCCTACAACATGAGTTTAATTCCTATATCATTTCAGTTTCTAGAAATCCATTTAATCACTCCATTATTTCTTCCAAACATGAATAATCTTCTCTTTTCATAACTATTCTAACATGGACAATATACGAACTTAAATTGCCATTATTAAACACTTGCCTTTTCTGAAGGTCTGATCCTTTGGTGTAGTATATCTCAGTTGGTTGTCTCCGGTGGTGGTTGGTGGTGGTGAACCTTGGTTCTTGTTCTTCTCCTTCCCAAGCACCCTTTCACTCTCTCTAGGAAGATGATTTCTCTAATTTGTGTAGAGGAGATGAATAACTCACATACACTTAATCTACCAATACTTATAATAGGACCAAATCCGAAATCACTATTCATCCCCCCTAGAAAAATGACCAAAATGCCCTTTCGGGTTGTCTATTCATTTCCAAATGACCCGAGACTCAAAATTAACATCCAAATAGACTTTTCTGACTATTTCGAACCTTCCGGACGCAACGACGCAGTCGAAATAACTATAAGGTCGATAGAAAATAAATTTCCTTTTTAATTTAATTTAATAAATTAGTCCCGACACGTCCCATACCGCGTCTGACTAAAAATATAAATTACCGAATTTATATCATAAAGTCATATCAATGACATCACATTCATATATTACCTAAATATCTTTAAGTAATATTCAAAATCATCCATTTTAATATCCACCGTCCGGATAAAACTCGAATGAATTAATTAATAATAAAATCCAATTAATCCATTAATTTAAAATATAACCCATTTTAAAAGTCATTTAAAATTACGGGGTATTACACATGATTAAGGGTTTTAATGGGATTATAAACTAATTTAATTAGGTATCCCATCCACTTTTGAGTTAACCTAGCAGTCATACACCCTCTGGAGGAAGTTACCAAAGTTGGAGAAGAAGGGAGGAACAAAGGCTCAAGGGAGGAGACTTCTATCATCTCTAAAAGGCAAGATTTTTTTTGCAAAACTTTTAATAATATGTTTCTTGATTCATATGCGTGCCTCTCATACCAATTTGAAGTAATAAACTTGTCTATGGATTGAATCATAGTTGGGTTTGAATCTAGGAAAGCTTATAACAAATTAATATTGAATATGCCTTGAAAGTTAAAGACTTGGTGACAAACCCAAAATTGATATCATATAATTGGAGAAATTTCTGTTAGAATCGATGTGATAAAGTTGAGTTATATAGTTGAATTTGAATCGTGTATTGATCTTACTATTCTGGAAATCTTAGATGAGAAATATGAGCTTGTTAGGTTTAGATAACTTGTGATATTTAAGATCCAATTACTTGAATTACCAATGGACTATCATGTGTAGATTAGTTATAAACCCATCCAGACACGTTTGCTTGATTATGATATAGTTATGGTTCCTGAAATTGAGTTGTATAAAGTCTTAAAAACGTTTATGGAGTTTTGGGGAAGAAACACGTATTGAAATTTGACAAATCTGGGCTAACTTTCAGAAGCTAATCGATTCGGCTCCCAAGGCAAATCGATTTAGGTTAGAGCGAATCGATTCGACTCCAAGGGCAAATCTATTCGTCTTCTAGGGATTGGGTCAGGGTTAGACCGTGGAAATGTTCGGGAGATTTTTACGAGTCCAAACGAGTATATGTGAGTTTTCCAATGTGAAGGGATATTTAATTAAAAATGGATTTGTGTCGTTATCAAATAAATGGTGAATTTAATAATTAACTAAAGTGTTAATATTCAAGACAATGATCTATATTTTGAGATTTATGAAATCAAGTTGTGGTAGTTATGGGGATACTTACTTATATATATTGTGTGTTGTATGTATGTATTTATTATTTGTGCGGACATCCTCATGTTCGGGGAAGATCTATCGGTTGGGATTGCGTTCGTCGTTAGACCGTGTACCACGCGTCGGTTGAGATGTGCTAGGCGTAGTGTATGCCATTATTTTGGATCGTACGTTCACGAGCACCGCTTTATTATGAGAGAAGTAGGATAGCCAGATCCATCTACATGGTCGGGGGTATGGGCGTGAGATGGTGTACAGCGTAGTGATCATCCCACTTATGTATGTTTAGCTTACATCCATTTGGTGAGGGACTCCGGACTTACCGATAGAGCATGAGCTGGACACCGAAGGTAGATGCCTTCATGCGTTGTATATATATATATAAAGGTACATATATGTGTGTGCTTATATAAATTGATTGAGAATGAAATCAATGTAGTCTAATGACATAGATAACTGCTTATGAACGTAATGCTATGTAAAATACATAATGTGATGCGATTGTATTTTTGTGGGGTTAGTCTTTAGGACTATAATCATACGTGTAGACATTTACCTCTCGATTATATGTGGGATAGTTGCCTTTAATATTGTTATGTTAACATATAGATCATATTATATATTTGGGCTTGGGTTGGAGATGCGTATATTATTTCACTTAGATGAGGGGTGAGATACTTACTGCATATGAGATTCGATGAGGGGTATGTAATGTGAATTGACTGCCTTATTATTTATTGGTTTTGTAAGTTAATTATTACAACTTTAGGGCACTGACCCAAATCATCAAAATTATTTTCAAAGTTATCCTAGACAGGGACAACAGGGCAGAGGATTAGACTTGCAGTTGCATTTGCTTCGCGGATTCAGCTCCTTGATTATAGCATTGGTTGTTACTCTTTATTTTATTTTAGCTTTATATTCCAGAGATTGTATGGGCTTAAGATCAAGACGTATTTAATTCAATAAGTTATTTCCAGTTATGTTTTGGGACAAATGTTTTATGATTTACGAGAGTTGGGACTTATTCATTGTCAGTTATTATTTCATGTTTCTTTATTGTGCGTGGATGAATTAGATTAAAAATCATATTTTTACATTTGATACTAAAAATGATGTGAATTGTTAGACGAGCCCCATCTTCGGCGTATAATGTCTGGTCAACCTTTGTATGGAAAATGAGGGTTGTTACAAGTATATGAGAGATAGAGAGTGGTGGCTGAAGGAGAGGTGGTGGAGGTGGAGGTGGTCGGAGTAGAGAGAGGTTATGGTTTAGAGAGATAGATAAATCATGATTTGTTGCCAGACTTGGGGTGTTTATGTGTACTAGTGACTGTGACCCAAGGACGTGGCCATTTATTTTTTTACACACCACCAACTTGGTCACGACCCAAGACCGTGTCCGCATTGGTGATGCGTAAAAAAAATAAACGGTCATATTCTTGGGTCATGATCCTAGACCATTACTAGACGCCATGACTATTTTAAAATAGTCGCGATTCTTGGCCGTGACCATTATTAATTGGAGCCATTTTATTTATCACGAATGTAGGCACGATGCGTGGCTGTGACCCACTTTGGCAGGAGATTTGGTGCCATTTGGTCACGAGCTGGTCACGGACCTAAGTTGTGACCCCCATGGTCACGGTCTATGGCCATAACCAAAGCCATTGGCTGTCACCCTTTTGCCTGGTTACACGATTTTGACTATGGTTATGACCTAGGACTGTGATCAGGTTGTCACGACCCAGGACCGTGACCCACGTACCGTGACCATTTTTGGTCTATGGTGTAGTGTAAGGTTGGTCCAACAGATCTGGTTATGGATATTGTACCCATCACTATTCGGTAGAAACTACCGTTCGCCTGGATTGAGAGTATTCCATAGTATCAGAGTACCTCCACCAGCAATGGGTTGATGGGAAAGCGAACTCCCCCTCCAATATTTCCACTGTCATCAAAGAGACTTCACTATTGGGTAGATCTAAGACATCTTCATTTTTCGGTGAAGTCTTAATGAAGACATCATCCGGAATTGGGTACTTAGCATGAAATTCCTCAAAGTCATTAAGGGAAAAACTTCATATTTCCTCCCACATCTAGGCATGACGAAGATATAAAAAAGAAAGAAATGAGAACAAATAGAGTTAAGAACTCTGTTGTAGAAGAACTATAGAGAGAGAGGAAACAAGTGGAAATACCCTATGTGATGGAAATAGAAAAGGTATACGTTTTAATGTCAAATTAATCGATGTCCGGTCATTGGGTCTGAAGCCTGCCCTAATAGCAGCGCAGTACACATGTCCACACATCATGATTATTCGGAAATCCTGATGATAGTTTGCAACGTTCAAGGAGAGAGAAGCGTGCATGACAGTAAGTAATCATTACTTACTACCACATAACCACTTATAAAAGTGGGCACGTGTAAAGATGGAAATGACGGTTGAAGAAGATCATGGTGACACGTGGATAAGCATGACTAAAAAAACTAGGCCAATCAACATTAACCATTCACGCCAATTTTGGGGGCAATTGAAGGAAATATAGCCAAATGCGGATCAAGTGGCTAGCACATGGCCCCCAAGGGACAACAAGCGTAGTCTGTCGAATATATAGGGGAGATAAGTAGAAATCTAGTAAGATCAGGTAGACGATGTGGATGACCAGTCCTAATAGGACTCTATGACTTGTAAATAGGATTAACTTAAAGAGGCCTAGAAGGATATGACCCTTCTACTTATAAATAAGGGCGATCTCACCTAATTTGAGGGTATTAACTTGTATCTTTCTCACGATGACTTGGACTCTCAACTAGTAACCCTAACACTCCAATCGTCCTCTGTTCTTTCAGGAAATATACTAATCTCCCTTCCTTTCCCCTGGACGTAGGCAAGATGATCTGTTGAACCACGTACATCCCGTGTTCTCTTTGTATGTTGCATTCAATTTACTTTATGGGGCTAAATTATAATATTGCTTTTATTGTGAGTTTGATATCCCCTACATGTATCATGATAAAGTTTTACAAAAAATGTGACTTGTAACACATAAATACAAATTTCACGATCTAGTATTTCGCACCATATCTTCTAGATAAGGTACGAACAACTTGAGTATGCTACACAACCGCCATCGATTTTGGTTTGCAATAAATGCCTTTAAATCTTTCCATAAGATAAATTTTTTCATAGTTTAAGAGAACTTTGTTTTAAGGAAATGAAACCACATGCAACCACAAAACTACACCTTGGATGTGTGAGGCATCCTAAAGGTTGAAGATGTGTAGGCAAAGTGTATGGTACTTAAAATCTCATAAACAAATTGCAAGCTCAAAATAAAACCTTACTCAAAAGCAAATATATGTTGTTCTTGGGGAGAGTAAGAAGAAATATTCTCTTAGGTTTTCAAACATCATAACTAAAATCTTGAAGAACACAAAAGAGAAGAAATAAATTTTTGCTTTAAAAAATTTGATTTCTATGTAGGCAAAAATGAATTTCTTTTTCTTGGTTGAATATGGTAATTGTACTAAAAAATCTTAGAGTTCTTTTAAGTAATTATGTAAAAAAAAAAATGATAGGTTTCAACAAATTTCATACACTAAAGACACTTGAGTCCATTCAACATTAAAATGCCGACCTAACCTTTATATAACATTTTTTAGGGTAATACCTGAAATTTTTAATTAGTAAATCTAAAGGGGCACATACAAAATAATTCTGCAACATTTTTTAATACACCTTTAGTCCAAGGCTTTTTATTTTGTTCAAAAAACTCCCTTACCGCATAAAAACACTTAATGTGAGTATTTATTAAATGGTGTTTGAGGAATTTTTTGAAATAAAATAAAAAGACTTGGATTAAATATGTATTAAAAAAATATTTGAAGAATTTTTTGATAATTGATACAAATCTAAATAGCCTTTCTTCATTTTTATGTTTTTATTTGATAGTAGGTGTAGATAAGATTAAAAAAGGAAAAAGGGAAAAAAGGGAAAGCGAGATGAACAAGGAGGGGAGGGGCAGTGTTGAGTTTATCAGCGATTAACCCTCCGTTTGATGGCCGTAAGGCCTCTCCAAGTAATCGGCAGCCTATACATCTGGTCATCTCCAATCATCATCCTCCGGCGTATCGCATCGAAAGCCCCAGTCTGTCCTTCATACCGGCTACGTCCGTCTTTGTCTCTATCAGAAACCCTGGCTCAGAAGATCGGTAAAGCCGTTCGCCGCCCTGGCGCCCCTTCCAAGGCTAGGGTTTACGCCGACGTCAATGTTATTCGTCCCAAAGACTATTGGGATTACGAGTCCCTTACCGTTCAATGGGGGTACGCAACGCTACCTACCTACCTACATGTGCTCTTATGTTTTGTTGATTTCATTTCATTTGATTTGACTTGGTTGTGTAGGGATCAGGATGAGTACGAGGTTGTGCGCAAGGTTGGGAGGGGGAAATACAGTGAGGTTTTCGAGGGAGTTCATTGCAGCGATAACCAGAAATGCGTTATTAAGATTCTCAAGCCTGTCAAGAAGAAGAAGGTCACTTTCACATATATTGTATCTCTTTTTTTATAATTTGTTTTTTTCTTCTTCCTACGGTTATTAACTTTTTAAATTTACAGTCAACAATTCCTGCTTGTCGCATTTCTAGTTTTGATTATATTTCCGTTTTACTAGCATTGTGCAGAATTATTTGCTTTAGCTTAAAACCAGTTGGCTATTAGAACACATTCGTGTAACTATTGCCTTCAGGGCACTATTTTGTTTAGGTAAAAACCAGTTGGCCACTCGCTACTCCTTATTACTAATGTGATAATCGTCATTCATTGTAGTTGTTGCTTACAAATATCTACTACTCGTTGTATAATACAATATGTGATATTTTTTTATTAAATGTCGAATGCAGATCAAGAGGGAGATAAAAATACTGCAGAATCTGTGTGGTGGGCCAAATATTGTGAAATTGCTGGATATTGTTAGAGATCAGCAATCAAAGACCCCAAGTCTGATATTTGAACACGTGAACAATTCAGATTTTAAAGTGCTCTACCCCACACTTTCTGACTTTGACATCCGATATTACATCTATGAACTTCTAAAGGCAAGCGACTTGCTCTATCCATTTCTTTAGTTGATGACATGGTGACTGTGATGTAACTATACATTTATTCTCGAGACTTGTTATCATGTCTCTCTCTCTCTCTCCCTGATCTTGGTTGGTGGTGGCAGGATGTTTCATTATAAGGCTTTGTTAAAAAAGTATATCATTGTGCAATTTGTTCAAATAACACATGTTACAATTAATACAATACGACTGGATTATTAATCTGATACGAGGGTGGTAAAGCAGTTCATATTTAGTTGAACTTTAGCTGATAAATATTTACACCCTACTATTAGTGTTTCATTATAGATACAGGGAAAAAAGTGGGCGTAGTAGTTTCAGATGTTACCTTCTGTTAGAGTATGTTGGTATTAGTAGTACATAAAGAGTCGTATATTTATGTGGTAGTGGGGCGGGATGCTTGCCCCCCCCCATGTCTTGCCCAAATTTTTAAATTTAACCTTTACCCTTAGTTATATTGTGGATATAGCATAGCGTCTCACTCAATTTTAAAATTTAAGTACTATTCTTAGATTATTATGGACACGGTATAGCGACCCACTCTCTTTTGAATAGCTGACACATGTTATCTCAGACTTTTTAAGAAAAGTAGTTGCATTTGTGAGTGCACGCTGCATGTTACGTCTATTATATGACTTTGAGCTGATTTAACATTCAAAAATCTATGCCATAATTATAATTTAAATATTCATAAATTTTATCTTTGAAATTGGATAAAATGTAGTGCATTGTTGAAGATGTTTTTTGTGTGTTGTTCCAAAGATGCAATATGTTAAATGGAGTGTTTTCTCATTTTTTTCTCTTTGTATTTTAAATTTATTCAAACGCTAACGACGATCTACATCTTGTAGTTTTTAGAAAATGTTTAGTCATGTACATTATATACATACATGGCTATATACATGTGTATGCATATACGAGCACCCGCCTGAGAAAGCTTTGTGACTCTGCCCCTGTTTATGCTCCCCTGTTTTGGAAGTCTTTTGTTCTCGATAGTGCTTTTTTTTTTTCTTCGTACTCGTAATGCAAAGAGTCTAGAGAGAATCCTCTCTAGATTCCTTATCGCCTTCTTCTTTCGCCCCCCCCCTCTTTCTCTCTTTTTTTCTTTTCCAATTATCCTGTCTGTGGTTCTGTTCGCAGATATTTGGTTTTCAGGAGAGGGTTCTGAAAACAGGACTTATTTTCATTTAGCAAAACATCTCAAGTTGAAAAACAAAGATTATCTGTTCCAAATAGAGGAAAGTGGATCAATGATAATTTATCCAAAAGAAGCAGGCAATCTTCTTTTTCTGTAAGTGTAGACTTTGGTGGAGTTCGATGGCTAGCTCAAGAGATTGGATAAGGCAGTGTTGACTAGGACAAAGATTGTCAAGTGTTACAAGGGAATCAAATTCCTGAACTTGTCCTAATTGCTGATGAAGCAGTTGTGGAGTGAAGAAGTAAAAAGAAATAGGGACTATTTTTCAAAATAGGTTTGAAAAAAAATGTGCTTATGCGATTTGGGCATTTCTTGAATATATTTTAGACAATAGGGGGTCGGGGATAACTGGATGAAGTGGATTACAGCTGTTTAAGGTGGGCTAGTTTTTCAGTAATGGTCCTCCAAGAGGGTAATTTTTTCGAACCAATTGGTCCCAGGCACTGTGACCCGCTCTTACCTTTACTATTTATTCTTATTGTGGATATGCTTAGTGGTTTGATTAAGATAGCATGTGATAATAAGCTTAGGTTTTGAATTTTATCTTTTTTTTTTCATCCGTTTTTTTTTTTTTTGTGCGTTTCGGTTTAAAAGTTGACATGCCAAAAAAGTGTGATTGCCAGAATTTATGTGGGTACAATTGACCTGAATTATTTTTCTGTTAGGGTGGTTTTTGGGGTAGGGTCTTTGTTGTTACAGTATATATGGGATTGCCATTAGGGGTTACCCGTAGAATTTGAAATCTGGGGGCCGGTTTGGAAAAAATCTCATAAGAATTATATAGGTGGAAGAAAGGTGGTCTCTCGACATGGCAAGGGTTTGTTTTAGTGCAATTGATTCTTATGAATATTCTCATTTACTTGATGTATCTTCTTAAGTTACTCGTCAATGTTGCTAAGATAATTGAGAAAACAATGGACTTTTTGTAGGAAGCTGGTGTGTGTGTGTGTGTGTGGGGGGGGGGGGGGGTAAAGGAGACCATATTGTGAGTTGGGATGCTGTAATAAAATAAGAAGGGTTTGGGGGTTTGGGATGGGACTGGTAGTTTAATCAAGCAAATTGATAGTTTGTGGTTGAGCAAGACTCACCATGTGGTTCCATTATTTGGAGCAAGTATCGGATCAATGCCAATTGGTTAGAGGATCTCTTTGCTATCCTTGGAAGTTTATTTCTCTAGGTTTGCCTTGTTTCCATATAAGGGCTAGGGTTGGGAGAAAAAGAAAGACGGGTTGGGGGTGGGTTATGGAAAGATGTGTGGCTAGGGACATAGAGGGATTCTCCTTTATGTTTCTTGTTTTATTATATCTCGTCTTATCCTCATGCGAACATTGAGACCTTCATCAATTCGTCTTCCCCTCTTAATTATTCTTGGGATCTGTGAGTTTTAAAAGGAATCTCAATGATAGAGAGCTTAAATTTTTTTTGTCCCTTTGTATCTTAGATGGTTTTCCTTTAGTATTTGATTATTAGTAGACCTGACAATAGGTCGTGTGGAGTTGTGTTTGTGTCGGTTTTTATCATTTTTAGATCTTATCGGGTTTGTATCTAAAAGGGTGACTTTTTTATCGTGTGGAAAAACCATATTCAAACCCGATCCGTTATCTTAACGTGTCGTGTCGTGTTCACCTGCTATTACCCATTAAAATGATGAATTATTTTGAATCGTATACAAGCTGACATATTAGCTCTTTTACCAATTAGTCCCGTTTACTAAGTATGTAGTTCAATAGGTCCTACGATTTTTTTTTTGTTCCAACAGGTCCCATGAAAAAAGATTTTTACTCTAATAGGCCCTATTTGTAAACATGTAGTGAATATTCACTACATGTGTATAAATAGGACATGTTGAGAAAAAAATGTTTTGATAGGATCTATTAGGAAATGTTTATGTAAATATGACTTATTTGTTAAGCTCCCTTAATTCTTTGACATTACTAACTCTCCCATTTTGTATAAATTGTTACGGCTAAATTATCGAGTGTTAACGGGTGAAGGGGGTCAATACTAACTCGACTCGTTAACTATCGTGCCTTATCGGGTTGGCACTGATATGACCCAACAATAATAAGGGTCCATTCATTTACTTATAACTGCGTGTCGGTTCGTGTCATGTTATCATATTGTGCCTCATTTTGCCTAGTCTAATTATTAGGATCGTAGAATGTGGATGAGAAATTAGTCATTGCATGGTTGGCCGTTCTGAAGAGGGTGAACACTTCTAATTTGATACAACACTATTTTAATAAGTCGTATTGATGCAACACTAGAGGCCGAAGTCTTGTTTCTCTTTTTTGGCATGTCTTGTGCACGAAGGGCAATGCATTGATTATAGTTTGCTACATGACAAGTTCGCTATGTTATGTTCTTTTGGAACAAAGTTGTTTGGGAGTTTGATTTTGTTGGGGCATTTCCATATTTGCGTTAACTTCCTTTCAAGGACTGAACACTGGAAATAAAAAAGAGACGCTAGGCTTTATGGATATGTGTATCTTTGGCTTAACCACGATGTGTATGGAGAGAGATACATGAAAAAATATGACTAGATAAAGAGGTGAAAAAGGAGGAGTTGCTGGAGAATAGCAAGTATCTCGAATCTCTCTGGGTTCGTCTTTAGATATGGAGCGAATAACATTTTTTTCCCTTAGTTTTTTTGGGTATTGTCTGGAGACTTCCAACACTGATGTAAATTACTGAAATCTGTTAAGTTGTGATGTCTGCTGTTATTGTGTTAAGGCAGCATGTTTGTATGGAGATTTCTCTTTTCTGGATTTCTCTTTTGTTAATATATATAATTTTTTATTTGCTTCTGACAAATTTTCCCTATGTGTTTTTTTGGCTCGGTTTCGTGGCCTACCGTTCCGACACCGTTACACGAGTTGAGAAATAGGTGTTCTTGGCTCGAAGGGACGATCTCGGTCGACTCGATCGATATTGGCACAATCTTTGTTGTCGACTCGAACAATGTCTACGAGATCTCGGTCATCTCGGACAATATCGGGCAACGTATTATAAATTTTATTTTAAGTATAAAAGTCATTAAATTTGTACCAATTCTATCTAATTTGGGATGTTATTTACGGTTGAATTAAATCCTCACCACATGAGTGATAATGTATTTCTCTCTCTTTATTAAAATGTATTAAGTATGTATCATTGTATTAGAAACACGCATGTATTTACTTAGATATATATAAAAAAGGTATCTATATTAACTTAATATGTAGTAAAAAGTATCATTATTTACTTGACATGTATTAAATATATAATATTATCTCTCCTTAAAATGTACCTCTATTTACTCAAAATATTATTAAAAATGTATCATGCAATATATTAATCAAGTATAATTATGTACTTAATTAATAATTAATATTTTATTACATTGAAGAAATTGATGAAAACAAAGTATTTGACTTTTATTTATTTTTTTAAAATAAAGTTGTGTCTAATTAGATCATTTTGTTTACTTACTATTAAACTATTATGGAATAATGCAGGTATTAAGTGCGACATGCGTTAATATAAGCAATTACACAATGCTATGCATATTAAATTATAGTTTTGTACTTATCTAATTAGTAAACAACATTATCCTTATTTTTCTGAAATTTTATATATTTTTCTCATTTTTTTGGTCTCTTTTAATTGCGTATCGCCCGATACCATGACCGAGTTGAAAATTGGGGGTCAGAGTTATAGGCTGATACCGCGACTTTGAACCATGTGAGTCGTGTGACCTTGGGACGACATCACTAAATGGGATGGTGAACTTTTGAAAGGAGAGTTTGTTTGATTTCTAGGCTTTGACTGAAGTTTGATGTAAGGGTGCCAAGAGACGGTTGAAGTTTTATTTCTTTTTTTGTGCACAGATAAACATTGGATGATCGACTTTAAACAGGTCGTGGACCTAACCTGTTCTTTAGGGGTGAGTAGGAAAGGAGGTCAGGTTGCCTATCGTGTTAGGGATATACCTTTTTTTTTGAGGATTATTAGGGATATACCTTGGTATCATATACTTCGTTGTCTATGGCATATACGTGTAATTTAAATAGTATGCAATAGAGCGTGGCAATAACAAGTTATTTAAATATTATAATTTACTTGTTTATTTGGTTAATTGAATAGGTTTTACTCAGTTTTAAAGTGCTATGCTTCATATATAAACATAATTAATCTGAAATTGTAAAATCACAAGCATATATAAAAAATTTACATCCTGGAGATTGTATTATATTGATTTAGTAAATGCCCCAACACTAGAGCTCTTGGTTGGTGTTGCTGACTGGAAAGGAATATCTAAAGGGGGCTTTCCTTTGAGGGTGGCGTCGAGGAAAGTTTTTTGGATAGATGGGCAAATGATTTTCCAATGCAATCATGTTCTGCATGCAAGTGACTTGATTAGGATTTTGTGTGACATGATCTTCATGAGCTTTTGTAGGTGCACATAATTGTGTATGTTACAAATCATTTATTTTCATTACTGTCGGTCTTATAAACATGAAAACTAAATAATATTAATATATCTAGTCATTGAAAGTATTAATAAATATTGGCACCCTTGGCAATTTAATTTGTTGATCGTTTGTTAAAAAAAACAGATATTTTATTTGTAGATTGTTCTTGTTTATTTGTTCTCAGTTCTCTCTGTACCCAAACAAATTAGGGATGGAAATGAACACATGAATTTAGGGCTAGAAATTAGAGATTAAACACCTAACAGAGGAGAAAGCAACTGGATAGTAGGCCGAAGAAAATAAAAAGAAAAATGACACTGATTGTTAATCAGCAAACGAAGGAGAATGGAATAAAGGTTCAGATTATACATACACTTATATATTTTATGGGGAGTGTTGAGAATATGAATACATTTTCTTTTGAGGTGTGGGGAAGCTTAAGTGGGAACATTGTATATATAAACATGTATGTTTGCTTCCGATTAGAATTGCACTCTTGCTAATCTGTTGCCTTCTTCCTTTAGTTGTTTAGTTGTGGTCTTGGGTCTCCATGATGACATCTGCATTGTGCTGCAGTTTAATAGTTTTATATTGCCTGTTTTAAACTTTCATGATTTCTACACAAACTTTCAAATTGTTGGCCTTGGTAGAAATTTTAAATATATCAGACTTTTATGTGTAGGCTTTAGATTACTGCCACTCTCAAGGAATTATGCATCGAGATGTGAAGCCCCATAATGTGATGATTGATCACGAGCAGCGTAAGCTTCGTCTTATAGATTGGGGTCTTGCAGAATTTTATCATCCTGGGAAAGAATATAATGTTCGTGTTGCTTCAAGGTTGGTTGTCTTTCCTCTATTTTATAGGAAGGAATTAAGTTTGGGGTTAGTTTTTATGCTATATCCCTTTCTCTCGTCTTACGAAAGTAATTTCTTGAGGGATTCTCTTTGATGATTCTTTGAGCAATAATGTTTTATCATCCTGTAGCTTTATATCGTGCTTTTACTGCACTCTGCTTAATTTGGAGGGCAAAGGAAATATTTTTGCTTTGAACTTGTAAAGAAGACTTGAATATTATGAAAGTTCATACAGAATCATGAATTATAAATTGGAATTGAATATTATGAAAGCCGATTTCAGTCAGTTTTGTCTCCTCACTACTTATTTGGATCTCAAATGATGATTCTTGCAGTTGCCGTTTTCTCTGGCTTTCATCATAGCATCCTCAAGTCATATAATTAGAATTAGAAATTTCTGTGCAAAAACTTGCATAGAAAAGCGTGTGATGTTCACATCATAGCTCATAACAAGGTTGCCTGCGTTTATTTATTTTTTCCTTTTCCCCTTCTTTCCCCTCTATGGATATTGGTTATGCTCTGTGGATCATACATGGGGACTTTGAATGAATCATTCATGTTCAGAAATTCTTATTCGCTTAGAATTTTGGTAGTTGGTATTGATATGTTTGAAAAGTTGGGAAGTTGTATGTTGTTGACTGCCCAAATCAAATGATCTCATTTCTCTGTGGAGCTTAACTGTGGTAGGATATCAAATTAACCTGTAGGCTTTGCAGATTGTGGGACACTGTTCTTTTGTGCATCTTTTGGTTTGTTTGGAGCTGAGTGTAACTGAAGGTGTTTGTAGGGAGAAGAGCCCTCTTCTGAAACTATATTTCGTCCCTTGAGTTTATTCCTATTTTGGTGAATATTTTTTAGATTCGTATCTAGTTGAATGTTAACTCTTCATATTTTTAATGAAATATTTCTGTGGCTAAAGTAGACATGATGTGTCAAATTTTAAGTGATATTGGATATAAGTATAACCACTTTACCATTCAACAAAATTCCACTTCTAATCTCTTTATATTCTATTTCACTAATTCATTCTTAAAAATAAAAATAAAAATAAAAATCCTCAATACTACCTAATCCAAACTCTAGTCCCAAATCTATCTGTCACTGCTACAAACTTCATCCATCCTTGACATGCCACACCATCCCACCCCCCAAGCCTTTTCTTCTACGTAACTCTCAATGTTCAAGAATCAAGAAAGCAAGCTATCATAGATCCACGAATCCGAATAAAACCCTTCCTGCTGCCCTTTGAGTTCTTGTTTCTGCCTATAAAAACCAGCCTCTCCCTTTATCTCTTGAAGGACAAATACCCAACTAAATTGGAAGAACCGGCTAGCTCTTTTTCCTTATTTAAATTGGGCTAGCAACAGGGATTTTTTTTTACTGATGAAAGGTTTTTTGGAGGCGTTTCCAACCCCTCCTTGGTCAGCACTCTATTATCTTAAAAGGAATATGTTTGTCCTTTGCCAGTTATTTTTTTGGGCCATTTCATAGCTTTGGGGCTGCGAATTTGTGAAGCTGAAATATCACCTTTAAAGGGCCATTTTTTGGAGGAAATTTTTTTAGGAGTGAAGCCCATATTTGTTTTATTTTTCTTTTTGGCAACAGACTCGGGATTTCGTCCACACCTCTGCAACTTTTAAAGCTTGAGGACGAGCTTTTTCGTAGAAGGGGAGAGTGATGAGATTGAAGGAATGCTACGAGCTTAATTGTAATATGTTTGAAATGTACTCTTATAATTGTTTAGCGTTTATGGTATTTCTTTATTTTTGGTTAGTATTTTTGGTAGGGGTATTTCTTACTTTGCCCATATTTGTATACTCTGCATTGTATTGCTTCCTGTGGTCATTGTCCATTCACGATAACTTCATTTTGTATTGAATATCTTCATGTGTCCCGCCAAAAGAAGGATAGAAATTTTGCTAATGAATGTTCGAGTCCAGATTCAAGTAAATATACTGCCTTATCTCCACAACAACAAAAAACCCAAATAAAAGGAGGATAGGTGAATTAATGATAATTAATTAATTACTCTTACATAATGAAGAATTCTATTGAGATGTTTCATCTTTTAGCTCGTGGCTGACGTTTTCGGGAATACTATTATAAGTATTAGTTCTTTTGCGTCATTTTGACACTTATTTTTTATTTACTTGGTGTCCAAGTACCCCTATTTGTATAAGTAGGTAATGATCTAATGGTGGGAAATTTCAACTTTAATGTTATTAATACCAATTCAGATTTGTGCTTGCCTCTTATATATTTTCATCCGGTTATCATTGGTGATGATTGCATAAATGATACGGAGCTTAATGACGCTCTTGTGTATCCCCTTCTATCGCATCACCATTAATGGCTCTTGAGAAGAAAAATCAAGTGACGGAATTTGAAAAGCGGATGGTGGCATTAGAGGAGGCTATGGCCTTCATGACGATAACGGAGATGAAAAACAAGTCTAGCTTGAGGGGGTCGTTCGTACCCCGCCTGTGGCATGCCTCCCCCTTGTGGCAACATTGCAACCCCTCCTTGCACCCCTTGCCAGTTGAGCTCATTGTAGGACTAAAACAACCATTACTACTGCCTCACAAGGGTTGGCGAATATCCCTCGTGTCCTGGTCACTTGCAGGGGGTGGCCCACAACAGAACTTGCTCCACATAATCCTTGCTCCAGTTTGCTGCAATCCGACCCCGATCAAGTCTTTTGCTACCTTTGACTGATACCCAACAACAACCCACCTTTAACTCCTATGCTTATAACTCACCATTCCACCGGAACACCACCGCGACAGGCAAAACAACCTATCTGGCTCAGACCCTCCTCATAGCAAAGGACCATCGTCTCGGACTGATTATCCACCCCATGGCCATTTCTACTTCCAACGTCGACGTGTATTTGGTGGTGGGGAGGTCCCTTTGAAGTTCCCTCGAGTGCCAATAGGCAACTGTTCTCTCTCTGTGCATTTAGACTCGAATCAATTGACTCGCGACATGGGTAGTCAAATTCGTGATTCGGTTCAATGTCCACCTCCTCTTCTTCCTATGGGACCCCAAATTTCCGCATCTCGATTGAGGAAAAGAGGATAAATTCAATATTTGGGCAGACAGATGAACGTTTTGCTTACATGCCTCTTCACCACCCTGATATTGACAACGTGTTTTTAGATTCGATTAGTTCCGGTTATTAGCCCCAAGGTAAATCCCTTTATTGTCCCTTTAGAGAATCGTAATTGTTTTGTTTGTGGCAAGAAAGGTTACCTTAGAAATGATTGCCAACCAAAACTCCTAGCAATCTAAATGTTGGTAAAAACAGTGGGGCTTTTATGCAGCTATTTGTTCTCATTTATGGGGTTAAAAAAGGCGTTTTGGGACCTATCAATGTGTCGTTGGATCATAAGGGGAACGGGGAGGAACATGCTTAAAGGGAGGAGATGATTTAGAGCATTTGAGCCTTGTGTTGAAGCTCTTAGTGAAGACTATTATTCATCTACTCTCATCGTAAAACACCGTGACTTCCTTTTTGGCCTTGAATGAATTCTAAAATTGACGTCAACTTTGATTCCACTCGTCTAACATAGTAAAACCTCATAAGGGATGAATCCACTTAGCTTCCTTTATTTTCGGTTCTAGCTTCAAAAAGATTCTCAAACCTTAATATTCTTTCAACCCACTTTTGAATTGCCCGAAGTGTTTAAACACATCCTTGTTCCACAATTTGTGTGGAAGCCACATGATAGCCACCCATTCCCGTATACACACGAACCTCCTATCCTCGCCAACCCACAACTGGTTCCATTCATGCATCTTGACCTTGAGTTTATCAACTAAATAATTTTCCCCTTGATTCACCATTTGCGACGCCTTTTTTAGTGCTACACAATTTACTAAGGCTCTTTTGGTAAGGTATGAACTTGAAGCGTATTTTGAAGCGTCTTCTCAAGCCAAACCTATGTAACTCCATGGAATTAGCCAGGATGTTCTTACATAAAAAACCACCTTCTCCCAATCCAAATTGTCAAAATCGATTACTAGTACCCTCATCCCCATCCGTAAATTTTACATATTTACGTAATCAGTTAATCCAACTCCCTTGACTTCCCATCAACAACAAATCCCTCCCTTGATTTGAATGCCTCTGTTTTTTTCATTAGGACCTTCCCCTACCTCATTCATGCTCGTGCCAAATAGATTCACACTCAACCTACTAGAAACCTTCTTCCTCTCCCATCCCCTCGATCCCCGGATTGGTATGATAAATTTTTGCCTTCCTTCGGACTGACCCTTGAGAATTCCATAAATATGCTTTTGTTGTTCGCCGATTAGATTTGACGACCTGTATTTTCTGAAAAAGCTACCATCTCTATACATAGTCATCGCCTCTTTGTGACGTAAACCACCTGTCAAAAGGCTCCTAAAATTATTTAAACACCACTTGAGAGAGAGAAACACTCTTTTCTAATTCAAAATTCAAGTCTACCTCAAATGAGGCTTACAAATACGTATTTAAAGGGAAGGAGTAGCTTAGGCTCTAAGTTAAGGCGCTAATTACAACAGTGCCATTACTACTCCTCACCTCTAAATAATAAAGCAAAAGAAAGAAAAATACAATAACAAAATAAAAGAAAATACAAAAGAAAATAAAATGACTATTAAAGCCCTAAAAATGGCCAATTTCCATCACTCTCCCCCTCTTAAAATCAAGCTCGTCCTTGAGCATTAAAAAAAATGGGGATTTGTGAGGAAATTCCAAAAATTGGTGCCAAAAACTTGTGGGGACTAAAAATTAATTTATGAAAGTTGAAGAGTGTCTATCCCACAAATCTTGGATCTTATTTCTTCTTCTTCTTCATCTTCTCTCATCTTTCACCCAAATAAACCCAAGAAGATTCCTCCTGGGTCAACAACTAGGGTTTTGGAGTAGTTAGAGAGAAGTGGGTTGAACCGGGTCGAAGTAGGGGCGGATAGGGACTGTACTGGGTCGGCGGGATTTTGGGGGTGCAATAGGGGGTTTTCGGTGGCTGGTGGGTGTGAATAGTGGCTGAAAGTGAGGTGGAGGGGCAGACAGTGGGTCGCAGCTGGGACAACAGGGTTGTTTTTTTTTTTAGGTGGGGTAAGCTAGGGTTTGGGTCGGTTAAGGTTTAGGGTGGCTGGGCTGGTCGACGGGTGGGGAGGGAGTGTAGAGGAGGTTCGGGGGCTGGGCGGCATGGGTGGGGGAAGGCTTAGGGCAGCGGAGTGGGTGAAAGTGGGCGGAGCAGGAGTGGGGGTTGCTGGGAGTGTAGGGAAGGGGCTAGGGTTAGGGTTTAGGCCTTGGGCAAAGAAGAGTTGAGCTATTTGTTGCTCCAACACATGAAGCCTCTCTCTCAACTCTTGATTCTCTATTTGTTGTTGTTTTGATTTTCTTGGAGCCATTGCGAGTAGTGTAGGATTTGATAAAAATAAATACCGATACACAAAACACCAATGTGGAGCGACACCGTCTCTGATACCAATTTGACGTAAACCACCCGTCAAAAGGCTGCTAAAATTATCTAAACACCACTTTAGAGAGAGACTCTTTTCTAATTCAAAATTTAAGACTACCTCAAATGAGGCTTACAAGTGGGTATTTAAAGGGTAGGGAGTAGCTTAGGCTCTAAGTTAAGACCATAATTAAAAAAATGCCATTATTACTCCTCACTTCTAAATAATAAAGCAAAAGAAAGAAAAATACAATAACAAAATAAAAGAAAATACAAAAGAAAATAAAATGACTAATAAAGTTAAAAAAAGACCCATTTCCATCACTTTGGCTCATGTTCTTTCCTTCGCAATATCCCTAGATCCATTTGATTTTTCATTAATTGCAATTGCTATCACTTTTTTTTTCCAAGACTAAAGTCTCCTTTATGATGACAATACGATTTCTTATAACATTTAGCTTCCATCACTCACTGAGGGGTGTTCCATCCCGCCTCTAAGTACTTGAAGTGCTTGTTATCCCTCCCTATAATTTAGCACTTGAGATGGCCTTGTTTTGTGAAAAGTCTTACAATTTAACTTGTATTATTTCTCCATTTATCGCGACACCTCACAATTCATTAATTCGGGTTATGCCTTACTCTTTTGTTTAAAAGCACCACATATCGCATTGCTCTCTTAGGCTCTTACAAGTTAACTGGTTGTCTAGCTATGAATCATGAACTCGACACGTAATACGTATTTCGACACGACATGACACGTGACACGTGATTTTTCCAAAAATTAGGATACGACACGTTAGAATACGTATAATATATAATATATATTTATATATGTTAATTAAATAAAACAATTTTTTTCATAAAATACAGTATTAGAGCATTCTTAACAATAAATTAAGAAAATGGACCATACAAAACAAATTCAAACACACTTACATTAAAAATCACAAATAAAGCAGAATCATCATCACATTAGAAAAAAAATTTAAAAAAAAATAAAAAGACAAAAAAAAATTAATTTTACACGTCCTAGACGTGCCCCAGCGTAGGGGTGGCAATTCGTGTGCGTCGTGTCGTGTTCGGGTCGTGTCATGTCGGGTTCGTGTCAAGTATTAGTCAACCCTAACCCGACCCATTTAACTAATCGTGTCAGATGAACAAACACTAACCCGACCTATTTATTATCGTGTCGTGTTCGGGTTGACCCGCATAACCCATTAAGTAAAATATAAAATAATTTTTTTCTTCTTTCTTAACCAATCATACCAATCATAGGCCTAAGATAACTTAAATTTAATTAATTTCAACTTCTTTCAACACCTAAATAATTTATCATCCGATTCTCCATGAATTTTATAGAATGCCTATCAAGATATATAAATTATCTAATATATTCTCCATAAAATACGAGCTAAGCGGGTCTATTCGTGTCATTTTCGAGTTATACGTATTTGACACTAACCCAACCCGTTTATTATTCGTGTTGGCGGGTCGTGTCATATTCGGGTTCGTGTCAAGAAATCGTCAACCCTAACCCGCTAACTTCGTGTCCAGTTCGTGTCGGGTTATCGTGTCGTGTCAAAAATTGCCACCCAGCGTGCCCAACCTAAAAAAAAAGGACTCACGTGCCCCAGCATGTCGACAACGTGTCGCATGTTAACCTCGAGTCAAAGCTGACTCGTGGCTTCCGGGAGTGTCCGTGCTTCATAGCCATTGTTGTTTAAGGTGCAAGGCGCACCCAGGTGCAAAGGTGTCTTTTGAGCCTAGGCTTAAGGCGAGGCGCTCGCCTGATTGCAACTAGGCGCACGTTTGGAAAAAAAAATCAATTTTTTTTGTTCATATTTAAAGCAATATATTGATGTTATAATAATATCATTACATCAATGATAAACTTAATGGCATAATTAAGATTCCAAAATATAACATATTATCATGTAAAGCTAAACTTTAACCAACAAATGCAAGTCTTAAAATATATAAAAGACAATCATTGCCAACAAGTTTAAGTTTGAAAATAAATAACAAACTAGCAAGAGTTAAGACACAAAATGAAATGAAAGACACAAACATCTTCTTCCAATCATCATATAAATCTCATCAAAGTCGTCATCCAAATTATCAAAATCAGTTTCATCAAAGTTAGTCTCCTCTTTCAAATCCGTCTTCTTCCTCATCAATTTCATCTTCTTCATCTATGAGTTCAAGTGGAACACGTGAACTTAAAGTACCACTAACTAATCTTCTCTCTTTGATCGGCAAATTTGAAGAAACTCCCGAACTCGATCCCCATGCAACTGATCTAGAATTGTAGGCAGGCTCTCCAACTCCGGCAGCACGACTAGCCACTCCCCACGTGAGTGCGTCATCATCATCATAAAAAACAAGCTCACTATCTTTATATGAATCTCCATCAATCCTTTCCAGCAACCACTCGTTGCCTTCATGAATTTCATTCAAGGCGATGGATGGGGTCAATGGTATCGCGTAATTTGAATCAACGCTTCAATGCTCGATTATACTTAACGAACACCAAATCATTCAGACGAGATTGACTCAACCTATTCCTTTTATAGCTATGAAGCAGCGAAAAATCATATATAATTAATTAGTATTCTTACATATAATAGAAGTTAACCAAATAATTGTAATATTAATTATCAAATAATACTAATGACTTACATGTTAAAAACCACTCCAATTCCTCTCGCAAGCAGACGCACTAAAGGCTGAGAATCTTAATTGCAAATTTTTGCAAATTTGGGGCTGAAGTTCCATATGAAGCCCACCAGCAGTTAATTATAAAAATTCCAATTAATATGTTACTTTAATTGCAAGATATATGTGAAAAGAAAAATCAGTTGTAATTCATGAAGATTACCTAGCGCCTTCTTAGCTTTTGCCTCACAGCTATATCTAACCCAAAGAGACAATAAACTCTATTATACTTGAGTAACTCGTCAGGAATTATATCTCGTGTTTCAATGCTTGTCACCAATCTTGAAATGCATTTATACAAACCCGACATCACCTCTTCATCTTCGGATTAGCATAAAAGAACTTCGGGTTCAAGAAATACCAAACTGCATGTAAGGGGCGATGAAGTTGGACATCCCACCTCCTATCAATAATCTAAAAAATTTCCTTATATCTAGCGTCATTCCCCCCAAAAGACTTCTCAATGGCTTCTTTTGCCCTATCCATTGCCTCATAGATTTATCCCATTGGAGCCTTCCTTTCACCATCAACCAATCGAAGAACACGAATAATAGGACCCGTTGCTTTAAGACTGAATACAATATGATTTCATTATAATTTCCGCCACCCTTTTCTCTTCTGCCTCCTTTGCCCACTTATTAGTATTCCATTCTTCGGAAGTGAACATTTTACGCAAGTTGTTTTTTTGTTCATGAATTCTTGACAATGTGATACGGGCCGTCGCAAATCTAGTTTTCGCGGGCCTAAGCAACTCCTTACAGTTTGTGAATTTCCTTAACATGTTCACCACCCCCGACAGGGTATAAATAAAGCTATTTAAGTAAATAGCTTTTGCAGAAGTCCTCTTCATGCTTGTTAACTTGAAAATGTCCTCCAACATCAAGTCCAAACAATGAGCCCGCACATGGTGACCGATACAAGTGTGGATACTTTGCCTCCAAGAAAGAAAATAAATAAAATTTTATAATATGAAATTGAATTATATTTTACATAAATAATAAAAGATGTGTACTAAAAATACATAGATATAAAAACATCTTACCGGCGAAGACATTAGCGGACGCGCTATTCGTGACAACTTGTACCAACTTCGACTCTCACCTTTTCCACAAAATTACCAAACAACTCAAACATTTTTGCCGCATTTTTTGAATACGCCGAAGCGTCAACGGACTCTATAAACATACTACCTTTTGGAGAGTTGACTAAAAAGTTTATGAAAATCCTCTCTCTTGTCTTGCCAACCTTCCGCCATAAGAGAATATCCATTCTTTGCCCATTCCGCTTTGTGATCATTCATCGATTTTCCGTACTTGCGACCTCCTTTTTAAGTAACGGAACCTTCACCTCATGGTAGCTAGGTGGTTTCATGCCCGGTTCGTATTGTCCAACCGATTCGATAAATAAGTGAAAGCTTTCATATTTAACGGAATTGAAAGAAAGTCCCGCGTCATACATCCATCGAGCAAATTGGGTGCATGCCCAATCTCTCAACTCTATTTTGGTCGGATTATTCTCATCCAACTTCATTTGTTTCCCCTTTTGGTTTTGCACCACAACCTCGGGATCGAGAGTGTAATATAAATCAATTGGACCTTTTTGTTTTGGGGGCTTTCTTCCAACAACTTTTGAGGGGTAATTACTTGCCCGTTGAGAACCATCAACGGAAGATCGCTTCTTACTTGTAACTTCGACAACATCATCCTCATCTTCATCATCCCCAATGCCCACAAATTCATCCAAGATATCAAATTTATTTGATCTTTTCACTGTTTTTTTCCATCCATAAACGTCTTAATTTCTTCTCTTACATGCTCGGGACATGTCGGGCAGCATATTGCATTCCTATACCCACCCACGAGTTGTTTTTTAGCCCGATATATTTCCCCTTTGCTAACTTTCTGACAACATTTACAAGTCACTGCATTTTTGTTATTTGGATTGGCCAAATAAACGTGCTCCCAAGCCGGATCTCTCACTTGTTCACTTGCCATTTATAAACCTAAAAGGCAACAATACAAGAACTAATTTAAATTCAGCAAACAATATGAAGTATATTAAAAAAACAGAAAAAATATGCAATACAGTATTTATATCGAAATTGCAGAACAGTATTTATATCGAATTTGCAAAACAGTAATTAAATTGAAACAGTAAAAATATAAAAACAGCGATTAAATATGCCAAACAGTGATTAAATATGCCAAACAGTAAACAATATTTTCAAAACAGTAACTAAATTGAAACAGTAAGTAATATTTTCAAAACAGTAATTGAATGGTGTTGTATTTAAATTGCAAAACAGTAATTAAATTGCAAAACAATCTTTAAATTGAAACAGTAAAGTTAGAAAATGGAAGAAAAAAGTGGCAGAGAATACATTAGGAGAAGAAATGGGAAAAGGCAGAAAAAAGTTGCCGGAAAAAGAAAAAAAAATAAAAAGTCAGAGAATACATTAGGAGAAGAAACGGGCCGGAAAAAAGAAAAAAATAGATACCTTTGATCAATGTTTAAAAAGGCTAAAGGCGAGGCGAGGCGAGGCGTTTTAGTCGCGGAGGGGCGAGGCGTAAGCCTCACCGAAAAGGAAAAAAAAGAGCAAAATAATATTAAAAAATACTAATAAAACCATAAAAATAAAATAACAAAGAAATATAAAATAAAACTACAAAAAAAAAAACATCCTTGAGGACTTTCTCACATAGTTTGACATTTTTTTGTTCCCCCGAGATAACATTAAAAAAAAAAGTAATTTGAGAAAATCAATTTTAACATATTGGTTATTTTACAATATGACAAAAAATTAATCAATGCAAAATCATATTGGCAAAATCATTTTTTTTAGCTCCATTCACATATTGGATATTTTATAATATGACGGTAAATTAATCAATGCAACTTAACAAGCAATTTTTTTAAAAAACGTTGATTTTCAAGCTAAGATTAAAAAAACAGCAATTTTATTAAAAAAATAATAAAACATATCGGCCTAAGTTTATTAAAAAAAAACAGCAACCTTTAAAATCTATTAGTTTCTTAATATATATTCAGTTTAGGTAAAGATAACATATTAATCTAAGTTGAAAACAAAAAAACAGAAAACTTTAAAAAAAAAGTCAATTTGAAGTTAATTTAGGACATTTATTTCAAACAAAATCAAATTGACAAAATCAGTTTTTTAAGTTTCATCAACATATTGGTTATTTTTTAAAAATTTCTCTCAAGTTACAATAGTAAATAGTATATAAGTGCAGTATTAAAACAAAAAAAAGAACAATATTTTTTTTTTCGCGCCTCGGCAAAAAGGCGCGAGGCGAGGCGCATTGAGGCGTAAGCCTCAAATTCAACCCTGAGGCTTAAGCCTCGAGGCATTTTTTGCCCGCCTCGCCTCGAGGCCTAAGCCTCAAATGCATTTTTAAACATTGCTTTTGATAAGAGAGCAACCGGAGGGGATGAGAGCAACTAGCGATAAGAGCAACACAGCCGGAGAGTTTTTTCTCTTTTGTGAGACTAGGGTTTTTGCCTTTTTTTATTCAACGGTATGTTATGTTAACAAAATAAGACGTGATTATATTTAAAAAAAACTGGGTTTGTCATCCAAAATAAGCCTAAGACTCCTGTTAAAAAAGAGGAAGCGCGCCTGGGCGAGCGCCTAGCGCTTGCAGGCGCCTCGCGCCTGATGCCATAGGTGCGTGCCTCATCAACACCGCCTTGGCTATCCCTTTACCAGGCACTGCCCTGCGCCTAGTCGCGCTTTTAACAACTATCATGGTTCAAAGTCTTGGTATCGGTCCCGGTATTGGACACTTGATTTTTAACTTGGTCGCGGTATCGGGCGATACGCAAAGATATGCTATTTAGAGAGCGCAAAAAATTCCGATAAAAATGTAGAGAATTTCAAAAAAATAATATTAACAATGTGAGCCAATCATATACATTCAAACCATCATTTAATATGCATTGCATTGTACAATTGGTTATTGAAACGCGGCGGACTTGGTATATTGCTAATGTACTAATTTTAATTTTAATTTTTAATTACTTAAGATCTCTAAATAATTACGTATTAATGACTAATTGTTGATTTTAATTTATGCAAGTGGAAGAGGATGTTTGACCTTCATGGACAATACTAGACTTGTAGAGATTTTTTTTTCCCCTAATCTTTGTCTCTTCCATTTTTGGACAACATTATGTGATATTATATTTTGTTCCAAGTTTAAATATTTGTATGTACGGTGAATGTTATTAGTTTTATATTAGTGACATTTTAATTTTAGTGCAATTGTTTAATTTAATCTTAGTGTGAAATTATTTTACATATATATGTTATGTGTACAAACTTATATAGGTGGTGTTTATGTACATGTTACAACATATTTTTAACAACAAAGAAATATGGTAAAAGATTAAAATTCTATCAAAAAATAAAAAAAAATGTCACAATGTTTCAATAATGAAGCAAAAAAAAATTCATGTTACTCGGAAAAATATATATATCACAACAATTTTCTCAGCATTTTTTTATTTTTTTGTACAAAAAAAATTTCTCAGCGTTTGAATCGGTTGTCTCGGCCGATGTCGCTGTTGTCTCGGCCGATATCTCGACGAGACGTCCCGGAATCGGTTGTCTCGACCGATATCTCGGTGAGACAACACGATTCAGTATTTTTTTTGAAGCGTGTCTCTGTATCGTATCGCCACCTTCCGATTCCGAGTTGACTCGGCCGATACCGAGTCAACTCGGCCGATACTTTGAACCATAACAACTATGTTCATAGCTGACAAGTTCTCTGCACTTCAGTATAACCAATTGTACGATGCAATGCATATTAAATGATGGTTTTGAACGTATCTGATTGGTCCACATTATTAATCTTATTTTTTTCTAAAATTTTCTATATTTTTTTCGGAATTTTTTGCTCCTCTAAATAGCATATCTTTGCATATCGCTTGATATCACGACCGATACCGTGTTCGAGTTTAAAATGAAGGTATTGGGTCTAACATACATGTTAGCTGTGTATCTTGGAGATAGGGAATTTTGTGATAAGAACGTTGTAGGCATTGAGGTTAGAAATAGTAATCTTGATGCGAGGATCCATAGAGTTGATTTTGAAAACAATATTTATTTGGCAGATCGTTAGTATAACTTTTGGGTATATCTAGTATTGATGCAGTGACGTGATTAGATTTAAGGATTTAAGCTTGTGATATCTTTTGGAGATAGAATCGAGTGGTGATTCGTGAGAGAGCGTGGTACGCCGTTATTTTCATAGTTATGCATATATATATAGTTAGCCTAGGATATATATTGTATCTTTGTTCGTTGAATATGTGCCTGTAGGATTGGATGTATGGGTGCCCAATCGTAGCATTCTGCGGGTAGGCATATGTAAGTCTTATATTATTTGCGCGACTTTATATTGGACGTTTACGCTTCGTCGAATTTCGAGGACGAAATTCCTGTATTAGTGGGGGAGTATGGCATCCCGTGATTTTTGAGCCGTAAAAATCTTTGTTAAATTAAAATTTTTGGAAAAATAAATTTTTGGAATCTATTTCATTGGTATGTACAAATTGTTGGTTTTTATATATAAAAATAAGGTTTTAAGTGAAATTTAAATCGGGATTAAAATTTGGAAATTGTAATTTTTTATATAAAAATTGGGAGAGGAACTGGCCTAAGGAGGAAAAAAAAAATTCGACCATCCGATCGAGCTTAATTTTTTACAGCAGCTTCGTCTCACCATCAACTACAACATATCAAAATTTCAGCAAATTCCGACGGTCCGATCGTCCCAATGTATTTTTTAGTGTTTTTGTTTGATTATGACTCTTTCTTTAAATCCTTTATATAATGGATGGGTTAGAACTTTTTAAAACACTTTTAACCTTTCTCAAAAAGCAGTAGCCTCCCAAATTATTATCTTCTCTTATTTGCAAAACCTAAACCCCATTAAACACAAGTTTCAACCCAAGTTTTGAAGATGTAAATCAAATTTTCTCAAAAACCGTCAAGAACGTGTCTTTGCTATTTTCGGGAGAGGAATGCAACAGTGTAATCAAAATTCCGAGGAAGAATTTTTATGAGTTTTCAAATGATGATTTTAAGGTACGGGGTTTACACAATATGCTCCTCTAAATCTCTCGAGAGTATTTTCTTGTTTATTTGTATTCTTCTTGAAATGTTGTGGTATTCATTGGATTCCTATGTGTTATTCGATTGAGATATGGTGTATTTGTTTATTTGGGCATGGTGCTATGAAATTTTAATGTGGCATTGAGAATGGTCTCCCGCCAAAAGGCCAAAAGTCCAATAGCCGGAATGAGGCTTTAAGAAGCCTATGTGAGGTGAGGTCCGGTGACCTATTGATGTGCTATTGAGAAATAAATTGGTACAATGTGATGGAAATGGGCCCTTTTTGGGGCTTTATTAGTCATTTTCTTTTCTTTTGTATTTTCCTTTATTTTATGATGTGTATTTTTCTTTCTTTTGCTTTGTTATTTAGAGGTTAGGAGTAGTAATGACATTTTTTTAATTAGTGCCTTAGCTTGGAGCCTAAGCTACTCCTCCCTTTAAATACCCAAGTAGTTTTCATTTGAAGACACTCTTCCATTTTGAAATATAAGAAATCATTTAAGTTAGGGCTTAGTATTTCTTTTTAGCCATTGGCGTGTAGTTTACATCAAATTGGTATTAGAGCGGGGGTCGCTGCACATTAGTGTTTGGTGTTTCGGTGTTTATTTTTATCAAATCGTAGACTACTCGCAATGGCTACAAGAAAATCAAAACAACAACAAAACTCTTCTCTGCCCGAGGCCTAAACCCTAACCCTAGTGTCTGCCCAACACCTGCTCCGCCGACTTTCCCCCACTCTGCTGCCCTAAGCCCCCCACCCATGCCACCCAGCCCCCGAACCTCCTCTACACTCCCTCCCCACCTGCCGACCACCCCAGCCACCCTAAACCTTAACCGACCCAAACCCTAGCTTACCCCCCCCCCCCCCCTTGTTGTCCCAGCTGCGACCCCCTCTCTGCCCCTCCACCTCACTTCCGGCCACTACTCACGCCCACCAGCCACTGGAAACCCCCTACTGCACCCCCCAAATCCCGTTGACCCAGTACAACCCCTATCCGCCCCTACTTTGACCCGGTTCAACCCACTTCTCTCGCCCCCAGCCCCAAACCCTTCAAACTACTCCAAAACCCTAGTTTTTGACCCGGGAGGAATCTTCTTGGGTTTATTTGGGTGAAAGATGAGAGAAGAAGAAGAAATAAGGGCCAAGATTTGTGGGATGGACAATCTTCAAACTTTTGAAATTAATTTTTGGTCGCCACAAGTTTTTAGCACAATTTTTGGAAGTTCCTCGTGAATCTCCAATTTTTTTGAATGCTCGAAGACGAGCTTGGTCTTGAGAGAGGGAGAGTGATGGAAATGGGTCCTTATTTTAGGGTTTATTAGTCATTTTATTTTCTTTTGTATTTTCCTTTATTTTATTACATGTGTTTTTCTTTCTTTTGCTTTATTATTTAGAGGTAAGGAGTAGTAATGGCATTTTTATAATTAGTGCCTTAACTTGGAGCGTAAGTTACTCCTCCCTTTAAATACCCATGTAGTCTTCATTTGAAGACACTCCTCCATTTTGAAATATAAGAAATCATTTGATTCTCTCTCTAAAGTTAGGGCTTGGTATTTCTTTTTAGCCATTGACCTGTAGTTTACGTCACAATGCTCGGGTGTCGCATTGGACTCGTATATGGTTTCTTATTGTTGCATTTTATTCACCGTTATTGTATTGAGCATCTATTCTTGTCATATTGTGTACTTACCCGTTCTTTTTTTAGTGGCAGGTAAGCGTGGATTTGGACGTTACTGATTTTTGAAGGACATTAACCGCACAACGTTTTGAGAATATAACTTTTGTATAAATTGGCAACATAAATATTTGGGATCTTAGCGTTATTTTGAGTGATATTAAAACTGTAATTATTTGGAGGTGTATTTTACCTACCCTTGTTATTAGGAGACATTTTAGATTGACGTGTAAATTTACCGAGACTTTGAACCATGCCATGCACCGAACCAACGATCTCGGTATCAACAATATCCTCAATTTGGGCCACTGCTTGAGGTGAAGGATGTGGAGCAACGACCACCAATGTACACGACGAAGTAACTCGATTTGTAGAAATAGCAGGGTGCACAATAGCAGGTTCGAGTGTGCCTCGATAAGGTCCTCAACATTGAAAACATGACTAAAATTAAAATTAAATGGTAAATAAAGTAAATAAGCATTAGGTCCCAGTCGACGAAGGATACAATAGGGTTTAATGACTTTAGCATGTAACTTTTTGAATGAATGTTTAGGGTAACCTTTCGGGCGAACGCGCACCATAACATATTCACCTTCATTAAATTCTTGATTTCTACGTGAGCGTCTACAAAAAGTTTATAATTTTCATTACTTCAGTCAAGGGGAAAGCGAACAAGGTCAATGTATTGGCGGGGAGAAAAATCATGGACAATCTCAAAAGGGCTTTTCCCGGTAGAAACGATTCACCGAATTATTATTAGCAAACTCCGCAGTAGGTAATAGCAAATCCCAATTTCCCTGCTTGTTCCCCACTCTAAGTAAATTTCCAAGAATAATTAGGTTAACGACTTTAGTCTGACCATCAGTTTGCGGGTGAAAGGCGTAGGAAGACTTTAAATTGGTACCAAATAATTTTCAAAGGGTTTTCCAGAATTAACTTGACGAAGTTAACATTCCTGTCAGACACGATAGATGTAGGTAACCCATGGAGTCTCACTACCTCTCGAAAGAATAATTTAGCCACACAAAAGCTATCAGTGGATTTTTGCCAAGGTATAAAGTGTGCCATTTTAGAGAAATGGTCTACTACCACCAAGATGGAGCCATTACAGTACCTTGGACAGTCCGAGGCAAGCCCAAAACAAAGTCCATGCTAAGGTCACACCAAGGCGATTGTGGCACAAGCAAGGGGTGTGTAATCTAGAGTTCCTCTTTTTAGCGTTAGCTGTCAAACACGTACACGTACGACATCGCGATACCACTCGAGCAACCTCACGCATTAAGGATGGCCAATAGAACTGATCCTCGACTAACGCGATGATTTTATCCCTACCAAAATGACCAGAAAGGCCTTCGACATGAACTCCCAAATAAAAAACTTCCGAAGAGATGCACGCAGAATACACACTCGGGTTCCATAAGCAAGTAGCACCTCGCATCACGAAATCAACATGCGGACTAGGAGGACCCTGTGAAACTTCCTAAAAAATAATGCCATAATCGGGACAAGTAGAGAAATTATCCTTCAGCCGTTCAAAACTGACCACATGAAGACTCTTGGATTGTAAAGTAGCACACACGCGACTAAGTGCATCGACGACCTTGTTCTCAATGTCAGCACGATGTTTAAGAGCAAATACATACCCCTAGAAGAACTCCACCCATTTGGCATGTCGAGCATTGAGCTTCCTCTAGGAGTGGATATAACGAAAGACCTCTTGATTTGAGTACAAAAATTCTTGAGGTAAGAGGAAAATATCTCCAATGACGAAAAGCTTGTACAACAACATAAAACTCTTTATCATAAGTAGAATATTTTTGGCGCTCGTCATTGAGTTTCTCGATGAAGTATGCAACATGGTGGCCTTCTTGACTTAAGACACCCCCAATTCCAACACTTGACGCGTCACAAGCAACTTCAAAATTTTTAGCAAAGTCAGGGTGTCGCAACACGGGAGCCTCTGTCATTTTTTGTTTAATCTCAAAAAGGCCTTACGTGCGGCGGGGGTCCAATGGAACTCCCCTTTCTTCATACAGTTGGTATTAGGCGCTGCAGTGGTGCTAAATCCTTTTATAAAACGTCGATAGAAAGTGCTAATTCTATGAACCTCCGTGAGAGGCTTAGGTTCCGGCCACTTCTTAATTGACTTGACTTTCTCAGGGTTAGTTGCTACAAGTTGCGCAGAGACAACGAAGCCGAGGAAGAGAACCTGGGGTTGGACAAATGAACACTTCTTGAGGTTGACGTAGAACTTAGCATCCTTAAGTGTTAAAAAAGACCACTTAAAGGTGATGCAAGTGTTTTTTTTGGACCCCCTATAAATGAGGATATCATCAAAGTATACAACCCAAACCTTTTCAATGAATGGACGGAAAAGTTTTGTCATGACTCTCATAAAAGTGCTAAGAGCGCTGGAGAGGCCGATAGGCATGACCAACCATTCATATAGACCATCCGGTGTTTTAAAGGTAGTCTTCCATTCATCCCTGGGGTGAATTCGAATTTGATGATAACCACTGCAAATCAAGCTTCGTGAACCACTTAGCACCGGTGAGAAGGGCTAACATATCCTCAAGTCGAGGGTGGAAAATCGGTACTTTACCGTGATCTTGTTGATGACCTTATTATCAACGCACATCTGCCAAGATTCATCTTTCTTCGGAACAAGCAAGGCGGGCATGACTCACGGACCAAGGCTAGGTTGAATGTGGCCCTTCCCTAAGAGCCCTTCAATTTGTGAATTGATTTTAGCACGCTCTATAGGGTTCATCCGATAATGCGGGAGGTTAGGCAATTGGGAGCTTGGAACTAAATCTATTGCATGCTGAATATCCCTCAAGGGTGGTAGCTCATCAGGTAATTCGTCATCAGGAGGGACATCGTGAAACTCATGTAATAAGTGGGTGACCTCCGGTGGCAAGTCGTCGCTGGGGTCGAGAGGGGGAGGTGACGATTCATGCTTGACTACCAAGGCAATGACCATGTCACTCTCTTTACTTTCCATCACAAATTTAGCCCTAGTTAAAAGATGTAGCTTTTGCATGTTGGGAGGCTAAGTTGAAGAACGCTTGGGTGTAGTGGATGCTTCTGTCGGCGTGGTGGGTTTTAATAAAATCTTCTTTCCTTTGTGTTGAAACATAAAAGTATTTTCGCGCCCAAAGTTTGTGGCTTCTTTGTCGTAAAGCCAAGGACACTATACACATCCATTGGCAAGACATCGCATGAAATTGTGTCTATATAGTCACCCATGTAAATAGGTACCATACAACACTCGGTTATTGGTAAAGGAGTCTTATCCTCCCCCGTGACACGGTAAGGCTTGGGATGTGGCTTTGGCTTGAGTTTGAGTTTAGCCACTACCAACTTAGACACTACATTCGTAGAACTTCCACCATCGATGACGAACTTGCAAATTTTATCGCCACTCTTGGCAAATGTATGGAAAACATTAGTGCGCTTCCACACATTTGTAGCGTCTGGAGTCGTGAGAATACATCGCATGATCGTAAATGGTGCTTCATCCTCCGCGCTTGCTTCCTCAAATTCTTCCCCAGAGTTTTTTGGGTTCATTACCGCCGAAAATAGACAATATCGGCCTCCTTTGTGTGTCCTCCTCAATTCCTATAGTCAATGTGCGATGTGGGCAACGAGAAACAATATTCCCTATACCATGGCAAAGTTGACACTCAATTGATGCATTACTCGGGCGTGATTCTGGAGACGCGATATCTCTAAGGCCATTGCTGTTGTTAGCCTTTGGTTAACAGGTTGACTCGGATTGGAGTATGACCTTGACGCGACATGCGCTGACTGAGATGCCCCATGAGACCTATCAAATGTTGTGGATATAGTTGATTCCGTCTCCCCAATTTGAAAGGTCACCCTCCGTGTAGGAGTGAACTTATATTTCTCGACCACGAGCGCCTTTTGATTGGCCTCCTCTAGCGACATAAGTGAGTGCAATGTGACTTCTCTCTTAACCTGGGGATGTAAGCCATTAATAAATTAATCAGGTGACCCAAATCCAGACATCCTCGTGGACCTCACATTTAAATATTAGGTCCCCAAAGTGAGTCATGAAATCAGTGACAGTGGAGGTTTGTCTCAGGTTAAGCCACCGATCTATTAATTGTTGACGATAGTAGACAAAGATATATTTATCTTGCAACTTGTGTTTCATCTCCGTCCACGTGGTAATTTGCGGCATATCATAATGGTCATTGTGTCGTTGAACCTCTTGCCAATAGCGATTGGCAGGCTGTCAGATTCATTTTTACAAATTGAACCCGGTGGAAGTCGGACAGGCCAAAGTAATTCTTAAGCTCGACAATCCATTCAAGAAAAACATCGGGGTCTAATTCTCTATCATAACTCATAACTTGAGATGTCGAACCGAATTTTCTTAGTGATATCAGAGGGATCATAGCCCTGACGAGGTTGATAATTCCTATAATGGGTGTGGCCCACGGGTTGACCAAAGGGAGGTGGACCAATTGGAGTTTGGTGGTGGTTGCGACCGTGGTTATCCGTGTGTTCTCGCTCCTCGTGGAGGTGTTTACCTTTCATGCCGAAGTTATCACGCTCATAAAGAGGGTGGGGGAATTTACTTGCCAGGTGCCTCTGGCGGATGGGTGTAAGCGTGTATGTCTAGGTTGTTGCGCTCCTCGAGGGGATGATAGTTGGCATAGGGCGTTATGTGGTGTCCCCTCTCAACGTGCACACGTGTTTGGGGATAAGGGAAGTTAGGCTGTGGGTATAGCGCACCGATACTTGTGGGACATCGACTTGTGTGAGGGATGGTGGGACGAAGGTTGGATGACACTGGATGTACCGCCATCTCTTTGTCTAATTGTTTCTCTATTGGCGAAGTAATAAGCGAATGACGTGTTGATCAGTTTGGGATGCTACGTTACTCTGGAGTGGGGGAGTGAAAGCAGTGGATGACGACTCGAGTTCGTGAGACTTCTCCTTGCTTTTGTCACTCAACAATTTTTTCATTGACGGAGTAAGTTTTTGAATGCCGACCTTTAATTCGTCTAAGTCGGAGACGATCTTAGTTATTGTATTCTTTGTTGACTCATGATTGTGATTCAATGTTTCTACCTTGGAATTAACTTCCGTTGCGGAAACCATATTGGGAGGCTAAAGGAAAAATTGGCTGGGATGAGGGAAAATAAAATGAAGGGTGTGCTGAAATTAGGCCTTTTTTTGTTTTTATTTTTCGTGTACGGCGAAAATCAATGGGGCTACACATAAAGTGTATGAGCTACGGACCTTAATTACTAATTTACCAAACTACCAAATAAATGAGATTAATTAGTTTTTCAAAAAGAGGACGCATACCTTAAACGAGATACTCGGAAGTCAACAATCGAGTCTCAGATGCGGGATTGAGGGACTGTGCTGCTGTGACCGAAAGCTGAAACCAAGCCTGCTAGTACTTTTTTTTGTGTGGGGGTGGGGGTTCCGGTCAACTACGTATGTGTCGAGTCAAGAAAGTGATTAGCTTGGGGTTTAAAAGAGACAGGTTACTGGGTTAGGCCACGACTGGGTTGGCTATGTTACGGGCTGAAACATTAAGTAGGTGGGCTGGGTTTGGTTGGTATATTAACTTGGATTGGGTTGCAACTGGGCAAAAATATTTGGGTCTGTTACCATAGTAAATCCGATCTCTCTTACCTGATGTGATATTCAAGATCTAGTGCCGTCTCTTCAAGTAGGTTCCTTGTTTTCTCTTCTTTTGCCTTTTTTTTTTTGTTCAGAGGTCGATTATCAAAGGGTTGATGGCGGGGAGTTGCTAATATGGTGAGGCGATGGGTGATGATGATTTATGGTGGGTGGTAGGGTTTCTGGTTTATGAGGGTTTATGCTGTAGAGTGACCTGGGTTTTGACGGGGTGTTGGCAGTGGTGAGGCGGGGCGGTTGTTGGCGGCTATGAGGCGAAGTGGTTTCTTGGCGGTAGGTTCTTGGAGGGTTTGATTTAGCAGAAGGTGGGGATCCGGTTTTTTGACGGGGTTTTCTGTAATGGAGGAAACATTGGTTGTTGATGATGGAGGGGTTGTGATTTATGTTGGTGTAGGCTGGTGCGTTTTGATGAAGAAAATGATGAAATGTAGCGATGAGCGTGAAGGATCGAGTTTGGGCTCCGGTACCAAAATGGTGTGGTACCAATACAAAAATGAAGATATGAAAATGAAATGGCTAAAACTCCGAGTAAGGCTAAATAGAGTTTAAATGCCAATCATCAAAATAAACTGTCCTCTCCCACTAAATGACCTATTAATTTATAGGCCTCGCAAGAGATATGAAGTTTAGATAAAATATGACCTAAGACAACCTAATAAATACTCAATAACAAAAATAAGCAAATAAATAAAGACTCGTTAACATTATTTTTTTCCATGTCTCTTCCGGGAATAAGTTTGAAATCCCAGCTCTTGATCCCCATCACATGGATTACAAAATTCCTATGTTTTTTGTCCTCGATGGCCCTTGATGACAGGGCCCATGTAAGTCCTGCCGTCGACTAGTGGTAAACAGCATTTTGAGGAAAAAAATGGGTTTTGAGAGAATTATCTAAAGAGGCAGTGGAGATCATGACTGGAAGCCTGAGAATGAAGAAACTGCCTCCCTAGGGGTGTTTATACTTGAACCGAGGGCGGCCTAGCTCATGTCACCCAAGAGAGAATTATCTAAAGAGGCAGTGGAGATCATGACTGGAAGCCTGAGAATGACGAAACTGCCTCCCTAGGGGTGTTTATACGTGAACCGAGGGCGCCTAGCTCATGTCACCCAAGATTTTGTTCTAGCGGCTTATGGCTTAGGCTCCTAATATGCACCATCGCTTTGAGCTCCGGACTCTTACATTTTGGAAATGGTGGAATTATAGTCATTTTGCTCTGGCAAAATGCCCAAACATCTGGACGCGGTCTAATGCTTTTTTTCACGAGTGTTTTTAGGCTTTTGAAAGTTTTGGGACTAGGGGTGAAAGATGTGGCTTGTTTGCAGCATAATTGTCTAAGGCCCGCATAGACTCGCGCCTGGGACCCAGACTTACTAAGGTGCAAAACATTGCGCCTCGCCTCAGCTCGAGCGAGTATCCTTCAAGAAGGCATGCGCCTAGGTGCGAGACTTGTTGCTCCTTGCCTCACTGAAATTTGTGAAAAAAGTTCTAGTAGAATGTTAGACCAGCGGAGATGTTGATTCCAATTATTTTCTATTCAAACATGTAGCATTAGAAATGAAAGAGGCTTTCTCTTGTTCACCAATAAAAATGATGAAGTAAAAGAAGCGAAAGACCAACTTCTTTGCAGTAATCTTAAACTAATTAACATACTGACTTTGATTTGTCTTTTGACAGTTGTTAAACCACTTTTAATTTTGAAGATTTGGATATGCCATCTTTTATTGACCTTTAAATAATTGGAATGCGGGATGATATTTGTTATTTGGTTTGATTAATTTGCGTAAGGTGTATTAAACATATCTTCTTATTTTTCTCTATATAACTGTGTATTATTGCAAATAATACTATATATTTCACATTTAGATGATAACACCACTTCATTGTTACAAATGTCATTCCCATTTTTGCATGTGTTATACGATGTGCGCCTTACTTCAATCAGCGCACGCCTCGCTTTGCACCCAGGCTCTTGGGCGACCATGGCGCCTTAGTGCTCCTTGTGCCCTTCAATAGCTATGGTTTGCGGGTCTTTGGGGATTTGAACAAAGAGAAATGTTAGAAAAGTTTAGGATTGTATCACTTTGTTCAGGGATAAGGTTGTTTTTCCAGGCTTCAACGATGAGTTTGTTGAGGAAATACTATGAAAGGGGGAAAAAGATGGTACACACCCTAAAAGCTTACTTACATGCTATCTCACCAGCAAGAAAAAAAACGGTGAAAGACGATAGGTGTGAGTGATTGTTGTTATTGTGACTCGTGAGCCATGAGAAACTGTGATAGATGTGTCTGGGTAACTTGCGATCGGTGTTGGTGGGGTGTAATTCTGTGTGTTCACCTCATTTAGTTATCCAGTGTTAAATATGAAATATCTGTTGTTTTTACTCTTTTTGATCTCACGTCATCCTAAAAATTTTACTTTAATTGCAAGAAATGCGTGCCCACTTTCAACTTATATCAATATTAGGCGGAGGGAGTTCAATCTGACATATAACAAAAAAAAATGTTGTCATACATGAGAGGGCTTTTTAAGCCCAATCTGACCAATTAACGAGGTTAAATCCAAGGCAATAGAAATTACTGGTTTATTTTATTAAACTTTCATTTGTGGTCTTAGTGTGCATTGGCATATATTATAGACCCCCCTCCCCCCGAAAAAAGAATAGTAATTAAACAATAATGATCTCTCTTTGCCTTCTGTTTGCAGATATTTCAAAGGTCCCGAACTTCTTGTTGACTTGCAAGACTATGATTACTCTTTAGATTTGTGGAGTCTTGGTTGTATGTTCGCTGGAATGGTGAGCTTTATTTAAACTCTTTATTTTGGTCCTAGCTCGTCACATCTTTATTCATTTTGGAGGTGAATTTTACAGTTCATTGCATTGTATTTTTCACAGTCCACATGGCACATGTAGGCTTCGTCTCAGGAAAGTTATGTGAGAAAACTGATTCTCAAGAAAAGTGAAGTAAAGGAAAATGAAAGTTACTTTTGCGTTTGTTTAACTAGGAAAGTTATTGAAAGATTATATATGATATATATTTTCTCTTTAAAATGTATTCGGATCCCATATTATATCAACCTCAAGGGGGTGTGAAAACAAACAGAAGCATAATATATATTTTTCAATTTAGACGAAATTCATAAACAATATAATGATATCCACAGAACTTAAACATTTCAGAGTAGAAAAAAATTAGGGCAGTATGTATGCTATATGCGTAATTCCTAAAGATATCTACAAATAGCTTAAATATCCTATAAATAATTATTATATGGTTAATTTTTCATAATACATTTTAAATTGTAGATTATTGATATTTTGTGATAAATATTATTATAATTATTTTGATTAATATTATTATAATTTTTTGATTAAAAACTCTAATAATAATTTTAAGTATGAATATTTTACGACTATAAAATTAAATGTTGGTTTTAGATGTGATGTACAAAATTAACTTGTGATAAATAATTATATATTGCCAATTATAATATTATATTATAAATATTTCAATAGTTAAATTAATAATAAAGATTCCAATATGAAATGGATATCAAATTTTCTTGTAACTTACCTACAAAATCCTGGGATTTATGTGGAATGCTTCAGTAATGTTAGAGATGGATCTTGCAACTTTCTTGCTAACTAAACCAACTTTCCTTCTAACCAAACGCAACTTGCAAGAAAGTTCAATTTTCCTCCACTTTATTTTCCTTCCCTTTCCTCTCCATCATGCCTCAGTCCAAGTCACCCGAATCAGGCTATTTGTTAGCACTTACATTTTATGTGAACCGTTTTTCGAGCAGATGTTTATTGTTGGGATAGTTGTCAAATCGCGAATTGTATCGTGAATCGTTTACCCCCCCCCCCCCCCCGAATGGCGAATCGTGAATCGAATCGGAACCAAATGATAAAAACGTAGTAAAACATACGTAAATGAGATTTAACACTATAGAATTAGTAATTAAGCGTAATATGACAAAAAACTAATCATAGCACATAATAATATACCAAAATATATCACAAAAATTAACCGTAGCACATGTTCTCATTCATTTTAAGCTTAAAAATGTAAAAAATGAAAATATATCATAAAACAGCCTACATATTAATTTAAAACAATAAAATAAATACTAAGGTTAATTTAAAACAGTAAAACTGTAAAACAAATACATCCAAAAATTATTAACAATATTAATTTAACCCAACCTACAAAATTACAACAAAATTAATTTAAAACAGTAAACCATATTAATTTAAAACAATAAAACAAATACAAAGATTAACTATAAAACAATATTAATTTAAAATAGCCTTCATATTAATTTAAAGCAACAAAAAAATATACCTTCAAAGTTTTGTGACACCCCGCCTAATTAAATACCGGGTGATCAGTCCTTTATTAAATTATAACCAAGGTGAACGGTTGGTTCATTCTTAGCGTCACTGTCGCAAAATAACTTTTCAAATTAAATACCCTAAATAATTAAGCTAAGTGACAACCATTTTTAGACATCAATTTCTAAATTTAATTTAAAACCAATATTTAAGACCTATCATAATCCATGGTTTATAAATCACACAACAATTAGACTGGAAAATATAATCCAAGCAATTTAAGCATTCAACTAAATAATTCCAACATTAAAACTTTAAAGGAAAAACATCCTGACAGTAACAGTCCCAAAGTATAAATACTGGAAATAAACGAATCACAATCTCTGATAATTCCAACTGAATAATGGAAATAGGGCGACACATGCCCAACTGAATGAAATAGCACTAGAAGTGGAATCAATAATGAGGTCGGGTAAGAAAAAGTCCTGCAACTCCCACCTAAGCTGCAGCACGTTCCTTCCAAAGGATCCTATGCAAGACGCCCCTGTGGCTGGGCACCTGTAATATATGCATATATATACAAGAGAGAAGAGAAAATAGGAAACGGGTTAGAGCCCGATTGTAAAACAGTTTAAAATTTAGTTTAACAAGTATTTAAAATGCTTACCGGCTAATGCAACAATCATATTAGTGTGCGGCACTCCCTTGAGAAATTCTCACCTCTCTTCTAATGTGCACACCTATCGCACTACTAGTCCCAACATTTAGCTTATCTTAAGTTACTCACAAGGTTTCAAGCCGATAATTTCTAGTGTTAAGGAAATAAATTTTTAAAAGCAAAGATCTCACATAAGCCTCATTTGATTATAAAGTTTCTCAGTATTGCCTCAAACTTTTCAAACACTTATATCGAAGTTGAAATAATTATTCATTACTTACCTATCTTTAGTCACAGTAGATAGTTCCCAAATTTCAAGTTTATATATATATATATATATATATATATATATTAATCACTCATATAATATATATATACTATCGGCACCCCACATAAAATTTATGGTGCTGGTATACTCTGCTATCAAGTCCCCGTATCACTCGTACTAAAGGAAATACTAGTTCGGAATCACTCTCGAACTGTATTAACACAAAACACATACAAATTGAGGGCGAAGCATAGTTCCAAGTCGCTAAGAGGTCAGCACATACTCTCACGTCTCTTAGGACCGTCTGACTATCGATCCGATAGCCTGTACCAAGGATTCTTATGTTCTAGGGTACAAGTCAATATCCCCCATAAATGTCCCATCGAGATAAGACTGTCCCAGCGCGGTAGCAAGTAGCGCGGGCATGATTTTTACACGTATATAGTATAGACACAATCACAGTCATATATGTATACTATTATACCCAATTCTAATTTAGGTACACCCACGACCCATACTTATGATATTTATTCTTATTGCACATTACTACATTATCGGAACCACTTGGCAGGGTCCCCCTGATGGGAACTCTGCTCATGCTGGCGAGTCTGCTCCTGAGATGTCGGTGCTCCACTAGCACCACTACCTCCTGTCCCGCCCTGCTGGCTTTACTCTCCTGCTCGCTTGCTTCCCTGTAGGTGGAAGCGGTGATCCTGGCAGTGTAATAAAGCAGCATTGAGTACGTCCGTGTAGGTACTCAGTGACAGATTGCCTATGTGATGCTGACGGATCCTCCAAGCCAACCCGTCTACAAACAACAATATCTTTTTCCCCTCAGTGGGTGCCTCATCTGGCACTATAGTGAGAAGTCTTGTGAACTCCTCTTCGTACTCAGCAACAGTCGAATTCTCCTGTTTTAAATTCAGTAACTTCCGCCTCATCTCAGTCTGCACGGCGGATGGAAAGTATTTGCTGTCAAACCGCGCCCAAAATGACTGAATAGTGATAGTATCCCTCTCCTCCAAGGTGGTGGTGGATTCCCACCAATGCAAAGCGGCCCCCACTAACTTGAAGGAAGCCAACAGCTGTTTATGCACGTCCGTGCACTCGTACATGCGCAGATGCCTCTGGATATCTTTCTTCCATTGGCTGGCTACAATGATATCTGAACTACCCGCAAACTCTGGGGGATATGCCTTCTGGAAGGCATCCCTAACTCGCTCCCATGCAGAAGGAAGTTGTGCCGGTACTGGCGCCACTGCCTGAATCTGGGGTGGAACCTGCTGTAATACCGCTAGCGCGGCATTCACCGCCTGAGCAACGATAGCGGCTATGTCGGTTGCGTTCATCATTCCCTGAGCCGGAGCTGCTGGCTGCTCAGCTTGGGCACGCCTATCCTTGGGCGCACGTCTCGGAGGTATTTGAAACGTAAGGAAATTTTATTAGTCTACAATTATTATCAAATTCCAAATAGTTGAAGACATAATCGTAAAAGCAAGAGTACAACAATCCTAAAAATAGGGCTCTATAGCAAGAACGTTAAGCTGAAAGCGAAATAAGCCGTACAGATCCTAAAGGACACTAGAACCTGATGCTCTGATACCACCTGTGACACCCGCCTAATTAAATACCGGGTGATCAGTCCTTTATTAAATTATAACCAAGGTGAACAGTTGGTTCATTCTTAGCATCACTGTCGCAAAATAACTTTTCAAATTAAACACCCTAAATAATTAAGCTAGGTGACAAAACCATTTTTAGACATCAATTTCTAAATTTAATTTAAAACCAATATTTAAAACCTTTCATAATCCATGGTTTAAAAATCACACAACAATTATATTGGAAAATATAATCCAAGCAATTTAAGCATTCAACTAAATAATTCCAACATTAAAAGTTTAAAGGAAAAACATCCTGACAGTAACAGTCCCAAAGTATAAATACTGGAAATAAACGAATCACAATCTCTGATAAAACCAACTGAATAATGGAAATAGGGCGACACATGCCCAAATGGATGAAATAGCACTAGAAGTGGAATCAATAATGAGGTCGGGTAAGAAAAAGGCCTGCAACTTCCACCTAAGCTGCAGCACGTTTCTTGCAAAGGATCCTATGCAAGACGCCCCTGTGGCTGGGCACCTGTAATATATACATATATATACAAGAGAGGAGAAAATAGGAAACGGGTCAGACCCCGATTGTAAAACAGTTTAAAATTTAGTTTAGCAAGTATTTAAAATTTCCTACCGGCTAATGCAACAATCATATTAGTGTGCGGCACTCTCTTGAGAAATTCTCACCTCTCTTTTAATGTGCACACCTACGGCACTACTAATCCCAACAGTTTAGCTTATCTTAAGTTACTCACAAGGCTTCAAGTCGACAATTTCTAGTGTTAAGGAAATAAATTTTTAAAAGCAAAGTTCTCACATAAGCTTCATTTGATTATAAAGTTTCTCAGTATTGCCTCAAACTTTTCAAACACTTATATCGAAGTTGAAATAATTATTCATTACTTACCTACCTTTAGTCACAGTAGATGGTTCCCAAATTTCAAGTTTATATATATATATTAATCACTCATATAATATATATATACTATCGGCACCCCACATAAAATTTATGGTGCTGGCATACTCTGCTATCAAGTCCCCGGATCACTCGTACCAAGGGAAATACTAGTTCCGAATCACTCTCGAACTGTATTAACACAAAACACATACAAATTGAGGCGAAGCATAGTTCCAAGTCGCTAAGAGGTCAGCACATACCCTCACGTCTCTTAGGACCGTCTGATTATCGATCCGATAGCCTGTACCAAGGATTCTTATGTTCTAGGGTATAAGTCAATATCCCCCATAAAGGTCCCATCGAGATAAGACTGTCCCAGCGCGGTAATCTCAGTGATAGCAAGTAGCGCGGGCATAATTTTTACACGTATATAGTATATGCACAATCACAGTCATATAGGTATACCACTATTCCCAATTCTAATTTAGGTACACCCACGACCCATACTTATGATATTTATTCTTATTGCACATTACTACATTATCCCGTATAACGGTTCGTCTCTTTTATTCTATTTATGGGATTATTCCAACTTACTACATAACACTCGTGAATTCCTATCTCCCCAAGTGTAATTTCAGTAGGTACTCTTTTATTTTACGACGTAACTTCCTTACGAGTGTCACCCTTTAAACACATGTTCCCACTTTTTCTTAAGTGTAATTTACTCCCCGTTAACCCTAATTTAGTCATACATGAGATGCTCCATTTTTATCAAGTCCTACTGGTCCTCTTGATCTCCCAAGATGTTGTAATAAGGATGTTCAAAGATTACTACTCATTTAAATTGAAACCAACCATTTAAAAAGGGAAGTATGAGTCTGCCAGGAGGGGTCGATCGATCTATGGCAGGGGCTCGATCGATCGATCCATCGATCGATCGATGCTCTTAGGTCGATCGATCGATCAAGTAGTTATGGCGAAACTGCAGAATTACCAGTTACGGGAACCCTCTTTCAAATTCATCCAAACCAACATATTTGACTTCCAAACTCCCAACAATTTATACTACAAGTGTTACATCCCTCAATAATCGATCTTCTACGTAAGGCATGCGAATTATCATCGAGTATAACGGATTAAAAGGCCATAATCCATTAAAATATCAAGAACCCTAATATTTTCTTTGTTTAGTTTCTTTCCATTCCTTTACCAGATTTTATACTCCTAACTAAATGCAAATTCGTGGTTCAACCTCTACATGTGAATTTGATTTCCAGAATACGTCTTATACCTATACATCATGCAATTTTGAGTCTCCAAAATAGGTTTTTCTTTCACAAAAACTAGTCCTAATCAACCCTTGACTAATATATTGAAGCATTAACTGAAATAGAGCAAGATAGATACTTGCTTGGGATTTCTTGATTCAGATTTGTGGAAAAGATTGGAGTGGTTGTGATCCTCGTTGCGCGATCTTGGCGGCGACGGCGGTGCAAACGGTGGAGTTCTTGGCCTAGAACTCCTTGGAAAGCTCCTCCTCTTCCTCTCCAATGGCCGTCTATGGTTTATGGTTCTTCTAACCCTAGAAGATGACTCCTACCATCTGATATAACCTTAGAAAAGTCGTGGGTTTCCATGCCCAAAAATATAAAATGCCTAAAACGCCCTCCCAGGATGTTAATTAGGCCTAGAAACGCCCCGTTGTCCAAACTAAACCCCCAGGGTACATTATTTGACTATCTCGACCCTTCCGGACACATTGACGCACTCAAAATGGCCATACGGGTGACTTATAATTTATTCACTTTTAATAGTTCAAATTCAATCCCGACACGACCCAGGCGCGTCCCGATAAATTTTCAAAATTATCAAATTAGATTCTCGTGATAATTTTACTAAATTTAATTACACCACTTACTTTACCCATAAAGTAACTTTCAACAAAATTCCAATAATTACTAACTCTTATCACGCTAGTAAGTATTTAAATGATTTTTCGAATTAATATTAAATTAATATCTCTAATTAAATTTAACAAATCCCCAAAATTAAAAGTCATAAAAATACGGGGTATTACATAATTTTAGTAGGTACTCTTTTATTTTACGACGTAACTTCCTTACGAGTCTCACCCTTTAAACACATGTTCCCACTATTTCTCAAGTGTAATTTACTCCCCGTTAACCCTAATTTAGTCTTACATGAGATGCTCCATTTTTATCAAGTCCTACTGGTCCTATTGATCTCCCAAGATGTTGTAATAAGGATGTCCAAAGATTACTACTCATTTAAATTGAAATCAATCATTTAAAAAGGGAAGTATGAGTCTGCCAGGAGGGGTCGATCGATCTATGGAAGGGGCTCGATCGATCGATGCTCTTAGGTCGATCGATCGATCAAGCAGTTATGGCGAAACTGTAGAAATACCAGTTACGGGAATCTTCTTCCAAAATCATCCAACCCAACATATTTGACTTCCAAACTCCCAACAATTTATACTACAAGTGTTATATCCCCAAACAATTGATATTCTACGTAAGACATGCGAATTTTCATCAAGTATAACGAATTAAAAGGGTCACAATCCATAAAAATATCAAGAACCCTAATATTTTCTTTGTTTAGTTTCTTCCCATTCCTTTCCCAGATTTTATACTCCCAACTTAATGCAAATTCGTGGTTCAACCTCTACATGTGAATTTGATTTCCAGAATATGTCTTTTACCTCTACAACATGCAAATTAGAGTCTCCCATGCATGCTTTCTTTCATAAAAACTAGTCCTAATCAACCCTAGACTAACATCATTGAAGCATTAACTGAATTAGAGCAAGATAGATACTTGCCTGGAAATATTTGGCTCAGATTTGTGGAAAAGATTGGTGTGGTTGTGATCCTCGTTGCGCGATCTAATGTTTGGCGGCGACGGCGGTGCAAATGGTGGAGTTCTTGGCCTAGAACTCCTTGGAAAGCTTCTCCTTTTCCTCTCCAATGGTCGTCTTTAGTTCTTGGTTATGTTAACCCTAGAAGACAATCCCTAACATCTGATAAAGCCTTAGAAATTCGTGGGTTTTCATGCCCCAAAATACGAAATATCTAAAACGCCCTCCCGGGATGTTTATTAGGCCTAAAAACTCCTCGAGACCCAAACTAAACTCTCGGGTACATTATTTTGACTGTCTCGACCCTTCCGGACACATTGACGCACTCAAAATGACCATACGGGTGACTTAAAATTTATTCACTTTTAATAATTCGAATTTAATCCCGACACGACACAAGCGCGTCCCGATAAATTTTCAAAATTATCAAATTAGATTGTCGCGATAATTTTACTAAATTCAATTACACCACTTACTTTACCCATAAAGTAACTTACAACAAAATTCCAATAATTACTAACTCTCATCACGCTAGTAAGTATTTAAAATTTTTTTCGGATTAATATTAAATTAATATCTCTAATTAAATTTAATAAATTCCCAAAATTAAAAGTCATAAAAATACGGGGTATTACATACTCCCTCCCTAATAACGGAATTTCGTCCCGAAATTCTAAAAGTAAGGTGTACATAGTAAGAATAATTCTGGGTACTTCTCACGCATGTCAGCCTCACGCTCCCAAGTGGATTCCTCCACATTATGATGCTCCCACTGGACTTGTACAAGTCGTACTACTTTCGATCTCAATCTCCTTTCGCTATGGTCTAGAATAGCCACTGGCCTCTCCTCGTAAGAGCTATCAGGTTGTAAGTCAATCTCCTCAATTGCGATGTGGGTGTGGGCCATGTCATCCTGAAGGTATCGTCTCAATGACGAGATGTGGAATACATCGTGAATGCGGTGTAAATGCTCTGGCAGTCCCAACCTGTATGCTACCGACCCAATCCTCTCGATAATGGGAAATGGTTCCACGTACCTCGGGGCCAGTTTCCCTTTCTTTCCAAACCTCATCACTCCTTTCATAGGAGATACACGTAGTAATACTTGGTCCCCCACATTAAATTCTCGGAAGAATCGTTTTGCATCGGCGTAGCTTTTCTGCCTGTCCTGGGCTACCCGATGCGACTCCTGATAATTTCAATCCTAGCGGAGGTTTCCTGAATCACCTCTGGTCCGAGCAACTTGTTGTCCCCCACCTCTAGCCAACAAGTTGGGGAACAACAAGGCCTGCCATAAAATGCCTCAAATGGAGCCATGCCGATCGTGAACTGATAAGAGTTATTATAAGCAAACTCCACCAGAGGTAGATGTGGCTCCCAACCTCCTCCAAATTCAAGGACACACATGCGTAGCATATCTTCCAACATCTGGTTGGTACGCTCTGTTTGTCCATCTGTCTGTGGGTGATAAGCTGAACTCAACCTCAACTCTGTACCCATGGCCTCCTGAAAACTCTCCCAGAAACGCGACACGAAAATCTTGTCTCTATCTGACACAATATCCAAGGGCACCCCATGTAGTCTAACAATCTCAGCAATGAACAACTGAGCATACTGGCTCGTGGTATAGTCTCTCCGTACTGGCAGAAAATGAGCTACCTTGGTCAAACGGTCCACAATCACCCGATGAAGTCTTGGCCCCGTTGTGATGTAGGCAACCCAGTAATAAAATCCATGGAAATACTCTCCCACTTCCACGTGGGTATTTTCAACGGCTGAAGCAACCCTGACGGTTTCTGGTGGTCCACCTTTACCATCTAGCAAGTAGAACACTTGGACACGAACTCAGCAATGTCCTTTATCCCACTCCACCAGTATTGCCGTTTCATATCTTGGTACATCTTATCTCCCCCGGATGCACCGCAAATCGGGACAGGTGAGACTGGGTCATCACTTCATGACGTAAGTCTGCTCCTTCTGGCACCACCAATCTCCCATTAAACCTCAAACCTCCATCGGAACTAATTGAATAGGACTCAGCACCCTCGGCTAAAAGCCGTACAATTTGCTCCTGGCAAAATGAGTCTGCTGTCTGTGCCTGTATTACCCTCGTAACAATCTCGGGTGTCACTGTCATGACAGATATGAAGGAACGGGCTGCCGCATCCTGGTGACCCAACTCTTTCCACTTTGCCTTCCAGACGTCCGCTACATCGTCTACCGGTCTACGGCTCAACGCATCAGCAACTACGTTGGCCTTCCCCGGATGGTATTGTATGTCGAACTGATAGTCTTTCACAAACTCTAACCACCTGCGCTGACGCATATTCAGTTCTCGCTGAGTGAACAGGTACTGCAGTGACTTGTGGTCTGTGAACAAGCGAAATTTCTCCCCCAATAAATAGTGTCTCCATATCCTCAATGCAAAGACGACCGCTACTAACTCCAGGTCGTGAGTGGGGTAATTCCTCTCGTGCGGCTTAAGCTTGCAGGAGGCAAAAGCTATATGGCTGGCAATTTTTGACACGATAACCCGTTTATGGTAATAACCCGAAATGACCCGAATTTGACACGATTAGCTTGTATATATTTAAGAGTACCCAAAACTTATACTCAAATAAAAATCAACGCGACCCGAAAATGACCGATTAACCCGAATTGCTACCCGCACTTCTCTTCCTGCTGAAGTACTCCCCCGAGTCCCCGTAAGGAGGCGTCGGTGTAAACCAGATACTCCACGCCCGACTTGGGTAAAGCAAGGACTGGTGCCGAAGTCAGCTTGTCTTTCAGCTCATCGAAAGTTAATTGACAAGTATCGTCCCAAACATATGGTACCCCCTTGCGAGTCAGGTTCGTCAAGGGACCCGCTATCTTGGAGAATCCTCGAATGAATCTCCTATAGTACCCGGTTAATCCCAAGAAACTACGCACTTCCGTCGGTGTCGTGGGCTGCCCCCACTGCCTCACCGCCGACACTTTACTCGGGTCAACCGCTATCCCCATTTCAGAAACATGTCCCAAGAATTGCACTTCCTGTAGCCCGAATCCGCACTTCTCGTACTTAGCATACAGCTGATGCTCTCGTAGAGTCTGAAGAACCTGTCTCAAGTGCTCAGCATGCTCTTCCTCAGTGTGTGAATATATCAGAATGTCATCTATGAAGACGATAATAAACTGATCCAGGAACTCTCTGAACACTCGGTTCATCAAGTCCATGAATACGGCTGGAGCATTTGTGAGTCCAAATGGCATCACTCTGAACTCATAGGACCCATATCTCGTCAAGAAAGCGGTCTTTGAAACATCCTGCTCCCTAATACGTAGCTGATGGTATCCAGACCTCAAATCTATCTTCGAAAAGAAAGTTGCTCCCCTCAGCTGGTCGAACAGATCATCGATTCGAGGCAACGGATATTTGTTTCGTATCGTGACCTTGTTAAGCTCCCGTTAGTCCACACAGTCTCAGTGAACCATCTCTCTTTTTCACAAACAACACTGGAGCGCCCCAAGGTGAGGTACTCCTACGAATGAAGCCCTGATCTAACAGCTGCTCTATCTGATCTCGTAACTCTCGCATTTTCGCCGGATCCATACGGTATGGAGCGCGTGCTATCGATCGAGTATCCGGTAACAAATCTATGACAAAATCTATTTCTCGACTGGGGGGTAGGCCTGGTATCTCCTGAAATACATCAAAATACTCACGAACGACTGGGATCGAGTCTAAGGGAATCACGATCTCCTTAGAGGTATCCTCCTCTATGTAATACAAATGAGCGGTAGAGCCTCCCTCTGGGCGAGGCATTGCCACTACAAACATCTCATACCCCGGAATGGCAAAGACAATACTCCCACCGAAACAATCTATCATGGCTCTGTACGCTGCGAGCCAATCCATACCAATAATAACGTCGTGCTCATGCATATCTAAGTTTAACATGTCTACTGGTAAGATTAAGCTATCAATCTCTACTCCCACACCTCGACATATAAAGAAAATTAATGATCCATTTCCCAGTGGTGAGTCTACGCATTTCACAGTGCTCTCTGCTGTGGCTAATAACCCTAAGGCCTTCGCAAAATGAGTAGTTATAAAACAGTGCGTCGTCCCAGTATCAAATAAAACCCGACCCATAGTACCATGGATAGGAAACGTACCCTCAATCGCGGGTGGCGCCTGAGGAGCTGCTGCCTGATGGACGTTATAGACACGCCCGTACTGTAACTGCCCCTGCTGCACTGGAGCTACTGGAATGGCTGGTAGGGCTGGTGCTGGGAGGGCGGCTGGAAAAAGTGGCCTCTGTGGCTCATTACGGGCACCCTGCTGCTGTGGGGCCTATCTCCCTCTGGACAATCATGGCGCCTATGGCTATTTTTACCACACCCGAAGCATCGGCCCCTGCAATTTCCTCCTCTCTATCCCTGCTGATTATGACCCTGCTGGCCGTTACCACCCCGCCATTGCCCCTGCTGAAAACGCTGTTGGCCCTGATGCTGACCCTGCGGCTGACGATATTGACCCTGTTGGCCCTGCTGATTAGACTGGCCCTGCCTAAATCCCCCAATACCCTGCCTGGAGTTACCTGATCGGAACTGCTTGGCAGGGTCCCCCTGATGGAAACTCTGCTCATGCTGACGAGTTTGCCCCTGGGATGTCGGTGCTCCACTAGTACCACTACACTGGACTCTCCTGCTCTGCTGGCTGGAGCTCGTTTGCTTTCCTGCAGATGGAAGCGGTGATCCTGGCAGTGTAACAAAGCAGCATTGAGTACGTCTGTGTAGGTACTCCGTGACAGATTGCCTATGAGGTGTTGACGGATTCTCCAAGCCAACCCGTCCACAAACAACACTGTCTTCTTCCCCTCAGTGGGTGCCTCATCTGACACTATAGTGAGAAGTCTTGTGAACTCCTCTTCGTACTCGGCAACAGTCGAATTTTCCTGTTTCAAATTCAGTAACTTCCGCCTCATCTCAGTCTGCATGGCGGATGGAAAGTATTTGCTGTCAAACCGCGCCCAAAATGACTGAATAGTGATAATATCCCTCTCCTCCAAGGTGGTGGTGGATTCCCACCAATGCAAAGCGGCTCCCACTAGCTTGAAGGAAGCCAACAGCTGTTTCCGCACGTCCGTGCACTCGTACATGCGCAGATGTCTCTGGATATCTTTCTTCCATTGGCTGGCTACAATGATATCCGAACTACCCGCAAACTCTGGGGGATGCGCCTTCTGGAAGGCATCCCTAACTCGCTCCCATGCAGAAGGAAGCTGTCCCGATACTGGCGCCACTGCCTGAACCTGGGGTGGAGCCGGCTGCACTACCGCTAGCGTGACATTCACCGCCTGAGCAACGATAGCAGCTACCTCGGTTGCGTTCATCGTTCCCTGAGCCGAAGCTGCTGGCTGCTCGGCTTGGGCACGCCAATCCTTGGGTGCGCGTCTCGGAGGCATCTGAAACGTAAAGAAATTTTATTAGTCTACAGTTATTAGCAAATCTTAAATAGCTGAAGAAGTAATCGTAAAAGCAAGAATACAACAATCCTAAAAATAGGGCTCTATAGCAAGAACGCTAAGCTGAAAGCGGAAAAAGCCGTACAGATCCTACAGGACACTAGAACCTGATGCTCTGATACCGGGTGATCAGTCCTTTATTAAATTATAACCAAGGTGAACAGTTGGTTCATTCTTAGCATTACTGTCGCAAAATAACTTTTCAAATTAAACACTCTAAATAATTAAGCTAAGTGACAAAATCATTTTTAGACATCAATTTCTAAATTTAATTTAAAACCTTTCATAATCCATGGTTTAAAAATCACACAACAATTAGATTGGAAAATATAATCCAAGCAATTTAAGCATTCAACAAAATAATTCCAACATTAAAAGTTTAAAGGAAAAACGTCCTGACAGTAACAGTCCCAAAGTATAAATACTGGAAATAAACGAATCACAATCTCTTATAAAACCAACTGAATAATGGAAATAGGGCGACACATACCCAACTGGATGAAATAGCACTAGAAGTGGAATCAATAATGGGGTCGGGTAAGAAAAAGGCCTGCAACTTCCACCTAAGCTGCAACACGTTCCTTGCAAAGGATCCTATGCAAGACGCCCCTGTGGCTGGGCACCTGTAATATATACATATATATATACAAGAGAGAAGAGAAAATAGGAAACGGGTCAGAGCCCGATTGTAAAACAGTTTAAAATTTAATTTAGCAAGTATTTAAAATTTCCTACCGGCTAATGCAACAATCATATTAGTGTGCGGCACTTTCTTGAGAAATTCTCACCTCTCTTTTAATGTGCACACCTACGGCACTACTAATCCCAACAGTTTAGCTTATCTTAAGTTACTCACAAGGTTTCAAGCCGACAATTTCTAGTGTTACGGAAATAATTTTTTTAAAGCAAAGTTCTCACATAAGCCTCATTTGATTATAAAGTTTCTCAGTATTGCCTCAAACTTTTCAAACACTTATATCGAAGTTGAAATAATTATTCATTACTTACCTACCTTTAGTCACAGTAGATGGTTCCCAAATTTCAAGTTTTTTTAATACATATATATATATATATATATATATATATATATACCACATAAAATTTATGGTGCTGGCATACTCTGCTATCAAGTCTCCGTATCACTCGTACCAAGGGAAATACTAGTTCGGAATCACTCTCGAACTGTATTAACACAAAACACATACAAATTGAGGCGAAGCACAGTTCCAAGTCGCTAAGAGGTCAACACATACCCTCACGTCTCTTAGGACCGTCTGACTATCGATCCGATAGCCTGTACCAAGGATTCTTATGTTCTAGGGTACAAGTCAATATCCCCCATAAATGTCCCATCGAGATAAGACTGTCCTAGCGCGGTAACCTCTGTGATAGCAAGTAGCGCGGGCATAATTTTTACACGTATATAGTATATGCACAATCACAGTCATATAGGTATACGACTATTCCCAATTCTAATTTAGGTACACCCACGACCCATACTTATGATATTTATTCTTATTGCACATTACTACATTATCCCGTATAACGGTTTGTCTCTTTTATTCTTATTTATGAGATTATTCCAACTTACTACATAACACTCGTGAATTCCTATCTCCCCAAGTGTAATTTCAGTAGGTACTCTTTTATTTTACGACGTAACTTCCTTACGAGTGTCACCCTTTAAACACATGTTCCCACTTTTTCTCAAGTGTAATTTACTCCCCGTTAACCCTAATTTAGTCTTACATGAGATGCTCCATTTTTATCAAGTTCTACTGGTCCTCTTGATCTCCCAAGATATTGTAATAAGGATGTTCAAAGATTACTACTCATTTAAATTGAAATCAACCATTTAAAAAGGGAAGTATGAGTCTGCCCGGAGGGGTCGATCGATCTATGGCAGGGGCTCGATCGATCGATCCATCGTTGCTCTTAGGTCGATCGATCGATCAAGCAGTTATGGCGAAACTGCAGAATTACCAGTTACGGAAATCTTCTTTCAAAATCATCCAAACCAACATATTTGACTTCCAAACTCCCAACAATTTATACTACAAGTGTTACATCCCTCAATAATCGATCTTCTACGTAAGACATGCGAATTATCATCAAGTATAACGGATTAAGAGGCCACAATCCATAAAAATATCAAGAACCCTAATATTTTCTTTGTTTAGTTTCTTCCCATTCCTTTCCCAGATTTTATACTCCAAACTTAATGCAAATTCGTGGTTCAACCTGTACATGTGAATTTGATTTCCAGAATATGTCTTTTACCTCTACAACATGCAAATTAGAGTCTCCCATACATGCTTTCTTTCATAAAAACTAGTCCTAATCAACCCTAGACTAACATCATTGAAGCATTAACTGAATTAGAGCAAGATAGATACTTGCCTGGAAATATTTGGCTCAGATTTGTGGAAAAGATTGGTGTGGTTGTGATCCTCGTTGCGCGATCTAAAGTTTGGCGGCGGCGGCGGTGCAAACGGTGGAGTTCTTGGCCTAGAACTCCTTGGAAAGCTTCTCCTCTTCCTCTCCAATGGCCGTCTTTAGTTCTTGGTTATGCTAACCCTAGAAGACAATCCCTAACATCTGATAAAGCCTTAGAAATTCGTGGGTTTTCATGCCCCAAAATACGAAATGTCTAAAACGCCCTCCCGGGATGTTTATTAGGCCTAAAAACTCCCCGAGACCCAAACTAAACTCTCGGGTACATTATTTTGACTGTCTCGACCCTTCCGGACACATTGACGCACTCAAAATGACCATACGGCTGACTTATAATTTATTCACTTTTAATAATTCGAATTTAATCCCGACACGACACAAGCGCGTCCCGATAAATTTCCAAAATTATAAAATTAGATTTTCGTGATAATTTTACTAAATTCAATTACACCACTTACTTAACCCATAAAGTAACTTACAACAAAATTCCAATAATTACTAACTCTCATCACGCTAGTAAGTATTTTAAATTTTTTTCGGATTAATATTAAATTAATATCTCTAATTAAATTTAATAAATCCCCAAAGTTAAAAGTCATAAAAATACGGGGTATTACAGATTTTATAACAAATACGATAGTTTTATAACAAAAAAAGCAAAAGATAAAAAAATCGGGGTAAAAAAAAAAAATTGAATCGAACCTGAATCGGAAGATTCGAATCGTGAATCGCCGATTCGGTCCGATTCTTTAGACAATTGCGATTCTCAACTCGATTCGAATCGTTTTATGTGTGAATCGAATCGAATCGTACGATTCGAATCGCGAATCGTACGATTTTGATAACTATGGTTGGGAATGAGTACCTTTGTTTTATGGGAGGATCTTTGTGGTAATTCTACACCGACTCTTGATGGGGAGGAGGATAAAATCTGATGAGTTAATTCTTCACATGAGGATTGAAGAGGAAAGACTCGCTGACATGGCATCATTGGGTCCACTGTTTATCATTTACACCCATCAATGTACTGCTGCCACATTAGCGAATCCCTATTTTGACTCTTCTTAAAAGGCTGCCTACATCACACAAATTTTATACTACACCCAGATATTTCTGGGTATCTCCTCATTGTGATGCTCAATTTGAAGGGTTATGCATTTGTGGTGTACAGATATTCCGCAAGGAACCATTTTTCTACGGGCATGATAATTATGATCAACTGGTCAAAATTGCAAAGGTATGTGGAATGGTATCACACATGTGCAGACCTATATCCAAGTCTATTGATACTGAATCCATGCATGTTTTCATATTCTGAATTCATAGGTATTAGGGACAGACGAGCTAAATGCTTATCTAAATAAGTACCGCTTAGAGCTCGACCCACACCTATTGGCCCTCGTTGGGAGGTTGGTTATATGGTCAAGTTCTGTGTTCCTTATATATTATCAAAGGGGTCATTTTGATTTGGTATTTCGTTCAGGGTATGGTTAAATGCACTCCATGTGAATACTCTAGCACTCCAAAGTGATATATACGGACATTTTATAATGATCTTTTGAAACACTTTTTAATGTTTGATGACACTTTTTGGAGTGCTAGAGTACTCAGTTGGAGTGCATTTAACCATACCCTTTCGTTAATTGATCTATTTAAACTAAGGTACCTATTTTGTTTTGGATGATGTTAAAGCACCTTTTTTATTATTTAAACTAAGGTACTCAGTTGGATGCCTTTAACAACACCCTTTATTTATTTTTTATTATTTATTTTTAAATTGAGACCATTCTCAGTCAATGCTAACAGTGACATCCAGCGACGGCACAAATTTTTGTCCTTAAAGCTGCCTTTTCAACTATGAGACAAATTTTCTCCATTAAAGGTGTCATTCATTAACGGAACTTTGTTTCGCGTCAAATATTTTGCCATCACTACTACTTGCTCTGTCAAATTTAACCGATCTGTGACTGAAATTTTTTCAAGTGTACTAAAATTTAAAAGAGGTGCCATGGTCTACATACGCTAATTATCTAGGTACTGAAGCCAAAATGCCCCTATAAAAAATTGCTGATGTCAATTGCTAGAATTTGTTTATCTTTTTGTCCAGGCATAGCAGAAAACAATGGACAAAGTTCATCAATGGTGATAATCAGCATATAGCTGTTCCTGAGGTAGAATATGTTGTTCTTCATAGCTGCGTGTTCCAGATTCTTTTAGCTTTCTGTTATTTATATGATGTGCATATTCTTTGAAGGCAATCGACTTCCTTGACAAGTTGCTGCGATATGATCATCAAGAAAGGCCAACAGCTAAAGAAGCTATGGTACGACTGAAAAACCTTTCAACTTCTGTAACACAACCATAGTCCCACCCCTTTGCAAAAAGGGATAAATAATTGGGATGGGGATATGAGAATTTCTGTACACAACTCTCAGACCATTGATACCATTTGGTGGGATGGGAATATACCTCCTGTTGAGTTTACCTTGAAAAACAGTTGGGCTGATTTGGCTAATCCACTTTTGATGATGCAACACTTGAATGACTGTGTTTATTCAAGGTGTTGCAATTAAAGAAACAAAATTCAAAGGGTATAGATGATGTCTGTCATAACGGGCACATTACAAGAAACAAAATATAAAAAATGAACAAAGTGCAAGGCACGCGCACACACAAAAAATTGTAGACTTGGGCTGGTTTTTGTAATAGTCTCAATTTGACCTAGATACCGTCCTAAATTTTTTTGGACCCTCCTTTTTTTCCCAGTCTAAGAACTGTTAAAGTTGATACCGATATTCAATGGCACAATTTTTCTGTCACTGAAGGTGACCTTCAGCTATGAAATGTATAGTTGCTAATTTTTTTTTTCCACTTCAACATTTTGCATCGTTAACTTTAATGGAAAAGTACATAAGCTAAAAAGGTTGAAGTATATAGCCATGTCAAATTAAGGCATATAGACCATGTCAATGTGGAAGAGAATGCCCTCTAGGCTCTAAGTAATGATTATTCATTTTTGCAGGCTCATCCTTACTTTTACCCCGTAAGAAATGCAGAAAGCAGCAGGACTCGTGGCCAGTAAGATTGAATACCAGATGCCATCAAAAGTGGTCTCTCGCGTATTGGGCTCCTTTCTGTAATTTGAGTAAACCCTCTTCACTTAATTTGGTTAAGCTTACCTTTTTTGTTTTCTTAGAAAGAAAAATCTGTCTTTACAGACTTCCATGGTTGGTCAGCTTCTAGACTCCACCATATTGGCCTTCTTTATTTTTTACTGTGTTCTTGAGAGAATTAAATTATTGGTTAATTTCAGTCCAGATCTTATCATCCAGTTGGTTTTCTCTGCTTGTTACCAGTATCTTCGTTATTTAGAAAACCTTGGGAAAAGGAACCTTACAGTTTGTATTCCATGTACGTTATTTTCACAATTTTCACGAATGGTTTGTCACTTTGGAATCCCCAGGCGAACCTTCAAAACCTATTCCTCTTCTCCACTTTGTTGCAAGGATTTTCAAAAAGTAGTTGTTTTGTCATTTTTCGTTAGGTAAAGGATGTCATTACTGTTTTGAGGGGAAGGGGGGTCCTTCCAGATTCGAACCCCAAATGTACTAATATATATATATATATATATATATATATATATATATATATATACACATACAGAAAGGCTCTCATGCATACTCAGTTTGCACGGATCATTTTTTTAAATAGTAAAAAATAATAATTTTGGGCTGATTTTTTTTATGGGTTTTAAACATTTCAGTAGGACCATGAAAAAATAATCAGCTCAAAATGAATTGTTTCGCTATTTGCTATTTTAAAAAAATCGGTCAAACTTTGTCAGTTTTTAATAAAAACTGACAAAGTTTGACCGATTTTTTTAAAATAGCAAAAAAATTCATTTTGAGTTGATTTTTTTTACGGTCCTACTAAAATGTATAGAAACCAGAAAAAAAATTAGCTCAAAAATATTTTTTTTTACTTTTTTTTTTATCAAAAATGGTCCGCGCAAGCGGTATGTAAATTGGGGTATGCATGAGAACCGCTCTCTCTCTCTCTCTCTCTCTCTCTCTCTCTCTCTCTCTCTCTCTCTATATATATATATATATATATCAAGGTTTTAAAAAGCGCGGGGCGTGACCGAGGCGTGGAGGCCCAAGCCTTGGAAGCCTAGGCGGGCAGTAGGCTTAAAAAGGCGCTTAGGTCATTTTTAATATATTTTAATATTTTTAACCATAACAAGGTTATTAAAAATACTAAAATTGTACATATCTTAAAAATATGTCTGAACATGTGGAAATTAAAATACTATTTTATTGTTTTGGACGAGATATTGGTCCAGTTTGTAAAAAAGTCTTTAAAAGGCAATATCATTTCGCTAAAGCATTTTTGTTTTAAAAAAAAAGTGTGCCTCAAGGCTTTTATCTAAAATAAGGCGTAAAAGGCTTAAGGTGAGGTGTTCCTCTCGAGCCTCAAGCCTAGGCACGCCTTTTTGAACACTGATATATATATATATATATAGTACACAATGCGGTGTGCGTACGTGGTGCACTCGTACCAGCCATGTGAGATGGAAAGCTTACGTATCACATATACATATGGTGATTATTAGGAGAGACCACATGGTAGTGGATCAATCTTTTGTGTACCACACTTATTGATGTGTGTCTATGGGTGGACACGAGTCGGTCAGGAGAGGGGGTTCCATATATCTATGGCAGTATAAATGTGTGCATGAGAGAGTTACATATATCTAGAGAGTTAACAGAGCAAAGAAGTGACTTGGGGTTTTGATTTCAGTCCGGTTCTTTATGGGATGAGCCACATTGTACAAAAGATGATGGATGGGTTTGGGTTTGTGTTCAACCTGCTTACTAATATTTTATCTAGCTCGTTTTCAGTCTGTCGCAAAAATACTGGGCCTTAAGTTGACTCACAAGGGGTTGATATGCACGGGTTTCCTTTTACGGGCTGTGTATTGCCAGGTCGTGTGTACCATGTAGGCATGTCCCGTGGGGCACCGAGTGCACCATATATTTTCTTTAGATGTGTATCATTTTGCCTGGTAGCTAATCTTTAACTCCCCCCTCTTAAGGCAATATCTAGACCATCTCCAAGCGATCATGAATTATGTATTTGTGGCCTTATGCGGGATGGAAATAGAACTGAACCGATTCGGTACGCTGTTTATTTTAAAATAACTTAGCCTTTATTTCCTACTCATTTGTTGGTTTTACTTTGGTCCCCACTTATTTATTAATAATAATAATAATAATAATAATAATAATAATAATAATACATGGTTGACCTCCATTTTGGATGGAAACCTTTCGAAAACTGAATTGATCGTGATTTTTTTGTTGTGTTGAACCTTAGATTACCAATTTTGTAACAAAACAAACAGTTCATTGCTTTATAAATACGTCGTTCATTTTCCACAACTATTTTCTATTTATTTGTATTTTCAGAATGCTCTATTATTATTGAGAAAAAATAGATTGGGGATTTTTGGTTTATTTTTTGATTTAACATTTTTTTGAGTAAATTACAGTACTATTTTGGTTTTTTGGGTTAGTAGTTTTTTTATCCGTCAACCCACCTCCCTAAGCTTTTGGCCCGTTTTGATCGCGTTCAAATTCAATGGAGGGATGGAGTTGTCAAAAGACACTATTGCCATTTGAAAGTTCAAAATATGGTTCGAACAACCCTATTCTAAGATAATATGCAATATCCATAGTTTTTACACAGCACCTGTGTCCAAAGAGTTCAAAAACAAAAACAAAAGTATAAAAACGAAACTACACCATCATCCTCTCCATCCGCTTCGATTGTTGCTCCTCTCTTTCCATTAATCCTTTCTAACCCACTTAGGAGCATTAACATCGATCTTGAGGGTTCGGTGAACTGAATTATTGAGACGTTTGACATATATTTTTGGGAAGATGGTTTTTTTATCAACCCAAGGATTCAAACTCAGAATGGGTTTTCATCAATCGAAAGTTTCAAACCTGGATTGGGTATCCCACCTTGTTGATTTTGATTCGGTCGATTTTAGGATTGTTAGACTACAGTTTTATTCATTATGACTCAATTTGAATTGCAGAAATAAATTTAAGATCCGTGATTTGTTCAAGTGGAGTTGTTGGATCTTACATTATTTTTAGTAAGCCTGATTTGAGTGAAAGTTGAAGTAATTCAATTAGTATAATTAATTTAATTGTAATATTATGAATATAATGGGATAGGATGACATGATTCGAGTAATATACTATAAGGCATTCTACAATTGAAGAGTTAATTTATTAGTGGGTTACTCACACAATTATGGGTTGGACTAAAACAACATTTTTCTTTTAATTATCCCTCAATTGAATGTAAAACTTATATTTAATAAAAAAAATTAAATTTAGTATTAGATCAATAGATAATTATTTGCACAACATGATCAATTTTTGATTCAATTCGAATTTGCTTTCAATTTTAATTTCTCTAACACATGGAATTGCTAGGTGATAAGCTTAGGATTAACAACACTATGAGATCAATTAGGCAAATCTAGAACAAATAACTAGAATTAAACACCTAATTTCAATTTTAGACAATTACACTAAATCTAGATGTGATCTACGTGTAGTGTGTGATCAAAGTGTGCAATTGAACAATCAACATAAACAATCAATCCACAAGACGGATTTATGAAGAAAAAACCACACCTAGGGGTAAAAAACCTCGACGCATTCCGATTTGTATTTCAACTTGAATAAAGTTTTTACACAAAGCAAGAAGGTATCAATCACTCATGCCCTCGCGAATGGTTGCCTATGAACTTTAAACTTTCCCCCATTGAACGTAGAAATCCACCTTGCGCTCCACAGAGTGAATGAGAAATTCATTTATTCTCCTTGGAATCACGTCATGTTCCAATTCCTCCAATAAATCGAAACATCTCTATAGGGGGCTGCACGAGCAATCTCAAGTCACAAAGCACTCAAATTAAGAGCAAGTACACGAGCAGGGGCTGCTTAGTGAAGCAAATTGTGAGCAGTCACTCAAGCAACACAAAAATTAGTGGATGAGCACTTCCGTCACTAATACTCAGTTTTGTTATCCTTGACAAATTTACTTAGCAAGAAGCTTTGGTCGAGCAAGCAGGCTTGTGCAGATAACTAATTGGGACCTCTTGAGAGTTTTGATTTGGAGGCTCGGAGGTAAGTCTCGTTGAGCAAACTGAGGGTCAACCACTTTAATATATTAGGAAAGAGAGAATATTGAGGCGAGGAACCCAAAATGTCACTTGCACTCTCACACACATTACAAAGTTCACATTACCAAACAACGAGCAGACACTTGCCTGCTCAAGACATTTTCACAATACAAATGTTGAATGACCCTCAAGGTCACTCGCAAGTTTTGAAAACTTATTCAACAAGCAATTTTGATATCAGACAAAATAGTACCTTTTAGTGAAAACTTATTCAGCAAGCAATTTTGATATTAGACAAAATAGTACCTTTTAGTGTCATGGTCGATGAGATCAACTTTTTATCCACTATTACACCAAATTCACTCCACAACAGACAGATCGTGGTAGACAGTGACAAATAGTAATAAGGACAAAAGGTATTTTTAAATATTTATCACTTGAAAATATCCCTTTGACGCGCATGTGCAACATCAACTCTAATGTTTTACTATAAATAGAGGGGCACGATTACTACAGACATAACAATATAACTATCCACTGTCTACAGACATAACAATATCTACAGACATAACAATATAACTATGCACAAACTCCCACGTATATATTCTCTCCTTGCTTTCTCCTAGATATTGAGGTGCTTATCTATCCACTCTCAAAGAATCACTGCGCTCAAGTGGGCTAATTCCTTTATTTATTATTGAAAAGCTGTCCTCAATCATTAGTTGTTCATCTCTGGTAATCAGAAACATCATTATTATATTGGAAACATTTTTTTTTGTCTCTGCTCTTGATCTTGAAATATTGTTACCTTACAAATAGTTTCCAATGGAGTGGGTCACGCCTCACCCATTTACAGATTTTTATATACCCCAGTACCACTACCAAACCACCATTGGAGATGTTGTTACAGGGATGCGAGGTGGTCCTGGTCCTTTTGTGGGCCAAACGAGCAACTCAGCTCCTCCACAACTAACTAGAACGAACCTTATGAGATTGTTTTTCGATTTTCTGAAGCATCACAATGTGTGTACATGGCAAGTTTGGGCCATGTCTGTGCTACACTAATGGTAGCTCCTACTAGAAGAGCAGTTGCACCATACGCGGCGCCGACGAAGAAGGTGTTGGCCGAGCAGACCCCAACCCCCGCCGCCTCACCAGTAATAAAGAAAGTTGAGGTGGAGGAGTTACCATCCGATGCGATCACTCTAGAGGAGGTAAAGAAGCTACTCTTACTCAAGCAGAAACAATCTCCTTTCTATTATGAGGAGTTGGAAAATCTCTATCCAGACAGTATCAATGATCCCCGAGGGTTTCCCACTAAAGTTCTTAAAGTTCAATGGCAAAGGAGAGAACCCCAAAGAGCACATTAGAAGGTTTGTGGATTACCTCAGTGTACATTGCATTGACAATAAATTGAGGTTGATAGAGTTCTCGAAAACCCTCATAGGAAAGCCCGACTCTTGGTATTCCCACTTGGATCCAAATAGTATTCCCACATGGGAAGAGATGCATATGCAGTTCCTCAAGAAATTCTTTGTGGCTGTAGATGAATTCAATTTGAGGCTGATGAAGTATATTAAGCGTTTTAGAGAGAGATCTCAAGCTATCTATGAGGAAGCCACATAATCAAGGTTGCTGTAAATTGCTTGGAAGGATTGCTCGAAGAATATAAAGTTCACCTGATCAATGGAACTGGCAAGGGCACGTTTAGATAATTCACTCGAGAAGCAAGGAACATCGTGATGATCATAAATTTAAAAGCCCAGAGTTGGAGGACTTAAGTTGTTCCTCAATTAGAAAGGTTTAAGGCTGCTCAACGAAAAAATATTAACTATGTGGAGAATAGTCCCAAGGGAAAGAACAATGGTCAAGGATCAAAGAATGACGCTTCAGAAAAAAGAAAATTTGGAAATTATATTCCTCCGCCATTGCCATGCAGTGTTGTAAAAGTCATAAATTGTTATCAATCATTAGTGCAAGAGGGTGTGGCATGCCCACCCCACTCGAATGGTCAAATACCCACAACTACAGAAAAAAACTGATGCAAAATTTTGCGAGCTACATAAGAGGGTCCAACACTCGACAAATGACTGTTATTATCTACGAAATATAATAATTTAGCAAGTCTCCAATTTTGCGAGCTACATAAGAGGGTCCAACACTCGACAGAGGACTGTTATTATCTATGAAATATAATAATTTAGCAAGTCTCCAAATTCCTCCCATGGATGTAAACGAGAATCCATTGCCCACCCATCAATATGCTTATGCTAATATGGTTATAACTCATGGCTTGTACGAGGTGATGTAGTCTGAGGAATGGGTGGAAAATGACAAAGCATGTAGTGAGTGACTGCTCAGGCTGGCCAACGTAGACTACAAATGTGATTGGGATAAGGAGCTAAATATTGAAGAAGGGAACGTCAGTTTGCTACTCGCACTTGACGGAGGAGGAGCATCTAAAGAAAATTATGTCTGTAATGCTCAAACCTATGAGGTAGAGATTAATTTTGAGTGCACGACGATCGGAAAAAGTCTAAAGTTCAAGTGGTTTTTGATCAAATAGGAGTAAAGCCCGAAACCAGATTGGTAGTTACTAAGAAAGTTCTTGAAGCAGTATAAGACTGATGGGATCCATCCATCAACTGGAATGGCCATATTGGAAGGCTTATCAAAACGTACACCTCGGAAGTGGTGCTTTTAGAGGCTGATAGATAAGTACCATTCTTTCTTTCATAACAAGCTCTTAAATGTAATTTCTCTTGTAAATGAGATTAGTTTCTCAAGAGCACTACTAGATGGAGGGGCATCGATCAACATTATTCCCATATGCACTCTTTATGAGACAAAGATCTCACATGAGAAGATTGTACCAATTGCTTTAGTGATTTCATGCTTTGATAATGCTAGAATGCAATCACTAGGATACTTGAATGTTGGAATAAAGTTGTGGAACTTCATTATCACATAAAATTCCATGTCATCATTGCCAATACAAGTTACCAATTGTGATATGAAGGGTGTGAATGTACACTCATGGCATCGTGCCTTCCACATTTCACCAATGCACGAAAGCCAATATTCATGAAACATAAATAGTGATCAAGGCTACATAAAGGCATTTCTCAGTGGAGGAAGATCATCTAGTCGATGCAACATTTTACACTGAGTTTTATGAAGAAAGAAAATATCGTTCTCTCAAGAGTTGAAGAGACCTGAGCAGTTCATGAAGGGGGGCAGACAAAGAAATCCGTAAATGATAGGTTGGGCCATGAGTAATACCCCCTAAAAGAAAGGACAAAGGAAAAAGAAAGTTGGAAGATGGTGCAAGACCTTCTTAGACTTGCAAGTAAGTGGTTTTGCTTAATGGCAAAGTAATTTATCGTCTATAACGGTGTGCGTGGGCGACATTCTGGGATGAGAGCATCGACCTGATGCCAGAATGCTTCGTAATCGGCGATTTTCATATAGTCGAGCATGTTGAAGAGCCAAACGAAGCTCTATAATGCATGTAGACGAGCGACCCATCTTCATTTTTCAAAGCCTGAGCCCAAAAGCAGCGAGAGAAAATTTTCAACTTGCTCAAAGAATTCACATACGTGTTCGCTTGAAAATATATCGAAATATCGGGAATTAACTTAGAGGTAAGTTCTCAAAAGTTAAACATTTTGCCTAATGCTTTGCCTGTGAGACATGCTACGCGCACTTACAAGGCTGAGCTAGATTTGAAGATTAAGGCAGATGTAGAGAAGCTACTCACTGCTAGATTCATCAAACCCATCCAACATCCTATTTGGCTATCGAGAATTGTGCCTATTGCTAAGTAAGACAAGTAGCAAATGTAAATCTGTGTGGATTTTAGAGATTTGAACCGTGTATGTCCCAAAGAGGAATTTCCATTACCTAACATTGATAGCTTGGGGGATGCGATTGCCGAACATGAAATGTAGAACTTTACAGATGTGTACGTTGGATATAATCAGATCAAAATGGACCCTACATATGCTAAGTAGACAACTTTCGGACTCCTTTAGGCAATTTCCACCGTTCAACTTGAAGAATGCCGAAGCGACGTACCATCGAACTATGATGGAAATATTTCATGAATTATTTCATTATATATTGGATTCTATGTGGATGACTTGGTGGTGAAATCCAAAACCGAGAGCAGTCACATTCAAGATTCAAGAAGAGTTTTTGAACATTGCTGAAAGCATAAGATGAGGAAGAACCCCTCTAAGTGTGCCTCGGGGTTACAGCTGGCCAATTCCTGGGGGTTATTGTCAACAGACAAGGCGTGCTAATGGATGCTGAGAAGCAAAAGGCAACTTTAATTATGCCACCAACAAGAAGACATAGGCAACTCAAAATATGCTTATGCAAAGTTTCTTATTTGAAACCATTTATACCAGCTCTGGAAGGGATCACCCACCCTTTCTCGTTCCTCATGAAGGACAAGGTGAAGTAGGTATAAGGGAAAGAACATTAGAAGGATTTTGAGAGGATCAAGTAAATTTTAACCTCTCCCTCAACTATGATTCCTCCAGAAGCAGGTAAGCCCTTACTTTTGTATCTAACTTTCACCAAGAGGTCCATTGGGGCTTTGCTCACCCAGGAGATAAGGGGGAAAGAAAAGCCTGTGTATTATTTGTCCCGAGCGATATTTAGGATTGAGTCCTGTAAAACCGAATAGGTTCGGTGTGTGATAATTGATTAAATTAATTCGCAAGATTCCAATAAAACCTTATTTAATTAGAGTCTATATAAACCAAAGAAAATCAACCCCTAAACATGCATCTATGTGTGTGCGCGTGTCAAACCATAAATAGATAAAGCATGTGACACAAAGTTAAGGAAAAAACCCCTTTCGGGTAAAACCTTTTATATCTAGAACTTTGAAGAATTTACAAGACCTTTGACTTACATACAACCTGATAATCGCCCACAAATGAAATGCATGGTGTCTTCGTCAAACTTCCAAAGCAATGACTAGAAATACAGTGTGACACAGAAATACCCGCAGACGTCGGTTCTGATGTCGTCGGCTAGAACTTTCCATTTCCAGGAGGGCAGCAATGAAGAAGAGAACGACTTCTCCACAAGGGTTGAACAAAAGCAAAGCTGTGTTCTTGGTTTACAAAAGGATTCACAAATGTTTGGCAATGATATGTGAATCAAAACATGAGTTTTGGGACTAAAAAATATGAAGACTTGAGGTGATAGAACTCTCAAAAACGTCTTTGCAACTCTTGCAAAATAACTCCCCCGAAGTTGGCTTTTATAGGAAACCAAAAAGAGTTAAAATTCTGGAACTCTATCCAGCGTCAGGTACCCCGAACCGGTTCGGGTGTGTCGCGAACTGGTTCGCCCCCCGAACCGGTTTGGCTTTCGGTTCGCAGAAAATCGCTGGAACATGGGGCTGAGACACTTAGCATTTTTCCAAGGTTTTTTCTCGGAATTTTCTCCATTTTCAAAGGGCCATAACTTCTTCACCGTAGTTCGGATTGAGGTGCCGTTTCTTCCAGTGTCTTCGTTGCGGCGAGCTCTACAACTTTCTAGTTGACCGGACATCCGAACGGTGACTATAAAATTACCAAAATGCCCTTGAACTTCCATATCTTGCCTTCTTTCACTGATTTTGACTTCTCTTGCGTACCACTTGCATAAAGTCCCTAAAATCATGGAACGTGAAGTCGTTGAGGCAGATGTGGGACACATAATAGAGATGTTGAATGCTTGATTCCCGAAATTCGGATTGAGGCCGTCGTGTGAGATCGTGTAGAGACGTGCAAAATGTAGCGGCGTACGACATACATAAATGTAATATTTCAAACATGATAAAAATGTCCTTACAAGTCCAGATACTCAAGTGTAGAAAGACACTGTTTGGCCTTGGTGTTTATGGCACAAAATCTAAGGCACTACCTGCTTGCATTTACAGTGCACATAATCACCAAGTGTGATCCCATCATGTATCTGCTTGCAAGAACTGTCCTAGTAGAACGAGCAGCTAAATGGTTCCTTATACTCTCAGAATATGATTCAAAGTGTCTTGCACCCAAGGCTATCAAGAGTCAAGCTCTCGCTGATCTCTTAGCTAATTTCCTAAGCCAACATTTAGAACCTACGAATGATGAGTTGCCTAGGAGACAACTTTCAAGATTATTTGGTTGAAGAAATGGAAGAATGGAAAATGAGGTTTGGTGGTTCTTGCGCATATGGTACAAGGGGAGCATGAATCATACTCTCTAGCAACAAAGAGAGAATCACCCTTTCTTACAAGCTAGACTTCAAGTGCTCAAATACTGAAGTAGAATATGAGGCACTCATCCTTGGGCTATTAGAAGCTTTGAGAAAAGGAGTTAGAGTAATGTGTATATGAGGGGATTCTAACCTCATAGTTAAACAAGTCCATGGATAATTTTCTCTCAAACATGCCAACCTTTCTCCCTACCATGCAATTTTTCAGCTCTTGTTGAATTAATTTTTGGCTGTCAAGGTGGAGCGACATCACAAGACGACGGACAAATGTCCTGATGCTCTAGCAACAATTGCTCAGATTTTAGAGAAAGATGAATAAGAAGATACAATCACAGTTTGAATAAGAACTGTGCCCACGATGGTAAAATCTCTATTTCCAAGCGAGGACCCCACATACTAGGGAGCCTCTATAGTCAAGCAGCTGAAAACACACGAAAGAAATATGAAGCTATCAGATTTTGCGAGAGTTTACATGCTCCAAGACACTCTCTACTTCAAAAGTCATGGGGTTGTTTGGCAAAAGTGCACTGGAGAAGAAGAAGCTCGCGAGAATTTGTAAGGAATGCACAAGATGCATTATGGGGACACATATGTCCCACTTTATAGGAATTTACAAGAAGCGGGTTACTACTGGCCTAGTTTGAGTACAAATGCCGCTCGATTGAAACATGCTTGTTTGAAATGAGAGACCCAATTTGACCATCTAACAGAAGCCAACTTCATTGAGGAGTTGGATGACTGGAGGAAGCCTTACATAGCTTACCTCAAGGATGAAGAGTTGGCCATTGAATGGGCAGATGGGATCTACCTCACGAAAAGGGTTGCTCGATTTTTTAGTCAAAGGATAATTATATAGGAAAGAGTACAATGAGAATTTTTGAAATGTGTTGCTATGAAATAAGTGGCAAAAGTACTGAAGGAAGCTCACAAACCCTCGCATATAGGTGGAGCCAAGCTATATAATCAGTTGATGACCCTGGGGTAATTTGGCCCACAATGGAATCACGTTCCGTTAACTTTGTGAAGAAATGCAGAGCATGCCAAGTGCATGGGAACATGGTACATGTCCCATCCGTAACCCTACAGAGTTTAGATATTCCTTACCCGTTCCACACTAGGGCGTTTGATCTAGTGAGAAAGATCACCCCAACTTCTCGTGGAAAAGCCTTCATCCTAGTGGCCACAGAGTTATACACCATATGGGTAGAAACAACCCCCCCCAAGGAGGATGATTTCTCAAATGGTTACTCAATTCATTTGTACTTACATCATCTACAGGTTAGGCATCCCAAAGGTCAACCTCACAAACAATGGAAAATAATTTCAACTATTTCATATCTAAAGGGGAATGGACAGGCAAAGGCAACCAACAAAACTTTAATCAATATTTTGAACAAAATGCTAGAGGATCTCCATGTAACACAGGATGACAAATTTCCAATGGTCTTGTGGGCCTATAGAACTTCAAAAAGGAAGCCAATATGGTTCACTACCCTCTCTTTGGTTTATGGAATAAAAGTTGTCCTACTAGTGGAATTGGCAGTATTCTCCGCGAGAATGGATTTAAATCCTAATCTGCTACTAGACCCAAGGCATGTGCTGTTGGAGGCCTTGGATGAGCACATGAATAAAACCAAACAAAACTTCAATGTTTATACCCAGAAGCTTTCAAAAGCCTAAGATAACTTGGTTAAGCCCAGGTAATTTCAAGTTAGGGGCTTGTTTCTTCGAGCGTCCACTTATTACTTGAGGAGTATGTCTGCCTTTAAGTTCAAACCCAATTGGGAAGAGACATTCGTGGTGAGATGAGTGGTTAAATCAGGGTATTGCCAAGTCTCCGAACCTCAGAGTGAATGTATCCAGTAAATCAATTGAAAATGGCTCAAGAAGTACTATTCTTGAGGTATCTCAATGTCTATCTCTTTTCTTATTTGTGAAATTCAAAGTTTCTTGTATGAAAAAAGAGGCATTTTTGTATGAGCAGTATATGAGAATAACAAGTTTAAATGCAATGGCTCATGTTTGGTTATAAGAAGCTTTTTTTCCAAGTTTTATAATTGTTATTATATTACTTATATGTGCTACATTATATAACTAATAAGTTTTTATGTATTTGCTCGCAAAATTATGAGAGGGGATACATTTCAAAGTTATGATTATACTACTTTTGTTCATTGAATGTAAAGAGCAGACTAGTCCCAAGATTCCCACATTATAAGCGAAAATATTTTCTTTTAAAAAAAGTGCATTGCTCGCCATATTTTGAGGGGATATATTTTCAAGTTATTGTCCACTTAAAAAAAATTGTTGAAAAAAAACGGTGAGCAAAACACCTCATAATTTCCAAATTAGAAGGACATGTGTTCTCTTTGTTTAACAAGATTACCTTTTCAATGTCAAAAGAACAAAATTGAGCCAACAAGGCAATACATAATTTCGAACATATAAGGAAATACAATTTCTTTTTTTAACAAGTTTACATTTACTTGCACGATTATAATTGCAAAATAGCGAGCATAACAATGAATTCCCACTGTATAAACGAAAATATTCCATATTATTAACACTTATTCAAAAACATTTTGCACAATATAAAGTTTTGCGAGCAGATAATCCCACAATTTAAAAGAGTATCAATACTTGCTCGCAATTTGTTTTATAAAAATACAAAGTTTTGCGAGAAAATAGTCCCATAGTGTAAGGGAAAAGCAATAAAAGAACATGACTCGTGCAAAGAAAGTGCACAAGTTATTTCACAAGACCTATGTCATTTGCTCGAAGACAATGAAAGAAAAAGTGCAAAGCACACGCAAAAAAATAAACAACAGAATTGACATTTCATTTCACAAAAAATGCCTGCTCAAAAGAGAGGCAAAAATATTACAAACGTCCAAAAAATACGAGAAAAAAGTGCATAAAGGCTAATCGCTTATTACCAGAAGGAGGTTCTCACTTGTATAAAAATCTCCCAGGAAGCACCAACCTCTCGCTTCACGTCTTTCTCAACTTTAGCAATACAAGAAGGTACTCCTCACCAGACATAACCTTGCTTAACTCAGATTCAAGAGACTTGATCTACTCCCTCAATGTATTCACTCACTAACGACGTTGCTCAACTTTAGCATTTTCAGAATATTGAGCCTTCATCAACTGTCTCATAGTAGGATGGATAAGGTTGCGAACAACGACATCCAACCAATCCAATTTGAAGTGGTAGCAGTAATGGCATCACGAAATGTATGAGCATTCAAAGATGTGATCTCTCTCAGAGGAGTGGATGTGATTTGGAGAAAATGGCTGGCGAGGGCATTTAAGTTAGTAACATCGATACCCTCAACATTACAAACGGATCAGTGAGTGAATGTCTCAGGGTGATACTTGAAGATCAAACCTAGTATGACCCGATCTTCCGCATGAAATCTATTCACATGACTCACATACCACAAATATTTCATATAAATATCTGGAGCATCCATCTTTACCAGGTCAAAACCTGTATTCATCGAACTCTCATCAGAATCAACAGTAGACTCCTCGTCAACTTGCTCGTCATCAACTCTATCAAAATGAGTAGCTTCAGAGTCTTGCTCATCCTCATCAAATGCTTCTCCTCCCTCAATTTCTTCCTCATAGAAGGAAACGATAAATATAGCAAGTAAAATGTGAAATGATCAACAGTTTGAAGAAAAGAGACTTACTCGCATGCCTATAAGAGTAAGCATACTACCCGATATCCTGCGTTGATCTTTCTCCTACAAGAAATTGAAATACATAGTTAGAGAAACACTTGAAAAAAATACAAAGGAGGTATATGATCAAAAAGTGAATAATCTCACCCGCTACTCAGAAGAAAGATCTACAGTGGAAATAGAAAAATGATCACCCCCTCTCGGTCTGAGGCTCCACATGCATAGGGGCACTTACAGCTTCAATCTGAAAGCAATGATATAGATTGAGAAAATCATTCAATTATTTGCACATGCACAAGCAAACAAATAAAATCATTCGTAGCTTCAATTTGAAAACAATGAGACACATTGAGAAAAATATTCAATTATTTGCATAAGCACAAGCAAATAAATAAAAGGTATAAAATTAAGTACATGAGGCTCCACAGACAATGGTGTGCTCGCCGCTTCAATCTGAAAACAAAGAAATAAATTGAGAAGAGCATTCAAATATTTGCACAATATAAGAAAATAAACAAAGAGGTACAACAATTTAGTACAAGAGGCTCCATAGGAATTAGAACCCTCGTAATACTCATCTGAAAACAAAGAAATGTGACGAGTGATAGAGCAAGTATTTTCAAAGTATAAGCAAATGAATAAAATGTATGCCAGTTTAATACCTGAGGCTCCACATGCATAGGAGCGCTCGTAGTAGTCACCTAAAAACAAAGAAGCAAGATGAGTGACGGAGAAAACACTTGCATATTATAAAACAAACAAATACAAAGGTATGAGAATGTAATTACTTGAGGCTCCACCAGCATAGGAGCACTCGAAATGGGAATATGTATTTCCTAAAACAAAGAAATAAGTTAATCACATAAGGAAAAATTTACTAAGTACGAGTAAAGATGTAAGAAAAGGGCACCAAGCTTAAGTACCTGAACTAACTCAGAAACAGGAGTGTTTGAACTGACTACAGTTTCAAACTAAAAAAAGAAAATACTAAGCAATAATGCACCAAGTTTAAAAAGAATAATCAAATGGACAAATATGTGTACTTTAGTCCCTATGGGGGGAGAAACACTCAAATCAATCATAGCACTTACCCGAGACTCCATAAATTGAGTAGCAAAAGGAGAGGGATCACTCGTGCCAACCTGGTAACAAAAGATGAAAGAGAAAAATGTGTCAAATGATAGTTCAAGTAAATGATTGCTATAAAGATAATTTTGAATACTTATCCCATAATGGATCATACATAGTAATTTACATGCTCTAAGGAAGTAACATGTAATGTGGGACCACTCGAATCCACGCTCAAAATTGGTTGAGTAGAGAGGGCTTGTACCTGGGGCCTGTTGTCCATACGTAGATGTACTCGAGGTATAAAAACTCTACCAGAAAAGCAACTCAGGGATAATTACCCTAGTTAGCAAGAGAATACTTCCAGATGAAAGGGGATTGTTCGTTAAAAGTCCTTACAAAGTTAGAATGTTGTGACCCATCCTTATTAATTACAAAAAAAATGCCTAAGGAACAGTGCTCGTAAATTGCCTCACTTAAGCTAGTTGCAGTATTAACTGGGGGCTGGCTAAATGAACTGCTCACCCCTGAAGAAGAAATTGGGCCACAAGCAGAGAAAGAGGGTGAAATGGACACCTGCCAACCGAGACATAAATACAAATGTTTAGAGAAATTCAACATTACAAAGCATGGGATTCTTGTATACCTAAGAAGTGCTCATCACACAACTAGTGGCCCAAACAGTCATTGAAGAACTCCTAATAATTGTAGGGAATATTGTTGAGAGTTTCCAACAAAAATCATGATGTCTGTTCACAAGAGCTCTCATCAACCCTCATAAAAGAAAGAAGAAATTACAAGCATATAGTTTTCAAGAAGAAGCATACCTCTCGTGCTAAAACCAAATAGGATACCAACATGGAATTCTCTCCTTTTGAAAAAGAGCATGGGGAGGACGAGCAGGTGAAGGGGCAGTTGAAGATATTGCACTGACGCTCGAGGACCCATTAGACCCCATGGAAGGCACCTACTCAAAAGAAGACAAAAATGTTATTAGTCACACAATAAAAGTTAATGATATGAAAAGATTGAACAAATAGTGTGACAATACTTATAGGATCTGAGAGAGGAACTTGCCCGTAAGGCAACGACCCATTGGCGAGGCTAGTTGAGTTGGGAGAGTAGATCATTAACTCATCATGATTACTCACACGATTCCTCCAAGTTCAGTATTACATTTCTGGGAGTTGATGAAAAAGATGACGTATGAGTCAAGTGATATTCATTGGTAGCGAGTGACTCAATGTCATTTTAAGATTAACTATGGTAATCATAGGAAGGTGTACTTCCATAACCAACAAGTTCTTAATAAGATGATCATGGTGTTGATAGAGCACTCGCGTCTCCATTACTTTTATTTTTACAAAGTAAGTGAGAAAAAACAAAAGTACCTAACAAAAGTACCTTCCACAAAATAAGAAGTAAATGGAGTGGATGGTTGAGGAAAGTTGCTTAAATTGCCTCATATCCCTGCTCGCGAATAGTTTGGAAAGTCTCTTAAATATAAAAAGTATTGGTATCAGAGCCTTGATATGCTAAAATAGCGATACCAACAAGCTTAGTTGCTCGGGTCTTTTTCCTGTCCGCTTGAGTTTTAAGAGGAGACTTGGGCGAGGAAGACCGACTAATTTCAACTGGACTAAAGTTGGAAACATTTTCATAAGGATGTTTCATTTTTGAAGAAGCCTTAGCCTTTCCCTTTCCTTTTGATTTGGTTTGTCTAGTTTCTACTCTAGGGTACTGTGCTTCGAGTATATAGTCTCCTCGTGAATAGGGTTCACCAAAACTGGAGTGATTGTGTAAGGCCCTAAAACACGATTAGTAAGGTTAATTATACGATTAAGTATAAGTTATGAGTTATAAGTTATAAATTGGTTATGTGGTTAAATGCATCATGAAAATATGTTTCTAAATGCATCATTATGTTTATAAAAAGTAAGCTAGAGTTTTGGTGCGAAAGTGGCGATGTTTGGTCGCCAAATGTGAAAGTTATGAAATTTTGAGTAAATAATTACTCTTCTGTTCGAGCCCAAATTAGGTGTACTAGTTTTATGATTTTGGGAAAACACAAAAACATGAAAGTTGTAGATTTTTAAGTTATATAATCATAGACACAAAGTGAGAGTAAATCGGGGCCCGAAATAGTGAGTTATAGTGATTTTACGAGGCCGGACAAATCTGTCATTAACGGAATTGTCCTATTGGACCCCTTCCCCAACGAATCGTATAATACCACCTTAAAGTGGTCCCATAGCCACGTTTTTTAGCTCATAAGGCAGAACTTATCATCTTTTTCATTTCCTATTACAAGCTTGAGAAAAAATATGCTTATGGAGAGAGAAAAACAAAGTTAAGGAAGAATTTCTTTGAAAATTCACCATAAATCGAGGAATTCTCGTAAGGTAATTACATCTTTATTAAAGTTTGTCACATGGATGAGTTCTATACTTGGCATGTTTTTATTCCTGATTTGGATATATATTTTAATGATACCCATATTGCTGAATTGTGTTGGAACAAGGATGGGTTAAGAACATATGTTAGAACCAGAGCTAGGATTGTAAATGCATACTTTAAAGTCCTAAATTTACATCATCTTTTCGTAAAGCATTTTGATTTAGAAAATTCATGATTATGATGTAAATTTCTGCTAAAACATGTTTATTATATGTTTCCATGAATTATACTCAAGGTCAAGGTTATGTATGCTTAAAAATGTTAAGTTATGCCTTAATGTTGTATTTTGACCTAGTTATGCTAAAAATGGCATAAATCATGGAATACTTATTGGAATTGAGTGATTCAAGTTGTAGAGTAAAATAAACTCATACATGTATAACATATCCGAAAATTGTGTAAAAATACTAAGGAATGAACCCTTGGTGATAGTTTGAAGTCTTGGTTTAAAATCTGCCCTAAAGGAGCAAGAATGCATACCAGGTGTTTGACGTTTTGCTCGACAGAGAAAATGAGCCCTAAAAATTATGAAACATTAAATTTGTATTATTCAATGTGTTTACTGATATTGGGTGGAATATCATAGAAAGTTATATTGTACAAAAATTATGAGAATTCTAGGAAGTTGAAGTTGTGTTGTTGTTTTTCTTGAGAACCGATTTGGAAAAGGCTGTAATGAAATGGGCATAACTTTGTCTAGCAAATTCGTAATTTAATTCTGTAAATTGTGTTAGAACCCTAATTACTTGGGTTTTATAGAAATGTGAAGTTTCATATTTATTTCCTCCTTAGTTATTTCTGATTGACCAAATGATGTGATGTATTACTAGGTTTAATGTTAATTGGTGTATTCAGATACTAATGACGTTGACTTGTTAGGTGGGGAAGCAACTAATACCACCATACCAAGGAAGTATTTTGGTATTAATCTTAGAACCAAATCCAAGGTGAGTGACCTGTCCTATGAAATATACATGATCATATGTTCATATGGAAATGTGTAGTTCAATACATGTGTTAAAATGCTTATGGGAGTGATGTTGTATCTAGGAAACATATGCATATGATTGAAATGTTAAGTGATGTTATTTAATGTTAAGGACTGTGGTGGGTCCTACAGGATGTGGCGGTCCTGTTAATCCAACTTAAAGATTTCTGTACTCGGGCCTAATAAAGGGATGTGGTGGTCCCCGATAACTGTGGTGGATTAATTGGACTGTGGCGGGTCCATGCTTGCGAGAGTTTCACAATTCCTGTTGGGTTATAGCATTAAAACAAAATAAAAATGGTTATTCAATTTGGTTATAGAGGTGGTATATGGTCATTCACTAAGCTTATATTGCTTACACTCCTGTAATGTTATGTTTCAGGTATGCGTACCGTTTGGAGTTCACTGCCAAGTTAGGACCTTAAAACGGGGGAGTGATGGATATTTAGTATGGTTTGAATATCATGATTTCTTTTGTGTAATTATTAAACTAAGGATCTGGGTTATGTAAAGTTATGTAGTACTTATTAGTTATAAGTAAAGGCAGTTATGTTTTCATCTACACATACCTTTGGAAAAAAAAATCTTATGCTATTTTCCTTAGAGATTTAAATTAAAGCATTGTTTAAGCCAATTTATCTCTAATTAAAAGTATGAGTTTAACAAAATTAAGTCGGGGCGCGACAACTTGGTATCAGAGCGTGGTTATTATGTTCTGGATAGGGTGTGAGGGTCTAGATTGGCAGTGGACACTAGAAAGTGAGTTTGTTATGTACCTGGATTTTGACTAACAATGTTAATATTAAATTGCTGCTATTGTATTTTGTTTAAGTGAATTATATTGCCGTGAATGATGGATCCACATGAGCCACATGATGGAGCGGAGGGTGAGGCATCTTATTTTCCTAATAGTCAGCAAGGACATAGACATATTCAAGTGGAGGAACCAGAGGTGCAACAACAACCTATTGATGATGTGGGAAGAATATTACGTGCTGTGGCACAACTTATGGAATAAGCAAGAGGTGGAGAACATGGTGGGGATAGGGACAAATTACATGAGCGGTTCATGAAGTTAAATCCGCCTGCATTTACTGGGACTACGAATCCGTTAGTGGCAGAGGGGTGGGTTAGAAAGATGGAAACAATATTTAAGGTGATGGAAGTGCGAGATGAACAAAAGGTTTTGTTAGCAAGCTTTAAGTTAGAGGCTGATGCAAAGTTATGGTGGGATGCAACAGAAAGGTTACTTACTACAATGGGGGGAGTGGTTCCAATAAATCCTCCACAAATTACATGGGAGAGGTTTGTGAAGGTGTTCTTTGAAAAATATTTCCCAAGGCTTTATAGGAAGGAGAAGGAGGAATAATTTATCTCGTTGAAACAGGGGAATCGAACAGTGGCAGAGTATGAAGCTTTATTTATATCCTTATCTAGATTTGCACCTGACTTGGTGAGGACGGAAGAAAGTAAATGTGATCGGTTTCAAACCGGGCTGAGTGTAGATATAAAAAGCATGGTCGCTAATATGAAGATAACGGATTATGTGGACTTGGTGGATAGGGCCATGGTGTCAGAAAAGTCAATAAAAGAAATGCAAGTTGAACACTCGAAGAAAGCTAGACATGATGGAATAAGGTCATATGGATGGTAGGCGGGAACCTCAACTCAGAGTGTAGCATGAGGAGTACCTAAGGGCCAAGAATTTAAAAATAATAGAAGTGCACGTGGAAGATTTCAGGCTCGAGATGGAAGGATTGGGATGAATCGGTCCGAAAATGCATCTGTGTTGGTGCCGAGGGCTATATTTTGTTATAGATGTGGTGGTCAAGGGCATATGTCTCGAGAGTGTACAATAGCTGAGATGACACCTTTGTGTTTCCATTGTCATCAACCGGGGCACTTACGAAAGAATTGTCCAGCGATGGTCGCTACAACATCGGTTGGGAGTGTGGCAGTAGGAGGTAGGAGTTCTACACAGAATGTACCCAGGGGAGGTAGAGGAGGTATATCGCAAAGCCAAGGCCAAGGCCAAGGCAGAGTGTTTGCACTAACGCAACAAGATGCACAAGCTATGCCTAATGTAGTGACATGTACACTTCCTATTGGTGATAAAGATGCTTATGTGTTGATAGATCCTGGTTCTACACATTCTTTTGTGTCTTTGCTTTATCTGTTGCATCTTAATAAACCATTATCATCATTAGATTCTGGTTTAGCTATTGTTACTCCAGTAGGGGGGTTGGTTTTTATTGAGAGGGTATATAGGGAGTGTGTGGTGCGAGTGGGTGAAAAAGAGTTACTAGTTGACTTATTACCTCTCGATATGCGCAACTTTGATGTAATACTGGGTATGGATTGGTTAGCTTCATATCATGTATGTTTGGATTGCTTTAAAAAGGAGGTAGTGTTTCAGTTACCGGGTGAACCTGAATTTAAATTTATTGGGGAACGAAATGTCACTCCAACTTGTTTGATTTCTGCTACAAAATGTTATGAACTGCTAAGGAAAGGATGTGAGGGTTATCTTGCCCATGTGGTGGACATACGACAAGAGGCTGGAAAATTATCAGATGTACCAGTAGTTAATGAGTTTGCAGATGTCTTCCCGGAAGAACTCCCAGGGTTAGCACCAGACCGTGAGGTAGAATTTGCGATTGAGTTGGTACCAGGCACCGCACTGATATCTATTGCACCATATCGCATGGCACCTGCAGAATTAAAGGAGCTAAAAATACAGTTGCAAGATTTGTTAGACCGTGGTTTTATAAGGCCTAGTGTATCACCGTGGGGAGCCCCAGTATTGTTTGTGAAGAAGAAAGATGGAACCATGAGGCTGTGCATCGATTATCGTCAATTGAATAAGGTGACTATCCGTAATAAATACCCACTACCCCGCATTAATGACTTGTTCGATCAGTTGCAAGGAGCCAAAGTGTTTTCCAAGATCGATCTCAGATCCGGATATCATCAATTGAAAGTAAGAGATTGTGACATTTCTAAAACTGCTTTTCGTTCCAGGTATGGACATTATGAATATCTTGTCATGCCATTTGGGATCACAAATACACCGGCCGTATTCATGGATTTGATGAACCGTATGTTTCACCCATACGTGGATTCTTTTATTATTGTCTTCATTGATGATATTTTGATATATTCTCGTAGTAGGGATGAGCATGAATGCCACCTGCGTAAGCAGTTGTATGCTAAATTTTCCAAATGTGAATTTTGGCTAGACAGGGTAGTATTTTTGGGGCATGTTATTTCTGCCGATGGTATTTGTGTAGATCCCAAGAAGGTAGAAGCAATAATGAATTGGGAAAGACTAACTAGTGTGACAGAGGTACGTAGCTTTTTGGGATTGGCGGGCTATTACAGGAGGTTTATACCGGGGTTTTCTTCTATTGCATTGCCATTGACTAAGCTTACCAGAAAGGAGAACAAGTTTGTGTGTAGTGGTGATTGTGATAAAAGCTTTGAAAATTTAAAGGGTAAGTTGACATCAGCTCCAGTATTGACTATCCCAAGAGGTACAAAAGGTCTAGTTATTTATAGTGATGCTTCGTATCAAGGACTTGGATGTGTATTAATGCAGCATGGAAAGGTAATTGCTTTTGCTTCTCGACAGTTAAAGATACATGAGCGCAACTACCCTACTCATGATCTTGAGTTAGCTGCAGTAGTTTTTGCATTAAAGATCTGGAGACACTACTTATATGGTGTTAGTTGTGAAATTTTTACTGACCATCAAAGCTTAAAATACTTGTTTACTCAAAAAGACTTGAACTTGAGGCAAAGAAGGTGGATGGAACTTATAAAAGATTATGATTGTACGATACATCACCATCCAGGTAAAGCTAATGTTGTTGCTGATGCTTTGAGTAGAAAATCTCTAGGCATAGTTTCTTGTATTTATTGTATTCGAGTTGATCTGCTGAGAGAGTTAGCTTTAATGGGGGTGGAATTAACTTTGAATGAGTCTTACGGAATAGTGGCACATTTAAATGTTAGACCCACATTGATAGACTGGATAAAACAAGCACAAGGAGGAGATACAGAATTGGAGAAAGTTAGAGATACTATGAAAAAGGGTAAAGCAAATGAATTTTCTATTCGGGATGATGACATTGTTATGTATGGGAACCGTTTGTGTGTACCTAATGTGCCTGATTTGAGAAGAACGATTTTAGAGGAATTCCACTGTTCTTTATATGCTATGCATCCAAGGAGCACAAAACTGTATAGAGATTTGAAACAATGTTATTGGTGGTCGGGAATGAAACACGACATTGCAGATTTTGTTGCTAGATGTCTAGTTTGCCAACAGGTGAAGGTGGAGCATCAGAAGCCAAGTGGTTTACTACAACCCTTACCTATCCCTGAGTGGAAATGGGAGCATGTTACTACAAATTTTGTTGTAGGTTTACCAAAATCATCACGAGGGTTTGATTCTATTTGGGTTGTCGTTGATATGTTGACTAAGTCTGCACATTTTCTTCCTGTTAAAACTACTTACTCCATGGATAGATATGCCAAATTATATGTGGATGAGATTATTAGATTGCAAGGTGCACCCGTTTCTATTATTTCTGATCGAGATCCTAAGTTTACTTCTCACTTTTGGCCTAGTTTACAAGAAGCTTTGGGGACTAAATTGAAATTTAGTACATCTTTTCATCCACAGACTGATGGGCAGTCAGAAAGAACGATCCAGACACTCGAAGATATGTTACGAATTTGTGTATTGGAGTTCAAGGGAAGTTGGGATGAACACTTGCCACTAATAGAGTTTGCTTATAATAATAGCTATCATTCGAGTATTGAGATGGCTCCTTATGAAGCTTTGTATGGGAGAAAATGCAGAACTCCAGTGTGTTGGACTGAAGTAGGAGAACGAAAACTTCTTGGGCCAGAAATTGTACAGCAGACTACTGAAAAGATCAATCTCATCCATAATCACTTAAAGGTGGCGCAAAGTAGACAGAAAAGTTATGCAGACAACCGAAGGAAAGAATTGAAATTTGAGGAAGGTGATCGAGTATTCCTACGTGTTTCCCCTTGGAGAGGGGTTATGAGATTTGGGAAGAAGGGAAAGTTAAGTCCCAGGAACATTGGCCCTTATGAGATAGTGAAACGGGTTGGATCTGTAGCTTATAAGTTGGCATTACCACCAGAATTGTCTCGGATACACGATGTTTTTCATATATCCATGTTACGTAAGTATGTGCCCGATCCTTCACATGTGTTTATTTCACAACCGATAGAGCTTCAAGATGACTTAACCTACATGGAGGAACCAATTGCTATTGTAGATCGAAAGGAGCAAGTGTTACATAGTAAAACCATTTCACTAGTTAAGGTGATGTGGAGAAGTCAGAATGTGGAGTATGCCACCTGGGAAGGGGAGGATAACATGAAGAAGCAATATCCTCATTTGTTTGGTAAGTTTCTTATGCGTTAAATTTCGAGGACGAAATTTTTATAAGAGGGGTAGAATTGTAAGGCCCTAAAACACGATTAGTAAGGTTAATTATACGATTAAGTATAAGTTATGAGTTATAAGTTATAAATTGGTTATGTGGTTAAATGCATCATGAAAATATGTTTCTAAATGCATCATTATGTTTATAAAAAGTAAGCTAGAGTTTTGGTGCGAAAGTGGCGATGTTTGGTCACCAAATGTGAAAGTTATGAAGTTTTGAGTAAATAATTACTCTTCTGTTCGAGCCCAAATTAGGTGTACTAGTTTTATGATTTTGGGAAAACACAAAAACATGAAAGTTGTAGATTTTTAAGTTATATAATCATAGACACAAAGTGAGAGTAAATCGGGGCCCGAAATAGTGAGTTATGGTGATTTTACGAGGCCGGACAAATCTGTCATTAATGGAATTGTCCTATTGGACCCCTTCCCCAACGAATCGCATAATACCACCTTAAAATGGTCCCATAGCCACGTTTTTTAGCTCATAAGGCAGAACTTATCATCTTTTTCATTTCCTATTACAAGCTTGAGAAAAAATATGCTTATGGAGAGAGAAAAACAAAGTTAAGGAAGAATTTCTTTGAAAATTCACCATAAATCGAGGAATTCTCGTAAGGTAATTACATCTTTATTAAAGTTTGTCACATGGATGAGTTCTATACTTGGCATGTTTTTATTCCTGATTTGGATATATATTTTAATGATACCCATATTGCTGAATTGTGTTGGAACAAGGATGGGTTAAGAACATATGTTAGAACTAGAGCTAGGATTGTAAATGCATACTTTAAAGTCCTAAATTTACATCATCTTTTCGTAAAGCATTTTGATTTAGAAAATTCATGATTATGATGTAAATTTCTGCTAAAACATGTTTATTATATGTTTCCATGAATTATACTCAAGGCCAAGGTTATGTATGCTTAAAAATGTTAAGTTATGCCTTAATGTTGTATTTTGACCTAGTTATGCTAAAAATGGCATAAATCATGGAATACTTATTGGAATTGAGTGATTCAAGTTGTAGAGTAAAATAAACTCATACATGTATAACATATCCGAAAATTGTGTAAAAATACCAAGGAATGAACCCTTGGTGATAGTTTGAAGTCTTGGTTTAAAATCTGCCCTAAAGGAGCAAGAATGCATACCAGGTGTTTGACGTTTTGCTCGACAGAGAAAATGAGCCCTAAAAATTATGAAACATTAAATTTGTATTATTCAATGTGTTTACTGATATTGGGTGGAATATCATAGAAAGTTATATTGTACAAAAATTATGAGAATTCTAGGAAGTTGAAGTTGTGTTGTTGTTTTTCTTGAGAACCGATTTGGAAAAGGCTGTAATGAAATGGGCATAACTTTGTCTAGCAAATTCGTAATTTAATTCTGTAAATTGTGTTAGAACCCTAATCACTTGGGTTTTATAGAAATGTGAAGTATCATATTTATTTCCTCCTTAGTTATTTCTGATTGACCAAATGATGTGATGTATTACTAGGTTTAATGTTAATTGGTGTATTCAGATACTAATGACGTTGACTTGTTAGGTGGGGAAGCAACTAATACCACCATACCAAGGAAGTAGTTTGGTATTAATATTAGCACCAAATCCAAGGTGAGTGACCTGTCCTATGAAATATACATGATCATATGTTCATATGGAAATGTGTAGTTCAATACATGTGTTAAAATGCTTATGGGAGTGATGTTGTATCTAGGAAACATATGCATATGATTGAAATGTTAAGTGATGTTATTTAATGTTAAGGACTGTGGTGGGTCCTACAGGATGTGGTGGTCCTGTTAATCCAACTTAAAGGTTTGTGTACTCGGGCCTAATAAAGGGATGTGGTGGTCCCCGATAACTGTGGTGGATTAATTGGACTGTGGCGGGTCCAGGCTTGCGAGAGTTTCACAATTCCTGTTGGGTTATAGCATTAAAACAAAATAAAAATGGTTATTCAATTTGGTAATAGAGGTGGTATATGGTCATTCACTAAGCTTATATTGCTTACACTCCTGTAATGTTATGTTTCAGGTATGCGTACCGTTTGGAGTTCACTGCCAAGTTAGGACCTTAAAACGGGGGAGTGATGGATATTTAGTATGGTTTGAATATCATGATTTCTTTTGTGTAATTATTAAACTAAGGATCTTGGTTATGTAAAGTTATGTAGTACTTATTAGTTATAAGTAAAGGCAGTTATGTTTTCATCTACACATACCTTTGGAAAAAAAAAATCTTATGCTATTTTCCTTAGAGATTTAAATTAAAGCATTGTTTAAGCCAATTTATCTCTAATTAAAAGTATGAGTTTAACAAAATTAAGTCGGGGCGCGACAGATTGTGTCAAGGGAAGCCCTCGAAACTTGGCTATGATGCCATGCCTCCTTACGAGTGCGCTTGGTCAGATATTTGTCAGAAGTGGGGATGGTATCAATGAATGATTAATGAGTCACATCTTGAATGCAAGACTCGATAAGTTCGATCCGACGTTGACAAAGTATAAACCACGAGCGATTGATGGATAGTAGATAGTCACGGGAAACTATGGAGAAGTTCTCAAATCTGGCAGTCCTATGGTCCATCCCTCAGGAATGAAGTTTGAATAAGATTCCAAATACAGTTTCTCGGGAGAATGATTAGTTGGGAAGTTAGGAGAAAAAGTACCATGATCATTCCTCACCCGCTCGAAGTGATAAACCCCACCCCTTGACCTAACTCAGTTATATATGGAGGAATACAAGGCAAAATGAAGGTCATAACAGACATATAGGGCCAGTCCTTCACAAGCTTATCGTTTACGTGGGGGTTAAAAATTTGAGAAGTATAAGGAAATAAATTCCAAATAAATATACCTCAAAATCTCTCGAGTAAGGGAGGAAGCAAAAAATCATCAATATTATCTAAGAAGGAGCTAAGAGAGTGCTTAGGAGTTTTCCTATGCCACTTGGCAATTCGAGCAGTGATGTTGTTCAACGAGCGAGGCTCTGGGGCCCAATTGGGAACAAATCGAACAAAAATCCCATAAGAATAAAAGAACTAAAAAAATTAGAGACGTCATAACTCCCATGGGACCTCTCCATATCAGCATGTGTTTGGTCGAACCAAGTACAAGGAACCAAGGGTTAAAGACGTGAGTGGCACACTTTTGCCACGAGCAAGCATAACGGCCATTTGGAACAAAAGCTCGCAAGGGGAATCATTGGGTCTCCCCTAAAATAAAAATATTGACAAGAAAGTGACAAAAAAATTGCAGCAAAGTGACATTTGGACTTCAATTTTGGGCCATTCTGGATTTTGGGGTTCTTGGTTTTGGATTCATCCTTAGATAATAGTTCAAAGTATTTGAACCAAAACCTTTTCCATTTGGGAAAGGAATGCTTGCTTGATCCCATGTGAGTAAGTCCCGCACAGTGAATGCATTCTCTAATTGCCTTGTGCAACTCGTCGCACAATATCTTTTTTTTAGTATCCTTATAACCATCGATAAAGACATGATCTCCTAAAATAGGCATGCTTGTGAGTTCACAAATATCCTCCAAAGTAATGGAGAACTCTTCCCACCCAGTGAAAAAAGTGAGTATTCATACCCCAACGAGACACCAGGATACTAAGAGCACTCATGATTTTCCTGATTATGCAGTTTTTCAAAATTTTGAGGGTCTTTTCCAGACCATGCTTCTCGATGGCTACTGTAGCTATCCACAAACATAACATACTCAACCCCGAGTTCTCACTCCTTAGGGGTTCCACCACAAACTTTAAAATTAACATTGGAAAAAGGGAACCCCTCTCCATTTGGTTTCTCAATATGCTGTCGGGCAAGATAACTGAGGCATCCCCATATTCTGAAAACCCTAGAAGTGGTTGCTCGACCACCCTAATAAATCCAACCTCAAAGCCCTCAAGCGAAGTCATGAAGTTTTCATCATTTCCCTAAAGGGAGCAAACCTGTAAGCAAATTAAGTCTCTCTTCAATTGTACCTCAAAATGTTTTTTGTGGGTCTTGCTAATGGACGAAGAACCACTAACCACACCTGGAGAAGTGCCATCACCATCACCATCACCAATGGTGGAAGTAGTGGATGTAACAACAAGCATCACCATGGAGATGGTGTAGACCTTAATTACAGTAGAAGTGGTCACAAAGACTTGGATGGGCAACAAACCCATCATCACCTCAGTAATTGTGGTCGAAATAGTGGATGAAACATGGGTTGAAGAGGAGGCCGTTAAAATCAAATGATTGGTGAAGAAAACGGAGATGAAGAAGGTTAAAAGAAATGGAGGAAATAAAGAGCTCTAAAAAACTTCTTTCTCTAAAACCCTCAAAAGTGAAGGTAAAACTTTTGAATAGAAGGAAGAGGGGTATTTATACCTTGGGAAGATAAAAGGGCACCGGCGGTTCAAAATAAGTATTAATGATTGCTAAATCACGTGCATCCTTCCCCACCTGACACGTGGCTCCTCGAGGTATAAAAAAGCGTGCCCCACCAGTTAGGTATGTTAGAATATTTAATGTAACATAAAAATGATGATGACAAAAGATTATTTCAAAATCTCAAGACAATGTTTCGTGCACTACTCTCCGATTCAAAATGAACAAGAGACTTCTGCATACGGGGTCTAATGTTGAGGGGTACAGGAGCAACCCCTTAGCCACCAATGGGTTATGCGAATAATATCAAAGGAGGTTTCACGAGCAACCCCCAAGCCACCAGTGGGTTATGAGAATAGAACCTAAGTAAGGAGGTTTCATGAGCAACCCCCAAGCCACAAGATGAACAAGTGTGAGAGTAATGAGTGCACAAACAATCCCCTCAGCACTCCAGAAGTTAAGCGAGTATTTCCAGTAAGGGTAATGCATTAGCAATCCAAAGTTACAAACCTCTCAGATTAAGAGCAAGTACACGGCAGCCCCTTGGCTGCTCAGTGAAGGAAACTGTGAGCAGTCCCTCAAGCAACACAAAATGAGTGGACGAACGCTTCCCTCGCTAATACTCATTTTTTGTTATCTTTGACATATTTACTTAACAAGAAGCCTTGGCCAAGCAAGTAGGGGATCGAGCAGATGACTAGTTAGGACCTTTTGAGAGTTTTGGTTTGGGGTTGGGAGGTAAGTGCTGTTGAGCAAGCTAAGTCTCAACCACTTCAATATATTAGAAAATAGAGTATATTGATGCGAGGAGCCCAAGAGGTCACTTGCACTCACTCACACGTTACACATCTGAAATTACAAAACATCGATCTCGTACTACATTTTTACAATACACATGGTGAATGACCCTAAAGGCCACTCGCAAGTTTTCAAAACTTATTCACCAATCAATTTTGATATTAGACAAAATAGTACTTTTAGGCGTCATGGCTGACAAGATCACCTGTTTATCCACTATTACACCAGATGTGAGTCCACAATATATAGATCGTGGTAGACATTGACAAATAGTAATAAGGATAAAAAGTATTTTTAGATATTTAGCTCGTGGGAATATCCCTTTGGTCTTACATGTGCCACATCAGACCTAGTACTTTACTATAAGTAGAGAACCAGGGGCACAATTGCCACATGCAGAACAATAAAAATAGCACTGTTATGCTGCATAAACTCTCACACATATTCTCACCCTGATTTTTCCTAGATATTGAGGTGCTTATCTCTCCAGTCTCAAAGAATCATTGCTCTTAAGCATGTTCATTCCTTTATTTATTATTAAAAAGTTGTACTCAATAATTAGTTAATTGGAAACATCATTATTATATTGGAAAAGTTGGTTTTTTGTCTCTGCACTTTTTCTTGAAATATTATTACCTTGTAGATAGTTTTCATTGGAGTGGGTAATGCCTCACCCATTTACAGATTTTCATAGACCCCAGTACCACAACCCTCCTACAAGCTCCAAATTTAGATCTAGGAGTGATAAATCTTCAATTAAAGTATAGACGTAGTTTGTATTGAATAAGATTATTGTGGACCTGAACCATAACACTCTCAATTATTTCTCAAAAGCATAAATCAAGTATATATCTAAGTTTTATCAATTTTTGAGGGAACAAGTAAAATGGGAATAGAAAGTCAAAGTAAAATGATCTCAACCTTGAAAATAATCTCAAAATTGTGTTTGAATTGTCAGGTTTTCAAATATTTTGAAATGGAACTATTTGCAGTTCCTTTTGAAAATTGGCTCCGCTGTGCGTACGTTTGACTTTTTTTTTCGTGTGCACGATATCAGGTAGTGCTGAAATATGCTCATAGCCGTGCGTACGGGGCAATTCCTTTCCATGCGCATGGGGCTGTGCGCACGGGTTCAATTTGAATTGTGCAGATGGTTGAGGATGAAGATCATAAAAAACCTCAAACAATGCGCACTTCAATCTAGCCACTTCCCTAAAAGGTTTACGTAACACTACCGAGTAAAAACTCACTTGTTCATCCATTTCAAAAGGCATATTTTGAAAAATATGCGAAGTGTATGTAGCCTTAAATTCATTTCACAAAACTACCAAAAGCATATGTCTTCAAAGTACTTGTCAACGGAAGTCTTGTGTTGTAGAGCAGCTTGCATAATATTCAAGTTCAAAAGTCAATATAATCCCAATGAACGGGCCTCACTCTACGTATCAACGATACGTGGCTCTAATGACTCAACGACTCAAATATTTTGTCATAAAATATAGCCAAATTTTATATAAAGGTTATTAGAACAAAATTTTGCTCTTTTAGGTACCACGAAAAACCAAAAGCATTGGAAAAAGAAAAAGCTTTTAGAAACCATGGTCAAGATAAGTGCATGATTGGAGATGAAGATGGAGAAGGAACAAGGAAGGAGAAAAATTCCGCAAAGTTCTAAGACTCTAGAAAGGGTCTCGCAATGTGTAAAATCTAAACTTGAATATTCAATATTTCTAATTATTATTTGTATTAGAACTTGTCCCTACAAGAAAATGGAATTTAGTGAACATATACACCTTACATGACTTTTCACCACTACAGTGATCACATGGTTAAATAATTTAAAACACGCAACATTTATCCATATAGTACACATCCACTATTCACATATTACACAACTCTTGAACGATTACTACTCCTCAAGGTTTAGTTAAAAATCTCATTCACACACATAGTTTCCATTGGACATGTCTCATAGATGTTCACAATAACTTGAAAAATTAAAAACCAATTTGATCCATGGAACATTAAAGCTCTCATGTAAACTTAACTTGAATTTATATGATTGAGTGATGTTGAACATTTATACGACATCTTTATTTACCACACATGTATTAGAAAATGTCAACAACATGAAAATGATGAATATTCATGGTTAAAACTATTCGAGAAACCTATATGCTTGCAATGAAATATTAAAATGATTGCTTACCATGAATTGTAAAATATATTCTCATAACCTAAAACTCTTTAATTTATAACGATATCTCTTGACTTTGAATGTAAAAAGCATAAATTATACAAAACAAAAGGAGATGTAAAAACAAAAAGTATCTATCGCATAAACTGCACGTTTTTTCGACTTAACCCCAATTTTTAATGATGTATTGACTTAACCCCCTATTTCTTAATCCCTTTGACATAACCCCCAAAATTTTAAGACCGTTACAACTCGATTAAAAAATTGGTATATCCTAATTTGACTTAACCACCCCCCCAAATCAAAATTTTGACCAAAATATCCTCTCACTTCATCACTTCCCCAAATCAAATCTTATTTTTTATCCATCCCTAAAATCACCATCTCCTCCTCCTCCTCCATTAATTCAACTGAACTCCAACTGATTCACCAAAAACAAACTATTATTTTGGTTTCCAAAATAAGAGTTTGAATTGATGTAGTTCATGTGATACCCCGCCTAGTAAAATACCGGGTGATCAATCCTATACCAAATTAAAATAGGAATCCAAGTTAGTTCATCCTTAGCGTCACTGTCGAAAACTTTTTAGAACTTACTAACCACCTAGTATTCCAAAAGATGGTGCCAATTTAACTTTTTTTAACAAAAAATACAAGCGGAATTAAATATAAACCATTCACACAACTGAATTAAATCAACTGAACAAAAATAAAATGACATGCCGAATAAACCATCGGCCACCAAAGTAAATAGTCCAATAAAAACATCCAACACCTAAATAAAATAAATCTGAAACTGTACTGAAAGGTCTGGGCGATATGCCCTAAATGAAACTGAAACTGAGAAATAGTTCCTACTCTAGGAATGAATGAGTGACGCATCTAATCCAAATTTCCTGCTATTATCAACATATGCCGCAACTCCATGTCCCTGGAATAGAATATCAATCTTGGCGTCCCTGTGGCTGGACACCTTAAAGGTTTTGAAAATAGTTTTATACAAAGGGTTAGAACCCAAAACATTTTGAAAATATTTAGCAAGTGAATTAACTGCAGTAATTAAAATGTATGAATGCGCTTCATATATAAGTTATTGTCGCACTCCCTTGTGGACGTTCTCACCCCTCCACTAATGTGCACACCTAACGGTTACCTTAACCTCACCTAGTTGTACTACCCCGTCCAACTAGTCCTGGTATAACCTCCCCTTGCCATACTACTCTAACCCGAGTATAATGATTCTTGAATATAATAAGTTATCTCACAATTAACTTAATTAATTCCTTCTTAGATAGTAGCATATAACCGTGTTACAAGTTATATAAAGTAATTACATCACAAGCTGTATTATTACCCGCATATAATATTGAATACCATTATATACGTACCTTTACTAAAACATCCACACATATAACATACATATATCTATCCCTCCGAGTATACCCTCGCTGGATGATTCCCTCTAAAGTGCTATCTCACTAGGTGTGCTCACAAAACCTAGTTACCCAAGTTGGAATCGCTCACCAACCTGGCCCAAAACATAAACGAAATGGAGGCGGTCATATTCCTTCCCTGAAAGTGAGATAATCCCCTCACCCATATACCAGACGCTATGACTTGGGGATATACTCACCCTACTCCTCAAGCTAGGGGATTCACCCACATCGCGCGACCTCCCTTGATATCACTAGAGTATATAAATTAAATAAATATCTAATCACTGATATTTAATAGCCCACACAATATATATATATATACACACACTATCACTACACCATATATATATACTATCAACCCCGGCTTTACTGTGTACTCAAAGATCCGTAACACTAGCCTGAAATTTCTCGAGTCTCTGGCCCGACTAAACTTAATTAATTTTCTCACTTATTAAATTATCATTACCCCGAGTCTGTGGTCCGACTCTAATATATTTAACTCACACTCAATTAATATAATATTTTCCCCGAGTCTATGGTCCGACTCTAATTAAATTAATTAACACACCTATTAATTTAATACCTTCCCGAGTCTATCGTCCGACTCTAATTAAATTAATTAACACACCTATTAATTTAATACCGATCTGAGTCTGTGTTCCGACTCCCAGTTAATTAATTTACACATTTATTTAATTTATACCAATCCGAGTCTGTGGTCTGACTCTCATTTAATTAATTTACACATCCATTAATTTAATAACTTGGTGTCACTCAACCATTATCCCCGGACGCGCTCACTTGGCCCATAACTTAATATTTCCCGAGTCTATGTTCCGACTCCAAATTGATTTATTCTCTCAATAATTAATTTAATACTTTGGTGTCACTTAACCAACATACCCGGACTCGCTCACTTGGTCCATTTTTACATCTCCGAATTCCATTCCCACAATTTCGCCCACAATGTGTCACACATTCATCTCCATAAATTTCCTAATTATATTTACCTATAATTACCAACATACCCGGACTCGCTCACCTTGTCCATTTCAATACTTAAATTATTTTCCCAAATTCGTTCATCTCATGACATACAATTTTTCACCCTCCTACACCCAATTATATCACCCTATAATTGTTAAGGAATATATGCCTCACATGTATTTATCACTAAATAAAAGTAAGGAATTAAATCTTAAATAAATTTCTCTTTATAATCAAAATTGGCCGAACTGCCAAGATTCCTGTATCATCGATCGATCGAACCCCCTGGGTCGATCGATCGATCGATCCAGACTTCGTCTTCTCTAGGCCATTATTTGGCCATTGATGAAAAACAAAGGTTCTTTTCTCAAATTCCAACCTCAACCCAGTCTGTTAATCATCTTATTTCAATTCTCATGAACTATAAACATCATCTAGACCTTTTAACATCATTAACACTACGAATCTTTACCCACTAAAGAACACAAATCCTTATGGTAAAATCCCAATTTCAGATTCAAATTCCACCGTTTCCTGTCCCGGATATTCTCATTCAAATCAGATAATCATACTCAGAAGTATACAACACAACTAATTCTTACTTTGAATCTCATTCAATAGTTCCATGAACAAAAATCCCATTTTGTACCCATTTCTCCCCAAAACGAATTTTAGTTTACACATCACTAAAATATGATTTAGATATCACCATTTACACGTTACAGGAAGTTAACCACTTGCCTGAAATCGTTCGTAGGGTCTGATTCCGTTGGTGTAGAGAATGGTTGATGAAGAACACCCCTAATTAGCTCCTTAATTTGGCTCCAAAAGATCCCCCCAATTGACTTCTTGATTAGCTTGCTCTAATCCTCTCCCAAACCCTAGGTTTAGAATTTTTTTCTATCTATCGTTCCTACTCCCTCAACTAGGTTAGAAACACTAAATCCCGTTTTTGGCCATGTGGGCCTAATTAAAAAGGCCCAACTCACCCTGTGTGGGCCCGACTATGTCCAAAAATACTCCGAGACCCAATGACTACCCCCGGGTACTCTTTTCTGACTATCTCGACCCATCCGGACTCAATCGCGCACTCAGAATTGCCATCCGAAATACTTTTTGACATATCCAAATTTCGACCTCAAAATGCGACACACATTAATTCGGACAATTAAACTTAAAGTCGCCAATTATTAATAATTTGGCTCACTCAAATAAATTCTCCAACTCATGAATTTAAGTTTCCCCAATTTAAATATTTATAACTCCCAAAATAATTAAATATTAAGTCCTCAAAATTACGGGGTGTTACATACTTCCTCCCTTACAAAGGAATTTCGTCCTCGAAAATAAGATGAGCGTAATGTTCCAAGCTTCGCATATTATTCTCTAGTCATGTGCCTTTAAGCTCGCCATATCTATCCCATCCGCTTCTAACCATGCGTTACACAAGTATGCATTTAGATTAACCAGGGCGCCCATACACCCTATACCCGTGCTTAACCGCACAAAATTTGTCTTAATTAACCCGGGTGCCCATACACCCTATCTCCCTGCTTTACCGCACGAAAGTTACCCGACTATGATAGTCGTAACCCATAATATAACTTCGAACCCGTAGTCATATCACACACACACACACACACACACACACATACACACACATATATATATATATATATATATATATATACTGCTCGGGGTACCCAACCCGTGGACTAACGACCAAACATATCCCCACTTTCCAACGTTGCGCTAAGTTTCATGCGTGGGACGTCTCGCAAAGCGAAATCCAAACAAGGAACCCCCCGATACACTACTACCTAACATTGTCGGTCGTCGAGATCCGTTAGACCCTCAGTCCATAGCACGTACCCCTAAATACTTGTCTCTTAACACAAAAGTATATACACCTACCCTCATGCTACCCAAAGACAACATAAAATACCGCGCCCTTACTATCACTAGTCTTCGTGCAAAATAAACCCCGAGCTATCTCTCTTTGCTCGAACATAAATCTAACATATATACACAAGACCTCACTATGTGTCTATCGCACCACATGAATACAACATATATACACACATTTATAGGCTAGACGCCCTCTCTGGTGATACCTAGTACCACTCATACCCTGGTGTCGCGAACACCAACTTACCCTCACTATTTACAACAATTCAAATCCGCTTCTATCCAGTCGATACTTGGGTAAATCATCAACCCTACTCCCAAAATTCTTGAAAGTAGTAACCCCTCGCATAATTCAAACCTTCTCTCAGTGTACACCCCCACTCCATTGTGGATAACACCAAAGAACTCCTCTACCCCACGAAAAATATATACATATATATAATATGGTTGCTATTGCCAGCGCACCCACTAAATTCGACTTACCCGCGAACTCTAGTGAAAATAATTCTTATATTGTGACACCCTTCCTATCACACAAAGTATACGCCATTCCCATAGGATAAAAATAATTACCTCCATACTCCAGTTGCAATGGCTGATCCTCGCGGTCCGGAGTAGCTTCCCCTTGCCTGAATGCACCCATGACTTGTTGTAGTGGTTGCACATCCAGGACCTAATAGTGTAGTTGAACCCTTCCTCGTTGAGGATAATATCTTTTCACGTATCCCGCTTCCCCACAAACGAAACACCTCCTAATAAATTCACCCTGCCACTGATCCCTTCCTTGTTGGCCTTGTCGAAAGTCCTAGCCATCCTGTCGATAGCCTCTAGACCTAAATCTCTTGGCCTGATTCCCCTGTCGAAAATCCTGCCCCTGATGTCCCCTTGTCTGCTGCTGAGATACCCCACTGGTACTGTTCCCGCTTGCTTCATCCGACTAGCTGGTTTCCACTCCCCTCTTGCTTCCTTTCACATGGAAGCGATATTCCTGACAGTGCAGGAGTGCTGCGTTAACGACATCTGTATAAGCTACTAACGCGGGATTACCAATCAAATGTTGTTTGATCCTCCAGACCAACCCATCCATGAACTTTGACTTCTTTCTTTCTTCATCGCGTACCTCATCTGGTACAAAATTTGCCAAACGAGTGAATTCTTCCTCGTAATCGGCCACTGAACGGTCCCCTTGAGTCACCTCTCTGACTTTTCTCCTCATTTCGGTCTCAACTGCTGGAGGAAAATACTTGCGGTCGAACCGCACCCAAAACTCGGTAATAGTCAATGTATCCCTTTCCTCAACTGTGGTGATCGACTCCCACCACTGTAGCGCTGCTCCCACTAACCTAAAAGTGGCTAGCATTTGCTTCTGCACCTCATTGCAATCTACCATGCATAGGTGACGCTGGATATCTCTCTTCTAATGACATGCCAGTACCAAATCTGAACACCCTCGAAACTCTGGTGGATGGCCCTTTTGAAAGACCTCTCGTACTTGTTGCCACCCCGACGACCCCGGGTGGGCCTGAACATCCAGTGCCACTAACACTTGTGGCTGATCTCGTGGAAAGTACCTTGCCATAACGATCATTGTTGCTTTAACTGCCTGCGCCACTAATTCAGCTACCTGTGCTGCCAAAATCATCTATGGCAGTTACTGCGGTAACTCTTGCTCCTGATGAGCCTCTCTAGCCTCATCTTCCCCTGCTGCCCTAGCTGCTCTCTCTCTCTCTTCTGGGCGGCATCTGAAATGAGAATCAAATCGTATGAGTTCACCCTCAATTAAAATAAATGGCAGAAGATCGTAAATGCGCATACATATAAGAATATAACAATCCTATGATAGGTCTCTATATCAAGGATTGCTAAGTCAAAACGTGAAAAGTCGTACAGATCCTAAGGACACTAGAACCTGATGCTCTGATACCATCTATGACACCCCGCCTAATAAAATACCGGGTGATCAATCCTATACCAAATTAAAACAGGAATCTCAGTTGGTTAATCCTTAGCAACACTGTCGAAAACTTTTTAAAACTTACTAACCACCTAGTATTCCAAAAGCTGGTGCCAATTTTAACTTTTTTTAACAAATAGTACATGCGGAATTAAATATAAACCATTCACACAACTGAATTAAATCAACTGAACAAAAATAAAATGACATGTCGAATAAATCATCGGCCACCAAAGTAAATAGTCCAATACAAACATCCAACACCCAAATAAAGTAAATCTGAAACTGTACTGAAAGGTCTGGGCGATATGCCCTAAATGAAACTGAAATTGAGAAATAGTTCCTACTCTAGGAATGAATGAGCGATGCGTCTAATCCAAATTTCCTGCTAGTATCAACATATGCTGCAGCTCCATGTCCCTGGAATAGAATATCAATCTTGGCGTCCCTATGGCTGGACACCTTAAAGGTTTTGAAAATAGTTTTATAGCAAGGGTTAGAACCCAAAACATTTTGAAAATATTTAGCAAGTGAATTAACTGCAGTAATTAAAATGTATGAATGCGCTTCATATATAAGTTATTGTCGAACTCCCTTGTGGACGTTCTCACCCCTCCACTAATGTGCACACCTAACGGTTACCTTAACCTCACCTAATTAATTTACACATTTATTTAATTTATACCAATCCGAGTCTGTGGTCTGACTCTCATTTAATTAATTTACACATCCATTAATTTAATAACTTGGTGTCACTCAACCATTATCCCCGGACGCGCTCACTTGGCCCATAACTTAATATTTCCCGAGTCTATGTTCCGACTCCAAATTGATTTATTCTCTCAATAATTAATTTAATACTTTGGTGTCACTTAACCAACATACCCGGACTCGCTCACTTGGTCCATTTTTACATCTTAGAATTCCATTCCCACATTTTCGCCCACAATGTGTCACACATTCATCTCCATAAATTTCCCAATTATATTTACCTATAATTAGCAACATACCCGGACTCGCTCACTTGGTCCATTTCAATACTTAAATTATTTCCCCAAATTCGTTCATCTCATGACATACAATTTTTCACCCTCCTACACCCAATTATATGACCCTATAATTGTTAAGGAATATATGCCTCACATGCATTTATCACTAAATAAAAGTAAGGAATTAAATCTTAAATAAATTTCTCTTTATAATCAAAATTGGACGAACTGTCAAGATTCTTGTATCATCGATCGATCGATCCACACTTGGTCTTCTCCAGGCCACTATTTGGCCATTGACGAAAAACTAAGGTTCTTTTCTCAAATTCCAACCTCAACCCAATCTGTTAATCATCTTATTATAATTCTCATGATCTATAAACATCATCTAAACCTTTTAACATCATTAACACTACGAATCTTTACCCACTAAAGAACACAAATCGTAATGATAAAATCCCAATTTCAGATTCAAATTCCACCGTTTCCTGTCTCGGGTTTTCTCATTCAAATCAGATAATCATACTCAGAAGTATACAACACAACTAATTCTTACTTTGAATCTCATTCAATAGTTCCAGAACAAAAACCCCATTTTGTACCCATTTATCCCCTAAACGAATTTTAGTTTACACATCACTAAAATATGATTTGGGTATCACCATTTACACATTACAACAAGTTAACCACTTGCCTGAAATCGTTCGTAGGGTCTGATTCCATTGGTGTAGAGAATGGTTGATGAAGAACACCCCTAATTAGCTCCTTAATTTGGCTCCAAAAGATCCCACCAATTGACTTCTTGATTAGCTTGCTCTAATCCTCTCCCAAATCCTAGGTTTAGAATTTTTTTCTATCTGCCGTTCCTAGTCCCTCAATTAGGTTAGAAACGCGAAATCTCGTTTTTGGCCATGTGGGCCTAATTAAAAATGCCCAACTCACCCCGTGTGGCCCCGGCTATGTCCAAAAATACTCAGAGACCCAATTACTACCCCCGAGTACTCTTTCTGACTATCTCAACCCATCTTGACTCAACCGCACACTCAGAATTTCCATCCGAAATACTTTTTGACATATCCAAATTTCGACCTCAAAATGCGACACACATTAATTCAGACAATTAAACTTAAAGTCGCCAATTATAAATAATTCTACTCACTCAAATAAATTCTCCAACTCATGAATTTAAGTTTCCCCAATTTAAATATTTATAACTCCCAAAATAATTAAATATTAAATCCTCAAAATTACGGGGTGTTACAGTTCAGATCCCATTCAGACACATGCAACGTCAATTTTGTACTGAGTATATTGAGGACGTCCTTGTTAAAATTTAGACGATTGCTCTTATCGGGGACAACTTCGTTTAACAACCACCTCAAAATATATCCCCATTTAATAGATTATTATTCCAATTATTTGTGCATGCATGTTGCGTAAATTTTATTACTGGACCCAACACGGAAAACAGTAGTGATCTCACTCCATCAACACCAACCCCGTTCATGGGTTCTATTTCCTGCAACACTTAGTACCAACTATGATCTTGGCTTTGCACCACAAGCTGACATGTTCCTTTTTCCCATAATTAACATTGTGACATATAGAGATTCCAAAATCAACATGAGCAATCGACATGCACCCCATTTTTATTTCCAAAATAGGTGTTTGTTTTTGTTAAATCAATTGGTGTTGTGGTTGAATCAATGGAGGATGAGGAGGTGGTGGTTTTAGGGTTAAATGAAAAATTAGGGTTTTGATTTGGGGAAAAAATTGAGGTGAGAGGGTATTTTGGTCAAAATCTAAATTTGGGGTTAAATTTATTTAGGATATACAGATTTTCTAATAGAGTTGTACCATAATTAAAAAATTTGTAGGATATATTAAAGGGATAAAGAAATTTAGGTTTGAGTCAAATATAGCATTAAGAAGTGGGGGTTAAGTAAAAAAAAAAACCTAAAATGTATTTCACGTTCACACACAAATATATCTCCTTGCACCTATTGTGATTGTCACATCCATCTTGTTAAAGCTTGAAAATTTAGAAAAAAGGAAAGTTTGAAAGATTATAATGGCTTTAGTTCCTAAAGAAACAACCTTATATATAAATCCATGCGGGGGACCTTACAAGTTTCGAGTACCAAATGACACTTTGTAGGTACACTTCATATATATTTTAGAAGTCAAATGTCTGGAAATCAATTCATGAGGGACTGGTACTTCAAGAAGTACAACAAAGGAGAAGAGTATTCATTAAGAAAATCATAAAATTATTTAAACCTATGAAGTAGAAGCTAAATTAAATATCTCGAAAAAATCAAGAGAAGAAACCTAACAATATGGGTCAAATTGACACCATTGAATAATTCAAAAGACGAAACTCAATAACAAAAAATGCAAGGTAAAATAACAACATAAACCACAACATCATCAACAACTTACACCATGACATCACTGACAACATCAACTACAACTTTAAGAGAAACGAACACAAATGAGGTCACTAAAACACAAAAAATTCTCAATGAAACACAAAGCAAAATACAAATGAAAATCCCGCCACAAAGATACTCAACACATGAGGTGTATTCATAAGCCTTAATATAAGAAACAACAAAGAGGAGAGAAACATAAGCATCTAGTTGAAAAAGCCATAAAAAACTACAAGGAGTGATCCAAAAAGAAGCATCTCAATTGAAGATACAATCCACAAAAAAATTGAAGAACTTGACCATTGTTAAATGAAGTTGAGGTAAAACTCTCTCCCACCTTCTCTCTCTCTCTCTCTCTCTCTCTCTCTCTCTCTCTCTCTCTCTCTCTCTCTCTCTCTCTCTCTCTCTCTTAAATTTGATAAAGTTACAACTTTAAAGAAGTTAAACATGCCAATACGTGGTAAGAACACTAGCACTTTCAATAACCACATGAATATGATTCATCCTAACATAATTCTTGAAGAATAATGGATGAATATACGATGCGAATAAATTAACAATAAACTTACAATAAAAATATCTCAAATAACCCCTAGATGAATAAGAGTAAGCTTTGAACTATCATGTCATAACACACTAACACATTTACACACGATAAATACATTTAAATATACATGAAATTTGATTATTGATTTTTTTTAAAAATTATATCATAATATGTTGGCTTCTCTTGACTCACATTCTATTTAGTAATTAATTAAGTGGATCTTGCAATTCAATAAAAAAACATATGTTCTAGATTGAATACTAAAATACCATGACCCCATATGAGCTTTCTTGATATGTATAAGGTGAATCATAGTTCTATATCTTGGCATTTGGTATTGTTGGTATTTTGATAATGCACCCCTTTATACTTAATTTAATTCTAATATGAAGTATTATATGCCAATACAGCAATGGGAACTTATGAGTAAATAGCATGCCAAATTGACCAAGCACAACATGATTCGTGGATATTATCAATTATTGGCTTTATAAACTGATTTATTGTCAAACACCTTATTCTTGCACAACAATGATGGAAGATCCAGGGAATGGAGGTGAATGGACATGGTTGACAGTATATTCTAATGAGTTTTACACACTTTTATCAAGCTCTCGAAGTAGCTACCCAATTAATTTAAAAAATAATTATCTTTTTTTGATCAATAAAGGGTATAAATCACCCTTAAAATCTACGTGAAAAATATGTTTTTATCAAGAATATAATCTAATCAAATTTGATCTTTAAGTTAATAGAAGTGATTTTAATGTTGCAAAAAGATAAAACAATTAACATGACACTAAATATACAAGGTAAAAAACAACTAACTAAAAAAAAATTTCAGGCTGGAATGAAAGACAAATGAACTATGGTAGAGATTTACAAATATTAAAAATGACTTTTACAATCACACAACACACTAACTTTCTATCCACTATTTTGCCCCATATTCTCCATAGAGAGCATCAATAACTGGAGCACGCTATACAACTGCGATCAATTTTGGCCTAGACCAGTGTCTTCAAATCTTTAGCCAATAAAATCTTCTTTGAAGTGAAAGATCACTTTGTTACAAGGAAATTGAATCATCGAGTAACCATCGAAAATAATTAGGATGTGTGAGGATATCTTATGGTTGAAAGGATGTGGTGAAAAGTAGTTTCTATAAAAAACTCACAAAGTGTTATTCAAGTTTCGAAAGCAGATCATATTCAAAAGAAATATAATTTGGAGAATAATTTTTCAAACACGCTTGAATATGAATGTTTGACTTTCTTTGATTCAAGAATGAATCTAAAGACTATTTAAGAACACAATGAGAAGATCAAAGAATTTTTCTCTTGAAAGCTGAAATATTTTCTCACTTAACTTCAAAATTTCTCTTCTCACCTTTATGGAGTAATGGAGTGAGTATTGGATTATACACACGAGTGTGTGAAGATAAGTGGAATATAACTCAAGTGAGGCAAATTTAAGGGTCAAAGCATCATCCCATGCCTGTCAATCTAGGTTGGGTGAGTCGTTCTTAACTGTGTTCAAGCTCGATCCATAATTATTTTGGGCTTTGGGTTATTTGAGTTTGAGTTTGGAGGACCTAGGCTCAAACTTGACTCACAATTAATAGCGGGGTTCAAGCTCTTATTCAGGCCTGCAAGAATATAAAAAGAGTATTTTTTTTAATAATTTTTTATCCCGTGACAAGTTTACAACATTCATCTTATAAAAAACACCTAAAGTAAAAGAAAATATATATTTATTCAGAAATCGAGTTGATATTAAAGGACTATTCTAAAATTAGAACTCAAAATGAATAATTTTTTTACTGTTTTCAATACTTGTACTATAGTCGTGTTGTTACAATAATTAATATCAAGTTATTATAAATTTTTTTAAATGAATATCACAATATATTAGATTGGAATTGTATATAACTATTTGGTTTAAAAGCTAAATATGTTTTTATAATTTCTAACAAGGTTTGTTTTTATCAACTTAAAATGTATATAAAGTAACACACACACACACACACACACACACACACACACAGACACACACACACACAATGAGGCTCTCCAACATATTTTCTAACAACATACCTATGAGCATACCCATTTTTAAAATTTCAAAAAAAATATATTTTGCAACCAAATTTGGTATATATGATCTCCATAATGAGAAGATCATTTTCATAAAATTTTATCCAAAAATAAAACTTGAAAGAGGGTGAGATGATGAATTTCAACGGTTAAAAATGCACATATTCATCTAATTTTCAAATCACCCACTTCCAAGTTATATTTTTGGATGAACATTCTTGTAGACGATCTCTTCATTACAGATCATGTATAGGAAATTTGGTTGAAGAATGTATCTTTTTACTATTTAAAAAAATGGATATGTTCATAAGTATGTTGTAGGAGGTATGTTGGAGAGCCTAACTAACTAACTAACTAACTAACTAACTAACTAACTAACTAACTAACTAACTTTGACACCCCGACTAATTAAATACCGGGTAGATACTCCTTTATTAAATTAATTCAAAATGCCAAGTTGGCTCAGTTAATAGCATCACTGTCGAAAACATTTTATTATTACTAACCACCTAGTATTTAAAAAGTAAGTTGCCAAATTTTAATATACGTTTGATTAACATGCAACAAGTGTAATAAAGAATAACAACACCATTCACCATACTGAAGTAAAACGAATAACCATCACATAGTGTAAATAAAGTCTGGAGGAAAACTCCTCACTACAATCCCATACTGAAATAAATAACCAAATGCTAAAACAATACAAATCAAAGTCTGAAAACTGTAATGTAAAAGATGTCTCTAATAGAAATGGGCAACATGTCCTACAACTGATAGATAGTGACTCTGGAATCCAAAAGATAGAAGCGTCTACAAGCAAATCCCTGTAGCTTCCACAAACAGCTACAGCTCGTCACCTGAATGAGAATCCTATGCTTGGTGTCCCTGTGGCTGGGTACCTAAAATGGTTTTACAAGAAAAAGATTTGAAAAGCAAACGGGCCAGAGCCCGAATGTGGAGTTATATTTAAAAAACCTGCAAGTGCTTTAAAAACATTTAAAACATTAAATGCAAAGTACATGTTAGGACGTGCACTCACATGATATTCTCACCTCTCGTCTAACTGTGCACTCCTAACGTAAGTACCCATCTAGAGTGATACAGACTACTAGCTACGTGACAACATATCTAGCTAGACTATCATAGGTCCTACCCTTATTACTCGGTTCTCTTAACATAATAACGCTCGTAATTAAGTAGGGGTTTAACGTAATTCATATGTTCAATATGCAGTATATATAACCATCAGTTAACTCGTTATATTTCTCGAAACATTACCGTAATTATATTCACATCATTAACATGAAGGTTCTCATTAATTAAGTGTATATTATTCACATCACAAATATACAGTATAAGCACCCCGAGAACTAGGCTGCGGTGCACACATACTCTGCTATCCATCCCGGTACATCACGTACATAAGGATCACATATTCCGAATCTCTCAGGAATAGTCCAGATAATACAAATCACATATAGTGGAGGCGAACACAGTCACATCACATAGGTCACGCACATACCTACGCTCCTACGATCAGCGGACTTATTAATATCCCAATAAGTCTTTTTATGACCTATGTTCATCAAGGTAACCAGTCTAAATCCGGGCAACACAAGGATTAGAGGGCCCTAAGCGAACGCAAACCTCCCGTGATAGCAAGTATGGTAGGTATGTCATACACACAATTCATATACCAATACTAAGTAAGCACACATCTTAGTAATCCCGTAGTTTAATCGTAGTACATATCGCTTTCTCGTACTAACTTATAATATCTACAACTTATATTATTTCGGTTTATCATCATACGCGCCATAATCTATTCTCACGTCGTAGTAGACACTCACGTCTCAACCCAAATGGTTCATTGAATTAAGTCTCTCGTATATAAATTTACTCCTCGTAATAACCCAAAAGTCCCAAATCTATCCTTACATCATCAAAGGAAGGTTATCTATATCCTCGAACAAGTTTACGGGACTCCAAAAATCAAAACAGTCCAAAAAGGACCAAACTGTCAACTCGTTAGAAGTCTCGTTCGAACGAGGCTGTTCGAACGAGATTCTAGTTCGTTCGAACGAACTGTACCTTCTAACGATATCTCGTTCGAACGAGATATCGAACGAAATCCCTTTTCGTTAGCAGCGACTGGTCAACTCGTTAGAAGCTCGTTCGAACGAGTTCGTTCGAACGACCTGGGTAGGGGCTTCTAACGAGCTACCAGATTCGTCCCAGATTTTCTAAGTTACGTTTCTCACCATTTTTAACACCTCAATCCTTCTCCAAAGTTCGTTCTAACAGATTTTTAAGTCCTCTAATCATACTATAACATGCTAAGGTCATATACTAACATCTCTTAATATATTAATGCATCCTAAACATCATTAAATCACAAGATTTTATACTTTTCCCCAATTTTATCAAGAACATGAACCCTAGGTTTATATCATCATCAAATCCCAGAATTTAATTCGTTTTAATTTCTTCTAATCACAATTATCATGAGGGAAATCATCTACCTATCATTCTACATGCAATTCTCTTCAAAATTTTCAAGCTCTAAACTCCAAACTACATGGGTTTTCATTCATCTTTCAAGAACAATTAAAATTCCTCAATTTCTAACATGGAAGAGACATTCTCTGAAATTAAATGGAATAAAGTCACTTGCCTTGATTGTCTCTGAGTTTGGTGTAGGTTTGGTAGAACTTTTCTGCAGAATTTCTTCTCTCCAAGCTTCCTCTCCAATGGTGGCTTAAGGTGGCTAGGTTTTTTTTTTTTTTTGGTAACTTAGAAAACTCTTCTAATCCTTCTAGGTTAATATGGTTTGGTTAATTGGGCTTAGTGGGTTTAATCCACATCAGATTTACATCTCTAATTTTCGTCACTTTTAATTCCTAAAAATGTAAAATTACCAAAATACCCTTTATGATGCCGGTATGGCCTAAAAATACCCCGGAATCCAAACTACACCCCCGGCTAGTGTTTTCTGACTATCTCGACCCTTCCGGACGCGTTGGCGCACTCAAAATGACCATACGGTTTATAGATTTTAAATTCATTTTTATAATCAAAATATTACACCGTGACGCGACGGTCCCACGAGTCTCAATAAAATGTCTAAAATGCCGTATATAAATCTCACGACAAATTTTATAATACCAAGTACATATATCAAAACATGTATGAACATAATCAAATACCAACTCGCATCTCGTTAGTATTTATAACCCGGATTAATTGCCAATTAATACGCATTTAATTAATTAATCCCCAAAAATAAATATAGCCAAAAGTACGGGGTATTACATACTTCCCCCCTAATAACTGAATTTCGTCCCGAAATTCGAAACTAGAAAGTACCTGCTAAAAACAGCTCTGGATAACGTTCGCGCATCTCATCCTCGCGCTCCCATGTGGACTCCTCGACATTGTGGTGTCGCCACTGAACACGCACTAACGGGACTATCTTTGACCGCAGTTTCCTCTCGCTTCGGTCCAAAATAGCAATCGACCCCTCCTCATAGGAGCTATCCGACTGGAGATCGATGTCCTCCACAGCAATGTGAGAATGAGCCAGATTATCTCTAAGGTATTTCCTTAGCGAGGAAATATGAAACACATCGTGAATCCGATGCAAATGCTCCGGTAACCCTAGTCTATACGCAACCGGTTCGATTCGTTCAATAATAGGAAACGGCCCCACATACCTCGGTGCCAACTTCCCCTTCTTCCCGAAATGCATAATCCCCTTCATAGGAGATACTCTGAGCAAAACCTGATCCCCCACTTGGAACTCCCTAAAAAATATCTTCGCATCAGCATAACTCTTCTACCTGTCTTGAGCTACCCGAATGCGACTCCGAATCAACTCAATCCTTGCCTAAGTATCCTGAATCACTTCCGGCCCAAGTAGTTTGTTGTCCCCCACTTCTAACTAACATGCTGGGGAACGACAAGGCCTACCGTACAATGCCTCAAACGGAGCCATGCCAATAGTGAACTGATAGGAGTTGTTGTAAGCAAACTCCACCAGTGGAAGGTACTGCTCCCATCCACCACCAAAGTCAATAATGCACATGCGTAGCATGTCCTCCAACATCTGATTGGTGCGCTCTGTTTGCCCATCAGTTTGCGGATGATACGCCGTACTCAACCGCAATTCCGTGCCCATGGCCTCCTGGAAACTCTCCCAAAACCTCGAAACAAATATCTTGTCTCTGTCAGACACGATATTTAGGGGCACACCGTGAAGTCTCACAATCTCTGAAATGAAGAGCTGGGCATACTGTCCCGCAGTGTAATCAGTCCTAACGGGTAAAAAGTGAGCGACCTTGGACAACCTGTACACAATTACCCAAACGGAGTCGTGACCCCTCTGCGACGTAGGCAACCCCGTAATAAAGTCCATGGATATGCTCTCCCACATCCACACCGGGACCTCCAACGGCTGTAGCAATCCTGCCGGTCTCTGATGATCCACTTTTACAAGCTGACAAGTGGCGCATTTCGAAACAAACTCAGCGATATCTCTCTTCATACCGCTCCACCAATACTGCCGTCTCATGTCTTGGTACATTTTGTCCCCTCCGGGATGTACCACGAACCGTGAGCCGTGCGACTCTGCCATCACATCGTGCCGCAATTCCTCTCCTTTCGGAACTACCAATCTCCCATTGAAGCGCAATCCCCCGTCTGAGCTAACGGTATAGGACTCGGCTCCCTCTGCTAGTAATCGAACTATCTGCTCTTGACAGAACGAGTCATTGGCCTGTGCCCGTACTACTTTCGTGATAATCTGCGGTGTAACGGTCATCACAGACATGAAAGATCGGGCCACTGCATCCTGGTGTCCCAATTCCTTCCACTTAGCCTTCCACACCTCTGCCACCTCATCTGCTGGCCTACGACTCAACGCGTCTGCTACCAAGTTAGCCTTACCTGGGTGATACTGGATGTCGAACTGGTAGTCTTTCACAAATTCAAGCCACCTACACTGCCGCATATTCAATTCCTTCTGCGTGAATAGGTACTGTAGGGACTTGTGGTCCGTGAACAGTTGGAACTTCTCCCCCAAAATATAGTGCCTCCAAATCCGTAGGGAAAATATCACTGCCGCCAACTCCAAATCATGCGTGGGGTAATTCTTCTCATGAGGCTTAAGCTTACGGGAAGGATAAGCATTTAAATATCTCTCCTGCTGTAATACACCTCCCAGTCCTTGCAAAGACGCATCGGTGTAAACCAAATACTCAACTCCCGGTCTCGGCAATGCTAACACAGGTGCTGAGGTCAATTTGTCCTTCAATTCATCGAATGCCAACTGACAGGCATCACTCCAGATGTAGGGCACACCCTTACGAGTCAGATGTGTCAAAGGACCTGCTATCTCCGAGAAACCCCGAATAAACCTCCTGTAGTATCCTGCTAGACCCAAGAAACTACGAATCTCAGTCGGTGTCGTGGACTGTCCCCACTCCCTCACCGCTGATACTTTCCCCAGATCAACAGATATTCCCCGGTCGGAAATGATATGTCCCAAAAACTAAACTTCCTTCAGCCAAAACCCGCACTTCTCATATTTGCATACAACTCGTTCTGACGAAGTGTCTGCAAAACCTGCCTCAAATGCTCGGCGTGCTCCTCCTCTGTCTGAGAGTAAACCAGAATGTCATCAATGAAGACAATGACAAACTGATCTAGGAAATCCCTGAACACTCTGTTCATCAAGTCCATAAACACTGCTGGAGCGTTGGTCAAACCAAAAGGCATAACCCGAAACTCGTAAGAACCATATCTCGACAAGAACGCGGTCTTCGAGACATCCTCCTCCCTGATACGCAACTGATGGTATCCCGATCTCAAGTCAATCTTCGAGAAGAAAGAAGCTCCTCTCAATTGGTCGAATAAGTCATCGACTCGAGGCAACGGATACTTATTCCGTATCGTGACCTTATTCAACTCTCGGTAGTCCACACACAATCTTAGTGAACCGTCCCTCTTCTTCATAAACAAAACCGGAGCGCCCCAAGGTGAGGTACTCCTGTGAATAAAGCCCTGGCCTAACAGCTGCTCTATCTGATCCCGTAACTCTCGCATCTCAGTTGGAGACATACGGTACGGTGCACGTGCTATAGGTCTCGTACCCGGTAGTAAATCTATAACAAAGTTTATCTCTCGACTGGGTGGTAAGCCTGGTATCTCCTGAAACACATCCGAATACTCCCTGACAACGGGGATAGAATCTAAAGGAATCACAACCTCCTTAGAGGTATCCTCATCTAGGTAATACAAATGAGCGGTCGATCCTCCCTCTGGGCGAGGCATCGCCACTACAAACATCTCTTGCCCCGGAATGGCAAAAACAATGCTCCCCCTGAAGCAATCAATCATGGCCCTATAAGCTACGAGCCAATCCATACCAATAATCACATCGTGAACATGCATGTCTAACACTAACATGTCTGCAGGTAATACCAAACCACCAATCTCTACCCCCACTCCCCGGCATATAAAGAAAATAAGTGACCCACCCCCCAATGGTGAGTCGACACACGTCACTGTGCTCTCTGCCGTAGCTAACAATCCTAGAGCCTTCGTGAAGTGTGTAGCTATAAAACAGTGTGTAGCACCCGTATCGAATAACACCCGACCCATAGTGCCATGGATAGGAAACATACCCTCAATCGCGGGCGGTGCCTGTGGAACTGCAGCCTGGTGGACGTTGTAGACACGTCCATACTGTAGCTGCCCCTGCTGAACTGGGACCGCTGGAATGGGTGGAAATGCTGCCATCTGTGGCGGTGAGGGAAGAGCGGCGGGAAACATAGGCCTCTGTGGCTCCTGGCGAGCACCCTGCTGCTGCTGCTGTGGGGCCCTGCCCCTATCAGGACAATCCTGTCGCTTATGGCCAGTCTTGCCACAAACAAAGCACTTCCCTGGGAAGTTCCCCCCTCTCTGCCTTGAGTCATAGTCTTAATGTAGTGTTGGCTCCATTCCGATTTGTAAGGACACAAGTCTCCGATTTAGTCTTAATGTAGTGTTGGCTCCATTCCGAACAAAAACATTTGAGTCATAGGACAGTGTTCAAGGGTATCCATCCAAGCCTATGACTTGTTAGTTGAAGACGTAGTGGCCAAGTTTATAAAGCTTCATCATATGCCGAGTTTAGTGTGCCTCGTTTCTACGTCAACAACATTGTTCCAATGCTCCTAAGGTATGGATTAATTTGATACATATATATATATAGGAGCTTGGAAATTTATTTGGTGTAATTTATAATTTTTATAAAATAATTTTAACGACTTTGTTTTACTCAGAAAATATTTTTTAGAACTTTTCATAAAAATTTTTGGACTTAAAATGAATTGGACAGTTTTCTGACACGTCGTTCGAACGAACTGGAATGTCATTCAAACGAGATTCCTATGTCGTTCAAACGAACTGGCATCTCGTTCAAACGAGATTGCCAGGTTGTTCAAACGAGACTTCTAACAAATTTTCTTTTTCCCTTCTGGAACCTCCTTAGTAAAGTCGTCGAACGAAAAATTCGTTCGAACGAATTTGGCGGGAATAGTTTTTTGGCATTTTTGGCAGTTTTCACCATGTTCCCACTATCTTTTCCCCACAACTTTTTGACATATTTACTAAGTGCGGGAACCAACTATTTTGAAGTAACTTTTTCATATTACACCATCTCCTAGAGAGAGTTTTAGAGAGTTTTCAATGTCAAATGAAAAGGTTCAAGTTTGAGTGTTTGTCTTTTAAGAAAAATCTTTAAACACTTTGTTTACACCCAATTGTTTAGTTTATCCAAGTTCCTTAATATATACACTTTGCTTGGAATTTTTGGCACCGGTTTTATCTCTACCATTGGAAGAGTGTTCGGGTTTACTTCTACATCCTACAAAGAAGAAGACGTGTTTGATGCTGCGACATTCCACTCGGAGAAAGGCTTCGGGTGCGGGTTGACGGTTGTTCCAAAGGCCTCATTGGTGGATTCCAAGGTTTCGGTGGACTCCGGGATTGTCGACTAGGCGAAGGTAGTTACAAGAATACAAGTCAGGGGCTTGGACGGAGTCAAGTCGAGTTGTTGTAAGTCATCTATCTTGTAAACATAAAACCATACTTAGTGGACTTAAGGCTAGGACCGTCCGAGATTTTTTCCCGTTGTGGATTTTTCCTCGTACATCGCGACGTAGTGGTTATTTGTTTATTTTATCTTTTGCAAAATTCACATTAGATGCATGCTTAGGTAAAAAGATTAAATTTGTTTAAATCACTACTCATGCTTATGTTGGTGCTAAAATTAATTTGGGTAACATTTAATTAATTTAGTTCAAGTCATTAATTTTATTGGATAAAATTTGGTTTGGCCTAATTTTCAAAATTGAATTAATTAATTGTTAGGCAAATTTCTAGGACTTGGATTGAATTAAGTTTTTAAGTGAAAATTAATTTGTTGTTTAATTTAATGTCACTTTAAGTTTGTTTAGTTTTAATTTGAAAGAAATTAAAATTTGGTTTATGTAATTATTTTCGTTGAGCCATCTTTATTTCACATTTAAAAAGGAAATTGAAATTACTTTTTGTAAGAATCTAAAAATTAGGGGTCATCATTTTGCAACATTATATAATTAAGAATTTACATCCTTACATAATGAATGTGACCGTTGATTGCATAAATCACGTGTGGTATGACTTTTGATATGGTGACACTTCCCTGATGTTGTTGGTCGGCCTTTCGTATGTTGGTCGGCATTCCTTGTGTTTCTCGGTATTCTTCATGTTGGTCGACAGAGCTACTATTTGCTGACTATGATTTTTGCTATGTTGGAGGACATGCGTTTACTACTAATTGGTCCACATAGGTGTATAATTTTCGTATCAACAGAAGCCCTCAATGTTCCATGCTGTTTGCTTGAAAGTATGGAGCATTTGAGTTTGGAAGTAGGTCAGAGTATTATGTTGTTTAATCGACAGCCGACATCCCAAACTTGTAACATTTTGCTGGCACTGTTTCAAAATGGCATTATTTGCAAATAATTTGAATTCTAACGAACCGCCAAAGGGTAAATGAGTATTTTTCACTATCTGATTTGCGAAGCCGTCAAAATGTCAATCATTGGTACATTTTTCATTTCGTTCGCTATTTTTAAGGTAACCTATAAAAAGGCATAGAACTTTCCTAGTCTTGCTTTACCCCAAATTTTTGAATTGTAGCGGCCATCTCTGAGTTCTTGTGCGCTTGTTTGCCGTCGTTCTTCATTTCTTTTGACAGTTCTTGTAGAATCCTTATATTCCTGTAAGAATTTTTTCCTTTTCCTTATTTTCTTCTTTCTGAAACATGGTTTATATAGTTCATGCTGACACTTTAGACGAGTTTAGGCTGGAATGGAATATTTCGGATTGGGTGGAGTTATAATTTCCCATTCGTCCAGTTGATGTTTTTTCTTTAGCTGAGGGTCATTGGATTCCCTCTTTATGCATTGTTGAGTGTGGTTTCACTTTACCCCCAAATTGCTTTTGCTTAGAGTTCTATCAGCACTTTGATGTTGTACCTACCAGAATATCCCCCAATACATGGAGAATAGTTAATGGGATTCATAGGCCTAAAAAAATCCATGGGACCCATATCGGTATCCCTGAACTCCTATTATGTTACAAGTGGGTCACTAGTGACAGTACATATTATTTGAAAACTAGGTTTATCAATAGAAACCTAGTTGTCAATTTTCTCGAATCTAATAAAGATTACTTCTATCACGAGGTTATTGCGAAGAACTATCAATATCTTCCTCTTCAAGGGGGTGAGGTGTATAACGGGACCAGATGTCCTCAATAGGGTCATGGAATAGGTTGTAATGTATTTTTTTTACATTCATGATGATGGACTATGTATTTATATGCCAATTAACCTTAGTTATTTCATTTGGTTGAAAGTGATAGGAAGAAGAAAAGTACCAAGGGGAGTGATATCAATCTTAACGAGCTCAATTACTTGTGAGGCCTTCATCATAAAATTAGAGAGGAGCACATCAGGTTAGCTTCCTATATATTGAAGTATAGAAACTCTATGACTTCTTTTGTTGCTCGGCCAATAATTTATGCTCCTTACAACGTGATAGACTTGGAGAGATATCCAATCTCTACATCTTCTGCCACTGAATCTGGCGGTGGTGAACCTGTTGTAGGAATTTCCTCATCTTTTGACTAAGAGCTTCCTCTTGATGTTAGCATGGGTAAAAGAGAAATTCCTAACCTTTTGGAGGACGAATCAACCACTGCACCTTGAAGTCTGCTGGTGCTAGTGCCCAGAAGAAGGTGGATGGTGGGAAGAAGCCCCCCACCAACAAAGGTGAAGAGTCTCCTTTCAAAATAATGAGGAAGGGTCTAACTGATAAGAAAGTTCGAAAAAACTATTATCGCCGACTAGCAGGCCTTAGTTGGTAATGTCTCCTCTGCTGTGGGTTCCTCTGTAGCCATGAGTCCTGGCTTGGAAATTAATCAAGGCTATTACCCTTCCAGACCACCGAGCTATTGCTGCTTCAATGTCCCGATTTCAATTACCATCAAGGGCTTCTCGAAGCCTGGCGTTGGTAAGTTTTCATTTTTAAAGTAGGTTGGATGTCATTCTTGTCTTTTTAGTGTGTACTAACTTGGCCTTTTCTTATAGTTCTTGGTTGACTACAACCAGATGCTGGAGAAGGACAATTAACTACGTTCTTCTTCGGGAGATATGGAAGGGGCATTTTAGGGTCTTAAGCAGTCTTTGCTAGAATTCTAATAGGCTCTGGAGATTGAGAAGAAGACTTGGGAGGAGAAGATCAAGACTATCGAGGAAGAACGACAGAGGGCTGATTCGACTGCTGCTCAATCTGAGCACAGGGCAAAGGCTGCTGAAAGTCAAGTAGCTAAGTTGACTAAAAACCTTTCTGTTAATAAGGCCAAGAGGAAGAAGGCTAGGTATGATTCCTTCAGCAAGGGTTTGGATAAGGCTATTTCTGTAACTTCTTCTCAAGTTGGGTATGCCAAGAAAAAATTCCTTAAAGAAGGTTAGTCGACGACACTGAAGGAAGTTGGTATGGCTGAGGATTTTGAACTCTTCCTTAGGCATGACCCTGGCTCTCCCCCAACCTTGATGGAGAGATTGAGGATGACAATGGTTTAATGGAATCTTCTTTGGCCATTAACTTTTTAGCCCCTCACGCCGACCAAGACAAGAATGTTATTGACTCAGCTATCCCTCTAGCCTAACATGATAAAATCCTTATTGATCCAGCTGCCCCTTCTGCCGACCATGGTGTAAATCCCGACGTTGAAAATGATAAGAAGAATGTGTAGACTTGTTCGGCATTTGGTCTTTGTATTTTGTACCTTTCTTTTGTTTTATTTTTATTTCTGCTCTAGTGTACTTGTACATTTCCTTATTTATTAATGAAGGAATTTTTTCTTCATACTATTTCTTGTTGCTCAACTGTTGCTCTATCGTCTTCTTTTATTGATCAATTGTTACTTTATCTTTCTAGTTTATAGCCAAGATGGAACACATTGCTTCCAGTGATTCTGACCTACTGAAATGCTGCAATAACATGTTGAAAGCTGGCCACTTAGACTTGATTGATGTAGAATTAACAAACTTGCTCGGTGCAGATGCTTTTGATCAGGCTAAGGATTCATACACTTATCTTAAGTTTCTTCTTGATCGGGCAGTGGCCAATGATGTTGCATATTATGAAATGATCGAAGAATTCCTGGCAGAGCATAACGAGTCCAAAGCTTTACTTCATGCTGATTATGAAGCCAAGTACAAGACATTGAGTGAAGCCTGAGGATTTAAAGAGAATTTGGATAAGTATGCCTCTACTTTAAAAAAATGAGTTTTTACTAAATTGTGAGGTCGATGAGGCCAGAGAGATTGCTAAACTTCTAGAAGAAGAGAACAATAAATTTAGTGATGAACTTGGGTCTTTGAAATAATCTTCTGTTGCTGATGCCGAAGAAGGTGTCTCTTTTTTGGAGGAAGAAAATGCCAAATTGAGGAAAGAACTTGAAACTTTAAAAAAATACAAACCTGCACAATCTTCTAAACAGAGAGCTGGACGACCAAATATAGAAGTGTCCAGGACTAAAAAAACTTTGACTGATCAGGCTGCCCAGCTGAAGGCCTAAAGTCGAACTATTACTGATTTGTCTACAAAGTTGGAAGTTAAAGACAAATCCCTTGCTGACTAATTCTCTTAGTTGAAGGTGAAGGATGAGTTTTTGAAGAGACTTCAACATCAAGTTGAATCATTAAACTTCCAATTTCATAAACAACCTAGAGAGGTATAGATGGATGGCTATAATAAAGCTTTAGGCCATATATATGATCACCTCGCTGAATCTAATCATGAAGGTTATAAAAGGGGTTGGAATAATTGCTTAACTATGATGAAGGTTGATCAAGATAACAAACTTTGGTATTGTCACGATCCCAATTTATTACTACCAACATCCTCCGTTCAAGTTGGATGTCAGCTGGATTCCTGTTGAATCAATTAACCAATGCTTGATATCGAAATACTTAGGGGATTATGAATTACATGGTGATATTAAAATAGTTTGACCTCCTTATCTGACAAACACGCCGAGCAGAAGTAACATAAGGATGCTTCAAGATTCCAGCTTCATCAATTCTCCTGATACGCTAGATGATCCTCCTGCTGGTATGGAAAAAGTGCAATCATCTTCCAAAGCTGACGAAAAACGTCCAGTTGAATGACTATCCTTTATTTTGTTATTCATTTGAATGTAATACAGTTTGTATGAATAAAATGTGTCAATTTTTGTTAACTTATGATTATTTTAATCATTCAGTGAACTTGTGATTGTAATATCATTGGTTCTACTAATACACTTAGATGTATCAATCCAAATTTAGTATTAGTTTCCAGTTGTTATGCTATTAATTATACTAATTCATTTATATATCTTGATCCAAATTTAGCATTAGTTATCAATATGGTGACCAAGTGTGTGAGGAACGTATGTTTATATTCTAGTATCTAGGAATTTTTACATGTCTTCCTACATTTAACTTAGTCGGGTAAAACTTGTTTATAACTTTTTTAGTTTTATACGAAGTTTTACACTTCTTATTCTTGACTTGTTTATACAAAATCATACGTGAAGTAATCAACCTCTTGTTCGTGATTTTATTTTTACGAAGTCATACATGAAGTAAATCATTGTTGTATACCAAGTGTTGAGGATTTTTGTTCTATTTTTACTTGGCTGATTATTATTTTTCTTATTGCCGATCAAGTGCGGAGGATTGTAATCCTATTTTGACTTGCTCGGAGCTGAAGATGAAAAGTTATTTTTGTTTTGGGGGAGGTTATCATCACCATACTTAAAAAAAAATCAAAAAAATGAAGATACTGAAATCAAATTTTTATTGATATTGAAATAAAAGCAAGAGAGATACAATAATGGTCACCTTTTAATTTACTGATAATAATTCCAAAGATGTGTGGCATTCCAAGGATTTTTGAACTCTTCACCCTCCAAAGTCTCTATCCAATATGTACTTAGTCGGATGATAGCTGAGATGCGGTATAGTCCATGTCAGTTGACCTCGACCTTGTAATTCTTCTGGAGAAATTTATTAAGAGCATAATCACCCTCTTTCAAGTTAGTCGGCTTAACCGTTTTATTATAAAATCAAGCAGTGCGATGTTGGTAGGTAGCATTTCTCAGAGCTGCATCTTCTTGTACCTCCTCTAACATGTCGAGATCAAACCGCCTCATTAAGTCACTAATTGGGGAATTAAAATTCAGTACCCTGTGAATAGGTGGGCTAATTTCGGCGGGTACCATTGCTTTAGTCCCAAACGCAAGCATGTATGGTGTTTCTCCAGTTGCTATTCTTGGCATTGTTCTATAGGCCCTTATATTAGGAACAATATGCTTCAAACTCCTCATTGTCAAACTGGGTGCCATGATCTATGATGAACACATATGGTCAACCATATCGGCAGATGATATTCTTCCAGATAAACTGGTGCACCTTCTCATAAGGCATATCAATTAATGGATCTTCTTCCACCCATTTGGTAAAGTAATCCACAACAACAACTAAGTATTTGGACCTGCCTTTGGTGGTCGACAATGGGCCGACCAAGTCAATTCCCCATATATCAAATGACCAAGGTGATGTTATTGGCGTTAAAGTAGCATTAAGTGTTCTATGAACGCTAGAGAATTTCTGGCCCTTATCACACTTTCTCGCAAAGGATGTACAATCTGACCTTATGGTCAGCCAGTAATATCCCTGAGTGTTGATGCATTGGAGCCATGATCTTTCCGTTGAATGAGCTCCAAAAGATCCTTCATGCACTTTTTTGTTAAAATCTTCCACCTCCATTGGATGAACACAACTCTACACAGAGATCATCAATCCCATTCTATACAAAAATCCATTGTCTAACACATACCTTGATGCTTTATATTGAAGATTCTTTGCCTTTTAATGATCGGATGGTAAGGGTTCCATCTTCAATATAAGCTTTGATGGGATCCATCCATGAAGGTCCTAGATATACAACAATGAAACTAACCATCAGGTATTCATCAATACTTCGATAAGCTCAGAGCTTGATTGGGATTGTTCTTAGGAGTTCAATTTTTATTGTTGATGCTAGCCGAGAAAGTGCATCAGCTCGGTCATTCTCTATTCTTAGAATCCTATTAATTCGAATGACTGGAATTTTTGTAATGACTTCCATGGCCTTGGCAAGATACCTAGTCATCAATTCTCCTTTGGCTCCATACAAATTCAGCACTTGGTTAATAACTATGCGCCACTACCTACTCGATGCCTAATGAATGAGCTAAATTTATCCCAACTATTAAGGCTTCGTATTCTGCCTTGTTGTTTGATGCTTTGAACTAAAAACTAAGAGCATAGTCGATATCAATATTATCAGGAGTACTAAGTATTATACCTGCTCCACTACCAGTAGCACATGAAGATCCACCCACGTATAAATTCCATGACTGAACATGGTTATTGATGCTTTCCGTTATCAATTTTCCATGCTGTAATATCTTTTTACTTTCCTCTGTATATTTCTGGGCCATTTCTTGAATTCTAGATGACTCAGGTTGGTCGGCAGATACTTCGACTTGCTTTTGATCCGAGCTCTCTTCTTTCGAAATTTGCTTGGCATGCAAACTCTGTTGGTTAGGAACCTCTAGATAAGTAAATTCTGTAATGAAATCTGCAAAATCTTGGCCTTTCAATAAAGATATTGGTTCATAGACTATGTCATACTCTCCTAATTCTAATGCCCAGTACATCAATCTTCCCGACTTCTCAGGTTTGTAGAGAGCTTTCCGAAGAGGCAGATCGGTATACACAACTATGGTGTGTGTTTGGAAATAATGTTTCATTCACCTTGAAGCCTCAATAAGTGCTAGGGATACTTTTTTCGAATATGGGTACCTGATTTCATCTCCTCTGGATGCTTTATTGGTATAATAGATTGGTTTTTAGATTCCATTTCTTGTCTAACCAATGCCGAGCTCAGTGCTGAGTCATAAATAACTAAATATAAGTATAATTCCTCTCCCAATACTGGTTGGGAAAGCAATGGTAGCGAACCCAAATATTTTTTTTAACTCCTGGAACGCTTCCTCACATTCTACATTCCACTCAAAAGTTTTTCTCAACACATTGAAAAATGGCAAGCACCCGTTTGTTACCCGGGACACAAATCTGTTTAAGGCTGCCACTCTTCCAATGAGCCTCTGCACATCTTTCTTGCAGGTTGGTGGCTGCATTTTGATCAAAGATTTTATCCTTACTGGATTGGCTTCAATTACCATTTGATTCACTATGAAGTCGAGGTTCTTATACTCCAAATACCCACTTGGTCGAATTCAGCTTCATATGATGCTTTTCCAACTAATTAAAAGTCTGACCGAGGTCGGCAATATGATCAGAAGCATTTTTTCTCTTTGTTAACATATCATCCATATACACCTCCATCTTTTTGCCTATTTGTTCTTCAAAGACCCTGTTCACCAACCTTTGATACATTGCACCTGCATTTTTGAGACCAAAAGGCATTACATTATAGCAATAAGTTCCTCGGGGGGTGATGAAGGCTATACTTTCCCTGTCTTCAAATTACATTTTTATCTGGTTATAACCAGAATAGTCATCCATAAATCTTAAAAGCTCATATCTTGAAGTAGTATCCACCAACTGACCACTTCTGGGTAAGGAAAATGGTCTTTTGGGCACGCTTTATTCAAATCAGTGAAATCTACACACATCCTCCATTTATCATTCTTCTTAACCATTACAACATTAGCCAACCAGTCTAGATACTTCACATTTTTAATAAGCTGGACCTTTTGAAGTTTCTCTACTTCCTCTTGGATAGCTTGATTCTTTTCAGGACTAAAAACTGGATGCCTCTGCTTGATCGGCTTGGCATCCTTTTTGACTTTGAGCCCATGACAGAGGAAATTAGGATCAATCCCAGACATATCCTCATGGCTTTAAGAAAATACATGACTCCGTTGCCTCAGGAACCTAATCAACTCCTATTTAAGCATAGGATTCGGCGTTGAACCGATCTGCTTAGTCCTTTATGGTTTGTCATCATCCAAAATGATTCTTTTAGTGGCTTCGACAATCCGTCCTATAACCAAATCTATTTTATCTTGTGGGTCTAAGGTTTCAACATTAGATTTACCATCAGGCTCAGTAGTATCCATTTGGTAAGTTGTAGTCTTCTTCTTCAATTCAATCAGATCTTCTTGCTCGACTGATGAGTAATAACACTCTCTAGCCACCTTTTGGTTTCCTTTCACATCAACTACCCCAAAATGAGTTGGAAACTTCAAACACTGATGGAATGTTAATGGTATGGCTTCAAACTTATTCAATACTACCCTGCCAAGGATCACATTATAGGCAGATTGAACATTCTTATCCATCTTGAAGAAATGTATTTTCTCTGTACGAATTACTGGCCAAGTGCCGATCAACACTTTTAGCTTGATTATTCCCAAAGGGTAAACTTTTTCTCTAAAAAATCCTATTAATGACCTATGATAAGGTTCCAGCTGGCTGAGTTTCAAGTTCGAACTCTAAAAGCAAGGATAGGACATAATATCAATTGAACTCTCATTGTCAATCAAATGCGATGATAATATCCTCGATTCTGAATTTGATAACCAATGGGTCATCATGGGGATAAAGTACCCCAGAGAGATCATTTTTTAAAAACCCAATCACTAATTTGTCTTTGTTGACTTTCCTTGGCCGATCATCTTCATTCAGATTAATCCTCTGTATATAGGAGCAAGCCTGGGCTTCATTCAAATAAGCTTTCCTTTTACCAGTATGATCACCTCCTCCTATATCACCTCCTGTAATCATATGACACTCAAAAGAACCAAAACTGATCATAGCTACCTCATGTTCTGATTGCTTGGGCTTCTTTATCATTTCAGGATCCTCATCATAATCGTCTTATTGATTTCTCTTCCTCTCATCTCTTGGTTTGCTTGGAGAATTTGAAATTCTTTTAGGTTCTCCGCCATCCCTCCGATCAATAAATTTATTGAGTTTTCCTTGATGGATGAGGGATTCAATCTCATTTTTCAAAGCGATCCACTTATTCATTGCATGGCCATGATCCTTATGGAATTAACAATATTTGGATCTATCCTTCTTATTAGGAGGCAACCTTAACTTCTCAGGCCATCGCATATCCTCATCATGCTTTATTTCTTCCAGGATATGGTGAATGCTAACACTCAATGGAGTGTAGTTTCCATACTTTTTGAACTTATATTATTTCTTTGATCTCTGCTCCTTCTGTTCCTTTTGCTCTTTCTTTTCAGACTTCATGTTAGGCTTCGTGGCTGAACTCTATTTTACGGCCATAGCTTCTATGGCATTCATTATTTTTGCTGCTTTTGCCATGAGTCCAGCCATAGTTTTGGGAGGATATTTAGACAACGTATCATATATTTTCTTGAGAAGCAAGCCACTCATAAGAGTAGTGATGGGTGTTTTCTCCTCATAATCAATCACCTATAATTTTTCATTATTAAAGCGTGTGATGTATTCCCTGGTACTTTTCCCTACTTGCTATCGTACACTTAAAAGATGAACTACTATTTTTAATGGCTTAGCTCCAAAACAGTGGTTGCTAATGAATAGCTCGACAAGCTGATTGAAGGTGGCAATTAATCCTCAGGGCAGGTTATTATACCATATTTGAGTTGAACCCGTAATAGTACTTGAAAAAGCTCTGCACCTCATTTCATCAGGGACTGAAGAAATATCAGCTGCATCTTGATATTTCTTGATATGGAGAACTAGATTGGTCTTACCATCATATTTGGGAGTGACCACAGGAGCTTTAAATTTTGATGGAGTAGGAAAATCCACAATTGCCTGAACAAAAGGGGATCCTTTAACAAAACTCCACTGCAAAGGATTCTTGGCTTTTATAATTTCACCCAGCTAATTTTCTAACATCTGGATTGACCATTTCCAAGACGAATTACCTGCCTTAGATTTATGCGAAGCATCTTGGTTCTGCCGACCATGTGTTTGCGCTTAACTCTTTTCCTAAGAGGTCTGCTCAGCACTAACAGATCATCTCTTGATCCGACTGAGGCTTCATGTTGGTCGACTGGATGCTGAGTCTTCCTGGATAATGCCCTAGGAGGATTTCTATTTTATCGGGGACCCAAATGATCAAAGGGTGAAGCTCTGCTTAGCCCATCTAATACACTTGGACTTTCTGGAAAGAAATAATGGATATCATAGGGTTCTGTGGACCTGAGAGATGAACTTACTCCTGGACGATAAGAGGTGTCTCGTGAGGACCTAGAATAACTATGTCTGATGGATCTTAGAGGTGGGGGCGACATTTCTCTTCTAGGCGAGGGAGACTCTTGTAGTGATTGAGCTAATTGCCTCATGGTTTCCTTCATGGCTTCTTGTCCTCTTTCAATATTAGCCAAAATTCTAGTTAGGTCTGTTGCCATAGGCAGAGTAGACAGACCAGGCGGATTACCTTCATTTCTGAGACAGTCATCATGTTTTGATCAAGAATATTTAAGAGAAGGAACAACAATTAAAAACTCGTTCCCACAGACGACGCCAATCTGTTGATGTAAAAAGATGGACTTGATTTAATTTAATAATCAAAGATAAAATATGTAAGTGGTTTAGCAATCTAAGAAAGCCTACGTCCACTGTTATTTTATTTATTTTTGTGGTTACAGAAAGTTAGGTACTTTTGTAGATAAGAATATCCCAGAATTCGTTCGACCGTGCCCTTGATGAAAGGGATACAATGTATTTATAGTGACCCTAAGTTCAAGCATTGGAATTCCAAGGGATTTGATGCTTTTATATAATTAAGCATTTACATCCTTACATATTACGTATTTCATCCGTCAAACCTACGCATTTTAGCCCCCTCGGGTGCCTTAATCTCTATATTTAAGCCTGTTAACCAAACAACCTCTGTTTATATTGTTAACATGCTATATGAGGTATAATTGGGATTTTATAGGTATTTAGGTACTAAGAATGGAGTTCGGATGCATTCCACTCAAGTTTCGTATGCAATCACACGTTCAATGGAAATTCGATCAATTCACAGTTTGGTCACCCGACCCAACACCTACATGGAAGTTGTAGCCCTCCTCACAAGCTTTGCGTGACCGTGAACGGTGCGTTATTCGGATCCCTAACGAAGAAGTTACGTACTTTTGGCGGAAGATAAAGACATTGAAACCAAAAAAGGGGATAAGGGAAGAAAAGGAATACAGTAGTCTGCCTTGATTCTGCCCTTCTTGATCGATCAGTCGATCAAAAGGATCGATCGATCGATGCCCTGTTTTCTGCAAATATTTTGGCTTTACTTTTCTTTTTCCTTTTCTTTTCTCCTTTTATATAACCAAATTTTGTTATAATATCAGAGATATTCAGTTTTAATTAGTTTAGCCTAGGGTTTGTGGGTTTGGAGTGCTTGGCTTCATTTCTCTTTGGGTTGACAACCATATGGGTTGTGTATGTTGAACTTTCCACTTCCATATCCATTTATATAAGTTGTTCTAGTTTAATTATTGCTTTGTAGATTAATTTCCATGCTTTCTTAGTTAGTTTAATTTCTTTATTTATTGCTTTCCTAGTTGAATTGGTTGAATTTATTTTAATTCATGTATTGCCCTTAGATAAATAGGGTCGGGATGTCGTTCCGCCATTAACGGGCCCTGAGCTCCGAAAATTAGGTTTTGTACAAAATTGTTTTTAATTGAACCCACACGTATTAAAGTCAGATCATTATGCGTTTAACTTTCTATGTCATGCATCGTTAGTGTTTATAGCGATAATCCGAATTTAATCCGCGTGTGACCAATTTTCGATTAAATGTTTATTCTCGCAACTTTGGCTTAAATTCCTTATTGTGTGAAGTTTATGATTAACTGTTAATGCTCGATTAAATTGCTTTTGAACCGGAATCTTGATTAGTAGTTGTTTCGAGCCGTATGGTTGGATGATATCCCGATCCTCGCTTTTACTTTATTTAGACTTAACTTCTATCTTTTCTTTTATTTACTAGCATATATCACCCTTTTACACTTTTATTCTTGAATTAATAAGCCGATTAAAGTATATCTAACACTCTCTGTGGATTTGATACTCGACTTACCGCTATACCCCCCAGTTAAGTGTAGTCGTAACTTAGGTTTTTTGTATTGAAGCGGCGAAACAGAAAACAACGATTAACGTCTTTACATGCGCTACTTTTTGCCCTTGATCAAAATGGTGCCGTTGCCGGGGAGTGTTTTGTTATAGATTGTAATTGTCTTATTAGTTTGTAGTATTCTTTCTTTTGTATTTGTATTCTTTCTTTTAACCTTTTTTGCAGGACTTCTACACTTGAGCGCCTAGAAACGCTTGAATTTTCCCGTTGCACATTGCCTTGTGGAATTTTTTGTCTTGAGCCTTTGTTGGGGTAGTCATGTCTTATTCCAATCCTTTCGAAAATCATTATGATAATTCTCAAAATCCCCGAACTCCTTTGACTTTTGGTCAATACTTAGAGTCCCAAAAAATTGCAACATCTAAAATGACTTTGGCGGGTATTACAAAAGTCAAGCTTTGGAGTGCGTATATTTTGAGGACGATGATAATGATTTTGGGCATTTACCTTCTTATAATAGGAATTTTGAAACAAATTTCAATAGTTTTCAAAACTCCTATAATAATGAGTTTAACTTTAGTGCCGATAATGATTTTCAAACTCCTAATTTTCAAGCATCCACACCTCGGCCTATGACTTTTGGCTAGGGTTTTCTTATGCTTGAGAACGAGAGGTATGAAGAACGTTATCGGGAAGAACATAGTTGTTGGGAGCAAGACTTGGATTTATTATTCAAATCCGATGACGATTTATCTTCTGAGACTTTTGAAGTCGAGGAATGTTTTGAACCAAATGAGGATTTTATGCCTACTTTGGAACAAACCATTCTTGACTTGGCCCATCTTGTAATTGAGAATGAAAGTGAGGATGAAATGGATGTAGTTTCTATTTTCAATGAGAGGATTTCTTCTTTGGATCCCAAAGAACAAAGTTTCGTTGAAAATGATCCTATTTCTTTTGAAATTCAAACTTTGAGCGATGATAACTCATCTCTTGAGTTTGAATTTCTTTCCTCCCCATTTTCATTCTCTGTTATCACACCATCACAAGTACCCGATGAATCGGTACCAAACTTTAAAACGTTCAACCCTTTCAATGATGAGGAGTACTTGCTCGATTTGCTTTCCATGAAGGCATCTTTGCCCTCATGTGCGCCACCTCCTATTCCGCTTGCTAAATCTTTGGGAGGAAATTCAGTTTTTTTTGGTCCCCTTGTGTATTTGTCACCTGTCCTATCCAAATCCCCCATCCTCCCTCCTAAATTTTTAATTGGGGATGGTTCACCTTTTCCACCACCCACATGCCTTCCGTCATTTGAACATAATTCCTATTTTCCGAGAGGCATGCATGAAAGGGAGGGTCCACCGTTGATCCTCCAAAGTCAAATTTTATTTTGGGTGGACCCTCAGCTATTTAGACTTCTAGTGTATAGTTAGTGTGAGGCCTAAATAATAGGTTGTATATAGTTAGCTTTTTATTCTTTCTTTCTTCTTAATTTAGTCTAGTGTAATTAGTTAATCTCTTTCTATTTTTTTTGTATGCTTTGTACTAACTTGTTTTGCAGGTTCATTTGGACTTGTTCTTATGGTGATCACTTCAAATTTGAGTAATATCATTCTTTTCCTATCTTTGTGTTGTGTTCTTTAATGGACGCGTTGAGGACAATGCAACATTTAAGTTAGGGGTGTGGGATATTCTATCCATTTCATTGTTTAGTCCTTGAATTTGACTACAATTTAGTTACAAAGCATGTTTTTGTTAAAAATTAAAAATTTCAAAAATATTTTCTTTCTTTTTTCTCCTTTGTTTGCCTTTTTGCCTTTGTTTCCGATGATAAATTTTAATAATTGCCCGATCCATTAGACAATTCAACGATGCATGTTCTCGATTTTAGAAGCTATTCGACTTTAGTCCTCAAATCATTAATATTATGAATAACTTCATGAATTAAACTTTATCCCGTGAGCACATGCATTTTTCTTGTTATATTGATTTGGTTTAAGATTTTTATAACCCGGTAATCTTTTGTTGCATTGTATATACTTACACCGTGTGAGATTAGAGACTTATCTTCATTTGTGAGTGTATACACTATTCTTTCCTCTTTGAAAATGTTATAGTCGTTGGTAATCTCTTTATTCTTTCATTGACCGTTCATTAATTGAGTTCATTCTTGAAATGTATTACTTGAGCATGATTTTCATATATTGTTTTGACTCGAGAATTGTGTAAACTTTTTGAAATGATCGTAGGCCATCTTTGTATATCACCCATATGACCTTGACCTCACCTTTTATATGTTACCTAGTCAACCCACTTGAGCCTAAATACTAGACTTTCTTTTCATTAACCAAAATCCCCTAACCAACTCCAAATTGGAGTTTTATACCATACATAGTACCTTACATACCCTTGTTTGGATTGTTTACTCGGGATTGAATGATATTTTTGTTTTGTGGTTGAAATTTGAGCATGAAAAGAGTGAGAAAAGAAGAAAGTGTAGTGAAAAAGAGAAGAATAAGAGAAAGTTGAAAACAAAAGAAAACAAAAGAAAAAGTGAGAAAAAGAAGAAAAGAAAAAGAAAGAGAAATTTGTATATATTGTCTATAATGTTTCAATAATCCTTGTTACTCTCTCGATTGTTATATCTAATGCTCGTTTGGAAATCATTTGTCCAATTTTGAAATTGCCCACTTTTTCCCATTATCCCGAGTTTCATCCCCAAACAACTTTGAATCCTTATATACATCCCTTTCATTTCGTACCCTATCCTAGCCTACATTACAACCCTATAAAGTCCTATGTGATCTTAAGTAGATGTAATTTAAAGGTTTAAATAATTTTGATAATCTGTGAAAATGCATTTCACCTCTTTTATATGTGCGATATCCTTTCACTGAGATTACAGTTTTTATTTCCTATATAGCGTTCTTGAATTGTGACATGTTGGCTGCCTAGTTTCCATTTACATTTACTCCTTATGCCCGCATGTCCCGTGTGTTACCTCCTGGTTCAAGTGATTTCATTTGATGAATGTAATGCCCGTGAGGATTGACTTATATGCATGCTTTAATATTTAGTATCCGAGTTATTTAAGTTTTTTCCAAATCATATTTTGCGTGTGCTCACTCCCCTCCCACATGTTAAAGTTTTAATTCATTGAGGTGCATTCTATAATGTTAATAACTACGAACTTTTCACATGAATTCAATTGCTATGCTAATAACGTGTTGAAATCTTGTTCGTATTTTTGAGTTTGTCGCATGAGATTGGGCATATTTTGAGGAAACTGTTTGATGTTTGAGGGTACCATCCCTGAAAACCCTCACGAGACGACACTAGTCCACTAGGGTAACCTAGGGGTTTAACGGCTTATTGCATATGCTAAATGCAATCGAATCGCCCGCGAAAGTGGCCTTATGCTTTTATACCATATTTTTGTACTTATACTTCTTTTGGTTTACTTGTAGTTCTTGTTGCATCCTATTTCATTGCTAGGGACTAGCAATGTGTAAGTTAGGGGGTGTGATAATACGCAAATATTGCGTATTTCATCCATCGAACCTACGTATTTTAGACCCCTCGGGTGCCTTAATCTCTATATTTAAGCCCGTTAACCAAAAAACCTCGGTTTATATTGTTAACATGCTATATGCGGTATAATTGGGCTTTTGTAGGTATTTAGGTACTAAGAATGGAGTTCAGACGCATTCTGCTCAAGTTTCATACATAATCGCATGTTCAAGGGCAATTCGGTCAGTTCACAGTTTGGGCACCTAGCCTAACACTCACGAAAGTTATAGCCCTCCTCGTAAGCTTCGCGTGGCTACGAATGGTGCACGATTTAGATCCCTAACGAAGAAGTTACGACACTTTTGGTGAAAGAGAAAGACATTGAAACCAAAAGAGGGGAGAAGGGAAGAAAAGGAATGCAGTAGGATGCCTTGATTCTGCCCTGCTTGATCGATCGATCGATCAAAAGGATTGATCGATCGATCCTTCAGAATTTTGCCACGATTTCATTGATCGATTGATCGATGCCTTGCTTTCTGCAAATATTTTGGCTTTGCTTTTCTTTTTCCTTTTCTTTTCTCCTTTTATTCCAACTTACTATATAACCCAATTTTGTTTTAATATCAGAGATATTCGGTTTTAATTAGTTTAGCCTAGGGTTTGTGGGTTTGGATAACTTGGCTTCATTTCTCTTTGGGTTGACAACCATAAGTGTATGTTGAACTTTCCACTTCCATATCCATTTATATAAGTTGTTCTAGTTTAATTAGTGCTTTGTAGATTAATTTCCATGCTTTCTTAGTTAGTTTAATTGCTTTATTTCTTGCTTTCCTAGTTTAATTGGTTGAATTTAGTTTAATTCATGTATTTCCCTTAGATAAATAGGGTCGGGATGTCGTTCCGCCATTAACGAGCTCTGAGCTCCGAAAATTAGGTTTTCTGCAAAATTGCGTTTAATTGAACCCGCGCGTATTAAAGTCGGATTATTATGTGTTTAACTTTCTATGTCATGCATCGTTAGTGTTTATAGCGATAATCCGAATTTTATCCGCGTGTGACCAATTTTCGGTTAAGTGTTTATTCTCGCAACTTTGGCTTAAATTCCTTATTGTGTTATGATTAACTGTTAATGCTCGATTAAATTGCTTTCGAATCGGAATCTTGATTAGTAGTTGGTTTGAGCCGTATGGTTGGATGATATCCCGATCCTCGCTTTTACTTTATTTAGACTTAACTTCTCTCTTTTCTTTTATTTACTAGCATACATCACCCTTTTACACTTTTATTCCTGAATTAATAAGATGATTAAAGTCTGTCTAACACTCCCTGTGGATTTGATACCAACTTACCGCTATACTCACCAGTTGAGTGTAGTCGTAACTTAGGTTTTTGTATTGAGGCGACGAAACAGAAAATAACGATTATCGTCTTTACACACGCTACTTTTCGCCCTCGATCAACCGCCATTACCCTTCATTCCCCAACAACAACAAGAATATATTTTTCATGATGTCCATAGATTGAACCAGTGTCTCGATCTAAAAAATACCCTATATGCGTGTGTGATTCAGGCTATAGATCGAAAGTTGAATCGCAGCGGACGGATGAGAAATTTCATAGCCGAAACTTTCGGATGCTTTTTTGAAGAATTTTTGGGTTTTTTTAATTTATGGTGGGTATGTTATGTCGCCGATTTTTTCCTTTTCTTAAAGAAACCCGTCATGTCCGATGTAGATTATGCCATTTTCTTTCTTGCTTCTCTGTTTTTGTGCTTTTGATATTTGAAATTTGAATTCGTTAGTGTTTTTACATATTGTTACTCTTACTTTTACGATGATCAACTTGATGGCCACAGATGTGATGTAGCCAAAAGTATCTTATGTTCTGCTCAATGTGTGAACCCCACACATATTCAGTTTACCATTATTCATTTCTCTGGAATTTAAAGTAATTAAACAGTGTTAGTGTTTTGTGGTAGAAGATTTCTGTACATGGTTTACCCTTGAGGCTATTATCGATGAAGTTGTTGATCTGGAATGCTTTTTCCCCCTTTTATATATATATATTTTTTTGTTTTTCCATAGAATAAGTTTTACATATTGTTAAGTTAAATCTTTTGTTGTTTATGTGACTATCCAATATATTTCTCTTATGTAGCTTCTCAATTCTTGCGTGATTAGTATAAAAAATGTAAGAATTATAGATATGCCCAAATACGCACACATATGCACTATATATGTTGGTTGTTGTATTTGTGGGTGGATATATTACCATATGGAAGGGTGATCAACTACCTGGGAGTTTCATAATTTATATTAACAGTAGTATAAAATGTATATTTTAAAAAAAAATATTATATTTAATTATTAATAATATTATAAGTTGCCTGATCAGAGGTTTTTCCCAACTCAGTATTTTATTGAATTGGAAGATGAAATATTTCAAAAATTCTTTTACAAGGACCAGATAAGAAAACAAAAACAAAAACAAAAATAAAATAAAATGTGAAACTAAGATAAGATGATATTTTCATCAATTCATTCTAGGGGTGGGAATGGGCCGTGTCATCGATTTTGTGCCAGGTCTAATCAGGTTCATGTCAAAATCAATTCTACTCAAACCCGACATTTTAAGCCTTTCGTGTGTACCATGTCATGTCTTATCAAGTTCGTGTCATGTTTGGATCCTGTTCAAGTCGTACCTTAATGAGCGTGTCGTGTATTTATACTAAATGGCTAAACCCAAACTGATTCGTTAAGTTATCGTGTTTATCGGGTCCACCAGTTAAGCACTCGTATTCATCAAGACTTTACCCAAACCCGCTAAAAAGTCAGGTGGATCGTGTCGTGTTATCGGGTTTTGTGAAAATTTGCCATCCTAATGCGTTCATTTTTTATCCTACAGCTCAAATTGGATTTTTTTTTCATACAGGAGAATGCGACCTTGGAAGAAATCTTTAAGCCATATTAAATGTACGAGCAAGGGTTTGAGCTCCAATGAAGTTCAAGAGCGATTGCAATTTTTTGGATACAACAAACTTGGAGAGAAAAAAGCTGCATATATATAATTTACATAGTGAAGATTCTTCTCTATTCCCATATATATAATTGGTCTCTATCCTATTAAATTTCTTAACATATTGTTTTATTTCATCTTTGTTATTTCTTTCACATGAAAGGAAGATTTTCAAGTTTTGGAGATTTATGTGGAATCCTTTTTCATGGGTTATGGAAGAAGCAACTATAATGACCATTGCTTTTAGGGATAAATTTATATATTACCATTGTTTATATTTAAGTGCCATTTTATATATTAGGAGTATTGTTGACAATTGTATTGTGTCATATTTTTTTCTTGTACAGATTTTTGTTGTGTTGTATTTTAATATGAACAAAAGGAAAAAAATCTAATGTACAAAAACTTTTAAAAAAACAATAGTTGTCCAAATATAAATCTTTATTTTTACAATATGTAAGAAAAAAATTAATGTAAAAAACCATTAAAGAAATAATTTATTTTTGAAGCATCCTCTGTGATTGGATCAATTTCGGTGAACAAATTTAGGCCTGTCACGGGCCCAGACGGGAACAACTATTGCGTAATCACAGTCACTTTTTTGTTGCTTTCTCACATCCATTTGGCTGCTCTATCATAATCCTCAATATCACTTTCTGTATGTTTCCCATTTGATTGTTTTTAATTTATTTCGTTCTCATGTCATTCGATCAATCCATTGTGTGATTTTACATTTACTCCTTGTGAATTTGGATCATACATCCCATGACCTCCCGTGTGGGAAAGTCTTTGACATTTCCATCCCACTGATTTAAAATTATTATTTTAATAATATTTTTTCTTTTAGAAATTGATCCATTTTTTAATGAATTCGAGGTTGGTACATTATCTATGCAACATAATGTAGCTTGATTGAGTGACTGAATTTTGGGTTGGCAGGTATGACATGAAAATGATGGTACGTACATTCAGATATGTTGTTTTATTATTTATCTATCCTCTACCTTTTCTTGGTCGTTCTTATGTTCTTTACCTGTTAACAATTAATGGGATATCAATAATTCTATGGTAGTTTTGTGTGCTTTTCTAGATATGGACATTTGTTTTAAAAAATTTGTTTAGACGAAATTTATTTGTGGGATTTTGTATGTTTGGTTGAATTTGTATAATTGTTCTTATTGTTACTTGGGGTGTGATGCTATATGGCGGCTTCAGCATAATGGCAATATGGTTTATGCTCATTGCAGGTTTTTTAGATTTTTATAAATAACTAAAATTAGGGGGTGTTTCAGAACCTAAACTTTAAAAAAATTTATTTTCAAGTCAAAAAGTTTAAAACTAAAAATATATAAATTTTAAGAATAAAATTGGGGTTTGAAGCATATTTGAAGTTGTAACCATCATCAGAAAGTCATAGTAGGCCATGTTCATTTTATATTGTTTTTTTACATGTTGTGTTGTGATTTTTTGTAGCTATTTTTAATGCACCCGCCCTTCCACTATCTTCATGCTAATTTCTATGGTTCATTTGATGATATATGGTTCCTAAAGGCTATTGAAATTTTAGATGTAATATGATGTTCATTAATGAATTGGTATGGCGGGTTATATTTCAAAATTTGGTGAAATTGTGGTTTTGTGTCTATTTATAGGTTTGCTTTACTTCAGTAAAGGGGTGTAGAAATTACAATATTTTATTGTTCTACAATTTATTCTTTCTTATTAATTATTATTAAATATGAAAAATATCAAAAATAAATAAGTATACAATTTAGGTGCGTATTGACTATCAAAGTCGTTTAGCTCGCACATCGCGCGGGTTTCCAACTAGTATAGTTATTATTATGAGACTCTTGATTCGAGTCTGAGTCATCATAAAGATAAGAGTCTTGATATGAAATGTTTCCAATACCCTGACTAATTTATGATAGACATTGATTGGAGTCATGTACTTTACCACCACACACATAACTTGTGAAGGTACTTGGGGAATATTGCTTCTTCTCCCCGCTCATTTGACTGGAATCAATAATAAAAGGGTAAGATTTTGGGTTGATTTTTGTTTGATACCATTTTGCCATGTATTGGGAAATTTACAAGTAAGGACGAACATATCTTCCTCACTAATATCATGGGAATTTGACGGATAAACTTTGTGGCTTTTGTCTTAAACACTAGGCTCTTTGCTTCAGTAGGTGCTAATTAAAATTTGCCACGTCATTTTCAACTGTGCCTACCAATTCATCCATTTTCATGGGAGATTTAAGTAAAGATCATTTTTGTACAATAACATCAACCTTACGAGGGAATTCATAGGTAAGGAATCTAAAAATCTTATCAATAATGATATCCTCTTTAATCACCTTGCCTAAAGATAAAACTTAATTAACTAAGTTATTGATTTGATCATAGAATTTGTCAAAAGTTGTGTTATCCTTCATTGTAAGAAGTTCAAAATTGGTGGTGGGGTATTGGATCTTTTCATGATTCACCGTGGAGGTGTCTTCATAGGTTGTTTTTAAAACTCCCTATACCTCATTTGATGTCGAACATGTCAATATTCACTTTTATTAACTAACAGTTCCACAATTAAAATTTTTCTTTCTAACCTTTAGAATTTCGCCCATTCTCTCTCATGTCATTCTCATATTAACTTGATCGAATTTGGGTGGTTTAAACCTCATCTATGATGATAACCAACGGGGAGTAACTTGTCGAAATAGTATTCCAAATATGTTCATTAAAAGACATCAAATGCATAGTCATACGAAGTTTTTAATATGAATATTTGAACACCTCACTTAGCTCATGTAACATATGAAGTTAAAATCCAAAATAGCTCATGCAAAATGTGTGTGGAGGCATATACAAAGTGAATCCATCAAGCAAATCAAAGTCGAACAACCCCATGCAAGCATGATTAAGAAAAATCCTAAGCATTGAAAATCGTAATCAAATATCCTAGTCACATGGATACTTAGAATGAAGTGGATTCAAACACACTGATATGCCACATAACATGTGTGAAACCAAATTACACATAAATAAAAATCTTTTTGAGTTTTTAAACATTTTTCAAAATAACTCAAAAGACAAGCAAAATCTTTTTGTATTTTTCTCATTATGACCCAAAAAAATGGAAATTCAAAATACAAAAGATAACATCATACAATTAGCAATAACATATAACATGAAGTGAAAAAGATAGTATATGAAAAACATGCAACCACAATCACTCATAAGACATAACATGGGAATATTCATTTGATCGCATGCGAGAGTTAACAAGCCTAACAGTTAGCGCCTCGAAATCGAATCTCGTAACCCACATAGGTATAACATGATGATATTAGGTATTGGGAACCTTGGTGACACTAGAACTAGCCTTCCTCAGACATTTTCTAAGATCATAACAAAAATGCCTAAGGTGATCTTTCCTACCACAATTGGTTCAAGTGTAGACACGAGTAATGCTACCTTTGGATTGAACTTTTTTAACATCCCTAACATTTATTGTCTCTCTCAAAAGCATAATCTTGGCTTTAGTAGAAGAAGCATTTGGATCATCAAAGCCAATCCCACAAGTGTCATATTTGATGTCGACGGTGACTAACACATTATCCAACCTTTTGGAACTAGACTCTAAATTAAATTTGACATTACTCGAGTCTCTTAATTTGTGACAACACGGAGATAATTATGATAAATTGTGTTTAAATCATGCTTACCTTATGGGATATGGATAATGTGGTATTAGTGCAAATAATGTTAAGTTAGTATGTTTAGTCTAATACTTCCTTCATAAAGCTTGAAATATCGAATTAGTTACAAACACAAAATTTTGTAGTTTTCGGTAGGAATGTTCATGTTGGAGACTAGTTGTAACCATTATAATATAACAATTGACATGAGGTGAAAACTAGATAGTTGTGTATATTTGAGTTAAGTTTGCAACACAATAAACGATGTGTTAAATGGAGGTCCGAGTAAGAAGTTATACCAAAATTTTGAAACAAGGGAAAATTTGTCTATTCGTTAAGTGATATGTTGTCTTATTATGACAACAAATGATTTGTTTTGATTGGACCAAGGGGAGGTGACTTATGCCGACTTCAAAATCATGAAATGACCTCCTCTTTCAGAAAAAATCATACATGAGAGAGTTTGTCTTGAGGAGAGAGAATCGGGAAACTCGGGAAGTAGAAAGTGAGGAGAGAAATTGAGAAAAATTCATAGAAAATTACGTAAAAGTCCCTAAGGTAATTCTACCCGTAAATCTCGTTATAGTTTTGAAATTATTGATTGAAATGATATAAATCATCATTTGTTTTACTAAAATTCCATGTTTTTAGGTATACGTATGGATAGATGCGAGTTTAAGCAAAGTTGAACGAGTAAATCATGTATGTTGCTTCGATTGGAAGCCTTGTGTATTCAAACTTCTATATCTTTTTTTTATATTTATTGGAATTGAATAATTCTAGTTGGAGATAAAATAGACTCATATATCTATAACATATCCAAAAATTATGTGAAAATTCCAAGAAATGAATCTTTGGTGATAGTTTGAAGTTCAGGTATAAAATATGCCCCAAAAGTATAAGTATGCACACCATGTGTTCGATGTTTTGCTTGACATAGCAAATGAACCTTAAGAATTATGAAACTTTAAATTTATATTTTTCTATACGTTTATTGATGTTGTGTGAAATATCATAGAAAGTTATGATACATAAAAATTATGAAAATTCCTGGAAGTTGACTGAATGATAGAGGAACCTATAATAAGAAGAAATTAAAATATATTTGGCCTATGATTTGGGTATGGTAAATATCTTACCATGAAGTTAGAATGGACTTCATTTACAATATATGATTTGAATGGATTATATGATGCTTATGAAATGGGTTAATTTTAAGTTATTCTTTGGATTGTTAATATCCTTATATTGATACTAATGTTGTAAGAATTTATATGTGAAAGGTAATAAGAATCGGTTTAACAAGTGCCAGACAAAGGCAAGGAAAAAAACACATGAAGTGGCCAAGGTGAGTGTACCCACTGGAAAGAGATGTATTATACATGGTTGTGGAGATGATTTGAATATCACTCATGGGTAAGATGTATTAAAAAGGGTTATGGATACGATCTGAATATCACTCACGGGTAAGATGTATGACACATGGTTATGGATACGATTTGAATATCACTCACTGGTAAGATGTATTATACATGGTTATGGATATGATTTAAATATCACTTATTGGTAAGATGTATTATACATGGTTACGAATATGATCAGAATATTATTGAATATGAATTTGTTCATTTCGGTTTACCGAAATGGGAGGTTACTCCCCGACCCAGAATGGGGGAGATTTGTCTATTAAAGACAAGGGGTTACTCCTCGACCAAGAATGGGGGATAATTGTCTATTGCAAACAGGATATGTGAATCATGATTTGGATAAGTTGGCCATTCTTTTTGAATGAGCCGGATAAGTATATAATTGGTCATTCTTTATGAATGAGCCGGATAAGTATAAAATTGGTCATTCTTTATGAATGATCCGGATAAGTATATATATTACCACGTGGATATGATTTATTGCATCAAATTTTATGAAATATGGACGGGATAAGTTTATACATTATCACACAGATATGATGTATTGCATTTAAATTTGTGCAGTAGTGTAGTAGTGATGCATTTGCTAAGCTATTTTGCTCATGGTTTCTACGTTTACGTTTCAGGTATTGTGATATCATTACCAAATCTAGGAGGTCGATAGGGTTAGAAATGGATGCATAAAACCATGATTTTGGTCAAACGTAAATGGGTAATTTAAGCCCACTTATCTTTTCAGTAAGTTTGAATAAGCATAATTACTTTAAAGTTGTCAAAAGTTTTAGTTTTATTGGTTCATGTTAATAATGGGAAAAGGATACTCGTGTTTATGGTTTGCTTAAGGTAATTATGATTTGACTCACTTTAACTTTCAAACTTAGTTATAAGTAACTGGGTTAGGGTGTGTAATAATCTCTCTTCTATCTCCATAATCGTAGACTCGAGAAAATGCTTAAACTCTTCAAACTCAAGAAGATCCTTCTTCAAAACCTCCATTAAACCATATAGTTTCTATCTCTCATCCTCAATATTCTTGATCTTCTCCCTGAGAGTCCTCTCACGTGCCCTAAGACCCTCAATAAATTTTGAATCATCGTTACCTATGGCACGGTCTTTCATCATAGCTTCTAAAAGCAAATTGAATTTTTTTAACCTTAACAACTCGGTATAGAACTCATAAAAAGGATACGTGAAGCTCACTCTACTCCCCCTCCTCTTATTCTTCTTTAATACTCTACTTTTCACTAGTTTGGGAATCTAAAGATTGAACATCATGATTATCTCTATCGGGGGAAGCCTTTTCATCTAAGCTGTCATGACTAACCTTGAATGTGGTGTACTTAAGATCAATAGGGGAATCAGGTTCCACATATGACTTACTATCACTATGGGTGGCATGGTATACCATTGGTTTATTGCCTTCATTCTTTAGTCTAGTGGTCACGAGAATAATTTCTAAAACCTTGGCATTCAAAGCACTTGTCACGATCATCCACCTTTTTAGGACTATCCCTATTCTTCCTATCATGGTCATTAAAGTTATTAGGTTTCTTTTTAAAAGTCTTATCTTCTCTAATCTTAAGAAACTTCTTGAATTTCCTAGCATACGTAACTATCTCTTCAACATCAAGCTCACTGTCACTATCGTAATCTGATACATCCTCCTTTTGGGCTTTCAAAGCAATACCCATCTCTCTCTTTTTATCCTTTTTCTTTAGAGGACACATGTTCATCTCATAGGTTTGAAGGTCGCCGACAAGTTCTTGGAATCTCATAATGTCGACACCTCTTAAGGAATTTAGGATCGTGAATTTGACATTAAATCTTTTAGAAAACGACCTTAAGATTTTTTGCACAAGTTTAGTCTCGGGGATAGGCTCAAGTAAGTTGAAACAAGGAATTGACAATATTTGACAACTTGGCATAGAACTCATCAAAAGAATCATTCTCTAACATCTTAATTATTTCAAACTTAGTCATCATATTTTGTAACTTGGAAACCCTAACAGTATCGGTTCCCTCGTGTGTGGATCATAAAATATCTCAAGCATTCTTTGCGCTCTAAAAAATCCTAATGTATCAAAACTCTTCGGCGGTCACAATGCAAAAAATATCATTGACACCCTTAGAATTAAAAGTTGAGGCATTATTTTTAGCCGTTGTCCAATAGTTGAACGCTTTAGGAACACCACCTTCGGTGGGAGGAGTCCACCCATACTCAATTGAGTTTTATTTCAAGAAAAATTGCATATGCGCCTTCTAATAGGGATCCTCATTAAAGAATGTAGGTTGGGTAGTGGAACTCCCCTCTTAGTTAAAATCCATCTAAACCCAAAATGTGCACAAAGACAGAGATCAAACACAGTAAACTAGTGTTACCCTCTCTGATACTAATTTGAATAATGCTAGTGCCCTAGGGTTATATGGAAACACCGCCAATTTTTATTTTTCTCCAAATTTAATAAACATGCACCAAATTTAAACCAAATGTTGTTTTAAATTTTTTTCTAATTTTAGTCTTGACCTAATCACGCATCTAGGTGATAATAAGCAAGAATAAGATAGTAATTCACAACACGACGATGTATTAGCAAAATCCACAACGGAAAAAATCTCAAATGACCTAGCCACACAAGTCCACAATGATATAGGTCTCGTTAGAAGGACAAATTAGACTTACTCACAGAATAGACACTTGGAATCTTTGACGAGCTTCTTCGTCCTTTATTACCTTCTTCGCAGCCACTATTGGATGCCTTCCAATATTCATACAATGCAGGCACTTCCAATGTCTCACTATCCCATCGATCTTACTTGTTTCATGAATAGTCTAATCGTCGCACAATATGGAAACACAATCTCCTCCACTCGAAATGCTCATAGTATGAAGAGAAAACAATTATGGCGCAACACCAAAAACATCCCAAACAAACATATAGATGCAGGATTCTCGAATCTCAAACTTGGGTGTAAACTAGGGTTTGAGAGGTTTTTGATAAGACTATAAAATTTGTTTTCACAAAAAACCTTTATGGAAGCTGACACTACCTGAATATTTATAAAAAATAAGAATTTTTAGGCGGTACATTTTTTGAGAAACCTTGTTCAAATAAAAACATATGGGTCATTCAAACGAAGTAAGCATTCTCGTTCGAACCAAACTGAATCTCATTCAAACGACAATAGGAAACTTGTTTTTAACAAGTATTGAATGACCTTTTAATGAAATTTTGTCCGTGAACAATGAAATCTCATTTTAAGTTCATTTGAACGAAAACATTTATGTCATTTGAATAATCTCGTTCGAATGAACAGTGAAATATCATTTCAGCGATAAGGGAAACTCGTTCGAACAACTTTAACAATTTTTTTTCTTAATTTTTTTTATGAAAAATGCCTCATAATGTTTTCTAAAAACAAACACCCAAACATATCCAAGTATCAAACATAAATATGCATTCATACCTCATTGAGATCTTTAGATGATCAAGATGAAACTCAACATAAAACTCGATGTGTATGCAATGTCACTCTATCTTGGCCGCTACGGTCTTCAAACATGTATCATAGGCTTGAAGGACAAACAACTCAAATCCTAACCTATGACACAAGTAAGTTTTGTCCAAATAGGGAATTAAGCCAATACATACAAATTAACTCCTCCAAACACGGAATTAAGTCAATATATACAAATTGACTCGATTCCAAAATTTGTCTTTATAATTTTAGTTAGGTAATAATATTTATTTGAATATTAGTAGATTGCCCCTTTTAGTCTTTTTACCTTTTTAGGGTTTCTTGGCTAACAAGACACCCTTAGTCCATAAATAAGTCAAATTGATACTGTGAGAGTTTACTGAGCGAGTGAGAGTTTCTTTATATTACTCTTGTGAGTTATTTATAATGTTATGTCAAATTGGTATCAAAGTCTTTGATATACCCAAAATTAAATGCTGTTGGTTTACTTGTTTTGTTATTGTAACATCGTGAAGACTTCAATGATGCAAATGAGTTCAAGCCTATTTATACTCGAGAAAGATATGGCAGCTCTTCTCTCTAACATCACCACCCCACGTCGATTTTCAGTGTCCTTTATCTACCAACAACCATACCAACTATCCCACCACCATGACACTTATTGCACACCCCCAACCCCCCCCCCCCCCCCAAAAAAAAAAAAATAAAAAAAAATTTAATCATACCCCTATTATGGAAAAAATATATAAGGAAGAAGGAGAAAAATGAGTTAAACCCATCCTTAGGGCTGGGTTGATAAGAGATAAGGAGATGCAAAAAATATGAGTAGAAAAAGGGTATGGATAGGTTCCACCCTGAAGCCCTACCTCATTCTTTGGTGACTTGGTGTCATCAAATTTGGCCATGATAAGCCATGGAAGGGTTAAATTAGGGTTTCACAACCTTAATTTCATTTTCAACCAAGGAGGCCCCATTTGTGTTATGTATGGTCGATGAGTGAGAAAGAGAACTACGGTGAAAGTCTAGGTTATGTGTTAAGGATAAACTAAGGTTAGAGTTTTCATTAGATACCCTAAATATTTGCTCAATTATTATGGGTTGGTTGTGTTAAAGAATAAAATATTTATAGGTTGGATTTTTAACATCTCAAGCGTGAGTTTCATTTAAAAAGTGAGAGTTGAACCTATTTTGTTTTAAAGGAATATTGTATATTGGACTTTAATTTACAAATTTAAAGTCAATTTAAAATCCAGAACCTATCAGATTTTTAACAAAATGACCAATTTTTGGGCCTCCCTAATGTTTGAAAAAATTATTTAAGATCCCAATTTTTTTCTGTTCACTTCAGCAAAATATTTTGGGAATTTTTACACCCGACTTCAACTTGCAAAGCTCGTGGATGAGATTTTTCATATAAGGGAAGAGTGATGAGAATGGAAAAATACTTGGGCTTAATTTTAGTATGTCAAAATTGTACTCTTTTATTATGTTTACTTATTTTATGTTAGTATTTTAGGCATGTTAGTTGGGGGTTAATATTGAGTGTCTCTTTTAGTCTTTTTTTAATGTTTTTAGGATTTATTGGCTAGTAAGATACCCTTAAACTATAAATAAGTCCATAAAAACTCATTAAATCCATTCAGATATTGGTGAGAAAATGAGTTTCTTTATTTGACTCGCTCTTGTGTGCCATGTTCGTGTTACATCACCTATACGCATGATTTATACATTACTTAAAAACTTAAATCTCAACCACTAACACAATAAGAAATAAAAAATGTAACTCAAACCTATGATGTTATTCTATATTGTATCTTGGAAAATAAGACCACGTTGGTTAGTATTACCAAAGAAATAAAATACATTACCTCAAAATAGGCTTTACACTGGAAGCTTCAATGTGGTAAACTTGATCTTATGAAATTCCTCGTGAAACAATTAAATTTTTTTGACCATGTAATTATTTAAAACTTACAAATCATGATTATTAATATATTACCATACCTTAATAAATATCTCTTTTCTAACTTGGCATTTATATGACAACTATCACACACCAAGGCAAGACTTTAACGGTTAGTCATCATTTATGCATTTATTCCCATTTGTACTTGCATATTCTTATTTTAAAATCCTAAAAATATCTATATTTATGATCTTACTATATAACATCTACCTTCTTTGTTGAAGACCTTTTCAAGGTTTATTTTAGTTTTTATAGGTGTTGAGGATCCAAAGCATAACGCTTGCTTGCGTTTTGAAAGCTTCAATTGGTGTTGAAACTTAAGGGTAAGTTTAGTCATTTAAAACTAAATAATTTAGTTCACATATGTATCTTGTCGAACTATCTTCGCGTGGCTTCCGACCTTGCACCAATTCTATTCCAAACGAAGGAGATATGACTATTTCTGTTTCAGTGCTCCATTCATGTTTAATATCGATTTGGTCTAGGGGTGGTTTGATTAAATTTTGTTTAACAAGTTTGCTCTTGTGACTTTATTTTAGGGTCTAGATTGATCTGGCCTATGTGACACCCCGCCTAATAAAATCTAGGGCGATCACTCCTATATCAAATTATAACAGGAGTCTCATATGGATCATTCTTAACATCACTGTCAAAAACTAATTTAATTACTAATAACCTATTAGGCTGGCGTCAAAATTTTACTTAACTACTCTTTTTAAACAACTACTAAATTAAAACATCCACACAGTTTATATGAATGAAACATAAATGAAAAAAATAACCGAACACTCGGTTTAAATATGATACAACCATATTGAATGTCGCGCTAAAAGGAGGTAAAAGAACAAATAAATGTAGTTGGGTTGTTAGCCCGAATGTTTATACAGTACCTCCTATCTAGAGTATAAGAATAAAAGCATCTACGATAAACCTGTGGGCATCCACAGCTGCTGCAACGGATGTCTGACTCGAAAGATGTTCCATCCAGGCGTCCCTGTGTCAGGACACCTATATAATATTTATATATATAGAAAGAAAGGAAAAGAAGATAAATGGGTCAGAGCTCGAGTTTGAAAAATATTTTGCAAGTGCATAAATGCCTTATTTATAGAAAAAGGTTTTATCTCATATTTAAATTTGGTATCGCACTCCCATGAGATACCCCTCACCTATCTTCTAATAGTGCACTCCTAGCGCATCTCTCTAAACATCCTAGTCAGATCACACCGACTAACTAAATCGTCACCCATCTTCTAACAACCCTAGATAATCCAAGTACTAAGGGCTAAACTTCTCCCCAATCTCAACACTATGCCATATTCGTGCGTGGGACTCGCAGAGAAAAATCCAAACAAGGAACCCCCCGATACACTACTGCGTGGCAAGGTCGATCGTCGAGATCCATTAGACCCTCAGCACATAACATATATACATATATACACCATATGATAAATCCCAATATTAGAGTACTAAGGGTTAAACTTCTCCCCAGTCTCAACACTAAGACATGTTCGTGCGTGGGGTGTATCGCAGAACGAAATCCAAACAAGGAACCCTCCCGATACACTACTGCGCGGCAAGGTCGATCGTCGAGATCCATTAGACCCTCGGTACTCAATTTATATATACATACTCATGTTTTATATACTGATCATGTTACACATTCGGATATATCTCCCGGAATGAGAATTCATTTACCACATATTTACCAATTCCATTTTCATTTTCACCTCAAAACTTTCCATTTCCTTTATTCTATCAAGGAAATGTATTTAAAAGACAATTCATTATCATGAATTGCTTTAACATATAAATAACTTTTTAAAAGCCAGTTTTATTATCATAAAAATGCTTTTCCATTTTATAACATCCCATTTCCCTTCTTCCATCCAGGAAATGTATTTAAAAGCCATTTTTATTATCATAAAAATGCTTTTTCATATCAAATGCTTCCATTTCCCTTATTCCATCCGGGAAATGTATCCGAAGCCAAATCATTTATCCCATTTCCCTTCTTCCATCCGGGAAATATATTTAAAGCCAATTCATGATCCCGAATTGCTTTAACATATCTAAGACCGTCCCTCCAAGTTTCCCCACTGGACGCGCCCCTAAATGGATATCATCTTCCAGGGCCTAACAAACAAGACAACCTGGGAACCTACCGAAACATCGGGAAGCAGCCATATGCCTGCGAGAGAATCATAACCACACCCATAATTACCTCACCATCGCAGAAAAAACATATATTAATCACTCATATGGCCTAGGACTATATCCACCCTGCATTCATTAGTCAGGGGGCTTCACCTCACGCGCACAACTTCCCTTATGATAGCGATTTAGAGAGGTGTGTATCCATAAATTATCATTTATGAAAATCATTTCTTTTTCCATTTTGAAAACATTCATATTTACATTGTCATAAGTCATTTACATCATATCATATATATATTTTATTCACATAGTATATACATATACCATATATTCCTCCCAGAATATATATAAATGGCCATATTTGCCAATCGCATCTAGAAATGACCAATAATCCCAAAGATTCTCTCAAAGAATCATAATGATGCATTCATATACGCATGATACTAATCCCAAAGTATTTCCTTACTTTGATAAGTAATACATACCTTAATCCCCTCTAAGGATTTATTGGATATCTCCAAATATACTGATTCACTCTAAGTGAATACATATATTCCCAATTCCATCCTAATAATCTTATAGGATTCTCTCAACCAGTATCAATATAATTATGTTTTCCAACGCGCATAATTATATAGGCCTAAATGCCCTACCGAAATATCTCAGGGATTATTCTCCCCCGAATACCCTTAAATTAAATAGGTTGTGGATTTCCTTCCCACAAACCCAAGGACTACATTTTGCTCAAATAGTGATCTAAAGGTCCCCACTCTACATTTAGGAACCCCTAATATTTATCTCCAAACAATTCTAGCCTTAATTCTCCCAATATCAAGTTTGATTTCTAACTAACGATTTCGATCTCAGACAGCTTTCCATAGAAAAATCACTATAAATCCAAAAAAAATTAGAAAAATACGTGGTTAGTGCCCACGCGATCATATCGAAAAGATCTAGAATTTTCATTTTTTGACCAAGAGCCAAATCGATTCGCCTCTAGGCCGAATCGATTCGGCAAGCACGCTGCCTACTGTTCATCGTCTTCTCCGAGACTGTTTCGGCCATTAAAGCTTCTCCCAAGATTTTGTCTCCTCTCCCGATAGTCTACAACCTCAACCAACAACATATACACATATAATAAGGGTTCTAAACATCCTAGAACCCGAAACCAACAACTAATTTAGATTAAATCTTAAGTTCCTCGAATTGAAATATTATTGGGGTTTATTCGTTTTAACTCCCGAAAACCCGTTTTATCCACGAAAACCCAACCCAAAATATTTAGGGTTTGTTAATACCAAACTACGATATGAGATTTATGCTCAAAAGTAAATAAATCAAGTAAACACTTGCCTCATGGATATAATCCGACGATCCCGAGTCGAGTCCGACGGAGTTTGGCCCGAAATCTCCTTTTTCTCTCCATTTTCTTCCTTCCTCTCTCTCTTCTCTCTTTTCTTTCTATTCTTTCCCTCTCTCCCCCCTTATATAAGGAGAAAAGGGTTTATACCCCTTAAAATCCAAAAACGACTCGTTTACTCAATTACGAGCCCTTTTAACTCTAAAATTTCTCAAAACTCAATTTCGACAATCAGACACTCTTTTTCGACTATCTCGGCCATTCCGAGACTCACGGCGCAGTCAAAATTTCCATACGAGGTACTTGACCGCAACCCCCTATTTTAACCCAATATAGCTTAATGCGGGTTTTCCAATTAAAATCGTACCTCGGGTCGCTTTATTCAATGGCGACATATAATTTAAATACCTCGACATATTTACTTAATCACAAAAGTAAATATGACATCCATAAAAAATCCTCAAATCCTTAGAAATCCCAGAATTTACTATTCCGGGAAATTCCTCAAATCCCAATTTATACTCAATTATGGAATTTAATTATCTCCAAAAAGGACGGGTTGTTACATATTCCCCCCCTTACAATGGAATTTTGTCCTCAAAATTCAGATACAACCTACACCGCAAATTTTAAAATCGCTCCAAATCCTAATATCTCAAAGGGGAACGATACTAATCCAATGGCTCCCAACCATATACCATACGGCTACCACGGTCGTAAAGTGACTTCAATAGCGTCACATTTCACCCATCGTTCTAGTGCCTCACGACCTAATCTTTAACTTTATATACCATGACCCTTCTATTTCAGGCGGTATATAAACCAACTCACTACGGTGCCCATACACCTTTCTAACCTGTGCACATCTGCGCAGCCATAGTGAACGTCTGACACGTAACACTCTCTCTAAATAAGGGTCCCTTTTCCTCGGTGTAATACTCACACATGGGTTCTCCCAACCCGCGAAATCAAATCTCCTTATATCGGCGCCACTAACTCCATTGAACTTACATCCTAATACTACTACGGTCAATGCATTACCCTACCTATGCGAAACAAGTACAATCCTAAATATGTCCCTAGTGCCCAAGGCCTCTCTCAACTCTCAACATTTTCTCGGTTTCATGCGTGGGACGTCTCGCAAAAGAAAAATCCAAACAAGGAACCCTCCCGTTACACTAATCCATCGCGTTGTCGGTCACCGAGATATAGCAACCTAAGGCACACCAGTGGGACATCCTAAATCCTACCTCGCTAAACTACGCACGCATTTCTACTATTCTATCCTCCCACCTGAGCGAAAAGGAAAATCTAGCTAATCGAAGTGTCCGCTCTCTGCAAAAGCATTACGATCATCATACCCAAAATATACTTCCTCAAAATTTGCCTTTTCATTAAGGCCTGGCTATAATCCTCGAATCAATTTCTCTAAGTCCTACTTCACCCACCCACTTGTGGTGAGAGGACCACTTTAGTGCTTTTCCATAGCATAATATTTCCATAATCACACCATCATCACGTGGCTCATAGTCTATAGTAGTTCATCCACACTATAATACTTTTCAACAAAACCATCATCCTTGCATCCTATAACATCTCTCCACTCCCGACGTTGTTAAGGTTCATGCGCGGAGCGTCTCGCAAAGCGAAATCCAAACATGGAACCCCTCCACACACTACTACTTAACTTCATTGGTCATGGAGGTCCGTTATTTCAAACATGCAACTGGGATAACCCTATCCCCTTTTCCAATAAAAGGTGGTCTGAACTCCCGACTCTATCTAGGAGCCGCACCACCAAGCGCTCGTACTAACTCTAAGTCCCTGCACAATAAAAAATGAGCTTAAACTCACAGCTCAACAATCAGCCCTGCATACTTTAAATCACATCTATAAGGTCACCACATACTCAAATCGTGATAATGAAACCTCTGCTCATCGAAGTTCCATCTATGCACATAATAAAGACGAACTCAACCTATATCCAGGTAATATATCTCAATAATAACCCGTTCCACCCTAGAACTATGGACACGATAGTCTTGCCATCATTAGCCTGCTATCGCTCCGAACAACGAAGAGTATAATATACTCATAATATTACCACACTCGTATAAACATATAAGACGAGTATCACAAACCAGATATATATATTTATTTAAAATATCAACACCCGCCTTTATGGAGAATGATGGAAAATAAAATTCCTCTACCGCGGAAAGCACATAGGCCTACATTATATAATGTTATCGAGACCGCCACAAAACTCAAATTACACACACGAGTCTAGGGCTAACGAAACACCGCGACTTTACCTAGCCACACCAACTATACCTCTTCCTTCTGAGGTAAAACTCATAACAACAACTTCGCCTTAATCCACTGTCGGCCTCTAGCCGATCCTTATCAAAGACCCCTTTCGAACCCTTACTTAACTGGAAATTTAACTTTAGTACCACACTCTACTATGGAGGTACTACGATACTCATAACTACAATACTTTAGTAGTCGTTGCAATAATCCTTAGCAATTTCCATAAACGAAGTGACCTCTACTACGGTCCATGTTCCCAACTTTTACCAGCTGCTCCAGCTAAGCCCCGCCTCCTGCTGCCATCCAAGCCCCTCACACGAATCTCGAACGAGCGCGTAAAAGATTTACATAATCTTATACTATAGCAGGAGAACAAAATCTCACAAGAGAAACCAACAATCCTAACCCCGAGGCTCTATATCAAAATCGAGAGCAACGCTGTAATCATAGTACGTCCGCACAGATTCCTAAGGACACTAGAACCTGATGCTCTGATACCATCTATGACACCCCGCCTAATAAAATACCGGGCGATCACTCCTATATCAAATTATAACAGGAGTCTCATATGGATCATTCTTAGCATCACTGTCATAAACCAATTTAATTACTAATAACCTATGAGGCTGGAGTCAAAATTTTACTAAACTACTCTTTTTAAACAACTACTAAATTAAAACATCCACACAGTTTATACGAATGGAACTGAAATAAAATAAAATAACCGAACGCTCGGTTCAAATATGATACAATCATATCGAATGCCGCGCTAAAAGGCAGTAAAAGAACAAATAAATGTAGTTGGGTTGTTAGCCTAAATGTTTAAACAGTACCTCCTATCTAGAGTACAAGAATAGAAGAGTCTACGGTAAATTTACGGGCATCCACAGCTGCTGCAGCTGACGTCTGACTCGAAAGATGTGCCATCCAGGCGTCCCTGTGTCTGGACGCCTATATAATATATATATATATATATATATATATATATATATATATATATATATATATATATATATATATATATATATATATATATATATATATATATATATATATATATATATAGCAAGAAAGGAAAAGATGATTAACGGGTCAGAGCCCGAGTTTGAAAAATATTTTGCAAGTGCATAAATGCCTTATTTTAGAAAAAGTTTTTATCCCATATTTAAATTTGGTATCGTACTCCCATGAGATACCCCTCACCTCTCTTTTAACAGTGCACTCCTAGCGCATCCCTCTAAACATCCTAGTCAGACCACACCGACTAACTAAACAGTCACCCATCTTCTAGTAACCCTAAATAATCCAAGTACTAAGGGCTAAACTTCTCCCTAGTCTCAACGCTATGCCATGTTCGTGCGTGGGGTGTCTCGAAGAGCAAAATCCAAACAAGGAACCCCCCCGATACACTACTGCGCGACAAGGTCGATTGTCGAGATTCATTAGACCCTCAGCACATAACATATATACATATATACACCATATGATAATTCCCAATATTACAGTACTAAGGGTTAAACTTCTCCCCAGTCTCAACACTAGGCCATGTTCGTGCGTGGGGTGTCTCGCAGAGCGAAATCCAAACAAGGAACCCCCCCGATACACTACTGCGCGGCAAGGTCGATTGTCGAGATCCATTAGAGCCTCGGTACTCAATTTATATATACATACTCATGTTTTATATACTGATCATGTTACACGTCCGAATATATCTCCCGGAATGAGAATTCATTTACCACATATTTACCAATTCCATTTTCATTTTCATCTCAAAACTTTCCATTTCCTTTGTTCTATCAAGGAAATGTATTTAAAAGATAATTCATTATCATGAATTGCTTTAACATATCATATAACTTTTTAAAAGACAGTTTTACTAATATAAAAATGATTTTTCATTTTATAACATCCCATTTCCCTTCTTCCATCCAAGAAATGTATTTTAAAGCCACTTTTATTATCATAAAAATACTTTTTTATATCACATGCTTCCATTTCCGTTCTTCCATCCGGGAAATGTATCCGAAACCAAATCGTTTATCCCATTTCTTTTCTTCTATCCGGGAAATGTATTTAAAGACAATTTATTATCCTGAATTGCTTTAACATATCTAAGACCGTCCCTCCGGGTTTCCCCACTGGACGCGTCCCTAAATGGATATCATCTTCCAGGGACTAACAATCAAGACAACCTGGGAACCTACCGAAACATCGGGAAGCGGTCGTATGCCTGCGAGAGAGTCATAACCACACCCAGAATTACCTCACCATCGCAGAAAAACATATAATAATCGCTCATATGGCCTAGGACTATATCCACCCTGCATTCATTAGTCAGGGGGCTTCACCTCACGCGCACAACTTCCCTTATGATAGCGATTTAGAGAGGTGTGTATCCATAAATTATCATTTATGAAAATCATTTTTTTTCCATTTTGAAAACATTCATATTTACATTGTCATAAGTCATTTACATCATATCATATATATATTTTATTCACATAGTATATACATATACCATATATTCCTCCCAGAATATATATAAATGGCCATATTTGCCAATCGCATCTAGCGATGACCAATAATCCCAAAGATTCTCTCAAAGAATCATAATCATGCATTCATATACGCATGATACTAATCCCAAAGTATTTCCTTACTTTGATAAGTAATACATACCTTAATCCCCTCTAAGGATTTATTGGATATCTCCAAATATACTGATTCACTCTAAGTGAATACATATATTCCCAATTCCATCCTAATAATCTTATAGGATTCTCTCAACCAGTATCAATATAATTATTTTTTCCTACGCGCATAATTATATAGGCCTAAATGCCCTACCAAAATATCTCAGGGATTATTCTCCCCCGAATACCCTTAAGTTAAATAGGTTGTGAATTTCCTTCACACAAACCCAAGGACTACATTTCGCTCAAATAGTGATCTAGAGGTCCCCACTCTATATTTATTAACCCCCTATATTTATCTCCAAACAATTCTAGCCTTAATTCTCCCAATATCAGGTTTGATTTCTAACTAACGATTTCGATCTTGGACAGCTTTCCGTAGAAAAATCACTATAAATCCAGCAAAAATCAGAAAAATACGTGGTTAGTGCCCACGCGACCATATCAAAAAGATCTAGAATTTTCATTTTTTGACCAAGAATCGAATCGATTCGCCTCTAGGCCGAATTGATTCGGCAAGCACGCTACCTACTGTTCATCGTCTTCTCCGAGACTGTTTCGGCCATTAAAGGTTCTCCCAAGCTTTTGTCTCCTTTCCCGACAGCCTACAACCTCAACCAACAACATATACACATATAATAAGGGTTCTAAACATCCTAGAACCCGAAACCAACAACTAATTTCGATTAAATCTTAAGTTCCTCGAATTGAAATATTATTGGGGTTTATTCGTTTTAACTCCTGAAACCCGTTTTATCCACGAAAACCCAACCCAAAATATTTAGGGTTTGTTAATACCAAACTATGATATGAGATTTATGCTCAAAAGTAAATAAAGAAAGTAAACACTTGCCTCGTGGATTGTAACAACCCTCTCTTTTGATACCCTATTTTATATTTATTTACTATATATAGTAATTAATTATAAAATGATGGATGTTGAGTAAATATTAATTTAATATGAAAAAGGTTATTATTTACTAAAATGTTGTATGATTACCCGATGAGTAGGTAAAAATATCCATGTGGTAAATTATTGTGTCATAAGAATTAAAATGACATTTTGGTTTAATGAGAAATCGAAACTTTAAATGAGTTATAAAAATTTCCAAATGATAATTTGGAGGGTGTAGTTAGTCCCGGTAGGTGTGAGATAGTCAGAATAAGTACCATATTGCATTTTGGCATTTTGGGTACTTTTGACTGGTTATAGCTTAAATGTATAGTTGTGTATCATTATATCACGTATTAATTATTTTAAGTGGATAATTTTAGACTTAAGGCCCGATTAAGTCTTGCTAGCCTCATTATTTTTCCTCATTTTCTCTTAACACACAAATGAGCCCTAGAGAGAGTAGAGAGAGGAAGAGAACTTTGGAGAAAAGAGAGATTGGAGCTTGGATCTTGCTTGAATCTTCCTCAAATCTGATTTTCCTACCTCAAGGCAAGTTACTTACTTGCTATTACATGATTTAAGTGGATTAATTAGCATTGATAATTGTGGATTGTTATGATTTAGTTTAGTTAGGGTTTTATTGGATTTATGGGTATTAACCCTTGGAAATGGATTTGGATGATAAAATAATGTTAATGATGGTAGTTAGGTGTATTTATGGAGTTTTAGTTCCATTATATGAGTTTGGTTTGGTTGGTTTTGGGTTTGGAAGAAATTTGGAGTTTGAAAACTCCATAGCCAAAACTTGGCAAATTTGCAGAACCGAATCGATTCGGCCTGGCCGAATCGATTCGCCTTGAGGCAGTTTCTACGTTCGAGTCGACCGAATCGATTCGGTTTGTTCGAATCAATTCAGAAATTATGCAGAATCCCATATTTTCCTGGCCGAATTGATTCGGAAATCCTGCATTTTCCTTTTTGTTTTTCTTTTCAAAATTTTAAACCTTTTCTTTAGGATTAGGATCTAGGAACCTTCTTGAATGAAGTAAACTTAGGGTCCTAGAGTTTTAGTTGAGTTTGGTCGCCACCCTAGACTAGAATTGGGTCATCTGGGGTTTATTCCGGGGAGGTTTAAAGTAATGCTAAGTCATTACTTCATTTATTTAATTTTTGAGAAGTTAGGAAGTTAAATGCCCATGCTTGGAGTCTTAGGGAATTATCGGAATCCTATGAACTTTGGGAATTGTAGGATCATAATGTCTATTTGGAGACTAAGCCAAAACTTGTAATTTGAGGAATATTAATGACGATATTTGATGAGAATAGGTTCAACTAAAATGAACCCAAACTGTGTTAAAGAAGATTGGTTCAAATAAAATGAACCCAGTTGTTTAATGATGTTAGGTTCGAATAAAAAGAACCAATCACATGGATATTGGAAATGGAATTTGGTAATGATAAATTGAAAATGAAAATGAGATTTAATACGGTAAATGTTAATTTACTTAAACACACCTCTCTAAATGACATCATAAGGGAAGTTCGCGCGCTTGGTGATGCCCCCTGGCTAATGAATGCAGGGTGGATATAGTGCTAGGCCATATGCGGGGTTTTTATATGTTTTTTGCGCCTGTGAGGGGATTTCGGGTGTGGTCCTGACTCTCCCACAGGCATATGGCCGCTTCCCGACGTTGCGTTATGATCCCAGGCTGCCTTGTTTGATAGGCCCCTGGAAGATGATGGTCATTTAGGGGTGCGCCCAGTGGAGAAACTCGGAGGGACAATCTTAGAATCGTTATATATATATATGAGTATAACTTTTCTGCATCAAGTGGGACTTGATGGATACGTGCCATAAAGAGCACGGGAATGAGATATGTGCCATAAAGAGCACTTGATACTAATGGAATTCCTATTAAGGAATGGAAAGATGAAATGGAAAGATAGTTAACTGTGGAAGTTAATAAATGGTTTTATTCCTATTAAGGAATATAAAAGATAATGGAAATTTGATAAATGAGGAAAGGCTTTAAATTTAAGTTATTTACTTTTCTTTCTCTTATGTAAATGACATTTTATTTCATCATTTAGTTAAATTGCCTTAAATTGTAATGTAGGCTTAAAATGCTAGATAACATGCCATATTATCATCCTTATCATTCATGCATTACTGTTCATTTCTATCATGCTTTTTATTTCTTCTGATGATCATATAGAACCCGGCCCTGACCGGTTCATTTTCCTTGTTGTGTATATAATTGTATCCGCTCAGGTGCTCCACCACAAGGACGCCCGTTGTGATTATTCCTATTTCTTTGCTTTTGTTGGGCTGTAAGATTTTGCAGATTATTATAGGTCATTGAATTAGACGCCCTCTTCTTTGTGTTCTAGATATGATCGGGCTTACACTCGGGCGTGTGGACCAAACTTTTGTATTTGTTTGATGAATGTATTATGTAAGATATTAAACTGTTGTACTGTGTTGTATATAGCTGTGGACCGACAGCCTATTCGGTCCTTTTGCATACATTCGTGTTAGATGTATTATATATATTCTTGTGGAATTCCACTTGCTTATCAGATTGGGTTGCTTAAATTTAATTTTCTTAACTGGATTTCAATTTATAAACTTTTTGGCAACCCATTTTCTGATTTATTGGGTGGTTTTCCCGTATACTCAGTTTATTTTTGTTGATGCTGAGAATGATATCCATCCATGATTCCTGTTATGTTTGAGTATCGGGCTGGACACCCCTTATCTCGGATCGCGGGTTGTCACAGATGGTATTAGAGCATCAGGTTCTAGAGTCTTTAGGATTTATGTGGATTCGTCATGTTCTACCATAGCGTTCTTTGATATAGAGCCTAATGTTAGGACTGTGTAGTTGTCTATGTTTGCGATCTTCTGCAAGATAGATGGTTTCAAATAGTATTTTAACTCTATTGTTGCTTCATCTCAAATGCCGCCTAGAGAGGTCTCCCAACGATACGTAATAGGGTTGTAGAAGATGAGGTAGATTCTCCACCGCTGCCACACGGGACCATTAATGCTGTGGATCTAGCAAACATAGTAGCTCAAGTGGTTAACACCGCCATTACCACAATGGTCCAACAATTACCACAGGCTCAACAACGGGCTCACGATGTGCAAGCTCCTATGGGACATACTCCGTGGTAAAGGGTTAGAGAGTCCTTCCTAAAGGGGCAATCCCCCGGAATTCGAGGGAGGCATGGATGTTATCAAAGCCAATACATGGAAAAAGAACAGACAACGCCACCTTCGAATGATGGAATGTAGCGAGGAGAGAAACAAGTCCTTGCCACTTTTAAGCTAGTCGGATCTGCGTTATACTGGTGGAAGACAATAACCACACCAGAGCAGAGAGACACAATGACGATCACTGAGTTTTGGGCTTTGTTCGATCGTGAGTACGTTCCTCCCGTAGTTTATAGGGAGTTGAGAAAGAAGCTTCAGGATGTTGTGCAAGGAGAGAGATCTGTGGCGGAATATGTAGAGGAGTTTATACGATTGGCGAATTTTGTCCCGGATGAAGTGGCTCCGGAAGGTAGGAAGATCTCGAAGTTTATGTGAGGTCTAGAGTGGAGAATTCGGCAACAATTACTGGGTAATCCAGATTTATAAACTTTTGGTGAGGTTATGAACGCAGCCTCACCCCATTGCCATGAGCATCGATTATATACACCGGGTAGCAAGAAAGCGACTGTCATGGGGAAAGCACGAAAGCTTGGAGAACTTGGGATTGGAGGAGGAGCATTTCCCTCATCCCAACCTTCGAGTAGTAAGCAGGAAGAGAGGGACCCTTGACAAGGGTTTCGTCTAAGAGACAACATTTTGGAGGGTTTATTGCGGGTGGCAATAACATTAGGCACGGTAAGGGTGCTTCACAACATGTAGGCCGGGGTGGTCATGAAGGTAAAGACCATCTGGGCCAAGGCATTACCCAATTTAGAAATAACGGGGGTCGAGGTCGAGAGGATATGAAGGGACGGTGCTTCCTATGTGGGGAGGCAGGTCACATCAATGGAGTGTCCTCGATGAATTGGGGATTAGTTTCCTAGGACTCCGTAATAGCCATATGTTCAGTTTCCACCTCAGGCACCTGATCCGTTTGTTCCCATGCAGCAGGGACGGTTACTGTATGGGAGAGTTTATCAAATTTAGGAGGCTATACTTCCTCCAGCTTCGTTAGCACCGCCCGCTATTAAGGGTAAGTTTTTATTTTAGAGGTACTTGAGTTATGTGTTATTCGATGCGGGTGTTACGCGCTCATTTGTTTTATAAGCTCTTCTCAGACTACAGATTTGATAAGATCTGCTGAGAGTATTTTTACTAGCGTTAAGTTTTATGGGTGATGGTTCGCTCATTTTCCTTGTTTGTAAACTTATAGGGATTTCTTGTGGTACTTTGTGCTTTGAGGCCGATTTACTCGTCCTTGACATGGTCGGGTATAATGTGATTGGTATGCCTTATCTCCACGACCGACAAAGTTGAGTAGTAGCGTATAGGAGGGGTCCCTTGTTTGGATTCCTCTTTTGCGGGACGCTCCACGCGTGAACCTCGACGACGTTGGGAATGGGGAGATGTTATTCTTTCTTCTTTTATTTTATTTTATTTTATTTTATTTTATTTTGTTGGTTAAGAGACGGGTGGAGAGGTTTAGCCAAGAATCACGTAGAAGAGTGATTAATGGCTAATAAAGTGCGAAATAGAAGCACTGTATATAGTTCTCTCCTCTGAATGATGCGAGGGAGACTGGGATGCGAAGTCGAATTTAGACTTCGGGCTATGCCTTGATAAGAAGGCTATTTAAAAAGGTATATATATGTTGTGGGGTATATAATTATAAGGCTTTATGAAAAGTGAATGTTTGATTTGTTAAAGTTTCAGTTATTTAAATGGTAATGTATATAAGTAGAATCTTTTCGGTCCCGAACATGTGTCTTAGACCTGTATATCTTGATGACCGATAACGCGAGGTAGTAGTGTAACGGGAGGGTTCCTTGTTTGGATTTCGCTTCGGCGAGACGTCCCACGCATGAAACCGAGCAAATGTCGAGAGTTGAGAAAGGCCTTGGGCACTAGGGATATAATTAGTATTATGCGTATACGACTTAATTAGAATATAGGTAGGTAAACCTTAGGATTGTTTGGACATAAGGCCTTTAGTTTATGTGACGGTAGTTTAGGAGGGCTGTCGGGAGTTGAGTACGAACATATTGTGTGTTAACTCTAAGAGAGAGATTGGTTCCCTAATAATCAGAAGTGGGAGATTTTGAGAAGTTTGGTTGGTTAGGACGAAGAAGATGAGGCCTCTCGTAGTTAGAATGTTAAGTTGGCACTCAACTTTCGAAAAGAAAAGGGTGAATTGATTCTCACTCCTGAGCCCATGTTATAAGCTCGAGGGTGAATCCCGTTAACAAGTCTCTGCCAGAATGGGAAGTAATAATACTGAAGCATTGACCTATTATTTATGCTCCTCATAAGTTAAACTTATGGGAAGTATCATCCCATGTTTGAATTAAAATTCATCGTGGGGATGACGGCCGTGTAGGAAGGGAGGTACTACTTCATGGGCAGAATTTAGTCTTTCGTGCGAGCAACATTTCGTTGCAAGATGTCGTAGGAGAGACAGGGGTGGTTAAGATAACATATACAAGCTACTGATTTAGGGAATAGAACCCTGCTCTATTGACTTTGAGGGTGAGGTGCGTTTCCATAAGAGAATTTTTGTCCCGAATGAGAAGGACTTAAGAAAGGCATAAATGGTGGAATCTCGCAGTTCTAAGGTTGCGGTGCATCAGGGTAATGACTTATGTGTCAAGTTATGCGCCGCCAGTATTGGTGGCCGGACATGAAGAGGTTGTTGGACTGAATGGGATGCATTCGATTATAGTTTTCGACAGAGACAAGATTTTCATTTCCCACTTGTGGTAAGTTTCCAAGAAGCCATGGGAAACGAATTGAAGTTTAGCACTTCTTATCATCCTCCACAGAGGGCCAGACCAAAAGGGTAAACCATATGTTGGGGCATATACTCCTTATGTGCATGATTGACTTCAAGAGTAGTTGGGATCAGTGTCTCCCACTTGTTGAATTCTCTTATAATGATTTGTATCGATTCACTATTGGGATGGCGCTTTATAAAGCCTCGTATGGTAGGCCTTGTGGATCTCCCGCTTGTTGGTTAGAGCTGCGAGATAATAAGTCTCTCGGACCTGAAATGATCTGAGACACTTCTTCAATGATTGAGCTAATTCGGAATCGCATTCGTATAACCAAGATTGACATAAGAGCTAAGTCGATGCGGGGAGAAGGCATGTGGAGATTGAGGTCGATGGACCAAGTGTTGGTGCGAGTATCGCCTATGAAGGGCATTAATCATTTTGAGTAGAAATGGGAAAACTTGCATCGCGTTACGTTGGACCTTTCCTATATATGTTAAGGTGGGTCCGGTAACCTATTAACTTGCTTTACCGAAAAATTTGCAGCAAATTCGTGACGTGTTCCATATCTCCTCTGTAAAGTAGTACAAGAGATGTGATGGTGCCCTTAGGCACATTTCTTTCGAAGTAGATGCAACTTGACGATTCTTATGAGATGTAGTCAGTTGCTATTTTAGAGCATGGAGAGTGGCGATTGAGATCGCGGGTAGTACCTTTAGTTATGATGCAAGGTAGTCGGCAAAGTGTCGAGGAATCGACATGGGATCGCGAAGATGACATGCGGGAAAAGTATCCGCATTTCTTCTTGCGAGGTATGCCTGAATTTTGGGGAAAAAATTCCCTCATAAGGGGGGGAGTATGTAACAACCCTCTCTTTTGATAGCCTATTTTATATTTATTTACTATATGTAGTAAATAATTATAAAATGATGGATGTTGAGTAAATATTAATTTAATATGAAAAAGGTTAATATTTACTAAAATGTTGTATGATTACCCGATGAGTAGGTAAAAATATCCATGTGGTAAATTATTGTGTCATAAGAATTAAAATGACATTTTGGTTTAATGAGAAACCAGAACTTTAAATGAGTTATAAAAATTTCCAAATGATAATTTGGAGGGTGTAGTTAGTCCCGGTAGGTGTGAGATAGTCAGAATAAGTGCCATATTGCATTTTGGCATTTTGGGCACTTTTGACTGGTTATAGCTTAAATGTGTAGTTGTGTATCATTATATCGCGTATTAATTATTTTAAGTGGATAATTTTAGACTTAAGGCCCGATTAAGTCTTGCTACACACAAATTAGCCCTAGAGAGAGTAGAGAGAGGAAGAGAACTTTGGAGTAAAGAGAGATTGGAGCTTGGATCTTGCTTGCATCTTCCTCAAATATGATTTTCCTACCTCAAGGCAAGTTACTTACTTGATATTATAAGATTTAAGTGGATTAATTAGCATTGATAATTGTGGATTGTTATGATTTAGTTTAGTTAGGATTTTATTGGATTTATGGGTATTAACCCTTGGAAATGGATTTGGATGATAAAATAATGTTAATGATGGTAGTTAGGTGTATTTACGGAGTTTTAGTTCCATTATATGAGCTTGGTTTGGTTGGTTTTGGGTTTGGAAGAAATTTGGAGTTTGAAAACTCCATAGCCAAAACTTGGCAAATTTGCAGAACCGAATTGATTCGGCCTGGCCGAATCGATTCGCCTTGATGCAGTTTCCAGGTTCAAGTCGACCGAATCGATTCGATTTGTCCGAATCGATTCGACAATTATGCAGAATCCCATATTTTCCTGGCCGGTAAGATTTTGTTGGGCTGTAAGATTTTGCGGATTATTACAGGTCATTGAATTAGACGCCCTCTTCTTTGTGTTCTAGATATGATCGGGTCTTACACTCGGGTGTGTGGCCCTAACTTTTGTATTTATTTAATGAATATATTATGTAAGATATTAAACTGTTGTACTGTGTTGTATGTAGCTGTGGACCGACAGCCTATTCGGTCCTTTTGCATACATTCGTGTTAGATGTATTATATATATTCTTGTGGAATTCCACTTGTTTATCAGATTGGGTTGTTTAAATTTAATTTTCTTAACTGGATTTCAATTTCTAAACTTTTTGGCAACCCGTTTTCTGATTTATTGGATGGTTTTCTCGTATACTAAGTTTATTTTTGTTGATGCTGAGAATGATATCCATCCATGATTCCTGTTATGTTTGAGTATCGGGCTGACCACTCCTTATCTCGGATCGCGGGTTGTCACATGGATATAATCCAATGATCCCGAGTCGAGTCCGGCGGAGTTTGGCCCGAAATCTCCTTTTTCTCTCCATTTTCTTCCTTCCTCTCCCTCTTCTCTCTTTTCTCTCTCTTTTCTTTCTATTCTTTCCCTCTCTCTCTCCTTATATAAGGAGAAAAGGGTTTATACCCCTTAAAACCCAAAAACGACTCGTTTACTCAATTACGAGCCCTTTTAACTCTAAAATTTTCCGAAACTCAATTTTGACAATCGGACACTCTTTTTTGACTATCTCGGCCATTTCGAGACTCACGGCGCAGTCAAAATTTCCATCCGAGGTACTTGACCGTAACCCCTTATTTTAACCCAATATAGCTTAATGTGGGTTTTCCAATTAAAATCTTACCTCGGGTCGCTTTATTCAACGACGACATATAATTAAAATACCTCGACATATTTACTTAATCCCAAAAGTAAATATGACACCCATCGAAAATCCTCAAATCCTTAGAAATCCCAGAATTTACTATTCCGGGAAATTCCCCAAATCCCAATTTATACTCAATTTTGGAATTTAATTATATCCAAAAAGGACGGGTTGTTATAGCCTAGTCCTAGATCGATCCGTCCCCATGGAAGACAAATTTCTAATTTTGACATGGTGTTATTTGGGTATTCGTACATATATAACCATTTTCTCTTTTATTAGGGCATTTATTATTTTAGCTTATATTTTGTGAAGATATCTCTCTTACCTATTTTGGAATTTGTCTTCTTTCTCTTATTCCCCTTCAATCACATTATTTTATCTTAACACGTTGTGTACATTAAACTATTAGAACTTTCATTCAAGCATTTATCCTATGTCTTCCTTAATTATGGTTTGGTTTCTTAACTCTCTCCTTATATCAATTGTCTTTGTTTCCCTGGTAAATTTTTGTATAAGTTTATGTTTTAAGGATCATAAACCCATCATGGATATCTTGTGTTTCTTGATAGGTTGTATGTTTATATTAATTTGATTTCTTGATAGGTTGTATGTTTGAATCAATTTGACTGATAAATGCGTGTTGTCTTTGGATTATCTTAGAATATTAACTTCCCTTGTCATGTAGTGGTTGTATTTTAATATTTACTACAAATAAACTCACACGCCTCCATACTTCATTAATATATTCATCCTTCATGTAGAGTTTACATGCTACATGTTTCATATTTTTTATAAATGAGTTTTTATTGTGTTAAATGTGTTATTAACATCATAACCCAATTTCTAGTTTTAATCAATGGTAGCGGAATGCTCAATAACCTCCAACCTAAATATTACTCAATCCTCTTTAGTTAATCTTAATTAATTTCAATTGTCACTAGTCGCTAAGCCTTTTCTTATTTAGTGTTAGTTCTAGATATAATTCTCATAACCCCAAAGATATCATATTATATTTTCATTTTAGAGTGATAAATCAATCAAGTTCTAATGCAATTTCCTTATCTATTCTATCCATTCTTGCCTCTACACCCACATTGTTGTAAGATCAATTTTTTTTGAGATCGATAAATGCTCAAAGATCCCGTCTTTACACAACTTAGTTTATCACTCAATCATCCACATATTTCTTTCAAACTAAAAATATTTGTCTATCATGGTTATGCATATGTCCCCATACCTTAATGAATATATCTTTGCCAACTTGTCAATCATATGACAACTATCACACCGAAAGAACTATTGATATCCCCCCCCCCCCCCCCCAACAACAAAAAAGAGTATCTCTAAAATGTAAACTACCTATTTGAAGTTCCTACACTTATCACCTTTAAAAGAGGAGAATCCGATTTTTATAGGGGAGAAAAGTAGATAATAAAGAATTGTCATGACATATGTTACACATGTATTTGAACTTACATTAGATGCAAATTCACATTGACATTTATGAAACTTAAATTACGAAAAATGCGACACATGAAAATATTGAAAAAATTAACATAAACAAGATAAATTGTTATATGTCCAAAACTCCCATTGATTATTTATGAAAAATCAAAACTCTATGACATTATTTTCTCACTTAGGGATGATTCCCTTAATATTATATTAATATTATTATTTAATGCCTTGATTATTTAATTTCATTATTCAAGCAATTGTGTATCTTCCTCACTCACATATCATACCTTACACAAATAACAAACTCACGTTTCCTTTTACCATATATTATTTAAAACTTAACTATGGACTCATACATACTTGATCATATGCGATCACTTTATTTCATTGACATTATATTAATATTCATATCTAATGCCTTGATTATTGAATTTCATTGTTCATGTAAGCGTGTATATTCTTGACTCACATATCATACCTAACACAAATAACATATTCACCTTTTCTTTTACCATATATTGTTTACAACTTAAATATGGATGCATACAAACTTGAACACCTGTGATCACTTAATAGTTACACTTTCATACTTCTCACGATGGATGAAAGTTGAACTTGTCACCACATTTCATACATTTGATAATATTTTACATAGTAACTATAATTAAAATAAATTGAACCTTACATATGGAAAATTTTAAATCTTAAAACTTTATGAAAATTAAAATACATTAAAAATGCTTAACAAGATTATTTTTTGATGATATCGAACATATCCACCCTTGATTTGTTGTTAAACTTTTTAAATTTGCTACACATACTACATAATTTGTTTCACACGACCTATATTCAAATTATAATTGATGGACATGTTATAAAATTAAAGGTTTTTTTAATACACATTCAATTTATATTAAATATTTTTTGAAACACATAAATTAAATTTTCTTCATAAAAGGGGTAGATTGTGAACCTAAAATGTTTTCAAACCAATTTATAATTAATTTTGATGATAACAATCCAATTGATAAATATGAACTCACTATCTTATCTTAAGAGTTTTTGAATTTTTAACAAATTAATAAAGGTTTATGATAACACCACATGGAACACTAAGGCAATGATCTTAAGAAATAAATCAAGGAACCCTCATATAAAACAAAGGTTCCCACTCATTCAACCAAGGACTGGATCATTAAGGATACAGTTCAACTCTTGCAATCATGTTCAAGATTCAATCATCCAAGATACATCAGTTCTCAAGCTCTCTCAACAAGCAAAAAATCATTCAAACAAGTCCAATAAAAATATCTAAGTTTGGCCAAGGATATCAAAAGATACATCAAAGCATAAAGTTCATTCAAATCCAGCACAACAGGGATTCCTTCAAATATGTTCTAGCTACATCAATAAGCACACAAAGTTTCATTCAATCAATTCACACAAATAATAAATCATGTTAACTTCTCAAAAGGGTTTTAAGCATCATAAGGCTCCATCATCATGATAAAAATTTCATAAATATGACAAAAAATCCCAATTAAACACTCAAGGATATCAACACACGAAGATATATGGTCTTTGAGAGTTTTGGGACCAAATGTAAAGGTGCAACACTTCTCAATTAATGAAAATTAGATCTTATAATGATTTATATCCATATAAAACCTAAAGAATATCAATCAATGTTTAATACCCTTGTGACAACCCGAATATAATTATGATAAATCATGATTAGCTTATATGATATGAATAATATGTTATTAGTATATATATAATGTTAAGTAATTATGTTTAGTTTAATCCCACCTTCCTAAAGCTTGAAATATCGAATTAGTTACAAATGTGAAATTTTAAAGTTTCGGTAGGAATGTTCCTATTGGAGGCTAGTTTTGACCTTTATGACATAACAATGAACTTGAGGTATAAACTAGTTATTTGTAGATATATGAGTCAGGTTTATAACAAAACAAATGGTTCATCGAACGGACATCCGAGTGGGAAGATATTGTCTTTTTACGAACAGGGGGTAAAGTAGTCATTTAGCCTTAAATGATATTTTGTTTTATGTAATGCCACATGTTATATTTTGATTGGACCAAGAGGGGGTGGCCTTATGCCGACTTAAAACCCTTGAATTAAGCTCTTCCTTCAGCATATTTCAGCTATGGAAGAGTTTTAACCTAAGGAAAGAGAGTTTTGAAGTTTAGGAAGAAAGTGTGAGGAGAAATTGAAGAAACATTCATAGAAAAATTACGTAAAAGCCCCTAAGGTATTTCCATCCATAAATCTTGTTTATTTTTTTGTATTACTTATTTAAATGATTGCAATAATCATTTGTTTACTAAAATTCCATGTCTTGATGTGTACTTATGGATAGATGCATGTTTAAGCAAACTTGAATGTGTAAACCCTTGAGATTGTTTTGTTTAGGAACCTTGTTTATTCAAACTTCCATATATTTTTATATACTTACTGGAATTGATTGATTCTAATTGGAGATTAACATGGAATCACATGTGTATGAAATATACGAAAATTATGTTAAAATACCAATAAATGAGTCTTTGGTGAGAGTTTGAAATTTGGGTATGAAATCTTCCCTAAGGGTGAAAGTATGCCCGCCATGTGTTCGATGTTTTGCTTGACATAGCAAATGAACTCTGAAAATTATGAAATTTTAATCTTGTATTGTTCAGTATGTTTACTGATGTTGGGTGAAATATCACATAAATTTATGATGTAGAAAAATTATGGAAGTTCCTAGAAGTTGAATGAACGATGAAAGAGACTATAGGGCATATTTGATATGTGGTAAAGAAATGAGCATATCTTGCTCTAGGAGACTTAAAACGATGTATCGTCTTTTGTATTGGAATACTAATATGAAAAGGATTGAATTTACAAGAATAAATGAATTTATATTTGGCCTATGATTTGACATGGATTGGGATGGAACTTCACTTGTGATAAATGATTTGAATGGAATGATGTGATGCTTATGGATTGAATTATGTTTAAATCATTCTTTGGATTATTGATATTCTTATGATGATACTAATATTGTAAGAATGATAGGAAGGGAAGAAGATCTAATTGAACAAATACTGGATAAAGGCAAGGGAAAAGCCAGTTAAACTATCAAGGTGAGTGTACTTATGATTTGTTTCATATATAAATATGAATATAGCTCTAAGAGCGAATTTGTTTGAATACTTCGGTATTCAGGATTTGTTTGGATATTAAAATATCCAGGATTTGTTTGGGTCTCATGATTCAGGATTTGTTTGGATATTAAAATATCCAGGATTTGTTTGTGTCTCATGATCCAGGATTGGTTTGAATACTTCGGTATACAGGATTTGTTTGGATATTCAAATATCCAGGATTTGTTATTTCCAATGGGCAGAATTATTTGGGTCTTATGATCCAGGATTTGTTATTTCCAATGGGAAAAATTATTTGGATCTTATGATCCAGGATTTGTTATTGCCAATGGGCAGAATTATTTGGATCTTATGATCCAGGATTTGTGATTGCCAATGGGAGGATTGTTCGGATTTTATATCCACATATTCGATATAGAATTGTTATTTCATTATAGGGAAGGAGTACCTCACTAAGCTTAATGTTTACAGTTTATACTTTAACAATTTCAGGTTCGTACACTTCCATCTAGGATAACATATGACCGGTAACTTTGAGAGTTGCACTGTTGGAGAGAGCTGGGGTTTAAAAATATGGATGTTATTGTTGTCACACTAAAGATTTTAATATACTCGCACATTGTATATATTGATTTAGTATGGATTGAGTTGATCATATTTAATTAGAGTATTGTATGTCCGCTTAATTTTGACTCTGATATAAATTTTTTTGTATGGTATAAGAATAATATTATGTTCATTATGCACATTATGTAAGGGAAAATATTGATAAATGAAGTATATTTTCCAATGGGCTCAAGATTATGATCCAATTATTCCAATAACAAATGATAAGTATGGATATTGGGTTTGGGGTGTGACAACCCTCTTAAAACATAAAAACAATTTCCCCCCACGTGATTGAAGCACCTTAATCAAGTATTCTATTTAAGGTAATTTTGGACAAAGACTCAAAATAAGGAAATTGAGGTGTCTTAATAATTTTAAATTAACATAACTTTTATATAAAGGCACAACTTTCACGATTGAGGAAAAAACTATTGTGGATTTTCTAAATGATGTCTATTTTCTCTTTACACTTAAAAGTAAAGATATTCAAATAGTTTTTTCCTCAATTAATAGACCATTTTACAATTAATAGACACAACTTTGAAATTAAAACACCCCCACAAAGTTCCGGTCCCTCAATTCAATCACCATTCCTCAAAATTCTCAAAGACTAAATGAATTTATTGAAAGTTTCATCAATGTTACTCAAGGTTCATCAAAGATATTCAAAGTTACACCACATAAAGAAAAGTTCCACACTCGAAAGGCAAGTTCCATCATTTGAAGAGTGTTACACCATTATACAAATCTATTTAATAATTTAAATAGAGTTTTTATCAATTTTTATGCCTTAAGATCATTTTATAAATTCCATTGCATAAGAAAAGTCGATAAGGGCCTGGGATTTCAATGAGTTTTTACTTGGTCCATGACTTTACAGGACATGTTACTCTTAGTTTCAATGGAAATGAGTTTTCTTGAGAACCTTATAGTGAGTGTTAAGGACACAAGGAAAAGATAATGCATGTTATTATTTACTCTTAATGAAACTATATTTTCCAATCCCACAGAGAACAACACATGGCAAGAGATATAGTTCTACTCCTTGATTAGGATGGTGGATAACCTATTAGCAAAGATAATTGACTAGTGTATGACCAACCATGTCCATCCTTATCCGACCTTAACCAGATCATATCCATTCCTAACACATAGGATAATATGCAGGGATAAGAAATAAAGAGAGCCTAATTCGATCCCACCAGATATTTGTTACCCCTACCATTGATTGATAAAAAAGGCATACAACCCATCGTGCAAGCCAAAGCGTATACAACCAACACCACCATGACTTTACTTTCGGGGATTCTTCTAATAGGAGTCCCACTTATTATCTAATAAACACGTACAAGGACCTTTTGCAAAAACATGACAATTAGGTCCAACATTATGCTAACAAAAAAACTCATTTAGGGAGACAACTTAATGGCATAACTGACCCATGAATTCAGCACCCATGGGCCACCCACCAGCATAAGAGGAGGGTTCAATACCTAGGAAAATACCCATATACTCATGATAATTGGATATCCAACAAATTGAGAATACATAAACCCTTAAAAATATCTCGATCCCTAAGATCACTACTTATGATGGAATATCAGACCTTGCCAACCATATTTGAGATTATCAATAACCCACACCCTTAAAATGATTTGATTTAAGTGAGTTGAGAAGATAAGCAATTTATTTCATTCATTGAGCTGACTAAGTAATTTATTTCTCATTTCATTACTAACAATAAGGATCTTAAGGATGTTGACTCCCTAATTTCACTCAAAAATAAATAAGGTAAACCCTTAGGAATTAAGCTCAGAGGTACTATTAGACTTGTAAAGAGGTTAAAAATTACAATTACCAGTTATAAGTCTCGTCATTCATATTTAACATTTTTTGAAGATCCTACTTGTACCCTTCACTAACCAAGAAGTCAACCTCCTCCATGGACAATCTCATGGCAAAAATTGAGAAATATGTCAAGGTTGAAGATTAACTCGTACTAGCAAAAAATAAATTAATATTGTTATAAAATACCTACATATAATGTAAATTCTAATATGGATAGAAAAATAAATCCACCAAAGGAGGAGTGTCGAACCCTTCCTAAAAAGGGTGCAAAGCAAGAGTAGGCTAGTGGAAAGTAAAGAGCCTCGAGTCACAATAAACCCTATCTGGGGTAAACACGATCCTCAAGGAGATAATATACAATATTTTCCCCTAGGACAAGTATAATCCCTTATTAATATGGTGATACAAGATAGATGGTGATAGAGAGATATGTGATATGAGGCTGTGATGTACCTACCAAAAACACCACAGTCATAGGAATGAAGATTATCGACTCCTAAAGTAGTATTTGGAGACCCACATTTAGGCAAATAACCTCAAGGACTACGTCAAAATAAATAAGATATAGGAACAAGATCGGGAAAATAATTCCAGGTGGTTGAACAATGATGAAACACCACCATTTGAAATGGTGCCAATTATTCATGAGTACACTATTACCTCTAAATGCATCAAAAGAAAAATATTAAAAGAAATATGAATCTTTGCAAATTTCTAAGAACATTTCTAAATAAAGGTACCCAAGCCAATACTTTACAAGTAGAAGCCTAAGGTGGTCAAACTCGATCGAGTCATCATGTTATTAGATGAAGATTTGGTCAGTCTAAACCCCCCTCAGTAGGATGCCTTGGTCTTGACATTCAAGTTTTCCAACTTTAATGTCAATAGGATTTTAGTAGAATAAGGAAGCTCATATGAGATCATGTATGTAGATCAGATATAAAATAATAGATATACACTTAAGGACTTGACCCTATGGTTGACCTTATAATCAGTTATAATGATAATTTTGATACTCCATAAGGAAAGATTAATCTACCGGTTAAAGTTGGGCCGATTAACTGAGAGATTTATTTTCATCTCATAACGTCTAAATCACATACAACTTAATCATAGGAAGATGGTGGATCCACATCATGAGTGAAGTACCACCCCCTTTATCAGAAGTTGGATTTTATGACTCATAAATGCATGGTAGAGATACATAAAGTTTGAATGCGAATGGCTCTGAGGACGATTCCCCAAAGTAACAATATAAGGTAACTCAGGCGGAGGTTGATAAGATAAGGGTAGACCTATCAAACCGAAAAGATATGAAAGTATGAACAATTATTTTTAAGCCAACACAACCTGAATAATTCTTCCTTATTATCTCATAACTATTAGGGAAAGAGTTCGAGCAAATAATCACTTTCCTAAAAAAGAACGTAAATATAATTTCTTGTCACCTATATGATCTTTTTGGAAATGACCTAGAAGTTGATTGGCATCAACTTCATAGGGATCCTAATAGCTGACTAGTCATGTAGAAGTAAATAAAGTTGGTCTTAGAGAAAGAGCAATGCAGGATGAAGGTTAGAAGTTACTTTATGTCGATTCCATAAGAGAGTTCTAATTTTATATTAGATTTCCAATATGGCCATTGTTAAAAATAAGAATGGAAAGTGGAAAGTATGCATATTTTTCTTTACCCTTACCTAGATTTCCCTATGGACAATTTTACCATACCCATGATAAATCAAATAGTATCTACAACTATGGGGAACTAAATGATGAGGTTTGTTTAAGTTTCCTCGGGTTATAGCCAAATCTTAGGATAATACTTGTATCATCCCAACCTTGTATTTATATTATTATAAAGTCATGCCATTCAGCCTAAAGAACACTAAGGGGGAACAAACTAGAGGTTGGTCACCAAGATGTTCAAGAAGTAGAATGCTTAACAATAGGGATATTTATTAATGAAATGATTGTAAAGAGAAAGATTGCCACTAATAATATTCCAAACCCGTCCAAAATATTCTGAAGAATAATAAGATGAAGTTGGACACCTCAAAGTGTGACTTCGGAGTGATCTTAGCCAAGTTCTTTGGTTATCTCATCACTTAATGAGACATATACATAAATTTTGACCAAATAAAGATATGTGGGCAAGAGACCATGTCATTCATTGCCATTAGGTTAAGAAATGTTGCCATTCATTGCATTTTGAAATTGATTAAAAACAAGGTAAATGTTGAGTATGAAGCAAGGGAACCCATGATGATGGAATATCAGGATAAATAAAGAAACATGTTCAAAAATTTAGGTCAATATAAATTTAACAATTGTCGATAAATAGTAATAGTCATATTAATGCCTTGTCTACCCTTTCCACATATATTTCTTACTGACCGAGATAAAGGCATCAACATGAGTATTTGTAACACCCCTATTTTCCACATATAATGTGCCTGGTCCTATATGCTAAGGATAGGGGACATCAAACACGTTATATCATTATAAGAATTAACAATAAATAATAAACTAAATCTATCAACAAAAATAGATAAAAAATAATGCGAATAAAATGAGATAATAAATATAAGTTTTGAAATAACTGAATAAATAAACTAAATAATCTTAGGATGAAAGTCTTGACTAATAAAAAATCGGTTGAAATAAACAACGGTAGAACCAGCCAAAATCCCATAACAAAATCTCTAAATAATAAAATGGAAGTCCAACTGAAATGATATACTGAAATAGATGAACTCCTATATATAAGGATAAATAATTGGAATGATCGAAGCACTAAAAGTCTGCTCAGTCAACCATGATGCTCAAGCTTTGGAATACCTGGAAATATTTTAAAGAAAATATGTGGGTCAGACCCCATATTTTCATGAAATATCTAACTTTATTTGAAGAATATTAAATGCGACTTGTTTACATATCTTTCCTTCTCCATTGACACTCACTCCCAAGGTACCTCACCTCAACTCTACCTAAGGTACATAATGACTAAATGTCACTCTATACTAGACATAGCTACATCGTACGTACCCAATACCCTTGACTAACTGGTAAAGTACATGACCTCTACCTAGAGCTACAACATAGTATCGTAATTTTTAACTATATACTAAGTGTCTTGTGTGTGTGTGTGTGTGTGTGTATGTATAAGCATAAGATAAATGATCAAACCTTTGGGGACCTCTCATGCCTCTATCGGGTCAATCCAGAGGAGGTTCCACTCCCAATGGATTGCAAACAAACACACATAAATGGGAAAATCAATACGCTGGCAAAACATCATGTAACCACATACAAATATTAAGTGACAAATTAAGTCTCCCATGTCTCCCTCTAACGAGACGGTTGACCCACAACACGTAAGATCAGGATATAAACCTATACACAACCTTCATCATCAGCTAAGTTCGTAGTTACCATTCTTAAATCCATACCGATAGATTCCTCACAAATTACTCTGGTATGTCCACACATATTAGACAGAGCACAAACACCCCATAAATGTGTATGACTACGACATAAAAACCTTACCATTTAGCTCGGGATATTAGTTCTCCTTAAATATCCTATAATCATCGTATTAATATCTATAAGTTATTCATCTATAAAAATCCATCCTTTGTTTTGTAGGAGTCCTGATATTACTCTCTAAAACTCCATAAAAGATCTTTATTAAAAACCTCCCTGAAACCCCCTTATAAGGGTAACCTGAGCTTGGTAGATAACCCAACTCGATTTTCATCCTTAATTATATGGATCTATCTACCCCATTTAATGGTAGCATTTTGATATCCAAACCCATATCAATTTGGGTTGAGACCAGAGGGAATATGGTCCTTTCTCAAATGACATAGTATTTTAAAATTTAACCTAAAATTAAAATCCATTGATTTTATCCTCAATAAAAGGCCCATCTAACCTTTAATCAAACTCAAATTCATCCTAACATGGTTTCTAAAGGATTAAAATCATATAATACCCTTATAGATTAATTAAAAAGAGTAAATCCAACATTAACAATGTTTATCCTTAAAATAGTTATGTTCTTCACATTAGTTCATCATAAATCCAAATCTTAATCATTAATTTACCAGATTCATACCATAATACTTAATCTAATCATGTGAATACTCAAATTATTACAATCCTCCAATGAACTAACAAATCTAAACATTAATTAAAGGGGTAAAACTAGTTCTTCATTAACTACATTATGATTCAGCCTTAACATGTGATTAATCACAACTTTAAATTATAATCAACATTAAATCATAAGCAAGTTATAGTTAATAAGAAAGAAAGCTAGGTATTTGTTACCTGAAATCATGGTTGGTTCTCTCTTGAGTTTCTTATTCCAAAATTCTCTTCTCCACATCTTAAAATTTTCCTTTATTGTGTTACATAAACTAAATGAGTTAAAAAATTATTTAAATTCTCGAATCTTTTAGGTCCCCTATGGGACTAACTTAGATCCCCCAGATAAGCCTAAATCATTATTTATATGCCCCCAAAACATATCCTAAAGAGTTATCCAACCATAGTGACCAATCCGTCATACTAAAAACACTACTCCAAGCCTCTACATCCCCTAGATCCCGATTGAACAATACACACTCCCCATAAAAGCTAATTAATAATATTATTCTTAATTTACGAGTGTCATATATAACATGCGACAAATTTCATAATAAATCACACACCTATCATGCACACAAACAATATTAATCTATATTAAATATTTAAAAATATGGCGTATTACATTGTTAACCTAGACATTAACTACTTAGAGGATAAAACTATGAGGATGGACACAATAATAACCAACTAGATTGGAAATTAAATATCACCAAAGAAAGAAAATAGGAATACCTCATCAAACTTGTAGCCTACCAACATTATCTCTCCAAGTTAAACAAAAATAAATGCAAGAATTAGTAATTTATTATTGGGGACCTGGTGCCTAGGAAGTTTCTCCTCTGGGTCAAGAAGCCCTATGATGGCATACTCTACCCAAAATGGGAGGGACCTTGCAATATATCCTTAGTGGGTGGAATAACAAGATCCTACCACTTAGAGTAGTTTTTGGTATTGTGGGGCTGAAATCTCTCCATCGAGGCAATGAAATTCACTCATTTTTTTAAATTTTAAGTTCTTTCCCTGGATGCTTTTTTTCCTATGGCTAGTGTACATGCGGGTCGAAGCAAGCACGTGGGATTGATCAAAGTCTCCATTTTTATATAAGATTAAATGAAGGAGGTTACGTGATCCCTTACAAGTTATCCAAAATATTTATCGTCTTGTATTTCTAGATATTTAAGATGTGTGAGTTCGAGGACTATGTTACAAGTGGGTAAGGTGTTATGCACCAAACTAGTTCTTTATCTTCTCTATATACATGTTTGTTCTATACTTAGTTGTTACTGTTTAACACGAAAGATTGGTAATGTTTAGTATGTATGTATATATATATATATATATATATATATACTTTCCTTAGTTAAAAAAATGAACTTGAGAGTTAGAGGAGGCGTGCCATCAGAGGTGGAAAATTGAGTGTAACTTGTTGGAGTAGACAACTAGGCTCCACTTATAAGGGTGGATAATCAGGTTCCACTTGTGCGAGGGAACATATGGGTGCCTCTTATGTGTGTGGAAATATGGGTTCCTCTTATAAGGGTGGACACTAGGGTGTCACTTCTGAGGGTGGACATCATATAGCCACGTATGTGTGCGACTGTGATGTTTTGGGCTCACGACTGAGAGCTCGATATTGTGCCTACATAATTTTGATGTCTAAATATTGAATAAGATGTAGTTTAAGGTGTATGTATACTATCGTGACCATATGCATAGTGTGTGTGTGATTGGGGATAGGGTTCGAGGGAGTGGGGAGTTTGGATTGAGACATGAGTATCTCAAAAGGTGATACATTGGTGGAGACGTATTTGGGATTGTGGATATATAGTTTTTTCACAAGGTGAGATAGTGACATATTCAAGTTAATTCTTTGGTGGTGACACATAGGGACTTATTGTCCATGGAGTAGGGGGCTTAAAGATAAGGGTTATGAAATTATATATTGGTTTTAACAGAACATATGATGGGGCATGCGATTTTTGCACAGTATGAGATGGTGGGATCTCAAAAGTGATCATTGGTGGCAACATATCAGGTTAGTAAATGGGACATTAAGGACGAGGAGATGGTTGTATATCTCTGAGAATAATACATCATCGGGGCATGTTATAGAGCGATATGTCACGGGATACATCACAAGGATCGTGCTCATGAATGGGGATCAATATAATACATATATACTCATGTGTTAATGAGATAAAAGTCTACATAATTTGGGGGTTTGAAGTTGATTTGAATGATATCTCGTGAGGTTATTGTGATCAACCTTGGGAAGAGATATTGTGTATCTCATAGTGGATAACATTGTGTCTCAAAGAGATGTTTGGACATATAAGAGACAGTACATTTCCATGGCGTATCGCGGGGCCTTTTTCTCATAGGTGGGGTTTATTATTTAGCCTACGTACTTGTTCATTAAAGAGATCAAATCCTAAATAATTCATAATGAGTGAGCTAGAAGACGTAACTTTGTTATGGAGATTGTACGTAGAAAGTGTGAATATGTCCATATTTCTTGGGATCTGTCTTTATCATAGAATTTCATTTCTAACCGTGATATTATGTTCGTAATTTTAGGAATATAATATGTGTCACGAGGAAAAAATAATATTTAGGAAACATACTTTAAAGGACACGGGTAATGTGTGTTAGATCGGTGATCTAAAAAAATTCCTAAAGGGGAGGGGGTGAATATGACTAAAGGTCATAAATTAAAACTGTGTCCAATTTTAACCCTAACCAGTTAATTTTCCTTATTATGCTAGAAAATATTGATTCAACCGGTTATGATTTTAATCAAAATATATATGTTTTTAAGTCTTAAAATAGATTTAAAGTAATCACAAATCTACTCACACATACAAGGCACATCCTAAGAAAATTAATGCGTAGTTAACTAGGTGATATAACTTAATGAACTTAAATCACCTATTAATTCACCCTCTAACCTTGAATCCTAATTGAGTTAGTGTGTGATTTGAATAATTAACATCAATAAACACATAAAAAACTCAGAATACCATATCTATAAAGAAAAATCCCACATAGGGGAAGAAAACTTGGTATGCATAATTAAACTTGAAAATTCATTTTACAAAGTGCAAGTTCACAACTCTGTTACCTAAGGTCCTTTACAGGTAGTTTACTTGAATACTTAAAACCTACCCATTTGATTGAAAATTAATCATGAATCTCCATTATAATTGAGAAGAATTACCATTCTTTCTAGCATCCCAATCCATTTAAATCACCCCTTAAATAATAAATATAACCCTATGGTTGGATCTAGATGTAGATATGAATGTAATCTGATATAAATATGTGAATCTGTCTAGGATTTATAGTTTTAGAAATCAACACTCACGTATAGACCTTATAACTCTCAAGATCAAGGATAGATCTTGGGTCATTATTACCCTGACGTTCATGCCAAGTAAGAGTTCAACCCTCGCATATGACATTATTTTGATGTTTATGGGGGAAAAGGTTGTCAAATTTGTTTGGGAAGGCATCACCGAATGTATCTCTCAAGTATGCAAGCTCTGAATCAAGCATCGTTACGAGCCCTTGAAAACTGTCTATATTGATTATGGTAGTAAGTACTGATATATGTTGTTGACTCTACTTAACACTAATAAACTAGAAAGGATAAATTATGAGACCAGATTTTGTGGTGTTCAAGTGGATACCTCCTTCTGATAATGAGGGGCCCTTAATATTATGTGGTTAGTATGATAGTAGTTAGGGTCTTTTAGAGTCTCCATGGAGTTTATCATAGGCCTTGTAGAAAAATATAATTCTAAATAATTTACAATGAATTTATGAGAGGGATCCCTTTATGCTAGAGTGAGTCCATATTTTGGTTCAAATGGTATAGGTAATGATTTAGCAAATATCTTTGACATCCGCACGACATCTTTCTAGTCCACGTGATTATGGAAGAGCTCTTCTTATTCATAGAGATTCTTAAGTTCAACCCAATATCTATTGACAATGTGACTTTCTTCCTACTGACACCCAATTTGTCTGTTTACTTAAGAAGGGGGCTTGTTGTATCTATGATCTTTGGTAGATTAGGCCTGTAGTAAGGGCTTTTTCAATGATATCTCACCACCGAGCTCGGTGGAATTATCCACGAATAAGGTACACATTACCTTGGCCCGTTGCTGTGGATAGAACAATCATTTCAAAAGAAGTTTGTGATATCCTCAATTGAATACCAAACTATGGGTTGACTGAGTCTTATTACAGGGATAAGTTCAGCCACCTGAAGGGCTTCATCATACATTTCCGTCTAATTTAAGGATTAATAATTTTATAACTCTTATTTGGGTGGTAATAAGATTTTCTCCTTGAGTACCGTAATTAGATTTGTTGGAGCATGATGATGATAAGGTGTTATTCTTTTTTTAGGGATAGGAAGTGCATGGCTTGTATGAACAAAGTCATGTGATCGATAGTAATTTTTGTATTTTGAATAGAGTGTATGGAATGAGGGACTACGTCTGGGAGGGATATTATTTGATTCATAGGGTGGGTCCTTATTCCTAATTTATGATGAATGGGTACTGTGAGTGTAGAGGAGATTGTGGATCTTTTATGACTATATATGGTCAATTATTGGGCATATGTACTGCATGGTGTGTGCTTAGAGATGATTTTATCTCATAGGGGGAAACAATTTTTTTATCATGGTAGGCTTTCCACTTGGCCCGTGGTAAATCTTAGAGAAAGTGATGATGTGGGAGATCGAGGCTCTAAGTGAGCCATTCCTAGTGGTAAACAATTTAAAAGACTAAAGGGCTTCCTCCGATGATGGTTTGGAGGCCTTTACAACTAAATTATCTTCTACTTAACACCATATATAGTTAAGATATGTGAAGTCAGGAATCTAGGTGAGACACAATTTGTTTTGTACATCCTTTTGGATTTTCTTTTTAACGTTGTTGATTGGTTGTCTTTTGACAGGAGACTGACCATTTGAGTGGTATTTTCTCTTCAATAAGTAATCAAGGTCCCTATGGTCTCAATCTCTATTTTTTCAGCATTTTAAGGTCTTTTTAGGTGATACCCAATTTTTCATTATACTTGTACTACTTTAGAAAATATTGATTGATGTCATCCCATGTCTGCATATTTCCTTCTTTCCATATACCAACGGGGGAAACCTAAACAGGTAGAGACCCAGTGTATATCGATGGATGAGAAACAACTCATGCAAGTGGATATCATAGAGCTATCAGGGTGACTACCAGTGATGGGGTCACCATATTCACATAATTGTTAAGGTTTCTAGGTTCTCCACCTTCTAGAGCCCTTGGTTCCTCTTGTAAGTGGGAGTTCTCTAGCTATAGTGCTCAGAATTCAACTTGGATGGCATTCTAATATGTCGTGAGACTTTGCATCCATTGCAGGATCTGATTGATAGCGAACGAATCCCATTCTTTTTCTATTGATATTGATGTTTGAGATGGACATATTTGACAATCACGTGTGAGGACATCCCTACAGAAAACTAAACAGCTGCACGATGCTCAAACATAGAGATCCAATGTATGCAAGTCTCCTAATGTAGAGTTATTATTGTAAATGAATGAGACTTTTATTTTTAGAATTCGACAGAAGGACAATAACTAAACAAAGGACTCAGAAAGAAAAAAGCACGCATGTATAATCCTTTTTTTTATCTTTCTTTGAAAGGATGATTATTCTATTATTTTTTCTTTGATAGAAGTTTTTTTTTTTCAATTTTCATTATGCTATGTACAACATTTTTTTGGTAGTGTCGTTTAAGGTGATATCGAAAAAAATTCTCTGGATTCAGGTGGAATGGTGAGTTCTTTTCTATCACACAAAGAGCTAAAGAAGGTGGAATGGGTGGTCCCTATGAATTATTTTATATGGAAAAGGCAATGCAACTTGGTTAAGGAAGTGGTCGCTTTTTATTGCCATGGATCATGATATACCGGGCGCACTCTAATAGAGCGGCCTTTGAGGCATGTATGATGCCTCTTTACCCTATTAGTGAATGGTTGTGAAAACCTACTTGATATACCCTAATACTGAACGATATTCAAATGTTCTTTGTCACTAAGACTTTGAAATCAAGAGATAAGCCTATTGAGATACTAGATAAGTCAATAACGAAGAAAGATTATGCATCGGCGACTAGTATCTCAACAGATCGCTTTTGGCCTCGAGGGTGTAGTGTTTAAATACTATAAAAATCAATACTATGTAGGGCGTGATGAAAGTGGGTTATCTTTTTATTTACATACTTTGATATTAACTTTATTCGAGGTACATCATGGACACCTATATGTTAAAAGGTTCATAGTAAATGAATCCAATAACTATACATAGGGGCTGAAGAAAGCTCCTCAGTTCTTAGGGGTAATTAAGGCTTCTACATATAATTTATATTCCATATGAGAAATTATGAAGTAATATAAAACCAAACATATATAATAAAGTAGATAAAAATCTCCTAATCCACTAGAAAGAAAAATAAATTATCTCATATGTAGGGGAGTCACCAATATGGTATCGTGGTCTTAAAATTGTTATGTTTGGGGAGTGTGGCTCGCTGTTTTAGATTTTAGGATGGATGCTTTGTTCAATGTTTAGAGTGTGCGCGACTGAACCAAGAAAGCGCGATATATCATAGTTTGAAGTCTAGTTTATATAAAAATAAATAAAAGAGGATGGGTGAGACCTTACGGTCTCATCCGAAGGATTTATCGACACGCGTTTCTAGAAATTAAATATATTTAGATTCGGGAACCATGCTATGCCTAGGGAAGACATTATGAAACCCATTTTTTATTTATCATCTTTATATATTATTTTGTTCTATACTTTTTAAAATGAAAGATATGGACTTCTTAAGAAACCTTACTATTTGGCATCCCCAAGACATGTACAGTTTTGTTGGAACGCAAATATACCTAAGAGTGGGTCGAATTGGGTATTTATAAATTTAATTGAAATTTCAAAACTTTCAAGAAATTTTCATTTAAATTACATGAAATAGGATGAATCAATATAAGTGTATTAAATTAATCAAGCAACAACTATAAACTTGTAATAAAGAGGTATTACGAGAACTTTGCAACCTTGGATGTTTTATGTGGTTTGGACTTGACTATATCCACACTTGAGATGGTACCCAATTAACTCCACAATATAAATATCAATAAGGTAAAACCAAAACCTCATAAGGGATTATAACATCTTTCAAACCTTAACCAATAAGAGATATATCTCCTTTATTGCCCAAGCAAACACAAAGAACCCCGGTGTCTTATTACGCCTTGACTCCCCACAATAATGACACTACCACCACGAAGATACAATAAAATTCAATCATAGTATAAATAATGAGTATGAAAAAAATATAAAAGATGTTTGTCAATAGCAACCTTTATGGAATGTGTTTACTTCTATATCTATAAATGCAAACTTTCTAGCAATCACAATTTTTTTTTAATCAAATGGGTTTTTAGCTTTGGTTATTTATCACAAGTGGGTATTGGGTTTGGAACTTGTCTTAAGAGTAATTTGGATTTAATAATCTTCTCAAATTGGTTTTGGGTTAGATAATTGTTTCAATGAATATTTTGGGTTTAAATATTAGACTTGTAGAAATGGGAATTGGTTTTTCTCACTAGAAAGTTAAGTATGGATGACACAAGCTTTGATATGGGAATATTAATATTTTAATGTTATTGTAGTGATATTTTCATTTTCAAATAAAAGAAAACAATTTTATTCATAGTCTTGAAAAAAACTAGACGTTGAAGTGTTGTTGGGTAATTTTTTGGAACTTTAGTTTTTGAATTTTGAAAAACTAGCAGTTAGAAGTTGACACACCCCAACCCAGTTACTTATAATTGCGTTTGAAAGTCAAAGTGAGTCAAACCATAATTTCCTTAACCAAACAATAAACATAAGTATCCTTTTTCAGTATCAGCATGAAGCCATAACACAATTTTTTTTTCAAAATTTTAAAGTACTCATGCTCATTCAAACTTGCTCAAAGGATAAGTAGGATTAAATTACCCCTTTTTAATTTGACCAAAATCATGGTTTTATGTATCCCTTGCTAACCCCACTCGACCTCCTAGATTTGGTAGTGACATTTTATTACCTGAAAAAAACATAACATAGGAATCATGAGCAAAATAACTCAGTGAATGCATTACAACTACACTAGTGCTTAAAATTAAATGCAATAAGTCGTATCTCTGTAACAATATAAAACATCTCAACATCTCATGGCTGTTAATAAGCCATAACATCTATTGGTTGTTAATAAGCCAAAACATCTCTTGACTGTTGATAAGCCATAACATCTCTTGGCTATTGATAAGCATAACATCTCTTTGTTGTTGATAAGCCATAACATCTCTTGGCTGTTAATAATCCATAACATCTCTTGGCTGTTGATAAGGCTATTGATAAGCCATAACATCTCGTATAATACATGCACATCATATCCATAATCAACTCAGTAACTACGACATATTCTAACCATAATCAACTCAATAAGTACAACATATCGCATCCATAATCAACTTGGTAAGTACGACATCTCATATTTGTAATCAACTCAGTAAGTATAACATATAAAATCCATAATCATCACAACACGTACAACATATCATAAATATAATCAACTCGGTAAGTACAACATATAATATCCATAATCATATCAATAATTACCACATCTCATATTTATAATGAACTCGGTAAGTGCAACATATAATGAACTCGGTAAGTACAACATCTCATATTTATACTCAACTCCACAAGTACAACATATAATATCCATAGTTATCTCAATAAGTACCACATCTCATATTTATAAAAAACTTGGTAAGTACAACATATAATATCCATAATCATCTCGATAAGTACAACCTCTCATATTTACAATCAACTCGGCAAGTACAACTTATGACATCCATAATCATCTCAATAAGTACAACATCTAATATTTATACTCAACTCGTCAAGTACAACATATGATATCCATAATCATCTCAATAAGTACCACATCTCATATTTATTATCAACTCGGTAACTACAATATATAATATCCATAATCATCTCGATAAGTACAACATCTCATTTTTATAATGAACTCGACAAGTAAAACATATGACATCCATAATCATCTCAATGAGTACAACATCTCATATTTATACTCAACTCGGCAAGTACAACATATAATGTCCATAATCATGTCAATAAGTTCCACATCTCATATTTATAATCAACTCGGTAAGTACAACCTATAATATCCATAATCATCTCGATAAGTACAACATATGATATACATAATCATCTCAATAAGAACAACATCTCATATTTATACTCAACCCGACAAATACAACATATAATATCCATAATCATGTATAAATACATCTTACCAGTGAGTACAGTCACCTCGAAATTTTAATAGGCTTTCCCTTTTCCTTTATCTGGAGATTGTTCAGTTTGTTCTTCTTCTCTTCCTATCATTCTTAAAATTTTAGTATCACCATAATAATATTAACAATTCAAAGAATAACTTGAATATAACTCAATTTACAAGTATAATATGATTCTATTCAAGTCATTCATCATAAATGAAGTCCCATCTAGATTCAGGTTATGATATCTAACATATTCAAATTATTTCCCAAAACTCTTTAAATTATTCTTGGTAATCCAATCCTTATTATATTAGGTTTCCAACCCAAAAGACGACACATCATTCCAAGTTTCCTAGAGCAAGATATGCCTATTTCTTTACTACATAGCAAATCCGTCCTATAGGCTCCTCTATCGTTTAGTCATCTTCCAAGAATTTTTCATAATTTTTATACATCATAACTTTCTATGATATTTCATCTAATTTCATAAAACATATTGAATAATACGAGATTACAATTTCATAATTTTCAGAGTTCATTTGCTATGTCAAGAAAATTATCAAACATATGGTATGAATATTTACTCTTTTGGGGCAGATTTCATACCCGAACTTCAAACCATCACCCAAGATTCATTCTTGGTATTTTTACTTTAGTTCCGGATATGATATACATATATGAGCATATGTTAATCTCCAATTGTAATCAATCAATTCCAGTAAGTATACAAAAAGATATGGAAGTTTGAATACACAAGGTTTCTAAATGAAGCAATTTCAAGGTTTTACTCATTCAAGTTTGTTTAAACCTGCATCTATCCATAAGTACACATCAAGACATGGAATTTCAGTAAAAAAATTAGGATTTCTATCATTTAAATCAGTAATACACAAAGATAAACAAGATTTATGGATGGAATTACCTTAGGGGCTTTTACGTAATTTTCTATGAATTTTTCTTCAATTTCTCCTCACACCTTCTTCCTAAACTTCAAAATTCTCTTTCCTTAGGTTAAAACTCTTCCATGGCTGAAATATAATGAAGTAATAGCTTAATTCAATGGTTATAAGTCGGCATAAGGGCACCCCCCTTGGTCCAATCAAAATATAACATGTGGCATCTATAAGACAAATTGTCATTTAAGGCTAAATGACTACTTTACCCCCTGTTCGTAATTTAAGCCTAACTCCTTCCTCAGACCTTTGTTTTTCACACCATTTGTTGTGTTACAAACTTAACTCATATATTTACGACTATATAGTTTTCTCCTCAAGTCAGTTATCATATTATAGTGGCCAAAACTAGTTCTGAACTTGAACATTCCTATCAAAGACTTCACAAATTTGTGTTTGTGATTAATTCTATCTTTCATAAGTTATGAAGGTAGGATTAGACTAAACACACTAACTTAACATTATATATTATAATAACACATTATCCCCATCCCATACTAAGCATGATTTAAACTTGGTTTATAATAATCATATCCGGATCGTCACAACCTCCCCTCTTAGAAAATTTCGTCCCCGAAATTTAGGATGAATTTCACTTATCAAACAATTGGGGATACTATATTCTCATTCTATCTTCCCTTTACAAAGTTGCCTATTTAATTTCATGGATTATACATAACACTTTAACTATGAAACAAACTTTATTCCCAAATAGTTGTTCCTTATGACCAAGAATTTCAACCGGTCCTCGTTGTACGACAAATCTTTTTTCATAATAACTTCAGTTTCTTTATCATTACACGTAAGAATAATCGTCTAATGATTTTTTATTAATTAAAACCAATCCCCAACTCATATATTATTTCATACCTTTATATATGTATGTCAAACATTCACACATACTAGATTATCCGTTATATCATCTTATATTCACAATGAGTGAATATTCTTAACAAACCAAGTATCATTCTTTACTTTTATCCCTTCATTCCTATAGTCTATCCTTATCATCGTGTAATATTTCAAATCATAAATATCATATTCTCACACTAGATTATTACACATCATATTTTCATCTTCCCTCCAACACCAAATACATGTGTTTGACCTTAACTACTTTTTGTATCGTTTATGAAGTTTAAGAGTATGTTAAATATCATCCTTACAATTTCTTAATTTAAATATATCCTCACTACTATTCATATATCAAAACTGAACAATCATTCACTCAATGCTTATTCTTAACTAAGATTTCATATTCACCTTCATGTATATTATGCAGTCATGCATTATGAACTCAATCTAACTTCTCATTATATTCCCCTTTTCAGTATCATTTGAATGTTCTTTAACTAATCATACAATGACCTTAGCAAGTCATTTATCCAACACAATAACTTTACAATCATAATCTTATCCCAATGTTTATTAACATGATATTTTTATACAGTATCAGTAACACACTCATCTTACCCGTTTGGAAACAAGGATGTTAAACGTACCATCACCACTTAAAACTTTAACCATACTTACCAACCCCGTAATACTTCTCTAGCTATTATATGGCATATTTCTTTCGAATAACCTATAAAAATACGTTAATATATCCCCTTATGGTATCTCAAAAAGCATATTATCCTTACACATACTTCTTGGTGATTCCGTATAATGTTAATCATATTCATTATATGTCATACTCTTAGTGATAACACGTACGTACAATGGCAAATACAACTCAATATTCACCCAAACCAGTTGTTGATATTCAAACCCGATTAGCATATTTCCTATACTCATACACAACACATACTCTTAAAAGGGCTCTCCAATATTTTTAAACTTCCAACTCTTTAATGCTTCGTCTCAACTCTGCTATTCATATAAGCATTTCAAAACATCCCAATAGTAATATTCACTACATATACTCATACTATTAAAAAAAGTACCTCTCAACTCTTATTACTCTTTCCTTCTACTTATCGTAATTCAGTATGAACACATATTCGGATCAATTGTGATATATTGACTAGTAATTGAATTTCAGACCATTTCACATATTAAATTTAAACATATACAACTATTAATCTTCTCACTTCACTTTTACCGTTGGAATCTTCATTTTATTCACACTCAAACAATTTACCATCTCATCCTTTGATGGAATATGGGTTCCCGTACCTCACCCTCCCACATAATTGGGCACACACAAAACCATGGCTTAATAAATGACACTACTCAAGTCTACATATTCCAGTATAAGAAGGGATTACTTCCAATACTTCACAATTTTCGTATACCACATTTTGTCTTTAAAATTTTTCCTTCAATGGCATGTTTGTCCATACCACAAATAAAACAATGCAATGATTCATATAAAAATACCTGTATTCGCTGTCATCCCCGAATAAACCTTAACATCTCGTTTCCTTTCCTGCAATACCCTTACATTTCATATCCCATACAACAATATATATTTATAACTAACAAATGTTAGTTAATAAAGAAAATTCGCTTATGACTCAAAACAAATTCTACTTCCACTTCCAAATCTAGGCGCTCCTCCCCCCAGAACCTCTAAAACCTAGGCTTTGATACCAAAGTTAACACACCCCAACCCAGTTACTTATAATTGTGTTTGAAAGTCAAAGTGCGTCAAACCATAATTGCCTTAACCAAACAATAAACATAAGTATCCTTTTTCAGTATTAGCATGAAGCCATAAAATTTTTTTTTTTTTCAAAATTTTAAAGTAATCATGCTTATTAAAACTTGCTCAAAGTATAAGTAGGATTAAATTACCCCTTTTTAATCTGACCAAACTCATGGTTTTATGCATCCCTTGCTTACCCCACTCGACCTCCTAGATTTGGTAGTGACATTTCATTACCTGAAAAAAACATAACATAGGAATCGTGAGCAAAATAACTCAGTGAATGCATTACTAATCCACTAGTGCATAAAATTAAATGCAATAAGTCGTATCTATGTAACAATATAATCCATAACATCTCAAAATCTCTTAGCTGTTAATAAGCCATAACATCTCTTGGCTGTTAATAAGCCATAACGTCTCTTGGCTATTAATAAGCCATAACATTTCTTGGCTATTAATAAGTCATAACATCTCTTGGCTGTTGATAAACCATAACATCTCTTGGTTGTTAATAAGCCGTAACATCTCTTGGCTATTGATAAGCCATAACATCTCTTGGCTGTTGATAAGCCGTAACATCTCTTGGCTATTGATAAGCCATAACATCTCTTGGCTGTTGATAAGCCATAACATCTCGTATAATACATGCACATAATATCCATAATCAACTCAGTAACTACGACATATCCTAACCATAATCAACTCAATAAGTACAACATATCATATCCATATTAAACTTGGTAAGTATGACATCTCATATTTGTAATCAACTCGGTAAGTATAACATATAAAATCCATAATCATCTCAACAAGTATAAAATATCATAATTATAATCAACTCGGTAAGTACAACATATAATATCCATAATCATCTCAATAAGTACCACATCTCATATTTATAATCAACTCGGTAAGTACAACATATAATATCCATAGTCATCTCGATAAGTACAACATATTATATTTATAATCAACTTGGCAAGTACAACATATGATATCCATAACCATCTCACTAAGTACAACATCTCATATTTATACTCAACTCGGCAAGTACAACATATAATATCCATAGTCATCTCAATAAGTACGACATCTCATATTTATAAAAAACTCGATAAGTACAACATATAATATCCATAATCATCTCGATAAGTACAACATCTCATATTTATAATCAACTCAGAAAGTACAACTTATGACATCCATAATCATCTCAATAAGTACAACATATAATATTTATACTCAACTCAGCAAGTACAACATATAATATCCATAATCATCTCAATAAGTACCACATCTCATATTTATAATTAACTCGGTAAGTACAACATATAATACCCATAATCATCTCGATAAGTACAACATCTCATATTTATAATCAACTCAGCAAGTACAACATATGACATCCATAAGCATCTCAAAGAGTACAACATCTCATATTTATACTCTACTCGGCAAGTACAACATATAATATCCATAATCATATCAATAAGTACCACATCTCATATTTATAATCAACTCGGTAAGTATAACCTATAATATCCATAATCATCTCGATAAGTACAACATATCATTTTTATATTCAACTCGTAAAGTACAACATATGATATACATAATCATCTCAATAAGCACAACATCTCATATTTATACTCAACCCGACAAATACAGCATATAATATCCATAATCATGTATAAATACATCTTACCAATGAGTACACTCACCTCAGAATTTTAATAGGCTTTCCCTTTTCCTCTATCTGGAGCTTGTTCAGAATTTTAATAGGCTTTCCCTTCCTATCATTCTTACAATATTAGTATCATCATAAGAATATTAACAGTTCAAAGAATAACTTAAACATATCTCAATTTATAAGTATACTATGATTCTATTCAAGTCATTCATCATAAATGAAGTCCCATCTAGATTCAGGTTATGATATCAAACATATTCAACTATTTTAATCATTCTTGGTAATCCAATACTTATTATATTAGGTTTCCAACCCAAAATATGACATATCATTCCAAGTTTCCTAGAGCAAGATATGCCTATTTCTTTACTACATAGCAAATCCGCCCTATAGTCTCCTCTATCGTTCAGTCATCTTCCAAGAATTTTCATAATTTTTATACATCATAACTTTCTTTGTTATTTCATCCAATTTCAGAAAACATATTGAATAATACAAGATTAAAATTTCATAATTTTCAGAGTTCATTTGCGATGTCAAGAAAAACATCAAACATATGGTATGCATATTTACTCTTTTGGGGTAGATTTCATACCCGAACTTCAAACCATCACCCAAGATTCATTTCTTGGTATTTTTACTTTAGTTCCGGATATGATATACATATATGAGCATATGTTAATCTCCAATTGTAATCAATCAATTCCAGTAAGTATACAAAAAGATATGGAAGTTTGAATACACAAGGTTTTTAAATGAAGCAATTTAAAAGGTGTACACATTCAAGTTTGTTTAAACTTGCCTTTATCCATAAGTACACATCAAGACATGGAATTTCAGTAAACAAATGATTATTTCTGTCATTTAAATCAGTAATATAAAAAAATAAACAAGATTTATAGATGGAATTATCTTAGGGGCTTTTACGTAATTTTCTATGAATTTTTCTTCAATTTCTCCTCACACCTTCTTCCTAATCTTCAAAATTCTATTTCCTTAGGTTAAAAATCTTCCATGGCTGAAATATGATGAAGTAAGAGATTAATCCAAGGGTAATAAGTCAGCATAAGGTCACCCCCTGGTCCAATCAAATTATAACATGTGGCATCTATAAGATAAAATGTCATTTAAGGCTAAATGACTACTTTAACCCTTGTTCGTAATCTCAGCATAACTCCTTCGTCGGACCTTTGTTTTACACACCGTTTGTTGTGTTAAAAACTTAACTCATATATCTAAAAATATATAGTTTTCTCTTCAATTCAGTTATCATATTATAGTGGCCAAAACTAATCCTGAACTTGAACATTCCTACCGAAGACTTCACAAATTTGTGTTTGTGATTAATTCTATATTTCATAAGTTATGAATGTAGGATTAGACTAAACACACTAACTTAACATTATATATTCTAATAACACATTATCCCCATCCCATATGATAAGCATGATTGAAACTTGGTTTATCATAATCATATCTAGATCATCACAGAAATAGTGTCTTAGGAAATTTTAATCGACTAAAACTCCCATACCTTGGTTTTATAAAACATTCAAAATTGTTTCAAAGTGATGCAATATGAAATACAATATTTTAGTAAACTAAAACCACTTTTAGTGAAGTAAAATTGTGTTTCTAAATTTACTAGGATGAGTGATTGCTTTGGGGTCAGTCTTATGGGTTATTGAGGAAATATTTTATCATAAAACATCATTAACATATTTTCATTTACTCCTTAACCACCCAGCACTCTATGATGAAATGATGGATCCTTGATCATTTGTTTTGATAATACACTGTTTGCATTGAGATTTTGAACCTTCCTCTGGTTGCTTCAATTAAATTTAAAATGATTGATTTTTTTGTTTCATTGGAGAATTTCATTGAATTCTGTGAAGATGGTATTCTTATTTGAGGATAAATTAGTTGAGTTATCTGGTAGGGTTGTCATGTATTGTAAGTTAAGTATGCGATGATTAAGTTTACATGAATTGAGTATGATCCTGTAAGGACAAATTTTTGATAGAGTCAATTTGTATGTTTTTCGAATTATTGTGTGTTTGGACAAAACCTTCGAGTAATAGTTTAATATTTGAGTGTGTGGAACTTTCAATCCTATGATGTGTTTGTTGAAAGTCATAGAGACAAAGTTTCAGAGACTCCATTCATTGTGCCTTGTTTCGTGCTATGTTTTGTCTTCATATTTCGAGGATTTCTCAGGTATGAATATGTATATATTTTGATCATTGGAACTTAATATTGGGTGTTAGTTTTTATAAAAATGTTTGAAAAACTTTTTTGTCGTTCGAATGACTTTGTAGTCTTTGTTTGAACGATATTGGTTGTTTATTCAAAAAGAACATCGAATGAGGTTTCTCTGTTAGCAGAACAAATATCATTTGAAGCTTGTTAGAAGTTAGTTCGAACTTGTTGAGATATTCGTTCGAATGAGTTTCGTTTTGGTTCTAATGAGATATAAAATTTTGTTCGAATGAACTCATATTTTTATTCGAATGAGCCCTTAAAATCTATGTCGCCTCTAAAAATGTTTTTTTTATATATAGGGTCTTATCATCAGTTTTTAATGAGAGTTTTTGGCAAAATTGACTTCCTATACATATCCAAACTTTCCCAAACCCTAGTTTTACACCCAAGTGTTTCAGATCCAAGTTTCATTATCATATATGCTTTTAGATCTTGTTTGTGGGAACCAAAGAAGGTTTATACTCTTCATCTCTATTGAGTATTCATTTCTTGCGATTACCTCCATACCATTTCTGTTTAGATAAGGTCGACTTCGTGTTTGTGGTGTTACGAAGAAGAATAGGTGTGTCCATATTCCAGATTCATAGATGGTCACTGAGCCTTATTGGTGGACATCGAGGCATGTGTGGACTCACACATTGTGGCAGTTGCGCGGGTGAACTATTGCATATAGTTGTGGAGGAGAGGTTGAAGATCGAAGACGCATCAAGACTTGAGAGGGTGTCAAGTCATTATGTAAGTCATCAATTAACTTTTATAATTCCCTATCATAGTGAATTTTTTTGCCTGGCCCGTTCGAGATTTTTCCATTGTGGGTTTTCCTCATACACCGTCGTATTGTGTGGATTGATTTATTTTATCCTGCTATCACCTAAATGTATATTTTAGGATAAAGATAAAATTGGTTTAAAATTGGTGCTATGTTTATTGGGTTAATTAAATTGCTAAATTTGAAAAGATTAAAATTTAAATTGGTTTGTGTGTTTTAAGTATCCTCCGTACTTTAGCGACTTCAAAATTGTATCAGAGCGGAAGCCTATTAGTTACTTAGGCTTAAATTAGAGCATTTTAAATATGGAAGGTCAATCGTTTTCTTGGCCACCTATGTTTGATGGATCTAATTACGCATGCTGGAAGATGCATATGAAATCAACACTCAAGGCGATAAACGAGCGGGTATGGCAAACATTTATTAGAGGGTGGTCCCCACCCACAACTTTAGTAAGTGAAGTTCGTGTACCTACACCCTTAAAAACATGGAGTGGGGACGAGCATATGTTATGCAATTATAATTCACGTGGTTTAAATATGTTGTTTTATGCTGTCACCCCGGAGTAGTTCTTCCAGATTTTGACATGTGAGACATCTAAAGAGGCTTAAGACATACTCCAATTCACCCATGAGGGAACTAGTGTTATTAAGGCTTCAAACTCCAAAACCTCACCACTCAGTTTGAAACCATTAGGATGGAGGAGAGTGAATCCTTTGATGATTTATACGTTGGACTGTTCGATATTATGAACTCGCCATTTAACTTGGAAGAGATAATACCCAAAACCCGAGTAGTCAAGAAAATCTTAAGGCTCATGCCTAAAAGATTCAATTAAAAAGTGACTGTTTTGAATTACTTGGGTACTTTAGACTCTATGAGACATGAAGAGCTTATGGGTGATATTAAAACCTATGCGTGATGATACCATAAATGGTGTCACCGGATCATATATGTATAAAGCTCAAACAGGCATACAACAATGGCAATAATCACATAGCAAGCTATCAAACAAAGAGATGAGGTGAAGAGGATGAACACCTGGATTTAAATGGTTCATCCAGAGCCTATGTCCACTATGTGTGTGAGTGAATTCCACTAGTAAATATGGCTCTAATGGCCTGATTACAACACTAGCTCTCTTTCCATCTCTCTTCTGTATACAATTGAGCAGAGTTTTAACTAGGGTTTTTAATTAATCCATCCTTTACAATGAATAAGATGATGGGTTTATATAGTGCCTGGAGGGTGTAATACACCCCCCCAAGCATGTTGAAGGTGTATATATGTGAGGGCATCCACTCAGGTAGCGACAACTGTCCTTGCACAAGTATGTAATGATGATGAAATCCCCCTCACGCGAGGAGAGTAATTTTGATTATAACTGAATTGCTCATGTAGAACACGTCACCTGGGTACGTTCTACGGATCTTCTACTCATGGTATCATCTCTAGATGTCTCGGCCTCCGCATAAGAGTATGAGGTTGTTGATGGAGCGATTGACCTTACTTGTGAAACTAGTAAGTGAGGTCCCGCCCTGAGGAGCTCAGGCTAAGGTTGTCTAAGCTGAACGACCCCTGGTGTCGACTGAGAGATAGGATGAGAGATTTCCTTTATTTCTCTAGCTCCTTCTTGGGGTCTCGACCTGTTGAACGATCGATGTTGCATATACAAGGCCGACCTTATCTTGGATGAGTCCTGGAGGTGACCCATGAGCTGGTTCACATGCTCAGCTATTTGGAGTGATGCGGTCTCGTCTTGAGACGAGGTTATATTTAGGCATATCAATCACCCTAGCCCTCAGTTACCCATGTGAGGAGGTGATGGGGGATATGAATTGGCATAGTCCTTTGATGAGATGTCTTCTAATGCATTGGCTAATTACATCTTGATATGTAAGAGGGTGACAAATGTCACAGTTCTGGTTGAGTAGGGTTTTGCCCAAGTCTGGTGTGACAGCTAAACGCATTGGGATTTGTGCCTTCAAATGATGACTTATTTTAGGAATTGCGCCTAATCATTGCCTTAATATTTAAACTCCAATTTTTTCTCTTTCCTCCTTATCTTCTCCAAGAGTTCCTGCCTATTCTATCTCTCTAACATCTACACTTCCTACAAGTTTCTCCTTTATTCTCTTCTTTCCAACGTTCAACTCTTCCAGGTATCCTTCCTCTCTTTCTCATTTCAGTCCTTCTTTTTCATTTAAAAGTGATTCCATCTTGCTGCCTTTTTCATATCTAGTGAAATTTTCATTTTTCGACGAGCTTGAGGGTATTTTTAGGGAGGAGTTCAACCCCTTTTTAGGACGTCCTAGGTGGTAGATAGTGGCTTGATAGGTTTTTAGGGTTTTTAAGTTTTTCCAAATATTTTTAGGCAAGCTCCGGTAATCTTCTCCGGTGAACTTCAAACTGTTCTTGAAGTTCTTGACATATAAAGCCTTTTAACTCCTTATTTGATCTTCAGTCAACCTTAGTCAATGTTATAAACTGTTTCTCCCTTTTCCAAGTTTTTTACTCACGTCAAACCTCGGCCTTTGATGTTAAGACATTTTTATAAGTTAGCCAAGGAATTTCCCAGCATCAGAGATAAGTGCTTCGAACATATTGTAAACTTTTTGTCCATTTTCCAAGTTTTTTACTCAAGTCAAACCTCGGCCATTGATATTAAGACATCTTTATAAGTTAGTCGAGGAATTTACCAGCATCAGAGATAAGTGCTTCGAACATATTAGGAGGATAGAGTCTGAAGAGGTCAAGAGGCATAAGGCCGAGGAGTTCCCCCCTCGTCCTATTTATCCTCCACCCTTGGCTATCGTCTACTCTCAAGTCTCTAAGCCTTGTAATCCCTCAGTTGTTGAACCAAGTGATCCATGTCTATGTCGTCCTCATTTCCAGACGACCCTATGTCAACATCTGAGGTGTCTAAGAATGTGTATTCATTTGAGGAGGCCATGGATGACTATGCATCCCATAATGAGGTGTCCGATGTAGACGAGTCCACTTATCGTGTCTCTTCATATCAGAGAGCTGAAGATTCCAATCAATCTTATTCTATTCAGATTCTTAAGCGTAATGTGGCAATTCCACCCCCTGTGGATGCAATCCCCCTAATAACTGCAACTCGGATCGAGTTTGCAGAAAAGGTTCCCTAGTGGTTACCCAGGTAATTCGCAGACTCATAATGATCCTCAAGTCGAGTCTCAAAAAAGTAGTGGTGAGGAGAGTGAGGTCGATACATCAGTGTTTGAGGCCAGCCTCTTAGTTTGGAGGCACTTATATGGGATATATTCCTCTATTTCCATGAGGAAACCTGATAAGGATGAGAGAGAGTTACGGTCGATAAGGCAAAATTTGTGTTTACGAGCAAATGTTTAAGCTCGACTTTCATCTTCCCATCCATCGTACAATCCGTGCTTTCTTTGAATACCTGGAGGGTCATCCTTGGCTCTATCATACTTTGGATAACATTTCACCATACTGACATTCCCCTAAAGCTTTTCCTTTCCTCTTATACACCATCGTCCCAAAGACCTAACCTGGCTACTACCACCTCGTAGCTAGGAAATCCAAAAAGAAACTTTTGTTGGTTACCCAAACCTCCAACCACAACTAGAAGCCTCGCTACTTTTTTGTTTCTAGGGCATGGGAGTTTGGCCCCACCCAAGCTTGTGGGACCTTTGAACCTAGGACCCCTCTGAAGTGGGTCAAAGTCCCAACGCTGGCCAAATTAGACCCAAGTTTGAATCCTGAGGCTTATGAGAAGGTCAATAAGATCCGAGAACAGGGTGAGAAGGGTCGCCTGGACAAATTTGAGCATCTGATGACTCCATACTACCTAGCTCAGATAGGTCTAGATATTAGCCCCTTGGAGGAGTTGTGTAAATAATAAACTTTTCCAAGTGTAGCTTCGTATTTTTCAGATACACAGTGTTTGAATCCGACCTCGTAGTTTGGAGGCCGGTGATCTAGGTGGAAACCAAGCGTCCGTGTTGATACGCTAATCATTGTTATCATCTTCCAACTGCAATACAAAAAACTAAACTTTAACTACACTCTTATGGATTATAGTGGCGAGTCTGGGTATCGAATCCACAGGGAATGTTTGATATATTTTAATTGATTTATTACTTCAAAAAATAAAGTGTAAAATATGATGATTGAGTGAGAAAGGAAAAAGGGAAAAATAAAGAAGTTAACTAAAACTAATTGGAAAATTGAGGTAGGGACATAATCCCCCAACTCCTAGTATGTTTACCAGTACAAAACTAGTCATAAATTAATTAATTGATCAAACCCAGTCTTTAGTACTCCCAAGTATTACATATATGAGGGATCGTAGCCCGCACAATATGTAAGCAAAGGATGAATTAAAACCCAGTCTTTAACACTCCTAAGTATTACACATATGAGGGATCGTAGCCCGCACAGTATGTAAGAAAAGGATGAATTAAGCAGTGTCGTATTAACTACACCCGCTAATCAATTATTAAATTTAGAGAACTAATTTTATACCCATGCAAACCACATCGGGTTGGGTTCATGCCCCAACCTTTAAAAACCTAACCTAACATGGTGAAATTGATGAAAAATACGTTGCATGAATTCATAATTTCTTGAAAAGAGAGATTAAACATGAGAAATAATAATAAAAGTGTTGGAAATAAAAATTACCAAGATTGAAGAACAAAAACATACATAAGAAATCAAAGGTTGAAGAAAAATCGGAAAATCTTGAATTAAAGGTGCAAAATATGTAAATTCGTCTCCTAGATGTTCCTAATTGTTATGGAGATTTTACATGAATGAAATCTGAATAAAAAGAGTCATAATGACTAAATATATAGGCTAGGGGTCGTTTACAAGAGTCCCCAAAACACAAAACTCTTTTGGCTAAAAGATAAGGACAAAACAAAAATCCCGTATCTGGCAATTTGTCACACTTAGAAATTGTGACTAATGACCGCATCAATCCCCTCCGGATTGGTCCCCTAATTATGGTTGATGTAGTGATTTTAAGGGCCAGACCAATCCGTTTTTTAGTATGACCGAATTGGTTCGTTTTTTCTGAGTCAACTTCTCTTCATTTTCTCCTCAACTTCAAATGACCATAACTTCTTCACCGTATCTCGGATTGAGGTGTCATTTTTTCCAGTATTCTTGTAATTTAAAGATATACAACTTTCTAGTTGGCTCCACCTTTGAGATATATCTATAAAATTACGAAAATACCCTTGAACTCCCCATTTCTTACTTTCTGACATGAAATACATGTAAAACACATAAGAAATACAAAAACACGAAATACTTGCCAAAAGGGGTTAGTAGCATAAATATGAGATAAATCCAAGCTATTTACACCGCACGGGATCATAAAAATACCGCAATTAAGGGGATAAATGTGAAGAATTTATACCCAATCAAATCCCTCTAACTTAGAACTTTGCACGTCCCAAGCAATGTAAAAGAATGAGAGTATGTGTTAAGGACCCTTCAAAAACTTTATTGGGATATAATACCTTTTTCACGGGCAAGCGATTGCATTTAGCGTATGCAACAAGCCTTTAAATCCCAAGGTTACCCTAGTAGGACGAGTGGTGTCTCGTGAGGGTCTGCAATGAATATACCCACAAAATTCGTTATTGAGTCAAAGAAAATTCCAAATACTTAAAATTTTTACAATTTAAACTCCCCAAAAATGGTCACCTTAAATTATATTCACAAGTCTCAAGTCATAGTATGTGTGTGCGAAGCCAAAAATCGAGCCTCTAACTTCCACCGATTTATGACTACGTTATAACAACCCGCGTAGTTTTGGGCTATTTTAATTAATTTTTGGGAAATGGAGGAAAATAAAGTTTCAGATAAAATTATTTTTATTGCTCAAATATGTTGAATATTATTTTTAAAGGCGAGAATTTCAAACGGTTTTGAAATAGGAGTTAAAACGGATTTTAAAATGATTTTAAAATGTTTTTAACTGTTGGAGTTGTTTTGAATTCCAACTCTTCATTTCTTTTCCTTATTTAAAGGAGTCTTTTGGATTTCAACTCTTCATTTCTTTTCATTATAAAAAAGAGTCATGGGCAAACCTTTTAACCTACTTTTGGCACAAATTTTGGCAGCAAATATATTTTATATTCCTCTTTTTTTTATATACACATTGGCCCTTGTGATTTGTGAGTTCCAACCTTAGAATAGAGGTGTTCTTGGGGTTATTTGTTGGAGGTTCTTGGAGGAGCTTTTGTAAATCTTTTGTGTTGATCTTGAGGATGTGATCATTGGTTTCTCATCATGGTTTGAGGTATGGGGTTTTACACAATATGCTCTTTAAATCTCTCGAGAGTTATTCCCTTTGAATTCTTGCGATTATTGAACTCATATTTTGAATTGTTAAATTCATTGAAATCTGGAAAAATTATTGTTGGAATTATTTTGATTCATGTGGTATTATTCATGTTGTAATTGAGCACGTTGTCCTGAGATTTTAATATGACACGGATGTTGGGCACCCGCCAAAATTCCTATTTCCCGGTCTATGGCTTGATAAAGCATATACTGATGTGGTGAGGCCTGGTGACCCGGTTAAAGTGTTGTTGAGAAATTATATTGATAAATGCTTTGAGATTTTCATTTTGATTTGAATATTCGTACTCGTGTTGTTACGCTTTGTTCATCGTTAATATAATTGTTGAGCATCTTTTTTGTCGTATTGTGTACTTGCCCAGATTTTCTTTTAGTGGGAGGTTAGCGCGGATTTTGGGGCACTATGGAGATTGATTTTAGCGAGGATTTTTTGGGAAATATTTGTATTATTTTGATGTATAGAGCTTTGGAGATTTGTATTTTATTTTCGAGTTAGTTGTTGTAATTGAAGAGATTGAGATTAGTGGATTTATATTATTTTGGGTTTATTTAGATGCTCTATACCTTGTTACTTGTGGATTTGGATTTATTTTATCGCATTAGCGCTCCGTTCGCTCTCCCCGAGCGGGCGGGGTGTTACATACGTTACTTTCCGAAAATTCATTTTGATTTCAAAATCTCACGGAATGCACTCACAAATGAATCACTCAGAAATATGGCTTATTCTCTCGGTATGCGTGATAAAAAGAGTAAATATAATGGACACAAGTTCACGCATACAATTAGAGAGACGAACTATTTGAGGTAAAAAGATCTCATCATCGGAGTACGATTATAAGGAAACATAAACATCGCCTCTTGTTCACACCGTTTAATCTCTTATATTATCTTTTGTTCCTTAGCTCTCCACGCGGTAAGTAATTTCACAATTCGGACTCGGTTATAACTTTTCGGGTTTAAGGTGTAATTGGGTAAAATGGGAGTGATTTGGGAAGGTCGGAATTGGAAAATTCATTTATGATGTCTATTTGTACTTTTTTTGGGCTATTGCTCATTTTCTCTTCTTTTTCTATTTTTTTCTTCTTATTTTTCTTTTTCTTGCTATTTTTGTTGAGCATTCTTCTATTTTTTTCTTGCCCCTGCACTTTTCAGACTTAAATTTTGACTTTTTCCATTCTTCACAATTCTGGGCTATTTGGGTTTTTAGGGTTATCAAACGAACTTGGAAAATTTTTATTTCGCTCAAAATGGGTAGTAAAGGGATAATTTTTCACAAATTTTTATGGCCAATATTTTTGGGTGACAAACGAGGGACTACTTCATTGTCCAAATTGCTAGTTACATTACCATATGCGTCTCGAGATGAATTAAGTTTAGAGATATTTTAGTGCACATTATTCAAGACAATATCTCACAAATTTCCCATAACCGATCAAAACAATAAAATAGAGATCATCAATGACTTATTAAAACGCTGAAAAGAACATTGAGTTAATCATAAACTCGAATTGATTTAAAAACTCGAAATAAATCGATAGGCTCGAAATCTCACCGGGTTGATTAATCGCCACACTTATTTGTTAAGTCGTCAATTTCCGCTCAATTTTCATTTTGGTCAACTTTGGCTTTATGCATTGGATTTTTACAACTTGAGACAGAAAAAAATGTGACATTTTTGAAGCTTTTAAATTCCATTTTTTTTTATTTATTTTGAAGAAAAATATTTTTGGCTATTTTCAAAATTTTTCATTTTTTTTGAAATTTTCTTAAAAAAAAACACACTTGGAAAGAACATGTGATCGAATCAATGAATCTAAACAATAAACGGGAAGAATATCCCACACCCCCTAACTTAAATGTTGCATTGTCCTCAATGCGAATCAAGAACACAACATAAAGAGAGGAAAAGAAAGATATTACCCAAAATGGAGCGATCCCCGAAAAGTACGAGTCCATTGAATCTACAAAACATGTTATAACCAAGCATAGAAAAAAGAATAACAAAAACTCTAAACTAAAAAAAAACAGAAATAAGCTAACTATTGTACAACCTACGATTTTCAAATTCTAATAACTCATACAATAGAAGTCGAAAAATTTGAGGGTCCACCCAAAATATAATTTAACTTTGAGGGATAATCGGTGTACCCTCATTTTCATGCATACCTTCCGAAAAATAAGAATTTCGTTTGAACAACGGAAGGCATGTGTGAGATGGAAAAAATGAACCATCACCAATTAAAAATTTTAACGGGATGATGGGGGTTTTGGATGATAGATGGGACAAGTACAATTGAGATCCAAGAAAAATAGAATCACCAACCAAATTGTTTTCAAGTAGTATGGGAAGCGGGGCACACAAAAAGGAAGATTCCATCTTGTAAAACAATTCAAGTAAAGAGTCCTTGTCGAAAAAAGGTTTAAACATTTCAAAATTTTCAACCAACTCATAGGAATCTAGTGGTACTTCTAATGGTTCAATAACTGTGAATGAGAATGGTGATCAAATAAATTCAACCTCAAGTGATTACTTGGAGATTGAATTTCAAGGGAGCAAGACTCACTTCCAATGAGATGTTCTTCAAAAATTTGAGGTGACACACAAGTCTCAACATCCTCTTTGTTTTCCAAATTACAATGCATCTCATAGCAAAGTGAGATCATTTCTGTAAAAAGACCAATATTGATACTCATCGTGCTTTGGGTGGAAAGAAAATTGAGTACTCTTTTGATTAGAAAAATTATTTTTTCTTCCAAAGTAGGATTCCTTGGCTCTAGAACCTAGGATTCCTCATTTGGTTGAAAACGTTCTTTTGTTTCAAAAATATCAAAAGAAAAGTCGTCATTGGATTCGAATAATGCATCCAACTCTTGCTCCAAAAATGATTTTTTCCCGATATTTGTTTTCAAGCCTTTCATACCCAAGACTTAGAATGTCCTCACCAATGGTAATAGGTCACGGTGGAGATTCTTGAAAATAAAAAGCTCGAACACGATTTTCTTCCCGATATTTATTCTCAAGCCTTTCATTCTCAAGAATTAGAAGGCCCTCACTAATGGTATTAGGTCGAGACGCGGATTCTTGAAAATAAAAAATTTGAGAAAAATTCTCATATGAACCATTACAATTACCAAACTCACTACAAAAAGACATGATTACTGAATAGTTTGTAAACGGACCATCCACATAAAGAGGTGTGTGGTTGGGTATTCAATGTTTCTTGGCGCTCAATTGTGCAATCCTACAAAAAGGTTAAAACAAAAAAATACAAAAGAAAAAAAATATCTTATGAAATATTAAGTCAATTATAATCTATAACAAAAACACTCCCCAGCAACAGCGCCATTTTGATCAAGGTGGAAACCAAGCGTTCGTGTAAATACGCTAATCATTATTATGAGCTTCCAACCGCAAATACAAAAACCTAAACTTTAACTACACTCTTATGGAGTATAGTGGCAAGTCTGCGTATAAAATCAACATGGAATGTTTGATATATTTTAATTAATTTATTACTTCAAAAAATAAAGTGTAAAAGATGATGATTGAGCGAGAAAGGAAAAAGGGAAAAATAAAGAAGTTACCTAAAACTAATTGGAAAATTAAGGTAGGGACACAATCCCACAACTCCTAGTATGTTTACCAGTACAAAACTAGTCGTAAATTAATTAATTGATCAAACACGATATTTAGTACTCCAAAGTATTACATATATGAGGGATCGTAGCCCGCACAGTATGTAAGCAAAGGATGGATTAAAACCTAGTCTTTAACACTCCTAAGTATTACACACATGAGGGATCGTAGTCCGCACAGTATGTAGGCAAAGGATGAATTAATCAGTGTCGTATTAACTACACGCGCTAATCAATTATTAAATTTAGAGAACTAATTTTATACCCATGCAAACCACATCGGGTTGGGTTCATGCATCCCAACCTTTAAAAACCAAACCTAACATGGCAAAATTAATGAAAACTATGTTGCATGAATTCATAATTTCTTAAAAATAGAGATTAAACATGAGAAATAATAATTAAAGTGTTGGAAATAAAAATTACCAAGATTGAAGAACAAGAACATGCAAGAAGAAATCAAAGATTGAAGAAAAATCGGAAAATCTCTTGAATAAAACGAGAAAAAATTGTAAATTCTTCTCCTAGATGTTCCTACTTGTTATGGAGCTTTTACATGAATGAAATCTTAATAAAAAGAGTCCTAATGAGTAAATATATAGGCTAGGGGTCATTTAGAAGAGTGTAATACCCCGTATTTTTATGCTATATTAATTTGGGGATTTATTAAAGTTAATGTGAATGAATTATTTAAAAAAAATCCGGAAATTAATTATGTTATAATTATTAACGTGACGAGAGTTAGTAATTATGGGAAATTTGTTGAATATTACTAATGAGTAAAGTAATATATTATATTGGTTATATTTAATGTCATGAGTGAGTTAAATGACAATTTCGGAAATTTAAGTCGGAACGTGCTCGTGTCGCGTCGGGACTAAATTTTGATAAATAAAAAGTGAACATTTTAGAAGTTGCCCGTATGGTCGTTTTGAGTGCGCCAACGTGCCCGGAAGGGTCGAGATAGTCAGAAAAGTGTACCCGGGGGTGTAGTTTGGGTTTCGAGGCATTTTTAGGCCTAATTAGTAACCCGGGAGGGCATTTTGGTCATTTTACCTTTTTGGGTAATTAAACCCACGAAAATACCAAGGGTTATATCAGATATCTGGATTGTCATCTAGGTTTAGAAACTCTAAACACAAGTGACGGCCATAGGAGAGGGAAGAAGAAAGCTCCAAGGCAATTCAAGGCCCCAAAAGTCATCCGTTTGCACCACAACCACCACCACCGCGTAGATCGCGCAACGGGCTACGCAACCACACCAAAAACATCTGCAAATCAGAATGTCGAAAATCCCAGGCAAGTGTTTATCTTGCTATATTCGTTGGTGCAATTTCCATATTAGTTTAGGATTGATTAGGGATGAAAATATGGAAGAAAACTCAAATTGTGATAGGAATTTGCATGTAGAAAAGACTTAAACCTTATTCTGGAAGTCTCTGGTGATGTAGAAAGATAACCCACGAAATTTTGGTGTAAATAAGAAGGAAATTCTGGGATTTAATAGATTAGAATCATGAGTTAGAAATTTTTAGGGTTCTTGAGTTTTAAATGAATTATGGCATGTTAGATCCATGTTTAGTGATGTAAATTGATATGTTTTACGTTGAATATACCTAATATGATGATATAAGGTTAGAAGTATTAATTCTGGGACGATTGGAACTTGAAAATATGGATTTGGTGTAAATTTGGAGATGAAACCCGTAACTGCAATTCTGCAGATTTTCGCAGACCTGCTTGATCGATCGATCGAGCCCAGAGCTTCGATCGATCGAGCCCCAAACCTCGATCGATCGACCCCTCCTGGCAGACTCTTATTTCCTTTGTAAATGATTTAAAAATCGAATTTTCGTGATATAATTCTTGGGCATTCTTAGTATAATGATTTGGGAGACATGGAGGACCAGTAGGGCGTATGAATAAATGTTGGGATCATTAATATTTGACGAGAATGGTATTAATGGGATATTTACTTTAGGGTTAGTAAATTGATATATTAAAGGGTGAGGCGCGTAAGAGAGTTACGTTGAAACGTAATAATGACACCTACTGAATTTTCTACTTGGAAGGATAGAGTCCACGAGTGTCACGTAATAAGTGAGAAAACCCTTTGAGTTAAGGTTAGAGATGAAACCTTATACGTAATTCTAATAATGTGAAATTAAGGATAAATGTTGTAATTATGGGTGACAAGAGGAACCTATATTAATTTGATAAAAGTGGTATATTTATATGATTGTGTGTACATATATTATATACATGTGAAAAACATACCGCGCTACTTGCTATCCTTGAGGTTACCGCGCTGTGACAGTCTTATCTCGATGGGACCTTTATGGGGAATATTGACTTGTACCCTAGAAGATAGATATCCTTGGTACAGGCTATCAAATTGATAGTTCAGACGGTCCTAAGAGACGCGAGTATGTGCCATCCTCTTAGAGACTTGGAATATATGCTTCGCCTCGATATTGTTTGTGTATGTGTCAATACAATTCGAGAGTGATTCCGAATTTGTATTCCCCTTGATATGAGTGGTATGGGGTTTGGATAGTAGAAATATGCATGCACCATAGTTTTATGTGGGGTGCTGTTATTTTATATATATTATACGAGTAGTTAATATATATATGAGATTTGGAAATTTGAAACTACCTACTGTGATTTGATAAGTAGGACATGGTTGATGACTCAAATAGTAAGTACTTGTTTCGTTAAAGTATAATATGACACTGGGAAACTTTATATATTAATAAAGCTAAAACGAGAGTTGTGCTACTAATTGGAAGTATTCTTTTCAATCAATGATATTGTTCGGTTTTGAAATCTTATGAGTAAGTTAAGATAAGCTAAATTATGGGGAAGGCTAGTATGATAAAATGATAAGATAAACCGTTGGGAAGGTTAGTACGATAGGTGTGCACATTAGAAGAGAGGTGAGAATTTCTCAAGAGAGTGTCGCTCTAATATGTTGTTGCATTGGCCTGTATGAATTTAAATACTTGCTAAACGTATTTTAAATCAAACACACTTTCGGGCTCTGACCCGTTTCTTTCTTTCTCTCTCTCTCTCTCTCTCTCTCTCTCTTGTATATATATGTATGTATTACAGGTGCCCAACCACAAGGGCGTCTTGTTAGGATCTCTTGGAAGGAACGCGCTGCAGCTTAGCTGGGAGTTGCAGGTCTTTTGAATAGATGACTTCGTTCATTCGGATCCACTCTTAGCACTTTAATTTAGTTGAGCATGTGTAGATCTTTCCATTATTCCGTTGTTATTGGGACATTTGTATTTCAGTTATTTCCAGTATCGTTATTATGGGATTTATTCAACTTGGATTGTGTTACTTTATATTTCGCATGTTAACATTCGATTGACGAATGTTTTAAATTAATTGGACTATGTTGCAGATATTTAATGTGGCGTGATTCTTACTTATTGAATGTTGTTAATAAAAATAAATGATTTTCTTTAAATAAAATTTGGAATGTATGTATGAAAATGGTTTTGACACTTAGCTTAATTATTTAGGGTGTTAAATTGGAAAAATTATTTTTATCGACAGTGATGCTGAGAATGAACCAACTGTTTAGCTTGATTTAATTTAATAAAGGAGTGATCTCCCGGTATTTAATTAGGCGGGGTGTCACAAAGAGTCCCCAAAACACAAAACTCTTTTGGTTAAAAGATAAGGACAAAACAAAAATCTCATATCTGGCAATTTGTCACACTTAAAAACGGTGACTAATTTTGTAATGGATCTGGGGCGTGACTAATAACCGGACCAATACCCTCCAGATTGGTCCCCTAAATATGGTTGATGCAGTGATTTTAAGGGCCGGACTAGTCAATTTTTTATTATGACCGGATTGGTCCATTTTTTCTGAGTCAACTTCTCTTCATTTTCTTCTCAACTTCAAATGACCATAACTTCTTCATCGTAGTTCGGATTGAGGTTCTGTTTTTTCCAGTGTTCATATAATTGAAAGTTCTACAACTTTCTAGTTGGCCCCAACTCCGGCATATGTCTGTAAAATTATGAAAATACCATTGAACTCCCCATTTCTTGATTTCTTTCACTGTTTTGAGTTCTCTTTTCCATCTTTCTTACATGAAATACCTATAAAACACAGGGTCCCCCACTTGGAACTCCATGAAAGATCTCTTCGCATCAGCATAACTCTTCTGCCGGTCTTGAGCTACCCGAATGCGACTCCGAATCAACTCAATCCTTGCCGAAGTATCCTGGATCACTTCCGGCCCAAGTAGTTTGTTGTCCCCCACCTCCAACCAACATGCTGGGGAACGACAAGGCCTACCGTACAACGCCTCAAATGGAGCCATGCCAATAGTGAACTGGTAGGAGTTATTATAAGCAAACTCTACCAGTGGAAGGTATTGCTCCCATCCACCTCCAAAGTCAATAATGCACATGCGTAGCATGTCCTCCAACATCTGATTTGTGCGCTCGGTCTGCCCATCGGTCTGCGGATGATAAGCCGTACTCAACCGCAATTCCGTGCCCATGGCCTCCTGGAAACTCTCCCAAAACCGTGAAACAAATATCTTGTCTCGGTCAGACACGATATTTAGGGGCACACCGTGAAGTCTCACAACCTCTGAAATGAAGAGCTGGGCATAATGTCCCGTAGTGTAGTCAGTCCTTACGGGTAAAAAAAGTGAGCGACTTTGGACAATCTGTCCACAATTACCCAAACGGAGTCGTGAACCCTCTGCGATGTAGGCAAACCCGTGATAAAATCCATGGATATGCTCTCCCACATCCACACCGGGATCTCCAACGGCTGTAGAAGTCCTGTCGGTCTCTGATGATCCACTTTTACTAGCTGGCAAGTGGAGCATTTCGAAACAAACTCAGCAATATCTCTCTTCATACCGCTCCACCAATACTGTCGTCTCATGTCTTGGTACATTTTGTCCCCTCCGGTATGTACCGCGAACCGTGAGCCGTGCGACTCTGCCATCACCTCGTGTCGCAATTCCTCCCCTTCCGGAACCACCAATCTCCCATTGAAGCGTAATCCCCCGTCTGAGCTAACGATATAGGACTCGGCTCCCTCTGTTAGTAATCGAACTATCTGCTCCTGACAGAACGAGTCATTAGCTTGTGCCCGTACTACCTTCGTGACAATCTGCGGTGTAACGGTCATCACAGACATGAAAGATCGGGCCACTGCATCCTGGTGTCCCAACTCCTTCCACTTTGCCTTCCACACCCCTGCCACCTCATCTGCTGGTCTACGGCTCAACGCGTCTGCTACCACGTTAGCCTTACCCGGGTGATACTGGATATCAAACTGATAGTCCTTCACAAACTCAAGCCACCTTCGCTGCCGCATATTCAACTCCTTCTGCGTGAATAGGTACTGTAGGGACTTGTGGTCTGTGAACAATCGAAACTTCTCCCCCAACAGATAATGTCTCCAAATCCGTAGGGCAAAAACAACTGCCGCCAACTCCAATTCATGAGTGGGGTAATTCTTCTCGTGAGGCTTTAGCTTACGGGAAGCATAAGCTATGGCCTGACTCTCCTGCTGCAATACACCTCCAAGTCCTTATAGGGACGCATCGGTGTATACTAGATACTCAACTGCCGGTCTCGACAACGATAACACAGGTGCTGAGGTCAACTTATCTTTCAATTCATCGAATGCCAACTGACAGGCATCACTCCAGATGAATGGCACACTCTTACGAGTCAGATGTGTCAAAGGACCTGCTATCTTCGAGAAACCCCTAATAAACCTCCAGTAGTATCCTGCTAAACCCAAGAAACTACGAATCTCCGTTGGTGTCGTGGGCTGTCCCCACTCCCTCACCGCGGATACCTTCCCCGGATCAACAGATATTCCCCGGTCGGAAATAATATGTCCCAAAAACTGGACCTCCTTCAGCCAAAACCCGCATTTCTCATACTTTGCATACAACTCGTTCTGACGTAGTGTCTGCAAAACTTGCCTCAAATGCTCGGCGTGTTCCTTCTCTGTCTGGGAGTAAACCAGAATATCATCGATGAAGATAATGACAAACTGATCTAGGAAATCCCTGAACACTCTCTTCATCAAGTCCATAAACACTGCTGGAGCGTTGGTCAAACCAAAAGGCATAACCCGAAACTCGTAAGAACCATATCTCGACAAGAAAGTAGTCTTCGAGACATCCTCCTCCCTGATACGCAACTGATGGTAACCCGATCTCAAATCAATCTTTGAGAAGAACGAAGCTCCTCTCAACTGGTCGAATAAGTCATCGATTCGAGGAAACGGATACTTATTCCGTATCGTGACCTTGTTCAACTCCCGGTAGTCCACACACAATCTTAGTGAACCGTCCCTCTTCTTCACAAACAAAACTGGAGCGCCCCAAGGTGAGGTACTCCTGCGAATAAAGCCCTAACCTAGCAGCTGCTCTATCTGATCTCGTAGCTCTCGCATCTCTGCCGGAGCCATACGGTACGGTGCGCGTGCTATAGGTCTCGTATCTGGCAATAGGTCTATAACAAAGTCTATCTCTCCACTGGGGGGTAGGCCTGGTATCTCCTGAAACACATCAGAATACTCCCTGACAACTGGGATCGAGTCTAAAGGAATCACAACCTCCTTAGAGGTATCCTCTTCTAGGTAATACAAATGAGCAGTCGAGCCTCCCTCTGGGCGAGGCATCGCCACTACAAACATCTCTTGCCCCGGAATGGCAAAAACAATGCTCCCACCGAAGAAATCAATCATGGCTCTATAATCAGCGAGCCAATCCATACCGATAATCACATCGTGAACATGCATATCTAATACCAACATATCTGCAGGTAATACCAGACTACCGATCTCTACCCCCACTCCCCAATGGTGAGTCGACACACGTCACTGTGCTCTCTGCCATAGCTAACAATCCTAAGGATTTCGCGAAATGTGTAGCTATAAAACAATGTGTAGCCCCCGTATCAAACAATACCCGACCCATAGTGCCATGGATAGGAAACGTACCCTCAATCGCGGGCGGTGCCTATGGAACTGCTGCCTGGTGGACGTTATAGACACGTCCATACTGTAGCTGCCCCTGCTGAACTGGGACTACTGGAATGGGTAGCAATGCTGCCATCTGAGGTGGTGCGGGGAGAGCGACGGGAAACATAGGCCTCTGCGGCTCCTGGCGAGCACTCTGCTGCTGCTGCTGTGGGGCCCTGCCCTTATCAGGACAATCCTGTCGTTTATGGCCAGTCTTGCCACAAACAAAACACTTCCCTGGGAAGTTCCCTCCTCTCTGCCCCTGCTGTCCCCGGCCCTGGTGGCCGTTACCGTTCCTCCCTTGGCCCTGCTGGCCCTGCTGAAACTGCTGCCCATTCTGCCCCTGTTGACCCTGATGGCCGTTTGGACCCTGATGGCCCGGACGGAAACCTCCTTGTCCGTGCCTATAATTCCCTGATCTGAACCTCTTCTGATCCCCCTGCTGCTCACCCTGCTCACCCTGTCTCTGCCACTGAACAGATTGTGCCCCACTAGCACTATGTCCTCCAGTCCTGCCCTGATGGCTAGACTCTCCAGATCTCTTGCCCTCAGTCATATGAAAGCGGTGATCCTGGAAGTGTAACAAAGCAGCGTTAACCACATCAGAATAAGTGGGTAACGAAAGGTTCCCTAACAGATGCTGACGGATCCTCCATGTCAACCCGTCGGTGAACTTCTCAATCTTCTTATTTTCTGTCGGTATCTCATCTGGAATGATATTCAACAGATTGGTGAATTCGGCCTCATACTCGGCCACAGTCTTACCCTCTTGCTTCAGATTCATCAATTTCCTTCTCATTTCCGTATGAACAGCGGACGGAAAGTACTTGCGGTCGAACCGCACCCAAAAGTCCTGAATAGTGAGAGTATCCCTCTCCTCCATGGTGGTAATAGACTCCCAACACTGCAGTGCAGATCCGACTAGCTTGAAAGTAGCTAGCACCTATTTCTGAACGTCCGTGCACTCATACATCCTCAAGTGCCTCTGCATATCCTTCCTCCACTGGCTCGAGACTACCACATCTGAGCTTCCTGCAAACTCTGGCGGATGCGCTTTCTGAAAAGCATCACATACACGTTCCCAAGCAGACGGGAATGCATTTGCCTGTACTGGCGCGGCAACCGGCTCCTGAGGTGGTGCCTGCTGAACTACGGCAATTGCGGCATTTACCGCTTGGGCTACAATGGCTGCAACCTCAGCGACGTTCATCATGCCCTGAACTGGAACGGGCTGGGGTTTGGGTGTTGCATCCCTGGGAACTCGTCGTGCACGTCGTGGAGGCATCTGAAAAAAGAATGAAGTTTATAAGTTCGCAGTTATAAACTTAAATAGCTGAAGAACGAAGCATACACAAAAGAATACAACAGTCCTAAAATATAGGGCTCTATATCAAAGAAAACTTAGCGGAAACATAATAGCCGTACAGATCCTAAAGGACACTAGAACCTAATGCTCTGATACCACCTGTGACACCCCGACTAATTAAATACCGGGTAGATACTCCTTTATTAAATTAAACCAAAATGCCAAGTTGGCTCAGTTAATAGCATCACTGTCGAAAAAAATTTATTATTACTAACCACCTAGTATTTAAAAAGTAAGTTGCCAAATTTTAATTAAAGTCTGATTAACATGCAGTAAAAGATTTAATGCAAGAATAATATCACCATTCACCATGACGAAGTAATAGAATAACCATCACATGATATAAATAAACCCGGAGGAAAAACTCCTCATAACAAACTCCACAACTGAAATGAATAACTAAATACTGAATACTGAATCAATACATGCCAATGTCTGAAAAACTGAAATGGAAATGTACCCCTAATGGAACTGGGCAACATGCCCTAAAACTGAGGAATACTGAACATGGAATCCAAATGATAGAAGCGTCTAAAAGCAAATCCCTGTAACTTCCACAAACAGCTACAGCTCGTCATCTGAATGAGTATCCTATGCATGGTGTCCTTGTGGCTGGGCACCTAAAATGGTTTTACAAGGAAAATAGATTTGAAAGCAAACGGGTCAGAGCCCGAATGTGGGGATATTTTAAAAACCTGCAAGTGCTTTAAAAACATTTAAAACATTAAATGCGAAGTACATGTTAGGACGTGCACTCACCTGAAATTCTCACCTCTCGTCTAACTGTGCACTCCTAACGTACGTACCCATCTAAAATGGCACAAACCACTAGCTAAGTGACATCATATCTAACTAGACTGTCATAGGTTCTAACTTTATTACTCGGTTCCCATTAACATTATAACGCTCGTAATTAAATAGGGGCTTAACGTAAATTCAGGTTCTCACGTAAAAGTAACACAACTCATTATAGATCATCCCTTTTGTTATTCCATAGTTATACACACAATACCATATGAAAGTTACCAGTTTATTAAGTGTATATTTTCCACAACATAAATATACAATATAAGCACCCCGAGACTAAGCTGCGGTGCACACATACTCTGCTATCCATCCCGGTACTTCACGTACATAAGGATCACATATTCCGAATCTCTCAGGAATAGTTCACAGATAACAACATCACAAATAATGGAGGCGAACACAGTCACATCACCTGGGTCACGCACATACCTGCGCTCCTACGATCAGCAGACTTATTAATATCCCAATAAGTCCTTCTCTGACCTATGTTCATCGAGGTAACCAGTCTAAATCCGGGCAACACAAGGATTAGAGGGCCCTAAGCGAACGCAAACCTCCCGTGATAGCAAGTATGGTAGGTATGTCATACACACAAATCATATATCAATACTAAGTATGCACACGTCTTAGTAATCACCATAATATATTGGTACATATCGCATTCTCGTACCAACTTGATATATATACAACTTATATATAATCTCAGTCCATATTTATACGCGCCATAATTTATTCTCACGTCGTAGTAGTTACTCACGTCTCGACTCAAATGTCTATTTAATTTGATCCACACTTATATAATTTACTCCTCATTATATCCCAAATGTCCCAAGTATACTAATACACCATCAAAGGAATGTTATCTCTATCCTCGAACAAGTTTACGGGACTCCCTAAATCAAAACATGCCAAAAAGGCCTAAACTGCCAGCTCGTTAGAAGTCTCATTCGAACGAGGCTGTTCGAACGAGATTTCGTTCGAACGAACTGGGCTATCTAACGAGGTCTCGTTCGAATGAGATTATCGAACGAACATCCCTCTCGTTAGAACCCCGAACTGTCAACTCGTTAGAAGCTCATTCGAACGAGCTCGTTCAAACGACCTGGGTAGGTCTTCTAACGAGTGACCAGATTCAAGCCCAGAAATCCTATCTCGTTTTTCCAATTTCTCTACACCTCAAATCTCATCCAAACCTCAATTTAACAATTGTTTAACGTCTCTAATCGTCCCTAAACATGTTAAAGTCACATACTAACGTATTGTAAAGGATTAATTCTTCCTAAACATCATCAAATCACAAATCTCTACTCTTTTCCCCAATTTTTCAAGAACATAAACCCTAGAATTTATCATTATCAATTCCCAGAATTTAATCCGTTTTTATAACACATAAATTTGTAATTCTCTTAATTCAATCTTCAAATAACGTTTCTACATGCAAACCTACATCCACCATTAACTAACAACTCCAATTTCATGGGTTTTTTTCCTTTATCTCTCAAACAAGAATGATTATCAAGATTTCTAACATGGAAGAAACATTTACTGCATAAAATGTAAATTAAACCACTTGCCTCGAGTGTCTCTGAATTTGGTGTTGGTTTGATGAAGCTTTTTCTGCAGGATTCCTTCTCTCTTTCTCTCCACAAGCCTTCTTCTCCAATGGCTATGGTGGCTAGGGTTTTCTTTGGGAAAGTTTTGGAAACCTAATCTAATAACCCCCGTAGCTTATTGGGTCATTAAGGGTTGGTTAGTGGGTAACTTCCCAAATCAGATTATAAATCCTAATTTTCGTCATTATTAAATCCCAAAAATACAATATTACCAAACTACCCTTATAAGATGCCGGTATGGCCTAAAAATACCCCGGGACCCAAACTAAACCCCCCGCTAGTGTTTTCTGACTATCTCGACCCTTTCGGACGCGTTGGCGTACTCAAAACGACCATACGGTTCATAGAATTTAAATTCACTTTTATAAATAAAATAATTATATCCTGATGCGACTGTCACCCGCGTCCCAATAAAATGTTCAAATTGCCGTGTATCAATCTCACGACAATTTCATAATTTAATATTCATAATTCATCATATATACTCAATATAGTCAAATACCAACTCACATCTCGCTAGTATTTTATCCGGATTAATTCCCAATTAATTCTCATTTAATAATTAATCCCAAAAATAAATATTGCCAAAAATACGGGGTATTACACAGCCATTCCAGCAGCTCCAGTGCAGCAGGGGCAATTACAGTATGGACGGGTCTATAATGTCCACCAGGTAGCAGCTCCACAGGCACCACCCGCGATTGAGGGTATGTTTCCTATCCATGCTACTATGGGTCGGGTTTTGTTTGATACGGGGGCAACACATTGTTTTATAGCTACGCATTTTGTGAAGGCCTTAGGGTTGTTAGCCACAACAGAGAGCATAGTGACGTGTGTGGACTCACCACTGGGGAGTGGGTCACTTATTTTCTTTATATTCCGGGGAGTGGGGGTAGATATCGGTAGTTTGGTATTACCTGCAGACATGTTAGTCTTAGACATGCACGAGCATGATGTGATTATTGGTATGGATTGGCTCGCAGCTTATAGAGCCATGATTGATTGCTTCGGTGGGAGCATTATTTTTGCCATTCCGGGGCAAGAGATGTTTATAGTGGCGATGCCTCGCCCAGAGGGAGGTTCGATCGCTCATTTGTATTACATAGAGGAGGATACCTCTAAGGAGGTTGTGATTCCCTTAGATTCGATCCCAGTTGTCAGGGAGTATTCTGATGTGTTTCAGGAGATACAAGGCCTACCCCCCAGTCGAGAGATAGACTTTGTTATAGATTTACTGCCAGATACGAGACCTATAGCACGCGCACCGTACCGTATGTCTCCGGCAGAGATGCGAGAGCTACGAGATCAGATAGAGTAGCTGTTAGGTCAGGGCTTCATTCGCAGGAGTACCTCACCTTAGGGCGCTCCAGTTTTATTTGTGAAGAAGATAGATGGTTCACTGAGATTGTGTGTGTACTACCGGGAGCTGAACAAGGTCACGATACGGAATAAGTACCCGTTGCCTCGAATCGATGATCTGTTCGACCAGTTGAGGGGAGCAACTTTATTTTTGAAGATAGATCTGAGGTCAGGGTACCATCAGTTATGTATTAGAGAGCAGGATGTTTCAAAGACTGCCTTCTTATCGAGATATGGGTCCTATTAGTTTAGGGTGATGCCGTTCGGACTCACAAATGCTCCAGCCGTTTTCATGGACTTGATGAACCGAGTATTCAGAGAGTTCTTGGATCAGTTTGTCATCGTCTTCATAGATGACATCTTGATATATTCACACTCCGAGGAGGAGCATGCCGAGCATTTGAGGCAGGTTCTTCAGACTCTACGAGAGCATCAGTTGTATGCTAAGTACGAGAATTATGGATTCTGGTTGCGTGAAGTACAGTTCTTGGGCCATGTTGTTTCTTAGCAGGGGGTAGCAGTCGACCCGAGTAAAGTATCAGCGGTGAGGGAGTGGGGACATCCCACGACACCGACGGAAGTGCATAGTTTCTTGGGGTTAGCTGGTTACTACAGGAGATTCATTCGGGGATTCTCCAAAATAGTGGGTCCATTGACCAATCTGACTCGCAAGGGGGTACCATATGTTTGGGATGATGCTTGTCAATTGGCTTTCGACGAGCTGAAAGACAAGCTTACTTCAGCGCCAGTCCTTGCGTTACCGAAGTCGGGTGAGGAGTACCTGGTTTACACTGATGCGTCCTTACGGGGACTTGGGGGAGTACTTCAGCAGGAAGAGAAGGCTATAGCTTTTGCCTCCCGCAAGCTTAAGCCGCATGAAAAGAATTACCCCACCCACGACCCGGAGTTAGCAGCGGTCGTCTTTGCATTGAGGATATGGAGGCACTATTTGTTTGGAGAGAAGTTCCGTTTGTTCACAGACCAAAAATCACTGCAGTACGTGTTCACTCAGCGAGAGCTGAATATGCGTCAGCGCAGATGGCTAGAGTTTATGAAGGACTACCAGTTCGATATACAGTATCATCTGGGAAAGGCCAATGTAGTTGCTGATGTGTTGAGTCGTAGACCGGTAGACGAAGTAGCAGACGTCTGGAAAGCAAAGTGGAAGGAGTTGGGTCATCAGGAAGCAGTAGCACGTTATTTCATGTCCATGATGTCAGTCACACCCGAGATTGTTACGAGGGTGATACAGGTACAGACCACAAACCCGTTTTTCCAAGAGCAGATCTAACCGAGGGTGCTGAGTCCTATTTTGTTAGTTCCTATGGAGGTTTGTGATTTAATGGGAGATTGGTGGTTCCAGAAGGAGAAAAATTACGTCATGCTATGATGACTCATTCTCATGGGTCCCGATTTACAGTACATCCGGGAGGCAATAAGATGTACCAAGATATGAGGCGACAATACTGGTGGAGTGGGATGAAAAAGGACATTGATGAGTTCGTGTCCAAGTGTTCTACCTGCCAGCTGGTAAAGGTGGACCATCAGAAACCATCAGGATTGCTTCAGCCATTGGAAGTACCCACGTGGAAGTGGGAGAGTATTTCCATGGATTTTATTACAGGGTTGCCTACATCACAGCGGGGCCACGATTCTATCTGGGTGATTGTAGACCGTTTGACCAAGGTGGCTCATTTTTTGGCGGTGCGGACAGATTATACCATGGGTCAGTATGCTCAGTTGTTCATCGCTGAGATTGTCAGATTACACAGGGTGCCCCTGGATATTGTGTCAGATAGAGATAAGATTTTTGTATCACGTTTCTGGGAAAGCTTTCAGGAGGCTATGGGTACTGAGTTGAGATTGAGTTCAGCTTACCACCCACAGACAGATGGACAAACAGAGCGTACTAATCAGATGTTAGAGGATATGCTATGCATGTGTGTTCTCGATTTTGGAGGAGGTTGGGAGCCACATCTTCCACTGGTAGAGTTTGCTTATAATAACTCGTATCAGTTCACGATTGGCATGGCTCCATTTGAGGCTTTGTATGGCAGGCCTTGTCGTTCCCCAGCTTGTTGTCTCGAAGTGGGGGATAAAAAGTTGCTAGGACCAGAAGTGATTCAGGAAACCTTCGCGAGGATTGAAATGACCAGGAGTCGTATTCGGGTAGCCCAGGACAGGCAGAAGAGCTACGCCGATGCGAAACGGTTCTTCCGGGAGTTTAGTGTGGGGGACCAAGTGTTATTGCATGTATCTCCTATGAAGGGAGTGATGAGGTTCGGGAAGAAGGGTAAGTTAGCTCCGAGGTACGTGGGACCATTTCCCATCATCGAGAGGATTGGGCCGGTTGCATACAGGTTGGGACTGCCAGAATATTTACATCGCATCCACGATGTATTCCACATCTCGTCATTGAGACGATATCTTCGGGACGATATGGCCCATACTCACATTGCGATAGATGAGATCGACTTGCAGCCTGATAGATCTTACGAGGAGAGACCGGTGGCTATCCTAGACTATAGTGAGAGGAGATTGAAGTCGAAGATAGTTCCACTTGTGCGGGTCCAGTGGGAGCATCATAATGTGGAGGAATCCACTTGGGAGCGCGAGGCAGATATACGCGAGAGATATCCAGAGTTATTTTTACCAGGTATGCCTTATTTTCCGAATTTTGGGACGAAATTCCGTTATTATGGGGGAAGTATGTAATACCCCGTATTTTTATGCTATATTAATTTGGGGATTTATTAAAGTTAATGTGGATGAATTATTTAATAAAAATCCGGAAATTAATTATGTTATAATTATTAACGTGACTAGAGTTAGTAATTATGGGAAATTTGTTGAATATTACTAATGAGCAAAGTAATATATTATATTGGTTATATTGAATGTCATGAGTGAGTTAAATGACAATTTCAGAAATTTAAGTCGGAACGTGCTCGTGTCGCGTCGCGACTAAATTTTGATAAATAAAAAGTGAATATTTTATAAGTTGCCCGTATGGTCATTTTGAGTGCACCAACGCGTCCGAAAGGGTCGAGATAGTCAGAAAAGTGTACCCGGGGGTGTAGTTTGGGTCTCGGGGCGTTTTTAGGCCTAATTAGTAACCCGGGAGGTCATTTTGGTCATTTTACCTTTTTGGGTAATTAAACCCACGAAAATACCAAGGGTTATATCAGATATCTGGATTGTCATCTAGGTTTAGAAACTCTAAACACAAGTGACGACCATAGGAGAGGGAAGAAGAAAGCTCCAAGGCAATCCAAGGCCCCAAAAGTCATCCGTTTGCACCACAACCACCACCACCACCGCGTAGATCGCGCAACGGGCTACGCAACCACACCAAAAACATCTGCAAATCAGAACGTCGAAAATCCCAGGCAAGTGTTTATCTTGCTATTTTCGTTGGTGCAATTTCCATATTAGTTTAGGATTGATTAGGGATGAAAATATGGAAGAAAGCTCAAATTGTGATAGGAATTTGTATGTAGAAAAGACTTAAACCTTATTCTGGAAGTCTCTTGTGATGTAGAAAGATAACCCACGAAATTTTGGTGTAAATAAGAAGGAAATTCTGGGATTTAACAGATTAGAATCTTGAGTTAGAAATTTTTGGGGTTCTTGAGTTTTAAATGAATTATGGCATGTTAAATCCATGTTTAGTGATGTAAATTGATATGTTTTACGTTGAATATACCTGATATGATGATATAAGGTTAGAAGTATTAATTTGGGGACGATTGGAACTTGAAAATATGGATTTGGTGTAAATTTGGAGATGAAACCCGTAACTGCAATTCTGCAGATTTTCGCAGACCTACTTGATCGATCGATCGAGCCCAGAGCTTCGATCGATCGATCGAGCCCAGAGCTTCGATCGATCGAAGGTTCGATCGATCGAGCCCCAAACCTCGATCGATTGACCCCTCCTGGCAGACTCTTATTTCCTTTGTAAATGATTTAAAAATCGAATTGTTGTGATATAATTCTTGGGCATTCTTAGTATAATGATTTGGGAGACATGGAGGACCAGTAGGGCGTATGAATAAATGTTAGGATCATTAAATTGATATATTAAAGGGTGAGGCGCGTAAGAGAGTTACGTTGAAATGTAATAATGACACCTACTGAATTTTCTACTTGGAAGGATAGAGTCCACGAGTGTCACATAATAAGTGAGAAAACCCTTTGAGTTAAGGTTAGAGATTAAACCTTATACGTAATTCTAATAATGTGAAATTAAGGATAAATGTTGTAATTATGGGTGACGAGAGGAACCTATATTAATTTGATAAAAGTGGTATATTTATATGATTGTGTGTACATATATTATATACATGTGAAAAACATACCGCGCTACTTGCTATCGTTGAGGTTACCGCGCTGGGAAAGTCTTATCTCGATGGGACCTTTATGGGGGATATTGACTTGTACCCTAGAAGATAGATATCCTTGGTACAGGCTATCGAATTGATAGTTTAGATGGTCCTAAGAGACGCGAGTATGTGCCATCCTCTTAGAGACTTGGAATCTATGCTTCGCCTCGATATTGTTTGTGTATGTGTTAATACAATTCAAGAGTGATTCCGAATTTGTATTCCCCTTGATATGAGTGGTATGGGGTTTGGATAGTAGAAGTATGCACGCACCATAGTTTTATGTGGGGTGCTGTTATTTTATATATATTATACGAGTAGTTAATATATATATGAGATTTGGAAATTTGAAACTGCCTACTGTGATTTGATAAGTAGGACATGGTTGATCACTCAAATAGTAAGTACTTGTTTCGTGAAAGTATAATATGACACTGGGAAACTTTATATATTAATAAAGCTAAAACGAGAGTTGTGCTACTAATTGGAAGTATTCTTTTTAAACAATGATATTGTTCGGTTTTGAAATCTTATGAGTAAGTTAAGATAAGCTAAATTATGGGGAAGGCTAGTATGATAAAATGATAAGATAAACCGTTGGGAAGGTTAGTACGATAGGCGTGCACATTAGAAGAGAGGTGAGAATTTCTCAAGAGAGTGTCGCTCTAATATATTGTTGCATTGGCCAGTATGAATTTAAATACTTGCTAAACGTATTTTAAATCAAACACACTTTCGGGCTCTGACCCGTTTCTATCTCTCTCTCTCTCTCTCTCTCTCTCTCTCTCTCTCTCTCTCTCTCTCTCTCTTGTATATATATGTATGTATTACAGGTGCCCAACCACAGGGGCGTCTTGCTTAGGATCTCTTGGAAGGAACGCGCTACAGCTTAGGTGGGAGTTGCAGGTCTTTTGAATAGATGACTTCGTTCATTCGGATCCACTCTTAGAACTTTCATTTAGTTGAGCATGTGTAGATCTTTCCATTATTCCATTGTTATTGGGACATTTATATTTCAGTTATTTCCAGTATCGTTATTATGGGATTTATTCAGTTTGGATTGTGTTACTTTATATTTCGCATGTTAACATTCGATTGACGAATGTTTTAAATTAATTGGACTATGTTGCAGATATTTAATGTGGCGTGATTCTTACTTATTGAATGTTGTTAATAAAAATAAATGATTTTCTTTAAATAAAATTTGGAATGTATGTATGAAAATGGTTTTGACACTTAGTTTAATTATTTAGGGTGTTAAATTGGAAAAATTATTTTTATCGACAGTGATGCTGAGAATGAACCAACTGTTTAGCTTGATTTAATTTAATAAAGGAGTGATCTCCCGGTATTTAATTAGGCGGGGTGTCATAAAGAGTCCCCAAAACACAAAACTCTTTTGGTTAAAAGATAAGGACAAAACAAAAATCTCATATCTGGCAATTTGTCACACTTAAAAAGCGTGACCAATTTTGTAACGGATCTGGGGCGTGACTAATAACCGGACCAATACTCTCCAGATTGGTCCCCTAAATATGGCTGATGAAGTGATTTTAAGGGCCGGACCAGTCAATTTTTTATTATGACCGGATTGGTCCGTTTTTTTTGAGTCAACTTCTCTTCATTTTCTTCTCAACTTCAAATGACCATAACTTCTTCATTGTAGTTCGGATTGAGGTTCTGTTTTTTCCAGTGTTCATATAATTGAAAGTTCTACAACTTTCTAGTTGGCCCCAACTCCGGCATATGTCTGTAAAATTATGAAAATACCCTTGAACTCCCCATTTCTTGCTTTCTTTCACTGTTTTGAGTTCTCTTTTCCATCTTTCTTACATGAAATACCTATAAAACACAAAAGAAATAAACAAAAGAAGAAATACTTGCCAAAAGGGGTTAGTAGCATAAATATGAGACAAATTAAAGTTGTTTACACCGCACGGGATCATAAAAATATCGAAATTAATGGGATAAATGTGAAGAATTTATGCCCAATTAGTCGGGGGAGGACATGCACTGCTTTCTTACTCATAAGTAACCTCAGTATCTTCATTGTTGGCCTCTTACCAGGTGAATTCGGTAACAAAGTCCGCTAGGGCTTTCCCTTTGATGGTCGTTCTTAGCGGATAGATGATGTCAAACTCTCCCAATTCGATTGCCAAGCCATCAGTCTTCCTGACTTCTTAGGCTTGTGAATTACCTATCTGAGGGGTGAGTATGTGAGGACCACCATGGTATGCGCCTGAAAGTAAGGCTTCATCTTCCTCGAGGCATGCATCAGTGCGTAGGCTAACTTCTCTATCTTGGGGTACCTCTACTCAGCCTTTTGCAGTTCCTTACTATTAAAATACACTGGTTTTTGTATTCCATCCTCCTCTCTTCCAATTGCGTTACTAATGGCCGACTCAGATACTACTAAAATAAAGATATAGTCTCTCCCCTTGAACTGGTTTTGATACTAAGAGTGGGGAGCCGAGGTAGGACTTCAAATCCCTAAAGTCTGTATCACATTCTTCATTCCACTCAAAAGCTTTTCTCAATATTCTGAAGAAATAAAGACATTTATCAGTGGCTTTAGAGACAAATCTGTTTAGCGCTACCACTCTTTCACTGAGTCTCTACACATCCTTTATTGTTGTAGAAGTCTTCATCTCCAATAAGGCCTTGATCTTCTCAGGTTTGTCTTCGATTCCTCTTTGATTCATAATAAACCCTAAAAACTTGCCTGCTCCCACACCGAAGACACACTTGGCTGGGTTGAGCTTCATCTGATACTCATCCATCATGTCAAAGGTGCGCTCAAGGTCGGCTACATGTGTGTCGGCTTTGAGGCTCTTAGTCAGCATATCATCAATGTATACTTCCATCGTCTTTCCAATCTGGTCTTCAAACATTTTGTTGACTAACCTCTGATATGTTTCCCCAACATTCTTCAACCCAAAGGGATGACCTTATAATAATAGGTCCCCTTGTCAATGATAAAGGCAGTTTTTCTTCATCGATCGGGTCCATGAATATCTGATTATAACCTGCATAGGCATCCATAAAGCTCATCAATTCATGATCGGCTGTTGTGTCTACCATTTGACCAATCCTGGGCAAAGGGAAGCCGTCTTTTGGGCATACTTTGTTCAGATTCGTGAAGTCGACACATATCCTCCACTTTCCATTGGCCTTTGGGATGATGATAGCGTTTGCCAACCAGTCGGGATATATGAAATCAAATAAAATTTGATATATATTATACAGAATCAACCTAAAATTTGATATAAGGATTAGAAGGGTAAATAATAAACATTTGCGCCTCGTGTTATGTTTACTACAAAAGAAAATTGTTAAGTATTTTTTACAGTGTTTATATGAAAGTGTAGTTGGTAGTTTTCAACCATACTAAAGTGATCGGTGATGGAAAAAAATTTGAAAATTTTATGTTATGAAATTTGTTGGAATATCATCTCATTTTTAATAATAAATACATTGAAATTTCGTGAATTTAGACATGCATATAGTATGATGAGATTATGAATATTTGGCTTTGGAATTTCTGAAAAGTGAGTTGTAAATTTTTTATCATGATTTTTACAAATCTGATGCACAGTGCTGCAATTTTTGGGCAGCTTGTAGCAAAACAAGTTTATCTTAACTTATACTTAATATTTATGAGTGATTCTAATTTTGTATAAAACTAGACTCATGAAGGATGACTTTTAAAAAATTTCAAAAATTTTTAGCAGGTGGTTTGGTCGTGGTGAAATTTCAAACTTGAAGTTTTTTTAATGAAATACTTTGAATCTAAATATTTTCTTGTAAATTTGAACCACATTATTATTACAAAGAGATTATAATTATCTATATATTTTTGCAATTTTAAATTGAAATATTATGAATTTTTAAGAATATTTTTAGGTCACAAATGAAAGATGAATTTTATAGAATTTGTAGAAGGTAATATGTATTTTTTGCAATTATTTTGTACCTTATAAAAATTACATATAATACTTTGCACCTCATGTATATGATATAATCATGATAAGTAGATATCTCATATGTCTGATTTCATATTGAGTAAATAAAATCCATATGTCGAAATGACAATAATTGAAGGATTTTATCATAATTGAGTTTGGTGCAAATATAATCTTTACTTTGGTTTAAACTCTAATACGGAATATTATCTTATACTTTTCCAAATGATATATGAAAACGTATGTTTCATTTCTTTAAGAAATAGATTGTCTAATTAATATGTAACTTTCATACCCTTAAAAATATAAACTTATGACCAGAACTAATGAATATGTATTTTTTGAATCGATTATACTTGAAGCATTAAATATATATTAATTTAAGAAATAATATTAATTATTATTTAATACTGAAACTCTATGAGTTTAGATTTCATTTTATGAATTTAAGATATAGTGGGGGCACACTACATGTAGCTTTTCAATGCTGTACCTAAAGAATAATGGGGGAACTCAAGCGAGTACCTCTCAACTATAATTAAAGAAAGGTTATGTATTTGGAATTGTTAGCTTACAATTGTTTATTTTGTGGGAGTACTATGAGGGTTTATTATCAAAAGGGCACTCTTATGCTATCAAGAAAGGTTATATGTCTTTATAAGAACCATGAACCTAGAATTGATTCTGAATTAATTAATGGATATGTGTCTAACACATATTATGATGTTGTCTTTTGGAACTTCAAGAAATATTAATTATTAACACAATTGATGATGGAGTTTATGGTGACACCGATAACTACAAGTAGTGAGAAAATAAAAGGTTTAAAGACCTATTAGAAGATTCCCATTTATGAGAGAGATTGGTACTAGTCATTGTATCCATAACAATATAACCATGACTATCATAAAATTTTAGAACCATTTTAATAACGGCAAGAACAACAAATATGTCGTAAGCACAACATAGTTTGAGAATTTATAACTAATGGGTTGTGACTATGGATTATGTTCAAACTGATTAGAACGGAACTTAACTGATCCTTTGATGAAAGGACTAGTACATGAGAATGTGTGAAACACCAAGAAAGGGATGAGACTAAAGCCCATTGATAATTGAATCACTTGTGATGGTAATCCGACATATACTTTGGATATCTCAAGAAATAGGTTCAAAGGGTAATAAAAAATCACAAGTGATATGTGTTGAATCATATTATTTATTGTATGTGGGGTTTTACTCCGAGTCCATCCCTATGGAGCATGAGATCCTAAAGTGAGTTAAGGTTGAGTTACTTATAATTCTTAATAAAGATCTATATCTCTATTTTAAGTGAAGTACCTAGCTACGGGAGTATCCTTGATAGACTCACCTATGTGAATGTGGAAGTGTGATCACTTCCTATGGAAATTTTGGACAAATTCCTAGAGCATTCACTATATTAGGATAGAAGCACATTGCCTTAACGTGCTGGCTTGAGGACTACACCCAAATAGGGTTGTGTGTGGGATCTTGTCAGAGATAGAGTTCAAAACTATAGTTATTCTATTATATTCGGAATCATCTTAACTATGTAATGGTTTAGGTCGAAAGACATCTTTTCTTAGGCACATTTCAATGAATTATTGCTTGATAAAAGTATTTTTCAAAATTTACAAGTGGGGGATTGTTAGAACTGGATGTGATTTATGGTATGTGTAAAGCTCGAAGATAAGAAAAGATTTTTGTGGGCCCCGCTATTCCTTCTTAGCTTTATTTTAAGACCACTTGCTCCTTGTTTTTTTTCCTAAATTCCTTCAACTTTTAAGCCTTAAAGGATCCCACCCTTTAAAAAGTAGTAGCCTACTAGCTCCTTTAAAGAGTCCCAATTCAGTGGTAGTAAAAGGGAAGCATATAAAAATGCATCTGGGCAGTGTACATTTTATCCGTTTTTTTCATACAACCAAAAATTATTTCAACATCCACAAATATTTTCAGTAAAAAATATTTCTTCCCCAATTGTAATACTGTGATGTTGAGCAATAAATTCAGAATTGGAGTTAGTATCTAAAATAACTACATTGCATAGTTATACGAGACGGAGTTAATTTTAGGCTTAAATTCTTGAGACGACGTGACTGTACACTATCTGTACATAGAGGGTAGTGCTGTGAAACGTCTTAAAGAGAGCGATTTAATCTGCGGCTCAACCCAAGAATCGTCTGCTACATATTTTATAAGCAATTGATGTAATATTGTTTATTTTTATCGTGCAATATATATTTCGATTCAATACCATACAATTGATATTTGCGTTAATCATATGAGGTAATAATTTCATTTTTAGCAGTAGACTAAAATAAAATATTATTTTGATTTTTTGATTTCTCTATAAAACTATCTCATGTGATTATTAATCACAAAATCTAAATTGTCCCAACAGTACTTGTATCTCTAACATTACCATTAATATTAACTACGTCACTATTACCCCACGAGATACTTATTGTTTAATATTAGCATACAAACTGTGTGATGTACAATAAACTCATATAATGATAATTATAAAAATGAGTATGTATCATAAAGTCAATATCTTATCTTAAAGCCATTATAAAAGGTCAATTTTTCATAAATAAAATTTGTCTATTATTTTAAATATTTTTATCATATAAAACTATTTTATATAAAAAAAACTTCAAAACAACTCGACATATTTTATATAAAAAAAAAATTATACTTATTTTTATATTTTTTTAGTTTAAAAACTGTATGTCATTCATAGATAAAAACTTCAAGTTTTTTATAAATAAAATATTAAAATATTTTTATAACAAGTTTTTTTTTTTATGTAATATTAAAAACAATTTTAAAATTTTTGATTTTTTTTTAATTTAAGAACTAATTTATATAAACTAAAACTTCAAAAAAACCGTACCTATTATATATAAAAAAATTATACATATTTTTATTTGTTTTTAGTTTAAAAAACTTTATGTCATTTATAGATAAAACTTAAATTTTATCGATAAATAAAACGTTAAAATTGTTTTTATAAACAAAAACTTTTTTATTTATATAGAAAATAATTTTCAAATTTTAAAAACATTTTTTAATTTTTTTTCTAGAAATAAAAACTTTATATAGATATAATAGTATTAATAACATTGCGTAATGTGATTTGAGTGGACAATGATGAAAATAGATTAATTGAATCTAGATTGTGTTGAATCGAGAGATTAATTATTGGAGTCCACAATGGATCATCTTTTTAGTTTTCAAGAGACTTTTGATTTATTCATTTTTTTTGTTTCAAAGAAATTTTTTATTTATCTATTTTTTTCGCTTCAAAGAATAAAATATTCAAGATGAGAGAGAAAAAGATAGTAAGTATTAAAGCATACAACTCATCTAATACTATTGTATTAGAGGTATAACTAGCATACAACCCGTGCAATGCACTGACGATGTACAATAAACAAAAATAATGATAATGATCAAAATTAGTATTTTCATAAATAAAATTTGTCTGTTATTTTTAAATATTTTTACTATATAAAAACTATTTTTTATAAATAAAAACTTCAAAATAACTTTACGTATTTATATAAAAAATTATATATATTTTTTATTTTTTTAGTTTAAAAAACTCTAAGTCATTCATAGATACAAACTTAAAGTTTTTTCTATAAATAAAAAAATGTTTTTATATCCAAACACTTTATTTATTTATATTAATAACAATTTTTAAATTTTGGAAACTTTTTTTAACTTATAAACAATATTTTATAAATAAAATTTCAAAAAAACTATACGTATTTTATACAAAAAATTATAAACATTTTTATTTATTTTTTAGTTTAAAAAACTTTATGTCATTTATAAATAAAAACTTAAAGTTTTTTTTCTATAAATACAACGTTAAAAATATTTTTATATCCAAAACCCTTTTTTATTTATATGCAATTTTTTTTTAAAGTTTTTAAAGTTTTTTCATTTTTTTTCTAGAAATAATAATGTTATATAGATGTTGTAGAATTAGTAGTATTGTGTAATGTGATTTGAGTGACAAACGATGAAAAGAGATTAATTGAATCTAGATTGTGTTGGATCAAGAAATTAATTAATGGAGTCTATAGTGCATCATCTTTTTAGTTTTTAAGAGACTTGATTTATTCATTTTTTTTTTATTGCAAAGTGGTTTTTAATTTATCCATTTTTTTTGTTTCAAAGAACACAATTTTCAAGATGAGAGATAAAAGATAGTAAATATTAAAGTTTGATTAAAACTTCATTAACTCTTCTAATACGATAGTATTAAATGTACAATACAGATAAGTATTTGATATCTCCAAATCAACTAAATGCATTCCTTTAATATTTAAAATCCATATATTCTACTTTACAACCGTGTCACATATTAGTTATATTCATAATTAATCAATTAAAGTTATCATTTTCAATAAATAATATCTTAGCATATTCTTGTCATTCCTTTTGTAGATAGAAATATATCAATGAAAAACAAAAGTCTCCACCATCATTTGTTGAGTAATTGACATGACAACTTTAAAATGTGTGAATGCATACTGCTATCAATGGGCCAAAAGATTAATACGATTCATGCAGGGTCGGTCCTGTGATTTGGAGTATCCTGTGCGAAACTCAACTTAGAGCTTTAAAAAAATGTTATACAAAGGTATCAAATACCTAAATTTTTTTTATTAAAAAAATAGTTATTCTAACATTTCTACTTGCAAAATTGATAATTACACTTTTACAATCAAGTTTATCTAGCAATTTATGTTTAATAGACAACAAGGCTAAGCCGTTTGACATTTGTAAAAATTATAAATAAAAATAGAACCCACAATTAACTACGAATGTGATAGATAATTTTATCCTAGAAATATCTCAAATAATTGAATATAAAAAAAATATGGAAAAAGGTCACCTGATTTGAGCCTTTTACTCCCTCTCCAAATTCATCTACTTAATTAATATAGAAAGTAAGAACCTGGTAAAAAAAAAAAAATCCATAAAACAAATTAATAAGACCTTGATGAATTTAAAAAAAAAATCAGATTAGTAGAAAAACTACAGCAATAAAAAAGATTAGGCGTTGATTACAATCTCCCAAATGTGCACTTTTAATGTTATTAATAATAGTCCGGATAATACCTTGCATGGACTAAAAATCACTTAGAAAGAAATAATACATTAAAACTATGAAATAGAATAGGGATAATAGTTGTGGTGTTGATTACCTCCAAACCTTCTGCAAAAAAACAAATGGCAATTAGTGATAGTTTGTGTAGATTTTGCCAACAACAATTAGCTCCAATTTGGAGCCTCCAAACCTTCTGCCAAAAGACGTTGGAGAGAGAGAGAGAGAGAGAGAGAGAGAGAGTGCTAAGAAAATTTTAGGAGTAGTTGTAAAAAAGGGTTTTAGAAAAATGGAAATCTTAAATGAGTTTGGTGAGTTTTTTTGGATAGTTAAATCATTCTCTATACAAATTATTTTTTGGGTAATTAAAAAATGGGCCCCTAAAATAATAAACTTATTTTAAAAATGGATATTTTTTAATGTACATATAATATTTTTGGACCCATAATATATATATATATATATATATTAGCGCTTACTCTAAAATGGACCCTGTGTCACTGCCACTTGGCACATGACTAGGACCGGCTCTGGACTCATGACATCCTTGATATGAAAGGGGACATGGAGAGCAATATATTGATGGATTATGGTATGTGATAATATAAGGATGATATTGATGGACTTACCGATGTTATCCTGAGGATAAGTCCCATACTTTTCCTTTATGTACCTTTCGTTTAAGAATAATGATACATACACCTACTCCTAGTACCTACCAAGTACCGAATGTGCTTTAAATGATGGTACAAAAGTGTGGTCCCCATGTATTAAAGTGTAGGTCCCATGATGCTACAACGCATTTAAAGCACAGTCGGTACTGGGAGTTGGTGTTTGTAGCATTACCCTTCTTTTAATGTCTTCTTCCACTACAAGACACAAACTTGTTCCCTGGCGAAACGGTGAGCAAACCAAATTGATGCAAAATATTTCAGGACAAACTAACGTATAATCTCAACCGCCAAATTTCGGAGTTCTATATTGGGAACAACTCCATTTCAATTAATTTTTCTTTATTAAAAATAACATTATGCTCTTCGTCTTATTTGTGTCAATTTTAATTTTGTTGGATGAAAGGTAAGTATTTCATTAAACTTAGACAAAGGCTTAAAAAAATAGCCAAGACCCAACACAAGCACACTAGATACCATCCCAACAAGCAGCGCGACCATACCAACTTCACCAAACTCCTCTCGCTTAAACCTAATACTAAGACTGCTAAGCCAAAATAACTACAAACACACACAACCCAATCCACACCTAAAGTCCCAACCCATTAGTGGCACCCTATATGAAAAATCTGAAAAAACATAGAGGGATATGAGTGCAAAAACAAAATAAACCATCCTCAGAATCTAAACAAGGGTCGCAACTATTAGAAAATGGGTATTGGACAGCAAAATTTGAACAACTTTGAGCTCAAATTTAGATGGGAGCCACACCACGATATTTGTGGGATCATATACGAACGCGTTCTCCTTCGCAAGGAAATTAACGTGGTATATTCATATGTACAATTCCATTAAGTTATGAATGATAAATATGTCTCCCAAATGACTCATAAAGCAATAAAAGTTAATAAATCGGGTGTGTTTTACTCTTGTCCTATATAAGAAGAATAATGGGAATTTGAAGAGTTAATAAAATCCCAAATATGCACTGAAGCTTGGATGCCTTTGGAATATCCCAACTCCTTGAAGAGGAGATGACCTACACTATGCAAGTGTTGGGCTTGGGCTTATAAAAATCCCTTTCTTTTTGGGGCCGAATTTAAATTAACTTTCTGGGCCAAAGTTAATTAATTAAGTTAAACCGAATCTAACTATTTAACATTATTCCAGAAAATTATTTTCTCCTTCCAGAAAATTATTTTTTCCGTTTTTGCATTCATTAAAATTATACATTAATGTTCTAGTTGAGTAGAAAACATAAACTTGTGTTTGCTGGAATTAATCATTATTGTGCTACTTGATTAATTCGAAAAATCCATTCTATCTCCGGAGACAATTATTCAACAACCTTAAAGCACATTAGAGAGAATAAATTTTCCTTAAAGAGACTGTTCTAAATAGGACTCGAATTTATTTTCTATTTATTAATATATTCTGCAAATTCCGTCTATTACAAGTAAGTTTATGAATTTTATGTTAATTTTGCAATTTCTGTAATTATTAATTCCGTTTTAATTTCGAATTTATAATATCAGTTAATAACAATCTTAAGGAAAATTTATCTGTTTACTGTTTTATAAATTCATACAAAAATATTATTTATTGTTACAGAAATTATAATTTTGTACCAGTTTACATTTATAATTAAAAATTCAAATTTTAATTATCCTTAAAAATTCTATTTTGTATAGATTTTTATAAACTCAGTACTTTCTAAAAATTCTGTTTTGTATAGACTTCAAATAATCTTCATAATTAATTTGACACATAATTTTTTAATCAATTTACACTAATAAAAATTATTGTTTACTATATGTTTAATTCTGTGTTATATATTTCAGAATAGTGTTTAGAATTTGTGTTAGAATTCGTTTAGTATTAATTTTAATTTGAGGAACTGGTGTACATAATTTTTTATTCTGTTTTGATAAATTCATTACAAATGAATACTATCAATAATAAAAATTCTATTTTTGTAAAAGAAATGGAATCACAAAGTACGAACACCGTCCCACCAATCGTGAATGTGGCTCGTGCGACTATTGCTGCCCCCATGAACATGCCACATGGGGAGAAAATCAAAAAAATTTAAGGGGACCGATTTCAAATGTTGGCAAGGACAGATGTACTTTTATCTCACAACCTTCCAATTGGCAAGGTTTGTGTTTGGGAATTGTCCCTCTTTGCAAGAAGGAGATGAAATTGAGAAAGTTGTTGCCGTTGAAGCATGGAAACTTTCTGACATTCTGTGCTGAAACTACATCCTAACATACTTGGACAAGACGTTGTACCATGTGTATTACACCATGACAACCGCTAAGGAATTTTGGAATTCTTTGGAGAAGAAATACAAAACGGAATATGTGGGTATGAAAAAATTCATAGTGAGGCATTTTCTAGACTTCAAAATGGTTTACTCCAAGTCGGTTATTGTACAAGTTCAGAAACTTCAGGTTATTCTTCACGACATTCACACTGAAGGAATGTTGATCAGTGACACTTTTCAAGTGGCGGCGATAATTGAAAAGTTGCCTCCATCTTGGAACTTGTTCAAAAATGATCTCAAGCACAAACGCAAGGAGATGAATGTCGAAGAATGGGTAGTACGTCTGCGGATTGAAGAAGACAATCGTGAATCTAAAAAGGAAAGTGAGAAGAATACCATGGAGTCTAAGTCTCATTTGGTTAAAGGTCCAAAATCCAAACGTAAACGTGATGGGGAAGACACATCTAAGCAAAGAAAGAAGTTCCAAGGCATAGGCACTACACCAAAAATAGCAATTTGGCATGGTTTAAAATGGTGCTAGATCAAATATGGCACAGTTTTGAACTGTGCCAGTATCAAGTGTTCCAAAATGACTATTTTTTTCTGGCACGATTTAAAAGTGTGCCAGATTTGGCCAAATAGGAACACTTCTGGCACACTTTTAAAGCGTGCCAGAATTTGATATTTCTGGAACACATTTGACATAGTTTATAACTGTGCCAGATTGAGTACATTTTGGAATACTTTTGGCACAGTTCAAAACCTTGCCAAGATTTGATTCACTTTTGGCTCGATTTTGAACTGTGCCAAATTTTTGGATCAAAGAAAAAAGTTATGTGAAAATAAGAGAATTCACAAATTGCAAATCTCGCACGTTGTTGATAAACTGATGTACATACAAACTTCAAAATATTACAAGTCTTAATTGTTCACATGCTAAAAAGAATTGGGCAGAGTTTCCTCTATTTTCTGGACATTCTAAAACCTGTTAATATAAAACATGCATAATGTAAAGCTCGCACTACCATAAAATATAACAATAAAATTACAAAGTCCGCAGGGCCATAAAATTTAACAATTAAACTACAAAAGTCTACACGAACATAACAAAAAAAAAATAGATTCCTGAATATTAATGATATTAAATAAATAATCACCTTGTTGTAAACCATTGACTTCTTCGTGTGTACACGTGGATAAAAGATAACGATAAAATGTTATCCTGCAAAAAAAATAGGATACAAAAAATGATATTAGTAACCAAGTAGTTTAAAAAAAATCTTATTTAAGCTGAAAAATGGCATATATGAGCTACAATTATTATTATATTCTCAAAGCAGAAGTCTTGCGACTACGTGGCCACTTCCTAAGAGTTATATTACTCTCATACGAGGTGTTAGTACCCCTTATGGGGCCGTTTGGGGCCTGCTTTGAGTTTTCACCCTTAAACGGCATGTTTTTAAGACTAATCTAGATATTTTAAAATTATCATCATATTCTTCAACCGGAAGACCCGTGACTAGCGGTCAGTTCCTACGAGTTACATTGGTCCCATGCAAGGTGTCCATGCCTCTTACGGGACCGTTTGGGGGCTAGTTTGGGTTTTCACCCTTTAGCGGCTTGTTTTTAAGCCTAAGGGTTTTTACCCTTAATGGCTTGTTTTTAAGCCTAATCTTGATATTTTCAAATTATCGTCATATTCTCAAACCGGGAGACCTGTGACTACACAATTACTCCTTACGAGTTACATTGGTTCCGTGCGAGGTGTTCATGCCTCTTACGAGGCTGTTTGGGGTTTGATTTGGGTTTTCACCCTTTAATGGCTTATTTTTAAAGCCTAATCTAGATATTTTCAAATTATCATCATATTCTCAAACCGAAAGACCTGTGACTACGCGATCAGTTTCTACAAGTTATATTAGTCTCATGCGAGGTGTTAGTGCCTTTTACGGGGCCGTTTGGGGTCAGTTTGAGTTTTCACCCTCAACCGACATGTTTTTAAGCCTAATATAGATATTTTCAAATTATCATTATACTCTCAAATCGGAAGACCCATGACTACGCGGTCAGTTCCTATGAGTTACATTGGTCCCGTGCAAGGTGTCCATGCCTCTTACGGGACCATTTGGGGACTAGTTTGGGTTTTTTCACCTTTTAATGGCTTGTTTTTAGGCCTCATCTAGATATTTTCAAATTATCATCATAATCTCAAACCGAGAGACTCAAGACTACGAGATCGATCCCTACGAGTTACATTGGTCCCATGCGAGGTGTCCATGCCTCTTACGGGGTCGTTTGGGGGTTGGTTTAGATTTTCACGCTTTAACGGCTTATTTTTAAAGCCTAATCTAGATATTTTCAAATTATTGCCATATTCTCAAACCTTGAGACCCATAACAAAGTGGTCAGTCCCTACGAATTACATTGGTCCTGTACGAGGTGTTCATGCTTTTTATGAGGCTGTTTGGGGGCTGGTTTGGGTTTTCACCCTTTAGCGACTTGTTCTTAAGCCTAATCCAAATATTTTTAAATTATCGTCATATTCTCAAACAGGGAGCAACGTGACTATGCGGTAAATTCCTATGAGTTATATTTGTCTGATGAGAGGTATTAATGCCTCTTAAGGGGATCGTTTGAGTTTTCACCCTCAAAAGACATGTTTTTAAGCCTAATATGGATATTTTCAAATTAACGTCATATACTCAAATTAGAAGATCCGTGACTATGTGGTCAGTCCCTACATGTTGCATTGGTCCCGTTCGAGGTGTTCATGCCTCTTACGGAGTCGGTTGGGTTTTCACCCTTTAACGACTTATTTTTAAAACCTAATCTAGATATTTTCAAATTATCATCATATCCTCAAATCGGGAGACTCGTGGATATGTGGTCAGTCCCTACGAGTTACATTGCTCCCGTACGAGGTGTTCATGCTTCTTATAGGGCCGCTTGGGGGCTGGTTTGGGTTTTCACCCATTAACAGCTTGTTTTTAAGCCCAATCTAGATATTTTCAAACTATCGTCATATTCTCAAACCAGGAGACCCGTGACTATGCGGTCAGTTCCTATGAGTTATATTTGTCCAGTGTGAGGGTTCATGCCTCTTACGGGACCATTTGGGGTCTGATTTGGGTTTTCACTCTTTAACGGCTTATTTTTAAGCCTAATCTAGATTTTTTCAAATTATCATCACATTTTCAAATCGAGAGACCCGTGATTATGCGATCAGTTCCTATAAGTTATATTGGTCCCGTGCGAGGTTTTCATGCCTTTTACAGGGTCGTTTGGTGACTGGTTAGGATTTTCACCCTTTAACGATTTATTTTTAAGCCTAATCTAGATGTTTTCAAATTATTATCGTATTCTTAAATCACGAGTCCCGTGACTACTATGTCAATTCCTACGAGTTTCATTGGTCCTTTACGAGGTGTTAGTGCCTTTTACGGGACCGTTTATTGGCTGATTTGGGTTTTCCCTACCTAACGACATGTTTTTAAGCCAAAGTCTAGATATGTATTGTTGAGGTATTAAGCATTAATTCTTGTGTGCGAGTGTAAAAGTAAGTTCTCCAATCACCTATGCTACTTTACATTAAATCAATACCCACCAAGACTTTCATACTTCAATGAAAAAAATGTTACATGATTAATTAATGAGTCTCAAACTTAACAAGGAATCTATTTTTTCACACATGAAGTCTTGGAAATTTAGGATATACCTTAACTCACTTCAACAAACACATTTAACAAGAAAGAGTTAGCATTACCTTAAGCTCAATAAGTATTTCAGGGGTACTCTTTCCATATGCAAATATCAGATTAACAAACCCAAACTTTTGTCTATAAAGAGCATTCCAATCATAAAGTTCCTGTAAAGACAAAGCATGTTATATTTCTTTTAAAATAAAAAGATATTGGTTACAATATATGTGGCCATAATACCACTTAATCAACTGTACACTTGTATGCGAGAGTAAAAGCACAGTTCTAATGAATTTCTTTAATAACTCAGTAGTTCCAAATCAATTAAGAAAGCCATAGAGGCAGCCACGGGTAGTGCCAAATGAGAGAAAATGGAACCCCAAACCTCTCATGCTCCATTTTTATAAAAAAATAATCATTATAAAAGTAAAATATCAACGCAAACCTACTGACATTTTCCTAACAAAAAATGACATATAATCTATAATGTCACCAACCTAATCCACATTTTCATCTTAGTAATAGATTAAGTTCCATCGGGAGAAATCCGTGATGTACAATATTATGAATAACAAAGAAAAAACAATGAAATAGGGTAAGGTAGACAACTTTGATGGAAAATCAGGCCTCTATATATATCAAAGACATCATCACATGTAGTAATACTTGTATAAACTGACTTCGAAAATGAATGGATTGTTCTTAATATCAATGACTACGAAATCAAACTTCCCCGCACATAATAATAAAACCAATATATGTAATGACCGAAATGAACAACTATATAATCATAAAAAACAAAATATCAATGCATGATTTAACTTTAAAACTTAATATTCTACTTTACAACTTCAAGTTTCTTTTATATCTCTTAACCAACTAACTCCCTGCACATGTAGAAATACTAATACCTAGTTAAGTCCTCTAAATTTATCAAACTTAATATTATGTTTTTATTCATTTTGAACAAACTTAATATAAATTGGGATCAAAATGAATAAAAATACAAGTTGGGATCAAAATGAATGAAAATACAAGTTGGGATCAAAATATAATATTCTATTTTTATTCATTTTGGAATATCTAGTTAAGTATCAATGCATAACCTTAATATTCTATTGACACTTAAAAATATTTTATTAAATAATTAAGTATCAATGCATAAACTTAATATTCTATTGATACTTAAAATGCAAAATATACTTTAACCTTAATGTTATTAAATAATTCAAAATATAAGTTGGGATCAAAATGAATAAAAATAGATAAACTTTCAAGTCCAGTCCACGCAAAACACATCGCAATCTCGACATGCTCAGTGAGCCACTCCACTCATGCACATCAAAAGATAAAATTTTCTAAGACACAAAACCAAACACTAATTTCTTACACAAAATACATTTGATCTTTTCGAAAGCAAAAAATGCATAACCTTAATATTCTATTTTTTGATATCAAATAATATCATTATGATAAAAAGTTGGGATCAAATAATGATATTATTTGATCCCAACTTAATATTCTATTTTTTTTAATTATGTAATGTTTTAATTATTCAATATTTGATACCACCCAAAATCGTCTATAACTTCTCCTAGTAATACCTAGTAGACCCAGTTGCAACCCGCTTCAACTCGAGACCCAACTCATGCCCTCCTATGACAACCCACTCCCGATCCTGTCGGCCAAGACCCTTACATAAAAATCGGCAACAACAACCTAATTGTCCAAGCATTCCTCAACTAAACCTCAAACTTCGACCGTCGATCAGCTCGGACCAACACCCGAAATAATTACTTGCCCTAAGACCATTAACTCTCCTGAAAACACTTGCTAACGCTCCAACCCGACCACCAACTCCCATTCCCATTACACCTGAATCCATACCCACTTAACTCGATAACCATAGCCACCCATTACCCGACCTGTTGAACCAAGTACCTATCCCTTAACACGTTCAAAACTTATCCCTTCTACAAAATAGGAACCACATTGTAAGACTCGTTTGAAAATTGAAATGTTTTTTGAGTACATAACAAACATATAATACATAGTAAATAATTCAAAATATAAGTTGGGATCAAAATGAATAAAAATACATAAAATTTCAATTCCAGTCCACGCAAAACACATCGCAATCTCGATATACTCAGTTATCCACTCCACTCTTGCACATCAAAAGATAACATTTTCTAAGACACAAAACCAAACACTAATTTCTTACACAAAATATAGTTGATCTTTTCGAAAGAGAAAAATGCAACTAAAAAGAAAATATCCATCTTAAAATCACTCAAACCCTTTCAATCCACCTAAAAAAGGTAATCAACCATAAACTTAAGTAAATATTCAAGACTACATACATAATTACAGAGTGAATATATATCTGTAAGGATGAAGCTGGACATTCAAACTCTGTTTGATTGCTGAGAAAACTGAGGAAAAAAGAATACTTATAGTTTCTTAAGTTTAAAAATTAGACATACCCCCATTTCATTTGCACACAAGGCTCAAGTCTAATTTTTTAACTTAAGGGCATGTTTAAATGTGCTATTATGAGTAAAAAAACCTTGAAGTTAGAATTTAAAAGTGATAATATTTCTTATATGAAAAGATTACAATCAATTCCAGTATTTATCCCTCAAATACATATAAATATAGTAATATATATAAATGTAATAGCAGAGTAATGTAGTGACCTGAGCGAGAAAATCTTCGACATCTTCTTGTCGAAAACAAAGTAAATTAATAGATTTAAGGCTATTAGGATCATAGATTAGCACAAACTCATTGTTAGAGTTGCTGACGGTGTAAACTAATGTTTCGGTGAGGGTTTGGCAACATAATTGGAGGTTAGGGCAATATCAAAGGCGTGTTTTCCTGAGCGATAAGAGAAAGGAAGAGGAAAAGAATGACAAGGATGTGGAATTCTGTATGGAGGCCAGTTGTAGGAGAATCTGGCGACGATTTGTCTGGTGTTTTCGATTTGAGTGGCGAGGTCGGTGCTAAGATGGTGGCAATGTTGGTGGATGAAGGTGGAGAGATGGTACGGACCAAGCCGGAGGTGGTGGGCAGGATGGCAGAACGATATAAGGCCACAGGTTGAAAGTTATGCAATACGCAGGTCGATTGGCTTGATTGTGTGGTGTAGAGAGAGAAAGAGAGAGATAAAGAGAGAGAGAGATGAGATTTGCGAAATAATGAGCTTTAGCATTTGTGCTACCTCTGAATCGAGATCGGGTAAAGAGCGGGAGATATAGAGAATTGGGTTTCGCAGAGAGGGTGCGAGAGAGTGAGCGGGAAGAAAGTAGAGGGTTTAAGTTTAGTCAATTGACTTTTAAGTATTTTATTTTTTTAATTAACCTTTTCTAAGTTTTTTACACTTTTGGCACTGTTTAAAACCATTCCAGATTCTCCATATCCAAGCATGCCAGATTGACATTTTTGGTGTAGTGATGCTATAATTGTGGAAAGACAGGACACCGCTCAAGCGAGTGTCGAAACTAAAGAACGCTAAAAAGACCAATGCTCCAGCAAATGTGACGAAGGGTGAGAACATTTTCGATGATATCGCAGACATAAATCTTTCCGTTGTTGTCTCTCAATGCAATATGGTAGGAAATACCAAGGAATGGTGGGTGGACACTGGGTCTACACACCACATTTGTGCAAACAAATGGACGTTTACTACTTATAAAGCTTTGGAAAATGAGGATAACCTATTTATGGGGAACTCTTCGAGTTCTAAAGTCGTGGGACAAGGAAAGATCATTCTGAAAATGACTTCAGAAAGGAACTTACTCTTAACAATGTGCTGCACGTGCCAGACATCCGTAAAAATATGATTTTCAGATCAGTTTTAAGCAAGAATGGGTTTAAACTCGTGTTTGTTTCTGATAAGTTTGTGTTGTCAAAAAATGATGATGTATTTGGAAAAGGGATACCTATCTGAGGGTATGTTTAAAATGAACGTAATGACATTAATGCCAAAGGCATACCCAATGAATGAAATTGCTAGTTCTACTTACTTGATTGAGTTATCTGATATTTGGCATGCTAGATTAGGACATGTTGATTTTGACACCTTGCATAGATTAATTAACTTGGAAATTTTGCCAAAATTTGATATTAATATAAATCATAAATGTGATATTTGTGTGTAATCAAAATTATCTAGATTACCTTTTCATTCTATTGAAAGGATCACTGAACCATTAGATATAATACACACGGAGATTTGTGATTTAAAATTTATACAACCTCGAGGTGGAAAAAAGTATTTTATTACTTTTTATTGACGATTGTACAAAATATCACTATGTGATTCGTATCGAATATTGCATATTTCCGCCCGTTATCCTTATGCATTCTAGCTCTTTTACGTTCCTAAATGCCTATAATTATGCCCATTAACCAGACAACCTTGGAGTTGGATAGATACATGTTTTGCAGGGGTTATTTGTGCTTTTGTAGGTATTGGAACGCTAAAAGTGAGGATCCGTTGCATTTCGGAGAAGTTTCGTCGATGGACGCTACTTCAAGGGCTTTTTAGTCAATTCACATTCCTTATTCGGCTCTTGGAAATTCCACGGATGCGTAGTTCATTGAGTTAGCATCGCGTGGCCACAAACGGTGCGTCGTTTGGAGTTCGGACGAAGAAGCTAGGCTCGTTTCCGTAATGGATCTTTTCCCCCTCATCATGGACCAAATGCAACCTGAAAATAGAGTACCGGTCGACCGCGTACAAGGGACCGGTCGACCGCGGTTTCAACTTTTGCCGTAGGAAGGAGACAGTTTGCTTTGGCTTAAGGGACCGGTCGACCGCGCCCCTGCGACCGGTCGACCGGTAGTGCCAGATATTTTGGGCTCTTTCCTCTTTCTTTCCTTTTTCCCTTATCTTTTCCCACTTACTATATAAACCCTTTTTTGTTGTAATAATCGGATATAGAGCAGTAGAGACACGATTTTAGGTTAGTTTAGCTTAGGGTTTGGGTGATTTGCTTGGTTCTTCTTCATTTCCTCTTGGATTGACGCCCCATTTGTTGTGTAAGTTGACTATTCATCATCCTCACCATTAATATAGCTTGTATTTCATTCATTCTTGCTTTGATAATTAGGTTTACATGCTTTATTTACATGCTTTGATTTACACGCTTTCTAGTATAGATTTACCGCATTTATTTACCGCTTTCCATTTATCGCGTTTTTAACATGCTTTCTAGGTAATTTAAATTAGGTTGTGTTCGAATTGAACTCACTCGAGTTGACGCGTTGCTTTGCTTTGGTGATGGAGTTTACGGGTCTATTTCGAGTGTGTTGTCCTAGTTATTACGCCTAGGAGATTTGACGGGGCATATCATGTATGTCCCGTGCTTACGACCTTTCGCGCGTAATTTCCGGGATATTTGTTGACGCCAAAATCTTATTAGGCTTTTATGAGGATTTAGGGCGTGACAACCCTTGATTTAATTAACTGTCGAAACGAGATGCATTTGTAATAACTCGTCGACCCATGTGACCATTTTATACTAATTAACTCGGGTGAGGGATATTCGACGCAACCTATAGTTTTACTCGCTTTCATAATCTAGTTTCAATACCATTGCCTAGTTAATCATTTACCTTTATGCATCTTTTCTTTTAGTTTGTAATCATCTTTTACACTTTTATTTCGGAGTATTAAATCACTTAAATTCTAGCAACTTGTCCCTGTGGATTCTCGATACCCGACTTACCGCTGTGCTTGCCTCGCAAGTGTAGTAGTAACTTAGGTTTTTGTATTGAGTTGGCGAAACGAAAACAACGATTAGCGTCTTTACACGCGCTACTTTTCGCACTCGATCAAAATGGCGCCGTTGCCGGGGATGAGTTTGTTTTAGACTTTATTTGATTTAGTATTTCATAGTATTTTCTTTCTATTTGTATTATTTGCTAATATTTTGCAGGACTTCCACATTTGAGCACTTAGAAACGCTTGAATTCTTTCCGCGCGCACTTATTCTGTGGAATTCGCCATTCGACCCATTTTTGGGGTAAGCATGTCTTATTCCAATTCTTTCGGTAATCCTTGTCATAATTCTCAAAATTCTCGCAAACCTATGACTTTTGGTGAATACTTAGAATCCCAAAGTATAACAAATTCAAATATGACTTTGGGCGAGTATAACGAAAGTCAAAACTTAGGTTATCGGAATTTTGATGATGATGACAATGATTTTGGGCCTTTACCTCCTTATAATAGGAATTTTGAAACGAATTCGAATAGTTTTCAAAATTCCTATAATAATGAGTTTTCGTTTAAGTCCGATGGTAATTTTCAAAGTTCCCATTCTAATGCATCCGCACCTCGACCTATGACATTCGGTGAGGGTTTGCGTATGTATGAAAATGAGAAACTTGAAAATCGTTATCGGGAAGAAAATCGTTCGTGGGAACATGAGTTGGATTTATTATTTGAGTCCGACGACGATTTTGCTTCCGAGACTTTCGAAGTCAAGGAATGTTTTGAACCAAATGAGGTACTTGTGCCTACTTTGGAACAAGCCATTCTAGACTTTGCCCATTGCGTAATAGATATTGAAAGTGAGGATGAAAATGAAGTAATATCTATTTGCAATGAAATGATTTCTTCTTTGGCCCCCAAAGAAGAACATTTCATTGAAAATGATATTATTTCCTTTGAAATTCCAACTTCATGCTATGATGATTCATCTCATGAGTTTGAATTTCTTTCATCCCCATTTTCATTCTCTATTACCCCACCGGAACAAGTACCCGATGATTCGGTTTCGAACTTTAATGTTTTAAACCTTATCGCCGATGAGGAGTACTTGCTCGAGTCGCCCTCCACGATCGCATCTTTGCCTTTGTGTGCGCCGCCTCCCATTCCAACTTCAAAATCATTGGGAGGATATTCGGCTTTTCTCGGTCCCCACTTGTTTTTGTCACCCGTGCAATCCAAACCCCCCATCGTCCCACCAAAACTTTTAATTGGCGATGGTTCATTTCTTTCGCCTTACACATGCCTTCCGTTGTTAAAACGGAATTCATATTTTTCGGAAGGCATGCTTGTATGTGAGGGTACACCGGTTATCCTCCAAAGTCAAATCGTTCTTATGGTGGACCCTCAGCTATTTAGACTTCTAGTGTACAGTTAGTGTGAAGTCTAAATAGTAGGTTGTATATAGTTAGCTTTTCATTTTTTATTTTTATTTTTTTCCTTCCTTTTTAATTTAGTCTAATATAATTAGTTAACTTTTTATTATTTGTTTTTGCTATGCTCGATACTAACTTGTTTTGTAGATTCTTTGGACTTGTTCTTATGGGGATCGCTCCACTTTTGGGTAATATCGCTCTTTTCCTCTCTTTGACTTGGTTCCTAATTTACATTGAGGACAATGTCAAGTTTTAAGTTAGGGGGTGTGGGATATTCTATCCATTTCTTTATTTAGTCCATGTTTTTGCTCACATGTTAGTTACTTAGTATGCTTTTCTTAGAAAAATTCAAAAAATTCAAAAAGATTTTCTTTCTTTTTTCTCCTTTTTTGGGCATTTTGCCTTTGTTTCCGATGATAAATTTCAATAATTGCCCGATCCAATTGACAACCCAATGATTCATGTTCTCGATTTTAGAAGTTATTAGACTTTAGTCTCGATTATTGATATTGTGAATAACTTCATGAATTAAACTTTAATCCCATGTGCACATGCACTTTTATGGTTCTATTGATTTGGTTTAAGATTTTTATAACTCGGTAATCTTTTGTTGCATTGTATATACTTACACCGAGTAAGCTTTGTACCTTTCGTCGTTTGTGAGTGTATACACTATTCTTTTCTCATTGAAAACGTTGAATTCGTCGGTAATCTCACTATTCTTTCATTTGACCGTTCATTAATTGAGTTCATACTTGAAATGTGTTACTTGAGCATGATTTTCATATATTGTTTTGACTCGAGAATTGCGTAAACTTTGGAAATGATCATAGGCATTCTTTGTTATATCACCCATATTGACCTTGACCTCACCCTTATATGTTTACCCTCGTTAACCCTTTTGAGCCTAAATATTAGCCTTTCGTTTCATAACCCCATTCCCATAACCAACTCTACATTGGAGTTATAAACCATACATACACTTTCCATACCTTTGTTTGGAATGTTACTTGGGATTGAATGATGTTGTTATGATGTCGGTTGCAATTTAGGCATTTGAGAGTTTGAAAAGTAAAGAAGTGAAAAAATGAAGAAAAAGAGAAAGCAAAAAGAAAAAGAAAAGAAAATAGAAAATGAGAAAAAGAAGAAAAGAAAAGAAAGAAAAATTTGTATATGTTGTATATAGTTCAATAAGCTTTGATTACTCTCCCCGATGATATATCTAATGCTGTTTTGGAACTCGTTTTCCAATTTTGATATCGCCCGCATTATCCCAATATCCCGAGTTTTCATTCCGAACACTTTGAATTCGTACATATATTCCTTCGTTTCGTACCTTAGCCATACCTACATTATAACCCTATTCAAGTCCTATGTGATCTTAGGTTGATGTAATTTAAAAGTTGAAATAGTTGTGCTAATCTGTGAAAATGCATTTCGCCTCTTTTAGTGTGCGGTATCCTTTCATTGAGATTACAGTTTTTCAGTTTATATATAGCGTTCTTCATCTGTGACATGTGTGCGGCCTAGTTTCCATTTACATTTACGCTTTTTCCCGCATGTCCCGTGTGTTACCTCCCTATTTCGAGTGAATTTGCTTGATGAGTGTAATGCCCGTGAGGATTGAATATATGCTTGCTTTAATGTTTATCCGGTTTATATAAGTTTTTTGCCAAATCACACTTTGCATGTGCTCGCTCCCCTCCCACATATTTAAGGTTTCAATTCTATGAGGTGCATTCTATAATGTTAATGATTTGGACTTTTGTTTGAATTCATTCACTTTGCTAATAATGCGTATGAAATCTTTTTCGCTATTGTTGGGCTTGTCGCACGTTGGTTTGGGCATATTTTGAGGAAACCATATGATGTTTGTGGGTATCATCCCTGAAAACCCTCACGAGACGACACTCGTCCACTAGGGTAACCTAGGGGTTTAACGGCTTATTGCATATGCTAAATGCAATCGTGTTCCCTACGAAAGTGGCAATTATATTTCAATGCATATATACATTTTGTACCGCCCTCTGTGGTTTGGTTTTCTCTGTTTCGTTACTAGGGACTAGCAATGTGTAAGTTAGGGGGTGTGATTCGTATCGAATATTGCATATTTCCGCCCGTTATCCTTATGCATTCTATCTCTTTTACGTTCCTAAATGCCTATAATTATGCCCATTAACCAGACAACCTTGGAGTTGGATAGATACATGTTTTGCAGGGGTTATTTGTGCTTTTGTAGGTATTGGAACGCTAAAAGTGAGGATCCGTTGCATTTCAGAGAAGTTTCGTTGATGGACGCTACTTCAAGGGCTTTTTAGTCAATTCACATTCCTTATTCGGCTCTTGGAAATTCCACGGATGCGTAGTTCATTGAGTTAGCATCGCGTGGCCGCAAACGGTGCGTCGTTTGGAGTTCGGACGAAGAAGCTAGGCTCGTTTCCGTAATGGACCTTTTCCCCCTCATCATGGACCAAATGCAGCCTGAAAACAGAGTACCGGTCGACCGCGTACAAGGGACCGGTCGACCGCGGTTTCAACTTTTACCGTAGGAAGGAGACAGTTTGCTTTGGCTTAAGGGACCGGTCGACCGCGCCCCTGCGACCGGTCGACCGGTAGTGCCAGATATTTTGGGCTCTTTCCTCTTTCTTTCCTTTTTCCCTTATCTTTTCCCACTTACTATATAAACCCTTTTTTGTTGTAATAATCAGATATAGAGCAGTAGAGACACGAGTTTAGGTTAGTTTAGCTTAGGGTTTGGGTGATTTGCTTGGTTCTTCTTCATTTCCTCTTGGATTGACGCCCCATTTGTTGTGTAAGTTGACTATTCATCATCCTCACCATTAATATAGCTTGTATTTCATTCATTCTTGCTTTGATAATTAGGTTTACATGCTTTATTTACATGCTTTGATTTACACGCTTTCTAGTATAGATTTACCGCATTTATTTACCGCTTTCCATTTATCGCGTTTTTAACATGCTTTCTAGGTAATTTAAATTAGGTTGTGTTCGAATTGAACTCACTCGAGTTGACGCGTTGCTTTGCTTTGGTGATGGAGTTTACGGGTCTATTTCGAGTGTGTTGTCCTAGTTATTACGCCTAGGAGATTTGACGGGGCATATCATGTATGTCCCGTGCTTACGACCTTTCGCGCGTAATTTCCGGGATATTTGTTGACGCCAAAATCTTATTAGGCTTTTATGAGGATTTAGGGCGTGACAACCCTTGATTTAATTAACTGTTGAAACGAGATGCATTTGTAATAACTCGTCGACCCATGTGACCATTTTATACTAATTAACTCGGGTGAGGGATATTCGACGCAACCTATAGTTTTACTCGCTTTCATAATCTAGTTTCAATACCATTGCCTAGTTAATCATTTACCTTTATGCATCTTTTCTTTTAGTTTGTAATCATCTTTTACACTTTTATTTCGGAGTATTAAATCACTTAAATTCTAGCAACTTGTCCCTGTGGATTCTCGATACCCGACTTACCGCTGTGCTTGCCTCGCAAGTGTAGTAGTAACTTAGGTTTTTGTATTGAGTTGGCGAAACGAAAACAACGATTAGCGTCTTTACACGCGCTACTTTTCGCACTCGATCAAAATGGCGCCGTTGCCGGGGATGAGTTTGTTTTAGACTTTATTTGATTTAGTATTTCATAGTATTTTCTTTCTATTTGTATTATTTGCTAATATTTTGCAGGACTTCCACATTTGAGCACTTAGAAACGCTTGAATTCTTTCCGCGCGCACTTATTCTGTGGAATTCGCCATTCGACCCATTTTTGGGGTAAGCATGTCTTATTCCAATTCTTTCGGTAATCCTTGTCATAATTCTCAAAATTCTCGCAAACCTATGACTTTTGGTGAATACTTAGAATCCCAAAGTATAACAAATTCAAATATGACTTTGGGCGAGTATAACGAAAGTCAAAACTTAGGTTATCGGAATTTTGATGATGATGACAATGATTTTTGGCCTTTACCTCCTTATAATAGGAATTTTGAAACGAATTCGAATAGTTTTCAAAATTCCTATAATAATGAGTTTTCGTTTAAGTCCGATGGTAATTTTCAAAGTTCCCATTCTAATGCATCCGCACCTCGACCTATGACATTCGGTGAGGGTTTGCGTATGTATGAAAATGAGAAACTTGAAAATCGTTATCGGGAAGAAAATCGTTCGTGGGAACATGAGTTGGATTTATTATTTGAGTCCGACGACGATTTTGCTTCCGAGACTTTCGAAGTCGAGGAATGTTTTGAACCAAATGAGGTACTTGTGCCTACTTTGGAACAAGCCATTCTAGACTTTGCCCATTGCGTAATAGATATTGAAAGTGAGGATGAAAATGAAGTAATATCTATTTGCAATGAAATGATTTCTTCTTTGGCCCCCAAAGAAGAACATTTCATTGAAAATGATATTATTTCCTTTGAAATTCCAACTTCATGCTATGATGATTCATCTCATGAGTTTGAATTTCTTTCATCCCCATTTTCATTCTCTATTACCCCACCAGAACAAGTACCCGATGATTCGGTTTCGAACTTTAATGTTTTAAACCTTATCGCCGATGAGGAGTACTTGCTCGAGTCGCCCTCCACGATCGCATCTTTGCCTTTGTGTGCGCCGCCTCCCATTCCAACTTCAAAATCATTGGGAGGATATTCGGATTTTCTCGGTCCCCACTTGTTTTTGTCACCCGTGCAATCCAAACCCCCCATCGTCCCACCAAAACTTTTAATTGGCGATGGTTCATTTCTTTCGCCTTACACATGCCTTCCGTTGTTAAAACGGAATTCATATTTTTCGGAAGGCATGCTTGTATGTGAGGGTACACCGGTTATCCTCCAAAGTCAAATCTTTCTTATGGTGGACCCTCAGCTATTTAGACTTCTAGTGTACAGTTAGTGTGAAGTCTAAATAGTAGGTTGTATATAGTTAGCTTTTCATTTTTTATTTTTATTTTTTTCCTTCCTTTTTAATTTAGTCTAATATAATTAGTTAACTTTTTATTATTTGTTTTTGCTATGCTCGATACTAACTTGTTTTGTGGATTCTTTGGACTTGTTCTTATGGGGATCGCTCCACTTTTGGGTAATATCGCTCTTTTCCTCTCTTTGACTTGGTTCTTAATTTACATTGAGGACAATGTCAAGTTTTAAGTTAGGGGGTGTGGGATATTCTATCCATTTCTTTATTTAGTCCATGTTTTTGCTCACATGTTAGTTACTTAGTATGCTTTTCTTAGAAAAATTCAAAAAATTCAAAAAGATTTTCTTTCTTTTTTCTCCTTTTTTGGGCATTTTGCCTTTGTTTCCGATGATAAATTTCAATAATTGCCCAATCCAATTGACAACCCAATGATGCATGTTCTCGATTTTAGAAGTTATTAGACTTTAGTCTCGATTATTGATATTGTGAATAACTTCATGAATTAAACTTTAATCCCATGTGCACATGCACTTTTATGGTTCTATTGATTTGGTTTAAGATTTTTATAACTCGGTAATCTTTTGTTGCATTGTATATACTTACACCGAGTAAGCTTTGTACCTTTCGTCGTTTGTGAGTGTATACACTATTCTTTTCTCATTGAAAACGTTGAATTCGTCGGTAATCTCACTATTCTTTCATTTGACCGTTCATTAATTGAGTTCATACTTGAAATGTGTTACTTGAGCATGATTTTCATATATTGTTTTGACTCGAGAATTGCGTAAACTTTGGAAATGATCATAGGCATTCTTTGTTATATCACCCATATTGACCTTGACCTCACCCTTATATGTTTACCCTCGTTAACCCTTTTGAGCCTAAATATTAGCCTTTCGTTTCATAACCCCATTCCCATAACCAACTCTACATTGGAGTTATAAACCATACATACACTTTCCATACCTTTGTTTGGAATGTTACTTGGGATTGAATGATGTTGTTATGATGTCGGTTGCAATTTAGGCATTTGAGAGTTTGAAAAGTAAAGAAGTGAAAAAATGAAGAAAAAGAGAAAGCAAAAAGAAAAAGAAAAGAAAAGAGAAAATGAGAAAAAGAAGAAAAGAAAAGAAAGAAAAATTTGTATATGTTGTATATAGTTCAATAAGCTTTGATTACTCTCCCCGATGATATATCTAATGCTGTTTTGGAACTCGTTTTCCAATTTTGATATTGCCCGCATTATCCCATTATCCCGAGTTTTCATTCCGAACACTTTGAATTCGTACATATATTCCTTCGTTTCGTACCTTAGCCATACCTACATTATAACCCTATTCAAGTCCTATGTGATCTTAGGTTGATGTAATTTAAAAGTTGAAATAGTTGTGCTAATCTGTGAAAATGCATTTCGCCTCTTTTAGTGTGCGGTATCCTTTCATTGAGATTACAGTTTTTCAGTTTATATATAGCGTTCTTCATCTGTGACATGTGTGCGGCCTAGTTTCCATTTACATTTACTCTTTTTCCCGCATGTCCCGTGTGTTACCTCCCTATTTCGAGTGAATTTGCTTGATGAGTGTAATGCCCGTGAGGATTGAATATATGCTTGCTTTAATGTTTATCCGGTTTATATAAGTTTTTTGCCAAATCACACTTTGCATGTGCTCGCTCCCCTCCCACATATTTAAGGTTTCAATTCTATGAGGTGCATTCTATAATGTTAATGATTTGGACTTTTGTTTGAATTCATTCACTTTGCTAATAATGCGTATGAAATCTTTTTCGCTATTGTTGGGCTTGTCGCACGTTGGTTTGGGCATATTTTGAGGAAACCATATGATGTTTGTGGGTATCATCCCTGAAAACCCTCACGAGACGACACTCGTCCACTAGGGTAACCTAGGGGTTTAACGGCTTATTGCATATGCTAAATGCAATCGTGTTCCCTACGAAAGTGGCAATTATATTTCGATGCATATATACATTTTGTACCGCCCTCTGTGGTTTGGTTTTCTTTGTTTCATTACTAGGGACTAGCAATGTGTAAGTTAGGGGGTGTGATTCGTATCGAATATTGCATATTTCCGCCCGTTATCCTTATGCATTCTAGCTCTTTTACGTTCCTAAATGCCTATAATTATGCCCATTAACCAGACAACCTTGGAGTTGGATAGATACATGTTTTGCAGGGGTTATTTGTGCTTTTGTAGGTATTGGAACGCTAAAAGTGAGGATCCGTTGCATTTCGGAGAAGTTTCGTCGATGGACGCTACTTCAAGGGCTTTTTAGTCAATTCACATTCCTTATTCGGCTCTTGGAAATTCCACGGATGCGTAGTTCATTGAGTTAGCATCGCGTGGCCGCAAACGGTGCGTCGTTTGGAGTTCGGACGAAGAAGCTAGGCTCGTTTCCGTAATGGATCTTTTCCCCCTCATCATGGACCAAATGCAACCTGAAAATAGAGTACCGGTCGACCGCGTACAAGGGACCGGTCGACCGCGGTTTCAACTTTTGCCGTAGGAAGGAGACAGTTTGCTTTGGCTTAAGGGACCGGTCGACCGCGCCCCTGCGACCGGTCGACCGGTAGTGCCAGATATTTTGGGCTCTTTCCTCTTTCTTTCCTTTTTCCCTTATCTTTTCCCACTTACTATATAAACCCTTTTTTGTTGTAATAATCGGATATAGAGCAGTAGAGGCACGATTTTAGGTTAGTTTAGCTTAGGGTTTGGGTGATTTGCTTGGTTCTTCTTCATTTCCTCTTGGATTGACGCCCCATTTGTTGTGTAAGTTGACTATTCATCATCCTCACCATTAATATAGCTTGTATTTCATTCATTCTTGCTTTGATAATTAGGTTTACATGCTTTATTTACATGCTTTGATTTACACGCTTTCTAGTATAGATTTACCGCATTTATTTACCGCTTTCCATTTATCGCGTTTTTAACATGCTTTCTAGGTAATTTAAATTAGGTTGTGTTCGAATTGAACTCACTCGAGTTGACGCGTTGATTTGCTTTGGTGATGGAGTTTACGGGTCTATTTCGAGTGTGTTGTCCTAGTTATTACGCCTAGGAGATTTGACGGGGCATATCATGTATGTCCCGTGCTTACGACCTTTTGCGCGTAATTTCCGGGATATTTGTTGACGCCAAAATCTTATTAGGCTTTTATGAGGATTTAGGGCGTGACAACCCTTGATTTAATTAACTGTCGAAACGAGATGCATTTGTAATAACTCGTCGACCCATGTGACCATTTTATACTAATTAACTCGGGTGAGGGATATTCGACGCAACCTATAGTTTTACTCGCTTTCATAATCTAGTTTCAATACCATTGCCTAGTTAATCATTTACCTTTATGCATCTTTTCTTTTAGTTTGTAATCATCTTTTACACTTTTATTTCGGAGTATTAAATCACTTAAATTCTAGCAACTTGTCCCTGTGGATTCTCGATACCCGACTTACCGCTGTGCTTGCCTCGCAAGTGTAGTAGTAACTTATGTTTTTGTATTGAGTTGGCGAAACGAAAACAACGATTAGCGTCTTTACACGCGCTACTTTTCGCACTCGATCACTATGCGTATTTGTTACACAGTAAAGATGAGGCTATTGATGCATTTAAACAAAATAAAAATAAATTTGAGAATGAATTAAGTAAAAAGATAAAAGCTGTAAGGAGTGATAGAGGAGGTGAATATAAATCTCCTTTTGAGGAATTTTGTTCTGAATATGGAATTATCAATCAAACCACCGCTCCTTATTCTCCTCAATCAAATGGTATTATTGAACGCAAAAATCATACATTAAAGGAGATGATGAACTCCATGTTGATTGGTTCAGGAGCTCCCCAGAACTTATGGGGGGAAGCCTTATTATCCGCTAATTATATTCTTAACAAAGTCCCACATAAGAAAACTTACAAGACGCCTTATGAGTTATGGAAAGATTGAAGACCTTGCTATAAATATTTACCAGTGTGGGGGTGGGTAGCCAAGTTGATGGTTCCTAAACTTAAAAAGGTAAAAATAGGATTAAAGACCGTTGACTGTGTGTTCATCGATTATGCTATAAATAGCATTGCATATCGTTTCTTAGTTTGTAAATTTGATATTCCAAATTTTCATGTAAATATGGTTATTGAATTGAGGGACACTTCATTTTTCAAAAATGAATTTCCATATAACATGACCCGAGAATTTGGTCCTTCTAAAAGGACAAATCAAGCTACTACAAATGGTACTCATCAATCTAGTGACCAAGACGTAGTAAAAGGGCAAGGAACTGGACTTCCTTTGGTTCGAATTTTCTAACATATTTTTTAAAAAATGAACCTTAATCATACAAAGAAGCGATATCCTCACCCGATGCTTCTAATTGGAAAGAAGCAATTGATAGAGAAATTGAATCCATTTTGTAAAATCATACTTTGGAACTAGTGGATCTTCAACCAGGTTCAAACCGTGAGGTTACTAATGGATCTTCAAAAAGAAATTGAAGGTTGATGGATCAATTGATAAACATAAAGCAAGACTTGTGGCTAAAGGCTACAGGCAAAAGGAAAGGTTGGATTACTTCTACACATACTCACCTGTAACAAGGATTATGTCCATTCGAATGTTAATAGCAATATCCGCTATTAATGGAATTAAAATACATCAAATGGATGTATAAACGCTTTCTTAAATGGTGATCTAGATGAGAAAATTTATATAGAGCAACCTAAAGGGTTCAAAGCTCCCGAGCAAGAAGGAAAGGTTTATAAACTTGTGAAATCACTTTACAGATTAAAATAAATAACTAAGTAATGTCATGAAAAATTTGATAATATAATGTTATTAAATGGTTTCAAAATTAATGAGTGCAATAAATATGTTTATTTCAGAACAACTTAAAATGGCTATGTCATTGTATGCCTCTATGTTGATGATATGCTAATCATTGGTAGTAACATTGACATGGTCAATACTACTAAACGTATGTTGAATAATCAATTTGACATGAAAGATCTTGGAGTTACCGATGTTATATTAAGAAATAAAATTTCTAAAACATCGGATGGACTAATATTATATCAGTCTCATTACATAGAAAAGGTATTTGAAAAATTCAAGAAGTATGACATTAGTCCTACTAAGACACCTATAGATGTAAATTTACATCTAGCAAGAAATAATGGTGAAAGCACATCTCAATTAGAGTACTCTCGTATTATCGGTAGTTTAATGTATATCATGAACTGTACACGACCAAACATAGCATATTCAATAAGTAAGCTAAGTAGATATATGAGTAATCTAGGGAGAGATCACTAGAAGGTTACTTGAAGGGCATTGCGATAGAAATTTGATATCCGATACAAATGACTGTAAGTCTACAAGTGGGTATACGTTTACCCTTGGAGGTGAAGCTGTATCTTGGAAAATACTCCAAACAAACTTGCATTGCTAGATCGACAATGGAATCCGAATTCATTGCACTCGACAAAGCTGGAGAAGAAGCTGAATGGCTTTAAAACTTTTTAGAGGATGTTCTAAATTGGTCAAAACCTGTGCCTGTAATATGTATACATTGTGATAGTCAATAAGTGATTGAAAGGGCACAGAATCACATGTATAATGGAAAGTCACGACATATTCATTGTCAATAAAATACAGTTAGACAACTTCACTCAAACGAAATTATCTCAATTGATTATGTAAAGTCAAAAGATTATATAGTGGATCCACTAACAAAAGTTTTAAACCGAGAGCAAGTTGAAAAATCATCGAGAGGAATGGGTCTAAAGCCTATAAATAATTAAGAATCACTATAGTGGCAACCCAACCTAGATGATTGGATATCCCAAGATCTAGGTTCAATGGGAAAATTGAACTACATTGTATTCAGTACGCACTACGGGATATTTAATCCTATCCATTCTAAAGATGAGATAATGCACATATGTCGCGAAATTAGGATAAGTTATGCTTTTAATGACATCCATATCTTAGTATGTCTAAGTGGGGTACTACATGATACTCTTTATGGAAGTCACTTACATGAGTAAGAACGGGGCCACTTCTATGAGAATAATGAAATGTAAATTCTCTAAAATACTCATGAAACCAAGTGGTGTTCATGGCCAAAACAAACACAAACGTGAGAACCAACTCTGTCGAAGAATTATTGTATGAATATTATTTTCTAGGTTTAAAGAAACGGTTGACAGTTCAAAGGCATGATGTCTACCGATTAACTAAGTAAATACGATAGTATATCACTAAGGAGAGTTCAACGCCACTAGGGTACTTCTCGCAATGCAATAATTTTTCAATTTTATAAACTTGTGTCTGCATCTTCATATTGCATATATTTGTATAGAGATATATCATTCATGTCGAGGATTATTAGAAAATGGGTATTGGATAATTTTTTTTGAGAAACTTTGATCTCAAATTTAGATGAGACCCACACCACAATATTAGTGAGACCGTATACGAAAGCATTCTCCTTCGCAAGGAGATTAACGTGGTATATTCACATGTCCAATTTCATTAAGTTATGAATGATAAATACGTCTCCAAAATGACTCATAAAGAAATGAAAGTTAATGAATTGGGTGTGTATTACTCTTGTCCCACATAGGAAGAATAGTGGGAATTTGAAGAGCTAATAAAAGCCTAAATGTGCACTAAGGCTTGGATGCCTTTGGGGTATCCCAACTCTTTGAAGGGGAGATAACCTACACTACGTAAATGTTGGTCTTGGGCCAAAATCCCACACGCGCGCGTGCGCGCCACCCTTTTGTCTGACCGACTTGGCTCAGTTCAGTTCGGGCTTGGGCTTGGGCTGGGGCTTATAAAAATTCCTTTCTTTTTTAGATCGAATTTAAATTAACTTTCAGGGCCGAAATGAATTAATTAATTAAGTTAAACAAAAAATTTAACCATTTAACAGCTAAAAATAGTTTAGTTGTTCCCAATAATCAAAATATTTGTTATATATAAAACCTTCCCCCTCCTGTTTTAAATGATGAGAAAATTCTGAAAATGGAAACATTCTTCCATAAAATTATCTCCTCTTTCCAGAAAATTATTTATCCCATTTCTTGATTCATTACAATTGCATATTTCTATTCTAGTTGAGTAGAAAATACAGACTTGTGTTCACTGGAATTAATCATTATTGTGCTACTTTATTAATTCAAAAAATCCGTTCTATCGTGGGAGGCAATTATTCAACAACCTTGAAGCACATTGGAGGGAATAAATTTTCCTTAAGGAGATTGTTTTAAACAGGGCTCGGATTTATTTTTTATTTATTAATATATTTTGCAAATTCTGTCTATTACAAGTAATTTTCTGAATTTTATGTTTTTTTGCAATTTCTGTAATTACTGAATTTAATAATTCTATTTTAATTTCAATTTTATAATATAAGTTAATAACAACCTCCACTGCTAAAAAAGTCAATAAAAGTGAATGGTGCTAAACAAAACCCTTTCTTGGAGAAAAAAATATAATGCTTAGAGGATATAACATGTCCTCTTAATACTAACACTAATACGACACCGATGAGATACGTGTCCCACATATTCCCTTCTATAAAGGCAATAGTTTTTTTATATGCAACATGTCGTGTCCTTATTGGTGTTTAGTATTTAAATATGTTACGATCCGCGCATGATACCATTTCTTCGTAACATGACTTCACTCCACTCATTTGAAATTCTACTTGACATTTGTATCAATCTTAATATGGAGTTACACTATGTTGAGCAATATCAACCCTTCCTTGATATTTAATAGAAATCTAATGTGACATTTGTTTTGATAAACTACATGCCAATATCTTTTGATGTAGCCAATTAAATGGTTCCACTTAACGGGAGGAAGTTTGGGGCGATTTAATCCTCAATGTTTGTGACGATTTGGAATTTTAGATCAATTCTTTTAATTTTCACAATGTTAACCATCATGTTTCAATTTTAAATAAATTTGGACAACAATTAATCATCAATTAAAGAATTTAACAGAAATCCAACATGGCATCCTATTTGACACTTTGAAAGATTAATTGTTTAAAATACCCAATTATACCATGACATATGTCAAAACCTATAAAATAATTGAAAAAACAAAACCTCTTAAAAAGAAAGAAAGAGAAAAAATAAAAAATATTGAAAAATAGAAAACAATTTTAAAAATCATAAATTTCATTTTTTTAAAACTATATATATATTTTTTTATAAAAATTGTGCTTTTACAAAACTGTATTTTTGAAAAAAAAACCCAGTATTTTTTATTTTAAAAAACACGTGTCTTTGATTAAAAAAATTGTATTTTTTATAAATAAAAAGCTGCATTAAAAAAAAAATTAAAATCGATATAATTTTTTTTATAAAAAATGTATTTTTATTCATAAAAAAATATTTTTTTAAAAAATATATATTTTTAAAATTATTTCTTTATAAAAAAATAGTTTTTATATAAAAAATATATTTTTAAATAGAATTGTTTTAAAAAACTATAATTTTTTAAGTGAAAAGATTAATTTTATAACAATGAAGTTTTTATTAAATAAAGTTTTAATGAAAAATACACTTTTTTAAAATATTTTTTTTATAAAAAATACAATTTTTATAAAAAATGGTATTTTTAAAAAGTTTTTTTTTTAAATTCGGTTTTTTAAAAATAGATAGTTTTTATAAGTAACTATTTTTTGAAAAATTACTGTTCTTTTAAAAAAAATATAGTTTTTTAATAAATAAATTTTAATACATGATTTTTAATATTTTTTCTATATGCTTTTTTTATTTTATTTTTAAGATTTTTTTATTTTTCAACTGTTTAATAGGTTTTGACATATGTCATGGTATAATTGGATGTTTTAAACAACTAATCATCAATGTGCCAAATAGGATGAGATGTTGGATTTTTGTTAATTTCCTTAACAAATGATTAACGGTTGTCCAAATTTGTTTAAAATTGAAATGTGAGTGTTAACATTGTAAAAATTAAAAGAAATGATCTAAAATTTAGAATCGTCCAAACATGAGGTTTAAATTTATAATAAACCCTAGATTTTTTATGTGCATCATATCGCGTCCTTATTGGTGTTGAATACGTAAATAAGATACCCTCCACGCATGATACCATTTTTGCATTTCGTGACTTCACTCCACTCATTTGAAATCCTACGTGACATTTGTATCAATCTTAATATTGAATTACATTATGTTGAACAATATCAACCTACCCTTGATATTTAATAGAAATCTAGTGTGACATTTGTTTTGATAAACTATGAGTCAATAACTTTTGATCTAGCCAATTAAATTGTTCCATTTAAGGGGAGGAAATTTAATTAAAAATATATCCCACAAATTATTTAGATTAAAAATTATCTCAAAAATCAAATGCATAGAAAAATTACATAACCATTGCACAATCACATCCACCACAAGACAACCACTCACCTTTTTCCACCCACTCCAAGATCCCATGCCAAGATAAGACCACTTAGAAACCATAAATACTACACACAACACCATGCGGATCCACTTGGAAACAAATCCAATTAACACATCACCATCCCTTTATACCATAACAAACTCCATCCCCACTATAGTAAACAAAAGTAATGATATGAGTACCAACCACATCCTCCAATTCATCCCCCAACTCATGTGTCATAGCATTAAAGTGTTTTACAGTGTAATTATTATAATACAATGTACAATACTTATAGTAGTACATTTAGACGTTGTAGTTAAGACTCATATCAGTTTACAAAAAAATTGAATTCATGTCGGTATCTACCTAAAATGACTTGGTAGGAGTTTATGCGAATTGATATATATATATATAGAGAGAGAGAGAGAGATAAGATGGACAGTACCCACACACATTTATTGGAATAATTTTGGAGAAAAAGCCTCTCCTAGAGGTGTATATAAATAATTAAATAATAAGATAAAGTTGTATATGACTATAAAGGATTGGTATAAGACCTGATGACTATTCGTATCGAATAGGGTTCGTTTCATGTCATATCATGCTCGTGTAATTTTTTCCAACTCTTACCATATTTATTAATAATTAAGAATATTTTGGTTCACGTCAATGTCAGTTCATGGTGTGTTTAAATTGTGTATTCGTTATATGTTATAAGTTTGTGTCATGTATGGTCAGACATGATTGTGTTAGTATATCTAATGATTTCACATATTGGTGAATTTTAACCACATAAGGATCAACTTATTAAATGATAAATTTGCGTCATGTAATTTTTCCATGTCCGGTTTGCATTAATGAGGGTGGGGGTCTTAATAGGGTTAGGAATGAAGTAGGGGCTGGGGTTAGGGTTTTGTTCCACCAGTTGTCTATGGATAGATAAGTAAAGAAGGGAATAATGGGTGGCAAAAAGGAGGAGGTGTTGGGAAGGGGGAAAGGGCGATATATTTTTTGATTATGTGATTTGGGGGGCGGGGGGGACGAGGTGAAAACGGGAGAGAATTAAAAAATTTAAGTATTAAAAATTAGGGTTCTCTAAATATTAGAGTTATATGTTGACAAATCCAACAACTCCCATTTTCTCACGTAAAGACTGGCCAGGCTCAATACGTCGAAGATGGGGCTTATAAATAATTTATACCATTCTCAGCACTGAAGGAATAAAAATTTCTTTTACATATATCAAAATCCACAATGAGTAAAAATATTTGGATAAAATTTGATTTAACGCATAACAATAAAAAATGAATCGGCATACAACGTCCATAATGTAAAGTAACTACAGTTGCTATAATAAACACTTGGGTTTATGCCAATACAAATCTCAGTATGAAATAAAATGACAAAAAGATGAAGTACAACGAATACTAAAATCAATGGAGCGAAATCCACTATGTCCAATGCAACTGCAAGTCTAATCCATCGTCAGTCCTGCTATCCTTGCCATTTAGAATACCTCGGGGGAAAACATTTATAATTTGGGTCAGAGCCCTAGAGTTTCAAGGATTCTTCACCAGTAAATATGAAATTTGTTACTAACTCATACTTCACGTCTCCCCATCGACGCTCACATGTAACGAGTACCTCACCTCTCATCTAGAAGTAATCCTACTTGTGTCCTCAATCAAAATGCCAATTGTAACTTCCATCATTTAATTAGTCATGTAAAGAATAAGCCATTCAGTTATGCAATAACTAAAAGTGGGTACACATGTCTGACACCCCAATCTCCGAATAGATTTCATAATATTGATTTCACAATTTACATAAACTAGGGGCATATTCTTACGTCATAATATCCCGTAACCCTTGTCTAGCTTTTCAGACCATTTAATGATTTAATTCGTGTTTCTTATCGTCTATCCCGTTAGACTATAAGTTTCATTCTCTTAGATTACCAAATTATTATTCTAATTAATAATTGTCTACCCATTATTCGTTCTCTTTAAATATTGTCTACTTTCTTAGACTGTCCAATTATTATTCTCATTAATAATTGTCTGCCACATTATTCATTAGGACTCAGATTCGTCCTTAATTATCCACATCATTTTATTAACCCGACTTTATTATCATTAAGCATTGTTTATATCTTTAGACTAAGAGGGTACATTCCCATATAAGGCACATCACAATGTGTAAATAGGTATATATACGTGACTCATAAAGGAATCTACCATTGATGTCTCGTTCGTGCTTTATCGACAAGTCTGGAGGATTCTTTTATCCTAAGCGGACATTACAAAACACACACAAGTTACGGACGGTCCCTACGCAGGATACCTATTCACGACCCATACTCAGCGGTGACATAGGCCGGGTCAGCGTCAACACCTACCTCCTCGTAAATGGTGCCTCCACGTAGTACCTATATAACCTACACAATCACCACGCCCACATGTGCTGGCATGTGGTACCCGGTCCGAACGCACGAACCCCCGAGCTGATAGGACGGTCCACGAACATTGGTATGTCCACACAAATACGTATAAATACATAATGTCATCCAATATGTATAAGTAGTTACTATATAACTACTTTAATCCAAGAAAATCTCAATCCATATAAAATACAGTCTTTTTGGCTTAATTATGACATTTGAGTTAATTTTTCCATATATTTCCCTTTTAGACTTAAAATCACATTTACTTCATCATTGATTTCCCTTTAAATATATAGGCACAGTTGTTCCCAAACTAACCTTTCCAAAACATTATAGGTATAGTTATTCCCAAACTAACCTTACCCAAAACACTATAGGCATATTTATTCCCAAACTAACCTTTCCAAAACATTATAGGTATAGTTATTCCCAAACTAACCCCACCAACACGATTATAGGTATATGTTAAACGAAAATGTAATTAACCCTTAAATTATTATTTAATTACTTTAATTATAATTAATGTACATTTTAGTTTAATTTAATATATTGATTTTGATGATTCCAAACATAATTTTATTAAGTTATTCTATAGATATATCTTATTGTATAATATATATTATATTATATAATATTTGTATTATGTCATATTGCCTTAATTACATATCTATTCTGATTGAGTTATACCTGTTCATGTTAAGTTTTAGTTTCACGACTCCACATGCCTCTACTCTACTCTACTCTACTCAACGACATATCCGAGTAAAGGTATTCACGTGTGTTGCACATTTGCACTTGACACATTAGGCACTCATGCATATATGGACTGATATTATTTGATTGCCTAAACTTTTTCTAAAAGAAAAATTATATTTTTTTGAAAATAATTTTGAGTAAAATTGGTGTAACTTTGTTTAAAATGAGTTTTCTATTTTAAAAGTAATTTTTGAAAGTTATTGATGAAATTCGAAAGGTAAATTACCTGCTAAAATATTATTTTTTAACAATTCGTATGAATATATGTTTGGATGTATGCGTGGCTTTTGATGATTAGACATGTTAGATCGATATATATTTTTTTTACAGGTGGCTTAACTATTTTTTGTTTATAACTTTTGCTTTGTCCTATTTTAGAAGCCTTAGGTACCTTCCTTTGTACTCATAAAGGTGCTTTGTAGTACACTTCTTTAAACCTTAGGAGCACTCATAATCTACATAAGTTGTACCTTTGTATGACTTGATTTGACCTTCTTGAAGGTTTATACACATATGACTTGGTTCGACCTTAGCTTACTGCTAAAGCTTATACCTGCTATAACTTTTGGCTTGTACCGCCACCATACCTGCTTCTAAGTCTACTCGTGCCACGTATGCTGACTTGTTGAGTTTTTTTTTTAATGTTTTATTGATCATTGAGTTAACTATTGAAGCCTTAATAAATTTTTTTAAAAGCTTTGCCTATCAGCTAATGCTCCAAGACGCACGTCTTCTAAACTGTTTCTAACAGTTCTGTATTTTTTTCTGTACCTTATTATATGATGGAGACTTCACTTTATTTTCATATATATCTTATCTGGTTTGAAAGACATTCATCCGCACATCTTCAACTGTCTCGGACAGTTTGTGTTCAACTGTGTTCCATCTTACCCGCTTATGCTTTGGATTGTTTAGTTATTTTTTTCTAAGATAACATTAGCATACATGCATAAATTTGGGACATGCATATACCGTCCTTAAAATAGTGTTTTATACCCGATTTCTTCAAAGCCTATAGATTTCATCCTTTATAGTGGTCATATATTAAATGACTTAGGTAGTAACTGTTTTGTATCGAATATTGCATATTTCTGCCCTTTATCTTTATGCATTCTAGCACTTTTACGGTCCAAAATGCCTATAATTATGCTCATTAACCAGAAAACCTCGGATTTGGATATATACATGCTGTAGAGGGGTTATTTGTGTTTTTGTAGGTATTGGAACGCTAAAAGTGAGGTTCGGTTGCATTTTGAAGAAGTTTCGTCGTCGAATGCTACTTCAAGGGAAATTTGGTCTTTTCAAACTCACTATTTTTTATGTAATGAAGTTACCAACATGTAGATCATCAAATTATCTTTCCGTGTCCACTGACCGTGCGTCATTCTGACTCCGTATGTGGAAGTTATGCCCATTTTCGAAAGGTTTCGGTATTTTCTTCTACTTCAAGGGCATTTTGGTAATTTCATACTGCATAATTTGGAGGGTTTCAAAACATAATCATGTAGATAATTGAATTAGCTTCGCGTCGGTTCCGACCACGCCTCATTTCGATTCCGTATGAGGGAGTTATGGCCGTTTCCGTGCAACGCGTCAAAATTGGTTCGGAGGAAAAAGTGGGCTGTCCCCAGCCCAAGGCAAATTCCAAAAGTGCGGTCGACCGGTCCCAAAACAGAGGTCGACCGGTCCCATCAGATATGGACGAAAATTGACTTATTTTGAGTTTTTTGGCTTGGTTTTGTTTGGGGTTTGTTTTGGGGTATAAATAGAATGTTGGGGGCTTTTATTTGTAAGATATATTTTATTTTAGGTTAGAGAGGAGGGGATTTATGGGTTTGGCTTATCTCTCCTAGGGTTGACACCATTTGGGTTGTGTAAGTTACTATTCATCTTCCCCTCCATTTATATTATTTGCTATTCTTTGTTTAAGCTTTGTTTTCTTGATTTATTGCTTTGATTTATTAGTTGTTGGTAGTTTAATTCTTGTTTTCTTTGGTAATTAGTTATTTTACTTAGTTTAATCATGTGTAGTGAGTAGTTTTACGGGTTTGGGTCGTGTGTCCGCCATTGATGGGCGTTGAGCTCAGAAAATCAGGTTTTGTGTAAATTGCATTTAATTGAAACCTCGCGTATTAAAGTCGAATTATTATGCGTTTAACTTTCTTTGTCATGCAACGTTAGTGTTTATAGCGGTAATCCGAATTTAAGATGCGTGTGACCATTTTCTGTTAAATGTTTAATCTCGCAACTTTGGGTTAAACTCCTTATTGTGTGATGTTTATACTTAATTGAAAATGCTCGATTAAATGTTTTCGAACCGAAATTCTAATTATTAGTTGTTTCGCCCATGGTGGTGACACGATCCCGACTCTTGTTTTATTAATTCTAGTTTAGACTTAACTTCTTAATTTTTCCCTTTTCTTTATTTCCAACCTATCACCTTTTATACTTTTATTTTAGGAGTATTAAATCCTATAAATTCTAGCAACTCGTCTCTGTGGATTTTCGATACCCGGACTTGGCCTCTATACTCCCTTTTTGAGTGTAGTCATAAGTTTAGGTTTTTGTATTGAGGAGGTGAAACGAAAACAACGATTAGCGCTTTGACACGCGCTACTTTTCACGCTTAATCAGTAACTTGATTTGACCCTCTAGGTTTTTTTTAAGCTACCATGATAATGTAAATTGATCTTTAATTAAACATGCTTTATGTTATGTGCTATAACCTTTGGTTAAATCTTTCGTCTATAGCTTATTACTATGGAGATTTAAACCATACTTGCTTGTAACAGTTAGTTCCTAGGCTATAGTTCGAATAGTAACTATTATTGGTTTATTTTATTAAACCAAGATTTTCGGCCATGCCATGCCATACCAGTTGCTCAAATATATTGATTTGATCGTGTATATTATTTTATACACTTTGAAAGTTATCAGCAGATTTCATATATCATACGACTTATACATCAAAATAGTTTACACCTTATTATACAGCAGACTATTTTCTTGAACACACCAGTTTTATTCTTTACACAATGGTCCACCATTTATCAGATTTGTATTGTGTCTTTTGGACTAATATATGTTTGCAGAAACTATTTTGAGATATATAGCAGAGCTCTTTCAATCTACATTTTCATAACATCATGCTACAATAGCTACACTTTATTGAGAAGTAAAAATGAAGATTTGCAAGATCATTTTTCAAGGCTACTTCATCTCAGCAAAAATTTAGGAGCATTAAATGCTCACAAGCAATGTGTCTAAGAGCTATTTTTTTGAAGACATCTTAAATACTCAAGAGATGCATTGAAGACATACACATGAATGAGAATATGATCAAGAGCTAGAGAATTTATTGAGAGCATTTATTCTACTACTCAGCTATACATTCAAGAGAGCAATTGATTTTATTATCTTCTCAATCATTGAAGAAGAAGATTTGAGACTACTTCAACATCATTTATTGAAGTCTCATTAAAGAAGAAGAAACTTAGATTACAAATTGTATTTTAAGGAGTTTCATTATTCTACATTATACCAAAAATATTCAGATTTGTTTAAAGCTTTGTTGAAGCTTCAGATTGTTGTACGGGTGATTGGTTCCTACCCGCAAGTGGGCCATAGGGTTTGAAGCTCGGAGTTAGCTTGCAAACAGTTGTATGCGGTGGTTTGATCCTACCCGCAAGTGGATCAGGTTTAGTGAAGCACAAAGGAGACGGGGGCTCTAGGCACGTGGACGTAGGCCGGGATTTGGCCAAACCATGTTAAGTTTCGGTGTCATTTATTTTTTCGCACTTTTATTTATTTATTTGCACATGCTTGCTTGAGTTAATATTTTCAGTACACTATCTTGCAAATAAATTAATTCTGAAATTTGACTAAATTAATTTTAAGGTTAAAATAATTATTTTTGAATTAAATAATTAATTTCAGATTATCACTTTATATTAAATATGAAAATTAATTTAATATTAATAGAGTGTTAAAATCTGCATTTCAAGTTGTTTAAATTAGTTGGTTGCATTTATTTGACATTGTTGGATTTATTCTTAAAATTTTATTGATCTGAAAATTGTCAAAGTGTTATAAATTAAATATTTTTCTGAAATTTTAATTTGACTAAAAGTTTGTAAAAACTCAATTCAGCCCCCTCTTGAGTATAATCTGGGCAATAATTGGTGTCAGAGCAAGGCTCTAATTTATTTATTTTGATTTAACAATTATAGAGTTAAAGATCATGGAAAACTTTTCCGTATTTATTTTAAATGTTGCACTCTACATTTTTATTATTTGTATGCTAAAATGTTTGATGTTTTGTAGTTATTCATTGTTTCATTATGTTAGAAGAAAGTGGTCGCATAGTCAACCCTGCATTTCAAGCTTTATTTTAAAGGAAGAATTCAATCCTTGCCTATATGCTAATATTGATGAATGCAGTAATGAAGAGACTAATGCTACTTGTCTCATGACAAATGATAAGGAGGAGGTACTCTCTAACCCTAACTCTAGTGATAGTGATGATGATATTGTTGATCATTATGTGGAATTACAAAATGTATTTGATGAATTATGTGAAAGTTTTGAAGAAATTAAAAATAAATATATTGATCTTAAAAAGTCTCATTCATTACTTTCAACTAACTATGATTCTATATTAAATGATTTTGATGATTTGAAATTAGAAAATGAATCCTTAAATGAAGAAATTAAGTCTTTGAAAAAGGAGAAATCTTTTATTGTCACTACCCCTCTTGAAATTGAAAATAGTGAGTTAAAAAGGGAGATTGATTATTTAAATAAATCTTTAGATACCTTTACTAAAGGAAATGAATATTTTTATAAAATTGTAGAAAATCAAAGAATTCGTTTTAATAATAATGGTATAGGATATGATGAACAAAATGAGAAAAAGAGTTACTCCAATTTATTTCAAAATGAAGCCTCATCTAGTCATCCTAACTCTTTGTGCACATATTGTGGTAGACATACACATTATTCCAAATTTTGTCATTTTAGAAAAAGGAAGTATAAAAATACAAAATTAGCTTGGATTTCTAAAGAGATAATTATGTATGCTAACCCTTACAAACCACACACATATTGGGTTCCAAAAGATGAAGTTTTTACCTGCAAAACCAGTATTGGCACTTGAACACAATTTTTCTGAAAATAAAATCAGTATTATTTCTTTTATTGTTGAATATTGTGATATATTGTTTTCATATCTTATATGTGTGACACCCCGCCTAATTAAATACCGGACGATCACTCCTTTATTAAATTAAAATCAAGGTGAACAGTTGGTTCATTCATAGCATCACTGTCGTAAAAATAACTTTTCCAAACTTAACCCCCTATTTAATTAAGCTAAGTGTCAAAACCATTTTTTTTAACATTACATTCCAAATTTTATTTTGAAAATAAAGATTTAATTATCTACAACAATTCAATATTTAAAGAATCACACCACAATAATCCTGGAACATATAATCCAATTAATTTAAACATTCAACAACTAAACCCCAACATTTCAAACATAAAGTAAAACATACATGCTGAATAAATCCCAAAGTAACAGTACTAGAAATAACTGAAATACAAATGTTCCAATAAAATAGATAAATAGTGGAAAGGGCGACACATGCCCAATAAGGAGAATGATAGAAGTGGAATCAAGTAAATGAAATCGTCTAAGCAAGTGGCCTGCAACTCCCACCTAAGCTGCAGCACGTTCCTTCCAAGGGATCCTAAACAAGACGCCCCTGTGGCTGGGCACCTGTAATATATATATATATATACAAGAGATAAAGAGGAATAGAAATGGGTCCAGAGCCCGATAGTGCATATGATTTAAAAATTCGTTTAGCAAGTACTTAAATTGATACAGGCCAATGCAACAACATATTAGTGCGACACTCTCTTGAGAAATTATCGCCTCTCTTCTAATGTGCACTCCTATCGCACTAACCTTCCCAATGGTTTATCTCATCATATATCACACTATCCTTCCCCAAGGATTTAACTTATCTTAGGTGACTCTCAAGATTTAAGATTTAACAACATCATGGTTTAAAAAGGATAATTTCATTTAGTACAAAACGCTCATTTTAACTTTATTGATTCATAAAGTTTTTCAATATCATATTATACTTTTCAAAACAAGTATTTCCAATTTGAGTCATTATACATGTCTTACTTACCATAACACAGTAGGCAGTTTCCCATATTTCAGAAGTTCATATATAATTTTAAATACTCGTATAATATATATATATATATATATATATATATTCTAACAACACCCCACATAAAATTTTATGGTGCGGGCATACTCTGCTATCCAATCCCCGTATCAATCGTACTAAAGGGAATACAAGTTCGGAATCACTCTCGAACTGTATAAATACATACACAAACAATATTGAGGCGAAGCATAGTTTCCAAGTCCAAGAGGTCAGTACATACCCTCACGTCTCTTAGGACCGTGACTACCGATTCGATAGCCTGTACCTAGGATTTCTATCTTCTAGGGTACGAGTCAATATCCCCCATAAGGCACACGAGATAAGATCGTCCCAGCGCGGAAACCTCAAGGATAGCAAGTAGCGCGGGCATGATTTTCACAAGTATATAATATATGCATACACAATCATATAAATATACCACTTTTATTATATCAATTTAGGTTTATCCAATAACCCACATTCACAACATTTATCCTTATTTTCCCATTATTATTTATCAAGTATAATGGTTCGTTTCTAACTTTAATTCAAAGGTTTTTTCCAACCTAGTACGTAACCCTCATGGACTCTATTCTTCCAAATGTACAAATTAGTAGATATCCATTTATGTTCCAACGTAACTCTCTCTTACGTGTCTCTCCCCTTTAATATATACTTACATTGTCCCTTATGCAAAATATCCCCAAAATATAGATTTCGCCTTACATTAAAGGATTTTGAATTTTATTTTTAAAGATGAGGATTTCAAACGGTTTTGAAATCGGAATTAAAATGGAGTTTTAATTGAATTTTTATTATCTAGAAGATTCCTCGAAACATAAAACTCTATAGCAGAAAATATATTTAATAATATTGAACGGTCCGATCGAGCTGAATTTTTTTCTGTAGCTTCCTCTCGTCTTCAGATAATTCTCTGTAAAATTTCATCCAATTCCAACGGTCCGATCGTCTGGAATAATTTTTTTTAGTGTTTGTATCTGATTAGAACTCTTTTCTTAATCAAACTCTTAATCCTTTACATGACAAAGGGTTTCCAGAATATCATATAAATCATCACTACATGAAAATTTCCCATCTCAAATTGGGTTTTTCTTCCATAAATCTCATCCTAATAACTCCTAAACTAATATGGATGATGCATCAAGGAAATAAGAAAGATAAACACTTTCCTGGGAATTTCAAAAATCTGGTTTGGTGTGGTTGCGTTCCCCGTCTCGCGATCTACGCATTGGCGGTGGCGGCAGTGCAAATGGGTGAGTTTTGAGCCTTGGAATGCCTTGAGAGCTCTCTCCTCTCCTCTCCAATGGCCGTTCTAGTTCTTTGAGTTATCTAACCCTAGGAGATAACCTAAACATCTGATATAACCCCTTTAATTTTCGTGGGTTTAATTACCCAAAAATACAAAATGACTAAAATGCCCTCCTGGGGTACTAATTAGGCCTAAAATGCCCCGAGACCCAAATCAAACTCCCGGGTATACTTTTCTGACTATCTCGACCCTTCCGGATGCTTTGGCGCACTCAAAACGACCATACGAACAACTTATAAAATATTTACTTTTATTTATCAATATTTAGTCCCGACGCGACACGGGTGCGTCCCGACTCAAATTTCTAAAATTGTCATTTTATTCACTCGTGACATTTAATATGGCCACTATTATATATTACTTTGCTCATTAGTAATATTCAGCAAATTTTTGCATAATTACTAACTCTCATCACGTTAATAATTATAACATAATTAATTTTCGGATTTTTATTAAATAATTAATTCACATTAAATTTAATAAATCCCCAAATTAATATAGCATAAAAATACGGGGTATTACATACTTCCCCCTAATAACGGAATTTCATCCCAAAATTCAAAAATAAGGCATACCTGGTAAGAACAAATCTGGATACCTCTCGCGCATATCGGTCTCGCGCTCCCAAGTGGATTCCTCCAGGTTATGATGCTCCCACTGGACCCATACAAGTGGAACTATCTTCGACCTCAATCTCCTCTCACTATAGTCTAGGATAGCCACCGGTCTCTCCTCGTAAGAGTTGTCAGGCTGTAAGTCTATCTCATCTATCGCGATGTGAGTATGGGCCATATCATCCCAAAGATACCATCTCAACGACGAGATGTGGAATACATCGTGAATGCGATGTAAATGCTCTGGTAGTCCCAATCTGTATGCTACCGGCCCAATCCTCTCGATAATGGAAAATGGTCCTACGTACCTCGGGGCCAATTTCCCTTTCTTCCCGAACCTCATCACTCCTTTCATAGGAGATACACGCAGTAACACTTGGTCCCCCACATTAAACTCCCGGAAGAACCGTTTCGCATCGGCGTAGCTCTTCTGCCTGTCCTGGGCTACTCGAATGCGACTCCTAATCATCTCAATCCTCACGGAGGTTTCCTCAATTACCTCTGGTCCTAGCAACTTGTTATCCCCCACCTCGAGCCAACAAGTTGGATAACGACAAGGCCGACCATACAAAGCCTCAAATGGAGCCATACAAATCGTAAACTGATAAGAGTTATTATAAGAAAAATCTACCAGTGGAAGATGTGGTTCCCAACCTCCTCCAAAATCAAGAACACACATGCGTAGCATATCCTCTAACATCTGATTAGTACGCTCTGTCTGTCCATCTGTCTGTGGGTGATAAGCTGAACTCAGCCTCAACTCAGTACCCATAGCCTCCTGAAAGCTTTCCCAGAAACGTGACACGAAAATCTTGTCTCTATCTGACACAATATTCAGGGGCACCCCATGTAATCTGACAATCTCATAAATGAACAACTGAGCATACTGACCCGTGGTATAATCTATCCGCACCGGCAGAAAATGAGCCACCTTGGTCAAACGGTCTACAATCACCCAGATAGAGTCGTGGCCCCGCTGTGATGTAGGCAACCCTGTAATAAAATCCATGGAAATACTCTCCCACTTCCACGCGGGTACTTCCAATGGCTGAAGCAATCCTGACGGTTTCTGATGGTTCACCTTCACCAGCTGGCAGGTAGAACATTTGGACACGAACTCAGCAATGTCCTTCTTCATCCCACTCCACCAGTATTGCCTCCTTATGTCCTCGTACATCTTATCTCCTCCAGGATGTACCGTAAATCGGGACCCGTGAGATTGGGTCATCACTGCATGACACAATTCTGCCCCTTCCAGAACCACTAACCTCCCATTAAACCCCAAACTCCCATCAGAACTAATAGAATAGGACTAAGCACCCTCGGCTAAAAGTTGTACAATCTGCTCCTAGAAAAACGGGTCTGTGGTTTGGGCCTGTATTACCCTCGTAACAATCTCGGGTGTGACTATCATAATAGATATGAAGGAAAGGGCTACTGCGTCCTGGTGACCCAACTCCTTCCACTTTGCTTTCCAGACGTCCGCTACCTCATTTACCGGTCTTTGACTCAACGCATTAGCAACTACGTTAGCTTTCCCTGGATGATACTGTATGTCGAACTGATAGTCCTTCACAAACTCTAACCATCTGCGCTGACGCATATTCAACTCTCGCTGAGTGAACAGGTACTGCAGTGATTTATGATCTGTGAACAAACGGAACTTCTCCCCTAATAAATAGTGTCTCCATATCCTCAATGCAAAGACGACCGCTGCTAACTCCAGGTCGTGGGTGGGGTAATTCTTCTCATGCGGCTTAAGCTTGCGGGAGGCAAAAGCTATAGCCTTCTCTTCCTGCTGAAGTACTCCCCCAAGTCCCCATAAAGAGGCATCGGTGTAAACCAGGTACTCCACACCCGACTTCGGTAAAGCAAGGACTGGTGCTGAAGTAAGCTTGTCTTTCAGCTCGTCGAAAGCCAATTGAAAAGCTTCATCCCAAACATATGGTACCCCTTTGCGAGTCAGGTTCGTCAATGGACCCGCTATTTTGGAGAATCCCCGAATGAATCTCCTCTAGTATCCAGATAACCCCAAGAAACTACGCACTTCCGTCGGTGTCGTGGGATATCCCCACTCCCTCACCACTGACACTTTACTCAGGTCAACGACTATCCCCTGTTCAGAAACAACATGCCCCAAGAACTGTACCTCTTGCAACCAGAATCCACACTTCTCATACTTAGCATACAACTGATGCTCTCGTAAAGTATGAAGAACATGCCTCAAGTGCTCGGCATGCTCCTCCTCGGAGTGTGAATATATCAAAATGTCATCTATGAAGATGATGACAAACTGATCCAAGAACTCTCTGAATACTCGATTCATTAAGTCCATGAATACGGCTGGAGCATTTGTGAGACCAAATGGCATCACTCTGAACTCGTAAGACCCATATCTCGTCAAGAAGGCAATCTTTGAAACGTCCTGCTCTCTAATACATAGCTTATGGTACCCCGACCTCAGATCTATCTTTGAAAAGAAAGTTTCTCCCCTCAGCTGGTCGAACAGATCATCGATTCCAGGCAACTGATACTTATTCCGTATCGTGACCTTGTTCAACTCCCGATAGTCCACACATAACCTCAGTGAACCATCTCTCTTCTTCACAAATAAGACTGGAGTGCCCCAAGGTGAGGTACTCCTACGAATGAAGCCCTAACCTAACAGTTGCTCTATCTGATCTCCTAACTCTCGCATCTCCGCCGGAGTCATAAGGTATGGAGCGCATGCTATAGGTTTCGTATCTGGCAATAAATCTATGACAAAGTCTATCTCTCGACTGGGGGGTAGGCCTGGTATCTCCTGGAATACATCAGAATACTCACGAACGACTGGGATCGAGTCTAAAGGAATCACAACCTCCTTAGAGGCATCCTCCTCTATATAATACAAATGAGCGGTCGAACCTCCCCCTGGGCGAGGCATCGCCACTACAAACATCTCTTGCCCCGGAATGGCAAAAATAATGCTCCCACCGAAGTAATCAATCATGGCTCTATAAGCTGCGAGCCAATCAATACCGATAATAACATCATGCTCATGCATATCTAAGACTAACATGTCTGCAGGTAATACCAAACTACCAATCTCTACCCCACTCCGCGGCATATAAAGAAGATAAGCGACCCACTCCCCAGTGGTGAGTCTACACACGTCACTGTGCTCTCTACTATGGCTAACAACCCTAAGGCCTTCGCAAAATGCGTAGCTATAAAATAATGCGTCGCCCCAGTATCAAACAAAACCCGACCCATAGTACCATGGATAGGAAACATACCCTCAATCGTGGGCGGTGCCTATGGAGATGCTGCCTGGTGGATGTTATAGACACGTCCTTACTGTAACTGTCCCTGCTGCACTGGAGCTGCTGGAATGGCTGGTAGGGCTGGCACCTGGGCTGGAGCTGGGAGGGCAGCTAGAAAAAGTGGTCTCTGTGGCTCATTACGGGCACCCTGCTGTTGTGGGGCCCTATTACCCTTTGGGAAATCCTGGCGCTTTTGACCATGCTTGCCGCATACAAAACATCGGCCTCTGAAGTTACCTCCCCGCCACTGGCCCTATTGGCCCTGATTAGCACGCTGTTGGCCCTGTTGATTAGGCTGGCCCTGCCTATAACCCCCAAATCCCTGCCTGGAATCACCTGAACGGAATCGCTTAGCAGGGTCCCCCTGATGGGAACTCTGCTCGTGTTGACGAGTCTGTCCATGATATGGTGCCCCACTAGCACTACTACCCCCAGTCCTGCCCTGCTGGCTGGACTCTCCTGCTTCCCTACAGATGGAAGCGGTGATCCTGACAATGTAGTAACGCAGCATTGAGTACATCAGTGAAAGTACTCAGAGATAGATTCCCTATAAGATGCTGACGGATCCTCCAAGCTAACCCGTCCACAAACAACATTATCTTCTTACTATCAGTAGGTGCCTCATCTGGCACTATGGTGAGAAGTATCGTGAACTCCTCCTCATACTCAGCAATGGTAGAGTTCTCCTGTTTCAAATTCAGTAATTTCCACCTCATCTCAGTCTGCACGGCGGGTGGAAAGTACTTGCGATCAAACCGCTCCCAAAATGACTGAATAGGGACCGTGCCCCTCTCCTCCAAGGTGGTAGTGTACTCCCACCACTGCAAAGTGGCCCCCACTAGCTTAAAGGAAGCCAATAACTGCCTTTGCACGTCGGTGCACTCATACATACGAAGATGCCGCTGGATGTCTTTCTTCCATTGGCTGACTGTGACGATATCTGAGCTACCAGAGAACTCAGGGGATGCGCCTTCTGAAAAGCATCCCTAACCCTCTCCCATGCAGATGGAAGCTGTGATGGTACTGGCGCCACTACCTGAATCTGGGGTGGAGCCTGCTGAACCACCGCTAGCGCGGCATTCACCGCCTGAGCAACAATGGCGGCTACTTCACTAGCATTCATAGTGCCTTGTGCCGGAGCTGCTGGATGCTCGGCCTGGGCACGCCTATCCTTCGGTGCACGTCTCGGAGGCATTTGAAACGTGAAGTAGTTTATTAATCTACAATCATTATCAAATCTCAAATAGCTGAAGACGTAACGTAAAACCAGAAATACAACAATCCTAAAAATAGGGCTCTATAGCAAAAACGTTAAGCTGAAAGTGAAAATAAGCCGTACAGATCCTATGGACACTAGAACCTGATGCTCTGATACCAGCTGTGACACCCCGCCTAATTAAATACCGGGCGATCACTCCTTTATTAAATTAAAATCAAGGTGAACAGTTGGTTCATTCTTAGCATCACTGTCGTAAAAATAACTTTTCCAAACTTAACCCCCTATTTAATTAAGCTAAGTGTCAAAACCATTTTTTTAACATTACTTTCCAAATTTTATTTTAAAAATAAAGATTTAATTATCTACAACAATTCAATATTTAAAGAATCACACCAAAATAATCCTGGAACATATAATCCAATTAATTTAAACATTCAACAACTAAACCCCAGCATTTAAAACTTAAAGTAAAACATACATGCTGAATAAATCCCAAAGTAACAGTACTAGAAATAACTGAAATACAAATGTTCCAATAAAACAGATAAATAGTGGAAAGGGCGACACATGCCTAATAAGGAGAATGATAGAAGTGGAATCAAGTAAATGAAATCGTCTAAGCAAGTGTCCTGCAACTCCCACCTAAGCTGCAGCACGTTCATTCCAAGGGATCCTAAACAAGACGCCCCTGTGGCTGGGCACCTGTAATATATACATATCTATACAAGAGAGAAAGAGGAATAGAAACGGGTCAGAGCCCGATAGTGCATATGATTTAAAAATTCGTTTAGCAAGTACTTAAATTGATACAGGCCAATGCAACAACATATTTGTGCGACACTCTCTTGAGAAATTATCGCCTCTCTTCTAATGTGCACTCCTATCGCACTAACCTTCCCAATGGTTTATCTCATCATATATCACACTATCCTTCCCCAAGGATTTAACTTATCTTAGGTGACTCTCAAGATTTAAGATTTAACAACATCATGGTTTAAAACGGATAATTTCATTTAGTACAAAACGCTCATTTTAACTTTATTGATTCATAAAGTTTTTCAATATCATATTATACTTTTCAAAACAAGTATTTCCAATTTGAGTCATTATACATGTCTTACTTACCATAACACAGTAGGCAGTTTCCCATATTTCAGAAGTTCATATATAATTTTAAATACTCGTATAATATATATATATATATATATATTCTAACAACACCCCACATAAAATTTTATGGTGCGGGCATACTCTGCTATCCAATCCCCGTATCAATCGTACTAAAGGGAATACAAGTTCGGAATCACTCTCGAACTGTATAAATACATACACAAAAAATATTGAGGCGAAGCATAGTTTCCAAGTCCAAGAGGTCAGTACATACCCTCACGTCTCTTAGGACCGTGACTACCGATTCGATAGCCTGTACCTAGGATTTCTATCTTCTAGGGTACGAGTCAATATCCCCCATAAGGCACACGAGATAAGATCGTCCCAGCGCGGAAACCTCAAGGATAGCAAGTAGCGCGGGCATGATTTTCACAAGTATATAATATATGCATACACAATCATATAAATATACCACTTTTATTATATCAATTTAGGTTTATCCAATAACCCACATTCACAACATTTATCCTTATTTTCCCATTATTATTTATCAAGTATAATGGTTCGTTTCTAACTTTAATTCAAAGGTTTTTTCCAACCTAGTACGTAACCCTCATGGACTCTATTCTTCCAAATGTACAAATTAGTAGATATCCATTTATGTTCCAACGTAACTCTCTCTTACGTGTCTCTCCCCTTTAATATATACTTACATTGTCCCTTATGCAAAATATCCCCAAAATATAGATTTCGCCTTACATTAAAGGATTTTGAATTTTATTTTTAAAGATGAGGATTTCAAACGGTTTTGAAATCGGAATTAAAATGGAGTTTTAATTGAATTTTTATTATCTAGAAGATTCCTCGAAACATAAAACTCTATAGCAGAAAATATATTTAATAATATTGAACGGTCCGATCGAGCTGAATTTTTTTCTGTAGCTTCCTCTCGTCTTCAGATAATTCTCTGTAAAATTTCATCCAATTCCAACGGTCCGATCGTCTGGAATAATTTTTTTTTAGTGTTTGTATCTGATTAGAAATCTTTTCTTAATCAAACTCTTAATCCTTTACATGACAAAGGGTTTCCAGAATATCATATAAATCATCACTACATGAAAATTTCCCATCTCAAATTGGGTTTTTCTTCCATAAATCTCATCCTAATAACTCCTAAACTAATATGGATGATGCATCAACGAAATAAGCAAGATAAACACTTGCCTAGGATTTTCAGAAATCTGTTTTGGTGTTGAATTTGGTGTGGTTGCGTTCCCCGTCTCACGATCTACACGTTGGCGGTGGCGGCGGTGCAAACGGGTGAGTTTTGAGCCTTGGAATGCCTTGAGAGCTCTCTCCTCTCCTCTCCAATGGACGTTCTAGTGTTTTGAGTTATTTGACCATAGGAGATAATCTAAACATCTGATATAACCCTTTAATTTTCGTGGGTTTAATTACCCAAAAATACAAAATGACTAAAATGCCCTCCCGGGGTACTAATTAGGCCTAAAAACGCCCCGAGACCCAAATCAAACTCTCGGGTATACTTTTCTGACTATCTCGACCCTTCCAGACGCGTTGGCGCACTCAAAACGACCATACGAAGAACTTATAAAATATTTAATTTTATTTATCAATATTTAGTCCCGACGTGACACGGGCGCGTCCCGACTCAAATTTCGAAAATTGTCATTTTATTCACTCGTGACATTTAATATGGACACTATTATATATTACTTTGCTCATTAGTAATATTCAACAAATTTTTCCATAATTACTAACTCTCATCACGTTAATAATTATAACATAATTAATTTCTGGATTTTTATTAAATAATTAATTCACATTAAATTTAATAAATCCCCAAATTAATATAGCATAAAAATACGGGGTATTATAATATGCTTATTAATGATTAATAATCTGATTTTTTATGTGATTATTGTCATGTTTATATGATTATTTGAATTAGACACCATTCATTACCTAAAAATATTTTTTTTGTGATTAATGATTTATAATTTGATTTATTTCATATTAATCTCAATTGGTTGAAAATGTGAATATTTTTTTAAGTAAAAAAATGCTAAGGATTAACGAAAATTCATTTTTGTATATGATAAACTTGACTTTTATGATTACATGATAGTATGTCATAAGTCGCTTATTATTATTGATCTTGATGTTTATAATTTATTATGACTATGCTTGCATTTTGAAATATTTGTGTATTGATATTTCTTTATGGATCTAACACATTTTTGGATGGAAAAGAGAAAATCTTCAAAGTTGTGTAGGTTGCATTTTGAGATGGAATGTGGATTTTCAAGGCACATGAATTGGTATCATTACAAATTTCAAAGTATCATTGCTTAATGTTGAAAATGCCACACTTGGAGAAATCTTCATGAAAATATCATTGGTATTGGTAAGGTTGTAAGAAACAACATTTTTTGAATCTCATAGCTTATGATTAACTTTATGATATTAATTGATATTTTTTCATTCATAGAATATTTGACAATGCATATGTACATATATAAGAAGTTTATATGTACATATAACTTTATTATATTATTATTCGCTTCTTGATACCTTTTCAATAAAGTTTATATGTACATATATAAGAAGTCAACTAACGTGACAAGGGTTATATGTACATATATAAGGAATCCTCTAATATGGTTAAGTAGTATCACCTCAATACAATATCTAGATTCACTCATTCGGTCCGTATCTTCACCCTTCAAAATTTATTACACAAAATCTCACTATTAGGTCAAACACCCTTTAATAAATTCGATATTTGATAATTTATTATATATATAATAAATTAAACTAGCTACCCCGTGCCTAACTCCCGTAGCACTAGCCCTTGATACCCGAGTATATTACCCCGACTCTAAATTTAATTAATTACACCTCAATTAATTTATTAAAAATGGCGTCACTCAACCAAAATGCCCGAACTCACTAACTTGATCCGTATATGTATGCTTCAATTTATCTCACCACATCTTATTAATTTATATTGGCACTAATTCTTAATGAAATATCACTCCAAATTCATCTCCCACGACCTTAAGGATTTTTCCCCATTAATATACTTCTACAGTAATTAAATCATCCCAAAAGAACTCCCCAAACAAAGCAAGTGGAAACCCGACCATTACTCAACTGTCCTTATTACCCATACCAACCTCCATTTAGTATTTCGCTAATCCACAATTAAATCACAAGAAAATTCTAGATCAATTAAAAGAAACGGATCAAACTGCCAAAGAGTTTCCAACGTCGCTCGAAGTAGGCCTACGATCGTTTGAACGACCTCATGTGTCGTTTGAATGACTTTCTAGGTCATTCAAACGACACATGTTTTTCCCGCATCGTCTTCTACTTCTTCTCTCCATGCCCAGTGTTTCTTCCGTTAAAGGTTTTGATCCAACCTCATAATTCAACCCAGGCCCTATCTCATAACCCCCACTGATTTATACGAATTCCAGCAGTTTCCAATCTTCATATATATATCATCCACCAATTTAAATAGATCCGAAATAATTTTTACATTTCCAACTATTTACGTTCCATAACAATTAGATCTAGACCCATAAATCGGATTACACAAATTTTACACAACTTTCTCCCCAAATATGGTTTCTCTAAAATCAATTTCACAAGATAAATTTTTGGGTTTCTAACACAATTTATATTCATACAACCATGAACCATATTTTCCAAAAATCTAAAATTTTGTAGTCTCAAAATATGATTCAACTTTAAATCTAAGCATGGAGTTAAAATTTATATAAGAATAGCACAAATTGAATAATAATGGCAAGAGAATCCTTGCTGAGATTGTGTAGAGAAGCCTCTTTTCCTCCTCCTAGGGTGTTCTTTCTCCTCTTCTTGGGTGGGTGTGTCTAGGGTTCCTGGATATAACTCCCCATGGATGGCTTAGACCTTAATAAACATTTTTAATCTCCAAATCCCGAGTTGGGCCTTAAGCCACAACTTTGGACCCCCAAATGAGCCTAAGTACATAATCTAATTATCCCAATAGCTACCCAACTCATATATATATATATATATATATATATATATATATATATATATATATATATATATATATATATATATATATATATATATATATATATATATATATCCCGGGACCATTCTTAAGGGTCTAAAATGCTTGAACGAGCCAGTAATATATCTCAAAGCGTATCCCAAAATATATTTGTGGGTACTTATTGTCGATCATGCCCATAAGAGTAGCCGACCAAGCCCAATTGAATTAATGAGGCACCCGACCCAAATTATGAGCCTTGGTTGACAGTTAAAAGTAAAGATGTGACCGGGTCTATCCCCCAAAATCTCAGAGAGATATTCAAGGGATGCTGGCCCAACGTATTGGTTACAACCATGTTGAATTAATAGAATATATATTGTACCCCTGGCCCGGGGCATAGGGCATGTAGAAAAAACCTTCTCGAGAGTTACTTAATAAAAAACAGTAGACCTCTCCGTGGATGTAGGCAAGTTGTCGAACCACGTATATTCTTGTGTTGTGATTGTGATTATTTACTGCTCTTGATCTCTTGGTGATTTTTGTCACCACAATTGGCGCCATTTGAGGGAAGCGATTGTTATTCCTATAAAAACCTGCATCAATAAGAACCAGCGATGTCCCATCACATCAGTAATGTCCCTCAAGCCGGTGACATTCAGCAGCAACCTAACCCTCAAAGGGTAAGGTTTGTGATTCATCATTCAAACCCAAGACTTTACCAGGAAAGGCAAGTCTCTAAAGAGAGCCAGGGGACATCCAGGTCCACTCAGATCTCTAGATTGATAGACGCCTATGAAGCCAGACTCCAAGAGCAGGAGGAGGCCACTCACCAACAACAAGATGAGAATGCTCACCTCAAGAGTCAATTAGAAAGGATGGAGAGAAAAATCCACTGAAGCATGAGGCGATGCCATAATCGGACTCCTATCCCCTCAGACGATCAAGTCTCGCAGCCGAGGAACTAGCCCGAGGCATGGGTTAGAAATAACTAAAAGGCACTGGTCAGATGATGACCATTCTGAACAATTGCAACCAGCTCACTGTCATAGGCGTCCTGGTCGGTAAAATGATGACATATGAAGTTTGGTTCGCATGGAGATGGTCTAGCACCTAGATCATCACGGTGCCAGATCTATGAGAGAGCTAGACAGGATCTGAAAACATAGATGAAGTCCCCTTTTTCAAGGTCAATATAAGAAGAAGAGGCCTCGAAAAAGTTTCTAATTCCCAGGTTCAAGGTTTATGATGGGAAGATTGACCCCATTGACCATGTCAGGAAATACCAATAATCTATGACTCTATGGAGTCATAATAATGCCCTCATGTATCGAATCTTCCCTTCGAGATTGCACGATGTGGCATAGAAGTGGTTTAAGAAGCTACCTCACGCGTCCATCCAAAATTTCAAATCTTTGGCTGAGCAATTCATAGCTCGTTTCATAACAAGCAGCTCCCACCCGAAGAGGATGGATGCATTGCTTACTATAAAGAAGAAGCCACAAGAGAACCTTAGAGAATACGTGAAGAGGTATTGGAAAATGTTTAATTAAATCAAGCATTTTTCAAAGCAGGTTATCGTAGCATCCTTCAAAATCGATTTGTCGAGCTCTTGCCTCCTGTACCAGTCCTTAACTAAGAAGGAGGCTATATTCATCGATGACTTGATGGATCGTATTGAGAAGTACATTAAAGTTGAGGATGTGACCCTTTTTAATACATGGGATAATGGTCGTGTGAAGGCTGGCAAAGGAGTGGAGAAAAATGAACCTTAGAAGAAAGGGAACAAGAACGGGGGCAAAAATGGCTCTAAGAATGGAAATAAAAATGATACCTCAAAGGCATTTCAGGCTATGAATACAGTCTTCAAGGAGATAATATACAAGATTCTTGTTAAGATCAGAGCTGAGCCATTTATTAAGTGGCTGAAGAAGATGGGAAGAGACCCCTTGAAGCGGAATAACGCACTAAGATGCGCATTTTACAACGAGGGCAGACACAAAATTGAGCATTATAAAGCCCTTAAATCTCATCTCGAGGAGTTTTCCCAAGCCGGGCATCTAAATGACTTCGTGGAAAAAAAGGTAGAGAAGGTAGAAGCTAATGGAGAACAGAGACCCGATAACGTCCTCGAAGAGGATATCGGCCACGAGTTCATGGTGATACATGGGGTGTCAGACCTCAAGAAAAATTCAAGGAAATGCAGCTCGGATGGAAGTAAAGAAGCTCATTACAGTTATGTAGGCCTTTAAGATTGGCACCCAATCAAAACTCAGGTCGGGAAGTGTCGACGATTGGGCTAATCAAGACTTCATGATGATGATGCGATGGTCATCACACTTAGGATAACCAACTGGGACGTCGATAGGTTTCTAATTGACCAAGGAAGCTCATCGAACTGATATACCTAGAGTTGTTCAGAAAGTTAAAGATGAGCGTAGCCGACCTCAAAGAAACCACTATACCATTGGTCGGCTTCGCTGGAAAGATTATAATTCCTTTATGAAAGATTGTCCTACCAGTCAAGGCAGGAAACATTTAAAAAATGATCGAGTTTTTAGTAGTTGACATTGAATCTCCGTATCACGCCATCCTCGACAGGGGTGGATCCATTCAATGAAGGTCATACCCTCAACTTACCATCAAAAGTTTAAGTGTATAATTGATCGAAGAGTAGTCGAGATCCATGAAGATCAGGCTATGGCCAGATAGTGTTTCATTGGGGCCTTTCGCCCCAAGCCAAAAAAGAAAGTGGAGTAATCAAAAAGCAAGGAATAAGCCTAAGAGGGGTTGATACCCTCCAAATAGAAGTTAAGGTACGGTCAACCAGGAGTGGAGGAGATCAAATTCCATCCCTTCGAGAGGGTCATTGAAGACCTAGAAGAAGTCGCTGCTGGAAGTAGCTCGACTGAGAAAAAGTTTTGATTGGTACCTATTTGACCGATCATGAGAAGAAAGAATTAGTTACCCTCCTCAGAAGTAATTTGGATGTTTTTGCATGGGAACCCTATGAGCTTCCTGGGATTGATCCCACTATTGCTTGTCATCGATTTCATGCTGACCCAGCCTTTAATCTAGTCACACAGAAGGCTCGTCGAACAGCCCCAGAGAAAGCTAAAGTAGTAGAAAAAGAGGTCAAAAAGTTATTGGATGTTGGTTCCATATAGGAGGTTCAGTTACCTAAATGGTTTTCCAACCCGATAGTAGTTCCTAAAAGTAATGGAAAATGGAGAGTTTGTATCGACTTCACCGACCTCAACAGGGACTATCCCAAAGATAGTTTCCCCTTCCAAAGATTGATCAACTGGTCGATGCTACATTAGTTCATGAGAGAATGAGCTTTTTAGACGCCTACTCTGGATACCACCAAATTCCCCTTCATGCGCCGGACCAAGATAATACCTCCTTCATAACCACTACTGGTTTGTATTATTATAAAGTTATGCCCTTCGATCTTAAGAATGCAGGAGTGACTTACTAGTGGCTAGTTATAAAGTTATTTAAAGAGGAAATGGGGGATACTATGGAAGTTTACATTAATGACATGCTCGTCAAGATCAATCTTGAGGACGATCACCTCTATGACTTGGCGAGGACTTTCGATATCCTGAGGAAATATCGAATGAAACTCAACATAAGTAAGTGTTCTTTCGGTGTCCATTCAAGAAAATTCCTTGGATACTTGGTCAGCAAGAGAGGAATAAAGGCAAATCCCAATCAGATTGACGCCATTAACAAAGTTCAGCCCCTTTAAATAGTAAGAGATTTATAGAAGCTCACCGAAATGCTCATCGCACTCAATTAGTTCATTTCAAAATCTTCGGAACGATGTCAACCATTCTTTCAGTTATTAAAAAGAAATAAGGGCATGACAAGGAACGAGGACTGCTCTAGAGCCTTAGAACTCAAGGCCTATCTCAACAGGCCCCCTTTACTCATGATTCCTATAAAGGGCGATCCTTTATACCTTTACCTCGCTATGTCAGACCATGCTATGAGCTCCACCTTAGTATGTGAAAGTGAGGGAGGCCAGCATCCAGTCTACTATACAAGTAAGACTCTTTTGGAAGCCAAGCAATGGTACCTTCCATTGGAGAAGCTCGCTTACGCATTGGTGATATCCTCGAGAAAACTGAAGCATTATTTTGAGGCCTACTCCATCTTCATGGTTATGTCGCACCCTATAAAGGTTGTTATAAGTAAAGAAAACCTCTCTAACTGACTATCGAAGTGGTCAGTCGAGCTCAAAATGTTTGATATTCACTTTTAACCAAGAACAGCCATCAAGGGGAAGATCCTAGCCGATTTCATCATTGCATTTACAGGAGAATAACTTACCGATCAGCCAAAAACCACTCAACTAATATTGAGCTTACAGGAACCGATTGTTTGGACATTATATGTTTATGGAGCCTCCAACTCAAGGGTCAGGAGTAGGTAGCGTACTAGTGACTCCCAAAAATAAAATGCTTGAGCAGGGCATCAGACTGGGATTTGAAGCCTCCAATAATGAGGCAGAATACGAGGCACTGATTGCTGGATTATGCAAAGAATAATTGCTAATGGTAAGGCACCTTAAAGTCTTCAATGACTCTCAGCTAGTATCCAACCTGATAAACGGTGATTTTAACACAAATGATGAAAGGATGGTAGCTTTTCTCGCCATTGTGAAGGGACTAATGGCCAATTTCAATCAAATGGATGTTCAGTAGTTCCCCAGAGGACATAACAGCCATGCAGATGCCCTAGCATCTCTGAGTTCAGTGATAGACTCTGACTTGAAAAGAATAATCCAAATAGATTTCCTCACGCAGCCCAGTATTGATCAGACTACTAAGACACTAAATCCGGATCAGATTCTCCATATTAAAAAGGCTCTGAGTTGGATCGATCCCATTGCCGACTATTTATGAAGTGATGTGCTGCCAAGTGACAAGAGGAAGGCTCATCGGATAAGAGTTAAAGTTGCTCGATTTAACTTATCTCTTGATCAGAAGTTATATAAGAGACTTCATCGACCCCTACCTCTAGTGTGTTCATCCATAAGACATCGAGTAAGTTCTGCACGAACTTCATGAGGGAATTTGTGGAAGTCACGCAGGAGGAAGTTCGCTAGACTTTCGAGTAATGAAGGAATGTTATTGGTGGCTATACATGTATAAGGATGCTGGAGTCTACGTTCGAAAGTGAGAAAAATGCCAAAAACACTCACCCATGGTTCACTAGCCTACCAGTGACCTAAAGTCATTAACCTTCCTGTGGCCCTTCTCCCAATAGGGTTTGTACATCGTAGTTCCTATGACTACTATGGAAAGCAATCAGAAGTATCCGTTGGTCTCCATAAACTACTTCATTAAGTGTATATATGCAGAACCACTGGCGAACATCAGGGACACGGGCATGATAAGGTTTATATGGAGAAACATCATTACCCATTTTGGCATACCCAGGACAATCATTACTAATAACAAGACCCAGTTCGAGAGTGGGCCCTTCCAAAGTTTTTACAACGATCAAGGAATCAGGCATTACTTCAGCTCTGTAGCATATCCACAGAGCAATGGTCAAGATGAGGCATCTAACAAAATAGTGATTGATGGACTAAAGAAATGCCTGGAAAGGATCTTGGGCAAATAAATTTCTCCACATCCTCTGGGCCTATCGCAACACCCCAAGGAGAGTAACTGGGGAAACACCCTTTGCACTAACATATGGAATGGAAGCAGTTATTCCACTAGAAGCTGGTCTCCCTACCATGAGGTCTATGTTGGTCGACTAAGGCCATAATGATGAATCATTGCTCACTGAACTTGACTTAGATGATGGGCAACGAGAATTAGCTCTAGTTAAACTAGCATCCTACCAGCAATAACTATCCAAATAGTACACCTAAAAAGTCAATCCAAGGAAATTCCAAGTTTAGTACTATGTCTTGAGTAAATTCCTTGACAGCACTCTGAAATCATTAGATGGCAAACTGGGACCAAACTAGGAAGGACCCTTCGAGGTAGTAAGAGATGCCTGATTCATATTGAATATTGCAGAGTTTTGCCCCTTATCTTTATGCATTCTAGTGCTTTTATGGTCCTTAATGCCTATATTTATACTAATTAACCAGACAACCTTCGATTTGGATATATACATGCTTTGCAGGGGTTAAATATTCTTTTGTAGGTATTGGAATGCTAAAAGTGAAGATCCATTGCATTTTGGAGAAGTTCCATCGCTGGATGCTACTTAAAGGGAATTTTAGTTAATTCACATTTCTTTTGCAGCTCATGGAAATTCCACAAATGTGTAGTTCGTTGAGTTAACATTGGGTGTCCGCAAGCGGTGGGTCATTTGGAGTTCGGATGAAGAAGTTATGGCCGTTTCCATTTGTAATTACTTTCCCCCGTCTTCATGGACCAAGGGCTGCCAAAAATAGAGTATCGGTTGACTGGGCTAGGGTCCCCGGTCGATCACGATTTAAGATTAAGCCTACGAATTGAGACAGTGGCCTAGGACCTATTCAATCGATCAATCGATGGTCTATGATCGATCGATCGATCATACCAGATATTTTGCAATTCGTTTCTTTTCTTTTATGTTCCCTTTATTTATTTTGTAACTTACTATATAAAGGAATTTTGGTTTCATTTTCAGATATAATTAAGAGATATAATTCATTTTTAGGTTAGTTTAGCATAGGGTTTGAGGGTTATGGAGAGTTCTTCTTTGATTCTTCTTGGTTTGACACCCAATTGGGTTGTAAGTTGCACTATTCATCATCCTCTCCTTTAATATAGACTATATTTCATTATTTCTCACTTTTTAGTTAATTTACATGCTTTGTTAATTAGATTTACGTGCTTTGATTTACTTGATTTGTAGTTTAAGTTTATTGTATTTTTTAACAGCATTTATTTACCGCATTTTTATCATGCTTTCTAGCTAATTTAGTCTAGGTTGTGTTTGAATGGAACTCACTCGGGTTGACTTGTTCCTTTGCTTTGGTGATGGTGTTTACGGGTCTATTTCGGGTGCATTGTCCTAGTTATTGCGTCGAGGATATTTGATGGGGCATATCATGTATGATCCGTGCTTACGACCTTGCGTGCATAATTTTCGGGGTATTTGTTGACGCCAAAATCTTATTAGGCTTTTATGCGGATTTAGGGGGGTGACAACCCTTGATTCAATTAACAGTCAAAATGATACGCATTTGTAATAACTCATCGACCCATGTAAAATTTTTATACTAATTAACCCGGGTGAGGGATATTTTTAAGGACATATTTTCATAGGTCCATTATCAATTTATTATGTCATATACTGCTACACCGTAGAAGAGCATTCAAGAGACATCTTCATCAAAGACGAATCCGAATTACTCAAGTTCTTCATCATTCAAGACTCCGCGAAGTTTACTTTGGTAAGGTTATGTTTTAAATATCTTTAACACTTATAGCTTTTGGGAGATTTTTACAAAATATTTTCTAAGTGTTGGAGCGGACTTTTTCATCAAATATTGAGAATGAGTATTTTTTCTAAGTTTTGAAGTGGGCCTCGATTTTGATGCCCAGGTCGTTCGCACGAGATAAGCATATCGTTCGAACGAGATTGGAAGTCGCGCAATGTCATTTGAACGACACGCGTCCTTCTCTCGAGCGACATATGCTTCTCATTCGAACGAGCTTGGATTTCGAGGCGGTGCATTTTTGTATAAATACTCATTAAATGGTAACGTTTTCATTAAGAAGTCCATACGCTTTCCAGAATAGAAACACTGTGAAAGAAGAATTCTTTAGGCTTCTTCCTTTAGGGGTTTAATTCCCTTTTTGGTTTTCAATTCACAAAACTCCCATATGCTTTAGTGAATTGTTTGGTGTTTAAGAACAACTTTTCTTTTGTTCAACTTCTGTGGAGAAGGCATCTCCATCTTTGATCGGTGGATACCAAGCGTAGTCATTCTACGTGTGGACGAGCCGAAGATTACGCCTAGAGGGTATTTCGCTGTCTCTCGTATCTTTGAAGATTTGCTGAAGGCACAGTGCATTACACACTTGTGGGCGATTATCAGGTTGTATGTAAGTCTAAGGTCTTGTGAATTCTTCAAAGTGTTTATAAAAGGTTTTACCCGAAAGGGGTTTTTTCCTATATCGGTCATCTTTATTTTTCATGCATGGTTTGAATGATTTATCATATTTAGATGCATGTTTAGGGGCTGAATTTATTTGGTTTAAAAATAGACTCTAATTAAATATGGTTTAATTGGAAACTTGCGAATTAATTTAATTAATTATCACGCAGTCGCACTTTTCAAATTGGTATCAGAGTGGGTTACTCTAAATTATCGAGTGATCCTGATTTGTAAAGTTTTTTTTCCTGATACAATTTGACTTCTCACGTCGTCAAAGAGGGAAAAGAGCATGTTGCGCTAATTTATTGCGTATTCCTATTTTTCGCAAAAATTGTGTGATATTGATTTTTTTAAAATCAGTTTTGTGAAAAATTGCAATTTTTTAATGGAACGCCCATTTAATGAGGAGCCTATCTTTGAAAAAATTCACGACCGTGCTGAAAAATTAAAAAGTTTGAATTTGAAACTATGAAAAAGAATTAAAGTTTTGGAAAAAGAAAATTATCTCTTTAAAAGTAAGATTGGATATTTGCAAGAGTTTCAAACTCAAAGTGATATTTGTCGCAAGCACTTTGGTAATTTGGGTATTGATTTTGATTCTTTGAAAATTGCCAAAAAGAAGAGTGATGAGAGAGTCCTTGTTTTAGAGAAGGAATTAGAGGACTTAAAAAATTCTAGGGTTTTCGTTTGTGCCGTCGACGATAAAAAATTTATCGATGATTTTACGGCACGTGAAAAGACTCTTAGGGTTAGGGATAAGTTTGTTTTAATTGAGGGTGAGCGCGAAAAACTGTTAAGTTTAATTGAAAATTTGAAAAAGAAATCCCTGTCTTTGGAAGAGTCTAATTCTTTGCTTGAGTAAAAAATTTTGAAGTTAAAAAATGATTTGACAGACTCAAGTAGGTTTGATAGTGATGGTAATGGATCATCGTGCTCTCATGCTTCTAATGCTAAAGCCAAAACCATTATTTGTTTTAGAGGGTCAACTAATTTCAAGGATGCTAGAAAAGATCACACTTTAGGTGTCGTTCCACCCGTTTACACATGTTCATATTGTGGTAGGAAAGGTCACCTTAGGAGATTTTGTTTTGATCTTGGAAAAGGTCCTAGGAATTCGAAGTCTAGTATTTTGTTGGTTCCCAAAATCCTGTGTCGACGTGTTACATCCGTTTGGGTTAGGAAATCACTTTTGGATACGCTACATTTTAGAATAGTTGATTCTCATTTGCTTGCACATGATTCTTATCTTGCCATATCATATAGAGGAGTGTGCTTGCATGTTTGTCATACTCTAGTTATGCTTTTTGATATATTTTTAGCTAGTGTTGTAACATGTACTTTTTGTATAAATTTTTGTTTTTGAAAATTTTTAAAAAATCCAAAAATATTTTATTTTGGATAAATTTTTTGAATTTTTTTTTCAAAAAGAGTGTTGTATTTGGTTTGCACCTTTTATAGATGGACACTTAGGATGATCGAGTCATAACATCATTCCATTTTTTTCATATGACTATTTGATAGTGTTTTGAGACAATAGGTCAATTCATCCTTGTGCTTTATAATGTTTGGAGTCATTTAGATGTAATTAAGTGTTACTTACTACATATTTGACTCATGTTTCCTTTATTGCACACATGCACGGATTTATTTGATTATTGTGCTTGTCTTATCACATGTTGGTTGGGTGTTTTCACTTCAATCCTGTCTTTAAAACAAACCTAGCGCGATAAAACTTGATAAGAAAGTTGTGCATATAAGAACCATTTTGTGAGTTTGTGTGCTTTGTTTGAAAACGGGGAAGGGCTACGAAAGGTTCATTTTGCCTTTGCGAATACTAAGCCACCGTTAAATTAGACCTGAAAAATTGAGGAATTTTATTATTCGGGGTCCAAAGAGGTTTAAAAGAGCCCGAACAAAATTTAAAGACAATAAAAAGAAATTTATGCCAATTTTGGGCATTTTAGGTTTTTGCACCAATTCTCCAAAGTTTTAGAATTTAGTTTATTCACCTCTAAAAGAAAATATATATGAGGGAGTTTGGTTGGAGATTAAAACGGGTTTGCACGTCCTTAAAAGTCTTAAAAATGCGCTAAATAGTTTTGGACGATATTGGTGTGGAAATCATTTGACTTTGATTTGTTGATTTGCATAAGACGGTGTCATCTAAATTCAATAATTTTTACACCAAATGATGCTTTTGATGTTCATTCGTTAGGGGTACATATATGCATCGTGCACATATGATTGATTGAGTTTATTTACCTATCTAATGTGTTCACACCCATTAATTCCGTTTCCATGACTTGGTTGTTTGAGTTTAAATCCATGGTGTGATTTTTGTATCATATTTTTCAAAGTGGTATTTTATTTTTTGTATGAAAAATTGAAAAATCCAAAAATAGATTGTTAGATTTTTGAGATATCCCTTTGCATGCGCATAGTTTGATCTTTGTTTGCTATGCAATTTTGTCGTGACACTCCATGTTTTGATTTTTTCTTCTTATTTGTCTATTTGGGGACATCATAAAAAGGGGGAGAAAGAATTATCATGTTATGGGGGAGTTTTTGCATTATTAATGCTTTATTCTTATATCATTTCAAACTCAATGCCTCACGAAGGTTTTTGCTTAATCTCATGTGTGTAGGTACAAATTTGAAGATTGATATGTTGCACACCCTGATGAGAAAAGCTTTGAGATTTGGCGAAGATGATTGAAGAACAGTTTTGAGGTCTTCCAAATTTATTCATGGGAGGGTAGATTTGTATGGGCATTTTGGTTTTTGGTAATTTGGATTTTTTTTATGTATGTACCGGCATAGACATATGGGGAGATTTGTAAAGACATATTTTCATAGGTCCGTTATCAATTTATTTTGTCATATACCGCTACACCGTCAAAGAGCATTCAAAAGACATCTACATCAAAGACGGGTCTGAATTACTCAAGTTCTTCATCATTCAAGACTCCGCGAAGTTTACTTTGGTAAGGTTATGCTTTAAATACCTTTACTTTTCACTTAGATCTTTTGGGAGATTTTTACAAAATATTTTCTAAGTGTTGGAGCGGACTTTTTCGTCAAATATTGAGAATGAGTATTTTTTCTAAGTTTTGAAGTGGACCTCGATTTTGATGCCCATGTCGTTCGCGCAAGATAAGCATCTCGTTCGAACGAGATTGGAAGTCGCGCCATGTCGTTTGAACGACACGCGTCCTTCGTTCGATCGGCATATGCTTCTCATTCGAACGAGCTCGGATTTCGAGGCGGTGCATTTTTGTATAAATACTCATTAAATGGTAACGTTTTCATTAAGAAGTCCATACGTTTTCCAGAACACAAACACTGCGAAAGCAGAATTCTTTAGACTTCTTCCTTTAGGGGTTTAATTCCCTTTTTTGTTTTCAATTCACAAAACTCCCATATGCTTTAGTGAATTGTTTGGTGTTTAAGAACAACTTTGCTTTTGTTCAACCTTAGTGGAGAAGGCATCTCCATCTTTGATCGGTGGATACCGAGCGTAGTCATTCTACGTGTGGACGAGCCGACGCCTGGAGGGTATTTCGCTGTCTCTCGTATCTTTGATGATTTGCTGAAGGCACCGTGCATTACACACTTGTGGGAGATTATCAGGTTCTATGTAAGTCAAAGGTCTTGTGAATTCTTCAAAGTGTTTATAAAAGGTTTTACCCGGAAGGGTTTTTTTCCTATATCGGTCGTCTTTATTTTTCATGCATGGTTTGAATGATTTATCATATATAGATGCATATTTAGGGGCTGAATTTATTTGGTTTAAAAATAGACTCTAATTAAATAAGGTTTAATTAGAAAATTGTGAATTAATTTAATCAATTATCACACAGTCGCACGTTTCGATATTCGACGCAACCTATAGTTTTACTCGCTTTGTTAATCTAGTTTCAATACACCCGCCTAGATTAATATTTCCCTTTTATGCATCTTTTCATTTTTAGATTGTAATTTATCTTTTACACTTTTATTTAGGAGTATTAAATCATATAAATTCTAGCATCTCGTCTCAGTAGATCTTTCGATACCCGACTTATCGCTATACTTGTATCGCAAGTGTAGTCGTAACTTAGTTTTTTGTATTATCGTGATGAAACGAAAATAATGACTGTGTCCTTAAATGAACACACCTTTCACGCGTTAGTCAAAATGGCACCGTTGCTGGGGACGAGTTTGTTTTAGACTTTATTTGATTTAGTATTTCGTAGTATTTTCTTTATAACGTTTTTGCAGGAGTTCCATATTTGAGCACTTAGAAACGCTTGAATTTTTTTGTGCGCACATATTTTTGTGGAATTCTCCATTTTGAGCCATTTTTGGGGGTAAGCATGTCTTATTCCAATTCTTTCGGCAATCATTGTTATAATTCTCAAAATGCCCATAATTCTATGACTTTTGGTGAATACTTAGAATCCCAAAGAATTTCAAATTCAATTATGACTTTGGGCGAGTATAACGAAGGTCAAAACTTGGGTTATTGGAATTTTTATGATGATAATGATTTTGGGCCTTTAGCTCTTATAATAGGAATTTTGAAACGAATTGCAATAGTTTTCAAAATTCCTATAATAATGAGTTTTCGTTTAACTCCGATGGTTGTTTTCAAAGTTCCCATTTTCATGTATCCACACCTCGGCCTATGACTTTTGGCGAGGGCTTGCGTATGTATGAGAATGAGAAAATTGAAAATCGTTATCGGGAAGAAAATCGTTTGTGGGAACATGAATTGGATTTATTATTTGAGTCCGACGACGATTTTGCTTCCGAGATTTTCGAAGTCGAAGAATTTTTTGAACCAAATGAGGACTTTGTTCCTACTTTGGAACAAACCATTCTTGACTTTTCCCATTGCATAATTGATATTGAAAGTGAGGATGAAAATGATGTAATATCTATTTGCAATGAAATGATTTCTTCTTTGGCCCCTAAAGAAGAACATTTCATTGAAAATGATATTATTTCCTTCGAAACTCAATCTTCATGCGATGATGATTCATATCATGATTTTGAATTTCTTTTATCCCCATTTTCATTCTCTGTTATCACACCGTCACAAGTACCAGATGATTCAATTTCAAACTTTAATGTTTTAAACCTTTTCGCCGATGAGGAGTACTTGCTCGAGTCGCCTTCCATAATCGCATCTTTGCCTTTATATGCGCCACCTCCCTTTCCAATTTCAAAATCATTGGGAGGATATTCGGCCTTTCTCGGTCCCCACATGTTTTTTTCACTCGTTCAATCCAAATCCCCCATCGTCCCTTCAAAACTTTTAATTGATGATGGTTCCTTTCTTCCGCCTTACACATGCCTTCCGTTGTTCAAACGGAATCCATATTTTTCGGAGGGCATGCTTGTATGTGAGGGTACACCGGTTATCCTCCAAAGTCAAATCATTTTCACGATGGACCCTCAGCTATTTAGACTTCTAATGTATAGTTAGTGTGAAGCTTAAATAGTAGGTTGTATATAGTTAGCTTGTTATTCTTTCTTTTTTTTATTTTTTCTTTCCTTTTTAATTTAGTCTAATGTAATTAGTTATCTTTTCGTTATTTTTTTTTGATATGCTCGGTACTTACTTATTTTATAGATTCTTTGGACTTGTTCTTATCGGGATCGCTCCAATTTTGGGTAATATCGCTCTTTTCCTCTCTTTAACTTGGTTTTCAATTCACATTGAGTACAATGTCAAGTTTTAAGTTAGGGTGTGTGGGATATTCTATCCATTTCTTTATTTTAGTCCATGTTTTTTGCTCACATGTTAGTTATTTAGTATTCTTTTCTTAGAAAAATTAAAAATTTCAAAAAGATTTTCTTTCTTTTTTCTCCTTTGTTGGGCATTTTGCCTTTGTTTTCGATGATAAATTTCAATAATTGCCCGATCCAATAGACAACCCAATGACGCATGTTCTCTATTTTAGAAGTTATTAGACTTTAGTCCTCAATCATTTATATTATGAATAACTTCATGAATTAAACTTTAATCCCATGAGCACATGCACTTTCCTTATTACATTGATTTGGTTTAAGATTTTTATAACTCGATAATATTTTGTTGCATTGTATATACTTACACCGAGTAAGCTTTGTACCTTTCGTCATTTGTGAGTGTTATACACTATTCTTTCCTCTTTGAAAACGTTACCGTCGTTGGTGATCTCTCTATTCTTTCATTTGATCATTCATTAATTGAGTTTATATCTTGAAATGTGTATTTGAGCATGATTTTCAAAGTTTGTTTTGACTCGAGAATTGAATAAACTTTATGAAATGATCATAGGCCATCCTTGTTATATCACCCATATTGACCTTGACCTCACCTTATACGTTTACCCTCGTCAACCCCTTTGAGCCTAAATATGGCCTTTCTTTTCATAACCCAAATTCCATAACCAAATCCATATTGGAGTTTTAAACCATAATTATTACCTTACATACCTTTGTTTGGAATGTTACTTGGGATTGAATGTTGTTGTTGTGTTGTGGTTGCAATTTAGGCATATGAGAGTGAGAAAAGTAAAGAAAAGGAGATGAAAAAGAGAAAGCAAAAAGAAAAAAGCAAAAGAAAACATGAGAAAAAGAAGAAAAGAAAAAGAAAGTTGTAAATGTTGTGTATATAGTTAAATAAGCTTTGATTGCTCTCCCCGATGATATATCTAATGCCTTTTTGGAACTTGTTTTCCAATTTTTCTATTGCCCGCATTTTTCCCATTATCCCGAGTTTTCATTCCGAACATTTTGAATCCGTACATACATTCCTTTCAATTCGTACCCTAGCCTAGCCTACATTACAATCTTATTAAAGTCCTATGTGATCTTAGGTTGAAGTAGTTCAAAAGTCATAATAGTTTTGATAATCTGTGAATATACATTTTGCCTCCTTTAATGAGTGGTATCCTTTCATTGAGATTATAAATTTTCATTTTATATATAGCTTTCTTCATTTGTGACTTGTGTGCGGACTAGTTTCCATTTGCATTTACTCTTTATACTTGCATGTTCCATGTGTTACCTCCCTGTTTTGAGTGAATTTGCTTGATGAGTGTAATGCCCGTGAGGATTGAATATATGCCTACTTTATTTAGTATCCGGTTTATATAAGTTTTTGCGAAATCATACTTTGCGTGTGCTCACTCCCCTCCAACATTGTAAAGTTTCAATTTATTGAGGTGCATTCTATAATGTTAATGATTCGAACTTTTATTTGAATCCGTTCATTTTGCTAATAATGTGTATGAAATCTTGTTCGCTATTGTTGGGCTTGTCGCATGTTGGTTTTGGCATATTTTGAGGAAACCATGTGATGTTTGTGGGTATCATCCCTGAAAACCCTCACGAGATGAGGCTCGTCCACTAGGGTGACCTAGGGGTTTAACGGCTTATTGCATATGCTAAGTGCAATCGTGCTCCCTACGAAAGTGGCATTTATATTTCGATGCATATATATGTCTTGTACTGCCCTTTGTGGACTAGTTTTGTTTGTTTCATTACTAGGGACTAGCAATGTTAAAGTTAGGGGGTGTGATTCGTATCGAATATTGCATATTTTTACCCCTTGTCTTTATGCATTCTGGCGATTTTACGGTCCTTAATGCCTATATTTGTGCTCACTAACTGGACAACCTCGAATTTGGATATATGCATGCTTTGTAGGGGTTAATTGTGCTTTTGTAGGTATTGGAACACTAAAAGTGAGGATCCGTTGCATTTCAGAGAAGTTGCATCGCTGGATGCTACTTTATAGGCATTTTAGTCAATTCACATTTATTCTCCATCTCATGTAAATTCCACGAATGCGTAGTTTGTTGAGTTAGCATCGCGTGGCCATAAACGATGCGCCGTTTGGAGTTCAGATGAAGAAGTTATGTCCATTTCTGTTTTCAACCACTTTCTCCCCTCTTCATGGACCAAGGGCTTCCAAAAGCAGAGTGTTGGTCGACCGGGCTTGGGCCCCCGGTCGATCGCGGTTTTGGATTAAGCCTACGAATTGAGACGGTGGTCTTGGACCTGTTCGATCAATGGATCAGTGGTTTTGATCAATCGATCGATGCCCATCGATCGATCAATGGTCTTTGATCGATCGATCGATCATACCAGATATTTTGCAATTCGTTCCTTTTTTTCTTCTTCTTTATTTATTTTGTAACTTACTATATAAAGGAATTTTTGTTTCATTTTCAGATCTTATTAAGAGATATAATTCATTTTTAGGTTAGTTTAGCTTAGGGTTTGAGGGTTTTGGAGAGTTCTTCTCTGATTCTTCTTGGTTTAACACCCAATTGGGTTGTAAGTTGCACTATTCGTCATCCTCTCATTTAATATAGATTGTATTTCATTATTTCTCACTTTCTAGTTAATTTACATGCTTTCTTAATTTGATTTACATGCTTTGATTTACTTGCTTTTTAGTGTAGGTTTATCGCGTTTATTTACCACATTTTTACCATGCTTTCTAGCTAATTTAGTCTAGGTTGTGTCTGAATGGAACTCACTGGGGTTGACATGTTGCTTTGCTTTGGTGATGGTGTTTACGGGTCTATTTCGAGTGCGTTGTCCTAGTTATTGCGCCTAGAATATTTGACGGGGCATATCATGTATGTTCCGTGCTTACGACCTTGCGTGCGTAATTTTCGGGGTATTTATTGATGCCAAAATCTTATTAGGCTTTTATGCAAATTTAGGGGCGTCACAACACTTGATTCAATTAACTGTCGAAACGAGATGCATTTGTAATAACTCCTCGACCCATGTAACCATTTTTTACTAATTAACTCGAGTGAGGGATATTCGACGCAACCTATAGTTTTACTCGCTTTGTTAATCTAGTTTCAATACACTCGCCTAAATTAATATTTCCCTTTTATGCATCTTTTCCTTTGTAGTTTGTAATTTATCTTTTACACTTTCATTTAGGAGTATTAAATCATATAAATTCTAGCAGCTCGTCTTAGTGGATCTTTCGATACCCGACTTACCGCTATACTTGTATCGCAAGTGTAGTCGTAACTTAGGTTTTCGTATTATCGCGGTGAAACAAAAAAAATGACTGTGTCCTTACACGAACACACCATTCACGCGTTAGTTGGATAGAATTAGTTTTAGATAGTTTTAGGTTAGGGTTTGGGGGTTTGAGAGCTATTTCTTCTTCCTCACTTGGTTTGACACCCATTTGGGTTTGTAATTGGTACTTTCATCTTCCCTCTCCATCAATATAGTTGTATTTACGTATTTTCTTGCTTTGTAATTAGGTTTACATGCTTTATTTACGTGCTTTCATTTAGTTGTTTCTAGTGTAGATTTGCTGCGTTTATTTACCGCTTTCCTTTACCACATTTTTAATATGCTTTCTAGCTAATTTAATCTAGACTGTGCCGGATTGAACTCATTACGGGTTGACATGTTGCTTTTCTTTGGTGATGGAGTTTACGGGTCTATTTCGAGTGCGTTGAGTTAGTTATTACGCCTAGGGGATTTGACGGGGCATATCATGTATGTCCCGTTCTTACGACCTTGCGTGCGTAATTTCTGGGCTATTTGTTGATGCCAAAATCGTATTAGGCATTTATGCGAATTTAGGTGTGTGACAACCCTTGATTCAATTAACTGTCGAAACGAGATGCATTCGTAGTAATTCGTCGACCCATGTAACCATTTTATACTAATTAACTCGGGTGAGGGATATTCAACGCAACCTATAGTTTTTATTTGCTTTGTTAATTCTAGTTTCAATGCACTCGCATAGATTAATATTTCCCTTTTATGCATCTTTTAATTTTTAGTTTGTAATCAACTTTTTACACTTTTATTCTGGAGTATTAAGTCAATTAAATTATAGCAACTCGTCTCTGTGGATTTTTGATTCCCGATTTATTGCTATACTTGTATCGCAAGTGTAGTTGTAATTTGGTTTGTTTGTATTATCGCGGTGAAACGAAAACAACTATTGTGTCCTTACACGGACACACCTTTCACGCATAATCAATGACCTGTAAGGAGCCTATTACTTGGAAATACTGGAGGGCAAGAGGATACCAAGGGCTTGGAATGCGGCCAATCTGAAGAAGTTCGACTTGTATACTTTCTTTATATGTGCTTCATTAGTTTAGGCAAATTTTTATTTACAAACTGATGTTGCTCTTCGTTTATAATTCAATTAAGAAAAGTTGAGATTGGCCCAAGCATTCTACATGTATTAGTTTTCCCAAGCATTCTACATGTATTGGTTGTCCCAACTATATTTCGATATGCATCCTTTTCAAGTTATAGGCTTCACTCTTTTTATGAGTATAATCGAAATGCTCAATCACAGTAAGTTGGCTAACTTACTTAAGTCAAAGGATCTTTTGAACAATCATCTTATGATAGCAACATAATGGTTAGGTCTATCCTAACTCAACTTGTACAAAGCATAATTAGCAGGGTCGATAGGTGGGAACCCTCCTTAGGCCTTTGATCAAAAAACACAATTGGCCTCATAGGTTGCTTTAGCAACAAATAAAGACCACAAGGGATCCTTAGGCAGTATGACCAACCCATGTTGGTCGCCAACATAGCTTGGCTCCAAAATCCTGCTCAGGTGGATTTCCCATTAATCAGGTGTATTCTCGCTATCACCCTTCTTAGGCCTAAGGTAGTGTGATGACACGATCTAAAAGGTAAAGTGGACGAAACGGTATGGTTAAGGCATACTGGACTGGGGAATGCTCAATTGAAATTAAACTCTAAATGACATTTAGTCGACTGAAGTGCCCAAAATAATTAGAGTTTATTAATAAGGAGAAAGCAAGCGACATATGTTTAGTCAGCCTATGCCTAAAACATAAATATTTCTTACTAAAAATTACATGGTTACATGTACAACAATAATGAAATAAATTAGCCCTAAGAAGATCCAGGTCGGTGAGCAAGGTAGTCTGCTACTCGAGCTCTCCGACCATTATCAGGGTGAGGGGCAAAGCTCTCTGCAGCCTCCTCCGAGCTCGGCTCCAGCACCTGCCTTGGAATAGCATCTATAGGGATCCAACGGTCACCCCTTTGAAAGGGATTTGGCTCCAATATTGGGGGGAGTGATTTCATGCCTGTACCATATGGGAGATTTTTTGGGAACCATCAACTCCCTGAGCGCACTTATCCACCCTCTAATAAAGTTCAGCTCCTCCACTTCTTTCAGCTTTATGGGGGCATTTATCCAGTCTTGATCGTAGCTGTTAGCCCACACCTACCGAGGACCCTTTCTAAATAAGTGTCACAGATTTGTAATGTCTATTTGAAGTCCGACGGTGATTACGTATTCTCTCCGAACAACCCCCTTTATCTCGGTGATCTCCCTCTGGGAACTTCCATCAGCTCACCTAGCTCGCTACATGGATGACGACGAGGAACCTTATATAAATCAAGGATTACTTATTGGAGCATTTTCCTTGAGGATAGGGACCTCCCTCCTTAAGGCATCATTTTCTTGCTGCAGCACCTCCCTAACTTGATTGATCTCAGATGCGTCTATGAGTTTCTCCTTCAAAGCATCCATATCTTCCAGAATGGAAGCACCATTCTCCTCCATCTCTGCAAGCTTGTCCTTTTATTTGGAAATACTTTCGACTGGTCTTTGTAATCCTTATTCCTTGACCTAAGGGACTTAAAAATCTTAATGAAATCCCGACAAGCTTGGTCGTTTATGTTCGAACCAAGGATTTGGCCTAGACAAGAGGTAGCAAGAATATAATCATCAAGATCAACAAGCTACAAGACATCGAACACAAATAGTACACATATCAGTGAATGCAAAAAGGGAATCTGTTTAATTCATTGAAAAGTGTCACTAAGCCAAGTATAAGTACATCAAATGGTAGAAAAGAAAAATAAAGATATAAAGATAATTAAGAAGGCCTAGAAGTCTAATTAGTGTAATACCCCGTATTTTTGTGGAATTCTATTTTAATTATGGAATTGGGATTAATTAATTTAAATGGAGGAAATTTAACTTACAATTAATCCAGATTTAATTATAATAATTACTAGCGTGACGAGAGTTAGTATTTATCAGAAATAATTACGTGGAATATTACTTAGCGAGTAAATTAATATATGAAAACAAGAATATTATTTTGATCGGGAATGAAATATATGGCTGTTACAATATACTTAATTGGGATGCGCATGTGAGTCGTGTCAGCATCACTTTATTGAGCTAAAAATGATAATTTATTTTTAAGTAACCCGTACGGCCATTTTGAGCGTGCTAGTGTGTCCAGAATGATTGAAATAGTCATAAAACACTACTAGGGTGTTTATTTGGAGTCCGGGGCATTTTAGCCCAAAATGACACCCCAGAGGGGTATTTTGGTCTTTTGGGATTTTTGGGAAATTAATCGGACCAAAATTAGGAATTAAGTAAGGGTTGAACGTGGGTTAGAAGAAGTTATCAGTTTCCATCTTACATGAGAGAGAAAGAGATAACCAAGGAGGGAAAAGAACACACAGGTGATTTGGGCCAAGGATTCAAGTTCACCCACTGGAAATCACACCAACACATAGATCGCGAAGAGAGGAGCACCTACATACCAATTTTGTTCAACAATTCAGAGGATCATAAAAGGCAAGTGTTTATCTTGCTAATTAGGAGCATATATGATTCATGTTAACCTAGATTATGAGATAACCATTGATGCTATGAATTTGAGACTAAATCGCCATTAAATTGTGAAATTGTAGATGAATAACACTATTGTAGGAATGATAAATCTTGAAATTTTATGTTGAAATCAGGAAATAATTGGGGGTTTTTGAGTGATTGTTCATGATGGGTATATTATTAATGGCCTTTTAGAGATTTAAGACATTATTTTGGATTCCCTATGATTATGTAAAGATTTGTCATGAAAATTATGTTAGAAAGTACCCTATTATAATTAGGAATGGTTTAGAATCATTGATTGGGGGCTGGGATAAATTTTAGAGGAGTTTGGATGAGGAAAGAATGGGGGAAAATGAAGCTTGGAAGAACATGGGTACTCTCAGAATTCTCATTCGAAGACCTACCCAGGTCATTCGAACGACCTCGTTAGAATGAGAATTCCAACACGATTTCCAACGAGATTTTTGAGTTCATTCGAAGTGAGAAGTTCGCTCGAACGACCTCGTTTGGCAGAGAATTCTAACGAGATTTCAGAACACTTATTTTAAGCCCGGATAAGTTATAACCGTTATAAGTTAGTCTATGTGAGAGAAATTAACCTACACTATCATCAAATGACTTAAATTCCTAGTTAGTAATGAGTTGAGGGAGAGAATAATCATTGGGATATAGCGAGGTAATCGAGCCTTAGAGAAAAGGTAGGTGTTAGCGATATAAGTGAAAGTGTGGTAACAATATGAATAGTAGAGACGATGATATTATCTATAAACTCGAGGAAATTGGGTTGCAAGAATACCTAGTGTACATGTATTAAGTTGTGTGTATGCTTGTTGAATAAACTATTATGTTTATAACATACCTACGCTACTTGCTATCGAGTAGGGGTTGAGTGTTGTGGAAAATCATTCCTTAAGGAGCCTTAGGGTGGGCTATTGATTGGTATCACTAGAGCATAGAACCTAAGTACGGGCTATCTGTGAGAACAATAGTGATGACGGTCGTATGGGTGCATAGGTATGTGCGTAGACCATCGACTTATGACAATGTTCGCCTCCAATATATGTGTTTTGTTTTGATGGTTCGCGAGAGACCGAACCTTTATTCCTTTATGCAAATGAGCGATGCAACATGACATGATAGCAGAGTATGCAAGCACCGCAGCTGTGTCTCGGGGGTAAAATATTGTATATATATATATGAATAGAGTGAATATATGTATATACTTGTGTTGATATCTACTGTGTCAATTTAGTAGGTAAAATTTATAATGAAATTCGAAATGAATTAAGTAGCGGGCACTTAATTGTATTAAACTGAAAATACCTATTTAAACTAAAGTGGGATTGATTATATGAATTATACATTATGAGGGAAATAATCAGGAATGATATCGGACTATGATGGGTTATTAGACAAGAAGGATTAGTTATTATGGGAATATAACTAGTGGGTTTGAATATTCGTTAGGCGTTCACACTAGATGAGAGGTGAGCATTCTCAAGTGGGTTCGATAATTTAACATGATAAATATATGTGCTAATAAATTATTTTAAGCACTTGCTGATTTTTAAACTATCTTCAATTCGGGATCTTACCCGTTTTCAGCAAAATCTCCTTTTTTGTCAAACCCCCTTTCAGGTGACCAGCCACAAGGACACCAAGCATAGGAGATTCACTCATTCGATGAGTTATAGCCACTGTAGAAGCTACATGACTTTGGTAGTAGACGCTTAGGAGTCTATCATTACTTACTTTTGAGTATTTACATCAGTCGGACACGTTATCCCTTCCTATTTACATATTCAGAGGTTTGATATTTAGTTCATTACTCTTCTTAGTTGTTTGTTTTATTTAGTTGGACTATTGTATTTGACTTTAGGCTGGAAGTGTTTACTCTAGTCACCTTTTCTATGTCAGTATTTCATTTCTCGGGTGATTGGATTAAATGGTGAATGTTTAGTTATTCTTCTTAAATGGTTTTTATAATTAGTTGAAAGGATAAAATTTTCACATCAACCTTTTTAAATATTAGATGGCTAGTTTTAATAATATAATCTATCGACAGTGATACACAATCTGAACCAACTGGATATTCCGAATTAATTAATAAAGGACTGATCACCTGATATTTAATTAGTCGGGGTGTCATGGGTGGTATCAGAGCATCAGGTTCTAGTGTCCTTAGGATCTTTGCGGCTTATTATGCATCCAGCGTTGCTTTGTTTGATATAGAGCCCTATGTTTAGGATTGTTGATATCTATGGTGAGATTTCATTCTCCTGCTATAACGTATAATTATTAGTGAACCTTATTTACGTTCTGGCGTGTTCGAACACTGAAGTAAGACCGACAAGGGCTGTTGGGAGGACAATAGGAGGCAAGGTTTAGTTGAGGTTATAGATTATATTCGAGGATAATGACCGTAGTCGAGGTCACCCCTATTATGGCATGAGAAGACAGGACTGTAAAGACAGCTAAGGTGCAATATATGATTTCCAAGTGCTGCTATAGTCGAAAGTGGTGCCAAAGTAGACTCACCCAACATGGTAGTATTGGGAGAGAGTCAGACGAAGCATTGAGGAGAACTATCAGTGGAAGATCTGGAAATGCGGGAATTGTGTGTGTTAACCAACGAAGGTAAAAATATCCAAAGGCTTGGGAATATGGCCGAGTGTGGTTAACAGGAAAGTGAAAATTTGTGGTGAAATTTTTCTTGACTCGTCGGAGAAAAGTTATAATGATGGAAGTCACCCACCAAATTTAGAAGTGGAATGTTGTGTCAATGGAAGGATCTTAGGTACGGTTTATGGTTTGATCGCATATTCCTTCATTAAATGTTCAGGTTAAAATGTGAATGTTATTCTGAACTCATCACAGGAAGGCCGGACAGAGGTCCATGTGTGAAAATGAATTTTATTATTTAACGAACCTTATGCCGGACGAAGTATATACAAATGGAGAAGGGGATTTCAAGTGGGAAATCAACTTGTAAGAAAAGTTGACAACACTTAAAGGGAAAACTGCTGGATAGTCGACCCATATGGTGACAATGTCATGCATCGTCCATAGAAATGTTAACGCTTATTTTTAAAGGGAGTTATATGATTCGAAAGATTTAGTTAGGGAGTAAGAATGGATGAAACGGTGGTAGTGAAGCACCATAAGGGGAAACCATCAGGGGACCCATTTAAACTATTCGGATAGATGAATTCTCACCAAGCGATGGTGAATTCAATGAGGGCTATTGAATCCAGTAGCATGATCCTTACGGACAACAAAGCTAAGGTAACAATTGTAACACCTCGTATTTTTGTGCATTTAATATTTAATTAATTTGGGAATTTAAAATTACTTGTGTGTCCTAATTTTAATTGAATTAAGTATGGACAAAATATATTTAAATATTAATCGGTGAGTGAATGGTTAATATTTAGGGAAATTTATTTACTAAGTGAATAGTAATAATTTATTGACATCATTTCGGGTATTAATGACGGGGTATGTACTTATCTCAGCCGGTAGTCGGTATAGACTAATTTGGGTGTGAGATAAGAATTTTTATAAATTAATTTGGATGCCTATTATGAGTATACGGTCTAGTCCGGATGGGTCGAGACAGTAAAAAAAGTGTACCCAGGGGTAGTAAACGGGTCACGGGATGTTTTTAGGCGAAGCCGGGCCCACACGGGGGCATTTGGATCACTTGGGTTTGGCACATTAGGTAAAAAAAGGGATTTCGCCTAATTAAAATATTATAAGAAAAGGGGAATGACTGAATTGAGTTTAGAAAATACTTAGTGGGTTAGGAAATCCTAAGAAGCAGTTAAAGGCTAATTTGGGGGGCAAAGGAAAGAGCCAAAACAAAGGAGTTCATCTTCAACCTTAGGAATTCACAACTCCAAATCAGACCCTACGAATCATAAGGCAAGTGGTTAACTTGTGTGACACCCCACCTAATTAACTTCGGGTGATTAGTCCTAAATTAAATTAGAACAAGTTTCTCATTTGGGTCATTCTTAGCATCACTGTCGCCTTTTTAATTACTAACCACCTAAGTGAGAACATTAGACTAGTGCCAATTTAATGTTTCATTAACTTAAATGAAATACTCATGAGGAAACAAAATAATATGACAATCACAAATAACTTAATTCAACCATTCACAATTAAATAACTGACCGAATAAACCATCGGTTCAAAAGCCAACAGAAGTAAAGACAAGCAATTTAATCTCAACAAGTTTAACATAAGTACTGAATAAAACTGTGAGCAACATGCTCTAATAACTGATAGGAAGTCTCTACACTAAGAATGAAAAGAATGAGGCGCCTATCAAACTCCCGCAACATCCACACATGCTGCAGCAACGGATCCTTGGAATGATTCAAGCCTGGCATCCCTGTGGTTGGACACATAAAAGGTTTTTTAAAAGTTTTTATAGCAAGGGTTAGTACCCAAAACATTTGGAAAACATTTAGCAAATGATTAACTTGTAGTAATAAATATATGTGCATGCTCTTTATATTTTAGTTAGTGCCGCACTCACTTAAGAATATCCTCACCCCTTCTCTAATGTGCACTACTAACGCCTTAATTAATTTACCTAGTTATCGATCCCATGACTAGATAATTAATATAACCCCTGGCAACCACCCCACTCTAACCGAGTGTGCCATAATTATGATTTCTAAGTTATTATTAACATTATCCTAATTAATCATTTCCCTTTTCAAAATCATATAACTTTCACACCCATTATATGTATAATACAATTCACGACCTGTATTAATTTACCCGTATATAATTATTTACTTCATTATATACGTATAGTTATATTATAACATTCACAAACATGCTGGAATAATAATTACTATTGAACATCCTCCCGAGTAATAATTCACCGGAAGTAAATTCTCTAAAGTGCTATCCCACTAGGCATATTCACATAACCTAGTTACCCCAAATCAGAATTTCTCACTAAATTGGGTAATACGTAAAGATTGGAGGCAGTCATATTCCTTCCCTAAAAGTGAGATGCCCCTCACCCATATAACGGACGCTATGACCTGGGAATATACTCGCCCTACTCCTCAGGCTAGGGGATTCACCCACTGCGCGCAACCTCCCCCTATAGCACTAGAGTATATGTAATAAAAATATCTAGCCACTGATATTAATGCACACACCATATATATATACTATCGCACACCGTATATATATATAATTAAAATAAACTATCTCGGCTATCCTATGTACTAAGTCCGTAACACAAGCCTATTCAAATTATTAAGAGTTTATGATCCAACTCTAATTATTAATTAATTCACAGATTAATTAATTAAATTACTTTTGGTATCGCCCCCAACCAATATATTCGGACTTACTCTCGTGGCCCGAAATAAACAATACCCGAGTCTAAATTCCCAACTCCAAATTATTTAGTCTTGATTCTAAATAAATTAACGTCTTGGTATCGCTCAACCAATAACCCCGGAATTGCCCACTCAATCCGTATTTAATTATTTTGAAATACTATTCCAAAATTTAACCATTGTGTGACACGCATAATTTCCTTCAAATCCTAATTAATTTTTCCCTCCCGATTAATTTGATTATACCCCCATGTCTATTTCTCATTTCATAAGGTATAGGAAAAGATTTAAATTTAATCTCCCTTATATATACAAACTGGCCGAACTGCCAGAAATTTTTGACCTTCGATCGATTGATCCCCAACCCTCGATCGATCGATCGAACAGGTCATCGTCTTCTCCGAGTTGTCTGTTTCAACCATGGATGCAAATATACAAACACTAACTTCTTCTACCAGCGAACCAAAGTTTTTTGATAAATAAAATACACCAAAAACCTCCTGAGAGGCCCCCATAAAGTCCTCAAACATCATTTAATTTCCGTCCTATACTGTTTTCATAAATTGGGGAAAAATTCGATTTAATCTTTAACCCCTTTAAACATCAAATCCTTGGATAAAATTCATTTCTAGTTCATTCGGATTACATCCTACCAGATATATATATACTACTCTCAGATTACACATGAATTTTGTACACAATTTAGAAATCAGAATATTGGTTTACAAAAAACCCATGTTTATACCCTTTAATTCCCAAAAAGAATTTGAATTATTCACATCACATAAATATGAATTGAAAAGAAAATTAAATGCTACAGCAAGTTAACCACTTGTCTTATGATTCGTAGGGTCTGATTTGCGGTTGTGAATTCTCAAGGTTGAAGACGAATTCCTTTCGTTTTGGCTCTTTCCTTTGTCCCTCAAATTTGCATGTAACTGCCTCTTTGGGTTTCCTCTCCAACTAAGTATTTTCTAAACTCTAATCAACCGTTCTCGTTTTCCTTATAATTTTTTAATTGGGCTAATTCCATTTTTTGCCTAATGGGCCTAGCCCAAGTGACCCAAATGCCCCCCGTGTGGGCTCGACTATGCCAAAAAACATCCTCTGATCCGTTTACTACCCCCGAGTACACTTTTCCAACTATCTTGGCCCATCTGGACTCAACCGTACACTCATAATTGGCATCCGAATTAATTTATAAAAATCCTAATCTCACACCCAAATTAGTCTATACCGACTCCCGGCTGAGATAAGTACATACCCCGTCATTAATACCCAAAATGACGTAAATAAATTATTACTATCCACTTAGTAAATAAATTTCCCTAAATATTAACCATTCATTCCCCGATTAATATTTAAATATATTTTTCCATACTTAATTCGATTAAAATTATGACACACAAGTAATTTTTAATTCCCAAATTAATTAAATATTAAATACAAAAAAATACGGGGTGTTACATACTCCCCCCCCTTATAAAGGAATTTCGTCCCTGAAATTAGGTCGTACCTGTGGTGAAAATCTCTAGATATTGTTCCCGTATATCCTCCTCCCGCTCCGAGGTAGACTCGTTAATGTTGTGGTGACCCCACTATAGTCTAACTAGTGGAACAACCTTGGATCGTAACTTCTGTTCACTACGGTCCAGAATAGCCATCGGTCTCTCCTCATACTAAATGTCTAGCTGTAAATCAATTTCCTCGAGTGGAATGTGCCAGAAGGCCCTCTTAATCCTTCAATATTTCTTCAGCGATGCCACATGGAACACGTCGTGTATTCGCTGAAGATGCTCCGGTAATCCCAATCGAAATGCTACCGGTCCCACCCTTTCAATAATAGGGAAATGTCCCACGTACCTTGGTGCTAACTTACCCTTCTTTCCAAACCTCATCACCCCTTTCATAGGGGACACCCAGAAAAATACCTGATCCCCAACTTCTAACTCCACATGTCTCCGTGAAGCATCTGCATAACTCTTATGTCTATCCTGAGCTATCCGAATCCGCCCTCGGATCAACTCTATCTTGGCAGACGTCACCTAGACAATTTTCGGCCCCAATAGCTTGTTGTCCCCCACCTCTAAGCAACAAGTCGATGAACAACAAGGTCTCCCATATAGTGCCTCGAACGGTGCCATGCCAATCGTGAATTGATAAGATTTGTTATACGTGAACTCTACCAAAGGAAGGTATTTCTCCCAACTTCCCCCAAAGTCTAAAATACACATTCTGAGCATGTCTTCAAGCATCTGATTGACTCTCTCAGTCTGCCCGTCGGTCTGTGGGTGATACGCTGTGCTCAAACGTAACTCTATGCCCATGGCCTCCTGAAAGCTCTGCCAGAAGTGGGCCACAAAAATCTTGTCTCTGTCAGACATAATATTTATCGGCACCCCATGCATCTTAATAATCTTCGCTATGAATACATGTGCATAACACATCATCTTAAAGTCCGTGCGGACCGGCAGGAAGTGGGCCATCTTGGTCAACTGATCCAAAATAGCCCATATGGAATCGTGACCCCTATATGATGCAGGTAACCCTATAATTAAGTCCATTGAGATGCTCTCCCACTTCCATACGGGAATCTCTAGAGATTGTAGCATCCCTGATTGTCTTTGATGGTTAACTTTCACAAGCTGACATGTGCCACATTTCAAAACAAACTCTGCTATGTCCCGTTTTATTCTTGCCCACCAATATTGCCTCCTCATATCCTAGTACATTATATCCCCGTTGGGATGTACCGTAAATCTCGACCCATGGGATTCTGTCATAATAGCGTGCCTCATCTCCTCATCCTTTGGAACAATTAGCCTCCCATTAAGGCGTAGGCCTCCTTTCGATTTGATTGAGTAACCTTCTGCTCCCTCAGCTAACAACTAGATCACTCTATTCTGACAGATTTGATCCTCTGCATGAGCCCTCACCAGTCGCATAATTATCTCAGGTGTGATGGATAATGCTGACATGAAGGACCTGGCTATATCATCCTCATATCGAATCTCTCTCCACTTCGCTTTCCAGACTTCTGATATTTACCCAGTAGGTCTTCGGCTCAATGCGTCTGCTACTACATTAGCCTTAATAGGATGCTACTGAATATCAAACTGGAAGTCTTTCACGAATTCCAACCACCGCCTCTGCCTCATATTCAGATCCTTCTGTGTGAAGAGATACTGAAGTGACTTGTGATCTGTGAATAAGTGAACTGCTCTCCTAGAAAATAATATCTCTATATCCTCAAAGAAAAAATGATCGCTGCTAGCTCCAGGTTGTGAGTGAGGTAATTTTATCTCGTGGGTCTTTAACTTTCTGGATGCATAAGCTATAGACCTTTCCTTCTGTTAACGCACACCCCCAAGTCCCTATAGGGATGCGTTAATGTAAACTCGATACTTTAGTTATCCCTTCAATAAAGAAAGTACATGTGCAGATGTCAACTTGTCCTTTAGCTCGCCGAAAGCTAATTGACAATGATCACTCCAAGTGAAAGGTACCCCTTTCTAAGTCAGATTCATCAAAGGGCCTGTAATCTTTGAGAATCCTTTAATGAACCACCTGTAATACCTGGCCAATCCCAGAAAATTATGCTCTTCGGTCGGTGTCGTGGGCTGTCCCCACTCACTCACCGCCGACATCTTACTCGGATCCACCGTAATACCCCGATTTGACACCACGTGGCCAAGAAACTGCACCTCCCGCGACCAAAATCCACATTTACCAAATTTGGCATAGAGTTAGTGATCCCACAGTGTCTATAAAATCATATGCAAATGCTCTGCATGATCCTCCTCGGTGCGCAAGTAGATCAGGATGTCATCAATGAACACGATGACAAATTGATCGAGATACTCCCTGAAAACCCTGTTCATGAGGTCCATGAACACTGCTGGTGCATTGGTGAGTCCGAATGGCAACACACTGAACTGGTAAGATCCATACCGCGACTGGAAAGCAGTCTTAGAAACATCCACCTCTCGAATGCGTAGCTGATGATACCCTGACCTAAAATCAATCTTGTTGAAGTAAGATTCCCCTCTCAATTGGTCAAAAAGATCATCGATCCTAGGTAACGGATACTTATTCCATATTATCACCTTGTTCAACTCCCTGTAGTCCATGCACAACCGAAGTGAACCATCCCGCTTCTTTAAAAACAACACTGGTGCACCCCATGGCGATGTACTACGCCGAATGAAACCCTGACCTAGGAGTTGCTGAATCTGCTCTCTCAACTCACGCATCTCTGAAGGGGCCATACGGTAAGGTTCTTGAGTAATCGGACTCATCCCCGGTGCTAAATCTATTACAAATTCGATTTCCCTGCTGGGTGATAACCTTGGTATTTCCTGGAACACATCCTCAAAGTCCCTCACTACTGGGATTGAGTCCAACGGAATCACCACCTCCTGTGAGGTTTCGTCCTCGATGTAATACAAGTTGGTGCGCGACCCTCCCTCTGGTAGTGGCATCTCTATTAGGAACATCTCCTGTCCCGAAATGGATAACACGATTGTCCTCTCATAACAATCCACAGTTTCCCGATAACCTGCCAACCAATCCATACCCATGATGAAATCGTACCCCTTCATATCTAACACTAAAAGGTCTGCTGCTAAACTAAGCCTCCCAATCAAAATGTCCACCCCCCGACAAATCGAGTGAATCAAAGCCCCGTTTCCCACTGGTGACTCTACACACATACGAAGACTACTCGCGGTCTCTAGTAATCCGACCCATTTAGCAAAATTAAATTTAATGAATGAATCCGATGCTCATGTGTCAAAAAGTATATTACATTCATGACCATGAATGAGAAATATACCCTCAATTGCTGGCGGCACCTGCTGTGCTGGAGGATTGGGAACATCCCTAATGTTATACACATGCCAGTAATGTATTTTCCCCTGATGCCGTGGGACGGGTGGAGCTGGTGCTGCTGGCGGCATCTTCCCCTATTGGGCACCCTGATGATGACCTCTGCCCCTCTACGGGAACTCCCTCTTGAAGTTTCCTAGCTGGCCACAGGAAAAACAACATTTTTTACCATCCCCCTGGCCCTGTTGGCCTCCCCCATTATTCCCTTGGCCCTAAAGGCCCTGAGGAACCTGCTGTTGCTTATTTGGTCCTGTCTGCCCCTGTCTGAACCCCTGTCCTCCCGGTCGGAACCCACCAGGATTAAATTGCTTAGCCTGATTCCACTGCTGACTGCTAATATGCTACTGAGTACCACTCATGTCACCACCAATAACTTCCGTGCCTTGATGGCTCAGCTCCCCTACTCTCTTGCTCCCCTTCGCATGGAAGCAATGATCCTTGCAATGTACGAGGGCGGCATTAACGACATCTGTCACTAATGCCAGATTCACAATAAAATGCTGCTTGATCCTCCAAGCAAATCCATCCATGAACCTCAACTTCTTTTGCTCCTCATCGCTCACCTCATTTGGCACAAAGTTTGCCAAATGGGTGAACTCTTCCTCATAATCTGCCACTGACCGGTCACCCTGCACTAACTCACTGAACTTCTTCCTCATCTCAGCCTGTACCGCTGGCGGGAAGTATTTGCGGTCAAACCGCACCCATAACTTGGATATTGTCATCAAATCCCTCTCCTTAGCGGTGGTAACTGACTCCCTCCACTGTAAGGCTGCCCTCGACAGACGAAAGGTAGCAAACATTTGTTTCTGCACATCAGTTAACTCCAGCATGCACAAATGGCACTCAATATTCTTCTTCCAGTCACAAGCCTCTACCACATCGGTGCTACCCCAAAACTTGGGTGGGTGACCCTTCTGAAAGGTCTCCTTAACTAGCTGCCAAGACGGTGGCCCCACTAGAGGCTGAACTAATGGTGCCATGGGAGGTGGTGCCTGGGGCTGAGGAAAATGGGTTGCCATAGCCCACATTGCTGTCTCAACTGCCTGGGCCACTATCACGGCCACCTGAGTAGTGGATATCAACTTGGGTGGGGTGGGGGTGGCAGTACCTGTGGCTCCTGACGAGCCTCCCTTAACTCATCCCTAGCCTCAGCCCTCTCCGCTCTCTGCCTCTTTGGTTCCATCTGAAAATAGATTGAATCGTACAAGTACACAGATTATACAAAAATATCTAATAGCATAAATGCGATAACTCAAAAGCAGAAAATGAATCAACAGTCCTAATAATAGGGTTCTACCTCAACCGAACGCTACGCTGAAACGTAGTAAGCCGCACAGATCCTCAGGACACTAGAACCCGATGCTCTGATACCATCTGTGACACCCCGCCTAATTAACCCCGGGTGATCAGTCCTAGATTAAATTAGAACATGTTTCTCATTTGGTTCATTCTTAGCATCACTGTCGCCTTTTTAATTACTAACCACCTAAGTGAGAAAATTAGACTGGTGCCAATTTAATCTTTTATTAACTTAAATGAAATACTCATGCAGAAACTAAATAATATGACAATCACAAATAACTGAATTCAACTGTTCACGATTAAATAACTAACCGAATAAACCATCGGTTCAAAATCCAACAGAAGTAAAGACAAACAATAAAATCTCAACAAGTATGACATAAGTACTGAATAAAACCGTGAGCAACATGCTCGAATAACTGATAGGAAGTCTCTACACTAAGAATGAAAAGAACGAGGCGCCTATCAAACTCCCGTAACATCCACACATGCTGCAGCAACGGATCCTTAGAATGATTCAATGCTTGCGTCCCTGTGGGTGGACACCTAAAAGGTTTTTGAAAAGTTTTTATAGCAAGGGTTAGTACCCAAAACATTTGGAAAACATTTAGCAAATGATTAACTTGCAGTAATAAATATATATGCATGCTCTTCATATTTTAGTTAGTGCCACATTCTCTTAAGAACATCCTCACCCCTTCTCTAGTGTGCACTACTAACGCCTTAATTAATTTACCTAGTTATCTATCCCATGACTAGATAATTAATATAACCCCTTGCAACCACCCCACTATAACCGAGTGTGCCATAATTATGATTTCTAAGTTATTATTAATATTAACTTAATTAATCATTTCCCTTTTTAAAATTATATAACTTTCACACCCATTATATGTATAATACAATTCACGACCTGTATTAATTTACCCGTATATAATTATTTACCTGATTATATACGTATAGTTATATTACAACATTCACAAACATGCTGGAATAATAATTACTATTAAACATCCTCCCGAGTAATAACTCACCGGATGTAAATTCTCTAAAGTGCTATCCCACTAGGCATATTCACATAACCTAGTTACCCCAAGTCAGAATTTCTCACTAACTTGGATAATACGTAAAGATTGGAGGCGGTCATATTCCTTCCCTGAAAGTGAGATGCCCCTCACCCATATAACGGATGCTATGACCTGGGAATATACTCGCCCTACTCCTCAAGCTAGGAGATTCACCCACTACACGCAACCTCCCCCTATAGCACTAGAGTATATGTAATAATAATATCTAGCCACTGATATTAATGCACACACTATATATATATATATATATATATATATATATATATATATATATATAATATTAAAATAAACTATCCAGCTATCCCGGGTACGAAGTCCGTAACAAAAGACTATTATAATTATTTAGAGTTTATGGCCCAACTCTAATTATTAATTAATTCACACATTAATTAATTAAATTACTTTTGGTGTCGCCCCCAACCAATATATTCGGACTTACTCTCATGGCCCGAAATAAACAATACCCGAGTCTAAATTTCCAACTCCAAATTATTTAGTCTTCGTTCTAAATAAATTTAACGTATTGGTATCATTCAACCAGTAACCCCGGACTTGCCCACTCAATCCTATTTAATTTTTTTTAAATACTATTACAAAATTTAACCATGGTGTGACACACATAATTTCCTTCAAATCCTAATTAATTTTCCCCTCCCAATTAATTTGATTGTACCCCTGTGTCTATTTCTCATTTCATAAGGTATAGGAAAAGATTTAAATTTAATTTCCCTTATATATACAAACTGGCCGAACTGCCAGAAATTTTTGACCCTCGATCGATCGATCCCCAACCCTCGATCGATCGATCGAACAGGTCATCATCTTCTCCGAGTTGTCTATTTCATTCATGGACGCATATATAAACACCCTAACTTCTTCTCCCAGCAAACCCAAGTCTTCTCATAAATAAAATACACCAAAAACCTCCCGATAGACCCCCATAAAGTCCGCAAACATCATTTAATTTTCGTCCTCTACTGTTTTCATAAAATAGGAAAAAATTCGATTTAACCTTTAAACCCTTTAAACATCAAATCCTTGCCTCAAATTCATTTCTAGTTCTTCCGAATTAAATCCTACCAGATATATATATACTACTCTCACATTACATATGAATTTCTTACACAATTTAGAAATCAGAATATTGGTTTACAAAAACCCCATGTTTATACCCTTTAATTCCTAAAACGAATTTGAATTATTCACATCACATAAATATGAATCGAAAAGAAAATTAAATGCTACAGCAAGTTAACCACTTGCCTTATGATGTCTGATTTGCGATTTTGAATTCCCAAGGTTGAAGACGAAAGCCTTTCGTTTTGTCTCTTTCCTTTGTCCCCCAAATTTTCCTGTAATTGCCTCTTAGGGTTTTCTCTCCCACTAAGTATTTTCTAAACTCTAATCAACCGTTTTCTTTTTCCTTATAATTGTTTAATTAGGCTAATTCCCGTTTTTTGCCTAATGGGCCTAGCCCACGTGACCCAAATTCCCCCGTGTGGGCCCGACTCAGCCTAAAAATGTCTCGTGACCCGTTGACTACCCCCGAGTACACTTTTCCGACTATCTCGACCCATCCGGACTCAACTGTATGCTTAGAATTGGCATCCAAATTAATTTATAAAAATCATTATCTCACACCCAAATTAGTCTACACTGACTCCCGGCTAAGATAAGTACATACCCCATCATTAACACCCAAAATTATGTAAATAAAATATTACTATTCACTTAGTAAATAAATTTCCCTGAATATTAACCATTCACTCCCCGATTAATATTTAAATATATTTTTCCATACTGAATTCGATTAAAATTACGACACACGAGTAATTTTTAATTTCTGAATTAATTAAATATTAAATACACAAAAATATGGTGTTATAACTTGCTGTAGCATTTAATTTGCTTTTCGGTTCATATTTATGTGATGTGAATAATTTAAATTCGTTTTGGGATTTAAAGCATATAAACATGGGGTTTTTGTAAACCAATATTCTGATTTCTAAATTGTGTAAGAAATTCATGTTTAATCTGAGGGTAGTATATATATATCTGGTAGGATGTAATCCGAATGAACTAGAAACGAATTTGAGGCAAGGATTTGATGTTTAATGGGTTAAAGGTTAAATAGAATTTCCCCTAATTTATGAAAACAGTGGAGGACGAAAATTAAATGATGTTTGAGGACTTTATGGGGGTCTCTCACGAGACTTTTGGTGTATTTTTATTAATGAGAAGACTTGGGTTTGCTGGTAGAAGAAGATAGGGTTCTAAGCTTTTTGTCCATGGTTGAAACACACAACCTGGAGAAGACAATGACCTGTATGATCGATCGATGGAGGGTTGGGGATCGATCGATCGATGGTCAGAAATTTCTGGCAGTTCGTCATGTTTATGTATATAAGGGAAATTAAACTCAAAATTCTTCCATGCTTTATTTAAAGGAGAAAAATATAGGATTTTCAAGCTAATTCATTGTGAGTAAAATAATTTAGGATTTGAAGGAAATTATGTGTGTCACACCATGATTAAAATAAATTGGGATTTGGAGGAAATTTTGGGAATAATATTTCAAAATTTTGGGAATTTTGAGAATAATATTTCAAAATAAATTTGGGAATAAAATTTTGGGAATAATATTTCAAAATAATTAAATACGGATTAAGTGGGCAAGTGCGGGCTTATTGGCTGAGCGATACCAAGATGTTAATTTTATTTAAAGTGAAGACTAAATTATTTGGAGTCGGGAATTTAGACTCGGGTATTGTTTTTTTTCGGGCCACGAGAGTAAGTCCAAATATATTTGTTGGAGAGACACCAAAAGCAATTTAATTAATTAATAATTAGAGTTGGACCATAAACTCATAATAATCTGAATAGGCTTGTGTTACGGACTTAGTACACGGTATAGTCGGAATAGTTTATTTTTATTTACATATGTATATATATGGTGTGCGGTAGTACATATATATGGTGTGCGTTAATATCAATGGTTAGATATTATTATAATATACTCTAGTGCTATAGGGGAAGGTTGCGCGTAGTGGAAGAATCCCCTGGCTTGAGGAGTAGGGTTTGTATATTCCCAGGTCATAGCGTCCAGTATATGGGTGAGGGGCCTCTCACTTTCAGTGAAGGAATATGACCGCCTCCAACATGTATGTATTAACCAAGTTAATGAGTGATTCTTACTTGGGGTAACTAGGTTATGTTAATATACCTAGTGGTATAGCACTTTAGAGAATTTACATCCGGTGAGTTATTACTCGGGAGGATGTTCAATATTAATTATTATTCCAGCATGTTTGTGAATGTTGTAATATAACTATACGTATATAATGATGTAAATAATTATATACGGGTAAATTAATACAAGCCATGAATTATATTATACATATAATGGGTGTGAAAGTTATATGATTTTAAAAAGGGAAATGATTAATTAAGTTAATGTTAATAATAACTTAGAAATTATAATTATGGCACACTTGGTTGGAGTGGAGTGGTGGCAAGGGGTTATATTAGTTATCTAGTCATGGGATAAATGTCTAGATAAAATAATTAAGGCGTTAGTAGTGCACATTAGAGAAGGGGTGAGGGTGGTGCCAAGGGAGTGCGACACTAACTAAAATATGAAGAGCATGCATATATATTTATTACTGCAAGTTAATCATTTTCTAAATGTTTTCCAAATATTTTGGGTACTAACCCTTGCTATAAAAACTTTTAAAAACCTTTTAGGTGTCCAGCCACAGGGACGCCAGGCTTGACTCATTCCAGGGATCCGTTGCTGCAGCATGAGTGGATGTTGCGAGACTTTGATAGGCACCTCGTTCTTTTCATTCTTAGTGTAGAGACTTCCTATCAGTTATTCGAGCATGTTGCTCACTGTTTTATTCACTACTTATGTAAGAATTGTTGAGATTTAATTGCTTGTATTTACTTATGTTCGATTTTGAGCCGATGGTTTATTCTGTCTATTATTTAACTGTGAATGGTTGAATTCAGTTAATTGTTATTGTCATATTATTTTGTTTTTGCATGAGTATTTCAATTAAATTAAGGAAAGATATAATTGGCACCAGTCTAGTTTTCTCACTTAGGTGGTTAGTAATTAAAAAGGTGACAGTGATGCTAAGAATGAACCAAATGAGAAACCTGTTCTAATTTAATTAGGACTGATCACCCGGGGTAAATTAGGCGGGGTGTCACAGATGGTATCAGAGCATCAGGTTTTGGTGTCCTTAGATTCTGTGCGGCTTACTACGTTTCAGCGTATCTTTCGATTGTTATAGAGACCTATTATTAGGACTGTTGATTCATTCTTCCGCTTGTGAGATATCGTATTTCTGCTATTTGTTTTTCTATAAATCGTGTACTAATATGATTCGATCTATTTTCAGATGCCACCGAAGAGGCAAAGAGCAGAGAGGGATGAGGCTAGGGATGAGCTCAGGGAGGCTCATCAGGAGCTACAGGTTTCGCCACCCCCCCACCCGAGTTGATCTCCACTACTCAGGTGGCAGTGATAGTGGCCCAGGCAGTCGAGAAAGCGATGAGGGCTATGGCAGCTCATTTTCCACAGCCCCAGGAACTACCTCCAGTGGCACCAGTAGATCACTCTCCAGTGGGCTCAGCGTCTTGGCAGTGAGTTAGGGAGACCTTTCAGAAGGGTCACCCACTCGAGTTTCGGGGTAGCACCGATGTAGTAGAGGCATGTGACTGGAAGACGAATATTCAGTGCCATCTGCGCACGCTGGAGTGTACCAATGTGCAGAAATAGATGCTTGCTACCTTTCGTCTGTCGGGGGTAGCCTTACAGTGGTGGGAGTGAGTTATCACCGTTGAGGAATGGGATTTGATTACAATATCCGAATTCTGGGTGGGGTTCGATCGCAAATATTTTCCACCTGCGGTAGAGGCTGAGATGAGGAAGAAGTTCAGTGAGTTAGTGCAGGGTGACCGGTCAGTGGCAGATTATGAGGAAGAGTTCACCCGTTTGGTAAACTTTGTGCCAAATGAGGTGAGCGATGAGGAGCGAAAGAAGTCGAGGTTCATGGATTGATTGGCCTGGAGGATCAGGCAACATTTGATTGGGGATCCAGCATTAGTTACTTATACAGATGTCGTTAATGCCACCCTCATACATTGCTAGGATCATCGCTTCCTTGCGAAGGGGAGAAAGAGAATAGGGTAGTAGAGCCAGCAGGGCAAGGCAGTTACTATTGGTGACACGAGTGGTACTCAGCAGCAGACTAGCAGTCAGCAGGGGAATCAGGCTAAGAAATTTAGGCCTGGTGGGTTCTGACCGGGAGGACAGGGGATCAGGCAGGGGCAACCAGTCCCAAATCAGTAGTAGCAGGTTCCTCAATGCCGTCAAGGCCAAGGGAACAATGGGGAAGGCCAATCGGGCCAGCTACGTCAGGGACAATAGGGCCAACGCTAGGGGGCGATCAGAAATGCTATTTTGTCTATGGCCAGCCACGACACTTCAAGACGGAGTGCCCACAGAGGGGTAGAGGTCATTAGCAGGGTGCCCAACAGGGGCAATAGGTACAGATACCGCCAACAACACTAGCTCCACCCACCCCACAACAGCAGGGGCAAATACACTCCGGGCGTGCGTATAATGTCCGGGATGTTCCCAATCCTCCAGCACAGCAGGAGCTGCCAGCAGTTGAGGGTATGTTTCTCATTCATGGTCATGAAGGTAATATACTTTTTGACACGGGAGCATCGCATTCATTCATTAAATTTAATTTTTCTAAACGGGTCGGATTACTAGAGACCACGGGTAGTCTTCGTATGTGTGTAGAGTCACCAGTGGGAAGCGGGGCTTTGATTCACTCGATTTGTCAGGGGGTGGACATTTTAATGGGGAGGCTTAGTTTTGCAGAAGACCTCTTAGTGTTAGATATGTAGGGATACGATGTCATCCTGGGTATTGATTGGTTGGCAGGTCATCGGGCAACTGTGGATTGTTACGAGAGGAAAATCGTGTTCTCCATTTTGGGACAGGAGATGTTCCTAATAGCGATGCCGCTACCGGAGGGAGGGTCGTGCACCCACTTGTATTACATCGAGGAGGAAACCTCACAGGAGGTGGTGGTTCCGTTGGACTCAATCCCAGTAGTGAGGGACTTTGAGGATATGTTCCAGGAAATACCAGGGCTGCCACCCTGTAGGGAAATTGAATTTGTAATCGATTTAGCACCAGGGACGAGGCCGATTGCTTGATCACCTTACCGTATGGCCCCTTCATAGATGCATGAGTTGAGAGAGCAGATTCAGCAGCTCTTGGGTCAGGGTTTCATTCAGCGGAGTACATCGCCATGGGGTGCACCGGTGTTGTTTGTGAAGAAGCGAGATGGTTCAATTCGGTTATGCGTGGACTATAGGGAGCTGAATAAGGTGACAATATAGAATAACTATCCGTTACCTAGGATTGATGATTTATTTAAACAATTGAGAGGGGCGTCTTACTTCTCCAAGGTCGACTTGAGGTCAGGGTATCGTCAACTACGTATCTGAGAGGAGGATGTTCCTAATACCTCTTTCCTATCGCGGTATGGATCTTAAGAGTTCAGAGTGATTCCATTCGGGATCACCAATGCACCATCAGTGTTCATGGACCTCATAAACAGGGTTCTCAGGGAGTATCTCGATCAATTTGTCATCGTGTTCATTGATGAGATATTGATCTACTCGCTCACCGAGGAGGATCATGCAGAGCATTTGTGTATGATTTTACAGACACTGTGGGATCACTAACTCTATGCCAAATTCAGGAAGTGTGGATTTTGGTCGCGGGAGGTGCAGTTTCTTGGCCACGTGGTGTCAAATCGGGGACCGAGTAAGATGTCAGTGGTGAGTGAGTGGGGACAGCCCACGACACCGACCGAGGTGCGTAGTTTCCTAGGATTGGCCAGTTATTACAGGCGATTCATTAAAGGGTTCTAAAAAATTGCGGTCCCTTTGACGAATCTGACTCAGAAGGGGGTGCCTTTCACTTGGAGTGATCATTGTCAATTAGCTTTTGACGAGCTAAAGGACAAGTTGACATATGCACCTGTGCTTTCTTTGCTGAAGGGAGGACTAGATTATCGGGTTTACACTGATGCATCCCTACAAGGACTTGGGGATGTGCTTCAGCAGGAGGAAATGTCGATAGCTTATGCATCAAGAAAGCTAAATATCCATGAGAGGAATTACTCCACTCATGACCTAGAACTAGTAGCGGTCATTTTTGTTTTGAGGATATGGATACATTATCTTCTAGGAGAGAAGTTCACTTTATTCACAGATCACAAGTCACTTCAATATCTCTTCACACAGAAGGATCTGAATATGAGGCAGAGGAGGTGGATAAAATTCATGAAAGACTACCAGTTTGATATCAATATCATCCTCGCAAGGCTAATGTGGTAGCAGATGCATTGAGCCGGAGATCGACTGGGGAAATATCAGAAATCTGGAAAGCGAAGTGGAGAGAGCTTTGATATGAGGATGATGTAGTTAGGGCCTGCATGTCAGCATTATCCATCACACGTGAGATCATTATGCGGGTGGTGAGGGCTTAGGAAGAGGATCAAATCTGCCAGGATAGAGTGAGCCAGGTGTTAGCAGAGGGTTACTCGATCATCTCGGAAGGAGGCATACGCCTTAATGGGAGGTTAATTGTGCCTGAGGATGAGTTGTTGAGGCACACTATTATGACAGAGTCCCATGGGTCGAGATTTGTAGTACATCCTGATGGGGATAAAATGTACCAGGATATGAGGAGGCAGTATTGGTGGGAAGGAATGAAACGGGACATAGCAGAGTTTGTTTCAAAATATGCCATGTGCCAGTTTGTGAAAATTGACCATTAGAGACCATCATGGATGCTACAACCGCTAGAGATTCCCATGTGGAAGTGGGAGTGCATCTCAATGGACTTCATTACAGGGTTACCTGCATCACAGAGGGGTCACAATTCCATATGGGTCATTGTGGATCGGTTGACCAAGGTGGCCCACTTCCTACCGGTCCGCATGAATTTTGAGACTATGCGTTATGCGCAGCTATTCATAGCGAAGATTGTTAAGCTGCACGAGGTGTCGATAAATATTGTGTCTGACAGAGACAAAATTTTTGTGGTCCACTTTTGGCAGAGCTTTCAGGAGGCCATGGGCACAGAGTTACGTCTGAGTACAACCTATCACCCATAGACCGATGGGAAGACTGAGAGAGTCAATCAGATGTTGGAAGACATGCTCAGGATGCGCATTTTAGACTTTGGGGGAGGATGGGAGAGATATCTTCATTTGGTAGAGTTTGCATATTACAACTCTTACCAATTTATAATCGACATGGCACCGTTCGAGGCACTATATGGGAGACCTTGTCGTTCACCCTCTTGTTGGTTAGAGGTGGGGTACAATAAGCTATTGGGGCCGCAGATTGTCCAGGAGACGTCTGCCAAGATAGAGTTGATCCGAGGGCAGATTCGGATAGCTCAGGATAGGCAGAAGCATTATGCTGATGCTTCACGGAGACATGTGGAATTAGAGGTTGGGGACCAAGTATTATTCTGTGTGTCCCCTATGAAAGGGGTGATGAGGTTCGGTAAGAAGGGTAAGTTAGCACTGAGGTACGTGGGACCTTTCCCTATTATTGAGAGGGTGGGGCAGGTAGCGTATAAACTGGGATTACTGGAGCATCTTCAACGGATACACGACGTGTTCCACGTGGCATCACTGAAGAAATTTCGAAGGAGCAAGAGGGCCTTCTGGCACATTTCACTCGAGGAAATTGATTTACTACCAGACATCTCATATGAGGAGAGACCGATGGCTATTTTGGACTGTAGTGAGCGAAAGTTATGATCCAAGGTTGTTCCACTCGTTAGAGTATAGTGGGGTCATCACAACGTTGACGAGTCTACTTAGGAGCGGGTGGAGGATATGTGGGAACAATATCCAGAGCTATTCACCACAGGTACGAACTAATTTCGAGGACGAAATTTCTTTGTAAGGGGGGAAGTATGTAACACCCCGTATTTTTGTGCATTTAATATTTAATTAATTCGGGAATTTAAAATTACTTGTGTATCATAATTTTAATTGAATTAAGTATGGAAAAAATATATTTAAATATTAATCGGTGAGTGAATGGTTAATGTTTAGGAAAATTTATTTACTAAGTGAATAGTATAATTTATTGACGTCATTTCGGGTATTAATGACGGGGTATGTACTTATCTCAGCCGGGAGTTGGACTAGACTAATTTGGGTGTGAGAGAAGGATTTTTATAAATTAATTTGGATGCCAATTCTGAGTGTACGGTTGAGTCCAGATGTGCCGAGATAGTTGGAAAAGTGTACCTAGGGGTAGTAAACGGGTCACTGGACATTTTTAGGCATAGCCAAGCCCACACGGGGGCATTTGGGTCACTTGGGTTTGGCCCATTACGAAAAAATGGGATTTAGACTAATTAAATAATTCTAAGAAAAATGGGAACGACTGAATTGAGTTTAGAAAATACTTAGTGGGTTAGGAAACCCTAAGAAGGAGCTAAAGGCAAATTTGGGGGACAAAGGAAAAAGCCAAAACAAAGGAGTTCATCTTCAACCTTGGGAATTCACAACTCCAAATCAGACCCTACGAATCATAAGGCAAGTGGTTAACTCTATTTAGCATTTAATTTTATTTTCGATTCATATTTATGTGATGTGAATATTTCAAATTCGTTTTGGGATTTAAAGAGTATAAACATGGGGTTTTTGTAAACCAATATTCTGATTTCTAAATTGTGTAAGAAATTCATGTGGAATCTGAGAGTAGTATATATATATATATATATATGGTAGGATGTAATCCGGATGAACTAGAAACGAATTTGAGGCAAGGATTTGATGTTTAATGGTTAAATAGAATTTTCCCCAATTTATGAAAATAGTGGAGGACGGAAATTAAATGATGTTTGAGGACTTTATGGGGGTCTCTCATGAGGTTTTTGGTGTATTTTTATTAATGAGAAGACTTGGGTTTCCTGGTAGAAGAAGATAGGTGTGACACCCGACCTAATTAAATACCGGGCGATCACTCCTTTATTAAATTAAATCAAGGTAAACAGTTGGTTCATTCTCAGCATCACTGTCGATAGAAATACATTTTCCAATTCAACACCCTAAATAATTAAGCTAAGTGTCAAAACCATTTTCATACATGCTTTTCAAATTTTAATTAAAGAAAAAGATTTATTTATTTAAAACAACATTTCTACAACTTAGAATCACATCACAGTAAACCAAATAATATAATACATTCGTCAATCGAATGTCAACATAAGAAAACTAAAGTCACCAATACAAACTGAATAAAACCCATAGTAACAATATTGAAAAAAACTGATATACAAATGTCCCAATAACAACGGGATAATGGAGAGAGCTACACATGCTCAACTGGTGAAAGTACTAAGAGTAGATCCGAATGAATGAAGTTGTCTAATCCAGAGACCTGCAACTCCCACCTAAGCTGCAGCGCGTTCCTTCCAAGAGATCCTAATCAAGACGCCCCTGTGGCTGGGCACCTGTAAAACATACATATATATACAAGAGAGAGAGAGAGAGAAAACGGGTCAGAGCCCGAAAGTGTGTTTGATTTTAAAATACGTTTAGCAAGTATTTAAATTGATACAGGCCAATGCAACAACATATTAGTGCGTCACTCTATTGAGAAATACTCACCTCTCTTCTAATGTGCACACCTATCGCACTAACCTTCCCAACGGTTTATCTTAGCATTTTATTATACTAACCTTCCCAATAATTTAGCGTATCTACTTACTCGTAAGATTTCAAAACCAAACTAAATTTTTGTTTACAAGGAATACTTTCAATTAGAAGAACAACTCTCTTTTTAGCTTTATTATTAATATACAAAGTTCCTCGGTGACATATTGTTTTTCACAAACAAGTATTTACTATAAGAGTCATCAACCATGTCCTACTTATCAAATCACAGTAGGCAGTTTCAAGTTTCAAAATCTCATATATATATTAACTACTCGTATAATATATATAAAATAACAGCACCCCTCATAAAACTATGGTGCGTGCATACTCTACTATCCAGAACCCCATATCACACATATTAAGGGGAATACAATCGGAATCACTCTCGAATTGTATTAACATGAATACACAAACAATATTGAGGCGAAGCGTAGATTCTAAGTCTCTAAGAGGATGGCACATACCTGCGTCTCTTAGGACCGTCTGAACTATCACATCGATAGCCTGTACCAAGGATATCTATCTCCTAGGGTACAAGTCAATATCCCCCATAAAGGTCCCATCGAGATAAGACTTTCCCCAGCGCGGTAACCTCAGGGATAGCAAGTAGCGTGGGCATGAATTTTCACAAGTATATAATATATGTACACACAATCATATAAATATACCACTTTATCATATTAATATAGGTTCTTCTCGTCACCCATTATTATACTATTTATCCTTAATTTCACATTTATAGAATTATGTACAAGGTTTCATTCCTAACCTTAACTCGAAGGGTTTTCTCACTTATTACCTAACACTCGTGGGCTATATCCTCACAAATCTAAATTTCAGTAAGTGTCTTTATTAGGTTCCAACGTAACTCTCTTACGCACCTCACCCTTTAAATTCATAAATCTACCAACCTAAAGTAATTATCCCATAAATACCATTCTCGTTGAAGATTAAAGGTTCCAACATTTATTCATATACCCTACTGGTCCTGAATGTCTCCCAAATCAATTTATCAAGAATGCCCAAGAATTATATCACGACAATTAGAATTTAATGCATTTAAAGAGGGAATTAGGAGTCTGCCAGGAGGGGTCGATCGATCGAAGCTTGGGGCTCGATTGATCGAACCTTCGATCTATCGAAGCTCTAGGCTCGATCGATCGATGAAGCAGGTCTGGGCAAAATTCTGCAGAATGCAGTTACGGGTTTCATCACCAAACTTACACCAAATCGATATTTCCAAGTTCCAATCATCCCAGAATTCTACTACTAACATCATAACAATATACTAGATGATTCTAACGTAAGGCATGTTCATATACATCATTTAAACATGGATTTTCCACCTAAAGTTGTCTCCAATTATCAAGAACCCTAGAATTTTCTTAAACAGTTTTGTAATCAATCTTTATCTAGAATTTCTTTCTTACGATCATCAAAATTTCGTGATTTAATTTCCTCTACCTGGCAAGGGTTTCAGAATTTCATATAAATCATTTCTACATGCATTTTCCTAACACAAATTGGGTGTTCTTCCATATTTATCATCTCTAATCAATCCTAAACCAATATGAAGATTGCATTAATGAAAATACGCAAGTTAAACACTTGCCTGGGATTTTGGGTATTCTGATTCACGGCTGATTTTGGTATGGCTGCGTTCCTCGTCTCGCGATCTACGCGGTGGTGGTGGCGGTGGTGCAAATCGGTGGTTTCTTGGCCTTGAATTGCCTTGGAGCTCTCTCCTCACTTCTCCAATGGACGTCACTTGATTTCTGGATATTCTAACCCTAAAAGCTAACCTAAATGGCTGATATAGGTTGCTGAATTTCGTGGGTTTAATTACCCAATTATGTAACATGACTAAAATGCCCTCCCGGGGTATTAATTAAGCCTAAAATTGCCCCGAGACCCAAACTACACCCCCGGGTACACTTTACTGACTATCTCGACCCTACCGGATGCTTTGGCGCACTCAAAACGACCATACAGACAACTTATAAAATATTCACTTTTTATTTAACGAAATTAGTCCCGACGTGACACGAGCACGTTCCGACTTAAATTTCCGAAATCGTCATTTAATTCACTCATGACAACATTATAAAAATAAATCTAATATATTACTATACTCATCCAGTAATATGCAACAAATAACAAATTTCCAATAATTACTAACTCTCGTCACGCTAGTAAATATTCAAAGCAACATTCCGGATTAAAATTAAATTAATTTATCTAAATTAAATTTAATAAATCCCATAATTTTAAAAGCTATAAAAATACGGGGTATTACATACTTCCCTCCTAATAACTGAATTTCGTCCCGAAATTCGGAAAATAAGGCCTATCCGATAGCACAATTCTGGATATCCTTTTCCGTACACAAACTAACTACACATTACGGCGTTCAATTACTATAGCCCTTTCTTCACAGCAACATTGTTCTACATTCTCATTAGGGATACTTCACCTTGTGCTCCCAACCGACAACATTCGCATAAGTCACGCTTATACGTTATGCATTTCATTAACTCACTAACATTAGGAGGCCGCACCCTACTATAGACAATTACTCGGATCATTTATATACAAAACTTCCATTCTGAGAAAATATTACGAACATTTGACCACTTGTTCGCCTAAAACCGTCGTGGAATTCTACCACAGTTATCGGGTATTTTCTCGACCGATCCAAAAATTCTGATTATCTACTCTCCTCTAAACATACACGAGGAGAGTAGTCGAGGTTCTTTCATAACAAAACCTTAATAAGTACCTTGTACGCGATAAACAGGTACGAGTGCTTCTACAGAGCATTCTTGAAATCATCGTATCAAGATTCCAAAATCTCCTTCACGTGGCTCCACAAATCTTTAATCACCGTGCGCCTATTCCCTGGCTACGGGTGGTACATCCTACTCGAAACGAAACCTTATCTCCGCTGGTTCCTAAAATCCCAGTTGAAGGTGGGATTCACCAATCTCATCTTGATTCAGAAATTTGTACTGCGCCGGACCATGCATTGGCGCGATCCTTTCTTTTGAAGGAAGTCTGGGCATACTAGTTAATATTGTAAGCCAGCCCAAAGGAATATCAATCACTTCCTTCTCGGTGACTTAATTCACAAGTTCGGGATAAACCCTTGATCATGTTTTGAGGATGGTAACCCATCCAAGGACTGTACCAACTTTTCCGACCTCTTCCAATTTCAGGAATTGTCGATAAACACAAAATTCTTTGGTTGATTCTCCGCTTTCAACCAAACCTTACTTACGGGCGGTGCATGTAGAGACTACTCACTACGTCTCGCTAAACATTGATTCTTCCCTTGAAATGTCTCACATTAAGTGACACGTAATACTCCCCTTCCTCCATGGAGTAGGCTGAAAGTTCCGACCCGGGCTCTTCTCTCCACGATGTGCACTTCTGGATCTCTTATACCATACTAACATCCTTTCTCTTTATATGCGCAAGTCGCTCTCATGCTTGACTAATAATAACTCCGCTCCGAGTGTTCTTCATAATTATTAAATTCTACTCTATTCAAGGAATACCAATTCTTGAACGGCTTCCACAGCCTTCCAATCAAGTTAGGGCGTGCTATTTAATTGCACACTTATGTATGGATTATCGCCCCTCATGTGACGTTTAATCCACTCTATCACTTCCACTTTGTCATACTATTCCCACAAACATATATTTCACATGTCTATTTCCACGTCCCTCCGATTCGGACCATTTTAATTGTAGTTAACCAAGATGCCCACATTTTTCCAACACTTCAACCGCCCTGGGAGAGCGAACGGCGTGCTACTCATATGTAGAACTAACTAAATTCAACGGAATAGAAGAAATAGGGCATCCAAATTCCATGACAATAAAAGAGGAATAATAATCTCCACCTTCCTCAGATAAGTACAACAATTTTTCCCAAATAGGTACAACAACTAAAGTAAATCACTAACGCTCTATTCATCAGAATAATAATAGGTCATCTCTTATGTATAGTATAAAGTTCTTTCCAGATAATCCATGCTAAAAATCATTCCAACTTTTTATTCACTTTGTGTTTTGTACGCGGTTATGATATTCGGGTACTCTCAATCACCCTAGAAATCAGAATTCTTAAATTCTCCTGTGACACCCCTCAACTTGTGGGGATAACTTTCAATGTTTTCCTACCACAAGATCTGGCTCCAATAACCTTAAAACAAAATTCAACTTCCAACTTACATACATAATTACTTAATTCCATTTCGACCAGGGTACCAAACTCGTGGAATAGTGACCAAACGTCTCCCTATTTCCAACCTTACGCTAAGTTTCATGCGTGGGATGTCTCGCAAAGCGAAATCCAAACAAGGAACCCCCCCAATACACTACTACCTAGCTTTGTCAGTCATTGAAATCCGGTAGGTCCTCCGTCCGTGGTATGTACCCCTTTATTCCGTCTCTTGATAGAAAAGTTACAATTCTCCCGTAATTATGCTTAATAAAGAACGTTTCACCAATTTCACTACCGTATTGGTTGATGGTAATATCATTCCATAAGCCTCGAATACATACAATCGGAATTCTCGAAATTTCTTTCCCTAATAATAGGGTTATAAAGATTAACTCCCACATCTCTAAAGGTTAAATATAACAATGCACTCTTCCTATCACTAAGCCCGAAGTGCTAAACATAATACTGAGTCAAATTTTTTCACTCAACGGTAAATCCCGATACATACGAAATTATACTAACAAAGTCTATACATACATTGGCATCGAATATCTCGAGCCCACTATCTCCTCCGAAGTCTCTAGGATAGATAATATAAGTGCGAGTCCAACTTCCTTACAGGTAAGCCTCGCCAAAGCAAACATGAAACATGTTGCACCAATGCAACTACTCCAATAGCCTCTCAATAAATGCCCACTATCATACTACCCATTTCTATAACGTTTTAACAAGGATAATATCATACTCGTGTATCGTATCACTACAACGAGTAACCTCAATAAAGTTTAAAACACTGTAATATGCTCATTCATCCCCCGTGGATAGCACCAAAGAAAAATCCCGTTATACTAAGAGAAATATTCACATAATGGTAACATTTATAATGATATGCATTAAACTCATCTCACATGCCAATCTAACAATAAACAAAATATGGTGACTCGCTCGTGTCACATAAACACGCCGCATCCTAAGGATACAACTTATACTTCCATCCTGGCAATCGTTTTGACTGCACAAATGGTTTTCGGACGTAACACGTCTGCCCAAACCAAAACAAAATTATTTTACTCGTTGCCTTTTACTAGGCACCGTATTATTATTCTTACTTTGGAACATATTATCGTGAGCGATCTCACTCCGCATAAGATACCTCAACACATAATTCACCTATCACCTGTCCTACTATCCAGGTTAGGATTGTTCTTTCCTCGGACATTAGTAGACTCGATTTCTGTTAACCATCCCGGTTGTTCCATAGCCTTCTTAGGCCATAAAGATCATGTTACTATCTATACTAGTATTTACTGAATTTACCATCACTTAGTAAGAATTTAACTGCCTGAAGCATTTAAATGGTTTTCCTGATGTGTATCCACATCCTTCTGTGGTACTATACCACCACCGTTGCATTCAGTCTCATTCTCGACTAAATTCTTCGATTCCTTTAACTTCCTCCACAAAGAAGCGTTATCATCTACTCTGACACAATATGACAATGTCAACCTCTGGATCGTTCGTCCATCAGAATTTCCTCCTCGAGTTTTATCAACTATTATTACGAGTTGGTCTTCCACTTGGAGTCGTTTTCCCCCACTTGTATCTACATCTTCTAACACAAAATGGGCTAACGGTTAAGATTCAAATTCACGAATGGACCCCTGATATGCCCTCCCTCGAAGAGTTCAGAACCACATTTGCTTCTCATCCTGAACAGTTAAGGAAGGAACATATGGTCAACACTGTACCTCAAGTTCTCCTATAGGCATAGCATTCCACTTCTAAAATTGGTGGTTGTCTCCAACCATTATAATTTCATCCCGAAAGCCAAGAAAATTTTCCTCTAAATTTTCACTTTCGGTTTGCCACACTCCGTTCTACATTTAAGCCTTTGGATACTTTACCGCCTTAGGAGAAGACACATACAATTTTCGCGTTTCTAAAATTTCCCGTTGATAGTCTTTACACGTTTTTGTAAAACGTTGGGTAAGTTTACCCCCGTACCTCATTTGACTATAACAGCATTTGAAAATCATTGCTACACCTTAGTCGCCTTTCAAGTCTTGGCTTCTCGTGCCATAATGGAGGTGACCTCGACTATGGTCGTCATCCTCGAATATATTTCCTAATCTCAACTGAGCCTTGCCTCCTGATGTACGCTTAACGTTCTTCTTCTGACATCCGTCATCGCTCGGCACACGCACACATCCGAACGAAATCAGAATTCACTAATGCATACACATTATACCAGGAGAACGAAATCTCGCCAAAGGAATCGATAATCCTAAACATAGGGCTCTATAACAAACAAAGCAACGCTGAAAGCATAATAATCCGTACAGATCCTAAGGACACTAGAACCTGATGCTATGATACCACTTGTGACACCCCGCCTAATTAAATTCCGGGCGATCACTCCTTTATTAAATTAAATCAAGGTAAACAGTTGGTTCATTCTCAGCATCACTGTCGATAGAAATACATTTTCCAATTTAACACCCTAAATAATTAAGCTAAGTGTCAAAACCATTTTCATACATGCTTTCCAAATTTTAATTAAAGAAAATGATTTATTTATTTAAAACAACATTTCTACAACTTAGAATCACATCACAGTAAACCAAATAATATAATACATTCGTCAATCGAATGTCAACATAAGAAAACTAAAGTCACCAATACAAACTGAATAAAACCCATAGTAACAATACTGAAAACAACTAATATACAAATGTCCCAATAACAACGGGATAATGGAGAGAGCTACACATGCTCAACTGGTGAAAGTACTAAGAGTAGATCCGAATGAATGAAGTTGTCTAATCCAGAGACCTGCAACTCCCACCTAAGCTGCAGCGCGTTCCTTCCAAGAGATCCTAATCAAGACGCCCCTGTGGATGGGCACCTGTAATACATACATATATATACAAGAGAGAGAGAGAGAGAAAACGGGTCAGAGCCCGAAAGTGTGTTTGATTTTAAAATACGTTTAGCAAGTATTTAAATTGATACAGGCCAATGCAACAACATATTAGTGTGTCACTCTCTTGAAAAATACTCACCTCTCTTCTAATGTGCACACCTATCGCACTAACCTTCCCAACGGTTTATCTTAGCATTTTATTATACTAACCTTCCCAATAATTTAGCGTATCTACATACTCGTAAGATTTCAAAACCAAACTATATTTTTGTTTACAAGGAATACTTTCAATTAGAAGCACAACTCTCTTTTTAGCTTTATTATTAATATACAAAGTTCCTCGGTGACATATTGTTTTTCACAAACAAGTATTTACTATAAGAGTCATCAACCATGTCCTACTTATCAAATCACAGTAGACAGTTTCAAGTTTCAAAATCTCATACATATATTAACTACTCGTATAATATATATAAAATAATAGCACCCCTCATAAAATTATGGTGCGTGCATACTCTACTATCCAGAACCCCATATCACACATATTAAGGGGAATACAATCGGAATCACTCTCGAATTGTATTAACATGAATACACAAACAATATTGAGGCGAAGCATAGATTCCAAGTCTCTAAGAGGATGGCACATACCTGCGTCTCTTAGGACCGTCTGAACTATCACATCGATAGCCTGTACCAAGTATATCTATCTCCTAGGGTACAAGTCAATATCCCCCATAAAGGTCCCATCGAGATAAGACTTTCCCCAGCGCGGTAACCTCAGGGATAGCAAGTAGCGTGGGCATGAATTTTCACAAGTATATAATATATGTACACACAATCATATAAATATACCACTTTATCATATTAATATAGGTTCTTCTCGTCACCCATTATTATACTATTTATCCTTAATTTCACATTTATAGAATTACGTATAAGGTTTCATTCCTAACCTTAACTCGAAGGGTTTTCTCACTTATTACCTAACAGTCGTGGGCTATATCCTCACAAATCTGAATTTCAGTAAGTGTCTTTATTAGGTTCCAACGTAACTCTCTTACGCACCTCACCCTTTAAATTCATAAATCTACCAACCTAAAGTAATTATCCCATAAATACCATTCTCGTTGAAGATTAAAGGTTCCAACATTTATTCATATACCCTACTGGTCCTGAATGTCTCCCAAATCAATTTATCAAGAATGCCCAAGAATTATATCATGACAATTAGAATTTAACGCATTTAAAGAGGGAATTAGGAGTCTGCCAGGAGGGGTCGATCGATCGAAGCTCTAGGCTCGATCGATCGATGAAGCAGGTCTGGGCAAAATTCTGCAGAATGCAGTTACGGGTTTCATCACCAAAATTACACCAAATCTATATTTCCAAGTTCCAATCATCCCGTAATTCTACTACTAACATCATAACAATATACTAGATGATTCTAATGTAAGGCATGTTCATATACATCATTTAAACATGGATTTTCCACCTAAAGTTGTCTCCAATTATCAAGAACCCTAGAATTTTCTTAAACAGTTTTCTAATCAATCTTTCTCCAGAATTTTTTTCTTATGATCATCAAAATTTTGTGATTTAATTCCCTCTACATGGCAAGGGTTTCAGAATTTCATATAAATCATTTATACATGCATTTTCCTAACACAAATTGGGTGTTCTTCCGTATTTATCATCTCTAATCAATCCTAAACCAATATGAAGATTGCATTAACGAAAATACGCAAGTTAAACACTTGCCTGGGATTTTTGGTATTCTGATTCACGGCTGATTTTGGTATGGCTGCGTTCCTCGTCTCGCGATCTACGCGGTGGTGGTGGCGGTGGTGCAAACCGGTGGTTTCTAGGCCTTGAATTGCCTTGGAGCTCTCTCCTCTCTTCTCCAATGGCCGTCACTTGATTTCTGGATATTCTAACCCTAAAAGCTAACCTAAATGGCTGATATAGGTTGCTGAATTTCGTGGGTTTAATTACCCAATTATGTAAAATGACTAAAATGCCCTCCCGGGGTATTAATTAAGCCTAAAATTGCCCCGAGACCCAAACTACACCCCCGGGTACACTTTTCTGACTATCTCAACCCTAACGGACGCGTTGGCGCGCTCAAAATGACCATAAGGACAACTTATAAAATATTCACTTTTTATTTAACCAAATTAGTCCCGACGTGACACGAGCACGTTCCGACTTAAATTTCCGAAATCGTCATTTAATTCACTCATGACAACATTATAAAAATAAATTTCATATATTACTATACTCATCCAGTAATATGCAAAAAATAACCACTGTTCTAAAAAACCCGCCTAGGCTCCGCCTAGGCACGCTTAGGCTCCGCCTAGGCACGCCTAGGCTCAAGGCTTGGGAGAAACGCCCCGCCTTAAGTTTTTCACGCCTTATTCTTGGTAAAACCCTTAAAACGCACTTTTTTCTAAAAGCAACCATGCTTTAGTGAAACGATATCGCCTTTTAAAGATTGTTTTTACTAACGGGACCATTATCTCATCCAAAATAATCAAATAGTATTTTAATTTGCATATATTCCGACATATTTTTATGATATGTACAATTTTAGTATTTTAATAGCCTTGTTATGGTTAAAAAATATTAAAATATACTAAGAAGGCCTAAACGCCTTTTCACGCCTTTTTACGCCTAAGGCTTGCCTAGGCTTCTAAGGCTTAAGGCTTGGCCTCCACGCCTCGATCACGCCCCGCGTTTTTTAGAACCTTGCAAATAACAAATTTCCAATAATTACTAACTCTCGTCACGCTAGTAAATATTCAAAGCAACATTCCGGATTAAAATTAAATTAATTTATCTCAATTGAATTTAATAAATCCCATAATTTTAAAAGCTATAAAAATACGGGGTATTACAATAGGGTTCTAAGCTTTTCGTCCATGGCTGAAACAGACAACTCGGAGAAGATAATGACCTGTACGATCGATCGATCAAGGGTTGGGGATCGATCGATCGATGGTCAGAAATTTCTGGCATTTCGGCCAGTTTATGTATATAAGGGAAATTAAACTTAAATTTCTTCCATGCCTTATTTAAATGAGAAAAATATAGGATTTTCAATCTAATTAATTGTGAGTAAAATTAATTAGGATTTGAAGGAAATTATGTGTGTCACACCATGATTAAAATAAATTGGGATTTGGAGGAAATTTATGTGTGACACACTCTGATTAAATTTTGGGAATAATATTTCAAAATAATTAAATACGGATTGAGTGGACAAGTCCAGGGTTATTGGTTGAGCGATACCAAGACGTTAATTTTATTTAAAGTGAAGACTAAATTATTTGGAGTCGGGAATTTAGACTCGGGAATTGTTTATTTCGGGCCACGAGAGTATGTCTGAATATATTGGTTGGAGCGACACCAAAAGTAATTTAATTAATTAATGTGTGAATTAATTAATAATTAGAGTTGGACCATAAACTCATAATAATCGGAATAGGCTTGTGCTACGGACTTAGTACATGGTATAGTCGGGATAGTTTATTTTTATTTACATATGTATATATACGGTGTGCGATAGTGTATATATATGATGTGCATTAATATCAGTGGTTAGACATTATTATTATTATTATTATATATTCTAGTGCTATAGGGGGAGGTTTCGCATAGTGGATTAATCCCCTAAGTTGAGGAGTAGGGCGAGTATATTCACAGGTCATAGCGTCCAATATATGGGTGAGGGGCCTCTCACTTTCAGGGAAGTAATATGACCGCTTCCAACATATATGTATTAACCAAGTTAGTGAGCGATTCTGACTTGGGGTAACTAGGTTATGTGAATATACCTAGTGGGATAGCACTTTAGAGAATTTACATCCGGTGAGTTATTACTCGGGAGGATGTTCAATATTAATTATTATTCCAGCATGTTTGTGAATGTTGTAATATAACTATACGTATATAATGAGGTAAATAATTATATATGGGTAAATTAATACAGGCCATGAATTGTATTACACATATAGTGGGTGTGAAAGTTATATGATTTTAAAAAGGGAAATGATTAATTAAGTTAATGTCAATAATAACTTAGAAATTATAATTATGGCACACTCGGTTGGAGTGGGGTGGTTGCAAGGGGTTATATTAGTTATCTAATCATGGGATAAATATCTAGATAAATTAATTAAGGCGTTAGTAGTGCCCATTATAGAAAGGGTGAGGATGTTCTCAATGGAGTGCGACACTAACTAAAATATGAAGACCATGCATATATATTTATTACTGCAAGTTAATCACTTGCTAAATATTTTCCAAATGTTTTGGGTGCTAACCCTTGCTATAAAAACTTTTAAAAACCTTTTAGCTGTCCAGCCACAGGGACGTCAGGCTTGACTCATTACAGGGATCCATTGTTGCAGCATGTGTGGATGTTACAGGAGTTTGATAGGCACCTCGTTCTTTTCATTCTTAGTGTAGAGACTTCCTATCCGTTATTCGAGCATGTTGCTCACTGTTTTATTCAGTACTTATGTCAGACTTGTTGATATTTAATTGTTTGTATTTACTTATGTTGGATTTTGAACCGATGGTTTATTCAGTCAATTATTTAATTGTGAATGGTTGAATTCAGTTAGTTGTTATTGTCATATCATTTTGTTTTCGCATGAGTATTTCATTTATGTTAAGGAAAGATAAAATTGGCACCAATCTAATTTTCTCACTTAGATGGTTTGTAATTAAAAAGGCGATAGTGATGCTAAGAATGAACCAAATGAGAAACCTGTTCTAATTTAATTTAGGACTAATCACCCGGGGTTAATTAGGCGGGGTGTCATAGCAATGGGGTTAGCCATCAGTAATTGAGCCTACCAAAGTTAGAGAGAAGGACAACCCTAATATGGTCAGTATGACCAATGATAAGTGGATTATGCATATAGGTATTTTACGGAGAGTGAAATCACATGCGTTAATGTTTCCCGAAGCGAGTAAAGGGACAAGGGTATGGTGCCTAGTAAAGGGCAATGATTAAAGTACTTTTTATTTTGGTTCGGACAGGCAAGTTATGTACGGAAACCATTTGAGCATCCAGGGCGAATGGCAAGGTATAAGTATGAGTTTTACCCTCGGAGGATGAGGCGTGTTTTATGTGACACGAACGAGTCCCTATATTTTGATTTCTGCTAGATTCGAATGTGAGACGAGCTTAATGCATATATCGTTAACATATTATTATTTGAATGTTCTCCCTAGTATAGTAGGGTTATCTTTAGTGTTATTCACGGAGGATGAATGGGTGTATCGGTAGTAGTACATACCTAATTGAGATTACTCATTTTAGTGATGTGTTATACGAGTATGATATTGTCCTGATTATGGTTTTATAGAAATGATTAGACCGATAGTGGGGGATATCGCAAGTCTATCAGGGTTACTTCTCTAGCGCAGGATGTTTTGTTCTAGCGAAGCCTCACCCTTGAGAGGGTCGGACTCACACGTATATCATATGTAATAGAGACTTAGAAGAGTATAGTGATATCAAAATGTTTAATCCCGGGGTGTGTAGGGACTTTGTTATTATGATTCGGTGTATTGGGCTTACTGTTGAGCAGAAAGATTTAACTCATTATCAGGTTTAGTGCTCAGGAGTGGGTGATAGGAAGAGTGCATTATTATATCGATTTTTAGAGACGTGGGAGTTAATATTTATATTCATATGTTTGGGGACAGGATCTCGAGAGTCCCGATTGTATGTGTACGAGGTTTATGGAATGAGATTACCACCAATACTAAGCGAAAATGCTATTGGCGAAAAGTTCTTTGTTTAAGTGTAATTGCATGAGGAGATGTAGCTTTTATGTCAAGAGACGGGAATATAGAGGTACATGTTATGGACGGAGGCCCTAACATATTCTGATAACCGACAATGCTAGGCAGAAGGGGTTATTTGTTTGGATTTCGCTTTGTGAGACATCCCACACATGGAACTTAGCGTAAGGTTGGAAGTAGGGAGATGTTTGGTCATTAGTCCATGAGTTTGGTACCTCAGGCGTTATAGGAGCAGGTAGTTATAACTATAAGTTGGAGGTTAGATTATGATTTAAGGCCAGTGGAACCGGTTGGGTGGTAAGGATGCATTAAAAAAATTATTTTATCACCTTGAGTTAAAGGGTGGAATGATGTTAAGGGGGATTTGAAATTTCAATTTATAGGGTAATTGAGAGTACCCAAGTATTGTAGCCACATTGGGAGTACATGGGCAATAAAGAATTGGGTGAAGCTTATGTGATGCTTACGCCAGTAAGCACGGTTTATAGGTTGTATGGGCATCGTGGTTAGCTGATGTCAGAATCATCCGAGTTGAAGAGACGTGAGAATAGATGTGTGGAATATATGTTGGTGGGACTAATATAACAAGGTGGGCGTGGTAGAGTGGACTAAGTGTCGTGTGAGAAGGACGATAATCCATATATGCATGTGCGATCAGAATAGCACAACCAAAATTGGTTGAAAGGCTGTGGGAAGCCATTTAAAAAGGGGTATTCCTTGAGAAAAGTAAAATTTAACTATGATGGGAAAAAACTTGGAGCCGAGTTTTACCTAGTCAAATATTGAGAGCGACTTACGCGTAGAAGAATGATGATGTTAGTAAGGTATAAAAGGTCCAAAAGTGTACATCATAGAGAAAAGTGCAGGGGTCGAAACTTTTGGTATACGTCGAGGAAAGAAAGGGAGTATCAAGTGTCACTTAATGTGAGACATTACAAGTAGAAGTTGATGTTGAGCGGTACATAATGAGTAGTCTCTGCGTGCATGACTCATAGATAGAATTTGGTTAGAGCAAGAGGTTTAGCCAGAAAATTTGTATCAATCATGCGATTTCGGTAATGGAAGCAGGCAGTCAAGTCGGTAAAATTTCTTTGATGAGTTGCCAACCTCAAGGTAAGGTCAAGAGTTCTTTCGAATGTGTGGAACAAGTTGAGCAAGAAGAAAGCGATTAATAATCCTTTGGGGTGATTCACAATATTAGATAGTGCGCCTAGTCTACCTTTGAAAAGAAGAATCATGCCGGTACATGGTCCTGACTGACATTGTTCTGAACTAGGATGAGATTTTTAAACCCTACCTTCAATATTGGATTTCAAGAAGCAGTGGGGATAACATTTCGTTTGGGAGCAGGTTGTATCACCTATAGCCGAGGAGTAGGAAAAAGGTGATTAACGACTAGTGGAACTGTATGAAAATAATTTCAGACACATTATGGTCATTTCATATCCACAACAATTATAGTTGGTCAGTAAAGTGTATTACGGCACTTGGTAGAAGTTATTACCTAATGGTAGAGTTGTGTGTAAGCACTCATACCTGTTTAGGGTGGACAAAATACTTATTGAAGCTTTGTGTGAAGAACCTTAACTATTCTCCCTCTGAATGTTTAGGGGTGAGTGGATAATCAGAATTTTGATTGGTCGAGCTAAAGTCCGATGACTATAGTGGAATTACCACAGACAATTTTAGGTGGCTTGTGAGTTACAACGCCAAAAATTAAAATTTGAAGAACTGACCAGAGTGGTCAAATGATCATATGGTTTCTCTCGGGATGAGAGTTTTGTGTTTAGATAAATACGAGTAGTTGGCACGTAGTGAGGTACCTCCCAATAATATTGAGATAATGGGGGCCAATGATGTATAAGCTCATCTGATTCGAATGTCGTCGGGTAGGAGCAAGGTGAAGTTCCATTATTGATATGTGACCCTGTAACTGATAAGTGTTGAGAAAGTTAAACCATCTTGCTGTGAGGCGGGGGGCTATAGTGATTAAGCGCCTTACTCGAAAGTTAGTTTTGCGTACTGATAAAGTATCCAAAATTGTTTTACCACGTATTCCTTATTTTCGTAATTTTGGGATGTAATTCTATTATTAGGGGGAAGTATGTAATACCCCGTATTTTTGTGAAATTTTATTTTAATTACGAAATTGGGATTAATTCATTTAAATGGAGGAAATTTAACTTATAATTAATCCGGATTTAATTATAATAATTACTAGCGTGACAAGAGTTAGTATTTATCGGAAATAATTTCGTGGAATATTACTTAGCGAGTAAAGTAATATATGAATACGAGAATATTATTTTGGCCGGGAATGAAATATACAGCTGTTACAATATACTTAACTGGGATGCGCATGTGAGTCGTGTCAGCATCACTTTATTGAGCTAAAAATGATAATTTATTTTTAAGTAACTCGTACGGACATTTTGAGCATCTTAGTGTGTCCGGAAAGGTTGAAATAGTCAGAAAACACTACTCGAGTGTTTTATTTGGAGTCCGGGACATTTTAGCCCAAAATGACACCCCGAAAGGGGTATTTTGGTCTTTTGGGATTTTTGCGAAATTAATTGGACAAAAATTAGGAATTAAATAAGGGTTGTACGTGGGTTAGAATAAGTTATTAATTTCCATCTTAGGTGAGAGAGAAGGAGAGAACAAAAAATTGAAAAGAACACACAGGTGATTTGGGCCAAGGATTCAAGTTCTCCCACCGGAAATCACACCAATGCGTAGATCGCGAAGAAAGGAGCCCTACATACCAAGTTCGTTCAACAATTCAGAGGATCGAAAAAAGGCAAGTGTTTATCTTGCTAAAATTAGGAGCATATATGATTCATGTTAACCTAGATTATGAGATAACCATTGATGCTATGAATTTGAGACTGAATCGCCATTAAATTGTGAAATTGGATGATAGGTTTGCATGTAGATGAATAACACTATTGTAAAATTGATAAACCTGGAAATTGTATGTTCAAATGACTAAATAATTTGGGGGGGGGGGGGGTTGAGTGATTGTTCATGGTGGGTGTATTATTAATGGACTTTTAGAGATTTAAGACATTAGTTTGGATTCCCTATGATTATGAAAAGATTTGTCATGAAAATTATGTTAGAAAGTACCCTATTATAATTAGGAATGGTTTAGAATCATTGATTGGGGGTTGGGATAAATTTTAGGGGAGTTTGGATGAGGAAAGAATGAGTAAAAATGAAGTTTGTAAGAACAGGGGTACTCTCGGAATTCTCGTTCGAAGACCTTCCCAGGTCATTCGAACGAACTCGTTCGAATGAGAATTCCAACGAGATTTTTGAGTTCATTCAAAGTGAGAAGTTCGTTCGAATGACCTCGTTCAAACGAGAATTCTAACGTGATTTCAGAACACTTATTTTTGGCTCGGATAAGTTAGAAACTTTATAAGTTATTCCAAGTGAGAGAAATTAACCTACACTATCATCAAATGACTTAAATTCCTAGTTAGTAATGAGTTGAGGGAGAGAATAATCACTGGGATATAACGGGGTAACCGAGCCTTAGAGAAAAGGTAGGTGTTAGCGAGATAAGTCAAAGTCTGGCAACAATATGAATAGTAGAGATGAGGACATTATCTATAAACTTGAGGAAATTGGGTTGCTGGAATACCTATTGTACATATATTAAGCTGTGTATGCTTGTTGAATAAACTATTATGTGTATAACATACCTACGCTACATGCTATCGAGCGGAGGTTGCGCGTAGTGGACAATCATGCCACGAGGAGCCTTCGGGTGGGATATTGATTGGTATCACTAGAGCATAGAACCTAGGTACGGGCTATATCTGTGAGAACGATAGTGATGACGATCGTATAGGTGCGTAGGTATGTGCGTAGCCCATCGGCTTCACCTCCAATATATGTGTTTTGTTTTGATGGTTCGTGAGAGACTGAACCTTTAGTCCTTTATACAAATGAGCAATGCAATAGGACATGATAACAGAGTATGCAGGCACCACAACTGTGTCTCGGAGTGAAATTTTGTGTGTGTGTGTGTGTATATATATATATATATATATATATATATTGTTGATTCCAAATTTAATCTGCTGGCATGGAACCATCATTTGAAGACACGTGTCAACCAACGTGGAAATTATAAATACTTCTACTAATCAACTCACTTACACCGAGATATTCAAGCGCCACGAGTAACTCATACATTCCGAACAGCTCAAGCGTACCGATCAACTTAGGCTCCCCGAGCAACTCATGGTCCCCGAGCTACTTAGGCGGTCCGAGCAGCTTAAGCGGTCCGAGCTACTTAGCGTACAGAGCATCCAAATCAAGAGAATCAAAGAGACGACTGCGCATTAAATGCTCAGTATTATCATACAGATGTATATGTCTACTAGATAACAGCGCATTGTATGTTCACATGTATAGCCTCATGGCTATAAATACATTGTAACCTCCTTATTAGAAGGGGACTCTGGATTTCTGGATAAACCACATATCGAGAATTTCAGACAAACAGTCAGCAATACAAAAACAGTGGACGTAGGCCATTCTTATAAGGCTGAACCACTTTAAAAATATTTTGTCTTATTTATTTTGTCTGTGATTGATTAATTGGAGATAATCTAATTTTTTACATCAACAGATTGACGCCGTCTGTGGGAATCGACTGTACTTATCGTTTTTCACTAAAATAATTCATTATCAATGGCTGATAATCCGGAATCCAGTAATCGAAATGCTGGGATCCCCCCAAATCCATTTATTCCCCCAAATGTGTCAGATCTGGCTGACATAATGGCTAGTTTAGCCCAAGGTCAAACAGCCATGCAAGAAACCATGCGTCAACTTATACAAACTGTTCAAGGAGGAGTGCAGCCCAATCAGGACAACGAAGTGTTTAAAAAAATACCCATTTACCCTCTTCACGAACTAGGCGAACGTTATTCCTAGAGGAATATTGATCCAGATGCACCGATTCATATCATACTGAGAGATCTAATGATCCTTCTTATCAACCTGGTCGGACTTCATCAGTGAGAGCTATAGATTATTATAGAAACATCACTCTATCTCTGAAAAGGACCAGTGCTCTAGAAAGGTTGAGTAGAGTCTCTCCTTTTGATCGTTTGGGCCCTAGGAGGAATATAAGTCCTCCTAGGATTGCATCGAGGAACTCTCCACGACCATCCGATCTAAGGGAAGGCTCTGGCTAATCACGACCAACTGCTCGTAATGAAAGATCCAAATAGGCAAATTCAACGCTATCAATTTCTTGAACTAATAGGCCCGAGGAAGGAAGTGATGCATAGAAGAGCTCTATTCAGAGGTTGGAGGATAAATTAGGCGAAATGGGTAAGGCCAAGAATCCTCTACAAAGGACTTTTGTTCAAGGGACATCTTTGTACAGGTGATTGTGGATTTTCTCACACCATCAAAATTCAAAGATCCAACGGTGACGCCTAAATATGATGGAAATACTGACCTGTCCTTCATATAGAATAATACCAAGCTGCTGCCAATATCTATGCAGTTCCAGAAGAGATGAGATGCAGGGAATTTTCAGGAACTCTTACCGAATCTGCTCAAATATGGTACAATAATCTTCCTCAGGGGAAGATCGCGACTTTCTTTCAACTGGCCGAGCTCTTTATTGGGAACTTCTGTTTTGGAGCAAAACTAGTCAAACGAGTAGCACACTTGCTGAGTGTTAGACATAAGGCAGGTCAAAGCACCATAGATTATATTACTCGTTTCAATAATGAGATGTTCGAGGTAATTCATTACGAGGAGAAGACAGCAATTACTGCCCTGATGAGTGGACTATTACCAAATAAATTGTACTACACTTCAGCCAAAGATCCACCCAGAACTATGGCAGAACTAATGGAAAAAGAAGAAAAAATCATGAATGCCAAGGAAGTTATGGCTGCGAAAAAGAATGCAGACACTAAGGAGGTCAAGGTTGAAGATGGTAAGACTGAAAAGAAGGATAAAAAGAATAATGGTGGAAACAGGCCATCGAAAGAAAAGAAAGCACTGGAACAATTGAAGAAGTTTGAAAATTATACTCCTTTGAAGGTAGATATAAACCACATTCTGGAAGAGATTAAGAACAACGAGGAGCTAAATTGGCCAGAAAAAATGAAGGCAGGTCCTGACAAGAGGAATAAATCCAAATATTACGAGTTCCATAAAGACCATGGTCACACGACCAAAAATTTCATGGCTCTCTAGAATGAAATTGAAGCACTCATCAGACGAGGAAAGCTGGCTAAATATGTTGATCGTCAAAATGGTGGAAAGAGCAACGACTGAAAAAGGCAAAGGTTTAGATCTCCTTGTCGAGCAAAAGAAGACAAGAAGAGAAGTCATGAAGAAGACCCAGAAGATGACCAAGATGACCCCGATCTCCCCAAAAGACCAAAGAAGCCAGAACGTGAAGTATTTTCAATCCATTTTGTATCATTTGAATGTAATGTTATTATAGGTGGAGATGTAGGAGGTGGAGATCTAACTGCGGAAAGAAAAATCTTACCGTAATGAGGCTCAAGCTTGCTCGTACATTCAACAAATAAATCTGACTAAAGATGATCGCCCGAGGAAGGTGAATAAGGACAAACTGGTCATTGGTTTCTCTAAGAACGACCTGGCAGGTGTACTATATCCTCATGATGACCCATTGGTGATCAAGATGAGAATGAAAGAAGTGGTGATTTCACGAGTACTGGTGGATAATGGTAGCTCGGCAGATATCATGTTCTATCCATGCTTTGACAGTTTGAATCTGAAGCTAGCCCAGTTGGAGCCTTATCACAGACCCCTCCTCGGCTTTACTAGCGAGAAGCTTTTTCCACTTGGAACGATCAAGTTGGATATGCTTATGGGTACATGGCCTACTTGTCGAACAGAAAGAGTACGCTTTTTTGTAATGGATAAAAACGTCCAATCAGCTTACAATACCATCATGGGAAGAGTAGGCCTGAAGAAGTTCGAAGCAGTACCATCTACTGTACATCAATGTTTAAAATTCTTAACCAATTTTGGAGTGGGTGTTGTGAAAGGCGATCAAAAAGTAGCTCGGGAATGCTACTATTCATCTGCCGAGCAGGAGGAGCGTGAAGAATCCAGAAAGAAGATTACTACTTATCAGGTGGATGAAATAGAAGATGCGGAGATTGAAACTTTAGACCCTAGAGATGAGTCTCAGCTCGTTAAGGTCCAGGTCATGGAGGCTACCAAAAATATCATTCTGGACAATGAACATCCAGAACAAATAACTCAAATTGGTGCATCATTGGATGTATCAATAAAATAAGAGCTGATAGCATTTCTAAGACGCAGAAAGCAGACTTTCGCATGGAGTCATGAAGACATGCCAGGGATAAACCCAAATTTATTGTGCCACGAGCTCAATGTGAACAAGGAAGTCAAGCCAGTAAAGCAGCAAAGAAGAGTGTTTAGTCCTGAGAAGAACCAAGCTATACAGGAAGAAGTAGAGAAACTACAAAAAGGCCTCTTCTATTAAAAATGTCAAATATCCTGATTGGCTAGCAAATGTAGTAATGGTGAAGAAGAAAAATAACAAGTGGAGGATGTGTGTAGACTTCACTGATCTTAATAAGGCATGCCACGTCAGCAGAATAAATGACACTAAGTAGCCTTCTATATTTTACCTTCTTCCCACGACTATAAGTAAGAAATACTATGGATTTCAATAATAGTAATAACCGTGAAAATCACCAATTGCAAATACAAAAGCCTTACAAGGCCTTTATATTATTATTTATATTGTCTCAAGAAGGGTCATGAAGAAGGAATATGTATGTTATTGAATGGTGGCAAAGATATCAATCCTAAAAAGACAAACCAAGTCTTACAAAAAACCACCCTCAAACCTAGGCCCCAAGAAATAACCCAAGAAAAAACCGAACCATCAAAAACTCTTCTTATTCCTTACAAAGTCTCTCATGAAACTATCCAAGACCATCAAGAAATAACTAATGTTCGTATCGAAGAATAACAAAATACCATCCAAGAACCTATTCCCATCACCATATATGACTAGCCTAACATATAGCCAAAGAAATACCAATCAAATAAAAAAATTCATCAATAAAATCTAACACTGATCTTAACAAGTGGAGGATGTGTGTAGACTTCACTTATACCAAATTTGTTCTGCTGAAGACACGTGTCATCCTACGAACACTTCTAACGAACAATATACTGTCACCGAGCTACTCAGGCGTGCCGAGCAACTCAATCATACTGAGCAGCTTAAGCACCCCGAGGAACTTAAGGCCCCGAGCAACTCAGGGGCCCCAAGCAACTCAAGCCGTCCGAGAAGCTTAAGCGGTCCGAGCTACTTAGCGTACAGAGCACTCAAATCAGAATAATTAAAAAGATGACTGTGCATTAAATGCTCATTATTATTGTATGGATGTATATTTCGACTAGATAACAACGCATCGACCTCTCACATGTACAGCCTCAAGGCTATAAATACATTGTAACCTCCTCATTAGAACGGGACCAAAATTTCTTGGTAAATCGCTTATCAAGAATATCAGGCAAACAGTCAGCAATACAAAAACAGTGGATGTAGGCCATTTCCTTAAGGCTGAACCACTTTAAAAATCTATTGTCTCATATTTACTTATTCATATCTATATGTGATTGAAATAATTAGATCAAATCTAGTTTTTTACATCAACAGTTTAGCGCCATCTGTGGGAAATCGACTGTAATTAGCGTTTTTCACCAAAACAATTCATCATCAATGGCTGATAATCCAGAACCCAATAATCGAAATGCTGGGATCCCTCCAAATCCATCTACTCCTCTAAATTTTTTAGATCTGGCTGGTATAATGGCTAATTTGGCCCAAGGCCATACGACCATGCAAGAAACCATGCGATAACTTATACAAATTGTTCAAGGCGGAGTGTCGGCTTAATCAGGACAACGAAGTGTTCAGAGAAATATTCGTTTACCCTCTTCACGGATGAGGCGAACGTTATTCCCAGAGGAATCTCAATCCAGATGCACCGACTCTTATCGTACTGAAAGATCTAATGATCCTTCTTATCAACCTGGTCGGAATTCCTTAGTATGAGCTACAGACACTCAATAAAACATCACTTTATCTCCAGAAAGGATCAGTGCTCTTGAAAGGTTGAGTAGAGTCTCTCCTTTTGATCGTTTGGGACATAGGAGGAACATAAGTCCCCTTAGGATTATGTCGAGGAACTCTCAACGACCATTTGATTTAAGGGAAGGCTCTGCCCAATCACGACCAACTGCTCGTAATGGAAGATCCCAAGAGGCAAATTCAACGCGATCAGTTGCTCGAACCAATAGGCCCGAGGAGGGAAACGATGCATGGAAGGGCTCTATTCAGAGGTTGGAGGACAAATTAGGAGAAATGGCTAAGGCCAATAATCCTCTACAAAGAACTTTTGTCCAAGGAACATCATTTGTACAGGTAATTATGGATTTCTCCACACCATCAAAATTTAAAGCTCCTACGGTGACGCCTAAATATGATGGAAAAACTGACCCTGTCCTTCATATAGAACAATACCAAGCTGCTGTCGATATCTATGCAGTTCCAGATGATATGAGATACAGGGCATTTTCAGGAACTCTTACCGGATCTGCTCAGATATGGTATAACAACCTTCCTCGGGGGAAAATTGTGGCTTTCTTTCAACTAGCAGAACTCTTTATTGGGAATTTCTATTTTGGAGCGAAGCCAGTCAAACGAGTAGCACACTTGTTAAGTGTTAGACAAAAGACAGGTGAAAGCACCAAGGACTATATTACTCGTTTCAATAACGAGAAACTGGAGGTAATTGATTACGAGGAAAAAATAGCAATTACTGCTTTGATGAGTTAAATATTGCCGAATAAATTGTACTACACTTTAGCCAAGGATCCGCCTAGGACCATGGCTGAATTAATGGCAAAATCAGCCAAAATCATGAATGTCGAGGAGGCTATGGATGCGAAGAAGGATGCAGATACTAAGGAAACCAAGGTTGAGGCTGACAAGACCGAGAAGAATGATTAGAAGAACAATGGTGGCAGCAGACAGTCGAAAGCAAAACAAGCACTGGAACAGTAGAAGAAATTTAGAAATTATACTCCTTTAAAGGTAGATATAAATCACATTCTGGAAGAGATCAAGAACAACGAGGAGCTATACTGGCTAGAAAAAATGAAGGCAGATCCTGATAAGAGGAATAAGTCCAAATATTACGAGTTCCATAAAGACCATGGTCACACCACCAAGCATTGCATAGCTCTCCATAATGAAATTGAAGCACTCATCAGGTGGGGAAAATTAACCAAGTATGTTGATCGCCGAAATGGTGAAAAGACCAACGACCGAAGAAGGCAAAGGTCTAAGTCTCCTCATCAAGCAAAAGAAGATAAGAAGAGAAGTCACGAAGAAGATCCAGAAGATGACTAAGATGACCCCGATCTCCCCAAAGGACCAAGGTAACCAGAACGTGAGGTATTTTCAATCCATTTTGGATAATTTGAATGTAATGTTATTACAGGTGGAGATGCAGGAGGTGGGGACATGATTGCAGAGAGGAAAGCTTACCTCAATGAGCCTCAAGCTTGCTCATACATTCAGCAAATAAACTTGGCAAAAGATGATCGCCCGAGGAAGGTGAATAAAGATAAACTAGTCATTGGTTTATCTAAAAATGACCTGGCAGGCGTCCTGTATCCTCATGATGACCCGTTCAAGATAAGAATGAAGGAAGTGGTGATTTCACGGGTACTGGTGGATAATGGAAGCTCGTTAGACATCATGTTCTACCTATGTTTTGATAGTTTGAATATGAAGCTATCCCAGTTGGAGCCATATCATAGGCCCCTCCTTGGTTTTACTGGCGAGAAGGTTTTTCCACTTGGGACGATCAAGTTGGATATGCTTATCGGTACATGGACGGCTTGTCAAATAGAAAGAGTATGCTTTTTCGTGATGGATAAAAATATCCAATCAGCTTATAATATCATCATGGGAAGGGTAGGCCTGAAGAAGTTCGAAGCAGTACCATCTACTGTACATCAATGTTTAAAATTCCCAACTAACTTTAGAGTAGGAGTGGTAAAAGGCGACCAGAAAGTAGCCCGGGAATGCTATTATTCATCTACCGAACAGGAGGAGCGTGAAGAATCTAGGAAGAAGACTACTACCTATCAGGTGGATGAAATAGAAGATGCAGAGATTGAAACGTTAAACCCTAGAGACGAGTCTCAGCTCGTGAAGGGACAGGCCATGGAGGCTACTGAAAATATCATCCTGGACGATGAACATCCAGAACAAACAACTCAAGTTGGTGCATCACTGGATGCATCAATAAAATAGGAATTGATAAAATTTCTAAGATGCAGAAAATAGACTTTTGCATGGAGTCATGAAGATATGCCAGGAATAGACCCAAATTTCCAGTGTCACGAGCTCAACGTGAACAAGGAAATCAAGCCAGTAAAAAATGAAGAAGGTTGTTCAGTCCTGAAAAGAACCAAGCCATGCAGGAAGAAGTAGAGAAACTACAAAAAGCCTCTTTTATTGAGGATGTCAAATATCCTGATTGGTTATCAAATGTGGTGATGGTGAAAAAGAAAAACAACAAGTGGAGGATGTGAGTGGACTTCACAGATCTTAATAAGGCCTTCCCAAAGGATCATTTTCCTTTGCCCCTAATCGACCAACTTGTAGATGCTACCTCGGGGCATGAATTGTTGAGTTTAATGGATGCTTATTCTGGTTATAACCAGATTAAAATAAAGCCTGAAGACAGGGAGATTACCTCTTTTATCACCCCAAGGGGAACTTATTGTTATAATGTTATGCCTTTTGGACTTAAAAATGCAGGTGCGATATATCAACAGCTGATGAATAAGGTGTTTGCGGAGAAAATCATTCAAAACATGGAAGTTTATGTTGACGATATGATGACGAAGAGAAAGAAAGCTATTGATCATCTAGTTGACCTAAGTCAGACCTTTGATCAACTAAAGAAATATCAAATGAAACTTAATCCAACCAAATGCATATTCGGAGTACGAGAAGGCATGTTTCTCGGATATATTGTTAACCAATGAGTAATTGAGGCAAATCCTGAAAAGATCAAGGCTCTATTGGAGCTACGATCTCCAACGATGAAGAAGAAAGTGCAAAGCCTCATGGGGCGAGTTGCAGCACTTAACAGATTTGTGTCACAACAACATACAGATGTCTCCCATTCTTCAAAACACTCCGAAAAACTTTTGAGTGGAATGATGAATGCGAAGAGGCCTTTTAAGAGTTGAAGAAGTATTTGGGGACACCTCCACTATTATCTAGACCAGTGATGGTAGAAAGACTATACTTGTACCTGGCAGTTTCAGAAAATGCAGTGAGCTCGACGTTGATAAGAGTGGAGGATGGAGTACAAAAACCAGTCTATTACACCAGCAAGCTTTTTGAGAAGCAGAAATCAGATATCCAAGGGTGTAGAAGTTGGCACTAGCACTGATTGAATCAAACAGAAGGATGTGGCCATACTTCCAAGCTCATACTACAGTTGTGTGTACAGATATGCCATTAAGTCAAGCTCTGTACAAACTAGAGAAATCAGGAAGGTTGATGTACTGGGAAGTTGAAATTGAAGAATATGATATAATTTATGAGTCTAGATCGTCGCTTAAAGGGCAGACAGTAGCGAATTTTATCGCAGAATTCACTTAGGAGGATTCCTCCGATGAGCAGGAGTTGAATACAGACCAGCCTATGGATATTACAGGATCATCAAATTTAAACCCCGACTAACTTACGTCGGAGGAAGATCAGCGAAGAGTACTGGAGGAGGACAAAAGGAAGCATCAAATACTTCACTGAGGAACTCTATCTGACCAAGAGTTTGATAATCGAGTACCTGTGTGGAATCTGTATGTAGATGGCTCTTCGTGCTCTACAGGAAGTGGAGCAGCAATTATTTTAAACAGTCCTGATGGGATTGACATGGAATATGCTCTGTGTTTTCAATTTAAGGCTTCTAATAATGAGGCCGAATATGAAGCAATGATCTTGGGTCTAAGCCTGGCCAAAACCATGAAAGCTGAGCAAGTCGTTGTGTTTAGTGACTCCCAGTTAATCGTAAATCAAATTTTGGGAGTGTATGCAGCAAAAGGAGAATTAATGATCAAGTATCATGCAAAAGCAATGGAGGTTGTATTAAATTTTACTGCAGTTCAATTGATTAGAATACCAAGATTAGAGAACGCAAGAGCAGATGCACTAGCTAGATTGGCATCAGCCACACGCAACGAGCTACGCAGAAAAATCCCATTAGAAATCCTAGTTTGTCAGAGCATAGACGAAGATATGATGATGAATTTCATTGCGCTCGACTTGGGACCATCTTGGATGGATCCCATCAGGGCCTATATTAAAGAGGGGGCTTTATCAACTGATAAACCCGAAACCAAGAAACTGAAGTTTAAAGTTGCTCATTATGTATTGACCAGTGGCATTTTGTATAGATGAGGAGTTATAGCAGGGCTACAAAGATGCGTCCATCCCTCCGAAGTGAAAGATTTGATCAAAGAAGTTCATGAAGGGTCTTATGGAGCCCATATAGCAGGTCGAACTCTCTTGCAAAGAATAACCACGCGGGGGTATTACTGGTCGACCATGAGAGCCGATTGTGTAGCTTATGCCAAGAAGTGTGACAAATGTCAACGCTTCTCCTCTATCCGAAGAACTCCCCAAGCATTATTAACGCCCATCACGTCTCCTTAGCCATTCGCCATGTGGGGAATAGACTTGGTCGGGCCACTTCCAATGACCAGAGGAAGATTCAAATACCTTGTGGTTGTTGTGGATTATTTTACAAAATGGGTGGAAACTGTGCTTCTCATTGATATGACATACGACAAAGTCTATCAATTCATTTGTAAGAATATTATTTGCAGATATGGTCTCCCACATGCATTCATTACTAACCATGGAACCCAGTTTGACAACGACGAGTTTGCTGCGTATTGTCATCAATCCAATGTACTAAAGATCCACTATGCACTAGGACATCCCCAAAGAAATGGGCAAACTAAGGTGACAAACAGAACACTGCTAAATGGTTTGAAGAAATGACTAGATGATGCAAAAGGAAATCGGATTAACGAGCTATATTCTGTGCTGTGGGCTTATCGTACCACACCACGAGCAGCAACAAGAGAGTCTCCATACATGCTGGCGTTTGGAAGTGAAGCTGTCATACCTGCTGAATTGGGTCTACCCACACATAGGGTGCTTAATTTCAATTTTCCTGAAAGTGATTTAATGAGAAGATTAGACTTGGATATGCTCGAAGAAGTCAGGGAAGAAGCAGCGATTAGAAATGTAGCATATCAATAATGAACAACTTTGTTCTATAACAAAAGAGTGAAGAAGTGTGATTAGAAGGAAGGGGATTATGTGCTGAAGAAAGTAATACAAAAGAATAACAAATTGGAAGCCAACTGGCATGGACCCTACAGAGTAACAGAAGTTGTTCATCCAGGGACATACAGGACTGAAACATTGGAAGGAGAAGAATTCAAGAATGCATGGAATGCAGAGCATCTGCGCAAGTATTATCAGTAATTGAAATTCCTATGGAATGTAATTTCTTCAGTATGAATAAAGTGTTGGATGTTTTACCCAGTTTCTCTCCTTTTGTTGAAATTTTTTGGAATATTAGTGCTACACACTACACATCAAATTCTGAATATATACGACCAACTCCCGTTGGTCGGGAATCAATCACCATCAACTCCGGTTGGTCGGAAACTAATTACCACCAACTTCGATTGGTCGGGAACCAATTACCACCAACTTTGGTTGGTCAGGAACTAATTACCACCAACTCCGGTTGGTCGGGAAATAATTACCACCAACTCTGGTTGGTCGGGAATCAATCACCACCAACTCCGGTTGGTCGAAGAATCAATTACCACCAACTACGATTGGTCGAGAACTAATTATGACCAATTTCGGTTGGTCGGCGAATCAATTACCACCAAATTTGGTTGGTCGGGAACTAATTACCACCAACTCCGGTTGGTCGAGAATCAATTACCACCAACTCCGGTTGGTAGGAAAATCAATTACCACCAACTCTGGTTGGTCGAGAACTAATTACCACCAACTCCTATTGGTCGAGAATCAATTACCACCAACTCCGATTGGTCAGAAACTAATTACCACCAACTTCGGTTGGTCGGGAACTAATTACCACCAACTCCGATTGGTCGGGAACTAATTACCACCAACTCCGATTGGTCGGGAACTAATTACCACCAACTCCGATTGGTCGGGAATCAATTGCCTCCAACTCCGATTGGTCGACAAATCAATTACCACCAACTCCGGTTGGTCGGGAACTAATTACCACCAACTCCGGTTGGTTAGGAATTAATTGCCACCAACTCCGGTTGGTCGGCAAATCAATTACCACCAACTCTGGTTGGTCAGAAAATTAAATACAATCAACTCCGGTTGGTTAAACTAAGCAGGAACATGGGATGCAAATCATTTCATTACTTAGGCCCAAAGAGTGACAAGTCACTATAATCAAACAACAAATGGGACAAGTTCCATTATCCAAAAACAAAATAACAAGCAAACAAGGATATTCTATAAACTATTTAGAAGAAAATAAAATGGCAAAAGGCTAAAAATTTCTTCATTCAAATCAAGTAGAATTACATATGCTGTGAACAATATACTTCATTACATAAAAAATCCTATTCTATTGGTTTTTTCCCTTCTTCCTTTGAAACAGGTTCTACTCCAGTAGGAGGATCATCTAAGGCATAAGGAGAGTTTATAAATTTTACATCTCTCAGCATTCTAACATTCATTATAGATGGCCGATCAAGTAAATGTTCTGGGCGAGATATCTCGAAGTTGGCATGAAGATTGTAATCACCAAGATACTTGGAAATCAGGCATCGAGGAATTGCACAAGCAGGAATCCAGCTAAAATCAAGTTTAAAAGGAGGTACGGGTAAATCGAGCACTCGAGGCTCATAATAATCCCATAAATAATGTCCCTGCTCCAATTGTAGCACACACATAGCATTTAACCATCCCTTCTTGTACCCTTTATTATTCGAATGTTGTATCCGAGCATCTAGATGGTACAAAGCTTCATTATACATAGCCATCCAAAACTCTCTGGGTTGTTTATGGAACTTATAAGTTAACCTCTCCAGTTGCTCATGGAGATTCTTCACCAGAAGTTCTTTGTTTTCCAAGGCAGAACTCTAGGTGGATAGTTGTTCGCTGAAGTTCAAAATCTTCTTGGAAATTTCTACTAAGGCTTGGTTCTTCGCCACCAACTGAAAGGCCTAATTTTCTAAAGCCGCCTGCGTTCTAGCTTCTTCAATAGATACCCTAGCTCGTCCACGAGAAGAAGATCTTGCTCGTTCGTGAGTAGATGAGGAGGAACCAACCCTTTTCAAAGTTTCCAACTCATCTCGTAAGTTGGCATTTTCTACCTCCAAGAAAGAGAAACCTTCATCATTAATAGGAACAAAGGCTCCCGAGGAAGATGTAGCAGACTTGAGCTATTTTATCTCCTCTTGCAAGGCAATGTTCTCCTTCTCCAACAACTTGGCGATATGCATGTGCTCTTCAACTTCAAGCTTTAGAACACTTTCTTTCTTCTCATAAGCAGAGATAAATTTGTCATACCCTTTGTCAGCACTCAGTTGTTGATATTTTTTCTCGTATCCTTGGTGCAAAAGGGTAGAAGATTCTTTATATTGCTATTGGAGTTCCTCGATAGTTCCTTGGAGATATTCAATCATCTCATAGTAGGCCACATTATTGGCGACTCCATGATCAAGAAAACACTTCAGGTACTGGTAAGCTTCATTGCTCATTCAGAAGTATCTGAACCGAGGATATCAATGATTTGAGCTTTATTTAGATCTGCATGACCAACTTTAAAATAGTCATTGCATTTCTTCATCAATTATGTGTCATGAGCTGATAAGAGCTCCATCCTGGCCATAAACTAACAAAGAGAAGAAATAAAAAGAATAAATAAGGATGCAGACATAGCAAGTAAAAGAAAAGGTTAAGACGAATAATCAAAGTTCGAATTTTTATTTCATCATGAGGGAAAATACAAAATCTGAGGTTACATTCAATAGAACAACAAAATAAAAGCCCGAGCAACTTTACACCTTCTACTTGTTCCCTATAACTTCCTTAGAAGGGTTGGAGGAAGAGACTGGTTGCTAGAAAGACAAGATTAGCTGCTCGGCAGAGGTATCGGTTGGTTGGAGTTTCTCGGAGCAAGGTTGAACGACAGGAACAGTAGGGACCTGATCACCAATCATAAGGGAAGATTCATCTGAAGCAACTTCATCCTCTTCTTCTTATCCAAGAGAGGGTGGAGGGCCATGAGTGTGCTACTAGAATAATTCAGAATTCTCAGCAACTTTCAGCTCCTGCAAAGCTACGACCTATCCATCCCTAAAATATTTGAGGTTGACATACTCCATTTGAGAAGACATGGCAGCCAGGCCCTTCTTCCAGCCTTTATCCCAACCAGTACTGAATGGTTTTTTAACTGCCTTCTTCCTTTTTGTCTTCTCCGAGGAGGTCCTTTCCCTAAGGATCTACTCGGCAGCCTTCAACTTCTCCTCCACCTCTATTTTCTAACTCCCAACATCTTGAAGTTTAACAACTTCCTCTTTAGCAGACTTGAGCTTAACTTCCATCTCCTTATTGGTTTGTTTGAAGACTTTGTTGCTCTGCTCAGACTCCGTCAATTTCTTCTCCAAATCCTTAGAGGCACTCACAACTTGATTTCTTTCTAGCTCAATGGACTTGAATTGCTTCTCCCAAGCAACTTTATCTTCCTCATATTTTTGACGAGAATCTTTCATAAATTGAGTCATCCCAACAAAAGCTTCCTCTACTCCTCCCGAGGAGCTTGAAGCCTTGATATCTTCATCCTTCTTCAGAATTCTCTTAAAACACGTCACCAACTGGAAAAAGAAATAACTTTGAGTCAATATATGAACATAATATTAGAAAGTGAAAGACTCAAGATAACAATACTTACTGAGGCAATGTGTTGAGCAGTCAGGGTAGTGATTCTCTCACGAGAAATAGTGTCTTCAATGCCCTGGACTTCTGGGATAGTCCAGGATTTCACCAAGCTCACAGCAGATCTCAGAGCAACAAAAGATGGAATACTACCTTCAACGTTTTAAGGTTGGGAGACAAGTTCAGCAGGTCTCTTAGAAGAGCTTTTCTTCAACCACCTCATAGGGGCAGGAGCATTTTTAACCAAAGATGTTATCTTTGTTGGTGATATGACAATAACCTCACTCGGAGGAGAGAGAGCAAAAATCTTGCTCGGATCCACAGGGGGCTCCTCGCCAATTTTCTTGGCAGCAATAGGAGGGGGTACATCTACAGTCTTTATCCCTTCTTCTAGAATATCTTTTTTACTTTTCTTTGCCTCCACAGCAGTAGAGGCAGACTTATCGAAAAAGGCAGGAGCTCTTCTCCTCTTCATTAGATCACTGATATGAATACTTGACTCAGAGGAAGAACCTTCCACAATAGTCTTAAAAGATGGTACTTGGTCAAGATCAACTACCACTGGAAGATAATGAGCAGTGAAAGATGAAGTATAGCTCTTGTACTGCAAAAAATAAGAGGAAGATCTAATATGTTCCTCGGTAACAGATTGGTGCAAATCCCAGATAAGTTTCAAATGATTTAAATTAACGTCATATTCTTTTGGAGGTTTTCTTTTACTGTCAATTGTAACAAACAAAAACAAATATCAGTGATACATTTTATCAAACACAAAGAAAATAAGATTTCAAAAAATAAAAACAACCTATTCCATTGCCATAAGGGGGACATCTGGGACCTTGATATACATCATCTCCATTTAATGGAGCGTGTTGCCAATTTTTCATAACAACCCCATGCTAAAAATAATCCCTATTGGCATCTGGAAGATTAACAACTAAAGCCCTATTCAAAAACCTTGTTTTTAAATAGAATGTGGAATCACTGACAACCCATCTATAGCAGTACATAATCTCTGGAATCCCTAAAAGGGTTCCATGGAGTGGATTCAATCTATGTACTCCATTAACTATCCTCCAGGTATTTGGAGTTATTTTTGCAGGTACAATGTCAAAATATTGATAGAACTCCAAACATAGGCGATTTAGAGGAAACGAAAAGCCACATTCGGCCACAAAGAGACTTGGGAACCAATGTCCCTCAGCCAAAGAAAAATAATTAGAAGGTTCAGAAAGTTCTTCCAAAATAACCCACGAAGGGATTGAAAATTTAGACCGAAATTTGTCCAATGACTCAACAAGATAAACCATGATGAACAAAGTAAATAAAAGAAAGGGAAGAAAATCTTACAGAGAAAAAGAGATCAGGTGGTAATGAATGACGGAAAGAATGAAGGCACAAGATAGAGAGAAAATAAAGAGTTCAAAGATAAAGATTTGAAAAGTGAAAGACGATAGGATTTCTACCGCGCTTAAATACTTTACCTCAGGAATAAAGAAAAGCAATGATTATAAGGGAGGACGTTTGGGTATCCGGTGGCTAAAAGAAAAAAAGGGGCACAACTATCGAAACGGTCATGAAAATTCAAAATATTTATGAGGCCTGATACTATGCACTCAAAAAGGAGTTTTATACAACGAATGTTTTCCTAAAAACCATAAAAACCAATAATCTATGTAGTTTTCAAACAGAGTGTTCCATACTTTTCTTCAACATCAAACTATGAAACATTGGGGGCTTCTGTTGATACCAAATATAATCTGCTAACGTGGACCCATCATTTGAAGACACGCGTCAACTAACGTGGAAATTGCAAATACTTCTACTGATCAACTCACTGTCACCGAGCTATTCAAGCGCCACGAGCAACTCATACATTTCGAACAGCTCAAGCATACCGATCAATTTAGGATCCCTGAGCAACTCATAGGCCCCTAGCTACTTAGGCGGTCCGAGCAGCTTAAGCGGTCCGAGATACTTAGCGTACAGAGCATCAAAATCAAGAGAATCAAAGAGACGACTGCGCATTAAATGCTCATTATTATCGTATAGATGTATATGTCTTCTAGATAACAGCACATTGTCCTTTCACATGTACAGCCTCATGGCTATAAATACACAGTAACCTCCTCATTAGAAGGGGACTCTGGATTTCTGGATAAACCACATATCGAGAATTCTAGACAAACAGTCAGCAATACAAAAACAGTGGACGTAGGCCATTCTTATAAGGCTGAACCACTTTAAAAATATTTTGTCTTATTTATTTTATCTGTGATTGATTAATTAGAGATAATCTAATTTTTTACATCAACATATATATATATATATATATATATATATATATATATATATATATGAATAGAGTGATGTGGGTACCCAAAATTAGAATGATGGGCCTAGACGAGTAGCCCAATTGTGGCGGCCCAAAGTCCAGACCCTCCATATCTTAACTGATTATGATTCAGTCTCCTCCCATGTTCCCATTAAGAGAGGTTATAGAAAGTGATGGAAAACGTGGGGGATTCCAATACCCCCACTTACTAAAATGAACATGTATATAATAAACCCTAGGTCTGGGGCAAAGGACACATCGTATTCTCTATAATCACTCTCTGGAGTATATAGAAATAATACTGACTGCACCACCGTGGACGTAGTCACCTTTACTGAACCACGTACATCTTTTATTGTGTGATTGGCATTTTATATTCCTTATTCTTGCTTGGTGGTTCCATTTCTCTTATCTATTTGTGTTGCATAATAATTGTCACCAAATTAGCGCCGTCTGTGGGAACGTTTATCTTCCCTGAGAAAGCCCACACCAAAAAGGGAGTTTGAAATGTCTGGTCACAGTAGTAATGCTCCCCAGGTAGGAGATATTCAAGAACCTCCTGCTCCTCATAGGATTAGGTCTGAAGTCCGGTGTTCAGATTAGAGGGCTCGCCCAGAAAAGGCCAGCCTCAGAAGAAAGCCAAGGACCAGGGAGATCCACGCAGATATCCAAACTGTTTGATGCATACGAGGCGAGGCTCCAAGAGCAAAGGGAGTCTTCTCGTAGGCACGAGGCTGAGAACGCTTGCCTCAAAATAAGATTGGAAAGAATGGAGAGAGAGCTCCATCGTAGTACCAAGAAATGTCCATACCACACTCCTAGCCCTCAGGCGATCAAGTCTCGCAGTCGAGGAAGGAGCCCCAGGCACGAATCCCAGAGAGCTGAGGAAAATGAGTCATAAGACGACCTGCTCGAGAAACTGCAACTAGCTCGCAGTGACAGAAGCCCAGATCGCAGCAACGAGAACATACGAAGTCTGGTCCTAAGGGAGATGGACCAACACCCTGCCCATTACGGCACCAGATCGACCTGAGAACTCGCTAGGTGAGCTCCCAAAACTCAGATGAAATCACCTTTCTCGAGGAAAATCGAAGAAGAAGAAGCCCCCAAGAAGTTTGTTATTCTAAGGTTCAAAATTTATGATGATAAGACTGATCCCATTGATCAAGTCAGACAGTACCGACAGACCATGACCCTCTGGAACCATCGAGACGCACTAATGTGCCAAATTTTCCCCTCGAGCCTGCATGATGTGGAGCAAAAATGGTTCGAAAGGCTCCCCCACCGGTCCATCAGGAGTTTTAAATCCCTGGCCGAGCTCTTTACGACCCGATTCATTACTAGCAGCTCCCATCCCAAAAGGATGGATGCTCTGCTGACAATGAAAAAGACTCCCCAAGAGACCCTCCGAGACTACGCGAAGAGGTACTGGGAGTTGTTCAACAAGGTCGAGGACTGTTCAGAGCAAGTGGCAGTGGCTTCTTTCAAAATTGGGCTACCCAGCTCTTCGCTTCTGTACTAGTCCCTGACGAAGAAAAAGGCCATGATCATCGACGACCTAATGGCCCGCATTGAGAAATATGTCAAGATGGAAGATGTGACCCGCCTCAGCACAGGGGAAAATGGCCGAACTAAGCTTGCTGCCAAGGGTAGTGACAAGATTGAGAACTCGAAGAAAGGAGGAAAGAATGGGGGCAAAAATAGCTCCAAAAATGGAGGCAACAATGATGTGCCGAAAGCATTTCAGGTGGTCAACACCATCTTCAAAGAACCAATTTACAAAATTCTCACAAAAATCAAAGATGAGCCATTCATCAAGTGGCCCAGGAAGATGGGAGGAGATCCCTCGAAGAGGAACAATGCTATGAGATGCGATTTTCACAAAGAGGGAGGACATAAGACTGAGCATTACAAAGCTCTTAAGTCCCACCTCGAAGAGCTGGCCCAGTCCAGGCACCTGAACAAATTCGTGGAGAAAAGGGCAGAGAAAGTTACTGCCCATAGAGAAGCAAGGCCTGACAACCTACTCGAAGACGATGCCATCCATGAATTCTCAGTTAGTTCATGGGGCATCCGATGCTAAACAAATTAAGGTAATTCAGCTCGCATGGAGGTAAAAAAGCTTACAATAGTGATGCAAGCTTTTTAGATTGATCCAGCAAAAACACAGTCAGGAAAACATCGGCGAGCAGATGACGTCGACTATAGTAAGCATACCGTGTTTACAGATGAAGATCTGGTGGGGGTGAGAACCCCACATCACGATGCTTTGATCATTACTCTAAGAGTAGTGAACTATGACGTCGACAAATTGCTCGTCGACCAAGGAAGCTCGTCTGAGGTGATATATCTCGACCTATTCAGAAAATTGAAACTAAGCATCGCCGACCTAAAGGAAGCTACCGTCCCTTTGGTTGGCTTCGCTGGAAAGATGACTATGCCCTTGGAAAAGATCGTGCTTCCAATAAAGGCAGGAAATGTTTCCAAAATGATCGAATTTCTGGTGTTCGACATTGACTCGCCATACCAGACTATCCTAGGCCGAGGATGGATACATGCAATGAAGGCAGTTTCATCGACCTACCACCAGAAGCTCAAGTATGTGACCGAGCGAGGATTAATGGAGATCTGTGGTGATCAAGCGATGGCAAGAAGATGCTTCATAGCGGCCATCCGCCCAAAACCAGAAAAGAAGGCCGATAAGTCCAGTGAAAGAATTGAAGAACAAGAAGGTCTGATACCTTCGAAATAGCAATTAAGTACAGAAGACCCGAAGTAGAGGAGACCAGGCTCCTCCCCTTCGAACGGGTCATCGAGGACCTGGAGGAAGTCACAGCTGGAGATAGCGACGATTGCAGGATTTTCTTAATTGGATCTTCTCTTACAGGTCAAGAGAAGAAGGAATTGATGGCCTTGCTAAGGAAAAATATAGACGTCTTCACATGGGAACCATACGAGCTGCCCAGAATTGATCCTAGTATGGTTTGTCATCAACTACACGTCGATCCCACCTTCAAACCAATCGCGCAGAAGGCACGGCGAACTGCACCCGAGAAGGCAAAAGCCGTGGAAAAAGAAGTTAAAAAACTGTTGGATGCAGGATCCATAGGGGAAGTAAAATTCCCCAAGTGGTTATCCAACCTAGTAGTAGTTCCAAAAGGCAACGAAAAGTAGAGAGTTTGCATAGACTTCACTGACCTCAACAAAGCGTGCCCTAAACATAGTTTCCCCCTCCCAAAAATTGATCAACTAGTAGACACCACTGCAGCTCACGAGAGAATGAGTTTTTTGGACGCATACTCAGGGTATCATCAGATCCCTCTGTATACCCTAGACCAAGACAAAACAGCATTCATCACCACAGTTGGGTTATACAGCTACAAGGTGATGCCCTTTGAGATAAAACATGCAGGGGCAACCTACCAGCGGTTGGTCACTAAGATGTTCAAGGAACAGATTGGAGACACCATGGAGGTCTACATCGATGACAAGTGTTCTTTCGGTGTCTAGTCACCATATTTAAAATCCTCAGGAAGTACCGAATGAAACTTAAAGCGAGCAAGTGTTCTTTCGGTGTCTAGTCAGGAAAATTTCTTGGGTACTTGGTCAGTAAGAGAGGCATCGAGGATAACCCAGACCAGATCGATGCAACAAACAGGGTACAACCTCCTCGAACAATTCGGGATGTACAAAAACTCACCGGTATGTTCGCTGCCTTAAATCGCTTTATCTCTAAGTCCTCCGAGAAGTGTAAGCCCTTCTTCCAGCTTCTAAAGGGAAATACGACAGTAAAATGGAACCCAGATTACTCGCAGGCATTAGATGAGCTCAAGGATTACCTTCGCTCCCCACCTCTGCTCGTCATTCCACAGCAAACAAATTCTTTGAACTTATACCTCGTTGTTTTCAACCACACTGCCAGTTCCGCATTAGTGTGTGAAATCACAGGGATGCAACACCTCCTACTAGACGCCGAGCAGAGATACCTACCACTTGAGAAGCTCGCCTTTGCACTAGTAGTGGCTTCGAGGAAGCTAAAGCACTATTTTGAAGCCCACACTATAATCGTTCTTACATCACACCCCCTTAAAGTAATCCTGAGGAAGGTGGATTTTTCGGGCAGACTGTCTACATCTCAAATGATTTGACATCCAATTTCAACCAAGGAACGTAATCAAGGGGCAGGTCCTTGATGATTTCATAGACAAATTCACAGGCGAGAAACCTCCCAATTAACCTCGAGCAGCAAGACCAAAGAGGAACGATGCGATAGAGGAAACCTAGAAATTATTCATTGATGGAGCCTCCAACTCAAAGGGGCAGGAGTAGGCATGTCCTCATTACTCCAGAGGATACAATCCTCGAATAAGGAATCAGGCTTGGATTTTCAGCCTCCAATAACAAAGCAGAATACTAAGCCTTAATAGACGACCTCCAAAAGGTGCACACTTTGGGAGCAAAGCATTTACAGGTGTTCCGTGATTCTCAATTAGTCTCTAATTAGATAAGTGGAGACTACAATGCAAAAGATGAAAGAATGGCAACGTACCTCGCCTTAGTGAAAAGACTAATGGCGATCTTCGAAGAGATCAATGTCCAACAGTTTCCCAGAGGGAAGAATAGCCATGTTGACGCCCTAGCAGCCTTGAGTTCAGCAATCAATTCCGACTTAAAAAGAACAATCCCCATCGATTTCCTCGCCTATCCAAGCATTAACCGTAACAACAAGCCGTTAGGTGTGGAACAGGCACTCCAGATAGGGACAGCTCCTAGCTGGATGGACCCTTTAAATAAATATTTGAAGGATGGTACGCTCCTAGATAATAAGAAGACCTCCCACCAGATAAGAGTCAAAGCTTCTCATTTTCACTTATCCCCAGAGGGCAACCTATACAAGAGATCCTTTTTCAGTCCCTACCTTCATTGCGTTCACCCAAGGAATGTCGAGCAAGTTCTACATGAGCTTCATAAAGGAATCTGTGGAAGCCATATTGGAAGAAGATCTCTAGCTTTTCGAGCAATGAAGGAAGGCTATTGGTGGCCATATATGCAAAGGGACTCTGCGGTGTATGTTCGCAAATGCCTGAAATGCCAACTTCACGCCCCTATGGTCCACCAACCTGCTAGCGACCTAAAATCACTGTCCAGCCCATGGTCGTTTGCCCAATGGGGAATGGACATTGTAGGACCACTTCCTACCGCCATCGACAATCGCAAATATCTGTGGGTCGCAATTGACTACTTCACCAAATGGATCGAGGTGGAACCCCTAGCTAACATCCAAGATGCATATATGATAAGGTTCATATGGAGAAATATAATCACCCATTTTGGCATCCCCAGAACCATCATCACTGATAATGGAATGCAGTTCGAGAGCTAATCCTTTCAGAGTTTCTGTGGCGAGCATGGAATCAGGCACCATTTTAGCTTGGTGGCCTATCCTCAGAGCAATGGTTAAACTGAGGCTTCCAACAAGACAGTGATCGACGGATTAAAAAAACGATTAGAGCGAGCCAAAGGTGCATGGGTAAATGAATTACCACATATTCTATGGGCCTACCGAACAACTCCGCGACGAGCAACGGGGGAAACCCCATTTTCACTAACATATGGAATGGAAGCAGTCATCCCATTAGAAGTAAGCTTGCCAATAATGAGGTCCAACCTTAACGACCAGGGCCATAATGATGCAGTATTGCTCGCTGAGCTCGACCTAGCTGACCAGTGCCGAGAGCTAGACCTAGTAAAACTAGCGAGCTATCATCAAAAGCTCGCGAGGCATTATAAAAAAAGGGTCAACCCAAGGGCATTTCAAGTTGGGAACTATGTCCTAAGGAAAGTGCTGGACAGCGCAGTAAAACCATCAGACGGCAAGCTAGGGCCAAAGTGGGAAGGACCATTCAAGATAACTAGAGACGACCTATAAGGAGCCTATCACTTGGAAACGATGGAGGGCAGAGAGATACCCCGAGCGTGGAATGTATCCAACCTTAAGAAATTCTATTTCTAGATTATTCTTTTGATCTTTGATTGTGAAACTGGAAGTTCATTCCCTTATCGTTAATAAAAAGTCATTTAGCAGTTGTATTCTATGAAGTGTCAGTCAACTAATTTGCATTTTTCTAGCTATCAATGAATAGACTTTACAACTCACACACCCTTTCCAAGTGAAAGGCACACTGATCATTACATCATAGTAGGGAAATAACCCTCCTCAGGTTTTCGTTATGAAACACGAAAGACCTCTCTTAGCATTGCCCCTGGCAATATATGAAGCCCTATAGGAGATCCTTAGGTAATATGGACAAGTCAAAATTGGTCACCAAACAGTGTTTGGTTGAATAAAATCCTGATCGGATAAAACATCCAACACCAGGTGTGTCCTCGCCAATTTCCACACTTAGGCCTAAGGGAGTGTGATGACACAACCTAAAAGGTAAAGTGGGGCAGAATGGTATGTCATTGGCATACTGGACTGGAAGGACACTTACTTGATAATGCAAACATGCAAATATAGTCAGCCCAGAGAGGCTCAAGATTATTGAACAAAGATGAGAAAAATATAATACAACTTGTTTAGTCGGCAAATTCTCCCAAAACATAAATTTTATATTAATTCATCACATTTACAACAATTGCAATACATGTTTAGTCGGCGAGCTTGCCCAAAACATTCACATTACACCGCCTCAATATAAAATACAAAGTTACTACTGGCAAAATCTTAATGAGGATGAGGCCTCTGGGCAAGGTAATCAGCCACTTGAGCTCTTTGGCCGTCATCGGGATGGGGAACTAGCTCCTCCCTAACTTCATTTGCATTTGACTCCAATAACTACCGAGGGATGGCATCCATGGGGATCCATTGATCATCTCTCTGAAAGGGATTAGGCATCAGAGTGGAAGGAGAAATCTCATGACGGTACCAGAGCATCGAGTTCCTCGGGACTTGCAGCTCTCTCAAGGCACTCAACCACCCCCTGATGAAGGCGAGCTCTTCAAACTCTATCAGCCTCGTTGGAGCATCTAGCCAACCCTGATGTAACCATCGGCCCATACTCGTCGAGGTCCTTTCTTAAAAAAGTGCCTCAATCGGGTGACGTCCCTATAGATCCCAGCAAGAATCACATACGCTCGCTGGACATCACCACGAAGCTCCTCCATTTCCCTAGCTGAACCCCTGGTGTTCCTGCCAGCTCGCGAAACGGTTGGAGGAGTAGGGCCTTGCAGCACAGGAGGGACATCGCCCGGACCAGTTCTAGATCGCGATGAGGAAGAACCTCGTAATACTGCAGGAGCAATGCTCGGTGCATGCTCCCTGAGTTGCGAGACCTCTCTTCTCAAATCTTCATTCTCCTGCTGAAGAACCTCCCCAACCTGGTTGATCTCGGAAGCATCTAGAAGCTTCACCCTTAATGTATTCACCTCCTCTTGGATGAAGCACCAAATTCTTCCATCTCTTGAATCCTGTCCTTCAGCTTGGCCATAAGCTCAGACTGATCCTTATACTTCTGATTCTTTGATCTAAGAGATTTGCAAAGATTAACAAAGGCTTGGTGAACCTGAGGACTTGCATTGGGACCAAGAGTCCTGCCCAATTGAGGTGGCAGGAATATACTCTTTTGCATCAATCAACTACAAGGCATAAAAGAGCAAGGAAAGACAGATTCATTCAGCACACTAAGGGAATGAGAAACCTTTTTCATTTCATTAATAAGGGTCAAAGTACATCGAGCAGTAAAAAGAAAAAATTACAAACAGAAAAAGCAAAGATACAAGGTAGTCCTAAAAGTAAAAATTAACTAGCAACCTCAGGCTGCCCAGAAGTCGATGACTGCTTCCCTTTAGTAGCATCAGTAGGAGCACTCCCCTCAGCAGGGGTAACCTCTATCGCCATAACAGGGTGAACGTCAGCAGAAAGTGTCTGGGAGACAGGATTAACGCCTTCGATAGCTGGGGCAGGGACTTCATCCACAACTGGCCTCACCCATGGGTCATGCTCATCGAACAGAGGAGATGCAACATCCACTCCAGCAGCTAAGAGGGCCTTATTCCAGACCTTCTTGAAATTCAGACGGCTAATATAGCCTATCTGAACCTCAGCATCCTCGTATGCGGTAGGCCAACCAAAATTATACGAGTCTTCCCTGCTAGTGACCACCTCAGACTCTTTCTTCTTTAGCTCCCCAGATAGCACTCTGTTCTCTTCCACGACAGCCAGCTTGCTCGAGCAAACCAGCTTGTAGTCTTATCACAGCTCATTTAATTCTTTAACTGCTCCGTCCCTCTCTCGATTGGCATTAGCAAGAGACAGATCGGATGATATCCGAGAAGTATCAACGGCCTTGAAACCAGCCTCAAGCTCTGTACCCCTCAACCTCAAGGTAGTATTTTATTGCTCCAGCTCACTATTTCTCTTCACCAGCTCATCGTGAGAACAATAGAGCACGGCGAAGTCAGTCACAAACTGCAAGAAGAAGAAGACATCAGAATAAGAAAGTGATGAAATTTATTAAAGAATTAGAGAAAGGAGAAGATCTTACCAAAGCAAGCCTCTGACTATCTTGAAGGGCCAATTGATCAGACCCCAACGCCCTTTGACGATATGTAGGAAGAACTGCCCTCTCGAGCAGTGCAGGGGCCAGTTGAGGAGAAATAGCAACTGAGGCCCCCTCGCGCAGTGCGAACACAGGACCAAGGCCTACCCAGCCTTCGTCCTCGATTCCATCTTTCTCTCCTCATCCTTCTTTCTCTCTCTCTCTTAATTGTTCTTCCTCTTTCCTCTTCCTATCTTGCTCCTGAGTAGAAGATCGAGAGCCAGTAGCTACAGCCCCGGTGCTGGATTTTTACTTCTTTGACCTCTGAGCGAGGAGCACGTGATCATCGTCGTAATCATCCCGAATCAAGTTTTTTGGGAGGAAACATCTCCTCGCTTGAAATGCTGGACCTGCTCGAAGAATCTCGAGCTTCAAGAATTCCCTCCGAATCAGAAGAGCTACCACGACTGGAGCTCCCCTCACAAAATTTGCCTTCGATACCACCTATAATATCACTCTCAGAACTACTCTCCTCCTCGTCCAACTGGATAGGATCAGTAGAAGTCTATTCAGAGGTGTCAAATTCAGGGATACTGTCTACCGGCCTCGCTATAAAGCTGGAACCGATGTTTTTGTACTCTACCAGGAAAGCAGCAGACCGGGGATGCTCGTCGTCGGCTAAAGGCTCCCTGATATTCCAGGCCTTGATCAACTCAGAAATAAGAACCTCGCAGAGAGCAGGTTCCAAGTTCTTCGACCTCGCTGAAGAAAAAATAAGAAAATTCAGAAAGATCACAAATCAGTGTAATACCCCGTATTTTTATGCTTTATAAATTTGGGGATTTATTAAATTTCATGTGAGTTATTAATTTAATATAAATCCGGAAATTAATTACTTTATAATTATTAATGTGATGTGAGTTAGTAATTATGGGAAACTTGTTGAATATTACTAATGAGTAGAGTAATATATAATATTGGTTCTATTAAATGTCAATAGTGGATAATATGACAATTTTGGAAAATTTGAGTCGGGACGCGCCCGTGTCGAGTCGGGACTAAATATTGATTAATAAAAGTGAATAAATTATAAGTTGCTCATATAGTCATTTTGAGTGCGCCATAGTGTCCGGAAGGGTCGAGATAGTCAGAAAAGTGTACCCAGGAGTTTAGTTCGGGTCTCGGGATGTTTTTAGGCTTATTTAGCTCCCCGGGAGGGCATTTTGGACATTTTGTAATTTTTGGCAATTAAACCCACGAATTTTCATGGGTTATATCAGATGCCTAAGGTTTTCTTCTAGGGTTAACACATCCAAAGATAAGTGACGGCCATAGGAGAGGAAAGGAGAGAGATTGCCAAGGTGTTCTAGATCGAAAATTCACCCGGTTGCACCGCCACCACCACCAACGCGTAGATCGCGTGATGGGGAATGCAACCACACCAAATTCGTTCACAAATCAGAACTTTGAAATTCCCAGGAAAGTATTTATCTTCTTAAATTCTTTAATGAACCATTCATGTTAGTCGAGGATTGACTAGGATGTATTTCATAGAAGAAAACCTATGTTGGAGATAGGAGATTGCATGTAGTAATGATATAAATGGAAATCTGGAAATCCCCTTCGTATGTAGAGGTTGAACCATGGATTTATGATGTATTAGGAGTAGAAAATCTGGAAAAATACAGATTAGAACAAAGTTAAAGAAAATTCTAGGGTTCATAAAGTCTATATAAGTTTTGCCCTTTCAATCCATGGTTATTCATGAAAATTCACATGCTTTACGTTGAAGATTGTTAGTTTGGGTTATTAACGTCTGTAGTATGAATTTTTGGGATTTTGGGTGTCAAAAATCTTGATTTGGTTGAGGTTGGATGTTAGAACCCGTAACTGTTAATCTGCAGAATTTTCCATACATGTTTGATCGATCGATCGAACCAGGAGTGTCGATCGATCGATGCGTCGATCGATCGAGCTCCTGCCATCGAACGATCGACCCCTCCTGGCAGACTCATATTTCCCCTTTTAAATTGTTGAATTGAAATTATATGAGTAAAAATCTTTGGACATCCTTATTAAAATATTTTGGAAGGTAAAGGAGACCAAGAGGACTTATTAATAACTATGAGACCATTAATCTAAGATGAGATTTACATTTTGGGATGCTTACACATAAGGGACAATGGGGTTGTGTATTAAAGGGAGAGACGCGTAAAATAGTTACGTTGGAAAAATAGATGAGTACCTACTGAATTCTACACTTGAGAGGATAGAGTCCATAAGTGTTACGCAGTGAGTTGGAATAATCCATCAAATTAAAGTAAGAGACGAACCATTATACGTGATAACTAAATAATGAGAAAATAAGGATAAATGTTATAATTATGGGTTATGAGATGAACCTAAATTTGATGTGGTAATAGTAGTATATTTATATGACTATGTTTATGCATATACTATATACGTGTGAAAATCATGCCCGCGCTACTTGCTATCCCTGAGGTTATCGCGCTGGGACAGTCTTATCTCGATGTGCCTTTATGGGGGATATTGACTCGTACCCTAGAAGATAGATATCCTTGTTACAAGCTATCTGATCGATGGTCAAACGGTCCTAAGATACCTGAGGGTATGTGCTATCCTCTTAGAGACTTGGAATCTATGCTTTGCCTCAATATTTTTTGTGTATGTGTTAATACAGTTCGAGAGTGATTCCGAAGTTGTATTTCCCTTAGTACGAGTGAGACGGGGATCGGATAGCAGAGTATGCCCGCACCATAATTTTTATGTGGAGTGTTGTTAGAATATATATATATTATACGAGTATTTAATATATATATATTTAATTTTGGGAACTTCCTACTGTGTTTATGGTAAGTAAGATATGAATAATGATTTCATTTTGGAAATACTTGTTTTGAAAAGTATAATATGATACTGGGAAACTTTATTAGCGAATAAAGTTAAAATGAGAGTTTTGTTATTAAATGGAATTTACTCCTTAAACAGTTGAATCGCCAGTTTAAATCTTATGAGTAACCTAAGATAAGTTAAACTGTTGGGGAGGTTAGTGCGTTAGGTGTGCACATTAGAAGAGAAGCGAGAATTCCTCAAGGGAGTGCCGCACTAGTATGTTGATGCATTGGCCAGTAAACATTTTAAATACTTGCTAAACAAATTTTAAATCATTTTTACAATCGGGCTCTGACCCGTTTCCATTTTCTTTTCTCTCTTTCATATATATGTATATATTACAGGTGCCCTGCCACAGGGGTATCTTCCATAGGATCCTTTGGAAGGAATGCGCTACAGCTTAGGTGGGGGTTGCAGGCCTCTTGTTTAGACGACTTCATTTATTTGATTCCACTCCTAGGATATTTATTCAGTTGGGCATGTGTCGCCCGTTTCCATTATCCAGTTGTTTTATTGGACATTGTGATCCATTTATTTCTAGTATTGTCACTTTGGGATTTATTACTATCTCGATGTCTTACTTTAAGTTTTAAATGTTTGGATTTAGTTGTTGAATGTTTAAATTATTTGGATTATATGTTCCAGGATAATTGTGGTGTGATTCTTTAATATTGAATTATGTAAAGTTTTAAATTATTGGTTATAAATAGAATTTGGAAAGTAATGTCTAAAATAGTTTTGACACTTAGCGTAATTAATTAGGGTGTTTAAATTGAAATAAGTTATTTTTACGACAGTGATGCTAAGAATGAACCAACTGTTCACCTTGATTTTAATTTAATAAAGGAGTGATCTCCCGGTATTTAATTAGGCGGGGTGTCACAGGTGGTATCAGAGCATCAGGTTCTAGTGTGCTTAGGATCTGTATGACTTATCTCATTTCCAGCTTAGCGTCTTTGATTTAAAGCCCTAACATTAGGAATGTTGAATTCATCTTTATGCGTTGGAAATTTTTGCTTCTGCGATTTGTCGATATGAATGTTGAACTTATTCAGGTTAAAATTTTTATTTTCAGATGGCCCGTCAGGACGAGCGAGCTAAGGCCATTGGGGAAGTTAATGAACAAGGGCAGCTCGCACCTCAGGTGTCTCCGAAAAGGGTACCAATCGTCGAATTTGCAGGCATTATGGCACAAGCGGTTACCACTGCAGTCTTACAGTACCACGAACGCAGTATGCATCTTAGAGGAGGCAAAATACCTAGAGAGGTTGATCAAATTCATATGACTAAAGTTGACAATTGTGCGAAGGAACCGAAATTTCGGCAACAAACCACTCAAGGCCGAGACAGTTCCAGAGATAACAAAATTTATGTAAAGGGCCAAAAGTGTGAGGGCCAACAAGGTTGGGGTCAAACTAAAGTCACAAAGCGGTGTTTCAAATGTGGAAGGAACGGTCATAAACGTCAATCTTGTCCGAATCAGACTGGGGAGAAACTACAACCCGACCAGCAAGGAATTTCGAAACTCTGCTATAAATGTGTACAACCGAATCACAAGTGGAGGGATTGTCCTCACCCTGACATCATTTTTCCGCAAATTTCTTATCAAGGTCAGCTAAACCAAGAAGAAAGCGAGACTAGACAACAACGTAGTACAGTGAGACAGTGTCAAGGGACGTAATTTCAAAGGCCGATGTTTCGGGTGCGGCAAGAATGTCCATAGGCGCCAGGATTGTTCAGAGGGATAGAGGGACCCATAGCAGCAGGGTGCCCGTAATGAGCCACAGAGGCCACTTTTTCCAGCCGTCTTCCCAGCACCAGCTCAGGTACCATCCCTACCTGCTATTCCAGCAGATTCAGTGCAGCAGGGGCAGTTACAGTATGGACGTGTCTATAACGTCCACCAAGAAGCAGCTCCACAAGCACCACCTGCGATTTAGGGTATGTTTCCTATCCATGGTACTATGGGTCGAGTTTTATTTGATACTGGGGAGACGCACTGTTTTATAGCTACCCATTTTGCGAAGGCCTTAGGGTTATTAGCCACAGCAGAGAGCACTGTGACGTGTGTAGACTCACCACTGGGAAATGGTTCGCTTATTTTCTTTATATGCTGGGGTGTGGGGGTAGAGATTGGTAGTTTGGTATTACCAGCAGACATGTTAGTCTTAAATATGCATGAGCACGATGTTATTTTCGGTATGGATGGGCTCGTATCTTACAGAGCCATGATAGACTATTTTGGTGGGAGTATTGTCTTTGCCATTTCGGGCAAAAGATGTTTGTAGTGGCGATGCCTCACCCAGAGGGAGGCTCGACCGCTCATTTGTATTACATAGAGGAGAATACCTCTAAGGAGGTTGTAATTCCCTTAGACTCAATCCCAGTTGTTCATGAGTATTCAGATGTATTTCAGGAGATACTAGGCCTATCCCCAGTCATGAGATATACTTTGTCATAGATTTATTACCGGATACTCGACCTATAGCATGCGCTCCATACCGTATGGCTCTGGCAGAGATGCGAGAGTTACGAGACCAAATAGAACAGCTGTTAGGTCAGGGATTCATTCGAAGGAGTACCTCATCTTGGGGCGCTCAAATTTTATTTGTGAAGAAGAGAGATGGTTCACTAAGGCTATGTGTGGACTACTGGGAGTTGAACAAGGTCACGATACGGAATAAGTATCCATTACCTCGAATCGATTATCTGTTAGACCAGCTGAGGGGAGTAACTTTCTTTTCGAAGATAGATCTGAGGTCGAGGTACCATCAACTACGTATTAGGGAGCACGATGTTTCAAAGACTACTTTCTTGACGAGATATGGACCCTATGAGTTCAGGGTGATGCCATTCGGACTCACAAATGCTCCAGTCGTATTCATAGACTTGATGAAGCAAGTGTTCTAAGAGTTCTTGGATCAGTTCGTCAATGTTTTCATAGATGACATGCTGATATTTTCACACTCTGAGGAGGATCATGTCGAGCACTTGAGGCAGGTTCTTCAGACTCTAAGAGAGCATCAACTGTATGCTAAGTACGAGAAGTGCGAGTTATGGTTACGTGAAGTGCAGTTCTTGGGACATGTTGTTTCTGAACAAGGGATAGCAGTTGACCCGAGTAAAGTGTCAGTGGTGAGGGAGTGGGGACAGCCCACGACACCGACGGAAGTGCGTAGTTTCTTGAAGTTATCCGTCTACTATAGGAGATTCATTCGAGGATTATTTAAAATAGCGGGTCCATTGACGAACCTGACTCGCAAAGGGGTACCATATGTTTGGGATGATGCTTGTCAATTGGATTTCGACGAGCTGAAAGACAAGCTTACTTCAGCACCAGTCCTTGCTTTACCTAAGTCAGGTGTGGAGTACCTAGTTTACACTGATGCCTCTTTACGGGGACTTGGGCGAGTACTTCAGCAGGAGGAGAAGGCTATAGCTTTTGCCTCCCGCAAGCTTAAGTCGCATGAGAAGAATTATCCCACCCACGACCTGGAGTTAGAAGCGGTCATTTTTGCATTGAGGATATGGAGGCACTATTTATTGGGGGAGAAGTTTCGCTTGTTCACAGACCACAAGTCACTGCAGTACTTGTCCACTCAGCGAGAGCTGAATATGCGTCAGCGTAGATGGTTAGAGTTTGTGAAGGACTATCAGTTCGACATACAATACCATCCGGGGAAGGCCAACGTAGTTGCTAATGCGTTGAGCTGTAGATCGGTAGATGATGTAGCGGACATCTGGAAAGCAAAGTGGAAAGAGTTGGGTCACCAGGACGCAGTAGCACGCTTTTGTATCTGTCATGACAGTGACACCCGAGATTGTTACGAAGGTGATACAGGCACAGACCGCAGACCCGTTTTTCCAGGAGCAGATTGTACGACTTATAGCTGAGGGTGCTGAGTCCTATTCTATTAGTTCTGATGGGGGTTTGAGATTTAATAGGAGATTGGTGGTCCCAGAAGGAGCAGAATTACGTCATGCAGTGATGACCTAGTCTCACGGGTCCCGATTTGCTGTACATCCTGGAGGAGATAAGATGTACCAGGATATGAGGCGGTAATACTGGTGGAGTGGGATGAAGAAGGACATTGCTAAGTTCGTGTCCAAGTGTTCTACCTGGCAGCTGGTAAAGGTGGACCATCAGAGACCGTTAGGGTTGCTTCAGCCATTGGAAATACCCGCATGGAAGTGGGAGAGTATTTCCATGGAATTTATTACAGGGTTCCCTAGATCACAGCGGGGCCACGACTCTATCTGGGTGATTGTAGACCGTTTGACCAAGGTGGCTCATTTTTTGCCGGTACGGACAGACTATACCACGGGTCAGTATGCTCAGTTGTTCATTGCTGATATTATCAGATTACATGGGGTGCCCCTGATATTGTGTCAGATAGAGACAAGATTTTCGTGTCGCATTTCTGGGAGAGCTTTCAGGAGGCTATGGGTACAGAGTTGAGGTTGAGTTCAGCTTATCACCCACAGGCAGATGGGAAAACAGAGCGTACTAATCAGATGCTGGAGGATATGCTACGCATGTGTGTCCTTGATTCCGGAGGAGGTTGGGAGCCACATCTTCCACTGGTAGAGTTCGCTTATAATAACTCTTATCAGTTCACGATTGGCATGGATCCATTCGAGGCTTTGTATGGCAGACCTTTTCGTTCCCCAACTTGTTGGCTAGAAGTGGAGGATAACAAGTTGCTAGGGCCAGAGGTGATTCAATAAACCTCCGCGAGGATTTAGATGATCAAGAGTCGCATTCGATTAGCCAGGACAAGAAGAAGAGCTACGCTGATGCGAAACGGTTCTTCCGAGAGTTTAATGTGGTGGACCAAGTATTACTACGTGTATCTCCTATGAAAGGAGTGATGAGGTTTGGGAAGAAAGGGAAATTGGCCCCGAGGTACGTGGGACCATTTCCCATTATCGAGAGGATTGGGCCGGTAGCATACAGATTGGGACTGCCAGAGCATTTACATCGCATTCACGATGTATTCCACACCTCGTCATTGAGACAATATCTTCGGGATGGCATGGCTCACACCCACATCGCGATAGAGGAGATAGACTTATAGCTTGACATTATTAACGTGATGTGAATTAGTAATTATGGGATACTTGTTGAATATTACTAATTAGTAGAGTAATATATAATATTGGTTCTATTAAATGTCAATAGTGGATAAAGTGTCAATTTTGGAAAATTTGAGTCGAGACGCGCCGTGTCGCGTCGGGACTAAATATTGATTAATAAAAGTGAATAAATTATAAGTTGCTCGTATAGTCATTTTGAGAGCTCCATAGTGTCCGGAAGGGTCGAGATAGTCAGAAAAGTGTACCCGGGGGTTTAGTTTGGGTCTCGGGGTGTTTTTAGGCTTATTTAGCGCCCCGGGAGGGCATTTTTGACATTTTGTAATTTTGGGCAATTAACCCCACGAATTTTCAAGGGTTATATCAGATCTCTAAGGTTGTCTTCTAGGTTTAACACAACCAAAGACAAGTTATGGCCATAGGAGAGTAAAGGAGAGAGCTTGCCAAGGTGTTCTAGATCGAAAATTCACCCGGTTGCACCGCCACCACCACCAACGCGTAGATCGCGCGATGGGGAACGCAACCACACCAAATTTGTTCATAAATTAGAACTCTGAAATTCCTAGGCAAGTATTTATCTTGCTTAAATTCATTAATGCATCATTCATGTTAGTCTAGGATTGACTAGGATGTATTTCATAGAAGAAAACCCATGTTGGAGATAGGAGATTGCACGTAGTAATGATATAAATGGAAATCTGGAAATCCCCTTTGTATGTAGAGGTTGAACCACAGATTTATGATGTATTAGGAGTAGAAATTCTGGAAAAAGACTGAATAGATCAAAGTTAAAGAAAATTCTAGGGTTCATGAAGTTTATATAAGTTTTGCCCTTTTAATTTATGGTTATTGATGAAAATTCACATGCTTTACGTAGAAGATTGTTAGTTTGGGTTATTAACGTTTGTAGTATGAATTTCTGGGAGTTTGCGTGTTAAAAATCTTGATTTGGTTGAGGTTGGATGTTAGAACCCGTAACTGTTAATCTGCAGAATTCGCCATACCTGTTTGATCGATCGATCGAACCAGGAGTGTCGATCGATCGACGCATCGATGGATCGATCTCCTGCCATCGATCGATCGACCCCTCCTGGCAGACTCATATTTCCCCTTTTAAATTGTTGAATTCAAATTATATGAGTAAAAATCTTTGGACATCCTTATTAAAATATTTTGGAAGGTAAAGGAGATCAGTAGGACTTATTAATAACTATGAGACCATTAATCTAAGATGAGATTTACATTTTGGGATGCTTACACATAAGGGACGATGGGGTTGTGTATTAAAGGGAGAGACGCGTAAAATAGTTACGTTGGAAAAATAGATGAGTACCTACTGAATTCTACACTTGAGAGGATAGAGTCCATAAGTGTTACGCAGTGAGTTGGAATAATCCATCAAATTAAAGTAAGAGACGAACCATTATACGTGATAACTAAATAATGAGAAAATAAGGATAAATGTTATAATTATGGGTTATGAGATGAACCTAAATTTGATGTGGTAATAGTAGTATATTTATATGACTATGTTTATGCATATACTATATACGTGTGAAAATCATGCCCGCGCTACTTGCTATCCCTGAGGTTATCGCGCTGGGACAGTCTTATCTCGATGTGCCTTTATGGGGGATATTGACTCGTACCCTAGAAGATAGATATCCTTGTTACAAGCTATCTGATCGATGGTCAGACGGTCCTAAGATACCTGAGGGTATGTGCTATCCTCTTAGAGACTTGGAATCTATGCTTTGCCTCAATATTTTTTGTGTATGTGTTAATACAGTTCGAGAGTGATTCCGAAGTTGTATTTCCCTTAGTACGAGTGAGACGGGGATCGGATAGCAGAGTATGCCCGCACCATAATTTTTATGTGGAGTGTTGTTAGAATATATATATATTATACGAGTATTTAATATATATATATTTAATTTTGGGAACTTCCTACTGTGTTTATGGTAAGTAAGATATGAATAATGATTTCATTTTGGAAATACTTGTTTTGAAAAGTATAATATGATACTGGGAAACTTTATTAGCGAATAAAGTTAAAATGAGAGTTTTGTTATTAAATGGAATTTACTCCTTAAACAGTTGAATCGCCAGTTTAAATCTTATGAGTAACCTAAGATAAGTTAAACTGTTGGGGAGGTTAGTGCGTTAGGTGTGCACATTAGAAGAGAAGCGAGAATTCCTCAAGGGAGTGCCGCACTAGTATGTTGATGCATTGGCCAGTAAACATTTTAAATACTTGCTAAACAAATTTTAAATCATTTTTACAATCGGGCTCTGACCCGTTTCCATTTTCTTTTCTCTCTTGCATATATATGTATATATTACAGGTGCTCTGCCACAGGGGCATCTTCCATAGGATCCTTTGGAAGGAATGCGCTACAGCTTAGGTGGGGGTTGCAGGCCTCTTGTTTAGACGACTTCATTTATTTGATTCCACTCCTAGGATATTTATTCAGTTGGGCATGTGTCGACCGTTTCCATTATCCAGTTATTTTATTGGACATTGTGATTCATTTATTTCTAGTATTGTCACTTTGGGATTTATTACTATCTCGATGTCTTACTTTAAGTTTTAAATGTTAGGATTTAGTTGTTGAATGTTTAAATTATTTGGATTATATGTTCCAGGATAATTGTGGTGTGATTCTTTAATATTGAATTATGTAAAGTTTTAAATTATTGGTTATAAATAGAATTTGGAAAGTAATGTCTAAAATGGGTTTGACACTTAGCTTAATTAATTAGGATGTTTAAATTGAAAAAAGTTATTTTTACGACAGTGATGCTAAGAATGAACCAACTGTTCACCTTGATTTTAATTCAATAAAGGAGTGATCGCCTGGTATTTAATTAGGCAGGGTGTCACATTCAGTAAAGAAATTGAATGGACATAACAAAGTCTACCTATGTATTCTTCTCCATAAAAGGGAATTGAGAACCTATCAGATCTCGATCACTCAAACTGGGGAGAAAACTGTCAATTTCTAGCAAGAAAGCCCTCTTGCCAATAGTCCTTATGGGAATCAGGTAGGTTTACTACCAATAACCTGTCAGGACTCCTGGTCTTGAGATAGAGAATACCAGAACTAGTTCGAGAAAAAGAATAGCAAAAGCAGACCTCGGCAAGCCCTAACTTTGTACCATATAACTGATTTATTCTATGAACACCATTAATTATCTTCCACACATTGGGCGAACACTGTGCAGGAACAATATTGAAATAACCAAAAAAGTGCAAGAACAGATTGTTGGGAGGAAAAGTAAGCCCCTTTTGTGAAAGCAACAAGACATGGATCCAATGGGCACCTTCTATCTCTCTAAAATTTCTAGGGTGGAGGCACACTTAATCTCTACCCACTCCGGGATATTATAGAACTTCCTAAACTAAGACATTGACCTATTACCGATCTTTGCCATTGGAAAACCCTAGAAAACTACAAATTCAAAGAGAAAATACAAAGATAAGGAACAAGAGACTTACAAGATGAACGTTCGACTCGAACGATCAAGAATCACGAGCCCAAATGATAAGGAAGCAATAATAATGGAGACTGAGAGAAGAGAACGTGAATCGCCAGAGCTCACAAAAAATAGGAGAGTACTGGGAAGCATGAAACGACGACTGCTCTTAATAAAACCTTTAAATGTTACTAATCATAGTGCACAGACCACGAAGCGGGTGCCGCCAGAATCAATCCTCAAACTTTGGGAAGAGTTTCACGATGTACGAAGGAGCCATTATGACAAATCATTTAAATTTATTGAGCCCAAAGCATGGCCCATCAAACTTAGGGGCAATTGTGGGTACCCGAAATTAGAATGATGGGCCTGGACGAGTAGCCCAATTATGGCGACCCAAAGTCCAGACCCTCCATATCTTAACCGATTATGATTTAGTCTCCTCCCATGTTCCCATTAAGAGAGGTTCTAGGAAGAGATGGAAAACATGGAGGAGTCCAACACCCCCACTTACGAAAATGAACATGTATATAATAAACCCTAGGTCCGGGGCAAAGGACACATCGTATTCTCTGTAATCACTCTCCGGAGTATATAGAAATAATACTGACTGCACCACCCTGGACGTAGGCACCTTTGCTGAACCACGTACATCTTTTGTTGTGTGATTGGCATTTTATATTCCTTATTCTTGCTTGGTGGTTGCGTTTCTCTTATCTATTTGTGTTCCATAATAATTGTCACCACAAGTGAATATATGTATATACTTGTATTGATATCTACTGTGTCAATTTAGTAGGTAAAATTTATAATGAAATTCGAAATGAATTAAGTAGCGGACACTTAATTGTATTAGACTCAAAATACCTATTTAAACTAAAGTGGTAATGATTATATCCATTATACCTTGCGAGGAAAATAATTGGGAACGATATCGAACTATGAAGGGTTATTATACATGAAGAACTAGTTAGTATGGGAATAGAACTTGTGGGGTTTGAATATTCATTAGGCGTGCACACTAGATGAGAGGTGAGGATTCTCAAGTGAGTTCGATAATTTAACATGATAAATATATGTGCTAATAAACCATTTTAAGCACTTGATTATTTTAAAAATATTTTCAACTCGGGCTCTGACCCATTTTTTGCAAAATATCTTTTCTTATTAAATCCCCTTTCAGGTGACCAGCCACAGGGACACCAATCATAGGAGATTCACTCATTCGACGAGCTATAGCCGTTGTGGAGGCTACAGGACTTTGGTAGTAGACGCTTTGGAGTCTATCATTCCTTACTTTTGAGTATTTACATCAGTTGGACACGTTGTCCCTTGATATTTACATATTCAGAGATTTGAAATTTAGTTCATTACTCTTCTCAGTTGTTTGTTTTATTTAATTGGATTATTGTATTTGACTTTAGGCTGGAAGTGTTTACTCCAGTCCCTTTTTCTATGTCAGTATTTCATTTCTCAGGTGATTGTATTAAATGGTGAATGTTTAGTCATTCTTCTTAAATGATTTTTATAATTAGTTGAAAAGATAAAATTTTGGCATCAACCTTTTTAAATATTAGGTGGCTAGTTTTAATAATATAATCTTTTGACAGTGATGCACAATCTGAACCAACTGGATATTCTGAATTAATTAATAAAGGACTGATCACTCGGTATTTAATTAGGCGGGGTGTCACAATTAGTAGCATCAACCTGCTCGATGGAAGATGACTCTTTTCCCTTGTCGGTAGCAAGAGTACCAACAACCTATCTTGTGTCAACTCCAGACGCACCTCCCTCCGTTGGGATAAGATTCACTTCCTGGTTGTTAACGGAGGCATCATCAGCAGGATCAGAAGGTTCCAAGACAGCTCGAGCAATAGTGGCATCTTCATTTATAATAGTTTTAAAGCCCGGATGGTGCTCGACAAAGAGTGGGGAGTCAGTAGCAACTCCAATGGTGACCAAGGCCTGATCCTAGCCTTTTTTTTTAATTTCAGTCGATTGATGTAATCGATCCGGCTATCAGCATCTTCGTACGTTGCCTCCCATCCCTCATTATAGTCGCTCTCCCAAACTATGGACGCCTCTGCCTCCAACTTCCCCACCTTCTCGGCCAACTCCTTATTCGCATCTGCCAGCACCTTATTCTCCTATGTGGTAGCTAGCTTACCTTTAACCACCAGTTCATAAGCCTCATGTATCATCTTAAGTTATTTAGCTGCCTCAGCCTTCTCCCAAAAAAATAATGCTTTAGCCTTTGTGAGATCTATCTCGGAGGACTTTTGAGCCTCCTGGGCAGACCTCAGGCTCTCCTCGAGGTCAGAATTCCTCTTCAACAACTCATTTCGGCTGTGCCTGAGGATAGTGTAGTCAGACACAAACTGTAAAAAGAGACGAATATTAATAAACAGATCGCGAAGAATCCAGAAGTCAAAGAAATAAAGAAAGGGGAAGCGACCTTACCAAAGAAACACCTTGATCATCTTTCAGGGCTAACTGGTCAGGGCCCATTCCCGAAGAACGCTCACGATCTATCGCCATCACTACTCTCTTAAGCATCATTGGGGCAAGTTGAGGGGCCAAAGACATAGAGGCCCCCTCGGTTGGAACAACCACATGCATTAAATAGGCTTGTTCTTTCTTTGTCCTCTCTTCTCCTCTCCTCCTCCCACTTTCTCTCCTTTTTTTGGATTCCTTCTTCTTCTCTTCTTCTATCTTACTTTTTCTTTATCTCTCTCTCTCTCTCCCTATTCTCTTCCTCTTCTTTCCTCTTCACCTCTTTGTCACGAGATATTATCTTAGATCCGCTGGCAGTGTCCTCAGACTTTAGTTTTTTGAAACTTCAGCCTGTTGGACAACAGGACATCATTATCATCATCATCATCACGGATCAAGTTTTTTCTTCTTGGGGGAGCCATCTCTTCCCCGCTAGACCCTCCCGTATTGGAGCCTTCCTCACTAGACCTTTATACACTGGATTCTTCCTTGATGGATCCCTCCCCTAGATCCTACCTTGACACTTACACCTCTACCACCTTCAGCAACACCAGTCTCTGAGATGATCTCCACCTTATCGTCTAGATTGATGGGTTCGAGAGCACCTTCTTCTTCTTCATATTCTTCTTCTAGGATATAAAGGTTGGGAATGGTATCCACTGGGCGAGTAATAAAATTGGTTGTAGTGTTTTTGTATTCAAAAAAGAAAGTAGTAGACCTAGGATGTTTGCCTTCACCTATGGGGTCCCTTATTTCCCAGGCTTTTACTAGCTTAGTAGCCCAGATCTCTCAGAGAGTAGGTTCTTGGTTTTTAAACCTCGCCAAAAAAGGGAAAGGGAAGATAACATTAGAAGAAAAACTCATTAAAGTAGACAAGCAAGAAATAAATGAAAAATTACTGGTAACAACCTATGTACTCCTCCCCATAAAAAAGGATCTGAGGTCCCTTATACTTTACGCCCTCTGTTTGGAGAGGAAATTGTCAGTTTCTAGCAATGAACCCCTCAGACCAGTAGTCCATGTGGGAATCAGGTTAATTTACTACCAATACCCTATTTGGACTCCTCGCCTTTAGATATAAGAGACCCCCACTTGTGCGATAAAAAGTGTGATAGTAAAATATTTCGAGTAACCCTAAATTGGTGCCATAGAGATGATTTATTTTATGGACTCCATTAATGATCTTCCAAACATTTGGAGAGCATTGAGCAGGAGCTATGTCAAAGTACTGAAAAAGTGTAAAAACAGACGATTTGGGGGGAATGTCAAACCCCTTCGAGACACCAAGAGGACATGTATCGAGTGTCCATCATCAATATCACGAACATTGCGGGGAACAGGGCCACACTCAATATTTAACCAACTGGGGAAATTGTAGCATTTTATAAATTTAGTTAGAGATTTATTGTCTATTTTCGTCATAGAAAAACCCTAGCTACAGTGGAAAAAAAGTAATGACGAAAAGAAATAAAGAAAAAGGAAGGAACTAGTGACTTACGAAGTGAGAATCAAGCTGAAAATGTTGAAAAACTTCGAATTTGAGAAGATGAAGAGAAAGAGACGGCTTGGAAGATGAAGCGCAAGAGATAGCTTTGGAAGCAAGAGAAGAAAAGAAGTTGAAGTGATGATATATATCATCCAACACTTGAGTTTAAACTTCTCAATGATAGAGCACACAGATTGGAGAAAATTTTCTGCTCTAATATCCAGTAAAATGATGATTCACACCCCTTCTAATCGCATGAATTGCAATAGTGCCATCACAAGGAAGGTGGTACCTTTTTAAAATTTATGGACCCAATATGTTGCCCCAAAATTTTAGGGCCAATTGTGGGTACCTATTGTCGATCAAGACCATAAGAGTAGCCGGCCAAGTCCAAGTGAATTAATGAGATGGCCGAACCAAATTATGAGCCTTGGTTGACATTTAAAATTAAAGATGTGACAGGGTCTATCCCCAAAAATCTCGGAGAGATATTCAAGGGATATTGGCCCAACGTTTTGGTTACAACCACGTTCAATTAACAAAATATATATTGTACCCCTATCCCGGGGCATAGGGGCATGTAGAAAAAAGCTTCTCGAGAGTTACTTAATAAAAATAGTAGACCTCTCCGTGGACGTAGGCAATTTCCTGAACCACATATATTCTTGTGTTGTGATTGTGATTGTTTGCTGCTCTTGATCTCTTGGTGATTGTTTTCCCTCATTATTTGTGCTATGATTTTTGTCACCACAATTTTTATCCAAAAATATATTTTCATTGTAACGTGACACATGTAAATACTTTTTATTTAAAAATAGAAATCCATTTTGATTTATCCCCAAATCATTAAAGCCCAATTCTAAAATTTATAAATAATACTGAGTCTAATTTCTCCTGACCCAGATTAACTAATTTCACCAAATTAATTTAATCCTTATTAAATATTATTTTCTTCCAAAAAATGCGGGGTATTACAACAAAGGTACTATAGAGATGTAAGTCTTATTAATTAATTATTTTTACCAAGTAATTTCACCCTACAATATGTGTTAATGGAAAATCGGTTTTAGATTATTTAATTATAATAAAAATTAGTTCAATTGATACCAAATTTTAACTTTACAAGGAAATATTATTTTGGTATAGTTTTTCACAGTAAATTCAAGTTACTGGTTGATTAACTTCAATTCATATAACTAAGGTCAATTTTAATGTCTAACCCATTAATCAATTAGATCCAATTATGATATGCAGTGATTGCAAATTTGATGATGACATTAATATTAAAAAATAACACACACGAGGACATCGATATTCAAGTGGAAACCCTCATGAGAAAAACTACAGTGCCCCAATCAAACGTATATTATGGTGTTTTGATGTTGTGTGTTCATAGGGTAATTGGTTTGACAATATATCTCAACATCACTCAAAGAAAAACTCACATAAAACTCTATCTAGGGTTTTGATAAGTTATAACACTAGAGAGGTTGTTATGGTTTGTGTTTAGAGTCCCATTTATAGATTTTAAGTGAAAATAGGTCAGTAAAAAACATTTCTCGAAAATCAAGATCTTGTCTGAAAGAGATTGACCCCGTATAAATGAAGCCATTCTTGAATGAAGTAAACTTTGTAAGAGTCCATTCTCATTAAAACAAACATCATACTTTCTCGAGTTTTTAATCTCGTACAAGATAACTTCATACAAGGCCATTCTCGTACAAAGTAAACTCCATGAAACTAAAAAATATCAAAAAAATGAATGGTTCAAAATTTGTTTATACATCAAATATACCCAATACCAAACTCCACAATAATCAATATTTGTAGAGGATTTAAATAGGGTCCAACCATGCATCATCTTTAATAATAATCACAAACCATGTATCTTGAACACTTAAGCATATCCACGACGTACAAAAGATATAGGAGCATAATAAATCAACAAGACTTCTCCCCATTTCTCATATGATCCTTATAATTAAAATCTCTCCCCGTTTCTCAAGACTTATCCCCCTTTTTATCCCAAATAGGCAAAGGAAAGAGACAATAGTGTGCAAACGAAAAAAATCATAAACTAACTAAACTAGCAATGACACACACACACATATATGATATCATATGAAAAGATAGGGATATATGGAACTCACAAAATATAGAAATATAAGTTAAACATGTATATAATCAATCATTGTTTATAGTCAATCATTATCCCAAAATCCATTTCGCCAAATCAAAAGAAAAAATATAAAACAATATGAGCAGATAACAAATGCGAAATAACATCAAATTTAGGAATTAAAAAAAATAAATTCTAAAAAATAGATATATTTCACTCATGTAATTGCACAAATCCCTTGATTCAACCCATAGTTTAAAATGATAGAAATTCAATCGTAATGTGAAGAAGTTGAGATCACAATGGTTCACGTTGATAAAGAGTTATAGCTAACAAGCTTTCATTAAAAGTTTATTGAATAAAAAAATCATATACTAAACGAAAATGTGCAAACCTAATGGTTTTAAATGTATATCTTCCTTAAATTGTGCTAGCACAAATATTAAGTTTCTTGAAAATGATAGTTAACAACCTTATTTAGGTAGCTCTTACCATTGCTTCAAAGAAACTATAAAATCCTCATTATCAATTGTTCTTAGAAGAAAACTATAAAAATCTAACGATCAAAATATTACCCGAATGAGTGAAAACGACTACAAACAAAGCTTTTCAGATATAAATCAATGATACATCCTAATTCAACCCGTTTATATGTGTAAGCTATTGTAAAGACGACCACCACATAGTCAACACGAGTTGTTCTCGAAAAACTCATTAGTAATGATTAAGAAAAAATTTCATAGGTTTGCACTACATGTCTAAGTTTCCAATCCACAAATAGTAGCAATATGTGTTCCACAAATTTTAAATCATCTCCACATAATATAACCACAAAAATATAAAATATAAAATCTTTTTTGTATTTCCTCTCAAAAGTTTTGAAATAAAAATATTTTTGTTTTTTTCACAAAGAAGTAAAAAATAAAATCATTTTGGGATATTTCAATTTGAAACCCAAAAAACAAAAAAAAAAATATTACAAGATGAAATCAAATGAAAGTATTTTTATGTTTTTAAGTTTGTTCAAAAACATATGAAACTAAGATGAAAAAAATTTAATAAAGGATATAAATCATTATGCATTAAAAACAATCCAAAAATAAGAAAAATATTCACCAATACTGGGAAAAGAATTGACAATAGGCAAAACTTGTCTATAGAGGTATACAAACTACTCTCTCGTGATAATAAAAATATCTCTACCTACTAGTGGAAAAATGGGAATCATAGTGCCTAATAACCCATTGAGCAACAAAGTCAGATTTTCTAACCTAAATAGATCTAACAATGGGTTATATGAGTTTTGCAGATTAGATTAGTTCTTATTGTAGAATGCATCTTATACTTATGATTGGGCCTACAAACTTTCTAGCATTAGTCAAATCATTAAACTTTTTAATAAGGTTCCTAATTCTTCGATGTATGGTATATGACTTGAAACTTTGTCAAGTAAAACGACTATACCTAATCATCATATTCCTATGTTCAAAGCAAAGATCTATAACGTGATTCTAAGAGCAAGTTTTACAATTGCTTAATTAGTTTTTATTTGGCTTATCCCGTTACACCCCAGTGCATCTTCATGACTACTTTCAGGAATTCGAATGCAAGAAGTTGATGATATTTTTGGAAGATTGAAGATCATTCATATCAACATCATTCTCGAATGGTATGAAGTGGTTTGGTAAAGTCTTTATTTATCTACGGGATTTTTACAATTAGAGTTTCCATTAGAATTTTTCAAAATATCTAAAATGATTTTTAAAAGTTTTTAGAAAATTTTGATGTCTCTTTAGAATGAGTTTGATAAGTCATTTGAATGAGTTTACACAGTGTCGTTAGATCGAGATTCCATCATTTGAATAAACTATGGAACGATGCCTCTTGATCAGTTGTGGAATGTCATTCAAAGTTTCATTGGATGTCATTCAAACGAGATTGGGTACATCGTTAGAATGAGTTTCTCACGAGATGTCTTTTTATCAAGCATTGGAAGTTATGTTGGAAACCTGGTTGAACCAAAAACGATACGACGTTCGAACAAGATACCAGGTCGTTCGAATGAGCGTGTGAGTTTTTATTTTTTAATCAAATCTGATCCAAATATCTAATGCCTATATTTTTACAAATACATTCCCTATAAATAGAGATGTGGGATTAGAGTTTCAAAGAAGTTTTTAAAACCCTTTCCCAAACCATTTTAGAGTTCCTTTTGTAATAAAACTCTACCATTTTTCATCCAAACCCCTTGAAGATTTAAATATCACTTTACTAAATCAATAAGAACACGATATAAGTTCAAGAACCCTTGTAGAGTTCATCTCTACTGCTAATTTGTAGAGCAGAGGCTCTGCTGCTGAAAAAGAAGGCTATTCGATGAATACTTGTAATACCCCGAGATTTTTTGGATAATAAACTAATTATTTTTGGGAGAAATAACTATTTTTTTTGGAGAATAATTAAATTGGCTTTGAGGTCAAAATTTGAAGATGTTAGAAAGTAATTCGAATGACGATTCTGAGTGTGCGGTTGATTCCAGAAGGGTTGAGATAGTTGTAATGACTGTACTTGGGTTCCGAAATATTTTAAGTTCGTTTGGCTCGAATTAAAGTAACCGAGTCATTTAAAGTGTGTATTATCATTTAAAGTTGGGAATCTTGGATTTAAGGCTTAAAAGCCCACGTGAGAAGTCATTCTCATTTCAAAGAAAGAGAAAGACCTAGAAAGAAAGAGAGAAAGAGAAAGAAGAAGAGAAAGAGAAGAAAATCTTGGGAATTCGGGCAAATCCGTGATTTCGAGGGAGAATCAGACTCTACAACTTTGAGGCAAGTGATTAAACTTGCTGAATAATTCTTATGCATCTTTTATTTCTTGATTTGTGGATAAATTTATGGATTTTGGGTTAAATCTTACATTTGATGTATATATGATGAATTTGAGGTTGTAAATTAGTTGGTTTTATACATTTGATGAGTTTTAATGTTGTGAATATGTTTGGGTTGAAGATTTGGGGTATGAAGTAGGTATTTTGGAGTTTTTGAGAAGTTGGACCTTTCATTGCTTCTTTTCAACCGTAGGATATCCTCATAAATCCTAGATTGTAGTTGGTGGTTACTCGGTGGTTCCATTGCCTTGGAGCAGAAGTGTTGGAATAAAAGTGTTAGTGGTTACTCGGTGTTGGAACAAAAGACAATTGTCAAGACCAAAACCGTTCGCGATTGTATAACGTACTCTAGCTGTTGGAACTGTCCTCGAAGAACATTGATTAGGCATAAATTCTTCACATTTATCCCCTTAATTTCGGTATTTTTATAATTCCGTGTGATGTAAATAGCTTGGATTTGTCTCATATCTATACTACTAACCCTTTTTGGCAAGTATTTCATTTTTTGTGTATCTCTTATGTGTTTTACAAGTATTTCATGCAAGAAAGATGGAAAAGAGAACTCAAAATAGTGAAAGAAACCAAGAATCGAGGAGTTGAAGGGAATTTTCATAATTTTTCATCATTATTCCGGAAGTGGGGCCAATTGAAAAGTTGAAGAGCATTCAATTACAAGAACAGTAGAAGAAACGACACCTCAATCCGAGCTACGGTGAAGAAGTTATGCCAATTTGAAGTTGAGAAGAAATCCAATAAAAAAGCCGTCAGACCCAAATCGAACCGAAGCTGAGGAAAAAGAACCGGTCCGCCCATTTGTCAAGCTCCAGATCCGTTACAAAATTAGTCACGCTTTCTAAGTGTGACAAATTGGCAGATACGGGATTTTTATTTTGTGCTTATCTTTTAGCCAAAAGAGTTTTATATTTTGGGGACTCTTCTAAACGACCTCTATCTTATATATTTAGTCATTAGGACTCTTTTTATTCATATTTCATTGATGTAAAAGCTCCGTAATAAGTAGGAACATCTAGGAGAAAGATTCACATATTTTGAACATTCAAGAGCTTTTCCAAATTTTTTTCAATCTTTGGTTTCTTCTTGCATGTTCTTGTTCTTCAATCCTGGTAACTTTTATTTTCAGCACTTTTATTATTATTTCACTATGCTAGGCTAGATTTTCCAAGGCCGGGATACATGAACCCAGCCTGATGTGTTAATTGCATGTGTATAACATTAATCCTCTGAATTTAGTGATTGATTACGACCGTATTGCGTAGGAACACAACAATTGTAGATCTTTATATCTCGTTTGCCTCTGGGTAATCGGGATGATTTAGAATGCAATTCGAGTGTCACTATCGCGATACCGATTTACTTCTTGAATCTTATCGGGGTCAAATATTACTATAGGTTGAGAATGATAGGCTAAATAAGTTCCTTGAGGAGACAAATAAGGTGAAGATTAACATTAGGAAATATACAAGAAGTTAGGGAAGATGCTCCTTATACCATATCAATCCTCAAAGGATAATAACATTGTTAAATATAACCATTAAATTGGGTCAAATACTAAAGTTAAGACCATATTTTTCAAGGCGTATAATAATAGTCCTACGCTCACCCACACCTAGGAATATCCTTTAGTCAAAGAAGATTAATACGTTACAACCATACATTCCTTCCTCAAGTCATCAGAACGTTCACTGAGAATACGGATTCTATGGATTTATTTGTATCTTAGGCTAACCACACACAAATTCAAATTTTAACAAATTTTATCTTGATTTAATGTAATGTGCATGCAATGATGAAGTCTAAACTAAAGAAGCTAAACTAAGCACGTGAAGAATTAAGGAAAAATACCTTTCGAGCAAAACCTCTATTTTAGCACTGTAGGAAAATTGACAGACATTATACGACTTACAAACAACTTATCCCACTAAGTATAAAACACAAATATTCAAGTCTTCTATAAGTACGATATAGTCCAGCACCGTCCACAGGAAGCAGTCTTCCCTTAGTATTCATCAATTTGCCTTCTTCTTCTTCAACAGTAGAGCCTATGCTCCACAAATTAGCAGTGGAGATGAACTCTACAAGGGTTATTGAATATAGATTATTTTCTTCTTGATTTAGTAAAGTGATATTTAAATTTTCAAGGGGTTTGGATGAAAAATGGTGGAGTTTGATTACAAAAGGTATTCTAAAATGGCTTGGAAAATTGTTAAAAAATAATTCTTTGAAACTCAAATCCCTCATCTCTATTTATAGGAAAAATATTTTCAAAAAGATAGGCATTAAATATTTGGATAAGATTTTATTAAAAAATAAACAAATCGTGTGATCGTTCGAATGACCTGGTACCTCGTTCGAAAGTTGTACCCTTCTTCGTTCGATTAGGTTTCCAACGTAACTTTGAACGATATTCCAGTGTTGGACCAAAAGACATCTATTCGAATGTGATAAATTCGTTCTAATGATGTACCCAATCTCATTTGAACAACATCTAATGAAATTTTGAATGACATTCCAAAATTGACCAAAATTTATCGTCCCACATTACGTTCGAACGACGGAATCTCATTCTAACTACCCTGTATAAACTCGTTCGAATGACCTATCAAACTCGTTCTAATGAGCCATCAAAATTTTCAAAAAACTTTAAAAAAATATTTAAAATATTTTGAAAACTTTTAATGCAGATTCTAATTATAAAAATCCCATGGATGAGTAAATACTTTACAAAATCACTTCACACAACTTCAGAATGATGTTGATATGAACGATCTTCAATCTTCCAAAATGTCATCAACTTCTTGTCATCGAATACGTGAAAGTATTCATGAAGATGCAGTGGGGTGTAACGGGATAATACAAATAAAAACTAAATTGAGCATTTGTAAAACTTGCTCTTACAAATCTCCCCCTTTGGATATTCCGGTACAAAACACAAACTAAAGCCAAATTGACCCCTAAGACTAATACAACTAATTACCTCCTACATCAAGAAATGGAAATGCATTAATGTATAAGTCTTCAACTGAAAAGTCTTCATTGTGTGTGGTCCAAGAGATCATTATCAAGGAGGAATGACCTATACACATAAGACAAAAGAAATACCGTGACGCGTACGACTTTTAAAATATATAAATAAAACTCCCTCTCAATTTTCCCTCTGCCTTTTTGTTCGTGATAGACAAGGGAGTAGAATTTAAACATGAATAATAAGAATCACATGAAGAAGTAATGATATCATCACAAAGATAATCAATAAGAATAATTAATGATAATCCAAAAGGCATAATGTGTTTCTCCCCTTATCAACAACTATTTTTAATTTTTTTCCCCTTTTTTTGTTTGATAAGAGTATTAAACCCGAAATAACATAAAACAGAGAAACATAGCCTTTCTCTGGGGGCATACAACGAAGAACATGAAATCGAGAAATCTGAAATAAATGAAGAAAGAAATCTATACAGGGGACCTTGATAAGGCCTATCTTTGAAAGTAAAGATAATCTCTTCATGGATTTCAAATATAATTGACTTGGCATTCATATTAATTCCTTCAAATTTAGCTTTGTTCCTGGTACACTATATTTTCCAACAAATGAAGCTTGGGAGCATCTTACAAAGAATAGCATGGATATTCTTCCCTTTCGAGTTAAACCACCAAAGCAAAAGTTGAGATCTAAATCCCAGATTCTAAAATTTGAGACCCATTAATTTTTCCAAATAAAGCCAGACAGAATTAGCAATTTCACTTTAACTTAACAAGTGTGGGATGTTTTCCTCATTAGGTTGAGAACAACAACGACATCTCAAAACCAAAGGAATATTGATAAGCTATAAATTCACATCAAGAGGAATAACATCATGAAGAATACTGCACACAAAAGTTTATACTTTCGGAGGTAATCTAGGATCCCAAATCACGGTAACAGAAAATTGAATACCATGTTTATATCTCACAAAATACCAAGTTGTTTTGAAAGTAAAGCCATTAGATAACCAACATTCATTAGGAGCATCAAAAATATTTTCATCAATAACATCATACACCGCTTGCATCCGTTTCCATGACACACTAGCAAACGAAGGAGTTCCTTTAAAATTCAATTGAGCTAAATTTTTGTATTTAAAATTCATAAAATTAGCCCATAATGTATTATTATGAAGGTGCCCCTTGGCATATCCCTTTTGAGGATATTGACTTGCAACCCGACGTTTCATATGAAGAACAATCGGTTGCTATTCTTGAGCATGGGGAGCGTAAGTTGAGGTCTCGTGTGGTGCCCTTGGTGAGAGTCCAATGGAGTCATCACAATGCTAAAGAATCGACGTAGGAACGTCAGGATGACATGCGAGAGAAGTATCCTCATCTCTTCTTACAAGGTACGCTTGAATTTTGGGGGCAAACTTCCCTCATAAAGGGGGGAGTATGTAACAACCCTCGCTTATGAGAGCCTATTTTATATTTACTTACTATGTGAAGTAATTACATATAAAATGTTGGAATCCGTGGTAAGTATTAATTAAATGAAGAAAAGTTAATAGTTACTAACTTGTTGTATATTTACTGTATGAGTATGTAAATATCCTCATGTTGAGTTTTATAGTGCCATAAAATTTAAAATGACCCTATGATTTAAAATGGAATCGGAACTTAAAATGAGTTATAAAATATCCAAATGATAATTTGGAGGCCGTAGTTGATTCCGAAACATGCGAGATAGTCAAAATATGTGCTAAATTGTATTTTGAGGTTTTTGGCACTTTTGACTGATTATACCTTAAATATGCAGTTGCGTGTTATTTCATCGCGGTATTGATCATTTAAGTTAGAATTGTTGACTAAAGGCACGGTTTAGTCTTGTTAAGTCTTCTATTTTCCATAATTTCATTCCTAAACCTAGAGAGAACTAGAGAGAGAGGAAGAGAGAGAGTAGAGAAAAGAGAAGAGATTGAAGATTGAAGAGGGATTCTTGCTACTACCCAAGGAAAATATGCATTTGCTAGATTGAGGCAAGTTTTCTACTTGCTATATGTGGTTTAAGATAAATGATTAGTTGTGATAATGATGTATTGATCATAGTTTATTAGTTTAGGGTTTTTGTGTATTTGTGGGTCTTGAATCATTAAAGAATGATTTGGATGATTATTGATGGTTGTAGTAGTAGTTGGTAGTATTTATGGTGTATTGGTGGAAATAAATGAGTTTGGTTTGGAAGGTTTTGAGTTGGGGGTAAAATTGGAGTCCAAGACTCCATAGCCATTCTTGGCAAAATCGCAGGACCGAATCGATTCGGCCCTTGGGGCGAATCGATTCGCTTAGGTCTAGTTTCTAGGTCTGCCTGGACCAAATCGATTCATCTTGGCCGAATCAATTCGGATGTTTAAAGAATGTTAGTTTCCCTTGGGCGAATCGATTCGCTTTTAGGGCGAATCGATTCGTTTTCCTGCTGTTTTGAGTTCTTTTTGAAATTCAATTCTAACTCATTTTCTTTAGGGTTTAGGCCTAGGAACCTTCTGTTATGAAGTAAACTTAGGGTCCTTGAGTTCTAGGTGAGTTAGTTTACTACCCTAAATTAGAATTGGGTTATATGGGAATTATTTTGAGGGTGTGCGAAGTGATGTTCAGGCATTACTTTCTTTCTTTAATTAGTAGGAGTCTAGGGCATTTCTAAGTTGTGTTTGGAGACTTTAGAAGTTAATTTGAGGTATGTTGTTCTATTATAGAGCCAAAAGGAGACTTGGGAAATAACTTGGGAGTTTAAATATTCCTCGAGGTTATTATGATGATCTGAAGCACGTATAGTTACGGATAACCATAATGCATTCGATAAAATGTAAATGGACAAAGTAAATGATAATTTACTAAATCAAGTAATGGAAATTAATAAAATGGTTGGAACACACCCTCTCTAAACACCATCTTAAGGGAAGTCCGTGCGTAAGGTGAAGCCCCCTGGCTAATGAATGCATGGTGGATATAGTCCTAGGCCATATGAGCGCTTTTTTTATATTTTTTGCGATGGGTAGGTAATTTCGGGTGTGGTTATGACTACCCCGCAGGCATATGGTCGCTTCCCGACGTTGCGATAGGATCCCAGGTTGTCTTGATGATAAGCTCTGGAAGATGATGGCTATTTAGGGGCACGCACAGTGGGAAAACCCGGATGGACGGTCTTAGAATCATTATATATGTATAATTATAACTATTCTAACATCAAGTGGGACTTGATGGATATTAATGCCATATAGAGCATCATACATGCCACAAAGAGCATACAATTGAGATACGTGCCACAAAGAGCACATGATAAAATTTGTATTCCTGATAAGGAATGGAAAGATGAATAATGAAAACGGTGAAAGATGAAAAAGGCTTATGATTGTTCTTATTCTCTTATATAATTGAATTTCACTATATAATCATTCAATTATCTTGGTTCATTATAGGATGTTATCATGCTAGAACGCCATCTTTATCATCCATGATTAACTGTTCCTTATTGTCATACTATTTATTTTTCTGGTGATCACATAAAACCGGGCCCTGACCCGTTCTTCTTTCTTGTTGTGTATATATCTATTGTAACCGCTCAGGTTCTCCACCGCAAGGACGCCCGTATTGATCTCCCCATTCCAGTGTCTTTTGAGGAGCCGTGATATTTTTGCGGATATCACGAGATATTTTGTGTAGACGCCTTCATTGTTGTCTTCTAGTTATGTTCGGGTCTTTATTCGGGCGTGTAGTCCAAACTGTTGTAAATGTATAACGGATGTATTATGTAATCAGTTGAACTTGTTGTACATTGTATGTAATTCTGTTGACCGATATTATATTCGGTCCTTTATTTTATATTGTCGTAGTTGTAATATATATACTTTCGGGGTTTCCACTTGTTTTTAATTATGGGTTGTTGACAATGCTTTCTTTAAATTACAAAATGAAATTTTTGACAACCCATTTTCTGAAATATTGTGTGGTTATCCCGTATACTCTTTATGTTGTTACGGTGCTGAGAATGATTCCATCCATGATTCATGTATTATTGGAGTATCGGGCTGGCCACCCCTTATTTCGGATACCGGGTTGTCACAGTGTGTCACCTCAAATTTTTGAAGAACATCTCTTGCTCCCTTGAAATTCAATCTCCAAGTGATGATGAATCACTTGAGATTGAGTTTATTTCATCACCATTTTCATTCACCGTTATTGAACCATTAGAAGTACCGCTAGATTCCTATGAGTCGGTTGAAAATTCTGAAATATGTACACCTTTTACCGACAAAGACACTTTGCTAGAATTATTTTCTAATATGGAATTTTCCTTTTTGTGTGCCCCTCTCCCCATACTACTTGAAAAATATTTGGGAGGTGATTATATTTTTCTTGGATCTCAATTGTATTTGTCCCTCCTAGCATCCAAACCACCCATCATCCCGTTAAATTTTTTAATTGGTGTGTAATACCCCATAATTTTATTGATTTTTATTTAAGGGATTAATTGAATTAAATGAAAATTAATTGGAAATTAAGCCGGATATAAATACTAGCGAGATGTGAGTTAGTATTTGATTACGATGTAAAATTAATTATTTCTGAGTATATATGGTAATATATGAGTATTGAAAATATTAAAATTATTGCGAGTCAGAAATACGACAATTTGGAGAATTTAGTTTGGACGCGCGTGTCAGTCGCGTCAGGAACAAAATTATTTAAATTAAAAAGTGAATTATATTTTTATCAAACGAATGATCATTTTGAGTGCGCCAACGTGTTCGGAAGGGTCGAAATAGTTAGAAAACACTAATCGGGGGTTTAGTTTGGGTCCCGGGGCATTTTTAGGCCAAACCGACAACCTAGAAGGGTATTTTGGTAATTTTATATATTAAGGGATTAAAACCCACGAATTTTATTGTTAATTTAGTTATTATTAAAATATCCACTAAGGCCATTATCATCCAAAAAGTGAGAGAGTGGTCTACGGAAGTTTTTGAGAGAAATTAGAAAGAGGGAAAAGAGTTTCCAAACAAAAACACCCACCACCATCATTTTTGAAGAGATTGTGACCAAAAAGAGGGAAGAATCAACCTTGAAACACCGGCAACACATATGAAGAACAAATTTAAGACAAGTGTTTTGATGTCGTTATTTGCAATGAATATTTCCTCCATGTGTAGTGTAGAAAACTGTTTATGTCTTGGAAATTTTGATGAACAACACCCAATGGAACTATTGTGAAACTTGTGGTTTTGGGTAGGAATTTGTATTTATAATGATTATGGACGAATTAAATGTACAAAACATAACTTTTGATGATCTTAAAACGGATTAATAAGGAGCCTTTTTATGAAATTAAATTATGGGTTCAAGTTCATAGGGTTTGGGATAATAATTGGGGATTTATGATTTTGGCATGTTAATTTGTAAGATTTAACCCCAAAAGTATGTTAAGGAATGATCTAGGGTGACTAAAAATAGTTTACAAACAATAAAATGTAATTGGGATAATCTTAGAATGGATTTTTGAAAAGAGGAATTGAAGAAAAATGAGTTGGGGAAATTTCTGGGAGTATTCTGCCATCTCGTTAGAAGACCTGCCCAGGTCGTTCGAACGAGTTTCTAACGAGATCACAGTATCCCTTCTAATGAGTTGGTAGTTCGTTTGAAGCCATTTGTTCGAATGACACTTGTTCAAATGACCTCGTTCGAACGAGACTTCTAACGAGTTGACAGAATGGCCTTTTTAGGCCTCATTTTCTTTCAAACTTCCCGTAGACTTATTTAATGGAGTACTAACCTTCCCTTATTGACTAGTGGGTATAATTGTGAGATTGGAGTACGTTGAGGAGTAAAACTTAGAATTTTGTAGTAAACCGGATGACATTTATGGATTAGGAAACGAGTACCTAAAATTACGACGTGAGAAGAGTAGACAACTTTAATGTGTATTAATAGGGGACTTGTAAAAGTACAACATTAAATGACGGTATAAAGACGAGAAATATACCTTTATTAATATTATGGAATATTTAAGATGTGTGAATGCTTGGTATATGTAGTCAATTGTGTATAACATACCTACCTTACTTACTATCACGGGAGGTCGGTGTTCAATCAGGTCCATTTAATCTTTGTGTGCCTACGGGGGGATTTAGATTGGTACCTCGAGGACATAGGTCACAGAAGGACTTATTGAGAAGTTAATAAGTCTGGTGATCATGGGAGCGTAGGTATGTGCATGATCCATGTGATGTGAACTATGTTCTCCTCCATTGTGTGTGTTTGTTACTTATTGGAATGATTGCGGAGAGATTCGGAAGACGTGGTCCTTATGTACGTGATGTACCGAGATTTGATAGTAGAGTATATGTGCACCGCAGCTTAGCCTCGGGGTGCCAGTATTGTATATTTATGATGAGAATAATATACTGTTAATTGAAATGAACTCTCATGTATAAATGTAAGTGAATAATAACAACATTTTTGTAGAGTTAAAAATGGAAAAATCCCTAGTGACGAGTATTACTAATTTTGAGAACTAAGAAGAAAAGTACAACTCTCGGTTTAAATTAAGATGTCGGGAATTGAATCGGTAATCGTATAGTAATGTTAGATTGTGTATTGGACTAGTTAGATGTGGGAATAACTGGAACGGGTACGGGTACGATAGGAGTGCACACTTAGTTGATAGGTGAGGAATTCATGTGAGTGCACGCACTATCATGTATTTTATATTCACTGTTTAATGATATTAAACACTTCCTGTATTTTAAACTGTTTTCACAATCGGGCTTTGACCCGTTTGCTTTCAAATCTATTTTTTTGTAAAAACCTTTTTGGGTGCCCAGCCACAAGGACACCAAGCATAGGAATTCCATCCCAGTGACGTGCTGTAGCTGCGGTGGAAGTTACAGGACCTCGATAATAGACGCCTCCACTTTCTATATTGACTCTACTTCAGATTTACTCATCTGTAAGGCATATCGCCCCTTTTCTTTTAGAGACATCTTACTTATTCAGTTCTATTTCAGATTTTGGGTTGTAATTAATTAATGGTTCAGGCTTTATATTTTGTTTATTTCAGTATTCGGATTGTTGTGAGGTGTATCCCTCCAGATTTAGTTTATTACATTGTTATCTTATTGCGACTGTGATGTGGTTGTGGTATCAGTATTTATTAATTTACTTTAGTGGTATGTAAATCGAATTTAATTAAAATTGACAACTCACTTTTTAAATATTAGGTGGCTAGTAATTGTTAAAATATTTTTCGACAGTGATGCTAGGAACTGAACCAACTTGACATTTTGTATTAATTTGAATAAAGGAGTAGCTACCCGGTATTTAATTAGTCGGGGTGTCACATGGTGATGGTTTATTTTTTCCATCTCACACATGCCTTCCGTTGTTCAAACGGAATCCTTATATTTCGGGAGGCATGCATCCTAGTGAGGGTACACCATTAATCCCTCAAAGCCATATTGTATTTTGGGTGGACCCTCAAATTTTTCGACTTCTAGTGTATAACTTATTAGAATTTGAAAATCGTAGGAATTAAAATAGTTAGATTATTTTTTTTAGTTTAGATTTTTTGTTATTCTTTTTGCTATGCTTGGTTCTAACATGTTTGGTAGATTCAATGGACTCGTACTTTTCGGCGATCACTCCATTTTGGGTAATATCTTTCTTTTCCTCTCTTTATGTTGTGTTCTTGATTCGCATTGAGGACAATGCAACATTTAAGATAGGGGTTGTGGGATATTCTTCCCATTTATTATTTAGATTCATTGATTCGATCACATATTCTTTCCAAGAGTGTTTTTTTTTATAAAATAAAAAAAAATTGACAAATTATGAAAAATGCCAAAAATATTTTTCTTCAAAATAAATATAGATTAGAATTTAAAAGCTTCAAAAATGTCACATATATTTTGTCTCAAGTTGTAAAATCAAATGCACAAAGTCGAAATTGACCAAAGATGGAAATTGTGCGAAAATTGAGGACTTAACGAATAAGTGTGGAGATTAACAAAACCCGGTGAGATTTCGAGCCTATCGATCTTTTTGGGTTTTTAAATCAATCCGAGTTAATGGTTAACTCATAGCTCTAATTCAGCGTTTTACAAAAGTCGTTGATGATCTCTATTTTATTGTTTTGATCGGTTATGGAAAAGGGAATGTTGTTTCGAAACGCGCGCTACAAATCTTTAAATTAAATTAATCTCGAGACGCATATGGTAAATTAATAAGTAATTCGGACAATGAAGTAGGCCATCGTTTGTTACCCAAAAATATTAGCCATAAAAAGATGGGGAAAATTATCCCCTTGATAACCCAATTGAGCCGAAAAAAATTTATCCTTTTAGTTTGGTAACCCGAAAAACCCAGTAGCCCGGAATTGTGAAAAATGGAAAAAGTCATAATTTAAGTCCGAAAAGTGCAACAAAAAGGGGCAAGAAAAAAATAGAAGAATGCTCAACAAAAAATAGCAAGAAAAAAAAAAGTGTGAAAAAAATAGAAAAAGAAGAGAAAATGAGCAATAGCAAAAAAAAAAGCACTAACGGACATCATAAGAAAAATTTCCAATTCCGAATTTTCCAACTCCGAATTTTCCAACCATTTCCATGTTACCCAATTACACCTTAAACCCGAAAAAGTCCTAACCGAGTCCGAATTGCGAAATTAGTTATTGCGTGGAGAGTTAAAACACAAAAAGATAATAAAACAGATTACATGGCATGAAAAAGAGATGATGGTTCCCGTTTTCCCATGACCGTATTTCGATGAAGAGATCTTTCCACCCAAAAATTTCCGTCTTTCAATTTGTGTGCGTGACTTTGCGTACATTATATTTACTCTTTATAAATCACGCATACCGAGAGAATAGCCACATTCGGAGAGATTCGTTTGAGAGAGCGTTTCGTGAGAATTTGAATCAAAATGAATTTTCGGAAAGTAACGTAATGATCAATCGGTGGAAGTTAGCGGTTCAGTTTTTGGCTTCGTACACACACACTGTGACTTGAGACTCCTAAATAAGATTTTAAGGTGATCATTTTTGGGGATTTTAAATTTTATAATTTTTAAGTACTTTGATTTTTTCTTTGAGTCAATAACAAATTTTGTGGGTATATTGACTGCAAACCCTCACGAGACAAAACTCGTCCTACTAGGGTAACCTAGGGGTTTAAAGGCTTGTTGCATATGCTAAATGCAATCGCTTGGCTGCGAAACAGGTATTCTATCCCAATAAAAGTTTTTGAAGGATCTTTAAACCATACTCTCATTCTTTTACATTGCTCGGGACGCGCAAAGTTCTAAGTTATGGGGGTTTGATTAGGCATAAATTCTTCACATTTATCCCCTTAATTTCGGTATTTTTATAATTCCGTGTGATGTAAATAGCTTGGATTTGTCTCATATCTATCCTACAAACCCTTTTTGGCAAGTATTTCGTATTTTGTGTATCTCTTATGTGTTTTACAGGTATTTCATGTAAGAAAGATGGAAAAGAGAACTCAAAATAGCGAAAGAAACCAAGAATCGGGGAGTTGAAGGGAATTTTCGTAATTTTTTAGCCTTAGTCCGGAGGTGGGATCAACTGGCAAGTTGAAGAGCGTTCAATTATAAGAACACTGGAAAAAACGACATCTCAATCCGCGCTACGATGAAGAAGTTATGCCAATTTGAAGTTGAGAAGAAATTCAAGAAAAAAGCTGTCATACCCAAACCGAACCAAAGCTGAGGGAAAAAAACCAGTCCGTTCATTTGTCACGCTCCAGATCCGTTACAAAATTAGTCACGCTTTCTAAGTGTGACAAATTGGCAGATACGTGATTTTTATTTTGTGCTTATCTTTTAGCCAAAAGAGTTTTATATTTTGGGGACTCTTCTAAACGACCTCTAGCCTATATATTTAGTCATTAGGACTCTTTTTATTCATATTTCATTGATGTAAAAGCTCCATAACAAGTAAGAACATCTAGGAGAAAGATTCACATATTTTGCACCATTAATTTAGGAGCTTTTTCAATTTTTCTTCAATCTTTGATTTCTTCTTGCATGTTCTTGTTCTTCAATCCTGGTAACTTTTATTTTCAGCACTTTTATTATTATTTCACCATGCTAGGCTAGATTTCCCAAGGTCGGGATACATGAATCAAGCCTGATGTGTTAATTGCATGTGTATAACATTAATCCTCTGAATTTAGTGATTGATTACGACCGTATTGCGTAGGAACACAACAATTGTAGATCTTTATATCTCGTTTGCCTCTGGGTAACCGGGATGATTTAGAATGCAATTCGAGTCTCACTATCGCGATACCGATTTACTCGTCCTCAGATTAAGTGTGCCGCGGGCTTGAACCTCGTATACGTAATCCTTGGGAGTACTAAATTCTGGGTCAAATTAAACGATTAAATTTACGATTAATATTATATTCACAATACACTAGGGTTGGGCGATTGTGTCTCTACCTTAATTTTTCTAATTAGTTTTAGTTAACTTCTTTATTTTTCCCTTTTTCCTTTCTCACTCAATCATCATCTTTTACACTTTATTTTTTAAAGTAATAAATCAATTAAAATCTATCAAACATTCCCTGTGGATTCGATACCCAGACTCGCCACTATACTCTGCAAGAGTGTAGTTAAAGTTTAGGGTTTTTTTTTGTATTGTGGTCGGAAGCCGATAACAACGACTAGCGTATTTACACGAATGCTCGATTTTCCACTCGAGCAAACATATTGCGAAAGAGTTGATCAGAAGTTGGTACATTGTATTATTGTAAGTCATTTTTTTTCAATTTATGTAAATCTCTATCATAGTACATTAATCGTTCATTTAGGCCTATGGTTTTTCCCTTTATTGGGTTTTTCCTCGTACATTTAATGTTGTGTGAATTGCTTTATTATTTCGCATTATTAGAATAACTTGTCTTAATAAAAGGATAAAATTGATCATATCTAATCTTCATAAAATATTTTATCACGTTGACTTTTTAATGCTTTATACCCTTTGTTATTTTAAAAAGAAAATTATTTTTTAAATTGGTAATTATATTTTAATTGAGTAGCTACCTTCGAGGGCTCCCTATAATACCCCGCATTTTTAAGAAACAAATTTAACTCATTCAAATGAATTGTTGAAGTGGAATGTTAATTCAATAAGAAATAACATAATTTAAATAAATATGTGATTTTTCGCTAATTAAATGAATATATTGAGCATTTAATTAATTACATGGTAATTTTTGGGGTTTTGGTAAAAACCTTAGGGGCATTTGAGATTTTTAGACTTGCTTGGACTCAAAGTTAGGACTTTTTAAAAGTCAATCACGTATAATATTACTTGTTAGTTTAGAGTTGTGTAGGAGTTAGAATTTTAATAACTCAAATTTAATTAAACTTTCTAAATAAGAGAGAGATGAATAAGGACATCCCGGCGGGTAGATCCGCGATTGTGGGGAGGGCATTTACGACCGTTGCCTATAAGTGCGTGGCCCCCTTGTAGGTTGGTTGTAGCGATGACTTTGTATTTGTTTATAACTAATAACTTGGATGATGTCTTTTATACTATTCTCACATATTCTCAAGAAGAAACTTACATAACCCTTTATTCTTCATCTTTAACCCCTAAAACTTCCATTAAAACTCATTATAACCTCACATTAAGAGATTCGCACGTGGAATGTTAAGAAGATATACCAAGATTAATTAGATCTGTTTGAAAGAAGAATAACTTGTGCTACTCAAATTTTTTAAAATATTTATATAAGCAAGAATATATAAATATTTCCTAAACCCTAATTATTCATGTTTTATAATTATGATTAGGAACTTAATTAGGGAAGTTATAATCTAATTGACAATTTCTTTTTATTAACTTATATAATTGGATTATATACTTGAAATATAGCATGTTTAGAATATTGGTCTCTGTTTATATTAAAATTTAATCGTGTCACATGTTAAATAGTGTACGAATCTCGAAAAATATTATAAGTTTATGAAATAATATAAATGATGATTATTGATTAGAACAACGAAATATGTTGTTTAAAATAATTAACTCGCATGATTAAACCATTGTACATTTTGTTTTGACTAAATCTCATTTGAATTAGAATATTGGATTTTAAAACCCCATTGGGATATTTTGTACAACATATAAATCATATGATGGAGTTCATTTAATTCGCATATAATCGAACTTGTATAAATATAGAATAAAAGAACACGAATTTGGCCTAGAAAATGTAATGATTGCAATAATTGACTTATGTTAAAATAATGACATCGTTGGGATTATCATGTTACGTACTTTAGTTTGTACTTGGATTTGTATTATTTGTAGTTGATGTTCTCTAGGTATGGGACTAGAGAATGATCACGTTTATGACCGGTTGTCTCCTAGGTATGGAACTAGGGAATATTTATGGTTTTGGGCATTTCCTAGCTGTGTGACTAGGAGAAACGAGTTATCATATTTATATTCTAAGTGAAGGATTAGGGAATGGTATATGTTTTGGGGTATTTCCTACGTATAAGGCAGAAGATACATATGGTTTTGGTGTATGCATGTGACTAGGGATGGATGGATTTATGATGCCTGATTGTTTTGGCGAAAAGTGATAAATAATTAAAATATGATAAAATAAATAAGAATAATGATTATTACCTTAGATAATAATGAGTATTATAGATCGATGAATTGTAGTGTCATTGTATGTGCGAATGTACGTTGACTAGCTACATTGTATGTGCTGGACCTATACTGGCTTGACTGTTTTGATGGGATTTATGTGGGTGTTACTGCATGTGAAGGGTCTAGTGTTGGCTGGCTATGATGATATGTGCGAGACCTAGGAAAGTGGCTATATTGATGGTTTTATGTGAGCGTCATGCTATCTGCAGTGTCTAGTGTTGGATGGATACAAAGGTAAGGGAAGTACCTTGAAAAATCTGACTATAGTGATGGGTATTATTTGAAGATACATCAGGGTATGTGCGGGTGACCGTATGGGCCGTCGGGCTATAATAATGTATGAATTCTTGTTGAGATGAGTTGGGTGGAGCACCATGGTATGTGCAAGGCCAAATAGAAAACAAAATAGTTATAGGGGTGTTGCAATTGATATATATATATATATGTGTGTGTGTGTGTGTGTGAGATAGGATAAATAATATTTTGAAATAAATATAATGGAAAAGTTAGATAATTTAATTTACTTGCATCGTTATTTAAATTGATGTCATTAATTAAAAATTTTATTGTGATATTTATCTCATTTAATGTTTAGGACTGGGTTCATGTAACCCCTATTGGAAAACGTAGTTGGTATTCTTACAGTGGGCCCTAACCCATTATTGTTGACTATTATTTAAGGTTATGTTTTCGTTAGCTTCATAGTTTGGAGCAGGGGGGCGTGCAAATGGAGCTTACTATTGTGGTTATTTTAGTTTCCTTTCGAGTCGTTTATTTATGAGACAATTGTACTTGGATTTTGTGGGTCTTATGATTTTATTTGGAGAGATTATTGTTGATGACTTATTTTATTTGAGTTTTAGCATGGTGAGGGATCTTATTTTTATGGATGGTTTATTTATTATTAGTTATTTCATTTCATATCTTGTGAAAAAAGTTTTAAATCTCATAATTCTATCACATGCTAAGAATGGTATTTTAATTACAATGATCGACATGTCTTGGTATCGGGGCTTGATCAGCCTTAATAGAAAAACATGTGGGATGTCAAACTCGCACTCTCAATTACATTATTAAAGAGGAATCTAGTCCCGCATACCCCTTTGGTCCCATCCCATTACATATAGTCCTCAACATAGGAGGTGATCTCATATTTGAGTCATGGCCATTACCAAATTTGGCCTGAAAGAATTTTCCTCCAGTCTTTTTGGCCAAAGACTTCTATATTCTCAATTTGTGGTGTCTTCAAATATTTTTTCTACCAAGCATCCTCATATTTATTTGATTATAAATACCTGAATTAAATCACGATAATTCTCAATTACTTGTACAAATTAAATTATTCGATCTCTCTATTTTAATTTTCCTAAAATAAAAATATTTTTAATTAAAATATTATTTGGAGACCATAATTTAATTTATACCTTTAAATAATTACTAATTAAATTTAATTCAAGAAAACAAAAATTCTAGACAAATTGTGAACTAGGTTGGTCTCATAAATAAGTCCATGTTGTCCACAAAAAAGTGGTTCCTATTTTAATTAATAACCTACTCAAATAATTATGCAATATTAAATATGAGATAACAAATATATAATTAAACACAAACACAAACAATTATATATAAATGAGAACACATAGTCCCCATACATCATGGACGAGAATTCTTCCTTGAGTAGATTCCTTTTGGGTCAATACTCCTTTAAAGAAGAGTCAATCAAGAAATTTTTGTTAAAGAGAGAGAGTCCGAATCAAATTTTGATCCATTTTCCTCAAACTCACACTCCGTGGTTGTGTAGATTCCAAGTTCTATTGTGGGTGGCTAAACTATGGGCGCTCCTGGTTAAACCGCGATCGCGGCTATCTCTGATTGTCTTCCTTATGGGTTCTAGGTTTTTTTTCTGTTCGTCAAAACTACATTATTTTGACCTTCCAACATCCTTCAAAACTCCATTAAAAGAACATTAATCTTTATCCGAACATCACCAAAAATCATGGATCTTTGACCACGATCGAACCCAATATAATAAAGGATTAGATAAAGTAAAAATCTATTACACCCCCTTACAAACTCCTCAATATAAATCGATTGATGAAATAGTTAAAATAATCTAATTTCTATAACCAAATCAAATTTAAGAAAACAAACTACAGATAAACCACTATATCTTCCATTCACATAACATAAAGAAAATGTGGCCATTATGGAAGGAGTAATGAAATCCTACTAATCCATGTCAGCACAAAACATATACATCCATGAATTAGGATTTTATTACTCCTAATAATTTTTGGGCAGCAATATATTTCATAATATCAATCTTTGATCAATCATTTATTAGAAAGGAAAACAAAAACTAGGTTTAAAACCATAAACCTAGGGTTTCGAATCACGACACCTTCACGAATCTTGTAGGTGATCCCAAATAAGAAGAAATATGATTTGTTAAAGATGAATATATATCATTTCTTTGCCCTCTAAAAGCTTGTTAGAATGCTCTGAATGCCTTCAGTCTTGTAGTATATAATCCCCCAAGTAAGCCTATTTTGTAGAAACTTCGAGAGATGAAAACTTAATGATTTGTATGAGAAATAATTTTCTTTCTCTCCTCACCCCTTCATAAAATCTGAATATTTTTTTTTTCTCTATCTATCTGTATGATGTGTTGTGCATCTTAAAACTCTATCTTAGACCCATATATATAGATACAAAAATTAGGCTTGGTCCAATTAGGGGTTTTAGAGAGTTTGGGCCTGCCACTTGATTAGTGGACTATACTAAGGACCCAAGACCAATAATTAAATTGGATCCCTAATGAAAATATGAAAATCCCATATTACTTCCCGTAGTATATTTTCTTTTCTATTTAATTATAATTAATTTCACTAAATAATTATAATTGCACTCTAATTTAATTATCTCAGAATTACTTGAATAATGTGGTTTTATTTGCCAAGTAAGATAGTGCAAAATGTGATTCCCCTTGTAAAGCATACAGTATTCGCTTGGTGAAATTCAATTTTTCTCTAATTGATTTTCTCCAGCATCTTATTTATTACTTGATCTCAAACTTAACTTATTTGACACTCTACCAGATTAGACATGATTCACTTATTAGGGTCACTGGTATTGTAAAAAAAATATATGTTTATCAAGGGTATTATAATCCAGGATAATTCTAAGACGTGGATTCCTCCGGAATATGATCTGAGACATGCACACACAATGATTTTCCAAGTTGCAAAGATTTAGACCTAATATATTGGATCAAACCAATAATAGTCAAAGCAATACTTGTATACACATTCCAATCCTCATAACTGTAGGTGATTAAGAATCTATACATCCTTTGAAAATCATGTGAGAGTGTGCAAGTCTAATCTATTTAGCATTGTAACACCCACATATTTTTCCACTAAGGGTAATAAGGCCCCATTGTCAACTTATGTTGGGAGTCAAAAATAAAAAAAAAAACATTCTTAGCATGTGACAAAAAATGTGACATTTAAACCTTTTTACACAAGGTAAATATTGATATAATCCAATAATAATAAAAACATTCACTATAATATGATCCATAACCATGATAAAACTCTAATAATAAAAATCTCAACTCCAATAATAATAAAACTCAAATGATATAAAGTTAACCACATAAATCTCTCCAATTGAAAATCATAAATCAACTGTAGTGTCCAATGAACTATTAAATCAAAATACAATTCCCTCATAAATAAAACGATTGGAAAGGAAAATAAACTACGCATTAACATAAACTACACCTACAATTCTGTTAATCTCTAATACTATGCAGCTACTTAGCAAGCTATCATATAAGGTTAGTCAATAACAATGAGTAAGGGCCCACAACAGGAATACCAACTACTTTTCTCAAATAGGATCCACGAATATATTCATAATCATGATAAGAGATAAATATCACAATAGTATTATCTAACCAGCGCAATAATATAATAATGATGTGAGAAATATAAAACTATAAAAATTATCAACATAAAGTAAACAAACCCACATTTTAATCATTTTCTCATTATCATGTTTTCATTAATTTCAACTAGACCAGAAAATAATTCGGGCATCACAACTACATCCATACATAGTACGTGAAGATAACAAAAATCATAAGTATTACCAAGTCCTCCACCTAGGAGAATACCTAAACCATAATCATCCCTAGTTTCGCACTTAGGATAAATCAATGTAATGACGTACTACCTAGGAAATACTCAAATGTATAAGTGAACACTCCTTAGTCCTATACCTAAAAAGAGTCGACAACAATTAATATGCCTACTCATTAGTCCGATAGCTTGAAAGTATCACACTAATAAGAAGGCTAAAAGTAAAACTACTTACGTAAATCCCAGCATCCCAACAATGTCATTTTATTAACATATATACTTTTTACATTAATTACATTCTTTAGTCCAGCGTTAAATTCTATTATTTTGCAATTATATAATTTTAATTTCATTCTCAAAAAACCAATTATGTCATGTGATAAACGATTTCTACAAAATATCCCAACAAGTTGTCCAAAGTCAATATTTCAATACGTACAATAATTAAACTAATTAAATCATAAACCTAGTTCAAACATGTGTATACTCAATTTATAGAAACATATTAACATATTCTACATCATAATACTCATCTATGTGACTGCATAAACTAACTCATATAAATGAATCATATATTATATTTGACGTGATTCATCCCAATACCCAATAATAACAACATCAAATAATCTAAGCATACGATATTTCAAATATTAAAATCAATTTAAGAAGTTCATAAAAATAAATTTATAATCAGGTTATCACTTGACCTAATTAAGTTGCAAATCATTTATAGAAAATATGTGTATTTAATGTGTAGGAATCATTTAAATCAAATAACACTTACGGATAAAAATAGAAATATTTTTACGTGAAAAGGAAGTATTCTGAAAATTCGAGTGTTCCACTGCCTTTGTCTCACAAAAATAAGAAACTCTACTTTTTTTTGCCTTCTTCAAAATACTTGTGCAGACCCTCCCAAAATAAGGTTAAAGGTTTGTTTAATGGTGTTTAGGGTGTACAATAATGGGTATGTAGCCTTATATTTTTATTTGAGAAAAAGGATTGTAAAGTATATGTGAGTTAAAGGATGTATGCGTGTAAAATTTGTAAGTGTGAGAATTCCTTTATATATAAAAATATAATAAAACACGGCCTAAAAAAGTTCCACAAAAAATACATGCAAAGGTCCCTACACCCACACACAAAACCAACCTTCCCCATTATAGCATTCACTGGACCGCTATAGTGGTTCAGGTCAGCCTGCTATAGCGGTGGACCAAGCCATTATAGAGGCTTCCCAGCCGCAACCTTCTATATATTTAAAAAAAAAAAACAAATCCCAAACTAACTAGGTTTCCAGTTTCTTTAAAATTCCTTGAAATAAAACATTCAAGCCCAAACTAATTTCTTTTCTTAGAGTCCAAGCCAAAATAAAAAGACTCAAAAACCCCTAAGTTTTTTACAAAAATCCCATTTTACACAATAATTAATTAAATACCCAAAATATTCAAATCATTCAACAAAAAAAATCAAATTCATTTAAATTAATTATTATCATTTAATTAAAATTCCAATTAAAATACTCATTTTAGTTAATTAACTCAATTAATTTATTAAATTCGAATTCCAAAAATACGGGATATTACAATCTTTCCCATTAACACAAGAATTTTGTCCTCGAAATTCAAAAAAGCATAAATATCGTAATGTAACCCGCATAAATATCATATGCTCATATATGCCTACCCATAATAAGCCACGGCTAGGGAACCTATACATCAGATCTCATGCATACATACCCCAGAAGTAAAACATAGAAGATTTATATCTCAACTACATTTATAAGGCATAACTATAAAGTAAGGGACATACCATACTACCCCACTAGACACGTCTCGGCTCCTCCTGAGGTTGCCCCACATGTGTTGGTGGTGGTGCATAGATCCTCATTACACTTGGTGCTGGTGCAACACCCCCTCTCCATCTCTTGCTCCCGATATTAGAAGTCCTTGGCCCTGATGGCCCTGAGTCTTAGGACACCTCTAATCACGATGCCCTATTTATCCACAGGTATGACAAGTACTCATAAAAAGGCCCAAATTATCTACCCGATGCACGCTCACCCTGCTATCACTATCTTTGTCCCTAAGGGGCCTGCCGAACACCATTGCGCTACTGAAGGGCCTGCTGATCTTTCCCTACTTGAGACTTCTTGCATGGTTGGTCATTGCAATCCGTGTTCGCACTACCTTCCTTGGTTTCATCTGAACCACTCGACTCATTCCTCTTTACAAATATTTTTTTAGTAATTCACATTCTCTTTCCATCACATCAGTGCGACATCCACCACCTAAGAATGAGTGATGTATGATTTATTACCTAAATCAACTTGTTTTATCTATAAGGTCAACCCTTCAATAAAACATTCTTTTTTTCTCTTCCGTGTTTACCTCATCAGATGCGAACATAGATAAATTAGTGAACTCTTGCTCTTATTTGACGAACCCTTCTCTAAATCCATAAAATCCTTTTTCTTCTTACTCTTAATATCATAAGGAAAATATTTATCATTAAATTTCACCATAAAATTACCGTAGCTCATACGATCTCTATCCTCAAGTGTGGTGACACTCTCCCACCACTGTAAATTATCTCTAATTAACTTAAACATAGCTATCATCTATTTTTGCACATCCATATAGTCCACCATCCTCATGCATCTCCATATCACACCTCCACTGGTGAGAAATCGTTAAGTTAGATCCCCCGCCAAAAGTTAGAAGATTGCACATGCTGATAATTAATCGAATTAAATTGAATTAAAATTTTGTACAAATTTAATATTTCAATACATGTGATAATTAATGGAATTAAATCATAAATCAGTTCAAACATGTGTATACATAATTTTCATCAACATATTAATATATTCTACATCATAATAATCATTTACGTGATTTTATAAACCAAAACATATTAACGAATTCCATATTTTATTTAACATGTGATTCTCACCAATATCCAATAATAACAAAGTCTAATAATCTAAGAATGCGGTATTTCAATTTTAAAACCAATTTCAGAAGTTCATAAAAATAAATTTTTAATTAGGTTACCACTTTCCCTAATTAAGGTGCTAATAATCTTTTAAAAATATTCATATTTGATGTTTGGGCAACATTTTAAAAAAATAATACTTAAGGATAAATAAAGAAATATTATTGCATGAAAAGTAAGTATTCTGAAAGTTCGAGTGTTCCACTACGCTCGAATCGTGAAAATAGGCAACCTTTATTTTTATGGCATTCTTCAAAATATTAGTGTAAAGCCTCCCAAAATATGGTTGAAGTTTTGTTGAATGTTGTTTAGGGTGTAAGACAACGGGTCTGTATATTTATGTTTTTATTTGAGAAAAAGGGTTGTAAAGTATGCGTGAGTTAAAGGATGTATGCGTGTAAAATTTCATAAGTCTCATATTTCCTTTATATATAAAAATGTAACAAACCACCATCTCAAAGAGTCCCATAAAACATACAAACAGAGGTAAAAAATCCCCAGACCTACACGCCAAACTAGCTGAACCCACTATAACAGTTACTGGGCCACTATAGCGGTTCAGGTTAGCCCTCTATAGCGGTGGCCCATACCATTATAGTGGCTTCCTAGCCACGACCTTCTATACATTTAAAAAATATTCCCAGAGTAACTAGTTTTCTAGTTTGTTGAAAATTCCATAAAATAAAACTCAACAGCCCAAACCAATTTCTTTTCTTAGAGTCCAAAACCAAAAGACCCTAAGGTTTTTACAAAAATCCCATTTTACATAATAATTAATTAAATGCCCAAAATATTCAATTAATTCACCACAAATCACCAAATTCATTTAAATAAATTCTTTTTAATTTAATTCTAGTTTTAACTAAAGTACTCATTTGAATTAATTAACCCAATTAATTAATTAAATTTGAATTCCAAAAATACGGGGTTTTACAATCACCTAGACATTAATCTCACCCTTATTCCGTTCAATACATTCTTGATGTACTAGTACGATCCTCTTTAAACTATCATACAAGTTTTCGAATCATCATATATGTTTTGGTGGTCAAGATAAACTACTAAGATCATACTCGCATCTTTATCGATATGATGTCAACTCCCTATCTAGGATTTGAACTGCTCAATTGAAATATTATTGGAATTTTAATCCTTTGTGATTAGTTCGAGCCCAACTCACCAGAATTCATACTAAGTTCAATCGCTCGACAATAGTAAAATATATTTAAAACAAATATAAGGCATTCTCACTAACATAATTATCATTTCAAAATGAACTTGGCACACTTTATTAATAAATAAAGGACATACATGATTTTAAGAATAAAATCCCACCAAATATACATTGTGGTGTTTTGATCCAAAGAAAATTACAGAGTTTGAGAACTTGAAATTGCCCCCAAAGTTGTAGTATCTACTGAAACTTTCTTGAAACATATTTAAACCTCATGTCTTGTATCACCACAGGTATAAAAAATCAAATAAACCTTGTACAAGATATCAAATATGAAAATAAAGTTTATAACATATAAGAACATAAATACAATGATTTATAGGTCTGGGAAAGAGATAATGAAAGAAGATATGGAGGAATAAATTCGATGATTGTGACTAATAATAAGGCATGGCCCACTACACAAAGATAAATTCCTAAAATGTAATGATGTGGATAAAAAATAATATTTTCATAGGCTAAATGGAAAACAATGCATAATATATAGAAGATACTTATATTAATAGTAATTCTTGTGTAATAAATATAACCTTCGTTTTAGTATATATTTTGTATTTTGTAGCGAGAAATAATGAGTATGTTGGTGAGAAACACTTTTAAAAAACATGGAAGATTTTGTGGATAGCCAATACAAACTTTGCTGTAATAAAGCTTGTGTTCGTTGTAGTGAAGCACAAGGTCATTTATACCAAAAATCGTTTATTTTTTAATTGCCTTAAGATTTTGTGGGAAACGAAGCATTTTTCACTATAAAAAAGGGGAAATTCCAAGATGAAGTGTTAGAACCTTAGAAAAAATTCAAAAGAATATACTTATTCACTTTTTAAAATAAATGTTCATAGGAATCATATATTGCTTATGTATATCTCAATTTCCTTAAAACATATTCGGAAAATCCAATTTGAATTTGTAGGAGCGCTCTTCTCCAGGATATGTTGATAACAATTACAAATCGAACTACAAAAAAGTAATTACCCGAAACATAAAACTCTACAAGCTAGAATTTAGGGTTTACCTTAGAGATCTCTCTAGTTTGATCTTGTCTCATCATGAAAAGTATTTGATGAAGATTAATCGAGAACACATGGTCCACGTACCTCACAATTTTCAACTATATTCCCAATATGAAACTATCACGAATATAGTGTGGGCTCTTCCTTCATGATCACCTTCTTATCATTTATGCTCCCTCTCTTATATTTATATCTCTCTCACAAATATGATTTAGGATTATTGTAGTTCCAAGAGTGACGAACTTGTGAGAACAAGTAAACCTCATGTTCCCTAAGAAGAGATAAGGATGTGGCTCCTAAAGGGGCTAGGAAAATCTAATCCCACCCGGATTAGAATCATAGTCCATTAATTATAATTAATACAACTAAATAACTATAATCGTAACTCCACTACTTAACCTAAAATTATATTTCGATCCTTTTATTATTAATTACTTGACCAACGTTAAGGTTACGAATACCCATTAATAAAATAAATTACTGATAGTTTATTTTGATTAATTTTTTAAGTCCTTGAGAGGTATGGCTTAACTTATTTGTAGTGTCAAACTAACATAGTCAACCTCCAAGATTTGACACATACAACATTTCATGTTTCCTTAATTAGGCTTAAAGAAATTGGATAGTCTAATTTCGATTTGCCAATTCAACATTCACACCATTTAGTAAAATGGTCGTAACACACTCCTCAAAAGTCCAAATGTCGTGATTCAAACTTCATTGGAAAGACGACTTCCAAAGATTTCATTTGGTATATAGTTAACCTCGTAATTTAATTTACCTATAGAGTACAACCATTTGACTGATGTCAAAATAAGGCTGATATTTCTGTAGTTCCAAAGGTTTATTCTTTTAATTTTCCAACTTCTAGTTTATTTAGTTTTCTCTTTAATATCTATAAATTACCTATGGATGGAGTGATGTCCCAAGATCCTATATAAAGGTTGAGAATGTATGAAGATAAGGAAGACTGATTTGATGATATAACCAAACTTTTATCTAAGAAATGGATATTTATTTATTTTTGCTCATAACCTTTTCGGGGGATTTCAATTGTCTATGAGGGTTGATCCTCTCTTTGGTGGATTCCTTAGAGTATGAGTTTGTTACCTGAGTTTATGCTTATGCTATCTCATGCTCTTTCATTTTTTTTGGTGTGAGATTGGTATCAGAGCTTTGGTTATAATGGACAACTGTCTTCTTCATGGACCAAATGTTGATGCACCATGTGAACGAGACTTGCGTGACATTGAAATGGATGATTTTAGGAGAAAAATGAAAAAACTCCAGCAGTTTTCACTAAGCTATGTAGCTCAGGAACATGATGATTTATCTCATGTTTTGGAGGATGAATTATAACAAGATGAAGAGGATATTAAACCCTTTTACGATGCTCAAGATCGAGTATCGAAAGAAGAGGCTCCTTTGAATCATAGATGTGGTGGAGACCAACACTATAACCATGGTTATATCAAAGTTAACATTCCAAAGTTTGAATTTCAAATCCTAGGCGATTAGTTTTTTATTTGCTGAACACCGTGGAAAGAATCTTTGACTACCAAGAAGTTTCGGAGATCAGAATGTGAAGTTGGTTGCCATTAAATTGAAGAAATAAGCCTCAATTTGATGGGAACATATAAAGAATCAACGTGAACATAAAGAAAAAAAACAATTGTAACTTGGAAGAAGATAAAAATGGAGTTAAAGAAGAAATTCATGCCTAGTCATTATATACAAGATGATTTCCATAAGTTTCACAACTTTAAGAAAAATGAGTTATCCATGGAGGAGTATTTATAATACCTCATAATTTCCTTGCATTATTTAAATTAGTTAAATTGTGAAATTTATACAATCTGCGTGTTGTTACATGTTATGTCACTATTTTTCCTTTATCTACATTTATAATCCAAAATTAAAAGCGGAGTTAATACATGGAAATTCATTAATAAAATATTTGGAAGTGACCAGGTATTACGGACGACTATGGAATGGTCGAGGGTTTGGTATCAAGGGTTTACTTTTTTGGATTATCTCCTTTGTATCGGGTTCCACCGATTGTGAAGTAGTTTTTTATAATTTCGTTTCACGATAAATTAATAAATATTTTTAATAATGGATTTTGGGAACTCGTACCGATCAGAATATTAGGATGTTGATATGGTATTTTGGGTTAACTTTTAGGGTATGTAGAATGTCCAGATATGACTTAAAATAATGGGTTTTAATTCATATGGGTTAGTATATGACTTGAGTTATGTTTTAGGATGTTTAGATATGTCTTTGGGCTCATTAGGTTGAGGCCCATATGGGGATTAACCCTAACTTTGGGATTAACACTCTTGGAGGGTCATTACGTTAATATATTTTCACACAAATAACTTTATCAAGAAACCTTAAGGTTAGAGAGAAGAGGCATCTTAGAGATAAGAGGATTTGGAACATTTGAGCTTGGATTTCCACCCCATCTTTGAATTGAGGCAAGTTTACCTACTGTAGGATTATAATAGTTTTTGTGTTATACTTTAGCTATTCATTGTGATCTAAACCTAATTATATTGTAATTTTATTATGATAATCAGCTAACTAATATTATAAGAAAATTAGTGGGATAATTTAAGTTAATACTCATTATAATGGTATAAACTAATTTTAGCAGAATCTTTTTTAAATTTGCGATGGAATTGATATATGATTCTTAGGAGGATGTTACACACTGAAAATCAATCAAAAAGACCTTAAAATTGAATGAATTGATAATAATCTTAGGGTAATTGATTAAAAGAATTGAAGTTGGGGTTCTTCGATTGAAAATGGAATTAATCCCTTTAAATCATGTTAAAATCATGTAAAAACCTTATATATGGGTTAGGTTTGATGTTAAACCAATTATTTAAAGGAGAACGGGTTTAAAGATGTTTAGAGGCTTCAAAATTACGTTTTGGTGTTAATAATGGAAGAATTGGGTGCTGGAGAAGATGAACCTGGGCTCATTTCATTCGAACGAGATTATTATCTCAGTTGAACGAGATTTGATAGTTCATTTGAACGAGTTTTAGAACCTTTTGAACAAGTTAAGCTTTTTCATTAAAATGACTTTAACATGTCATTCGAATGACATGTAGAACTCATTAGGACAAGATAGAGGTTTTCCTTCGGACGAGTTTTGCACTGTTTGAAGATTTATTCTTAATTAATAGAGACGAATTAAATTGATAAATCTGGATAAAGACTTATTAACCTTTTGCATTCTTAGGAATACTACTCTTGTGTATTATGTTTTATATATCATATGTATCTGGCCGTGGGATACATACTAGAGGAGACATATATTATGAGTCTTATGCGATGTTGACCGCACTGGAACCTCAGTGATAGATATGGGATCTACCTCGGTCATTTACCCAAACATGATGTTCTTAAATCACCAATTGTATCCCATGGGGATTAACTGGGGGATCCTCTTATATAGCATGGGGTTTAGGTCAATATGATTGGTGCGAAGGCGTAGTGATTATTACTTATTGATGGTTTGAGGTTATAGTTGTGGGACATCCTATAGCTATGCCTAGTACGCGTGAGGGATCCTCTAATGCAATAGGTATAGGCCTTTATTGTGTGCGAGCTCGAGCATAACCTTTTTATTATGTACGCAGATGAGATTGTACTTATGTGATATTAGACATAGAGACTTTATTTAATTATATGTTCATATACTTGAGATGTATATAGTGAGGTGATTATAAAACCTTTACTTATATTCAGTAGAGATTAATAATATGCAATTTTGGGGTTCTCTTGGGTTTAGGAGTTAGGTGCATGTGATATTTAGGATTTTTCTGGGTTGGGATAGTTTAAAAGCAATTGAAATATATGAGGAAGATGCATAGTTATATTGTATCATAAACTCAGTTATAGTCTTACTCTTCATAAACTTATTGCTACCATTGTTGTTGAATTCTCTTTTGAATACCTAGGTTACTGGTGCAGCCTCACCCCTGATTCTATCCTGCATTTTTTTGTTGCGGCTCTTATAGGATGTAGGCATCGAGCCTTCATGCTCACACTTTATATTATTATTTACAATTCTTTCATGTCGGATATTTAGTAGTTATTACTCTGTTTGGAGAGTTTGTTTTTTATTGAGACATTTATACTTCCAACGTTGGGTTTTAATACTGCAGATGTTTTTGGTATCAGAGATTTATGTTGGATTGTTATTTTGGTTGTATCCGGTATTTAGTTTAGGGATATTAGTTACTTTATCACATTCTTAGAATGATCCTCAATTGTTTATACTCATCTTTTATTTAATTTAGACTTTATCAATATATTTTAAATTTCTTAGGGTGTCACCGTATTCAGAAGAATTTGATCATCTTATGATCTGATGTGATTAATTTTATCCAGTATGAGGAGGATTTAAACTATGTTTCTATTTCTTCACTAGGAGAGATTGATACGGAAGAAAAAAGGATATCCGCGTTATTAACTATAGTGCGAGAAGACTTTTTATATTCGCTGGAACCTTACATGAAGGGTTTTGCAGGTGTTATTGGACGAACCATTCATCACAACTTACACATAGATGGTGGAAGTTACCTTCTTATGTCATCAAAACCATCATTACCATCTCAAGAATTGAGTCCTTAAGATTTTGAAGACGGAGGACAAGGAAGGCCCAAATGACTAGAGATAGTGCAATGTTGGCCCGAGAAGCAAAAATTTCACCAACAGAAGGAACTGAATAATGGCAAACATACCCAAGAGGTTTCTAGGAGCAGACAATCAAAAATATTTTGGCTAGGAAATCCAAGGAAAATGGATCACGACCAATGGGAACATGGTTTACAAGACCAACTTTAACAAAAATTAACCATCGAGATAAAGTTAGCAAATCTGCCGAGAGGGCCTCTGGTTTAATAGTTACTTTACGAGGAAAATGTTACAATTGTGGTGAGTGAGACCACTTAGTTAGTAGAAGCCTTAAGGAAACTATGGGTCCCTTTTAATTTCTTATGCGGAAAGTGTTTTAAGGATGACAAAAATAATTTTTCTTTTTATGAAACACTTTTTTTCAATTTTTAATATGCACCAAGTTGTGAACCAATTATAACTTAACCAAATTTTATATTTATTAATCATAAGTATCCATCTAGTGATTATAGCAAGTAAAATAAAGTAAAGAATACTAACAATGCTATATGTATGAGGAAAGCACAACGGGAAGAAATCTTGGATGACCCAAGCCAAATAACAACTATGAATATGGATTTACAACGAACAGACACAAGTCTCACTCAACGACTCGATACCCCACGAGACTTGATGCTCTTCTGATCTTCAACCACTCTTATCACAATTCCCACGTAGAAAGTACTTCTTCCACGAAACCTATCCCTAACACACATGTCCACGTATGTCTCGGTGTCCATCGATATGGCTTGTACCATCTACGGAATCGAAACACGTACTCCTTTACTTCTTTTTCGCAAAACCAACAATATTCAATGTAGAACAAAAACTTCTTGGTGCTAACAAGATAACTATTGGATATAGTAATGAAAACTTGAATCTTGTAAACTCTAAGGATTTGTTTAGACTTAAAAACATTAGAAAAAATGTGCATAAACGTTCTGGTACAAAAAATATTTTTTCAGAATGAACACTTGCGAAATCTAATCGAAACGCACCATTATATAATTTTCTTAAGGTGGCAGCTTGCTTGAACGACATGACCTGTTTCTTGAACGAGATGACCATGTCGTTCGACCGACATGACCATGTCATTCGAACGACAGTGGAATCTCTTTTAAATGATAGAGTATGTCGTTTGAACGACGCAACAAATTAGAGTCCAAGCCAAACACTACTTTAATCCGTCCTTATCAGAATAGAACAAAGTGTAAACGATCTCAAATACTTTAAAAACACTTTAAGAACATTTTCTCAATAAAATTACATCCTTAAACAATTTAAAATTAATTCTGATTCCCATTAAAATTATGCATTCATACCTGAGTGATCTCAGAATGTAATTTCACTTGAAGACAAATAAACTTTCACCAATTAAACATTCGACATAATTAATTACTTGAAGCTTTTCCGCAACGTCTTCAATAAAATTCAACATGTCATAGTCTGTGTGGGATCGTAAAAATAAAAATATGACCTAGGACTCAAACGTGTTTTGTTTTGGGAATAAGCCAAAACTATACAACGAACTCAATTGGAAATTTTGTCCTTACAAAAACCTGTAGTGTTGGGGGCACCAAAGGGGTTATGGTTATATTTATGGCTCATGCTCCCGAGTTTCAGTTTGACACTGAGGAATTCTCGTTCTTTTATTAGTACTGTGTTTACCACAAGGTTGATATATAACAATCTTACCACTGAGTTTTATTTCTATATAGATGCCCCAACGGGTAGGGGTGCTTCTTTACATCGTGATTATAGAGACGTGGAAGTTGAGATCGATCGATTGTGTTTCTTCGCCGACTTAATACTTTAGTTGCTATGCATAGGTATGAGGGAGGGTATAACACACACTTGTACTACTTAGATGCGGCTTTATCTTAGGAGGTAATTATATTGTTAGATTCGATACCGATAGTCTAAGAGTTCATAAATCTATATGATGAAGTACTAGGGTCACCGCCAAATAGGGAGGTAGACTTTTGTATAGATTTAGCACCGATCACTAGGACCATTACGAGGGCACCGTATCGAATGGCTCCATCGGAGATGCGGGAGTTGCGAGAGCATATTCAACAGTTATTGAGCTAGGGGTTCAAACGGAGGAGTATATCTTTGTGGGGAGCTGTTTGTAAAGAAGGAGGACGGTTTGCTCCGATTATGTGTGGATTATCGAGAGCTGAATAAGGTCACGATATGTGTAAGTGTAAATTCTCAATAGATTAATTTGTGTATATATTGTATTTATTCCATTTAGACAAAGTTTGTTTGAGTTATAGATTTAGATTTGAGTTATTTGTCCTTCACGCCTGTGATATGTGATTGAAAATCATAGCGAACAAGAAAAGCGATGTTCAAATAATTTCAAGTTTTTTGCAAAGTTTCATCTTCAAGATACTAGGGATCTCAATGAGGTATGGATACATACTATACATTTTGGGTGTTTAGTTTTTAAAATCTTTTGAGGCCATTTTTCATCAAAAGTTTTTTTAAAGATTTTTTTGTTTAGAGTTGTTCAAAAGAGATTTATATTCTCGTTTAAATGAGTCGTTAAAAGTTGTTCGAATGACTTTGAATTTGGTTCAAATGAGAAATAAGTTTTCATTCAAATGAGCATCAAATAAAAATTTCCTATTAAGAATATAATTTTTGTTCCAAACTCGTTCATAGCCTATTCAAATAAGTTTGGCTATTTCGTTTGAAAGAGATTTATTTCGTTTAATCGAGAATGCTCAGTTCGTTTGAACACACCTAGTGATTTCGTTCAAATGATATTTATCGAATTACGAGCGAACATGAAATTTACATAAATCTATATATATCATGTTTGCACAGCAGTTTCATTTTTAGGGTTGTGAAAACAGATTTTCCTATCTAACCAAGAGCCTCCCAAACACTAGTTTAGTCCCATCATTTTGAGATCTAAGGTTCAAATTTATATGTTGGTTTGACATCTCATATGTCTTTAACCAAGACTTTTACTCTTCATTGATTGTTGTTTCGAGTGGTGGATTCCCTGTTTGCTTTATGCGGTCGTTAATGCGTGTTTTCTAGAGCGACTGGAACTAGTCGTGCAATGGTAAGATCTATGGATATCGAGATGTGAGGAGCGCCGAAATTGTGATTACTATTGGAAAGAGTTAAAAAAGATTGCAAAGAAGGTTCAAGGAGAAAAGACATCGTCAAGAATTAAAGGCGTCAAGTCAGTTGAGTAAGTCTAATTTATCCTTGTAGCGATACATATATCATAGTGATTTGTGTGGCTGGGCTAAGCCATCTGAGGTTTTTACCAATGTGGGTTTTCCTTGTTCATCATGGTGTTGTGGTTTGCTTTATTTTATTCTTGATATATCATCTTGATTCATGCTTAGCTCAATATAAAATTGGTAAATTATTTACACAACATGTTTGGTTTTAATTGGTGCAAAGTTTAAAATTGGTTAATTAATTTGAAAAATTAAAAATTATCCATAACCCTAGCATACAACATTTTTTGTGGCCATGTATCGATGATCTATTTTACTAGTGAGGGTACTGACATTCTTCTTCAAGATTAATTTGCACTCAGGTCATCACTAGTTATGTATTTGGGAGGAGGACGTTCTGGAGACATTTTTTCTGACGCAATATGGATCGTAGGAGTTTCAGGTCATGTCATTTGGTTTAACTAACGCCCCTACAATGTTTATGGTTCTAATAAATTGGATATTTTGATCATTTCTGGATCAATTCATCATTTTTTTTATTGATGATATATTAGTGTATTCTCAGTCAAAGTAGGATCATGCGGAGCATTTGCATCTAGTTTTGCAGACGCTACGAGAACATACATTGTACGCTAAGTTCTCTAAGTGTGGGTTTTGTCATTGGGAGGTACAATTGTTGGGCCATGCCATATGTGAGGTTGGGATTTCGGTAAATCTTGTAAAGGTATCTGAAGGGATAGATTAGGGATAACTCATGACACCTACATAAGTCAGGAGTTTTTTTATCTGGATGGGTACTACATGAGGTTCATTTAGGGGTTCTCAAACATTATCAACCCACGGACTCAACTCACCCAAAAGGGGGTACCGTTTGTTTGGAGCACAGATTTCCAGAGAGCATTTGAGAAGACCAATGAGAAGGTCACCACTATGCCTGTCCTTATGTTACTATAGGGTGGTGTGGAGTATTTAGTGTGTACGAATGCATCGCTCCATGGGCTTGGAGGTGTGTTGATGCAGTAGGAAAGGAATATATCTTATTACTCTCGAAAGGTTAAGTCTCATAAGGGCAACTACCCCACTAACAATATGGAGTTGGAAGAGGTACTCTTTTTCTCTCTGTATTTGAAGACATTAACTCTTGGGTTAGAGGTTCATATTGCATTCTCATCATAAGAGTCTCCATTAATTTTTTACGCAGAGGGAAATTAATATAATATTGAGGAGATGACTTGAGTTTATGAAGGACTACCACTTTTTGATTCAGTACCATTCAGGAAAAGAAAATGCGGTAGCATGTGCGTTGAGTAAGAAATTGACTGTTACGTTGGTAGTTTTATATGTAGAGCACGAGGATGATTTACTTGATATTTAGGCGGCATAGTGGAGTGCCACACATGATATGGATTTGTTGGATGCCTTTTTGGTAGTTGTGACCGTTACACCAGCTATAGTGACATGGGTGATACAAGCCCATTCTTTAGACTCCTTCTATTAGAAGAATGTGTGAGCGCTTGTATCAGGAGAGATTCCCTCCTTCTCTATTTGTTCAAATGACGAATTGATATTTCCGGGACGATTGGTGGTGCTAAAGGGTCATGGGTTGAGAAGAAGAAGTTAGGCTGAGACACACGACTCACAGTTCACGGTACATCCAGGATGGGATAAGATATATTAGGACATGCATAGAATGTATTGGCGGACCAAGATAAGGAGAAATATTGTAGAGTTTGTGTCTAGGTGTGCCACTTGTTAACTAGTAAATGTGTAGCAACAGAGACCAGTGGATGGATTACATCCCTTAGAGATTCCCGAGTGGAAGTGGGAGAGCATCTGCATGGACTTCATAGTGGGATTTCTGAGGTGTTGAAGAGTTCATGATTACATTTGGGTCATCGTCGATATAGATAATTTCCTTCTAGTTTTCACCATCGAATAATACATCATATTATTTGTGTGAGAGATTATACGACTGCATTGAGTACTGTGTGACATTGTGTCTAACCAAGATAGTAATTTTGTAACTCGTTTCTGAAGGTTTTTTTTAGGATGCTATAGGGGTAGAACTAAATTTTAGTATGACATTTCACCCTCTGTCAGATGGTAAGACTGAGAAGGTGAACCAAATTTTAGAGGATATGCTTCGAGCATGTGCCTTAAATCTCAAAGGGAGTTAGGAATAACATTTACAACTCGTGGAGCTTTCTTACAAAAATAGTCATTGGAAGACTATTGGTACGACACCCTGTGCGACATTGTATGGGAACAAAGGATTTTTGGACTAAATATTCTTAGGGACACCTCCAAGAATGAATGAGGATGGTTTAGGATTGGGAGAAGATTTATGTAAGGACATATTTCTCATGCCCGTTATCTTACATTTGTATATGTCGTACACCGTTACATTTGGCACGCCTCTTCACGATCTCACACGACGGCCTCAATCTAAATTTCAGGAATCAAGAATTCAACATCTCCATCAAGTGTCCCACATATGCCTCAACGACTTCACGTTCCATGATTTTAGGTACTTTACGCAAGTGGTACGCAAGAGAAGTCAAAACAGTGAAAGAAGGCAAGATATGAAAGTTCAAGGGAATTTTCTTAACTTTACAGCCATAGTCTGGAGGTTTAGTCAATTGGAAAGTTGAAGTGCTCGACACCACGAAGATACTGGAAGAAACGACACCTCAATCTGAGCTACGGTGAACAAGTTATGACCTTTTGGAAATGAAGAGATTTCCAAGAAAAAGACTTGGGAAAAAGACTTGACCAACAATTTTTTCCGAACCGAGGGCCGAACCGATTCGGGGGGCAAATCGATTCACAGGAGACCCGAACCGGTTCAGGGTACCTGTACGTTGGATAGAATTTCAGAGTTTCAAAAACGTGGAACTCTTCATTTATTTCCCTATAAATACTAACTTCGGGGGAGCTGTTTTGTAAGACTTTCAGAGATGAATTTAAGAGTTCTAATTACTCAAGTCTTCACCTTTTTGAGTTCCCAAAACTCATGTTTTGATTCACACATCATTGCCAAACCATTGTGAATCCTTTTGTAACCCAAGAACACAGCTCTGATTTTATTCAACCCTTATGGAGAAGACCGTCTTTCTTCTTCATTACTGCCCTCCTGCAAAGGGAAAATTCCCGCCGACAAACTTGTGGAGAAGCCATTTCTCTTCTTCATTACTGACCACCTGGAGTTCCTGTGGGAGATTTCAACCGAGACATCGAAACCGACGCCTGAGGGTATTTTGTATGTCAGAGTTATTTCATTGTAATCCGTGTAAGCCGTTTTCTTACAAATTATAGTGAAATAAAAGGTTTTGTCCCTTTGGGGGATTTTTCCTGAAATTATTTATTTTATCCTGCATGCTATATTTTATTTGATAAATCATCTAGATGCATGTTTTAGGGTTTAACTAAATTTGGGATTAATTAAAATTGGATATTATTTAAGAAGTCACAATATTTCTGCTGTAGCGATTCTACAAATTGGTATCAGAGCCTGTTGCACTAAGTTATTGTGTTTTGATCCTGATTTTGTACAAAAATGGCTTTTGATGGTTTTGATGATCTTCGATGTCAAATTTTTGAAAAAGTTAATTGGAAAATTCATACGAACTCTTGTTTTAAATCTTCTGTTGAAAACGAACCTAAGAGGTGTCCTTGTTGTGAGGGTGTTGGTCACACATTAAATAAGTGTACCACAAATTTAAAGAAGAAATTGAATAAACCTATTTCTCATGTTTCGACCCTTAGTGATTGTGATTCGAAAGAAGAAGTTTTTTATGCTTCTAGGAGAGATTTTCCCATCCATGTGATTAGTGAAGAGAGTGAGGGTGAAAAGAGTGAGGAGGAAGAAGAAGAATTGAGTGAGGTGCAAGTTGCCTACAATAATTTATATTTTGAATCTTTAAAGACAAAAAAGGAAAACTTGAAACTTAAAGCTGAATTGAAGAAACGTGCTTTAGATAATGATAATACTGATGCGTTGATTAAGGATCTTAGGGCACGTGAGGAGATGATTAAAGATAAATTAGGATACGTCGAGGGTGAGAGAAATAGTCTTAGAGTGTTGATGGAGACTATGAAAAAAGGAGCTTTTAGAGTTTGAGGATTCTAGACGAGTACTTGAATCTAGCATAGGTGAACTTGAGGTGAAATTGAAAGATTTAAGTAAGGTGAAATTTTATTTGGAGTCTAGGTCTGAAAAACTTGATAAGATTTTAGGCACAGTCGAGATCAAAATGGATAGGGGTGGGATTGGTCTTGAAAAATATGTTTCACCCATTCCCACACGTGTGAGAGAGCCTCCTAGGATTGTTAAGAACGAGGCACCTAAGTTTGTTAGGAAAGTTCCCCATAGGAACATCATGAGAGAACCTCATGGGATCATTAGGAGAGACCCACCTTGGCAAATTCGGAGAGAGCAACCGAGAAATTTGAGGAGAGGGACACCTTTAGGTAACACAAATCGCCCGATTTACTCTTGCACACATTGCGGTAGGTAAGGTCATCTCAGGCACTTTTGTTATAAGCTTTTAAATGGACCTAGGAAGGTTAATGAAAGAATAAATTCGATTCCCAAAATCCCCACACTCCGTCACACATCAATTTGGGTTAGAAAATCGGATTTAGAGGCTTATGGTTTATTTGTCCACGATTCCCGTTTGCTTGCACGTGATTCACCCCATGTCAAATATTTTGGTTGATTATGTTTGCATGTTTGTCATACCCTAGTTGTGGTTTCATGATATATTTTTTGCTAGTATGATGACTTGTACTTTTTGTATAATTTTTTTGTTTTTGAATTTTTTTTGAAAAATACAAAAAGATTTTATTTTGATAAAATTTTGTAAAATCCAAAAAGATTATTGTATTTTGTTTGCACCGTTTATGGATGAACACTTAGGATGACCGAGTCACAACATAAGTCCATTATTTTCATGTGACTATTTGATAGTGTTTTGAGATAATAGGTCAATTCATCCACGTGCTTTATAATGTTTGGACTCATTAAGATGTAATTAAGTGTTACTTCCTACATGTTTGACTCATGATTTCCTTTATTGCACACATGCACGGATTTTCTTGATTATTGTGCTTGTCTTATCACATGTTGGTTGGGTGTTTTCACTTCAATCCTGTCCTTTAAAACGAACCAAGCGCGATAAATTTTGATAAGGAAACTGTGCATATAAGAACTGTTTTGTGAGTTTGTGTGCTTTGTTTAAAAACGGGGAAGGGCTGCGAAAGGTTCATTTTGCCTTTGCGAATACTAAGCCACCGTTAAATTGGACCTAAAAAATGGAGGAATTTTATTATCCGGGGTCCAAAGAGGTTTAAAAGAGCCTGAAAAAATTTATAGGCAATAAAAAGAAATTCATGCCAAATTATGGGCCATTTAGATTTTTGCACCAATTCTCCAAAGTTTGAGAATTTAGTTTAACACCTCTAAAAAGAAAATATATATGAGGGAGTTTGGTTGGAGATTTTATAACGGGATTGCACGTCCTTGAAAATCTTGAAAAAGCTCTAAATAAGTTTTGGACGTTATTGGTGTGGAAATCATTTAGACTTTGATTTGTTGATTTGCATAAGACGATGTCATCTAAATTCAACAATATTTACACCTAAGGATAATTTTGATGTTCATTCATTAGGAGTACACTATGCATCGTGCACATATGATTGATTGAGTTGATTTACCTATCGAATGTGTTCACACCCATACATTCCGTTTCCATGACTTGGTTGTTTAAGTTTAATTCCATGGTGTGATTTTTGTATCATATTTTTCAAATTGGTATCTTATTTTTGTATGAAAAAATTTGAAAATTTTAAAAATAGTTTGTGAAGATTTTTTTGAGTATCTCATTGCAAGAGTGCGCTTTCCATCTGATTGATGCCTTGTTTTGAATACCGTGACATCCCGACTTTGCTTGTTTGATTTATTCTTCTCATTTGTCTATTTGGGGACATCATAAAATGGGGGAGAAAGAATTACCATTTTATGGGGGAGTTTGAATTTTGGGGGAGTTTTTGAGAGTTGAGATTTGTCATATGCTTTCATTGTAAATTGGTATCTATGATTATCTCGTTTCAATCTCGATATGTCACTTGGTATTTGCTTTATCTCATGTGTGTAGGTACTACATTGATGTTCACTGAATTTCACACCCTGATGAGAAAAGCTTTGAAAGTTATTGAAGATTTGAAGATGATCAAACGATGAAGACTTATTCATTTGTATCTTTCTAGTTTTGGGTTCATGGAAGGGTATATTTGTATAGGCAATTGTGTTAGTTGATAATTCGGATTTTTTATGTATGTACCGCCATAGACATAGGGGGAGATTTGTAAGGACATATTTCTCATGTCCGTTATCTTACATTTGTATATGTCGTAGGCCATTACATTTGGCACGTCTCTACACGATCTCACACGATGGACTCAATCCGAATTTCGGGAATCAAGAATTCAACATCTCCATCAAGTGTCCCACATCTGCCTCAATGACTTCACGTTCCATGATTTTAGGGACTTTACGCAAGTGGTACGCAACAGAAGTCAAAATAATGAAAGAAGGCAAGATATGAAGTTCAAGGGCATTTTCGTAATTTTATAACCATAGTCCAGAGGTCTAGTCAACTGGAAAGTTGAAGTGCTTGACGCCATGAAGATACTGGAAGAAACAACACCTCAATCCGAGCTACGGTGAACAAGTTATGACCTTTTGAAAATGGTGAGATTTCCAAGAAAAAGACTTGGGGAAAATGCTAAGTGTTTTATGCCCCTTGACCAGCGATTTTTTCCGAATTGAGGGCCGAACCAATTCGGGGGGCTAACCAGGTCGTAGGAGACCTGAACCGGTTCGGGGTACCTATACACTGGATAGAATTTCAGAGTTTTAAAAAAGTGGAACTCTTCATTTGTTTCCCTATAAATACCAACTTCGGGGGAGCTATTTTGCAAGACTTTCAGAGACGAATTTAAGAGCTCTAATTACTCAAGTCTTCACCTTTTTGAGTTCCCAAAACTCATGTTTTGATTCACACATCATTGCCAAACCTTTGTGAATCCTTTTATAACCCAAGAACACAGCTCTGCTTTTGTTCAACCCATGTGGAGAAGAACGTCTTTCTTCTTTATTGCTGCCCTCCTGGAAAGGGAAAATTCCAGCCGACAAACTTGTGGAGAAGCCATTTCTCTTCTTCATTGCTGACCACCTGGAGTTCCTGAGGGATATTTTATCTGAGACATCGAAACTGACGTCTGAGGGTATTTTGTATGTCGCACTTATTTCATTGTAATCCGTGTAAGCCGTTTTCTTACAAATTATAGTGAAATAAAAGGTTTTGACCCTTTGGGGGATTTTTCTTGAAATTGTTTGTTTTATCCTGCATGTTATATTTTATTCGATAAATCATCTAGATGCATGTTTTAGGGTTTAACTAAAATTTGGGATTAATTAAAATTGGATTTTATTTGAGAAGTCGCAATATTTCCGCTGTAGCGATTCTACAATTTATGCCAACAAAAGAAAGAAAAAACTAGAAAATTATGGTCAGTCCCTTTATTATACTGGATAGGATGGGCCTGATGGTTTATAAATTGGCCTTACCCGATCATCTTCAACGAGTACACGATGTTCTCCACATGTCGATAATTAGAAAGTTTCTGAGGGATGAGGACGCCTATCAGCATATCGACGTTAATGGAATTAAGTTGTAACCCAATGCAAGCTATCTGGTGTGACTACAATGTATCCTTGATCGGAGAGATCAGACTCTGTAATGAAAGGTCATACCATTAGTTAGAGTCCAATGGGGACATAATAGCGAGACTGAGTCTACGTGGGAGAAAGATGACAACTTACAGGCGAGATATCCAAAGTTATTCAGTCACGTATTAAATTTGAATTTTGGGAACGAAATTCCTTATTAGTAGGGAGAAAGAGTATAATACCCCATAATTTCCTTGCATTATTTAAATTAGTTGAATTGTGAAATTTATACAATGTGCATGTTGTGACATGTGATGTCACTATTTATCTTTTATGTGCATTTATAATTCGAAATTAAAAACGGACCTAATACATGAAAATTCATTAATTACATGTTTAAAAATGACCACGTATTACGGGCAACTATAGAATAGTTAGGAATTTGTTATAGAGGGTTTCCTTGTTTTGATTATCCCCTCGGTGTGGGGTTCCACCAATCATCAACTAGTTTATTATAATGTCGTGTCGCGATAAATTAATAAATAATTTTAATAATGAATTTTAGAGACTCGTACCGCTTAGAAAATTAGGAAGTTAATATAGTATTTGGGGTTGCTTTGCGGGCATGTGTAATGTCCAATTATGACTTAAAATAATGGGTTTTATGTCCTATGCATTAGTATATGACTTTGGTTATATCTTGGTCCGTTTAGATATGTATTCGGTCTCATTAGATTGAGGCCCATATGGGGGTTAACCTTAACTTCAGGATCAACACTTTTGGAGGATCATTAGGTTAATCTATTATCACACAAACAACTTTAGAGATAATCCCTAAGGTTAGAGAGAAAAGGCATCTTGGAGAGAAGATGATTTGGAACATTTGACCTTTGAGTTCCACTCCACATTTGAATTGAGGCAAGTTTACCTAGTTTAGGAATATAATTTTTTTTGTGTTATAGTGTAGCTATTCATTGGAATCTAAACCCAATTGTTTACTAATTTTAGTAGAATTATTTAAAAATCTGAGATGGAATTGATATATAATTGTTAGGAGGATGTTATACACTAAAAATCAATCAAAAGCCCCTTGATAATTGAAAGAATTGATAACAATATGAACTTAGTTGATTAAAAGATTTGAACCTAGGGTTCTTAGAATGAAAGAAATCCCTTTAAATCATGTTAGAATTGTGTAAAAGACTTAGATATAGGTTAGGATTGACGTTCGACCAATTATATCAAAAGGAGAATGAGTTTGGAGATGTTTATAGGCTTCTAAATTAAGTTTTGGTGTTAAAAGTGGAAGAATTAGGTGTTGGAAAATATAAATCTGGGTTCATCTTATTCAAACGACATTAGTATCCCATTTCAACGAGATTGGGTAGTTCGTTCTATGAGTTTTAGAATTCCAATGAGTTTAAGAACTGTTTAGACGAGTTAAGATTTTTCATTCTAATGACTTTTGTATGTTATTCGTACGACATGTATCAGCTCGTTGGAATGAGATAGAAGTTTTTGTTTGAATGAGTTTGGCACTTTTTGGAAATTTTATTCTTAATTGGTGGAGACTAATAAAGTTGATAAATCTGGATTAAGACTTAGTAACTTTTGTGTTCTTAGGATTACTACTCTTGTGAAATATGTTCTACAAGCCATGTGTGAGTTCTCATGGGATACGTACTATAGGGGATATCCATTATTAGACGTGTATGATGTTAATCACACTAGTACCCTAGTGATAGATATGGGCTCTACCTTTGTCATTTACTCCGGAGACTACGTGCTAAAAGTACTTGTTGTATCCTAAGGGGTTTAAGAGGGGGGTCCCCTAATATATCATGGGTTATTGCACAATATAATTGGTTTAAAGTCATATTGATTATCCCTTATTGATGGTTTGAGTTTATAGACATGGGACAAACTATAACTATGCCTAGTACACGCGAGGGATCCCCGAAGGCGATAGGGATAGCCATTCGTTGTGTGCAGGATCGAGAGTAGTCCTATGTTATATATGTAAATGAGATTGTACTTACATGATATTGGACATAAAAAAAAATGTCTTTCATTATCTGTTCATATACTTAAGATGTATAGATTGAGGTGGTTATGGAACCTTTACTTATATTCAGTTGAGATGAATGATACGTAATCATGGGGTTATCTTGGGTTTGGGAGTTAGTCTCTATGGCAAACTGCCTAATAAAATACCGGGCGATCACTCATGTACCATATTAAAACAAGAGTCGCATATAGTTCATTCTTAGCATCACTGTTGAAAACCAAATTAATTACTAATAACCTATTAGGACAGTGTCAAAATTTTATTTAACTAATCTTTAAACAAATTAATCAATTTCCACAACCGCTGGAAACATCATACCCATAACATTTGCTCTAAAATGGGCATCACTTTCTCAGCCTAGCACTCACACCTGTGTATCCTCAATCATCTTCTCAAGATCCCAATTCTCCTATAGCTTGTGGTTAACTCACAACTAACTTCTCACCTCGGAGCTACAATTTCTACTGAACTTGGTTTCTAATGATCCTAAAATCGATGTGTTTCCCTACCCACGTGAAATAATTACTATCCTAACTTATGTCCCTAGTGCCTAAGACCTCTCTCAACTTCCGACATCTGCTCGGTTTCATGCGTGGGATGTCTCGCAAAGCGAAATCCAAATGAGGAACCCTCCCGTTACACTACTCCCTCGTGTCGTCGGTCATCGAGACATAACAGTGTAAGGCACACTAGTGGGACGTCCTAAATATTACCTTGCTAACCTACAAACTTACCTCTACCACTATGTCTTTCCATGTTGGCAACATGGAAAGCCTAACTAATTGAGACGTCTACTCTCTCCAAATAGATTACAAACATCACACCTCAAAGCATCTTACCTCCAATATATGCCCTTTTCATTTAGGTCTGGCTATAAGCCTCCCATCGATTTCTTTACCTTACCTCACCCATATACTTGCGGTGAGAGAACAATTTCAGTGCTTTTCCATAATACTTATATCTCTATAAACATACAATCATCAAATAACTCTCGGCCTATATTGTTTTTCTATAAACTATGTGACTTATCATCAAAACCAACATCCTTGCATTCTATAACATCTCTTCACTCCCGACATTGTTAAGGTTCGTGCGTGGAGTGTCTCGCAAGCGAAATCCAAACAAGGAACCCCTCCTATACACTACTACTTAATTTTGTCGGTCGTGGAGGTCCATTAGTTTCAAATATGCCACTGGGATAATCCCATATGTCCTATCGACTAAATGTGGTCAGAACGCCTATTTGTCTCCAGGAGCCTTACCACTCAGCGCTCGTACTAACACTAAGTCCTTAGCGCAAACAACAATGAGCTTAAACCCACAACTCTACGATAAATCATGTATACCTTAAATCATATCTATAAGGTCGCCATGCACTCAAAGAAAGATAATGACATATCTACTCTACAAAGTTCCACATACCCATAATAATAAAGGTGAACTCAACCTGTATTCAGGTGATATATCGCAACAATGACCTGCTCCATCCTGGAACCATGGATACGATAGTCTTGCCATCCTTAGCCTACTATTGCTCTAAAAATACCAAAAATTATTCTTACGATAGTACTATACTCGTATTACACATATAAAACGAGTAGTATAAACCAGATACAAATTCAAAATAGAATACCGCTATCGTGAAAATACATATATATATACACACACTATATATTGTTACCGATACCACCAGTAAACTCGAATCACACACGAATCTGTGGCTAACAAAATAGTGTGACCCAAATCTAGTCACACAGAATAAACCTCTTGCATTCAAGGTAAAGCTCATACTAATAACCTCACCAATCTCCCTCACTGCTCCAAATGATTCTCATACATACTACACTTGCCTTAATCGAACTCAAGATTACTTTAATCAATGAGCCATCTGAGCTCCTTACTCTTATCCTTTAATTCCTACTGGGCAAGGACTAACAATGTGGTGATACGTTCCACATTGCAACATTCCCCATCTCTAGCCACCCTGACCATATTGAGGCTATCAGTATCTCAGACTCTATAGCCTTGATCCTGAAAATAGCTTTCATAGTACCCTTAACTTCTTCGTCAAAGGAAAATCCACTGCTAGCCTCAACAACCCTGTTTCAATAAATTTCCCCAAGTGGATGTCCACCAATGGGGTTCCATGAACACAAATTCTCCATAAGTGTTAGGAACACTTTCTAGTGAGCCTATCATTCTTCTGAAGGACTATCTCTTCGTTGTACCTAACTTACTTCGGTACAAGGTTCACTTCTCCACATCACTCTTTATTCACAATCGGCCTCTGACCGATCCTTATGAGAATAATTCAAAACAACATTCTTTGTACTCCTGATAAACCAAAGGAACTAGCAGTTATATCCATCCGTAAGATTCCTCCATTAAAGTATTTCTCCCACGAGTGAAAAAAATTTCCACAAATTTTCACATATGGGTAGTTCCATACCCCGCTTTAAGTTAAAGCTTCTGACCCTTCTACTTCCACTGAGTAATGCTACATTTACTCCGCACAACTCACTTCAATGTATTGTCCTTATCAAAGACTTTATTCCCAATTTACTTCACTGGGTAATCCAATTCTAGCACCACTCTCTACAACAGTGGTACTTGAATGATTATAAATACTATACTCTAGTAGTCATTGTAGCAATCCTATATAGCAACACAAAAAGGGGAGTGACCTCTACTGCGGTCCTCAATCCTAACTATAACTTATAACTCTAACTAAGATTCACCTCATGTTGCCCTCATCGCGGACTTCCTATGGTCGTCCTTCATCGATCAATGCCCGAGTCTCGAACGAGCGTGAAAAAGATTTACTATAATCTTACATAATAGCAGGAAAATGAAATGTCACAAGAGTAATCAACGACCCTAATCCTAAGGCTCTATATCAAATTGAGAGCAACGCTGAAACCATAGTACGTACGCACAGATTCCTAAGGACACTAGAACCTGATGCTCTGATACCATCTGTGACAACCCGCCTAATAAAATACCGGGCGATCACTCATGCACCATATTAAAATAGGAGTGGCATATGATTCATTCTTAGCATCACTGTCGAAAACCAAATTAATTACTAATAACCTATTAGGCTGGCGTCAAAATTTTATTTAACTAATCTTTTAAATAAATTAATCAATTAAAACATTCACACAGTTTATGTATAAATGAAACTGAGATGAAATAAAAATAATCGAACACTCGGTTTAACAATATACAACCAAATCGAATCCGCATAAAAGGCGGTAAAAGAATAAATAAATTCAGTTGGGTTATTAGTCCGAATGTTTATACAGTACCTCCTATCTAGATTACACGGATAAAAGCGTCTACAGTAAACCTGCATGCATCCACAACTGCTGCAGCAGACGCCTGACTCGAAGGAATCGTCATCCAGGCGTCCCTGTGTCTGGACACACACACACACACACATATATATATATATATATAGCAAAAGAGAGGAAAAATAGATACACGGGTCAGAGCCTGATTTGTGAAAATATTTAGCAAGTGGATAAATACTTTATTTATGAAAAAAATATGTTTTATCTCATATTTAAATTGGTATCGCAGTCCCATGAGATACCCCTCACCTCTCTTCTAATAGTGCACACCTAACGCATATCTCCTACATAACTTAGTTAAGCTACCCTGCCTAACTAATCTGTTTCACTAAAATTCTACACATCCTATTTAACCCAAGTACTAGGGCTAAAATTCTCCTTAGTCTCAACATTGTGCCACGTTCGTGCGTGGGGTGTCTCATAAAGCGAAATCCAAATAAGGAACCCCCTCAATACACTACTACTTGGCAGTGTCGATCCTCGAGATCCATTAGGCCCTCAGTACATAACGTGTATATATATATACATAACATACTCATTTTTTTTTCATGGTCACTTTATATACATATCACATTTTAAGTCCGGTAAAATCTCCCGGAATGAGAATTCATTTCATATTCAATTTATCTCTTTACTCTAGTACAAATATAATATCTTGTTCTCATACACAAGTAATGTACTATACACACAAGTACAATAACCATCCCAATGAGCTATAACTCGAGGATGCGATCTCTATGTTATCATCTACCAGGGAATCGCTCACGTATTTCTGGGTACCAACGGTCGGAATCTCACACTGCCTTGGTAAAAATCAAATCATAACGTATGGGAAGCGATCATAGTTCCTCCCCAAAAGTGAGAAGAAACATACCCACCACGTCTCATCCCTAATAAAAATCACACAATATAAAAATGGACGCTATGACCTGGGGACTATACGCTACCTGCTCCTCAAGCCAGGGGACTCACCCATACCGCGCAACTTCCCATGATAGCAAAGAGGGGGTATGCTTCACATAAATATATATACCATTCACATATAGATATATATACATATTCATATCATTTCATATATACTGTAATCACATCGTATATATAATCCACATCATTCCTCAAATATATATATGGCCACAATTGTCAATCTCACATAACGATGACCAATAACCCCAAATTCCAACCTAATCACATCTTAGGATTTTCTCGATTATAATCGGCCCATATTGATTCTAACCGCATAAATATATCCATACATGCTTGCCGAATAATTTTCTCGAATGTCTCTTGTCCGAAAACATTAATTAAATCCATACCCCGGATCATACTCTAAATTAATCTGAGGTTTACTTATCCTCAAATCATCATCTAGGAGTCCTAACATCCCATTTAGAATGTCCTATAATAATCTCCAAAACCAAAATTTAAGTCTCCCTAAACTTAAAAGGAGAAAACCTCAAAAACCCGCCCGGACCGAATCGATTCGGCCTGTCCGAATCGATTCACTGGCCACCGAATCGATTTGGCATGTCCAAATCGATTTGAAATGGTTCTACTTTCAAACTATCTCTTACCAAATGGATTCGTCTTTTTTGAATCGATTCGGCTTGTCCGAAATACCCAAATCTGCTTAGGTTTTATATATATCCCCAAAATCCAAAACTCAATCCAATCTCCATTTAAATTATAACTCAGATTTATTCCCACGAACCCAAAGTTTTCATATCTCCTCAAGTCCTTTAGATTTCTTAACACTCTATTTGGGAACCCCTAATATTTATCTGCAAATAATTCTAGCCTTAATTTCTGACTAACGATTTCGATCTCGGACAACCTTCCGTAGAAAAATCATTATAAATAAAAAAAAAACTAGAAAAATACGCGGTTAGCGCCCACGCGACTGTATCGAAAATATCTACAATTTTTATTTTTTTGACCAAGAGCCGAATTGATTCTCCCTGGCTGAATCGATTCGGAAAGGACGCTGGTCACTATTCAACTTCTTCTCCAAAAATCCAAACCTCCATTTTTGTTGTTTTTAATCTCATCCAACAACTCCATAAACATCTAATCTATGTTTTACAACTAACACATCAATTAATTTGGGGTATTAAACCATTTCTCTTAGATTTAAACCCTAAAACCATAAAAACCCCAACTTATCATTTTAACCCATTTCAATCCATTTCTTCACTCCATTTACATGGATTTAACACTAGAAATCATTAAGAGTTTACATTACATCAATAGGTAAAGTCATATTCAAATTTTTCCAAATTTATTTTAAGGGTTCTAACCCAAAATCATATAGTTTACCAACTATAATATGAGATTTATGCATAAAATGAAATAAAACAAATGCACACTTGCCTTGAGGATGAAATCCGACGACCTCGAGTCGAATCCGGCGGAGTTTGGTCGGAATCCCCCATTTCTCTCTTCTTTTCTATTCTTACTTCCTTTATCTCTTTCTTTGTTCTTTCTTTTCTTTCTTTCTTACTCTCTCGTGTCTCTTATAAGAGAGAAAAGGGTTTATCCCTTAATAAACCCAAAAATGACTCGTTTACTCAATTACGAGTCCCTATTGGTCCAAAAATTCTCGAAACTCAATCACTTCCCCCGTATACTCTATTCTCACTATCTCGGCCATTCCGATACCAACTGTGCAATCGGAATTTCCATTCGAGGTACTTGACCGCAATTCACTATTTTAACCCAACACAACTTAATGCGGTTTTCTAATAAAAATATTACCCTTTGTCGCTTTATCCAACGGCGACATATAATAAAATACTCCAACTCATTTACTTAATCCGAAAAGTATATATAACATTCATCGAAAATCATTAAATGTTTGAAAACCTCAAAAATTACTATTCATGATAATTCTTAAATTCCCAAATTACGCTTAATTATTAAATTTAATTTCCCATAAAAGTGTGGGGTATTACAGTCTCATGTGATATTTAGGATTGTTTTGGGTTGGGATAACTTAAAAGCAATTGAAATATGTGAGAAACATGTGTAGTTATATTGTATTCCAAACTCAATTATAGTCTTACTCCTCGTAAACTTGTTGTTACCATTGTTGTTGGATTCTCTATTTAGGACCTAGGTTACTGGCGTCGCCTCACCCCTGATTATATCTTGAATTTGTTCATTGCTGCTCTTATAGGATGTAGGTGTCGAGCCTGCATGTTCATTTTTTATATTATTACTAATATTTTTTCATGTCACTTATTTAGTGTTTATTACTCTGTTTGGAGAGTTGGTTGTATAATCAGACAATTATACTTCCAACGTTGATCTTTATTATTGTGGATGTTTATGGTATCAGAGATTTATACTGACTATTTCTCTTGGCTATATTTATTTATTTAGTTTACAAAAATTAGTAACTATCGCATTCTTATATTGATACTCAATTTTTCAGACTCTTGTTTTATATATTTTAGACATAATCAATCTAGTTTATATTTTTGGGGGTGTCACGGTATTCAAAACAATTTGATCATCTTATGATGTGATGTAATTTGATTTATTCATGTTGTATGAACCAATGATTACTCACTATCTTGATGGTTTAAGGACTGAAATTTCAAATATTGTCCAATTACAACCTTATTGAACTTATAATAATGTGTTCAAATTGACAATAGAGGTGGATAAACAACTGGAGAAGAAAAGTAATGTTCGAACTTGGAGTATTGAAGGAGGTTCTAACCAGGGGAGTGCTTCGACTTCGAGGACATTAAAGACATCTTCTTTCAAGTGACCTTCTAAGAAAGATATAAAGGGTAAATTAATTTAGCTCGATTTCTCGAATTCAAATGCTTGACAATGTTTTAAATGCCATCGATTTTGGCATATTTCATCTGAGTGTCCAAATCGAAAGATTATTTGTTAGTTGACGAGGTTGTTAAAGAAGATTTGGAACCAGTTTCTAGTAATAAAGATGAGAGTGAGGGTGAAATTGTACATGGTGACCAAGGTGAATTTCTTATTGGCCGACGAAGTTTAAATGAAGCCCACATAGAGGATGATTAATGGATTAGAAATAAAAAATTCTCACTCATTGCATATCTCATGGAAAGGTGTGTAATGTTATCATTGATGGTGTGAGAATGTTGTGGATACTAAAATCGTGGAGAAATTGAATCTCATGATATAAGAGAAACCCAAACCTTATAACCTATCATTCCTTCAGAAGGGAAATGAGGTCAAAGTAAATAAAAGTTGTTTAGTTTAGTTTCAATTGGTAAGATTTATCAAGATGAAATCTGGTGTGATGTTGTGCCTATGGGTGCTTATAATTTACTTCTTAGGTGACCTTGGGAATTTGGTAGATATATTAAATATGACAGGTTAAAAAATACTTGCACTTTTCCTAAAGGATGGAGTTAAAATTACTTTATACCCTTCAAAGCTCGAGAACTCTGTTGCACCATCAATGGGTAATGTAAATCATTTTCTCTTAAATAATGAATTTGACAAGTCAATAGAAGGGGCTTAAAAGGATTTAGTTCTAGTGGTAATGGATGAAAATGAAGATAAGTTTAAACTCCTACCTGACTTGCAACCTTTACTTGATGAATTTTATAATGTGGCACTAAAGGAAATTCTAACGGACCTTTTGCTGATGAGAGATATTTAACATTGTATTAACTTTGTTCAAGGTGCGATTCTTCTAAAAATTAGAACCTACAAAATACATCATAAAGAATATAAAGATATTCAAACAAAAGTTGGCGAGCATGAGTACTTGTGTTGTTCCTACGTTACTTTTTCCTAAGAAAGATTGTAAAAACGTATGAATGTGTGATAATTGATTAAATTAATTCGCAACTTTCTAATTTGGAACACTTATATAATTGGAGTCAATATAAACCAAATTAAATCAGCCCCTAAACATGCATCTATGTGTGTGCGTGATAAACCATAAATAGATAAATCATGTGAGACAAAGTTAAGGAAAAGAACCCTTTCGGGTAAAACCTTTTATTTCTAGAACTTTGAAGAATTTACAAGACCATTGACTTACATACAATCTTGTTTTTACCCACAAGTGTAACGCACGGTGTCTTTGTCAAACCTCCAAAGCAACGGCTAGAAATAATGTCGGTTGGAATCCCCCGCAAGAACTCCAGGTGGTCAGCAATGAAGAAGAAAATGGCTTCTCCACAACTGTGAACTTTATAAGGACTCCCTCCACAATAGCACGCAGCTGTCGGTTGTAGAGTTTTCCTCACAAAGAATAAAACAAAGCAAAAAATGTTCTTGGGTTCCACAAAACAACTCGCACAAACGAAATTGGGATTTTTGTGAATTGTAAACAAAACAAATATTTGAACCCTTAAATTGTTGGAGAAAAATTTTCTGCCAAAAGGTATTTTCCTAATTGATTTTGGGCAGATACACAAAAGTTTCAAAAGTTAAAACTCTTTAAAGTTGGAAGTTGTTCTCCACGTTTTCCAAGGCTGGCAGAACCCCTTTTTAAACAAATTTTGAGTCAGTCAAAGGATAAGCATTAGGTCAGTGTGTCAGCCGAAAAGTAACCTCATTCGAACAAGATCCACGTGTCTCTTGAACGAATACGCGCAACATCTCAATGTCGTTCGATCGAGATGGTGATCTTGCTTGAACGACCTTGGCGTCGAAACCCAGGTACACTTGCTGCCTTAGAAATTTTTTCAAATCTTTTCAAAAATCAATGTTTTCTAAAACAGTAAAGAAACCTTTTTATAAAAACATTTTTATATATAAAATCTTTTTAAAACTCCTTTTAAAAATATCCCAACACTCTTAATATGAAATGTATATGAAACTTTAAAACATTATCTTACCAAAGTTCATATTGTTGGGCTTGAATGTTAAAGACAACTTGTAATTCGGATCCATCTTTTGTTGATACAATCTTCTCAATTCTTTGACGACTTGTAGCGGTATATGACATAATTAATTATGATAGACTTATTAAAAAAATGTCCTTACAAATATGGATATTGGAGAATGTGTGTTGATAGTAGAGAGGTGAATAAAATTACCATTAAGTATCACTTTCCTATTTCTAGACTTGATGATCTACTTGACCAACTTTGTGGGGTTGTTATATTTTCATAAATATACCTTTGAAATGGTAATCATCAAATTCACTTGAGATCGGGAGATAAATGGAAAACTACTTTAAAGACACATGGTGGACTATTTGAATAGAAGATGATGTCATTTTAGCTTTCTAATGCTCCTGGAATATTTATGCATCTTATAAGTTACATATTCAAGCCTTATATTGGCTATGTTATCTCAAGTGATGTTGTAAAGGCAAATCCAAAAAAATTCCAGGCAATTACTAGTTGGACAATTCCCAGTTTGATTCATAATGCTCGAAGTTTTCATGTCCTTGCTTCTTTTATAAAAGATTTGTTAAGAAATTTTTCATAATTGTTTCTCGACTTACAGAATGCTTAAAGGGGATAAATTTAAATCGAGTAATGAATAGACAACGAGTTTTGATCTTACAAAAGAGAAAATGGTGGATGAGTCAATTCTCTCTCTTCCAGATTTTAACAAGGTGTTCGAAGTTCTTTTTTATGCTTCAAATATGGGTATTGTTTCCATTAGCCAATAAGGTAAGCTTGCGAACTTTATTGAGAAATTAAGCAATTCTTGGAAAAAGTATTAATCTCATGGCTCAGAGTTCTATGTTATTGTTTGAAACTTTGATCCATGGAGACATTAGCTTATGCCTAAAGATTTCATTCTATTTTCGAATCATGAGACATTGAAATACATTAATGGTCTACACAAACTTAACTTGTTACATGACAAATGAGTTGAATTTTTACACGCCTTTACTTTTCATATGAAGCACAAATTTGGTGTTTAAAATCAAGTGGCAGATGCATTAAGTCTAAGGCATTCCTTGTTTATTTTTGTGCAAGTGAAGGTCTTACGATTCGAAGTGCTAAAGGAGTTGTACAACATAATCATTTTTTTGTCAGATTTGGGAGAAGTGTTCCAATGAGCCTTATTAGTACTTTTGGTTGCATAATGGCTATATTTTCATAAACATGTGCATTCCTGACTAATCATTTAGAGAAGCTATTGTAATTAAAGCTCGTGGTGTTGGACTTCGTGGACACTTTGGGAGATAAAACACTTGATGTTGTCAAGGAGAATTTTTAATGTCCAAAGATGGAGCATGATGTTTCTAGGCATGTGGAGTGATGTAAAACTTGACACATTGAAAACCTCCATTCCCAAAATAAGGGATTGTATATGTTTCTACCCGTTCCATTTACGCACTAGGAAGATATGAGATTAAACTTTATTGTTGGGTTGCTTTAAACTCAAAGGAACAAATATTCAATTATGGTGGTCGTTGATCAATTATCTAAAATGGCTCATTTTGTTCCTGTAACAAGCCCTTGGATGCATCTCATATTATATTTACTTTCATGAAATTGTCAATATATATGTAATTCCAGAGACAATCACTTCTGATTGAGATTTGAAGTTTGTGATTCACTTTTGACGCACTTTGTGGATAAAAAATGAAACTAGTTTGCAATCTGGTTCATCTCATCATCCACAAATTGATGGAAAAATGAAAGTGTGAATAGATGCTTAGTAAATTTATTAAAGAGTTTGGTGGGAAGTAGCATCCGAAAGTGGGATCTTATCCTAGGACAAGTTGAATTTTCTTATAACAGATCTTCGAACCAAACTATGAGTGATAGTTCGTTTGAAGGTGTGTATGGGAGAAACCCAATCAGACAATTGGATTTGGCTCCACTTTCAACACCTCACCAATTTGGTGGAGATCCAGAAGAAAAAGGCAAGTATATAAAAAAGTTACATGACCAGGTGCGTGAGAAAATAATCAAGAAAAATGAGAAGTGTCTATATCAAGCCAATAAGCATCGTAGGCCTTCTGCATTCAAAGAGGGTGACTTTGGGGCTGTCAATGGATTGAATTTTGATCCAGATATGATCCGAATCCGATCCGTTTAATTGTATCTGGTATTGATTTTGAAATTAGATAATCTAATTATCTGATAACTTGATTATCCATTTATTAAATGGATTGGATATGGATTAATGTCAATCCAATCCGATAATATTCTGATCTGATCCGATCTGATTAATAGTTATACATATAGTATTTATGTATAATATGCTTATATAATTATGATGATAATGATAATATATATAAACATAAATGAAAATATTAAGACTTAACATATATTTTTTAGTATTAATTATAAATTATTATGTACATATAATTTATACATATATATGTGAATCTGTATATATATTGTCTTAAGTTTATTTTTAAATACATGAAAATATGTTAAAAAAATTAGATCATCAGATTATTCGTATCAGATCGGATTATTAAGCTATTTAAGGGTATTCGAATTCGGTATAACAAATCTATTATACGTCGGATTATTGGATCAGATCCGCATCTGTTAACAACTTAACAAATCGAATTTAGATCACCTCAATCCAGTCTGAATTCGATCCGTGTACACCCTTAGGTAACTTGGTGTAATTTCATTTGCGAAAAGAAATGTTTACTCATGGGAAATATGGAAAGATTAATCCTAGAGTTGATGGTCCGTTTAAAGTCCTTGAGAACATTTATTTTCGCAACTTTCAATGTCATATCTTTCGTCATACTATGATGTTGAAGCTGACTTCGATTCGAGGATACATATTTTTCAAACAGCGGAGAATAATGAAGGGAAAACCTCTAAAATTACTACTATTCCATAGAAGATTCATGGTTCATTAATTGGGATTAAATAAACTCAACAGTCTAATTTCAATTTGAATAATCAGCATTTATACCCTTTAATAATACAATCATAACGCATTCCTAAGAAGTCCAAGTAACATGATGCAAAGTTCATTGGAAAGAAGACTTCCAGACATTTCATTTTGTATTTGGTTCACCTCGTATTTCAATGCACACAAATAATGACAATCATTTCAAGTGACGTCAAATTCGAAGGATGATATTTTTGGAGTTACAAAGGTCTAGTCTTTTAGTTTTCTAATTTTTTGTTTATTTAGTGTTTGATTTAATATCTGTTAATTACCTATGGTTGAAGGGATGTTCCAAGATTCTATATAAATGTTGATAATTTATTAAGCTAAGTGAAAAAGGCGCTACAAAGGTATAAATTACCAAACACCAATTTTTATTTTTCAATTAATTTACCGAATGAGTAAATAATGCAATTTTAATAAAGCATCATTTAAACCAACGTTGCGTAAACCATTAACCAATTATATCTTCCTCTAAGCATGCATCTAGGTGATTTGTAAGAATAAAATAGATCAATCACACATAACATCGCGATGTACGAGGAAAACCCATAGCGGGAAAAAGATCGAATGACCTAGCATACGCAAATTCCACTATGATATAGGTATCATACAAGGACAAGGTAGACTTACTCATAGACTCAACGCCTTCAAGACTTGATTCTCTCTTCGCCCCTTGTACCTCCTTCACAACCACTACTGGACACCTTCTAACTATAGTAACAACACAACCGCCCCTGTCTCACGGCATCCATTGATATTGTTTCTTTCGACTAGTTCAGTCATCAATGCAATGAAACACGACATCCACCGCATGAAACAACTGAATAGTAATGAAGAGTAAACTTGATCTTGGTGCTCAAACTCAAGATCTAAAACAATCATATTAAGATTATTCTTAGATGTCAAACATTGGGTGTAAACTAGGGTTTAGGAGGCTCTTCATTTTTTCCATGAAAAACATTTTCGCAAACCGTCACCTAAAAATAACTTTGTTGTGCCTTGTATGTATAAAAAGAGTAAAAAATGGTGGCATGCATCTCGTTCGAACGAAACTCAAAGTCGTTTGAACGATATTTGTTACCTTGCTCGAATAGACCTCAAGGTCATTCGAACGAGACCCCAAGTCTTCACAACTTTGTTTATAGCAACTCGACAATCCAGAAGTCAGACTCATAACAACTCCATGTCGGGGAATCCTCTAACGGCCTCAACCGTCATCCACTCGTGTGTAATCCACCACACCAAAAATGTAGAAGTTAAGTTTTGTGTTTTATCTTGGTCTATGAATAAGATAATTAATATAGTATTTGGATTTAGGTAAAAAAGATGTTATTACACTTTAGAGGCTTAAAATTTTTTTTCTACAAAAGAGGTATTGAATTCTAAAATAAAGCCCAAGTTTTAACAAGTGTTTGCATCAGGAAAAATCAAAACCATTTCCTCAAAATTTGTGAAGTTCATTCAAAAGAGAACATCAGTTTGTTTGAACAAATTTACATACCTCGTTGGAACGTGCTTAAAGTTCGTTCGAACGAATGATGAAGTTTGTTCGAATGAGCTTCTAATGACCGACCTTCAAATGTGTAGACCAAATATAAATAGAGCCCACTTGTTTGAATGTAGTTTGAACCTCAATTGAACAAAAATGCAGTCTCATTTGAACCTCGTTCAAATGAGAATAACTTGTCGTTCGAACGACATCAAATTGTCATTTGAATGACTTGATCAAAATGAAATTTTTCAAGAAACAATTTAAAGTGATAAAAAGCCACAGAAAAATAAATCCAATTACATATATGATTATTTTAACATATAAAAATTCATATACCTTTGATCTCGAGAAGCATGCAATGTGTCCAATCATGTAGAAATAAATCTAGTCGCTTACATTTCTTGGTTCATAGGCTTGAGTAATAATTATATGACACACATCGAAACCTACGTATTTTGACCAATGAAATAATCCAATACATACATGAAATTCAATTAGGAATTTTCCCTTACAAATCTTCCCCATTGGCTATTCCAAGACAAACAGGAGACAAAATGAAAAATATTAAAACAAGCTATCAAGCCACCTATGCCCATCCCAAAACCCCCCAAAAATGGTCATAGACAACCTAACAACTACGTAGAAACCGATTTTTCCTTGTGTAGATTATGATGAAATCATAAAGGCGGAAGCCTACACACATGAAATAACAAATACCTATGCTATATGGGAGAATAAATAGTAAAAATGGAAGTTAGAAATACCCCTTACGTCCAAAACTCTCTCCCCCTTTTTTCGAAAAAGACAAAGAGATAGAGAAGGAAATATCCTGAAAATAAGAACACATATCTGGACATACAGACAAAGGAGATCACAACTATCATAATAGATAAAACTAGGGAATCATGTGACACGGTGAATAATGAGATCCATATAAAAGATAACATAAGGTATATCAGCAAGAAAGGAAATATAAAAGATGGTACCTAACAACATGTATAAAGAGAGATGAGATGAAATTGAATCACCATATGATAAATCTAAGATGATACAAGTAATAAAAAATCCAACTAAGTACTAAGATAATATCAACACAAGTGCGAATCTCTATATCAAAAACAAAGAAACTCTCCCTCATAAAGTATAAAAAATACTAGCACCAACTACACAAATTCTCATCACATAATCAACTCTCAGACGGTGGGGGGAGATCATCAACTGCATTACAAGGCTCCTGACTTTCTCAAGATGGGCTCTCCCCACATCGTTTTTCCCAACGCCGCATCTCCTCTAAATTATCCATTAGTAATGAATACATTTGTATCATGTGCTCACTCTCTCAGGTAAGCTCGGCTAGTAAACTGGACTGAAGACGTCGGGTCTCTACCATCTCAGCCTATATCTCTATCGATCCTCCCGTTTCCATGAAGATATGGATTGTATAAATATTGTCAACTCCCATGCTAACATAAAATTCCCAGGCGAATGAGTGGAAGAGGGAGGTAAGGAACCTGAAGAGTCCAAAATAGGATTCGAAGAAGAATAAAAAGAGGTGGAAGTGGCAGTCAGGTGAGACTAATGAGCAGTAAAGTGCCCAGGGAGATGGCTCTCAGAACGACAGACAAAGTTTACATCAATACTCAATAATGAACTCATCATCTCCTCATCACAAATAACAAAACCCGAGCAGGTAGACTAATAAGGGTAACCAAGATCCTATAAATAAGGCCAACCCGAATGGATGACTGTCATATAGGTCATAAAGTGGAGCATCATCGCATGAAGGTGAATGATCAACGATGTAATGATGGAATGCATAAATTGAACTATCTTATTGAAAAATGTGTAGAATTAGCACGGGGAAGGATCCTGAAATTGGGCTTGAGGTCAGAATGGAATAGGGTGACTGTGCTGGCATGACATATTCGGTAAAGCATAGGAAGAATATCATTCATAGAGGTCCGCTCGTCCATGTGTTGAGGGAATATGGAATCAAGGGCCCGAGGAATGCCTAACAGGGATACAATGGTACCGGAGGTAAAGACAATGTTAATATCTCGAACCATGGAGCAGAGGGCAGTAGTGTGTACCATCACATGATGATAGAATTCCCGAACAAGATTGGGAAGAATAACATCATACATTGAGAAGAGAGGATCCCACCCAATCCCCGAAAAACACCCTGGAAGAGAAGTCACAAAAATAAAAAAGAATAATAACCCTCTCCCTAATGACAGACCTAACATGGAAACTTGGGTGATAAAAAATGCTTGTAATCAATGAGACTTACCCATCAGAGAGGTATGAAGGTAGGATGATGTACAATGGCAGCTCTCCCATGAGGTGTAGATGTCTGCACAGGATACCCGTCACCAGATAAGCGATGTTTTTACCCCTACCATAACAATCAAAATAAGGGAAATATGACAAAAATGGAAACTTGATAGGAAGAGAGTAACCCACACAACTCTCTAAGAATCTATCTCTGACAATAATTCTAACCAGCCCCCACGACCAACCAATTATAACAAACCAACAATCAACAAGAAATATAATTAAGAATATAGGATTGAAGGCACAAGAACTAAGAGCCTAAAAAAATGAGAGGCAAAAAGAAAAGATTAAAGGTCAACATGTTTGTTTGTTTGATTTTCAAAAATAGTATCCTCAAAAGATTGAGTGAAAATATGAAATATATTTAGCTTTTCAGGGTGTCATAATTGAAGATGAACGAGTTTGCACAATGAATCCTAGTTATGATTATCATGTCATGACACTATTGATTTATAGAGTAATCAATATTCTAGGCTTGTGTGCATTATGCTTGTTTGATCTTAGAGTTGATTTTATCTTGTCACTTGAGGCTAAATCCTTGTTTCATAAAGTTTTGCGATCAAATAGAAATCCTTGAACATTTATGAGGTATTAGTTTATACTTCTTTTATTTCTAGTTCACGCCCATTCATTATATCCCACATGTTTAGACACATCAGTACGATGCTAGTGTGTAAAGCCTATGTATTTTATGTCAGTTTTGTGGTCATTTAAACCTATATATATGTTATTGTGTGTCAATGTCTGACACCCCGCCTAATTAAATACTGGGCGATCACTCCTTTATTAAATTAAATCAAGGTAAACAGTTGGTTCATTCTCAGCATCACTGTCGATAAAAATAATTTTTTTTCAATTTAACACCCTAAATAATTAAGCTAAGTGTCAAAAACATTTTTCATACAAACTTCCAAATTTTAATTAAAGAAAAGATTTACTTATACAAAACAACATTTCTATAATATAGAATCACACCACGAAGAACTAAAATAAAACCATACATTCGTCAATCGAATGTCAACATAATAAAACCAAACATAAAAAACTATCCTGAATAATTCCCATAAAACAATACTGGAATAACTGAAAATATAAAAATCCCAACAAGTAAATGAAATGATGAAAGGGGCGACACATGCCCAATAAATGAGAGTAATAAGAGTGGAGTCAATAACAGAAGCCGTCTACTCAAGTGACCTGCAACTTCCACCTAAGCTGCAGCTCGTTCTTCTCAAAGGATCCTAAGCAAGACGCCCCTGTGGCTGGGCACCTGAAAATATACATATATATACACAAGGGAGAGAGAGAGAGAAAGAAACGGGTCAGGGCCCGAAAGTGTGTTTGATTTTTAAAATACGTTAAGCAAGTATTTAAATTGATACAGGAAAATGCAACAACATATTAGTTCGTCTCTCTCTTGAGAAATACTCACCTCTCTTCTAATGTGCACACCTATCGCACTAGCTTTCCCCACGGTTTGTTTTAACATCTAACATACTCGTCTTTCCAAAAGCTTTAACTTAACTTAGCTTACCCGCAAGATTTACAAATTTATGGCCTTATTTAAAAGAATATTCCAAACAGTAACCAAGGACCTTCATTTTAATTTTATAAAAACCCTAAGGTTTTACCGTGACATGTTATACTTTTTCAAAACAAGTATTTAATAGTAAGAGTCCACACTATGTTCTACTTATCAAATTCAGTAGACAGTTACAAGTGACATAATCTCATATATATATATATTAACTACTCGTATAAAATATATATAATAGCACCCCGAATAAAACTATGGTGCGTGCATACTTCCACTATCCAAAGCCCCATATCACTCACATAAAGGGGAATACATTCGGAATCACTCTCGAATTGTATTAACATAAATACACAAACAATATTGAGGCGAAGCATAGATTCCAAGTCTCTAAGAGGGTAGCACATACCGGCGTCTCTTAGGACCGTCTGAACTATCACATCGATAGCCTGTACCAAGGACATCTATCTTCTAGGGTACAAGTCAATATCCCCCATAAAGGTCCCATCGAGATAAGACTTGTCCCAGCACGGAAACCTCAGGGATAGCAAGTAGTGTGGGTATGATTTTCACATGTATATAATATATGTACACACAATCATATAAATATACCAATGTCATATTAATATAGGTTCTTCCCATCACCCGTAATTATACCGTTTATCCTTAATTTCACAATTATAGAATTACGTATAAGGTTTTATTCCTAACCTTAACTCGAAGGGTTTTCTGACTCATTACCTAACCCTCATGGATTATATCCTCGCAAATCTGAAATTCAGTAAGTGACTTTATTTGATTCCAACGTAACTCTCTTACGCACCTCACCCTTAAATTTCATAAATTCTACCAACCTAAAGTACATATCCCGTAAATACCATTCTCGTTGAAGATTAAAGGTTCTAACATTTATCCATATATCCTACTGGTCCTCAATATATCCCAAATCCTTTTATTTAGAATTCCCAAAGGTTCTTCCATGATAAATTAATTCAACTAATTAAACAAGAGAAATAGGAGTCTGCCAGGAGGGGTCGATCGATCGAAGCTTGGGGCTCGATCGATCGAACCTTCGATCGATCGAAGCTCTATGCTCGATCGATCGATCAAGCAGGTCTGGGCAAAAATTTTGCAGAAATTGCAGTGACGGGATTGATTAAAGTTCTACATCAAAACTCATATTTTCCAACACTAATCGACCCAAAAAGTCTACTGCTAACATACTAACATAATTCCAGATATCTTTAACGTTCAGCATGCGTGTATACATCATTAAACATGGTTAAACAACCTGAAATCTTATCTAATCATCAAGAACCCTAAAGTTTTCTTAACTTTTGTTCTAATCAGTTTTCTCCAGAATTTCCTTCTAACAAATCATCACAAATTTGTGGGTTAATCATCTACTTCACATAATATTTCCAGAATATGGTTATAATGATTTCTACATGCAAACCCCTATCAAAATTGGGGTTTTCTTCCATTGATTATACTCCTAATCATTCCTACACTAATATGAATATTGCATCAACGAAAATACGCAAGTTAAACACTTACCTGGGATTTCAGAGGTCTGGTTTCCTGTTGATATTGAAGTGGTTGCATTCTCCTCCTCGCGATCTACGCGTTGGTGGTGACGGCGGTGTAATCGGTGTTGTTTTGGGCCTTGAATCACCTTGAGAGCTCTCTCCTCTCTTCTCCAATGGCCGTTCTAGGGTTCTGAATGCTCTAACCCTAAAAGGCTGACTTAAATGGCTGCTAAGGATGGCTAAAATTCGTGGGTTTAATTACCCTAATTTGTAAAATGACCAAAATGCCCTCCCGGGTCACTAATTAGGCCTAAAAACACTCTGAGGCCCGAACTAATCCCCCGGGTACACTTTCCTGACTATCTCGACCCTTCTGGACGCGTTGGCGCACTCAAAACGACCATATGGACAACTTATAAAATATTCACTTTTTAATTAACATAATTAGTCCCGACGTGACACGGGCACGTCCCGACTTAAATTTCCGAAATAGTCATTTAATTTACTTATGACATTCAATATAACCAATATAATATATTACTATGCTCATTAGTAATATTCAACAAGTTTCCCATAATTACTAACTCTAGTCACGTTAATAATTATAACATAATTCATTTCCGGATTTTTTTTTTATTAAATAAATCATCACATTACATTTAATAAATCCCCAAATTAAATATAGCATAAAAATATGGGGTATTACATACTTCCCCCCTAATAACGGAATTTCGTCCCGAAATTCGGAAAATAAGGCATACCTGGTAAAAACAACTCTGGATATCCCTCGCGCATATCTGCCTCACGCTCCCAAGTGGATTCCTCCACATTATGATGCTCCCACTGGACTCGCACAAGTGGAACTACTTTCGACCTCAATCTCCTCTCAATATAGTCTAGAATAGCCACTGGTCTCTCTTCGTAAGAGCTATCCGACTGTAAGTCTATCTCATCTATGGCAATGTGCGTATGGGCCATATCATCCCGAAGATATCGTCTCAGCGACGAGATGTGGAATACATCGTGGATGCGATGTAAATGTTCTGGCAATCCCAACCTGTATGCTACCGGCCCATTCCTCTCGATGATGGGAAATGGTCCTACGTACCTCGGAGCCAACTTCCCCTTCTTCCCGAACCTCATCACTCCTTTCATAGGAGATACACGCAACAACACTTGATCTCCCACATTAAATTCCCGGAAAAACCGTTTCGCATCGGCGTAGCTCTTCTGCCTGTCTTGGGCTACCCGAATACGACTCCTGATTATCTCAATCCTCGCGGAGGTCTCCTGAATCACTTCTGGTCCTAATAACTTGTTGTCCCCCACCTCGAGCCAACAAGTTGGAGAACGACAAGGCCTGCCGTACAAAGCCTCAAATGGATCCATGCCAATCGTAAACTGATAGGAGTTATTATAAGCAAACTCTACCAGTGGAAGGTGTGGCTCCCAACCTCCTCCGAAATCGAGAACACACATGCGTAGCATATCTTCCAACATCTGATTAGTACGCTCTGTCTGTCCATCAGTCTGTGGGTGGTAAGCTGAACTCAGTCTCAACTCTGTACCCATAGCCTCCTGAAAGCTTTCCCAGAAACGTGACACAAAAATCTTGTCTCTATCTGACACAATATTCAGGGGCACCCCATGCAATCTGACAATCTGAGCGATGAACAACTGGGCATACTGACCCGTGGTATAATTTGTCCTCACTGGCAGAAAATGAGCCACCTTGGTCCAACCGTCTACAATCACCCAGATAGAATCATGGCCCCGCTATGATGTAGGCAACCTGGTAATGAAATCCATGGAAATACTTTCCCACTTCCACGTGGGTACTTCCAACGGCTGAAGTAATCCTGACGGTTTCTGGTGGTCCACCTTCACTAGCTGGCAAGTAGAACACTTGGACACAAATTCAGCGATGTCCTTCTTCATCCCACTCCACCAGTACTGTCGTCTCATGTCCTGGTACATCTTATCGCCTCCCAGATGTACTGCAAATCGAGACCCATGAGAATGAGTCATCACTTCATGACGTAGCTCCTCTCCTTCTGGAACCACTAATCTCCCATTAAAATGCAACCCTCCATCCGAACTAACAGAATAGGACTCAGCACCCTCGTCTAGAAGTCGTACAATCTGCTCCTGACAAAACGGGTCTGTGGTCTGTGCCTGTATCACCCTCGTAACAATCTCGGGTGTGACTGACATCACGGATATGAAAGAACGTGCTACTGCGTCTTGGTGACCCAACTCCTTCCACTTTGCTTTCCAGATGTCCGCTACATCATCAACCGGTCTACGGCTCAACGCATCAGCAACTACGTTGGCTTTCCCCGGATGATACTGTATATCGAACTGGTAATCTTTCACAAACTCTAACCATCTGCGCTGACGCATATTCAGCTCTCGCTGAGTGAACAGGTACTGCAGTGACTTATGGTCTGTGAACAAACGGAATTTCTCGCCCAATAAATAGTGCCTCTAAATTCTCAATGCAAAGACGACCGCAGCTAACTCCAGGTCGTGGGTGGGGTAATTCTTCTCATGCGGCTTAAGCTTGCGGGAAGCAAAAGCTATAGCCTTCTCCTCCTGCTGAAGTACTCCCCCAAGTCCTCGTAAGGACGCATCTGTGTAAACCAGGTACTCTAAGGACTGATGCCGAAGTAAGTTTGTCCTTCAGCTCGTCGAAAGACAACTGACAATCGTCATCCCAGACATATGGTACCCCCTTGCGAGTCAGATTCGTCAATGGACCCGCTATTTTGGAGAATCCCCGAATGAACCTCCTGTAGTATCCGGCTAACCCCAAGAAACTACGCACTTCCGTCGGTGTCGTGGGATTCCCCCACTCCCTCACCGCTGACACTTTGCTCGGGTCAACTGCTATCCCTTGCTCAGAAATAACATGGGCCAAGAATTGTACCTCTCGCAACTAGAATCCACACTTCTCGTACTTAGCATACAACTGATGCTCTCGTAGAGTCTGAAGAACCTGCCTCAAGTGTTCGGCATGCTCCTCCTCGGAGTGTGAATATATCAAAATATCATCTATGAAGACGATGACGAACTGATCCAAGAACTCTCTGAATACTCGGTTCATCAAGTCCATGAAAACAGCTGGGGCATTTGTGAGTCCGAACGACATCACTCAGAATTCATAGGACCCATATCTCGACAAGAAGGCAGTCTTTGAAACATCCTGCTCTCTAATTCGTAACTGATGGTACCCCGACCTCAGATCTATCTTCGAAAAGAAAGTTTCTCCCCTCAACTGGTCGAATAGATCATCGATTCGAGGAAACGGATACTTATTCCGTATCGTGACCTTGTTCAACTCCCGGTAGTCCACGCACAATCTCAGTGAACCATCTCTCTTCTTTACAAATAAGACTGGAGAGCCCCAAGGTGAGGTACTCCTATGAATGAAGCTCTGACCTAATAGCTGCTCAATCTGATTTCGTAGCTCTCGCATCTCTGCCGGAGCCATACGGTACGGTGCGCGTGCTATAGGTCTCGTATCCGGAAATAAATCTATAACGAAGTCTATCTCACGATTGGCCGGTAGGCCTGGTATCTCCTGAAACACATCGGAATACTCCCTAACAACTGGGATCGAATCCAAAGGAATCACAACCTCCTTAGAGGTATCCTCCTCAATGTAATATAAATGAGCGGTCGAACCTCCCTCTGGGCGAGACATCGCCACTACAAACATCTCTTGCCCCGGAATGGCAAAAACAATGCTCCCACCGAAGCAATCAATCATGGCTCTATAAGATGCGAGCCAATCCATACCAATGATCACATCATGCTCGTGCATGTCTAAGACTAGCATGTCTGCAGGCAATACCAAGCTACCAATCTCTACCCCTACTCCCCGGCATATAAAGAATATAAGTGACCGACTCCCCAGTGGTGAGTCGACACACGTCACGGTGCTCTCTGCTGTGGCTAACAACCCTAAGGACTTCGCAAAATGCGTAGCTATAAAACAATGCGTTGCCCCCGTATCAAACAAAACTTTACCCATAGTACCATGGATAGGAAACATACCCTCAATCGCGGGTGGTGCCTGTGGAACTGCAGCCTGGTGGACGTTATAGACACGTCCATACTGCAATTTCCCCTGCTGTACTGGAGCTGCTGGAATGGCTGGTAGGGCTGGCACCTGGGCTGGAGCTGGAAGGGCAGGTGGAAAAAGTGGTCTCTGCGGCTCATTACGGGCTCCCTACTGCTGTGGGGCCCTATCGCCCTCTGGGCAATCCTGGCGCCTATGGCCATGTTTGCCGCACCCAAAGCATCTGCCTTTGAAATTTCCGCCCCTCTGACCCTGCTGTCCACGGCCCTGCTGGTCGTTACCTCCATGCCACTGGCCCTGTTGGCCCTGATGTGCACGCTGTTGGCCTTGCTGGCCCTGCTGCTGTGTTGGCCCTGCTGATTAGGCTGACCCTGATGGCCCTGCCTGAATCCTTCGAATCCCTTCCTAGAATCACCTGAACGGAATCGCTTAGCAGGGTCCCCCTGATGGGAACTCTGCTCGTGCTGACGAGTCTGTCCATGAGTTGGTGCCCCACCGGCACTATTACCCCTAGTCCTGCCCTGCTGGCCGGACTCTCCTGCTCTCTTGCTTCCCTGAAGATGGAAGCGGTGATCCTAGCAATGTAGTAATGCTGCATTGAGTACGTCAGTAAAAGTACTCAGGGATAGATTTCCAATAAGGTGCTGACATATCCTCCAAGCTAACCCGTCGACGAACAACAAAATCTTCTTGCCTTCAGTAGGTGCCTCATCCAGCACAATAGTGAGAAGTCTCGTGAACTCCTCCTCATACTCAGCTACCGTAAGGTTCTCCTGCTTCAGATTTAGTAATCTCTTCCTCATCTCAGTCTGCACTGCGGGTGGAAAATACTTGCGGTCAAACCGCTCCCAGAACAACTGAATAGGGATCATGTCCCTCTCCTCCAAAGTAGTAGTGGACTCCCACCACTGTAATGCGGCTCCCACCAGCTTAAAAGAAGCCAATAACTGATTTTGTACTTCGGTGCACTCATACATGCGAAGATGCCGTTGGATGTCCTTCTTCCATTGGCTAACCGTGACAATGTCGGAGCTACCGGAGAACTCAGGGGGATGTGATTTCTGAAAAGCATCCCGAACCCTCTCCCATGCAGATGGAAGTTGTGCTGGTACTGGCACCACTGCCTGGACCTGGGGTGGAGCCTGCTGAATCACCGCTATCGCGGCATTCACCGCCTAAGCAACTATGGCGGCTACTTCATTCGCATTCATTGTGCCTGGTGCCGGAGCTGCTGGCTGCTCGGCTTGGGCACGCCTATCTTTCGGAGCACGTCTCGGAGGCATCTGAAACGTGAACAAGTTTATTAGTCTACAGTTATCAACAAATCTCGAATAGCTGAAGACTTAAACGTAAAAGCAAGAATACAACAGTCCTAAAAATAGGGCTCTATAGAAATAACGTTAAGCTGAAAGCGAAATAAGCCGTACAGATCCTATGGACACTAGAACCTGATGCTCTGATACCACCTGTGACACCCCGCCTAATTAAATACCGGGCGATCACTCCTTTATTAAATTAAATCAAGGTAAACAGTTGGTTCATTCTCAGCATCACTGTCGATAAAAATAATTTTTTTTCAATTTAACACCCTAAATAATTAAGCTAAGTGTCAAAAACATTTTTCATACAAACTTCCAAATTTTAATTAAAGAAAAGATTTACTTATACAAAACAACATTTCTACAATATAGAATCACACCACGAAGAACTAAAATAAAACCATACATTCGTCAATCGAATGTCAACATTATAAAACCAAACATCATAAACTATCCTGAATAAATCCCATAAAACAATACTGGAATAACTGAAAATATAAAAATCCCAACAATTAAATGAAATGATGAAAGGGGCGGCACGTGCCCAATAAATGAGAGTAATAAGAGTGGAGTCAATAACAAAAGCCGTCTACTCAAGTGACCTGCAACTTCCACCTAAGCTGCAGCTCGTTCTTCTCAATGGATCCTAAGCAAGACGCCCCTGTGGCTTGGCACCTGAAATTATATATATATATATATATATATATATATATATATATATATATATATATATATATATACACACAAGGGAGAGAGAGAGAGAGAAAGAAACGGGTCAGGGCCCGAAAGTGTGTTTGATTTTTAAAATACGTTAAGCAAGTATTTAAATTGATACAGGCCAATGCAACAACATATTAGTTCGTCTCTCTCTTGAGAAATACTCACCTCTCTTCTAATGTGCACACCTATCGCACTAGCTTTCCCCACGGTTTGTTTTAACATCTAACATACTCATCTTTCCAAAAGCTTTAACTTAACTTAGCTTACCCGCAAGATTTACAAATTTATGACCTTATTTAAAAGAATATTACAAACAGTAACCAAGGACCTTCATTTTAATTTTATAAAAGCCCTAAGGTTTTACCGTGACCTGTTATACTTTTTCAAAACAAGTATTTAATAGTAAGAGTCCACACTATGTTCTACTTATCAAATTCAGAAGACACTTACAAGTGACATAATCTCATATATATATATATATATATATTAACTACTCGTATAATATATATATAACAGCACCCCGAATAAAACTATGGTGCGTGCATACTTCCACTATCCAAAGCCCCATATCACTCACATAAAAGGGGAATACATTCGGAATCACTCTCGAATTGTATTAACATAAATACACAAACAATATTGAGGCGAAGCATAGATTCCAAGTCTCTAAGAGGGTAGCACATACCGGCGTCTCTTAGGACTGTCTGAACTATCACATCGATATCCTGTACCAAGGACATCTATCTTCTAGGGTTCAAGTCAATATCCCCCATAAAGGTCCCATCGAGATAAGACATGTCCCAGCGCGGAAACCTCAGGGATAGCAAGTAGCGTGGGTATGATTTTCACATGTATATAATATATGTACACACAATCATATAAATATACCAATGTCATATTAATATAGGTTCTTCCCATCACCAGTAATTATACCGTTTATCCTTAATTTCACAATTATAGAATTACGTATAAGGTTTTATTCCTAACCTTAACTCGAAGGGTTTTCTCACTCATTACCTAACCCTCATGGATTATATCCTCGCAAATCTGAAATTCAGTAAGTGACTTTATTTGATTCCAACGTAACTCTCTTACGCACCTCACCCTTAAATTTCATAAATTCTACCAACCTAAAGTACATATCCCATAAATACCATTCTCGTTGAAGATTAAAGGTTCTAACATTTATCCATATATCCTACTGGTCCTCAATATCTCCCAAATCATTTTATTTAGAATTCCCAAAGGTTCTTCCATGATAAATTAATTCAACTAATTAAATAAGAGAAATAGGAGTCTGCCAGGAGGGGTCGATCGATTGAAGCTTGGGGCTCGATCGATCGAACCTTTGATCGATCGAAGCTCTATGCTCGATCGATCGATCAAGCATGTCTGGGCAAAAATTCTGCAGAAATTGCAGTGACGGGATTGATTAAACTTCTACATCAAAACTCATATTATCCAACACTAATCGACCCAAAAAGTCTACTGCTAACATACTAACATAATTCCAGATATCTTTAACGTTCAGCATGCGTGTATACATCATTAAACATGGTTAAACAACCTAAAATCTTATCTAATCATCAAGAACCCTAAAGTTTTCTTAACTTCTGTTCTAATCAGTTTTCTCCAGAATTTCCTTCTAACAAATCATCACAAATTCGTGGGTTAATCATCTACTTCACATAATATTTCCAGAATATGGTTATAATTATTTCTACATGCAAATCCCTATCAAAATTGGGGTTTTCTTCCATTGATTATACTCCTAATCATTCCTACACTAATATGAATATTTCATCAACGAAAATACGCAAGTTAAACACTTGCCTGGGATTTCAGAGGTCTGGTTTCCTGCTGATATTGAAGTGGTTGCGTTCTCCTCCTCGCGATCTACGCGTTGGTGGTGACGGCGGTGTAATCGGTGGTGTTTTGGGCCTTGAATCACCTTGAGAGCTCTCTCCTCTCTTCTCCAATGGCCGTTCTAGGGTTCTGAATGCTCTAACCCTAAAAGGCTGACTTAAATGGCTGCTAAGGATGGCTGAAATTCGTGGGTTTAATTACCCTAATTTGTAAAATGACCAAAATGCCCTCCCGGGTCACTAATTAGGCCTAAAAACACTCCGAGGCCCGAACTAATCCCCCGGGTACACTTTCCTGACTATCTCGACCCTTTCGGACGCGTTGGCGCACTCAAAACGACCATACGGACAACTTATAAAATATTCACTTTTTAATTAACATAATTAGTCCCGACGTGACACGGGCACGTCCCGACTTAAATTTCCGAAATAGTCATTTAATTTACTTATTCAATATAACAAATATAATATATTACTATGCTCATTAGTAATATTCAACAAGTTTCCCATAATTACTAACTCTAGTCACGTTAATAATTATAACATAATTAATTTCCGGATTTTTTTTTTATTAAATAAATCATCACATCACATTTAATAAATCCCCAAATTAAATATAGCATAAAAATACGGGGTATTACACAATGGTAGATTTTGCATATTTTTTAAATATGGTATTGTTTTGTTTTGAGTCATTGCACTTGCATTTAATACATGTTTGTCATTATCCTTATATTTAAATCAAATTGGCATGCTATATGATCATATTGGTATCTTTTGTTGCTTGTTTGCATTGATATCACATGCTTTATTCTGTAATCAAGTTGGTATCATATTTGAATGAATATTTGTATCAATTGATCATTGTGTGGATTAGTTGTGCTTGTGTTTCCATGTTGTATTTTGTTTCACCTTACACCATTGCATGATATTATTCCCTCTTACTTAAATTTCAATCGGTATGAGAGTGGGGGTATATAAGTTACTTAGTCATATTTTCTGAGGGATTTTCTATGGAGACAATAAAGAAGTTATCGATATTTGACGGGTCAAATTATGCATATTGAAAAGCCTGTATGAAATTTTCATATAAATCAAAATATGAGAGAGTGTGGATGGTCAGAGTTAGAGGGTGGAATCTACACAAAATAATTGTAAGAGAGTGTACTATCCCTAAAACGGTTGAGAATTTGAGCGAGGATGAACATAAACTTTGTAATTATAATTCCCATGGTCTCAATGCTTTGTTTAGTGAAGTCTCACGTGAGGAGTTCCACCAAATCATGATGTGTGAAACATCTAGGGAGGCTTGGGACATACTCCAATTTACACAAGAAGGAACAAATTCCTTGAAAGCTTCCAAGCTTCAATATATAACTATTCAATTTGAATCCATTCGTATGAGTGGGAGTGAAAATTTTGATGAGCTTTATGCTTGTTTCTCAGACATCGTAAACTCGTCATTCAATTTGGGAGAAAGAATTCCAAAAACTCGAGTTGTGAAAAAAATCTTAAGGTCCTTACCTGAAAGGTTTAACCTGAAAGTCACTGTCTTAAACTCATTGCAAAAAAATGACACTATGAAACTAGAAGATCTTGTTGGTTATCTACAAACCTACGAGCTTGACACGCTTCCTTAAAATACGAAGAAGAAAGATAAGGGCATTGCCTTAAAAGTTTGAAAGAAGGAAACGTTTGAGTTTGATAAGTCTGCCCTAGATTCCGATGACATGGCCTTATTTGCTAAAAAAATGAAAAAAATTCTTAATTTTAAGAAACAAAATTCAAAATTCGATAAAAAGAAGTTCAAGGAAAACAATTATAATAAGGTAGGGCAAAATTTCAATGATCGCGATTTTTCGAAAAACAAGAATGATAACTTAAAGAAAGAGGATTTTGCAAAATGTTATGGTATGAAGCTTAAGAGATGTTATGGTATTTATAATGCATCTAGGACGAGATGTTATGGTATAATAAATCAAGAGGGACTTTTGATCTTTCCCAACTAATGGTTGATATCGAAAGTTGATGAGTTTGGTCTTTATCAACTGATGGCTTAGATTAAATCTAAGGGGCTTGAATCTAATAGTGAAATATGATGACACGTTTCTGGCTCAGAAGTTTTCATATACTTCTGCTGACAAACCCACTTGTCCATCACTTCTTTTTTCTTTTTTCTTCATTTTTCTCTCTCTCTTACCCATTCCACCATTAACCTCTCTGTTCGGCAAGAACCATCCATGGTATTCTCTCTCTCTCTCTCTCTCTCTCTCTCTCTCTTAATACTCCTTCTCCTTCCCAATTTTTTATTTATTGGTTTCATACAATATTTTTTGTTCTGTTAATACTCCTCCCTTAATAGTGTATGAAAACCACTTTTTATGAAAACCAATATTAACACTTTGTTTTCTTAATACTCCTTCTCTCTTAATCCATGGTATTTAATACAATATTTTTTAAGAAAACAGTCCCTTTTAGGAGTTTGTAAAACTAAAGAGGGCTTGAATGCATTGCTATGCTTTTTTGGGTTTTGTTTTTGAATCATGCTGCACTTTTGTTTTTGCTAACACTCTATTTTTTTATGTAACTAGGTTGTGGATTGTGGTTTTGGAGCAAGAGTCTTCAGATCCAAACCACAAAAGGCGATTCTGGGATTTTTCGGGGCCTTAAGTATTTGTTTCCTTTTTTTTGCAATTCAAGTTTAATGGTTTGTTTGTTGATCCAACTTTTTTATCTAATTGTTTTTATCTAACCATCATGGGAACTGAGTTCTTCCTATTTCTTGATCTAACATTTTTTTTTGTTCTGACCATGATATTCTCAACTTCTATGAAAGTGAACAAAGAGAAAGTGACGTGACAAAACAAAAAGAGGTTGAGCGGGAGAAAATAAGATACAAATTTTTGGGTTTTATTTAATGGTGGGTTTCTGCTTTGCTTATTCAATTTCTTACAACTTTGTTTTCTTATGGTTTCTTATGGTTCATATTCTGTTGAATTTGAGTAAATATGGAGATAACTTATATTTTTAATATAATACCTTTTTAATTACTTTGTATTTGGTGGTGGTATTATAACTGCACTGTTATTAGTTTGAAACTATCTCGAGCCAATTGAATATGTTATTTTTTAAAAAATTCTTGCACTAGTAATCTGTAGTGATAGTTATTAGACTGAAAAAAATATTTTTTTATTTTCTGGAGCCTCACAAATTTTTTTAATACACGTTTAGTCCAAAAAAATTTTATTCTAAAAAGTTCCTCATCGCATTAAAACACTCAATATGTGCCAATCTTTAAAAATAAGATAATACTGGTTAAACGGGTGTTCGAGAAATTTTTTAAAATAAAATAAAATGGATGAGATTAAATGTGTATTAAAAAATATTTTAGAAACTATTTTGTAATTGATTCTAAAATTAATTGTTGAAATAGTGTACTTGCACTATTATAGACCTAAACCCATAACTTTTGGTGAAGTCATTTCAAACACAGCAAACCCTTAAACCTAATAGCTACTATACTCAAACCTATTATAGACCTATACCTATAACCGCCATTGTATTAATCATCTTTGACAACCATCAAACAAATATATATAAATCTACACGCCAAACCCCTAAATCTAACAGCTACTGTACTAAACCCATTATAGTTATAACACCTAGCCTATACTCAACCTATTATAGTTGCAACACCTAATGTGCAGTGGTGGGTGCATAAAAAAGGTAATTATACCAAATGTCAGATTGACTTTACCTTTCATTTGTGGCTTATTTCACACTGGTGGAGTCTTCAGTTTGCAAGTTTGAGTTCCTACGAACTACTATTGTTCGTAGGAAGCATATACACCTTTCTTATGGACAACATTTGTTCATAAGAAATTATTACGGACAAATGTTGTTCGTAGGAACCCATAGATATAATAAAAATAATTATTTATATTTGTTACGAACTTTATTTGTTTGTAAGAATTTGTTACGAACTTTATTTGTTCGTAAGAATTTCTACGAACAAATAAAGTTTGTAGGAACCATTTGCAAATTCAGTAACCAATTGGTAACTTTGCAAAACGACTACCATTTCTGCTACTGATTTTGTTGCTTTGACTACACCATTGCAGAGCTTCCAATTTGCAAAGTTACCTCTTCCTCTGTCATTTAGCATCACCACTATTGTATATCGTCTTGGGGGCATGTCTTGGTAAAGGTGCATTGACCCACATCTTTTTTTTAATGTTATGATATAGTGAACATTGTTGGGTTTTGGTGTATGAGGCTACTGTTTAAAAATTGTTTTTTAACAAATAAATTTAAAAACTGTTTTTTATGTATAAAAAAGCTTTTAAAATAATGAACGTTTTTTTAAATACTACACTTTTTTTATATAAGACAATTAAAATGATAAGATTTTTTTAAAAATTAAAGTAGTTTTAAATTCTTACACGCTATTTTAGTTATTGTAAATGAGTGTCAATCAGTTGTTTTAAATGAGCGCCACTGTAATGAGTTTTTAGTAGCACACACGTGATTTGTCAATGCATTTTTAATGAATCAATAATATTAATGGAAAATTTTAAATTGACTTGAAACATGAATATATCAAATGGAAAAAAAGATTATTGTATATAAAAAGACTATATTTAAAAGATTATTGTATATAAAAAAAATTTGCTATAAAATATGTTTAAAAAACTATTAAGCAAATAAATATAAAAAAGAGCATTAGAAAAAAAGTTAAGATAAAATCACAGAAGGAAGATTTAAAAAGGAAGCTTTAGGGTTCAAAACGGATGCCTGCCATCCTTAAAATCATGAGGCATGTTGACCCAAAGTAGTGTTTGTTACTCAAGAGATATTAATTTCTTTGGAATACACGCCATGCTATCTATCTTCAACTGACAAGATTTCGGGTTGTGTGCGCTATGAAAGCGTGCCTCAATAGCCTTTGTTTGAAGAAAAGGATGTCTGGCATCCTTTTCTTTTATTAAAAAAATTGATGTTTTGAGATGACAAACCAGTAGTTCTTCCAAGAAACAGTTGTTTTGATACAGGAAAAAAAAGACCATACGTATTTTGCAATACGATGTAGTGATTTTTTTAGTATTTTGTTGGTGTCAGTTGCATGATAGATTATTGAACAATTATTAATATTTTTTTATAGGTGTTTATACAAACACTGAATTTTTTGAAGAGTAATTATTTTTAAATTTTGTAAATATACCTTTCATTTTTCTTAAAGTTTTACTTTTGGAATTTTTCGTTTATATCTGCCATATTTAATGTCCATTAATATTTCACAAAAAATTACAAGTCTTTGGAACAGTCCTAAATCTAACACAAATTGCACAAATCTAAAATAAATATTATATTATATGTTCCACCGAGCGCACAATGATTTGACAAAAATTTCTTTTGATACTCTTAAGCACTTTTAACTTTGAAGCAATGGATTAGGTTATAAAAATCCTAACCAACCAAATTGATAACTAAGTTCTCCATTTATATTTCAACAAAAGGTAACTAAATAGACAAAACTAACCATACATGTTATGCATAAGTTTTATTTTGAATGGGTGTGCATATATATATTGGTTGTGTGCATGGTTGTGTTCAGTGTATACATATTGAGTATTTATATTAACTTTTAATTGCGTTTGTGTATGGTTGTGTTGGGTGTATCTATATTGGGTATTATATTAATTTACATGCACGGAGCCCTGTGGCAGTCATTGTGTTTATTCATATTTTCATAGCTCTTACGAGGCTCGAGAAAGGGTGACACGCCTATTTTATCAGAGTCCACGGGAAAGTCACGATGTAAGTAAAGTTTATAAAATTTGGTTCGGTAAAGATTGAAATGTTATAATAACAAAAATACTAATTTAAAATCTAAATTAAATGTTTCTAAAACACAAATACACCGTATTAAAATCGTAACCATGCCGCAAGTACCATGGGATGACCAACCGTATTTATATTTGCACTATTGGCGACACGGGAATAAATTTATCACGGGAATAAATTTATCGTTGTGCTATCGACATGGGTACACCCTAGTGTGTGTGTGTGTGTGTGTGTGTGAATATATATATATATATATATATATATATATATATATCCTACCATAAAAGACACGAAAAATAAGTTTTCCAAATGTGTCCAAATCAAATGTGATACAGAGTGAAGGGCCGTGAACTTAAAAATAAAAAAAAGTATATTCCAACCACTAAAGATAGTCCAAGGAGTTCTATTTGACATCATTAATTTATCAAACAAAGATTTAGCCTCATGTGAAAAATAAAGTGAACTCAATGCATAAAAAGACTAAAAGCAAACAATCCTAGAAAATATTGATGATTGTCAAATCAATAGCGTCAAAGATTAAGGATGAATTGGGAATCAATGTGCAAACCCATTTATCTTCAACTTATAACACCCTCAAAATATAAATATATTAATTTTTACTCTCATTTTGACGATATCACTTTTTGATGATCAATTCTAAACATAGCCTTGGAAAATATTTTCTCTTTTCTCTTTTCTTTTTCCTCTTTTTTCTTTTTCTAAGGCTCTTTATAATGGTTTCCTTTTATGAAAAGGATATTTACTTCCTTCATATCCATTTTCACTGCTTACTCTTATTTTTCCAGGCCTAAGAGAAAACTTACCGCAATGGTTCTTATATGCACCAATTTTTGATATATATAGATATGTATATGAAAAGATTGATAGGAGAATACCTCACTCAGATCATTATACATAAGAAGTTAAAGTCCAAAAGAGCTCGTGCAAGTGTGTGTGGAGGCATATACTTAGATGAATCAATTAAGTAAACCAAATCCAAACAACTCCATGCAAGGAATGATTAATAAATAATCCAAAGCATTGTAAACCATACTATAATGTCCTAGACATATGGAAAACATGGAATAAATGGATTTTAAACACATCGATATGCCACACAAAATGTGTAAATTTGATTACATAAAAACCCCAAAATCTTTTTGAGTTTTTTAAAAAAATTTCAAAATGACTCAAAAGACAAACAAAATATTTTTGTATTTTTATAATATAGACTAAAAAATATAGAATTAAAGTACAAAAGACATAAACATCATGCAAATAGTAATAAAGTATATCATAACATAAAAACTAGTGTATGAAAAATATGCAAGCGTAATCGCTCATAAGATATAGCATGTGAAGAATCATGTGCAAGCATGCGAGAATGAACAAGTCTAATATTTAGAGACTTCAAATCGTATTTCCTAACCCACATAGGTGTAACGTGACGAACTTGGGTTTTGGAAACGTTGGTGACAATAAACTTAAACTTCCTAGGACCTTTTTTATGATCATAGAAAAAAACCCTAAGTTGGCCTTTCCTACCATAATATGTGCAAGTGTAAACATGATGAGGAATGTTACCATTGGGTTGACATTTTCTAATGTCCACGGCAACGTTTCAATCTCTCAAAACACAACTCTTGGCTTTAGGGGAAGAAGCAATGTGATCATCGAAGCCAATTACAATCTCGTTATTTTTTATTTGGATGGTGCCTAAGCTCTTATCCAACTTAGATTCCAAATTAAATTTTACACAACTCGAGTCTCTTAATTTCTCTTCTAACTCCTCATTCAAAGTCTTGAGTAAAATAATATAATCATCAAACTTTCCTTCAAATTTTCAAATAATCCACGAAGATTATCTCTCTCCCCCTCAACGTATTCAAGATTATCCCTAAGAGTCTTCTCATTTGCCCTTAAATCCTCAATCAATTTATTATCATAATTTTCTATGACACGTTCTTTCAACTTAGCCTTAACTTTAAGTTAACCTTTTTCAACTTCAATGATTCGTTATATAACTCACTGAAGGAAACTTAAAGATAACTCTCCTCCTCTTTATTCTCATTTCCTCCTCATCATCACTATCTTTTGAATCACAAAACCGGACCTCGAAACTGTCATGCATATGATTATTTTCATTTGGAGATTTTTCATTAAGGATCTCATGAAAACCCATGAAAGTGGTGAAGTTACGCCCACGAGAGAATTACAATCCTCTTCTGAAATCACTAAGGGTAGCATTGTATTCCTTAGGCTTTGTATCTTTTTTCCTTAGTCTAGTGGGACACTCATGCACAAGATGCCCAAACCCTTGGCATTCATAGAATTTATCCCAGTCATCCCTCGTCTTCGGGTTATCCCTCTTCTTCCTATCACAATAACTGTTGAAATTCTTAGATTTATTACCAAAACTTTTATCCTCTTTAATCTAAAGAAACTTAGTGAACTTCATAGGAAATTTAGTAATCTCTTCGAGATCTAAATCACCCTCACTCTCGAAATTCGACAAATCCTCATTTCTAGCTTTCAAAGCTAAACTCTTTTCTTTCTTTCATCTTTATTTCTAGGAGTACACATGTTCATTGAAGATGTTTGGAGATCACTAACAAGTTCTTTGACCCTCGTAGAATCAACATCGGTAAGACTCACCACTTACTATTCAGGGATAGGCTCACCTAAGTTAAACGAGGAGTTGGCAATATTAAAAAATTTGGCATAACACTCATTAAAACACTCAGGATATAACATTTTAGTCATTTTAAATTTCGCTATAATATTTTACAACTTAGAAATCCTAACCTTGTTAGTGCCCTCGTGTGTGGATTTCAAAAAATTTCAACATCTCTCGTCCTCTTACATATCATAATTCTCCTAAACTTTTTAGTAGTGACAACGTAAAAAATAATTTTCATACCGTTGGAATAAAATGTTGAGGCATTCTTTCAGTTGTTGTCCAAAAGGAGTATGCTTTCAGTAAACCAATTTAGTTGGAGGAGACCACCCTTTCTCCATGGAGTTCTAAGCATTCTCATCTATAGATTATAAGAAAAATCTCATTCATGCCTTCCAATAGGGATAGTTTGAGTCATCAAACATGTGAGGCCAGGTAATGTAATTTCCCTCACGGTTAAAATTCATCAAAGACCCTAAAACGCACTAAATAGGGATCAACATGATAACTTAGTGTACTTGCTCTAATACCAATTTTGAAAACGTGATACTAGGGTATGGATTACCAAACACCAGTTTTCAATTTTCAGTTAATTTACCGAATGAGCAATTAACCTAATTTTAATTAAGCACTAATTAAACCAACATTTTGTAAACTATTAACCAATTTTATCTTTCCATTAGCATGGATTTAGGTGATTTGCAAGCATAAATTAAATCAACGACACATAACACCACTATGTGCGAGGAAAACCCACAATGATAAAAACCTCGGACGAACTAGCCTACGAAAATTTCACTATGATATAGGTATCGTAAAAGGATGAATTAGAGTTACTCACACACTCGACACCTTAAGGACTTGCTGCTCTTTTCTCTCCTTGAACCTTCTTCACAGAAATCGTTGGACACCTTCCAATGAATATCATAATGCAGATGCCTCTTGCAACTCTGTATCCACCGATCTTCTTACTTTAGACTGGTTTAAGTGTCATGTAACGAAACATGGAATCCACCACACAAAATAACTCAATGGAAATGAAGAGTAAACTTGATCTTGGAGCTCAAACTCGATATCTCAAACAAACATATTAAGATAATTTTTGGATCTCAAACAATGGGTGTAAACTAAGATTTAAGAGGATCTTAGTTTTGTCTATGAAAATTGTTTTCATAAACCCTCAATTCAAAATAACTTTATTGTGACTTAATATATAGAAAAACGTTAAAAAACTGGAGGCACATAACTTGAACCATCTCGTTCGAATGAAACTCAAAGTAATTCGAATGAGATTGGATACCTCGTTTGAAAGAACCTCAAGGTCGTTCAAACGAGACCCCAAGTCTGTTTAGAATGAGCTTCCAGCGACCTTTGAATAACAACATTATACCTAAGTAGAAACATTTTTCTCGAAAATCGCTTAAACCTCATTAAACAAAAACACTTACCTCACTTGAACGAGACAAACAACTCGTTCGAACGAATGAAAAAACTTGTTTAAACAAAAAAAAGACTTTGATGGATTGACTTTTTAAAGAAAAATATTTTTCTTTAAAAAATATTTTACGAAAAATAGCGTCAATAAAATACTTAAAAACTAAAACACCCAAAATGAAATCATGGGATCTACCCAATACATCATTCATAACATTTAGAGGTCCCATAGAAGAATATAGAACTTAATGTTATTTTAACTCGGCTGCTACATATCTTTGAGTGCATAGGCTGGAAGGACAAAATGAACACAATCATAACCTATGACTCAAGTACTTTTGTCCAAATAGAATAAAGCCAATATTACAAACTTTTACAATAAAAAATTGACACATTGAAAAAATTTCCTTACACTAAGGCACACTGATTTGAGAATATAAAAACATTTTTTCTAAGAAGCGGATTCTTCTTGTTTTGTCTCCTAACCTTTTGGCAAAATCAAATTGGCTACGAGTGTTTCTCATTTTCTTTGGTGGATTCCTTAGAGTATGAGTGTGTTACCTGAGTTTGAACTTGTGTTATCTCATTATCTTTCATTATCAGGTGTCAGTATCACCAATCTATACATCGAGACATGGATTCAATTCATAAAAGACTTTCACCATACATTAATCGCCACACCCCAATCTATTAGGCTTTTGATCAATAATAAATCTCACCCTCCATGTCAAATCAATAAATAACTAATGCACATGTCCATTAATAATATTAGTATTAATAGCCTTAAGTAAACTTGATAATCATGAGGTTTACATTGTCTTATAAAATCATTACAAAGACAATGACCTTAAGGTGATCCCGTTTAATACACACAACGTGCACTCACATAATAAGTTGGAACTATACTATTTCTTATGATCAAGATAGACCCACTAAAATATTATGCTACAACTTGATCGTCATTTAAGACTGTGAATGAGAAAACATATATTCTACAAGAACTGATGATTTTATCCCTTGTGTTTAATATGTACTCTACACACTGGATAATCTATTATGTAAAACAACAGACACTAGCAATATATAAAATACTGTAAACATTATGACTATACATGATTCTCATTAAAATAGAAAAAATGATTTTGTTAAATAATAAATCCATAACTAAAACTATTACATAACCCATGGTTTTAGTCTATTTATCTAACATAATTATGTTCAACCGGAGTTAACTATGTCATCTAATCATTTACTTTCATCCTCATATAGAAATTCTCATTAGTTATGGCATGAATGAAGACGGGATTAATTTGGTGAAGTAATATGAAAAAAATATTAAACATGAATCCTTCTCGAATGACCTCTTTGTCTTAGACTCAAAGAATATTTATGACAAAATGATTAAAACACTTTAACAACCCGAAGTACTCTAGTTTACATGTACTCTTACAATATTCCTAAGACCTAATTCATAATGTCAAAATGGATTTAGGACAACACACACAGAGATGTATTTCAAGATAACTTTTCAATATTTGTTGATTTCTTTGAGCTCTTAGTCCCTTTCCTTTCTTGTGATCCCTGATAGGATTTTTAATGACTTTACTTTAGTGAATATATGACTCCTTGTATATTTTCTTAAGAAGTGTTAATTACACTTTATAGGTCTTGATCACATTTTTCTACAGTTGTTCCTTTAACTTTGGTATGACTTTCTCTTTGATTTTTATTTAAACTCCAAATTAAATGTACACTAAATTACAAATTATTAATGAGCACATGAAAGTATTTTTATCATCAAAATGTCATAAATTCCTTTAGGGATAATCATTGGGTTCACAATGACCATCCTTTATTTTTTTTTTCCAGACATGCAACAAAGACAAAATACTTGTAACAACCCGAATTTTTAAATAAAAAAATGGAATATTCGAGAAAAATAAATTTTTGAATTTTATAAATTTTATTGGTTAAATATGTTGGTTATGATTTTAGAAGAATAGAACTTCCAGTATTAATTGAAATGGGATTTGAAACGATTTTTTAAACGAATATTTAATATTTTGCCTTATGGCATTTTTAGGGGAAACTTCCAGATTTTTGGCATGATCAATCGATCGACCATTTTCATCGATCGATTAATGGTCCCAGAATCTGTGCACCGTAGTTCGTCATTTTGACGAAATAAAGAATTTTATTTATATTTTTAACCCTCAAACTTTACTATATAAAGGAAGCTCCGGTTATGATTTCTAACACACAACTCTTGCAAACCTTAAGCAGCCAACAACCCCTTTTCTCTTCATCTTCCACCTCAAAAATCCAAACCTCCATCAAAACAGATTTTCAAGATTATTTTGGGGGGTCAAAACAGAATTATTTCAAAGTGGTTCAAGAGAGTTTTTCAATCAATTTTTCGAGGAGAACCCGAATCTCTCGTCAATTTCAACATCTAAAAATCAAGCATGTTTATCCTATTCTTTTCCTTTCGTATTACGTGTCTTGATTATAGCCTCCATTAAAACTCATGTCTTATAAAATAAATAAAGAACATAATATATCGAAGAAATTAATTATGGGGTTGTTTTGTGAAAATAATTAATAATACCAAATAATTATAATTATGTTGTTATTTGGATTGTATTTATTTAGTTGGTGATATTGTGGGCATATACATGTAGAGGAGCCCTTAATAATTTAATTTGGATGTTTATTTAAATTCCTAAAATAATTAAATTGCTTGTGCTAAGAAATAAATACCTATTATGAAACTTGCGATTAATAATGATTTGAAAAAATCATAATAATTACGTGTTCTTAATTTCCCAATATTTGAATTAAAAATCATTTATTGAGAATTTAGTATTGTTGAGAATATTATCATAAATTGTTGATTATGTCAATTATGAAATATTATAATATTGAATATTTCGAGAATGTTGGTATTTTAGATAATTAGTTTTCACCCCTTGTTATAATACACTTGTTAGGTATGGGACTAATAAGTGGGCATTAGTTGCGATTTATGGTAATGAGGTATGGGACTAATTAATATAAATCTATGTGGGTTATATAAATTGGGGTGGGGGCAAATTCTCTATTTTTACCGTTGATGTGATAACCTAGAATTGATATCTAGGTGAAGTAAATTGTTATAATCATCATTTATTTATGTTGGGATGAAATTGTGTTTTGGGGACTTTTGATTGGGACTAAGGAATATTTTGAGGATTTTCACATCGCTTTTAAGGGTGGGGAAAATTTATGTGAATAACTAGTATGAGAAATTTTGGGAAAATTAATACCGAAAGACTAAAATCGGTATTAAAATTTATGGTGACATAATGTGTCAAGGGCCGACAGTTTAACCAGGTTAGAGGACGTTTATGTCGTGTCGTGTGTGGAACCTTATCATAATGTGAGGATCGCAGGATAAAAACGGATCAGACGGTGGAAATGACAAGGGGAAGTGTTTTTGGTGTAAATCACCCATGATGGGAGGATCGTCAAATTTTGGTGGAGAAAATCACCCATGGCGGGAGGACCGCTATTATAATGTATTTTGGTGTAAATCACCCACGACGGGAGGACCGCCATACCTAATAATAAAGTGAGAACAAATCATCCTGGTTAATTCAAATACATTAACATCGTGGGACTTGGGATAATTTAAAATAATATTTGTGTGGCGCATTTAAACCTTGTGGGTACTTAGAAATTTATTGTTGAGATTATAGACTTTCTTTTAATTAAAATATTCTATTGTTATGGTCAATATGTATAGCACTATTGTCTGGGTTCAAGGACCCTAATTGAAAGGAGTAGCCGGTATTCATGCTCAGGGCTTTGTCTCTGACACAAGCGTTGACTAATATTTTCAGGGATTAATTTAGAGTAGCTGCATAGAAATTATTAGAGATCCTTTGGAAGTGCAGTTGGAGCTATATTATTGCTTAGAAATTTATTTATTCTCCTATTCAGTCGTAATTATTGTGAGGCTATATTTGGATATTTATTGGGCCTTTCGGTTCCAAAGTTGTCTTAAGATTTCAGTTGGGTTTGATTAATTGTAATAATTAAGATATTCAGAGATTGCGTGTGACGGACTTTATATCGTACTTTAATGATAAATCAGCTGGATGTCCTTAATATTTGGGATTGATTTAAAATATTTATCTTGTGGATTAAAATTCATATGCCTCACATCTGTCACATGCTAAGGATGTTATTTAATTTATTAACGACCGCCTTAATTTTGGTGGTGGCCGACGCCAGAATTTAGCGGGGTGTTGCAATACTTTTCCTTGTTTCTAGCTTGCCACTATTTTCTTCAAACACAAGTTTTGTACTACTCAGTAAAGAATGTACTCTGAGTTAGGATCCAATCCAACATTTTAAAAGGACTAAATTAATTCAGATTGAAAACATATTAACGACATGTATTAATTTTTTTTTAATTTAAATATGCAAACATTTTATTATAAATCTCATCACATTGAAAAAGTCTTGATCCTTTTATGTATAACACCATTAATCTAAGGTAACTTCATTTGACACCATTTCTATGTGATATAATACATATATTTGACAATTAATTCTTAAATGCCGAAAAGGAAATAGTTATAGAATCGCATAAATCAAAATCCACCACTTGAAACATTTCACTAGTTCCATTGCATGAAGATAATTTTGTTAATTTCAGTAAGTGTTCAAACTGCTTTAGTAAATTCACTTCCTATATCACAGACTTGGTCATTACCTAATTCTAACTTAATGGTTTCTAACTTCACTTCATCACCTAAATGCATTTTGGGTTTTAGTTTAATAACCCGAACACCTACATAACTTCCTAATAATGCCATTTGTTAATGAACAAATATTGCCATTTTTTCCCATCAGTTTCACCTCCTTGAATTTTAAATTAATTCGATGAAAAATCACCTAGAGTACACAATCATAAAACCATGGTTTTATCTTCATATTTATATTACTATAATTATTTCATGATAAGCTCCTATACTGTATGAACAAAGTATAACTTGATGGCCACACTATAGATTGATGATTGACCACACAACAAGTGTGATTTTATTTCTTGTAATGTAAGCAGGGGAGGACCTACACTGTCCCGAAGGGGAGTGGCCGCCCTCATCGATCAGTTTTTGAAATATAAGGCAACAAAATAAATTATTTTCAAACTGTGGGGGTGGGAAACATAAATCTTATAAACCTTAAATTAAACCCAAAGAAACACACACTTACTTAATTTTTCAACCCTATCGTTTTCTAATTCAACACAAAAAAGCCCTAGATGGCCCTTTCTCTCTCTCCTCCTCTCGAACCCAACATGAGGCTCCGCCCCCTACCCTCTCTCTCGTTGTCGGACCATCGTCTTCTCTCATTATCTCTCAGTAAGTCCCCATCACCAAACATCCGGATATACTTCTTTCTGGTAAGTATTTTTTACTTTCTTTCTTCTTTTATTTTATATTTTACATCCTTTTGTTATATAATAAAATCAATATATTGACTTATTTATATGGATCTGGACTATAATACATTTGAATATTGTTATTGCTATCAGGGTGGACCTACCATGTCCCGAAGGGGGGCGATCGCCCCCATCGATTTTTTTTTTATATATTGTACAAAAAATCGGGACCAATATGTAAGTTTCTTAAATATAACGCAATAAAATAAAATATTTTCAAACTGTGGGGCGTAAATATTATAAATGTTAAGTTAAATCCAAAGCAAACAAATGCTTCGTTACTTTTTTAACCTGGTCGTCTTCCATTTCACCCCCAAAAGCCCTAGATGGCCCTTTCTCTCTCTCCTCCTCTCATAATTAGAAGGAGGCTTTGCCCCTTAACCTCCCTCTCACTAATGGACTGTCGTCTTTTCTCTATGTCTCTCGATTTGTCCATGTCTCCGTGTAATAATTCTTATTTTTGAGTAATTAATTTTATATTAATTTTCCATATGAGGTAATTATATAAAATATTAGATAATTGAGTAAATATTATTTTAAGTAATTTAAAAAGATAATATTTACTAGATTTTACATATTTAATGTTAAGTGAATGTGAATAGCATCATGTTATGTTTTATAGTGTCGTTGTGCTTTAAACGACATTTATGGTTTAAAATGAAGTTGGAATACGAAATGATTAATATTATTCCGGATGCCAATTTAGAGGGCGCGGTTAGTCTTGAAATAGTCGAGATAGTCAAAATAAGTGTCATATTGTATTTTTGGGTTCCGGGCACTTTTGACCGGTTATGACTTAATTATGTAGTTACGAGTCATTTTAATGGTGTATTAACATTTAAAGATGGAAACCAATGCTAAGTGCATGTTTAAGTCTTACAACCCCTCTTATTTCTCAAGTGTATGCTTCCTAAACCTAGAGAGAAAGAGAATTGTGGAGAAAAAGAAGAGAAAGAAGGAGAAGAAAAGAAATTGAGTTTGATCTTGCATCTATCGGAAGAGAATTCGAGAATACAATCTTAAGGCAAGTTTCTAACTGCTAGTGTATGATTTAATGTGAATAAATTGTATTGTTGGTTGTGAAATTGAAATAATGGAACAAATTGTGGGTTTTGAGAAAATTGGTGTTTAAAACCTTGAAATGGTATTAGATTTGACTTAACTTCGTTTTAGTAGGTGTTGTTTGTTTAGAAATGATTTGGGGTTAATATGAGTTGATTTGGTTGAGATTTAAGGAAAGAAATTTGAGTTTTGGGTAAATTAGGGTTCATAACCCATAGCCCCAAACTTAGCATTTCTTCCAGGCCTAATCAATTCGCCCTCCCAAGCGAATTGATTCGCCTATAAGGGAGGCTACAGGCTCGTAGGCCGAATCAATTCGGGTTAATGTCCAAATCGATTTGGCATGAGGTGGGGAGTTGGGTTTTCTCAGCCGAATCGATTCTCTTTAAAGGGCGAATCGATTCGCTGGGGTGAATGGATTCGACCCCTCGGGCGAATCGATTCGGAATCTTGCTGTTTTAGGAGGTTTTTGCTAGGTTAGTTTCTAGTCTTTTTCTTCTAGACTTAAGGCCTAGGAACCTTCTATTATGAAGTAAAATAGTGTACTAGAGTCTTATATTAGAGGTGTGACTACTCAAGATTAGAAAGGGGATAATTGGGCTTGTTTCGGGGATTACTCAATAGACATTAGGGTAGTTTCTCCTTTAGCAAATTAGTTTGAGACTAGTGGAGAGTAGGATCACATAATTTTGGGAATTTTAGAGACTTGAATGAGGTATATTATACTTGGTAGTTGATTGTAACGTCATTAATTCTCGGAGACTAATTTGGGAATTTATTAAACGTTTAGGTTTATAATTATGACATTAAACGCTTATGGCTCCGGATTAAATGAAATACATATTTTAAATTGACATATCTTCTAAATGATAATTTTCATATACATACCTCTCTAAATGCTATCATAAGGGAAGTTATGCGCATGCGGTGAAGTCCCTTGGCTAGTGAATGTAGGGTGAATATAGTCCTCGGTCATATGATCGGTTATTATATATTATGTGATTATTTTTCGAAGTGAGGTAATTATGGGTATGGTTATGACTCACTGTCGAAGGTATATGGATGTTTCCCGACGTCACACGATGTAGGAGGCCCAGGTTGTCTTGGTGATAGGCCCTGGAAGATGATAGCTATTTAGGGTCCCATTCAGTGGGGTGACTCCTGGAAGGATGGTCTTAGAATCGTGTGAATTATAACTATTCTCAGTAAAGTGGAAATCTTATTGATGGTAAAGCATTGTGTGAAATAAATTTCTCTGATTATGTTTCCTAAAGAGAAAAGGAACTGTGAAGTTAAGTTTTGTAAAACTAAAATGAAATCCCATTAAATGAAATTTAGATATATTCTCATGCATAAAGGAATATTAATCAGTGTCATTGATATTTCGCTAGGTTGTGCTTCTAGATTGAGAGGTAAGAATTCTTATCATTATTTATGGAGAGCGAGAGAAGATTATTTATGATGTTTAAATGTTCATAAATGTCATGCACTTTATTCACATGGTGATCATATCAAACCGGGATCTAAACCGTATATATCACTTTGTTTTGCATGAATTCTATATTCACCCAGCTGCTCCGCCGCAAGGACGCTCGTATTGAGTTTTCTATCCCGGTGTCCGGGAGTTATAACACTTTGTTGATGTTATGGGATACTTGATACAGACGCTTCTATCTTTTTGTATTCTAGTTATGATCAGTTTACACATTCGGGCGTGTTGACCAAGTTTTGTACTCGTATAAAATAATGTGATTATTTTACTTTAATACTCGGTGTAACCTGCTTCTAAAGGCCTGTTAACCGACAGCTTATTCGGTTATTTTGATGTATATGGTTGCTGATTTATTATCTGTCTTTATTTATATCCACCTTATTTTAAATTGAAATTGTTTAAATATTTTTCTCTACTTACAAATATAATTTTTTGACAATCAGTTTTCTAAAATAATTTAGAGGTTATCTCGTATACTTATTTGTACGATAGTGATGCTAAGAATGGATCATCTATGATTCCTGTAATTATGGGAGTATTGGGATGGCCGCCTCTTATTTTAATAAGCGGGGTGTCACAGATGGTAGCAGAGCATCAAGTTCTAGAGTCTTTAGGATCTATGCAGACTTGTCACATTTTACCGTAGCGTTCTTTGATATAGAGTCTTACTATTAGGACTGTTTTGTTTGTCTATAATTGCGATCTTCTGCAAAGATAAATTGTTCTAAATAGTATTCTAATTCAGTTGTTTCTTCGCCTCAGATGCCGCCTAAGAGAGGTCGCCCTGCGAGAAGAAATAGAGTTGCAGAAGATAATGTAGAACCTCCACCGCCACAGCAAGGAACTATTAATGCTGCTGAGGTAGCAAATATTATCACCCAGGCGGTAAATGCTACAATGATTGTCGTGGGTCAACAATTTCCCCAGGCTTAACAACCGAGGGTTCAGGAGGTGAAATCCCCTATGGGACCTTCTCCATAGGAAAGAGTCACGGAATCTTTCTTGAAGGGTCATCCCCCATAATTCCAGGGTGATCCTGATGTAATTGCGGCAAACCAATAGAAGAAGGATATGCAGCGCCATCTCGCATGGTAGATTTTAGTGAGGAACGGAAGCAAATCCTTGCTACTTTTAAACTTGTTGGAGCAGCCTTACATTGATGGGAGTCGATGACCACGCCAGAACAAAGAGCTACCATGACTATATCATACTTTTGGGTTTTATTTGACCGAAAGTACTTTCCTCCCACAATCCAAAGGGAAATGAAGAGGAAACTTCAAGATGTAGCTCCAGGTGAACGTTCGGTGGTAGAGTATGAGGAGGAATTCACTCGCTTGGCTAGTTTTGTGCTGAATGAGGTAACTCCAGAGGAAAGGAGACTATCAAAGTTTATTGGAGGCTTATATTGGAGAATACGACAACACTTTCTGGGAAATCCATCTTTACAAACATTCTGGTATGTGATGAATGTCGCATCATTGTCAAGATCATCGTTTTCATGTACAAGGAAGTAACAAAGTTTCAGTTATGGGGAAATCGAGTAATCCGGGAGGCAATGGTGCCGAAGGAGAACTACCCTCATCTCAATCATCGGGAAATAAGAAAAAAGAAAGGGACACCCAACAAGGGGATTTGTCCAAAAGATAACATTTTGGGGGATTTAATTTTGGTAGTAGTAGTTTCAAGCACGGTCAGGGTGCCCAGCAATAGCAGCAGGTAGGTCAGGCAAGTCGGGGTAATAATGGGGGTCGAGGCCATCCGGGCCAAGGCTTTGGGTTGTTAAGAAATAATAGGGGCCGTAATCAGGAAAATATGATGGGTCATTGTTTTCAATATGGGGAGACGGGTTATTATAGTAAATCATGTCCACAGTTGATTGGGGGACAGTTTCTTAGAATTCCACAGCATCAGCAGGCACAACTACCGTCACTAATGCTTAATCCATTCGTCCCTCCATAGTAGGGACAATTACAATATGGGTGTGTCTACCATATACAGGATGATATGCTTCCTCCAGCCCCGCCAGCGCCACCAACTATCGAGGGTAAGTTTCCCATTCATGGGCATATGGGTCGTGTATTATTTGATACGGGTGCGACACACTCATTTATTTTTAGAAGTTTTTCTCAATCGACGGAGTTAATTAAATCTATGGAAAGTACTTTTACTAGTGTCGAATCCTCTATGGGTGATGGTTCACTCATTTTTTTTATTTGTAAAAGAGTAGGAGTAAACCTTGGTAATTTGTGTTTTGAGGCTGATTTACTCGTCCTTGGTATGGTCGGGTATGATGTTATCTTGGGAATGTATTGGTTAGTGAAATACCGTGCGATAGTAAATTGTTATGGCAGGAGTATAGTCTTTGCCATTCCGGGATAAGAGATGTTTTTACTGGCTATGCCTCTTTCAGAGGGAGGTTCTAGCACTTATTTGTATTGTATTGCGGAGGAGACTTCTCGTGATATAGTTGTTTCCTTCGATTCGATTCCCTTTGTTAGAGACTTCGAAGATGTTTTTCAGGAGATACCAGGTTTACCTCCAAGTCGGGAGATTGAGTTTGTGATTGACTTAGCACTGGGAACGCTGCTGATTGCTAGGGATCTGTACCGTAGGGCTCCTGTGGAAATGAGGGAGTTGAGGGATCATATTCAGAAGTTGTTAGAACAGGGGCTTATTAGGCATAGTAAGTCGTCATGGGATGTTCCTAGTTTATTTATTAAGAAGAGAGATGGTTCCCTCCGGCTGTGTGTTGATTATCGGGAGTTAAATAAAGTTACCATTAGGAATAAATACCCACTACCTCGAATCGATGATTTGTTTGATCAACTAAAGGCAGCATCGTACGTCTCTAAAATAGATTTGAGGACGGGGTATCATCAGCTGCGGGTTAGAGAGCAGGATTTGTCCAAAATTACGTTCTTAACTAGATATGGGTCCTATGAGTTTTTGGTCATGCCTTTAGGGCTAACCAATGCTCCTGCAGTATTTATAGACCTTATGAATAGAGTGTTTTAAGACTTCCTGGACCATTTTTTATCGTGTTTATTGATGACATCCTAGTGTATTCTCAAACGAAAGTCGATCATGCTAAGGATTTACGGTTGGTCCTGCAAACATTGAGGGATCATCAATTGTATCCCAAGTTTGAGAAGTGTGGTTTTTGGCTACAGGAAGTCAGTTTTTGGGTCACATTGTTACAGCTGAGGGTATTTCGATAGATCCAAGTAAAGTCGTAGTGGTAAAGGAATGGGTTCATCCCACGACACCTACTGAGATTCGCAGTTTTCTTAGTTTGGCTGGCTATTATCGCAGATTTATTAAGGGTTTTTCTAAGATTGCTATCCCTTTTATAAATTTAAATCGGAAGGGAGTGAGGTTTGTATGGGATGATTCTTATCAACTAGCTTTTGATGAGTTGAAAGATAATTTAACTTCTGCTCCAATACTTGCGTTATCGAGATCGGGGTTAGAATATTTGGTCTTTACGGATGCATCTCTATAAGGGTTGGGAGGTGTGTTATAGTAAGAACATCGGTCTATTGCTTATGCTTCTCGCAAGCTAAAGCCCCATGAGAAGAATTATCCTGTTCATGATCTGGAACTTGTTGTTGTGGTTTTTTGCCTTGAAGATTTGGAGACATTACCTCCTGGGGGAGAAGTTTAGTCTTTTCACGGACCACAAATCGATGCAATATTTATTTTCACATAAGGATTTGAATATGCGATAACGTCGGTGGTTAGAGTTTGTGACGGACTACCAATTTGATATTCATTATCACCCGGGTAAGGCTAATGTAGTGGCGGATGCATTGAGTCTGAAACACGAGGGGGAGTTAGCAAGGGTATGGAAGGCTAAATGGAAAGAACTTAGACAAGAGGATGCGATTTCTAGAGCATTTATGTCAGTGCTAACCGTTACGCCTACGACAGTGGCAAGGGTTGTGGAAGCTCATCCAAGGGATAAAGATTGTCAGGACCGTATACGCCATTTCTTAACAGAGGGAGAATAATCCTACTCTATAAGTTCTGAGGGTGGGTTATGTTTCCACGGGAGACTTATTGTCCCGAACGAAGGGGATTTGAGACGGGTCATAATGACAGAATCTCATGGGTCCAAATTTGAAGTACATCCTAGTGGAGACAAAATGTACCAAGACATGCGGCATCAATATTGGTGGGCGGGAATGAAACGGGACATTTCTGAATTTGTTTCCCAATGTAATACTTGTCAACTGGTGAAAGTGAACGACCGACGGGATTGTTACAACCCTTAGAAATATCGGTATGGAAGTGGGAAAGCATCTCGATGGCTTTCATCACGGGATTGCCAACGTCACAAAGCGGTCATGATTCTATTTGGGTTATCATCGATTGTTTAACCAAGTCGACACATTTCTTACCGGTATGGACAGATTATAATATGGCTCGCTATGCTAGGCTATTTATTACGGAGATTATTAGACTCCATGGGGTGCCCATTAATATAGTCTCCGATCGAGGTAAAATTTTTATTTCCCATTTTTAGCGAAGTTTTCAAGAAGCTGTGGGAACCAAATTGAAGTTCAGTACCTCCTATCACCCTCAAACAGATGGACAAATGAAAAGAGTCAACCAAATGTTGGAGGACATGCTTAGGATGTGTGTACTTGACTTTAAAGGAGGTTGGGAATAATATCTTCCCTTGGTCGAATTCGCTTATAATAATTCATACCAATTCACTATAGGCATGGCACCCTATGAAGCATTATATGGATGATCGTGTAGATCACCTACTTGTTGGTTAGAAGTAGGGAATAATAAATTTCTTGGACCTAAAATGATCCAAGATAAGATTAAACTTATTCACAATCGCATCCGAATTGCTCAAGATCATCAAAAGAGCTATGCTGATGCGAATAAAAGGCATGTGGAATTGGAGGTTGGAGATTAAGTTTTGGTACGAGTTTCGCCAATGAAGGGTATAGCACGATTTGGAAATAAAGGGAAGCTTTCTCCATGCTATGTAGGACCTTTTCCCATTACTGCTAAGGTAGGTCCAGTAGCTTATCAACTCGCCTTGCCGGAATGCTTACAAAAAATTAATGATGTGTTTCATGTTTCATCCTTGAAAAAGTACAAGAGGTGTGAAGGAGCTCACTGGCACATTCCTTTAGATGATATCGAATTACAGCCCGATATTTCATACGAGGAACAACCAGTTGCAATTTTAGATCACGAGGAGCATAGGCTAAGATCTAGAGTGGTGCCCTTAGTTCGGGTTCAATGGGGACATCAAAATGCCGAGGAGTCAACGTGGGAGCATGAGGAGGATATGCGAGAAAAATATCCACATCTCTTTTTCCAAGGCACGCCTAAATTTTGAGGGAAAAATTCCCTTATAAGGGGGGAGTATGTAATAACCCTTATTTTTGAGTAATTAATTTTATATTAATTTTCCATGTGAGGTAATTATATAAAATATTGGATAATGGAGTAAATATTATTTTAAGTGATTTAAAAAGTTAATATTTACTAGATTTTACATATTTACTCTTAAGTGAATGTGAATAGCATCATGTTATATTTTATAGTGTCGTGCTTTAAACGACATTTATGGTTTAAAATGAAGTTGGAACATGAAATGATTAATATTATTCCGAATGCCAATTTAGAGGGCACAGTTAGTCCTGAAATAGTCGAGATAGTCAAAATAAGTTCCATATTGTATTTTTGGGTTCCAGGAACTTTTGACCGCTTATGACTTAATTATGTAGTTACGAGTCATTTTAATGGTGTATTAACATTTAAAGATGGAAATCAATGCTAAGTGCACGTGTAAGTCTTACAACCCCTCTTATTCTCAAGTGTATGCTTCCTAAACCTAGAGAGAAAGAGAGAGAAAGAGAATTGTGGAGAAAAAGAAGAGAAAGAAGGAGAAGAGAAGAAATTGAGTTTGATCTTGCATCTATCGGAAGAGAATCCGAGAATACAATCTTAAGGAAAGTTTCTAACTGCTAGTGTATGATTTAATGTGAATAAATTGTATTGTTGGTTGTGAAATTGAAAGAATGGAACAAATTGTGGGTTTTGAGAAATTTGGTGTTTAAACCCTTGAAATGGTATTAGATTTTACTTAACTTCGTTTTAGTAGGTGTTGTTTGTTTAGAAATGATTTGGGTTTAAAATGAGTTGATTTGGTTGGGATTTGAGGAAAGAAATTTGAGTCTTGGGTAAATTAGGGTTCATAACCCGTAACCCTAAAGTTAGCATTTCTGCCAGGCCGAATCCATTCGCCCTCCCAAGCGAATAGATTCGCATATAAGGGAGGCTACAGGTCTGGTAGGTCGAATCGATTCGGGTTAATGGCCGAATCGATTCGGCATGAGGCAGGGAGTTGGGTTTTCTCATCCGAATCGATTCACTTTTAAGGGCGAATCGATTCACTAGGGCGAATCGATTCGACCCCTCGGGCGAATCGATTCGGAATCTTACTGTTTTAGGAGGTTTTTGCTAGGTTAGTTTATAGTCTTTTTCTTATAGACTTAAGGCCTAGGAACCTTCTATTATGAAGTAAAATAGTGTACTAGAGTCTTATATTAGAGGTGTGACTACTTTAGATTAGAAAGGGGATAATTGGGCTTGTTTCGAGGATTACTCAATAGACGTTAGGGTAGTTTCTCCTTTAGCAAATTAGTTTGAGACTAGTGGAGAGTAGGATCACATAATCTTGGGATTTTAGAGACTTGAATGAGGTATATTATACTTGGTAGCTCATTGTAACGTCGTTAATTCTCGGAGACTAATTTGGGAATTTATTAAACGTTGAGGTTTATAATTATGACATTAAACGCTTATGGCTCCGGATTAAATGAGATGCATATTTTAAGTTGACATATCTTGTAAATGATAATTTTCATATACATATCTCTCTAAATGCTATAATAAGGGAAGTTACACGCATGAGGTGAAGTCCCCTGGCTAGTGAATGCCGGGTGAATATGGTCCTCGACCATAGGACCGGTTATTATATATTGTGTTATTATTTTTCGAAGTGAGGTAATTCTGGATATGGTTATGATTCACTGTCGAAGGTATATGGTTGATTCCCAACGTCACACGATGTAGGATGCCTAGTTTGTCTTGGTGATAGGCCTTGGAAGATGATAGATATTTAGGGGCCCATCCAGTGGGGTGACTCCCGAAATGATGGTCTTAGAATCGTTATATGATGTGAAGTATAACTATTCTCAGTAAAGTGGAAATCTTATTGATGGTAAAGCATTGTGTGAAATAAATTTCTCTAATTATGTTTCCTAAAGAGAAAAGGAACTGTGAAGTTAAGTTATGCAAAACTGAAATGAAATCTCATTAAATGAAACTTAGATATATTATCATGCATAAACGAATATTAATCAGTGTCATTGATATTTCGCTATGTTGTGCTTCTAGATTGAGAGGTGAGAATTCTTATCATTATTTATGGAGAGCGAGACAAGCTTATTTATGATGTTTAAATGTTCATAACTTTCATGCACTTTATTCACATGGTGATCATATCAAACCGGGCTCTGACCCGTTTATATCTCTTTGTTTTGCATGAATTCTATATTCTCCGAGCTGCTCCGCCACAAGGACGCCCGTATTGACTTTTCTATCCCAGTGTTCGGGAGCTATAACACTTTGCGGATGTTATGGGATACTTGATACAAACGTTTCTGTCTTTTTGTATTCTAGTTATGATCAGTTTACACATTCGGGGGTGTTGCCCAAGTTTTGTACTTGTATAAAATAATGTGATTATTGTACTTTAATACTCGGTGTAACCTGCTTGTAAAGGTATATTAACCGACATCTTATTCGGTTATTTTGATGTATATGGTTGCTGATGTATTATCTGTCTTTATTTATATCCACCTTCTTTTAAATTGGAATTGTTTAAATATTTTTCTCTACTTACAAATATAATTTTTTGACTATCAGTTTTCTAAAATAATTTAGGGGTTATCTCGTATACTTATTTGTACGACAGTGATGCTAAGAATGGACCATATATGATTCCTGTAATTATTGGAGTGTCGGGCTGGCCACCTATTATTTTAATAAGCTGGGTGTCACACTTCGGACGTCCGGACACACAACTTTTGGTAAAAAAAATACTTTCTTTCTTCTTTTATTTTATATTTTATCTCCTTTTGTTATAGACTAAAATCGTCATATTGAATTATTTTTATTGATCTAGACTATAATCCATTTAAATATTTCTACTCCTATCAGAGGCGAACGTACCCTGTCCCGAAGGGGGGAAAGCGCCCCTATTGATTTTTTGAGTTTTTTTTTTGTGTAAATACTGTAAAAAATATTACGAACCTATATGTACGTTTCTGAAATTTAAGACAACAAAATTAAATATTTTTAACTGAAGGAGTGGGCAACGTAAATATTATAAACCTTAAGTTAAACCCAAGGTAGACACACGCTTCCTTCTTTTTTCAACCCGATCGTCTTTCATTTCACTCTAAAAAAATCCCTAGACGGCCATTTCTCTCTTTCCTCCTCTCAAAACCAGCAGGAGGCTCCGCCCCTACCCTCTCTCTCGCTATTGGACCGTTGTCTTCTCTGTCTATCTCTTGGTATATCCTTAGCTAGAGTCCCCATCTCCGGATGTTCGGACACAATTCTTTCTAGTATGTTTTTAATCTACTTTCTTTGTTCTTTTATTTTATATTTTACATCCTTTTATTATAGACTAAAATAATCATATTGACTTATTTATATGGAGATATACTATAATCCATTTGAATATTACTATTGCTATTAGTTAAAATTTGATTAATTTTATTTATTGAAACATATTGCTGTTATTATTTTAATATGTATCGCTAATTATTGAGTGGTGAATATATTATTTTTTATTTGCTATTTTTAGTTGTTGAATTAATATGTATTGCTTGTAAATTAGTTTTATTATTTATTTACTGAAATTTTTAATTTTATAAAATTTAATTGTTGTCGTATAGTTGCTGAAATTTTAATTTGAAATATATTTTTAGATTTAGGCAATTATGTTGAAGTATTTCAAAAATATGTGTGAACAAAGTGAGAGTCAACCGCCACCTCCGCCATCGACGTCCTCCCCCCAAACACACCTGCCCAATGTTGAAGCCAATTTAGATGAGTATCCGTCTAATCCCGGGTTAAGAAAGCACATACAAGAGTATGATTTCAATGAAAGATATACAGTTCGGTGTTACTACTTAGAAAAAGGCCCTTTCAAACCAAAAAATCACAATTTTCCTTGGTGTGTTTGCGTTACTGAGAAGCGAAGATTTAGGCCTTCATGGTTCAGTGATCACCCTAATTGGCTAGAGTATAGTATCAACAAAGATATGGCATTTTTTTATTTCTACCTTTTTAAAGCCGAGCAACGTGGTGGTGATTCCTTTGTTGGGGATGGTTATAATATGGGAGAAAGAAAGAAAGTCTTAATGTGCATCTTGGAGAACGTATTAGTACACACATAAAATGTCTAAGAGTCGGTGAGGATCTTATGAAGAAAAAGTAACATGTTAAAGTTTATTTAGCTAAGCAATCTAGTCAAACATAAGCGGACTATCATATTCATTTGACTGTATCAATTGATTGCATTAGGTTTCATCTAAACCAAGGGTTGGGATTCCATAGTGATAATGAGTTTGATAAATCACTAAATAAGGGAAACTTTCTCGAGGTCTTACAATTTCTTATCGATCATAATGAAAAAATCAAGAAAGTTGTACTAATTCAGGCTCCCCAAAACACACGATGACATCACTTAAAATTCAAAAAGGATATTACCAACTCAATTGTAATTGAGATTATAAATGTTATCCTTACAGAGCATGGAGATGTTTATTCCTCTATCTTTGTTGGAGAATCTCGTGACATATCGGTGAAGGAGCAAATGGCTACTATTTTATGTTTTGTGGATGAAAAAGGGTATGTTATGGAGAGTTTTCTTGGCATTGTATATGTTAGTGATACGTTTGATTTGTCACTGAAGGCAGCTATTGAGTCACTTTTATATAAACATGGATTAATTATTTCACGTTTGCGTGGGAAAGGCTATGATTGAGCTAGCAATATGCGAGGAGAATTCAATGAACTTAAAAATTTAATTTTGAGTGAGAATGAATCTTATTATTATGTTCATTTTTTTTCTCACTAACTTCAATTAACTCTTGTAAATGTTGCATAAAATCATAGAAAAATTGCTACATTCTTTGAAATTGTCACAAAACTCAGAAATGTTATTAGAGCCTCATGAAAACATGGAGACATACTTCGTGAGAAATAATTTGAGAAAGTTACAACTAGGATATGCGATGGAGATATTTTGACAGCACAAGGTTTGAATCAAGAAGTGGAATTGAAGCGGGCAGGTGATACACGTTGAGGTCCTCATTATGGCACATTTGTGAGTTTGATTTGCCTGTTCTCTTCGGTAATGGATGTTCTTTTAATTGTTGAAGAGGATGCTAAAGATCTAAGTCATAGATGTTAAGACATTAACCTAATGGTACTTATGCAATGCTTTGAATTTGTTTTTTTATTTGTATTTGATGAAGGATGTTTTGGGTGCTACAAATGACTTATCATAAGCATTACAAAGAAAGGAGCAAGACATTATGAATGTCATGGCTCTTATGAGAATAACCAAATAAAAAATTACAACAAATGAGAGAGGATGGATGAGAGTTATTGTTGGATGAGGTTTCTTCATTTTGTGTCAAATATGAGACACATGTGCCACATATGGAAGACTTGTTTATTGTTATAGGAAGATCAAGTCTCAACCCTAAAGAAGCCATAAATCTTCATTATTATATGTGTTTTATGAGGTGATAGATTTTAACTTCAAGAGTTGAATAATTATTTTAATGAGGTGAATACAAAGTTGTTGTTGTGTATGTGTTGTATTGATCCAATCAATTCATTCTCCGCATATGATAAGAGATAATTTCTTTGATTTGCTGAGTTTTTCCATCGGACTTTCCTTCTCAAGAATTAATGATTATTGATAGCTAACTTGATAATTATATTGTGCATGTGCGTTCTAATGAACAATTTGTTGGAGTTATGGGATTGATGGGCTTGCTTAAAAGATCCGTTAATTGAAAAGCATTGTGCATAGCCATTGGTATACTTACTTGTGAAGTTGGCAGTACTCCTACCTGTTGCAACCACGACTTTAGAAAGAGTATTTTCTGCAATAAAAATCATCAAAACTTCTCTACGCAATCAAATGAGATATAAGATGACGAAGGATTTCTTGGTGGCATATATCGAGAGGGAAATAGTGTCTGACATTGAGAATGAAGATATCATTCAACTTCAAAAAATGAAGACCCGAAGAGTTTTATTGTAAACAATCGTATGTAATTTGATGTTTGATGTTTGCAATGAAATTATGCAAGACAATTTGACTATCCATATATGATGCTTTTGATAATATGTAGGTTATAGTATTTTTTATCATATGTGTATCGCCCACACCGCGTTAAATTCTTGGGTTTGCCACTTAGGGCGAGGTGGGTAATGATCGATAGGCTAATAAGAGAAGGATTATGGAACCGATCCTACTGGAGGTTAATCTTGTGAGTCTCCATGACAAGTCGCCTAGTAGAAGGTAGGAAGTTTGTTAGTCACGGTCTAGTTAGGCCCGTTAGAATACGGACCCTGAGTGGGCTATGACATGCTTAAGGTGATTGTGAATTGTGAAAAGGTAAGCCCCTATTAATTAAGAAGTTTGACCCAAAATATGGTCGAGGTGTGCCCCCCAAACGCTTTGAGGCTCCTTGTGCAAATGTATTGGGCAATGTCATCCTTGGCCAGTTCCCCATTTTAACGACCAATAAAAATTTAATAACGAGAGACTCATAATAGGCGCACACCAGTTTGTTATGTCGTTTGTTAATTGATGGAAAAAATACATTAAGGCTTGTTTAATGCGAATGGTTATTCATTTTTTTTCTCATATAGTGATATGTTTATCAATTATTAACCCTTACTATCTTCCTAAATGTATATGTGTTGCAACTCTTATGTCAAATTTTGGTTTTTGTTTTTTGGGTTAAATGCAAAAAATATCATTTATAAGTGTAGGCGAAATCAACAATTAAAATGAAGAGTAATGTCATAATAATTAAACCAGAGGCGGATCCAAGGGGGGACGAGGGGTGGCCATGGCCCCCCCAAACTTTTAAGAAATTTAAATTTTAACCCTATAGTTTTAATATTTTGTGATTTTTTCACAAAAATTAATATATATTGTTTGGCTCCCTCTTACTCACATTTCTGGATCCCCCAAACCAAATAAAAAATTAAAAGATATTTAAATTTGACTCACTTGTAGAACCATTTTCAAGCTACCTCAAAGATAAAAATAAAAAGTCACCTTAAAATTTAATTGATAAATTGATAACCAAAAGAGCAATAAACTATTATTAATGTAATTCAATGTATAAATTGTCAAATAAAAAAATTATTGTTTAATTCGAACTGTACTAGTCTAGTTGGAAACCAAAACCTTATGTTTTGACTCCACACCCGAGAAAATATATTTTTAAGTTGAAGTATTTAGCAGTGAGCCAAACAAGCATGGACACATGGCACATGCAAATTGCAAAGAACCAAAAGAATGGTCCAAATGCTTCCTTGTCTCTTACAATTATGTTATTAATTTAGTAATGGTGCATCTAACAAGGACCGTGTTTGGGGTTGGTCCGGTAAAGCACATAAGATCGAATTAGGTCAATCTCAATCTGTCTCATTAATGAGTATGTTTATTCTCGCAAACTTATTTGATTAATTTATGTTGGTTAAATAATGTCAATTGATACCTAATTCCACTACTGAGATCAATTGGTTAATTAAAAAAGCATGGTCAATATTGCCGTTCATTAATTTACAGCTTGTTAGAGGTTGTCTATTGGCAAGTTATATTTAGTCAAACCTCAGCTGAGTGGTCCAAGCTTGATGTATTAGGGAACCCTAAAGGTAGCATAAAGTAATTTTGAAAATTCTTGCACACACATATAAACAGATGCAGTAAAAAAATATGACAAGAAAAATGACAGTAAAAATTACATTTTTGTTACGACGTTCGTCATATATTTGCACGATGAACACAATGTTTAGTCTAAGATATATTGTAGTGCACCAAAAAATAAAGTACGTAACTATATATATTGGCAACCGGGATTTAGTGATAATCTTTCTGTGGAGCACGCAACAAAAATACAAAAAGTTGAATTAAACATTTCAGCCACATTGACAAAAATATTGAATACAATAATGATGCACGTCTTACTAATGACTTATTATTCCCACTCGATGAAATGATGCAGTGTTACTACCTAGTCTCTTTCCTCTTTTTCTATGGCTTATTCTGTCTTGTTGAAATTTAGCTCACTAAAATTTTATTTATTTTCTAACATTATTTATATTAAGTGACAGCAAGTGCAGAGCTATGTGTGGTCCAACGGTGTCAACTAATACCATTGAACATTAAAATAATATCTTTTTCATATGAATGAAATTTCAATTTTTAATATCACTTACGTAATTTGAACCCACTAAATTAGAAGAAGGAATATAACTGCTGGCTTAAAAAATTATATAATAAAGTGTGAAGTAAAATTTGTGACATATAACCTCTCCTAATGTTCTTGATAATATATAATTTTGCAAATTTTCAATCGAACCACCATATTAGCATTATGTCACTATACAATAAGAATTAGTCATGATATACATGCACACAAATCATCTAAAGATTATTTGAGCTTAAGTTTGTTTGATAACATATTAGCATTGGTTAATAAAACTTGTCATGACAAATAATGAAATCGTTTAAATTTAACAATTTTTTGACATATTTGTTGGTTTTCATTTGCCTTATAAATTGTCTAACTTACACCAAAATAACACACACCAATACACATGATTGCCATGACAGATTTTTTGGGGGGTACATGACAAGTTTTTGTAGCCTAAGTTATTAGAGGGACCCTTATATTCTTAGCCAGATGCAGAAGAAAAATAAAAGAGCACTTCTATTGTGCTCAAAATTTTAATTGAATTTTTGATTGAAATTACACGTGGTCGTGTATTATTGATAAATTCTTTAATGCCACTGACATGGACCTCATAAATTAATCAATAAAAATTCACCACGTAATTCGATTCATCCACTTTTGATCAAAAATTAAGTCGCATTTTTGTAAATAAAAAGACAAGTCAGGTTAAGATGGCTAAAACTCGTGCAATATTGTGAACCCTAAAAAGATATGGTGTACATAGTACAAAATGGCTGGACGCGATTTTTGCGATCATGGGTAGAGGTTAAATGAAATTTTATTCCCATTGTCATGATGTCCTACCTGTCCATGAATAGTCATTTCGCGAATGGGCAAAGGGCATACGGCCGAGCGGGGGCCGCACCGTAGTGTCGGGTACTGAGCATACAAAAGCCCAAAGCCAAACAAAGAACCTAAAACAGATAGGGAAATGACAGCTCCCATATACCTCCCCCCCAATTCAACTCTCTAAGTACACACCAAATTTGCCATATGTTTATCCCTGTTTTGTCCCCCACCCCCCTCTTCTCCTTCTCTCTCATCTGCCAAACCCCAATCTACCATGCTGTACCCTATCCAAACAATGGTTATGAATAAGGGTTTTATAGGCCATTTAAATTTACATAAGGGTCTCACTCGGTTTTATAATTAGAAGTAAAAACAAATAAATAATTATCTTGCTATTTTGGGACTCCTTAATACAAAATTACTAAAATGATTTGAGTGTCAAATTATTTTCATGCTAAATTTTATAGAATTATCAAAAAACACAATAACATGTTAACAAGACATGATCTGACACGAAGTAATAAGTTAATGGGTTTATCTTTATTAGGCTAATATCATTACCAGATTAACACGACAGACCCGTTAAAATAATAGTTCGGGTTGAAAATTTACCTATACTCCTTTCCATCATTTAATACTAACGGGTACCATAGGGTCACTCAACCCGTACTCACAACTTAATCATTCATAGAGTTAAAAATAATAAATAAATAGTGTGGGGACGTAATTAAAAGCCCAATCAGTTGGCAGATCAGCCCAGTGCGTAAGGCGGACTGCCCGACCCAAACATTTAGATTATTATTTGGACATGCATTTAACATATGCTTAAATGAATTGAGAGAAGCACGAATTAGTTACCAACAATATCAAGGAGATATTCAGGGACACTTATGTGCTATCTATCAAGTTAGTTGAGTTGGCTATGGAATTCAATCACTTATTTCATACTTCTATAAATTGTAAATCATGATCGGGGGCAAAGAGATATAACAAAAAACATTAAGAGACGCCATAATAAAAGAGTAACCTCTCCGTAGACGTAGGCAAGTTGGCGAACCACGTATATCTATTATTATGTATGTGATCTTGCATTCAACCCTTTGTGATTGTTTTCGTCAATTTCTTTATCGTGATATTTCTTGCACTCACAATTAGCGTCGTTTGTGGGAAGCGATTTCTATTCCTACGAAAACCTTCACAAATAGAAAGCCCGTGATATCCCAACATAGCAACAATATTCCTCAGGTTGGTGATGTGCAAGAAGATCCAGTTCAACCTAGAGTCGGGTCGTAGATTCGCCAGCATATGAACCCCAGGTTTTTCTACGAAAGGCAACCTTTCGAAGAAAGTCAGGGACCACCCATATCTACACAGATCTCCAGGTTGGTCGATGCTTATGAAGCCAGGCTTCGAGAACAAGAGGAGGCAACTCACCTCAAGGTGGAAGAGAATGCTCGCCTCTAGAGGCGACTTGAAATAATGGAGAGAGATCTCCATAGGGACATAAGGAAACTCTGTGATAGAACTCCTAGTCTTCAGGTGAGTAATACTCGCTGTTGATACCAAATTTAGTCTGCTGACATGGCCTAATTAAATGAAGACACGTGGTGATCTACATGGCAGCAACAACATTTCCGAGGAACCCACAAGCTCCGAGGTACAAGATTACAACGAGGAAGACTATTTCCCCGAGGAACACTGCTTCCCCAAGGAACTCAGACGCTCCGAAGAACAAGACATCACCGAGGAACACTTAAGTACCAAGAAGCTTAGGCGGTCCGAGCTGCACCTCGAACAAAGCATTAATAGCGGGATAACCAACAGTTCAACTGATTCATTAAATGCTTATCATTCAGACGCACACGCTTAAGGGGCATTAAATGTATTACCCTTTCATATGTATCCCATTTAATGTATTACCCTTTCACATTACAGCCTCAGGGCTATAAATACATTGTACAATCCTCATTGCAGGGGGACCGAAGAATCGATACCGGAATTTCTTGATAGAACTTGTAATCGAGATTTACCAAACACTCAGCAATAAAACAACAGTGGACGTAGGCCATTCTCACTACACCAAAATGGGCAAATTGTCACCTTTCAGCCGGCCAGCCTTGTGAAGGTCATTGACCGTGACAAAAAACACGCGTTTTATGTCACGGTCATTGACCTTGACACGACCGTGACAAGGCCGTGACAAATTTACTTGTCACGGACTTGTCGCGGTCATTGATCGTGACAATTCTTTAAATAATTGTCACGGTCAATGACCTTGACACGAACGTGATAACTTTTCCAGCAAAAACCCTTTCCCCCTTCTTTTTTCCCTCCCACTGTTCCCTCTCTCTCTCTCTCTCTCTCTCTTTCTCTCTCTCTCTCTCGACGCTGCTCTCTTTCTCTCTCTCTCTCTCTCTTCCATTTATATATATATTTGTGTGTATATTTATGTGTGTATGTGTATATCACTGTTCTAAAAAACCCGCCTAGGCTCCGCCTAGGCTTAAGGCTTGGGAGAAACGCCTCGCCTTATGCTTTTCATGCCTTATTCTTGGTAAAACCCTTACGACGCACTTTTTTCTAAAAATAACAATGCCTTAGTGAAACGATGTCGCCTTTTAAAGAATTTGTTTACAAACCGGACCATTATCTTATCCAAAATAATCAGATAGTATTTTAATTTGCATATATTCAGACATATTTTTATGATATGTGCAATTTTTGTATTTTAATAGCCTTGTTATGGTTAAAAAATATTAAAATATATTAAGAAGGCCTAAACACCTTTTCACGCCTTTTTACGCCAAGGCCCGCCTAGGCTTCTAAGGCTTAAGGCTTGACCTCCACGCCTCAATCACGCCCCGCATTTTTTAGAATCTTGGTGTATATATATGTGTGTGCATGTGTGTGCGTGTGTGGGGGGTGGGGCAGGGTGGGGCGGGGTGGGGCAGGGTGGGGGAGGGGGTGGTGGAGGGGGGCAGGGGGTGGGGTGGGGTGGGGTGTGTGTGTGTGTGTGGTGGTGGAGGGGGGCAGGGGGTGGTGGAGGGGGGCAGGGGGTGGGGTGGGGTGGGGTGGGGTGGGGTGTGTGTGTGTGTGGTGGTGGTGTGTGGTGGGGGAGGGGGTGGTGGAGGGGGGCAGGGGTGGGGTGGGGTGTGTGGGCCTATGCATAAAGAAGTACCACAATATCTTAATGTTAGGGTTTGACACTGAGAAACTTATGGTATAAAGGTATTGAAAAGAAATCATCATATACTAAGAAAATTGACAAATTAAAGTTAGATAAATCAAGGACTAATGGTAATATTTCAGTTTGGAAATGTAAGATCTACCGCATCTGAATCTAGGAAGAAATGACACTGAGAAACTTATGGTATAAACAATTAAAAAAATGGGCGTATGCCGCCTATTTGTGAGCATATGATATTCTTTAGTAAAAGGCGAAATAGTAGTTCATTGTGTGCTCATTGTGTGGCTGCATCAATCTACAATACACTACATAACTAAAAGTTCAATAAAAAAGCCGAGGACTTGCTTTATCTACACATAAGCATGATATATACTCCAAACAACTGATCTCTTTATTTATCTACACATAAGCATTGAACAATGGTTAACCTTAAAACTAAAATAAACAGAGTATAACTTGATAAACCCAGTACCAAATAATTATATTTAAAATTCCACATCTGATCATAAAAACTAAAGTAAGAGTGAGACAAATACAAACAAAAGATACAATCATGTATCCCTTTAGATTCCAACATCTATTTCCATGCACACAAATACACACATTTCAAACTCGTGAAAAAACTACAAAAAGTGCAACATAATGCATATGTTAAGTGAAAAATATAGTCATAACTTGTGCTTGTGGAACTATTTTAGTTGGTGCACAAACTAACGGTCAAAGTAATAGTATATAATTCCAACATTTCAAACTACTTGAACATCACAAATGGATACGAACTTAAAATATAAATTGAGATAACCTTAGAATCTAATTAGGCTAAAAATATAATGGCATCAACTAACATATATACAACACTAAAAGTAGACATCAATTTTATAAATAATTGATAATAATTGGATAATAATTGGATAATAAACATCGGGAGGGGGTGGGGGTGGGGGTGGGGGTGGGTGTGGTTTTGAATATTATTTACATTCAAAATAAATAATTGATAATAGTTGGATAATAATTGGATTATAATTGATATTTTCATTCAAAATAAATATTTCATTCAAAAATATTGGATAATAATTGATATTTTCATTTAAATTGATAATAATTTTATTCATGAAATTAATTCAATTAGGTAAAACCCATGATAATGAAATTTATGCTACAATTATAATTATCTCATGTCATAATTTTATTGATAAACAATATATGTAGTTGTCACGGTTGTGGTGGGGGGAGGGGGTGGGGGTGGGGTGGGTAGGGGTGGGGTGTGTGTGTGTGTGTGTGTGTGTGTGCGTAGGTGCGTAGGTGTGCGTGTGTGTGTGGCGGTGGGTGGGGGTGGGGGTGGGGCACCCATTTTATCTGTACTATTAATTCAATTAATTCAATTAGGTAAAACGAAATGTGTACTATTAACATTTTTTTTATCTGTACTAATAACATTTTTTTTACAGCAAAAATGTCTCCTTCAGATGTTAAGGCGAAGATGATGATGTTGTTTATGATGATGTCGTCTGGGTTCGGTGGTAGCGGAGGCGACGAGGGCTCCTCCGCCCCTAGGCTTCCGAAATGTGGAAAATTTGGGATTACCGTCGAAAACAAGTCGGAGCTTTTAGCGAGATCCCTCGAGCTGCTAAAGAAGATCATCGGCTTGGGGTTTATGAGTTGGAAGGAGGTGCCGTATGAGCTCAAGTTAGCTGTTTGGGCGGCACTACAGGTAATATTTATATGAATATTTTAATTTATATTTATATTTATATTTATTCGCAACTAACATTGTATTTGTTGGACAGGAACAATTCAACTTGGATCCAAAGCTACACGATTCTGTCTTGGAGCAGTTGAGGGAGGAACACAAGACCTGGAAGAAAAATATGCGGACACGGTACTTTGGAAAAACACGAGAGTCCATTTTACAATGGCGCGGATCCATCCCGCCCAAGGAGCCGATCTCATTGGCACAATGGCAAAAGTTCATTGACAATGAGATCGAGGATCGACAATTGGCATCTCGCCAATCGGGGAGGGAAAATCGGGCTAAAAAGACGGACGTGCACTACTCCGGCCGGACCTCTTACGCTGAGGTGGAGCATAGGATGCAGGTAAGATTTAATTTATCTATAACTACAGAAATATATTATTGGATATTATTTTACTTTGCGGGGCCGATACTAATTTTACTTTACTTTATTTTATTTCAGGGGGTAGGGAGTGGGCCGGGGGTAAGCCACATAGGCTCGATACTTATGTGGTTCTTCGGACGAAGAAGGGGAAGGACAAGGAGGTGTCCCCGAGCGTCGCGGCCACAATTATAAGTAATCCGACAGTTTAATTATTGTTAATTACGTTATAATTTTTTAGTTTACTTATTTTACTAATCATGTGCTTTTTGTCGTTTCAGGCAAAGCTTAAGGAAGTGCATGAGTCACAGTCTGATGCCGACAAGGCATCTTTGTCCACAGACGCAGCCAAAATGCTTGGCTCTGATCGCAAAGGAAGGACAAGGGGAGTGAGCTCGCGGGTGGACAAATCTAGGATCATTGGATTGGAGACGAACGACACCGGGTTGGCTCGAACGGTGGATTCACACGACGCGAAGCTGTCCCGTTTGGAGGCGACGGTCCAAGATATGTACGCATTCATGAAGCGTACGTTGGGTGGAGACCGTAAAGGGAAAGGGAATGGGAAGGAGAATGCGGTGGAGGAGGAGGTGCGGGAGGACGAGGTGCAGGATGACGAGGATGTGGACCTCGCTGCTTCATCACCGACACGTTCGTACTTCGACGATCCACTTCCCTATTTTACGCCCTCCAACAGACCATTGTCGACAATTGGTTGGCCGAGCGTGTTCATATTGGACGTATTTGATGGCCAGCGGATAGGGCGGGGGTTGAGGGACCCGAATATCATCGAGGGTGGAATAGTCCATGGGCGTGTGCTTCAAGAGATGGAGTCCAGGGTGCTCGTCACGCATGTTATACCCGGGAAGGAGAACTCCCAATTGTGGTTGCGCGAACAATGCGGCACGACGTATATTAGTGGGTGCATCAATTCGTATGTCGTGTGGCCTACTCACCTCCTCGGTTTTATCCAAGACATGTAGTAACATTATTTTTAAGTTTGTCCATTTTAATTATATTTTGATTATATCGTCATGTATATTGTTTTTACTTTGAATATTTGGATTATATCGTCATGAATATATATTTGCATTATCTTTAGTTTGTGTTGGATATATGATGTTTGGAACAGGTACAACATTGCTATAACAGGTACAAATATACTGCTGGGCAGTGGCGGTGTCCATACTGCCCAGCAGATTTTTTTTAAATTCTGCCTAGAATTGTCACGGTCATTGACCGTGACAAGTCCGCGACAAAAGTAGTCACGGACGTGTCACGGTCATTGACCGTGACAATTCTGGGCAAGAGGGGTCACGATTATGTCACGGTTATAACCGTGACAAACGTGTCACGATCATTGACCTTGACACGACCGTGACAAAAAAAGTTGTCTTGCCTCGAAATGTCACGGTCATTGACCTTGACAAGTTGGATTTGTCAAGGTCAATGACCTTGACAAATGGGCAAATTTGGTGTAGTGTCTTATAAGGCTGAACCACTTTAAAATTCTTTGTCTCATTTATTTATCTGTGATTGAATAATTAGAGTGATCTAATTTTTTACATCAACAGATTGGCTCCGTTTGTGGGAAACGACTGGTAATATAGTTTTCTCACCAAAAATAATCCATCACATATGGCTGATATTCCTGAATCCAGCAATCGCAACGTTGGAACCCCTCCAAACCCATCTGCTCCGCCAAATATTCCAGATCTGGATGGAATAATACAAATCTGGCTCAGGGCCAGACCGTCATGCAAGAAACAATGCGACAACTCATCCAAACTCTCCATGGCGGTGCGTCAGCCCATTCAGGACCACAGAGTATTCAAAGAAACACCCGCGCACCATCCTCACGTACTAGGCGTACCGATTCACATCGCAATGAAGAATCTGAAGACTTTTCTTATCAACCTGGATGAACTTCGTCAATGCAAGCCACAGATACTGAACAACGTGTCACTCTCTCCCCAGAAAGGACCAGTGCATTGGAACAATTAAGTAGGGTTTCTCATTTGACCGACTAGGCCCTAGGAGGAACAAAAGTCCTCTTAAGGCAGCGTCGAGGAGCTTTCAACGATCAACAGCATTAAGGAAAGGATCTTCCCAGTCGCGACCAGCTGCTCGTCAGGATAGACCCCAGGAAGCCACTTCAACGCGATCAGCTGCTCGAACCAACAGGCCCGAAGAAGAAAATGATGCATGGAAAGGCTCTATTCAACGGCTGGAGGATAGATTAGGGGAAATGGTTAAAACTAAGAACCCTCTACAACGAACCTTTATTCGAGGAACTCCTTTTGTCCAGGCCATTGTAGATTTTCCAACACCATCAAAGTTCAAAGCACCTGTTGTGACCCCCAAATATGATGGAAAGACTGATCCTGTTCTTCATATAGAACAATATCAAGCTGTTGCCGACATCTATGCTGTCCCAGACGAGATGAGATGCATGGCATTCTCAGGAACTCTTATCGGATCTGCTCAAATATGGTATAATAATCTTCCTCGGGGTAAGATCTCAACTTTCTTTCAACTGGCCGAGTTATTCATTGGAAATTTCTTCTTTGGGGCAAAGCCAGTTAAACGAGTAGCACATCTGTTAAGTGTTAGACAAAAAGCTGGTGAAAGTACCAGAGATTATATAACTCGTTTTAATAACGAGAAACTTGAAGTCATTGATTATGAGGAGAAGACAACGATCACTACCTTGATGAGTGGGTTGTTGCCTAACAAGTTGTATTACACTTTGGCCAAAGATCCACCCACAACTATGTCAGAATTGATGGCAAAAGCGGCCAAAATTATGAATGCCGAGGAGGCTATGGCTGCGAAGAAGAATATGGATAAAGAAACCAAGGTGGAAGTCGACAAAACCAAGAAGAAAGAACATAAGAACAATGGTGGTGACAAACAATCCAAAAATAGGTCGTCATGGGAGGTATTGAAGAAATTTGATAATTACACTCCTTTGAAGGTAGATATCAACCACGTCTTGGAAGAAATTAAGAACAGCGAGGAGTTAAACCGGCCAAAGAAAATCAAGGAAGACCCTGACACGAGGAATGGAGAAAAATATTGCGAGTTTCACAAAGATCATGGCCATATGACCCAAAAATTGCATAGCTCTTCAAAATGAGATTGAAACACTCATCAAACGAGGAAAGATGTCAAAGTATGTTGATTGGTGAAACGAAAGAAGAAACAACGACCGAGCAAGAGAAAGGTCTAGATCTCCTCGTCGAGGAGAGGATAACAAGAAAAAAAATCATGAAGTTGATCCCGAGGATGACCCCGATCTTCCCAAGAGACCAAGGCAGCCAGAACGAGAGGTATTTTCAATACGCTTTGGGTCATTTGATTGTAATGTTATTACAGGAGGAGATGCAGGAGGAGGAGACCTTACTGCAGAGAGAAAAGCTTACCTCGGTGAGGCTCAAGGTTTCTCGTACATTCAGCGAATAAATCTAGCTGAGAAGTATCGCCCGAGAAAGGTTAACAAAGAGAAGTTGGTCATTGGGTTCTCAAAAAATGACCTCGCAGGTGTTCTATATCCTCACGATGATCCACTGGTGATCAAAATGAGGATCAAGGAGGTTATAATTTCAAGAGTACTGGTCGACAATGGTAGCTCGGCAGACATCATGTTCTACTCGTGCTTCGATAATTTAAATATAAAGCTATCTCAACTGGAGCCTTACCACAGACCCCTCATCAGTTTTGCTGGCGAGAAAGTATTTCCACTTGGGACGATCAAGTTGGATATATTCATTGGTACGTGGCCTGCTTGTCGGACAGAAAGAATACGTTTCTTCGTGATGAATAAGAATGTCCAATCATCGTACAATATCATCATGGGAAGAGTAGGATTGAAGAAGTTCGAGGCTGTACCATCTACAGTGCATCAGTGCCTAAAATTTCCAATAAACTTTGGAGTAGGAGTTGTGAAAGGTGATCAGAAAGTAGCTCGGGAATGCTATTATTCATCCGCTGAGCAAGAAGAATTGGAGGAATCAAAGAAAAAGATTACTACCTATCAAGTCAATGAACGTGCAGATATTGAAACATTGGATCCTCGAGATGAGTTGCAACTCGTAAAGGGTCAAGTGGTGGAAGCTGCTGAAAACATCATTCTGGACGACGAACACCCTGAGCGAACTACTCAAGTAGGTTCGTCGTTGCAAGCCTCATTAAAATAGGAATTGATAACTTTCCTTAGAAGCAGAAGACAAACTTTTGCATGGAGTCATGAAGATATGCCTGGGATAGACCCAAAATTCTGATGTCACGAACTCAATGTGAATAAGGAGATCAAGCCTGTGAAGTAGAGAAGAAGAGTATTTAGTCCCGAGAAGAATCAAGCTATACAGGAGGAAGTCGAGAAGCTCCAGAAGGCTTGTTTCATTGAAGATGTTAAATATCCAGACTGGTTAGCCAATGTGGTGATGGTAAAGAAGAAAAACAACAAGTGGAGGATGTGTGTAGACTTCACTGACCTCGACAAAGCATGCCCAAAGGATCACTTTCCACTGCCCCGAATTGATCAACTAGTGGATGCTACCTCGGGACACGAGTTGCTGAGCTTCATGGATTCTTATTCTGGCTACAATCAGATCAAAATGAAACCTGAAGATAGGGAAAGCACTTCTTTCATTACCCCTAGGGGAACTTATTGTTATAATGTTATGCCTTTTGGTTTGAAAAATGCAGGTGCGACATATCAGCGGCTGATGAACAAGGTTTTTCCTGAACAAATCAGTTGCAATATGCAAGTCTATGTTGACGACATGCTGACAAAGAGCATAAAAGCTGTCGATCATCTAGTTGACTTAAGCCAGACTTTTGATCAACTGGATAAATGTCAAATGAAGCTGAACCCGACGAAGTGCATATTTGGAGTACGAGAAGGCATGTTCCTCGGGTACATTGTCAATCAACGAGGAATTGAGGCAAATCCTAAAAAGATCAAAGCTCTATTAGGGCTACGATCTCCAACGACGAAGAAGGAAGTGCAAAGTCTCACAGGACGAGTAGCAGCACTCAACAAATTTGTGTCACGAGCAACTGATAGATGTCTCCCATTCTTCAAGACACTCAGAAAGACTTTTGAGTGGAATGATGAATGTGAGAAGGCTTTTCAAGACTTGAAGAAATACTTGGGAGCACCTCCACTGTTATCCAGGCCAGTGATGGGAGAAAAATTGTATTTGTACCTTACAGTGTCCGAGAATGCAGTTAGCTCGGCGTTGATCAGAGTGGAGAATGGAGTGCAAAAACTAATTTACTACACAAGTAAGGCCATCCGAGGAGCAGAGATCAGATATCCAAGGCTGGAAAAGTTAGCACTGGCGCTTATTGAGGCAAGTAGAAGAATGAGGTCATACTTCCAGGCTCATACTATAGTCGTATATAGTGATATGCCATTGAGGCAAGCCCTTCATAAGCCAGAAAAATCAGGGAGATTGATGTACTGGGCACTCGGTGAATACGATATAGTCTATGAACCCAGATCATCGCTAAAAGGGCAGGCTGTTGTAGATTTTATAGCAGAGTTCACTTATCCTGATACCCCCGAGGAGCAAAAGTTGCTCGCTGATCAACCTGTGGATGTTGCAGGATCAACAAACACTAGCTCAGACCAACTCCGGTTGGTAAAAGGGCAAGTGGATGTTACAGGATCATTAAATTCGAGCTCAGACCAACTCCGGTTGGTAAAAGGGCAAGAAAAAATGATCGACGAAGAATGAGAAATATCCGGGGAGGATAAAAGGAAGCAATAAATATTTCACCGAGGAACTCTAACTGATAAGAAATTTGAAGACTAGTTACCTATATGGAGGCTATATGTAGATGGCTCATCTTGCACTACAGGATGTGGGGCGGGGATAGTTTTGAGCACTCCGAATGAGGTCGACATGGAATACACCCTACATTTCCAATTCAAAGCTTCCAATAATGAAGCTGAGTACGAGGCAATGATTGCAAGACTTGGTTTGGCAAAAATTATGGAGGCGCAGCAGATTATTGTCTTTAGTGATTCTCAATTGATCGTAAATCAAATGTTGGGAGTATATGCAGTTATAGGAGAATTAATGATCAGATATCATGCAAAGGCAAAGGAGCTGGTGTCAGAATTTGTCGCTGTTCAGCTAGTCAGAATACCAAGAATGGAGAATGCGAGAGCAGACGCCCTAGATCGACTAGCATCAGCTACTAGCACTGATCTACGACGAACAATCCCAATTGAAGTGTTGGCTGGTCGAAGTATAGATGAAGATCTGACAATGAACTTTATCACCCTTGATTTAGGACCATCTTGGATGGATCCCATCAAGGCATATATTAAGGAGGGAGAATTACCAATTAACAAGCTCGCAGCCAAGAAATTGAAGTTTAAAGCTGCTCGGTATGTATTAACTAACGGTATTCTGTATAGACAAGGAATTATGGCAGGTTTGCAGAGATGTGTACATCCCTCCGAGGTGAAAGATTTGATTGAAGAGATCCATGAAGGGTCCTGTGGAGCACATTTAGCAGGTCAGACGCTTTTGTAAAGGATGATGACGTAGGGATACTACTGGCCGACGATGAGAGCCGATTGTGTAGCCTATGCCAAGAAATATGACAAATGCCAGCGCTTTTCCTCCATCCGAAGAACTCCACAAGCATTGTTGACACCCATAACTTCCCCTTGGCCATTTGCCATGTGGGGAATTGATTTGGTTGGGCCACTGCCAACGACCCGAGGAAGGTTCAAATACCTCATCGTCGCAGTAGATTATTTTACTAAGTGGGTAGAAGCCGAGCCACTCATTGATATGACGTACGAGAAGGTGTACCAATTTGTTTGGAAGAACATCATTTGTCGATATGGTCTTCCTCATGCTTTCATCACAGACCATGGAATACAATTTGATAACGAGGAGTTCACTGCCTATTGCCATCAGTCAAACATTTTGAAGATCCACTCAGCACCAGGCCATCCTCAAAGCAATGGACAAACTGAAGTGAAAAACAGAACGTTGCTAAATGGCTTGAAGAAAAGACTGGATGATGCAAAATCGAATTGGATCAACGAGCTACAATCAGTACTCTGGGCTTATCGAACTACTCCCCGAGTAGCAACTGGAGAATCACCATATATGCTGGCATTTGGAAGTGAAGCTGTTATACCTGCCGAGTTGGGCCTCCTAACACACAGGGTACTGAATTTCAATTCCCCTGTCAGCGACTTAATGAGAAGACTGGATTTAGACATGCTCGAGGAAGTTAGAGAAGAAGTAGCCATTAGAAATGCTGCTTACCAGCAGCGAACGGCTTTGTTTTACAACAAGAGGGTGAAGAAATGCGACCTGAAAGAAGGAGACTACGTGCTGAAGAAAGTAATTCAAAATCACAATAAACTGGAGGCAAATTGGCATGGACCATACCGAGTTACAGAAGTTGTTCGACCAGGAACTTACCGAATAGCAACTCTAGAGGGGGAGGAGTTTAAGAATGCATGGAATGCAGAGCACCTGCGCAAGTATTATCAGTGATGTATATTCCCATGTAATACAGTTCCAGCAATATGAATAAAATGAAGATATTCTGCCAAAGTTTTTCCTTTTATTGAGAATTTTTTGGGGAATACTAGTGCTACACACTACTCGGCAAAACTCGGCAAAGCTCAGACTACTCAGCAAAAATATTCCTAAAAATGCCAACCTCGGTTGGTTAGGAAACAAAATATTCCTAAAAATGCCAACCTTGGTTGGTTAGGAAACAAAATATTCCTAAAAATGCCAACCTCGGTTGGTTCGGTTGGTTAGGAAATAAAATATTCCTAAAAATGCCAACTTGTATGGCTAGGAAACAAAATATTCCTAAAAATGCCAACCTGTTTGGCTAGGAAACAAAATATTCCTAAAAATGCCAACCTGTTTCTGTTTGGCTAGGAAACAAAATATTCATAAAAATGCAAACTTATGTTGGTTAGGAAGTACATATGTTCTCGAAAATGCCAACTTAGGTTGGTCGGGAGGTAAAATTATTCCAGAAAGCACCAAAGTCTACTAACTATAGCTGGTTGGGGATAAAAACCCACCAACTGTAGTTGGTCGACAAGGAAAATTTACCGACCTTGGTTGGCCAGAAACATTTTATGGGCAAAATTATTTCAAAAAGACTAATTATAGCTGGTCGGGGATAAAAACCCACTAACTGTAGGTGGTCTACATGAAGAATTTAACAACCTTAGTTGGTTGGAAACATTTTAAACATTTTTATACTTATTACTTTATTGCTAAGTTGGTCGAGAAACAAAACTTTATTATTAAATGATCGAGTAACATTTTTGATACTCGTAATTATTACTAAGTTGGTCGAAAAACAAAATGTTGTTTTTGCCAAATGACTATCACAAGTTCAAACTACACAATATTGTTATCTTTTTATCAGATATGCATGCACAAATATAAAGTGTTATAAGACAATAGAGAATAAAAATAAAAGTCTTTCATTAAATGCAAAACAAATTACATTGATAATAAAACGAAAGTTACATTGATATATATACTAATAATTATATCAAAATTCCTATTCTACTAGTCTTTTCCCCTCTTCTTTTGACACAGGTTCCTCGCCAGCAGGCGGATCATTTAAAGCCAAAGGAGAATTTATGAAGTTGAGATCCTTTAACATCCTAACATTCATTACGGATGGTCGATCTAGAAGATGCTCGGGATGAGATACTTCAACAATTGAATGGAGATTGTAGTCGCCGAGATACTTAGAAATCAAGCTCCGAGGAATGGCCCGAGCAGGGATCCAACTCATATCCAGTTTGAATGGTGGCACGGGTAAGTCGAGAAGCCCGGGATTATGGTAGTCCCACAAGTAATGACCCTGTTCGAGCTGCAGCACACCTAAGGCATTCAACCAGCCTTGCTTGTAGCCCTCGTTATTGGCATTCTGGATACGGTCGTCCAAGTGAAAGAGAGCTTCGTTGTATCCAGCCATCCAGAACTCCCTGGGCTGTTTGTGGAATTGATATGTTAGTCTGTCTAGCTGCTCGTGGAGATTTTTGATGAAGATCTCTTTGTTCTCCAAGGTAGACTTCTGTGTGGAGAGCTACTCTTCCAGGTCTCTGATCTTCTTTGACATTTCAGCCAACGCCTGGTTCTTCGCCATTAACTGGAAGGCTTGGTTCTCCAGGGCAGACTGAGTCCTTTGTTCCTCGACAGGAATCCGAGCTGCTATTGCTCGTCCCCGAGAAGATGTGGAAGGACCAGACCTCTTCAAGGTTTCCAACTCATCCCTCAAGTTGGCGTTCTCGACCTCTAAGAACGAGAATCCCTCATCGGTCACTGGGATTAAGGCTTTTGAAGAAGAGGCTGCAGACTTCAACTGTGATAGCTCTTTCTGCAAGTTGTTGTTCTTTTTCTCCAGCAACTCGGCAATCTGTCTGCATTCCTCGACCTCACCTTTTAGGGTTCTCTCCCTCACATCGTACCCAGCAAAAAGCTTCTCATAGCCCTTGTCGACAATGATCAGCTTGTACTTCTTCTCATACCCCTCATGCAACAAGGCAGTGGATTCTTTGTATTAAAGCTGAAGGTTTTCGTGGGTTCCTTGGAGATCCTCGATCATATCATAATAGGCCACATTATTGGTCACCGCTCGATTAAGTAGACACTTCAGATATTGATATGCTTCCACTGCCTGTTCCGAAGCATCTTGGCCGAGGATGTCTACAACTTGTGCTGCACTCAAGTCTGTGTGACCAGCTTTAAAATATTCATTACATTGTCGCAGCAACTTAGTATCACGGGCAGATAGTAATTCCAGCCTGGCCAGAAACTAGCAGAGAAAGAAAGAGAAATCATCAATAAGAAATATAAGCAGAGTATGGATGGAAGAATAACAACAGTATGCAAAAAAGTCCAAGTTTTATTAGATCATAAAGTTCAGAGTTACATATGTGGGTTACATTTGAAAAAGAAAAAGATAAAGAGAAACCCGAACAACTCTACACCTTTTCCTTATCTCCCAAAACCTTCTCGGGAGGCTGGGACGAGGAAGTAGGTTGCTCGGAGGGAATGGATAGTTGCTTAGGGAGCACGGGCAGCTTCTCGGAAGAAGTAACAAAATGCTGAAGTTCCTCGGCAGCAGGCTGAATGGCTGGGGGATTATCTCCCATCACCATAGAAGACTCTTCTGAGGCAGCTTCGTCCTCTTCAAGATCTTCGGGGGTTGGAGGGGGACCATGAATGTGTTGCTGGAAAAGCTCAAAAGATTCATCAACTTTCATTTCCTGGAGAGCAGCAACCCATCCATCCCTAAAGTATTTGAGACTGCTATAGTCCACTTACGACACCATAGCAGCCAACCCCTTGTTCCACCCCTTGTCCCAGCCAGCGCTGAAGGACTTCTTCACAGCCATATTCCTCTTCAATTTATCCGAGGAGAGCTTCTCGGACAACAGGTTATCAGCAGCTTTCAATTTGTTTTCAATCTCCTCCTTCTGCCGACCTACTTCCCTAAGTTGAGCCAGCTCCTCCTCAGCAGCCTTGAGCTTATCTTCAAGCTCCCCAGTAGTTTTGAGTTTCTCTTTGAGCTCCTTATTTTCCTTCTCCAGGGCATTTATTCTCTTCTCTAACTCCTTGGAGGCATCAACAGCTCGAGCTTTCTCTTGCTCGGTGGAGGCAAGCTTTTTCTCCCAGACAACCTTGTCAGTAGCGTATGTCTGGCAAGAGTCGTCCAAAGATTTGATAGCTTCTGCCAGAGCTCCCTCCACACTGGACGAGGAGCATGAAGCTTTAATTGCTTCATCCTTCTTCACGATTATATTAAAGCAGCTCGTCAACTGTGAAAGTAAAAAGAAAGCAAGTCAGAAACAGAAATAACAAAGGAAATATGAAAAGTTCAAAGTAAGAAGACTTACAGAAGCAAGGTGACGAGTAGCTAACGAGGTGACCATATCCCGAGTAAGGTTTTCTTCAGTACCTTGGACCTAGGGAATAATCCAGGACTTTACAGAGCTCATGGCAGAGCTCGGAGGAACAAAAGTGGGAACCCCTGTCCCAATAGTTGTGGGTTAAGTGATGGTGTTAGCCAAATTGACCGAGGAGCTCTTATTTAGCCTCCTCGGGGGAACAGGAACAGATTCAACCAAGGAAGAACCCTTGGTCGGTGATATAACAATCACCTCTCCAGGAGCAGCAGACCTTCTCGGAGCCACTGCGGGCTTCTCTACAACCTTCACAACAGCCGCCGAGGAAGGCACATCATTCTTCTTTGTCCCCTCCCCTGGGACATCAACTTTATTTCTTTTTACCTCTCCAGAACCAGAGGCAGGTTTCTCGAACAAAGTGGGAGGTCTTCTTCTCTTCATCATTTCTCTTAAAGGGACGTGAGATTCAGGCGAGGAACTGGTGGAAGATGGTACTGGCTCTGATTCACTTATCACTAGACGAGCAGTGAAAGAAGTGGTGTAGCTCTTGTATTGCAGCAGATATGAGGCTGATCTAATGTGCTCGTTGGCAACACTTTGATGCAGACTCCAGATAAGTTTCAGATGTCTTATATTAACATCTGATTCCTTTGGACACTTTCTTTTGTTATCAACTGCAAATAAATAAACATTGCCATCAGTGACACATTTTATCAAACATAAAGGAAGCATAATTTCAAAATAAATAAAATGAAATAAAAATAACCTATCCCATTGCCATAAGGAGGGCATCTGAGACCCTGGTAAACCTCATCTCCAGTTAATGGAGGGTGTTGCCAATTTTTTATGACAACCCCGCGTTCAAAATAATCCCTATTGGCATCAGGGAGATTGACTACTAAGGCTCTATTCAAAATTCTAGTTTTTAAATAAAAAATATTATCATTAACTGCCCATCTATAACAAAACATAATCTCAGGAATTCCTATGCGAGTTCCATGGATCTGATTTAATCTATGCACCCCATTAACTATTCTCCATGTGTTGGGGGCTATTCTTGTAGGAACCACGTCAAAGTAATGACAGAATTCCAAACGCAAGGTATTTGGTGGAAAAGAAAATCCACACTCAGCAATAAAGAGGCTGGGGAACCAATGTCCCTCAGCCAAATGGAAATAATCAGAAAGCTCAGAAAGCTCTTCCAAAACAACCCATAAGGGAATGGAGAAATCAGAGCGAAATTTATCAAGAGATTCAACAGGGTAAACCATGGTGAATAAAGGAAATGAAGAAGAAGGAAGAAGATCTTACAGAAAAGAGTGGATCTGATGACAACGGACTATGGAAGAGATAAATACACGGGAGAGAAAGAGACGACGAAAAACTCGAAGATAAAAATTTGAAAAGGTAGAAGACGATGGGAGTGTCTGTGAAGTTTAAATACCTTGCCTTGGGAAATGGTGAAGTAATGATTACAAAAAAGTATAATTACGTTACCGGCGGCTAAAAAGATGAAAAGGGGCGCGGGAATCAAAGCGAGCAACAACGGTTAAAAAGACGAAAAGGGATGCGGGAATCAAAGCGGGCAACGACGGTTAAAAAGACGAAAAGTGGCGTGGGAATCGAAGCGAGCAGAAAAGTTCAAAAAAGCATGATTCAACGAATTTGGAAGGAGAAATAAATACGAAGGAAACACTCCTAAAAATCAGTAAGACCATTTAAAGCTACCATATTCCAAGAAAGAATGTTCCCTACTCCTCAAACTTCTAACTATGAAACATTGGGGGCTTCTATTGATACCAAATTTAGTCTGCTGACATGGCCTAATTAAATGAAGACACGTGGTGATCTACATGGCAACAACAACATTTCTGAGGAACCCACAAGCTCCGAGGTACAAGATTACAACGAGGAAGACTATTTCCCCGAGGAACACTGCTTCCCCGAGGAACTCATACGCTCCGAGGAACAAGACCTCACCGAGGAACACTTAAGTACCAAGAAGCTTAGGCGGTCCGAGCAACTCAGGCGGTCCGAGCTGCACCTTGAACAAAGCATTAATAGCGGGATAACCAACAGTTCAACTGATTCATTAAATGCTTATCATTCAGACGCACACGCTTAACGGGCATTAAATGTATTACCCTTTCATATGTATCCCATTTAATGTATTACCCTTTCACATTACAGACTCAGGGCTATAAATACATTGTACAATCCTCATTGTAGGGGGATCGAAGAATCGATACCGAAATTTCTTGATAGAAATTGTAATCGAGAATTCCCAAACACTCAGCAATAAAACAACAGTGGATGTAGGCCATTCTTATAAGGCTGAACCACTTTAAAATTCTTTGTCTCATTTATTTATCTGTGATTGAATAATGAGAGTGATCTAATTTTTTACATCAACACTCGCAGTCGAGGGAGGAGATCCAGACATGAACAAGATAGAAATGAACATGGACGATCAGAGCATGGTCGATTAGAGAGATGCCACAGGAGCAATGATCGACATAACGAAGATATTAGGATTCTGGTTCGTAGAAAGATGGACCAATATTTAGCCTATCGTGGAGCCAGATCCACCAAAGAGCTAACCATAAGGTCTCTCAATACCCAGATTAAATCCCTTTTCTAAAGGGTGATCGAAGAGAAGGAGCCCCTAAAGAAGTTTGTCGTTCCCAGGATCAAGATTTATGATAGAAAGACAGATCCCATAGACCACGTTCGGCAATATAAACAAGCAATTACCATATGGATCCATAATGATACACTAATGTGCCAAATTTTCCCTTCTAGCAAACATAACGTAACATAAAAAATAGTTTGAGAAGTTACCTCACAGGTCGATCAGAAACGTCAAGGCTCTAGCGAAGGCCTTCAATGCTCGCTTCATAATCAACAACTCCCACCCTAAGCGGATGGTTGCACTATTTACGATGAAGAAGAAGCCACAAGAGAGCCTTTATAATTATGCCAAAAGGTATTGGGAAGTCTTCAATGAGGTCGAGGACTGCTTGGAGTAAGTTACCGTAGCATCCTTCAAAATTGGTCTACCGACCACCTCTTTGTTGCACTAGTCCCTAACTAAGAAAAAGGATATCACCATTGACGACATTGCCTTGAAGAAGGTTACTACCGTCATAGAGGCTTTTCAGATTGACCTTGCCAAAACCCAGGCTGGTAAACGTCGGCAATCAGAGGACGTCGACTATACCAAGCATATTATTTTCACCGAGGAAGATTTAGTCGGAGTGATAACCCCACATAATGAAGTATTGTTGATCACCCTAAGAATTGCCACCCGGGACGTTGATAAGATGCTCATGGACCAAGGGAGTTCGTCAAAAGTAATGTACCTTGAGTTGTTCCACAATCTGAGCTGAACATCTCTGACCTCAAGAAAGCTACATTTTCGTTAGTCAACTTTGTCGGAAGGATCACGATGCTGCTGGAAAAGATAGTCCCTCCAGTCAGGGCAGGCAACATCTCAAAGATAATTGAGTTCTTAGTGGTGGACATTGAGTCCCCATATCACGCCATCTTAGGTTGAGGTTGGGTGCATGCCATAGAGGTTGTACCATCTACCTACCACCAAAAGTTAAAGTGTATTACCCGAGAAGGCGTGCGCTTGCGTTCAAATAAAGAAGTTATTTAATTAAACACAATTTTTACCACTTAAGTCCTAAACATGCATCTATATGTGATTAAATACGATGTTGAAACATGCAAGAACACATACATGAGGAAAAATCCCCAACGAAGCAAAACCTTTTATTTTCACAATAATTTTTGTAAGAGAATGGCTTACAACGAATTACAATAAAAATACAGTGACACAAAAATACCCTCGGGTGTCGGATCTGTTGTCGGCGACTGGAACAATCCCTTTCCAGTAGGGCAGCAGTGACGAAGAGAGCGGCTTCCTCACAAAGTACTCCAGAAGAGTAAACGATCTTCTTGAAGGTTTAAAGATTCACACACATATATGGGTTTGGTTTTGTGAATCAAAAAGGTTTAGAAAACCTTAAAAGGAGAAGTCTTATTCTGGGATGTTTTCGCAGAATTTCGTGATTGCAAAAAGACTTGAAAAATCGTGTAGAAGGAGATAAGATATTTATACAAAAATTGAGGCGGTGGCTCGTTCGAACGAGATAGCATGTCGCTCGAACGAAGGACAGAAGTTGTTCGAACGATATCGCGCGACATGATATCTCGCGCGAATGACTTGCAAAGTCGCTCGAGCGATCTCGTCGATCGAGGCCATTCGCTTCTACACTTAGAAAAATTCTGCTTTTGATAAGAAAAATTAACCCAGACTTCAAAAATATTTTTCAAAAATATTTCCCAAATATTTAAAACTCCAATATAACATTTTACTGATAGAGCGTAGTGGAGTAGTGGGAATGAGCTGAGCAGCACGTTGCATGTAGCATGATGCACGTGAAGAAAGTGGATGCATTGAATTCGGATACTGGCCATCGAGGATGATCGTGTTGACGTGCCGAATGTAGCGGTATCAGACATATGAACTGTGATCTAGGAGAAAATAGAAAATTCCTAGAATTTATCCCGGACATTTATAAAATTATGTTCTTACAAATCTCCCTCTATGTCTATGCCGGTACATACATAAAAAATCCGAATTATGCAATCAAATGACATATAAGATAATATCCCCATTAAACCCTCAAACTGAGAATACTAAATGAAATGTCTCCCAAATCTTCAGCTCTTCATAAACTTTCAAAGCTTTTCTCATCAGGGTGTGCAATCCAAATATGAACAATGATGTACCTACACACATGAGAAAAAGCAAATACCCGTGACAAGCAACAGTTTGAAATATAATAATATGCAAAAATTGATGATCAATTAAGCTTAAGCAAGTCATTCATAAATCAACCAAACACCAAAACATAATTCTCCCCCATAATTCTTCTCCCCCTTTTTATGATGTCCCCAAATAGACAAATATGAGAAGCAGAAATGAATGCACGGGGAGAATGACACACGGGAATAAATTGCTATTTTTATATTTTTCAAAATTTTTCACACATAGTATACAACAAAGAATCACACCATGAAAGATCACAAAAATAACCAAGTCAATGATAGCGAAATGAAGGGGTGTGAACAAATTCGATAGGAAAATCAATGCATACAAACATGACATATGTGCACAATGAATATCGGATACTCCTAACGAATGTACTCAAAGTCTTCCTTTGGTGGAAAAAGGTGGTAATATGAGACATTGACTCAATCAAATAAATAAATCAAAGCTCAAAGTGATTTCCACACTAATAACGTCCAAAACTATTTCATGCTTTTTCATGACGTTCAAGGAAGTGCAAACCCGTTTGAATTCTCCAACCAAACTCCCTCAGATATTAATTTTGAATAGAGGATTTCTAAATTCTCAAACTTTGGATAATTGAAGGTGAAACCTAAGTGGACCATATTTGGCATGAATTGCTTTTGATTGCCTTTAAATTTTTCCGGGTTCTTTTAACCTCTTTGGACCCCGGATAATAAAATTCCTCCATTTTTTAGGTCATTTTGAACGGTGGCTTTTGCGCAAAGAAGAGAATTAACTTTCGCATCCCCTCCCCATTCTTAAATAATCACTCAGTCTCACAAAAATGGTTTTTACATGCATTCCAATCTTGTCAAGGTTTATCGCATATTGCAAGTTGTATAGACATAATTGAGATGGAAACACTCAGGCCAACATGTGATAGACAAGTACAATAATAAAATAAAGCAGTGCATGTGTGCAATAAAGGAGATAAGAGTCAAACATGTAGGAAAATATCACTAATTACATCTCAAAGACTCCATACAATGTAAAGCACATGGATGAAATGATGTAGCGTCTCAAATCTCTATCAAACAGTCACATGAATAAATGGAATGAAATTATGACTTGGCTATCTTAAATGTTCATCCATAAAAGGTGCAAAATAAAATACAAAAATCTTTTTGGGCTTTTCTGAAATATTTATATACAAAAACAAAAATCTTTTTGGATTTTTTTTAAAAGAATAAATAAATAGTTGTACAACAAAGCAATGGTACATATAAAATAGACTAGCAATAGGAACCATATGCTATGAACTTTAAAAACAATCCTATTTTAGACATAAACCAACCCCTCAGTCAACTGTACAAATCCCCAAAGACTTCCTAAGACTCTTAAATCTAAGGACATCTAAAGGTTTCGTGAAAATATCGTCTAACTGACGGTCGGTGGGAACAAAACTCTGGGATACGAATTTCTCCTCAACTAACTGACGTATAAAGTGCTCACGTATCCTGATGTGCTTTGTGCGCGAATGCTGGACTAGATTGCGAGATATGTGTATCGCGCTCGTGTTATCACAGGAAATTGTCATGGTGTCCTGTGAAATCCCATAATCCTCCAGCATTTGCTTCATCCACAAGAGTTGCGTGCAACAACTCCCGACGGCTATATACTCAGCCTCCGCAGTGGACAAAGAGATGGAATTTTGCTTCTTGCTCAGCCAGGAGACAAGAGAAGAACCAAAATAGAAACACCCACCAGAAGTGCTCCTACAACCATCTATATCCCCAGCCCAATCGGCATCTGAATAGGCGAACAAACGGTCATCAGTATCAAAGGAATACCAAATAACATATGAGAGAGTCCCACTTACGTATTTAATAATACGTTTTAGAGCAAGTAAATGTGACTCTTTCGGGGACGCCTGATATCGCGCACAAACTCCAACACTAAAGGCTATGTCTGGACGACTGGTAGTCAAGTAGAGAAGACTACCTATCATACTCCGATATAAGGTTTGATCTACGTCCTTCCCTGAAGTGTCCTTACTAAGCATGGTAGTGGTACTCATAGGTGTACGTGCATGCTTAGCGGAGTCTAAACCAAATTTCTTCACTAGGTCTCTAGTATACTTGGATTGGGAGATGAACATCCCATCCTCTAGCAGACAAACCTGGATACCAATGAAGAAAGTAAGCTCACCAACCATGATCATCTCAAACTCACTTTTCATCTCCTCTTCAAAGTGATGAGCATGTTGAGAGCACGTGGATCCAAAGACTATGTCATCCACATAAACCTGGGCAACCAAAATTGCACCGTCATCTCTCCTGACGAACAACATCATATAAAATCCCTCTCTCTTGAATCCTCGGGCTAAGAGATAGGAAGTAAGCCACTCGTACCAAGCACGTGGTGCTTGCTTCAAACCATACAAGGCTTTTCTCAGATAGTAGACGTGCTCCGGGTGCTAAGGGTCTTCAAACCCTTTTGGTTGTTCCATGTAAACCTCCTCCTGGAGAATGCCATTCAGAAAGGCACTCTTGACATCCATATGATATAACTTGAAGCGCAGATGGCATGCGATGGCGAGTAGTAGACGGACGGACTCAAGCCTCGCAATATGAGAAAATGTCTCCCCAAAGTCTACACCCTCTATCTGTGTGTAACCTTGAGCGACCAACCTAACTTTGTTTCTGATTATGGTACCATTTTCATCCATTTTATTCTTAAAAATCCATCGGGTACCTATCACATTAGACACACTAGGTCGGGGGACAAGTTCCCAAACATTATTCTTTTTAAACTGAAGCAACTCATCCTGCATAGCAGATATCCAGTGTTCATCCTTGAGTTCTTCTTTATGGTTCTTGGGCTCGACTTTGGACGTGTAGCAAAGATGGCTAACAAAATTCTCTAGCTGAGCACGCTTGACCCCTAGAGTGGGATCGCCAACAATGGCAGACTGGTCATGACTCTTGCGAACCTAAGTGGGGGTGTGTCCTCTAACACAGGAGTGGGGACCACAGAGTGTGGGTGTGGGAGAAGTGGATCACTGTCAGATGAGTCCTCATCCTCACACTGAAGGTTAGGATCAATAACCGTCGGAGGTTCGTCATCTTGCACGGTGACGTTTATTGATTCCATAACCTTAGAGCTCTTCAGGTTATAAACCCGGTATGCTCTGCTATTCGATGAATATCCTAGCAATATTCCCTTGTCGCTCCGGGAGTCAAACTTTCCTAATTGCTCTCTATCTCGTAGGATGTAGCATTTACTCCCAAAAATACGAAAATATGCCAGGTTGGGTTTCTTACCTGTCCACAATTCATAAGGTGTCTTAAGTGTGTGTGGATGCAGGTAAACCCTATTCACTGTGTGGCATGCAGTAGACACTGCCTCTGCCCAAAATCTCCCAGAAACATTACGACCTAGAAGCATATATTTAGCCATTTCCTGGATCGTTCTATTCTTTCTCTCAACAATCCCATTTTGCCGAGGAGTCTTCACAGCAGAAAACTCATGTTTGATCCCAAGGCTATCACAATACAAATATACCTTTGCTTCCTTAAATTCACTGCCGTTGTCACTACGTATCCTGTTAATAGTGACTCCGTGTTGATTTTGCAGGACACGGCACTTGGTCGTTAAAAACTCTACAACGTCTAATTTCTCTCTTAGAAAACCTACAATGGAGTACCTGGAGAAATCATCCACCATCACGAGGATATACCTCTTACCACCCAGACTCTCGGTACAGTGGGACCCATAAGATCCATGTGTATAAGCTCAAGAACACGAGAGGTGGCAATGGAATGCAACTTCCTATGGGGACTACGAATTTGTTTTCCCAACTAACAGGGTCCACAAACTATCGAAGTTGGCCTTCCAAGAGATGGTAAGCCACGTACTAGGTCCTTTTTAGCTAAGCGAGTGAGATCTCTAATATTTACGTGACCTAGATGACCAAGCATAAATTCTTCTGAATTTATCTCTTTAAGTTAGTGATTTTGATATCCTGAACAAAGTAATTGAATCATTTTTATTCCATATCATTGCCATTGACTGTTTCTAATAATTTCCCCGAGTTTCGTGTATTTCAGATGGATTTTATAGGAATTTAGTGCAAGAAAAGAGAGAAAGAAATCAAAAGAAAGGAAAAGAAGAAAGGAAGAAAAGTCAAAGGGCAAAAGCGTAAATTTCTACCCAGAGTTCGAATTCGACGCCTAAAGGGAAGATGAAGAGCTTGATTTCACAAGAGCATCGGAAGAAACGACACTCAAAACGAAGCTCGAGATCAAAAGTTATGGCCAGTCGAAGATGAAAGAGAAAAGTCAACATGGAAGAAAATCGGACTGATCTGGTAGATTTCGGACCGATCCAAAATGACACAAGTCCAGTAGACCCCGGATGGATGCCGAACCGATGACAGCCGAACCAATCCGGTAGGATCCGGACCGATTCGGTATAATAAAAAAAGAACCGATCCGGTGGGATTCAGACCGATCCGAGGGCTATCCGGACCGATCCGGTTGTGCGAAATCCTGGCATTAATTATGAAGATTATGAGCTGCATAGCTTGTAAAATCTTGCTCAGCAAGCAATTCTAGATTTCAAATTCGTGCTACTTGATGCTATAAAAGACCAAGCCCTACCTCATTCCAAGGGGATCGAATTCTAGAGAGTAGAGTCGAATTAGAGAGAGAAATTCAGAAGTTAGATAATCTTTTCTTTGATAGCAGTTTTCATGAACCCTAGTTGTAAGGTTAATTAAGCAGAAGTTTCCTGGATTCAAGTTCTGTTATTTTTCCTGTTGCTGAATACAAGTATAAAAGTTCCACTCTCTTATTTGTTCTCTATTTTATTTACAATTCTACTTTCATTTGTTTTGCTAATTATTCCCAATGATTGTTAGATCCCTAGTTTCATGTATTGGTATGAATTTGTTTTCTAGAAAAATCATGTCCAGCTAAATTCTTAAGGGCTGGGGTACATGAATTCATTTCGAGGTGAATTACTTATGTAGGAAATAGAGGATAAATTAAATATTGACCAAATCGTGTATGGAAATTATATGAACATAGCGGATCTTTTAATCTCTCTTGCCCTAGGTATTTGGGATGTTTAAGAACGCTATGTAAAGTATAATTATCCATTCACCGCTTTGTATTTACCTTTGATTACATATGATGCGGGCTAGTTCCTTCATATATGTAATGCTTAGGATCTACAAAGACTGGATTTAGTTGAAATTTCAATTTGTCATTCTAGTATTCTATACAATAATTCATTAAGGTTTGAGGGATTGTACCCCACCCTATTTTCTTTCATTTTCAAATCTAATTTCTTTACAAATTTTATTGTTTTTGTGCACACTTTATTTCATCAACAATTGGAAATCATCATTCATCTTTTTATTTCTTTAGAGGAATCATTTTAAGGTTAAATAACTATTCCTATAACTTGTCAATTTTTAATCCATGTGGAAACGATCCCGACTTGTCGGATTATTACTAACGCGATAGGCTTGCACTTGAGCCTAGATATAACGCATTTTTGAGACAAATCTTAAGTCGCGTCACTAGACTTTGGTGCCACAGATCCATAGGAGTGATCGTGGCGCTGTTGCAGACAAGTGAGGACGTAGGCACAGTCCCATAACAATTATCCTCGGTCCTCACCCCTTGCATTAAGAGTTTACCAGCTTGATTGTAAACATTACATGCGTCCCGGTCAAACTTTACTGCAAAGTCAGTGTCGCACAGCTGTCTAATGCTGAGACGGTTTACTTTTAAACCTTTGACGTACAACACATTCTCTAGCTTAGGAAATCCTGGTAACTCTACAGTACCTCGTCCTACAATGCTAGACTTTATCCCATCTCCAAAGGTGACTCTGCCATCCTGATACTCCTCAAGAGATGTAAAAAATGAGGTATCACCTATCATATGCCTGGAGCACCCACTGTCAAAATACCACTGTGAGGTATTATGTGCCTTGAGAGCGACATGAACAACGAAGGCCTTTTTATCTTTCTTAGGTTGGTGACCTTTTGTTTGCCTTTGTTGTTGTTGGTTTTAGCTGAAATGTGAGAAGCATTTATTAACGGCAAAGACATCCATCGGAATTCTTCCATCAAACTCTGAGACGTGGCAGCTAAGAACTCAAATCTCTCTCTCAGACTAGAAAACTCATTGGTATGACGTGGTGGAGCAGTAGTACGTCGTGTCTGACCCATGCTATAGCAAAACTCCCTGAGGTGGCCTTTTCTTTTACAATAAGTACAAAAGAACACAGTCAAAGGCGAACCTTGATTTGCTTTTCTTGGTCGAACTCTCCTGTGAGGCTTTTGACGATGGCCATAAGGAGTCGTAGTAAACTCAGGAACTGGTCCGGGTGCAATTTGGGACGTGGAGGCACCATCATTCCCAATTCCCTGCCTATCACTAAAACCTAAAGTAGGGCCGAGGAGCATATTTCCCATTTTCCCAGATCTGTCCTCGATTTGTACCTTGACTTTCCGTGCTTTCTCAAGATCATGAGTCTGGTGAGCAACAAGGGCTTCAAGTTTCTTCCGAGTCTCCATGAAGGAATGGATCTCACTCGTAAGACTAGCCACTTGTTTAGTCAAGTCCCCTCTCTCTTTCTAAAAAATACTCTCTCTCTCTCTAAACAAACTCTCTTTCTCAACACAGGCAGATTCTCTCTCTCTCTCTCAGGGCGGTGCAGGTGGAGGACTCTCTCTTTCTAGCTTTTCTTAAATCTTCCTTTAGGCCGGCGATCTTAAGAACTAACGCTTTGTTACGCTTTTTAGTTTTAAATGACTCAGAATATAACTCAGCGTAGGCGCGTTGAATATCACTCTCGCTCTCACTTGTGTCATCCTCCCCCTCACTCACATTGCTCTCACTGTCGAGGTGTCCCTGTGAAGCATCATTCTCATCGTCGTGAGGAGAACTAGAAGTGCTCACATGACTAGCCATGAATGCGGTGAAGTTACACTCATGCGGCGACTCGACTACAGAATCCACCGACTCAACCTCACTGTCGTCGCTAAGGGTAGCATTAAGAACAACTTTCCCTTTTTCTCTATTCAGACGTGTGGCACACTCAAAAGCTCTATGACCCCTACCGTCGCACTCAAAGTATCTCTCACTTTCTTTCTGAGGGGGATCTTTAAAAACTTTTTCATTTTTCTTTTCAAACTTATTTTTCTCAAATTTCTTTTTATCTTTAAAATTCCATTTTTCTTAAATTTGAGAATCCTCTTGAAATTTTTTGCAAAAAGAGCCAAATCATCTAAGTTAAAATCACAATTAGAATCTGACGTGTCAGTCTCTCTCTTTCTAGATGACTCTACCCTCTTTCTAGCCAGCCCCTCGCTCTTTCTCTCTTGGGCATTAAGTGCAGTTCCCTTATCTTTAGACCTAGAAGTTTTAAGGAACATATCAATTTCATATGTTTGCAAATCTCCTATAAGTTATTCCAATTTTAGCGTATTTAAATTACCCATAGAATTTAGCACAGTGACTTTAGGGATAAAACGCTTAGGTAAAGAACGAAGAATCTTTTTAACAACTCTAGCATTAGGAATATGTTCACCAAGATTAAAGCTAGTATTAACAATGTCAGAAAGTCTAGCATAAAAATCATCAAAACATGCAGTCTCATGCATGGTGATGGTTTCAAATTGAGTTGTCAAATTTTGCAATTTAGACTCTTTCACAGCATTAGTTCCTTTATGGGTGAGTTGTAAAACATCCCATGCCTCTTTTAACGTGGTACACGTCATTATGCGTTTGAACTCATCAGGTGTGACAGACCCAGAAATAGCACTTAGACCCTTAGAATTGAATGATGACCATTTAAATTCGTCTTCAGTCCAAGAAGTGACAGGTTTTAAATTGATCACATTATCAACGGTGACAGAGGGAGGTGTCCACCCTCTTTCAACCCAAATCCAGACACATTCATCAATGGCTTTTAAAGCAGACCTCATGCGGGCTTTCCAATATGCATAGTTTGTCCTGTCAAAAACTGGAATTTTATTATATAACTTCTCCATAATGAACACACTTGTTTTCAAAAATCAATTTTTCAGAAAATTGATATCTTAGAAAAAAATTTGCGGAAAAATTACACGGTAAAATTGTGTAACTGGCTTTGATACCAATTTGAGGAGGAGTGCGCTTGCGTTCAAATAAGGAAGTTATTTAATTAAACACAGTTTTTACCACTTAAGTCCTAAACATGCATCTATATGTGATTAAATACGATGATGAAACATGCAAGAACACATATATGAGGAAAAATCCCCAATGGGGCAAAACCTTTTATTTTCACAATAATTTTTGCAAGAGAACGACTTACAACGGATTACAATGAAAATACAGTGACACAGAAATACCCTCGGGTGTCGGTTCTGTTGTCGGCGGCTGGAACAATCCCTTTCCAGTAGGGCAGTAGTGACGAAGAGAGCGGCTTCCTCACAAAGTACTCCAGAAGAGTAAACGATCTTCTTGAAGGTTTAAAGATTCACACACATATGGGAATGGTTTTGTGAATCAAAAAGGTTTAGAAAACCTTAAAAGGTGAAGTCTTATTCTGGGATGTTTTCGCAGAATTTCATGATTGCAGAAAGGCTTAAAAAATCGTGTAGAAGGAGATCAGATATTTATACAAAAATCGAAGGGGTGGTTCGTTCGAACGAGATAGCATGTCGATCGAACGAAGGACAGAAGTCATTCGAACGATATCGTGCGACATGATATCTCGCGCGAACGACTTGCAAAGTCGCTCGAGCGATCTCGTCGATTGAGGCCATTCGCTTCTACACATAGAAAAATTCTACTTTTGATAAAAAATTAACCCAGACTTCAAAAATAATTTTCAAAAATATTTCCCAAATATTTATGCAAATATTTAAAACTCCAATATAACATTTTACTGATAGAGCTTAGTGGAGTAGTGGGAATGAGCTGAGCAACATGTTGCATATAACATGTTGCACGTGAAGAAAGTGGATGCATTGAATTCGAATACGGGCCGTCGAGGATGATCGTGTTGACGTGCCGAATGTAGCGGTATCAGACATATGAACTGTGATCTAGGAGAAAACAGAAAATTCCTAGAATCTACCCCGGACATTTATAAAATTACTTCCTTACATTACCGATCTGGGCGTGGTCAAAATTCGGGGTTACTAGGCCACTGCCAGGAATTACTTCATCACGACCATTCACCCGAAGAAAGTAAAGAAGAATGAGGTAAAGGATTCTCAGGAGGAACACCAAGAGGGGGTTGTACCCTTCATATCGCATATACGGCACTACCGACTAGGGGTGGAGGAGAATAGGGTCCACCTCACCGACAGGGTCATCGAAAGCTTGGAAGAACTTGGGGTCGATGATAACATGCAGAGAGGAAATTTCTTATCGAAGCCACACTTATCGATCAAGAGAAGACAGAACTGATTGCCTTTCTCATAAGCAATCTAGATGTTTTTGCTTGGGAACCATATGACTTTCCAGGGATTGACCTCAGCGTAGCTTTCCATCGCTTGCACGTCGATCCGACATTCAAGACAATTACTCAAAAGGCTCACCAAATAGTCCCCGAGAAGGCTAAAGCGGCAAAGAATGAATTAGGGAAGCTACCAGATGCAGGATCTATTAAGGAAGTTCAGTTCCCCAAATGGTTGTCCAACCCAGTGGTGGTGCGAAAAAGTAGCGACAGTTAGAGGGTCGGTATTGATTTTATGGATCTCAATAGAGAATGTCCCAAAGACAGCTTTCTGCTTCCTAAAATTGATCAGTTAGTTGACACTATGAAAGGTTGAGTTTTCTGGACGCCTACTCTAACTACCATCAAATTCTTTTATTCGGACTCGATCAGGAAAAAATGTCCTTTATAACCCCCATTGGGTTATATTACTATAAGGTTATGGCATTTGGTTTAAACAATGCAGGGGAAACTTATCAGAAACTTATCACCAATATGTTCAAGAGACAGATGGGAGGCACAATGGATGTTTACATCGACGATATGCTAGTCAAAAGCAAGAACAAGAGCGACCACCTCACGAACTTAGACCGAACTTTTAAGATCCTCAGGAAGTATCAGATGAAGATTGATGTAAGTAGCACTACACCAAATCTGTCGAATTATCACGGTCATTGACCTTGACAAGTTGGACTTGTCAAGGTCAATGACCGTGATAATTCTGGGGGTGATAACTTTGGTTATCACGGACTTGTCACGATCATTGATCGTGACAAGTTTATTAGACTTGTCACGGTCATGTCACGGTCTTTGACTATGACAAAATTTATCATGGTCACGGATCGTGACAAACCCATGACAACCTTTAAAAAATTATCACGGTCAATGACCGTGACAAATCTCGGCAGAATTTAAAAAAAATCTGCTGGCCAGTTTGTCTACTGCCACTGTCCAGCAGTATATTTGTACCTATTATAGCAAAATTGTACCTATTTAAACAACATATATCCAAATAAAAGAGAAAGAATGCACCAAATCATTGCATATATAATTCCAAATCCAAACCAAAATGTAACAAATCAAAACAATACAAATATAATCCAAGTGTCCAAATAAAATGGATACAAATAATGTCATGTGGTAGGTTTGAGGAGGAAGTAAGGCCACACGACAAACGCATTGAGACACCCTTGAATATGCATCATGTCGCATTGTTCGAGCAACCATAATTGGGCGTTCTCCTTCCCAGTTATCACATGTGTGACAAGCACCTTGGTCTCGATGTCTTGAAGCGCACGTCCTTGAATCAACATACCCTGGATGGTATTCGTGTCCCTCATCCCCCTCCCTATCTGTGTGCCATCAAATAAGTCGAGTATAAACATGCTCGGCCAATCAATTATTGACATAGGGCATTCGATGGGAGCTAAGTAGGGGACTGGATCATCAATCGGTGAGTCCACACGTGTCGGTGATGAAGAAGTGATGTCCACATCCTCATCCTCCTCCACCACCTTTTCCTTCCCCTTGCCCTTTCCACCCAACGAACTCTTCACAAATGAGAACATATCTTGGACCGTCTCCCCCAACCTTGATAGCTTGGCATCATGCGAGTCCACCTGACGAGCCAACTCGGTGTTGCTCGTCTCCAATCCGATGATCCTAGATTTGGTCACTCGCGAGCTCACCCCCCTTATCCTCCCCTTGCGATCAGTGCCAAGAACTTGGCTGAGTACGTCCGTGGAAAAAGATTCCTTGTCGACATCGGACTGCGACTCATGCACTTCGTTAATCTTTTCCTGAAATGACAAAAAGCACACGATTAGTTAAATAAGTAAATAAAAAAATTATAACGTAATTAATAAAAAGTAAACTGTCGGATTACTTACAATCGTGGTCGTGACGCTCAGGGACACCTCCTTATTCTTCCCCTTCTTCGTTCGAATTTTCACATAGGCATCGAGCCTATGTGTCCTACCCCTAGGTCCACTCCTCGTCCCCTAAAATAAAATAATGCAAAATTAGTACCGAGCCCGCAAAGTAAAATAATGCAGAATAACATATTTCTGTAATTATAGAAAAATAAAAACTTACCATCATCCTATGTTCCACCTCGGCGCAAGACGTCTGATCGGAGTAGTGCACATCCGTCTTTTTCACCCGATTTGCCCTCCCCAATTGGCGAGATGCCAATTTTCGCTCCTCGATCTCATTGTCAATGAAAATTTTCCATTGTACCAATGATATTGGCTCATTCGACGGGACGAACTCACACATTCTGATAATGGAGTCTCGGGTCTTCCTAAAGTACCGGCCCCACAAATTTTTCTTCCATGTTTTTTTTCTCCCTCAACTGCTGCAAGACGGAATCGCGAAGTTCTGGGGCCAAGATGAATTGTTCTTGTCAAACAAATACAATGTTAGTTGAGAATAAATGTAAATATAAATATAAATATAAATACATTACCAGTAGTGCCGCCCAAATAGCTAACTTGAGCTCATTTGGCACCTCCCTCCAACTAGTGTACCCCGGGTCGATAATCATCTTTAGCAGCTCGAGGGATCTAGTTAATATTCCCGTCTTGTTCTCGACGGCCATTCCCAATTTTCCCCAATTGGGGAGCATAGGGGCCGAGGAGCCCTCATCGCCTCCGCTACTGTCGATCCCAGAAGACATCATCATCATCATTATCATCATCATCATCCTTGCCTTAATCCCTGAAGGAGACATTTTCTGTAAAAAAAAATGTTGTTATTAGTACAAATTCAAAATAAATTAGAAGAAGACATGCAAACATTAAGTCTAAATAGTACATGCGCTAATGTAATCAAGTACAAATGAATAAAAACCATTAATCCAAAAATTAGAATACTTTTTACTGTTTAACTCACACACATATACAAAGCAAAGAGATAAAGATAAAAAGAGTGAAAATGATCAAGTACAAATGAAATAAAAACATTAAACCGATGTCCGATAATAATAAAACACCAGAACATGAGATAAATTGGAATACTTATTACAAATTAAAAAATTGTTTCAAATTTGGGTTATCATAAAAAATGGATTGATATTCGGTAGGAGCAACCAAGTCATCCACACTACTGTTTAGACGCTTTGTCGCATGTAGGACGATTGAACATGAATCGTTGTTTATATATTCTGAGTAAAACACTTGGTTGACCTATTGAAATGCACAAACAAATTGCTCATCGCTCACGTGTTCATTGCTCTTCAACTTGGATAAGTTAACAATGATCGAATTGGTGTCAGGATCAACTTTACAAGCATTTTTATCCTCAACTCTTACCCAATCACTGTAAAATACTACCTCTTTGAAGCTTATATAGTCCAATTCAAATATATTTCGAATTACAACATAATAAGTTATTTCAGCTTTAACGAGATTTTTATCTTTTGCGCTCGCTCGAAAGAAAGTAAAAGCCTTGTATAGAATGCCCGAGTTCTGTACATGTTTATTTTCTTCGTGCACCCTCACGCCAAATACGTAACCATTCAATCGATACTTTTTGTACTCTTGTGCCATAAACAAGGGTCCAGTGGCTAGATGAGCAAGCCTTGATGTCACATCATCCGTTTTTAAGAGCTGAGAATAGAGATAAATTAATTAGGTTAGTTGTAAAGTGTTATTGTAATGTAACGTTATATAACAACCGTTTTCATTATAATTTCCTCGTGTGACAACCACAACCTAAAAGCGTTGTATGATTGTGCTATTATTTTTGGTCTTTATTGTTCTCACAGGCTTCGTATTTTCTGCATACAATTAATGTGAAGAATGTATTACAAAATTAATCATGTATAAAATAATCTAAAATAATGTAAAACTTAAAATAATTTAAACTTACTTTTTCCATTCTTCGACATCTTCATGTGTGTCAAATAGATAACGAGATACTTATTCATGTTGCAAACTCATTAATTTCACTCGTTTTTCCATCACATGACCACCCTCATCAACGAACTCATCAATGTCATCAATGCTGGTTGTGTCAGGCATATATTCCTGAGTATAAATTGATAACTTCATGGTGATGTATTCCTCTACAATTGAACATGTAATATATCGTGTATTATTGACGTAATCATTAAAAACTTTCATCAATCTTTCAAACGGATACATCCACCGATATCTATATGGACCACAAAGAAGTGCCTCGTCGTATAGGTGTACCAACAAGTGAACACTTATGTCAAAGAATGTTGGGGGAAAGTACTTCTCCAATACACAAATTTCTTCGGTCACCACCAATTTTGCGGCGACTATGTGTTCTCGATTGACTACCTTCTCACATAAAAGTGAGAAGCAGATACTAATTTTCATAATAGCCCTACGCATATCCTTGTGATTGGAGAAATAGTGCTTAAATAATAGAGGAACCAATTGCATGATCACATGCCAATCGTGGGACTTACACTTATGTAAATCATGGGTAGCATAATTCATGATCCTTTGCAAGTTCGACGAAAAATTAGATGGAACCTTCAAATTATATATTGTGTCTAAAAGAACCTTCCTTTCCCCACTCGTCAAAGTAAACGAACCAAGGGGAATTATTGTCCTTGCCCAACTATCTTCTTTCAACCATAGTTGTGGCTTAAGTTTCAACAATTTAAGGTCTTTTCGTGCATTTTCTCCATCCTTCGAATGACTCCCCCAAAGGCATGTGCCCACAATATGTTTAGCGAGGTTCTTCTCTTCATGCATCACATCCAATACATGGTGCACCAGGTTATTCTTCCAATAAGGCATGTCAAATAAAATTGACCTCCTAGACCATGCCTTTCTTGTCTTAGTTTCATTCCCAGTTGGGGTCTTCTTATGCTTGACATTCTTAAATTTAGGATTCTTACCTGGCATATTATGGACACAATGAGAAGATTTACTTTTAATTTCTAAACCAGAAAGTTTTCTCGGCGGTATCCTACGTTCAACCCCACCCGATAAAAAATTGGAACCTTTCTCAAATATGAAACTATGAGCCGGGGGTAAAAACCTTCTACGGAAATGGTATGCATTTTTTGAGCTAGAGAGGAGACGAAGAGATTCAGTCTCCTCTCCACAAATAGGACACCCCAAATAACCATGTACTACACAACCGGATAATGTCCCATAAGCTGAAAAATTATGAATTGTCCACATCAACATAGCTTTCAGCGTAAACTCTTCTTTTCTAAAAGAGTCAAATGCTTGCACACCCTCTTCCCACAACTCATTTAATTCTTCTACCAAATGATCTAGATAGACGTCGATGTCATCACTTGGTGCCTTTGGCCCAAGTATCAACAAAGACAACATCGAAAATTCAGGTCTCATACACTATGAAGGAGGGAGGTTGAGCGGGGATAGGATCACTGGCCATAAAATCTAATTGGTGCTTAGATTTCCAAATGGATTGAAACCATATGTTGATATAGCCAAACGAATGTTACGCTATTCTTGACCAAAATCGGGATACTCATAACTCATCCTCCTCTAAGTTGTAGAATCAATAGGATGACGTATGAGATTATCCCCCACTTCTGATCTAGCATGTCAAGTCATTTCCTTCGCTATCCATGGTACTATGAAAAATATCTTTAATCTAGGCTCAACGGGAAAATATTTCAACACTTTTTGAGGCACTTTTGATCTTGTGCCTTCCTTGGCAGTAGATTGGACATATCTAGGTTCATCGCATACCGAACAACAATCGAGATTTTCATACTCCTTTTGGTATAGTATGCAGTCATACATACAAGCTTGAATTGATTTATACTTCATTCCCAAACCTTTCAAACTTTTCTTCATAACTAAAAAACTATTTGGAAGCGTATTCTCCTTGGGAAGTAAGCCTTTCACCTAATTCAGAATTCCTGTTACGCTATTGCCAGACAAATCATATCGCGTGTTCAAACTGTGCAAACCAGCCATGGCATGTAAAGTTATTTGATCTTTCTCAGAGCTAGAGTATAACGGTTGGGTAGCCTTAAATTTTAAACTTTGGTAGTCATCATCAAGGTTTATCGTGATATCTTCATGAGCACCTGAACCTTGTACATCATCATTGACCTCATTCTCCTTCACTTAATGAACTCCATACGCGTCATCAACTAAATTCTCTAACATGTTATGAGATATGTCATCCCTTTATACATCTATCCTACTTATTGAAGGTTGTTGTGAAGGCTATTTGTGGACCAAAGGAACTTTCAATTCACCGTGAAAACTCTAAAATCGATAATTATCTTACGTACCCGATCTTAACAAATGTAGTTCAACTGTTTCCACTAAAACACCTTAACATTCTTACACCTAGCACACAGATATGGAAACTCTTCATCATTATAACATCTTTTTGCATATTTCACAAATTCATTAGCACCTCTGCGAAACACATCCCCTAATCTATTTGTCTCCCCCATCCACTCTTTGTATTTAGGAGATCCCATCACAGCTACTACAAACAATCACGTATTAAAGGTAAGAAGCGTATATTCGTGGATTAGTATAAACAAAACTTAGATTTATAGTATGTTTCAATTAATTATGTCTTATTTATATTCGATTTTGTAATTTTAATTTATAATAGTAATTCCTATTTTCTCCATCTCCTCTAAAGGGTGAGTGGTCCTATCCCATTCAAGACCGCGTATTTCTGTAATATACTTAACAGCTCATGCACATTGTTACGATTTGAGAAAATTTTGGCAGCATATCCCCAGAGTTCTCCAAGTACACGACGTAGATTGACAAGTGTGAGTGTTATTTCAATTGATCAATTGAAATAACACTCACACTTTCCAAACTAGTTTGTACTCAGAGAACATTAGGATACGACTGCAGAACTTCCTCCAAAAGTAACAACTTTAAGCCACTAAAAATATTATTATACAGAAATTATGCAGTCCCAAATTGTCCAAACGGGACAATTCGAAAGATCTCATTACAGGGGTAATGACTCTCGAACGGGTCTAAGGGCTATTGAATGCGTACACATAAGAACTAGAATGCTAGTATTTATACGCACAATGTGTAATTGTAGGTATTTTTCATTTAATTATGATAAGTCCATTGTCGTTCCACTCTCAAACGGGTCGTGACAGAAAGTAATTTTAGAAAAAAATTGAAAACTCCCCCTTCCCCCATTTTGACAATAATCCAGTGGTCGTGCCACTTCCAAAATTAACCAACTCAATAAATTAAGACAATATAATTATTTACATATTTATTTGTGAGAATTAAATTAAGTATTTTTAAAAAATTTAACAACCAACTTCCATATCCAACCACCTCCGTCCAATATAATCCAACAGCAACAACAAACCAACAAATGTGTATCCCATACTCCATCTAATTTACCTACTCAATTAATTCAACAATAACAATTTCAAACCTAAATAAAAATAAAGAAACAATATTTATAATGTCCAATCAACATTAACAATTAATTTCAAGTCCTAAACTAAACATTAATTTCAAATCCTAAATGAACAATAAAAATTAATTTTAAGTCCTAAAATAAACACCAATTAATTCAACACAAGCATACACACCCCACACCTCCTATCCCACCACCCCCCTCCCCACCCCCACCTCCCCTGCCCCACACCCCCTGACACACCACACAGACACATACATAGACACACAAACACACCTACGCACACACACAAACCTAAACCCCCACCCCACCCCACACATAAATGATCCATCCCCATCCCCCTGCCCCACTACGCATACACACACACACACACAAATACACACACACAAACCCATTCGCCCCACCACCCCCTGCCCCCTCCCGCCCACCACACACAAATGCGCTCACACACACACCCATGTATATGCACACACACACACATATATACACACGAACACATATACACACTCATACACACATATATACAAATGAAAGAGAAAGAGAGGAGAAAAAATATTTGGCAGAGAGAGCAGTCGCTTAGAGAGAGAAAGAGAATGGAGGGAATAGAAAATGGTGGGAAAAAAGAAGAGGGAAGATTTTTTTACTGACAAACTTGTCACGGACCTGTCACGGTCATTGACCGTGACAAGTTTATAAGGCTGTCACGGTCAATGACTGTGACAAGCCCATGATAATTGTTCTTGTCACGGTCATTGACCGTGACAAGTCTTGTCACGAACTTTTCGCGATCAATGACCCTGATAAAAAATGCGTGTTTTTCTATCACGGTCATGGACCGTGACAAGGGTGGTGAGCTCAAAAGTGATAATTTAGTCTTTTGGATGTAGTGTAAGTGTTTATTCGGTGTCCAGTCGGGAAAGTTCTTCGACTATCTAGTCAGTAAAAGAGGAATTGAGGCCAATCCAGATCAGATGGACGCTATCGCAAGAGTCCATCCTCCTCAAACATTGTGAGATGTTCAAAATCTCACCGGTGTGCTCACGGTGCTTAATCGTTTCATCTCCAAGTGTTCAAAATGCTGCTAACCATTCTTTTATCTCCCAAAGAAGGACAAAGGCATCATATGGAATGATGATTGTTCAAAAGCTTTGGAAGAGATAAAATCCTACCTTAGAAAGACATCCCTTGTGGTAATTCCAAATGATAGAGACCCACTATATCTTTGCCTTATTGTATCAAACAACGTTGTAAGATCTGATGATGATAAGATTTAGCACCACCGGATAAGTGATAGTGAGCTCAAACAGTAGCAGCCATGGCAGCCATTGAGTTGTGTAAGTGTATAAGTATGTAGAAGGGGATGAGTATAAGAGGAGATAAGACAATGATGTATAGTGGTTCAGCCAATTTGGCCTACATCCACTGTGAGTGTGTGATCCACTAAGTATGGGCACTAATGGCCTTGGATACAATGCACATAACCCTCACCCTCACTCTCTCTCTGTCTGTGTGTACAAGCAGAGTTTTGGCTAGGGCTACAGTTAATGGATCGATCCCCTGTAGGGTTGTAGGTGACAAGTATATATAGGTCTTGGGGGGTGTAGTGTACCCCCCAAGTATGCATGGTGCATGTGAATGATGATCTAGCCAATCTCCCGTTGACACCTGTAGATGCCAAATGATGACATAATATTACCTCACGTGAGGGGGTGATTTGGTTGTAACGGTCTTCCACGTGCCATGTGAGCCTCACGTGCACTGTTCCACGCATCTCCCAAACCACGCGATGTCATGATGTCACCCCCGGCCTATGAGCCGAGGCCGAGGGCAAAGTTTCTTCCAGTAGTGAGCCTGACCCAATTCTGCCCTCGTACTGTCAGCCCCTCGTAGGGTTGTCTGGAGCCTGGTGAAGGGTCGGCCCCTCGTAGGGTCGTCTGGAGCCTGGTGAAGGGTCGGCCCCTCGTAGGGTCGTCTGGAACCTGGTGGAGGGTCGGCCCCTCGTACTGTCGTCTAAAGCCAGGTGGAGGGTCGGCCCTCTGAGGGGTTGTATGGAGACTGTAAGAGGGGTCGGCCCCTCCTAAGGTCGTCCGTTTGGAGGTTATCATCAGCCAAGCCGAGGATATAAACGGGTATATCAATCACCCCCCAGCCCTTAGCCATAGGTGCTGTTGAGATGGATGAGGGATAGTGTTTTAAATGAGATGCATGTATGATCAGTTAGGTGAGTGACACCTGGGCAGATACTCATTGTTGTTTCAGTTTCCAAGGCATGGCGGCTGCGCAGTGCACTTGGGGCCTTGTACCCTAATTATACCTTTCTTGGTAAATGGTTCCACTCATTACCAAAGTATTTAAGAGATTTTCAAACTCTCTCTCTTCCTTCTTCTTCTTCGCGCCTAAGCATTCTCTCTCTCTAGAATTTTATCATCCTACATCGCCATTTTCTGCAGCCTTCGAGCTTAGCGACCTGGGCAGTTCTTGCTCTCTTCATCAGGTAATCCTTTCTCCCCAGCGTTCTCTTTTTCTTTCATTTTCGTTTGTTTTTTAGGCTCGTAGGCAGCCATTTTCTTTAAGTTGTGCCATAACCTTTTCCGGTGTCTTTTCCGGTGTCTTCTCCGATAACTGGTTCTTGGATGTTCTTGACCAAACCCATTGAGTTCTTTTGTTTCTATCCAAAAGTCCAACCTGGTCAATTTCCCACTTGTTTGTAGCTAAGTTAGCTAAGTTTGGTGTAATAGCTAAGTGTAGAGCCTTCCCTTTAATGCTTATGAGGCTTTATAGCTTAATATCTGAGTTACCATCCTTGAGAGAGAAGCTCTTCGCCGAGATCAGACAAATAGAGGAAGAGGAAGAGAGGAGACGAGGGGCCGACCCTAATTGGGTACGACCCATCTTTCTCATTCCTCTTGCCACCATAAAACCATTTGAACCGTCTGAGTCTTGTGGGTCGTCCGCTCGTCCAGCCGAGACTACCAAACTAAGTGAGATGGACGAGAGAGCATCCTCTCCAACTGGTGCTAAAACTTCTGGTAGGAGGGAGATGTCTGACCTAAGCCCAGGTCGAGAGGCTGAGAGTACGGTCCCCTCTGAGGCTGTCCCCGTGTCAACCCTGTCTCCCCATGCCTTTCAAGTGGCTTTTCCACAGGGCCCACCGGTCGAGGGGGAGGGGACTGAGGACGAGGAGGATGACATAGATGATGAAGTTGATACCTCCCATGCCTCGTCATTTATCTCCTCTGTTAGGGATCGCGACCTCCTGATATGGAGGCATGCCTATGGAGTGCCTCTCAGCATAACTATGAGGATTCCCTCTGAGTCTGAGAGGGTTTTTGATTGTGGAGAGGGAGAGGTTGCAGTTTACGAGCAAATGCTCAAGGTCGGAGTCAGATTCCCTCTGCATACTGCCATTGTAGACATCCTTTCTGCCCTTGGTGTTGCTCCCTCTCAACTTCCCCCAACTCCTGGAGGACGATCCTGGGCTATATTTCCTTGTGGAAGAATGGTGGGCAAGGAGGTCTGAGAAGAAACTCCTCCATGTGGCGCAAAATTCCAACCATGATTGGAAAAAGAGGTTTTTCTTCATCTCCGGGGAGTGGGAGCCCGTTGCCGATAGTCCGAGGGTCCCCAGGAAGTGGTCTAACCCCTTCATGAAGGCCAGATCAGACCCTGGACTTAGCCTGGAGGAGAAGTACATTTTTGATTACCTTAGAGGATGAGGGAGAGAGGGTGAACTTGTAAAATTCGAAGACTTGATGACCCCTCGGTTCCTCAAAGAAGCTGGTCTGAGGGTCGGCCCTCTGACAGAACTATGTGAGTTACACAGCATATTTTCCATTCTTTACTTATTTATGAAGTGTTTTCTCTTTATCTCTGCATTTTTCTGACGTGTCATCTTCTTATCAGGTCGTCCTGCAGGTATATCGAATTATCTTTGGGAAATGACTACTCCCAGCTTACTATCTGGACTGGCCAAGAAGAAGGGGAAGGAGCCTCAGCAGGCTCCGAGGAAGACAAAGGCCGCTGGGCCGACGGTGGTGGAGCCGACCACTGACAACAATAAAAGTAAGGAGCCTGAGGCCCCTGTTGACCCTCGGCCTGATTTTCAGACGAGGGCCAGGGTCGAAGCCTCTGAGGGGGCGACCTCTTCGTCCAGTATGGGGGACTTCTGGTCTCAGAACCTGGCGCATCTGAGAGCCGAGCCCTCGTAGCTCATTACAAATCTGAGGGCAGCCAAGGCCTCAATGTTCTCTGCACCCTCGACTGTTGACTACGACTTCTTGTCAAAGATGCCTCCAGCCAAGGTGTACGACTATGGTCTGCACTCCCTTGCACAGGTATTGGTTCTGACCCACATCTTAAATTTCATTCTTTCACCAACTGTTCCCTCGGCCCCTCTTGATATCTGTTCATTTTTCGTGCAGTCTGTTTGTGCCCTCACCTCAGCCACCAAGTGGATGGCCGAGAATCATGTGAAGTTCCATGAGGCCGAAAGGTCTATTCAGCATGAGGCTGATCTTCAGTCTGAGCTTGACACTGCAAGGGACGAGTTGGAAAGTTCCAGGACTGAGCATGCAAGGATCCTGGATGAGCTGACAAGGCAGCACGACGAGGACATTAAGGCTAGGGACGAGGACATTAAGTCCAGGGACTTGCTTCTCAAGGAAAAGGACGAGACCTTGACTAACATGGAGGCCAAGTACAAAGCTGACCTTGAAGCAGCCATTATGAAAGACGGGGCCGATGCTGTTGAGGCTTACAAAGTCTCTGACGAGTTTCAGGGCTTCGGCCTTGAATATTTGGAAAGAGGAATCAGGACTGCCTGCCGATGGGTCATCCTTAGGTTTGGCGACGTCGTGTCCTCGGTGCGTCCTTCACTGGAGGGTGTTCAACTGGACGACCCCTTAATTGCCGAGGCTCTCAACCAAGTGGAATCCCAAGTTCAAGTCGAGGGGGTCGGCATTTCTGAAGATCACCCAGTTCTGTTTATTGAGGAGACCACTCCTGTAGACATTGAGGCTCTGCCCTCTGACATCGTCCCTTAGGGTGGCTGTCTGTAGCCCATACCCTCATAGTGTACTTATTATTTTTGTGCTCTATTTTGTAAAACACTTGGATATTTTGTGTAACACTTTAATCAATATCATCGTCTTCTTCTACTGTCTTCCATATTTACTGCTTTTATGGTTTGCTCTTTATTGGTTTGCTGTCTTTGTTACTGCCACTAACCTTTCCCTTATCTTTCTTGAGGACAGTGGTGGGGTCGTCCTCTCCACTGGCCCTCATTATAGCCGAGGGTTCAACTTACCAGATTAACGTTTTTTAACAAAGTCTACCCTCGTCTTTCTTGAGGATAGTGGTGGGGTCGTCCCCTCCACTGGCCCTCATTATAGCCGAGGGATTAACTTACCAATTTAATGGTTTTCAACAAAGCCTACCCTCGTCTTTTTTTAGGACAGTGGTGGGGTCGTCCCCTCCACTGGTCCTCATTATAGCCGAGGGTTCAACTCACCAATTTAATGGTTTTAATGAAGTCTACCCTCGTCTCTCTTGAGGACAGTGGCGGGGTCGTCCCCTCCACCGGCCCTCATTATAGCCGAGGGTTCAACTCACCAAATTAATGGTTTTCAACAAAGTCTACCCTCGTCTTTCTTGAGGACAGTGGTGGGGTCGTCCCCTCCACTGGCCCTCATTATAGTCGAGGGTTCAACTCACCAATTTAATGGTTTTAATGACGTCTACCCTCGTCTCTCTTGAGGACAGTGGCGGGGTCGTCCCCTCCACCGGCCCTCATTATAGCCGAGGGTTCAACTCACCAAATTAATGGTTTTCAACAAAGTCTACCCTCGTCTTTCTTGAGGACAGTGGTGGGGTCGTCCCCTCCACTGGCCCTCATTATAGACGAGGGTTCAACTCACCAATTTAATGGTTTTAATGAAGTCTACCCTCGTCTTTCTTGAGGACAGTGGTGGGGTCGTCCCCTCCACTGGACCTCATTATAGCCGAGGGTGGTTTTCTATAGATGTTTCCATGCGTGCTAGAACTGACAACCACAGGATGAGGGAAACACTGATATTTCTTATTAATTTTCCAAAGTTTTCTGTTGAAGCAACTCTCATTACAAGTATGGCCTTTCAAGACCTTACAACACTACTGATAGTATTTCTTCAAATGGTCTGCATTCCAGGGATTGGAAAAAGGTTTCCCTTTTAGGTTTTCTAGTCTATAGGTCCCAGGGACAACTTCATCGATGACCCTATATGGGCCATGCCAATTAGGATGGAGCTTGTTGGGCTTTTGCCAAGTCTTCTTGAGGACCAAGTCCCCCACTGCAATAGGCCTCTGCTGGTATGGATCCTGCCTTAACTTCACGTCCTCCCTCCTTTCCTGGATCAGGTCCAAGTCGAGTCTTCTCTCTTCCGCATTTCCCTGGGGGTCGTATATTTGGACCCTATGAGTAGGAAACTCAATTTCAGTGGGGATGACTGCTTCTAAGCCATAAGCTAGCATGAATGGGGTCTCCCCGGTAGAAGTCCTCACTGTCGTCCTGTATGCCCACAGTACGACATATAACTCCTCGACCCATCTTCCTTTTGCCTCCTCAAGCCTCTTCTTGATTCCATCTAGGATTTTCCTGTTTGTTACTTCGGTTTGCCCATTGGCCTGAGGTCGGCCTGGGGTGGAGAAAAATTGTTTGATATTTACCCTCTCACAGTACTTCTGCAGAGAGGCATTCTTGAACTGCGTCCCGTTATCTGAAATGAGGGCGTTGGGCAGACCATATCTGCATATCACATTTTTCCAGATGAACTGGAAGGTCTTCTGCTCTATAATTGTGACCATCGGTTCGGCCTCTACCCACTTTGAGAAGTAGTCAATCGCTACAATGAGGAACCGATAGTTATTGACTGCTCTTGGTAAGGGCCCTACCAGGTCAATCCCCCACACTGCGAACGGCCACGGAGATGTAATGGAGGTAAGAGGCTGATGGGGTTGATAAGGGATGGTAGCAAATCTTTGTCATTTATCACACTTTTTTACGTATGCTGCGATGTCTTTCCCCAAGGTCGGCCACCAGTAGCCTTGGGTGATCACCCTCTTCGCTAAGGATCTGCCCCCGATGTGGCTTGAGCACGATCCTTCGTGCACATCTTGTAAAATGAAAGGGACTTCTGAGGGATGCACACACCTAAGTAAGGGGAGAAAAAACCTTTTTTTGTACAAGGTGTCTCCGATGACAGTGAATTTTGCAGCCCTGTACCTCAGCTTCTTCCTTTCCTGCCTTGCTTCTGGCATCTCACCCTCTTTAATGTATCTGATCAGGGGGTCCATCCACGAAGCTTCTTGAGAAACATTTAGGCTATTACTGAGTGTTCCCTCAGTGCCCTCAATAGTTGGCTGAAGCAAAATTTCCACTGGGACCGTCCTCCTGATGTCCTAGTAGCCGAGGCCAATCTCGCAAGGGCATCATCACGACCGTTGTCTAGCCTAGGTATCCTCTTTAATTTTACTTCTCTGAAGCCTTTCATTAGTGACCTCACCTTCTCGAGGTATCTAGCCATTCTCTCGTCCTTATCCTCGTAGGCCCCTAGTATCTGATTCACCACTAGCCTTGAATCATTATGGACCAGAATCTGGCCGACACTAAGAGACTTGGCCAAGGAGAGGCCTGCTACTAAGGCCTCATATTCAGCCTCGTTGTTGGAGGCTTTGAAGTTGAACCTCAGGGCGTATTCGACGTTTGTGCCATCGGGTGCTGACAGTATCAGTCCAGCCCCACTTCCACTGTCATAGGAGGACCCGTCAATGAAGAGGCTCCACAGAGTCTTTCCCTCTGAAAAATTTCCCTCAGAGAGGGACCCCTGTCTAAAGATGTATTTTCCCTCTTCGTTTTCAGTCGCTTTCTTTCTAGCAGTGCTTGTCTCGGCCCTATCTGCGGGTGTGTCGGCGGGTCTGTCTTCTGTATCCGTCATCCCAAGGGTCTCACCTTTGACCTCATCATCTTCCCAAGTGAACTCAGCCACGAAGTCTACCAATGCCTACCCCTTAATGGCAGTCCTAGGTTGATACACAATGTCAAACTCCCCCAGCTCTATAGCCCAGGCCATCAACCTACCTGATTTTTCTGGCTTGTGTAGGACCTGCCTAAGAGGAGAGTCGGTGAGGATGACCATTGTATGGGACTGGAAGTATGGCTTCATCTTCCTCGAGGCATGGATGAAGGCGTAGGCCAACTTCTCCATCCTCGGGTATCTTTGCTCTGCCCCCTGGAGTGCCTTGCTGTTAAAATACACAGGCTTCTGTATTCCGTCTTCGTCTCTCACAATGGCTGCGCTGATGGCCGACTCTGAGACGGCGAGGTACACGTAAAGTCGTTCACCATGCACGGGTCGTGACAGCAGCAAGGGAGACCCTAAGTATGATTTTAGCTCCTTGAAAGCCTCATCACACTCTTCACTCCATTTAAAGGCCTTCCTGAGGATCTTGAAGAATGGTAAACACCTGTCTGTCGACCTTGACACAAATCTATTCAGGGCAGCCACTCTCCCTGTGAGCCTCTAAACGTCTTTAATGGATTTGGGGGTCTTCATCTCAATAAGGGCCTTTATCTTTTCAGTATTGGCCTCGATGCCTCTTTGGTTGACATTGAACCCCAAGAACTTCCCCGCTCCGACCCTGAAGACACACTTGGCCGGATTAAGCTTCATCTGGTACTTGTCCATCGTATTAAAGGTCCTCTCCAGGTCTGCCACATGATCCTTTGCCTTCAAACTCTTGGTCAGCATGCCATCCACGTAGACCTCCATAGACTTCCCAATTTGGTCTTCAAACATTTTGTTTACGAGGCGCTGGTACGTTGCCCCCGCATTTTTTAGACCAAAGGGCATGACCCTATAGCAGTATGTCCCCTTATCAGTGATGAAGGTAGTCCTCTCCGAGTCTTCAGGGTTCATGAAGATCTGGTTGTACCCTGAGTAGGCATCCATAAAACTCATGAGCTCATGTCCTGTAGTAGCGTCTACCATCTGGTCAATGCGGGGGAGAGGGAAGTTGTCTTTGGGGCAGTGCTTGTTGAGATCTGTGAAGTCCACACACATTCACCACTTCCCGTTGGCCTTTGGGACAATGACTGCATTGGACAACCATTCAGGGTAGATGACCTCTCTTATAAATTCAGCGTCTTCTAATTTTTTGACCTCATCCCTGATGACCTCGTACTTCTCTCTAGAGTAAATCCTCCTCTTCTGCTTTATCGGCTTCACACCCTCTACCACATTGAGCTTGTGGCACATGATTTCAGGGTCGATCCCGGGCATATCTACATGACTCCACACGAAGACGCTTCGTCTTCTCCTCAACAGTTTGATGAGGTCTTCCTTGATATTGGGCTTCAGAGACTTGCCAACTTGGACGGTTTTTCCCGGGTCATCCTCATCGAGGATGATGGGTTCTACCTCCTCGGCGGCCTCTCCTTTTTTGAGCTTCATCTCGTCCCTGGGGTCTAGGGTATCAATGTTGTAAGTGGCTGTAGCCCTCTTGTGTGCCTCCCTTTCTTCAGCGTAGTTGTAGTAACATTCTCTCGCTGTCGTCTGGTCTCCCTGAACTTCCCCCACCCCGTAAGGGGTTGGAAATTTGATCATCTGATGGACCGTAGATGGCACGGCTTCAAACCCCTTGAGGGCCACACACCCCAGTATGATGTTGTAGGCCGAAAACACCTGCTCATCCATCACAAAGAAACTGACCTTCTTGGTGAGCCATCTCGGCCACTCATCCCCCATCCTCACATCGGCCTCATATACCCCAAGGGGTGAACCTTTTCCCCACTGAACCCAATCAATGGATGATTGTAGGGGACGAGTCTAGCACGGCTGAGACCCAAGGCTTTGAAGCATGGCCAAAACATCACATCTGTAGAACTACCCCCATCTACCAAGATCCTCGGCACTTCGTATCCGTGCACCCTGGTAGTGATGACGAGAGGGTCATCGTGTGGGGCCAAGAGGTCTTTGAAGTCCATTCTTGAAAATCCCACTATCAGTGTGTCCATATCAACCTTCTTCCTTTTTTCTGACTTGACCTCCAGGGAAGTCGCGTGTACCGTCTTCGTCACTGCCTTGGCCTCAGCCACATGGGCCTTCCTGTCGGCGACCTCAGACCCTCCTCCTGTAAGACCCCCGGAGATCATTCCCACTCCGAGCAAGATCATATTAAGCCTCTTGACAGGGCCGTGGTCGTCTATCGGCGGGAGGTCAGGGTCGTCCTCATCATCAGAAGGGTCGTCCCCACTTTTTTGAGGACCTTCTCTGCATGCATCGCCTCGCTTCATTCTGGGGTCATCCCCTCGGCCCCTCTTGAAGACATCTTTGTCGACGTACTTTCTAAGCTTCCTTTCTTTCAGCATCTTCTCACTCTCGTCTTTCAGAGCAAAGCATTTGTCCGTTACATGGTCGTGGTCTTGGTGAAACTCGCACCACAGGTTCTTATTCCTCTTGCTGGGGGCTGCCCTCAGCTTCTCAGGCCACTTCAGAGACCGGTCACTCTTAATCTCATTGAGAATCTGTTCACAGCTGACCGTCAGTGGGGTGTACCCCGCGAACTTGTCATCCGATGACCTCTTCTTCCCCTCCTTGTTCTTCTTAGGGTATTTACTCCCACTAGCACCTCCTCTTTCCTCTTCATATTTTGCAGCCATCGCCTCTTCGGCGTTCATCACCTTTCCTGCTGTTGACAACAGTTCGGCCATCGTCCTCGGAGGGTCTTCAGCAAGCTTCCATAACAGCTTCCCCTTTTGGAGTCCTCCAATCAGGGATGCCATAGCTATGCTCTCCTCATAGTCTTCCACCTCCAGCTTCTCCTTATTGAATCTGGCTATATAGTCCCTCAGACTCTCACTCTTCCCCTACTTAACATAGAGCATGTGGGTGGTCTTCTTCTGTGGCCTCACCCCAAAGCACAAATTATGGATGAACAGGTCGGCTATCTGCTTAAAGTTTTCAATGGAATTTTCTGGAAGTGACGTGTACCAGACATGCGCAGCCCCTGTCAAGGTACCAGAGAAGGCACGACACCTCATCTCATCTGAGATAGAGTATATGTCTGCCGCCGACTGATACATCTCCACGTGGTGGACGGGGTTGGTGCTCCCGTCATACCTTGGGGTGACCATAGGTGGCTTGAACTTTGACGGCGTGGGGAAGTTGACTATCTTTGCCACGAAGGGTGAGCCTATGGTGTATTCCCTCTGAAGAGGATCTCAGCTCTTCAATATATCACCAATCTTATCCTCTAACTGCTGGATTGAGTCATTCCAGGGCCTCACAGGGTCGGCCTGGCTGATGTTATCCCCTGCTGCCTCTCCGAGGTGGACGGAGGGTTCTGCTGCAGCAGGCCTCTGTCGACTGTTCACTTCCCTTTGCCCGTCATCTCGTCCTCGGGGTCGTCCATCTGCTGCCTCCCTCCTGGATCTCGCGGCGCTTCTTGGCCTGGACAACTGTTCCCGCAGGTCATTTACTGGGCCTAGCCTCTCAAAGGCCGCCCCCTGCTCAATCGATCAAAAGCAGAGCCTCTTGGGCGATCATCAGGGTTTGGTCTCCCGCACTTTCCCCTACTGTCCTGAAGGGGTCGCACAGTATTGTTGGAGACCTCGTAAGGTTCCCAGCACTCTATAGGAGCCTCCTCTCCCTCCAGATCTCCATACCTATCCTCAGGGCAAGGGTTTTCTTGCCTCTCCAGGCGTAGACGCCGGGGGTCAGCAACATCCCTACGCCACTGAGGGGGTGGCAGGTCTTTGCGTGGTGCCTGGGGTGGTCCCCTGGCCTCATGCTGCCCTGGAGCTGCTGCCGAAGTAATCATCTCAGGTGAAACCCCTGGTGCTCTTAGTATGTTCTGGCTTAGAGCTGTGAACTGTTCTTGCACCATCCGCTGGCTTGCTGCCAGAGACTTTAGGGCTGCTGCCACATCAGCCATCTCAGACTGAGGCGACAGCTGACTGGAACTGGGTCTTCCCCCCTCATCCGGCGGGGGAAGTGGTGGCAGTGGCATCTCAGGTGCCATGTGCTTGAGCTATGAAAAGTTGAACTGAAGAAAATACTGGTGAGCTTGGGAACCTTAGTGGGTCTCTTTCAATGGTGAAACACCTCCTCTTAGGGGGAGTGTTGGTTCACCACCAGAGTGCCCAGTGAGGTCAAGCTGTACAAAGGAAGAGATGTCTTCTCGTTCCCACAGACAGCGCCAAACTGATGATGCTAAGATTTAGCACCAACAGATAAGTGATCGTGAGCTCAAACAATAGCAGCCATGGCAGCCATTGAGTTGTGTAAGTGTATAAGTATGTAGAAGGGGATGAGTATAACAGGAGATAAGATAATGATGTATAGTGGTTCAGCCGATTTGGCCCACATCCACTGTGAGTGTGTGATCCACTAAGTATGGGCACTAATGGCCTTGGATACAATGCACATAACCCTCACCCTCACTCTCTCTCTGTCTATGTGTACAAGAAGAGTTTTGGCTAGGGCTACAGTTAATGGATCGATCCCCTATAGGGTTGTAGGTGACAAGTATATATAGGTCTTGGGGGGTGTAGTGTACCCCCCAAGTATGCATGGTGCATGTGAATGATGATCTAGCCAATCTCCTGTTGACACCTGTAGATGCCAAATGATGACATAATATTACCTCACATGAGGGGGTGATTTGGTTGTAACGGTCTTCCACGTGCCATGTGAGACTCACGCGCACTATTCCACGCGTCTCCCAAACCACGCGCTATCATGATGTCACCCCCGGCCTATGAGCCGAGGCCGAGGGCAAAGTTTCTTCCAGTAGTGAGCCTGACCCAATTCTACCCTCGTACTGTCGGCCCCTCGTAGGGTCGTCTGGAGCCTGGTGAAGGGTCGGCCCCTCATAGGGTCGTCTGGAACCTGGTGGAGGGTCGGCCCCTCGTACTGTCGTCTGAAGCCAGGTGGAGGGTCGGCCCTCTGAGGGGTTTTATGGAGCCTGTAAGAGGGGTCGGCCCCTCATAAGGTCATCCGTTTGGAGGTTATCATCAGCCAAGCCGAGGATATAAACGGGTATATCAAGATCCATCCTAGTGTGTAAGAAGGAAGGAGGCCAGCACCCGATTTATTATGCTATCAAGACACTTCTAGACGCAGAACAATGAGATACCTGCCTCTGGAAAAAAATTCTTATGCAGTGGTGGTCACCTCGAGGAAGCTGAAGCATTTATTTGAATCCCACTCTGTAACTGTAATCACTTCATATCCACTCAAAGATATTCTTTAGAGAGATGACCTCTTTAGACGATTTTCAAAGTGGTCAGTAGAACGTGGGAGATTTGATATCCACTTTTAATCAAGAATGGCGATTAAGGGACAAATCTTAGCAGACTTCATCGCTGAATTTACAGGAGACTAGCCAATCGACCAACTAAAAGCGAAGTAGTCAACAAATGAGGAAGTACATTCTAAGAACTAGACCCTATACATTGATGGAGCCTCAAAGTCTAAGGGGCGGGAGTAGGGATCCTCCTTATCACTCCATAAGACGTTGTCATCTAATAAGAAATCATATTAGAATTTGAGGTCTAACAACTAAGCTGAATATGAAGAACTAATCGTTGGTTTGCACAAGGCCCAACTCCTAGGGACAAAGCGCCTTTACATGTTCGGAGATTCCAAACTGGTCTCCAAGAAAGTAAGTGGGGACTTCAATGCCAAAGATGATAAAATAGCGACTTACCTCTCTGTAGCTAGAGGACTTATGGCCAAATTTGAGAAAATTGACATTCAAAAGTTCCTCTAAGTGAAAAATAGTCACGCTGATGCTTTAGCAGCCCCGAGCTCAATAATTAACTCTGACTTAAGAAGAACCAATTAAATAGAATTCCTCTCCTAGCCAAGTATTGACCAGACAGTTATAGACGAGTAAGTCCTCCCCACAAAAAAAGCTCCTAGTTGGATGAATCCCATGAACGCTTATCTACGAAGCGACATACTACTTGACGATTGAAGGTTGGCCCATTAGGTAAGGGTAAAGTCTACCCATTTCTACCTCTCTCCAGAAGGGAAACTTTACAAGAAGTTATTCGTTGGACCTTATCTCCAGTGCGTTCACCCACATGACATAGAGAAAGTATTAGTGAACTTTATGAGGGCATTTGTGGGAGTAATGCAGGAGGGAGATCGTTAGACTTCCGAGATATTAAGGAGTGTTATTGGTGGCCTCATATGGAAAAGGATGCAGGCACTTACATCCGCAAGTGTGAAAAATGTCAAAAGCACTTTCCTCTGATCCCCCTAGCCCGCTAGCGATTTGAAATCACTAACAAGCCCGTGGACATTCACGCAATAGAGACTAGACATAGTGGGGCCACTACCTACCATATTTGGAAATAGGAAGTATCTGCCGGTTGGCACAAATTACTTCACCTAATAGGTAGAGGCAGGACCATTGATCAACATTCGCGACTCAGATACGACCAGGTTCATCTGGAAAAACATTATAACACGCTTTGATACCAATGACTATCATCCCCAATAATGGCACGTAATTTGAAAATATTTTATTTCAAGGTTTTTGTGATAAACATGGTATTAAGCACCATTTCAGTTCTATGGCATATCCCCAAAGTGATGGACATGTGGAGGCTTCCAACAAAACCATGCTCAATGGACTAAAAAAGTGATTAGAAAGAGCCAAGGATGCCTAGGTGGATGAGCTCTCTCATATTCTATGGGCTTAACATACCACTTCTAATAGACCAATTGGGTAAACACCATTCGCGCTCGCTTACGGGATGGAAGCTATCATCCCATTGGAAGCAGGTCTTGCTACCATGAGAACCACCTTGGTCGACCAAGGCCTTAATTATGATGCCTTACGCACTGATCTTGACTTAGAAAATGAGTGGAGATATATGGCCATGATTAAATTGACTTCCAACCATAACAACTGGCCAGATTGTACAGTAAAAAAGTCAATTCGATGAGGTTTCCGGTAGGGGTTATGTCCTAAGGAAAGTCCTCGACAGTGTCGTAAAACCATTAAATGGAAAACTAGGACCAAACTGGTAAGGACCCTTCAGAGTAATCAGGAACGACCTTCAAGGAGCATATCACGTCCAAACGCTGGGGGCAAGGAGATACCAAGAGCCTGAAATGTATCCAATCTCAAAAGTTCTACTTTTTGTCTTTTTTATCTTTTTTCAGCACATTTAGTTTAAACAAATTTTCATTTTCAAACTTATGTCGCGCCTCAGATAGTATTCAATGAATAAAGTCCAGTTGAACCTTGCACTTTGATATTATGCATTGGCTGCTTAATTTTTTTAATCGCATCTCACTAATTTGCACCTTTTCCAAACGATAACTCCTTCGTGCATAACTGAACTCTTGGTATTATAGCAAGTTGTTCAACTAGTTTCAATCAGGGAATCTCACATGTCGAGCAGGGTTTCCAGTATTATAACAAGTTAATAAAAGTGTTTCAAGTAGTGCAACCCTCATGTCTTTATTTCAAACACAACAGACCTCATGAGTTGCCCCGACAACAACAAAGCCCTATAGGGGATCCTTAGGTAAAAAAGCCAACTCAGGTTGGTTGTAAAAAACCTTCTGGGGCAGATGGCCCAAGGACCAGGTGCATTCTCTCCATCATCTTACTTAGGCCAAAGGGAGTGAGATGGCATGACCTAAAAGGTAAAGTAGATGGAATGATATTACAAGGGCATATTGGACTGGGAGAATGTTCACACGTATGGAAACAAAGGGCTAACACTTACCTTCAACATTATTTAGTCATCTAAAGAGACCTTGGTTATTGAAAAATCCTAAAATGAGAAGCAATTGTTATTAACACATGCTATTAAAAAGTCTGAAATGATCATTCAATACCGATAGGTCAACAAAGATCTCAAGTAACCAACAAAGCAACAATTATTAATACATGTTTAGTCAGCGCAGGCTCAAAACATCAAAATTTGATAAATAACACTTTTTCATTAATAAGAATGAGAAGTTACATTTATATCAAAACGAAAATAAAAAAAAAATTAAGATGGCCTAGGATGGCGAGCAAGATAGTCTATAACATGTGCTCTCTAACCATCGTCTATGTGTGGGGGCAAACTCCTCTTCAGCATCTTCTAAGTAATGCTCTAAAAGCTGGACATGGATAGCATCTATTGGGATTCACTTATCGTTTCTCGAAAATGGATTGTGACGATGGGATGGCAGTCGACCTGGTCTTGAACCACGGGTTAGACTCCTTAGGCATTTTCACCTCCCTAAGGGAACTGAGCCATCCTCGAGTAAAATCAAGGTCCACTGCCTTCTTCAATCTTGCACGGGCATCATTCCAACATTAGTCATAACCATCTTCCTAGTCCTTTCGAGGTCCCATTCGGAATAAGTGCCTTAGCCTTATCACATCTCTTTGGAGTCCAATAATAATCACATAAGATTGTTGGACATCTCCTTTGAGCTTAACAACCTCACTCTGTAGAGCTTAGTTTTTAGCTCGAGCTATCCCAATAGATGATGAAGAGGACCCTCATAGTACTAGAAAGGACACTGATGGAATGTTCTCCTTTAGTCGAGCAACTACCCTCTTTAGGTCATCATTTTTTCTTTGGATTAACTCTCCCACTTGATTAACCTCAGTAGCATTCAGGAGTTCGGCCTTCAAGGCATCCACTTGCCCCTGAACTAAGGCTCCAGTCTCCTCTATTTCCTCAATTATGTCTTTTAACTTGGCGACCATCTCGACCTAATTATTTTATTGCTCAGTCCTTATCTTTAGAGATTTGTAGATCTTCATAAAAGCCTTGTAATCCTGGACACTGATGTTCGACCCTAGAATTTGCCTCAATCAGGAGTCAAGAGGAATGTACTCAATAAAATTAATGGGATACAATCAACAAAATAAGTAATGGATTTGGAAAACATCAGTCATAATGATCATAAAAAATGCCAACATAACCAAAAGAGAAAGTTTTTTTGTTCATTAAATAAAGTTCGGGCACAAGCTAGTACAAGTGTTGGATAATTGCAACACATCACTAATAAAAAAGCTAGAAAAAGATAAAAATCCAATAAACTACGAGGTTTCCACCTGCTCCAAAGATGCTGTCCCTTTTTCCTTCTCAACGGCTCTGACAGCCTAGTCATCAACAACCATAATCGCGCGAAACTCCCCTTCAACTTGATCGATAGGTAGATACCTTATAGATGGATCAACCAGTCCCTCTTAACCATTGGATTAGGGCCAGACATATGTTATGTGAACAGATAAAACTCTGTAGGGACCCCGGTGGCTATCAAGGCCTGGTGACCAAGCATAAATTCTTCTGAATTGTGTCCATTATATTTACTCTTTACATTATGCATACCGAGAGAAAACAACCACAATCCGAGTGATTCGGTTGTGAGTGCATCCGTAAGAATTTGAATCAAAATGAATTTTCGAAAAGTAACGTAATGCTCAATTGGTGGAAATTTGAGGTTTAATTTCAAGCTTTGCACACACACACTATGGTTTGAGCCATTTGAATATGAATTTATGGTGATTATTTTTTGAAAAGTATAAATTGTACAATTTTTAAGTATCTTGATATTTATTTGAGTCAATAAAGAATTTTGTGGGTGTATTCACTGCAAACCCTCAGGAGACAAAACTCGTCCTACTAGGGTAATATAGGGGTTTAAAGGCTTATTGCATACGCTCAATGCAATCGCATTCCTGCGAAAATGGATTTTCAGTTAAATAAAATAAATCTCAAGAATAAAACTTTGGGTAGCTTCATTTACATTGCCCGGGACGTGCAAAGTTCTAAGTTAGGGGGATTTGACCAAGCATAAATTCTTCTGAATTTAGGCCCTTAAGTTAGTGATTTTGATATCTCGAACAAAGTAATTGAATCGTTTTTATCCCATATCATTGCCATTGGCTATTTCTAACAAGTACCCAGAGTTTTGTGTACTTCTTATGGATTTTAGAGGTATTTAGTGCAAGAAAAGAAAGAAAGAAAGAAACCGTAAGAAAGGAAGAAAAGAAAGGAAGACGAGTTAAAGGTAAAAAGCGTAAATTTACACCTGGAGTTCGAAATTGAAGCCTAAAGGAAAGTAGAAGATCCTTATTTCACAAGAGCATCGGAAGAAACGATCATCAAATCGGAGCTCGAGATCAAAACTTATGACCAATCAAAGATGGAAAGAAAAAGTCAAAATGGAAGAAAATCAGACCGATCCAATTTATCCCGGACCGATCCGAAATGACACCATTCCAGTAGACCCTGAATTGATTCTGAATCGATGACAACAGAACCGGTTCGATAGCATCCAAACAAGTCCGGTAGAAATAAAAACGAACGAATCCGATTACTGAAAAACGAACCGATCCGATGGGATCCGAATCGGTCCGACTGTTCGAATTTCTGGCATTAATTATGGAGCTGAAGAGGTGAAAATCTTGGAATATCTTACGCAACCCATCAATATTAGCGATCAATTCGTGCTAGTTGGTGTATAAAAGGCCAAGCCTTACATCCTTCGAAGAGAGTATTTTAGAGAAGAGAGAGTCGAATTTTAGAGAGTTTTTAGTAGACAAATTTTATATTCTTAGAAAAGACCTAGTTTGTAATTTTGAGGAACAAGAAGTATTCTGGATTCAATTTCATCTCGTTTTCCTAATGCTGCTTACAAGTATCAATTTCCCATTCTCTTATTTTATCTCAATTCTATTTTCAATTCAATTATCACTTGTTTTGTAATTTTTGTTTTTACAATGTTTCTTAGATCCATAATTACATGCATTGTTATGTATTTGTTTTCAAATAAAACCATGTATAGCTAAATTTTCAAGGGTTGGGGTACATGAACTCATTCCGAGGTAAATTACCCATGTAGAAAATGGAGGGTAAATTAAATATTGACCGTATCGTGTATGGAAATTATACGAACATAGCCGATCTTTTAATCTTTCTTACCCTAGGTACTTGGGATGTTTAAGAATACTATGCAAGTGTAATTGTCCATTCACCGCTTTTTATTTACCTTTGATTTCATATGATGCGGGCTAGTTCCCTCATATATGTAATGCTTAGGATCTATAAAGACTAGATTTAATCAAGAATTTCAATTTACAATTCTAGTATTCTATACGATAATTTACTAAGGTTTGAGGGATTGTACTCCACCCTATTTTCTCTTATACTCATATCTAATTTATTATAATTCTTAGTGTTTTTGTGCACGTAGTTTATTTTTTTCATCACTAATTGGAGATTTCAACCCATCAATCATCTTTTCTTTTCGTTTGAGAAACCATTGGAAGGATAAATAACTTTTTCTACACAATTCCCGATTGCCGATTTTTTATCCTTGTGGAGACGATCCCGACTTGTCGGATTACTACTAACGCGACAGGCTTGCACTTGATCCTAGAGGGAATGCACTTTTGAGACAAATTCTTAGTTGCGTCAAGTTTTTGGCGCCGTTGTCGGGGACCAAAAATTGGTGATTCGTAGGAAAGTGAATTTAATCCTAAAGTGTTTCTCTTAAAAAAAAAATTCTTTACCCTTCATCTCATCTCTTGTAAGATTACATTCAAAATCCACTTCTCACCGAAGTCCACGAAAATCCTATTGCCGAAGCTAGTTTTGAAAATTCTCACACCACCGATTCTCCATACTTTTGGGTTCCACGTCCTTCACCTAATAATTCAATCACAAGTCGCACTTTGAGTCAAACATCGAATGAAAGTTCTGAATCGTTTGGTAGCAATATGTCTGTGCACGGAAGCATTGGTGTTGGTGCTGAAGAGGAAGAGTTACCATATCTTCCCATGAAAGATCTTTTATTTCCGGAGCGAACTGTTACCCCAGGTTGCATTTTACTCCCGTATAATGCCGGTTAGTTCCACTTTCGAAATGGGATGATTCAAATTCTTCCTACATTCCATGGGATGGATTCTGAAAAACCATATCTCCATATTAGAGAGTTCGAGGAAGCATGTGAGATGTTTGGTGACCAAACCTGCCCACAAGATGTTATCCGGTTAAAGCTTTTCCCTTTTTCCTTGAAGTATAAAGCTAAGACTTGGCTATGGTCACTACCCCCGAGTTCTGTTTTATCCTGGAGAGATATGCAAACTAGGTTCCTATCCAAGTTCTTTCCACAACACAAAACCAACTTTGTCAAAGCTCAAATACAAGCTTTTCGACAAAATGAGAATGAAGCTTTCAACAAGTGTTGGGAATATTTTCAGGAGTTAGTTAGTGCTTGCCCACATCATGGATTCGAAAAACATCATCTTATTTCATTTTTTCATCAAGGTCTTACTTTAGCATCTAAACAACTTGTTCAGACAATGTACGAAAGACCATTCTGGGAGATAGACTCGAGCGATGCTGAGGCTCATCTGAAATACGTAGCGGAGACTACGCAAGCTTGGCATGTTTCTGACCCTAATAGTCAAAATAAAAATTGACAAGTGTCCAACTCGTCTGCTACGTCCGGTATTTATCACTTGGACAAGGACACTTTGTTGGATTGTAAATTTGACCAATTGGAAAAGAATTTCAGAGACATGCTTGAAGTTCGATTAAGAGAAGTCGATGGTCCCGTGCAAGCAGGAAAGGAGAAAGTGTGTGCCATTTGTGGTGTTGATCATTCTACCAAAGGATGTCCTACCATCCCTGCATACAAGGCAATGTATACTGAGCAAGTAGAAGCGATAGGAGGGTTTCGAGGTAATTTTATTGTACCGCAAGGGAATGCATATAATCAATCTCGGAGGAATCATCCTGGTTTCAACTATGGACAACTACAAGGTGGGGTGGCTCCTAATCCACATGGGGCTTTGCCACCATCCCCTCCTCAATTTCAGCAAATGCCTCCTTCGATGCAAAACCCTATGCAAGTCCCATCTCCTGGTCCGTATGTCACTCCACCTAGGTGATCTCTTGAGGATAATCTGAATCCATTTATCCAATCTCAAAAGGAGAGCAATGTTAAGTATGATCGAATGTTCACAGAAATTCATACTAGCATATCTAGGTTGTAATATGCATTGAATACTCAGGAGAAGGGTAAATTCCCAGCTCAAGGCCAAAGACCTCCTACTCAAGGACAAACTATGGTTATCTCTACATCATCGGATTTACCAGAACAATGTCAAGCCGTCACTACTCTACATAGTGGTCGCATAATTGATCTAGCGCCACCACCTCCCAAGGAATCTAAAGCTAAAGAAGCGTCAGAATCTGAGGATATCCCATTGCACATGGATGATAAGGATGAAGGAATTGAATCTGAAGTTGAAGTAAAACTACCCACTGCTGCTCCATTTCCTTAACGCTTGGCACCACCCAAAAAGGGAGCCTCACGTACTGAAGTGTTAGATGTTCTGAAGCAAGTGAAGTTGAACTTTCCATTTCTGGATGCTATCCAACAAATCCCAGGATATGCCAAGGTCATCAAAGTTCTTTTGACTATCAAATGATGGCTTAAGGTGAAGAAGAATGTCTTTGTGGCACAAAATGTGAGCTCAGTCCTTCTTAATGACCTTTCACCAAAATTCAAGGATCCTGGTGCGCCTACAATTTCGTGTGTTATAGGAGAGAGTAGAGTTGAAAAATCTTTACTTGACTTAGGTGAGAGTGTGAACATCCTTCCATACTCTATCTATAAGAAACTTGATTTAGGTGATCTTAACCCTACCCGAATCACTCTACAGTTAGCAGATCGAACAGTGAAAGTTCCTCGTGGGGTTGTGGAGGACGTGATAGTTCAAGTGGACACATTCTACTTACCGGTTGATTTTGTCATTTGGGACATGGAGCCTTCTCCCCATTCGAGTAATCATGTTCCCATAATTTTGGGCCGTCCATTTTTAGCTACTGCTAATGCTTTGATCAATACACGTAATGGACAAATGCAACTCACTTTTGGAAACATGACTCTTGAGACCAATATTTTTAATGTTGCTAACCAAATGGGTGATGAGGATGAAATTCATGAGGTTGATCTTATTGAAGAGGTGGTGGATGAGCACATCGAGAGGATCATAGGTGGAGATGCACTGGAAATTTGTTTAGTGCAAGGTGTTGAGAATAAGAGTTCTTATACTGAGTTTGAGCGTGAAGTGAAATATTTGGGAGCTTGGTTGCAAGAAGAAGTGATTTTTGAGAAGTTGAGAGATGTGGACTGGATTTCTAGATTTGAGGAATTACCCCCGAGGGAATCACTCATGATCCCCTCTGAAGATAGATTTCCTAGTCTTGAGTTAAAGAAACTACCCTCTCATATTCTTTTCTCGGAGAAGATGATACATTTCATGTTGTTGTTTCTTCCAGTTTAAAAAAAGACCAAGAGGGCATGTTGTTGAAGGTGTTGAGGAAGCATAGGAGTGCATTTGGTTGGACTATAGAAAATTTGAAAGGTATAAGTCCTTTGATTTCTACCCATAAAATCCACCTCGAGGAGGAGGTGAAGCCCTCGAGAGAGATGCAAAGGCGACTGAACCCAACCATGAAAGATCTAGTTCGAACGAAAATCATCAAATTGTTAGATGCTGGGATTATCTATCCCATTTACGATAGTAAATGGGTGAGCCCAATTCAAGTCGTTCCAAAGAAGTCGGGTATGACCGTAGTTGAAAACACTAAGGGAGAATTAATACCTCAATGCACCACCACCGGGTGGTGTGTTTGCATTAATTACCAAAAGCTCAATGCCGGAACAAGAAAATACCATTTTCCCTTGCCATTTACCGACCAGGTGATTGAACGAGTAGCGGTACACCCTTACTATTGTTTCTTAGATGGGTATTCTGGCTATAATCAGATTGAATTCGATGTACTTGATCAAGAAAAGATGACTTTTACATGTTCGTTTGGTACGTTTGCCTACAAACGTATGCCTTTTGGGTTATCTAATGCGCCAGCAACTTTTTAAAGGTGCATGTTGAGTCTCTTTAGCGACATGATAGAAAAAGGACTGGAGGTGTTCATGGACGATTTTAGCGTTTTCGGTCCATCTTTCGAACAATGTTTAGCTAATCTTGAAAGAGTTTTATTCCGGTGTGTGGAAAAAGACTTAGTCCTCAATTGGGAAAAATGCCATTTTATGGTCACTGAGGGCGTAGTTTTGGGCCACATAGTCTCATCTAGGGGCATTGAGGTTTATCAGACAAAAATAGAAGTAATAGCTGAGTTACCCCCGCCAAAATCACTTAAAGATGTGAGGTCCTTTCTACTCCATGATGGATTTTACCGGAGATTTATCAAAGACTTTAGCGCCATCGCTAGACCCTTGAGTAATCTTCTCATGAAGCACATTCCGTTTGAGTTGAATAACGCATGCCAAGAAGCTTTCGATAGACTCAAAAGCATGTTAATTTCTGCTCCTATCATGCAAGCTCCCGATTGGTCACTCCCATTTGAGCTTGTATGTGATGCAAGTGATTACGCGATTGGGGCTGTTCTTGGACAAAGAAAAGACAAGAAAGCTCATGTTATTTACTATGCTAGTAGGACATTATCTGGCCCCCAGCTTAACTACTCCACTACGGAGAAAGAACTACTAGCGGTCGTTTTTTCTCTCGATAAATTTTTCTCTTACGTTATTGGGTCGCCCATCATTTGCTTCACTGATCACTCGGCCCTCAAATATCTTCTGACCAAAAAAGATACCAAACCGCGCCTAATCAGGTGGATCCTACTCCTACAAGAGTTTAATCTCTTGATTCAAGATAAGAAAGGAGTAGAAAATGTCGTTGCTGACCATCTGTCACGACTCTCGTCCGACGTACCTATATGCGTGAATTTGTGTCCATTATATTTACTCTTTATATCATGCATACCGAGAGAAAACAACCACAATCCGAGTGATTCGTTTGTGAGTGCATCCGTAAGAATTTGAATCAAAACGAATTTTCAAAAAGTAATGTAATGCTCAATCGGTGGAAATTTGAGGTTTAATTTCTGGCTTTGCACACACACACTATGGTTTGATCCATTTGAATATGAATTTATGGTGATTGTTTTTTGAAAAGTTTAAATTGTATAATTTTTAAGTATTTTGATATTTATTTGAGTCAATAAAGAATTTTGTGGGTATATTCACTGCAAACCCTCACGAGATAAAACTCGTCCTACCAGGGTAACCTAGGGGTTTAAAGGCTTGTTGCATATGCTCAATGCAATCGTATTCCTGCGAAAGTGGAATTTTAGTTAAATAAAATAAATCTGAAGAATAAAACTTTGGGTAGCTTCATTTACATTTCCCGGGATGTGCAAAGTTCTATGTTAGGGGGATTTGACCAAGCATAAATTCTTCTGAATTTAGGCCCTTAAGTTAGTGATTTTGATATCTCGAACAAAGTAATTAAATCGTTTTTATCCCATATCATTGCCATTGACTATTTCTAATGAGTACCCCGAGTTTCGTGTATTTCTTATGGATTTTACAGGTATTTAGTGCAAGAAAATAAAGAAAGAAATCGGAGGAAAGGAAGAAAAGAAAGGAAGACAAGTCAAAGGGCAAAAACATAAATTTACACCTGTAGTTCGGAATTGAAGCCTAAAGGAAACTTGAAGATCCTTATTTCACAAGAGCATCGGAAGAAACGACAATCAAATCGGAGCTCGAGATCAAAAGTTATGACCAGTCAAAGATGGAAAGAAAAAGTCAAAAATGGAAGAAAATCAGACCGATCCGAAATGACACCATTCCAGTAGATCCTGGATTGATTCCAAACCGATGATAACAGAACTGATCCAATAGCATCTGAACCGGTTCGGTAGAAATAAAAACGAATCGATTCGGTTATTGAAAAACGAACCGATCCGATGGGATCCGGACTGGTCCGGCTATTTGAATTTCTGGCATTAATTATGGAGCTGAAGAGGTGCAAATCTTGGAATATCTTGCGCAGCCCATCGATATTAGCTATCAATTCATGCTAGTTGGTGTATAAAAGGCCTAGTCCTACATCCTTCCAAGAGAGTCGAATTTTAGAGAAGAGAGAGTCAGATTTTATAGAGTTTTTAGTAGACAAATTTCATATTCTTAGAAAAGCCCTAGTTTGTAAGTTTGAGGAACAAGAAGTATTCTGGATTCAATTTCATCTCTTATCCCTAGTACTGATTACAAGTATCAGTTTCCCATTCTCTTATTTTATCTCAATTATATTTTCAATTCAATTATCACTTATTTTGTAATTTTTGTTTTTACAATGTTTCTTAGATCCATAATTACATGCATTGTTATGAATTTGTTTTCTAATAAAACCATGTCTAGATAAATTTTCAAGGGTTGGGGTACATGAACTCATTCCGAGGTAAATTACCCATGTAGAAAATAGAGGGTAAATTAAATATTGACCGTATCGTGTATGGAAATTATACGAACATAGCCGATCTTTTAATCTCTCTTGCCCTAGGTACTTGGGATGTTTAAGAAGACTATGCAAGTGCAATTGTCCATTCATCACTTTGTATTTACCTTTGATTTCATATGTTGCGGGCTAGTTCCCTCATATATGTAATGCTTAGGATCTATAAAGACTAGATTTAGTCAAGAATTTCAATTTAAAATTCTAGTATTCTATACAGTAATTTACTAAGGTTTGAGGGATTGTACTCCACCCTATTTTCTCTTATACTCATATCTAATTTCTTATAATTCTTAGTGTTTTTGTGCACGTAGTTTATTTTTTTCATCACCAATTGGAGATTTCTATCCATCAATCATCTTTTCTTTTCTTTTGAGAAACCATTGGAAGGATAAATAACTTTTTCTACACAATTCCCAATTGCCAATTTTTTATCCATGTGGAGACGATCCCGACTTGTCGGATTACTACTAACGCGAAAGGATTGCACTTGAGCCTAGAGGGAACGCACTTTTGAGACAAATTCTTAGTCGCATGACCTGGCCCTAGCCTTTCTTGAAGCCCACTTGCCTGACATAGTTTGTTTGACGCTCAACGTCGTCATATGCTACTTCCTAACCTTCATTGTACCCGCTATCCCTAATGGTCGATGATTCTCCCTCTAGCTTCTCGACCTTAGCAACCAACTCCTTATTTTCTTAAGTAACCTCAGTTTTTTGGCGACCACCAAACTATAAATGTCCTAGAGATCGACCAAATCCTTTGTTGACTTGTCTTTATGGGTGGACAAATCTTTCTCCTTCTCTTGATCAAAAGCGGCCTTAGCAGCGTCCAAAGCCTTGTCGGAGTTCTTCAAAGCCATTTTTAACTCGGCATTCCTCCTCGATTGGTCCGCACAGCCACACAACAGTATGGTAAAATCAGAAACAAACTGTAAGAATAAGGAGAAGCATAAATTAAGTTACAAAACTTCGAAAGAGGAATCAAAGAAAGATAGATAGAGAATAAGGGGTGTCTCAAATCAAGCCCCTGAGAGGACTTGAGGGATAACTGGTCAGACCCCATCCTCATCGATCGCTCACGATCGGAAGTAAGCACAACCCTTTCTAGTAATTGAAGGGCAAGTAGGGGAGTGTCAGCAACACTTGACCCCTCAGCAACCAGGAAGGGAAAAGGCACAGAAGGGGCCTTTGAGGCTTTTTCCCTCTTTCTCTCCTCTTCTCCTTTTCTCTTATCCTCTCTCTTTGTCTCCTCCTCTCCTTTATTTTCTCCCTTTCCTCGATTTTCTTCCTTTCGACCTCGTTTTCCTTCCCCTTGGTTCCCAATTTGGAACCACCAACCGTAAGAGAGTCTCCATCAGCCTCTTCAAGGACTTGATTCGATCAGATAACAGATCATCATCGTCATCATCCTGGATAATCAAACACCTTATACTAGTTTCCTCTTCACTTCCTTCCTCACTATCCTCCTCAGATCCTTACTCTTCACCTTCTTCTTCTTCCTCTTCCTTGCTTTCTTCATCCTCTACTTATTCTAACTAGATTGGTTCAGATGGACCACCAACCTCCTCCTCTGAAAGATCCAAGTTGGGGATCTTATCCATTGGACGAGTAATAAAATTAGTAGTGGTGTTTTTATATTCCAACATATATTCCACTGAGCGAGGATGCTGCCTATCCCTAATTTCCCAAGCCTTTAAGAGGTCAGAAACCCTTATATCACGAGGAATAGGTTCTCGGTTCATATCCTTAGCTGCAAAATAAGAAGAAAAGATGAAATAAAAAAAACAAATGGAGGAATGAGCAATCAAAGAACCAAGAAAGAGATAGTGTCAGCAACCTATGTATTCCTCCCGAAAGGTAGGGATTTGAGGTCCCCTGTACCTTATGCCCTCAGGTTTGGGAGGATATTGCCAATTCCTAGCAATGAAGCCTTGGCTTTAGTAGTCCCTATGTGAATCAGGCAAGTTCACCACCAGGATTCTATTAGTACTCCTCGCCTTTAAGTATAATACACCTTCACTTGCGTGTGAAAAGTCATAAGAGTAGTAAATTTTAGCGAGCCTTAAATTGGTTCCATATAATACATTTATCCTATGTACCACATTTACAATTTTCCAAACATTTGGAGTACACTGAGTATGGACAATGTTAAAATACTTGAATGATTAGAAAGAGAGGATTGGGGTGAAATGTCAAACCCCTTGTGAAATTAAGAGTGTATGAATCCAATGCCGGTATTCTAAAGATCGGACATCTCTAGGAATTGGGGCACACTCAATATCTACCTAGTCAGGGATACCATAACACTTTCTAAACTCAGAAATTAACTTATTATCAAGTCTCGCCATTAGCACACTAGAATAAGGAAAACCTTAGCTACAGTTACAAACTAATTCGAAGAACAGAATAACTGAGAAAGTGAGGATTAGAACTTAAAAGTATTGACGAGGTTTTGAAAGAACACTGAAGAAGAAGATCTTTGGATTTAAAGCAAAGGACAGGAGGGGAAGCTGAGGCAAAGCTCGTACGCAAAAAATGACAAAAATCAGTGAACTGATGGTTAAGTTACACACGAGAAAGTTTCAAATATCCCAAATGATGAGTCGTGTTTCCCCAAGAAGATCTCAACGCTTCATTTTCTTCTAAGGATAAGCATACCCCCAACAATATCCATGAATTACAAACGTGCCATGCCATTTTTTATAATGTTCCAAGCCTTGGGCATTTGACTCATTTAAAATCTATTGCCCAAACTATCAGCCCAAAGATTTTATGGACAATTGTGGGGACTTAATTAAAAGCCCAATCAGTTGGCCGACCTGCCCTATGCATAAGCACGAATAAGTTACCAGTAATTTTGGGGAGATATTCAGGGACACTTACATGCTATCTATCAAGTTGATTGCATTGCCTATGGAATTCAATCACTTATTTCATACTTCTATAAATTGTGAACCTTGATCCGGGGCAAAGATATGTAACAAAATATATTGAGAGACGCTATAATAAAAGAGTAATCTCTCCGTGAACGTTGGCAAGTTGTCGAACCACGTATATCTATTGTTGTTTTGTGTGTGATCTTGCATTATGTCGTTTGTGATTATTTTCGTGGATTTCTTTATTGTGATATATTTGGTACTCACAAATAGTTAATGGACCTAACAATTAGGTAATGAGTCATCAGTTTAGACCCAAATCGATTCGTTAATATTAACAGGTATTAACAGTTTGGCTCATGTACCCCTTAATGTTAACGAACCATATTTGGATATTGTTTTTATGCCCATTAAGCCTAACGAGTCATGTATGGGTTAAGGTCGTTTTGACACGAACCCGTTATCACTCGACCCGTCCATAACCCGATACGACCCGTTGACAAGTCTAAAATTTTGTCATGTCAAAATCTGACATGATAAATCCAATAAAATTGCATATGGGACTATTTAATATCAGTAATTTTTAAGGTGTAAAATTCTATTTTTTGACAATTTTTGTTAGAGATTTGGATAAAAAAAGAAAAAATGTTTGTAAATATTTTATAAGGTGAGAGACTTAATGGAAGGGTCTGATATTAAAAATATATAATATAAGGAAGAATATGGTACTAAAAAACAAAGAATAATGTAAAAAATCGTATATAAAAAATTTGATTTAAAAAAAATGCACTGAAAATGAATCTACTATAAAGACGAATAAAATATAAAAAAAATATGATATAAAAAAAATTTGATTTAAAACAAAATCTGATTTAAAACAAAATCTGATGTAAATAAAAATTCGGATAAAATACCTAATATAATAAAATTGGACGGAAATTTTTTTTGATATAAAGAAATGATATAAAAAAATCTAATATAAAGAAGAATATGATTTTAAAAATATTATATAAGAAAATTTGATGTAAAAAATTGGATATAATATAAAAAATATGATATAAACAAAAAAATATGATATCAGTAAAATATGATAAAAAAATCTATTGAAGAAAAATCATATATAAAAATATCATGCGAAAAAAATCAGTAATAAAAGCGAACCATTGACTTTAACAAAAACAAAAGTTAAATCTCGGGTGAGGAATTTTTCTTCAGGGATAACCCAAGAAAATTTTCCAAAAAAAGTTAAAAAATCAGGCTAGTGACATGTAGAATGAGAAAAAAATTCATGACAAATATTGGATATAAAACACACATAAAAGTGAACAAAAATCTCATTTGCCACCTTCTTTACTCATTGATATGACAAATTGTGTCTATCAAATGCACCATCACTTATTTTTTCAAGTTCATTTTCAATAATTAGAGATCATGTTTATGTATAAGATATATAGTTTTCTTTCTTGGAAAATTATTTTTTAGGAAGGGAGAAACAATATGTATTTTTTCTAAATGAGGAAAAGTAAAAGTTGGCAAAAAAAAAAAATAGAGCTTTAGCAAATTTTACGTAGAAGTGAGCTAAAAGGATTATTCATAAAAAAATGTATGTTAAAAAGTTGAAAATAGAGAATATTGACCATAATAAGTAAAAAGGTATATGCAATCATAATATATTTTAAGTGGATAATATTTATAAAGAAATTAATGTCATGGAATTTATTTTTAAGATAAACTTCGAACAAAACTTATCAAACAAAAATTTATGTCCGTATTCATGAATGATCATCCAGCGAATCCATTAATGAGGGACCCAACATCTCATTAAAGTGAAAAGGCGAAAAAAATATCATGCCAACCTTGTATTTTTAAACATCCTTTAAGGTTATTTTTCTAAGATAAATCGTGGCAACCAAGCCCGTATCATATTCTTTTTCAGCTTCAAGTCGTTATAGGTGGTCCTAGAAGAGTAGACGGTCTTTTCTTTTATTGTGTCACCCTAGCAAAAAGGAAACAGTAGTCTCTTTGGAAGGGTTGGAAATAGCTTATTATATCCATTTAGACCAGAATTTTCAGCTCTGCCGGGTCAAAATGAAGGTCTCAATGACAGATGATCCAAGCGGTGACGCTGTCCAACTCATGTTTGTTTTCTGTGAGCACTAAAGAAAACAATAATAGTATACTTCACATATAATGTCGATTAATATTTTACAAAGAGCTTAACAAATCTTCTTAGTCACACTACCCACTCATCCTCTAATTTTGGGGTCAACTACTCCACGTACCATACTTTCCAACTTTCTAAAACTTTCTTTTTTATAAGACAACCATGTCAATTTATGGTTCTCGTCGAACAACACATTTAGCAATATAATTTGTAAGCTCGTTGCTTTCACAATTTCACATGTGTCCCCACTATTACCTCGTTTAAAGAATGCTTTAGGAGAATTGTGGCATCACATATATATATATTCCAAAATGTCAAGTTAATAATCGACCTTTGAAAGTAAACAAATTTAAGAAAATTTTATACTTTTCAAATTTAAGTTCTAAAAAATGAAATATACCTTTGAATAGAAGACAAAATAAGTGCCAAATCATTGTTTATTGTTCGGATGGGTATAGTTATAATCTCACCTAATTTTATATAGAATTTTTAAAACATATGACTATTAATTTGTGATGGATTTAAAAGGAAATTAAGACTATTATTGGTACGAAGAGAGTATTAAATAGATGCACGACATATACATCACTTTCGCTTTTAGTGTCCCAAATTATAATAATAAAGTCCAACTAGTTGCACAACGTGCTACAAACATGTGATGTTTTCACAGCTCAGGCATAAGAGTTCTGATCTTCTACAAAAAGGAGGACTTGTGTATTCCTCCACTCCAGACGTTAGCAACTTTTCCCTCTCTTCAGCAGTCAACCCTCAAGAGTGGCTAGAGGCCTTAGTGGCACCCACCATGTCCCCTCCTTTTAAGGGAACGCCAACACCTTTTTCCACTATCAAAGGGGATCACCTGACATTCCCTTATATTTGAGACCAGGGCTGCAAGTCTCTCTGAAATAGAAGGACTTCTCTGAGTTGCCCCATAGATCCCACTTCCACCCGAATATGCTTGCAACAACGGCAGTGTTTTAGCAACAAACCCCGACAGTGGGACTTCACCAGAGCCAAACTTTAGCTCAGCATTCTCCACTAACTTGATGCCAGGAACTGGGATGTCCACTGCCTTGTTGAACTTTAGATGCTTGGTAGACTTGGATCTCTTCTCCTTGTATATAATAGGCAATAGAGGCTTTCTTGGAGAACAATTGTGCCATCCTCTACTCCTCCCATTCATTTACTGGATCGTCAATAAGATAAAAGTTTGGTACCAAAGACTAAAGATGAGGGTAAAAATATGCAAAGGGAAAGTTACTAGGGAAACAGTCATAGTCTATCAGAATTGCACTTCCAACTATGGGAAATACCTCTTCAATCTTGGGGGAAGCTCAATCTTAATCTTGGGCTTGTCATCCTCACCTTCAGAGGCCTCAAGTACTTGAGAAGAGACCACATCAACAACCTTCCTCTTCCTTGGAACTAGAGGAAAGGACTCGGCCCCCTCAGACGCCCCAATCACGATTTTGGGAGCCTCTGGCACACCTCCCAATGTCAAGACTTTGGGCTCAGGCCCCAACCCACTCTTGAAAAGATGCCTTGAGGTGACGAAGGCCTCAAAAAGGGATAGAGACCAACTTCAAGGCCTCAGTCATCATATCCTTATCCTCCTCGTAGCTAGGTTCGACAAGCTGTATAAAAGAAAAAAAAAGATAATTAAAACCCTAATTTAATGTCAGTAAACAAGCTCCAACAAAAAATCATAAGTAAAAGCTAACTTACCCATGGTCGGTGGGGTGCACTAAATGGTATGGAAGCCAATTGGCTCCATAAGGGTCAGAGGTGGCCCAAGCTCCCCCTGAAGAAGAACCTCTCCTTCCTGTTTTTAGGGGATTATGTTTGTCCCTAGTGGAGACCACTTATAATACCCCATAATTTTAGGCCATTAAAAACAATTATAAAATTATTATATTTTCCTGCAGTAACATGTAATATCACTATTTATATTTCATATGTGTTATGTGTATATATTATTCGAAATTGAAATCGTACTTAATACATTATAATTCATTAATTAAATATTTAAAATTGATCGTGTATTATGAGCAACTACAAATTGGTCAAGAATACGGTATCAAGGGATTCCTTATTTGGATAATCTCCCCAGTGTCAGGTTCCACTGATCGTGAAATAGTTTCTTATAATGCTATGCCGCGCTAAATTAATATATAATTTTCACACTCGCGCTGGTCAAAATATTCAGATGTTTAGTATGGTATTTCAGGTTCACTTCTGGGGCATATGGAATGTTCGGGTTTGACTTAAAATAACAATTTTTTGGTCCTATGGGTTGAAATATGGCTTGGGCTCTATTTTTGACCGTTTGGAGATGTATTTGGGCTCATTAAGTTGATGCTCATATGGGATTTAAATTAAATTTTGGGATTAGTACATTTAGAGGGTGATTAGATTCTAATTTTATTCTAATACCTTTAGAAAAAATCGCTAGATCTAGAGAGAAGAGGCAACTTGGAGAAGAGAAGAATTGGAGGGTAAGAACTTGAGATTGATCCTACTTGGGACTAAAGCATTTTCACCTAATGTTTGAATATAATTATTTTTGAGTTATAGTATAATTATTCACTGGAATCTAAATATAATTGTCGTATAATCTGATTTTGTTAATCAATTAACTAATTTTAAAATTTACTTAATTAAGTAAATTATGTTAATCTCTATGTTCATGGTATAATCTGAATTTATTAAAATCACTTATGAATCTGAGGTAGATTGGACCTATAATTATTAGGGTTATGTTATACAGTTATAATTTTTCAAAACTCCCTTGTTAATTTCACGAATTAACCTAAATCTGAGTTCAATTGGATAAAGATATAAAACTAGGGTTTTGGAGATTATTATGAGATTTAAACCCTTAAATTAGGTTGGATTCGTATAAATCCTTTAGATATAGGTTAAGATTGTTGTTAGACATCTTATACCTAAAAGATATTGGCAATGGTACTGTTTAGAGTTTTGAAATTAAGTATTTTGGTCGTTAATAGTGAATTTTAGCATGTTGGAGAAGAAGACTGAAAAACGTCGCTAATGCCGTTTAACACAAGGTTAAACTGTATAAGCAACTCCGAATGTTTGTTGGAGAAACCCTTTTCTTTTGAAAATAAAAATTATAAACAAGATTTGCTTACAAAGAAACTTATGTACGAGATTAATTAAGATTGTGTAATCAGTTTTAAAACTAAGGCAGTTTCAAAAATTCAGCACACTTAAAGAATGAGGTGAGTAGATGAAGATAATCAACACAATGATTTTTAACGTGGTAAAACCTCTCCCAACAGAGGAAACATCCACGGTGACTTCTAAGTCAAAAAAACAAAAATCCACTAATAACAAAAATCAGTTACAAACAACACAACATGCAAGCACACAAATCAACCTATTTAAAGTTTAGGAATATACCCCACTTGGCTCCTTCTAACTTCTGATAGATCTGATTTGTTGATGATGTTCTCCGGTTTGCTAACTTCCTTTGCTTTTACTTCTTTACGTCGACTCAATGATCTCAGATCTTAAACACAACACTTCCAGTGTAGTAGTGTGTAAAGTGTTTGTGTATTGAATCCTATTCACATGCATGAACTCACACACACTTAGATTTACAAACAGTCCTATACAAATACATATGAAGTCTATATGCAGTGATTTTGTTATTTTTCTTTCTTACAAAACTAAAAACCTTTTGACCTTTAAATATAACCCAGATTCCACGGAGATCTTGCTTAAGAAATCGGTCAAGACCTTTCTCAATCTCTTTTGAAAATATTTAGGAGATTGAAAACCCTCCAAGTGCGAATCCAACTAGGTCAGGTTAAGTTTTGTAAAAACAGAAACTATAAAACATTTTTAAAACCAAAACAGAAATGATTTTCTTAAACCAAGTTGAAAATATGCAGATCTAGTGAAAAATGTAACATTCAGAGTATAGATCTAACGTTTCTATGAAAAAGAAACTAGATCTTCACTCTAACGTTTAAGTTGTGTACAAGATCAGAAATCACGAGGTTACAGCAACAATATGAACAAACCACTCTCTCTCTCTCTCTCTTTCAAACACTCAGGTTGTGTTTGGGGTAAGGTTTATTTGAAGGTTTGTTTCAGAGACGAAGTGTTTAGGGTTAGGGTTTGGTTTTGGCTAACTGTTTCCCTTTCTCTCTCTTCTCTCTATTCTTTTCTCTCTTCTCTCACTTCTCTCTTCTCTCTCTTATTTTTTTCTCTCTGGAAGACGAATGCCCAAAAGTTCTCTAAGGCTGAGAAGTGAAGGGTATTTATAGTGCCTGGGGAAGGTTCTGGACGTTCGAGGCAAATCAAAGGCTGAGATCAAGTCTTCAAAGGTTTGACTTGATCCAATGGTTCTAAAACAGCGGTGGTTTAAAACGATTCTAATTGGTTCAAATGGATAGCACCGGGATTAACCAAGAACGCATGCAGACCCTTGATAAGAAATGATCCAACGATCAACAATCATCCATCCAACCCTCTCACATAAGAAACACAAATACATTAACCCGGAGGATGACAAGTGTTGGCTGGTTATAGGTTCTCACACGCGCGTCAAAATAATTACAAAACCTCACCCTGAAGTCTCTAGCGCTTTGAGATCGTACCCAACCAAACAATTCAGTGAAAAAAGAAGTTTGTAAAATAGTAAATTAACCCCAAAAACTTTATTATCCCATTTTATTAATAAAAACAATTATTAAAAAAATGTTTAAAAAAAGTTTAAAAAGATTTAAAAATTATTTAAAATTCCCAAAAAATTATTAAAGCTCCAAATCAAGGGGAATTAAACACACACTCAATTTTAAGTAATATGAACACATGTGTGCACTTCTAATTGTGTGTTGTGTGATTCATTTTATACCATCATTGATCTTTGAAGAGGATTAGAGAGATAGGTTCTGAGGCTTTTTGGTTTCTAGGATGGACTACCAATTTTGTCAATATTTCCAAATTAGTTGAGCACTTATACAATGTAGACTTAAGCAAGTCAAAGGTATAAGGTGCTTCAAAGACAGCGTGCATCTCGCTTTAACGAGTAATTGTATCGTTTGAACGAGTTAGGATTTCTTGTTTGAACGACTTTAGGATGTTGTTCAAATGACCTATGTAAACTCGTTAGAACGAGTAAGTTGATTTTGCTAGAACGAATTTGGTACTGTTTGAAATTCTATTTCTTAATTAAAAGAGGTTAAGTAAGTTAATAATTCTACGTCTAAGGTTTGTAATCTTTGTATGATTGGGATTACTAGTCTTGTGTATTATGCGCAAAATACAATGTTTGAGTACTCTTGGGATACTTACTAGGGAATATCCTTATGGGGCACGTATGAAGGAGACCATGTTTGTACCCTGGTGGTAGAGACAGACTTTACCTTAGTCATTTTTACCCCGGACGCTACGTGTTGAAAGTAACCATTGTCTCTAGAGGTGATTAGTGGGGGATCCTCTCATATAGCCTTAGGTATGGGGACATATGATTGGTGTGAAGGCGTAGTAATTATCCCGTGTTGATACTTTGAGGTTATATGTGTAGGACAACCTATAACTCTACCTACTACGCGTGAGTGATCCCCGAAGGCAGTATGGATATGCTTTTTTGATGTGAGGGATTGCGAGTATCCCATTTATGATGTTCATGGAATGAACCGTACTTATTTGGATGTAGACGTAGAGATTGTATTCCCTTATGTGTTCTTATATTTAAGATGTATACACTGATTATCGATGGAACCTTTACTTATATTTAGTTGAGATGAATAAAACATAATTATGGGGTTCACTTGGGTTTGGGATTAAACAAATGTGATATTTAGGGTTATTTGGTTTGTAATAACTTAAAAGCAACTAAAATACGAGAAGAAGATGCGTAGTTTATTTTAGCCCAAACTCAGATATATCCTTACTCTTCGTAAACTTACTGTTAACGTTGTTGTTAAATTATCTTTTCAGAATATAGGTCGCCGGTGAAGCCTCACCCCTCTTTCCTTAGTTGCTGCTCAGATAGGATGTAGATGTCGAGCATGTGTGCTCAGTCTTTTAATCCTATTAATTTTCTATCGTGTCGAATTTATGCTTAGTAATATTAAGTCGGTAATACTATTACATTTGGTACTGACTTTATTATGAGACTGATGCGACTAAGGATGTATCTCAGAAATGCGTACTCTCTAGGCTCAAGTGCAAGCCTATCGCTCAAGTAATAATCCGATAAGTCGGGTATCGATCCTCAGGAAAATAGGACAACAGGGTTGTGACGACGTTGGATAGATGAAGAAATCCTAACTCTGACTCTGAAAAGAAAGGAAAATATGATTTGTTTTGAGAATTGGTTACAACAAAATGCAATTTTGAAATTATGAAAGAAATGCAACTATTCTAAATTTCCTAAAATACTAAAGATGAATAATTTAAAACTCGAACTATATGATGAAGAAAACAGGATGGGAATACAATCCCTCAACCCTAGTGTATTGATGGTATAAAACTAATCGTAAATTTAAATGATTAATTAGACAGAATTTAGTACTCCCAAGCTTTATGTATATGAGGTTCAAGCCCGCACCATACTTAATCAAAGGACGAGTAAATCGGTATTGTGATAGTTACACTTGAATTGCATTATGAAGCATCCCGGTTACCCTGAAGAAAATGAGATCCAAATATCTACAATTGTTGCATTTCTACACAATATGGTCGTAGTAATAAATCATTAAATTTAGAGGATTAATTTTATACACATGCAACTACCACATCAAGTTGAGTTCATACATCCCAACCTTTAAAAACCTAGCCTAACATGAGAAATAATAATAAAAGTGCTGGAAATAAAAGTTACCAAGATTGAAGAACAAGAACATGAAAGAAGAAATCAAAGATTGAAGACAAACTGGAAAAGCTCTTGAATTAATGGTGCAAAAGTACGTAAATTCTTCTCCTAGATGTTCCTAGTTGTTATGGAGCTTTTACATAAATGAAATCTTAATAAAAGATTCCTAATGACTAAATATATAGGCTAGAGGTCGTTTAGAAGAGTCCCCAAAACATAAAACTCTTTTGGCTAAAAGATAAGCACAAAATAAAAATCCCGTATGTGACAATTTGTCACACTTAGAAAGCGTGACCAATTTTGTAATGGATCTTGAGCGTGACTAATTTTGTAACGGATCTGGAGCGTGACTAATGAACGGATTGGTTATTTTAATTTTCATCAACTTCGATCCGTCTTCGGTCTGGGGTTCACTGAAACTTTGTATTTTGGATCGGTCCGATTTTTCTTTGACTTTTTCTTCTATCTTTGACTGCTCATAAATTTCACACCAAGACTCCGATTGAGGTGCCATTTTTTTTAGTGTTCTTGTAATTGAAAGATCTTAAACTTTCCAGTTGGCCCCACCTCCGGAATAAGGCTGAAAATTTATGAAAATGCCCTTTAACTCCTTGTTTCTTGGGTTTCTTTCACTGTTTTGAGTTCTCTTTGGCACTAACTTGTATGAAATACCTGTAAAACACATAAGAGATACAAAAAATACAAAATACTTGCCAAAAATTGTTAGTAGTATAAATGTGAGACAAATCCAAGCTATTTACACCGCACGAGATCATAAAAACACCGAAATTAAGGCGATAAATGTAAAGAATTTATGCCTAATCAAACCCCCTAACTTAGAACTTTGCGCATCCCGAGTAATGTAAAAGAATGAGAGTATGTATTAAGGACCATTCAAAAACTTTATTGGGGTAAAATGCCTTTTTCGTGAGCAAGCGATTGCATTTAGCGTATGCAACAAGCCTTTAAACCCCTAGGTTACCCTAGTAGGACGAGTTGTGTCTCGTGAGGGTTTGCAGTGAATATACCCACAAAATTCGACTCAAAGAAAACTCAAAATACGCAAAAATTGTGTAATTCAAACTTTTCCAAAAAATAGTCATCATCAAGTCATGTTCAAGAGTCTCAAATCATAGTGCGTGTGTGCGAAGCCGAAAAATTTAACCGCGGATTTCCACCGATTGACCATTATGTTACTTATCCGAAAATTCGCTTTGATTTTAAAATCTCACATGATGCTCTCACAAATGAATTACTCGGAATGTGGCTATTGTCTCTCGATATGCATGATTTATAAGAGTAAATATAGTGGAATCAAGTTCACGCACATAAGTAGAAAGACGGAAATTTTATAGTGATTGGATCTCATCAACGAAATACGGTTTGAAATATGGGAACATTGGCTTTTACACATACGTTTTATCTTTTTTATTATCTTTTGTGTTTTTTCTCTTCACGCGGTAACCAATTTCGCAATTTTGGACTCGGTTAGGACTTTTCGGGCTAAGGGTATATTGGGTAAAATGAGAATGGTACGGGAAATATTGAATTGGAAAGTTTTCTTATGATGTCCGTTAGTACGTTTCCGGGCTTTTGCTCATTTTTTTTTCTATTTTTCACTCTTTTCTTTTCTTGCTATTTTGTTAAAAATAGCTATTTTTTTTTCTTGCCCCTTTTTCTGCACTTTCCGGACTTAATTTCTGGCATTGTCCCCTTTTCATAATTCCGGACCAGTTGGGGTTTTTCAGGTTGTCAAACGAAAGGGAAAAATTTATTTGGCTCAATTTTGGATTAAAAAAGGTATGATTTTTTCATGACTTTTTATGGCTAATCTTTTTGGGTAATAAACGATGACCTACTTCATTATCCGAATTACTTATTAATTTACCATATGCGTCTTGAGATTAATTTAATTTAGAGATTTGTAGCGTGCGTTTCAAGGCAATATCACACACGTTTTTCAAAATCGATCAAAACAAATAATTGAAATCATCAACGACTTATTTAAAATGTTGAATTAGAACTATGAGTTAACCATTAACTCAGATTGATTTAAAAACTCAAAAAGATCGATAGTCTCGAAATCTCATCGGGTTTTGTTAATCTCCACACTTATTCGTTAAGTCGTCAATTGTTGCACAATTTCCATCTTTGGTCAATTTCGGCTTAGTGCATTGGGTTTTTACCATTTGAAACTTTAAACCGACTTTTAATGATATTTTTGAAAAATTTTAATTCCAATTTTTATTTATTTTGAAGAAAAATATTTTTGGATTTTTCAAAGTTTTATGATTTTTTTTGTAATTTTCTAGTCATTTCTGAAAATTTGTGAAGTTTTAGAAATACGCACTTGTGACTCGCCCTAACTTAGACTTTTGCATTGTTCTCAATCAAAAGGACTAAAATCTAAAGAAGAAAAAGAATGAGTGTGACAAATAAAACAAGAAAATTATCAAAATGCACCAAGACACTATATGACACTCATACATGACTCAAAAATACAACAAAAGTCACCCCATAATCGTCGAGGGTGCGACGACCTATCATCTCTCGCTCCTACCAACTCAATCGATCCCACTCACGGGATCCGATGCTCTCCTTGTTTATCCCATCCTAGGATTATAAACCAACAATCGGAATAAGTTGGGACCTCGCCCATAAATAAAGGAAAGGTTGGGAGGCTCGTCGTGACTAATCGGGAAGGGATCCTCATGATGTTGACTCAAAGCGTGACCTGCGTGTGCTGACTCGGAGGGAACACCTAGGTTTCTTTTAATTTTTAGGATGCATGGGTCGGACTCTAAGTTGGATGAAACACAACTTTTCTCGTCAATCGGTTCTAGGACCTCAAGTGGTATGGGTGGATGGCCACAACGAAGGAATTCATCAATTTTTTCTTTCCATTCACTTTCGTATAAGTGACTACAAGAGTCCAATAGGGATTGGACTTCAACAGTAAGGCTTTCATCCACCTGCCCAAACTTTTTTTCAAAATATTCCATGATTACGTCCCCTAGATCTCTCTCTCGAGTAGTGCCTACGTCCTCCCTCACTTTCTCGATATCTAACTCCACTATTTTTCTCTCTTCTAACCCCTCTCTCTCTCTCTCTCTCAATCGCGGTCACTACACACATCTCCCCCATTTTTTCCCATCATCACCACTACCGCTATTACTTGATGAAATAAGGCACACCCCTAATGTCTCTCTCTTATGGGACCCCTCATTCTCGTGGCTCGACACTAAGCAGGATCCTAGGGAATCTCCACAATAATTTTCCTCAAAGTACTCCTCTACGATCTCATCGATTAGGCTCATCGCGTGAAGATCATCTTCTTCCCTCGTATGTTGGGCTATATGGAAGATGTTAGTCTCTAAGGTCATGTTCCCAAAAGTGAGTTGCATCTGCCCATTTCGAGTATTGATAATTGCATTAGCCGTAGCTAAGAATGGGCGCCCAAGAATGATGGGAACATGATTGCTCGAGGCGAAGGAGGGCTCCGTGTCCCAAATGACAAAATCTATCAGGAAGTAGAAAGTGTCAACTTGAATAATCATGTCCTCGACTATACCTCGTGGGATCTTCACGGTTCGATCCGCTAATTGGAGAGTGATCTTTGTGGGCTTAAGGTCGCCCAGATGAAGTTGCCTATAGATGGCGTAAGGGAGGATATTGACACTTGCTCCCAAGTCAAGTAAGGATTTTTCAAATTTATTTTCTCCAATGATGCAGGAAATGGTGGGTGCACCGGGATCTTTGAATTTTAGGGGGAGATCATTAAGTAGAATGGAGCTCACATTGTGTGCTAGACATACGTTTTTCTTTACCTTCATCTTTGTCTTCACTGTTAACAAGTCCTTGATGACTTTCGCGTAAGCTGGAATTTGCTTAATGGCATCGAGGAAAGGTAAATTTAACTTTACTTGCATTAGCACGTCTAGCACGTCATCACGGGAGTTTCCTTTATGGGAAGGAATTAGCCTTTGAGGAAACGGTGCCCTAAGGGTGGTTTCACTACTACCTCGGGCTCACTAGTGTCTTCTTTATCACTCTCTTTCAAGGGGACATCTTCGGCCTCTTTCGTGCTGAGCGAAATCTCCTTGTCTTTAGGTAAATCTTGTGGGGGAGGTGACAAGTCAACTACTCTCCCACTACGTAGAGTGGTAATTTCTCTACATTGCTCAGGATGGTCATGGGGTGTCGAGCTAGCACTACTTTGACCTTGGAGAGGTCTTTGGCCCTGGGCAGGAAACTTGCCCTTCTCTTGGATACTCAACGATGAATGCAACTTTGAAATGTTTGCATTCATGTCGTTGATCATGCGATCATGCCTAGCATTAGTTGCATTCTAGGTATTGATAAAGTGGTTGATCGTATCCTCGAGATTTCTCCGCGGTGGAGTGATATATGCTCCTTGAGGTGGTGGTGCTTGCACATGTCCTTGCATGTATGGAGCTTGTTGAAAGTGCGGTGGTAGAGGAGGGGCAACATGTGAATTAGGATTCATCGTAGCATGTTGTTTCCCATAGCTAAAACCAGGATGGTTTTTCCATGAAGGTTTATAAGAATTCCCGTGCGATGCACCGAAATTACCCTTGAATCCTCCTATACCACTGACTTGTTATTGAAGCATAATTTTGTAGGCGTGTATAGTCGGGCATTCCTCAGTTGAATGACCCGCCTCACAAATCGTACACACCTTCTCGACGGGGTTTTGGGATGGATCCAGTTAATCCCTTTCCATATACTTTAAATAGATCTCGCATTCCTTTCTCAAGTACATCGAGTCGACAGTCCGTCATAGTATTCTTTTCTACGTGAAATAGGTCGGATGCCGATAGAGTGGTGGTCACTTGGCGATTTTGATTTTGAACATTAGGTCAGATGTATACCAGGATTAGGTAGTCTCGGCGACATACCTGAGGTGAAGCTCAGCATCGTTAGCGTCTAAGTCAATAAATGGACCATCGCACATGGTTTCAATGAGTTGCTTGGAATTAATGTTTAGCCCATTATGGATGAAGGAAATGATTTGTGTTTTATCAAAACCATGATGGGGACACACAGTAATTAAATCATTGAAATGCTCATAGCATCGATCGAACAACTCATTTTCTAATTGTCAGAAAGTTTGAATTTCAGCCTTGATGGAGTTCGTTTGATGCGGAGGAAAGAATTTCTTGAGAAATTTAGATTGTAGCTCGTTCCATGATGAAATCAAATTTGGAGGTAAAAACCATAGCCATGTCTTAGCCTTATCCTTTAGCGAGAATGGGAAGAGTTTAAGGCGGAGGACATCTTTTGTGCAAGTTTGATCATTGAGAGTCTCGCACGCCTCCTTAAATTCCATGGTGTGGGCATATGGCTTTTCTGAATCTATTCCATGGTCAGTGGGAAGTATCTGGATCATCCCATTCCTAAAGAGAAACTTCCCTGCATTATACTGGAGTAAAATGCATCCTGGAGTGTGACAGTGTGCTCGGGATATAAGATGTCTCTCAAAGGGAGATACGGGGCCTCTTCCTCACCGACAGTTGCACTACCGTGTTGAGACATATTTCCCTCACTCAAAGACTCTGTGTCCTCACTACGGAGGTGTGTCCTAAGAGGGAAAACAGCGTGTTATTTGCGATTGAGTATGACGGTATGGGAGGTGGAACCCAGAATTGTGGAGCGTTAGGAGTGTGAGGGATATCAAAGTTGTATTCAACTATTGGATTTTCGTGAATGTGAGTTAGAGTATTATGGGGAGTTGGAGTGAGTTTAGAATTTTGCATTAACTCGCTTATGAGAGATGATGAGGAATATTTTTGTGCCTTTTAGATTTTCTTTTTGGTCAAAGTTTTAGATTGACTTGATCTAATCCTAAGTCTACCTAAATCCCCGGCAACGGCGCCAAAAACTTGACGCGACTAAGAATATGTCTCAGAAGTTATTACTCTCTAGGCTCAAGTGCAAGCCTGTCGCTAAACTAATAATCCGATAAGTCGGTTATCGATCCTCAGGGAAATAGGATAACAGGGTTGTGACGACGTTGGATAGACGAAGAAATCCTAACTCCGACTTTAAAAAGAAAGGAAAACATGATTTCTTTTGAGAATTGGTTACAAATAAATGCAATTTTGAAATTATGAAAGAAATGCAACTATTCTAAATTACCTAAAATACTAATGAGGAATGATTTAAAACTCTAACTATATGATGAAGAAAACAGGACGGGAATACAATCCCTCAACCCTAGTGTATTGATGGTATAAAACTAATCGTAAATTTAAATGATTAATTAGACCTAAAATTTAGTACTCCCAAGCATTACGTATATGAGGTTCAAGCCCGCACCTTTCTTAATCCAAGGATGAGTAAATCGGTATTGCGATAGTTACACTCGAATTGCATTCTGAAGCATCCCGATTACCCTGAAACAAACGAGATCCAAAGATCTACAATTGTCGCGTTTCTACACAATACGATCGTAATAAACCATTAAATTTAGATGATTAATTTTATACACATGCAACTACCACATCAGGTTGAGTTCATGCATCCCAACCTTTAAAAACCTAGCCTAACATGATAAATAATAATAAAAGTGCTGGAAATAAAAGTTACCAAAATTGAAGAACAAGAACATGTAAGAAGAAATCAAAGATTGAATAAAAACCATAAAAGCTCTTGAATTAATGGTGCAAAGTATGTAAATTCTTCTCCTAGATGTTCCTACTTGTTATGGAGCTTTTACATAAATGAAATCTTAATAAAAAGAGTCCTAATGACTAAATATATAGGCTAGAGGTCGTTTAGAAGAGTCCCCAAAACATAAAACTCTTTTGGCTAAAAGATAAGCACAAAATACAAATCCCGTATGTGACAATTTGTCACACTTAGAAAGCGTGACCAATTTTGTAATGGATCTTGAGCGTGACTAATTTTGTGACGGATCTGGAGCATGACTAATGACAGGATCAGTTCTTTTAATTTTCATCAACTTCGATCCGTCTTCGGTCTGGGGTTCACTATTTCGGATCGGTCCGATTTTTCTTTGACTTTTTCTTCTATCTTTTACTGCTCATAACTTTCACACCGGGACTCTGATTGAGGTGCCATTTTTTCTAGTGTTCTTGTAATTGAAAGATCTTCAACTTTCCAGTTGGACCCACCTCCAAAATAAGGCTATAAAATTATGAAAATGCCCTTTAACTATCCGTTTATTGGTTTTTTGTCACTGTTTTGAGTTCTCTTTGGCACTAACTTGTATGAAATACCTGTAAAACACATAAGAGATACACAAAATACAAAATACTTGTCAAAAAGGGTTAGTAGCCTAAATGTGAGACAAATCCAAGCTATTTATACCGCACGGGATCATAAAAACACCGAAATTAAGGGGATAAATGTGAAGAATTTATGCCTAATCAGAGACAGCTCTAGTTTATACGATGATTCTATTACTATTGGTTAGATTGGTATCATAGGTTTTGTGGTTCACCTCTATTATGTCTCAGTTATTTATTTTATGCATTTAGTTTTATTTTTAGTCATGCTTAGAATGATACCCAATTGTTTTAGACTCCTATCTTATTTATTTTAGGCATGATCAATCTAGTTTAGATTTTGTGGGGTGTCACAATTCATATCAGAGCATTTCAGGTTCTAGTTTCCTAGGGATCTTGAGTATGTCCACTATTTTTTTACGTACCATACTTTGATGCTTTAGAGCTTGTCATTTAGATTATTGTCCTTTATTTTTGTATGTGTACTTATACACTTTTGTTTACTATATTTCATATGATGCTGATGAAGAGCACTGCATATGACCGCTTGCTCTGAGTCAAAGGTAAAGACACTTTACCAGTAGCCACAGTCATCTTAACCACTATAGTAGGGTCAAATGTGTGAGACCCCGACTAATTAAATACCGGGTAGCTACTCCTTTATTAAATTAAATCAAAATGCCAAGTTGGCTCAGTTAATAGCATCACTGTCGAAAACATTTTTATTATTACTAACCACCTAGTATTTAAAAAGTAAGTTGTCAAATTTTAATTAAAGTCTGATTAACATGCAGTAAAAGATTTAAAACAAGAATAATATCACCATTCACCATAACGAAATAATAAAATAACTACCACATGATATAAATAAATCCGGAGGAAAAACTCCTCACAACAAATCCCACAACTGAAATAAGTAATGAAATACTGAATACTGAATTAATACATGCCAAAGTCCGAAAAACTGAAATGGAAATGTCTCTAATAGAATTTGGGCAAACATGCCCTACAACTGAGGAATACTGAACATGGAATCCAAATGATAGAAGCGTCTAAAAGCAAATCCCTGTAACTTCCACAAACAGCTACAGCTCGTCATCTGAGTGAGAATCCTATGCATGGTGTCCTTGTGGCTGGGCACCTAAAATGGTTTTACAAGAAAATAGATTTGAAAGCAAACGGGTCAGAGCCCGAATGTGGAGATATTTTAAAAACCTGCAAGTGCTTTAAAAACATTTAAAAGATTAAATGCAAAGTACATGTTAGGACATGCACTCTCATGAAATTCTCACCTCTCGACTAAATGTGCACTCCTAACATAAGTACCCATCTAAAATGACGCTAATCCCTAGCTAAGTGACATCATATCTAGCTAGACTGTCATAGGTTCTACTCTTATTACTCGGTCCCCATTTACATTATAATGATCTCATTTAAATATGGGCTTAACGTAAATTCAGTTTCTCCCATAAAAGCAACACAACTCATTATAGATTATCCCTTTTATATTTTCCAAATTTATACACACAATACCATATGAAAGTTTCCATAATAAAGTGTATATTTTTCACAACATAAATATACAATATAAGCACCCCGAGACTAAGCTGCGATGCACACATACTCTGCTATCCATCCCGGTACATCACGTACATAAGGATTACATATTCCGAATCTCTCAGGAATAGTTCACAGATAATAAGATCACAAATAATGGAGGCGAACACAGTCACATCACATGGGTCACGCACATACCTGCGCTCCCACGATCAACAGACTTATTAACATCCCAATAAGTCCTTCTCTGACCTATGTTCATCGAGGTAACCAGTCTAAATCCGGGCAACACAAGGATTAGAGGGCCCTAAGCGAACGCAAACCTCCCGTGATAGCAAGTATGGTAGGTATGTCATACACATAAAATCAATACATATATACTAAGTATGCAGACGTCTTAGTAATCACCATAATATATTGGTACATATCTCTTCTCGTACTGACATATAATACTACATCATTTATATGTTCCCGGTTAATATAATTAATTAGGCCGTCAATAGCTCACATCGTAATAGACACTCACGTCCTACTTCACATTTTCCCTTAGGTTCAAACAACACTTCTAGGTTTGACTCCTCATTATATCCCAAACATCCCAAATATATCAATTACTCATCAAGGAAAGGCTATCTCTACCTATACACAAGGTTACTGGGCACTCGGGATCAAAACAGGCTAAAAAGCCTAAACTGTCAACTCGTTCGAGGTCTCGTTCGAACGAGGCTGTTCGAACGAGACTTCGTTCGAACGAACTGAGTCTTCTAACGAGATCTCATTCGAACGAAGTGGGCTTTCTAACGAGATCTCGTTCAATCGATCTTATCGAACAAACTTCACCCTCGTTAGAAGTCAATGGTCAACTCGTTAGAAGCTCGTTCGAACGACCTGGGTAGGTCTTCTAACGAGTGGCCAGATTCAAGCCCAGAATTTTCTACTCGTTTTTCCCCAATTTCTACTCCTCAATTCTCCTCTAAAATTCGTCCCAACAATGTTTTAAGGTCTCTAATCAATCCCAAACATACTAAGGTCACATACTAACGTGTTTTAAGGAATCAATTCATCATAAACATCATTAAATCATCAAGTCTCTTCACTTTGCCCCAAATTTTCAAGAACATAAACCCTAGAATTTATAATCATCAATTTACTCAAATTAGGTCCGTTTTTGTTACATCCAACATATATTAACATCAGGGTAATCATCTCTATATGATTCTACATGCAATTTCTACTCAAAATTTAAGTTCTAAGTCCAATTAAAATGGATTTTTATTAAACTCCCAAGAACAATTTGATTTATTGGATAGTCTAAACATGGAAGAAGCATTTACTGCATAAAAACGTAATTTAAACCACTTGCCTTGATTCAATCTCAGATTTTGATGACGATTTGATGAAGCTCTCTCTCTCTCCAAGCTTTCTTCTCCAATGGCTATGGTGGCTAGGGTTTGTTTTGGGAACTTAGAAAACCTAATTCTAAAACTTCCCGTAGTCTTATGGGTCAATATGGTTGGTAGTGGGTTTAGTGGTTGGTTTCCTGATTCAGATATAATTTACTAATTTTCGTCACTTTTAATTCCCAAAAATACAAAATTACCAAAATACCCTATATGTTGCCGGTATGGCCTAAAAATACCCCCGGACCCAAACTAAACCCCCGACTAGTGTTTTCTGACTTTCTCGACCCTTCCGGACGCGTTGGCACACTCAAAACGACCATACGGTTAATAGAATTTAAATTCACTTTTATAATTAAAATAATTATATCCTGACGCGACTGTCTCACGCGTCCCGATAAAATGTCCAAATTGCCGTATATCAATCTCACGACAAATTTCATAATTCAATATTCATATAACATCATATATACTCAATATAGTCAAATACCAACTCACATTTCGCTAGTATTTTATCCGAATTAATTCCCAATTAATTCTCATTTAATTAATTAATCCCAAAAACAAATATAGCCAAAAGTACGGGGTATTACCTACTTCCCCCCTAATAACTGAATTTCATCCCGAAATTTGGAACTAGAAAGTACCTCGTATGAACAACTCTGGATAACGTTCGCGCATCTCATCCTCGCGCTCCCATGTGGACTCCTCGACATTGTGATGTCGCCACTGAACACGCACTAACGGAACTATCTTTGACCGCAGCTTCCTCTCACTTCGGTCCAAAATAACAATTGGCCCTTCCTCGTAGGAGCTATCAGGCTGGAGATCGATGTCCTCCACAGCAATGTGAGAATGAGCCAAATCGTCCCTGAGATATTTCCTTAGAGAGGAAATATGAAACACATCGTGAATTCGGTGTAAATGCTCTGATAACCCGAGTCTATACGCAACCGGTCCGATCCGCTCAATAATAGGAAACGACCCCACATACCTCGGTGCCAACTTCCCCTTCTTCCCGAAACGAATAATCCCCTTCATAGGAGATACTCTGAGCAAAACCTGGTCCCCCACTTGGAACTCCCTGAAAGATCTCTTGGCATCAGCATAACTCTTCTGCCTGTCTTGAGCTACCCGAATGCGACTCCGAATCAACTCAATCCTTGCCGAAGTATCCTGAATCACTTCCGGCCCAAAGCAGTTTGTTGTCCCCCACCTCTAACCAACATGCTGGGGAACGACAAGGCCTATCGTACAATGCCTCAAACGGAGCCATGCCAATAGTGAACTGGTAGGAGTTATTATAAGCAAACTCTACCAGTGGAAGGTATTGCTCCCATCCACCTCCAAAGTCAATAATGCACATGCGTAGCATGTCCTCCAACATCTGATTTGTGCGCTCGGTCTGCCCATCGATCTGCGGATGATAATCTGTACTCAACCGCAATTCCGTGCCCATGGCCTCCTGGAAACTCTCCCAAAACCGCGAAACAAATATCTTGTCTCTGTCAGACATGATATTTAGGGGCACACCGTGAAGTCTCACAACCTCTGAAATGAAGAGCTGGGCATACTGTCCCGTAGTGTAGTCAGTCCTTACGGGTAAAAAGTGAGCGACTTTGGACAATCTGTCCACAATTACCCAAACGGAGTCGTGACCCCTCTGCGACGTAGGCAACCCCGTGATAAAATCCATTGATATGCTCTCCCACATCCACACCGGGACCTCCAACGACTGTAGAAGTCCTGTCGGTCTCTGATGATCCACTTTTACTAGCTGACAAGTGGTGCATTTCGAAACAAACACAACGATATCTCTCTTCATACCGCTCCACCAATACTGGCGTCTCATGTCTTGGTACATTTTATCCCCTCCGAGATGTACCGCGAACCGTGAGCCATGCAACTCTGCCATCACCTCGTGTCGCAATTCACCCCCTTCCGGAACTACCAATCTCTCATTGAAGCATAATCCCCCGTCTGAGCTAATGGTATAGGACTCGGCTCCCTCTGGTAGTAATCGAACTATATGCTCTTGACAGAACGAGTCATTAGCCTATGCCCGTACTACCTTCGTGACAATCTGTGGTGTAACGGTTATCACAGACATGAAAGAATGGGCCACTGCATCCTAGTGTCCCAATTCCTTCCACTTAGCCTTCCACACCTCTGCCACCTCATCTGCTGGCCTGCGGCTCAACGCGTCTGCTACCACGTTAGCCTTACCTGGGTGATACTGGATGTCAAACTTATAGTCCTTCACAAACTCAAGCCACCTACGCTGCCGCATATTCAATTCCTTCTGCGTGAACAGATACTGTAGGGACTTGTGGTCCGTGAACAGTTGGAACTTCTCCCCCAAAAGATAGTGCCTCCAAATCCGTAGGGCAAATACCACTGCCGCCAACTCCAAATCATGCGTGGGGTAATTCTTCTCATGAGGCTTAAGCTTACGAGAAGCATAAGCTATGGCCTGTCTCTCCTGCTGTAATACACCTCCCAGTCCTTGCAAAGACGCATTGGTGTAACCCAAATACTCAACTCCCAGTCTCGGCAATGCTAACACAGGTGCTGAGGTCAATTTGTCCTTCAATTCATCGAATGCCAACTGATAGGCATCACTCCAGATGTATGGCACACCCTTACGAGTCAGATGTGTCAAAGGACCTGCTATCTCCGAGAAACCCCGAATAAACCTCCTGTAGTATCCTGCTAGGCCCAAGAAACTACGAATCTCCGTTTGTGTCGTGGGCTGTCCCCACTCCCTCACCGATGATACCTTCCCCGGATCAACAGATATTCCCTGGTCGGAAATAATGTGTCCCAAAAATTGGACCTCTTTCAGCCAAAACTCGCACTTCTCATATTTTGCATACAACTCGTTCTGACGAAGTGTCTGCAAAACCTGCCTCAAATTCTCGGCGTGCTCCTCCTCTATCTGAGAGTAAACCAGAATGTCATCAATGAAGACAATGACAAACTGATCTAGGAAATCCCTGAACACTCTGTTCATCAAGTCCATAAACACTGCTGGAGCGTTGGTCAAACCGAAAGGCATAACCCGAAACTCGTAAGAACCATATCTCAACAAGAACGTGGTCTTCGAGACATTCTCCTCCCGGATACGTAACTGATGGTATCCCGATCTCAAATCAATATTCGAGAAGAAAGAAGCTCCTCTCAACTGGTCGAATAAGTCATCGATTCGAGGTAACGGATACTTATTCCGTATCGTGACCTTATTCAACTCTCGGTAGTCCACACACAGTCTCAGTGAACAGTCCCTCTTCTTCACAAACAAAACTGGAGCGCCCCAAGGTGAGGTACTCCTACGGATAAAGCCCTGACCTAATAGCTACTCTATCTGATCCCGTAACTCCCTCATCTCAGCTGGAGATATACGGTACGGTACGGTGCGCGTGCTATAGGTCTCGTACCTGGTAGCAAATCTATAACAAAGTCTATCTCTCGACTGGGGGGTAAGCCTGGTATCTCCTGAAACACATCTGAATACTCCCTGACAACTGGATAAAATCTAAAGGAATCACTACCTCCTTAGAGGTATCCTCCTCAATGTAATATAGATGAGCGGTCGATCCTCCCTCTGGGCGAGGCATCGCCACTATAAACATCTCTTGCCCCGGAATGGCAAAAATAATGCTCCTGCTGAAGCAATCAATCATGGCCCTATAAGCTACGAGCCAATCCATAACGATAATCACATCGTGAACATGCATATCTAATACTAACATGTCTGCAGGTAATACCAAACCACCAATCTCTACCCCCACTCCCCGGCATATAAAGAAAATAAGTGACCCACTCCCCAATGGTGAGTCGACACACGTCACTGTGCTCTCTGCCGTAGCTAACAATCCTAAAGCTTTCGCGAAGTGTGTAGATATAAAATAATGTGTAGTACCCGTATCAAATAACACCCGACCCATAGTGCCATGGATAGGAAACGTACCCTCAATCACGGGCGGTGCCTGTGGAACTGCAGCCTGGTGGACGTTGTAGACACGTCCATACTGTAGCTGCCCCTGCTGAACTGGGACTGCTGGAATGGGTGGCAATGCTGCCATCTGTGGCGGTGCGGGAAGAGCGTCGGGAAACATAGGCCTCTGTGGCTCCTGGCGAGCACCCTGCTGCTGCTGCTGCTGTGGGGCCCTGCCCCTATCAGGACAATCCTGTCGCTTATGGCCAGTCTTGCCACAAATAAAACACTTCCCTGGGAAGTTCCCTCCTCTCTGCCCCTGCTGTCCCCGGCCCTGGTGGCCGTTACCGTTCCTCCCTTGGCCCTGCTGGCCCTGATGAAACTGTTGCCCATTCTGCCCCTGTTGGCCCTGATGGCCGTTTGGACCCTGATGGCCCTGACGGAAACCTCCTTGTCCCTGTCTGTAGTTCCCTGACCAGAACCTCTTATTATCCCCCTGCTGGGAGCCCTGCTCATTCGGTCTCTGCCCCTGACCAGATTGTGCCCCGCTGGCACCATGTCCTCCAGTCCTGCTCTGATGGCTAGACTCCCCCGACCTCTTACCCTCGGCCATATGAACACGGTGGTCCTGGCAGTGTAACAATGCAGCGTTAACCACATCAGAATAGGTGGTCAATGATAGATTCCCCAGCAGATGCTGACGGATCCTCCATGTCAACCCGTCCGTGAACTTCTCAATCTTCTTCTTCTCTGTTGGTATCTCATCTGGAATGATATTCAACAGATTTGTGAACTCGGCCTCATACTCGGCCACAGTCTTACCTTCCTGCTTCAGACTCATTAATTTCCTCCTCATTTCCTTATGAATAGCCGACGAAAAGTACTTGCGGTCAAACCGCACCTAGAAGTCCTGAATAGTGAGAGTATCCCTTTCCTCCATGGTGGTAATAGACTCCCACCACTGTAGCGCAGATCCAACTAGCTTGAAAGTATCTAGCACCTGCTTCTGGACGTCCTTGCACTCATACATCCTCAAGTTCCTCTGCATATCCTTCCTCCACTGGCTCGAGACTACTACATCTGAGCTACCTGCAAACTCTGGCGGATGCGCTTTCTGAAAAGCGTCACGTACACGTTCCCAAAAAGACGGGAATGCATTTACCGGTACTGGCGCGGCAACCGGCGCCTGAGGTGGTGCCTGCTGAACAATGGCAATTGCGGCATTTACCTCTTGGGCTACTATAGCTGCAACCTCAGCGGCGTTCATCATGCCCTGAACTGGAGCGAGCTGGGGTTCGGGCATTGCATCCCTGGGAACTCGTCGTGCACATCGTGGAGGCATCTGAAATAAGAAAAAAGTTTATAAGTTCGCTGTTTATAAACTTAAAATAGCTGAAGAATGAAGCATACACAAAAATAGTACAACAGTCCTAAAATATAGGGCTCTATATCAAAGAAACTTAGCGGAAACGTAATAAGCCGTCAGATCCTAAAGGACACTAGAACCTGATGCTCTGATACCACCTGTGACACCCCAACTAATTAAATACCGGGTAGCTACTCCTTTATTAAATTAATTCAAAATGCCAAGTTGGTCCAGTTAATAGCATCGCTGTCGAAAACATTTTAATGATTACTAACCACCTAGTATTTAAAAAGTAAGTGCCAAATTTTAATTAAAGTCTGATTAACATGAAACAAGTGTAATAAAGAATAATAACGACATTCACCAATATGAAGTAAATAGAATAACCATCACATAATGTAAATAAAGTCTGGAGGAAAAACTCCTCACTACAATCCCACAACAGAAATAAGTAAACCGAAAACTAAAACAGTACATGCCAAAGTCTGAAAATTGTAATGGAAATGTAACTCTAATAGAAATGGGCAACATGCCCTACAACTGATAGATAATGAATCTGGAATCCAAGTGATAGAGGCGTCTACAAGCAAATCCCTGTAGCTTCCACAAACAGCTACAGCTCGTCACCTAAATGAATATCCTATGCATGGTGTCCTTGTGGCTGGGCACCTAAAATGGTTTTACAAGAAAAGTAGATTTGAAAGCAAACGGGTCAGAGCCCGAATGTGGAGTTATATTTAAAAAAACCTGCAAGTGCTTTAGAAACATTTAAAACATTAAATGCAAAGTACATGTTAGGACGTGCACTCACATGATATTCTCACCTCTCGTCTAACTATGCACTTCTAACGTAAGTACCCATCTACAACGACACAAACCACTAGCTAAGTGACATCATATCTAGCTAGACTATCATAGGTCCTATCCATATTACTCGGTTCTATTAACATTATAACGCTCGTAATTAAGTAGGGGTTTAACATAAACTCAGATGCTCAATATGCAATATTTTACACTATCAGCTAACCCGTTATGTTTCTCGAAACAATACCGTAATTATTTTCACAACATTAACATGAAGGTTCCCATTAATTTAAGTGTATATTATTCACATCACATATATACAATACAAGCACCCCGAGAACTAAGCTACGGTGCACAAATACTCTGCTATCCATCCCGGTACATCACGTACATAAGGATTACATATTCCGAATCTCTCAGGAATAGTTCACAGATAACAACATCACAAATAATGGAGGCGAACACAGTCACATCACATGGGTCACGCACATACCTACGCTCCCACGATCAGCAAACTTATTAATATCCCAATAAGTCTTTCTATGACTTATGTTCATCAAGGTAACCAGTCTAAATCCGGTCAACACAAGGATTAGAGGGCCCTAAGCGAACGCAAACCTCCCGTGATAGCAAGTATGGTAGGTATGTCATACACACAATTCATATACTAATACTAAGTAAACACACATCTTAGTAATCCCGTAGTTTAATCGTAGTACATATCGCATTCTCGTACTAACTTATAATTATCACAATTTATACTATTCCGGTTTATAATCATACACGCCATAATTTATTCTCTCGTCGTAGTAGACACTCACGTCTCAACCCAAACCGTCCATTTAATTTAACTCTCGTATATAATTTACTCCTCATAATAACCCAAAAGTCCCAAATCTATCCATACATCATCAAAGGAAGGTTATCTATATCCTCAAACAAGTTTACGGGACTCCAAAAATCAAAATAGTCTAAAAAGGCCCAGACTGCCAACTCGTTAGAAGTCTCGTTCGAACGAGGCTATTCGAACGAGGTTCCACTGTCGGCTCGTTAGAAGTCTCGTTCGAACGAGACTGTTCGAAAGAGATCCAGTTCGTTCGAACGAACTGTACATTCTAACGATATCTCGTTCGAACGAGATTATCGAACGAAGTTCTCTTTCGTTAGAAGCGACTGGTCAATTCGTTAGAAGCTCGTTCGAACGAGTTCGTTCGAACGACCTGGGCAGGGGCTTCTAACGACCTACTAGTTTCGTCCCAGATTTTTCTAAATCTCGTTTTTCACCATTTATACTCCTTAAATCTCTTCTAAACTAAGTCCCAACAATACTTTAAGGTCTCTAATCAATCCTAAACATATCAAGGTTATAAACTAATGTAATTTACGGAGTTAATTCTTCCCAATCATCATTAAACCATCAAATCTCATCACTTTCCCCCAATATTTCAAGAACACAAACCCTAAAATCTTAAATCATGAATTTACCCAATTTAAATCCGTTTTAAATTTCATCCAATCATAAATATCATCAGTATGAACATCTACCTATCATTCTACATGCAAATCCTCCTCAAGATTCCAAGTTCTAAGTTTCAAAATACATGGGTTTTCATTATCTTTCAAGAACAATTGATATTCTTCAATTTTCTAACATGGAAGGAACATTCTATGAATTTAAATATAATTAAAACACTTGCCTTGATTGTCTCTGAGTTTGGTGTAGGTTTGATGAAGCTTTTCTGCAGAATTTCTTCTCTCTCCAAGCTTCTTCTCCAATGGTGGCTATGGTGGCTAGGGTTTGCTTTGGGAAAGTTGGAAACCTAAATGATAACCTCCGTAGATTAATGGGTTAATATGGGTTGGTTAGTGGGTTTAGTGGGTTAAATCCACATCAGATTAAGACTCCTAATTTTCGTCATTATTAATTCCTCAAAATACAAAATTACCAAAATACCCTTTAAATTGCCGGTATGGCCTAAAAATACCCCGGGACCCAAACTAAACCCCCGGCTAGTGTTTTCTGACTATCTCGACCCTTCCGGACACGTTGGCGCACTCAAAACGACCATACGGTTTATAGAATTTAAATTCACTTTTATAATCAAAATATTATACCGTGACGCAGCGGTCACACGCGTCTCAACAAAATTTCCAAAATGTCGTATATCAATCTCACGACAAATTTTTCATAATACAATATTCATATAAAACATGTATGCACATAATCAAATACCAACTCGCATCTCGTTAGTATTTTTAACCCGGATTAATTTCCAATTAATACGCATTTAATTAATTAATCCCAAAAATAAATATAGCCAAAAGTACGGGGTATTACACCAAGTCCTTGCAAAGACGCATCGGTGTAAATCAAATACTCAACTCCCGGTCTCGGCAATGCTAACACAGGTGCTGAGGTCAACTTATCCTTCAATTCATCGAATGCCAACTGACAGGCATCACTCCAGATGAATGGCACACCCTTACGAGTCAGATGTGTCAAAGGACCTGCTATCTTCGAGAAACCCCGAATAAACCTCCTGTAGTATCTTGCTAGACCTAAGAAACTATGAATCTCCGCTGGTGTTGTGGGCTATCCCCACTCCCTCACCGCGGATACCTTCCCCGGATCAACAGATATTCCCCGGTCGGAAATAATATGTCCCAAAAATTGGACCTCCTTCAGCCAAAACCCGCACTTCTCAAACTTTGCATACAGTTCGTTCTGACGTAGTGTCTGCAAAACTTGCCTCAAATGTTCGGCGTGCTCCTCCTCTGTCTGGGAGTAAACCAGAATATCATCGATGAAGACATCTAATAAATCCCTGAACACTCTATTCATCAAGTCCATAAACACTGCTAGAGCGTTGGTCAAACCAAAAGGCATAACTCGAAATTCGTAAGAACCATATCTCGACTAGAACGCAGTCTTTGAGACATCCTCCTCCCTGATACGCAACTGAAAGTATCCCGATCTCAAATCAATCTTCGAGAAGAAAGAAGCTCCTCTCAACTGGTCGAATAGGTCATCGATTCGAGGCAACGAATACTTATTCCGTATCGTGACCTTGTTCAACTCCTGGTAGTCCACACACAATCTCAGTGAACCGTCCCTTTTCTTCACAAACAAAACTGGAGTGCCCCAAGGTGAGGTACTCCTGCAAATAAATCCCTGACCTAACAGCTGCTCTATCTGATCTCGTAGCTCTTGCATCTCTGCCGGAGCCATCCAGTACGGTGCGCGTGCTATAGGTCTCGTATCTGGCAATAGGTCTATAACAAAGTCCATCTATCGACTGGGGGGTAGGCCTGGTATCTCATGAAACACATCCGAATACTCCCTGACGAATGGGATCGAATCTAAAGGAATCACAACCTCCTTAGAGGTATCCTCCTCTAGGTAATACAAATGAGCGGTCGAGCTTCCCTCTGGGCGAGGCATCGCCACTACAAACATCTCTTGCCCCGGAATGGAAAAAACGATGCTCCCACCGAAGCAGTCAATCATGGCTCTATAACCAGCGAGCCAATCCATACCGATAATCACATCGTGAACATGCATATCTAATACCAACATGTCTGCAGGTAATACCAAACCACCAATCTCTACCCCCACTCCCCGGCATATAAAGAAAATAAGTGACCCATTCCCCAATGGTGAGTTGACACACGTCACTGTGCTCTCTGCTGTGGCTAACAACCCTAAAGACTTCGCGAAATGTGTAGCTATAAAACAATGTGTAGCCCCCGTATCAAACAATACCCGACCCATAGTGCCATGGATAGGAAACGTACCCTCAATCGCGGGCGGTGCCTGTGGAACTGCTGCCTGGTGGACGTTATAGACACGTCCATACTGTAGCTGCCCCTGCTGAGCTGGGACTGCTGGAATGGGTGGCAATGCTGCCATCTGTGGCGGTGCGGGGAGAGCGGCGGGAAACATAGGCCTCTGCGACTCCTGGCGAGCACCCTGCTACTGCTGCTGTGGGGCCCTGCCCCTATCAGGACAATCCTGTCGTTTATGGCCAGTCTTGCCACAAACATAACACTTCCCTGGGAAGTTACCTCCTCTCTGCCCCTGCTGTCCCCAGCCCTGGTGGCCGTTACCGTTCCTCCCTTGGCCCTGCTGGCCCTGTTGAAACTGCTGCCCATTCTGCCCCTGTTGGCCCTGATGGCCGTTTGGACCCTGATGGCCCTGACGAAAACCTCCCTGTCCGTTCCTGTAATTCCCTGATCTGAACCTCTTCTGATCCCCCTGCTGGGAACACTGCTCACCCTGTCTCTGCCCCTGAACAGATTGTGCCCCACCGGCACCATGTCCTCTAGTCCTGCCCTGATGGCTAGACTCTCCCGATCTCTTTCCCTCAGCCATATGAAAGCGGTGATCCTGGCAGTGTAACAAAGCAGCGTTAACCACATAGAATAAATGGCCAATGAGAGGTTCCCTAACAGATGCTGACGGATCCTCCATGTCAACCCGTCGGTGAATTTCTCAATCTTCTTCTTTTCTGTCGGTATCTCATCTGGAACGATATTCAACAGATTCGTGAACTCGGCCTCATACTCGGCCACGGTCTTACCCTCTTTCTTCAGATTCATCAGTTTCCTCCTCATTTCCGTGTGAACAGCTGACGGAAAGTACTTGCGGTCGAACCGCACCCAAAAGTCCTGAATAGTGAGAGTATCCCTCTCCTCCATGGTGGTAATAGACTCCCACCACTGCAGTGCAGATCCAACTAGCTTGAAAGTAGCTAGCACCTGCTTCTGAACGCCCGTGCACTCATACATCCTCAAGTGCCTCTGTATATCCTTCCTCCACTGTCTCGAGACTACCACATCTGAGCTACCTGCAAACTCTGGCGGATGCACTTTCTGAAAAGCGTCACATACACGTTCCCAAGCAGACGGGAATGCATTTGCCTGTACTGGCGCGGCAACCGGCGCCTGAGGTGGTGCCTGCTGAACTACGGCAATTGCGGCATTTACCGCTTGGGCTACAATGGCTGCAACCTCAGCGGCGTTCATCATGCCCTGAACTGGAGCGGGCTGGGGTTCGGGCGTTGCATCCCTGGGAACTCATCGTGCACGTCGTGGAGGCATCTCAAATAAGAATAAAGTTTATAAGTTCACAGTTTATAAACTTAAAACAGCTGAAGAACGAAGCATACACAAAAAGGGTACAACAATCCTAAAATATAAGGCTCTATATCAAAGAAAACTTAGTGGAAACATAATAGCCGTACAGATCCTAAAGCACACTAGAACCTGATGCTCTGATACCACCTGTGACACCCCGACTAATTAAATACCGGGTAGCTACTCCTTTATTAAATTAAATCAAAATGCCAAGTTGGCTCAGTTAATAGCATCACTGTTGAAAACATTTTTATTATTACTAACCACCTAGTATTTAAAAAGTAAGTTGTCAAATTTTAATTAAAGTCTGATTAACATGCAGTAAAAGATTTAAAACAAGAATAATATCACCATTCACCATAACGAAATAATAAAATAACTATCACATGATATAAATAAATCCGGAGGAAAAACTCCTCACAACAAATCCCACAACTGAAATAAGTAACGAAATACTGAATACTGAAATAATACATGCCAAAGTCTGAAAAACTGAAATGGAAATGTCTGTAATAGAATTTGGGCAAACATGCCCTACAACTGAGGAATACTGAACATGGAATCCAAATGATAGAAGCGTCTAAATGCAAATCCCTGTAACTTCCACAAACAACTACAGCTCGTCATCTGAGTGAGAATCCTATGCATGGTGTCCTTGTGGCTGGGCACCTAAAATGGTTTTACAAGAAAATAGATTTGAAAGCAAACGGGTCAGAGCCCGAATGTGGAGATATTTTAAAAACCTGCAAGTGCTTTAAAAACATTTAAAACATTAAATGCAAAGTACATGTTAGGACGTGCACTCACATGAAATTCTCACCTCTCGACTAAATGTTCACTCCTAACGTAAGTACCCATCTAAAATGACGCTAATCCCTAGCTAAGTGACATCATATCTAGCTAGACTGTCATAGGTTCTACTCTTATTACTCGGTCCCCATTTACATTATAACGAACTCATTTAAATATGGGCTTAACGTAAATTCAGTTTCTCCCATAAAAGCAACACAACTCATTATAGATTATCCCTTTTATATTTTCCAAATTTATACACACAATACCATATGAAAGTTCCCATAATAAAGTGTATATTTTCCACAACATAAATATACAATATAAGCACCCCCAGACTAAGCTGCGGTGCACACATACTCTGCTATCTATCCCGGTACATCACGTACATAAGGATTACATATTCCGAATCTCTCAGGAATAGTTCACAGATAACAACATCACAAATAATGGAGGCGAACACAGTCACATCACATAGGTCACGCACATACCTGCGCTCCCACGATCAGCAGACTTATCAACATCCCAATAAGTCCTTCTCTGACCTATGTTCATCGAGGTAACCAGTCTAAATTCGGGCAACACAAGGATTAGAGGGCCCTAAGAGAACACAAACCTCCCGTGATAGCAAGTATAGTAGGTATGTCATACACATAAAATCAATACATATATACTAAGTATGCAGCCGTCTTAGTAATCACCATAATATATTGGTACATATCTCTTCTCGTACTGACATATAATACTACATCATTTATATGTTTCTGGTTAATACAATTAATTAGGCCGTCAATAGCTCACATCGTAATAGACACTCACGTCCTACTTCACATTTTCCCTTAGGTTCAAACTACACTTCTAGGTTTGACTCCTCATTATATCCCAAACATCCCAAATATATCAATTACTCATCAAGGAAAGGCTATCTCTACCTATACACAAGGTTACTGGGCACTCGGGATCAAAACAGGCTAAAAAGCCTAAAATGTCAACTCGTTCGAAGTCTCGTTCGAACGAGGCTGTTCGAACGAGACTTCGTTCGAACGAACTGAGTCTTCTAACGAGATCTCGTTCGAACGAAGTGGAATTTCTAATGAGATCTCGTTCGAACGATCTTATCGAACGAACTTCACCCTCGTTAGAAGTCAATGGTCAACTCGTTAGAAGCTCGTTCGAACGACCTCGGTAGGTCTTCTAACGAGTGGCCAGATTCAAGCCCAGAATTTTCTACTCGTTTTTCCCCAATTTCTACTCCTCAATTCTCCTATAAAATTCGTCCCAACAATGTTTTAAGGTCTCTAATCAATCCTAAACATACTAAGGTCACATACTAACGTGTTTTAAGGAATCAATTCATCCTAAACATCATTAAATCATCAAGTCTCTTCACTTTTCCCCAAATTTTCAAGAACATAAACCCTAGAATTTATAGTCATCAATTTACTCAAATTAGGTTCGTTTTTGTTACATCCAACATATATTAACATCAGGATAATCATCTCTATACGATTCTACATGCAATTTCTTCTCAAAATTTAAGTTCTAAGTCCAATTAAAATGGGTTTTTATTAAACTCCCAAGAACAATTTGATTTATTGGATAGTCTAAGCATGGAAGAAGCATTTACGACATAAAAACGTAATTTAAACCACTTGCCTTGATTCAATCTCAGATTTTGATGACGATTTGATGAAGCTCTCTCTCTCTCCAAGCTTTCTTCCCAATGGCTATGGTGGCTAGGGTTTGTTTTGGGAACTTAGAAAACCAAATTCTAAAACTTCCCGTAGTCTTATGGGTCAATATGGTTGGTAGTGGGTTTAGTGGTTGGTTTCTTGAATCAGATATAATTTACTAATTTTCGGCACTTTTAATTCGCAAAAATACAAAATTACCAAAATACCCTTTATGTTGCCGGTATGGCCTAAAAATACCCCGGGACCCAAACTAAACCCCCGACTAGTGTTTTGTGACTATCTCGACCCTTCCGGACGCGTTGCCGCACTCAAAACGACCATACGGTTAATAGAATTTAAATTCACTTTTATAATTAAAATAATTATATCCTGACGCGACTGTCTTACGTGTCCCAATAAATTGTCCAAATTGCAGTATATCAATCTCATGACAAATTTCATAATTCAATATTCATATAACATCATATATACTCAATATAGTCAAATACCAACTCACATTTCGCTAGTATTTTATCCGGATTAATTCCCAATTAATTCTCATTTAATTAATTAATCGCCAAAAATACGGGGTATTACAAAATGCCAACAAACTTAGATACTATTATTTATTAGACAATAGTTGTGACTATGGAAGCTATGCGTTAGGAGCAGCCACCACTGCCACCATATGTGGCTGCACCTATGCTTGCCCCATATATCACATCTTCTTAGGAGAGAGCCATTAATGCCTTTGAGAAAAGGCACCCACCAGAGTTCTCCAGATCCACAGATCCTAATTTTTTCTCTAAAGCGGAGGCGTGACATCGAACGACACTTACATGTGGTAGATTGCATCGACATTTAGAAGTAGATGTTATCAAACTGCAGACTAGTAGGAGATGCCCTATAGTGGTGTGAATTCATTACCACCGAGGTGGAATGATCATATTTCACAATTTCACATTTTTGGGTGCAGTTCGAGGGGGATTATTTCCTTTTATGTCAACAGATAACTTTAAGGGAATAGTTTGATTAGTTGAAGTAGGAGGACCGCACGATTATGGATTATGAGAGAGAGTTTACACCACTGGAACACTTTGTCCTGGACGCTGAGGGCTCGAAGGTGAAGAATGTGGATAGATTTATCAAAGGCATAACGTGGGGGATCAAGCGAGTGGTGATAGGTAATCCAACATTCACCACATACACACAGATTGTGGATATCACACTCCTACATTATTACGATCATAAATATTTTCAGAGAGAAAGAGACCCAAAGAAGGAGAAAGTGGGAAACAACCAAAGGCCAAAGGTAGTTGAGACCAGTAAGTAGTCCAGAGGGCAGGGAGGCTCCCAACATCATAAAGGTTAGATTCAGGGCGAGCAGCCCTCGAGGCGATTCAGAGTAGGTGATGACTTGCACCACTAGGGCGGACAAGGACAGGGCCAACAAAACTAGGGGAAGTACAACTAATAGGGTCAAAGAGGATAGGGCCAACAGGGCTAAGGTCAGAAACAAAAGGATAAGCGCTAGGGTCAAGGGAAACAAGGTTACTGTTTGAATCTTCTCATCATGGGATCATGTTATACTTGTAGTGAGTTGGGACACTATTTTGTAGATGCCCTAGGGGAAATAAGGTTTATGGGGGCCACCAATGGCACGCCCAACTGTAGGCTCTTACTGCTCCACTAGAGTACTAGACATTTCCACCACCTCCACCATATTCTGAACTGCCTCCAACTAAGGATCATGTATAGGAATTACCACAGCTTCATTATGGACATGTTTACAGAGTCTATCAATTGAACCACAAGTACCTCCTTAGGAGAATGAGGGTATGTTCTATATTTATGGTAGTTATGCATGAGTCACTACTAGAAAAATGACAATTAAGGACACTGGTATTAGGGACAACTTTTAAACTGTCCTTTAAAAAAATATATAAAGGACAATAAATTATAACTGTCCTTTTAGATCTATTATAAAGGACAACTAATTTTTTAAGCATCCTTTATAATAGTTTTGGGACATCAAATATTTACTATCCTTTATAAGCTCTCTAATAGGATAACAAATAACTGTCCTATAAAATTTTCGGTTCCTTCTTTTTTCCCTCCATTCCCTAAATTATTTTTTCATTCCCTCTTTGACCGAATAACGTACTCACCCACTTCTCTCTCCTCTCCTCACCTTATCAAAGCCAAACATTATACCCAAATCCTACACCATGGTGAAACCTTTGTTATCTCTCTCTCTCTCTCTCTCTCTCTCTCTCTCTCTCTCTCTCTCTCTCATGAAACCGTCGGACTGTGAAACCTCAGCTCTCTCTATCTCGTGAAACCGTCGAACTATTGGCCTTCTCTCTCTGTGAAATTGTAGGACAACTCTCTCTCTCTCTCGTGAAAAATTTGAGTTCTCCTATAGAACTGATTTAGCGATCGTGAAAAACCTCCCCCGGCCCAAAAAAACTCGTGAAGAATAATGGTATACTCTTTCCCTCTGATTTTGCAATCTAATTTTTTTGTTTTATTTTGCGATTTATATGCGTACTTGCTCATATAGAAATAATTTTTCATTTGATTTTGTTTTTGATTATATAACTGATTTTGTGTTTAATTATAGACTGATAGAGTGCAAAGTCATTCAAGTTCATAACTTATGAACTATAACTTATGAACTACATTACAAATCATTTATGAATCATACATTGCAAATTAGATGACTGTGTATCAAAGAAATTTTATTTATCACTGAGTGAATATAAACAAAATGATAAGTTTTTGACAGTAGTATTACGCCTTATTGAGATTATTAAGAGAAATTAGCGGATCCACATGTAGTGAATCTCACTATGAAGTCACAATTTAGTAAAAAAAGAACGCTTACATAAATAGTGCGGAGAATTTGATTATAGTGAATTCAGAATAGTTTATATTGACATCACTGATTTGATTATTTATATTGACGTCAAAACACAAATATCTATTGTAAACACATCATAACATAAGTTAATGGAATTTTTTATAAGTATAAAAATCATATGCACAGATAATGTTTACGCTTTGATTTCATGAATTAAGCATATCGACATTCAAAACTCCTTATCTCGATACCCAATGTGTGTAAGCATATCCCCTACGTGTCTGAACATGTCCAAAATAATAAAATGTTACTCTTTTTTTACAAGTCAACATGTGTTTGGGCATATTTAGAATACAATGACCTACAATGACACTCAAAACACTACCTGCTGAGTGTATGTGTTTCTTAGTTGAAACCACTATCACGGAGGTTCATCACTACAATATATAAAAGCCTTGCACATTTCTCAAACGATGTTTCCTTTATTATGCACTTGAAAATAAGACTAATTCCCATATGCATCAACACTAATCTTTCCCTATAAGGAGTAAGAAAAATGTCCTCCACATTGACCATCTCTATGTGCAATAATGGACTGTATTTGAATTAGGTTCATGCATATGAACCCATGAGACAATCACTGCCTTACCTACATGATGTCCTTGTGTTATGCACCTGTTGGGATATTTTTGCACTTCCCCCTTAAATATATTCAAAACTTACAAACCATTTTGGACTCAAAACACAATGAGATTCATATATTACTAATATTCAGTTCACCCATTTATCAAATATTTCCATATAATAAGATGTAATGGTTTTTGAATTGGCCAAAATGTCTAAGCACAATAACGACTCATATTTGGCAACATCTCCCACTAAAAATGAAGGGCTAAGATCAACTTTCTCTCTTTTCTAATTTCAAAATTTGAATTTAAAATTTTCCCTCTTTTTATTTCCCCCTAAAACTTATTCCCTTTAATTGTTGGTTTTCTCCATTTCAGACCATCACTTCCATTCCTCACTCTGTACGAATTATTTCTCTGTTCCCTCACTATTTCAAAGATTTTCTCTCTAAAAAACCCTTTTTACATTTTTTCGTCTCTGAACTATTGTTACCATGCTTGTAACTTTATAGCTGCTCTTTCCAAAAGAGAATTTTGGTTTCAAATGAAGGTTAGTTTTCTTTTTCTTTAATATATTTTGTTTAATTATAAAGATTTTTATTAATTTAGTATATTTTCTATTTTCACCCTTTCCGTGACTCTCTCTTTAATATGGTTTTAGTTTTACAGAGTCAACCCTATACTCGGGTCTAATTTTCAGGTATGCTCTCTATCTCTCTAAAAAATATAAGGAGTGAGAACTGCACTAAATTTAAAGGTTAAGATCATCCATCCCCTCAAATCAAACCCACCCACCCTAGAACTTCTTTGTAACTCTTGCCAACCAAACCATCCTCATACGCCTACCAAACCCATCTTCTGTGTAACTTTGGCTGTTGAGTGCATGTCGACTGAAATATATATGGAAGTTTATGTGTCTGCCTTCATCTCCTAATCGCCATCTTCGTACTCCTCATAGTGGGTAATATCACGATGTTGTATTAGTAATTAAGGCATTACATTTCATAGGTATTTTATGTTTTGGTTGTTGAATCAGGTACCACTTCGATGGTATTTTGAGGTCTCAATACCAGAACAAAGGCATAACTTATGTTACATGTATTCTGTTGAGAATCCTGCATTTCCTAGGAAATTGAATGGAGTTGAGGAAGAACAACACGACCCTCGATCCACCGGAGTTGGGGGCTCAAATTCTTGGTGCCAATAACAAATACATTTGCCAGTATATTCACGAATATCACTACTTTTGGGGAAGTAAGTTTTCCGATCTAAAATATCTCATTTTAGTTGGATTTATAAATATCGTTTTTGTTCTCCTCTATTTGGTGGATTTAGAGTTTTCTTACTAATTTAGAGTTTTTTTTGTACTGTAAGTTGTTACAAAGGTTAAAGAAAGAGACAATTGTTGAGGAGGAAATGAAAAATAGGGTAAAACATAACGGTTTCTCTTTCTCTCATTGTCTCTTCTTCTCTCCTTTTCCTTTCTCTGCATCTCTCTCTTCACCCCGCCACATTTTTTTTAAGATCAATTAGTTTTGAGTTTAGGGTTTCATAATGAATTTTTTATGTTTTAGTTGTTGGGATTTTTGTGTTAATGGTTGAACCTGTGTTTTTGTGTTTCAAAATGGGGTTCAAAATGTGGCTTTTATTAAATTTTTGAATAAAGTTCATATTGTATAATGTTAATAATTTATTGCATTGTATTATTCAAATAAATTTGGATTTCGTTCACATTTATTTATTGGGCTGTAAAGAAACCCAACTATTCTGGAATTGTTTTTTTTTAACCTACCATCAAATTGTTCCTCTCGAGAAGGTATCTATTTTAATTTTTTTATGTGTTTTCATTATATGCTTAGTATGTAAATAACTATTTTTCTTTCTCATGTTGATGGGGTAAAAAAATAGGAGTGGCAATTCATGCATTTGGGTCGTGTTTCGGCCCAGCACGATACCACACGACAAGAATTTTTCGGACACGACACGACACGAATTCATGTTTTTTTAGTTGACACGAACGCGACCCAAATAAAAATGACATAACACAACACGAGACGAATAACACGATTTTCTAAAATTTCAAGCTAAATTAAACATAAATAGGCATGATAACCTGAATAAAAACACGATAAGACACGATAACATGATTCATAATTTTGACACGAACACAACATGACATGATTTCGTGTAAAAAAAACCCGACAAGAACACGACATATCGTGTCAATTTCGTGTCATTTCGTGTTGTTTATAAAGTTACCACCCCTAGAAAAAATATAGAAAAATGTTATTTCTATCAATTTTTTAATGAAGTTTCATATCTCATTTGCATTTAACTGGTGGAACCAAGTGTATGGGGTTGTCTTCCCATAAAATGGTATCGAAGATATTGATATTTCTTTTTTGAGCTAAGATTTTTTTATAATGAACGTGATATGTTTATGAAGTTTCAAACGTTTTTTTTAATTCATAAATTTTAGAACGATCTTATGTAATTTCATGCATTCTAAAAAAATTCCCTATGGGGTCACATCATGTAATTTTATAGAATTGAGAATTTTATAGAATGATCTTATGTTCTTTCATGCAATTTTATCTATATTTGGTGCTTGAACTTCTAGCTATATAAAATTGAGAATTGTATAAATGAATCTTCTTCATTTTGTGTATAAATTATAAAGATTTTGTTTTTGGTGTTTGAGGCTGACCCGTGTTATAATAATGGATGGGGCCCAAACTTAGCATAATGGTTATGCTACATGAGCCAAACCTATCATTGCATGTAGGTTGAAGCAAGACTATTTCTCACTCCCAGTGTTGACGATAAGATTGTTGGACCTATTAGTTCATTCATTTACTTTATTTGTAACAATTGAATATTGATATTATAAGACAACATATTTTTTAATCCCAAAAATATAATATCACAATAACTTTCATGAGTTTGCTACATCTTCCACCCATGAAATCAATGGTTCTGATTAACACCCCAAATTTAATATTCCGCCCATATGAAAATACACCCATTAGTTCTCTTTTCCAAAGATGTTACACAAAAAACATTGTTTTTAATCATAAAAATTGGGACGAAAAAAAGAAAAAATATTTAAATTTTTATTAAATAAATACTTGGATAAAAAAAGAATAAAATGATATTGTATTGTGTCACTTTTACTTGAGTTGTGTTGCATTTTAAGTTAGTCATGTTCGTATTTGGTAATAAAAAAATATTTTTATCATTTCATGTCGTTCCGTGTCATTTTATTTGGAATGTGTTGGTGTTAAATAAAAAAATAAAAATATCATGTTGTGTCGCATTTAGTGGGATCGTGTCCTTATTTGGTAAACAAAAGTAATATACGACAAAAATATTATTTACCAAATACGAATACAAAAAAAGTTACACGACATGAAATTTTATTTACCAAATATGAACACAAAAAATGCGACACGAGTTGTGTTCATATTTGGTAAATAAGATTTTGTGTCGAGTCGTGTCGTGTTATAAAAAGAGTTTTTTTAGGGTGTTTTATTATTCCATTTTCTTTCTATTGCCCCATTTTAATTAAACTTGAATAGCTTTTATTAAAATGCAAATGACTTGCTATAACCAAAAGGGGTGCTTTGTCAAGGTAGTAAAAGTTCGACGTTCGAATATTAAAAGCACCACATGCCAAAGATGTTTTCCAAACGAAGTTTATACTAATTTTGTTAGACATCTGATATGTCAATGTAGTAAAAGTTTGACATTCGATTATTTTCTCAATTTTGTTTCATTAATAATTACTTTACCATTTTTGTCATTTTGCGATTACGTACTTTCAAAAATTTTTCCGTTTCGCGATTACGTACTTTTAAAATTTTTATCGTGCCTTCAGACACGGGTATCCACTAGTATATATATATATAGTTCACCCAAAAGACGAAGAAGTGTGCAATGAATATTGTCAATGATGCACTCCTCGAAAAAAATATCTACAGTATATTGACAGAATTTCTGAATAAACTATAAAACGTTATGCTTAAGATTTTTGGTAATTCAGTTGCTTATTTTTTAAAACAACATCAATAATCTGATGTTGGTATAAATTCCCGAGTCTATTACTAATAAACTTCATGAGTTTTTTGGCGCACCTCATCTTACGGAGGTGCAGGCGTGCTGACACCATCATATTGATCAAAGTGCCCTCATAATGTTCATCAACTATTCCAACTCAGTAGTGTGGCTAAAATATTAATGAATTTTAATAACCCAATATATTATATTTGTGTGTTAGAATAGTAGAGAATGGGCTTTTAACGGGTTTAATTTTTCATGGCCTTGATTTTTTGCTTCTTCTTTACTTATGGAACTATCATTTATAAGAAGAATACTGTTTTTTGAATAGGAAGTATTGATGGTTCACCCTCTTGTGGAATGACATATGACTTGAAGGACATCTCACATGATGGCATATACTAAAAGATATCTATACATCAGAATTTTGTAAATTTTTATATATGCTTGCTCATTACTTTTGAACAGGTGACACTAATAGTACATCATCTTTTAAGAGGAAAGTTAGAGGGAGTGCCAAACAATGAAATGAATGGGGTAATGGTGAGACAAAGATAATTGGTTGGGACGAAGATTTCCAACCAATTGGACCATATGTGGCGAAGTTGGCGAGTCAACTCAGTTATTATGCACGTCAAGGGGATTTGTTTCCTTTGACTTTGCCTTCTTGGACAAAAGCGAATCAACGAAAGCTCGACATTGTTTGGGAACAAGTGCAGGTAATATTAAATTAATCTCGTATTAGTAAAATCAAATATTTTGAATTATTAGTATTTCTAACTAATGTATTTTTTTGTTCTTAGATTAACACAAATGCGCCAGACAATTACCGAAACATATGTTGTCGTAAGCATGGAATTCAATGGATATCCTTTAAGTATGAGACCAAGAAAAAGTATTATATGAAATTGAACACGGATGTGGAGCGTTTAGCAACTACACCCACCAAGTCAACCTGAATCAATGGAAAGTCTGAGTGAAACAGCGGGATCAAGAAACAACAAAGGTATCGCATTGAATTAGTAGACGGGATTTTGCATGTTATTTTTTTAATTATTGATGTTATATTGATGATTAAACAGGTTGGATTATATGTAAAAATAGAAAAGACTCGATCTAAATTGAATTGGTGAGGAGAGTATACAATACCAAGTTAGTTGAAATGCCATTAATATTATTTATTTTCACTAGCAGCGAGTGGCAAATAGGAATATCATTAACCGAGTTTATCTTTGTTCCCACCCTAGAATTGGGAGAACTTCAATTGTCGTAATAAAGCAACAAGTTAGTATATGTTATTAGTTCAGTATAATTATATATATGTTCTACAAAACTATTATTATATTTATGTTCTTTTAGGATTTTGTTAACATGCTTTCTAGCTATATATAAATTAGATGAAGTCAAAACAGGAGTCCATCGACAAATTGAGTGTTTGGAGATGGACACGTAAGAAAAGGATCTCACATATGATGTCGACGATGGAGCGGCTGGTAGAGAGGAATAAATATGTTGATAATCGCAATTTAAAAGACTTAGTTACATTACAAATTTTATTTTGGTGGATGTTAGCAAGTTTCATTTGAGAAAAGAGTTTGATTGTGCTATATGTTTGTTTTCTCAATTTGTAGGAAATGATTAAAGGACAATTGGATGTGCTGCCATTTGATTAACACAATCGGATTGAAGTTAGAGATGGTATATTTAAGGACGTGATAGGACCTGAAGAACATGGACGATCACTGTGTATGGTAGTATGCATTAAACTAACTTCTTCACGTTCAACCATATCATCTCATAATTATCATTGTGAGATTGCTCGACTACAGAAGGAGGCTAATGAACGAGAGACTCATTATCGGGAAGAGGTTGAGGTGCAAGAGAATCGTCATAAAGAAGAAATTGATATGGTGCATGCTGATTTAGAAAATAAAATACAAGAAAAAGTCGCGAGGGATAAGAGAGAAACTCTAGCATAAGGTAGGCTTGAAATCGCTCATATGATACGGGACACAGGCGTCCCACTACCACCAATAGCAATAGCAACAGTTGATACTATCGATAATCACGATTGACTATGTATTAATGTAACTAACTTAGAAGTGGAAATGACAATTTGAAAGTATGTGGTGGTGTTTATTTTTTGAAGTGTGATAAGATACTATTTGTTTTTGTTATTATATTTAAGGCTAAATTTTGGTATAATATGTCTTTGTGTTTTTATTTTATAATTTAATGTTATTATATTAGACATGGAATTTAGGCTGACTACAATATATATATATATATATATATATATATATATATATATATCTTTTAGGAAAACTATAACTGCCTTTTAAAATATTTATTTGGCGCCAAAATATATTTAGGACAACTGCTTCTTTCCCTAATACTTCATTTTAAAGGACAACAATATCCGTCCTTATAAATATGTAATAATATTTGGATTTAAAAGGACAAAACAAAAAGGACATCAATTGCTGTCCTAAATACAAAAAAATGACAGCAATTGTTATCCTTTTAGCCTTTTATGACTCCCATCTATTAGGACTACTCTTCATGTCCTTATGACTGTCATAAATACTATTAGGGACAAGAAATGAGCTTTTGGGATAACATATTTGCTTTCCTTAATTGTCATTTTTCTAGTAGTGAATTATTTTTTACACATGAATGTCACACTCCTTCTTAAGTTATACATTTGCACCTACGTTGGGATTGGTAGATATAGCTATGCATGTGTCTTTGAATCTAGATACCCTACTAGGTAGTGTTATTGCCCGACATCACATTTCTAAAGGCCTAGAAGTTAAGATCGGCTGATTGTATTTTTACACTGCCTTACTACTATTGGATATGGCGACTTATGAAGTCATGCTAGGTACGAGTTTATTAGCTCAGCATCACGCACAGATCGACTACAGCGGGAAGGGGATCATGTTTGCTATTCCTGAGCAGGAGATATTTTTAGTTGATATTCCTAGGATCGAAGGATAGTCTATCAAGCACATGTATTATACATATGCGACTTCGTCTGAGGAGGTCATTATATCATTAGATTTGATATCGATTGTCCAAGAGTTTACGAATGTATTTAATGAGGTACCAAGGTTACCATCGGTTAGAGAGGTAGACTTTTATATAGATTGGTATCAGGAACTAGGCTCATTGTGAGGGAACCGTACCAGATATCTCCATTGGAGATACGAGAGATGCGTGAGTATATATAGCAGTTACTGAGTCAGGGTTTTATACAAAGAAGCGCATCTCTGTGGGGTGCGCCAATGTTATATGTGTAGATTATCAATATTTGAATAATGTCATGATACTAAACAAGTGTCTGTTACCATGTATTGATGATTTGTTTGAATAATTTAGGGGAGCGTCATTCTTTTCCAAGATTGACTTGCGCTCACAGTATCATCAGTTGAGTATTCGGGAGTAAGACATTCCAAAGACGGATTTATTGACGTGATATAGATCGTATGAGTTTTAGGTCATTCCGTTTGGGTTTACTAATAGGCCATCAGTGTTCATGGATACGGTGAATCATGTATTTTAACCATTTCTGGACCAGTTCATCATTCTGTTTATAGACGACATCTTAATGTATTCTTGGTCGAAGGAGGAATATGCATAGAATTTGAGATTGGTTTTGTAGACACTAGGGGAACATAATTTGTACGCTAAGTTCTATAAGTATTTGTTTTGGCTTTAATAAGTAGAATTCTTAGTCCATGTTGTATCTAAAGCTAGGATTTTGATGGATCCTAGCCATGCATATGCAGATGTAGATTGGGGAAAACCCATGGAATCTATATATGTTAGGAATTTCTAGGGTTTGGTGGGGTACTATAGGAGGTTCATTTAGAGGTTCTGGAATAATACTGGTCCACTAACTCACCTTAGTCGAAAGGGAGTATCATTCATTTAAAGCACATGCTGTTATAGAGCTTTCGAGGAGATCAAGGAGAAGCTCATCACCGCACTCGTCCTTGTATTACCACAGGGCGACATGGAGAATTTGGTATATACGGATGCATCAATAGGGTCTAATTGATACAGGAGGAAAGGCCTATAAATTATGCTTCCCGAAAGCTTAAGCCTAATGAGGGAAACTCCCCCACTAAGGATTTGGAGTTAGCAGTGGTAGTCTTTGCCCTTCGTATTTTAAGGCATTATCTACTGGCTAAGATGTTCGCATTGTATTCTGATCATAAGAATATGTAGTACTTTTTTATGCATAGGAAGTTGAATAATATACATAGGGGATGGTTTGAGTTTGTGAAGGACTATCACGTTTTTGATTCAGTACTATTTGGGGAAAGTGAATGTGGTAGCATATGCATTGAGTCGGAGATCGATTGTTATGTTAACAACATTATGGGTAGAAGAAAAGGATGATTTACCAAATATTTAGGCAGCACAGTGAAGTGCCACCTGTGGTATGGTCTTATCGAAAGATTTTTTAGGAGTTGTTATCGTTACACCAGCCATGGTGGCACGGGTGATAAGCATAGGATTTAGATTCCTCCTATCAGGAGAAGGTGTGAGAACTTGTTTCAGGAGGGGTTCCTTCTTTATAAAACAATGGTGGATTGAGATTTCAGAGATGGTTGTTGTACCAATGGGTCCTGAGTTGAGGATAAAAGTTCTAGAGGAGGCACACGTCTCATGATTCACAGTACATATTGGAGGAGATAAGATTTATTAAGTAATGCATAGATCGTATTAGTGGATCGGGATGAAGATAGGCATTATGGGGTTTTTATCTATGTGTGCCACCCATTAGCTAGTAAAGGTGGATTATCAGAGACTAGTGGGGGAATACAACCTTTGGAGATTCTTGTGTGAAAGTAGGAGATCATCTCCATATACTTCATAGTGATATTATTGAGGTCCCAGAGTTGTGATTATTCAATTTGTGTCATCATCAAAATATTGACAAAGGTGGATCATTTCCTTCTTGTGCGGACAAAGTACATCATCGTGAAGTACGCAGGAATATTCGCATCAGAGATTCTTCATCTTCATGAGGTACCATATGACATCTTGTTTAACGGGATAATACGATTGTATCTTGATTCTAGAGGGATTTTTAGGAGGCTATAGGCATACGACTGTATTTGAATACGATATTGCACACTGAGTCAGGCGGTTAAATTGAGTAAGTGAATCAGATTCTAGAGGATATGCTTTGGGCATATGTCTTAAATCTCAATGGAAGTTAGGATAAACACTCACCACACCAAAACAAATAGATTGTTATTGTCAATTAGTCACAATCCAGAATCGTGACTAGGTGGTCACGGTCCAAAACAATGACCCACTCCCAAAACTGGTAACCAGTCATATGATTATGGTCAAAATTCGTAACCAATCATATGACCTGGACAAAGTGTGACAACAAGAGAGGATTAGTCATGGTTTTGGACCGTGGACAAATTGGTCACGGCTCTAGACCGTGACTAAGTAATGATCTTTTAGGCGCCAAAGTTCCTGCCAAAGAAAGCTTACCGATGGTTACGGTTCTAGACCATGAGCCAGCCGTGATCAATCCCAGTGAATTAAGGTCATGATTTTAGACCGTGACCCTAGCGCTAGATGAAAATGTCCACATTAATATGGTCACGATCCACAATTATAACCATTTCTCGATATTTAATTGGTCACCGTAGGGGTCACGGTCTAGAGCTGTAACTAAGTTTCAGTGTTACGTTGGTCATAATATGACAATTGTGACCATTTTAAAGATATAAATTAGATCTGATATTGCACCCACCGATTACATTTATCTCTCTCTTTATTGTTAAACTCTCACCATCTCTCCACCGGTGACCACCACCAGGCTCTTTCTCTCTCTCTCTCTCGGCACCCACCATAGGGGTACATCTCTCTTTCTCTCTTTGTATACATTTCAGTGGGGGGGGGGGGGGGACTCGAAATATCTTTGGGTGGGGAACTCGAAAGAACTTACAGTTGCATAATTTATGTTGAATACCTATAACTTTATGAGTAGTACCCTTAATACCAAATAATTGATGATGAGACTCTAAGTATTAAAATATGACAAGATTTTATGTTGAATACCCCATGATATACTCTTGACAAGTTATTTGAAACTGTGGGTACCTTGATTAAACATTCCGACCCAGATAAGTAGCCCGTTTTAGTCTGACCCAAAGTTCGTAGGCCACACGCATTTAGTTATGACTCATTCAACCCCTAAAATCTCTTGCGAGATATTCAAGGAGTTATGGGATAATGTGGAGGAGTCCAACACCCCCACTCTCCGATAAACAACATGTATATATTAAACCCTTAGCCCGGGGCAAAGGGCATGCAATTTGTAAACACTCCCCCGGAGTAAAGAGAAATAAAATACGAAGAGAACCAACATGGACGTAGGCCTTCTTGCCTAACCACGTATATCTTGTGTTGTGTGTGATTGCAATACTTTAAAGTTCTTTATTTATTATGGTGATTGCCTTTGCTTATTATTTTGTGTTGAGTTTAATTGTCACCAAAATCGGCGCCGTTTGTGGGAAGAGTTTGTTTTCCTTTAAGAAAGCCTTCACCAATAAGAATTTGGAATGTTTGGTCACGGCAGCAATGCCCCTCAAGCAGGGGATATTCAAGAACAACACGCCCCTCGCAGAATCAGATCTGAAGTCTGACGTTCAAATCCTAAGGCTTGCCCAGAATGGCAAGCTTTGGAGGAAAGCCAAGGACCTACCAGATCCACTCAGGTCTCCAGGCTGATTGACGCCTATGAGGCCAGGATCCAAGAGTAAGAGGATGCCATTCATAAGAAAGAAGCTGAGAATACTTATCTCAAAAGAAGATTGGAGAAAATGGAGAGAGATCTCCATCGTAGCACCAGGCAACGTTAATATCGCACTCCTAGACCTCAGGAGAGAAAGTCTCACAACCGAGGAAGGATCCCTAGACATGGATCTCAAATATTTGAGGAACGCAGGTCAAATAATGACTTGCCCGAGCAACAACAACTAGCTCACCGTTACGGGACCCCAGGTCAAGGAAATGATGATATACGGAATTTGGTCCGGAAAGAAATGGACCAACACCCAGTAGATGGGGGTGCCAGATCGACCAAAGAACTAGCCATGCGAGGTCTCAGGACCAGATGAAATCCCCTTTCTCAAGGGAGATAGAAGAAGAAGAAGAAGCCCCCAAGAAGTTTGTAATTCCTAGATTCAATATCTACGACGGAAAGACTGATCCTATCGACCATGTTAGGCAGTACAGGCAGGCCATGACCCTTTAGAACCATAAGGACACATTAATGTGCCGGATCTATCCCTCGAGCTTGCATGATGTGGCCCAAAAGTGGTTCGAGAGACTCCCGTACAGATCCATCAGGAGCTTCGAGTCCTTGACAGAGCTCTTTATAACTCGCTTCATTACAAGCAGCTCCCATCTGAAGAGGATGTATGCCTTGTTGACAATGAAGAAAATGCCTCAGGAGAGCCTCAGAGACTATGCAAAAAGATATTAGGATTTATTCAATGAGGTCGAGGAATGCTCGAAGCCGATCGCTGTGGCATCCTTTAAGATTGGCCTACCCAACTCTTGCCTCTTGCACCAGTCCCTCACTAAGAAGGAGACCACGACCATTAACGAAATAATGGCTCGTATTGAAAAATACGCCAAAGTTGAGGATGTGACACGCCTCAGTGCAGGGGAGAATGGTCGCGCCAAGTTCGCCGGCATGAGCATCGACAAAGATGAGAACCAAAAGAAAGGAAGCAAAAATAGGGGCAAGAGTGGATCCAAGAGCGGAAATAAAAATGATGCTTCAAAAGCATTTCAAGAAGTGAACACTGTTTTTAAAGAACCAATCTACAAGATTCTAGCAAAGATCAAGGACGAGCCGTTCGTCAAGTAGCCCAGAAAGATGGGAGGATACCCCTCTAAAAGGAATAATGCACTGTGATGTGCTTTCCAGAAAGAGGGTGAGAACAAAACCGAGCACTGTAAGGCCCTCAAGTCTCACTTTAAAGAGTTAGCCCAAACTGGACATTTGAACGAATTTGTGGAAAAAAAGGCAGAGAAGGTCGCTTCCAATGGAGACCCGAGTCCTGACCACATGCTCGAAGAGGATGCTAGCCATGAGTTTGCAGTGATTCATGGGGCATCAAATCTAAAGTAGATTCAAGGAAACTCAGCTCAGATGGAAGTTAAAAAGCTTACGACAGGAATGCAATATTTTCAAATCGATCCAGCTAAAATGCAGGCAGGAAGGCATCAGCGAGCGAATGACATCGACTACACCAACCGCATTGTGTTCACGGATTAAGACCTAGTGGGATTAGGGACCCCACATCACGATGCCTTGATCATTACACTCAAGATATCTAACTATTCCTTGATCATTACATTCGAAGTAATGTATCTCGACTTATTCTGGAAGTTGAAGTTAAGCATCGCCGACTTAAAGGAAGCCACCATTCCTCTAGTTTTCTTCGTCGGTAAAGTGACCATCCCTTTGGGATAGATTGTACTGCCGATAACGACAGGAAGTGTCTCCAAAATGATCGAGTTTTTGGTGATCGACATTGACTCACCCTACCAGGACATCCTTGCCAGAGGGTGGCTACATGCGATGAAGGTCGTCCCCTCTACCTACCACCAGAAACTCAAATATATGACTGAGCGATGAGTGATGGAGATTAGACAATGGCGAGAAAGTGCTTCTTAGAAGCCATCCACCTAAAGAGGAGAAGAAGGTCGAGAAGGCCAAGGAGAAGGTTGAAGAATAGGAGGGTTTGATACCTTCCAAGTAGAAGCTAAAATATGGATGACCTGGAGTGGAGGAGACGAGACTCCTCCCCTCTAAGCGGGTCATTGAGAACATGGAGGAAGTTGCAACCGGCGGCAACAAGAAAGATAGGATGTCTTGATCAGATCCTCTCTCACAGATCAAGAGAAGAAGGAACTAACAGTAATATTACGAAATAACTTGGACGTTTTCACATGGGAACACTACGAGATGCCATGAATTTATCCCAGCATGGTTTGTCATCGGTTACACGTTGACCAGACTCTCAAGACGATTGCACAAAAGGCACGAAGAACTGCACTCGAGAAGGCCAAGGCTGTGAAGAGGGAAGTGGAAAAGCTGTTGGATGCAGGATCCATACGGGAAGCTTAATTCCCTAAGTGACTGTCCAACCCAATAGTGGTCCCAAAAAGTAATGGGAAATGGAGAGTCTGTATTGACTTCACCGACCTTAACAGAGCACACCCTAAAGGAAATTTTCCTCTCCCAAAGATTGATCAGTTGGTGGATGACACAACAGCTCATGAAAGAATGAGTTTCCTAGACGCATATTCCGAGTATCACCAAATTCATCTACACAAGCCAAAAGACAAGACACCATTCATCACGACCGTCGGGTTGTATTGTTACAAGGTCATGCCCATTGGGCTAAAAAATGTAGGAGCAATCTACCAGCGGTTGGTCACCAAAATGTTTAAAGACAAAATGGGAAACACCATGGAGGTCTACATCGATGATATTCTCGTCAAGAGTAGGCATAAAGATGAACACCTCTCAGACCTATCAAGGACCTTCGAAATCCTCAGAAAATATCGAAATGAAGCTTAACGTAAGTAAGTGTTCCTTCGGTGTCCAGTCAGGGAAATTTATCGAGTACTTGGTTAGCAAGAGAGGCATTGAAGCAAAACCGGACCAGATTGACACCATCAATAGGGTGCAACCCCCGTATGATAAGAGACATGTAAAAGCTCACAAGAATGATTGCTGCCCTGAACCGATTTATCTCAAAATCATCCGAAAGGTTCGAGCCATTCTCCTAACTTTTGAAGAATAGCAAAAATGTAGAGTGGAATGAGGATTGCTCAAAGATGTTAGAAGGACTCAAGGATTACCTCAGTACACCACCGTTGCTCGTAATCCCTCGTGAGAATGACTCTCTATACCTGTACCTCGCAGTTTCCAGTCACGCTGTAAGTTCTGCACTAGTATGTGAAAGAACAGGGATCCAAAATCCAATCTATTATGCGAGAAAAACCCTCTTGGATGCCGAACAATGGTACCTACCCTAAGAAAAGCTCTCCTTTTCACTAGTGGTAGCCTTAAGGAAATTGAAACATTACTTCGAGGCTCACTCCATCATCGTCCTTATATCTCACCCCCTTGAAAAAGTCCTACGAAAAGAGGATCTATTTGGTAGACTATCAAAATGGTCAGTCGAGCTCGGGCAATTTGACATCCAGTTTTAGCTAAGGAATGCAATCAAGGGACAAGTCCTCACTTACTTCATTGCAGAATTTATAGGAGAACATCCTTGCGACCAACTTCAACCTATTGGTCAAAGGGAAAACCCCTCGACAGAAGGTGTTTGGGGAATGTTCATTGACGGAGCCTCCAACTCCAAAGGGGCAGGAGTGGGCATTGTGCTAGTTACCTCTAAAGATTCCATCCTCGAGCAAGGAATCAGGCTTGGATTTGAAGCCTCCAATAACGAAGCAGAGTATGAATCATTGACAGTAGGCCTACAAAAGGCACAGACGCTTGGGGCAAAGCAACTCCAAGTGTTCGGAGACTCACAGTTGGTCTCCAACCAAATAAGTGGAGACTTCAATGCGAGGGATCAGAGAATAGAGGCCTACCTCGCCTCAATGAAGAAATTAATGTCTAACTTCGAACATGACAACGTCCAACAGTTTCCTAGAGGATAAAATAGCCATGCTGACGCCCTAGCGGCCTTGAGCTTAGCGATCAATTCTGACCTGAAGAGAACAAATCCAATCGACTTCCTTGCCCAGCCAAGCATTACCCAGATCGAGAAATTACCAAACATAGGTCACGTTCTCCAGATTGAATTATCACCCACTTGGATGAACCCCTTAAGGGATTATTTGAAAGATGGTCCCCTGTCAGATGATAAGAAGGTCGCACATCAGATAAGAGTCAAAGCTGCTCGCTTTCACTTATCTCCTGAGGGAAAACTGTATAAAAGATCTTTCACCGGTCCTTACCTCCAATGCGTTAACTCGAAGGATGTCGAACAAGTTCTTCACGATCTCCATGAGGGAATTTGTGGGAGTCATATTGGGGACAGGTCGCTAGCTTTTCGAGAAATGAAGGAAGGCCACTAGTGGACGTACATACAGGAGGATTCTGGGATATATGCTCGCAAGTGTGAAAAATGTCAACTTCATGCTCCGATGGTTCACCAACCAGCCAGCGACCTAAAGTCACTTACTAGCCTATGGCCTTTTTCCCAATGGGTAATGGACATAGTAGGCCCTCTTCCTACCGCTACCAGTAATCGCAAGTATTTGTTGGTCACGACAGACTACTTCACCAAATGCATAGAGGCAGAGCCACTAGAAAACATCAGAGACATGGATATGATAAGATTCATATGGAAGAACATTATCACCCGCTTTGGGATCCCCAGGACCATCATCACTGACAACGAAACCCAGTTCAAAAGTGGCCTCTTTCAGGGTTTCTGTAACGACCACGGGATCAGACACCATTTTAGCTCGGTGGCATAACCTCAGAGCAATGGACAAGCTGAAGCTTCCAACAAAATACTTATTAATAGATTGAAGAAGCGATTGGAGCGAGACAAACGGGCATGGGTGAGCAAGCTGCCACACATCCTATGTGCTTACCGCACTACCCCACGATGAGAAACCGGGGAAACACCATTCGCAGTGACATATGGTATGGAGGCAATCATTTCCTTGGAAGCTGGCCTCCTCACCATGAGGTCTGCCCTGGTCGATCAAGGCCAGAATAATGCAACATTGCTCACTGAGCTTGACCTTACTGAGTAACGAAGATAGCTGTCTCTAGTGAAACTAGCAGGTTATCAGCAACAACTAAAAAAAGCACTACAACAGGAGGGTCAATTCAAGAGCATTCCAAGTTGGGTACTACGTCCTAAGGAATGTTCTTGGCAGCACAGTAAAACCATCAGATGACAAGCTAGGACCAAACTGGGAGGGACCATTCAAGGTGATAAGGGACAACCTGCAAGGAGCCTATCACTTAGAAACGCTGGAGGGCAGGGAGATACCTCGAGCTTGAAACGCAGCCAATTTAAAAAAATTATAATTTAGGTATTCTGTGTCGATATTTTATTACAATGTTGAAATTTATAATTCATTTCTAATTAATAAAAGATTGTTTAGCAGTGGCATTCTACAAAGTGTTGATTTTTTCTCAAATACTTTATAATGTATGAACCTTTTCCAAGTTACAGGATCTCCTCTTAGCATATAAAAGAAGAGTATTACCCTCCTCAGGTTTTCATCATCAAACACGAATAACCTCCTAGCATTGGCCCTGGAAATATATGAAGCCCTACAGGGGACCCTTAGGCAGCTCGGCCAACTCAGGTTGGTAACTAAACTATGTTTGGCTCAAAAAACCTGCCCGGATAGAACATCAAACACCAGGTGTGTCCTATCCATTGCCACACTTAGGCCTAAGGGAGTGTGATGACACAACCTAAAAGGTAAAGTGAGGTAGAATGGTATCTTATAAGCATACTGGACTGGGGGTATACTCACTCAATAAAACAACTATGCCTATATCAAATCTAGTTGGCTAAGAAAAGCCCAATATAGTCAAATAAGAAATCAATGAAGTAAAAAATACACATATTTAGTCGGCGAATCGCCTAAAACATAATTATTTTATTACATCATTACATATACAGAGAGTTACATGTGCTGAATAAAGTAAATCCTAATGAGGATTAGGTTTCCGAGCAAGATAGTCATCCACTTGTGCTCTTCGACCATCATCTGGGTGAGGATTTAATTCCTCCTCGACTTCATTTGAATCTACTTCCAATAGATACCTGGGGATATCATCTATGGGGACCCACTAATCATCCCTCTTGAATGGGTTAGGCATCAAAGTTATGGGGGAGATCTCTTGATGATACCAGAGGACAGAGTTCCTAGCGACCTGCAACTCCCTAAGATCACTCAACCATCCCCTAATAAAGGATAACTCTTCAACTTCCCCCAACTTCGTCGGAACATCGGTCCAACCCTGATCATAACCATAAGCCCACACTCACCGAGGAGCTTTCTTAAACAGATGCCTCAGCAAGGCAACATCCCTTTTAAAACCAAAAGCGATCACGTATGCCCAAAAAACATCACCTCGAAGCTCGAAAATCTCGCTAGCTAAACCTCTGTCATTAGTACTAGTTCGCGGTCCAACTGATGAAGAGGAACCACGCAAAACTCGAGGAGCAATGCTAGGCGCATTCTCCATAAATTGTAAGACTTCTCTCCTCAAAGCATCATTCTCTTGTTGAAGTACCTCTCCAACCTGATTAACCCCGGAGGCATCCAGGAGATTAGCCTTCAGAGCATCCACCTCTTCTTGAACAAAAGCGTCGATTTCCTCCATCTCTTGGAGCCTGTCCTTCAGCTTGGCAATAAGCTCTGACTGGTACTTATACTCCCTATTACTTGATCGAAGAGACTTACATATCCTTATAAAGGCTCTACGAACTTGATCGCTCGCATCAGGTCCAAGAATTTTTCCTAATTGAGAGGTAGCCGGAATATAATCCTCATCATCGATGAGCTATAAACCATATAATCATTAAGAAAGAAAATAAATCAGTATGCGGAAGGGAACTAAATTTCATTACATTTAAAGATGGTTCAAAGTACATCAGTGAATAGAAAGAGTAACTAAAATACAAAAAATACAAAGAGCTCCCTAACGAAGACTAGCTGGCAACCTCAGTCTGCTCCAAGGTCGCTGGTTGCTTCCCCTTATCTTCATCAGCTCTAGGCACACCTTTCTCAAACGGAGCAATCACCATCCCCTGGTCAAGGGGAGCATAAAAAAAGATGGTCAGAATAGCAAGGGTACCTTCATTGGCATCAGAAAGAGGCACCTCATCTACGACAGGCTTGGGACCAGGGTCGTGCTCATCAAAGAGGGTGGAATCAATATCCACCTCGGTAACGAGTAAGGCCTTATCCCAACATTTTTAAAGTTAAGACGGCCAATATAACCAATCTGGGCCTCAACATCCTCATACGTTGTGACCCATCCAGCATTATATGGGCTCTCTTTGAAGGTGGCGGCCTCAGATTCCACCTTTTTCACCTTCCCAGTAAGCACTTTGTTCTCCTCTGCCATAACTAGCTTGCTCTCACAAACCAAGTCATAGGACTGCCTCAACTCTTTAAGCTGCTTGGTTGCCACCTCCTTTTCTTTAATGGCTAGGGCTAAGGCTTGGTCAGAAGACTTTTGTGCAGAACTTTTTGTCTTCAAGATGGCCTCCATCTTGGTATTTTTCCTTTTCAGCTTAGCGTTCTTCCTTACCAGTTCATCGTGGTTATGTTAGAAGATAGTGAAATGAGACACAAACTGAAGAGAAAAGGTAGACATCAGTAGAGAAAGTATTGAAAGAGACAATACAAGAGAAAATAAATGAAAATAGGATTACCAAGGCTAGCCCCTGACTCGCCATCAGGGCTAACTGGTCGGTCCCTATGTTTATCGACCTCTGGCGATCAGCTGGAAACACTGCCCTCTCAAGTGAGACCGAATCTAATTGAGGGGTAAGAGCAACAGAATCCCCTTCATCCAGAGCAGACATAGATACCAGAGACTACCCCGCCTTTGTCCTCACCTCTTCTCTCCTCTTCTCTTCTTCCCCCTCCTTCTTCTCCCTCTCTATCCTCTTTCTCTCTTCTACCTTCTTCTTCTCCTCTTCCTTTTTTTTCTCCCTTTCTCTCACCATTTCCTTCTCTTTCTTCTGCCTCTCCTGCTCATGAGTAATAGTCTGGGATCCAGTGGCGACATCCTTGCTCCCAGATTTATGCTTCTTTAACCGGCAAGAAAGAAGCACATTATCTTCATCATCATCATGGATCAAATTCTTCCTAGGAATAGCCATATCTTCCTTACTAGAGCTACTTGAATCTCCTGAAGACTCTTGATCCTCTAAACCCTCCTCCGAGTTGGAAGATTTTTTGCTACTTGAGCTCTCCTCATTGTAATAACCTTCAATACCACCCCTATTAGCCCCCTCGCTCTCTTCACCAGTGTTTCTTTCCTCCTCCTCCAATTGGATTGGGTCAGCAACAACCTCTTCTGTGATATCTAACTGAGGAATGCTATCCACAATTCGTGCGATGAAACTGGACCCGATGTTCTTGTATTCTAGAAGAAATTAACTGATCGAGGATGTTTACCGTTAGCTAAGAGTTTCGTAATTTTCCAAGCCTTAACCAGCTCAGCAGCTCGAATCTCGTGAAGAACGGGTTCTGAGTTCTTTGACTTCAATAAAAAAATAAAGAGTGAAAGATATGAGAAAGACTATACACTAATAGAGAATCAATGAGCATAACAAGAACTATGCCTACCTATATATTCCTCCCCATAAAAGGGAATCACGTGTCTCCCAGACCTCGACCCTTCAGTATGGGAAGGAACTGCCAATTTCTAAAAATAAACCCCTCATGCCAGTAGTCCTTGTGGGAATTAGGTAGATTTACTACCAATACCGTATCAGGACTCCTAGCTTTGAGGTAAAGAAGACCAAAGCTTATTCGAGAAAGATAATAGCAATAGAATATTTCAGTAAGCCCAAATTGGTTCCATAGAGTTGATTAATTCTATGCACACCATTGACATTTTCCCAAACATTTGGCGAGCACTGTGCAGGAACTATATCGAAGTAACTAAGAAAGTACAAAAACAAGCGATTTGGGGGAAACGTAAAACCCCCCTGGGATAACAAAAGAACATGTACCCAGTGACCGTCCTCAATGTCTCTGACATTACGAGGATCAGGGGCACATTTGATGTCTACCCAGTTCAGAATATTGTAGAATTTCCTAAACTCAGTTATCGACCTATTACCTATTTTCATCATCAGGAAAGAGAAACCCTAGTATCGAATATGAAGAAATTCCAACAGAAAAAGAAAGAAAAGAAGGAGTGAGAAGAACTTACGAAGTAAGAGTCAACTTGAGATAGTGCAAAGTTGCAAGTAGGGAGATGAGAAAATAAGGAAGAATCTTGAAGATGGAAGACTAGACCTGGAAGTGAGAAAGAAAGAGTGAGAGGTTGAAGAAATCTATAGAACAGAGAGAAATTTGAAGCTAGGTCAGAGAATGACCTCTCCAAGTTGTTTTGAACCTTTCTAATCATAACGCACATGAAATGAAGCAATCTATCGCCTAAATCGACTCGATAGAGGCGCTTCAATCCCAAGATGTCATGCGATTCCAAAAAATTCCACTAAGGCCATTATTTAAAATTATTGAGCCCAAATTGTGACCCAAAATTTATAAGGGCAATCGTGGGTACCTCGATTAAACATTTCGACCCAGATAAATAGCCCGTCTCAGTCCGTCCCAAAGTTTGTAGGCCACACGCATTCAGTTATGACCCATTCAACCCCTAAAATCTCTCACGAGATATTCTAGGAGTTATGGGCTAACGTGGAGGAGTCAAACACCCCCACTCTCTGAGAAACAACATGTATATATTAAACCCTTAGCCCGGGGCAAAGGGCATGCAATTTGTAAAAACTCCCACGGAGTAAAGATAAATAAAATACTGAGAGCACCACCGTAGATGTAGGCCTTCTTGCCGAACCACGTATATCTTGTGTTGTGTGTGATTGCAATCCTTTCAAGTTCTTTATTTATTCTGGAGATTGCCTTTGCTTATTATTTTGTGTTGAGTTTAATTGTTACCACATAAACTTCTTGTTAAACTATGTTTTTAAAATTTTGAAATGGACTAATTACCTAATCCACTTTATTCCTTAAGGGAGTTAATCAAGTAGACGATTTAGAATGAGTACGGGATAAACTTGTGTTGGATTGTTGGGTTGATGGTTGTTGTGGCTTGTATCGAATGATCATGGTTGGATACAGATGATGGATACTTAAAACGCTCACTCTATTAATTCATTATAATAAACCTTGAAATAATTATTTGTCTTAACTACTACCCTATCTTAACTACTACACATATAAATACACACACAAATACTTACACATGCACACATACAAATACACACCCATACACCTATACACAATCACACAGACTCTCACGCGCACACATATACATTAAATATTTATAATAGAGTCATTTGGTTAACTTGTTGTGGTCTTGTTCACCCCTTCCTTAAATGGTTGATGTTTGAATGAACACAAATTAGTGGAAGGACTTCAACAGTTGGTGGACATATAGTAATTTTAGATTTAATTTAATTAAAATGAACATAAATTGGACTTGTTCTGTATGATTGATTGGATGGAAACCATAACTAGTTTAGTATTAATTAGAGCCATTACCTCTATGACTCATATTCAAACTTTTTTATATATTTTCTTAGGAAAAATGAGTCACCGTAGCAATTACTTTCAACAAGAGCATGAGAGGGTGCAATTTGACCCAACTAAAATATTTTTCATTACTACACGCCATATATAGGGAACTCCTATTTACATGTATGGGAATAGAAAAATTGAACAATTTGATTACCTAATAAATTATGGAGTTGATCTCGTACAAGAAGACCTGTTCAATCGTATCTTGTTTTCCTTTACAAAATGCTGGGATGAGGCAGTAGAGAACATCGCCTTCATAATCCCGACAGGGCACTAACATTGGTGACATTGTTGGAAAAAGCTGAAAAATATTCATCCATTATGTATACAAATCCGTAAAGAGAGAATTTACCTAGAGTGTGACATCTCATGGTATATGCATATTAAAAATGAGCTTGCAAATAAGTTAAAGAAGAAATGATTCTGAGTTTATGTCAAAGACCTTTATACGTCAGTCATAGATACGCTTTTGCCCGTTGGCTGCATGTAAAATTTCATAGATTTTGAAAAAGTAATATTGATTGGATGGAAATCAGACACATCGAGCATGTTTTAGAAGTTGTTGAAAAGGTATATATATAGTCTTAAACACGAGTTTCATACATACATTGTAAAATTTGTTTTTAATCATAGGAAATGTTGAGCACGAACATAAATAATCAACCAAATAGCAGAACACTACCAAATTGGAGCTTTTCTACACTCAACCTGAATTCTTATCTCCTTCGGGTTATCATTACTCTAGTCCACTTGAGATTCAATGTACCACTCCATCTTCAATTCATCAAACTCAAGAACTTTTATTAATCCGAAATCACCACCTCCTACTACCGAGGAATCCCAAGAAAACCCTAAGAAGACCATTAGGTTCTCATTGACTGGGAATCATCCTATCTTTAATAAACGTGACATTCATCTTTTTAAAATCCGTTGTCTGTATCTCAAAAAGATGACTGTCGACGCCGGGGTAAAAATAACTAGATGACGGTTGATCCTGCTATAAAGGGTGGCATGGGGGAACAACTTGATAATACTTTTTCCATTCCTAAGCAGTTTGAAGTCAAAGGTTCTTTTTGAAACATTTCGTAGGAACATGTCAGGGTGGATCTCATTTCGAAGATGGAGAGAGGGCGCATCGCGATCTAAAGGAGATGAAAATTTAAAAAATCGCGATTAAAAACTGATCTTATAGCTAGAAAAAATTAGATTCCTTCGAGTTCTTTCACTTTGACTACTAGTGAGAAAAATATCCTCCTAGACACATTGTTTAAATTAAAAATCTTGAATGGTTATCCGAATAATTTGTGTAGGATTGTAATCTTCGAAACAAATGACTTGAAAGCGTGTAAGTCTCACGACTGGCATGTTATCATTTAATTAATCTCTCTATTGTTTAGGCATTGATTTTCTGAGAATAAAGATATCTGTAGGGAAATTATATAGATTAGTTTGTGCTTCACCTTAGTGGGTGTAAAAATGGTAAACAAGACAGACATTAACGCTGCAAAATTCGCTTTAGCCGAGGCGACTTGTGTCTTGAGAAGTATTTTCCTCTGTCATGCTTTGACATCAGCGTCCACCTTCTTGTGAATTTATGTGATGAGGATTATTAATGTGGACCCATCACCTATAGATAAATGTATTCTTTCAAGCGATTGATGAAAACCTTCAATGACTACGTTAAAAATACACAGTATATTGTAAGGTCAATAGTAGAATCATCATTATATGCCTGGGAACATCTTCTAAAATAAGGTATTAGGGGGTTCAATCCTCATGGAGAACGAGTGATCGAGGAAGTTAATGAGTTTGATGATGAATTGCCTTTCGGGAACCCTAAAGAGATAACACTCACCAATCGGCAATACGAGAAAGTAACTCGTTACGTCTTCAAATCCCAAGATGAATTTAAAGATTAGAGAGAGCAAGTAACTACATATATAACTTATTTTTGTTTTATTATTTGTATTCTCTATATTACCATCTAACTCTACAGTTTTATGAACATGTTTAGGAAGTATGAGCGCAAAATGGCCAGAAATCCGAAGCAAAGTGATTTTAGGACATGGGTATCAAAAGAGGTAATTCCCACCTCTTATATTTTAATGATTTATATATGTGTTGTAAAACATGCCTTAATACAAATCCATTAAAAAATGAAGCTTTTAAATAAAGGTGATGTGTCTTAAAGGCTTTCATGCCTAGATAAAGGTCACAGTTTTCGCGTAAAAGAGTTTAAAAAATTTTGTATCAATGGTTTTGATTTCGTCTTATACACGTGGAGGAAAACTATCAATGCAAAATAGGGAAATATCAATTTCGTCGTTGATTTTGGTGTAGCTAGCAAAAGCGATAAAAATCCAAAGGACCGTTGACCTATTATGGGATTCTCCAACAAATCCTGGAACTAGATTACTTAGACATCAAAGAAATCGTCTTCTATTGTGATTGGGTAAAGGTGGAGGATATTATGAATGATTGAAAAGTTGACACTCCCTTAGAACTTATAAGGGTATATTTATCTAAGATGAAAAGTAAAGGTCGCTTAATCGACGAGCCTTTTATTTGTGCCTTTCAAAATGTCAAGAAGATATTTTACTCGAAGTGCATACACAAAGATAATTGGTATGTTTGTATGTATACACCGAAGGATTTGACTACTCAAGCAGACACATTAAGGTCCCCTAAAGAGTTCAAGTCAACTCATGATGAAAATCCTAATTTGATCCTTCATTTAGTCAATTTAGACAAAGATTGAGTTTTGAAACATTATATTATTCATTTAGTTAACTCTTGTATGACAAGCCTATTTGTATAGTATGTATTGTAATAACCCTCATATTTATTTAAGTTTATGTATCTTCTACTCATATTGCTTCACCATCACTCACATTTTGCAGAATATCATTCTCTAGATTCTCTTGAGTTTTGAATGCGACTCTGATAACAAACTGCAAATCTAAGGTAAGAACACAAATGGTAACAGATTCTCTTGTTGCTCAATACTTTTGTCGTTCCCTCGATTGGTGGTTTGTGTTATGTGATGTTCACCAAGACACGCGACATCAAAATCTCTAATTGGTAACACTAATTCCATTTTTTATATTCTTCAATCACTAATCCAAATTTGTGTCGTGTTACTAGTAACATTTTTTATCTTGTATCACTAACCTCACTCTTTTTATTATCATATATAAATTAATATATGAAAAAAACCAAAAAAGGAGCCCTAAACCACAATTCCTAATTTAAAGTGTTCTTACAATTTTTTATACTTTCAACAGCTTTCACATTTATTTTCATAAATCAAAATCGGATTATGGGATAGGCCCCAACCTTGTTCATCTTATGAATTATGTGGATTTTGATGCCAATTTTAGATACGTAGGCAGTTCGAAGTTATTTTGGGATTTAAGTCCTTTGTTACTTACCATTTGGAACATTTTGAAGTCTGGTTTGCAGGCCTAAATGGATAAGGAACATGTTGAAGTCGCGATTCATAGAACGAAACAATCACAACATTGAATTTCGATGAATATATTGCGATGTTATTATCACATTCATGTAAGAATACGTGGTATTATTATTTGTGTTGAACAATTTGATGCCTTTAGTTAGTTAATTTCTCTTGTATTATTATTTTTAAATTTATAGATGGGGCAGTGGGTAGATATTTATTTCTGGAAATCTAAACATATTTGAAAAATGTACATATTTTATTGGGATGCAGAAAATTATTATTTTTTTATTTTGGTCACAGTTTTGGACCGTGTGACCAAAAAATGTGAGAAAAGTAAATAAATAATATTTGGTCGTGGCTAAGAACCATGTTCAAATATATATTTTTTTAATTTTATCACATTTTTTTTCATGGTCTAAAACCATGACCCCTAATATGAACTTATAAAATCATAAAATATATAGTCAAGGTTTTGACCAGTGACTATATATTTTATAATTTTAAATATTCACACTAGGGGTCACGGTTTGGGACCGTGACCCACAATAATGTTCCTTTAAATGGTCACACTGGGATTCACAATTTTGGATGCTGACAACTAGGTCACGGTTTTGAATCATGACCAGCCAATCGAGATTGATATCACCCACTGGACCATGACCCCCATTTGGGGTCACTGCTTTGGACCGTGACGTACGATTTTATTACCCTAATTATGGTCACGGTCCAAAATATGACCCATAGGCGTTGGCCACGGTCTAAAACCGTGACCATCTGCGTATTTTGGTGTAGTGACTTACCTCTCGTTGAGTTTTCTTTCAACAATAGTTATCAGTAGACTATTGGCATGGCACCCTACGAGGTATTATTTGGGTGATTGTGTCATTCGTTGAGCTATTGGATGGAGTCAGGGGAACACGGGATATTGGGCCCACATATTTTTCAGGACACCTTGGAGAATGTGTCACTCATCGGAGCACGGTGGAGATGGCATAGGATCGAAAGAAGTGTTGCACTAACAAGAGCAAATGAAAGTTAGATTTTCAAGCGGGGGATCATGCTCTTTTTAAGGTCTCCCTGATGAAAGGTGTTGTTAGAATTTGATCTAATGCGATGTTGGCTCCACTTTGCAGGTTACTTTTTTTTATCCAGAATAGGATGGGTCTGGTGGCATATCGATTAGCCTTACTTGACCATCTTCATCACGTACACAAAGTTTTCCATGTGTCGATGTTGAGGAAGTTTCTAAGGGATGAGGATGCCTATCTGCATATCGACCTCAATGGTATTGAGATGCAATATGATGCGAGCTATAAAGAGAGATCACATCTTATCCTTAACCAGAGAGAGCAGAATCTGCGATCGAAGATCATAATGTTAGTTAAAGTCTGACGGGGACACCATAACGAGGTTGAATATACATAGGAATGAGAGGATGACATGCGGGCGAGATATTTAGAGTTACTCTAGTCAGGTACAAAATTTGAATTTCAAGAATGAAATTCCTTGTTTTAGGGGGAAGAATGTAACACACCGTTATTTTATTGCACAAAGTTTAATTATAAAATTATTATATTTGTCTTTAGTGACATATGAAGTCACTATTTATATTTCCTATGTCTCATGTTTGTATATTATTTGAAATTGAAATCGTACTTAATACACAATAATTTATTTACTAAATATATAAAATTGACTATGTATTATAGGCAACTACGGAATGGTTAGAGATTTGGTATCGAGGGCTTCCTTGTTTGAATTATCCCCTTGGTGTCAGGTTCCACTTATTATGAATTAGTTTCTTATAATACCGTGTCGCTCTATATTAATAATTAATTCAATAGGTAATTTGTAGACTCACACTAGTCAAAATATTCCGATGTTTAGTATGGTGTGGTGTTGCGGGCCCCAAGTGACGATGCGCTCGGGGGGAGAAATGTCGTGTGATGCTGGGAACAAGAGTGTTTGTCTGCTGATCCTCCCTCTAAGATCGGGTTATTAGTTTTATGGGATCGAATCAATTTCCTTGGAAGTTGTTTGACACCATATCCTCTTTTTGGTGAACACCCCTGGTTTTAGGCTAAGGATTAAATATATTCAGTTCAAGGGGTTATCGATTGTTTAGAATCGCCAGTTTATTTTTTATAAAAATAAATAAAAGGTGTAGGTTTGAACTTTCGGGCTAATCTTAAGGCAAATTTAGGTCTACAATGGTCTAAAGATTCTTGTTGTGGGTTTCAAAAATGTGTTACGAGTGGGAAAGGTGTTAGTAACCCCACTTGTTCTTTATGACTCCTTAATTCAATGCTTATTATCTCTCTTAATATTATTTGATTACTTTTTAGTTTATTTTTGAAAATGCTTAGATACCTTAGTTTGAAAATCCCTTCAAACGTAGATAGGTTCTTAGGTATGGAAAATGGTGTGAGCGAGGGGTGTAGAATGTTACTCAAATCGGTATGGCTACATAAAAGTGCTTGTGTATGACTCTGTATTTGTTTAATGTATGGCCGTTGTTGCATGTATGAAAGTGCGAGGAAGACTGACTGGGTAATGGGTGGCCATTAATGTGTATAGGGGTGCGAGAAAACTCATCTTAGAGATAATTTGGAATCTCATTTCTGGTTTGTTGAGATATTAAAAGGTATGATATGAGTGTGTCTCACTGGGGACAATATATCGAGAGACATACCATTGAGGCTTGTGCATTGTGCATATGATTTTGAACGTTTATATAGGGTAAGCGAATGGTCGCTATTTTTAGATACTCAGATATCTCTTTTAAATTAAAAATGGATAAGGGATTGGGGTAAGATATGGGTGAATCTCGAAGGGGAAAATACTATAAGAGACATATTGCCAAGGCTTGTGCTCACAATATGTACTCGATACAGTGCCTACATACTCGTGTATCCACAAGTTCAAAGCCTACAAAGTTCGGTTATATGTACTCGTTTGAGCATTTGTTAATGTGTGGGCGGAACATAATAACTTGAGATATTTTGACATGTCGTTTAAGGTTAGGGATAAGAGGTAAAAGATGGAGGCATATCCATAGAGATAATATATCACGAGACATATTGTCGAGGCTTATTGTCACAAGGTGGACTAAGTATTATGCCTACATACTCGTGTATCCACAAGATCAAAGCCTATGTAGTTCGGTTGTTCACATGTTCCAACGTGATGTGTGTGAAAGAGTAGTACTTGTCTTAATAGGGGGAGAATATATTTATAGGACATAGGGTATCTTTAGCGTTGGTTCAGAATGGGAGTGGAGCTTAACGCATCGATAAAGGCATTATTTGTTATGATTGTTGAGTGATAACTAGCATGAAAGTATTGTCCTTTGGGCTAGTTTAGATGTGTAGAAGGAAAGTTGTGTAAAAGATGTAATGATTTACAGTTAAAGTATCGAGTAAAACACAACACCTTGAGTTTGGAATGGACCAGAAGACAATAACATACATCTATATATAACCTATCGACATTGATAAAGTGACGGAGGTGTTACAGCCCCCGGGCTGATTTGAGGTGATGGAAAAAAGGGGTTTGGACTAAAAATGGAGGCATTTTTAAGAAATGATATGCCAAAAGATGTATTATAAGGCTTAGTCTTCACGAATTTAGTTTGGTATAATGCCAACATACCCAACGAGACTCGGGATCAAAGCCAACATAGTTCCAACAACGGGGTTGGATTATATATGGGGGTGTTTATACTAGAAATGGAGTCATCCCTAATAAAAATATATCAAGAGATGTATTATGAGGTTTGGGGTTCAAGAATTTAGTTCAGTATAGCGCATATATACCCAAAGAGGCTTGGGATCAAAGCCAAAGTAGTTTTAACAAACTCGACATATTTACAGGTATAGGTGGCGAGATACGTGGTATACAATATACAAGATTACTATATATATGGAGCCTAGTCCTTAATATAACATTTAAGCTGAGTTGGATTGATATATTTATATGTTAAAAGTACGTTAATTAACGGTCGATGTTTAACAAGTATGGATAAGAAAACATATATTAGGGATGCCGATGTGGAGATAGGCTCTGTTTGCTTGGATAAGCGGTGGGAGTAGTCTATTTTTAGACTTTGGTTTCTACAAAGTTTAGAACGACTCGACTCACTAGCACTTTCTTAAGAATGATTCAAATATTATTCTTTCATTTTTGCATTTTGTCATTATGGAATTTGATTAGCGTCTATTTAACATATGATCATGCCGATCCAATAAACAAAGGTGTTGGGTTAGAAACCTAACATTATAATATAATTGCAGTAAAATGTATATCCAATCCCCTAAACAGGGGTCCGCCTAAAAGAGATAAATATATATGAACAGTTTATCAAAATATATGGGGTATTGACCCGAGATTTGTGCAAATATCTTTACCCCTGTAGTGTGATCCAAATTTTTCCCGAGGCATTGTCCCTTCTTGAGGTGACCTATTGGGAAGAGATCCATTTAATCGGACATAACTTTGTCAAGAAGAGCATACTTTTGCACGATGCGCATAGAGGTTTGATTTTATTTCTCGGAGGAAGCAACTTTTTGGAAGTATGAACTTTCCTAAGGGGAAAGCAACTTCTCTAAAGTAAAAACTTCACTCGAGACTTTTCCAGAATGAGATCAAGTATCTCTGTTGCTCAAGATAGATAAAGTTAAAAATCGAATCAATGTTGGGTTTTGGGGTGATTTTCAAGGTTAGTGGAAACTTCATTTTATAGGGGTCTGATCAGGTCCTTTTTAACAATTCGGTATTCCATTGCATTTGACCGTTTCTTCATCCAAGCTAGCATGTGTAGGGTGGATGAAGGTGGTGTGACACGTGTATGGAAAAAGTTTGATTCATAGACATTTGGTAATGATTGGCAGGGGTGAATGACCATTCAGTTAAAGGGTTGATGGGCTCTCACCGTTTGGTCAAAGGACCCCCAAAGGTATTTTTTTTAGTGTTTTTTGTATTTTGACCCCTTCTAGTTTTGTTATTTAGTTTTTGTTTAGGATTTATTGGGTTAGGTTTGTCTTAATGAAATAGAAAGAAGGTCCCACATCTCTATTGCAAATCATTGTGCCCACATATGCGGTCGACTAAGAGTTTGCACGTGCAGATACTCTTCGTCGAAATTGAAATGTTTCCTTTTATAAATATGCTTGTCTGTTTTTGGGACGGGTGTGGGCTCATGTGGAAAAGGTAGGGATTTTAGGGGGTAAAATTAGGATTCTTGGAATTTTTGGGTTGTTTGATCATTCGATTAACCATTCCTTTTGAAGGTTCGGTCAATGAAGCTAGAATGTTTTGATAGTTTGGTTAAATGATCCAAGGCGTAAAATGTATACTCCCTAAGGCACTTTTCCCATAATTCTCACTACTATCTTTTTCTGTTTCGTCTTTCTCTCTGCTTGGAGTTTATGTCTTTCTACTTGGAATTCTTTTACAGTTTCCTTAGACTTTCTTATATCATGCCCCCTTGGATCCCATAATGGTGGATTGTGATGAGATTCAGTCATTAGACCTAAATCAAGTTGAGGAGGGGCCATAGGCAGTAAGGGCGGACCGGAGGTGTCGAATGGGACAATGGATGTAGAGTACTGTCTAGAGTTGTTCATCTGGAGGCCTACAAGGTACCAGGGTGTGGTCCCCCATGCGAATGACTGGGGGGCTGGAATTGGATGTGGTACCCATTTCACCTGGGGCGCAGATGGTGTATGTCCCCCTCTGTTATGAGATCCTCATACGGGAGTGTGAGTGCTATGGGGCCCTAGGGGAGTGTTCGGCGAATGACCCACACCTAGGTTTCTAATTTTTTTTTAATGTTTTGTTGCATGTTTCATAGACTAGTTTTCTTCAGCAAATTTTGTTTTTACTTACTTTCTTTACATAATGCATTATAATTGAACCTTGATATGCTTAGGACCATAACATGATAACCTGAATTTTTATTGCTAAAAAATAAAAGAAAATCGACACAATAAAGTATGGTAGGGCACATATATGATGGAGTGGGAAAATAGGGGGTAACCTACAAAATGAAAAGTAAAAAGGGCTAGAGGTGAAGGGGGATTGAGTTAGTACGATTGAAAATAGGATAAAAAATAACAATGATAATAACGATAACATAGTAAACATAATAATAATAATAATAATAATAATAATAATAATAATAATAATAATAATAATAATAATAATAATAATAGTGATAAGAGAATGATAATAATATTAAAATAATAATAATGATATATTGGGGATTTTTAGTCACCTCACAACTGGTTAACCTTCTTGGCTAGCGGGAACCGAGGGTAGGGAGGTAAAGTGTGAACATATGGTAACCCAAACTTCGGGAAGAAGAAAGATCGGGGGGTTTTTTGGTCACCTCATGACTGGTTATGTTCCCTGATTAGTGGGAATTGAGGGTGGAAAGATTACGTGTGAACATACAGTAATCTAAACTCCAAGAGGGAGAAAGCTCTGAGGTTTCTGGTCACCTCATGAATGGTTATACTTCTTATTTAGCGGTAAACGAGGGTAGGGAAATTATGTATGAACATACGGTGACAAAAACTCTGAGAGGGAGAAAGATTCGAGGGGTTTCTAGTCATCGCACAACTAGTTATCCTTCCTGGTTAGTGGGAACCGAGGATAGAAAGATAAAGTGTGAACATACGATAAACCAAACTCTGGGAGGGATAAATCTTAGGGGGTTTTCGGTCACTTATCGACTGGTTATCCTTCCTTGTTAGATGTAACCGGGGGTAATGAGATTAAGTGTGAATATAAGGTAACCCAAACTCCAACAGGGAGAAAGCTTTGTGATTTTTGGTAACCTCACAATTGGTTATCCAAATTGGTTAGTGGTAATCGAGGGTAGGGATATTATGTGTTAACATACGGTAACCCAAACTCCGGGATGGAGAAATATCGTGGGGGTTTCCATTTACCTCATGACTAGTTATCCTTCCTGGTTAGTGGGAACCGATAGTGGGGATATTAAGTGTGAACATACAATAACCCAAACTCCGGGTGTGAGAAAGCTCCGGGGGATTTATGATCACCTCACAAGTTGTCATCCTTCTTAGCTAATGGGAATCGAGGGTAGGTGGATTAAGTGTGAACAAACGGTAACCCAAACTTCAGGTGGGAGAAAGCTCTTGGGGGGCGGGGGTGTTGGTCACCTCACGACTAGTAACTAGGTCCAAAAAATAGAGAAAAGATATTTTTCATGATACTGATATATTTTTTCCTTTTCTTTTAGCCTGGTTGGAGTGCTCGAGACATGGGTTCCATATCCCTATTTGCTAGGGTTTGGGAAAGGACCCCCTTTTTTGTTTGTGCCTTTGTATATGTCATTGGGTTCAGCCTGCTCCTGAATTGTTTGTCCCAGGATCAGTTTAGGAGCAGTTGACCGATTATTGCTACCTTGGGAGAGCACTGGTGGGATACTATGAGCACTTTTCACTTGTCGGTGGCGGATATGGTTATGACTCCCCTCGACTTCTATGCCTTTAAGGGACTCCCATTCAGAGGAGTTCCTTTGGTGGTGGATCATACTTTGACTATCACAATTAAGGGACTGCGTGCTGATTTGGGGATATAGGTAGGTCCTACACGAGGGGAGTTTTTAGAGGTTAGTGCTTGACTACTTATCTGTAGCGGGTGGAAGACCCATGGCTTGATGTGGTAGCAGCGAGATGGTGCTCCTAATCTTTTTCGTTGTTTGTTATTTGGGTGCTTTTGGTGTTGAGCTGGGATCAATTTGTGCTGGATGCAATTTTTGATGGCCTTTTCAATGAATATGGGCTATGCATGGAGGAGTATGGGGATGGCAGAGATGTACTAGTCCATGTCCTTTTTTCAAGATAACGATTTAATAGTTTCACGGCTTTTGTGTATTTATGGGAGGTATGTGTTATTTAGCTAAAATTTTCATTTATCTTAGTTAGATCCCTCTTTTTCTTATGTTATTTATGTCGTATTTCATTTTTTGTGTTGTGTAGATGTGGTTTATTACTTACATGGCTACATATTCAGAGATCCCATGGTCTAGGGTACTGATGGATTGAGGTTTTCCTCTGTTTAGGCAGTATGCATGGGGGAACTTAAGGGCAGTGTCATCCATGTCCTCGAGGCCTCTTGGTGGGATAACTGTGGAAACTGTAAGTAATTAAGAACATTTTTCTTCTAACGCGACATTTAGTACTTATCTGTTTCTTATGACTAACTTTCTTTTTTGGTGTTTTTATCCCTTTAGGTACCCTTGGGTTAACCCGCCATGTGTTGGGGGTAGGTGTTGTAGTGTGGTAGTTGTCAGGGTAGGGGTTACTTTCGAAAGAACCTTAAAGGGACCTCTTCGATCTTAGCGAGAAGTTGATTCCCCAGCACATGTGGGATGCCTCTATTAGGGTGTTGTTCCCCCTCTTTACCATATTAGACATGTATAGGGGTTGATTGAGGCAGATCAACGACATTCTTGGATGGGGTTACCATCGTCGGTCATCTCAGGGAGGACCTTGACTAGCAAGGGTTTTTAGAGAGGCGTGTGATGATGATTTCCCTTCTCATGACTCAAGCAAATTTATTGGCACGTACGCGGGGGGGGGGGGGGGATTCTTGTGGAGGTGAATCCCAGGGTGGGAAGTGGAGACTAGGTGATGCCAAAAGGAGGGCCTAGGGCATTTGATGGGAGTCAGGAGGTTCCTAAGGGTGAGTGGGTATAGTACGTTTTACCTAAGGGTATTTTTTTGGCTCAGAGGGTGGTTCCACCAGAAGGGAATGTCGATTCTTAGGGGAGGTTCCCGATGGGCCGATCAGGGGTGAGGATGTGCCTATAAGGGATACAACTGATGGTAGTAGAGCTATGAGGGATCCTGGGGGTTGGAAGGGATCTTTCCCTGAGGTGCGGATGAAGTTTCTTGGGACGATAGGTGCGTTAGGATCCGTATTGCGGTTAGAATTTAGTGGGGAAGATACATTAAGGTTAGTTCTTGGGAGTATGTTGACTCATTCTTACGTACAATTTCTAGATTTTGATTGATTGGGTCTAACGTAGGGTTTTGGGACAGGCGAGGGGTCTCACCCTTTTCATGGTTCGATATTGGAGGATTAGGATATTTAGCATTGGGAGATAGATACTGAGGTGAGCATGAGGGCGACGGATGAAGGCCTAGCCTAGGGTTGGGCCGAGATGAAGGAAGCTCACTCAGCTTGCTTCGCCACCCTAGAGGCTAGGGTGAGGGAGGTTGATGAGGATTCCCCGTGGAGGGTCCAGAAAGGGCGTGCTATTGAAATGGTGCACCTATTAGGAGGTTGGACCGATTAGGATGGTGGAGTCCCAAGAGCATGGTGCCTCAACTAGTTTTCCTTATCTTTCTTCTGTCGCCCATTTGGATCGCCTGGTCCCTGGATTCCAGGAGACTATGGGGATGGAAGAGTTACTTCTCATCCTTTTCTTTTCATGATTACCTTTTGTTATTGTCCTTGTTTTTCCCCCTTTTTCTTTGTACTGATTACTTCCTTATTTTGGTATGTTTCGCGAGGTGGTTGTTTCAAAGTCTAGTTTACAGAGGATTATTCTTCTTTGGTCCTCAATATACCAGGAGTTTCCATATTCCATTTAGGTTTAGGGTCCTGTGATAGTCCATGAGGGGAAGGTAATGGCTCATGCGTCCTCTTGCTCTCATTATCATACTCGTGTACGCTCATATTTAGAGACAAATCTAGATTCTTCTACAGAGTTGGTGAACCATCCCGCGGCTAGTCTTATACGCCCTCCCCTATCTCAGCCTAGTCCTTGTCCCCCATAGGATCTCGATGTTTCAGGTGATGTTGGTGATGCTTTTGAGCGGTCCAATAAGGCTTGATATGAGTAGACATTAATTTTATTTGCTATGTGGAGGGATTGCCTCCACTGATTCACACACTTTGATTCTCTATTCTTTTATTCGTTTATGGATACTATTCTTTATTTTGTTTCACAGACTTGAAACCAGATATTTGCTACCTCCTTAATTTTAATAACATTTATTTGGATTTTCTTAATGCTTATACCTTTATACTTTCCATGGGGAACAATCATTGATGACACTTGATATAGTAGGTGTAATGTTACTCTTTATTTAAATGATGTCAATATTCATATGAATAGAGTGATCCTAAGATCTTTTTATTAAAATGGTGGGGTTATAAAATAATTAAAGGTACATATATACATGGCAGTAAAAGTGCCTCATATTTTTAAGACTTTTCTCTTGGGAGAGAGGCAATTTTATTATTTTCTTAGTGACCCATCTGTCTATGCTGACGTTGGAGTATGAGGGGAAGGAAGCTACTATTTCTTTCCTTAGCGACCAGGAAAGAGCCTTATGATGCTTCCTTGGCATTTGGGGTGTCGTTCATTTCCCCAAACATGGCACTGTGTTTTGGGGAGTCTTTGGTGATTCCGTTTGTTAATGATCTGTCTTGGTGGTGCGAGATGATTTGAGGGGACGGTGTTTGGTGCTTAATTTTTTGGGAAGAAGGGTGTGGAAGGTAGTGTATTTGATCGTGAGTCTTCTTTTGACTATTGCTTTCATAGTATCGGCCTTTGTGTGACGTTTCTTAAATAAATATGACCCTGTGGAGTCTTAAAATAAGGGTGACCTTGAGGAGTCTTAAAATTCTTTAGAGCACTACTTTATTACTTGATGCTTAGTTTATTTAGACTGGGACGACTCGTTGGGAGTGGGGGCAAAATGAGCATAATCAGGGTTTTCCTAAAAAAAGGGTTTTTTTGTGTTTGTTTAGATTGGGAACCACGTTATATCTCGGGTTGCCTATATATATCCAATTCAAAGATAAGGACATGTATATTTCTAAATGTCTACTTTGGGGGAATTATTCGAACAATACAAGTTACCTGCATTGGGTGACATCTATCAGATAAGATAAATAAAGATTGCAATGTAAGAGATACGAACAAAAGGGAGTCCGATAAGAGAAGGTCTCGAGGGAAGATTAACTGGATCAAGTGGAAACTACATTTAGAGCTCTAATAGTCCTATAGGACTCATTTACCTTTTGTTCCCTATAAATACAAACCACACCCTTAGAAAAGGGGGCATGTGATTTGCATTATTATGAATAAAGTAATAAGAAAGAGAGAAACACTCTGTGGATGTAGGCCATTTTTGAATCATGTATATTCTTGTGTTTTGTGATTGTGTGACCTATTTTTCCTTGTTTGGTTTCTAGTTGTTTGGAATCACTCATTGTAGGATTTGTTTCACCTATAATTGTCACCATTGATGGGAAACGAGTTTCTTTTGCTAAGATAATTAAAACCAACAGACGATCATGTCTCACTCGCAAAGTGAACCTCTTGTATTTAACGACAACTATCAAAATGGGCGTCCAGTACTTAGGGTAAGGTCAGATATCAACCCCAAAAAGAGTCGTGACACCCCCTTGAACGTTATCTCCCTTTGGAAAATCCCTATGAGCAGAGCAAGGAACAACCTAGATCTACCTAGAACTCATAGTTGGCCTATGCATATGAATATCAGCTCCGTTGGCAAGAGGAAGCCACACACTTTCAAGAGGAGAAAAATGCACGTTTACAGAAATGTCTTAAAATAATAAAGCAAGAACTCTATGGAGGTAAGCATAAGTGCCATGGCCTAACCCCTAGCCCTCAAGAGAATAAAAATCGCAGTCGAGGAAGGAGTGCATGCCATGATCAAGATCACTCTGAGTATGGGAGTGACCCAACAAGATTATTTAAGGAAATTGGATATGACAAGCACAATATTTGGGACCTCACCAGGAAAAGGATGGATTAACACCCTGTTAACTGTGGTACTGGATCCAAAAAAGAATTGGACAAGAGGCCCCTCATCAGCTAAATGAAATTCCCCTTTTCAAGAGAGATTGAAAAACCAGAGCATCTTAAAACGTTTATAACTCCTAAGTTCAAAATCTATGACAGAAGGAGCAACCCCATTGATCACGCACGTCGATATAGGAAGGCTATGTCCTTATAGAAAAATAAAGACACTCTCACTTGCCACATATTCCCTTATAGCATGGGGAAATCACAAAGAAATGGTTTAAAAAGTTGCCAACAGGTCGATCAATTACTTTAAGCATCTTATAGAGGCTTTTATTACCCGATTCATTACCAGCAGTGCCCATCTCAAGAGAATGAATTCTCTCCTCACTATGAGGAAAAGACCCTAGGAAAACTTGTGAGAATACACTAGGCTGTACTAGGAAACTTACAAAGAGGTTGAAGAATGCTGCGAACAGTCCATTGTGACCTCGTTCAAGATCGAATTGCCCAGCAACTCTATGTTGCATCAGTATCTCACCAAGAAGGAGGCAAACACCATTGATGTCCTCATGTCACTATTGAGAAATACATGAAGGTAGAAGATGTCATCATTGTCACCCATAATGACAACGCTCGCTCGTAGATGACTAAGAGCGGTGATAAGGAGAATACCCCTAAGAGAGGGGCTAAGAAGCATAACAGAGGATCAAATAATGGAGACGAGGCAGATCTGTCAAGGCTTCTAAGTGATCAACACAGTTTTCAAGGAACTAATTTATAAGATCTTGAGTAAAATCAAGGATCAGTAATTCCTCAAGTGGCCAAAGAAGGTGGGGGAGGCCCAACAAAGAGAAATAACCCACTTAGGTGCATGTATTATAAAGATCATGGGCACAAAATATGGAACTAGAAGGCTCTTAGGTCCTATTTGGAAGATCTAGACCAAGTTGGCCACTTGAAAGAGTACATGGATAAAAAGGTGACCGAAGCTAGCATGGACATCCATAGGAGCTCAAAAATATCCCAGAGGATAATGAGATGGGGAATTAATTCGTAGTCATCTACTATTCCTCATGCACAGATGTCGATCAGGATCTCGATAGTGTCTTAGAAGATGACGAGTTAGGGCACATGTTTGCTTTCATCCACGGTGCCTCAACTCCAAAGAAGATCCAAGCCAACGTTGTTCGAATGGAATAGAATAAAGTCATTGTAGTGATTGAAGACTTCCAAATCGAACCTGCCAAAATTCCAGCAGATAAGCATCGATGCCAAGAAGACATCAATTACAACAAGAACACTGTCTTCACGGATGACGACCTTATCAGAGTCAATAACCCACATCACGATGCACTAGTAATCATAGTCATTATTCAAAATTGGGATCTGGATAAGTTACTAGTCAATCAGAGAATTTCGTTGAAGATTATGCGCCTAAAGATATTCAGCCAACTTAATTTAAAGACTGAAGACCTCAAAGAAGCGACCATTTATTTTCCAGCCTTACAGTAAAGATGATAATTCCACTAGGGAAAGTGGTTCTAACAGTTTGAACCGGGAACATCTCATAATTGATTGAGTTGCTGGTTGTGGACATTGATTCTCCTTATAATGCTATCTATGGAAGACTATGGATATACATTATGCAAGATTTACCCTCCATTTATCAATAGAATATCAAATGCATCACCAAATGGGGGATACTTTATATTAGGGGAAATTAGGTTCTTTCTCGACAATGCTTTATCACCGCCATCAGACCCATGTAAGAGAAGAAAAACGAGAAAAAGGTCACCACTGAACCGACCAAGGATGGGGCCAAATTATCCAAATATCAACTAAAGTATAGAAGAATGGGGGTAGAAGAAAAAAGGGTGTCTCCCCTAGACAGGGTCATGGAACCATTATGGGAGGTAGCGTTCAATGATTAACACCCAAAATAAAAATTCTTGATGGGAAGCTCACACCGACCATGAAAGAGAAGAACTGATTTATTTGTCGAAAGGAAAATCAAGATTTTTTTACTTGACAAACTTATCATAGTCTGGCATTATCCTAAAGTTGTGTGCCATCGACTTCACATGGATCCATCCTACCCACCGATCACCCCAAAGGCTCACCGAATATCCCCGTAAAAGGCAAAGGTTGTGGTAGAAGAAGTGGAGAAAATTTTGGAGGAAAGTTCTAATAAAGAAGTTCAATTTCCCAAATGTCTTTCAAACCCAGTAGTCATGAAGAAGAGTAATGGAAAGTGGAAAGTTTTCATAGACTTAACCAACCTTAACAAAGCTTATCCCAAAGACAAGTTTCCTTTCCCAAAGATCAACCAGTTAGTCGATGCCATAGAATCTATGAACGGATGTTTCTATATGCGTACTCGGGGTACCAACAAATTCCTCTATTGGGACCCGATAAAGATAATACCTCATTTATTACCACTCTCGGCATGTATTGCTACAAAGTCATGCCATTTGGTCTCAAGAATGAAAGATCCACATATTAATGACTGGTCACCAAAATTTTCAAGGATCATCTAGGAGACACCATGGAAGTCTACACAAACGACATGCTTGTTAAAAGAAATTATAAAGATGACCATCTTCAGGACTTTGTGAAAACATTCAAGGTTCTTAGATACTATCAAATGAAGCTCAACGTAGTCAAATGCTCTTTCAGAGTTCAATCTGGGAAGTTCTTTCGTTACTTGGTCAGTTAAAGGGGGATCGAATCCAACCCTTACCAGATTAAGGCAATCAATAATGTTCATTCACCAAATATGATTTGTGAAATTCAAAAGTTGACTGGAATGTTAACAACACTCAATCACTTCATTTCCAAATCATCCAAAAAGTATCAACATTATTTTAGCTATTGAAGAAAAATATGGGGCATAACCTGGAATGGGGAATGCTCAAAGGAACACGATGAAATTAAAACCTACCTGAGCCAACCAACTCTACTCGTGATTCAAAATATGGGGGATCCAGTCTACTTGTATCTCACAGTGTTCGATTATGTAGTCATCTCGACCTTGATGTGAGAGTGAGGGGGGCACGGGGGTCCTATTTACTATATGACTAAGTCTTTCCAATATGATGAGAAATGATACCTCCCACTCTAAAATTTATCCTATTCTTTTGTTATTACTACTCGAAAATTGAAGCATTACTTTAAAGATCACTTAGTTATAGTATCACATATTTCCCACCCAAGTCAATCCTCAGAAAGGCCAAACTATTTGGACGAATGTACAAATGGTTAGTGGAACTCGGAAGGTTTGATATCCACTATTAACCAATGATCATAATAAAGGGGAAACTACTTCCAGACTTCATTACTGAATTCAGGGGGGGGGGGGGGGGGAAAGGCCCAACACTAAGGACTTCACCGACTAGGAGACCAACCAAGCATTTGACCAACTCAATAAGTGGACTTTCTACATAGACGGAGCCTCTAATTTAAGAGGGGAAGGGATTGTTGTCATTACTCCTAAGAATTCTATAATGTAATAGGGGATCAAACTTAGCTTCGAAGCATCCAACAATGAAGCCGAATATGAATCTCTCATCGTCAAATTACTCAAATTCTCATATCTGGGCACAAGTCACCTTGACATTTACCATGAATAAAGGTCGTATCTAATCAACTATCAAGAGACTTTAATGCTAAAAATGAGAGAATGTTATCATATCTTCTATCCGCCTAAGACCTGACTGCTAAGTTAGAAAATATCCATATTAAAAAATTCTCTCATGGAAATAACAGTCATGTTAATGTCTTAGTCACTTTGGGTTATGCAATAGACTCAAATCTTAAAAGAACCATTGAGGTGGAGTACCTTTCCAAACCCAGCATCAATAGATTAAAGGTCCCCAAGAAAATCCTCGCCATCCAGAAAGCTCCTAGATTGATGGATTCGATCACAACTTATTTGTAATAGGGCGTCTTATCGATCGACGAGAAAGAAGCCCATCAGGCCAGGGTAAAAACTACTCATTTATACTTGTCACCCGAAGGCAAATTCTATAGGAGACCTTTTATAGGTACCTACCTTCAATGAATGCACCGAAACAACATCGACCACATTCTGTACGAACTTCATGAAGAAATCTATAGAAGCCATGCATTAGGGATATCTTAGGCATTCAAAGTGATAAAAAGGTTTCTAGTGGTCGTACATGCCAAATGATGCAGTCTCTTATGTCATAAGATGCGAGAATCATCGAATGTTCTTTCCTATCCTTCATCAGTAGGCCAAATACTCAAAGTTATTAATTAACCCATGATCATTTGGTTAGTGGAGTTTGGACATCGTGGTCCCACTAGCTATAGCACCAGGAAATTGTAAGTATCTCCTAGTCGACATAGACTATTTTTAAAAGTGGATTGAATTTGAATCATTGGTGAACATCAGTGACACTGATATCATCAGATTCATATGGAGGAACATCGTGACTCGTTTTGGCATGATAAAAATGATCATTATGGATAATGGAACCCAATTTGAAAGAACTCTATTTTAAAAATTTTGCGGCATCCATAGCATCAATCACCCCTTCAGCTCAGTAGCCTACCCCCAAATCAATGGGCCGACCAAGGTTTCTAATAAGACTGTGCTCGATGGTATGAAATTGAGATTGGAAAAGGAAAAACCTTCTTGGGTTGATCAGATTCTCCACCTACTTTGGGCATATATTACTATGCCAAAGAGGTCGACTCATAAAATTCCCTTCACCTTAGCTTATGGGATGGAGGATGTGATCCTTTTTGAAGACGATTTGACAACCATCAGAATGATTGTTGCCGATCAAGACTTGAATGAAGAAATTATAAGGACTGATCTTGACCTAGCCGTTGAACAAAAGGAGCAAGCCTTAATAAAATTATCTTCCTACCATCAATTGTTAGTCAAGCAATATAATAAAGGGCATCAAACCAAGAAAGTTCTAGGTCAGAGACTACGTCCTCAGAAAAGTGTTCGACAGTGTGAGGAATTCATCACATGGCAAGTTAAGTCCTAACTAGAAGGGTGATTCAAGATTATTAGAGATGATCTCCATGGAGCCTACCATTTGGAAATAATAGGGAGTAGGGATAACCCTAGGGCTATGAATGTGGTCAATCTTAGAAAGTTTTATTTCTCGCAAATTTCATTTCTAGCTTTATGTTGTGTTTTGTAGTTTTGTTTCTAGGAACACTTTAAGTTCAAATAATACAATTAGCTTCATTATTGTTCCAAATGGAAGATTAACTCTTTTTATTCATGAATTATTATTTCTGATTATTATTTAGTCATCGACATGAATGCCCTAATATAAATACACTTAATCAACAATTTAAGGTTACAACTGTTCGTCATAAAAAACACAAATTTGTCAAGAATTGTCCAGGCAAGCAAAATACCTAAGGGGGATCCTTAGGTACTTAGTTTCTTGACTTTGGTCAAATAAAAATGCTTAATGGGTGAATGGCCCTATGACCATGTGCATTTTCGCCATAGTTTGACCTAGGCCTAAGATTGTATGACTACCTTTTCTAAAAGGTAAGACAAATAATAAAAACATTCTTGACGTAAAATGATGGGAAATATAAAACATGTAATTAACTGATAATTTCATAGAGAATTCATTCTACAAAAGGCATATACTGGCGAAGTTACAAAAAAAATATATACAGTGATGGAACAAAGCAGTCATCTCTAACAAGTTTTCAACTTGGTAACTAAAACACTTCGATTGTCATCGGGGTTAGGTTGAAACTCATCATCACTATCATGTTTCGATAAGTAATCCTTCACCAACTGAATGTGAATAACATCAAGAGGGATCCAATTTTCATCATTTCCAAATGGAGGATGACTATAAGCAAAGCACTTCACTTGGTAGTAGTACCAAAGCTCAAAGTCTTTAGGGACCTTGATAATAGCTAGGGGATTCAACCAAACTTTCTTATATTCTACTTGCTTAGCCTCATCTAGCTTAATGGGGAATCCACCCATCCTTCATCATAACGAGTAGACCAAACAACAAGAGGACCCTTTTTAATGAGATATTTTAATTTCATAATCTCATGACTCATGACTTACTTGATCGTACCATCTCTCTTAAGGTTCTCCTAAACCTTATTGAGCTTCTCCTTTATATAATTGTTTTCATTATGTAATAGCTTTGTATTATTGCGGACATCCCTAACTACAATACTGAGACTAGTAACCAAACGAGTTTGCTCGTTAAAAGAACTTGTCACATTTTGGAGCGCTTGTCTAACAAAAACAAATGTACCATGAGCTCGACTACTGGCACCCCAAACAAGTATAAGTCTGGTTCCTCAGTCTCTAGAAGCAATGGTCTCTCTACCAACATATATTAAAGCTACAAGGATCAAGAGGAAAACATTTAGACATGAAAGAAACGATTGCAAAGCATTTAAGGAGTAATTAATAACTGACAAGCAATGACTTAGCGATAAAAAAGTCATTTCATCAAATCAAATGCTAGGGAAAGCCCTTATAAATGTTAAAAATTAGAAAATACAAGGAATTATGGGACCTAAGCTAATCCTAGCTAGCTTCGGACCTTTTTTGGCGTAATCTGCCATTAGGTTTTGGGGGATTTGCCTTGATCCATCCATAATTTATTAATCTTTTACACCCTTTGCTTGGACTCTACCTAAGGCCTTGTCCCCATCCTCCTTCCTTGGTTGTGAACCTGGACCATGCTCACCAAAAAGTTTGAATTCATGGGATACATCAATCTTGAGCTGGGTTGCAACCCAACCCTTATTGAAGTTATAATTACAAATGAAATTAAATTGCTTCTTGGCCTCAGCATAGTCTTACTCATATAGCCTTGGTCACATACCTCATCTTTCGACACTTCTAAAACCCAATGATGACTCTCGATAGCCTTCTTTAATTTATCGAGCTCTGACTTCAACTTGGACATCTCGATGTTGATGGATTTCTTCTCATCATCATATTCCTTCTTGGCAACAACAAAAGACCGTTGCGATTTAGTTAGGTCCTTCTTCAGGTAATCATTTATTTTTATCAGTTTGGCCTCTCTATTAAGCATGGGGATAAAGTATACTATGAACTGCAAAAATCAAAATGATCATAAGTCAACACAATAATTAAAATAAGGATATAAACCGAACAAAAATCATAGGACTTACCAAACATAATTCATACGCTACATGAGAAGTGAGTTGGTCAGAGGTTAGCCTGTCAACCTACACTCGGACCATTACCTAAATGACCCCCTCAGCATGTCAGGGGGAAAATATGGATATTTGGCCACCGACATTATTTTGTGACCCTTCCTAATGTTTAAGGCATCTACCTTATTGATTGGAATAGTGAAAAAAGCAGAAAGAGTGTCATTGTCCTCCTTCTTTATTTTCTCCTCATTATGAGAATCCCTAATAGTGATACATTATCGACTACAGTAGTCTTGGCTGGTTTCATCACCACTAAGTAGGGGTTTAATCATGTCACTTTAAATAGGTCCCCTACGGGGTACACCTTCTGGTGATGTTTCATTAATAATATTGAATTAGATCTTGCCCTTAGGCTAGGTTTCCTAACCCTTCTAGCTCCCCTTCATTTGCAAGCATATTCAAATTTTCTTGGTGATGTTAATCCTAGTCATCTTCGTCATATTTCCACTCACATTAGAGAATTTTACTCACGAGTCCTTTCACATAATGACCTCTACTTATCTTCTACGTACCCCATTCTTCCTAGGGTAAGGAGTTCGTTAAACAAGCTACTTCTCTCTTTCTTGCCCATAAGAGGTGAGTTTCGAAATTCCATTAATATCCCAATTAAAACATCATATGAACGATTTCACTATTGAACCATACCGAAAATTCTTATTCCATATTCACACATGTTCTTTATATGTTATGTCTAACTCTCATCACTTAAGTTTGCTCTTCCCAAAAAAAAATTCTAGATTTTTTTTTAATCCTGGGTGTTACTACACTTCACCCTTCATAACTGCCTTTGAATTTCTTCATTCACAAGTGTCCTTCTGACTCCCTGACCTTTCACATACAGTGATGGGTGAGTTAAGAATGGCACATCCATCAACTATGATGGTTCTTGGGAAAATACAGCTCCCAAGCAACTTCCCCAATGTTCTCAGCCCAAACAATAGTTACGATGGTTTCTTTTTCCAACACCATTTTACAAAATACTCTACATATTTGTCTAAGTCCTCCTCCTGCTGTCCATCTAATGGATCTGTCTAGTCATCCAAATGTGTTTGGCGTACGATGCCCGACCGAAATCGTATAAGCATTACATCTCCCATACGTCATAGCTGGAGAACGTAAGTCGAAATACGCAGAAGAATTCAACATCCTAATAATAGGGATCTACATCAAAGAACGCTACGCTGAAATATAGTAAGTCTCACAAATCCTTAAGACACTAGAATCTAATGCTATGATACCACCTATAACAACCCGCCTAATTAAATATCGGGTGATCAGTCATTTATTTAATTAAATCAGAATATCCAGTTGGTTCATTCTCAGCATCACCTAATAGTTAATTAAGCTAAGTGTCAAAAACTTTTTCCATTTTTAATTTAATTAAAACCATTCGACGACACAAAAATAATAATAATATGCAACAACACATCACAACTAAATTAACTACAATAAGAATAAATGTGACTGGAATAACTCTCCAGTTAAATTATAACATTTACACTAAATAAAACCAATATCGCCAATGCTTACATACATAATTACAACCTCTAGAATCCTGGGCAACCTGTCCTAAATGAAGTAGACGCTACAGAGGAATGAATCAACAGAAAGGAAGAGTCTAAACAAAATTCGCATCTCTGCTAGTAGCTATAATCCATCGAAACATCCATAATCTATGCTAGGCATCCTTGCTGCTAGGTACTTGATGTACAAGATATAGTAAAGAAGAGAACATGCAAGGAAACGGGTCAGAGCCCGATTGTAAAAGATTTAAAAAAAATAGCAAGTGTTTAACACTTACAATTAAGCATTTATTATGTACATGTTAGTTTCTCATGCTCTCTTTTGAGAATTCTCACCTCTCATCTAGAGTGCACACCTATTGTATCTTATTATCCTTCAAGTTAAGGTTCCCTCCTAACTAGTTTCCCAACATAATTCTAACCCATAACAAAAGCCCGTATGTCCCATACCATGTGTAATATAATTATTCATATTCATTTCTCTTTAATATGAACTAGTCTTGTTACAACCTTGGAATTAAGTACTCACTTACTTAATTCAATTCAGATTTCATTATTTACTTTTATCTACAACATTACACAGTAGATTAAATCACAATTTATGTTTTTAATCTACAATTTCACACAGAAGATTACATCTCTATATCTACAATGTCACACAGTAGATTACATCCCAATTTATATATATAATATCATACTAATTATATATATACTACTATGGCACCTCCACAGTCACAATTGCGGTGCATGTATACTCTGTTATCATGTCCTAATACATAATGTCACTTGTATAGAGGACTATTGATTTGACATCTCTCACGAATCATATCATAACACAAATATATTGGAGGTGAACATACTCCCCAGCCAAATGGGTCACGCACATACCTATGCTCCAATTCAACCGTCGAAACTGTCATATAAATCGATAGCACGTGTCCAAGGTCCTATGCTCAGGGTATGAATCTAAAATCCTTCCTAATTGGGTGTACAAGGATAAGACCATCCACAACGCGAAACCCCCACCCCGATAGCAAGCAGCGTAGGTATGTCATACACATAACAAACTATAATATATGTATACATTCCACCTATATAAATATAACATCAATAAGGTATTCGCACAACTATAAGATAATAATAGGCAGTCATCTCACCTATTTGTATAACAATAATAGGTATTCATCATACCCGTATATAACCATAGGGCATACGCACAAACCACATAATAAATTCCATACGTAGTATAATTATATCCCGAATATCCTATGTATATTTTCGGTTATGACTTTAATTCTCAAAGTATATATTTTCGAACTTATCTACCCGCACGATGGTGATTATTTAATCCTCAAAAAAATCCAGTAGATAAACAGCATGTCCTACAAATCCATGTCATCACGACTCCCAAATTTCTACGAATTAAATTCACTTTAATTAGGTTTATTACTCGATAATTCCTAATTCACTCTTAACCCTTTATTCCATTTCTTAAGGTTAATCCTAATTATACCTTAGGTTATACCGGTAATTTATGACTCTCTTACTACTGGTCCTAACCTTAAATTATCATTTATCCGATTTAAACACCAAGTAATATAATTCTCCAAAATAAGTCGTTTAATTAATCACCCATTAATTTCCCCTCATTCACAATCCCAAAATAATATATTCCGGGTCTTAAGTATATCCTACTTCCCTTCCCTAAGTCCCATTAAGTTCATTTAATCATCATCAAAGGTTCCTCAAAGTTTGGGAGTTAATCAATAATTGAAAAGGAAGACATTTCACATTTCCAGGGGGAGTCGATCGATAGATGATTCTGGTCGATCGATCGATCGACCAGACAGTGCCCAGTTTTCTGCATTGTTTTTTTTACGGGTTTCATACTTTTTAATCATCAAAACCTTTATTAAATAATCCCAAACTCCCCAATATTCACTACATATGATATACCAAGATATATAATTGATCTCTACTAATCAAGCAACCTAAAATCATCAATAAGTTTGGATTCAAACATATTATTTCACATAATTTTCAGAAAACCCCTATTTTATTATTTCTCCAAGAACATCATATAAAATAAGATTTTCTTCACCAAAAATTCCCAAATTTCGTGGGTTAAATTCTATACTCAAAATAAAATTAATCCTACATCATTCTCCTTTCAATGATTCAATTAACATCACCATAATTCATCTTTGATTTTGCATCTTTTCAGAATTTTCTAAACAACCTAAGATGGAAAATATACATGGTAAATTACATTGATTAATCACTTGCCTCTAATTCGTAGGTCTGTTTCATTGGGGATGATTGTCCACTGCTGGTTCCTCCCTTCTCCGATCAACTTCTGGTGGTGGTTGGTGGTGGTGACTTTTGGCTCTTAGTTCTCCCACAATTACTCTTCCCTTTCCCTAGAGAAACTTTTCACTCTCTCACAATTTATTTATCTCTAAGTTTATAGAATGAATCAATAATATAAACCCTTTAGACTTATAAATAATCTCCAAAATTCATGCATACTATTCACCTTCCACGTCAAATGACCATATTACCCCTCCGGGGTGACTATTCGGCTCCAAAGTGCCCCGAGACAATATACAAACGTCCGAGTAGACTTTTTCAACTATTTAAACCCTTCTTGACACTTTGGCGCAATAAAAAATGACCATTTAGATGACAGAATAATAATTCACCTTTATTTCATTAAATTATAATTCTGACACGACTCAAATGCGCAGCCCGACTTAATTACCATAATTGTCGTACACATAATTCGTGACAATTTTATAAAGTCATAATCAATTGTAAAGTCATAATCATATATATATTACTTTAATCACTAAGTAATATTCAACATAAATCACATATTACTTCATTCTCGAGTAATATTTAAATCAGGATTAATTTCTAATTATATCACAAGTAATTCTAATTAATCCCATTTTAAAAGTCATTAAAAATACAGTGTATTACATACTTCCTCCCTTACAACGAAATTTTGTCCCGAAATTCAAAAAAGAAAAGTATAGTAGGTAAGAAAAATTATGGATAAGTACTGCACATCACATACTTGCGCTCCCAAGAAGACTACTCTGTACGGCCCATACAGTATGCTATCGAGTACCCCCAATAATGAACACCTCACTTATGATCATTTTAACCCTAGGGTACCCTGTCACATATGTTCTTGTCCAAGCTGTACTGTTTAAGTTTTACTACTTATACTTTATTGTAGATATTCACTATCTAACCTTCTACTATATGCACTTAAATAGATTAACCGTTCTTTAGTTAAATACCATCCAATCTTAGGATTATCATACACAAGTAGGTTAATTGTGCAGTATATATTTTACACACAATATATACTATAAGTTTTAAAACATCTCTACTATTCCCAATAGTTCCTGGTTCCTCACTTTTAAGTAGGAAAAATAATAAGACTTGTCGTACCATACATCAACTAGCACCATACTCAATAGTAACTTATAAGTGTTATAGTACACCAACTTCACTAGTGGGACGTATGTCTCTCGTCCTCCCTTAAGATTCAAGGGTACAAACATAATTTATCTTCCAACATCAGATTTTTCCTCTTAGTCTGCCCATTATTATGCGGATGATAGATCATACCCAAGCACGACTCGATACCCATGCCTCGTGAAAGTTCTTCCAAAACCGAGTGACAAAATCACGTCCTAATTGGACACATGACCGGGCGAAAAAAGTGTGTTCGTGTGAGGACACAATCATTGTGTGTTTCGCCGCCACGATACAAAAACCTAATATACTACTACACTTGTGAGGCAAGTAAAGAGGTAAGTCGGGTATCGTAAGAAATCCACAGGGAGTGATTAAATTTTAGATGTTAATTGTTTTAAAACTTCAAGAATAAAAATGGTGTAAAAGAAATAAGAAAAGGTGATGGGTGGTTATGGTGGAAAAACAAAAGAGAAGTTAACGCTTAATTAAAGGAAAGCGAGGATCGGGATCGCATACACACATTCACGGGCTAAACAACTACTAATTAGAATTTCGATTCGAAAACATTTAATCGATCATTTTCAATTAAGCATAAACATCACAGAATAAGGAATTTAAGCCAAAGTTGCGAGATTAAACATTTAATCAAAAATGGTCACACGCGGATTAAATCCGGATAATCGCTATAAACACTAACGTTGCATGACAAAGAAAGTTAAACGCATAATAATCCGACTTTAATACGCGAGGATTCAATTAAATGTAATTTTACACAAAACCTAATTTTCGAGGTCCAAACCCGTAAATGTCAAAAACGCAATCCCGACCCTATTTATCTAAGGGCTAAGCATGAATTAAACTAAATTAAACTAATTAAACTAAGAAAGCAAGAAATGAAGCAAGTAAACTAATTATGAAAGCATGTAAATTATCTAGAAAGCAAGGAAATAATGGAAAACAAGCTATATTAATGGTAGGGGAGATCAATAGTCAACTTACAATCCAAATGGGGTGTCAAACCAAAGAGAAATGAAGACGAGCCGTCCAAAACCACAAAACCCTAACTATTCTAACCTAAAAATGTGTATGTACTGATATATGGTCTTATTACAACAAAATTGGCTTATATAGTAAGTTGGAATAAAAATAAAGAAGAAAGAAAAGAAGGCAAAATATCTGCAGAAAACAGAGCATCGATTGATCGACCTAGGAAAAAATTAGGCAAATGAGAATGGTCGATTGATCGACCAGAAGGGTCGATCGATTGATCAAGCAGGGCAGAATGTAGCAGCCTACTGCATTCCTCTCTTCCTCTTCTCCCTTCTCCTCTTTTGCTTCCTTGTTTTTCCTCCGCTGAAATCACCTTAACTTCTTCGTTATGAATCGGAATCGCGCACCGTTCACGGCCACGCGAAGCTAGAGAGGAGGGATACAACTTTCATAAGATCTCGGGCCAGGTACCCAAGCTATGAAAAGACTAAAATGCCCTTGTGCGTGCGATTGTGTACGGAACTTCACCGGAATGCGTCCGAACTACATACTAAGCATCCAAATACCTACAAAAGCTCAATTAACCCCTGCAAAACATGTTAACATAGAAATTCGAGGTTTTCTGGTTAACGAGCATAAATATAGGGATTAAGATACCCGAGGGGGCTAATAACGCATCGGTTAACGGGTGAAATACGCAATATTTGCGTCGTATCACACCCCCTAACTTACACATTGCTAGTCCCTAGAAATGAAATAGGAAACAACAAGAACTACAAGAAAACCAAAAGCAGGAGAAGTGAAAAAGTATGGTATAAAAGCAAAAGGCCACTTTTGCAGGCGAACGATTGCATTTAGCGTATGCAATAAGCCTTTAAACCCCTAGGTTACCCTACTGGACGAGTGTCGTCTCGTGAGAGTTTTCAGGGATGAAACCCACAAACATCACATGGTTTCCTCAAAATATGCCCAACCCAACATGCTACAAACTCAACAACAACGAAAAAGATTTCAAACATGTTATTAGCATATTGAATGAATTCAAACAAAAGTCCGTTGTTATTAACAGGTTGAATGCACCTCATAGAATTGAAACTTTAAAAGTGGGAGGGGGGAGAGCAAATGCACAATATGATTTGGCAAAAACTTAAATAATCCGGATAAACATAAAGGCATGCATAAAAGTCAATCCTCACGGGCATTACACTCATCAAATGAATTCACTTGAAACAGGGAGGTAACACATGGGACATGCGGGCATAAGGAGTAAATGTAAATGGAAACTAGGCCGCACACATGTCACAAAAGAAGAACACTATATAGGAAATAAAAATTGCAATCTCAGTGAAAGGACACCGCACATATAAAAAAGGCGAAATGCATTTTCACAGATTATCAACACTATTTAAACATTTGAATTACATCAACTTAAGATCACATAGGACTTGTATAGGGTTGTAATGTAGGCTAGTTTAGGGTACGAAATGAAAGGGATGTATATACAGATTCAAAGTGTTTGGGGATGAAACTCGGAATAATGGGATAATACGGGCAATATCAAAAATTGGAAAACAAGTTCCAAAACAAGCATTAGATATATCATCGGGGAGAGTAATCAAAGCTTATTGAGCTATATACAACATTTACAACTTTATCTTTCTTTTTCTTTTCATCCTTTTTCTCATTTTCTCTTTTGTTTTCTTTTGTTTTCTGCTTTCTCTTTTTCTTCACTTTTTCACTACTCTCTTTTTCTTTACTTATGAAACTCTCATATGCCTAAATTGCAACCGACATCACAACAACATCATTCAATCCCACGCAACATTCCAAATAAAGGTATGGAAAGTGTATATATGGGCTAAAACTCCAATTTAGAGTTGGTTATGGGATTTTGGGTAATGAAATGAAAGGCTAGTATTTAGGCTCAAAGGGGTTGACTAGGGAAACATATATGGTGAGGTCAAGGCTAATATGCGTGATATAATAAAGAAGGCCTATGATCATTTCATAAAGTTTACGCAATTCTCGAGTCAAAACAATATATGAAAATCATGATCAAGTAACACATTTCAAGTATGAACTCAATTAATGAACGGTCAAATGAAAGAATAGAGAGATTACCAACTAATTCAACGTTTTCAATGAGAAAAGAATAGTGTGTAACACTCACAAACGAAGAAAGGTACGAAGCTTACTCGGTGTAAGTATATACAATGCAACAAAAGATTCCCGAGTTATAAAAATCTTAAACCAAATCAATATGACAAAGAAAGTACATATGCTCATGGGATAAAGTTTAATTCATGAAGTTATTCACAATATCAATGATTTGAGGACTAAAGTCTAATAACTTCTAAAATCGAGAACATGCATCATTGAGTTGTCTATCGGATCGGGAAATTATTAAACTTTATCATCGGAAACAAGGCAAAATGCCCAACAAAGGAGAAAAAAGAAAGAAAATATTTTTGAAAATTTTTAAAATTTTCACAAAAAGGCGTACTTAGTAACTAAATGTGAGCAAATCCATGGACTACACATGAAATGGATAGAATATCCTACGCCCCCTAACTTAAATGTTGCATTGTCCTCAATGCGCATTAAGAACACAACACAAAGAGAGGAAAATAACGATATTACCCAAAATTGGAGAGATCTCTATAAGCACGAGTCCAATGAAATCTACAAAACAAGTTAGTACCAAGCATAGCAAAAAAAAATAACAAAAAGTTAACTAATTACACTAGACTAAATTAAAAGGAAAGAAAAATAGGAAAGAAAAAAAATTAAAAAGCTAACTATTTACAACCTACTATTTAGGCTTCACACTAACTATACACTAGAAGTCTAAATAGTTGAGGGTCCACCCAAAAAGGTATTTGACTTTGAAAGATCAACGGTGGACCCTCCAAAGCGAACATGCCTCCCGAAAGATATGAATTCCGTTTGAACAATAGAAGGCATGTGGGTGGTGAAAAAAGTGAACCATCGCCAATTTGAAATTTTGGACGGACGATGGGGGATTTGGATAACAAGGGGGAAAGGTACACTAGAGGTCCAAGAAAAATCGATTCATCTCCCAAAGGTTTTTCAAATGGAATGGGAGATGGTGCACACATCGGGATAACATCCATCGAAAACAAGTCCGGTAAAGAGTCCTCATCGGCAAAAAGTGTAGAAGTTTTAAAAGTTTCTACCGACTCATAGGAATCCACCGGTAATTCTAATGGTTCAATGACGAAAAACGTATATGGTAATGAAATAAATTCAATCTCCGTCAACATATCGTCGGAAGGAGATTGAATTTCGGGGGAGAGATATGCACACTCGATGAGAAATTCTTCGAAAAATTTAGGTGAAACACAAGTTTCCACCTCCTCGTTGTTTTGTGCATAAGAATTCATCTCATCGCAAAGTGCACCAAGTCTCATTCCAGCATCATTTAGGCTTTCCAAACCTTGGGAGTAAAGAAGCAAAGTCTCTTCCAAAGTAGGCTTCCTCGGCTCAAGAACCCCGGACTCCTCATTTGGTTGAAACTCGTCTTCGAAAGTAATGAAATAAGAATCGTCATTGGATTCGAATAATGAATCCAACTCAAGCTCCCAATAACGATTTTCATTCCGATAAATGTTTTCAAGTCTTTCATTTTCAAGAAAATCTTGAAAATGGAAAACTTGAAAACTATCCCCAAAGTATGAATCATTAGAATAACCGTAATAACAATAATAGTAGGACATGATTACCTCGTTGTTTGCAGATGGAGAATCCGAGCATGACTCGATACCCATGCCTCGTGAAAGTTCTTCCAAAACCGAGAGAAAAAATCACGTCCTAATTGGACACATGACAAGGCAAAAAAAGTGTGTTCGTGTGAGGACACAATCGTTGTGTGTTTCGCCGCCGCGATACAAAAACCTAATATACTACTACACTTGCGAGGCAAGTAAATCGGTAAGTCGGGTATCGTAATAAATCCACATGGAGTGATTAAATTTTAGATGTTAATTGTTTTAAAACTTCAAGAATAAAAATGGTGTAAAAGAAATAGGAAAAGGTGATGGGTGGTTATGGTGGAAAAACAAAAGAGAAGTTAACGCTAAATTAAAGGAAAGTGAGGATCGGGATCGCATACACACATTCACGGGATAAACAACTACTAATTGGAATTTCGATTCGAAAACAATTAATCGATCATTTTCAATTAAGCATAAACATCACACAATAAGGAATTTAAGCCAAAGTTGCGAGATTAAACATTTAATCAAAAATGGTCACACGCGGATTAAATCCGGATAATCGCTATAAACACTAACGTTGCATGACAAAGAAAGTTAAACGCATAATAATCCAACTTTAATACGCGAGGTTTCAATTAAATGCAATTTTACACAAAACCTAATTTTCGAGGTCCAAACCCGTAAATGGCGAAAACGCAATACCGACCCTATTTATCTAAGGGCTAAGCATGAATTAAACTAAATTAAACTAATTAAACTAAGAAAGCAAGAAATGAAGCAAGTAAACTAATTATGAAAGAATATAAATTATCTAGAAAGCAAGGAAATAATGGAAAACAAGCTATATTAATGGTAGGGGAGATCAATAGTCAACTTACAATCCAAATGGGGTGTCAAACAAAAGAGAAATGAAGAAGAACCATCCAAAACCCCAAAACCCTAACTATTCTAACCTAAAAATGTGTATGTACTGATATATGGTCTTATTACAACAAAATTGGCTTATATAGTAAGTTGGAATAAAAATAAAGAAGAAAGAAAAGAAGGCAAAATATCTGCAGAAAACAGAGCATCGATCGATCGACCCCTTTGGTCGATCGATCGACCTAGGCAAAAATTCGGCAAATGAGAATGGTCGATCGATCGACCAGAAGGGTCGATCGATCGATCAAGCAGGGCAGAATGCAGCAGCCTACTGCATTCCTCTCTTCCTCTTCTCCCTTCTCCTCTTTTGCTTCCTTGTTTTTCCTCTGCTGATATCGCCGTAACTTCTTCGTTATGAATCGGAATCGCGCACTGTTCACGGCCACGCGAAACTAGCAAGGAGGGCTACAACTTCCGTAAGATGTCGGGCCAGGTACCCAAGCTGTGAAAAGACTAAAATGCCCTTGCGTGTGTGATTGTGTACGGAACTTCACCAGAATGCGTCCGAACTTCATACTAAGCATCCAAATACCTACAAAAGCTCAATTAACCCCTGCAAAAAACATGTTAACATAGAAATCCTTGGTTGTCGGGTTAACGAGCATAAATATAGGGATTAAGATACCTGAGGGTGCTAATAACGCATAGGTTAACGGGTGAAATACGCAATATTTGTGTCGTATCAACACAATATTAGACAGTACCCTATGTAACCTCACTATCTTGGTTGTATAAGGTCAAAGCATATTATCTTTTAGTATGATAAACCCTAACTGGCATAACGTGATCTACTTCAGTCAATTGATCCACTATCACCAATATGGAATCGCAACTATCTTTGGGATAAAATCATTATGAATACTCTCCCAATACTACTTAGAAATCCATAACGGTTGGATAAATATCTACTGGTTTTGAATCGTCCACCCTAATTCCAACAAACAGGTGGCTGGCTACAAGAGGAATCTAGACAAACATTTCTTCATTTAAATCTTATTACCATAGTCATTTATAGACTGATACATGTGTTATTCTACCAACTATATCTCTAATCGTCATAAATGATTGGACATTCAAGTCCCAATATCTAAACCTTTGTATTTATTTTCCTTATCCCATATCTCTAAAATGGGTAACAATATCAGATTCAATTACCTAGGGCCCCCATACACCCTATATTTCTCCCATTATTGTAAAAATAACATATACTTGTCTTAAAACAATTTTCTCTCACTTGGCATACTGATATGTTAGGGGTACACTCAATCACCTCACTAGTCATAACTTAATAAGTCTATCAGTGGCATCATTATTATATTCATAATGTTACTAGGACTAGGCGACTCTTAAGTCATAATAGAACTATCAACTCTAAATTTATGTTTGTATATTTAAAATGACTAAGGTACAAACATATTGTACTATTTACCAAACTTTTCTCCCACTCCCAAAATTTGATAGTTTTATCCGTGGGATGTCTCGCAAAGTGAAATCCAAACAAGGAACCCCCCGATACACTACTACTTAACATAGTCGGTTGTCGGGATCCATAATGGCCCTCGGTCCATAATCTGTACCTTCCCATAATATCTGTACGTTGACATAAAAGTCTACTAGTCCATGGTTATATATCCCTAAAAATAACATAAACCATGTTGCTCTCACTATCCCAAATTCTTGGCATTAGATATAATGAGCTATTTCTCACTGTTCGACAAAAACATAATATATCTTGAGTCACATCAGGAGTATAAATTTCTACTCACACTTATAACTACACTACATTTTCACTAAGGTCTATAATATCATGAAATTTAGGCCCAACCCTATTTTAGTTGGTGCCGCACAAAATTAATTTTACTCTCCCCGGAGTATCCAACACGATAGTCTTACCACTCAATCTACTATCGTTAAAACATTTAGTAATTTATCACTACATAATACCACAATGAGTTCTATTATGCTAACTCAAAGCAATAAAAGATTATAATAACAAAATATACTATTAGGACGCACCCGGTTCACTCATGAGAGACACCAAAAAGTACCGCTATCGACGAGAAATATTTTTGTAACCAGACTGTTAAAATTATCATTTCCACTAACCTTGACTCGCACGCGAATTTAGGGATTTCAACTTACATATGACTGTTGTGACACACCACGTCACTAGAATTAATCCTTTATTCCTAAGGATGAAATAAAACTTCATCAGTCTCTCCTGATCACGTAGGGTCCTTACATGCACTTCTCACGGTCAAAATAACTCACGATCACTTGCACCCATTATACATCTAGGATTTCATCCTATAGTTGTACCCACCCGTTGTGGACAAATTATTCACTCTTGTGGTTTACACACCCATTATTTAAACGTTGGCCCAACATATCTAGGCCTCAATTATGGTCTTACCGACCTCCCTTTTTCTTCTTATACCCCACCGACCTTGAAATACGATATGCTACAATTACCGAGGACTCCACTGGTCCTATTTAAACCTAGCATTCTTGGGTCATAAATTTTCCGGGCCTAATTCTCTTGACCCAGTTACTCCCCTAGAAGTCTCACTCCTCCATTTGTTATGCCTAATTGGTAATGTTTACTATTTCCAAAATTTATCAACCTCACTACTCAATGTGGACACATTTAACACTTAATGGCCTCTCTCTCTACACATAGGGTAATTTCCCTTACTATTTCCTTGTTACTGATCATTTAGAATGTCCTTCTCTTGGATCTATCAATATTAACTCTCAATTGCTATTCCCATTATTCTTTTGGCTCTACGGGTCCTATGGGATATATTATTGACTACACTAGTCTTGGCTGTTTCATCGCCACTAAGTAGAGGTTTAATCTTGTAACTTTAAATGGGTCCCCTACTAGGTACACCTTTTGGTGATGTTTCAATAACAATATTGAATTCAATCTTGCCCTTCTACTAGGTTTCCTAACCCTTCTAGCTCCCCTTCAGTTGTAAGCATCTTTAAATTTCTTGGGGACGTTAATCCTAGTTGTCTTCATCAGATTTCCACTCACATTAGATTATTTTACTCATGAGTCCTTTCACATAATGACCTCTACTTATCTTCTATGTACCCCATTCTTCCTAGGGTAAGGAGTTCGTTAAACAAGTTACTTCTCTCTTTCTTGCCCATAAGAGATGAGTGTCGAAATTCCATTCATATCCTAATTAAAACATCAAATGAACGATTTCACTATCGAACCATACAAAAAATTCTTATTCCAGCCTCACACATGTTCTTTATATGTGATGTATAACTCTCATCACTTAAGTTTTCTCTTCCTAAAAAAAAAATTTCTGGAATTTGTTTTCCAATCCTGGGTGTTACTACACTGCACCCTTCACAACTGCCTTTGAATTTCTTCATTCACAAGAGTCCTTCTGACTCCCTCACCTTTCACATATAGTGCTGGATGAGTTAATAATGTCACAACCATCAACTATGATGGTGCTTTGGAAACTACAACTCCCAAGCGACTTCCTTAATGTTCTCAACCCAAACAATAGTTATGATGGTTTCTATTTCTAACACCAATTTCCAAAATACTCTAAATATTTGGCGGAGTCCTCCTCCTACTCTCCTTCTAATGGCTCTTGTTAGTCGTTGAAATGTGTTTGGCGTACGATGCCCGACCGAAATCGTATAAGCATTACATCTCCCATAATTCATGGTAGGAGAACGTAAGTCAAAATACGCAGAAGAGTTCAACATCCTAATAATAGGGATCTACATCAAAGAACGCTACGCTGAAACGTAGTAAGCCACAAAAATACTAAATACACTAACACCTGATGCTCTGATACCACCTGTAACAACCTGCCTAATTAAATATCGGGTGATCAGTCCTTCATTTAATTAAATCATAATATCTAGTAGTTTCATTCTCAGGATCACTGTCGAAAATCATTTCTTTATTAATCACTTAATAGTTAATTAAGCTAAGTGTCAATTTTTTTTTCCACTTTCAGTTTAACTAAAACCATTCCACGACACGAAAATAATAATATGCAATAACACATCACAACTAAATTAAGTACAACAAGAATAAATGTGACTAGAATAACTCTCCAGTTAAATTATAACATTTACACTAAATAAAACTGATATCCACAATCCTTACATACATAATTACAACCTCTAGAATCCTGGGCGACCTACCCTAAATGAAGTAGACGCTATAGATGAATGAATCAATAGAAAGGAAGTGTCTAACCAAAATCCGCATCTCTGATAGTAGCTATAATCCATCAAAACATCCATAATCTATGCTAGGCATCCCAACTGCTACATACCTGATGTACAAGATATAGTAGAGAATAAAATATGCAAGGAAACGGGTCAGAGACCGATTGTAAAAGATTTAAAAAAATAGCAAGTGCTTAACAATTACAATTAAGCATTTATTATGTACATGTTAGTTTCTCGGCCTCTCTCTTGAGAATTCTCACCTCTCATCTAGAGTGCACACCTATCGTATCTTATTATCTTCCTAGTTAAGGTTACCTCCTAACTAGTTTCCCAACATAATTCTAACCCATAACATACACCCGTATGTCCCATACCATATGTAATATAATTATTCATATTTATTTCTCTGTAATATTAACTAGTCTTGTTACAACATTGGAATTAAGTGTTCACTTACTTAATTCAACTCAGATTTCATTATTTACTTCTATCTACAACATTACGTAGTAGATTAAATCAAAGTTTATATTTTTAATCTACAATTTCACCCAGAAGATTTCATCTCTATATCTACAAGGTCACACAGTAGATTACATCCCAGTTTATATATATAATATCACACAAATTATATATATACTACTATGGCACCTCCCCAGTCACAATTGTGGTGCATGGATACTCTGCTATCATGTCCTGATACATAATGTCACTTGTATAGAGGACTATTGATTCGACGTCTGTCAAGAATCATATCATAACACAAATATATTGAAGGCGAGCATACTCCCCAGCCTAATGGGTCACGCACATACTTACCCTCCCATTCAACCATCGAAACTATCATATACATCGATAGCACTTGTCCAAGGTCCTATACACAGGGTATGAATCTAAAATCCCTCCTAATTGGGCACACAAGGATAAGACCATCCACAACGCGAAACCTCCACCCCGATAGCAAGCAACGTAGGTATGTCATGCACATAACAAACTATAATATAGGTATACATTCCAACTATATAAATATAACATCAATAAGGTATTCAGACAACCATAAGATAATAATAGGCAATCATCTCACCTATTTATATAACAATAATAGGTATTTGATCATACCTGTATATAACCATAGGGCATACGTACAAACCACATAATAAATTCCACACGTAGTATAATTATATCCCGAATACCCTATGTATATTTTCGATTATGACTTTAATTCTCAAAGTATATATTTCCAAACTTATCTACCCACACGATGGTGATTATTTAATCCTCAAATAAATTCAGTAGATAAACATCACGTCCTACAAATCCATCTCATCACGACTCCCGAATTTTTACAAATTAAATTCACTTTAATTAGGTTTATTCCTCGATAATCCCTAATTCACTCTTAACCCTTTATTCCATCTCTTAAGGTTAATTCCAATTATTCCTATGGTTATACCGGTAATTTATGACTCTCTTACTACTGGTCCTAACCTTAAATTATCGTTTATCCGATTTAAACCCCAAGTAATATAATTCTCCAAAATAACTCGTTTAATCAATCACTCCTTAATTTCCCCTTATTCACAATCCCAAAATAATATTTTCTGGGTCTTAAGTATATCCTACTGCCTTTCCCTAAGTCCCATTAAGTTCATTTCATCATCATCATTGGTCCCTCAAAGTTTGGGATTTAATTAATAATTAAAAAGGAAGACATTTAACATTTCCAGGGGGAATGAATCGATCGATGATTCTGGTCGATCGATCAAAAGTCTTGAGTCAATGGATCGATCGATCAGACAGTGCCCAGTTTTCTGCATTGTTTTCTTACGGGTTTTATACTTTTTAATCATCAAAACATTTATTAAATAATCCTAAACTCCCCAATATTCATCCCATATGATATACCAAGATATATAATCGATCTCTAATAATCAAGCAACCTAAAATCATCAATAAGTTTGGATTCAAACATATTATTTCTCATATTTTCTAGAAAACTCATATTTTATTATTTCTCCAAGAACATCATATAGACTAATAATTTCTTCTCAAAAAATTCCCAAATTTCATGGGTTAAATTCTATACTAAAAAGAAAATTAATCCTACATCATTCTCCTTTCAAAGATTCAATTAACATCACCATAATCATATTTGATTATGCATCTTTTCAGAATTTTCTAAACAACCTAACATGGATAATATACATGATAAATTCACAATATTTAATCACTTGCCTCTAATTCGTAGGTCTGGTCCATTGGGGATGATTTTCCACTAGTGGTTCCTCCCTTATCCAATCAACTTTCGGTGGTGGTTAGTGGTGGTGACTTTTGTCTCTTGGTACTCTCACAATTACTCTTCCCTTTCGCTAGAGAAACTCTTCACTCTCTCTCAATTTATTTATCTCTAAGTTTGTAGAATGAATCAATAATCTAAACTGTTTAGACTTATAAATAGTCTCCCAAATTCGTGCAAACTATTCACCTTCCAAGTCAAATGACCATATTACCCCTTCGGGGTGACTATTCGACTCCAAAGTGCCCCGAGACCCTATACAAACGTCCGAGTAGACTTTTTCGACTGTTTGAACCCTTTCGGACACTTTAGCACAGTCAAAATGATCATTTGGATGAAATAATAATAATTCAATTTTATTTCATTAAATTATAATCCCGACATGACTAAAATGCGCTTAATTACCATAATTGTCGTACACATAATTTGTGACAATTTTATAAAGTCATAATCAATTGTAAAGTCATAATCATATATATTACTTTAATCACTAAGTAATATTCAACATAAATCACATATTACTTTATTCTCGAGTAATATTTAAATTCGGATTAATTTCCAGTTATATCACAAGTAATTCTAATTAATCCCATTTTAAACGTCATTAAAAATATGGGGTATTAGAGTTTTATGTACTTGAGTTGTAGAGATGCCAATCTAGGGCGATTTGCACTAGGAGATGGCAGTCTTTTCAGCTTCCAAACCTTACCCAACTCGGCCTAATCGATGTGAGAAGTTGCAGGTTCCTTCTTTTAATCTTTTGTAAAAAAAAGAAAAAAATTAGTAAACGTTTCATATAACATCCAGTCATCAATAAAAAACAATGATCAAGACAATGATCGACCTACCTGGTGACCCTTTTTGGGCACCTAATCCCTCTATAAGGCTCATCACCTTAAGAACTAGTGAATGTTGCCAACCTCTAGCAATAAATCCATGGATCCAGTAAACTTCCTTAAAATCATAGAGGTTAACTACTAAAACCCTATCGTCTTTACTCGTCTTTAGACAATAGACATTCCTATTCATTCAAACCCACAAATAACAATACCTCAACCCAGAAATACCAATTTGGGTTATGTATAATTCATTGATGAGGTGAAACCCATTCAAGATTATCCACGTGTTTGGGGGTAAATTGGGCAAGAAACATGCTGAAGAATTTACAACACTTCGAAAATAGTTGGTTTGGGGAAAAGGTGATATCGCCTTCTGCTACCGATTAGGTATGAGTTCAGTGGCCAATATGAACATTATAACAATTGTCGGGCTCTACGGAACATTCGAGTTTACCCACTCGTGGATCAAATAGCTTTTTCTTAATCCATTTGGGGTTTTGGGACTTATGGGATAAACCATTATTTCATCTTAAGAAAATGAAAGAACGCAATAAATTTTGGCAGAACGAGAGGCAGGTTGGAAAATAAAATTATAGAGAAAAAATGGAATTTAAAAGAAGACTTACATATAAGAAATGATGAAGATAGATCATTACTGTTGAATTATTGAAATTATTTTATGAAAAATGGTGGTTGGATTAGCCTTGAACTTCATGGTTCAACTCCCCACTTGTCTCATAATTTGAAATAGAACCCTATGTAACGGCTGACAGGCGTGTCCTGTCCTAGTGGTCTTTTAACGCGTTTATGACTAGAGTACACTTAAAAGAGTTAAGACAAATTACAAGAAATCCATCAGGCACTCAACGTGCATAACTTATAAGGATTTTGCCCCAAAATTTCATAAATGTTGATCCAAACCATAACGACGATAAAGGATCATTGCTGACCATAATTAGTGCTCACCGGTGATCAAACCTCTTCGCCCTTTTTAGGCCACAGGTCTTTAGGGGAAATTATGGAGGAATTATCCAAAATTTTTTACTTATTTGTATTGGGTGACATATGTACGTCAGGATAAGTAAAGATTTCACCATAAGAGATAAGAAAAAAGGAGAGTCTAGTTAGTGGAGGTCTCGACGGAATATTAGTTCGATCAAATGGAAGATACGTTTAGAGCTTCGAGGGTCCTACACGGCTCGTTTACCTTTTTTCCCTAAAAATACAACCCACACCCAAGGAAAAAAGGGGCATGTGATTTTTCTTATTGTAAAATAAGTAATAAGAAAGAGAGAAACATGCTGTGGACGTAGGCCTTTGCCGAATGACGTTTATTCTTGTGTTATAGGATTATGTGATCTATTTTTTCGTGTTTGGTTTTAGTTTTTTTGGGATGAATCATTATAGGATTTTTGCACCTAAATCTACGATAAAAATATAACGAAGAATAAGGTCAATGTAGTTCTTATAAAATTAAATGTTGGGGGATCAAAGTGTTTTATCTGACTTCAAGAGAAATGTTGGTGGCTCAAGTGGGATTTTAGATATAGGGTTAAGAAGATGTATGGGTTTGAATAATCTTCCCTTCCCGTTATAATCGATTGATTTTTGTTAAATCGACTATTTTCCTTTTCACCATTGGCCGGTTTAAGGAAAGAATTTATTCAATTAGTCGAGATTCAAGGGTTAGAAAATTGTGACTCCATTGAGATCAGCTAAGGTAGCCGTCCTGACAAAGTTTATTTTGTTAAGGAGGTTGGGTTCTCCCCAGATGGGTGCAAATTTACCTCCAGGAGTCCGGGAAACTTTGAGATTATCTTTTAGGACTAGGTCGCCCTGTTATTTGTTTCACTTCTTGACCCTCTTATTAAATGCTCATGCTCATGCGATATGATGTTGGTAGCTATGATTGTGCTAAGCGGCTTTTACCCTCCTATCACCTAAGAGACCTAGTTCATTGTAGCAGGCTTGGACCGAGTCAATTTTGGCTACTTGACTTTTGAGCATGACCTGTAATGAGGGTATCTGAATATTTATGGGTATAACTTACTCCATTCCATAAACTAATGAGTATATAGTGACACTAATTTAGTTCTCTCTATAGTGAGGTAACTCTTGTGGGCGTATAGGAGTTTTCTGACCAGACATTGTATGTCGTTGTCATCTTGTTGATGATGTTCTTGACATTTTTTGTTACCAACTTTGACTTATCCATTGGTTTGAGGTCTGTATAGGGATGAATTTTGTTGAGTAATCATGTATTCATGTATTAAGTTGAAGACCTCTTTCTTAAAGTGAGAACTATTGTCTGACACCAACTCGTGAGGTATGCTGAAGGGCTAATGATGTTTTGACGTAGGAATTTTGCCACTTTCTTCGCATTCAAAATTGCATAGTATTCATCTTCGTCAAATTTAGTGAAATAGTCGATGTTGACCATGATCAATTCACTCTCGATGGATGCCTTGCCATGGTGAGGTCATGCAACAGAGTTATCGAGGAGGTAGATATTGTCGAGGGGATGTAAAGTTGACATTTGAGGAATCTCCTAAGTAATTCGTGCAATGTTTTTGCATGGTGATCCAATAGTCTAATTGTTTGGGAATTTTCTGAGAGAAGGTATGACCACTCATGTGCAAGCCACATTCACCACTATGGATTTTGTCCATGATTTTGAGGGTCTCGTATTCTGTGGCGCACCTTAAATGTACCCTGTCGAACCATATTTTAAACATTTGGATGCCATAGATGATGAATTGGGCTTCCCATCGCCTTAAGATAATTTGGTCATTTGGGGAAGCATCGGGAAGGTAGTGGTTTTTTAGCAAGTTCCATATTCTGAAGTACCAGAATGTGGGTCCTACTATTTTTTTTCTATCGCATCTATCTCAAAGCAATAAGAAGGGGTGATCCAACTAGTCGTTCTGAATGTGATTTTCGTGGTTCCTTCCAGTATGTCTACGTGGAAGCTAGGGTGATAAGTGCATCTGAAAAATTATTTTTAGCCCTTCATAGGTAGTCAAATTCGGGATGCTTGAATCGCGAAGCTACCTATTCTAAGTATACATTGTACGATTGTAGTTTATTGTCCTAGATTTTCCACTTGCCCAATATTTGGTTGATGACCAGGATGGAATCTCCTTAGGCTTTTAGGTTAGTGATTCCCATTTTAAGGTAATTTTGAGACCTGTGATGCATGCCTCATACTCGGATATATTTTTGGTGCATTTATAGGTGAGTTTGATAGAAATGGGGATTTAGCGCAAGTCGAAAGGGGTAAAAAGCATTTCTATGTCGAATCCCCTCTCATTGGAGGCCTATTCGAAGTAGAGTTCCCAAGTTTCTCTATCCTTTAAGGCAAAAAAATTTTGATCAAGGAATTTTTCCACATTCCCATATTCCTCATATGAGGAACCGCGAGAAGTTTTTAGATGAATCTTCCTTTGGTGGCTTTCTGTGTGACATATGTGATCTCGAACTAGGATAACATCAGTAGTCATTTGGCCATTCGACTAGAGAGAGAGAGTTTATCAAATAGATATTTCAGGGGTTCCATTCTAGATATGAGTTGTATTATGAAGGACATAATGTAATAACGAAGCTTAAGAGTGATCCATACGAGAGTTATATAAGCCTTTTCCAAGGTAGTGTATTTGAGCTCATAGAATACTATATTTTTTCTAACATAGTAGATGGTGCATTATTCTGGGAACTCTGTACTTATTGGGCCAACATTGCTCTAGCGACCGTGATGGTTATGGTCATGTAGAGCAGGAGAGGGTGTCCTGATTGGGGAGGTACTAATACTGAAAGGTGAGTGAGGTACTCATGTATTTTCTCAAATGCTTCCTAGCACAGAGCATTCCACTTTTGGGTAGAGTCTTTCTTGAGTATCTAAAAGATGGGTTCACAAATGGTGGTAAGTTAGTTAATGTGTCGACTTATGAACTGTACCTAGCCTAGGAACCTTTTGACTTATTTCTCTATTATAGGTGGTGACATTTCCATATGGCTCTGATCTTAATGGGTTCTACTTTGATTCTGTCTTTAATGATGATGAATATGAGTACCTTCCCCATAATAACTTTGAAGACATATTTTTGAGGATTTATCATCATTATGAAGAGGCATAACCTATGAAAGATTTTTCGGAGTGCCGAAACATGTCCTTCGTAGTCCTTAGATTTGATGATCATATCATCCACATAGACCTCCACTTCTTTGTGTATGAGGTCAGGTATGATGGTTGTGGCCGCTCTTTGGTTAGTGGCACATACACTCTTGAGATCGAATATCATAACCATATAACAGTACATTCCTTGTGGTGTAATGAACTCAATTTTCTCTTAGTGATCAGGGTGCATTTTTATCAAATTATAATTGGAGAATCCATCTATAAAGGACTTGAGTGTATTTCTAGTTGTGTTATCTACCAATAAGTGGATATGTGGTAGAGGGAAATAATCTTTTGGGCCGACCCAATTGAGATCCCTTTAATTTATGCACATTCGAACTTTGTCGCTGGTCTTCGGTACTGGTACGATGTTGGATAGCCAAGTGGGATATTATACTATTCGGATGAATCCGATATAATGTGGATTCTATACTTCCTCTTTAATTTTTTGAGACCATTAAAGTATTATCTTATGGCGTCTTTGCTTTATGGATTTTGCATCAGGGATAATGGGTATCTCATGCATGATGATCGTGGGGTCGATGTCGAGTATGTTGACATAAGGCCAAGCGAACACATCTATGAAGCTGGAGAGAATATTGACAAGCTCCTTTTATTTGTTCTCATCTAGGGGGAACTATAATTGTAACTATTTGGGGTGTTGGGGAGTGACCAAGTTTATAGTTATTGTGTCATCCTCATTAGGAAATATACATCTATTTGACTTTGTCAAGTTTTTTAAGTGTTATAAGTATTTTATATCCACAAAGTCATTATTATTAGGTGTGAGTTCTATTCCATTGCTAGATTCATAATCATCAAATTTAAAACACGTAGGCAAATACTGTAAATAACTATTTATTATGCCATCAAAGGGAGGAATGGAAACTTTGTTAATAGAAGAATTGTCTGCTTTATATAGGGATACGTTAGGAAAAGGGATAATTGGGGGAATATTTTGCTAACATGACAGACTCAAAGGGCCTCTAAAAGATGGGTACTCGGATACATCTGATAGAAGTCCAGTTATTGAGTACCACAATTCCTATGGTGTTAGTGATGCGGTGGGTTGGATTTTATCGAAGGACCTTTAGAGTGGTTTTCAGGGGCTCTGGAACCTTGGTACAAACTGCAAGCTAGGGCAGATGGTGTTATTTAATCTGGGTCATCTTCCCCTCAGTGTTTGTAGAGGGAACCTTTGTTAGGCGTACAAAGAGAACAGTATAGAGGAGTTTCTTAGAGTGGTCTTATAGTAAGAGATGGTGCTTTTCCTTATTATACTCATCCAATAAGGGTTGACAGGTCACAACCTAAGGGTTGACCTAAGTCGATATCTTAGATGGTGGGGTGGTTTAATTCACTACACAAAGGTTAATATTGAGTTTAGGGATACTGACTAATCGTCCTTTCTCAATTATGTTATTACGAGTGGCAAATACGGTGCAAAAGTTGTGGAAGCTTTCTACAGGGCTTAAATCCGAGGACCCTAGCATACCTGCTAGTGAAATTTCATCAGGAAATAGTGTGGGTTGTCCCTATTCATGTCCTGAATCGGGGACCTTTTTATCTTCCTCAGGTACCCATGATACATTGATCTTGTTATGGACAACCTTGTGAATCATCCCGTCATCCACATACAGTCCTTCTTTATAGTGGATCTTTATCCCTAGTTTTAAGGGTTTTTTTCTTCATCCCACCATGGTTCAGGGAGTCAGTAATAGTATAAGTCCTCTCCTTGGAGACAAAAGTGACTATTCCACCCTTGATGGGGGAATTTGAGACCTGTGGTTATGGCTTCACTGTTAGGGATACACCTGAGACCATACTTTCTCTTGTGTTCGATGGTAGTGATGTCTTTAAGGGTTCCTTATTAATTCCTTCCAAGGTTGAACCCTGACACGTGTCCCATTTTTTTGGATGAATCGAACAGCTTCACGGTGAATAACCGACTCCTTTTTCATCATATGAGCGAAGGGTGACTCAGAATCCACTAAGGAAAATTCCACTACTGTCCTGATACGTGTCTAGAAGAAGAATGGTTATATTATTAGCAACTGTGGCCCAACCATCATTTCCTTGGATCGTGAGAACCGCCATATCGAATGGGAACCTAATTTTTATATATAATGATGAGGGTAATTACCACATGAGGTGTATCCAAGCCCTCCCGAGTAAGAGGTTGAAGTTGGCTAAGACGTCGAGTACTTATAACTACAGATCACATTTGATGGAACCCATTATGAGAGTGAGGATGATAGCTCCTAGGACGTCTCAGTGAGTGTTATGATAGGCCCTAATGTCCATAGAAAATGGAATAAACTCTAAGGTAGCATGTCCTTAACCGGTGGTGGTGCCGAGGGGGCATACATTTACAGTGGACCCATTATGTATCAGTACTAAGGACACAATATGTCTGCAAGCTTTAATGGTGAGTTTAGTGCGAACCGGTGATTACGAGCCTGCATATGGAGATCTTCATCAAAAAATCTGATGTGCTATTGTATGGAGATAGATTTGATGGTGGATGACATCTTAACTTGAATCCAAGCTTGTGGCACAAAGGCTTGAGATAATAGATGGACGAGGACAACTCTGTGTTCCCGGAATGTAACTAGCATTTATTAGATGGTGATGTTAGCTGACGTTTGATGGAGTTATTCTTAGATTTTATTATTTCCCAAGTGGGAGGTATGCTAAATTCTTTGAAGGGACTTTTATCCTTACCAACTAGGTTTTGAGGAGTGGAGTGTCGACCTGCCTTGTGAGGAAGTTGACCTCCTTATCTCGATAGAGTCAGATTCTGCACGAGATTCTTGTTCATATTTCTCTAGATGAAGCAGAAGGTCAACTAAAGATTAGGGTCGGGGGCAGGTGGTGTTGGCTTTGAGACCATCCCTTTAGTTCATTCCAAGATAGGGCTAGTTTTGAGCTATTAGGAGCTTTATTATGAGGAAGGTACATAGAGTCATCTATCCACCGTATAGCTACATCAGGAGGGTAGGACTAGGTGTTTCTGCCACCATATCCAGGATTGTCCATTTGTCTGGTGAGGCATATTAGGTGATGATTCCATAGACGTGGATGATTTTGATAATATGTCATTATTGGAGGAGGTATCCTAATTCTCTTCTTTGTTATAAGACGTTTTTTCTTCCTCTAGGTTCATCTCTCTCATGATGATGATAGCCTCTCAAAATATGTCTCCATAATAGTGTTGGTATTCAGCATATCCCACCCCCTAGGGTGAGATGTCATTGATAAAATTGGCATGGGTTAGTGAGGACACTAGGTACTAGAGGTTTTTAAACTTTTCACGTGGATGGTTACATGTAATATGGTTGACTAGTTCTATCTCAACAGTATATGAGTACCTCTAGGAATGGGGACTTTCTAGCGAGGGATGACCTCAATGGGTCATCTCGTCTTGATGTTCAATTATATCGTCTATATAGGTGACATCTAGGTAAGTATTCCCATCTATTCATCTTAAATCCGTGGAGTGGTACTCCCATTACAAAGAGGTCCAATATTAGTTGTATAATGAGCCAATCAAGCTCAGTGTAGGGGTCAAAAGGATTTTCTGTAGGAGGACTAACTTCGGGAGGATTAGGATCGATGTTTATGGTACTATAGATGGTATTATGTACTTCCATGGGTAAATCATCCCTTTTGATAGGTCAGATGCTCTAGTATCTGTTGACACTCGGGTGCTTGATATTTCCCTTATTATTGAGGAATTGAAGGGGTGGGGTATCGTACGAGAGGTTTGGTTGTAAACTGTCTACAGTGTAGCCTCGCCTTTTCATATGATATGTCCAGTGCTGATGTTATTTAATTCAATCAAGATGTTATATGGCAGCTTTATATTCGATCCCAAACTCATAATTGGGGATGTTGGGAGTTCGAACGATGTGGGACCCTGTTCATGAAGTTTGAGTCCTTTCCTCGGGAAGTAATCCCATTGTGTCATCATAGCTTAGACTCGAGGGTTAAGGAAAAATTCATCTTCAGTTCCTAGCGATGTGTTACCCTCAGTGATTAAGAGATGATCAAAGCAATCCATAATGCCCTCTTCTGGAAGGTGGGTGTAGTAGATTTATTCGGGACCAGAGGCTGAGGGTATTTTAGTAGGCTTCAATTGATCGAAGGTGGTGTTTTACGTGGTAAGGTTCAATTCAGGTTTCGAACCTATCGATCAAGATGAATCAATCCTTCCACTGGCATTCATATGTATCATGTGGATGGTAGTATGAGGAAAAAATCATGACTCATTTCCTGACAGATTGGTGTGGGCATCAATTCCTTGTTATCGATCATATCGGGTATGGAATAGTATTTGGGCGAGCATGACCTGTTAGTTTAATGAAGGAGATTACATCTCTCTTTTGGAAGGCTTGTGTGTCAGAAGTCTACTATTGGACTAGGGTTAGACCTCAATTTGGCCTTCAAGGTTAAGTCCTTTATAATGATGTAAGACCTTAATCGTTCCTCTCCTTCATATAATAATCAATGACATGACCAAAACATCCAAGTGATGTGATCATCTTCTATGAATTATCTGTCCTGCTCACTCATTTGTACGAAAAGGCTAGGATTTCAGGGCATATGACTTAGGGGTTATCATGTTTGTATGCATGCATAGGTGACACTCCCATTATTTTTTTAAGAGTTCATTGAGAGCGTGTTTGAAGTTGCGAGTGAGTGGGTACCGCTATTAGTTCCTAAATTTATGAGGGATAATATATTTGCTTCAGAGGAGTATCCTTCCCATCTGTTGGATTGGATTGGTAAAGAGAATGTGATATGCTCGGTTTCTTGGAGGGCCTCGTCATCCCATTCCACTGAGCAATTTGTTTCTTTCAATGAAGGACTAAGAAATCCTAAATCTTTCGAGATCTTGAATTATATGACTAGGAAAATATTCCGGTTGCAGTGGTTGGTCACACAAAGTGTATGTCCATGATGAATAAGATCATATGGTCGACGATAGGCTTGATTTTTGTAATTATTTTCATGGTATGAACAAAGGGGTGTCTGTTTGGAAGTGTGAGTGTGTCCTCATCCTAGGTTTATGATGGATGAGGACTATCAGGGTGGATGGGTCAGTGTTTGAGACGGTAGTGTCAGATCAGGTGTTGGAATAATATGGGAGGGGGTTGTTAGTAACATTAAGTTTTTGTGGGATAAGGTGCCCAACGCCAATGAGGTATTGTATTGAAAATATCAGGGCCTAACAATTATCGGTAATGAAATCAGGTACTTAATGGAAATCACAATGGGAGTTGGCGCGCTAGTTTATGAGGAGGCACATCTTGATAGTTTTTAGGCATGGGTCCCGGTTGGAAGGTTGTAATAGTATCCAAAATGACTTGGGGAGTGTTGACAACTATTTAACGCCCTGAGCCGGATTTATGGGTTACGCGTAGTCAACCCGGTCTGACCCAAGAGTTAGGTGTCAAATACAATTAAACAACCTACATAATGTTCCTAATCCAGTTTTATTTAATTATCATTTCACTTGTTTAACATGAAGTTCTAGTCTTAAATCAATTATGCGAGGGACCCATGGTGGGCGTCCCCAGTATCCATCCATACAGAGTACTACGTAAAAAATTAAACAGAACACTTACATGTACAACGCTCTCAAAATACAGAATTGCACATAATGTGTCGTAACAAAGACGAGGGAATGAGCCAAATGTCCAGTGGAAAATTACAACAATCCAATATAGAATCGAATGGCATAAAGGAGACGTTAACACGTTATTTCTACATACACACGCCATTACCTTATGTGTGTGTGTATATATATATATATATATATACACACACTTTAATGAATGAAACCGTTTTTATTCAAAAACGTTACTTACCCCGATTAGTTTACCTTAATCTTGTAGAAGAAATCCCTTTTACTTGACTTGACTTTTATTTCTTGATTTAACACACCCGGTTAAATATCTTAAACAAAGCCCCTTGTTTATGGAAAATCATTTATTTTATCGACATTTACCCCTTTGTTCATACTAATTCATGTTAGTATTTTAATTTAAAATCACCTTTTTAGCACACACAAACACTGTGTTAGAAAATACTTATTGTTTCATTGAAAACCTTCCATAATATACCCTTATGGTAATTATGGGTTAAACCTCTTTAGGTTTCTTAACTACCCATTTCATCCCTTCAATTTACCAATCCTTTACCATATGGACATTAATATATTTTCATATTACTTATCCATTTTATCGTTTTACCATAACATTTACTAATTCATTCAAGTTAGGTTGTCTTTTCACATATTCACCACACAATCCATATTTTGAAATGTTCCAATTTCATTATTTTTTTCTCGGAATCTTCTAATATTTGCATACTTTAATGGGCTCCATACTGCCGGCTATGCTATCATATGCTCTGGCCAGTGATTTTGGGTCTTTCACCCTAGGTCTTTGGGCCCTGATTAATTATTTCGGTGTCATCCGAGTCCATATTAATGTATTTTAATATTTTTTAAATATCCACATTATTCCACCTTTTCCTTTACCGGCCATAGCTAAAGACCCGGGTTTTCACCTCAACTTATGTTACACTTTAAAATAATCGTTTCTTGTCCCTTTTACTATAACATCGATTATATCCCAAAATCATGTTCATTTCGGACAATTTTGTGTAACACCTTTTTCCAATATTTTTATTTCATTAAAATGTCCCATTTTACGTAAAATTACCATTTTACCCATTTATTTCCAAACTCGTATTTTCCTCCATTTTCACAAGTGTTATTTCTCAAAACACCATTAAGTTACCCATATTAACATCTTAAATGTTTCTAACACATTAACACTAATTTAACACTTTTGGAGTAACATTCTTATCAGGTTGTAAACATCTTTATTTCATTACTTTCTTTTCCAAGAAATCATTGAACATTTAAGACTGCTTTATAAGAAAATTTCAATTTTCTTTATTAATACAAGTAGTCTTGAAACCTTTACAATTTTTAACATTTTCAAATCCCTTTACACACACCTTAAGACCTGAAATTTCTATTTTTTTATTTCATGTTTAAACCCAATACAACCCTCATTAAACTTATTTATATGTTCAAACTCAAAATACTACAAGTTTATATGATTGAAAAGATGGATTTTATGTCCAAAAATGATGTCAAATAGGTCTAACATGTGATTTACTCTAAAAAATTTCATAATGTTTGCACAAACATACCTTTTAAGGAAAATTTATTTTCGTTACTTCAAAACTTGAATAAAATGTCCATTTATTTAAAATCCCAATTTTTCACAAGAAAACTTTGAAACATTTATTCAGATAATATTCCCAATAAAAATAAGCATTCTTCCGACATTTTTATTCCATGAAAATGTTTAATACCAAGGTTTTCTTGATATATATAATTTTTTTCAAAACTATTGAAACCCATGAAAACCATTTTTAAAATCGTAAGAAATATCCTTCTTATATCATAAATGTATTTTTCTCTTACAATTTTAGCTACAAGACCACTAATATACAAAATAGAGTCTTAAACTAAGAGTAAAGTTTTTTCCACCTCAAACAGAGATCCAAAAATGGTGGAAGAATAAGAACACAATGACAATCCCCCACCTCCTAAGGTGGCCTCATGGATGTTTCTTAGCTCCATAAAGCTTGTCTCCATGAAAGCTCCAAGAAAACTCCATAAATTTCTACTCTTCTTCTTGTCCAAAACCTTCAAAAACACCTCCATATATTCATAGCTTTACTCAACAAAATACTTCTATAATGTGGTGGGGACATGGTGGTGTATGGTTGTTTGGTGGTGGGATAAGAGTAAAAGATCTCCAAGAGATAAAGAGATCTGAAAATGGTGGGGAGACCCACCCCCACTCTCTCTTCTTATAACCTACAAATAACCTAAGCAAACCCTCATAAAAAAAATCACCCAACTCTAAAACCCGATTTTTATCCATCTGGGTGCACATAGAGTCGACACATCATCAATCTAAAGGTCCAAAATGTGACAGCACACAAGGGCATCTCAATCTAATTTTTCTTAACAGGTCATTTGAAAGAGAATGAGACCTCGTTTGAACGGGATTGGGATCTAATTCAATCTTCCTATCAAACGACCTTCTAATGAAGTTGGAACCCTATGAAGATGAGGGTCATTGGATCATCGTTAGATGTCCTCTTCGAACAACGTTCGATTCTTGTTCGAGCGAGCTTCTTTTTGTTTGAACCACATAGTTTCTTAAATCTCCAATTCCGATCAAAACTTCTAACAATTACCATCGGGGACAAAGAATAACCGAATAGAGATAAAAGCCTACATATTAATGATCCAATTTCTAAGGATTTCACATGACTACAAAATACACGGGAACAATAATAAAATATTGGCCACGAGTATTACAAACTATGAGAGTGAGATAACCTTTGCTTCTATAGTTAGATAAATGGGTGGATTGGTAGCCTATCCCTTAGTACATATTGAAGAATGGCATTTTGAATTTTTCTGGAAATTTTGCTTTGAGTCAGAGATCCATCTTCCTGATGTTTGTAAGGGAATCTATAGTTTGCATCTTGGTGATGGATTTTTGAAGGATATGCAGTTCAGATTGAAAATGTGTTATCTCTTAGTTTGGAGGTGGGGGAACAATATCTTCGGGTGGAGGAGGATTTATTGATTCTACTCGAGGGAGTCCTTGGAAGGTGTCGTATGGTTACTCGTTGTACTATTGGTAGGTTTCAAAGAATATATACGGGGAAAATAATATTTCGAAGTGGGGGGGGGGGGGGGGGGGGGGCGTCGTTACCATGGGGAGCAGGTGTTAGGACTGGTGCAGGAGAATCCTAATCTAATACCCCGTATTTTTCTAGAATGCATTAAATTCTTTTTTTTTAGAATTTTTGAACAAGTTAAATTATTATTATTTCAAAATCATGTAAGATTTAATTTATATGTGAATAATTTTAGTAGAAAATAAGGACATATGATGCGTGACACAATTACAATATACTTGTTGAATAAATATAATCGAGACACATTTCGGGAGGCTTTATGGGATCGTTTAGGTGTTTTAGACCTTTAGAAAGGGTGTTGAGGTATAAGTATATAAGTTGAGAGATTTTTGGGCTGCTTTCGGGACCATTTTTGGGGTCCAAGTATGGGGCATTACGCTTAGCTCGGGAATTGGGGTTAATGTAGATTTAAGGGAAAGGTTAATAATCCCCACACTTAAATAAAAACCTAAACCTAGCAGCCCCACCTCAAGAGAGAAAGGAATAAAGGCCAATGATGAAAGGAGACAAGGAATTAATGAGGAAATCCTCAATCACCATATCCAGGCAATAATTTTCTTACTTAATTTAATGTCCAATATATTTCTTGATTCATGGTATTAAACCCCATATAATTTCTGGGTTTTAGTATTTTTTTTATTAAATGGTAGGATTTAATCTCGTGCATGTAGAGAAGACTAATAGGAAATTAGGGTGTTGAACCCAAAAATTTAAGATGATTATAATCTTGAATTGGATGATAGAATTCACGCCTTAGGATTTAGAAAACTTGATGCATATGTAGAGGATTTGAACTCATGTTGTAAGGTCTGGAAATTTAGAGAGTTATGACCCATGTGTTATGTTAAGATATGATTTGAATCTAGATGGATTATGGTAAAGGTTTTGGGTTAAGACTTATGATTAATGATGTAAATTGCGGAAATTGGGAGTACATAATTGATGTCAATTTATCTAATTAACCATTCTAAGATGAAGGACTAATTCATAGGGACCTGTTCATATGTTATTGAAATGGAATTAACCATTGGAATGAACTCTAGGAAGAAATTGAGAATTTTCGTATTAAAGAAATCTAGCAGATCTGAACTACTTCCCATATCTGAGCGAATTGATTCGGCCCAAGAGGCGAATTGATTCTGCCCAAGAGGCAAAACGATTCTTCCCCTAGAGCAGGATGAGTTTGGACCAGGAATGGATCCGGGGTACTTTTAGGAAACCATACGAGTTGGTGGGACGGTGTTTAGGTCAACGATGATTTTATTAAAAACACTCTTGTGGCCCAAATATTAAATGGGAAATTACATTTAACTATATGGTTAAATAATCTTATAAAGAGGAAGGAATTAATAATTAACTAGATGGTCGATTATTAATGAGATTTTTTATGGGTAATCAGTTGGGATGTTTTGGGTAAGTATAGAGTAAATATATATACATATTATATGAGAATAATATGTGCTTATATTTATTGTTTGGACATACCTACGTTCGTGGACGGTCCTATCAGTTGTGGTGACGCATGTTCGGGACCGTAGCACACATCGACACCAGTGGGCTAGACGTTGTGTAGGTCATTATTATAGGTTCCATATAGCAGCGCCACTTATGAGAGGTAGGTGTAAATGTTGGGATCCTTTGGCACCGCTGGGTATGGGTCATGAACTGGTGTACTGCGTAGGGACCTCCCCACTTGTGTGCATTTTTTCATGTTTGATTGGATAGAGGATTCCTTCGAACTTACCCATAGATCACGAATGAGACACTATTGGTAGATGACTTTGAGTGTCACATATATGAAAGGACACATATAACATTTTACGAATTAAATGAGATTAACTAAGTTGTCTAAGAATGTAGACAGTAATTAGAGACCCCATACTATGTTTTCTGCATAATAGATGTTTATGTCACCATTACCGGTTATATGTCTGGGAGACTTTGGTAAATGGTAACATGGATGTAAGTAATTACATTTCATTATGTTGATCTTATACTAAATTAGCAAGATTATCATTTATTATTTCGGGACTTGTTCAGATACGGGGATACTACAATTAGATGAGGAGTGAGATGTTTAACGTATGTGATCGACGATAGGGTATACTTACTTTGAATTGACTGCATTATTGCTCTTTAAATAAAATAAGTTAACTCTTATAACTCTAGGGTGCTGACCCAATTTATAAATATTTTCTCCACCCAGGTGGGATAGCAGGACTCTTGACGGATCAACCTTGTCGTCTCCTTTTGCTTATTAGATTCTCCAGATTGTTGACTCTAGTTTAGATGCTACTCCACTTCAGTTGATTTATTTTTTTGATTTCTATATGGGCATGAGTCCGGAGTCTATTTATTTCATGATGGTTTGAGACATTTACGATTATGTTGGACACTTCATTTACACTTGATGCATGTTGAATTTTTATAATCTTTTTTGGATATTAATTTAAATTCAATTAAAACTTATCAATAAATGTGTTATATGGGTTGATGCTGAGAATGGTATTAATTGACAAAAAAGCCCCATCTTCAGCATATCGTGTATGGCCCAAGCTTTACATGAGAAAATGGGGGCTGTTACACCCGAGGGCTTGTTGGTAATGCTTTGACATTCGTCACACGTGGTGTACCAGTGTTGGGGATTGGGGATCGAGTACGATATCTTTAATTTCGATAAAAATATTGGTCTCCTGTAAGAAGAATTGAGATAGATCCAATTCTTTGATCTCTGACTACATGATATTATGAGAGGTGGTGATGTTCTCAAGTTGTCTCAAAATGTCGTCCATTACAGATGGATCTTGGTCTTCTTCGGCATACATGTAACGTATTTCAGAGAAAACTTTACAGTGATGGGTGGATATCTTAGTGATGAAAACTAGATGCCCGAATGAAGAGAGAACTCAGGTTTCCAGGGTAAGAAGTTGATTTGATCTCTCTGCTGATAATGATAACTGCGAAAAAAGCCGGGGCACTTTTGTTTAGAATTTTGCAGACAAAAGGACTGATATGAGGAAAATACATCGGGGGAGAAGGACTCAGATATGCATTAATTTTAATGAAATTATTTTATCTATATTTAACTGTGTGAATGGTATGTTATTTTATATATATATATTTTCGTTTGGTAGTATCTTTTGAAGGGAAGAACTGAATAGAGTCCCTTAAGATTCTGGTAAACAAGGGTGAACTCTACTTTTCTATGCAAGTAGCAAGAAATGAATTAACTGTGGTATATTATTTTCTCAAAGTAAATATGGGTAGGTGAATCAAACTTAAAGGACTTCTGTTTTGGGCCATGACGTTCAAATTCGTACTATTTTAAGTTTCTTAAAAAGGGAAGACTCAGCCTGAAATTAGAGGGGTTTTGGACCAGCCTCCGGCCATCTGACAATTTAAATTTTTTGTCAAATCGAATGGACTATAAGTATCTGTTCTTTTATGCAATGGGGTGTGTTCCCAAATATTTTTCTGTATGCAAAAAGCTGATGTGTCAAAATGCGATAGAGTGGTCTATTATATGTATAATTCATAGAGTAGCCACACACACATCAAATTCAATTGAGTCCAAATTTTATCTTGATTAAGTTGGGTGAACATGAAAGATATTTGAATCTATACAAAAATAAACCACAACTAACAAAACAAATAGAAGACAAAAGATGAGGAAAAATGCCTTTCGAGAAAAACCTATATTCAACACTATTTTCAACTAGGTATTATAGATATACATACACAGACTTATAAAACGTAGATCTCCACTGAGAGACACAATAATGTTTTCAATCTGTATTTTCCACAACAAATGATGCATATCCACCATCATCCCACAATAATCTCCTCTTACCTCGGTATCCACCAACCAACCTAATGATTCAGATATTCCTATATTCTTCAGCCGTGGAGATTCAACTCCACAAGGTCAGCAGTAGAGAATTAACTATGAACATGGAATGATGTTCTTCAAGGGTTTGATAAACCTCAACAAATCATTTAAGGGATTTGATATGGAAAGGAAAAATAGTTTTAAATAAACCAGGTTTGGAGACCTTTTAGATATGCATAGGAAAACAAATCGCACTAAATGTTCTGAGGAAAACTGATCCCAAGACCCCATTTTAGAGATGACACAAATTTTGAGGAGGAAATTTTTTTGACAAAATTCATTCGAATGAAAAATGGACTCACATTAGAGTGAAAACAACAACTCGTTCGAACCAAGGAAAATCTCGTTCGTACAAAGAGCTAATATCATTCGAATGAGCTTCGAAGGAATTAGAACAAACCCGTTTGATGTTCGTTGGAAGTTCATTTGAAAGAACTCTCATTCCCATTCGAATGAAAGCCTAAAGTTTTTTGAACGACTGTAAAAAATAAAAAAATTCTTTTGAAAAAATACATTTAAAAAATGAGCCTAGAAGAAATTATAAAAGAATTCATGAATAAAGTGTTTATGCATAAATCAAAACCATATACTTCCTCGATGATTGTAGCAATGATTTCAACTCATTGGATCTTTAGTTTTTCTCGTTCACTAACTTGTCTTATTATGAAGTTATTGAGAATTAAATAATGATGAAGATGTAACAGAATATGCCAAACTAAAATAGGTGATGAATAATTATAAAACATGCTCTTATAAATCCCCTTATGGCTATTCCTTTACAAAACACAAACCGAAAAAAAATAAAATAAGACAAGTTCAACTAGTGCCCTCCCAAACCCAAAAAGGAAAAGGCACAAGTGACTTTGTTTTCAATTAAAAGTATCGATCGTGTCGTCCATGAAATTATCAAGGTCAAAAATACCTACACATACAAAGCAAAAGAAATACCGTGATGCATTGGAGTTTAAACAAAAATCCACCATTTTGGTCTATAATACAAAAAGGGCTAGAAACTAATCCTAAAATGTTAGTATCAAATGAATCCAAATATGAAATATCGTCATAAAGAATAAACAATTAAGCATATGTGATGAGAATTCAATGAAGCAACAAACTATTTTTTAAAACATTTCAAAATTTTGAGCTATATAAAAAGTACATATAAGTACAAATACCAAAAACCATACCATAAAGTAGCATGAAAATATCCGAATCATGGAAATTGAATGAAATTGTCTAAAATTAAATCATGAAAAAATCAACATAGGCTTACAAAGCAGAGGTGCATGAAGTCCACAAGATACTTCTAAAGAAAGAGCTCAATTTCAACCTTAGGTGTAAAAATGTTGAATGAACTCGACTTATGCAAAATGCCATGAATTTTAATTCCTCTCAAATCAATAATGCCAAACTATTTAATGTCTTTGGAGGAATCTCATCCTGTAAATTCGTTGATCTTCAACTTATAATAACCTCAAAATCTCACTTTTAAGTATCCACTATAAATTTTTTTAAGGGAGTCATAATGTTCATGATAGTGAAGCATCAATCAAAATAAAATTGGCCTTGGAAGTTTTTTTTGTGTGCCAAAATAGTCTTTTAGGCTCTTGCCAATGGTTGCCTTTCGCAGCCTCTGTCCATTACTTAAACGAAAACCAAATTTTTAGAGAAATGGTTCTTATAGGAACAATTTGTTCCAAGTACATTTGGCTCGTTATTAAATACTATTGAGATGGGAACACCATATTCGACATATGACAAACAAGTACAATGTTTCAAAAGTCCGTGCATGTGTGCAATAAAGGTGATAAAGAGTCTAGCATGAAGGAAATAATCATCAAAGAACAACGAAATGCTAACCATGCATTATTAAGCACACTAAAGAAAATAAGCTAAGTCTCATAGCACCATGAATAGACACATAAAAGGATGGAAGATAATCGTGATTCGAATATCTTAAATGAATATCCATATATGGTGTAAAACAAAATACAAAAATCTTTCTATGAATTTTTCACTTTTTTTTTCAAAAATTAAACATTTTTGAAATTTTTTTTTGGTAACCTTTTTTAAAAGAAAATAATTTTGTTTTGGATTTTTCAAAAATATGAACATAGAAATACAATCTAGTAATAGTGACAAAAGATAGCAACATGACAATCACCCTATACTATATATAATACCCAAACTCAATCAATGGGGAAAATACCTAAAAACTTCCTAAGATCCTCAAATCTAAGTGCATCTAAACGTTTAGTGATGTATCAACTAATTGATGTTCGATAATCACGAAGCTCGAGGAAATGATCTTCTCCTCAATAAGATCATGAATGAAATGCTCATAAATCCTAATATGCTTCATACGATAATATTGGATGGAATTAGGAGAAATATGGATTGCACTCGTATTATCGCAAGAAATGGTCTTTGTGCCATGAGTAATCCCATAATCTTCCAATATTTGCTTCATCTATAAGAGTTCAATGCAATAACTCCTGACGACGATGTACTCAGTCTCCATCACGGACAAGGAAATGAGTTTTTCTTATTGATCAACAAAGTGACAAGAGCACTCTCAAGTAAGCCAACAAAGGGTCTTTGGTATCAAAGGAATACCAAATACCATAGGAAAGAGTGTCACTCACGTATTTGATGATACATTCACGATCATGTAAGTGAGACTGTTTTGGGGATGATTTGTAAAGCAAACAAACTCCAATGTTAAAGTCTATGTCAGGACGACTAGAGTTCAAGTTAAGAAGACTACGTATCATACTCCTATAAAGAGTTTGCTCTACATCCTTGCCGAAAATGTCTTTGCTAAGCTTAATCGAGGAACTCATGGGTGTATGAGATTGCTTAGAAGAGTCTAAACAAAACTTCTTCACTCAGTCTCTAACATATTTAGATTGAGATATAAATATCCCATTCTCATGTTAACCCGTTTGGAGACCTAAAAAGAATGTGAGTTTACCAATCATTCTTATCTCAAACTCACTCTTCATCTCCTTCTCCAAAGTGTGAGCACGTTGGGAACATGTGGATCCAAATACTATGTCGTCCACATAGAATTTAGCAACCTATATTGCACCTCCCTATCTCCTAACAAACAATGTCATATCAAATCCCCCTTTCTTGAAACCACGGGCTAAGAGATAGGAAGTTATCCTTTTGTACCAAGCACGAGGTTCTTGCTTCAAACCATACAATGCCTTCTTTAGATAAAAATACGTGTCTCGATTGCTTTGGGTTTTCAAACCCCTTAAGTTGTTCCACGTAAACTTCCTCTAAAATAATTCCATTAAGGAAGGCACTATTGATATCCATTTGGTATAACTTGAACTATAGATGACATGCTATAGTGAGTGGTAAGCGGACAGACTCAAGCTTAGCAATGAGAGATAATGTATCGTTAAAGTCTACACCCTCAATATGTATGTATCCTTGAAAGATTAACCTAGACTAATTATGAATAATGGTACCATTGTCACCCATCTTATTCTTATACGCCCACTTGGCACCAATCATATTAATCTCTTTAGGTCGGCGGACCAGCTTCAGACATCGTTCTTCCGAAACTGAAGAAACTCAAATTTCATAACACTTATCCAATGATTGTCCTTGAGTGATTCCTTCACATTGTTTAGATCTACCGTTGAGGTCTAGTAAAAGTAGCTAAGTACATTCTATAGTTGAGCGCGAGTCTTGACACCTAGTGTGGGATCACCAAGTATGTTGAAAAGGTATGACTCTTTTGAACCTAAGAAGTTGGATCCTCTATATCAAGAGAGGGATCCATCGGAGTGGTGTCAGTAACAATGAGGTCATCATTAGGGGGTGTGTTGTTCTTACACTCAAGGCTAAGATCAATAAATGTGGCCGACGCATTATCTCTAATCGTGATGTTTATTAATTCCATAAGTTTAGATATTTTAAGATTAAACACTTATATGCTTTACTACACTATGAATACCCTAAAAATATTCCCTCATCCTTCTAGAATAGAACTTTACTAAGTGCTCTCTATTTCTAAGGATGTATAAAGGACTCCCAAAAACTTAAAAATATAATAGGTTGGGTTTCTTCACTGTCCACAACTCATATGGAGTGTGAAGTATGCGATATTAATAACCTCCACCCAAAAATTTCTAGGCATGTTTCTTCCAAGAAGCATGGATCATCTTTTTAATTTTTTCGTTCTTGCTCTCAACAATCCTATTTTGGTGAGGAGTAAAAAGTCCAAAAAATCATGTTTAATGCTGACTTCATCACAAAAGGTACCCACTTTAGATTCTTTTAATTCAGTGCCATTATCACTGCGAATTCGATTGATAGTGACACCATGTTGATTTTATAGTACATGTCACTTGGTTGTTAGGAACTCAATGTCATCAGACTCTTCTCTAAGAAATATAACAATAGAATATATCAAAAAGTCATCATCCATCACTAGGATATACTTATTACCACCAATACTTTTAATACGTATGGGACCCATAAAATCCATGTGTATCAAATCCAAAATATGGGAGGTGGTAATGGTATTGAACTTCCTCTCAGGACTTCTGATTTGTTTTCCTTATTGGCAAGGACAACAAACCGGGGAAGTTGCTTTCCCAAGAGATGGTAAGACACGAACTAAGTCTTTCTTGACTAATCTCTCAAGATATCTAAAATTTACATAACCTAGTTATTGATGCCAAAGGTCTATGGTGGAGACCTTATAATTAGTTCAAACTAAAGAAGACATGAGAATGATGCCGTATAAATTTTTATTATTCTTCACACCTTGTAGTAAAAGTTCACCGGATTGATCATATAAGTTACACTCCGATCGGTAAGAATTTAATACAAAGTTAGCATAATAAAGTTGTCTTATGATAATCAAGTTATCTTTTAACACTTCAACGTACAACACATTGTCTACATTAGAAAAAAAGGTATCTCCATGCAACCACGCCTTAAGGTACTCAACTTACTCCCATATCCAAAGGTGACTTTGTCTTTCTTGAGATCCACAAGGTCGGTAAAATACAACTCGTTACCAGTCATGTGGTTAGAGTACCCACTATCAAAATACCATTAAGAATTATCTTGAACCTTGTTAACAATGTGAACAACAAGGGATATGTCGTCATTTTTAGGTACCCAAGCAGAAGTAAACTTTTGCTTGCCCTTATCATTGCTGGCTCTAGCCATAGCACTGGAAGTGTTCTAAAAAGGCCTATACATTCTTTGAAATTCTTCCATTTAACTTTTTATAAGTCGCGACTAGAAACTCAAATTTCTCTCTAAGACTAGCAAAGTTTTTATAGTTGTGTGGGGGAGCACGTGTGTGAGAAACCCTTCCTAGCTTATAGAAAAATTCCTTAAGGTGGCCTCTTCGTTTGCAATGGGTACAAACATAGAATTTTTTGGGTCTACCTCGGTTAACATGTTTATGATGAGTTATACTTAGTGGGTTATGTCGAGGATCATATGCATCATAAATTTAAGAATCGATTCAGGTGCCTTATAAAAAATGTTTGCACTATTGTATCCTATCCCTTGACTCTCATTAAAACCTAACGCGGGACCTAGGAACATCTTTACAACATTCTTCGATGTATCCTCTAAAGTAACCTTGACCTCCCGAGCACGTTTTAGATCTTTCTCGAGTTAGGAAACATGGTCTTCAAGTTTCTCACGAGTCTCCAATAAAGCTTGAAGATCTCTCATAAGACTATTCACTTTGTGCGTCACGTCACTATTTTACCTCCCCACCAAAACTAACTGCCCACTCAAAGTAATCCTCACCGATGTCACACTCTCTCTTGATGCCTTCAACTCCTATTCTAAAGATAACAGCCTAAGAGCCAAATTCTTATTTTTCCTTTTGGTTTTAAAAGACTCAGTGTAAAGCTCGATATAGGCGTGTCGGAGGCCATATTCTCCCTCACTCAAAACATCATCGCCCTTACTCTCTTTAGAATGGCTCGACTCTTTATCGTGGCTACTATGTTTAGAAATGTCCTTATTGGCGTGAGACGTACTTAAAGTGCTAACATGATTAGCTATGCATATGGTGAAGTTATGTCCATGTGGTGATTTATTTTCGGAATACTCTAACTTGACATTGCTACTGCTTAGAGTGGGATTATAAGATTATTTTGCCTTTGACCTGTCTCTTAAGCCTTCTAGCATGGACTTTGTGACCCTTACCCTCTCACTCATATCATCTCTCTAAATAAAATTTCTTATTAGACTTTTGTCTCGCTTTTCTTTGATCATACTAAAAAAACATTCTTCCCAATTTAAAATTTTGATTTCTTAATTTGAGAAATTTTGAATTTCTTCATAAATAAGGTAAGATCATCTATATCAAAATCAAACTCGGAGTCAGAAACCTCCTATTTTTTTTTCTATTGTGCTTTTAAAGAGCACTTTTTCTTCCTTCTTTTGAGTTTTGGGGAACATATCTATTTCGTAAGTTTTAAGGTCTCCTATAATCTCTTCTAGCATAAGAGTATCTAAATTTCTCAAAGAATTAAGGACCGTGACTGTTGCACTAAAACAGGGTAGAAGAGATCTTAAATTTTTTTAACTACCCTCGTCTCAGGAATTCTCTCACCAAAATTAAAGCTAGAGTTATAATGTAAGATAGTCGTGCATAAAATTCATTAAATGTTTCAGAATCAAGAATACTAATGGTATCGAATTATGTGGTGAGATTGTGTAGCTTTGAAGATTTCACAACATTGGTACCCTCGTGAGTGAGTCGAAGGATATCCCATGCTTCCTTAGACGTGGTACACATCATAATATGATGAAATTCATCGGGTATAACTGCACCAAAAATTGCACTCAAGTCTCGGGAGTTATAGTTAATCCATCGAAAATCATCCTCAATCCATGTAGTGACATGTTGGAGACTAATGATATCATTATTAGTCATATTAGGTGGTGTCCAGCATCTTCAATAGCAATCAAACTCGCTCATCAATCATTTTCAGAATTGAGCTCATTTGAGCTTTCCAATAGGCATAATTAGACCAGTCAAACTTAGGTGGACTATTGTACGAGTTATCCATATAACCACCATGATTCATCTATGTAACTTGAAGAAACAAGATCTGATACTAATTTAAAAATTCGATAGAGCGGTCTAGTTATATGTATATTTCATAGAGTAGGTCACACACACCAAATTCAATTTAGTCCAAATTTTATCTTCATTATATTAGGTGAACATGCAAAATATTTAAATCTAAATGAAAACAAAATACAGCCAGCTAAACAAATAGAATATAGGATATGAACAAAATCCCTTTAGGGCAAAACTTATATTGAACACTATTTTCAACTAGGTACTACAGCCAGACATACACAGACTTACAAAAATTAGAGCTCCACTAAGAAACAAAGTGATGTTTTTAATCCAAATTTTTCATAGCAAACAATGAAAATTCAGTACCATTCCACAGCAAGCTCCTGTTGCCTCGATATCCACTGATTAGCGTCAAGAATCAGATATTCTTATCTTCTTCAATCATAGAGATTCAACTCCACAAGGTCAGCAATAGAGAATCAATTCTACAAGGGTATGAACATGGAATAGTGTTCTTCTTGGGTTTGATAAAGCTTGACGATTCATTCAAGAAATTTCATTTTGAAAATAAAAGATTTTTAAATTATCTAGGGTTTGGAGACCTTTTGAATATGAATAGAAAAACAAATCTCGCCCAAAAATCTGAGGAAAACTGATCCCACGACCCCATTTTATAGAAAACACAAAATTTGAGGCGACACAAATTTTGAAAAAAGTTATTCGAACGAAAAATGAACTTCGTTCGAACCAAAATAACATCTCGTTCGAACTAAGGCAAATCTCGTTCGAACGAAGAGGCAATATCTTTCGAACGATATTCAAACGAATTAAGTTCTGTAAACAGATCAAAACCCATTTTATGTTTGTTGGAAGTTCGTTTGAATTAACTCTCATTCTCGTTCGAACAAAAGTTCCTAAAGTCATTCGAACGATTGTAAAAAATAATTTTTTTCTTTTGAAAAAAACATTTTAAAAACAAGGGCCGAAGAAATTATGAAAGAATCCATGAATAAAATGTTTAATCATAAATCAAAACCATATACCTCATCAATGATTATAGTGACGATTTAAACTTATTCGATCTTTGATTATTTCTCGATCACTAATCAGTCTTCACTTGAAGTTCATTTGAAGTACATGATAATGAAGATGTAACAGAATATACCAAACTAAAATAGATAATGAGCAATTATAAAAAAAAATTCTTACAATGGGACTCGATCATTGATGGATCTATTTTTGTTGCCACGGATCATGATATACCAAGATGCTTGGACTGAGCAACCTTTAAGGTACGTGTTAAACCACTTTACCCTAGTACTGAATACCTATCGAAGCTTATCGATATACCCCAGTGCTAAACAAACTTCAAACATTTTCTATCACCGAGACTTTGGTATTGAGATAAAAGTTGCCTAATATACTAGACGGGTCGACAAAAATAGTGAAAATATTTAAGAGCCACTAGTCGTTCGGCCAACCTCTTTTGACCTCAAGGGTATAGGGTTTAAACAATAAAAAATTGATATTATGAAGTGCATGATGCAAAATAGGAAATATTTATTTTTACATACATTGATGTTTATTTTATCGCGAAGTCCTTTGTGCCTACCTATACATTTGGGAAAATGTACAATGTTGTACATGGGGACCTAAGAATGTATATACATTTTGAAGGACTCTAAAACTAAGGACAGTAAATAGTTCTAAAATTTTCATAAATTAGTCATGAGAGAGAGTGACATAAAGCATGGTAGAAAGGAAGCAGAAGGATAGTTTGGTTCTATAAATTTATCCCCAATGGAGTCACCATTATGGAGTTGAGGGGCCTGGGAGGTGATGCACCTGGGGAGAAATTTCACGGAATGGTGCGTGCGGGTGTTCTTGTATCCTTCTCCCCCTTGAGGTTGGTTTATTGTTTTGATGGTCTCAAATGATTTGTCCATGGAAGTTGTTTGACACAATATTCAATTTTTGGTACACGTCCCCAGTTTAAGGTCTAGGCCGAAGTGTATTCCATGCAAGGGGTTGTTATTTGTTTATAATCACTAGTTTGTTTAATATAATAACAAACAAAAGGTTTGGTTTATCCCTTTTGGGTCAATCCTATGGCTGGTTTAGGTCAGCGATGGTCTAGAGATTCTTATTGTGGGGTTCGAGAACCATATTACAAGTAGTTAAATGTTTGGTACCCCACTTGTTCTTTATGATTCCTTTATTAAATGCTTATTATCACTCTTAACATTATTTGATTAGTTTTTAGTTTATTTTAGAACATGCTTAAAGACCTTAATTTGAGAATCCCTTGAAACATAGATTGCTGTTTACGTATGGAACCTTGTATGGGCGGTATGGGAACGTCACTCAAAACGGTAATGGTACACAAGAGTGATTGTGTTTGACTCTGTATTTGTATAATGGATGTCCTCTATTGTATGTATAGATGTGAGAGGAAGGTCGACTTGGGTAACGATTCGCCATTAACGTATATAGGGGTGCGAGGAAGCTCGTATTAGAGAGAATATGAAATATTATTTCTTATTTGAGGAGAGATCGAAAGGTAAGAGATGGGTGCATCTCAGTGGGGACAATATATAGAGAGATGTATCATCTAGGCATGTGCCTAGTGTATACAAGTTTATTTTTTTTAGGTTGCACGAGTGGTTGTTGTTTTGAGATATTCGAATATCTATTTTAAATTAAATATGGATAGGGTATGAGAGAAGGTTGCATCTTGGTGGGGGAAAAGACATCAAGAGGCATATTTTCGAGGCTTGTGCTCATGAGAGGAACTCGGTATTTCCCTTACGTACTCGTGTAGCCATGATATCAAAGCATACGTAGTTCTATTATGTGTGCGCATTTGAGTGTTTGTATAGGTGTGCACGAGAAGTCGTAGATTGAGATAGTTTAATATCTCTTTTGAGGTCAGGAATAAGAGGTCAAAGATGGATGCATGTCCGTGGGGACAATATATCATGAGACATATTATTAGGTCTTATGCTCACGAGGTGGATTAGGTATTGTGCCTACGTACTCGTATACTCATGGTATAAAATCCAACGTTGTTCGATTTCTCATGTGTTCCAATGTGATGTGTGTGAATGTGCAGGACTTCGCTTAGGATAGGGAGAAGTTATATGTAGGATAGTGGGTAACTTCATTGTTGATTTATAATGGGAGTGGACCTAAACACATCGAAAAATGCATTATTTGTTATGATTTTTGGGCGATCCCTAGCAGGATATTTGAAAGTGTAGAAGGGGAGTTGTTTAAAAGATGTAATGTTTTACGATTGAGGAACTTATTAAAGCACCACACCTTGTGATTGAAGTGGACCAAAAGACACAAACAAATATATATATTTCCCTTATCAACATAGATCAAATTTTGAATGTGTCGTAGTCCTCGGGTTGGTTTAAGGTGATGGAAAAAGGGGTTTTAGACTTTAGATGGAGGCATCCCTAAGAAATAATACTTCGAAAGATGTATTGTGAGTCTTGGGATTCATTAATTTAGTTCAGTATATTACCTACCTACCCAAGGAGACTCGGAATCAAAACCAACATAGTTCCAAAAATGTGGTTGGATTGTAAGTATGGGTGCTTGTACTAAAGATGGAGGCATCCCTAAGAAATAATATGCTGAGAGACGTATTATAAGTCTTAGGCTTCACGAATTTAGTTTGGCATAATTCCTAAATACCCAAGCTGGCTTGAGACCAAAGCCAATATAGTTAAAAAAAATGCAACATATTTGCAAGTGTATGCGATGGGATACTAAGTAAATAATATACAACATTACGGTATTTATAGATCCTAGTACTTCATGAATCCTTTATGTTGTGTTGGATTAATAAATTTATATGTTAAAAATCATTAATCAAAGGCCGATGTTTGACAAGTATGGATATGAAAACACTTATTCAGGGATGTCTCCGTGGAGACACGCTTTGTTCACTCGAAGAAGAGGTGGGAGTAGTCAAATTTTAGACTTTGGCTTGTGCAAAGTTTCAGACTGACTCGACTCACTGACACTTTCTAGAGGCGGTTTTTAAAAGTATGTTTTCATGTTCGTATTTAGTCATTTTGGTATTGGACTATAATTTATTTAACATATGAGCATGTCGATTCAATAAACATAGGGGTTGGGTTTCAAATGAGGCTTTGAAATATAATCATTGTAAAACGTATACCCGGTCCCTTAGATAGGGGTTGCGATAAAAAGGATACATAAATATAGATAATTTATCGCAATATATGGGGTATTGACTCGAATTCATGTAGAGTTCCTTTAACCTTGTAACGTGAGAAAAAATTTCCCAAGGAATTGTCGCCCTTGAGGTGCCCAGTTGGACAGGGATCTATTTAGTCACGTAAAACTTCGTTTAGAAGCACCGAATTTCGCAGGACGTGCGTAGAGGTTTACCTTTATTTTTCAGCAGAAATGACCTTTTAGAAGTACAAACTTCAATCGAGGGGAAGCGACTTTTCATAAGTACGAACTTAATTTAGGCAAAAGATACTTCTCAAAAGTACAACTTTATTCAGGACTTCTTAGAACGAGCTCGAGTATCTCGGGTGCTCAGAATAGAGAAAAATAAAAACTAAATAAATGTTAGGTTTGGGTCTAGTTTTTAAGGTTGGTAGTAACCTCCTTTTGTAGAATACTAATCAGGTCCTTTGTTCATTCAGTCATTCGTTGCATTTGACCATTCCGTCATCCAAGCTGCTACATATAGGGTAGATAAAGGTGGCGTGATATGTGAACGGACTAGGTTACATTCACCGGGTTCTGGTAATGATTACCATGGACAAATGAACATTTGATTAAGGTCCCCTTTAACCATTCGGTAAATGGTTTAGGGGACTTTAACCGTTTGCTCAAAGGACCTCAAGAGTTTTTTTTATAGTTTTATATTATTTGTATTTTAACCCCTAACAGTTTTATTCTTTGGGTTTTTAGGGGTTTATTGGGTCAAGGGCATCTTAATGAAATGGAAAGAAGGTCCCACAGATCGATTAGAAATCGAGGTGTCCACATATGGTATTTTGGGTTGACTTTTGGGGCATGTGGAATGTCCAGGTGTGACTTAAAATAATGAGTTTTGGGTCCTATGGTTTGATATATGGATTGGGTTATGTTTTGGGTCATATGAAGGTGTATTTGGGATCATTAGTTCGAGGCCCGTATGGAGTCTAAAGCTAATTTCCGGATTAGTACATTTAGAAGGTCATTAAGTTAGTCTATTTTCATTATAACACTTGTCGAGAAAAGCCCTAAAGCTAGAGAGAGGAGGGAACTTAGAGAAGAAAATAATTTGAGGCTAAGAGCTTTAAATTCATCCTACTTGGGACTAAGGAAAGTTTACGTAGTGTTTGAATATAATATTTTTGAGTTATAGTATAATTATTCATTAGAATATAAATCTAATTGTAGTATAATTTGATTTTGTTAATCAATTAACTAATTTTGAAATTAACTCAATTAGGTAAATTATGTTAATCTCCATGTCCATAGTATAAACTGAATGTATTAAAATCCCTCATGAATATGAGATAAATTGGACCTATATTATTAGGGTTATGGTATACATTTATAATTGCTCAAAATTCCCTTGTTATTTTCATGAATTAACCTAAATCTAAGTTCAATTTGATAAAATTATGAAATAGTGTTTTAAGATAATTATGAGTTTTAACCCCTTAAATTAGGTTGGATTCGTAGAAAACCTTTAGATATAGGTTAGGATTTTTGTTAACCATATTATACCTAAAGGTGATTGGTATCGGTATTGTTTAGAGGTTTGAAATTAAGTATTTTGGTCGTTAATGCCAGATTTTGGCTTATTGGAGCAGAAGACAATGTGCATCTCGTTCAAATAAGACTAGTATCTCATTTGAACGAGATTGGGGAGTTTGTCTGAATGAGTAATTGTCTCATTTAAACTAGTTAGTATTTCTCATTCCAACGACCATAGGATGTCGTTCCAACTACTGCGTAAACTCGTTTGAACGAGTAAGGCAATTTCGTTAAAATGAATATGGTACTGTTTGGAATATTATTTCTTTATTAAAAGAGGATATTTAAGTTAATATTTCTGGATATAAGGTTTGTAATATTTATGTAATTTGGATTACTACTCTTGTCTTTTATGTGTAATAGATGATGTATGAGTACATGTGGGATATGTACTAATGGATATCCGTATGGGGAGCACACGAGAGAGATCACGTTGGTACCCCAGTGATAGAGATGGGCTTTACCTTGGTCATTTTTACCTAGGACACTACGAGTTGAAAGTACCCGTTGTATCTAGATCTGATTAATGGATGGATCCTCTCATATAGGTCGGGGTTTGGGGACATACAATTGGTCTGCAGGCATAGTAATTATCCCATGTTGATTCTTTGAGGTATAAATGTACCTACTACACGCAAGTGATCCCTGAAGGAGGTAAGGATTGGTCTTCGTGATATGCGATCTTAAGACTAGAAAATTTATGATGTACGTGGAATAGACCGTACTTATGTGGATGGAGACATAGATACTGTATTCTCTTATGTGTTCTTATCTCGAGGTGTATAGACTGATTATTGATGGAACCTTTTTTTATATTTAGTTGAGATGAATAAAAGGTAATCCAGAGATTTATTTGGGTTTGTGATTAATCACATGTGATATTTAGGGTTATTTTATTTAGGATAACTTAAAATCAACTAAAATACGATATGAAGCTGCGTAGTTATATTGTAGTCCAAACTTAGTTATATCCTTAATCTTTTTAAACTTGTTGTTAATGTTATTATTGAATTCTCTTTTCAGGATATAGGTCACCGATGTAGCCTCACCCCTGGTTATGTCTTACTCTTTCCATAGTTGTTGCGCAAATAGGATGTAGGGGTTGATCCTACGTGCTCACTCTTTTATTACTAATTGATTTTTATTATGTCAGATTTATTTTTAGTATTATTAAGTCGGAATTATTATTACATTTGATATAGGCTTTATTATGAGAATATTTATTCATGCGATGGTTCTATTATTGTTGGTTAGACTGGTATTAGAGATTGTGTGGTTCACCGCTATTATGTTCAGTTATTTATTTTATGCATTTTGTTTGATTTCCATTCATGCTTAAAATGATAAACAATTGTTTTAGACTCCTATCTTATTTATTTTACATTTGATTAAGCTGGTTTAAATTTTATGAGGCGTCACACAATTGCAGTCTTGGTGGATAAGTACTTCAATCCCTTATCTTTGGGATTGCTTTCCTCCTGAACCCTATAGAGATTAAAGAATTGGGTTAGAGTGACGTCATGTTTTACCCCACTTGATTCCCTAAAATCCAAGATTGTGGCCATCAGAGATCTCCTGGAGTTGGACACTATTTGAGAAGGAGTTATCCAATTGACTTTCAATATTGTTTCCAATGGAAAAGGTAGTGGAAACATGGATCCACACTGAAAAAATCAATCATTGAAGCATACATGCTTGGATACGAGAGAGCATGACCTTTCCTCAAGACTTGTGACCCTAAAAATGACAAACTCAGGGATCTGGTATGTTTCTCTATTTTCCACCAAGTCCAATTCAGTAATCTAAGACGCAAAATGCGATCTTCCAGGGAAATTAGAGTCATGATCCCTGTACACACCACATTTCAGGGCTCCCTAAGTCTCTCCTTAGGTCTTACAACCTCCCTAATTAGTTATAAAACCTCAGTCATATTTCGAGTACCGATATAGATCCCATCGGGCACTCCTAAGCCCCGTTTGACTCCGGTCAAATTTATCATCAAAGCAAAAGATCAATGAATCTTCGAAGGGATCTGAATCCCCTTTCTATCTGTCCACCCCATGAGATAATGGGAATAATGGTTGAGACGAATAGATAATTTTACTGCCAAAAATCGATATGGAGGACACCGGGCACTCCCGAGCCTTGATTTTACCCCAATCAACTTCATTGTCAGAGAGAAATCTCAATGAATCTTCAAAGGTCACTACACTTCCCTTTCCAATGGTCCACCCCGTGTGAAAAATAGCATAGCTGTTAGGACAAATGATCCATTTCCCCCAAAAAATTGATCCGAAAGCCATAGTGGCGACTCTGTTGGGGACTGACATAAAAGGGCTAGACTCTATTTTCATAGATGTTATCATTTTCTTCTTATGTGCATATGCACCTACCTGTATGTTCCCCTTATTCTCCTCTATTATTTCTTGTACATATCTACCTCATGCTTATACCACTCAGACACTTGTAGATACTATATATGTACAGTTCACATTACTTACACGTAGGATCACTTATATCCACATATTGCACACACCACTTAGAATATCGATGCTTAGTTGTCACTGGAACACTAGTTCACTTATAACATTTGTATATATCAATTATCACTCACACTTATCACACACCACTTGAGTTGATCCATGTTTAGGTTCAATACCACTCATTCACTTATAGATATTCACACATCACTCACTCTCACATATCCATGCTTAGTGTAATCTTCATGCCCCAAGATAGATTTACATTTCATAATACTTGTACACTTTCCCTATTAGTATAGTGTTCATCTTGCCAAATAAAATACTCTCTCCATAATATACTAGTCAAGAATCATGCATTTTACACACTATATCACCAAAGAGCATGGATATTGACCAAAAATTTTTCCCGCACTGGGGGGTCATTTTATGATGGGCACTAGTCCAACAAGTCGCAGTTAGCCTAAGCAATTTGACTCTGACCTTAAAATAGCCAAGTACCTTTGATGTATGTCGAACGATCCCTCCCACATCGTACCACTTGACCAAACTCATGACGGTAGGTATATCGCAGGGAACTCATTCATGTATGTCGAATATATCGAATTCTCTCTCACACGTATTGTCTCCGCGAGGTATAGAGTGAGGTAATTCACGTACACTCGGGTATATCAAATGGCTTGTCCACTTATACCCATTTCCCTTAAAAGTAAGATGTATATCGTGGAAGTCATGCCAAAGGGGGGAACCTTTACACTAACCCAAAATATGCATACCCTCATATAGGCATCAAACATAGGGCACTCATATTATTTTCTTAGTTACTACTCGAAACTCTACTGAAATGACAAGTCGGCATGCCGCCCAAATTTTCATGCGATTTCATCTTTTTTTTTAAATGGGACCATGTCCTTGTCCCTGGTAATAAGTCAAATCGTGTTTTATATATTCTTCAAACAAAATTTTTCCTAGGTTGAGGTCCTGTCCAACATTTCTTTTGCATTTAGGTAAACTAAATACAAGTGAAGACATAATAACAAAAATAATCATGCTGAGACTCGTTGCTCGTTTCTCGTTTTTCCTCCTTCCTTACCAAAAGTGTCAAAAATATTTTTCCTCCTTTTATCAAAATACCCAAAAATATTTTTTCCTTCCCTTTCCAAAAATTTGTCAAAAACATTCTCATCCCCTTTCAATAATAAAAGTTTTTCCCTCTTCTCTTTCAAAAATAATTTTGAATCATTTTCTTTCTCAGTTCGATCGCATCCCAACCCTTGGCCGAACTCCCTATTGGCTTTAGTCTTCTGTCAAACCACCTTAAAGCTCCGTCAGTTCTTTCGCTACTTCCTCCGAGTTCGAAACCCACCCTCGCCCACTTTCCATGGATTATGATGACCCAGTACCGAATATGAAGTTTGATTTGATGATAGTCCTAATCTAACTTACAGTCGTGATTGACAACCTTCAAAATGAGGTTCATGATATGCGGAAAAAACGGGTCCCTATTCCCTAAGAGCTTGAGGTCCTCTTCCCTCACGCTATGGGGTCGATCGATCCTGTGCCTATTTGGGTCTCGGAAGAATATCAACATTCTCCACGTGCTCCGCCTACTAATTGGCCATGTCCAGCTCAGCTCCATATGTCGAATCTTGCCCAGTTAGGCGCCAACCTTCCCATGACGTTTATCCGAAGGATTAAGAGTTGAACAAGGTCAAGGAAAACATTAAGCCCTTGACTAAGAAGTTTGACCAAGTCAAAATCTCTGAGAACTACATGGATTACACCCATATGTCTCCCTACCCAAAAAAAGACTACTGCAAAAGTTCAAGATGCCCACTATTGAGAAATTCGAGGGTAGCTGGCCTCCAATTGTTCAAATTTGAAGTTGCAACTGATCCATGACTCTCCTAGGTGCCTACGAGGAAATAATGGTCCAGATGTTCCAACAAACTTTGAAGGATAGCGGTCTTCGCTAGTTTTTATCCCTCAAGGAATCAAGAATTCATAGTTTAGATGATGTTTCCCGTGAATTCATGTTACAATACAAGTACAACGAAGAGTTGGAGCACACCCGCTGATGATGCTGTAAACAACATCACCAAATAAAGAGGTAGTAGATCTCAAATAGGCATAACGATGGAAGAAAATAACAACACAGATATGTAGAAGGAGATGAGGAGAAGAGGATAAACACACCAATTTAAGTGGTTCAATAATTGCCTATGACCACTGTGCAAGTGAGTGTAAGTATCAATATCAGAAGAGGGATCTAATTGCCTTAACAATACAATCACTCCACTTTTTCTCTCTATTGTAAATGCACCAAAGTTTGTCTAGGGTTTGTAATTATCGATCTCCCTACTAGGTAGAGGAAGACCCATATATATAGTGATTGGGGGTGTAATGTACCCCCCAAGCATACAACGAACATGTGTGTGAGGATCGAACCAGTATGATGATGACACCTGGCTGATCTTATGTAGATAATGATGACCACAATATTCCCTCATGTGAGGGGAATGATTCATTTATAACTTATTTGCTCACGAGTTCCAAACCTTACATATCCTTGCATATGCTCGAACTTGTGTCATTGACTGATGTAACCTCGTCCTGGACGAGTACGAGGTTGGTGAGTCCGATGATGTTTCTTGACACATGTCATTGTGCCTTTTAGGTTTCCCCAATGTCTTCCCCAAAGTATTGATGGTTCTGACTGTGCTTTTTAGGTTTCCAAAGGTAATGATGGGGGCATTATAAATCGTGCCCCATCATTGAGAAGGTTTAAATCCTTTTTTTCCTCATTTTATCTTTCTTCTTCCAATTTTCACCCGCCTAAGACTTTTTGCGATTGCCACTCCCTCAAACCCTCCATTGTTGTACTGAGATTTAAGGGTTCCTTTGCTTCCTAACCTCTTCCTCCCTCACTCGCGATTAGTCAGGTACTACTTTCGACCTTTCTTTTTATTTGTTAAACTTTCATTTCATAGTTTAAGATTTTTCAGCGACTTTTTGTTTTTTTGGCGAGGGTTTCTTCCACTGTTAAGTGGTTGTAGGGGTTGGATAGCAGTGGTTGAATGGATCTAGGTCCATTCCAGGTTGCTCTGAAGTTGCTTTAGCCACCAACTTCTATCTTTTAGGTCTCTGGGGAACCTTTGTGTAACAACCCGCATAATTTTTGGGGTATTTTCAAAACAAAGAGGAAAAATAAAGTTTTTGATAAAATTATTTTTATTGCTCAAATATGTTGGTTATTATTTTTAAAGGCGAGAATTTCAAACGGTTTCAAAAACGGAGTTAAAACGGATTTTAAAATGATTTTTAAATGTTTTTAACTCTTGGAGTTACTTTAACTTCCAACTCTTCATTTCTTTGCCTTATTTAGAGGAGTCTTTTGGATTCCAACTCTTCATTTCTTTTCATTATAAAAGGAAGTCGTGGGCAACCCTTTTAACATACTTTTGTCACAAATTTTGGCAGCAAATATATTTTATATTCCTCTTCTTTTTATATACACATTGACCCTTGAGATTTGTGAGTTCCAGCCTTAAATTAGAGGTGTTCTTAGGGCTACTTTGTTGGAGGTTCTTGGAGGAGATTTTGTAGATCGTTTGTGTTGATCTTGAGGATGTGATCATTGGTTTCTCATCATGGTTTGAGGTATGGGGTTTTACACAATATGCTCCTTAAATCTCGCGAGTGTCATTCTCTTTGAATTCTTATTAATTGAACTCATATTTGAATTGATAAATTCATTGAAATCTAGAAAATAATTGTTGAAATTATTTTGATTCATGTGGTATCATTATATTTTTGATGATCACGTTGTCATGAGATTTTAATATGGCACGGATGTTGGGCACCCGCCAAAATTCCTGTTTCTCGGGCTATGTCTTGATAAAGCATATGCGTATGGGGTGAGGCCTGGTGACCTGATTAAAGTTTTGTTGAGAAATTATAATGATGAAATGCTATTGAGATTTTTTAATTTTGATTTGAATATTCGTACTCATGTTGTTACGCTTTGTTCATCGTTAACATATATTTGTTGAGCATCTTTCCTGTCTTATTGTGTACTTCCCCATATTTTCTTTTAGTGGCAGGTTAGCGCGGATTTTGGGGCTCTATGGAGATTGATTTTAGCGAGGATTGTTTGGGAAAGATTTGTATTATTTTGATGTATAGAGCATTGGAGATTTGTATTTTATTTTCGAGTTAGTTGTTGTATGTAATTCCAGAGATTCGGTATTTAATTTGAAGAGATTGAGATTTGTAGTTTCTCTTTTGTTGTTGTGGGATTTAGGTGCTCTATACCTTGTCACTTGTGGATTTGGATTTATTTTATCGAAGTGGCGCTCCGTTCGCTCTCCCCGGGCGGGCGGAGTGTTACAAATGGTATCAGAGCTTTGGTATACGACAACCCTCGGGTCTTGAGTTTTGGGTTCATTACGTGGTTAGAAATTTTTGGAGATAGAAAATTTTAGGTGATATTCGTGATAGGCATCTAGATTATATGTGAAGAATTTATTTTTGGAGATGAAATTATTTTTGGAAATTGTTAGCCTAATTTTTTAGAGTTAGGCATTCAGCGAATTTCGAGGGCGAAATTCCATTGTTAGTGGGGAAGTGTAACAACCAGCATAATTTTTGGGGTATTTTCAAAATAAAAAGGAAAAATAAAGTTTTTGATAAAATTATTTTTATTGCTCAAATATGTTGGTTATTATTTTTAAAGGAGAGAATTTCAAACGATTTCGAAAACGGAGTTAAAACGGATTTTAAAATGATTTTTAAATGTTTTTAACTCTTGGAGTTATTTTAATTTCCAACTCTTCATTTCTTTGCCTTATTTAAAGGAGTCTTTTGGATTCCAACTCTTCATTTCTTTGCATTATAAAAGGAAGTCGTGGGCAACCCTTTTAATATACTTTCGGCAGCAAATATATTTTATATTCCTCTTCTTTTCATATACACATTGGCCCTTGAGATTTGTGAGTTCCAGCCTTAGATTAGAGGTGTTCTTGGGGCTATTTTGTTGGAGGTTCTTGGAGGAGAATTTGTAGATCGTTTGTGTTGATCTTGAGGATGTGATCATTGGTTTCTCATCATGGTTTGAGGTATGGGGTTTTACACAATATGCTCCTTAAATCTCGCGAGTGTCATTCTCTTTGAATTCTTATTAATTGAACTCATATTTGAATTGATAAATTCATTGAAATCTAGAAAATAATTGTTGAAATTATTTTGATTCATGTGGTATCATTATATTTTTGATGATCACGTTGTCATGAGATTTTAATATGGCACGGATGTTGGGCACCCGCCAAAATTCCTGTTTCTCGGGCTATGTCTTGATAAAGCATATGCGTATGGGGTGAGGCCTGGTGACCTGATTAAAGTTTTGTTGAGAAATTATAATGATGAAATGCTATTGAGATTTTTTAATTTTGATTTGAATATTCGTACTCATGTTGTTACGCTTTGTTCATCGTTAACATATATTTGTTGAGCATCTTTCCTGTCTTATTGTGTACTTCCCCATATTTTCTTTTAGTGGCAGGTTAGCGCGGATTTTGGGGCTCTTTGGAGATTGATTTTAGCGAGGATTGTTTGGGAAAGATTTGTATTATTTTGATGTATAGAGCATTGGAGATTTGTATTTTATTTTCGAGTTAGTTGTTGTATGTAATTCGAGAGATTCGGTATTTAATTTGAAGAGATTGAGATTTGTAGTTTCTCTTTTGTTGTTGTGGGATTTAGGTGCTCTATACCTTGTCACTTGTGGATTTGGATTTATTTTATCGAAGTGGCGCTCCGTTCGCTCTCCCCGGGCGGGCGGAGTGTTACAAATGGTATCAGAGCTTAGGTATACGGCAACCCTCGGGTCTTGAGTTTTGGGTTCATTACGTGGTTGGAAATTTTTGGAGATAGAAAATTTTAGGTGATATTCGTGATAGGCATCTAGATTATATGTGAGGAATTTATTTTTGGAGACAAAATTATTTTTGGAAATTGTTAGCCTAATTTTTTAGAGTTAGGCATTCAGCGAATTTCGAGGGCGAAATTCCATTGTTAGTGGGGAAGTGTAACAACCCGCATAATTTTTGGGGTATTTTCAAAATAAAATGGAAAAATAATGTTTTTGATAAAATTATTTTTATTGCTCAAATATGTTGGTTATTATTTTTAAAGGAGAGAATTTCAAACGGTTTCGAAAACGGAGTTAAAACGAATTTTAAAATGATTTTTAAATGTTTTTAACTCTTGGAGTTATTTTAACTTCCAACTCTTCATTTCTTTGCCTTATTTAAAGGAGTCTTTTGGATTCCAACTCTTCATTTCTTTGCATTATAAAAGGAAGTAGTGGGAAACCCTTTTAACATACTTTTGGCAGCAAATATATTTTATATTCCTCTTCTTTTTATATACACATTGGCCCTTGAGATTTGTGAGTTCCAGCCTTAGATTAGAGGTGTTCTTGGGGCTATTTTCTTGGAGGTTCTTGGAGGAGCTTTTGTATATCTTTTGTGTTGATCTTGAGGATGTGATCATTGGTTTCTCATCATGGTTTGAGGTATGGGGTTTTACACAATATGCTCCTTAAATCTCGCGAGTGTCATTCTCTTTGAATTCTTGTTAATTGAACTCATATTTCAATTGATAGATTCATTGAAATCTGGAAAATAATTGTTGAAATTATTTTGATTCATGTGGTATCATTATATTGTTGATGATCACTTTGTCATGAGATTCTAATATGGCACGGATGTTGGGCACCCGCCAAAATTCCTGTTTCCCGGGCTATGTCTTGATAAAGCATATGCGGATGGGGTGAGGCCTGGTGACCTGGTTAAAGTGTTGTTGAGAAATTATAATGATGAAATGCTATTGAGATTTGCATTTTGATTTGAATATTCGTACTCGTGTTGTTACGGTTTGTTCATCGTTAACATATATTTGTTGAGCATCTTTCCTGTCTTTTTGTGTACTTCCCCATATTTTCTTTTAGTGGCAGGTTAGCGCGGATTTTGGGGCGCTATGGAGATTGATTTTATCGAGGATTGTTTGGGAAATATTTGTATTATTTTGATGTATAGAGCATTGGAGATTTTTATTTTATTTTCGAGTTAGTTGTTGTATGTAATTCGAGAGATTCGGTATTTAATTTGAAGAGATTGAGATTTGTAGTTTCTCTTTTGTTGTTGTGGGATTTAGGTGCTCTATACCTTGTCACTTGTGGATTTGGATTTATTTTATCGAAGTGGCGCTCCGTTCGCTCTCCCCGGGCGGGCGGAGTGTTACAAATGATATCAGAGCTTAGGTATACGGCAACCCTCGGGTCTTGAGTTTTGGGTTCATTACGTGGTTGGAAATTTTTGGAGATAGAAAATTTTAGGTGATATTCGTGATAGGCATCTAGATTATATGTGAGGAATTTATTTTTGGAGACGAAATTATTTTTGGAAATTGTTAGCCTAATTTTTTAGAGTTAGGCATTCAGCGAATTTCGAGGGCGAAATTCCATTGTTAGTGGGGAAGTGTAACAACCCGCATAATTTTTGGGGTATTTTCAAAATAAAATGGAAAAATAATGTTTTTGATAAAATTATTTTTATTGCTCAAATATGTTGGTTATTATTTTTAAAGGAGAGAATTTCAAACGGTTTCGAAAACGGAGTTAAAACGAATTTTAAAATGATTTTTAAATGTTTTTAACTCTTGGAGTTATTTTAACTTCCAACTCTTCATTTCTTTGCCTTATTTAAAGGAGTCTTTTGGATTCCAACTCTTCATTTCTTTGCATTATAAAAGGAAGTAGTGGGCAACCCTTTTAACATACTTTTGGCAGCAAATATATTTTATATTCCTCTTCTTTTTATATACACATTGGCCCTTGAGATTTGTGAGTTCCAGCCTTAGATTAGAGGTGTTCTTGGGGCTATTTTCTTGGAGGTTCTTGGAGGAGATTTTGTATATCTTTTGTGTTGATCTTGAGGATGTGATCATTGGTTTCTCATCATGGTTTGAGGTATGGGGTTTTACACAATATGCTCCTTAAATCTCGCGAGTGTCATTCTCTTTGAATTCTTGTTAATTGAACTCATATTTCAATTGATAGATTCATTGAAATCTGGAAAATAATTGTTGAAATTATTTTGATTCATGTGGTATCATTATATTGTTGATGATCACTTTGTCATGAGATTCTAATATGGCACGGATGTTGGGCACCCGCCAAAATTCCTGTTTCCCGGGCTATGTCTTGATAAAGCATATGCGGATGGGGTGAGGCCTGGTGACCTGGTTAAAGTGTTGTTGAGAAATTATAATGATGAAATGCTATTGAGATTTGCATTTTGATTTGAATATTCGTACTCGTGTTGTTACGCTTTGTTCATCGTTAACATATATTTGTTGAGCATCTTTCCTGTCTTATTGTGTACTTCCCCATATTTTCTTTTAGTGGCAGGTTAGCGCGGATTTTGGGGCGCTATGGGGATTGATTTTATCGAGGATTTTTTGGGAAATATTTGTATTATTTTGATGTATAGAGCATTGGAGATTTTTATTTTATTTTCGAGTTAGTTGTTGCATGTAATTCGAGAGATTCGGTATTTAATTTGAAGAGATCGAGATTTGTAGTTTCTCTTTTGTTGTTGTGGGATTTAGGTGCTCTATACCTTGTCACTTGTGGATTTGGATTTATTTTATCGAAGTGGCGCTACGTTCGCTCTCCCCGGGCGGGCGGGGTGTTACACTCTAGTCGTCTTCTCTAGTGACTATGTTCTTGAAAGTTCTTAAAGTTCTTAGTGAAAACCTTTTAGATTCCAAGTTTGATCTTTAGTTTAAATTGAACAAGTTGTTTGCATGTTTGCAGTTTGAGTCAAGTGTAGTGCCATCCTCCTTATGCTCAGGCCCGTGTACCAACTCATAGAAGAGTTCCCATCTCTTCGTGAGAAGACCTTTGAGAAAATTAGGCAGATAGAGCTAGCCTAAGAGGAATTTAATAGGGATGAGGCCTTTCCACTGAAACCAATTTTTCCTCCTCCACTAAAGGTCATATACCCTGAGCCTACTGAGCCTGCAGAGGTTCTGTAACAACCCAGGCTTTTGAGTGACTATTTAATATTATTTTACCTGATGGGCTATTTATAAAATAGGGGAAGGTGGAGTAAATATTATTTCCCGTGATATTAAGGGACCATATTTAGTATGGTTTGTCTATTTACCGTTATGATAAGGTAAATAACATTATATTGTGTTTTATTACGTCGTTGTATTTTAAATGACAGTTATGACTTATATGTAAGTCGGGTTATAATTAATGAAATAAAACGAAATTGGAACATAAAAATGGTTCACTTTACTCCGAATGCCAAAATAGGGGGTGCGGTTGTTTTTAGAATAGTTGAGATAGTCGAAATAATTGCCAAGTAATATTTTTGAGTTTCGGGCACTTTTGGCGGGTTATGACTCAATTATGTGGATACGAGTCATTTTAATGGTGTATTAGCAATTAAAAGAGGGGCATTTATGTTTTATACCCGGTTAAGTCTCCCAAACCCTTTTAAACCCTTATCTTGTGTTAGAAGCCAAGAGAGAGAGAGAGAGAGAGTTGGGAGAAGTGGAGAGAAAGAGAGAAAAATGGAGATTTGAGGCCGGATTCCGTGGCTATAGGAAGAGGATATGAGACTACAACCTCGAGGAAAGTTTCTTACTACCTAGATATTGATTTAATGTGATAATTTGCATGTATAGTTAGGTTTTTGGAGATTTAAACCATAAATGGATTTTTGATGATTTTGGTGATTAAACCCTTAAATCTTAGTTTTAATTTGATTTGAGGAGAAGTTATTAGTTAGTAATTGTGTTGAAATGATTTGGTAACAATAATTGTTGTTGGTGTTGGAAGAAATCAAGGATTTGGGGTTTTGGAGAAATTAGGGTTCTTAAACCCGTTGCCCAAACTGGGACAATTCGCAGGGCCGAATCGATTTGGCTCCCAGGCGAATTGATCCGGTAAGGGGACACGATACAGGTCTGGGAGACCGAATTGATTTGGGCTAAGGCCGAATCGATTCGAATAGATGCATAATGTTGTTTTTTCTCACCGCATTGATTCGCATTTTTGCAAATTGATTCGTAACTAGGGGCGAATGTATTCGTCCCTAGGGCGAATCGATTCGGCTGCCTGTTTTGTTTTAGCCCTTTTTTTGTAGGTTCCAGGTTTAGGGACCTTCCTTTGGGAAGTAATGGGGAGTCCTAGGGGGTTTGTTTTGGGTAGACTAATGTCCTAGGATAAAATGGGATAATTGGACTTACCCCGAGGGCTAGTTTATGCAGGTTAATGTCCGTATGATATAGAAAGTTAACCTGAAATTAATAGAAGGATAAAATGATAATGTTGGGGCTTTTGGGAGACAATTGTTGAGGGAGACTCACGTTGATGGTTTAGGGTACCGTGTTGGACTCTTGGATACTAGTTGAAGAATACTGGCACTTCGGGTCTTAGGTCATTAAGATGATATGACTCTAAGAATAAGAAATGCACATTCTAAAATTGGTATTTCGTTATTGAAAATAAATGGCTTTGATAATGTAAAAGTGAATGATTTCAAAATGGAAAAATGATTTTCATACATGCCAATTTATGATTACACACCTCTCTAAATCGGTATCATAAGGGAAGTTGCGCGCGTTAAGGTGAATTCCCCTGACTATTGAATGCAGGGTGAATATAGCCCTTTGGCCATATGACCGGTTATTGTATATTTGTTTTGCACTAGTGAGGTAATTTTGGGTGTGGTTATGACTCATTCACAGGGGTATGGCCGCTTCCCGACGTTTCGGTATGATCCCAGGTTGTCTTGTTTGATAGGCCCTGGAAGATGAAAGCCATTTAGGGGCGCGTCCAGTGGGGAAACCCGGAGGGACGGTATTAGGATCGTTATATGTATGTGAATATAACTATTCTTAATAATGTGGGACATTATTGATGTTAAAGCATTTTATGATAATAAAACGACTTTACTTACATTTCCCGGATGGAAGAAGGGAAATGGGGAAGTTAAATACATTTTTCGGATGGAAGAAGGAAAATGGAAGATATGAAATGAAATGGAAAAGCATTTTTACGTTCATAAAACTTGCTTTTAAAATATGTATTTTTCCTGGATGGAAGAAAGGAAATAAAATTGGTAAAGAAAGAACTGATATTGATTCGGTAAACATGTGATAAAAATGAATTGCCATTTATGTATTTCCTGGATGGAAGAAGGGAAATAGATTTTGTAAACAAAGTAAGGAGATGAGATTGTTTTGGTAAACATTTGATAAAATGAATTTACCATATATGTGTTTCCTAAAGAGAATATAAATTGTACCTTTAGTTGGTGAATGGATTTAGTTATGTCTCCTTGAGTAATTGTAGATGAGTTCTCCCATGCTTATATGAATATTGAGCATCATCATTGATATTGGGCTAGGTTGTGTTTTTAGAATTGAGAGGTGAGAAATATTATGTTAATTGCGAGAGAATTACGCACTTAACTGTCATGCATTTTAGTCACATGGTAATAATTTCAAACCGGGCCCTCACCCGTCTATATTTCTTTGTTTTGCATACAACTCTTTGTCCGTTCAGGTGCTCTACCGCATGGACACCCGTATTGACATCTCCATTCCAGTTGTCATGGAGCTATAACATATTGCGGATGTTATAGGATATTTGTATTAGACATTTCTTCCCATTGTACTCTAGTTATGTTGAATTTATTTATTCGGGCATGTTGCCCAAGCTTTGTAATCATTTATTATAATGTGATAATAAATTGTAATACTCGGTGTAACTAATTGTATTGGTCTGTTAACCGACAGCTTATTCAGTTATATTTATTATATTGACATTCTTTTATTCATTGATTTTTGGTATCCACCGTTTTTGCAAATTGGATTGTCTAAGTGTTTTTCTTTTATTTAAAAAATTTTAAATTAATAATTCATTTTCTAAAATGATTGGTGGTTATCTCGTACTCTTATTTTAATCGAAAGTGATGTTGAGAATGGACCATCTATGATTCCTGTGATTATTAGAGTACTGGGCTGACCACCTATTATTTTAGTAGGCGGGTTGTCACAGGTTCCCGAGGATCCTGTCCCAATGTATGAGTCCTCTTCCTCAGACCCTATGTCAACATCTAAAGCAGGTGAATCTGTATACTTTTTTCAAAGGTCTATGGAATATTCTCCTAGGCAAGGTGAGGTTCCTGAGGAGGCCGAGGTTTCAAGTCGTGCCTCATCTCACCAAGGTGCTAGCACTTCGCGTAGGCCTTCTGATGTTGAAATCTTAGGGACCAGCCTAGCAATTCCACCTCCCATTGATGCTATTCTACTATCGGCTTCCACCGAGGTTGAATTTTCTTAGGGGTTTCCTGATGGTGACCCTACAACTTCCCAGATCGATGATGCTAGGGATGGTGACGATGATGAAGGGAGCGATCTTGATACCTCTGAGGCGGTCGAGTATAAGATTACCATCCATGAGTACGACCTCCTCACTTTCAAGCACCTTTATTCCATAGATTCTTTAATCATCCTTAGGAAACCTCTAAAGGATAAAAGGGCCTTCGATGGCCGAGATGGAGAAATCTGTGTTTATGAGTAGATGTTCAAGTTGGGATTTTGTCTTCCAATTCACCCAACCAACCGAACTATACTCTCCTACATAAATCTTGCCCTTCCCAACTATCCCCTAATGCCTGGAGGGTTATCATTGGGGAAAACGTCCTTTGGAGGGCTGTCAACCGCTCAGATCTTCCAGTTAGAGTTTTCACTGGTTTTTATGTTCCATCATCTGCCAAAAACCACCCTAGATATTACCACTTCTTAGCAAGGAAATCCGAGAATAAAAGGCTCTTGGTTACCCAAACTTCAAACCAAAATTGGAAACCTTGCTACTTCTTCATTTCTGGGGCATGGGAATTTGGTTCAGATGAGGCTTATGGAACGTCGGTTCCAAGGACCCCTCTGAGATGGGGGAGGGTCTCCCTTGCTGCTAAAGCTAACCCTGGACTTAGCCAAGATAATTACAAAAATGTGGAAGACCTTTGCAGTCAGGGCGAGAAGGGTCGGCTCGTTAAATATGAACATCTGATGACCCGCTACTACCTATCTCAGACATGTTTAGGGGGTGGTTCCTTGAAAGAGATTCGTAAGTCTTAATTTTTTCTTACCAAGTTATACCTCTTATATTTTATATCTCTAACTGACTAACTCAGAGACTTCTCTTTTGTAGAGCGTCATGTAGGCATATCAGACGAGCTCTGAAAAATGTTTGCTCCTGGCCTTATCAAGCTCATGGAAAAAGGGGTGGCAAAAATGTACCCCCACCTAACACCAAGAAGAACGTCGGCACCTCCAAGGCCTATGCTAATAAAAAGAGGAAGTCCAAAGTTAACCCGGAGCATACGAGGCCGAGAAAGACCTACACCAGGGATCATGCCATCCCCATCTCTATAGACAATGCCTTGGTTGCTCATCTTTCTCAGCTAAAGATCGGATATATCCTGATCAGCCATAGTCTGAAGGCTGCTGATGCTATTGGCAAAATAATGACCGATGAGTACAAGCGTTTTCTACGCGCCTTGGATGTCCCTTTACTGGATGAGTTTTCTCTTCACAAGTCAATCCAAGTACTAGTTTTTTACTTATTTTCTCAGAAGTGTAACATCGGATTTTTAGAAATAATAACTCATATGTTCATACGTCTAATATTCTTCTACAGGGGGCCTTATCCTTTCATCGTCTAGTTGATTGGACTTTGCAAAAGCTTCCCCTTATAGAGAAGGGTAAGGAGGCTGGGAGGGTTGAGGCCTCTTTGAATGCAGAGTTTGCAAGGTTGAACGGGGTCATTAAGTAGAGGGACAATGATATTTCTCAGCTCAGGAAGGATCATGACAAAGATTCGAAGTCCAAGGATGATGCTCTTCAGTCTAAGGTTGATGCTGCAGTTAAGGATGATTTAGAAGATGTTACTGAGAAGGACATTAAAGACTACAAGGTCTCTGATGAATTTGTCACCTTTGGTTTTGAATACCTTAAAAGAGGTATCAAGGCAACTGGAAAATGGGCAGCCACGATGGAGAGCGAGTCTGGTGTCTTGACTACGTCATCCTTTGTGGATCTCGTCTTTAAAGACCCTCGATTCATTCAGGCCTTGCAGGAAGTTGAGTAGGTCGATGCTGCTCCAGCCGAGACTCCTCCTCTAGAGGTCACTGAAATGGAAGACGCTACTCATCATAATGATGGAGTTGAAGTAACAAAACATCGACCATGACCAGACTACTGCAGCTGCAGAGACATAGGCCATTTTCTTGTGAAGCTTTTCAATAGTTATAATTTTGATTCCCCCTTATCTGTAACTCTTATTTTTATGAACTCTCTGTTGAAGGCTCTTGATACTCTGTTTCGTAACTCTGAACCATTTTTATGATAATCATTACTTCAACTTCTTCAGAATCTATTGCTTCATATGATGTTTTTCTTGAAATTTATATGGTGTTGCACTATTTGCGATGTTTTACCTCTTAAATTTTCACCAAACAAATGATGGGTCTGAGGTCACCACATTATGATATTTCATTTCGTATTTTTACCAACTTAATGATGTTTAAGGTCTGAGGTCACAACGTCATGGTGTTTTACCCTCGTATTTCACCAACTTAATGATGTTTAAAGTCCGAGGTCACCACATCATGGTGTTTTACCTCGTATTTCACCAAATAATGCTGCTTAAGGACCGAGGTCACCAAATTATGATTTTCCACCTCATATTTTCACCAACTTAATGATACTTAAGGTTTGAGGTCACCACATCATGGTGTTTTACCCTCGTATTTCACCAACTTAATGATGTTTAAAGTCAGAGGTCACCACTTCATGGTGTTTTACGCTCGTATATCGCCAAATAATGATGTTTCAATTCGTATTTTCACCAAATTAATGATGTTTAAGGTATGAGGTCACCCAATTATGATGTTTCATCTCCTATTTTCACAAACTTAATGATGTTTAATAATTTGAGGTCACCAAATAAATGATATTTTACTTCGTACTTTCACCAACTTAATGATATTTTAAGATATGAGGTCACCATATTATGATGTTCCACCTCATATTTTCACAAACTTAATGATGTTTAAGGTCCAAGGTCACCATATTATGATATTTTACCCTCACATTTTCGCCAACTTAATGATGTTTAAGGTCTGAGGTCACCATATTATGATGTTGTACCCTCGTATTTTCACCAACTTAATGATGTTTAAGGTCCGAGGTCACCATATTTTGATGTTTTACCCTCGTATTTCACCAACTTAATGATGTTTTAAGTCCTGAGGTCACCATATTATGATGTTCCACCTCATATTTTCACTAACTTAATGATGTTTAAAGTCTGAGGTCATCATATTATGATGTTTCACCCTCGTATTTTCACAAACTTAATGATCTTTTAAGGTCTGAGGTCACCACATTATGATGTTCCACCTCATATTTTCACCAACTTCATGATGTTAAAAACATAATATATGTATCAGCACAACATTTCTATCTTTTCATTAACATCCTTTGTATAAACTGGTACATGTATTACAAAAAGATAAGAACAACTGCAACATCATATGTAATACTTCTTTAAGTGATTGGCATTCCAAGGGTTGGATAAAGGTCCTCCTTTAAGATTTTCTAGTCGGTGGGTACCAGGCACAACCTCATCAACTACCCTATAAGGACCATGCCAATTAGGATGGAGCTTATTTGTTTTTTGCCACGTCTTCTTAAGGATTAGGTCTCCCACAGCTATGGGCCTTGACTTCACTCTTTGATTGTAGAATCTCGCAGTTCTCTGCTAATAGGCTTCCTGTCTTATTTCTGCATCCTCTATTCTTTCTTCAATTAAATCAAGATCAAGTTTTCTTTCCTCCCCATTCTTTTGAGGGTCATATGTCAGAATTCTATGAGTAGGAAGTCCTATCTCTGTTGGGATCACAACCTCTGAGCCATGGGCTAACTGTAACACCTCGCCCGCCCGGGGAGAGCTAACGGAGCGCGAATGCGATAAAATAAATCCAAATCCACAAGTGACAAGGTATAGAGCAATTAAGTCCCACAATAATATAAATCCACTAATATCAATCTCTTCAATTACAACAAGTCTCTCGAATAAATACAACATCTAACTCGAAAAATAAATACAAATCTTCAATGCTCTATACATCAAAATAATACAATTCTTCCAACTTGTATTAAAAATTCTCCCCAATATAATCCACGCTAAAATAATCCCAATTGGTCCATAGCGTCCCAATCCACGTTAACCTGCCAACTAAAAGAAAATATGGGGAAGTACACAATACGACGAGAAAGATGCTCAACAAATATATGTTAGTGATGAATAAAGCGTAACAACACGAGTACGAATATTCAAATCAAAATGCAAATCTCAATAGCATTTCATCATTTTAATTTCTCAACAACACTTTAACCGGGTCACCGGGCCTCACCACATCCATATATGCTTTATCAAGCCATAGCCCGGGAAACAGGAATTTTGGTGGGTGCCCAACATCCGTGCCATATTAAAATCTCATGACAACGTGCTCAATAAAAATATAATGATACCACATGAATCAAAACAATTTCAACAATTATTTTCCAGATTTCAATGAATCTATCAATTCAAATATGAGTTCAATTAACAATAATTCAAAGAGAATGACACTCGCGAGATTTAAGGAGCATATTGTGTAAAACCCCATACCTCAAACCATGATGAGAAACCAATGATCACATCCTCAAGATCAACACAAAAGATCTACAAAATCTCCTCCAAGAACCTCCAATAAAATAGCCCCAAGAACACCTCTAATCTAAGGTTGGAACTCACAAATCTCAAGGGCCAATGTGTAAATAAAAAGAAGAGGAATATAAAATATATTTGCTGCCAAAATTTGTGCCAAAAGTATGTTAAAAGGGTTGCCCACGACTTCCTTTTATAATGCAAAGAAATGAAGAGTTGGAATCCAAAAGACTCCTTTAAATAAGGCAAAGAAATGAAGAGTTGGAAGTTAAAACAACTCCAAGAGTTAAAAACATTTAAAAATCATCTTAAAATCCGTTTTAACTCCGATTTCGAAACCTTTTCAAATTCTCACCTTTAAAATAATAACCAACATATTTGAGCAATAAAAATAATTTTATCAAAAACTTTATTTTCCTCCATTTTCCAAAAATTAATTAAAATATCCCAAAAATTACGCGGGTTGTTACACTTCCCCACTAACAATGGAATTTCGCCCTCGAAATTCGCTGAATGCCTAACTCTCAAAATCAGGCTAACAATCTCCAAAATAATATCGTCTCCAAAAATAAATTCCTCACCTCTAATCTCGAAACTTATCACGAATATCACCTAAAATTTTCTATCTCCAAAAATTACTAACCACGCAATGAACCCAAAACTCAATCCCCGAGGGTTACCGTATACCTAAGCTCTGATACCATTTGTAACACCCCGCCCGACCGGGGAGAGAGAACGGAGCGCTAATGCGATAAAATAAATCCAAATCCACAAGTGACAAGGTATAGAGCATCTAAGTCCCACAATAATATAAATCCACTAATCTCAATCTCTACAATTACAACAAGTCTCTCGAATAAATACAACATCTAACTCGAAAAATAAATACAAATCTTCAATGCTCTATACATCAAAATAATACAATTCTTCCAACTTGTATTAAAAATTCTCCCCAATATAATCCACGCTAAAATAATCCCAATTGGTCCATAGCGTCCCAATCCACGTTAACCTGCCAACTAAAAGAAAATATGGGGAAGTACACAATACGATGAGAAAGATGCTCAACAAATATATGTTAGTGATGAATAAAGCGTAACAACACGAGTACGAATATTCAAATCAAAATGCAAATCTCAATAGCATTTCATCATTTTAATTTCTCAACAACACTTTAACCGGGTCACCAGGCCTCACCACATCCATATATGCTTTATCAAGCCATAGCCCGGGAAACAGGAATTTTGGTGGGTGCCCAACATCCGTGCCATATTAAAATCTCATGACAACGTGCTCAATAAAAATATAATGATACCACATGAATCAAAACAATTTCAACAATTATTTTCCAGATTTCAATGAATCTATCAATTCAAATATGAGTTCAATTAACAATAATTCAAAGAGAATGACACTCGCGAGATTTAAGGAGCATATTGTGTAAAACCCCATACCTCAAACCATGATGAGAAACCAATGATCACATCCTCAAGATCAACACAAAAGATCTACAAAATCTCCTCCAAGAACCTCCAATAAAATAGCCCCAAGAACACCTCTAATCTAAGGTTGGAACTCACAAATCTCAAGGGCCAATGTGTAAATAAAAAGAAGAGGAATATAAAATATATTTGCTGCCAAAATTTGTGCCAAAAGTATGTTAAAAGGGTTGCCCACGACTTCCTTTTATAATGCAAAGAAATGAAGAGTTGGAATTCAAAAGACTCCTTTAAATAAGGCAAAGAAATGAAGAGTTGGAAGTTAAAACAACTCCAAGAGTTAAAAACATTTAAAAATCATCTTAAAATCCGTTTTAACTCCGATTTCGAAACCATTTCAAATTCTCACCTTTAAAATAATAACCAACATATTTGAGCAATAAAAATAATTTTATCAAAAACTTTATTTTCCTCCATTTTCCAAAAATTAATTAAAATATCCCAAAAATTACGCGGGTTGTTACACTTCCCCACTAACAATGGAGTTTCGCTCTCGAAATTCGCTGAATGCCTAACTCTCAAAATCAGGCTAACAATCTCCAAAATAATATCGTCTCCAAAAATAAATTCCTCACCTCTAATCTCGAAACTTATCACGAATATCACCTAAAATTTTCTATCTCCAAAAATTACTAACCACGCAATGAACCCAAAACTCAATCCCCGAGGGTTACCGTATACCTAAGCTCTGATACCATTTGTAACACCCCGCCCGACCGGGGAGAGAGAACGGAGCGCTAATGCGATAAAATAAATCCAAATCCACAAGTGACAAGGTATAGAGCATCTAAGTCCCACAATAATATAAATCCACTAATCTCAATCTCTACAATTACAACAAGTCTCTCGAATAAATACAACATCTAACTCGAAAAATAAATACAAATCTTCAATGCTCTATACATCAAAATAATACAATTCTTCCAACTTGTATTAAAAATTCTCCCCAATATAATCCACGCTAAAATAATCCCAATTGGTCCATAGCGTCCCAATCCACGTTAACCTGCCAACTAAAAGAAAATATGGGGAAGTACACAATACGATGAGAAAGATGCTCAACAAATATATGTTAGCAATGAATAAAGCGTAACAACACGAGTACGAATATTCAAATCAAAATGCAAATCTCAATAGCATTTCATCATTTTAATTTCTTAACAACACTTTAATCGGGTCACCAGGCCTCACCACATCCGTATATGCTTTATCAAGCCATAGCTCGAGAAATAGGAATTTTGGTGGGTGCCCAACATCCGTGCCATATTAAAATCTCATGACAACATTCTCAATAAAAATATAATGATACCACATGAATCAAAATAATTTCAACAATTAGTTTCTAGATTTCAATGAATCTATCAATTCAAATATGAGTTCAATTAACAATAATTCAAAGAGAATGACACTCGCGAGATTTAAGGAGCATATTATGTAAAACCCCATACCTCAAACCATGATGAGAAACCAATGATCACACCATCAAGATCAACACAAAAGATCTACAAAAGCTCCTCCAAGAACCTCCAAAAAAATAGCCCCAAGAACACCTCTAATCTAAGGCTGGAACTCACAAATCTCAAGGGCCAATGTGTAAATAAAAAGAAGAGGAATATAAAATATATTTACTGCCAAAATTTGTGCCAAAAGTATGTTAAAAGGGTTGCCCACGAATTTCTTTTATAATGCAAAGAAATGAAGAGTTGGAATCCAAAAGACTCCTTTAAATAAGGCAAAGAAATGAAGAGTTGGAAGTTAAAACAACTCAAAGAGTTAAAAACATTTAAAAATCATCTTAAAATTCGTTTTAACTCCGATTTCGAAACCATTTCAAATTCTCGCCTTTAAAAATAATAACCAAAATATTTGAGCAATAAAAATAATTTTATCAAAAACTTTATTTTCCTCCATTTTCCAAAAATTAATTAAAATATCACAAAAATTACGCGGGTTGTTACACTAACATAAATGAAGTTTGTCCTGTTGGTGTTCTCGATGTCGTCCTGTAGGCCCAAAGCACATCATATACCTCATATATCCATCTTCCTTTGGCTTCTTCTAACCTATTTTTTATCCCATCAAGGATTGTTTAATTCGTAACCTCAGTCTGGCTGTTTGCCTGAGTTCGGCCAGGAGAAAAGAAAAACTGCTTGATCCCTACTCTTTCGTAGTATTTTCTAAGAATATATTCTTGAATTGGGTTCCATTATCTTAGATGAGGGTGTTTAGAAGACCATACCTGCATATGATGTTCTTCTATATGAATTGGAAGGTCTTATGCTCAGTGATTATGATCATTGGTTCAACCTCCACCCATTTGGAGAAATAATCAATTGCTACTATTAAGAACCGATGGTTGTTTAAAACTCTTGGCAAGGGTCCTACCAAGTCAATGCCCCATATTGAAAATGGCCAAAGGAAACTGATAGAAGTAAGAGGTTTGTGTGGATGATGAGGGATGGTGGATAATCTCTGACACTTATCGCACTTCTTCACATAAGCAGCTGCATCTTTGGCTAGGGTCAACCACCAGTACCCCTGAGTGATTATCCTCTTAGCTAATGGCCTTCATCCTATGTGACTTGAATAAGAGTCCTCATTAACATCGTGAAAGATATGTGGAACCTCTGAACGGTGAACACATCTGAGGAGAGGGAGTAAGAACCCATTTTTATACAAGACATATCCTACAATTGAGAATTTGCTAACTCTGAACCTCAGCTTTCTCCTTTCTAACTTCGACTCTGGCAGCTCTCCCTCTATGATGTATCTGATAAGAGGGTCTATCCATAAGTATCCTATACTCAAATTTAGGCAAGGTCTAGTAACCTCCTACTCTTCGATGGTCGGCTTAAGCAGAATCTCAACTGGTACTATTCTTCTTATGTTTGTCCTTGTTGCTGAGGCCAACCTCGTGAGTTCATCAACTAGGTTGTTGTCTAGCCGAGGTATCCTATTCATCTTTACTTCCTTGAAGCTTTCTAGCATCGTTCTCACCCTCTTCAGTTATCTGTCCATCCTTTAGTCTTTGGCCTCACACACACCTAGGATTTGGTTCATGACTAACTTGGAGTCACTGTGGATTATGAGCTGGCCGACATTGAGGGCTTTTGCCAAAGATAGACCTGCTATTAATGCCTCATACTCTGACTCATTATTGGAATCTTTGAAGTTGAACCTCAAGGCATATTCAATATCAGTACCATCTGGTGCTGACATTATCATCCCTGCTTCACTTTTTCTTTCACAAGACGACCTATCAACGAAGAGGTTCCAAATGGTTGCATTTATAGAAAAGTTTCCCTCTGATAGGGTCCCTTTATTTAAAAGGTATCTCTCTTCCTCATTCTCAACTATTCTATCTCTGGCTCTGCTTGACTTAACCTTGTCCAATTCTTGTCCGACATTTCTCTCTTCAGGGTCACGTCCAACCTCTTCATTAATCTCAACCTCGACCTCATCCCAGGTCAACTAGGGCATAAAATCCGTGAGTGCTTGTCCCTTGATGGTAACCCTGGGTTGATAGATAATGTCGTATTCCCCCAACTCAATGGCCCAGGTCATTAGCCTGCCTGACTTCTTAGGCTTATGGAAAACCTGTCTGAGTGGGGAGTCAGTGAGGATGACTATGGAGTGGGCTGGGAAGTATGGCTTCATTTTTCTTGAAGCATGTATCAAAGCATAATCTAACTTTTCAATCCGAGGGTATTTTTGCTCAGACCCTTGGAGAGCTTTACTATTGAAGTAAACTGGTCTTTGCACTCAATCCTCTTCTCTTATAATCGCAACACTGATGGCTGATTCTGAGATAACTAAGTATACGTATAACTTTTCTTCCGAAATTGGCCGAGATATGAGTAGAGGGGAGCCGAGGTAGGACTTTAGCTCTTTAAAAGTATTATCAAATTCCTCATTCCATTCGAAGGCCTTTCTAAGAACTTTGAAAAAAGGAGGACACTTATCTGTGGCTCTTGAGACAAACTTGTTAAGTGCTGCGACTCGTCCGATTAGCATCTGAACGTCTTTGATGATTCTGGGTGTCTTCATTTCCATCAAAGCCTTGATCTTCTCAGGGTTAGCCTCTATTACCCTTTAGTTGATGATGAATCCCAAAAATGTTCCTTTCCTACCCCGAAGACACATTTGGCGGGGTTGAGCTTCATTCTATATTTATTCATGGTGATAAAAGTTCTTTCAAGGTCAGCCACATGAGTGTCGGCCTTTAGACTCTTCGTCAGCATGTCATCGACATAAACTTCCATGGATTTTCCTATATGATTTTTGAGCATCTTATTTACAAGATGTTGGTAAGTAGTCCATGCATTCTTCAGGCCGAAGGGCATGACCTTGTAGCAATATGTCCCCTTGTCTGTAATGAAGTCTATCTTCTTTGAGTCTGTCGAGTCCATGAAGATCTAATTATACCCTGAATATACATCCATGAAGCTCATGAGCTCATATCCTTATGTTGTATCCACCATCTGATCTATACGAGCTAGGGGGAAACTTCCTTTTGCGCAAGACTTGTTTAAATCAGTGAAATCTACACACATCCTCCATTTCCCATTAGCTTTGAGCACAATGACAGCGTTAAATAACCACTCTGGGTATATGACCTCTCTGATGAACTTGTCCTCTTCCATATTTCTAACCTCGTCTCTAATGACATCATACTTTTCCCTTGAGTATACTCTTCTTCTCTGCTTGATGGGCCTAGCGTCTTCTTCAACATTGAGTTTATGGCACATAATCTCAGGATTAATACCTAGCATGTTTGCATGGCTCCAGGAAAAAATACTTTATCTCTTCCTTAAGATCTTTACTAGTTCCTCTTTTACCTCAGGTCTTAGGGCTTTTTTGATTTGGATGGTTTTTCTGGATCATCCTCACTGAGGACGATGGATTCTGCCTCCTCCGCGACTTCTCCCTTTTTAATCTTTATTTCATCCCTAGGATCAAGTGTGCCGATGTTGTATGTGGTTGTTGCCTTCTTATGAGCCTCTCTCTCTCTTCTGCAGAATTGAAGTATCATTCACGTGCCAATATTTTATCAACTTGCACTTCCCTTACTCCATAAGGAGTCAAGAGTTTTAGCATTAGGTGGATCTTTGAAGGCATGGCCTCAAATTCTTTGAGGGATACTCGTCCTATGATGAGGTTGTAAGATTAGAATATGTTTTCATCCATCATAAAGAAATTAATTTTTCTGATCAACCTCTTGGGCAATTCATCTCCCATTCTCACATCCATTTCATACATACCCAATGGGTGAACCTTTTCGCCGATGAAGCAGATCAAGGGATGATGATAAGGGACAAGCCTAGCTCTGTTGAGGCCCAGGCTCTTAAAATAGGGCCAAAACATAACGTCTGCAAAACTACCCCCATCAATGAGGATCCTCTGAACTTCACACCCATGCACCCTTGTGGTGATGACTAAAGGGTCATCATGGGGAGCTAAGATACCTTTTAAGTTAAGTCGTGAGAATATGACCATGAGGGTGTCCATATCTACCTTCTTTATCTTCTCACACTTAACCTCCGTAGATGCCAAGTTCATAACCTCGGCTTTAGTCACTGCCTTAAAATCTTCCACATAAGCCTTGTGATCTTCTACCTCTGAGCCACCCCCTGCTAGTCCCCCACAGATAGTGGTCACATCGAAAGAAATCATACCAACCCTCTTCACTGTAGAATTTTTGTGTTTTGGTGGGAGGTCAGGGTCATCATCATCATTGTCATCAGCTCTTCTAGCAGGGACATCTTCTCGACATTTATCATTTCTTTTCTTTTTGGGGTCATCTCTTCCCCCCTTAGAAGCTCTACCATCCACATACTTTCTGACTTTCAAGACTTCAACATCTTCTCAATCTCGTCCTTCAGGGTGAAGCACTTGTCAGTCAGATGGCCGTGATCTTGATGGAGCTCACACCATAAATTCTTGTTTCTCTTAGGTGGAGGAGCCTTCAAATTTTTTGGCCATCTCAGGGATCTATCATTATTTATTTCGTTGAGGATATGTTTGAAGCTCACAATTAGAGGAATGTAGTGTGAAAACTTATCGTCTTCAGTTATCTTTTTTCCATCCTTTTTCCTTTGAAACTTCCCACTACTACTTCCATTCTCATGCTCATTCTTCGTAGCCATTACTTCTTCTGCATTTATGACCTTTCCATCTGTTGCTAATGTAAGGACATATTTTTAAAAATGTCCGTCACAATTAATTATGTCGTATACCATTACAGCTATCGAAGAAGTTCAAGAGCAATCTACATCAAGAAGGATCCGAATATATCAAGGTTCTCCATCAAAAAGACTCCGCAAAGTTTACTTTGGTAAGGTTATGTTTTAAATACCTTAACTTTGCACTTTGAGCTTTGGGATATTTTTTTCAAAATATTTTCTAAGTGTTGGAATGGACTTTTTTCTTCAAAATTTGAGAATGAGTAAATTTTCTAAGTCATGTAGCATTCCTCGATTTTGATGCTCAGGTCGTTCAAGCGAGATCTCATCTCGTTCAAGTGACAAGGAGATGTCGCGCGATGTCGTTCAAATGACATGTGTCCTTCATTCGAGCGAGATCCCTTTTTTGTTCAAACGGTCGAGGCATCGTGATTTTCTTTAAATACTCATTAAATGATTTCGTTTTGATCAAGAAGTCCCAGCGTTTTGAAAGACAAAAAACTGCGAATCTGCAGAATTCTTTTTGACTTCTTCTTTTAGGGTTTTTATCCCTTTTTGTTTCAATTCACAAAAGTCCCATATGCTTTGATGAATTGTTTTGGTGTTCAACAACACACTTTTCTTTTGTTCAATCTTTGTGGGGATAACTCTACAGTCGGAGAGCTGCGTGCTATTGTGGAGGGAGTCCTTGTGAAGATTTTTGATTGCGTGTCTGGGCAGCACGTCCTTGTGGTATAGCTACGTGTGAACCACTGCTAATTTCTAGTTGCTTTGGAGGTTTGACGGAGACACTATGCATTACACTTGTGGGCGAAAGCAAGATGGTTTGTAAGTCAATGGTCTTGTAAACTTGTCAGAGTTTTAAAAATAAAAGGTTTTTCCTTTCGGGAATTTTTCCTGAAATTTGTGTCGCATGCTTTATTTATTTATGGGTTGACACACGCACACATGTAGTTGCATGTTTAGGGGCTGAATTAATTTGGTTTAAAAATAGACTCTAATTATATAAGTGTGCCAAATTAGAAATTTGAAAATTTAATCAATTATCACACACCATCATAATCTACATCTAACAGCTCGACCATAGACTTGGGAGGGTTTTTATCAAGCTTCCAAAGTAGCTTTCCTTTCTGAAGTCCTCCAATAAGGGCTTTCATAGCTTTGCTCTCTTCATAATATTTTACCTCCAATTTTTCCTTGTTGACCCCACAATGTAGTCGTTGAGACTTTCATTCTTCCCTTGATTTACATATAGCAAGTGAGTCATTTTCTTTTGAGGTCTTACCCCAAAACAGAAGTTATGAATAAACCGTTCAGCCAAACCATTAAAATTTTTAACTAAGTTTTTAAGAAGAGACGTGAACCATATATGTGCAGCCCCAGACAAAGTGCTTGAGAAAGCTCGGCACCTCATCTCATTAGAGATTGAATAAATGTTTGCTGCATATTGATACATTTCAATATGATGGATTGGGTTAGTATTACCATCTTACTTTGGAGACACCACCATAGGTTTGAATTTGGCAGGGGTTAGGAAGTTAACAATCCTTGCCACAAATGGTGAGCCCTCTGAGTACCCCCTCTGTAATGGGTTTCTACTTTTTATGAGGCTCCCTATCTTCTCTTCCAACCTCTGAATAGATTCATTCCATGGTTTGGCAACGTCGGCTTGGCTGAGGTTGGCCCTAGCCACTTCTAAAGGGTGAACTGAGGGTTCCCCAGATTCTGTGCAACGTCGACTGTTGACCTCCCCCTGACCATAATCTCGGCCATGTGGAGGTCACCATGATGAGGCCGATGATTACCATCTTCCCTTTGTGAGCCTGCCATGCTTCTTGACCTGGATAGCCTCTGCCTCAGATCATTATCTGGGCCAAGCCTTTGAAAGCCCGAACCTCTACTTAAGAGATTATAAGCTAACCCTCTCTGTCTTACATCACCATCTCATCTTTCCCACTGACCTTGACTCTGCTGTATTGGATGTACAATGTTTCTTGAGATCTCATATGGCTCCCAATAGTCTTCTTGGTCATCCTCTACCTCAATGTCATCGTACCTATCCTCATGGAAAGGGTTTCCTTGCCTCCCAGGCGTAAAAGCCTAGGGTCAGCAACATCCCTCCTCCGTTGAGGAGTAGGTTGGTCCTTTCATGGTGCCTGGGGTTATCGCCTAGCCTCATGTTATGGATGAGCATCCACTTGAGTAATCATCTCTGGTGAGACTCCAGGTGGTCTGATTATGTTTCAGCTGATCTGGAAAAATTTCTCCCACATCACTTACTGAGTTGTTGCCAAGGACTTCAAGGCTGCTGCCACCTTAGCCATCTCGGACGAGGGTGGTTCTTGGATAGAATCGGGTACTCCAACACCAGATGGTAGAGGAGGTGGTGGTAACTATGGTGCCATATGCTTGAGCTTTTGATGAGAGGACTATAGAGCCTGGAAACTTTAAGGGACCTCTTTCAATGGTGAAATAGCTCCACGGGAAGGGTGAGGCCTGGTTCACCACTGGAGTCTCCGGTGAGGTTAAGGAGCAAAAGAGGAAGAGATGAAACTTATCGTTCCCACAGACGGTGCTAAACTAATGATGTTATAAACAACACCACCAGATAAAGAGGTAGTAGAGCTCAAACATGCATAACAATGGCAGAAAATAGCAACACATATATGTAGAAGGAGGTGGGGAGAAGATAAGAAACACACCAATATAAGTGGTTAGAAAATTGCCTACGTCCACTGTGCAAGTGAGTGTAAGTATCACCATCATAAGAGGGCTCTAATGGCCTTAGAAATACAATCACTCCACTTTCTCTGTCTACTATAAATGCTCCAGAGTTTGGCTAGGGTTTGTAATTATCAACCCCCTTACAAGGGAGAGGAAGACCTATATATATAGTGATTGGGGGTGTAATGTACCCCCCAATCATGCAATGAGCATGTGTATGAGGATCAAACCAGTATGATGATGACACCTGGATGATCTTATGTAGATCATGGTGACCACAATAGTCCTTCACGTGAGGGTAATGATTCGGTTATAATTGGTTTGCTTACGTGTTCCGAACCTTACATGTTCTTGCATATGCTCGGACTTGTGTCCTTGATTGATGTAACCTCGACCTGGATGAGTATGAGGTTGGTGAGTCCGATGATGTTTCTTTGCCTTGCCAGCAACCATGATAACCTCAATCGGGAAGACATGCTGAGGTTATGTATGGGGTGGGGTACAACATCGGCCGATATTGAGTATGAGGTTGGCAATAGCCTAGGCCCAAGTGACGCTGTTAACCTTGGTTGCTGTTCAACTGAGGTTGCCCTACGAGGGGCCGCCCTTCCAGAAGATGACCTTCTCGATGGTTGTTGTAAGCTTCTTATCGACTCGGCTATGAGATAGGCTGAGGTTAGTGACTTCGAGTACGAGGGTGAACTTTGGGCATATCACCCGCTATAATTTAGAACTTCTCAAATAAAATCTCGGGGAAACTGTCAGTAATTTGATAGCAATATGGATAGAGAAAGTAGCCACCATGACCAACCGACATTTTGAAGAGCAATAAGTAGGTATTGTGAAGAAGAACTTATTATCCCATGTCCGATAAATGATGGGAGAAAAGTATTACCCACATTTCTGAGACCTCTGAGAAATAGGAGTGGAGATGAAAGAAATTCTTGCCAAAACAGAAGTTAAGCCAAAGAAAGTATGTAGACAATTCCCTCCAAGAAACTATGAGAAGCCTGCCAAAACCACAGTTTCAAACATCAATACCATCTCTCATCCTGCCACTTCTTGGACACCAGAAAGTTGCCCTAACCAGTAAGAGAAGAATACACCCAGCTTCACGCTCCCCTTTCCAAATTTACCAGCCCTTTTGAGCCGAAATCTTATCAAGCCATTGGAACATCGTCCATTACCAAACCCGCTTCCCTAAAATTTCAACTCAGATGCCCATTGTGATTTCCATTAAAATACCGGCCATACCACTCATCAGTGTTTCCATCTCCAAAATGTAAACCAAGTTCTGATTGACCGAGGTATCATCTCCCCACCAGCCAATCCTAAACCAAACACTACCCATAATCCACTCCCAAATCATGAAAATACGCCCTTCCTAGAAGAAGATCCAGAATTTGACCCATCTACCCAAATTTTACCCCAAAAATTGTCCATCATACCCATATATTCACCTAAACCCCTCAAAGTTTGCTTGTACTTTCTCCTACATCCTACTTGTTTTTCTGCCCAGGCCCTGTCACTTCTTATAAGAGCATGCATTGATGTTCATACTCATTTCACTAGAAAATATATGGTATTGTTAGCGGTATTAAATTAGGTCCAAGAGTTTGGGATGAAATTACCCTCAGAGATGACCATTGACTGACAAAAATTTAGCACATTATTCTTTGAAGCTCAGAAGTGGGCTCGAGAGTCAGATAGTTAGGTGGTACCCACTGACGAAGTCATCTTAAATGTTGTCATCCAGATCATGGCAGACTTATTCTAACATACTAGAAAAATTTACAATATGTCCGAACTACTTGATGTTTTGAAACTACAAGGGCGTTTGGTTCCTTTAGTTCTACAACTCCCTGTTGAGTGGGAGGATCTATACGAAGAGGCCAATAAGGTTGTAGAGTGAATTAACTTCTCGTGGAAGGATGACATCGTTGCCATCGGATGGGGAGACGAGTTCGATAGTTTAGATAAAGAGCAAAGCCCAGAAAAGACTGGCCCAGTAGTCAGTATATGTGGAATGATATCGTTTAAGGATCTGCTAGGAGGGATCAACAAAGTGGCCGAATAGCCAGAGATAGACAAAGAAACATGGTTTCGGTTTTCCCCTCTTCTGTGAACCATATAACTAGATATGGGAGGCACTACCAGGTTTTAAACTCTCAATAAACAACGACTGATAAGGGAAAAGGTGTTGAGAAACTCCCTATTTCAGAAATGACTGTCGAGGAGAGTAATATCCCCGATCAGTTGAAGAAAACTCAATCTAACATCACTTTGTGGGGACTCTTTATGTCTTCCCAACTACACTGAAATATCGTGATAAAACTACTTAGCGCGCCCACAGTCCCCCCCTTCCACCACACCAGAAGAAGAAGTAAATCTTGTTGGATCTGTAATCTATATTATAATTCTCTCCTTCTCTGAAGAGGAGATCCCTAAGTATGGTCCATATCATAAATATGCTCTCAATATCTCTATTGAGGTTATGTGAAAGATCTTCCCACTTTCGCTTTTCGATAAAGGATCAATACTTAATGTTTGCCCATTAAGAACCCTCAACTGCTTGGGACTGAAAGTGAGTGACCTTGCTCCAACTTCCACTGCGGTGCATGGTCATGATAATACTCATCGGGAACTGATGGGATCCATAAAGCTTACAGTAGGGGTTGAACCTATAAATCCCCTTACTGAAGTCCAAGTCATTGCATACCGACTTGTTTTAACCTATTTCTCGGATGACCATGGCACCATATTATCAAGGGTGTACCTTCCTCCTTCCATCGGAAACTGATGTTCTTCGCCAATAGGCAGGTCATCATCATCTTGGGCGATGACGATAATACTAAGAATGCAAGAACCAAAAATATGGTACTAAAGATACAATATGGGGCAAATGATATGCTTATTTTAGGGTTTTAAGTCGAACCACTTCCATTCCTAGCAGGGGATGATTTCAGAGACAGAGTTTTTCCAGAACATAGCCCTCATGTTCAGAACATAGCCCTCATATGTTCAAGAACATGCACTTCATACCCGAACTGGGACTCGAAAGATGATAATAGGTAATACTAGAACCCATAGTATTGAAAAAGGTCTTTCATCCATATGGCATTAGTTATCGACCATCATCAGAGAAACTCAAAATGCTCCACCAACCTTGGTTGAAGATAAGACTAGAAACTACCAAGACCGTCTCAGGAGATTCCTTAAATGGAAGTTTCATAAAAAAGGGTGAATATTTCCCCTTTTGTGGGTTTCTCGAACCATGGTATGATCACATGGAAAAAAATATGGAGACAGGATTGGAGTTCTTCTTCCAAGACAGCTACTCATGGGCCAAAAGTTCCTAGTATCACAGGCAACCACTCATTGAGAAGACTATAGCTTCTACCGGAGATTTCAAGGGAAGTGACTCTGAGGATTCATTCAATCTGTAGATACTGGGGTTGGCACTCTGCATGATCCACTTAAGTGCTACATCATCGAATTCATGCCTCTTAATCAAAGATGCTGATACACATCTCCTTAAGTGACATGTTGTACCGGTTCCACCTACTTAAATGCAACACAACCCAGATGTTCATCCCATTTCCTGTTCCTTTGTAATTCCTCCCTGTTCTCATCATAATGTAATTGATACCTCCTTTGATGAGGTTCTCAACGCTGTATTTCCTGAGAATGAAATAAATGAAGATTTTGAGTGTCTTATTATGCCTTACATTAATTTATTGATTCTAATCAAACTCTTGATGATGATGATTTTGCAAATGAAAAATTCTTAACTGATCTTAATAAGGTTAATAACAAATAACATAATCGCGTTCAAATTAATGAATATGAACCTATTGTTATTAATCTCGGTTCTAGTAGCCAAAGCACGATATTAGGATAGGGTCCATCCTTGATGAGCATGAGTGCATGCAACTTGAAGAACTATTGAAGGAATTTATGGATGTCTTTGCATCATCCTATGATGAAATGCCCGACATTGAGCCCGAGATAGCTCAGCATGAGATTCTAACACTCTAAGAATGTAAATTGGTCAAACAGAAACTACAAAAGCTCCGCACCGAATGGTCTTTTGAGGTTAAGGGAGAGGTGGTTAAACAATTGAGCATAGGCTTCATCCGAGTGATTGAATATCACATATGGCTTGCCAATGTCTTAGCCGTACCGAAATCTGGAGGAAATATTTGCATGCGCATTGACTACCGAGATTTGAACAAGGCCTCTCCAAAAGATGATTAACCACTACCCAATATCAACATGATTATAGAAAACATGGTCAATCACGCTCCCAAGTCATTTGTTGATGGGTTTTTCGGATACAATCAGATCAAGATGCACCCTAGTCTTTAAAAAAAATCGCATTCATCACCCTTTGGGGAACCTTCTGTTGCACTATTGTGCCGTTTGGTCTAAAAATACAGGGGCTATCTACCAAAGGGCTGCCAAAATGATCTTGTAGAAGTTGAGGTCTATGTGGACGATATGATTATCATGTCTAAAACTCGGGAAGGTCATGTTCCCGCTCTTCGAAAGTTATTAGAATAGCTACGATGATACCAGATGTGACTTAAACCCACAAAATCATGTCTTTGGCGTTACCAAAGGAAAGTTCTTAGGATTCATGGTTATTGAAAAGGGGATTGAAGCAGCTACTGTCAAACTAAAAGCCATACTTGAAATGCCACCACCTCGAATGGAGAAGGAAGTCTAGGTATTACTTGAAAAATTACAGTATATCAGCCGATCTATCAGCAAGTTGACTTCTATTTATGGACCCATGTTCAAAGTCCTTTGAAGGGATTCCACCAAAGTCTGGAATAAAACTTGTCAGGAAGCCTTTGATTTAATCAAGTGATATCTAAATTGACCTATGGTACTCATGCCACCGCAGCCTAGTTTCCCTTTACTCCTATACTTGATCGTAATAGATACTGCAGCTGGGGCTCTGTTAACCCAATACATTAAAGAATCCCATAAAGAGAGGACCATCTACTACATTAGTCGAAAATTGGTCGGGTATGAAGTCAAGTACATTGTCTTGGGAAAATCATGTGTTGCCCTTATCCTAGTCACCCAAAAATTACGGAACTACAAGATCTCTTTTCCCATCAGACTTGTATCCCGAATGGATCTTATCAAATACCTGCTAAAAAAAGATACATTATTTAGTCGAATGGTTCGATGGATGATGCTGCTAGCCGAATTTGATATTGTCTATGTCACATAAAAATTTATGAATGAAAGAACCATATCCTACTATCTCATTGACTACCCTATGGAAAAAGTCGATGCTCGGATTTCTGAGTTCCCAGATGAAGACATTCTTTGCACCTCGTAAGAAAACCTCCTTTAGTAAATGTTCTTTGACGTCGCTACTAATAAAAAAGGATATGGCATTGGGACACTCCTAATCGCCCATAATGAGTCTCACACTACTATTTCCATCAAGCTAGATTTTCCCTACACCAACAACATGACCGAATACGAGGCATGCATGGTAGGACTCAAGGTTTCTCTCAAGAAAGGAATTTGATGCCTAGATGTCTACGAGGATTCAACCCTCATCATCGATTAGGTCTTGAGAAGATGGAAAGTCAAGGATGAGAAAATCTTACCCTTCCACACCCATTTAAAAGAACTATCCTCCTATTCCCAAGCTATCACCTTCCATTACTTGCCCTGAGAAATGAATAGTTTAGTTGATGCCCTTCCTACCTTAGCCTCCATGGTCGACATGCCTGAAGGAATAATGATGCCCCCTTCCTAATCCAGAAGCAGGATAAATAAACCCACTATTACCATATCGAGCTCACCACGAAAGAAGATCTTGATAAGGCTGAGCACTGGTACTATGATATTTGGTGCCTCCTCAAGAAAGGTAGGTACTACCAAGATTCTAACAAGAAAGACTGGGTAATCCACCGCAAGTTGGTTTCCCAATACATTGTCTATGATAAAGAACTATTTAAGAGAAACTTTGATGTAACCCACTTAAATTGCATCGTAAGGGATAACATTGAAGAGATGATACAGATATCCACAGCGTAGAATGTGATCCCCACATGAATGGCCATATGCTCGCCAAGAAGATTATTCGACAGGGTTAATATTGGACTACAATGGTTCAGGATTGCACTGATTATGTTTAGAGATGTCTTAAATGTCAATAGTTTTTCAACCTCCAACACTTGCCTCAGGGAGAATTGTACAACATGCCCTCTCCCTAGCCATTTTCCACATGGGGCATCGATATCATTGGAAACATTACACCCAAAGTCTCCAACAGGCATGAATTCATCTTGGTTTCCATTGATTACTTCACCAAATTAGTTGAAGTGGAGTCATAGCCAGTTTTGAATGCCAAAAAGGTAGCAAAGTTCATCCAAAAAATATTAACTGACGATACATGATCCTATATGAGCCAGTATCAAATAATGGGTTACATTTTGAGACATAATTCACGAAATTAGGCGATGAGTATGGGATCCAGAGGCACAAATCTTCTCCCTACTGACCTCAACCCAGCGGTGCAGTCGAAGTCACTTATAAGAACCTTAAAAAAATCATCAGGGAGATGATCGATAGTTGTCTAGATTGGCCCGATCAGATACCTTATGCCCTTTTGGGCTATCGTACTTCAGTACGAATATCTACTAGGGTTGCCCCTTACTCTCTGGTATTTGACATGGAAGAAGTCATACCCATCGATCTAGAAATAACTTCAATACGAGTCATACTTGAAAGCAAAGTTAGCAAAGAAGACTAGCATTCGAGTCGTCTTGACGAGTTATCACTCTTGGACAAAAGAAGGCTAAAGGCTCTATATCATATATAAGGGGTCGAATAACACGATCATTCAACAGGAGAGTCAAGCACCTTGGTGTCCGAGAAAGAGATTTATCTCTTAAGTTTCGGACCCCATAGGGAAAATCAAGCCAAATTAGAGTGGCCCTTGCATTGTGAAAACGATCCTATGAGGTGGTGCTGCTATGCTCACTAACATTGATAGAAAATAGATGATCCGTCCAGTTAACCTGGACCGTCTCAAGAAATTCTACCCCTAGCTCGAAATCTCGGTGCGTTGTGACTCCTCTCATCCCCCTTCTATTAAAAAAAATATTCATTTCCCTCAACTCAGAACTACGTGGGGCCTGATCCTCCAAAAACGTTTTTCTTTCAAAAATGAAACTCGGAATATTTTTAAAAAACCCAGAGGTACATAGGCAGCTCATACGCTTTACATGAGCATGACCCCCTTCTTTTAAAAAAAATTATTCCTTTCTTATCCCCGAGAATGACAATTTGTTTTATCATTTACAAGAACAAAAGGATTATGTATTCCTTGGTGATTAGTATACATAGTTCAAATGTAAAACTCATCAAGAGGCACAACAATATATTAAAATCCTTTTTTATTCCATTATGGGAAAACCTGACACGATTACACAAAATATCAGCATAAGGAGTCAAACGACTTCCACCACAAACCTTAACGGGTCGAGAAACAAAACAAATCCAGCTACTCCTAAACAACCTACATCCCACCTACCAAATACATTACCAAAACCATCATGAAAACTTCACATAAACACAAATAATCACCAGCTTCACAAAAGGCCCTACCCGCAGCTACCCGAGGAACTAGCTCCATCATCATCTATATCTTGGGGTCCCCAAACTTCCCTTGCTTAGATAGAACAACGAAGGTGCTCCATGGAATGGTAAGACCTGACCAGCCTAGGGAAAACCAATATGCCTCCCTCCATTATGTCAAACACGGTAAGCCATCTTTGCCCAGTCTTTTCGTCCAATATCTTAGAAAATACCCTCCTCCACAGCCACATGTAGTCCCCCAAAACATGAAAAACTCTACCAACAGATTGGGAAGGACGGGTCGAAGGAAGATGACTCTCCCACAGAGAGCCTAACCTCATGCGCATTCCTTCCGTCAAATCCTCTGTAGGAAATAAGTTCAGAATATGGGAAGGCACGATATTCTCCCATCCAACTTGATGTTGGAGCCTTCAAGGAAAATATAAATAAGTCTTTCGGATTCCAATCAACCGAACATACTGTTATTCCCCCAGTTCTAGAATGGGCTGCAACTCCCCCCAGGGTATCGACCAGTGTAGACATCGAGCCTCGCTCTCCATAAACTAGCTTACCCAGCCCTCGATTTTTAGGCCAAAGCTGATGAAATAACGGGTGAAAAAATTCGACACAGTTTCCAAGGGATGTTTAGGAGGGATGGCCAAGCCTAATATCTAATATAGCCATATCAACAGCATAACTGGGCTACCTTTCAGAAAATCAGAACAACCTTCTTGCAAAGCATCTAGACCATTCAAGGTCTCTGTTAGTATCACCACCATAGGATTGCGACTATATGACATCCACTAAATAGTGGCAGAAATTTGAGGGTCCATTAAATGGTCCCCAGTCACTAGCAATAACTTTAAAGTTAAGCCAAGGGTAACGGCTCCTCTGGCATAGCCCACATCATTGACATTTTATAGACGCATGAAATACAGCACATCCGGGAGGGAGATCATTCCTCCAGTAACCAATGGCCAAGATGCCAATGGTAGGATGTGGAGAAGTCCTACTAACAATTGCCGAGGAGGCTGAGAGAATTCAAGCATGGCTGCCGCCACACTGGGATTTACCCCCAACATAGTAGAAAACTAATTGTAAGTTGGGAAGACCTCATCCAGGAAAAAAATGAAATGCATGATCCTATGGGTACCAGAACTGTACCACCACCATCAGCATGATCCAGTCAATGGGCTGGTTGCACCATAAGGAAACCCGATGCAAGTTAAAGGCGTCATAGTCTACATTGTATGAGCACATACCCTCTAAATTCTTGAGGTAAGAGAAAAAATCAGCACTTATGGGAAAAGCCATTTTTAAAAGAAGACACAAAGCAAGAAACAAGTAAGAGGAAGATTAGGTGAATTGGTGAAGAATACCTCTCCACTTTCCCCCCTTTATACTTGAAAAACTTGGCTAGAGACAAAGGCCCTTCAAAATCCAAATGAAACCCTACCCCATCAAGGAAAAAATGGTTGATGAAAGTGCAATAAAAACATTGAGGGTGATTAAACTAGACTAATCTGCTGATAGGCAGGACAAGAGGTATGCCGATTGGCATCCCCCCATTTTCAGAAAATGCCCTTTTTCCTTTTTTATCAAAACCAAAAAATTCAATAATAATAATTTTTATTCAAAAAAAGAATTCAGAATTTTCCTTTCCATATATTTTGAACTTATCATGTTTTAAAATACATTCTCCTTTTAAATGATTCTAATCCTTTTTACGGTCTCAGCAAACAAAGTAAAAAGTGCATGTAGATTAAGTCATTTAAAGCAAGATAAATAAATAAAACCCCATTTATTTTATACATACACATATATATATATATATGTGTGTGTGTGTGTGTGTGTGTGTGTGTGTGTGTGTGTGCTGCCCTAATTACATCATCTTTTACAGGAAAAGGAGAAGAAAAACAACAGGACTCAGCCCGATCCCCCACACTTTCTCTCTCTAACCTTTCTTTTTTGCCTCTCACACTCTCTCTCTATGATCCCCTGTCCCGACAACGCGCGCTTCCCCCGGCAACGAGCTAAAGAGCCTTTACTACACGAACTAGATCCTTCCTCAGATAAAGTAGATGGAACCAAACAGGAAGGAACCAGGATCGAATCCCTAATATCAGCCATTGTGGAAGCTACCCAATCCTGAATGTCCCTTAGCCAGGTAGTCAACACCCGAATGTGATGCAAGAAAAATAAGAAAGGGAAAAATCAGTTAGTCTAGGGCAAAGAAAGAGAAATGAAAAAAAGCAAAAAGACAAAGGACAAGGATATACCTCTGGATGAAGAACATCCTTAGTCAAACCAAATACCTTTGGGTCTATTGCATTGGGGCGATGAAACATACTCACCTATCCTCCCCGGGTCATTTGACATTTTAAGAAGGAGGAGCAAACAGTCGAAATGAAACCTCTGACATCGCACCGCTGCTAACGCGACGCACCATCCGCATTATGAGTACACTCCACGGGCCGACTCGTACCCCTACCAGAAGTTGTAGAAGGCAAAGGTATATTCATCATATCATAGATGGACGATGGCATCAACCAGCTCGTCATGAAATTGAGGTAGTCATACGCTGCCACCGTGTTAGTGTACAGAGAATAGGGCTCACTGATTATTGCCGCCACCCGAACATCCTCTGACATATCCTACAACTCCCTCATATATCTCTGGGGCATCACTGGTGGGACCTCCACCTCGTCCTCCATAATCTTCCAGACTAATATCTCCCCCAGATACCAGGAGTATCCAAACTCGTGCACCAGTAAATGACACATTTCCGTATGCCCTCCAGTCATCCCCATATGCTGAATAGTTGTCCCCCAAGGATAGAAGGTCACCTACATTTTACCAAGATGAAGGAAATACTCGCACAAATAGAAAGGAAATACCAAAAATAAAAATTCAAAAGAGAAAAGAATAGATAACCCGATCGCGCATCAAGTCATTCAGGACCTGATGCACCGCCGCCAAGGAAAGGGACTGCTTCGACTGCCGGTTGGACATTTCCCATCAGTACATCCGAAAGAAGCCCCCCACCGACTCCTCCTTCAAACTAACCAAATGATCATTGAGCCCAATCACCTCATAGAGCCACGTCTAAAAAAGGGCAAGAGTCAACAATCAGAATAAATAAAAAAGGAAATAAAGGAAAATGCAAAAAGAAAAATACCTCCAAAAGATACATGGCGCCAGTAAAAGTTTGCTGACAACACCTATTGAAAGCGTCTAAACATGAATAAAGGGTTGTTAAAGTCAGGTTTCCCCAGTCAAAGAGAGGGATATTCGAAAATACCCTCAACTATGTTAAAAACCATAAATGGATGATGTCACCGCTCGATGCAACCAGAAACCCTCCCAACAACGAAAGAATGAATAAATGAGACATCAGACAAACTTGAAGCTCGTTTGTCTCGTCGATCCTCCATCTCAAAAGCTTCTCCCGTAAAGAAGAAATGCGGATCGAATCACTAGAGACTATCCACTTGACATCATCCAATGGTGCATCCACTGCCACCGGCGTCACGCTCAACGTGCGATCCACCTCTATATGGGTCCCCTCACAGTCTAGCCCTAGTAGATGATTTACATATATGGATGTCACTATCATCTCCACCAAAACCAAATAAATGGTGTCGGTAATATTCCACCACCTATCCCTCATAGAACATAGATACGTCGTAGAACATGGTGTCTCATTCAATGCAGATGTCAAACTGCGAAAAGTCACTGAATAAACTATCCAGCGTACCACCAGAGGAAGGTTTTCCCACATTTCTCTAAATCTCGTCGTCCCCCGAGAGCGAAGACTCATCATAGCAATGCCAATCTATCGAAAAACAAACCATTGGTCAAAATTCAAATAAAAAATAAAATGCAAAAGAAAAATATGATACTTACGTAGCCATCAGGGTTCCTTACCCTAGACAGTCGAATATGTGCAGCCTCACACAAAAGAGTGTACTCATTGGCGATGGGCTCAAACTCATCAAAAGTGAAGGTACCCTGGACTGTCACTCAAAGTGCACCCAGTCATTAACACATATCCACGCTATGTGGACATCATTGCTTGAAAAATCCGCCATTTTTTAAACTCAAAAGAGGAATCGTTGCAGGAACAAATCGTAGAAGAGAAAAGAAGAAAAAGAGAAAGTTAGAAGCTATGAAGAAAGAGAAGAACTCGCCCCTTTTTATAGGTGGTAAGGGTACGTCGATCGGCAGACCCCTAACACCTGTCGATCGACACTATCCCTTCCTCTTCCCTAGGGAATCCAAAAGACCATTCCATTGCCGTTTGGCAACTCCAACAACTTGTCGGTCGACACCCCCTGAAATTTCGTACAAAAAATCTCCAAAAATGCCTAAAAATCCTGAAAATTTCCCCAAAAAAACCTAAAATTACCAAATAAATATTAGAACACATTTTCATAAAAAAAAAAATCATTTTTCAAGCCCCAAATCCCCCGCCATATTAAAACTATATTTTAAAACCTTAAAAACAGTGTGTCCATTACCACTCCTTAGCGCAAATCAGAAAACTTCATTTTCAGTAAAAAAATCAGTGCCAAAGATATTCCAAAGTCCCATAACTGGACATCTCTCTCCAGTAAAGTTTCCAAACAACACATTCCCTAGTGGAACCCCAAAACCTCAAGTCAGCAACTGGTTCCCCAGTGGGATTTCCAAAATAAGAATTTCTCCTCTCAAAAGGACATAATCAGTCAGATAGATGTCTCTTCCCTAGTTGAGTCTCAAAAAAGGAAAATCCAAAATTCCCTAGGAGAGCTACCCCCACGTCCCAACTTAAGGTCCTCAAAATTTACCTCGATCCTTAGAATTGGTTTCTCCAACTTAAGGTCTTCAGAATTGACCTCGACCCTCAGAATTGGTCTCTCCAACTTAAGGTCCACAGAATTGACCTCGACCCTTAGAATTGGTCACTTCAACTTAAGGACCTCAAAATTTACCTCGACCCTTAGAATTTGTTGCTCCCTACTTAAGGTCCTCAGAATTTGACCTTAATCCTCATAATTGGTCGCTCCCACTCAAGGTCCTAAGAATTGACCTCGACCCTCAGAATTGGTCGCTCCCTACTTAAGGTCCTCAGAATTGACCTCGACCCTCAGAATTTGTCACTCCATCTTAAGGTCCTCAGAATTAACCTCGACTCTCAGAATTGGTCGCTCCCTACTTAAGGTCCTCAGAATTGACCTCGATCCTCAAAATTAATTGCTCCCTACTTAGGTTCCTCATAATTGACCTCGACCCTCCGAATTGGTCGCTACAACTAAAGGTCCTCAAAATTGACCTCAACCCTCAGAATTGGTCACTCCCACTTAAGGTCCTCAGAATTGACCTCGACCTTTAGAATTAGTTGCTCCCTACTTAAGGTCCTCAGAATTGACCTCGACCTTCAGAATTAGTCGCTCCCTACTTAAGGTCCTTACAATTGAATTGATCCTAAAAATTGGTCGCTCCATCTTAAGGTCCTCAAAATTGACCTTGGCCCTCATTAATGGTGGCTCCAACTTAAGGTCCTCAGAATTGACCTCGACCCTCAGAATTGTTCGCTCCAACTTAAGGTCCTAATAATTGACCTCAACCCTCAGACTTTGGGGCTCCAAATTTCCCTACTTAAGGCCCTCAGAATTGACCTCCTCCCTCAGAATTGGTCCCTCCCACTTAAGTCCTCGGAATCGACCTCGACCCTCAGAATTGGTTGCTCTGCACTTAAGGTCTATAAAATTGACCTCAACTCGTAAAAATTATCGCACCATATTTAGGTCCTTAGAATTAGACATCCTTGGCATTACCTTAGGTCCCAAAAATGGCCGTGACCCTCTGAATCAGTCATCCTTGCCCCTTTAGGTCTGCAAAATTGACCTCATTTCCAAAACATCACGTGGTGTCTATTCAACGGCTTTAACTTGTTCCAAGCTCATCCATCTAAGAGATCTGTAGACACCACATTATAGGACCCCTAAGTCTCTTCTTAGGACCCTAGAACCTTCCCAATTCATTACAAAACCTAGGTCATAGTCTGAGTACCGATCTAGAGGCCATCCAGCACTCCCGAGTCCCGTTTAAAACTGGTTAAATATATCATCGGAGAGAAAGGTAAATGAATCTTCGATGGGCTCTGAAAACACTTTCCAATGGTCTTCCCTGTGCACTAATCGGCATAACGATTCCGAAGAACGAACAATTTTACTATCAAAAATCGATATGGAGTCCACCAGTTGTTCTCGAGCCCCGATTTGACTCCAGACAACTTCATCTTCAGAGAAAAATCTCAACGAATATTCGAAGCCCACTAAATTACCTTTACAATGGTTTGCCTCATGCATGAAATGGCATAACCGTTAAGACGAATGATCCATTTTTCCCCAAAAATTGATCCGGAAGCCAAAATCCCGTGTAATTAATTACTAATGAGCCAGAAGGAATCGCCTAAGTAGGAGGTCTCTTGTTCCACTTTCAAAGGAAAAGACATGTGACGCCTAATTGGAGAGAGTGTATGGACAAATTTCACATTAAGTCATTTTATATATATTGGCTTAATTACACAAAAAACATATTGAGTCATTGGTTAGGAATGGTGTTTTCCCTTCGAGGCTTTGACATGTTTGGACGAAGACGCAATAACAAAGCTTCAGAGATTATATCATTGTTCTCATTTTCGTCTTCACATTTCGAGGATCTTTCAGGTATAATTGTGTATATATTTTGAGCCTTGGAGATTTTATTATTGGATGTTAGGATTTTAAAAAATTGTTTTAAAAATATTTTTAAATTGATTCAACTCAATAGAACTAGGACCAAATGAAACTTCAAACGAGTCAAAATTAGCCTTTGTAATTTTCTTGTTAAATATCTCATTAGATGTTGTTCTAACGAGAACATGTACTTCATTAGAACGATATCTAACAAGATATCTAACAACCCAGTTTTTGCCTTTTTTGTTTTCTCCTTAGATATCTTATTAGATGTTTTTCCAACGACAACAAGTACCTAGTTAGAACGAGATCAAACTAGATATTTAATGAGGTGGCGGACTTTTTTTGAAAATCTATTTTTTGCAGAACTCTTTGATCCTTATCCTTCTAAGCTGATTTCTTTATAAAAAGGACTTCGAGGCAGAACTTTATAAAGAGAGAAATTGTTATATTTTGAGTTCCCAAACTATTCCAAAAAGCATTATAAAATCTCAATTAACACCCGAGTAGTTTAGGATCTAAGATTCATCTTATATATGCTTTGAAGATACTATTTTGGGCATTAAGTTTATTTTCCACATCTTTGTAAGAATTATTTCGATGGGGTGGAATCTGTATTTTCTGTTTACACATGGTGAACTTAGGGTTTATGATTTTGCGGTGAAGAAATGATGGATTTTGTGATCTAATCCATAGACGGTTGTTGAGACTTGATCTGTGGATACCGAGGCACGGGTGGACTCACACGTAGTGGCATTGGTGTGGATGAATTCCAACGTTGTCACTGTGGTGGCGTGGTTGAAGATTGAAGATACGTCATGGCTTGTGGGGATCGAATCATTGAGTAAGTCATTTGTCAACTTGTGTAATTCCCTATCATAGTAAATTGCATGGATGGGTCGTTCAAAGTTTTTTTTATTGTGAATTTTCCTCGTACATCGGTGTATTGTGCGATTATTTTACTTTTTTTTATTTACTTAGCACCTAGAAGCTAGTTTTAGGTTAAAAAGATAAAATTGGGTAAATCATTTTTTCATAATAAATGATTTAATTTTGGTGAACAAGTTTTATTTGGTTTAATCTGTTTAAAGTTTCGATCTTTAAAATTGAAAAATATAAAAATAGAATTTTCATTTGTGACCATCCCTGCCTACGCACCGTCGGGCCTTCTGAGAGAGTGGCGTTGGGTATAAAACCTTAGAAGGAGACATGTTTTCTGATGACATTTTTGGAAAAAAAGAAGAAAGAAGATAATTGTTTCCTAAATAAAGATCTAGAGAAAGAAATTATTAGAGAGAAAGGTTAAGAATTCAAACAAGCCCATGGGACTCCTTTATAGCCCCTAGGGCCTTACACTTCAATCCCTTTAGCCCCACGATAAGTCGCATCAGTACTCACAGCCACTTGAACACTCAATGTGACCTCATTCCCGCTACAACCTAATTTGGAAAGAATATTAATGGTCAATTACACTCTTAAACCCAACTCGAATAATGGATAAGTGTTTCTCCTTGCAATCCTTCGAGATAGTAATAAAGGGCTACTGATGATACTGTATTCAACCATTAGTATTCCAAAGCTTCCTAACCCCCCTAGCATCCTTCATGAAAGAATAGAGGTATCAAGGTTAACTCCTAACCTCTGTCAAACCACTACCAAGCTCCTAAAACATCTATTGTCTTCATAAGGACTATAATAATGATGCCTACCTCATCTACCCCTTCACTCTCCTAGAAAATTCATTCGTTCCAATATATATCTATAATCAAGCTTAGAGACCTCGACACCAACGCTCCTCCATGTCTGACGTGCATAGTAGACTTCAGTATGAAGATAAATGGTCTCATATGGCCATCCAACCCTCAGCCCATTGATGATTTGAGACCTCCTAGACATCTAACTTAAATCTTGCAATTTGTCTGACAGATAGGTAAAAAGAGCCTCATTATTCCACCAACCGCCACCACTCCGCTCCATTTGCATTGATGACTCCATCCTCATTAAACTCACCCAACAACTACCTTACATCACTTGGAAAACCTTTTACCCATACTCCACCTCCCAGATAACGTCGTCAGACCTGAGTGACACCATAACCATGTTGTGATTATCCACTCATTCTCTTTCCTAGAGACTTCATATATATGGGGAGATGGAGAACGGTTGATGATAGGTTTAAATCATCACACACAAGCAAAACAAAGAGTTTAATGTAATATAGGTGTTTATCATTGTTCAATATTCTCTCAACCTACTATTGTGATCCCTTAACCATAGTCTAGATCATTTTCAAATATCATACTTATTATATACCCTATTGGGATCTAGACTAATACTTTAGAATCCTTAGATAAATCCATCAGTTACTTTCTAAAGTCCTTTGGATTAGTGACAAAGTCCACGGGGAACTCATACTCTCTTGTCCAAATCCCAATAGGTCTCCTAGATTTCAACAATCATTTTATGATTTAATAATTGTTAAACACTCTTTGATAGTGGACGTAGGATCCTCAACGGAGGTTTAAACCACTTTAAGTACATGTCTTTCACTTTGACACATCTCCCCTTAATATGCATGAGAAACTGAGGGGATCACCTAGTGGATATGAGGTCACACACAATTTCAAGACCCACTAAAAAGAAACTACTTCATGATCAGTACCCGACACCGAGGGAATAATCGAAATAAGAAAACCCTCGGAACCTAGTCCTTAACCATTCCATAGTCACCCATAATACACAGTTACTTCCAGATATTTAATTAATGCATTATCGTGTTTTAAGTCTCATTCGCAAATGAATTGAATAACATATATAAAATACAAATTTTGACATCACATGTCACACAAGGCAATTATAATCAATTTCAGAATTAAATAATGCACAAAAAAAGTATGGGATATTACAAAAATATAATAAAATCAAATAATAACTAAAATTAAATAATAATAATAATAATAATAATAATAATAATAATAATAATAATAATAATAATAATAATAATAATAATAATAATAATAATAATGATAATAATAATAATAATAACAATAATAATGACAATAATAATAATAATAAAATAATAATAATAATAATAATAATAATAATAATAATAATAATAGTAATAATAATAATAATAATAATAAGTTGATGGTGGGTAAAGTTAAATGATCAAAAAAATAATTAAAAAGGATATAGCACGACATGATTTTCAAAAAATAACAACGTGAGTCGAATTGCTATTGCTACGCATCAATGTCTCACTTTATACGCCTTATTTTTCATGGTAACTTTGACAAATAATGGCAAATAAAGGATTTGTTAACTTTTATGTGTGTTTGATTGCCCTTATTTGCCACTGAAAATTTTTCATGGTTACCATACCCACATACAAATTTCTCATCATTTTTTTCACTTTGATTGATTGTTGATATCTAAATTTGGAGACGGTATTTAGGGATTGATCGTATCTTTAATAATCCAAAATTATAATCAGAGAAAAATAAGTAAAGATAAAGAATAGAAAGGGTGTAAGAGACACAAGAGTTTTATATGGTTTAGCTTTGGGAATAAGCCTAAATCCATGGGTAAAGATGTTTAGGGTTATATTATTATCTCTAGGATACAATCACAAGGTCCAATTATGTTGTAAAAACTTGTTTACACCCTTAGCTAGGAAAAATGGTGTATTTATAATTAGTAAGAAGCAAATAGGTGGAATGACTTTATAGATTCAAGCATTTACACCTTTATATAATAATAGATAATTGGGTGTCTTTTCATCTGCATGTGTAGGGTGACTATTGAATATCCCACATGTGGCTTTCCATATGATTGATGGTTCAACTTCTTGGAGGTAGTCGTCTAGGTACCCCAACTAACAAGTACTTGTGCCGACCAGGTCTGATCCAGCAGGGAAGGTCCACTACACCAAATCCTACAAATGGTCACGCCCAGGGGGTCACATCCCAAAGTCGTGACCATATCAAATATGGCATGACCATATCCATGACCCAGTGTGGTCATGGATGTTATTGGAAGTGGCCATGGACCAAATCCGTGAGCACCGTGGGCTAGGTATTTGGCCCATGACCAAGGCATGACCATCTTGGCGCCAAAGTTTCTCCAAAATTCCCTCCATGTTTGGTCACGATAGGGTCACAGATGAAGGTCATGACCAAGGTCAGAATACACAACCAATTCGTTACGGCTTTGGGTTGTGACCATCTCAATGCATGGGTCACGGCTAAAGACTATGACCATCTCATTGCTTACACGAATTTTTGAAGGGTCTTGATGGTTGGTCATGGCCCTAGGCCGTGACCAGTATTCTTGTAATAAAAATTACAGCTCTCTCATTGCACTTCCTAGCTCGAAACCTCTTTTTTTCTCTCTCTCAATCTCGGTAATTCGACGATTTCTCACTCAATCTTAAACGTTTCCCTAATGTTCATTAATTCATTTGTATATATAGATGTAGATTTTTTATTTGTATAATTATTTTGGTATGACATGTTTATTAATTCATTTTATTGGTGTATTTGTATGTTAAACCCTAATGTGTGTGTATTTCTGTGTATATGTGTCTGGATGTGCATGTATGTGTTTATTTCTATGTATATGTGTATGTATGTGTGTATTTATGTGTTATGTGTGTATATGTTTATGTATGTGTGTGTATTTCTGTGTATATGTGCATGTGTATATATGTATGTGTATAGATTTTTCAATAAAAGGGATGTATAGATCAATAAACCTTAGACATTGTATTGGGGTTTTTTTTTTGACAAAATATTGTTCAAAACCGTAGAAATTATATTTTTTGACAAAAAATAATTAAATTGATTTTTCTAAGTAAAAAAAATTATGTCTATCGTGTTGTGGGTTACATGCATGTCATCATGTTATATTGGGGGTTATATACCCGAGGTATAGGGATATGGCATGTGTTTATATGTGTGTATAGTTATTTTTCAAGAAAAGGGGATGTATAAATCAATAAGCCCCACACATTGTATTGGGATTTTTTTTTTGACAAAATATTGTTCCCGAGAAATTATATTATTTTTGACCAAAAATAATTAAATAATTTTTTAATAAGCAAAAAAAAATTACAACCACCGTGTTGTTGGTTATATGCATGTCATCATATTATATTTGGGGGCCATATACTCGAGGTGTCGGGGTAATTTTAGTAATTCTAGTATACGTATGAGGGAGAATTTAAAACGGATCATAACGAAATGGAAAAAAGATTAATTACTAAAAATATTAAAAGAAAAGAACTAGTGGACCCCAATGCGTAAATACGAGAACTAGTGTACACTAATAGGTAAATATGAAGAACTAATGGTCCCCAAAGTGTAAATATCCCAAAATTTTAATGACTCGTAATGTACATACTTGTTTATTTGGCATTTTACCCACTTACCGTGTTGTTGTTTGGATTTCACATCGATGAGATCTAAGATGCAAAGGGGTAAGAGAAGTGTAGTGTTGAATCAAATTAATCAAATTAATATATCCTTATACCTCATATGTTTGAGTTAATAGTTATTAATTAATTAGAGTCGTTAATTGTAGGACTTATATTCACGCCCTCGTATAATTTTTGCGAAAAAAATAACGTACGGTGACAATCACTGGTAACAAGAGTGGGAGAGGTTGCAATTCGACATCACACATAACTCTTTTATTAGAGAGCGCCATATAGACGGTACTCCTATTTATAGGTATGCAAATAAAAAGATCAAACAATTTAAATACCTTGTAAATCGTGGTGTAAATCTCCAGCAAGATTACCCGTTCGATCGTATTCTATTTTTCCTATCAGAAAACTGGGTTGACGTTATAAAAAATAAATTTCACACACATACTCCCGACGTAGCCCTGACCTTAGTTATGTTATTGGAGAAGGCGAAAAAAAATCTACCCGTTATGGATACAACTGTGTACAGAAAGCATTGACAAATACTGTGATGTCTTGCGCCATATACACGTAAAATTGAATCTTTCCGACAAGTTGAAAAATATGGGATTCCGAGTTCATGTCATGGGTATCTACACATAAATCACAAATACCCTTCCTCTTAGTTAGCCACATGCAAAAAATCATAGATTCTTAAAAACTAATACCGAATGGATAGAGACCAGAAACATTGAACATATTCTAATGTCTTACACTGAAAAGGTGTGTCTATATATATATATATATATATATATATATATATATATAGTTATAAGCTTGATTAATTAATTATAAATTTATGTTATTATTATTATTATTTAGTCACTTATGGTTTTTGATGAGTGCATTATTTTGTATAAATTATACCCAAATCTAGGCCTTGTTAGGCCCATTGTATCATAAATACTGAGCTTTTAGAGTCATTTTCATAAAATAAAAGAAAAATACAAGTTTGAATAAAATTTGAGTTAAAAATCTAATTTCAGTATTCCAGGGGGTGAAATCATAATTTTTAAAACTTTATAGACCTAAAATTAATTTTTAAATATTTATGTAGGCAAAATAAAGTTGTCCCAAAAATCCTGTTGAATTCCAGATTAGAACAGAAAAGTTATGATTTTCGGGGGCGAAAATGCAAAGAGAGGTAATTCTATAATTTTTTAAATATTTATGACCATAAATTTGAATTAATTATTTTTATTTTACATTTTTATAGATATCCCAAAAATTTGGACAATAAAGGAGTTGATATGCAAGAATTGTCCGGACGCGATATGACACGACATGATATGGTTGACACAGCTGTACTAAATATTTTTTATAAAATCGATGGGGAATCTGTTGAGGCCGTGCCATAGCTTTTCGGAAAGTTCTTAATAAGACTCAGAATTTTGAAGTTCAGACAAAAATGAGATTTTGAAATTTTGGAGATCAAAAATACAATTAAAGATGGTGTTGTGAATAGTGACGTGAATAGTGCTGAAATTGGGGATAGTTATTTAAAAAAAAAGAATTCTCAATTATCTCCAACTCTTCCCAAGAATCCATGAGATAATTATAAGCTCAAATACAACCAATCAAAGAGAGTTTAACTCCAACTCAAACACTTCATTCCTAAGCATATAAATAAGACTCTTTGGCTCATTATTTTGGTAGGTAATTTTGGAGAGAGCTTAAGAGATAGTTTTTGGTTCCTTTATTTTGAGAGTATATTTTCTTCAAGAGCCAAGAATTATTTTTTTATGGGAGAAGCTTTGTCAAGATCAATTGTAAAGACATGATTAGTTTTGTAAGTTTATTTATTAATGAGAAATAATATTCATTCTTGCATTTTTAAATTTTGTCTTCAGTTATGCTAGATTAATTTTTTTACTAGGACTAGGTGAAGTTTATTATGCTTGATTAATATTGTGTGTAGTTTAAATTCGTCTTTATTTCCCGTTATGTGCTAAAGGTTTTAAAAATTCGGTATTCATTTAAAATGACACGAGAGTGTGTTTTAAACTTTCGGCTTTTTTTGAAAAAAAATCATATCTTTGTTTTTTAGTGTGAGTACTTTTTGATGGATTATGCTTGCACTCGATTATTTTGATAGTCCATGCTTAAAGACTATACTTTGAAATTAAAAGTGAACTTTTTATGGGAATAGGGATTTTTGCCATCTAAATTTAGAGATGTTAAATTTTATTGTAAACTTAATTGTGTTATTTTTCGAATTAAATACGACGAGAGTCGATTTAATTTGAGTTATAAAATCGGGAATGACGAATTTAAATTATTGCATAATATTAGTTAAATATGATAAATGGACCCATGTTCTAGTTTTCACGCTCACTTGATTATATCTCTCGTAGTCACACTTTTTATTTGTGTTTGCTTAGTTTAATATTACATATCTTCTTTACCCAATTTTATCTAGTTGGAAAATTGCAATTCTTTTAAAAGTTAAAATCGACAAATCTCTGTGGGTTCGATCCGTACTTACACTCACTATGCTATAATAGCCCATGCACATGCTTTATTTTATAAATTAGCAAACATGTTTTTGGCGACGTTGCTGGGGTTTGTTCGATTTTTTTAAAAGAAATTGTGATTTTCAGACTAGTTTTTTTTACTTTTCGCTTTTTTGTTAGCAATTTTTTTTCATAAAATACAAAAAAAAAAAATGAAAATAAAAGGAAAATCAACAACTAGTATTTCCGTTTTTTTTAGTAAAAAAATCAGATTTAAGCTTTCTTTGGTAAATAGTACTTTTCGCACTAGTATATCACGAAAATAGATAAAAAAAATGAAAAAACCCGAAACAAAAAATATTATTTTTCTGGAAATTTCTAGAATCGCTTTTTAGTAGGTAGTCCGTAAAAAAAAAAAAAAAGATTTAAAAAATCAGAAAATTCAAAAAATATTTTTTTCCTGTAGTAACTTCCAGAATAAAAGAAAAAAAATTGTTGAGTGTATTTGGTTGTTTTTGTGTTAAATACACCACTAGTGCGTATGTCGTGTTAATTTTTTTTTTTGTATCGCACTTTATGTTTGGTGTAGTTTCTTTTGTATTTTTTAGAAGCATACGAAAAAAAGAAGAAGAAAACAAAAAAAGGGAACAAAAGTGAAGAAAAAATCGAAAAAGTGTACAACGGTGAGCGAACGTGAAGAAAACTTGTGCAATCTTTCCACGAGAACAAGGAACTCTCGGGAGACTGAAACGTAGGCAAATTTTTTCCCTGATCGACGTGAAATTAAACTTCAACCCGTCCTAAACAAGTGACCGTAAAACAATCACGTCGGAGGTACGTTTTTGTGTGCTCCTACGTAGTTTAATTTCACACTTAATTTAGCATGTTACATAAATTAACTTAAGGGTAAAACTCGTGTGAAAGATAAGGTGTGAGTTTTATCACCCTTCACTGTCCCAAAAATCACTAATTAACCAAGGATTTTCATATCCTGAGCCATCATATTTAATTTAAATCAAGTAGACATTGGCCTTAGGATATCACATATCTCATAGGAAACCTCCTAACGAGGCTAGAATTAAAAGCTACTCGAATGCGAACTTGTCAAATCAATTCCGTTTCACCTTGTCTAGGATTGGTGGTTTTTAATGTGTCTTCGTACCGACCACCTACCTGGAGGAAAAAGATGGATTTGAGGTAATAACCGTTGTGTCCATCCCCGATTCCCATCGCGGAGGGAAAAGGATCCTTCGGTTCCCGCGCATCTCCTCTCTGGAGAGCGCTTCGGCCGACGTCGATTTGTGAGGTGTGAAAATGTAGAAAGATTCAGAGTCGCCAGTCTATTTTACTCAAAACGGACAAAAGAAAGGGGGAGCCACCTCGAAGGATGGCATCCAAAGACATACTGGTGCGTGCTAAACCAAAATGATTCGAGAAGGGTTCGGAGGCTTAGTTACGAAATGGGAAGGTGTTAGGCACCCATTCCGCCCTTTCGGTCTCTCATGAATATTTGCTATTTTCCTTTATATTTACCCCCGTGATATGTGTGCATTTGTATATATAGAATGGAGGTAGGAATCCTTGACTTGTATCATGGAAAGGATAAAGCGAGTCATCCGTAGGAATGTGAGATTAATATAGAAAATAGGATTTGTGCGACTACCCTTGCGTTGATTGTTATACGGGAACGATAACGCATGTGAGATAATACGTCACTAAGAATGAATGTATAGAATATAATAGAAAATGGGACAAAGAGAAGATAGAAAATAAGAAAAAGTGAAAAAAAAGGAGGACTCGAATCTCGGGTTTGACCCCGAGACGCCTACGTAGCCTATAAAGGCATCAAAGTCCACGTAGTTCGCATACAAAATGAGGGGTGGGGTTTATCCCATGAATCCAAATGTGGAGTCTCTTATTTTTAAGTGTGTGTGTGTGTAGAAAAAGTGTTTTAGTTGTGAGAAAAGTGTGGACAAAGTGTGAGAATCCCTATTTGGAATTTAAGAGCAAACCCTCTTTTTCTTATTTTTTGGGTTTTATTTATATGAAAATAAGAGAAGTGCAATAATACTAAATAAAAAGTATATTAGGATGTGTGAGATGGGATAATAAAAGTGCTAAGTAAGAAAACAAGTTATTGGGAATTTAAGAGAATTTAAGAGAGAGTTTGAGAAAGTTGGACCTTCTTGAAGATCTTGAGCTTGATCTTGAATGTTGGAGAGCAGCCCTTGCACCTTGGATGATGACGGAGAGTGGTTAATTCACCAAATTTGATGGAAAGGATGATGAAAAGTGAAAGTAAAAAGGGGATTTGGGAGTTGAAATCACGCTGCCTTCGAGAGAGGTTTCTGGGACTTGCTGAGAGTGATTTCCTTCTGATCTGATCCCCCCTACAAATGAGGCCAAGGCCTCCTTTTATCGGCCTAGGGGTTTGCTAATCAGCATAGATCCCTTCCTGCCTGTCGGCAGGAAGGTGCCGATAGGCAGGTTCTAGGACCTGTCGTTTGGTAGTGTGTTTCAGGCTTTTTCGAAAAATTGGCCGCCGAGGGCAAACCGTCGATCAGAATCGCGAACGGGGCATACCGTTGGAAATTTAATTCAGAGACCTTCAAAATTCCTTTGGACTACTCCCGAGTTCGCGAGCTGAATTTGGGTCAAATGTGGCTCGGAAGCGTTTGTCAGTCCGTTGGACGGGGAATCGTTCAGACGCAAATGGATTGTTCGTCCGCATGGTAAGTCTGAATCGAGCATGGGGAATACCATTAGAAAGGTTAGGAGATGTACTTCGACATTCCAAAGAGTTTGACCCGTATTGGAGAGTTGACTTTGGTCAACCGGGCCCGAGAAGCGCTCGGTGGCCTCCCGGAGTCAAACTGATCGTTCGTCCGCATGATATATCGGAATCGTACACGGGGTGGACTGTTGGAAAGGGTTTTCAGTGCCCTTCGAAGATTCATTCAGCCTCGGTTGAGCTGAAAAGTTGACTTAGGTCAACCAGAGCCCGGGAGCGCCTGGTGGCCTCTAGGTCAGGTTTCCGATGCAAACGGACCGTTCGTCCGCATGGTAAGTCAGAATCGCGTACGGAGCGGACCGTTAGAAAGGTAATTCAGTGACCTTATAAGATTCATTTATTCTCGATCGAGATGAAGAGTTTTACTTTTGGTCAAATCGAGCCGAAGAGTGCCCAATGGCTTTCAGGTCAGTGCTCGGGACATGACCTGGGTTTGTAGTGATGAGTGGAGGTACTAGGGACCTAAGGAGAGTTAGGGGTAACATAATGAGGTGTCTATAGAGCCCCTCGATGGGTGAGTTTGGAACAAATGATAGCCGTCAATTAGACACAACATGATGCTTCTGAGAGAGTATGACTGATTTAGAGGGTCGTGGTCGATTTTGAGGACCTTAAGGAGCATGCTGGGGATGACCAAATCATAGGGTCGAGGTCGATTCTAAGGACCTAAGGAAGCGAGGGTGACCAATTTAGAGGGTCGATGTCAGTTCTGAGGACCTAAGGAAGCGAGGATGACTAATTCAGAGGGTCGAGGTCAGTTCTGACCTAATTCAGGTGACGATCCAAGACCGGGGTCAATTCTGACCCAAGAGTGGTGACAATCGAGGACCGAGGTCAATTCTGACCTAACTCAGGTGATAATCCAAGACGGGGGTCAATTTTGACCCAAGAGTGGTGACGATCGAGGACCGAGGTCAATTCTGACTTAACTCAGGTGACGATCCAAGATCGGGATCAATTCTGACCCAAGAGTGGTGACGACCGAGGACCGAGGTCAATTCTGACCTAACTCAGGTGACGATCCAAGATCGGGGTCAATTCTGACCTAAGAGTGGTGACGACCGAGGACCGAGGTCAATTCTGACCTAATTCAGGTGACGATCCAAGACCGGGGTCAATTCTGACCTAAGAGTGGTGACGACCGAGGACCGAGGTCAATTTTGACCTAATTCAGGTGACGATCCAAGACCGGGGTCAATTCTGACCCAAGAGTGGTGACGACCGAGGATCGAGGTCAATTCTAACCTATCTCAGGTGATGATCCAAGACAAGGTTTAATTCTGACCCAATAGTGGTGACGACAGAGGACCGAGGTCTATTCTGACCTAATTTAGGTGACGATCCAAGACCAGGGTCAATTCTGACCCAAGAGTGGTGACGATCGAGGACCGAGGTCAATTCTAACATAATTTAGGTGACGATCCAAGACCGAGTTCAATTCTGACCCAAGAGTGGTGACGACCGAGGACCGAGGTCAATTCTGACCTAATTCAGGTGACGATCCAAGACCGGGGTCAATTCTGACCCAAGAGTGGTGATGATCAAGGACCGAGGTCAATTCTGACCTAATTCAGGTGACGATCAAAGACCGGGGTCAATTGTAACTCAAGAGTGGTGACAAACGAGGACTGAGGTCAATTCTAACCTAACTCATGTGACGATCCAAGACCGGGGTCAATTCTGACCCAAGAGTGGTGACGACCAAGGACCGAGGTCAATTCTGACCTAATTCAGGTGACGATCCAAGATCGGTATGAAGGATATGCATAGGCTGAGGGCTGCCATTCGGCAGTGGCATGAACTTTTGGGATGCCTCGGGAAGGTAAGGGGCCAGTGCTGATCAGTATGGAAGGGGGAGGTGCCGATCGGCATGGCGCTTGGCATCCTACATAAAGGATCGAATCCCCTTCATTTTTCACAGCTTCTTGCCTTCTCTCTTTTTGCGATTTCTCTCTACAAATTGTTCTAATTTTCTGATCTTCAAGAAATGGCCGCCTTTGTGAGCACCGCTGTCCACGGGGAGTGGTTGACCGTTGATGAATGGGAGAATGTGGATTGGAGGGACAGGGTGCCCCTTGCTTTGGGGAACGAGAATGCCTTTGATGCATTCGAGACTGTTGCAGATGAGAGGACCTTGCTACGGGAGCCATCGCATCATCGCTATTCGAGAGTGATTCTCGGAGGTTATGTAAGTAACCTGACCCTTGGAATTCCTTTCTTTTTGGATGATCTTTCCTTTTTTCTTGACCCTTGATGAGATTTTTCCTTTTCCCAGTCTGATATTTCTTTAAAGAACATGCGTGCCCGCGGGATAACGGGGCTTAAGGATATTTGGGAGCATCTTCCACCCGTGGTGTGCTAGATGGTGTCATTAGTGGGTTTTAGGAGGTTGGCGGCTGCGCTGGATGAGACGCCTCTTTCGACAGCGGTCCTGCGTGCTTTGGGGGAGAGGTGGTGGGACACTACCCACACATTCCATTTTGGCTTCGGGGAGATGACGGTGACTCCCACAGATGTGCAAAAACTGTTGAGGATGGATTATGATGGGGAGAAGATAGAGGCGGATCGCTCCTTGCGGGTGAGGCCGGAGGCGGTGCATGCGGCACTTGGTGATGTAAGGAGGATATTTTTTGGATATTCTATCCGGTTTTCCTTGCTGAAGGAGGCTTTGCTGAGTAGGGTGATTGATGTGGAGGACGGGCTACCAGTGAGGCAGATGGCCCGGTTGTTCATCTTGTTGATGTTGGGAGGTTTCATGGTGGCATCGAGCGACGACGTCGTCCATTTGTGGTTTCTGCCGTACCTGAGGATGTTTTCGAACATCCCTTTCTATGATTGGGGGAGTATGACCTTGGCGACCATTCACTCTTCTTTGGATACATTCAGTCGGTGCTACCGGCAGACTTTTACTGGAGCCACGTATCTCCTTGAGGTATTCTTTACTTTGCGCATTTTCATCTCATGCATTTGCATTTTCCTTTCATGAATTCACATTTTTCTTATGCGTTTGTTTTTGCTTGTGAATTCAGACGTGGTTCTATGAGGTGATTCGGTGCAACACTCCGCTGATTGATTTGAAGGATGATACTGTTGGGGACTTCTGCCTACTGTATCGATGGCGTAAGGCCAATCAGCAGTCAAAAGGATCTCTCTCCCTGGAGGCGGTGCGTCAAGTCTTGAATGAATTGACCACAGGTCGGGTAAGTTCCTTTCCTTTTTAGTCTTGGTTTTTGCACCTTCTAATCTTGTATTGACTTGTGCTTGCTTGGAGATTTTTAGGTGACCTCTTATCATTAGGGGACAGCCATTCAGGAAATGGGGATGACTGGGGTGAACGCGCAGATGAGGCATTTGTTGGCGCATGAGTTCGATCGTTCCTGGTATCTCGGGGAGAGGGTGGTTCACCAGATTGCTAGGGAAGAGGTGGTGGTGCCACCTGTGCAGCCTCCTACGTCTATGAGGCGGGAACGACAACTGTTGAAGGATGAGAGGATCGCGGTGATGATCGGCGAGTCCTATGCGTTGTACACTAATACGGCTACGCCGTATGACTATATGGACTTTGTGATGAGCTGGTTGATGGCGTCCAGCGTATATGATGCCTTGCCTTTCCCTCCCGCGGGTTCGAGTTGGGCGGTGGGGTCTTTCCACAATGGTGGTGGTCCGTCGGCACCTGCGGCGGTAACGACCTCGGAGGTTCCTTTCGTGCGGTTGCACACTCCTTCGTACAACATCCGGAGGGCCAATGGAGGGATAGTGCCAATGTTACACCATCCTCTTGCGATGGATCCGGAGGAGCTGGGTTTGACAGAGGAGGTCCTTTGTCCTACGGTAAACCTTTCGGTACTTTTCCTCTTTTTGATTTCTTTTGCTTGATACTGATTCTGCCTTTTCCTTACAGCAAGTCCGGGTGTCTACCACTTGGCTGAGAGTCATTAGAGACTGGATATCATCGGTGACTGCCCACATTTGGGATGCTGTCCCTGTTCCTTCTGGTTTGGTGCCTTCAGCGTCGTTCGGGGAAGAATCTGGCTCGGTTAGTGGGGGTGCGTTGTCTCACCGTAGGGGAAAGAGAGCGCGTCGTAGGGGTGGAAGCTCTTGAGAGAGAGAGAGAGAGAGAGAGAATGTGGGTTCGGGCTGAGTCCCATTGCTTTTGTCTTTTCTTTCTATTTCCTGCAAAATGATGTAACACAGAAAATAGATATATGCAATGCAATGTAGTTTTTTGACTATCTTTTATTTTAATGATGAATGAATGCATGCGCTTTTTTAATTTGCTACTGAGATCGTAAAAAGGAATATTTTTGGAAAATTTGAAGGAAAGCTTTTATTTTAAAAAGGGGAATCCTATAAGGAGAAAACAGGATTCTTGAAATTCTTTTGAGAATATCAATTTATTTTTATTGAGTTTTCTTATTTGACAAAAGAGGAAAGGAGGAAATTTCCAAACATGGGGGGTTGCCGATCGGCAAGCACCCTGACCTGCCTATCGGTAGTTTAGTCCAGTCCCATCATTTGAAGGCTTTGATTGGTACCCTCTTCAGCCCTTGGTACCTTATGGGGTAGGATTCCTTCCGATTTCTGTAGGGATTATCTCTTTTGTGAGGATTTTCAAGTATAAAAGGGGGAAGGGTGGAGTGTTCTCATCAAACCTTTGCATCCTCATCTGCCTACCCATTATCTTTTAGTCCTGCAAGATGGTTCTCCCTGGTAGCATTGAGTTTGTCAATTACCTCGAAGCCTTGGAAGCTATGTGCTCTTATAATGTCGACTACAACGCTTTCAACATGCGTCGAGTCTCCTTGTGGCGCAATTGCCTTTTGAGTGGAATATGCTGATAGCAGCGGTACAATTCTGGTACCCTGAAGACCATGTATTCCTCTTTGGGTTGTAAGAAGTTTGTCCTACCTACGAGGAATTTTCTGCCATACTAGGTGTTAATCCCAATGTTGTTGTGGTTTTGCCCGAAATCTCCCGCTCTCCTAGAGACTTGTTGGCCGGGCTTCTTCATATCTTGACTTCGGCGATCAGGTCATTAGTTGTTGGAGGAATGATCTCCCTGCCGGAAGTGCTGTAGTCCATGCATTTACGGGAAGTAGGTGATGCCAGTTATGTTGGAGCCGTGGTTCTGGGCCTGGTTTCAAAATTGTTGTTGGTGACCGGGTAGGTGCAAGTGGACCCTCAACTTGCAGCTATTATTTTATGGATGTCATACCATCGCAATCCTGCGGCGGTGATATTGGCAGAGACTCTGAATGGCTGGATGCCTGGAGAGAAGGTCGTTCTGACTTTTTCAGGGGTAGCCCTATGATGCTGTTCACGTGGTTGTTTGAAAGATTCTGCTTGTCGAGTCTTCCAAAATATCCTTTGTTAGTTGTTCCCAACTTCTTTTTGCACTACTTCATCTGCGTTGGCCTGCATGTTGAGAACTGGGAGAATTGGTTTGGGGAGTATGAGGCTCGTGGGCTGTATTGGTCAGTTCCTTGGTGGGGACAGTTGCAGTCAATTCTGGAGGTAGGAGAGTATTCATATGTGCAGCTGGTTGGTCTCAGACATACCTCTTTTTATTTCCCTTGGCGACTTCTGTGTCAATTTGGCTGGGCACAGGTCGTGCCCCCTCGGACCTCAAATTTCTTTCCAGTAGAAGATTTGGCCGAGTGCCTACGTCTGTTACTTGGATCTCTATAGGAAAATCGGCGTCCGTCGACCCGTCCCTCTCAGTCTGTTGGGAATGTTTGCCATATCCCCAAAGATTAAAAGAGGTGGTTGTGGAGGAAAGTAGTCAGCAAGATGTTTGCAGTAGAGACTGTTCAAAGATGGTTTGTTTTATCTGACTCCATGGAAGGGGGTGTTGTGGTCTTTTCAAAGATGGTCAAGGCTCATCGATCCATGGAATGTTTACGACACTCTATTCGGGTAGGGGATACTTGGGGTCCTCAGGGCATGGATGATGAAGGTGCAGGCTCCTCTGGTAGCTGTGGGTAGGACTCTTGGAGAGTTTATTTATGTAATAGGGAATGTATGTGGGGATTTTATTTGTCTTTTTATGGCAATAGGGGGAAGGGAGTTATCTGTTCCTTTTTCTTATGTAACCCGTACTGTAATTTCTTATTAATGAAATAAACAAGTTTCTGATCATCCAGCTGTGCCTTTCGATGAATTTTGTATTTTGAATTATCTATACCGATCGCTAAGGCATACATAATCCTCTTGTTCAAGTAAATGCTTAGAATGAACCGCCGTTCTCGGAAGTAAGAAAAGAATATATTTTTGTAAAAAAATAAGGGGCCGTGCTCATGTGAGATGTATGAGCTTCCTACGTACCTCTGGGGTTTTTGAATTTTTTTGTTTGAAAGTGTTTTTTTTGTAGAGGATCGGGCCCACGTATTTATGGGTAGACGGAAATGAAGAGTTTTTTTTTTAGAATAGAAGGGGGACGAGAAGAGTCATAGCGCACCGAGATTTCAGACTAGGAGTAGAATTTCTTGAGAGGCTCCAGATTGACTGGACGAGCCATCTCTTCCTCATCCAGGTCAGTGAGCATGGCGGCACCGCCGGATAAGATCTTCTTCACAATGTAGGGGCCACTCCAATTGGGCTTGAATTTCCCTCTGGTGTCCCAGATGGGTTCTATTATATCTTTGAGGGCTAAATCCCCCTCCCGGACACTACGGTCCTTTACTTTCTTGTTGAATGAATGCGCTATTCGGTGATGGTACCCTTGTATGTGGTATAGAGCCTTTAATCTTTTTTAATCTAGAAGGGAAAGCTCATCAAGACGGCTTTGGCACCAGTCTTCTTTACTAACCTTGCGTTCGAGCGTGATGCGTAGCGAGGGTATTTCCAGCTCCACAGGTAAGACTGCTTCCATGCCGTAGACCAGGGAGTAAGGGGTAGCCCTAGTAGAGGTTCGGATTGAGGTTCAATAGCCCCAGAGGGTGTATGGGATCCGGTCGGACCAATCCCTACAACTTTCGGTCATCTTGCTGATGATGGCTTTGAGGTTCTTGTTGGCAGCTTCAACTGCACCATTGATCTGAGGTCGGTAGGGAGAAGATTTGTGTCTCTAAATCCCGTACTCGTTGAAAACTTCTGTGACTTCTGCTTTGAAGTGTAACCCGTTATCTGACACTAGCTCATGCGGGACCCCATATCGACTGATGATATTTTTCTTGATGAATTTGGCCACCTTCTTGGCATTTAGTACTGCGTATGACTCAGTTTCGACCCATTTGGTGAAGTAATCAATGGCAACTAGAATGAACTCATGCCCATTTAACGCCTTTGGCGTAACCTTCCCTATGATGTCGATACCCCAGGTGGAGAACGGCCAGGGAGAAGTCATGTTGTATAATTCTCGCGGAGGTAGATGTTGGAGATTGGAGAACTGTTGGCATTTTGGGCACCTCCGAACATAGGCGGTACAATCCTGGTCCATGGTGGTCCAGTAGTAGCCTTGTCGGATGATCTTCTTGGCAAGCTTGTGACCATTCATGTGGGGCCCTCATTCCTCGCTATGGATCTTCTGCATTATCTTTTCAATGTCAGCCCCTGCGATACAGTTCAAGTGAGTTCCATCGAAATTCCTCTTGAGTAGTGCTTTATGACAAATGATGTACTGGGTGGCTAGCCTTCGGAGGGTTGCTCAGTCATTCTTGTTCGAACCCTCGGGATACCTACCATACTTGAGGAGGCACCAAATATCATAGTACCAGTAGTTGACTAGCTCAGGATCTTCTGTGGTGACGAGCTCAATGTGGTAGCAATGGGTTGGCTTGTCTTGTTTTTGAACTAGGAAGAGGGTCATTAATATTCCCTCGGGCATGTCGACCATGGAGGCCAAGGTAGCGAGAGCATCGGCTAGGTTATTCTTTGCTCGGGGTAGGTAATGGAAGGTGATATCTCAGAATTGGGAGGCTAACTCTTCTAATTGGGCGTTAAAGGGTTGGAACTTTTCATCCTTGACTTTCCACTTTCTAAGCACTTGACCGATTATGAGGGCAAAATTCCCATATACATCGAGGTATTGAATACCTTTCTTAAGAGCGAACTTGAGGCCCACTGTGCATGCCTCGTATTCTGTCATGTTATTGGTGCAGGGGAAATTCAACTTGATGGCGAAGGGAGTATGAGAGTCATCCGGGGCAACCAGGAGTATCCCAATGCCATATACCTTTTTGTTGGCAACGCCGTCAAAGAACATTTGCCATCGGAGGTCGCTTTGGGCAGTGCAAAGGATATTCTCATCTGGGAATTCGGAGATCCAGACATTAGCTTCTTCTACAGGGTAATCCGTGAGGTAGTCAGAGATGGCTCTTCCTTTCATGGCTTTCTGTGTGGCGTACATAATATCGAACTCGGTTAGGAGCATCAACCATCGAGCCATTCGTCTAGATAAGGCGGGTTTCTCAAGAAGGTATTTGGCGGGATCCATTCAGGATACAAGTTTTATGGGGAAGGCGAGCATGTAGTGTCGCAACTTTTAGGTAACCCAGACGAGTGAGACACATGCCTTTTCTAAAGCAGTGTAGTTGACCTCGTACCCGACCAATTTGCGACTGGCATAATAGATGGCTCTTTCTTTATATGAGTCTTCAAGGTCTAGCAAAGCCCCAGCTGCAGTGTCGGTTATGGTTAGGTATAGGAGCAAAGGGAGACCAGGCCGTGGTGGCATGAGAACTGGAGGTTGGGTCAGATATTGTTTGATTCGATCAAAAGCTTCTTGGCAGGCCTCGTTCCAAACCTTGGTTGAATCCTTTCGGAGGAGATTAAATATTGGTTCACAGATGGAGGTTAGCAGGCTGATGAACCGGCTGATATATTATAATTTCCCAAGAAAACCTCGGACTTCTTTCTCTATTCGAGGTGGTGGAATCTCAAGTATGGCCTTCAGCTTTGCAGGATCTACTTCTATCCCCTTTTTACTGACCATGAATCCCAAGAGTTTTCCCTTTGTAACACCGAAGATACACGTATGTGGATTAAGTCGCATCTGATACTGTCGCAGTCGTTCGAAGAACTTTCGGAGAGCAGGAGCATGACCTTCTCTAGTTTTGGACTTGATAATCATATCATCCACATAAACCTCGACCTCCTTGTGAATCAGGTCGTGCAGAATGGTTGTGGAAGCCCTTTGGTAGGTAACCCCAACATTCTTGAGACCGAATGGCATAACGATGTAGCAAAAGGTTCCCCATGGGGTGATGAATGCGGTTTTTTCTTGGTGGTCGGGGTGCATCTTGATTTGGTTGTATCCGGAAAACCCGTCGATGAATGACTTGAGAGTATGACTGGCTGTATTGTCCACAATCATGTCGATATTGGGTAACGGATAATCATCCTTCGGATAAGCTTTGTTTAAATCTCGAGAATCCACACACATTCGAACCTTTCCTCCTAATATCGGTACATGTACAATGTTGGCTAGCCATGTGGGATATTCGATCACTTGAATGAAACCCACGTTCAACTGTTTGACCACCTCTTCTTTGACCTTGAGAGACCATTCGATGCGGAGTTTCCTCAATTTTTGTTTAACCGACTTGTAATCTGGGAGAGTGGGGATCTCATCCTGAGCTATTTCAGGATCAATACTGGGCATATCGTCGTAGGACCATGCGAAGACATCCATAAACTCCTTTAGCAATTCTTCGAGTTGTGCACGCTCATGCTCATTAAGGGTGGCCCCTATCCTAATCTCACGCAGTTGGCTACTAGAATTGAGATTAATAATAACAGTCACTTCTTCATTAACTTGAATGCGAGTATGTTGTTTATTATTAACCTTATTTAGATCAGTTATGAATTGTTCATTTGCAAAATCATCATCATTAAAAGTTTGATTAGAATATAAGGAGTTAATGTAAGGCACAACAAGATACTCAAAATCTTCGTTTATTTCATTGATAGGAAAAACAGCATTGAGAACCTCATCAAAAGAGGTCTCGATTACATTTGAGGAAGGATAGACAACAGAAGAAGAAATAGGGTACACATTGGGGTTAGGGGAGATTTTAAGAGGTAGAACTGGCGCAGCATGCCAGTTGAGGAGAGGTGTATCAACAACTTTAATCAGACGGGATGGGTCCATTGATGTAGTGCCTGAATGAACCATGCAGAGTGCCAGCCCCAGTGTCTGTAAATTAAACGAATATTCGAAATCACTTTCCTCAGCCTTTTTGGTATCTTTGATGAGCGGTTATATGCAGTGTGGGAAATTTTCAGCCCGTGGGTAGCTATCTTGTAAGAAGATCTCCATTCCACGCTTCATCTTCTTATCTGTGTGGTCGTACCATCGTTCTGGAAAACCGCAAAAGGGGAAATCCTCACCTTCTTTGATTAATCGTCCATTTAAGGAGTCTCCTGAGATAGTTCGGATATAGTTTAATCCTCTCTTTAGTCGAGACTGGCAGGTCATTCTGAGCTCTTGTTCTGATGGTTGATACCCCAAGACGCAAGGAGGAAAAGCTTTCTTCAGTTCAATGGGCTCAAGTATCCCTTGCTGCCTTTGTCCTAGCCCCAGTCCGGGAATGAAGTGCATGTTTCTGAACATCTGAATCACATTGACATTGCCATGAGGGTCATATTCTGGACAAACCCTTTCTTTGAAATCATCCCTTTATATGAGTAGGAATGGCTCGACTCGAAATCCTAATAGAAGCATATCATTTGACCCGTGCTGTAGCTCGAGAATTGGACTACTGGTGTTTGCACCCTCGGCATTGTCGTCGTCACCCAAAATGGTGATGACTCGCCCATCGGCGAAGAACTTCAATTTTTGATGGAATGAGGAAGAGACACCCTTTATCCTGTGGAGCTAGGGTCGTCCGATAAACAGGTTGAAATAGGCTGGGATGTCTATGACTTGGAATTCAATGACAGGGTTTATAGGTCCAACCCCTGTTGCAATTTTTATGGATCCCATCACCTCTCTGCGGGTATTATCATAGGCACGCACGACAGCGGAGGTTGGATCGAAGTCACTTTCTTTCAGACCTACAAATTTGAAGGTTCTCAGTGGGCAGACATTCAAAGAGGACCCGTTATCAACGAGAGAAAGCAGTACAACCTTACCCATAACTTCGATTGAGATGTTGAGTGCATGATTGTGATTTGGCCAAATTTTGGGGATTTCTTCTTCAACAAAGGACAGCATTCGGGTGGAGGTCAAGAATCCGACCAAATTTACCGCTTCTTCTGGTGTGGTAGAGGGAGGAACTATAGGTCCAGTGAGTAATTTGATTAAAGCATTTTTGCGTAGCTGGGAAGACATGAAAAGCCCCCATAGAGTGATGTTAGCTTGAGTTTTCTTCAGTTGATCGAGGATCTTGCTCTCCTCAATGGTCATCTCTGGCATAGGAAGGTTTTCAACGCCCTTCCCTTTGTCATTTGTTGGTAGTGAGCTTAAAACTTGGTAATGTCTCCCTGATCTGGTCATGTGATTTACTGAAGAAGGTAAAAACTTAAATCCTGTTTCCTCATCAATCTCAGGTTGCTCTGCCACCCAGTCTATTTCTCCGAAGAGTTCTTCAAATGTGATCATCCCACATAAGTCGGTTACTGGGCCGGCTTTTCCTGAAGCATGTTCTTCGCTTGAATCTTCGAATCCTTTCCCCCATCTGGTGGCAACAATTTTATCTTTCCCTGTAAAGTCGATGCATTCCCCAACTTCAACGGCTTCCTCATCTAGGTCTTCCCATTATGTTGGGATGTGTAAAGGTGAAGGGACCAGGTGCCCTTGTAGCTTCAAAGCACCAAATAACTCGGTGATACTGCAAATATTATTGGTTTGCCTGAATGCTTCCATCATGATCTGGACAACATCATCTAAGCCGACTTCATCGGTTGGTATCACCCGACTATTTATTTCTCAGGCCTATTTTTGCGCTTCTAAAAACAACGCACTGAACCTCTAGCAGTAGATATTCATTTGTGAGGGCAATTTCAGCTCGAACTCTAGGAGTTGATTTAAGACCTCTGACAATTCCATACTTCCACTTTCAGAACGAGTCCGGACAGCGATGCACGCTCTAGTAAAGAGTGACAGTGCCTAATCAGCGGGGCTAGTAGGGTGTAGGAGGAAATATGGGCAAATTTGAAGAGGTTTAGGAGAGTATACGGGTGTGATTTGAGTTTAAGGATCAAAATCTGGGTTTTCTTCCAAGAAGATGGCATTGGTGTGATTTGGGAGGGGGTTATGAGTAGTGTTTGGCTTAGGATTGGATGGTGGGGAGATGGTACCCAATCGATGAGATCTTGGATTATGTTTTGGAGGTGGAATCATTGGTCGGTGGTATGGCCAGCTGTTTGGTGAAAGGCGCAATGAGCATCAGTTTTGAAATTTCTGGGAAGTGGATTGGGCAATGGACGTGGATCCAGGGGCTTTATAAGGTTTCGGGTTAACAGGGCTTGGTAAACTTTAGAGAGGAGAGCATGAAGCTCAGTTTATTCCCTTCGGACGAGGGTAGGGAGACTTTCTGATGCCCATGATGTAGTTGGTTGAGAGATGTTATTGATGATCGAGACTGTAGCATTGGCAGGCTTGTGATATTTTCTAGGGGTGAACTATCCGGACACCTTCTTTGATTCAACTTCTGTTTTGGCAAAACCTTCCTCGATTTCTACTCCTGCCTCTTAGAGAGCTCGAAAGTGGGGGTAGTACTGTCCTCCCATGGTTGCTCGGACATGGGGCAAGAAATTCTTCTTCACTATGTTGACTTGTTCTTCCTCAGATGGCCGATTGGTCATGGTAGCTGCTTTTTCCCTCCACCAAGTTATGAAGTTACAGACTGATTCTCCAGAGTTATGTTTGAGCAGTTCTAAATCACGGCGGGTGACCTCAAGCTCTTCGTTGTATTCGTACTGCGATATGAATTCTCAGGCTACATCCTCCCAGATACGGATTCTGGACTCTTCGAGAGACAAAAACCATCGGAGAGCACTATCCTTCAAAGTTTGTTGAAACAGTTGGGCCATTACTTGTTCGAAAGCCCCTAGGAGAGTCATGGAACAGTGATAACTGCGAAGATTGACATTCGGGGGTCCACTCCCTCCGAATTTCTCGATATTTGGCATCTTGAACTTCTCGGGTAACCTCACTTTAGGATAAGGAGACATGTAGGAGTAGTCCATGTAATTTCCAGAGATCCCGTCCTGGTCAAACTTCTTGGTGAGCATCTTGAGATCCTCTTTGACTTTATTCAACTCCTCCTCCTTTGGATCAGCGACCACAGGCAGGTTAGCCATAGGCTGGGCAATGTTTGGCATTGGAAGCTGGGCAGGTGGCGACCCATTGGCAGGAGGGGCACGTGGAGCGTGCTGATATTCTTCCGAAACCCAGATAGGCTCGGGTGGACCCATAGCATGAGGGAACAGGGCCTCGAGATCTTGAGGAATAGGAACTTGGTTTCATTGCATTTCTCTGACCTCAGCTTGGAGGTTGTCAATCTTGGCCATGAGCTGAGCTAGGACTTTCGGAAGATCTGGTTGTATAACTGGTGCTTGATCTGCATTATCCATGGAAGATGGATGGATTCCGGACTCAGAAGAAGTAGTAGAGGAGCGGATGAAACTCCGGGTTAATTTGAGTGAAGACCGAAGCCAATAAGGAGTCAGGCCAAGGGCGTGCGATCGACTTGAGAAGGCGTAGGATAAGATTTATTTTTGATAAAAGGGAAGAACTATTTTTGGATTTTTGATAAAAAGGGAGAAATGTTTTTGGATTTTTGATGAGGAAGGGAGAAATGTTTTTGGATTTTTGATAAAAAGGGAGAAATGTTTTTGGATTTTTGATAAATAAGGGAGAAATGTTTTGGAGATGGAACTCAGCATGATTATTATGTTTTCACTTGTATTTAATTCTCCTAAATGCAATGCCGGACGGGACCCGAGCCTGAAAAAGTGGGGGTCTTAATACATGCAAAGCTATGTTTGGACTTGTAACTAGGCTCGCGGACAGGGTCCCATTTTAAAAATGTGCAAAGATTGACCCGAAATTTCGGTAGAGTTTTGGGTTGAAATCGGAAATCTAAAGTGCGTGTCCTAGGTTTGACACCTATATGAGGGTATGCAGTTGGTTGGGTGAATCGGCATGGGTTCCCTCCTTTGGCGTGACTTCCATGATATACGTCTTGCTCTTGCGGGCAATTGGTACGTGTGGACAAGCCATTTGATATACCTGAGTGCACGTGAATTGCCTCACTATATACCTCATGGGGACAGTACATGTGAGAGCGAATTTGATATACTCGGCGTACGTGAACGAATTCCCTGCGATATACCTCCCGTCATGACTTCAGTTACGATGCGGGGGAACCGTTCGATATACGTCGAAGGTACTTGGCCAATGGAAGGTGAGAGTCATATCGCTTAGGCTAACTGCGACCTGTCGGACCAGAGGCCATCACGAAGTGACCCTCCAGTTACTGGGTAAAATTTGGTCAATAGCAATGCTCTTTGGTGATATCGTGTGAATCATGCATGATTCTCTTCTTAGTATCTTATGATGAGAATGCCTTTCTTGATTATGACAAACAGGGGGCAAACTACAAGTACCTCAAAAGTTACCCCAAGTATGGATGGGTGATGCGTGAAACATGGGGATATACATGTGATCCTAGGTGCACGTGGTGTGAAGTGTACATGGAGAATTTTCTACAAGTGTGTGAATATAAGCATAAGCATGGGATACACATGTGAGAAAGGGGAACATGCAGGTATGGGGGGGGGGGGAACATAAGAAAATATAGCATTCATGTAAATAGAGTCAAGCCCTCAAAATAAATAAATTCCCCAGCGGAGTCGCCACTGTGGCCATCCCCGATCCCCGCCGCGAGGGAAAAGGATCCTTCGGGTCCCACGCATCCCCTCTCGGGAGAGCGCTTCGGCCGACGTCAATTTGTGAGGTGTGAAAATGTAGAGATATTCAGAGTCGCCAGTCAATTTTACTCAAAACAGACAAAAGAAAGGGGGAGCCACCCCGGAGGATGGCATCCAAAGACATACTGGTGCGTGCGAAACCAAAATGATTCGAGAAGGGTTCAGAGGCTTAGTTACGAAATGGGAAGGTGTTAGGCACCCATTCCTTCCTTTCGGTATCTCATGAATATTTTCTATTTTCCTTTATATTACCCCCCGTTATATGTGTGCATGTGTATATATAGAATGGAGGTAGGAATACTCGACTTGTATCATGGAAAGGATAACGCGAGTCATCCGTAGGAATGTGAGATTAATGTAGAAAATAGGATTTGTGCGACTACCCTTGCGTTGATTGTTATAAGGGAACGATAACGCATGTGAGATAATACGCCACTAAGAGAGAATGTATAGAATATAATAGAAAATGGGACAAAGAGAAGATATAAAATAAGAAAAAGTGAAAAAAAAGGAGGACTTGAATCTCGAGTTTTACCCCGAGACGCCTACGTAGCCTATAAAGGCATCAAAGTCCATGTACTTCGCATACAAAACGAGGGGTGGGGTTTATCCCATAAATCCAAATGGGGAATATTTTATTTGTAAGTGTGTGTGTGTGTGTGTGTGTAGAAAAAGTGTTTTAGTTGTGAGAAAAGTGTGGAAAAAGTGTGAGAATCCCTATTTAGAATTTATGAGCAAACCCTTTTTTTCTTGTTTTTTGGGTTTTATTTATATGAAAATAAGATAAGTGCAATAATACTAAATAAAAAGTATATTAGGATGTGTGAGATGGGATAATAAAAGTGTTAAGTAAGAAAACAAGTTATTGGGAATTTAAGAGAATTTAAGAGAGAGTTTGAGAAAGTTGGACCTTCTTGAAGATCTTGAGCTTGATTTTGAATGTTGGAGAGCAACCCTTGAACCTTGGATGATGACGGAGAGTGGTTAATTCACCAAATTTGATGGAGGGGATGATGAAAAGTGGAAGTAAAAAGGGGATTTGGGAGTTGAAATCACGCTGCCTTCGAGAGAGGTTTCTGGGACTTGCTGAGAGTGATTTCCTTCTGATTTGATCCCCCCTGCAAATGAGGCCAAGGCCTCATTTTATAGGCCCAGGGGTTTGCCAATCGTCATAGATCCCTTCCTGCCTGTCGGCAAGAAGGTACCGATAGGCAGATCTGGGACCTGCCGTTTGGCAGTGTGTTTCAGGCTTTTTAGGAAAATCGGCCACGGAGGGCAAACTGTCGATCAGAATTGCGCACGGGGCATACCGTTGGAAAGTTAATTCATAGACCTTCAAAATTCCTTCAAATGCTCCCGAGTTTGGGAGTTGACTTTGGGTCAAATGTGGCTCGAAAGCGTTTGTTAGTCCGTTGGACGGGGAATCGTTCGGACGCAAATGGATCGTTCGTCCGCATGGTAATTCTGAATTGCGGATAGGGTATACCATTGGAAAGTTTAGGAGATGTACTTCGACATTCCAAAGAGTTTGACCCGGATTGGAGAGTTGACTTTGGTCAATCGGTCCCGAGAAGCGCTCGGTGGCCTCCCGAAGTCAAACGGATCGTTCGTTCGCATGGTAAGTCGAAATCGCGCACGGGGTGGACCGTTGGAAAGGGTATTTAGTGACCTTCAAAAATTCATTCAACCTCTATTGAGCTGAAAATTTTACTTAGGTCAAACAGAGCCCGGGAGCGCCCGGTGGCCTCTGGGTCAGGTTTCAGACGCAAACTGACTGTTCGTTCGCATGGTAAGTCAGAATCGTGGACGGGGCAGACCATTGGAAAGGTAATTCAGTGCCCTTCGAAGATTCATTCAGTCTCGGTCGAGATGAAGAGTTTGACTTTTGTTCAAACCGAGCCGGGGAGTGCCCAATGGCTTCCAGGTCAGTGCTCGGGACATGACTTGAGTTTGCGATGATGAGTGGAGGTACTAGGGACCTAAGGAGAGTTAGGGGATAACATAATGAGGTATCTACAACCATAGTTGGTTATCTTTTAAATTCTCCCTTATCAAAGAGTAGAAGCTATCTAATTAGGGAGATTAATTCGGAGACCCCTGTTGTCGTCGATTAATATCAGGAAACCTAGATTTAAAAATTAAAATTCCCCTCACCTAAATTAGATAATTCAATTTGCTCCGTGTTAGCTAGAAATTATGTGGTTTGAGTCAAATATATTTTTTAAATTTTCTTCACATAAAAAAATAAAAAAGAGAGAAAAAAAGAGAAAACAATTTGAGTGAACTAAGTGTATGTGAAGTTGGTTTCGAGATCTTACCGATCATTTATCGAGTGTGAAGTCTGGCATTCCTGATACTTATGTAGGTAGTTTTTCGATATTCTGTGAAATGGGAGACGAATTTGCACCACGTGCCATTAAAGATTACCTTTATATAACTAGGTTTAGTCAGCCTTCATGCATACTTCTCCCCGATCACAATGCCAACAATTTCCTATTCCATCTGGGAACAATCCAAATGTTGTCCGTGTTCTGAGGTACCAAAAAAGATGATCCATACCTTCATGTTCGGGAATTCAAGGAGATATGTGGGACCATTAACTACCAACATCTCATATATGAGATTGTTAAACTTAAATTATTCCAGTTCTCGTTGAAAGACAAAGACAAGAGTCGGTTTAACTCGTTGAACCCTGGATCCATGACCACTTGGATATAAATGAGTGTCCCCTTCCTGCAAAAATTCTTTCCCAATCAAAATACTGCATTGATATGTCATGCCATCAATAAATTTAGCCATAGGGTTGAGATGGGACGCTAAGTCCAAATTTTATATGAGGGGTTCAATCGTAATACTTGAATCATGCTCGAGTCACTATGTAATGGTGATTTTACCGATAAAAGTGAGGTCGACGGATGGTTATTCTTGGAAGCCCTAGCGAACAAGTCCCAATGATGGGTACCCAATAGAGAATCTAGGACCACGACGTCCAATGAGGGTTTCCCTCACCTTGTTGAATAGAGTTATGATTTAAATACCAAATTGGCCACATTGGGTCGACGTTTAGAAGCTTTGGAGACGAGGAAAAACAGCAATCGAACTGCACTTACAGTCATGAAATATGTAGGTTCCTCTATTTGTGTACTTTGAGACACATTCGACCACTTAGTCAAGAATTGTCCTACCCTTCGACCCACAAAGAACTTACCCAGAAAGTCAATGCCCTATACCAAAATAGGGCAAAGTATGACCCATATTCCAATGTGTACAATCCGGGGTGGCGAGACCATCCCAATTTTCATTATCCAAGGGTCAATACCAAGAAAGTGGAGGTAAACCTTCTGGTACCCACCTCCGAGTTTCCAAAAGAATGCCCCCGAACAAATGCATCCTTCATCCCAAAAGATCCAGGCTTTAGAGGATACGGTGAATTTGATCCCTCAAAATACCCTCCAATTCCAACAGTCAACTTAAAGTTTCCTCCAATCCACCCAACAGAGCTTCCATGTGAACACTCAATCCATAGACAAACTCGAGGTTCAAGTGAGTCAATTATCGAACGCATTGAGTGAGAAAAATAAAGGAACATTACCGAGTCAACCTAAGCCTAATCCTAAAGGTAATATACCAAAAGGTCAATATTTTGTTCAAGATAGCGTCAGTTCATCATAAGCCCAAGAGGATGTCAAATCCATCATCACTCTAAGGTCTGGTAAGGAAGTCAAAGAGTGAATCTGAGAAACGTAAGGAAAAGAAAGATCCACCCTTGAATCCAACTTCATCTCCTCCATCGTCTTCCCAACCATCTATAGAGGCCTATGTCCCCAAAGCTTCGATTCCCCAACGTTTGGTGCCCCAAAAGAAAAAGGCACAAGTTGAAAAAATGTTGCAAGTATTCAAGAAAGTATAAATTAATATCCCACTGCTTAACGCTATACAACAAGTCCTCTCCTATGCCAAATTTTTAAAGGACCTTTGTACCTTCAAGAGAAACACCAATGTGACCAAGAAAGCTTTTCTCACTGAGCAAGGAAGCTCGACTATTTCCTATAGAACTGTAACAACCCTCGATTTTGGAGACTGAGAAATTAAATTTTTGGGAAAATAAAATTTAATTAAATTGGAGAATTTTAAAATTTGGGAATAGAGGTCCAAAAATAGAGAACATTTCAAAGTATTCCGGATGATGATTTTGAGGGTACCATTGATCCCGGAAGGGTCGAGATAGTCAAAATGACTATCATTGGGTTTTATTTCAGTTCCGAATTATTTTTAAGTCAGTTTGACTCAAATTGGAGTTAACGAGTCATTTAAAGTGTGTATTAATATTTAAAAATTGGGACTTATTTTTTAAAGGCATAAGAGGATTATGGATTAAGCCTTCTCATTTAGAGAAATATAGAAAGAGAAAGAAGAGAGAAAAGAAGAAGGAAAGAAGAAGAAAAGAAGATAGAGAGGAAGAAAAGCTTGGAGATCCCGACCCAAACGCGACATTGAGGATGATTCAACCTCTGAAAAATTGAGACAAGTGTTTAATCTTGCTAAATAAGTTATTTGTGTATTTCATTTCATAATTTGTGGATATCAGAATTTGATTTTTGGGTATATTTATCCAAACCTAATTTTTGGTTTAAATCTTGAAATTGAAGTTTATAATTGGGTTTAAGGGATATAAGTTGATGAGATTAGATATAGGATGAGTTTTAATGTTTGAAAACATGTTGGGGTTGAAGATTAAGGGTTGGAGAGGTATAAATCGAATTTTGGAAATTTTGGGTTTTGGAAATTTTCACCATTTCGTGGAATGCTGTACGGTTCGCCAGGTTGCAGAAGCCACAGGTCTTTAGGGCCGAATCGATTCGCCCCTAGAGAATCGATTCGGTATGTAGCAGACTGTCAGGTCCCTTTGGACCGAATCGATTCAGATGGGCTGAATCGATTCGGAAACAGTGCATTTTGAGGAGTTTTCCTTGGATGATTTCAAACCCTTTTTGGTTGGGTTTATTGATTTGGGGCCTTCTCTTATGAAGTAAGAGATATGTTTTGGAGACATATAAGGGGTTTCTCACACGTTGTGATTATGGGGACTTCTTGGGACAATTTGGGAAAGTATGTATACATGTATGCAATAGAGTTGAGTATAGAGATAGTGAGAAACCTCATTGGTGATGGAAATCCTAATATTAGATCACGAGAGTGAGTCTAGATATGCGGGGAAGTTAAGAACTCTTATAGAGAGAGTTGTGAGGGCATGGCTCATAATTTTAGGCCAAGGGTAGTGCCAAATCCTTACGGTAAATAGGATTCTACTGAGATTAACGTTTGGGGACCGAAGAGTGAGAGGGGTAACATATCCTTAGAAACGTTTAAATTAAGGAACAATCGATAACCCAACCGGAGTAAGGGGTTCATGTGATAAATCGAACCGTAGGTGAAATTAGGAACGATTTGGATCGTACTATCAACTAGAATAAGTGGTAGCCTAAATTCTAGTCAGGATATTTATACATAATTGAGTGGAAATAACCATTAGGATTCCAACACTTGAAGTGATGTTGGGATAAGTTGAGGTTTATATACTATTAGTCATGTATATGCCAATGGTCAAATAGTACTAAAGATAATTATGTACTTTCGAATATAAAGGAGATGTGTAGTGATGGTTTCATACACTAAACTTTGGGTAATAACCCTAATGTTTGATATATACATATATTTTTTGGAGACTATTCATCATAGGAAAAATGGATGAATATGCTTCACGTGAGGGATCATATTCAGATATCGAGGTAAATTAAATGAGTTTGGGGTGATGGCTTGTATATTGAGGATTATGTATACTTAAAGTCGAGCTTATATATATATATATATATATATATATATATATGAACGAGAAATAGTTTGTATATATAGATATGGATATGTGAATATATGTATATATATCTGTATGGATATGAATATATGGATATATTTATGTTGTGAATATCTAAATCGTATGCGATGGTTTGATGGTTTGATCATATGATGTAATCATACGGACGTATATATATTGTTCATGTGAATGATATATATACTTATGTGGTTAAGCATACCCATCTCATGCTATCATTGGGAAGTTTTCGCGCAGAGGGTGAGCATCCTGGCTCAAGGAGCAGGGTGTGGATATTCCCCAGGTCATAGTCGTCCCGTGTGTTATTATGTGATTTAAATTTTTGGGATCAGACGTGGTGGGTATGTTTTCTCTCATTGTCGGTTAGGAGCTATGAACGCTTCCCGGGACATCGTGTGCGTGAGTTTATCACCAGGTGGGTGTCGTTTAGCCCCACCAGGTGGTCCTCAGTATTGCTACGTGAGCCGGGCACTGGGAAGATGTAGCATGGTGCAGTTTATCGGCGATATATATAGCCGGGTTTTTTATGTGCATGGCCATTGCACATCATATGTGGTATGTGCACTTGGTCATGGGAATGGATGATGGTATATATATATATATATATATATATATATATATATATATATATATATATATATATATATATGGTTAGAATAAATGCCTATATATATATATTTACATATCCTATAGGTGAAAGGATATGGAATCTTTATAGAGTACATCTTGGATGATAATGGTGTACTGGATTATTGGGGGTTGATGTATCGCATTTAAGGAATATTTCGGTTACATCATCCCAAGGATATTATTGGATATTTTAAGTTGTTTTTATATGGTAACCTAAATTTAGTACAATTGTATGTATGGCATAATGGATCTCTAGGATTGACATTGTCAAGGAGTAGTGTAACAGGGTGGTTCCTTGTTTGGATTTCGCTTTGCGAGACGCCCCACGCACGAAACCTAGTGCAATGGAGAGAAGTTTTGTCAATAATAATTTGTATGCATGTTAGTTAGAAATTAAATCCTATGTTTTAACCCAAATGTGTATGGGTAACGTATTAAGAATTATAATTGATTAAATTATAAACCGGAGTCCATTGAGCCTAGTATGGCATATATGTTTGAAAATAATCTAGCATGATTAGAAAGGGTTGGATTCTTGGGAATGATAGGAAGGCAGGTATTGGGGGCATAAGCAATGCCTATGGTAAGTTAGGTTGTCCTTATAGGTGGTGTAACTTAACTAAAATTTTTGAGGAGGTGAATAGGTGCACGCCGTTAGATGAGAGGTGAGTTGGGGCTTTCACGAGAGTGCGATTCCACTTTAATTATGAAATTAGTGCATCGATATTTATTATGCACGGTTAATACACTTGCTAAATATTTTCACAACTCGGGATCTGACCCATTTACTTTTCTCTCCTGCATGTATATATATATATTACTACAGGTGTCCTACTGCATGGATGTCGGATGACCTTCTATCGAGAGTTCTTGGGAGCCGTGACAGGTGCGGACTGTTGCGGGATGTAGATTGTAGTCGCTTCCTACTTCTTTAAAAATCTAGGTAGGATTGATGTTGTATATCGGGTTTGTACCCAAGGGATATTTATAAATGTATATATTTATTCCACTTCAGTTATTGTATTGTCCGTGACCCGACAACTTATTTGGCTTTATTTCTTTGTGGCATATTCATTTGTAGTTGTTCATTTCATTTATCATAGTTCTTGTATGCATTATTCTTTCCTTTGTTAGTAGCTTATAGTGTTGGTTTGTTGTCTGTTGTATGTTTTATTTAAAGTTTAACATCTCGCTTATATAATATCGGGTAGTTAGTCGTATATTTTTTTTGTACTGACAGTTGGTGTTGAGACTGAGCCATCTAAAACTCCTGATTTAATGTAGTATAGGGCTGGCCACCCGTTATTATTTTAAGCGGGGTGTTACAGATGGTATCAGAGCATAGGTTCTAGAGTTTTTAGGATCTGTGCGGGTTTTCTGCGTTCTTCCGTTAACGTTCTTGATATAAATCCCTACTATTAGGACAATTGTGTTCACCGCGTTTATCTTCTTCTGTGAAGTGTATTCACTTGATCGACATTCTGATAACAGTTGCTCTCGTTTCAGACGTCGCCTAGCTTATGTCGTCTAGTAAGGGACAAGATTAGAGATACTATACCCATAACAGATTTTGGGTATGCTTTGATCGGGGGTATTTGTTTTTCTCGATTTCGACAGAAATAAGAAAGAGAACTCTAGTAGTTGTTCAGGGTGATCTATCGGTGGTTGAGTAAGAAAGGGAAATTTACTCGAATGGTGAATCTTGGACTTAGTAAGGTAAGTCTGAGGAGAGGCATGTAGTGAAGTCCTTGGGAGGTTTAGATTGAGAAACCCGTCTATCTTTGTTAGGAAGCCTGGGATGCTGATCTCTACTGGTGGAAGTAGGTGGCATTGACCAATTGTTAGTGGTATCGTCTTTATTTAAGAAGGGCGTAAGAAATCTGGAGACTCAGGTTTGTTGAGTAGGACTGAGGGAGTTTTCGGTAGTCACAATCGTGCTTTGTCCTTCAAAATGGTTAGGAAGGATTTGAGGAAGGTGTTTCTCTTGTGGAGAAATAGGTTTAGGAATAATGATTGTCCTGGAAGAAGTAGAGGACTTTAAATAAAGATCCAAGGATGAAGTAAAGCAATTGGATTATGGAAGTATAAGGTAGAATACCTTTCTTTGGGTTTAATTCACGCTTTATGGGATATTGGTAACGTCACGCGTTAGGTATAATGAGCGGTTAGCCGCTACGCCCCTAGGGTGCATAGAATTTCCTTGGAGGAAGGAGTGAGCATATACGGCCTTCGTATGGCATCTTTTGAGACAATAGACCATCTTGTAAAGTGATTAAAGGGAGTTGTTCTATTGAATTTTAGAACTGAGGATAATTGGAGTTTGTTGAGTAGTGGTTATAAGACTATTGTCTTATGGATAGGTTTGGGTGTGTAATTATAGTGTTCGAATGAGGGAAGGACTTACTTGTAAGTAATGATTTGGTGCAATGCAAGGGATTAGTATAGCCGAGAGGTTTAAAGTTTGGTAGATTTATGTTGAGCGGATAATTAACTCATAGTTGTGCTAGTTTTGAGAACTAGGTATTGGTTAGAGTGTTGTATTTGTTGAGGCCTTATGTCCTAAACATAAGGTGTTTGTTTGGCATGTTGAAAGACGCGAAATTTGTTTATATTATAATGTTACATAGGCCTTCGGGCAATATCTAAAATATGAAAATATTTTTATAAAACCCTTAACCCTGGTTCAACTAATCTCAATCCCCGACCTAGCTACACAGTAATGTATTGGGAGGGTTCCTTGTTTGGATTTCGCTTGCGAGACCTCCCCCGCACGAAGGTAGCTACCGTTAAGAATTGAGGAGAGTTCAACCATTGGGAATTTTCAAACTTTTATATAGTTAAATATGTTGTTATAGATTATATTGGTGATAGTTATATTTCGATCTGAGGCTAATGGACCCTGATTATAATTCTATGAGTGGAAGCTCGGGTACGGGGTGTATGGGTTCCCTGGGTAGTAGTTTGCTTTAAAATCTATATGGTTCGACGTGAGAACTAGAAAGGATCGGTATAGTGATCCTGAGGGTTGATGTAAGGACTAGATGAGATTGAAGTCCTAGGCATATCTTAAATTTTGAGGGCGAAATTTTTGTAAGGGGGGAAGTATGTAACAACCCTCGATTTTGGAGACTGAGAAATTAAATTTTTGGGAAAATAAAATATAATTAAATTGGAGAATTTTAAAATTTGGGAATAGAGGTCCAAAAATAAAGAACATTTCAAAGTATTCCGGATGATGATTTTGAGGGTACCATCGATCCCAGAAGGGTCGAGATAGTCAAAATGACTGTTATTGGGTTTTATTTAGGTTCCGGATTATTTTTAAGTCAGTTTGACTTGAATTGGAGTAAACGAGTCATCTAAAGTGTGTATTAACATTTAAAAATTGGGACTTACGTTTTAAAGGCTTAAGAGGCTTACAGATTAAGCCATCTCATTTAAAGAAAGAGAGAAAGAGAAAGAAGAGAGAAAATAAGAAGGAAAGAAGAAGAAAAGAAGAGAGAGGAAGAAAACCTTGGAGATCCCAACCCAAACGCGACATCGAGGACGATCCAACCTCTACAAAATCGAGGCAAGTGTTTAATCTTGCTAAATAAGCCATTTGTGTATTTTATTTCATAATTTGTGGATATAAGAATTTGATTTTTGGGTATATTTATCAAAACCTAATTTTTGGTTTAAATCATGAAATTGAAGTTTATAATTGGGTTTAAGGGATATAAGTTGATGAGATTAGATATAGCATGAGTTTTTATGTTTGAAAACATGTTGGGGGTGAAGATTAAGGGTTGGAAGAGGTATAAATCGAATTTTGGAAAATTTGGGTTTTGGAAATTTTCACCATTTCATGGCTTGCTGCACAAGCCGAATCGATTCGCCCCTAGCGAATTGATTCGCCAGGTTGCAGAAGCCACAGGTCTTTAGGGATGAATCGATTTGCCGCTAGCGAATCGATTCGGTATGTAGCAGACTGTCAGGTCCCTTTGGACCGAATTGATTCAGATGGGCCGAATTGATTCGCTGTTGGGGCCGAATTGATTCGGATGGGCCGAACCGATTCGAAAACAGGGAATTTCGAGGAGTTTTCCTAGGATGATTTCAAACCCTTTTTGTTTGGGTTTATTGATTTGGGGCCTTCTCTTATGAATTAGGAGATATGTTTTGGAGACATATAAGGGGTTTCTCACACGTTGTGATTATGGGGACTTCTTGGGACAATTTGGGAAAGTATGTATACATGTATGCATTCGAGTTGTTTATAAAGATAGTGAGAAACCTCATTGGTGATGGAAATCCTAATACTAGATCACGAGAGTGAGTCTAGATATGAGGGGAAGTTAAGAACTCTTATAGAGAGAGTTGTGAGGCCATGGCTCGTAATTGTAAGCCGAGGGTAGTGCCAAATCCTTATGGTAAATAGGATTCTATTGAGATTAAGGTTTGGGGACCGAAGAGTGAGAGGGGTCACGTATCCTTAGAAATGTTTAAATTAAGGAACAATCGGTAACCCAACCGGAGTAAGGGGTTCATGTGATAAATCGAACCATAAGTGAAATTGGGAACGATTTAGATCGTACTATCAACTAGAATAAGTGGTAGCCTAAATTGTAGTCAGGATAATTTATACATAATTGAGTGGAAATAACCATTAGGATTCCAACACTTGAAGTGGTGTTGGGATAAGTTGAGGTTTATATACTATTAGTCATGTATATGCCAATGGTCAAATAGTACTAAAGATAATTATGTACTTTCGAATATAGAGTAGATGTGTAGTGATGGTTTCCTACACTAAACTTTGGGTGATAACCCTAATGTTTGAAATATACATATATTTTTGGGGGACTATTCATCATAGGAAAAATGGATGAATATGCTTCACGTGAGGGATCATATTCACATATCGAGGTAAATTATATGAGTTTGGGATGACGGCTAGTATATTGTGGATTATGTATACTTAAAGCCGAGCTTATATATATATATATATATATATATATATATATATATATATGAATGAGAAATAGTTTGTATATATAGATATGGATATGTGAATATATGTATATATATCTGTATGGATATGAATATATGGATATATTTATGTTGTGAATATCTAAACCGTATGTGATGGTTTGATGGTTTGATCATATGATGTAATCATATGGACGTATATATATTGTGCATGTGAATGATATATATACTTATGTTGTTAAGCATACCCAGCTCATGCTATCATTGGGAATTTTCCGTGCAGAGGGTGAGCATCCTGGCTCGAGGAGCAGGGTGTGGATATTCCCCAGGTCATAGTCGTCCCGTGTGTTATTATGTGATTTACATTTTTGGGATGAGACGTGGTGGGTATGTTTTCTCTCATTGCCGGTTAGGAGCTATGGCCGCTTCCCGGGACGTCGTGTGCGTGAGTTTATCACCAGGTGGGTGTCATTTAGCCCCACCAGGTGGTCCTCAGTATTGCTACGTGAGCCGGGCACTGGGAAGATGTAGCATGGTGCAGTTTATCGACGATATATATAGCCGGGTTTTTTATGTGCATGTCCATTGCACATCATATGTGGTATGTGCACTTGGTCATGGGAATGGATGATGGTATATATATATATATATGGTTAGAATAAATGACTATATATATATATTTACATATCCTATAGGTGAAAGGATATGGAATCTTTATAGAGTACATCTTGGATGATAATGGTGTACTGGATTATTGGGGGTTGATGTATCGCATTTAAGGAATATTTCGGTTACATCATCCCAAGGATATTATTGGAGATTTTAAGTTGTTTTTATATGGTAACCTAAATTTAGTAGAATTGTATGTATGGCATAATGGATCTCTAGGATCGACATTGTCAAGGAGTAGTGTAACGGGGTGGTTCCTTGTTTGGATTTCGCTTTGCGAGACGCCCCACGCACGAAACGTAGTGCAATCTTGAGATTGGAGAGAAGTTTTGTCAATAATAATTTGTATGCATGTTATTTTGAAATCAAATCCTATGTTTTAACCCAAATGTATATGGGTAACGTATTAAAAATTATAATTGATTAAATTATAAACCGGAGTCCATTGAGCCTAGTATGGCATATATGTTTGAAAATAATCTAGAATGATTAGAAAGGGTTGGATTCTTGGGAATGCTAGGAAGGCGGGTATTGGGGTTATAGGCAATGCCTATGGTAAGTTAGGTTGTCCTTATAGGTGGGGTAACTTAACTAAAATTTCAGGATGCAAATAGGTGCGCGTCGTTAGATGAGAGGTGAGTTGGTGTTTTCACGAGAGTGCGATTCCACTTTAATTATGAAATAAGTGCATTGATATTTATTATGCACGGTTAACACACTTGCTAAATATTTTCACAACTCGGGCTCTGACCGATTTACTTTTCTCTCCTGCATGTGTATATATATATATATATATATATATATTACTACAGGTGTCCTACCGCATGGATGCCGGATGACCTTCTATCCAGAGTCTTGGGAGTCGTGATAGGTGCGGACTGTTGCGGGATGTAGATTGTAGTCGCTTCCTACTTCTTTAAAAATCTAGGTCGGATTCATGTTGTATATCGGGTTTGTACCCAAGAGATATTTATAAATGTCTATATTTATTCCATTTCAGTTATTTTATTGTCTGTGACCCGACACCTTATTCGGGTTTATTTCTTTGTGGCATATTCATTTGAAGTTGTTCATTTAATTTATCATAGTTCTTGTATGCATTTTTCTTTCCTTTATTAGTAGCTTATAGTGTTGGTTTGCTGTCTGTTGTCTGTTTTATTTAAATTTTAACATCTCGCCTATATGATATTGGGTAGTTAGTCGTATATTTTTTTTGTACCGACAGTTGGTGTTGAGACTGAGCCATCTGAAACTCCTGATTTAATGTAGTATAGTGCTGGCCACCCGTTATTATTTTAAGCGGGGTGTTACAAGAACTCCGGTCAAGTATAAGGATCTTGGGATGGTGGCAATATTTATTAAGATAGGGAACCATCACTTCGAGAAAGCTTTATTATACTTAGGAGCAAGCGTGAACCTTCTTCCGTACACCGTGTATAAGAAACTAAGTTTGGAGAGTTAAAGCCCACTAAAATGACCTTGTCCTTAGACGACTTATACATTAAGGTGCCTATAGGTGTTGTAGAGGATGTATTGATTAAAGTGGGTGAGTTTGTCTTTTCGGTAGACTTTATGGTCTTAGACACGTAACACATATTAAACTCATCCTACAAATCCCAATCATCCACGGTCGATCCTTTTTGGCTACTTTTGATGCTACCATTCGATGTCGTAGTGGGCAACGAAACCTGTCATTTGGAAACATGACCATGGGTCTGAATGTGTTTAATTTAGAGAGGCAATCATCTAATAATGGGGAGAATGAAGTCAAGTACATTAAAAAATGAACGATGTCACTACCCCATTGGATAGTGACACAACCATTCTACGTGCTTAGTCACGTAACTTGTCTCCAGATATGAGTATTGAAGATTTTGAGAAAGAATTTGATCTAGTTGATGAGGATATTATTGTTGAAGTCAAATCTTTATTGGATTGTTTTTGTCATTTATATGAGAGAGACTGGGATAATAGGATAGATAAATTCCTTCTTTGTGAACGAAAACCCGAGCCTTATGAGAGTATGTTGACACATGAGGTTTTATCTATTAGTGATGAGATTGAAAAAACCATTCGAGCGTTTCCACCTGGTGACACATGTTTTGTCATACCGCATTGTCCTATTCTACCACATCCACCTGTTATTATTTGGATGAGATTGAGGAAATGAGTAGAGTATAGTCCAATTTAGAACACGATTTATTCATTCTCGCGTTTGAAGGAAACCTAGGCATAGTGTGTCATTCAAAATTTCATTATAATAGTCTCTGCGAGACTTACCATCTCTGTTATAATGTGATTACGCATCTCGATAATTTCACTCACCACATTCATTATGTTCCTCCATGTGTATACTCTTTTTATTGGGTTGACTCCTAATTGTCCAGACTTTTGATTTACGATGCGATGCATGTGAGATAGGTGGGAAGTTGGTAACACAAGTGGAAATTTGCGAGTAATATCATCCTTTTACTTTTTTACTCTATTTGCTTTGTCCATATTTCTAGTTTGAGCATACATTGAGGAGAGTGTAAAATTTAGGTTTGGGGGTAAGAATAGTAATTTTGGGAAAAAATCAGAAAAAATTCAAAATTTCAAAAAGATTTTCAATATAATTGAGTTTTGAAATGATTTCTTAATATAGAATTAATTCATGGATCTCTCAACTTGGTAAAACTTTTACATTTGCCATACAATATGGTCAAAAATGGATGTTAAGTCTAAAATTAATATGCTTAACGAATAAATGTAGAGATTTTAGCCTGGTGAGATTTTTGTGTCATTCATCATTTTCGAGAGATTAAATCAATTCGAGTTAAAATAACTTAAACTTTACTTTAGTGAAAAATTCGTTGATGATCTCAAATTCTTTTATTTTGTTTGATTACTGAAAATAAAAAATCAAAATGTGAATCTTAAGCATTAGAAGTCTTAGTAAATCGTCTTGAGACACATATTAACTTAACGAAACTTGAAAATTGTGATTAGGCCATCTATTGAAACCCAAAAATAAAGCCTAACTCCACCGTTTTTCATTATTCAGTTGCAATCCCAATTGAGCCAAAAAGAAAATAAGTGTTTAGTTGAAAATTCAGTATCCTACCCAACTCCAATTGGGAGTTGAAGCCCATAGAAAGAAGTCATCCCGTTTTTCTGAGAATACTAGGGTAAAATTATAGAAGAAAAAATGCCCAAAAAAGTTGCAAAAATAATGTGTGAAAAGAAAAGAAAAAAAGGAAAAGGAAAAAAAATGACGAAAAAAAAGAAGAAAAGAAAAATTGAGGTTGAAAGAAAAAGTGCCTAAAAGTCAAAATACCGAAACCTCTATATTCTAAAAAATTTTGAACTCCAATGCCATTCTTTCTAGCGAAAACCCGAGCCTACAATACAACAAAAGAAAGTCCTAATCGATCTCAAGTGAAGGTAGTTATAGTGTGGAGAGAAGATCAATAGGATCTATGGTGTGATTCAATGTTTTAAAAAAGTAATCAATTTTCTGTTCATGAAATCTTATTCATCCATTTAATAGTCATTTTTTCATTATGTATATGTGATATTTGTTCATTTAAATTTACTCTTTTATTCACATATATCGACAGAAAATTATCCATTTCCGAGTGTTTGATTATGAGTGCATTATGTGAGATTTTAAAATCAAAACGAACTTTTGGATAAGAAATGTAATGATTGAATCTTTTGAAATGGATGGTTATATTGGCTATGCACACACACATGATAAGTTGAGATTGAAAAGTGAAGTTCTAATATATTTATGAAGTTTACATTCAAACTTGGTTATACTACTTTTGTGTCTTTTGTATTGAGTCAAGTTTTTGAATTTTGTGGGTATATTCACTGCAAACCCTCAAGAGACAAAACTCGTCCACTTGGGTAACCTATGGGTTTAAAAGCTTATTGCACATGCTAAGTGAAATATTGATTCCTACGAAAGTGAGTTAGATTCTAAAATTTTGATTTTTGCTCGAGGAATAGAAAAGTTTAGTTTTGGGGGTATTTGATGAAGGCATTATTTTGTATAAATTATTCCCAAATCTAGGCCATGTTAGGCCCATTGTATCGTAAATAATGAGCTTTTAGAGTCATTTTCGTAAAATAAAAGAAAAATACAAGTTTGAATAAAATTTGAGTTAAAATGCAATTTAGTTATTCCAGGGGTGAAATCATAATTTACAGATTTTATGGGCCTAAAATTAATTTTTAAATGTTTATCTAGGCAAAATAAAGTTCTCCCTGAAATTTGGTTGAATTCTTGATTAGAACATAAAAGTTATGAATTTCGGGGGCTAAAATACAAAGAGGGGTAATTCTGTAACTGTCTAAATATTTATGACCCTAAATTTGAATTAATTATTTTTATTTTTCATTTTAACAGGTATCCCGAAAAATTGGACAACAAAGGAGCCGGTATGCAAAAATTGTCAGGACGCGACACGACACGACATGGTTGACACATTTGTACTAAATATTCTTTATAAAATATCTTGAGTGTCCGTTGAGGCCATTCCATAGCTTTTCAAAAAGTTCTTGACAAGACTCATAACTTTTAAGTTCGGAAGAAAATGAGATTTTGAAGATTTGATGGTAAAAAATGTGATTAAAGATGGTGTTGTTAATAGTGATGTGAATAGTGCCAAAATTTGGGATAATTTAAAAAAAAAAACTTAATTATCTCCAACTCTTTCCAAGAATCCATGAGATAATTATAAGCTCAAATACAACCAATCAAACAGAGTTTCACTCCAACTCAAACACTTCATCCCTAAGCCTATAAATAATACCCTTTGGCTAATTATTTTGGTAGGTAATTTTGGAGAGAGCTTGAGAGAGAGTTTTTGGTTCCTTTATTTTGAGAGTATAATTTATTCAAGGGCCAATAATTATTCTTTTGTGGGAGAGTTTAGTCAAGATCAATTGTAAAGACACGATTATTTTTGTAAGTTGATTTATTAATGAGAATTAATATTCATTCTTGCATTTATATTTTGTCTTCAGTTATGCTAGATTAATTTTTTTACTAGGACTAGGTGAAGTTTATTATGTTTTATTAATATTGTATGTAGTTTTAATTCGTCTTTATTTCCCAATATGTGCTAAAGGTTTTCAAAATTCGGTATTCATTTAAAACGACACGAGAGTGTGTTTTAAACTTTTGGCTTTGTTTGGAAAAAAAAATCATATTTTTATTTTTTAGTGTGAGTACTTTTTGATGGATTATGCTTGCACTTAATTGTTTTGATAGTCCATTCTTAAAGACTATACTTTGAAATTAAAAGTGAACTTTTTATGGGAATAGAGATTTTTGATGTCTAAATTTAGAGATGTTAAATTTTATTGTAAACTTAATCGTGTTATTTTTCGAATTAAATACGACAAGAATCGATTTAATTTGAGTTATAAAATCGGTAATGATGAGTTTAAATTATTGCATAATATTAGTTAAGTGTGATAAATGGATCCAACGTCCTAATTTTTACGCCCACTTGATTATATCTCTCGTAGTCACACTTTTTATTTTTGTTTGCTTACTTTAATATTATATATTTTCTTTACCCAATTTTATCTAGTTGGAGAGCTGCAATTCTTTTAAAAGTTAAAATGAACAAATCTCTATGGGTTCCACCCGTACTTACACTTGTTATTAGATAATAGCCCGTGCACTTGCGGTATTTTATAAATTGACAAAAAAAATTATTTTTGTAGATAATGTTAGAGGAAACAACTGAAGGGTACCAAGTGATGAGGTGACATCGCAATGAGATTCACCAGCTCGTGCACAACCTGAATTCTCAACACCAATGGCTGAGGAATTCATAACCCCACCAATGGTTCACTCTACATCTAGTCCAACTCACACTGCTCCACCACCCTTATCCAACACTCCCGTTGTTCCAATGTCCCCATCCAATGCTCTCGACGCCTCTCGACCAATCCAAAAGAATCCCATTGGGTTATACCTTCTCAGGAATAACCCAATGGGTGACAGCTAAACTATAAAGGCCAGTGTTTGTCATTCAAAAAAATAAATGGGGGAGTTAGTGAACCAGATAATTGGAGCCTTGTTCATCAATCCTTCCAAGATGACATATATCATCATCTCTGCAAGCATTTATCATTTCCCGACCATGTCAAGAGTAAGGTTCCATCTCGGGTTGTTAAAGCATTGAGGACCTATAGGAGAAACTTTTGGAAGAAATATTTCCCATAGGAGGCAGCGATATTTTGGCTTTAAAAGAGAGCGTTCCTACCAATGTTGGAATGCGGGTGGGTCAGTGGAATAATTTTTTGGATAATGAGGCGAAGGAGAAAAAGTTTGTGCAGAGGGAGCAAAACAAAAAACATATGGCACATAAAACTGATATCTATAGGCTAGGATCCAAATCTTATGAGGATTTGAAGAATGAATGGGAGAGTAGGCCAAATGATGGCCCAGATGCCCGCAAACAACCAAATTGATCCAACTTATTCATTCATGATCGATGGGACAAAGATAATAAAAATTTTTTGCACTTGGCTAAGACGCTGGAATCAATAGAGGGCATCCACAGACAGTCTGATTCGGACCTACTGATGACTTTGACCTTGAAATTGATGCCCTGACCCAGACCTTTGGAAAGGACTAAAGGGAGAGCACGAGGGGTGTCCATGTACGGACATAGTCCGTCACAATTAGTATGTTATATACTGCTACAAGTTATTTTCAAGTCGTCGAAGGATTGAGAAGATTACATCTACACAAAACGAATCCGAATTTCAAGAAGTCTTTAACATTCAAGACTAACAAGGATGAATTTGGTAAATGTGTTTAAGTTTCATTTACATTTCACATTAAAAGTGTTGGGATATTTTTATAAAGTTTAAAATAATTTTTGAAATGGTTTTAAATGATTTTAATCATAAAAAAGTTTTGGATAAATACTCTTGATCCCGTAAACAGTTTTGGTGTTTAAGGATTCCATTTTATTCAATACTTAAAAGATGTTAAATGGATCAGTGACTGTCGTTTAAACGACGCACATCTCATTCAAACGAGATGGAGTCTCTTTCGAACGACGTAGTTTTTCGTTTGAAAGACATAATTCAATTCTGACACATCACCGCCTTAAATATTTTTATATAAAGGGTGTCAGACTTCTGATTTTCATGTGGAAAAATACTGGTTTTCATAGAATTCATTTTTATATTCTCCAACCAGTTTTTGAGGGTTCAAAGCTGTGTTTTACAATTCACAAATCCCAAATAATTTTTTGTTAGTTGTATTTGTGGAACCCAACACATATTTGTTGGGAGTTTTGATGTTGAAACTAGGTGCCTGGAAAGGTATTGGGCTGACCATAGGTGCCACTTACGGGAAGTACTGGGCTGATCAACTACGTGTCATAGGGAGTGATGCGCTGTTCCTGGGCTGACGACTGCGAATCGACACCTGCGGGTATTTCGTAAGTCAATAGTATCTTCGCTGTAATCCGATTGTAAACCATTCCTTTACAAATTATAACGGAAATAAAAAGTTTTTGCCCTGTAGTGATTTTTTTGTTGAAATCCGTCTTTGTCAGGTTATTCATCGCATGATTTAATTTGAGAGTTGAATTGACACGTAGATGCATGTTTAGGGGTTGATTCAATTGGTATTTGGTTTTAGAAAATTTAGACATCCAATTAAATAAGTTTAAGTTGAAAATTGTGAATCTAGTTGAATCAATATCGCACACGATTTTTCAAATTGGTATCGGAGCAGGTTACGCTAATTTATCGCGTATTCCGATTTTTTACAAACTTGTGAGATATTGATTTTTTTGAAAAATCAATTTTTTAAAAGTTTATTGCTATGTTTCCAAATGAGCACTTATATAATCGAATGCTGATTTTTTATGGGTCCAATTATACCTATTGTAAAGCTCGTATGAAATCCTAGTTGAAAGCCATTGACGAACGTGTCTAGTTGCTTTGTGAAAGAGGGTGGACTCCTCCCACTGTCACTGCTAATAATGTCACCTCTTTGAAACCTGTGTCGGATTAGGCTGAACATGACTTTAAAATGTCTAGTTTTAATTCCCTTGGTTTGAGTGCTATTTCGGGAGCCATCACCCCCGACAAGTTTCGTTGAATTACGAAGTGCACCACGTCTAAAGAGGCATGAGATGTCCTCCAATTAACACATGAGGGTGCGAACGGAGTTAAAGAATCAAGTTACAAATTTTGGCCACCCAGTTTGAGACCATTACTATGTCTGAGTTTGAATGTTTTGATGAGTTTTATACATGTTTGTTGGAGATTGTTAACTCAAGTTTTAATTTAGTTGAGCCGATTGATAACACTCGTGTCATTAAAAATATTTTGAGATCACTTCCAAAACGTCTCATTCCTAAAGTCACTGTTTTGAATTCATTGGGAAAATTAAATTCACTTAAGTTAGAAGAGCTCGTAGGAGACCTACTAACTTATGAGATTGACATATTTCCCCAAACCATTAAGGCTAAGGATAGAAGCATTGCTTTAAAGACTCAAGTTAGAAAGAAAAAGAAAGAGAGAGTGTATGAGTCTGATTCTGAGGACGAGTTTAGCATTGACGATGTGGACTTCTTTGTGAGTTTTTTTTAAAAGTTTCTCAAAATGAACAAAAATAATGCTTTCAATAAAAAGTCATTTGAGAAAAATAATGTAATACCCCGTAATTTTATTGATTTGTATTTAAGGGATTAATTGAATCAAATGAGAATTAATTGGGAATTAATTCGGATATAAATACTAACGAGATGTGAGTTGGTATTTGATTATGACGTTAAAATTGAATATTTCTGAGTATTTATGGTAATATATAACTATTGAAAATATTTAAATTGTCAAGAGGCAGAAATACGACAATTTGGGAAATTTAATTGGAACGCGCATGTCAATCGCGTCACGAATGAATTTATTTAAATTAAAAATTAAATTATATTTTTATCAACTGAATGGTCATTTTGAATGGTCAGTCGCGTGTCAGTCGCGTCCGGAAGGGTCGAAATAGTCAGAAAACATTAGCCGGGTGTTTAGTTTGGGTCCCGGGACATTTTTAGGCCAAACCGGCAACCTAGAAGGGTATTTTGGTAATTTTAAAAATAGAGGAATTAAAACCCACGAATTTTAGAGTTTATTTTTATATTTTTAAAGAGGCCACTAAGGCCATTAACAGCAAAAGGCAAGAGAGTGGGCTACAGAGGTTTTGAGAAGTTAGAAATAGGGTAATGGAGTTTCCAAACCAAACCATCTCCCATCACTAGAAATTTGAAAGGATTTGTGACCGAAAAGAAGAGAGAGATCCAAACTTGATCATCAACAACGAATCCGAACATCGGATTTAAGGCAAGTGATTTGATGTCGTTAATCGCTATGAATATTTCCTCCATGTTTAGTGTAGAAACTATTTTTGTCTTAGAAGTTTTTGATGAAAAACCCAATGGAATTATGGTGAAACTCGTGATTTTGGGTAGGGATTTGCATGTAGAATGATTATGGACGAATTCGATACGCAAAAAATGTAACTTTGGATGATTTAAAAAACGGATTTATAAGAGTCTGGGTAGTCAATAAAATTATGAGTGCATGTTCATAGGGTTTGGGGCAAGAATTTGGATGATCTTAGGTCGAATTTAGAGAAGAGAAAAATGAAGAAAAATGAGTTGGGAAAAATTCTGGGCGTTTTCTGCCATCTCGTTAGAAGACCTCCCCAGGTCGTTCGAACGACCTCGTTCGAACGAGACTTATAAAGAGATGACAGTATCTCTTCTAACGAGTTCGTTCGAAGACTTCGTTCGAACGACACTCGTTAGAACAACCTCGTTCAAATGAGATTTCTAACGAGTTGAGAGAATGTCCTCTTAGGCCTGATTTTATTTCGAACTTCCAGTAGACTTATTTTAATCGAGTGTTAACCTTCCCTTGTTGACTAGTGGGTATAGTTGTGAGATTGGAGTACGTTGAGGATTAAAAAATATATTTTTGTAGTAAACCGGATGACATTTATAGGTTAGGGATGGAGTACCTAAAATTACGTCGTGAGAGGGGTTGACAACTTTTAATGGATATTATTTGGGAATTTGTAAACGTGTAACATTTAATGACGACATGGGAATGTAAAATATACCTCTATTGATATTATAAGATATCTAAGATGTGTGAATGCTTAGTATATTTGGTTATCTGTGTATAACATACCTACCATACTTTCTATCACGGGAGGTTGGCGTACGATCAGGGCCATCTAATCTTTTTGTGCCTACAGGGGGATTTAGATTGGTACCTCGAGGACATAGGTCAGAGAATGACTTATTGCGGAGTTAATAAGTCTGCTAATCATGGGACCATAGGTATGTGCATGACCCATATGATGTGAACTATGTTCGCCTCCATTGTGTGTGATTGTTACTTATCAAAACGGTTCTTGATATATTCGGAATACGTGATCCTTATGTACGTGATGTACCGGGATTTTATAGTAGAATGTTACCGGGAGGTCAAAGGCCCTTTAGAGAACGCATCTAAGAAAGTTGAAAATATGATTCTCAATCCCGTTTTGGGTGGTGATGAGAGTTTAGGAAAAGGTTATGACGGTGCGTCCATTTCTTTTATTGCACCCGAGCCGGTTCCCACTTTGGTGATTGATTCACGTGTTTCTCATCCCAAACCACCTAGGCGTCCCATTACCGTTAGGAGAACATGTCCTAGAATTTTTGAGAAATTAATTCCTAGGACGGTGTATGTTTGTTACCATTGCAAAAAAAAAGACGCCTTAGGGAATTTTGCTTTAAGTTGGGTTTTGTGCCATGTTATGCCATTACACATGTTCACGCACATGCACCCACTCATGACACCTTGCTTGCACACAATGATAGAAAGTTTGCACATATTAGATATCAAGTAAATTATTTGGTCAAGACTATTCATGATTTGATGGAGTTGTTTCAAAAGATGTCACCATCTTTTGAGACCTCCACCGCACTTCCCGGTTGAGGTCTAGACATGTTTACTAGCATAGGGTGATTTAGATGATGACACTTTTGCTTATTGCTAGTATGTAACATTTTTATTTTATTTTAATTTCTTATTTTTGGTACTATTTTAGCACTATTTTGGAACTGTTCGCCCATTCCAGGAACTGTTCTTTAATGAAAATTTTCACTGGACAATGCATATCATTTTGAATAATCTAGGAAATTTGTGTTTTCTTGTTCTAATGAGATTGCATCTCGTGCGATCTGTCGTTCTAATGACATGGCATCTTGTTCGAATGACCCTGGATATTTTTGCAGTCCCCCATTTCTTCGTGTTATATTTAATTGGTACTGTTGGGTTGTTACTGAACAGTGTTCAAAAATACAAAAAGATTTCCTTTTCTAGAAAAATTCTAAAAAATCCAGAAAGAGTTTTGTATTTTGTTTTCACCTTTTATGAATGCACACTTAGGATAACAAACTCACAACTTCATGCCATATCCATGTAACTGTTTGATAGTGTTTTCAGATAATATGTTGTGTCATTCATGTGCTTTAAAAAATTCGGAGTCCTCGAGATGATATAGTGTTCCTACCTACATGATTGACTTTATTTGTCCTTTATTGCACAAATGCATGAATTTGTTTGACTTTTGTGCTTGTCTATCACATGTTTGTTGAGTGTTCCCGCTTCAATTTTATCGATACAACGAACCAAATGCGATAAAACATGACAAAAAGTAGTGCATGATATAAACCGTTTTTGAGATTTGTGGGTTTTAATTTAAAAATGGTAAAGGGATACGAAAGGTACTCATTTATCCTTTGTGATTAAGCCACCGTTTAAATGGACCTAAAAAAGTGAGGAATTGAAAATTATCCGAGGTCAAATGAGGTTTAAAAGAGCCCAAAAAAAATTAATAGGCAATAAAAAGAAAATTATGCCAAAAATGGGCCAATTTTTTTTCATCACCTCATAAGAAAAATAAAAAGAATTATCTTTTAATGAGGGAGTTTGGATGGAATTTTCAATGGTTTACATGTCCTTGAAAGTCATGAAAAAGCATTACATAGTTTTGGACGTTATTGGTTTGAAAATTATTTATAGTTTGATTTGTTGATATGATTAAGACGATGTCATCTAAATTCAACAATTTTACACCTAAGGACTATTTTGTTGTTCATTCGTTAGGAGTTCACCTATGCATCTTGGACATATGATATGATTGAGTTGATTTTCCTATCAAAATTGTTCACACCCATTGATTCTGCTTCCACGATTTGGTTATCTTAGTGTAAATTCATGGTATGTGAGTTTTGTAACATCATTTTTTTGTATTTTTGAATAAAAAATTATTAAATTCAAAAATAGTTTCTTTGCTTTGTTTACCGTGACACCCAGATTTGCTTTATGTGATTTCTTCTCTTCCTTATCTATTTCGGACAAATAAAAAGGGGGAGAACGAATTATGATTTTATGGGGGAGGTTAAGAATGGGGGAGATTTGATTATGCATACATGTTTTATGTTTATATCATCTCAAACTCGATATGTCACGAGGTATTGCTTTATCTCATATGTGTAGTACAATTGAAGATTCTTTGGATTTCACACCCTGACGAGAAAATCTTGGAGATTTGAAAAGTTGATTGTTGAAGCATCGATTGAAAATTTTGAAGACTTATCAGTTTATCTTTCCACATTTGAGTTTTTGGGAGGGTAGATTTGAATATGTCATTTGATGTTGATAATTAGGATTTTTTTATTTTGTACTGGCATAGATATGGGGGGGGGGGGGAGATTTCTAAGGAAATAGTCCGTCACAATTGTATGTCATATACTGCTACAAGTTGTTTTCACGTCGTCGAAGGATTGAGAAGATTGTATCTACACAAGACGAATCCGAATTTCAAGAAGTCTTCAATATTCAAGACTAACAAGGATGAATTTGGTAAATGTTTTTAAGTTTCATTTACATTTCACATTAAAAGAGTTGGGATATTTTTATAGAGATTAAAATAATTTTTGAAATGATTTTAATCATAAAAAGGTTTTGGATAAATGCTCTTGATCCCTTAAACAATTTTGGTGTTTAAGGATCCATTTTATTCAATATTTAAAAGATTTTAAATGGATTAGTGACTGTCGTTCAAACGAAGTCACATCTCATTCAAACGAGATGGAGTCTTGTTCGAACGACGTAGTTTTTTATTCGAACGACAGAGTTCAATTTTGACATGTCACCGCCTGACCAAGCGTAAATTCTTCCGAATTTAGCCCCTTAAGTTAGTAATGTTAATATCTCGAACAAGGTAATTGAATCATTTTGAGTCCATATCACTCTATTGTTCATTTCTTACAAAATTCCCTAGTTTTTGTGTAATTGTGATAAAGTTTTCAGGAATGGAATGCAATAAAAGAAAAGAAGAAAACTAGCAGAAATGTGAAAGGGCAAAAGTGTAAATTCCATTCGGAATTCAGAAACAGCGTCAAAATTGAAACTAAAGAGCATGAGTTCACAAGAGCATAGGAAGAAACGGAACTCAAATCGGAGTTCTAGATCAAAAGATATGGTCAGTAAAAGTTTCAAGGAAAAAGTCAAATCAGAAGAATTTCGGACCGATCCGGTTTGGATCTGGATCCATCAAAATTGACAAAGTCCAGTAGCCCCCGGATTGATGACGAACCAATGGAAGAAAAAACTTCGGACCCATCCGACTAGGCCCGGACGGATCCGGTAAAAAGAAAAGAACTGATCCGGTGTATTCGGACCGATCCGAGGTTAAGTCGGACCGGTCCGGTCGTGTGAAATGCTGACAATTAATTGTTCAATTAAAATAGAGCAACTCTTGGAAAAATGAACCAACAAGCATTATTGGCTATCAATTTCGATACTTGGTATTATAAAAGCTAGTGCCCTATATCATTTGAGAGGAGAGACCAACCAAGAAAGTAGAGAGAGAATTGTAGCATGTTGTTAGTTGTTGCTAGATTACAAATTAGCTAAAGACTTTGAGAGTTAGTTTTTGAGAGAAACATTCAGAAGTTTAAATTTCTTTCATAAGAAACCTGGTTTGTACTGCTGATTAAGGAGAAGTTATCTGGATTTCAATTTCAATTACTTTCCTGCTGCTGAATACAAGTAATATCATTCTATTCTCTGTTACTTTATTATTTGCAGATTTATTTCCCATGTCTTGTAGTTCCATAATTCTGAGTATGAATCTGTTGTTCAATCCAATTATGAGTAGCTAAATTTCCCAAGGGTTGGGGTACATGAACTTAATTCAAGGCAGATTATCTATGTAGAAAATAGAGGCTAAATTAAAATATTGATTGAATCGTGAAAGAAAATTATACAAAAATTGTCAATCTTTTAATCTCTGTTGCCCTAGGTACTTGAGATGTTTAAGAAAGCTTTGCTAGTATAATTTATCATTCACCGCTTTATACCTATTTTTGATTTCATATGATGCGGGCTTGAACCTCATAAATGTAATGCTTAGAAGTTATAAAGGTTGGATCTAATCAATTATTTTAATTTACAAATCTAGTATTCTCTATGATAATTTGCTAAGGATTGAGGGATTGTATTCTACCCTGTTTTCTCCCATTTGATTAAAAGTTTTTCCTGAAATTTTTAGACTGCTTTCATTAAAATTTCCAGTTTGCTTTTGTTAAAGAAAAGTTTTATTTCGCTAGAAATCTTCCAAAACCATTAATCATCTTTTTGTTTATTTTAAGAAATCATTTTCAGATCTAATAAGTTTCCTGATTACTAGTTGACATTTTCATTCCCTGTGGATTCGATCCCGACTTACCGGGTTATTACTTGAGCGATAGGTTTGCACTTGAACCTAGAGTGAACACACTTTTAAAACAAATTTTAAGTCGTGTCATGTTTTTGGCGCCGTTGCCGGGGACTGAAAAATTGTTAAATTTTCAAGAAAGTTATTTGTATCTACAAGTGATTTCTATAAAATAACAAAAAAATAATTTTTTTTTTACATCTCTTATGCGCTTATGCTGAATTCATCCCCCACCCAAGTTCACAAAAATCCTATTGCCGAAGCAAGTTCTGAAAATTCTGAGTCTTTTCCTTTTTGGGTTCCACCTCCTTCCCCTTCCATTACTAGTCGTACATTGAGTCAAACCTGGAGTGAGAATTCTGAACCTTTTGGTAGCGATATGTCGGAACATGGTAGTGTTGGTGTTGGTGCTGGAGAGGATGAGATACCATATCTTCCTATGAAAGATTTGTTATTTCCGGAGCGAACTGTTACCCCTGGTTGCATTTTACTCCCGTATAATGCCGGTTAGTTCCATTTTCGGAATGGCATGATTCAAATCCTTCCTACATTTCATGGGATGGATTCTGAAAAACCATATCTCCATATTCGAGAGTTCGAAGATACATGTGAGACTTTTGGAGACCAATCTTGTCCACAAGATGTAGTCCGGTTGAAGCTCTTCCCTTTTTCCTTAAAGGATAAAGCTAAAACTTGGTTATGGTCCCTACCCCCAAATTCTGTGTTATCTTGGAGAGATAGGCAAAACAAGTTTATATCAAAAATTTTCCCACAACACAAAACTAATTCTGTTAAAGCCCAAATTCAAGCTTTTAGACAAAATGATAATGAGGCTTTTGATAAATGTTGGGAGAGATTTCAGGAGTTAGTTAGTGCGTGCCCACATCACGGTTTTGAAAAGAATCATTTAATTTCATTTTTCCATCAAGGCCTTACATTAGCGTCGAAACAACTTGTCCAAACCATGTGTGAAAGACCTTTTTGGGAGTTAAATTCGAGCGATGCTGAAGCTCATTTGAAATATATAGCTGAAACTACCCAAGCATGGGATACTTCTGATCCCAATAGTCAAAATAGAAATCGACAAGTGTCCAACTTGCCTGCTGCGTCCGGTATTTATCACTTGGACAAGGACACTTTGTTGGATCGAAAATTTGACCAATTAGAGAAGAATTTCAGAGATATGCTTGAAGTGCGATTGAGAGATGTGTCTGGATCCGTACAAGCTGGAAAGGAGAAAGTGTGTGCCATTTGTAATGAGGGTCATTCTACCAAAGGATGTCCTACCATTCCTGCATACAAAGCAATGTATACTGAATAGGTTGAGGCAATAGGGGGCTTTCGAGGAAATTATAATGCACAGTAAGGAAATGCATATGATCAGTCGTGGAGGAATCCTGGATTCAATTATGGACAACCTCAAGGTGGGATGGTTCATAATCCACAAATGACTCTACCACCACCTCCTCAATTTCAGCAAGTGGCTCCTCCAATGCAAAATTCTATGCAAGTACCACCTCCTGGTCCGTATGTAGCTCCACCTAGGAGAACTCTTGAAGGTAATTTCAATCAATTCATCCAATCTCAAAAAGCGAGAGATGCTAAATATGATCGAATGTTTGTTGAAATGCATACTAACATCTCTAGGTTGCAAGCTGCGGCGAATACTCAAGAGAAAGGTAAACTTCCAGCCCAAGGCCAAAGACCTCCTCTTCAAGGTCAAACCACGGTTGGCTCCACATCATCGGAGTTGCAAGAACATTGTCAAGCTGTTACTACTCTTTGTAGTGGCCACGTGATTAATCTATCACCAAAGCTTCCAAAGGTGAATGATGATGGAGTTGAAACCGAAACTTCTAAGGAATTTGAAATTCCCGAGTATGAAGAACCTTCCTTAGAAAAGGAATTGAAAGATAAGGAAGTTCGACCTGAAATTGAAGTCAAGTTGCCTATTGCTACTCCATTTCCTCAACGCTTAGAGCCACCCAAGAAAGGGGCTTCACGTACTGAGGTGTTGGATGTGTTGAAGCAAGTAAAATTGAATTTTCCATTCCTTGATGCTATTAACCAAATTCCAGCATATGCTAAGGTTATCAAAGATCTTTTGACTGTCAAAAGACGGCTTAAGGTAAAGAAAAATGTTTTCTTGGCACAAAATGTGAGCCCAATTCTTCTCAACGATCTTCCACCTAAATTCAAAGATCCAGGTGCACCTACCATTTCGTGCATCATAGGAGAGAAAAGAGTGGAAAAAGAATTGCTTGATTTAGGTGCGAGTGTCAATATGCTTCCATACTCCATTTATAAGCAACTTGAATTAGGTGATTTAAAACCTACCCGAATCACTCTACAGTTAGCAGACAGAACAGTGAAAGTGCCTCGAGGGATTGTAGAAGACGTGATAGTTCAAGTGGACACGTTCTACTTTTCGGTTGATTTTGTCATTTGGGACACTGAGCCTGTACCCTATACGAGAAATCATGTTCCAATAATATTTGGCCGTCCATTCTTAGCTACTGCTAATGCTTTGATCAATACACGGAATGGCCAAATGCAACTCACTTTTGGAAACATGACTCTCAACCAATATTTTTAATGTAGCTAACCAAATGGGTGACGAGGATGAAATTCTTGAGGTTGATCTTTTTGAAGAGGTAGTGGATGAGAATATTGATAAAGTCATAAGAGGAGATGCTTTGGAAGTGTGTTTAGTGCAAAGTGGTGAGAAAAAGAGGTCTCATACTGAGTTTGAGTGTGAGGTGAAGGAGTTTGAATCTTGGTTACAAGAGAGAGAGCTAGAGGAGTTGAGCTTAGTAGAGTTTGAGCATGAGTTTGGACTGGTGGATGCAAGCCTCAATGATGAAGTCCAATCTTTATGGGCCTCATTTCGTCATTTAGACAAAAGAGAGTGGGAAAATAGAATTGATGAATTTATCCTTCCCAAACCTCCACCCATACCATTTGAGTCTTCAGAGGTACTTGAAGATACGACACAAATCTCGTCCGACTTAGAGACCCACCCACGTGCTATGCAACAAGCGGATCCTTTTTCGGTTATCTATGGGCATGGGAACATTTTGTTCCGGCTATTCATGTATGATGGTAAGACGGAAGAGACGAGGAGTGCATCGTACTCAGTGGAAGGGATCGGGTGATTTTTGGAGAGAGAGGTGAGGTCGTCGCACCCCCGACATGTATGGGGTGATTGTAGTACATAGGAGTCTTAGGAACTAAGAGTCTTAGGTTTGAGTCAGTCCCGGGGTTGAGAATCCGAAGGGTGAGGGGTAGTTCGTTTTCGATGAGCATTAAGGTTAGTCTAAAGTGTGAGGAGTGGAAAATTCATGTTTGGAAGCGAGAATAGAAGCATTTTTGAAGAAAAGAAGAGAGAGGAAGAATTTAGAAAATCAGCAAAACCAGATCGGTCCGGCTGATATTAAAAGAACCGATCCGGTTATGCGGATCGGTCCGGGTGAATTAAAGAACCAATCCGGTAAGGCAGATCGGTCCGGTCCCAAAACCGGATCGGTCCGGTGGTCTGCAGAATTCATTTCCCCAGATCCACCTCTTCGATCCACACCTCTTCACTTTCCCCAATCCCTTCTCTTCCTTCAAAAATTCGTCCAAATTCATCCACCCTTTCATTCCCTCCAAACTCCTACTCACCCACTATAAATACACCCATCACCCTACCCATTTTCTTCACACCTTCACCTACACTTACCTTCTCTTCTCTATTACTGTTTCTATCCTCCATATCCATGGCTGCTCCTGAGAAGTATACCTCCATTGAAGTCCTTCCCGACGGACATGGAGAGTACCGTTCCCGCCGCGAAGCAAATTGGTGCCGTAAGTTTTTCAGCCCTACGCGAAAGATTCATATTGAATGTCAAGTGTTGTGGGATCAAATGCCCAATTCTATCACAGCCCTTTTCCTGTCCCGGGGCTGGTGTCGTTTCTTCAATGAGCCTTATGAGGCAGTTTGGGAGAATAAAGTGCGACAGTTTTATGGATCTCTTGTTCGTACCGCTGAATTTGAATCCCAAGCCTATGTGGATTCCATCCCTATCCCATTCTCACTTGACCTTGCGGCCCAGAAGCTAGAGTCTTTTGGTGTGATCACTCCGGCCCAATTTGATTATCCGAGTCCCGATCCCGTTCTATCTAAGGAGGTTTGTATCTCGCGAATCCAGCCCGGTGCGGTTTGGAATACCGAGACCTTTCCCATCGGTCGCTTATCCGACAAGGCACGCTTCACCTTTCATATCGTTTGTGCCAATATCTTGCAAACATCCAATGATTCGGCGATGAGGCCTCGCCAAGCCACTATGATGTATCATCTGTTCGACCCTACAACCGTGATCAATTTGGCCCGGACATTTTACACCGATATCCTTTTTGGGGCTTATGATAAAAAGGGTCGCGCTCCTCTTCCTTATGGTCGACTCATTACATCCATGCTTCGGGATGCCGGGATTGCACCACCTCAAGATCTTATCAACTTGCCTAAGCCTTTAGGTCAAGAGTCCCGCACTCGAAGTGAGCGGCAAATTCAGCTAGTCCGTGCAAGGCACGGTGGCGATTCGAGTGACGAAGAGAGTGACGAGGAGGATGTTGAGATGGGGGAAGGTGACGAGGAAGAGTATGATGAGACGGATGATCCGGATTATGTTCCGGTTGGTACGGGCTTAACTGAGCGTGTTCTCTCTCTTGAAACGCGTTTTGACGCACATGTGTCCTCCTACGAGAGGGACATGAGTTTGGTCCTGCGCATGCAGGCCGACTTGTATCGTCTCCAGGCGGGACCCGAGGCCCCTCTTCCTCCTTACTATTATAATACATATGATCCTACTGCTCCCAGTACTTCCCATCACCCACCCGCCCCGTAGGAAGCCCTCTCCCCTTTTAGGATTTTTCTACCTATGTTTGTTTTTGTTTTCTTTTATTTGTTTCCACAGCGTTGTCACAGTTTGTAATATACAGTTTTAGTCTAATATTGGCTTGTTTTATTTCTCGCACTCTTTCTGTTATCTTCTTTATCTCTCATATCCTTTGATTGAGGACAATGCAAATCCTTAAGTTAGGGGGGATGACAGGTGCGTATTCATAAAACTTCGCCTAAAATAAATAAAAAAATTGAATTGAAAAAAATTAAAAAGCCAAAAATATTTTTTTTCAAAATAAATAAAAATTGGAATTTAAATTTTTCAAAAAAATGTCACCTTTATTCTATTTAAAGTCTCAAATTGTAAAATTCAAAATGCACTAAGCCAAAATTGACCGAAGATGGAAATTGAAAGAAAATTGACGACTTTACGAATAAGTGTGGAGATTAGTCAAACCCCGTGAGATTTCGAGCCTATCAATCTTTTTGAGTTTTTAAATCAATCCGAGTTTATGATTAACTCAAAGTTATTTTCAGCATTTTAATAAGTCGTTGATGATTTCAATCCTTTGTTTTGATCGGTTACGGGAAATGTGTGAAATATTATCTCGAAATTCGTGCTAAATACATCTCTAAACTTAATTAATCTCGAGATGCATATGGTAATGTGATTAGCAATTTGGACAATGAAGTAGGCCCTCGTTTCTTACCCAAAAATATTAGCCATAAAAAGTTGTGAAAAACAAAATTATCCCTTTGCAACCCAATTTGAGCCGAATAAAATATTTTCTTTTCGTTTGATAACCCGAAAAAACCCAAATAGCCCGGAATTGTGAAAAATGGAAAAAGACATAATTTAAGACCGAAAAGTGCAACAAAAAGGGGCAAGAAAAAAATAGAAGAATGCTCAACAAAAGTTAGCAAGAAAATAAAATTAAAAAAACAAAAAAAAAAAATGAGAGAAAAATGAGCAAATACCCGAAAAAGCACTAATGGACATCATAAGCAAATTTTCCAATTCCGAACATTCATTCCCATTTTTACCCTTTACACCTTAAACCCAAGAAAAGTCCTAACCGAGTCCAAATTGCAAAATTAATTACTTCATGGAGAGCTAAGCTATGAAAAGATAAAATAAGAGATCAAAATGGTGTGAACTAGAGGTGATGTTCCCGTTTCCAAATAACTGTACTCCGATGATGAGATCTTTTCACCAAATATTTCCTTCTTTTCAATTTTGTATGCATGAATTTGTGTCCATTATATTTACTCTTTATATCATGCATACCGAGAGGAAATAACCACAATCCGAGTGATTCGTTTGTGAGAGCATTCCATATTGAACCAAAACGAATTTTTGAAAAGTAACGTAATGCTCAATCGGTGGAAATTCGAGGTTTAATTTGGGCTTTGCACACACACACTATGGTTTGAGACAGTTGAATGTGAATTTATGGTGATTATTTTGTAGAAAAGTTTAAATTGTACAATTTTTAAGTATTTTGATATTTATTTGAGTCAATAAAGAATTTTGAGGGTGTATTCACTTCAAACCCTTACGAGACAAAACTCGTCCTACTAGGGTAACCTAGGGGTTTAAAGGCTTGTTGCATATGCTCAATGCAATCGCGTGCCTGCGAAAGTGGAATCTTATTTTAATAAAGGAATTTTCAAGAGTTGAATTCAAATACATTGCCCGGGATGTGCAAAGTCCTAAGTTAGGGGGATTTGACCAAGCGTAAATTCTTCCGAATTTAGCCCCTTAAGTTAGTAATGTTAATATCTCGAACAAGGTAATTGAATCATTTTTAGTCCATATCACTCTATTGTTCGTTTCTAACAAAATTCCCTAGTTTTTGTGTAATTGTGATAAAGTTTTCAGGAATGGAATGCAATAAAAGAAAAGAAGAAAACTAGCAGAAATGTGAAAGGGCAAAAGTGTAAATTCCATTTGGAATTCATAAGACAAATTTTAAGATAAATTTTAAGGGTGATCGAAAAATTGCGTTCACTCTAGGTTCAAGTGCAAACCTATCGCTCCAGTAATAACCCGGTCAGTCGGGATCGAATCCACAGGGAAAGAAAATGTCAACTAGTAATCAGGAAACTTATTAGATCTGAAAATGATTTCTTAAAATAAACAAAAAGATGATTAATGGTTTTGGAAGATTTCTAGCGAAATAAAACTTTTCTTAACAAAAGCAAACTGGAAATTTTAATGAAAGCAGTCTAAAAATTGCAGGAAAAACTTTTAATCAAATGGGAGAAAACAGGGTAGAATACAATCCCTCAATCCTTAGCAAATTATCATAGAGAATACTAGATTTGTAAATTAAAATAATTGATTAGATCCAACCTTTATAAATTCTAAGCATTACATATATGAGGTTCAAACCCGCATCATATGAAATCAAATATAGGTATAAAGCGGTGAATGATAAATTATACTAGCAAAGCTTTCTTAAACATGTCAAGTACCTAGGGCAAGAGAGATTAAAAGATTGACAGTTTTTTGTATAATTTTCTTTCACGATTCAATCAATATTTTAATTTAGCCTCTATTTTATACAAAGATAATCTGCCTTGGATTGAGTTCATGTACCCCAACCCTTGGGAAATTTATCTACTCATGATTGGATTGAAGAAAAAATTCATACTCAGAATTATGGAACTACAAGACATGGGAAATAAATCTGCAAATAATAAAGTAACAGAGAATAGAATGATATTACTTGAATTCAGCAGCAGGAAATTAATTGAAATTGAAATCCAATTAACTTCTCCCTAATCAGCAGTACAAACTAGGGTTCTTATGAAAGAAATTTAAACTTCTGAATGTTTCTCTCAAAAACTAACTCTCAAATTCTTTAGCTAATTTGTAATCTAGCAACAACTAACAACATGCTATAATTCTCTTTCTACTTTCTTGGTTGGTTTCTCCTCTCAAATGATATAGGGCACTAGCTTTTATAATACCAATTTTCGAAATTGATAGCCAATAATGCTTGTTGGTTCATTTTTCCAAGAGTTGCTCTGTTTTAATTGAACAATTAATTGTCAGCATTTCACACGACCGGACCGGTCCGGCTCAACCTCGGATCGGTCCGAATACACCGGATCGGTTCTTTTCTTTTTACCGGATTCGTCCGGGCCTAGTCGGATGGGTCCGATGTTTCTGCTTCCATAAGTTCGTCATCAATCCGGGGGCTACTGGACTTTGTCAATTTGGATGGATCCGGATCCAAACCGGATCGGTCCGAAATTCTTCTGATTTGACTTTTTCCTTGAAACTTTGACTGACCATATCTTTTGATCTTGAACTCCGATTTGAGTGTCGTTTCTTCCTATGCTCTTGTGAACTCATGCTCTTTAGTTTCAATTTTTACGTTGCTTCTGAATTCCGAATGGAATTTACACTTTTGCCCTTTCACATTTCTGCTAGTTTTCTTCTTTTCTTTTATTGCATTCCATTCCTGAAAACTTTATCACAATTACACAAAAAGTAGGGAATTTTGTTAGAAACGAACAATAGAATGATATGGACTAAAAATGATTCAATTACCTTGTTCGAGATATTAACATTACTAACTTAAGGGGCTAAATTCGGAAGAATTTACGCTTGGTAAAATCCCCCTAACTTAGGACTTTGCACGTCCCGGGCAATGCATTTGAATTCAACTGTTGAAAATTCCTTTATTAAAATAAGATTCCACTTTCGCAGGCACGTGATTGCATTGAGCATATGCAACAAGCCTTTAAACCCCTAGGTTACCCTAGTAGGACGAGTTTTGTCTCGTGAGGGTTTGCAGTGAATACACCAACAAAATTCTTTATTGACTCAAATAAATATCAAAATACTTAAAAATTGTACAATTTAAACTTTTCGAAAAAATAATCACCATCAACTCATATTCAACTATCTCAAACCATAGTGTGTGTGTGCAAAGCCCAAATTAAACCTCGAATTTCCACCGATTGAGCATTATGTTACTTTTCGAAAATTCGTTTTGATTCAAATTCTTACGGAATGCTCTCACAAACGAATCACTCGGATTGTGGCTATTTTCTCTCGGTATGCATGATATAAAGAGTAAATATAATGGACACAAATTCATGCATACAAAATTGAAAAGAAGGAAATACTTAGTGAAAAGATCTCGTGATCGGAGTACAGTTATTTGGAAACGGGAACATCACCTCTAGTTCACACCATTTTGATCTCTTATTTTATCTTTTCATAGCTTAGCTCTCCATGCAGTAATTAATTTCGCCATTCGGACTCAGTTAGGACTTTTCGGGGTTAAAAGATGTAAAGGGTAAAATAGAAACGGATGGGATGTTCGGAATTGGAAAATACCTTTATGACATCCACTTGTATTTTTTTTCGGGCATTTGCTCATTTTTCTCTTTCTTTTTCAATTTTCATTTTTTTCTTCTTGCTATTTTTCTTTTGCTGAGCATTTTTTCTTTTTTTTTCTTGCCCCTTTTTGTTGCACTTTTCGGACTTAATTTATTATTCCATTTTTGCAATTCCGGGCTATTTGGTTTTTTCGGGATATCAAACGAAAAGAAAATATTTTATTCGGCTCAAATTGGGTTGCAAAGGGATAATTTTGTTTTTCACAACTTTTTATGGCTAATATTTTTGGGTAAGAAACGAGGGCCTACTTCATTGTCCAAATTTCTAATCACATTACCATATGCATCTCGAGATTAATTAAGTTTAGAGATATATTTAGCACGAATTTCGAGACAACATTTCACACATTTCCCATAACCGATCAAAATAAAGGATTGAGATCATCAACGACTTGTTAAAACGCTGAAAAGAAATTTGAGTTAATCATAAACTCATATTGATTTAAAAACTCATAAAAAAGTTGAAAGGCACGAAATCTCACCGGATTGGACTAATCTCCACACTTATTCGTAAAGTCATCAATTTTTGCACAATTTCCATCTTCGTTCAATTTTGGCTTAGTGAAATTTGATTGTTAACAATTTGAGACTTTAAATAGAATAAAGGTGATATTTTTGAAAATTTTAAATTCCAATTTTTATTTATTTTGAAGAAAAATATTTTTGGTTTTTTCAAAATTTTTCAATTTTTTTTTTCTTGTAATCGAAGTTTTATGAAAACGCACCTGTCATCCCCCCTAACTTAATGATTTGCATTGTCCTCAAGCAAAGGATAAGAGAGATAAAGAAGATAACATAAAGAGTGCGAGAAATAAAACAAGCCAATATTAGACTAAAACTGTATATTAAAAACTGTGACAACACTGTGGAAACAAATAAAAGAAAAAAAACAAACATAGGTAGAAAAATCCAAAAAAGGGAGAGGGCATCCTAAGGGGCGGGTGGGTGATGGGAAGTACTGGGAGCAGTAGGATCATATGGATTACAATAGTAAGGAGTAAGAGGGGCCTCGGGTCCCTCCTGGAGACGATACAAGTCGGCATGCATGCGGAGGACCAAACTCATGTCCCTCTCGTAGGAGGACACATGTGCGTCAAAACGCGTTGCAAGAGAGAGAACGCGCTCAATTAAGCCCGTACCAACCGGAACATAATCCGGATCAGCCATCTCATCATACTCTTCCTCGTCACCTTCCCCCATCTCAACATCCTCCTCGTCGCTCTCTTCGTCACTCGAATTGCCACCGCGCCTTGCACGGGCTAGCTGAATTTGCCGATCACTTCGAGTGCGGGACTCTTGACCTAAAGGCTTAGGCAAGTTGATAAGATCTTGAGGTGGTGCAATCCCGGCATCCCGAAGCATGGATGTAATGAGTCGACCATAAGGAAGAGGAGCGCGGCCCTTTTTATCATAAGCCGCAAAAAGGATATCGGTGTAAAATGTCCAGGACAAATTGATCACGGTTGCAGGGTCGAACAGATGATACATCATAGTGGCTTGGCGAGGCCTCATCGACGAATCATTGGATGTTTGCAAGATATTGGCACAAACGATATGAAAGGTGAAGCGTGCCTTGTCGGATAAGCGACCAACGGGAAAGGTCTCGGTATTCCAAACTGCACCGGGTTGGATTCGCGAGATACAAACCTCCTTAGAGAGAACGGGATCGGGACTCGGATAATCAAATTGGGCCGGAGTGATCAAACCAAAATATTCTAGCTTCTGTGCCACAAGGTTAAGTGAGAATGGGATATGGATGGAATCCACATAGGCTTGGGATTCAAATTCAGCGGTACGAACAAGAGATCCGTAAAATTGTCACACTTCATTCTCCCAAACTGCCTCATAAGGTTCATTGAAGAAACGGCACCAGCCCCGAGACAGGAAAAGGGCTGTGACAGAATTGGGCATTTGATCCCACAACACTTGACGTTCGATATGAATCTTTCGCGTAGGGATGAAAAACTTACGGCACCAATTTGCTTCACGACGGGAACGGTACTCTCCATGTCCGTCGGGAAGGACTTCAATGGAGGTATACTTCTGAGGAGCAGCCATGGATATGGAGGATAGAAACAGTAATGGAGAAGAGAAGGTAAGTGTAGGTGAATGTGTGAAGAAAATGGGTAGGGTGATGGGTGTATTTATAGTGGGTGAGTAGGAGTTTGGAGGGAATGAAAGGGTGGATGAATTTGGATGAATTTTTGAAGGAAGTGAAGGGATTGGGGAAGTGAAGAGGTGTGGATAGAAGAGGTCGATCTTGGGAAATGAATTCTACAGACCACCGGACCCATCCGATTTTGGGACCGGACCGATCCGCCTTATCGGATCGGTTCTTTAATTCACCCGGACCGATCCGCCTGACCGGATTGGTTCTTTTAATATCATCCGGACCGATCCGGTCTGCTGATTTTCTAAATTCTTCCTCTCTCTTCTTTTCTTCAAAAAATGATTTTATTCTCTCTTCCAAACATGAATTTTCCACTCCTCACACCTCAGACTATCCTTAATGCTCATCGAAAATGAACTACCCCTCACCCTTCGAATTATCAACCCCGGGACTGACTTAAACCTAAGACTCCTAGTTCCTAAGCCTCCTATGTACTACAATCACCCCATACATGTCGGGGATGCGACGACCTCACCTCTTTTTGTTCAGTCAACCCCCATAAATGGGGTCCGACAGCCAGATTGTGTCGACTTCCTTGACAATTGCTTCCAAATAGGGCTTGAGACGATGCCCATTAACTTTAAATGTAGTTCCCCCTTTCTCATCTATGAGTTCAACAGCTCCATGGGGAAATACCTCTTTCATAATGAATGGACCTGACCATCTTGATCGTAATTTTCCGGGATATAAGTGCAACCTCGAGTTGTAGAGAAGTACTTTTTGTCCCAAATGAAATTCTTTCTTACGAATGATTCCGTCATGAGCTTGTTTCATTCGGTCCTTGGATATTTTAGCACTTTCATACGCATCATTGCGTATTTCTTCCAACTCATTCAACTGAAGTTTACGTGTTTCACCGGCTTTATCCATACAGAAGTTCACCCTTTTGATAGCCCAATAGGCTTTGTGTTCGGGTTTTGGATAAATGCTCTTGATCCCTTAAAAAATTTTGGTGTTTAAGGATCCATTTTATTCAATATTTAAAAGATTTTAAATGGATTAGTGACTGTCGTTCGAACGACGTCACATCTCATTCAAACGAGATGGAGTCTTGTTCGAACGACGTAGTTTTTTATTCGAATGACAGAGTTCAATTTTGACATGTCACCGCCTTAAATGTTTTTATATAAAGGGTGTCAGACTTTCGATTTTAATGTGGAGAAATACTGATTTTCACAGAATACGTTTATCTATTCTCCAACCAATTTTTGAGGGTTGAAAGATGTGTTTTACAATTCACAAATCCCAAATACTTTTGTGTGAGTTGTCTTTGTGGAACCCAAGACATATTTGTTGGGAGTTTTGCTGTTGAAATAAGGTGCCTTGGAAAGGTACTCGGTTGACCATAGGTGCCACTTGCGGGAGGTACTAGCTGATAGACTGGGTGTCATGTGGAGTGCAACGGTGTTCTTGGGCTGATTACTACAAACTGAGACCTGTGGGTATTTCGTATGTCAATTGTATTTTCGCTGTGATCTGATTGTAAACCGTTTACAAATTATAGTGCGCTGCAGGGATTTTTTTCCTGAAATAGGTCTTTGTCAGCTTATTCATCACATGATTTAATTTGAGATTTGAATTGACACGTAGATGCATGTTTAGGAGATGATTTAAGTTGTATTTGGTTTTAACAAATTTAGACATCTAATTAAATAAGTTTAAATTGAAAATTGTGAATCTATTTGAATCAATATTGCACACGGTTTTTCAATTGGCTCACATAGGCCAAAAATAATATTTCAACACATCGTACCTCTCGTGGGTGAGCTTTGTTTGGTCAAGGATCATGTCGCATCCACCGAGGAAAAAAATTTCAAGACCCTTGGGGATGTCCTATAGATTGAAAATAATAAGGGAATCTTATCGGATCAAATTGGGCAACTTGTTAGACTTTTTCATGGTTATAGGCCCCAATACCTCCTTAGGGTTGCCCTTACCATCTTCCTCATGGTTTCCCCTATCCCTACCTTTGAATTTTCCCTACCCAAATGTTGCCTCCTTCAATATTCCCCTCTAAACTCCGCTTCGTCCAACATTCCCCTCCCAAATGTCGACTCCTCCAATATTCCCCATCCCTATGCCTCCACCTATCACGGGCCTTTGATCACCGTCAATAACTCACAGTGACTATGGAGAATAGTACCATTTCAAGGACCTGAGCAACATGAGGATTACTGGGATTGTTCAAACTCATGTCCATGATTGCCAGAACTCCAATACATGGTTGACCTTTAGGTAGGCGTGAGGCTCAAATAATGGTCGATGAAATATACACCGGCTATAGAGATGTACTTGTATTCGTTGACATCATGGAATGGATGGAATTAAGGAATTATTCAAACTCTTTTATTGTTTGGACAGTTTATTTGTTGACCAGGTTCAAATAATATTTTCTTTTATTTCAGTTGTAATAACATTTTTTTGTTTCAATTGTAATAATTTTTTTGGGTTTCGGTTGTAAGAATAATGGTTTTGTTTCAGTTGTAATAATATTTATTTTTATTTCAGTCGTAGGAATATTGTTTTATTTTAGTTGTAATAATATTTTTTTAACCTATTACCACATGACTAAAATTTGAACATTATTACATATGGATTTCTAAAAATTCAAAGAATGGATGGGAGAGACTAATCGAATGACAAATAATCATGTATAGGGCATTCAAGAATTGTTAAATACGCTTTCAAAAATCTTAAAAGTGACAGACTTCCGTGTCTGTGCACCCATTGTATGAACATAAAAAATAAGTCATTGGAATACGTTGAGTTTCATTTAATAAAGTAGGGAATCTGTTAAGACTATAAAAGATGGACATACCATGGTGAAAAACAATATACCTTATGTTCCGAAAGAATTATCGGGACCCGACCACGTAATGGAACACCAATGAGTGGAAGTGGTACATGATTCACCAACACATCGTCCATTGACAGACTTAATTCATAACGCTTACAGAATCCATAACCATCAAAATCACCAACCTATGGATACGCATAATGAAAAATTTGATGCTGAACTACGTGAAGATTGGGAACACATACGGTTGAAAGACGATGCGACTAGACCATTGCATAAAGATTGCAATAAAGATCACTCGGTATTATATGCAATGATTAGTTTGCATATTTTGAAGAGTCCATTTAGTTTTTGTAGTAACGGTGTAGCCGAAATTCTTAAGTGGGTTAAAGAAATTATCACAAAAGAGAACACGTTACCAGCCAATTATCCAACCATAAAGAAGAGCTTGAAGATTTTGGGTTTAAAATAAAAATCTATTCATGCATGCAAGTATGATTTCATATTGTACCACAACGAGCACAAAGAGAAGGATGAATGTCCTGTATGCAATGAGCCTAGATATGTAGTTTATGAGAATGGAAAGGACAAACCTGCAAAAAATTATAAATGCTCGCAAGTCTCACAAAAGGTTTTGAAGTATTTTCCACCTGGGCCACGACTAAAATGATTTTTTACTATACCATGGATAGCGGAGGCCAAGACATGGCACGCTCGATGCGAGGTGGGTGGGAATATGATGCGTCATCCAGTTAATTCATCAATTTATCAACTTTTAAATGCACAACACCATGAATTTGCAAAGGAATCGCACAGCGTTAAGCTTTCAATCTACACCGATGGGTTTAACCCTTTCCATAATTTAAGTAGTAGTCAGAGTTATTGGCTAGTTCTCATGGCGATTTTAAGTCTCATTCCGATACTATGCATAATAAAGGAGTTCACAATGTTATCTTTGTTGATACCCGAGATGAAGGCTCCCAATGATGATATTGGTATATTCTTAGCACCATTAATCAAAGAACTTAAAGAGTTGTGGGATAAAGTTGTTACGGCTTTGACTTTGATAAGGGTGAAGAGTTCACACTTAAAGCAATGGTGATGTGGGCAATCCACGACCTTCCTGCCTATGGGACCTTGTCTGGTTATAATGTTCATGGTTATTATGGATGCCCCATTTATGGGGAGGAAAATGAAGCATGTTGGTTACAACATAGTAGTAAGATGATTTACATGGGTCATCATAGATTTCTGCCACCTGCTAGGCTTTTTGGTCAGCAAATCGAGGAGAAGGCGGTGGTTGCGACTGCGGGAAATAGGTACATAGACAATCACCCCCAACTTGTAAACCTGAAGCGTAAATCTAGGGGGATTCGAATGACCCTAGAAAAGCTAAGACGTGGTCCAGGAAATCAATAGTTTTTATTTGTCGTATTGGAAAGATCATCATGTAAGGCATGTAATTGATGTGATGTACACAGAGAATAATATTGTAGAACATCTGATAGGAATATGTCTGGGTGGATCTCATTCTAAAGGTGGAGAGTGGGTTCGTCGAGATCTACTTATATGAAAATAAAGAAGAAACTATGGTTAAAAAATGATCCTACAATAGGAAGAATTTCTACCCCCCCCCCCCCCCCCCAAACTTCTTTCACTTTGACTACTAGTGAGAAGAAGATCCTCTTAGACACGTTCAACTTGAAGACTCGAACCGATTATTCTGGTAATTTACATAGGGTAATAAGCTACCAAGCAAATGACTTGAAATAGTGCAAGTCTCACAATTGGCACATGATCATCCAATTAATCCCTATATTATTTCAACATTGCTTTTCTGAATACAAAGATCTCTGTTGGGTAATTATGAAAATAATTTTGTATTTTACCCAACTTTGTGCAAAAGTGGTAAACATATTGCACATTAAATCTGTGAAATCAACTTTAGCCGAGGAAGTTTGTGTATTGGAGAAATATTTCCCTCCGTCATTCTTCGATATCACCATCCACCTGCTTGTGCATTTATGCGATGAAACTTATTATGTGGTATCATCTGGTATAGTTGAATGTATCCTTTTAAACGCTTAATGAAAACCTTCAAAGATTACGTGAAGAATACACAGTATATTGGAAGGTCAATTGATGAAGAATATGTAACAGTGGACTCAGCGCTATACGCTAGGGAACATATGCTAGAAAAAGAGGTGATGAGGTTCAATTCTCGTGGATACCGAGTGATCGAGGAAACTAATGAGTTTTGAGGATGAATTGTCATTTGGGAGCCTTAAAGAGGTAAAACTCATAAATTTACAATATGAGCATGCATCTCGTTATGTCTTCGAATCACAAGATGAAGTCGAAGACTGGAGAGAGCGAGCATATACTGAATTCTTCTTCTTTGATTATATGTATTTTACATTTTATGATATAAAGTCTATAATTTATCGATAGGAAGTACAAAAATGAAATTACCTAAAATCAAAGGAGAAATTACCAGACATATGATTTTATGGCATGGGCGTTAATAGAGGTAATTTTCATATCTTATGTGTGTGGTTATTTATTCATGTTTAGTAAAAACATTCCCTAATACAAATTCATTAATAAATGCAACTTCTAAAAAGAGATGATGTCTCTTCCAGACTTACACACCTAGCAAAAGGTCCTAGTTTTCGTGCGAAAGAGTTTAAAAAATTTCTCACTAACACTTTTGACTTCATTTCGTATCCATATCAGTAAAATCTTTTTTCGCAAAATAGTGGAATATCAATTTCTACCTTGACCACCTTTATCGCTGGCAAAAGCGATAAATATTCAAAGAATACGGTGCTAACCTATAATGGGATAATCCAACAAATCCTAGAACTTGATTACTTAAATTTCATAGAAATCGTGTTCTATTGTGATTGGGTAAAGGTGGGGGATACAACGAATTCTTGCAAAGTTGATCCTGACTCCAAACTTATTTTGGTAGATTTATCAAAGCTGAAGAGTAAAGATCGTATAGTTGACGAGCCTTTTATTTATCCCTTTCAGAACGTAAAGAATGTATTCTACTCGAAGTGCACAAATGATGGCAATTGGTCTATAGTTGTGCATGTACCAAAGGGTATAACTACTCAAGTAGATGCATTAAAGGGTCCAATATAGTTCCAGTCAGCTCTAGATGACAATCCTAAATTGAGGAATTTTTTACTTGATTTAGTGGAAGATTGAGTATTAAAATGCCATTTTATCCCTATCGATCATATATGTATATTATTATGATATTGATATTGTATTACCGCTTTACTTTGATGTATGAATGTTTATTTACCTGTATGAATGTTTAATACGATTTATTTAAGTTAACTTTTGTTAATATGTTGTGTTCAGTCGAATATTTAGTTACACCATTCCTATTCTTTGAATTGAAAGAAATTAGAAGGTTCTATCGGAACGATTATTTATTTTAGGTTACTTCATTTTTTTTTGGGAAAAAAAAGGGGAGGAAGTGTGAGGAGGAATGACCAGAAGATATTGGACCATTAATTTGGAAGAGATGATGGAGGTAGGAGTGTGTTCTTGAAATTATATAATAACGAAACAACAACCTTAGTCGCCATCTTTATATTTCATTTACTTTACTTCAGTTTTTTCAAATTAGCTTCCATCTGCCCTTTCTCAACGCATTTTTTTAGACAAAGACTCCGTTTTTTTTTCTTTTCAGATAAAAAGAATTTAATTTCACTAGAAAAAATAAGATATTTTTCATTCTTTCTTTTTTCTCTACGTACCCTTCGCTTAATGAGAAAAATATTACTATTAAATAAAAAAAATAAGTAAATAAAAATGAAGTAGAAGAACCTAGATTCCAGAGGTACTCAAATTGGATCAGTGATCGATTTCAAGATTTCGTAGTAAACCTAATTGGTTACTTCCAATTATGTAAATCAATAGTTGCTAAAATCAAAATATCTGCGAGATCGGCGTCACAATTTGTATCAATTAAACAAATTGTTGGAATTCCCAAAGTTGGGTACAACACTCCACCGCTTTGCCTAGTAGAACGACGCTTATATTGCTATCCCATAACCCCATTTTCATGGTTTACGCTGCTCCTATTTCTCTCACAACCACATAATGGCTGTAGACCCCCGAAACAAACACGTGTGTAGAAATAAACATTGAAGGTTCCCCTACAAACTATTAATGCTAAAATTGATATTCGAATGAACCTCGTAATCATAAGAAAGTGTTTTTTAGCTATCGGCCTACCAAAAGAAAAATTAGGATAGGATCTCCCCTTTCAAAATCAAACCTGAAAGTTTCCTTTCGCCCGACTGAAGTTGATACCATTAATTAAATTATTGTGTCGATTGGATTTCACTTGACTGTCTACGGTTCCATTGCGTGTTCTAGCGCTAGAAGTTTTGTATAAATGATAAAAAACAATTCAAATGAGGTATTCAACTCTAGGGATGAATCATAAAGAAAATCTTTATTGGTTACTACTAATAAAAATAATAAAGGAGAAATACCACCCTCTGGATAGAACAAGAAAGAGGTTATTGCTCCTTTTTTAATTTCAAATACTCGTATACACTAAGACCAGGTCTGATCCATTTGTGGGTGGAGCTTCAAGATAAACTAGGTCTAAAGGAAAGTTATGAGCCTTCCGTTCATCTTTACTCCCATAGAGATATTGAATAGAAGGGGGCATTTTTTTTCCACTGTAATTTTGAAAATGGGCGTTTAAATGTCCATCAAAAGTAAGTAAATAGATCCAAAACATATAAAATGCGATTGAGAATCTTGAACTAGCCATCAAAATCCCATTTTGTCGCTGCTGCGCAACTCTTTATTTACGTACGAGCCATAAATGCTTTAATTATTTTTGTTATGATGTTCATGAATGGCTCAGAATATTACAAATATTTTCATCTTTGGACCATTAGAGATGGGGTTACTCTGATGGTTTGTGCAAGTCTTTTTGTCTTACTAATTACTACTATTCCAGATACGTCATGGTACAAGACTATTTGGACTACAAAACCAAACCAGATTGTAGAGAAATATTTGATAAGTAATAGTCAACAAATTGGGATTCACTTATCAACATATTGTTTTCTTCCATTTGAACTCATTTTCGTAATTCTTTTAGTTGCGTTGATAGGTTCTATTGTTGTAGCTCATTAGGATACACGTTACACCATGATTTTGAATCAAGAGGACATACTCGTTTATTCAGTATCGGACCAATAAGAGAGCTCGAATCGAATCAGTATATCATTCGAAAGAACTGTGTATTCTCGTTGGATCGTAGGAACCAGCTACGCTTTACTTTAGCTGAAGTAGTTATTCAAATGATATATATGCATTATCTTTTAAATATTTTATATGATAGAATTAGTAGGGGATAATTAATGGTCTTGTTTGGTTTGGCTGTTGGATAATTATTGGTTGTTAGCTTGTTGATGGATAGTTTGATAGAAGGAGTACGTGATAATTAAAAGGAGTATGGGATAATTATTGGTTTGATTGTTGGATAATATGTTGGGTTGGATAATTATTGGTTGTCTTGGTCACAGGACTCACAATTTGAGAATATGACGATAATTTTAAAATATCTCGACTCAAGCTTAAAAACATGCTGTTAGAGGGCGAACACCCAAAACATCCCCCAAACGTTCCCGTGAGATCCTCGAAAACCTATAACGGGACCAATATAACCCGTAAAAACTAACCGCGTGGTCAAGAGACTCCCAGTTTGAAAATTTGATGATAATTTTAAAATATGTAAACAAGTATAAAAACACGTCGTTAGAGGCCGGAAACCCAAAACACCCCAAAATGGCCCTATGAGAGGCACAAACACCTTGCACGGGACCAATGTAACTCATAGGAACTGACCACGTGGTCACGGGACTTCCGATTTGAGACTAAGATGATAATTTGAAAATATCTAAACTTAGGCTTAAAAACTTATCGTTAGAGGGTGAAAACCCAAAACACCCTCGAAACGGCCCCGTGAGAGGCACGGACACCTCGTAGGGGACCAATGTAACTAGTAGGGACTCACTGCGTGGTCATCGGACTCCCAATTTTAGAATATGAAGATAATTTGAAAATATATAGACTTTGGCTTAAAACATGCCATTAGAGGGCGAAAACCCAAAACACCCCTAAACGACTTCGTGAGAGGCGCGAACACCCCACATGGAACCAATGTAACTCACAGGAACTGATCGCGTGGTCACGGGATTCCCGATTTATGAATATGATGATAATTTGAAAATATCTGGACTTAGGCTTAAAAACTTGCTGTTATAGGGCGAAAAACCTAAAATAGTCCCTCAATAGCCCCGTGAGAGGCACGAACACCTCGCACGGGATCAATGTAACTCGCAGGATTTGATCGCGTGGTCACGGGACTCCTGATTTAAGAATATGAAGATAATTTGAAAATATCTAGGCTTAGGGTTAAAAACAAGCCTTTAGAGGGCAAAAACTCAAATCGCCCCCCAAACGGTCCCGTGAGTGGTACAAACACCTCGAACGGGACCAATGTAACTCGTCGGAACTAACCACGTGGTCACGAGACTCTAGGTTTAAGAATATTATGATAATTTGAAAATATCTACACTTAGGCTTAAAAACATGCCAGTAGAGGATGAAAACCAAAAACACCCCCCCAAAAAACGGCCCCGTGAGAGGCACGATCACCTCGTACGGGACCAATGTAACTCGCAGGAACTGGCCTCGTGGTCACGGGACCCCTGGCTTGAGGATATGATGATAATTTTAAAATATCTAGACTTAAGCTTGGAAAAATGCCGTTAGAGGGTGAAAACCCAAAATACCTCCAAAACGGCCCCGTGAAAGGCACGAACACCTCGCAAAGGATCATTGTAACTCGCAGGAACTGACCTTGTGGACACGGGACCCCTAGTTTAAGATTATGACAATAATTTGAAAATATATTGACCTAAGCTTAAAAACATGCTGTTAGGGGGAAAAAACCCAAAACACCCCCCAAACGGCCCCGTGAGAGGCACGAACACCTCGCACGGGACTAATTTCCTATTGTTGGATAGTTATTGGTTATTGTAGAGCGTAGGATTCCCAATTTATCCGTCCACCCTATTCACAAAACTCTTGAGCTCTAAAAAGTTGTGAATGAGGTGTTCGTGCAACTCGCGGTACCATTTGGGTGCCGGTAGGGATGCCCACCCACCCGTGGCACGTTTTCAAGACTAAGCGTTCCTATTTTTGAATTTTGTTGTATTTTAAACACACGCCATGCTACTATAGACAAATACTACACAAGCTTTGACACTTTCCCACGTTTCCAACGCCATACCTATGACGGCGAATCCCGAATATGAGGTGGAGTACAATCCACCACCAACGATGCTTGGTACACCTCTCATCTGATTGTCCATGATAAGTATCTGATCGTGAAGCTTTTAAACTTCCCCGACTCTTGCAACAATAAATTCAGTTCCCACCATCTCAAATCCTCGCAAACCATGGATGAATTTTGTCAGAGGTTCGGGCCTGTATACGGACAAGTACATGACAATCACTGCTCTAAAAATAATCAAAAGCATCACTGATAGGAAACAACTCGTCCCTATGTGTATCGATTTATGTTGGAATTTTTTACTGTTAATCGTATAAACGAATTATTTCCTATAAGTGATGTTGGGCATTGTATGGATGAATGATTTCCTAGTCAGATATGGTGGGCACTGTATGGAAATGATTCGTCCATAAGTCCATATGAGTATCAGTAAAAAATTCCAACATATGTCGATACTCGTATGGATGAATTGTTTTCTATCAGTGATGCCTTTGATTAATTTGGAGCAGTGGTTGTCCTGTACTCGTCCGGATATAGGACTGAACATCTGATAAAAGCCACTAGTGGCTCGTGAGGTTTTAAAATAGTGAGAACTGAATTACTGATGGAATGATTCGGGGAACTTTAAGAGCTTCACGATCAAATATTGATCGTGGACAATCAGTCGAGAGGTGTACCAGGCATAGTCGATGGTGGATTCGTACTCCACCTCATATTCAGGAATCACAATCTTAGGTATGGCATTGGAATCTTGGGAAAGTGTCAAAGCTAGTGTAGTGTTTGTCTAGATTAGCATGGTGTGTGTGTGAAATATATTAAAATTTAAAAACAGACACACATAGGCTTGAAAACGTATCGCAGGGGATGGGCAAACCAGAGGCACCCAAATGGCACCGTGAGTGAAAGGAACACCTCATGCGCAACTATTTAAAGCTCAAGAGTCTTGCGAACATGACATTTATTGGAGAGAGATGGTGGGAGAAATTATAAATCTTACATGTTGCCTAATACGGCACGGGACTCCCGATTTGAGAATATGATGATAATTTGATTATATCTAGACTTAAGCTAAAAAAAACATCCCATTTGAGGGAGAAAACACAGAACACCCCCAAAGATCCCCGTGAGAGGCACGTACAACTCGCAGGAACATACCTCGTGGTTATGGGACCCCAGTTTGAGAATACGAAGATAATTTGAAAATATCTAGACTTAGGCTTAAAAACATGTCATTAGAGGGCGAAAACCCAAAACAACCCCCAAACAGCCCCATGAGAAGTGCAAACACCTCACACTAGACAAGTGTAACTCATAGGAATTTACTGCGTGGTGGGACCCCCGATTTAAGAATAAGATATTAACTTGAAAATATCTACACTAAGTCTTAAAAACATGTTGCTAGGGGGCAAAAACCCAAAATACCCATCGAACGTCCCCGTGAGTGGTGCGAACACCTCGCGCGGGATAATTGTAACTCGTAGAGATTGACCGCGTGATCATGAGACCTCCGGTTTGAGAATACAATGATAATTTGAAAATATCTAGACTTAAGATTAAAAATATGTCGTTAGAGGTTGAAAACCCAAAACACCCCCCAAACGACCCCGTGAGAGGCGCGAACACTTCGCACGAGATCAATGTAAGTTGCGTGAACTGACCGCGTGATCACAAGACCCATGGTTTTAGAATACGATGTTAATTGTAAAAAACCATACCTTAGGCTTAAAAAAATTCCGTTAGAGGGCGACCCCACCCCCCTAAATGGCACGGTGAGAGGCGCAAACACATCACACCTAACCAATTTATCTCGCAGGAACTGACTGCGTGGTCATGGGCCCCCCGATTTGAGACTATGACGATAATTTAAAATATCTAGACTTAGGCTTTAAAACCTGCTGCAAGAGAGGAAAACCCAAAACATCCCCCAAACGACCCCATGAGAGGCGCAAACACCTCACATGGGACCTATGTTACTTGCAGAAACTGACTACATGATCATGGGACCCCCGAGTTTGAGAGTAGACAATAATTTAAAAATATCTAGACATAGGGTTAAAAACATGCCGTTAGAGGGCGAAAACCCAAAACACTCTCCAAATGGCCCGTGAGAGGCGCGAACACCTCACCTGGGACCAATATAACTCACAAGAAGTGACCGCGTGGTCACGAGAACCCTGGTTTGAGAATATGACAATAATCACAAAACAGCCCCCAAACGGCAACGTGAGTGACGCGAACACCTTGTACGAGACCAATGTAACTCGCAGGAACTGACCGCATGGTCACAGCACACCCAATTTGAGAATATGATGATAATTTGAAAATATCTAGACTTATGCTTAAAAATATGACGTTATAGGGCGAAAACCCAAAATACCCCCAAATGGCCCCGTGACAAGTGCGAACATCTCGTACGGGACCAATGTAACCAGCAGGATTTGACCGCATTGTCACGAGACCCCGGATTTGAGAATACGGTGATAATTTTAAAATATCTAGACATAGGCTTAAAAACATGTCGTTAGAGGGGGAAAACACAAAACACCCACCAAACGGTCCCGTGAGAGATGCAAACAACTCGCATGGAACCAATGTAACTCGCAGGAACTAATCGCGTGGTCACTGGGCCATCAGTTTAAGAATACAATGATAGTTTGAAAATATCTAGACAGGCACCGTGAGAAGTGCAAACAACTCGCACAGGATCATTGTAACTCGTAGAAACTTATCGCGTGGTCACGGGACCCCCGGTATGAGAATACGATGATAATTTAAAATTTTCTAGACTTAGGCTTAAAAACATGCCACTATATGGCAAAAACCCAAAACACCCCCCAAACGGCCCCGTGAGAGCGCAAACACCTCGCATGGGACTGATGTAACTGAGAGTGCGCTTTCTGTTAAACCATAGAAACTACTTTAATTAAATCCATTTTTCAATTATCCAGATTTAAACACACACTAAAGTAATGCATCTAAAGGTGATTTATTAGACATTCAACATATTCTCATCAAGCAAGGATCAATCACACACAACAAATGAGGAAAACTCCCCCAAGGGGGAAAAATATTTTTATTTCAAAATGATTTGTATACACTTACGTACATAATGAAATACAGTTAGACAAGCAAAGACTCTTGGGCACTAGTTCGTTGTCATCAGCAAGAGCTCTCTTAAGACGCTCCAAGTTTAGCAGTGTAGAGAACCCTCTTCTCAACACAAGATGCTCCAACTGGGTTTAGAACGATTCACACATATGATTCTGAGTGTTTGTGAATGTCAAAGTGTTTGTGCTTGAAACATATAAGGAATTGATGTATTAGGTCAATAAAGTGTTCCCTCAAAGTATTAAACAAAAAAAATTCTGAAGTGGAATTTTATAGAAGCAAACAAAATCTGGTACGTCGAATTTTTCTGAGCTTGTCAGACCAGTCCGAAAAGGATCATAGGATCGGTTCGCCATCCGAATCGATTTGAGTTTCTTTTTAAACTAATCGGTCTGCTCAGAAGACTTTTCCTGCATAAAAATAGCAACCAATCGGTCTGGTGATCGGTCCAGATTTTTCTTTCTTTCTGTTCCTGTATGAGAGGAATTATGAATTGGAAAATCAATACCACGAACCTACAATATAGAAAATGATCACGACACACGATATTGATGATGATGGGGACATGAAACACAGAATTCGGATTGAGGCCGTCAAGATATGATCATACTGAGACGAGCCGACTGTAGCGGTATACGACATATATGCTGAGATCTAGGATAAAAGTGAAATGCCAAGAAACTAACCCGAACATTTATAAAACATTTCCTTACAAATCTTCCCCCCATGTCTATGCCGGTACATACATAAAACATACGAATTATTTTCCCAAAAAAACAAATGTCATACAATGTAATATCCCCATTAAACCCAAAAACTGGAAATACTAAATGAATGACATGACTTTAATCATATTCAAATCTTCAAAACTCTTGAAACTTTCTTTGTCCTGGTCATGGTGTGTAAACAAAATCCTCAATATTATACCTACACACATGAGGCAAGAAACAGATACCCGTGATGCGCAACATTTTGATTTATAATGATAAGTAAAATAAAATATCAAATTAAGCTCAAAAAAATCATTAGAAAGTAAAACTATCTCCATTATAATTCGTTCTCCCCCGCTTTATGGTGTCCCCAAAAAGATAAATAAGAAGAACATAAATAAATGCAAATGGATATTTTCACAAGCAGAACCACTTTCTTTTTTTGAATTTTAAATTTTTTTCTTACAAACAAAGAATCACACCAAGAAAGAATACTAAAACAACCAAGTCGATGATAGCAGAAATGTGGGGTTGTGAACAGATTTGACAAGAAAATCAATACATACAACCATAACATATGTGCACGATGAATGTTAGATATTCCTAATGAATGAACTCAAATCTTCCTTAGGTGTAAAAATTATGGAATTAAAAGAAAGTAACTCAATCAAATTAGTAAATTAAAGCTCAAAATGATTTCAACACCAATAATGTAAAAAAAGTTTGAAATGCTTTTTTATGACTTTCAAGGACGTGCAAACCCATTTTTCATTTCTTTCCATCCAAACTCCCTCATAAATAACTATACATTATATATTTCTTTAGATGTGATGAAACTAAAACCTATTGGCCCATTTCATTTGACACATTTTTCTTTTTATTGCCACTTAATTTCGGGCTCTTTCTCAAACGGTGGCTTCACGAAGAGTAAATTTTGAACTCTTACAACCCTTTTTCATGATTCACTCATCATGTTTTGTTGTAATTAAGTCCTCACTGTAAACAGTTTTTACATACACCACACTCTTGTTAAGTTTTATCGCATTTTGGTCATTATTTAGACAGAATTGAGATGGGAACACTTATGCCAATATGTGAAAGACAAGTAAAATACTCAAATAATTAATTTCATGTGTGAAATAAGGGAGATAAGGATCCAAACATGTAAAATATATCACTAATCACATCTCAAAGACTCTAAATAATGTAAAGCACATGGATGAAATGATGTAGCATCTCAAATCACTATCAAACCGTCACGTGGAATATGAAATGAAGTTTTTACTACAGCTATCTTAAATGTTCATCCACAACTGGTGTAAACAAAATACAAAGATCTTTTTATGTTTCTCAAAAAATTTATAAAATGAAAATCTATCTGGATTTTTTAATTTTTCAAAAAAGTAAAAATCAAATAAATAATGATACAAATGATACAATCTAGAGATGGGAATCAAATGATATGAATATAAAAAATGCATCCTACTCTAGACATGGTGACCACCCCTCATCCAACTGTGTAAAAACCTAAGGATCCCCTAAGACTCTCGAATCTAAGGGCAACTAAAAGCTTCGTGAAAATATCAACTAATTAAAGGTCGATAGATACAAAACTGAAGGATACGACCTTTTCCTCTACAAGATCACGGATAAAGAGCTCGCGTGTCCTAATGTGTTTTGTGCACGAGTGCTAGACAACATTTCGGGATATGTGTATCGTGCTCGTGTTATCACAGGAAATGGTCATGGTGTCCTGTGATATCCCATAATCCTCTAGCATCTGCTTCATCCACATAAGTTGCGTGCAACAACTCCTGGCAGCTATGTACTCAGTCTCCACATTTGACAAAGAGATGGTGTTTTGATTATTTCTCAACCAAGAGACAAGGGAAGAAGCAAAGCAGAAACACTCACCAGAAGTGATCCTATATCCATCTACATCCCCAACCCAATCGACATCCGAATAGGCGAACAGTCGGTTATTAGTATCAAAGGAATACCAAATACTCTAGGAAAGAATCCCACTCATATATTTGATAATACATTTTAGAGCGAGTAAGTGTGACTCTTTGGGGGATGCCTAATATCACTCACACACTCCAACACTAAAGGTGATATCAGGAATACTAGTAGTCAGATAGAGAAGACTGCGTATCATACTCCAATATAAGGTTTTCTCAACTTCCTTACCTGAAGTGTCCTTACTAATATTTGTAGATGTACTCATAGGTGTACATGCGTGCTTAGCGAATTCCAAACCAAATTTATTTATGAGGTATCTATCATACTTGGATTGGGAGATGAACATCCCATCCTCTAGCTGACGAACTTGGAGACCAAGGAAGAATATAAGCTCACCAACCATGCTCATCTCAAACTCACTCTTCATCTAATTCTAAAAGCTATGAACATACTAGAAGCACGTGGATCCAAAGTCTATGTCGACTACATAGACATGTGCAACAAAAATAGCACCATCATCTCTCTTGACAAACAACATCTGATCAACTCCACCTCTCTTGAAGCCACGAGCTAAGAGATAGGAAGTAAGCCTCTCGTACCAAGCACGGGGTGCTTGCTTCAAATCATATATGACTTTTCTCAGATAATAGATGTGTCCTGAATGCTTAGGGTCTTCAAACCCTTTTGGTCCTATTGTAGAATACTATTCAAAAAGGCACTCTTGACATCCATCTGATATAACTTGAAGCTTAGATGATATGCTATGGCGAATAATAAACGAACAAACTCAAGCCTTACAATGGGAGAAAAGGTCTCCTTAAAGTCTACACCCTCAATCTGTGTGTAGCCCTAAGTGACCAACCTAGCCTTATTACGGATAATTATACCATTTTCATCCATTTTATTCTTAAAAATCCACTTGGTACCAATCACATTAGTCTCATTAGGCCGGGGGACAAGTTCGCAGACATCGTTCTTTCCAAACTGAAGCAAATCATCCTGTATAGAAGATATCAAGTGTTCATCCTTGAGTGCTTATTTATAGGTTTTGGGCTCGACTTTGGACGTGTATCAGATATGGCTGACAAAGTTCTCTAGTCGATTATGAGTCATGACCCCTAAGGTTGGATATCTAATAATAGCATTAAGATCATGACTCTTGGGAACCCAAGCAGGAGAGTCTCCTAATTCAGGAATAGGATCCACTCTGGGTATGGAAGGCACAAAGGGATCATTAGTAGGAAGTGCGACGTCCTCACCCAAGAAGTTAGAATTAACAAACGTCGGTGGTTCATCATCTTGCCCGGTGAAGTTTACTAACTCCATAACCTTAGAGCTATTTAGGTTAAACACCTGATATGCTATACTAGTTGATGAATATCCTAACATTATTCCCTCGTTGCTCCAGGAATTGAACTTTCCTAATTGCTCTCTATCCTGTAGGATGTATCATTTTCTACCAAGAACATGAAAATATGACAGGTTGGGCTTTTTCCATTCCATAATTCATAAGGCATCTAAAGTGTGTGTGGATGCAAGTAAACCCTATTCACCATATTAAATGTGATAGACACCGCCTTTCCCAAAATCTCCTGGAAACTTTACGACCAAGAAGCATAGATCTATCCATCCCCTGAATCGTCCGATTCTTCCTCTCAACGATCCCATTTTACCGAGGGGTCTTTATAGTCGAAAACTTATGTTTGATCCCAAGGCTATCACAATAAAGATTTACTTTAAGCTTTCTAAATTTAGTGTCGTTGTCACTATGAATTCTGTTGATAGTGACACAATATTGGTTTTGTAGGGCATGACACTTGGTCGTTAGGAACTCTACATCATCTAATTTTTCCTTAAAAAAACTTACGATAGAGTATCTGGAGAAATCATCCACCATCATGAGGATATACCTCTTACCACCCAGACTTTCTGTACGACTAGGAACCATAAGATCCATGTGAATTAACTCAAGTACCCTAGAGGTAGTATTGGAATTCAACTTCCTGTATGGGCTATGAATTTGCTTTCCCAACTAACAAGGTCCACAAAATGTGGAAGTTGGTCTTCCAAGAGATGGTAAGCCACGTACTAGGTCCTTTTTTACTAATCGATCTAAATCTTTAAATTTCACATGACCTAGACGTTGATGCCACAGATCCCTAGGAGTGATCGTGGTGTTATTGCAGACAATTGAGGACTTGGGCATTATCCCATAGCAATTATCTTACGTCTTCACCCCTTGAAATACTAGTTTACCATCTTGATACTAAACTTTACAAGCATCCCGATCAAACTTAACGGCAAAGTCAGCATCGAACAACTGGCTGATGCTGAGAAGGTTTGCCTTCAAACCTTTGACGTACAACACATTCTCTAGGTTAGGAAACCTTGGTATCTCTATGGTACCTCATCCTACAATGCTAGACCTTATCCCATCACCGAAAATGACTTTACCATCCTTGCAATCCACCAAGAAGGTAAAAAAATGAGACGTCACCAGTCATGTGTCTAGAACACCCACTGTGAAAATACCACTGTGAGGTTAACTGAGCTTTCAAAGAAATGTGGTAAATAAGATCTTTGTTGTAATTATTAGGTACCCAAGTGGAGGTAACCATTTGTTTGCCCTTGTTGCTAGTGGTTCTAGTCGTAAAGTTGGTGGTAAATACAGACGGTCCAGACAACCGTTGGAATTCTCCCATTAAACTTTGAGAAGTAATGACTAAAAGCTCAAATTTCTCTCTTAGTCTCATGAGATTACACGTGGGATGTGATAGAGCATAAGTTCATCCTGTCTGACCCAAACTATAGCAAAACTCTCTCAAGTGGCCTTTTCTCTTACAATAAGTACAAAAGTACACAGTGTGAGGCCTACCTCTATTTGCTATTCTTGGCCGAAAAAGTTTTGGAGGTTTTGGTGGATGAACATAAGGATTCGTCGTAATCTTAGGGAGTGGTCCAGGTGAAATTTGTTAAGTGGACACACCATCAAAACCAATTACAGGCCTCTCACCAAATCATAATGCAGGGGCGAGGAGCATCTTCCCCATCTTTTCAGATCTTTCCTCGATTAGAACCTTGACATCCCATTATATTTTAAGATCATGAGTGACCTAGGCAATAAGGGCTTCTAGAATCTTATGAGCCTCTTCGGATGCACAAAGGTCTCTCGTAAGACTAGCCACTTTCTTTGTCAAGTCCCTTTTGACTTTATCAAAACACTTCTCTTTATCTCCAAACAAAATCTCTCTCTCTCTCTCTCTCTCTCTCTCAAAAAGGTGCACAAGGAGGACTCATTTTCTCTCATCTCTCCTAACTCTTGCTCTAGCATTGCAATCCTAGGAACTAGGCCTTTATTACGCTTTTTGGTTTTAAATGAATCAGCATAAGCGCGACTAAGGTCACTCTCGCTCTCACTCCCTGCATCCTCTCTCTCACTCTCAGTGTCAAGGTCTCCATGCGAAGAGGCATCCTCATCGTCATGAGGTGAACCAGAATCTCTCACGTGGCTAGACATAAATGCGGTGAAATTGCACTCATGAGGTGATTCTTCTCCTAAATCCACCGACTCGACCTTGCTATCTTCACTCAGGGTAGAATTAAGAGAAACCTTGCCTTTTTCTTTGGCTAGTCTGTTCAATCTTGTAGCACACTCAAAATCTTTATGACCCTTAGTGTCACACTCGCAACACCTCTCTTCATTTCTGATGGGTGTGTCTTTCTTTTGTTTTTCAAAATTCTTCACATTTTTATTTTTCTCAAATTTCTTTTTATCATTAAACTGGCCACTATTTTTTAACTTGAGAAATTTCTTAAATTCTCCTCAAAACAAAGCCAAATCATTTAAATCGAAGTCGAAATCAGAATCTAATGTATTTTTCTCACTCCGTCTAGACGATTGTACCGTCTTTCAGCTGACTCAAAATTCTTTTGGCTTGGACTTTAAGAGCTATCCCTTTATGTTTTGCTTTAACAACTTTAGGAAACATATCTATTACATAGGGTTGAGGATCAACTACCAATTCTTCTAATTTAAGTGTGTTTAAATTTCCTAAATAATTTAACACAGTGACTTTGGGGATAAACCTCTTAGGCAAGGAACGTAAGATTTTCTTAACTACATGTGCATTAGGAATGTGGTCCCCAAGGTTGAAACTAGTGTTAACTATATCAGACAATCGTGCATAGAATCCATCAAAACATTTAGTCTCAAGAATAGTTATAGTCTCAAAATGTGTAGTTAGGTTTGCCAATTTAGATTCTTTAACAGCGTTCATTCCTTCATGGGTAAGTTGAAGAACATCCCAAACTTCTTTAGACATGGTACATGTCATTATGCGTCGAAACTCATCAGGAGTGATGGATCCATAAATGACACTAAGACCTTTAGAATAATACATGGACTATGTAAATTCATCATTGGTCCATTTAGCCACAGAGTTTAAACTCATCACGTTTTCAATAGTGACGGTGGGAGGTGTCCACCCATTTTCAACAAGAATCCACATATGTTCATCAATAGCTTTAAGAGGGGATTTCATATGGGCTTTCCAGTATGCATAATTAGTCTCGTCAAAAATTAGAATTTTATTAAATGATTTTTCCATTTGAATAAATGCCTTTTCAAGAAATCAATTTAGAGAGGAATTGATATTAAAAACAAATTGCAGAAAATTACACGGTAAAGTTGTGTAAACGACTCTGATACCAATTTGAGAGTGCATTTTTTATTTAACCAGAGAAACTAATTTAATTAAATCCACTTTTTAATTATCTAGATTTAAACAGACATAAGTCATGCATTTAAAGGTGATTGATTCGACATTCAACATTAGGGGTGTGCATAAACCCGAATGGACCGAAATAACTGAACCGAACCAAACCTACATTTGCGAGTTTTTATGAATGCGGTCTCAATGCGGTGCGGTCTCAATATGGTCTAAAATTACAAAGGACCGAATAATTCGGTCCGATCTCGGTCTTTGGTCGTAAAAAATGGGTCTAAATCAGACCGGACCGCTTTTATTATTATTATTATATATATATATATATATATATATATATATATATATATATATATATATATATATATATATATATATTATAATTGAATACCTTACACAAGTTTACACACTTTAACCATCCCTAATTTCTTCTATTTTTTTTACTCTCTCTACGGTCGTCATTTGCCTCATTCTCATCAAAATCAATAGTCCCCAAACCAATTGATATCATATGTCTCACTGCTAACGGGTTGTATGGGAACAAGTGGGCCATGATAGCAAAGATTTTCCTAGGTATAACAGACAATGCAGTGAAAAACCATTGGCATGTTGTGATGGCAAGGAAGTATAGAGAACAATCCAGTGCTTACAGGAGGAGAAATTAGATGGGTCAACAACAACAACATTCTGCTGGTAGTAATTATAGAAGATGTAAGGAGGATCCCTACTTTCTCTTTAGAACAACAGTGAATGAGGATGCTGGTTATGGAAAAAATGATTCTTCATCATTATTGCTAGAGGGGAAGCTATTTCAAGCACCATTAATGCTACTCCTTATATGCAAAGAGGTACTTTTAATTTTTAGTTACAGAAGTCTATTTGTTTTACCAAAAAGTGTCAATAATGGTGAAAATAGTTTGAAAACTACTAAACACACTGCTAAAAGGTAGAAAAATTTACATTGTCTTTAGAAACTTGAATAACATAAAAAATAGTATAAAACCACTAGAATCAGTTTTCTGAAAAATATTTTGATCACATAAAACTCTAAAAAAATAAAAAGAGAAAGAGGTAGGATGCCATTACAACAATGTAAAAAATTCTCCACCTTAATATTTACAAAAAACTGTCATATAACACCCACATAAAAACAATTAAAACATACAGACCTCCACCTCTCCCCAACCCTATATATTCACATTTATTATCTTGATCGAATGAGTGTAAACATTTTATTGATATACTAAATTTAGAACAAATTAAATATTCACCACTGTGTTTGATCATATATGCTTGGGTTGTTTCGGGATTTTAAAAATTTCCAACGACGGAACGAATAGGACCAAGATCGAACACGAACCGCTTGAAAACTGAATAGGATCAAGATCGATTATTCCGGTACGGTCCTAGTCCATAATTTTTTAGGACCAATCAATGCAGTTCGGTCCTAAAAATACCTCAAAACCGGACCGGATCAGACCACGAACATACCTATTCAACATATTCACATCAAGCAAGGATCAATCACAAACAACAAGCGAGGAAAAATCCCCCCAAGGGGGAAAAATATTTTTATTTCAATATGATTTGTAAACACTTACATACATAATGAAATACAATTTCACAAGAGAAGACCCTCAAGCACCGATTCGTTGTCTTTAGCAAGAGCTCCCTCAAGACTCTCCAAGTTCTGCAATGTAGAGAACCCTCTTCTCAACACAATATGCTCCACGAATGGGTATGACTGGGTTTAGAATGATACATACATATGATTCTGAGTGTTCATGAATCTCAAAGTGTTTGTGCTTGAAACATATGAAGACTTGACGTATTGGGAGAATAAAGTGTTCCCTTAAAGTCTAAAACAAAAAACATCTCCGAAGTGGGATTTTATAGAAGCAAACAAAATCTAGTGCGCCAGATTTTTCTGAGCCTATCGGACTTGTCCGGAAAGGATTATAGGATCGGTTCGATTTTCTTTTTAAACTAATCGGCACGGTCAGAAGAATTTTTTTGCATAAAAATAGCAACCAATAGGTTCTGTTTCTTTCTTAAATGGATCTGTCCGAATTTTGCTTTCTTTTCGTTCCCGTATGAGAGGACTTATGAACCAAAAAATCAATACCACAAACCCACGATGTAAAAAAATGAGCATGAAACGTGATATTGATGATGATGGGCATGTGAAACACAAAATTTGGATTGAGTCCATCAAGATATGATAGTGCTGAGATGAGCCGACCGTAGCGATAGCTGACTGTACTGGTATACGACATATATGTTGAGATCTAGGATAAAACTAAAATGCCTAGATACTAACCTGAACATTTATAAAACATGTCCTTACAATAACTTGTAGGGACTAACCACGTGGTCACGTGACACCCAATTTGAGAATATGATGATAATTTGAAAATATATAGACTTAAGACTTAAAAACATGCCGTGAGAGGGAGAAAACCCAAAATACCCCCAAAACGGCCCAATGAGAGGCGCGAACACTTCACACGGGACCAATGTAACTCACAGGAACTGAAGGCATGTTCACAGGACTCCTGATTTGAGAATACAACAATAATTTGGAAATATCTAGAGTTAGGCTTCAAAACATGGCGTTAGAGGGCAAAACCCTAAAATAACCCCCAAACCGATTCGGGAGAGGCACTAACGCCTCACACGGGACCAATGTATCTAGTAAGAACTAATAGCTTAGTCACGGTACTCCGGGTTTGAGAATACGAAGATAATTTTTAAATATCTTGGCTTAGGCTTAAAAACATGGCGTTATAGGGCAAAAACACAAAATACCCCCGAACGACCCCATAACATGCGCCAACACCTCGTACAGGACCAATGTAACTCGCAGAATTTCCAGCATGGTCACGAGACCCCTAGTTTGAGAATACGATGATAATTTGAAATATCTAAACATAGGCTTAAAAACATACCTTTAGAGGACGAAAACCCAAAACATCGACCAAACAGTCCCATGAGAGATGTGAACACCTTACGCAGGACCAATGTAATACATAGGAACTGACCGCGTGGTCATGGGACCGTTAGTTTTTAAATACGATGATAGTTTGAAAAATATCTAGACTTCTTAAAAACATGCCGTTAAAGGGCAGAAGCCCAAAACACCCCTAAACGGCCCCTTGAGAAGTGCGATCACCTTGCACAGGACCAATGTAACTCGCGGGAACTGATCACGTGGTCACGTGGTCACGTGACCCATAGTTTGAGAATATGATGATAATTTGAAAATGTATATACTCTAGCTTAAAAAAATGATGTTAGCGGGTAATGATCCAAAACACCCCCCAAACGGCCCCATAAGAGGTGCGGACACATCGCACAGGACAAATGTAACTCAAAGAAACTTATCGCGTGGTCACAGGACCCCCAATTTGAGAATATGTGATAATTTTAAAATATCTACACTAAGGCTTAAAAACATGCCACTAGAGGATGAAAACTCAAAACACCCCCAAACAGCCCCGTGAGAGCGCAAACACCTCGCACGAGATCGATGTAACCTATAGGAACTAACTGCAGGGTCACGGGACACCTTATTTAAGAATATATTGACAATTTAAAAATATTTGAAAACATGTCGTTAGGCGTAAAAACCTAAAACACCCCCCAAATGGGCAAGTAAGAGGCGCAAACACCTCGTACGGGATCAATGTAACTCCCAGGAACTGACCGGGTAGTCATGGGTCATTCAGTTTGAGAATACAATGATAATTTTAAAATATATAGGCTTAGGCTTAAAAACATGCCATTAGAGGGCGAAAATCCTAAACACCTCCCAAATATCCTTGTAAGAGGTACGAACACCTCGCACGGGACGAGACCAATGGTTTAAGAATAGGGTGATAATTTGAAAATATCTAGAATTGAGCTTTAAAACACGTTGTTTGAGGGAGAATATCCAAAACACCCCCCAAACGACCCCGTGAGAGCACTAACACCTCGCACGGGACCAATGTAACTTTCAGGAACTGACCGTGGGGTCACGAGACCCTCGATTTGAGAATATGATAATAATTTGAAAATTTGCTTAAAAATATGCCGTTAGGGGGCGATAACGAAAAACACCCCCCAAACGACCAAGTGGGAGGTGAAAACGTCTCGTTCAGGACCAATGTAACATACAAGAACTGCCCGTGTGGTTACGAGACCCTCGTTTTGAGAATACAATGATAATTTGAAAATATCTAGACTTAGGCTTAAAAATATGCCGATAGATGGTGAAAACCCAAAACTCCCCTAAATGGCCCCGTGAGAGGAGCGAACACCTCGCACAGGACCAATGTAACTCACAAGAGCTGATCGCATGGTCATGGGACCCCCGGTTTGAGAATACGATGATAATTTGAAAATATCTAGACTTAGGCTTAAAAACATGCCATTAGAGAGAAAAAAAACCCAAATGGCCCCGTGAGAGGCATGAACACCTCGCATGAGACCAATGTAACTTGCAAGAACTGATCGCGTGGTCACGGGACTCCCAATTTGAGAAATGATGATAATTATAACTCCTATATGCAATTTTTCAACTTGAATATGATTTTTTAAAATTACTTTGTTACTGATATCATCTCTTTTTTGTATCCTATTTTTTACAGGATAGCATTGTATCATTTTTTTCTTCCATATGTAACATAAGCAAAAAGCAATGGTTTACAACATGAAGATTTTCTATATAATGCTGTTGAAATTTTGGTTTTTTTTTATATTATGTGTTACTGCCATGGAGGCGTTTGTATATTTATTGTTTAATTTTATGGTCGTGCGGGCTTGTACAGTTTTATTGTTTAGTTTTATGGTTGTGCGGGCATTTTGTAATTTTATTTTTAAATTTTATAGCCGTGTGGGCTTTACATAATGCATGTTTTAGAATGTCCAGAAAACAGAGGAAATTATGACCATTTTTTATAGTTAAAATTCCATGACCATTATTATTTTTTTCACGCATAAAATGGGTCACGTCCTAAAGCCGTGGCCATATTTATTATTGTTTTGTCTCGTATAACTATGGTCACATCCTAGAGCAATGAGCATCTTTTTTTTCACTCATTAGGAGGGTCATGGCCTAAATTCGAGATCATTTTTTTGTCACATATAACTAGGGTTATGGCCTAAAGACGTGACCATTTGTATTTTTTTGTCATGCCAATAAAGGGTCATGGCTCCAAGCTGTGACCATCCTTTGAGATGCCTTGGATTGGGTCATAGCCCAAAGCTATGACCAGAAGTGTGTCTGGGTAAGGGATAAAGTCCATGACCATCAATTGTGACCCTAAGATCCGTTACCCCTGTTTGGTCAAGGATTTGGACCCACTAAAATGGTCACACCCCAGATGGTCACGGACGTTGGCTGTGACCCACAATCATGGTCAGGGACGAAGTTAATGACCAATAGCGAGATTTTGTGTAGCCGTTGAAAGGTGTCACTCTGTTATTAGTCGACATGGTTAAATAATTTTAACCTACAACAAAAGCCCCTAATACTCCATACTTGAGAATTTATCAAAAAAATGGAGTATTTACTTCAAAATTTTGCTCGACTATCAAAAGGGTTAAAGGTCGATAGCTGACCTACCAAACATATAAATCTTTTACTATGTACGAGAGCGATGGCACTTTTATAAATAACTTGAAAAATATCGAATTGTTGGAGGGTATACTGGTATTTTTGCTTCCTTTGGATTTGAAAGTCATCGAAAGTTCAATCGTTTGGTTCAATTAATCAGTTTTAAATCCAAAAAATCGAGGGTCATCATTGTATCTATTAAAGTTTGAGTTTTTCTCCCTTTCCTTCACCTCAACATTCTCGAACTCTCTTTATTTTATTGTTGCGTTTTCACTTTTCCGCTTTGGAGTTTTCCATCCATATAGTAGCAACTGTAAGACCTTTCTTTCTTTCCTTCATCTTTTTCTTTTTGAATTTATTAGGATGGTTTATATTGTTGATGAAGGGTATCTATATGAGTTAAGTAAAGGACAAAAAAATCTAGAGTGGGTAATAGTGGAAATGGTGTCTGGGTCGCCCTGTGATTTGTGGGCATTAAATGAGGGACACTTGTTGACAATAATATTTATAGCTGAATGTGGAGTCATTTTTCCTCCCAATAACCTATTTTGGGATTTTTGTCAATAATTTGATGTGGTCCCCATAAAAGTAGCCCCCAATAGTTGCAGGGTAGCAAATGGGGTCAACCGTCTTGGCGAATTGTATGACACCCATATATGAATAAAGGAGTTAATGTACTGGTATAAGTGGGGAACCACTAGGGATTATACTTATTACTTGAAGATGCATCAATCCAACAGGGCCTTGGTAGTTAACTTGCATGATTCCAATAAGAATTATTAGGATTATGGAGTTATTGCAAAGAACTAGCCATATGTCCCTCTTCCTGAGGGGGTAAGGTACACTGGTCCATGATACCCTAAGGAAGGTCATGGCATAGGTCAATGATTTATATTACTTGTGTTTCATCTATTTTGTCATTCTATTTGTTAATATACCGATTAATATATTGTGCCTTTTTGCATAGAAAAGGAAGAAAGGTTGTCTCCTTGACTCAGAGGTGAACTTTGAGGAGTTGAAGTTTATTTAGTCCATTCAGGAAATAATTGGAGAAGATCACCCCAGGTCAGCCTCTGTTTTGTTAGACTAAAAGAACTCTATCACTTCCTTTGTATCTCGGCCTACAGAGGACATCCCATTAGCCCCCATTGACTTAAAAGACTCTGCTTAATCTATTGATGCATTTGAGCCTCTTTTTGAAGGAGATGTTGTTCTGGGAGTAACTTCTTCTTCTTCTTTTGAATCCTTTGATTTAGATAAAATTTCGACCAAATCTTCATCTCCTAATAAGATGGTGAAGATAAAAATCCCAAACTTTATGTCTGGAGCCATGTCTCCTCCACTTGTTGAGAAGAAAAAGTACAATAGTGAAGGATCTAAGAGGCATGTGGTTGTTACCACTAAGGAGATTAGGAACACTGAATCTCAATTTAATAGAATGAAGAGAGGTCCTGCTACGCAGGAGGAACCAGTACAAAAGACCCAAGATGACTAGGCCTTTGCTGTATCTCCCTCTATGGCAGTGAACTCTGGTTTGGACAGGGGTCACTACACCAAATCTACCGAATTATCATGGTCATTGACCTTTCCAAGTTCAACTTGTCAAGGTCAATGACCGTGACAATTCTGGGGGTGACAAATTTTGTTTTCATGGACTTATCACTATCATTGACCATGACAAGTTCATTAGACTTATCACGATCATGTCACGGTCCTTGACCTTGACAAGTTTTGTCATGGTTAAGGACCGTGACAATCCCATGACAATCTTTAAAAAATTGTCATGGTCATTGACGGTGACAAGTTTTATTTGTCACGGACTTGTCATGGTCAATGACCGTGATAATTCTGGGCAGAATTGAAAAAAAATATATTAGGTAGTATGGCCACTGCTACTGCCAGCAATATATTTGTTCCTGTTATAGTAATGTTGTACCTTTTCAAACATCATATATCCAAATAAAATAGAGATAATCCAAATATACATTCAAAATAGAGACAATATGCATCACGATATAATCCAAATATAACTCAAATTTAGCAACATAAAATTATTCGATTCAAATATTGTCACTAAATATCTGGTGTAAGGTTAACTCCGAGAAGGTGGGTAGGCTACACGATATACGAATTAACACACCCACCAATATACATCGTGCCGCATTGTTCGCTCAACCACAATAGGGAGTTTTCCTTCCCGGGTATCACATGCGTTACGAGCACCTTGGACTCGATGTCTTGAAGAGAACGTCCATGAACTGTCATACCCTGGATGGTATTCGAGTCTCGCAACCCCCTCCCTATCCACTAGACATCAAATATGTCCAGTACAAACACGCTCGGCCAACCAAGTGTCGACATCGGTCTGTCGAAGGGATCCAAATAGGGAACCGGATCATCAAAGTCTACACGTGTCGGCGAGGAAGCAGCGAGGTCCACATCCTCGTCATCCTGCACCTCATCCTCCTGCACCGCATACTCCACCAACTTCTCCTTCCCTTTCCCCTTACGGTTTTCACCCAAGGAACGCTTCATGAATGAGAACATATCTTGGACCGTCGCCTCCAAACGGGATAGCTTCACGTCATGCAAGTCCACCGTTCGAGCCAACCCTGTATCGCTCGTCTCCAATCCGATGATCCTAGATTTATCCACTTGCGAGCTCACGCCCTTGTCCTCCCCTTGCGATCAGTGCCAAGCACTTAATTGAGTGCATCTGTGGAAAAGATGCCTTGTCGGCATCAGACTGTGACTCATGCACTTCCTTAAGCTTTGCCTGAAACGACAAAAAGCACATGATTTGTAAAATAAGTAAATAAAAAAATTATAACGTAATTAACAAAAAGTAAACTGTCACATTACTTACAATCATGGTCGCGACACTCTGGGATACCTCCTTATCCTTCCCCTTCTTTGTCTGAATATCCACATAAGTATCGAGCCTATGTGGCCTACCCCCAGGACCATTCCCTGTCCCCTGAATAAAAATAAAGTAAAATTAGTATCGTCCGCAAAGTAAAATAATACAGAGTAATATATTTATATAGTTATAGAAAAATTAAATATTACCATCATCTTATGCTCCACCTCGGCATAAGACTTATGTAAAAGAATACTGGGGGAAAGTAAGTCTCCAACACACAAATCGCTTCGGTCACCGCCAATTTTGCGACCACTATGTGTTCTCGATTGACTACCTTCTCACACAAGAGTGAGAAGGTAATACTAATTTGCATAATATCCCTCCGCAAATACTTGTTCTTGGATAAACAATGCTTAAACAACAGAGGAACCAATTGCATGATCACATGCCAACCGTGGGACTTAAACTTATATAAATCATGAGTAGCATAATTCACAATCCTTTGCAAGTTGGACAAATAATTAGATGGGCACTTCAAATTATATATTTTGTTTAAAAGCAACTTCCTTTCACCACTCGTCAAAGTAAACGCACCATGGGAAATTATTGTACTTCCCGTACTATCTTCTTTCAACCATAGTTGTGGCTTAAGTTTCAACGATTTAATGTTTTTTCGTGCATTTTCTCCATCCTTCTAATGACTCCCCCCAAGGAAAGTGCCCACAATATGTTCATCAAAGTTCTTCTCTGCATGCATCACATCCAATACATGATGCACCGAGTTATTCTTCCAATAAGGCAAGTCAAATAAAATTAACCTCCTAGACCATGACTTTCTTGTCTCAGTTTCATTCCTAGTTGGGGTCTTCTTATGCTTGACATTCTTAAATTTGGGATACTTACCTGGCATATTAGGGCTACATTTAGAAGATTTACTTTCAATTTTTGAACCTGACAGTTGTCTCAATAGTAGCCTATGTTCAACCCCGCCCAATAAAAAATTAGAACCTTTCTCAAATCTAAAACTATGAGCCGGGGGTTAAAACCTCATATGGAAATGGTATACATTTTTTTAGCGAAAGGATAGAAGAAGAGATTCAGTCTCCTCTCCATAAATAAGACACCATAAATAACCATGTACTACACAACCGGATCATGTCCCATAAGCTAGAAAATCATGAATTCCCACATCAACATAGCTTTCAGCGTAAACTCTTCTTTTCTAAAAGAGTAAAATGATTGAACACTCTCTTCCCACAACTCATTTAATTCTTCGACCAAAGGAGCCATGTATACATCGATGTCATCACTTGGGGCCTTTGGCCTAGGTATCAACAAAGACATCATCAAAAATTCATGTCTCATACACTATGAAGGAGGGAGGTTGAGTGGGGCTGGGATCATTGGCCAAACACTCTGATTAGTGCTTAGATTTACAAATGGATTGAAACCATCTATTGATATAGCCAAACGAATGTTGCGCTGTTCTTAAGCAAATCTTGGATACTCATAATTCATCCTCCTTCAATCTGTGAAATCAATAGGATGACGCATGAGATTACCCCCTACTTATTCCCTATCATGCCAAGTCATTGCCTGCTCTATCCATGGTAGTGTGAAAAATTGATTTAATCTAGGCCCAACAGGAAAATATTTCAACACTTTTTGATGCACTTTTGAGCTTGTGACTTCTTTACTAGTAGATTGGACATATCTAGGTTCATCGCAAATCGGACAACGATCGAGATTTTCATACTCCTTTCGGTATAGTATGCATTCATACACACAAGAATGAATCTATTTATACTTCATTACCAAACCTTTCAAACTGTTCTTCATAATATGATAGCTATTTGTAAGCGTATTGTCCTTGGGTAGTAAGCCCTTCACCCATTTCAGAATTCCTATCACGCTATTTCCAGACAAACCATACTACATCTTCAAACTGTGAAAACCAACCATGGAATGTAAAGTTGTTTGGTCTTTCTCATAGCTAGAGTATAACGGTTGGGTCGCCTTAAATTTTAAACTTTGGTAGTCATCATCAAGGTTTGTCGTGATATTTTCACGAGCACTTGAACCTTGTACATCATCAGTAACCTCATTCTACCCTTCTTTATAAACTCCGTACACATCATCAACTAAATCCTCTAACATATTATGATCTACGTCGTCCCCTAATACATCTATCCGTCTTGTTGAAGGTTGTTGTGAAGGTTGTTCGGGGACAAAAGGAACTTTCAATTCACCGTGAAAACTCTAAAATCGATAACTATCTTGCATACCCAATCTTCACAAATGTAGTTCAACTGTTGTCCACTCAAACACCTTACCATTCTTACACCTAGAACACGGACACGAAAACTCTTCATCGTTATGACATCTCTTTGTGTATTTCACAACATTAGCACCTCTACGAAACACAACCCCCATTCTATTTGTCTCACCCATCCACTCTTTGTATTTTCGATATCCCATCACAGCTACAACAACTAATCACCTATTAAAGGTAAGAAGCGTATATTCATGGATTAGTATAAACAAAACTTAGATTTATAGTATGTTTCATTTAATTATTTATTATCTATATTCGATTTTTAAATTTCAAATTCAAATTCAATTTATAATAGAAATTTCTATTTCCTCCATCTCCTCTAAAGGGTGAGTGGTCCTATCCCATTCAAGACCACGTTTTTCTATAATATACTTAACAACTCAAGCACATTATTACGATTTGAGAAAAATTCGACAGCATATCCCCGTAGTTCTCCAAGTACACGACGTAGATTGGCAAATGTGAGTGTTATTTCAATTGATCAATTGAAATAACAGTCACACTTGTCAATCTAGTATGTACCAATTGAACATTAGCATACGAATGCAACAACTTTAAGCCACTATGAATATTATTATACATAAATTATGCAGTCCCAAACTGTCCAAATGGGACAATTCAAGAGATCTCATTATAGAGGTAATGACTCTCGAACGGGTCTAAGGGCTATTGAATGCGTACGCATAAGAACTAGAAGGCTAGTATCTATGCAAACTATATGAAATTTCAAGTATGTTTCATTTAATTATCATACTATATATATATTTATTGTTCGTTATCGAAAGTAATTGTCAAAAAAAAGTTGAAAAATCCCACCCCTATATGGACAATAATCCAGTGGTCATGGCACTTTTAAAATTAACCAACCCAAGATTGATCCACTATAATCCAACCGCAATGGCAACAACAAATGTGTATCCCGCACTCCTTCTAATTCATCTCCTCAATTAATTCTTTTCATCAATTAAACTAACAATAAAAGTATACAATTATTAATTTACTAATTTACAATGAGGGTCAATCCTACTTGCATATGAAAAGGGCACTAATTATTAATTTACAAAAAAAAATTATCAACCGATAAATATTAAATCAACCAATTATTTTACAAGGGGCACTACAATATGAGGGATAATATCTAATAAACCAATAAAATTTTAATTAAAAAAAATACGCACATGCACAGATACACACACAGGCCCACCCCCCGCCCCGCCAACCCCCCACTCCCGCCCTACCAATTACCCCCCGCTGCCGCTGCCCACCACACGCATACACACACACACACATATACACATGCACATATACACACATGCATACACACACACACACACACACACACACTCATACACATGCACATACACCCCCTCCCCTCCCAAGTCCTGCCCCCTCCCCCCCACACGCATATATACACCACACACACACACACTTACACACAAATATATACACAGATGCTCATATACATACACATATACATAAATGAAGGAGAAATAGAGAGAGAAAACATACCAAAGTTGTAGAGAGAGCGAGTGAGAAGTTTCTAGAGAGAGAGAGAGAGAGAAATGGAAGGATTGAATTGGTGGGAAAAAAATAAGACGGGGGGTTTTTTAGTGACAAAATTGTCACGGACATGTCACGATCGATGACCGTGACAAGAATTTATCACGGACTTATCACGATCAATGACCGTGATAAAAAAATGCATGTTTTTTTGTTAAAGTCAATGACCGTGACAAGCTACCCGCTTAAAGGGTGCCAATTTGACCATTTTGGTGTAGTGGGTTTGATCCATTCTGAAGTATTGGATGCAGATAAGATGACGGCCGCTCCCATGTGTAGGGTCAGACTGCTGGAGAGGGATTACCAAATTTTTTCTCTGGTAATTGTGTACACAAATCTGACTTCTTTAATTTCTGCTCTTATTAATGATTTTTTATGATTTCCTTATGTTGATATTGTTTACAGTTTTTGGTCGACTATTATCAATTGCTGATAAGGGATGCATCATCCACTGATGTTGAAGTGGTGTTCGAAAGCTTGAAGGGTTATTTAAATGCTACTGTGGAGGCCCATAAAAAGGACAAGAAAAAATGGCAAGGTCTCTTAAATGATGTCGAGAAACAAAATAAGGATGGGGAGAAGGTTGTTGTTGATTCTACCTTGGAGATTAATAAAGAAAAAAATAAGTTCCAGGAACTGAAATCCATGGTGAATAAAGTAAGAAAAGATGCCTTCACTAGGGTGTAATACCCCGTAATTTTATGGATTTGTATTGAAGGGATTAATTGAATCAAATGAGAATTAATTGGGAATTAATCCGGATATAAATACTAACGAGATGTGAGTTGGTATTTGATTATGATGTTAAAACTGAATATTTTTGAGTATATATGGTAATATATAAGTATAGAAAATATTTAAATTGTCAAGAGGTAGAAATATGATAATTTGAGAAATTTAATTGGAACGCGTGTTTTAGTCGCATCAGGAATGAATTTATTTATATTAAAAATTAAATTAAATTTTTATCAACTGAATGATCATTTTGAGTGCGCCAACGCATCCAAAAGGGTCGAAATAGTCAAAAAACAATAGCCGGGGGTTTAGTTTGGGTCCCAGGGCATTTTTAGGCCAAACCGGCAACCTAGAAGGGTATTTTGGTACTTTTAAAAATAGAGGAATTAAAACCTACGAATTTTAGGGTTTATTTTTATATTTTTAAAGAGTCCACTAAGTTCATTAACAGCAAAAGGCAAGAGAGTGGGCTACAGAGGTTTTGAGAGAAGTTAGAAAGAGGGTAAAAGAGTTTCCAAACCAAACCATGTCCCATCACCAGAAATTTGAAAGGATTTGTGATCGGAAAGAAGAGAGAGAGCCAACCTTGATCATCAACAACGAATCAGAACATCAAATTTAAGGCAAGTGATTTGATGTCGTTAATCACTATGAATATTTCCTCCATGTTTAGTGTAGAAACTGTTTTTGTCTTAGAAATTTTTGATGAAAAACCCAATGGAATTACGGTGAAACTCGTGATTTTGGGTAGGGATTTGCATGTAGAATGATTATGGATGAATTCGATACGCAAAAAATGTAACTTTGGATGATTTAAAAAATGGATTTATAAGAGTCCGTGTAGTCAATAAAATTCTGAGTGCATGTTCATAGGGTTTGGGGCAGGAATTGGGGATTTATGATTTTGGCATGTTGATTTGTCAGATTTGACCCCAAAAATATGTTAAGGAGTGACCTAGGGTGATTTAAAATAGTTTAAAAGCATTAAAACGTAATTTTGATGATCTTAGGACGAATTTAGAGAAGAGAAAAATGAAGAAAAAAGAGTTGGGAAAAATTCTGGGCGTTTTATGCCATCTCGTTAGAAGACCTGCCCAGGTCGTTCGAACGAGACTTCTAACGAGATGACAGTATCCCTTCTAACGAGTTCGTTCGAAGACTTCATTCGAATGACACTCGTTTGAACAACCTCGTTCTAACGAGATTTCTAACGAGTTGACGGAATGGCCTTTTAGGCCTGATTTTATTTCGAACTTCTTGTAGACTTATTTTAATCGAGTGTTAACCTTCCCTTGTTGACTACTGGGTATAGTTGTGAGATTGGAGTACGTTGAGGATTAAAACATAGAATTTTGTAGTAAACCGGATGACATTTATGGGTTAGGGAAGGAGTACCTAAAATTATGACGTGAGAGGGGTTGATAACTTTTAATGTATATTATTTAGGAATTTGTAAACGTGTAACATTTAATGACGATATGGGAATGTAAAATATACCTCTATTGATATTATAAGATATCTAAGATGTGTGAATGCTTAGTATATGTGGTTATCTGTGTATAACATACCTACCATACTTGCTAGCACGGGAGGTTGGCGTACGATCAAGGCCATCTAATCTTTGTGTGCCTACGGGGGGATTTAGATTGGTACCTCGAGGACATAGGTCAGAGAATGACTTATTGCGGAGTTAATAAGTCTGCTGATCACGGGAGCGTAGGTATGTGCGAGACCCATGCGATGTGAACTATGTTCGCCTCCATTGTGTGTGATTGTTACTTATCAAAACGGTTCTTGAGAGATTTGGAATACGTGATCCTTATGTACGTGATGTACAGGGATTTGATAGAAGAGTATGTGTGCACCGCAGATTAGTCTAGGGGTTCCATTAGTGTATATTTATGATGAGAATGATATACTGGAATACTGAAATGAATTGTTTATATAAGTACAAATGTGAGTTAATGTAACATCTTTTGTAGAGTTAAAAATGGGAAAACTCTTAGTAATTATTGCAACTAATCCTAAGGAATGAAGGTAAAACTCTATGTTTATATTCAAATGCCGGTAATTTAGACTACGAATAATATAGTAAACTCAGATATTGTATTAGACTAGTTAGTTAGTGGAATAACTAGAATGGGTGCGGGTACGTAAGAGTGCACACTTAGTTGAGAGGTGAGGAACTCATGTGAGTGCAAGAACTATCATGTATTTTATATTCACTATTTAATGATATTAATCACTTTCTATATTTTAAACTGTTTCCACAATCGGGATCTGATCCGTTTGCTTTCAAATCTATTTTCTTGTAAAAACCTTTTAGGTGCCCAGCCACAAGGACAACAAGCGTAAGAGTTCCATTCAAGTGACGTGATGTAACTGCCGTGGAAGTTACAGGACCTCGATAGTAGACGCCTCCACTTTCTCTCTTGACTCTATTTCAGAATTTCTCCTCTCTAGGGCATGTTGCCCCTTTTCTTTTAGAGACATCCTACTTACTCAGTTTTATTTCAGATTTTGGGTTGTAATTAATTTGTAATTCAGACTTTGTATTTGGTTGTATTCAGTATTTGGATTATTAGAGGAGTATTCCTCCAGATTCATTGCCATTCCATTATTATTCTATTGTGACTGTGTTGTGGTTGTGGTATTACTATTTCATAATTAAATGGATTGTATGTTAATCGAATTCAATTAAAATTGGTAACTCACTTTTTAAATATTAGGTGGCTAGTAATTATTAAAACGTTTTCGACCGTGATGCTATGAACTTAACCAACTTGACATTTTGTATTAATTTGAATAAATAAGTAGCTACCCGGTATTCAATTAGTCGGGGTGTCACACAGGGGATGGGACAAGGCCTTTGTCGCTAGTGCTCTTCAAATTGAGTATATGAAGAAAGATGACTTCAAGGAAGGGTGGACCACGACTTTGAATCAAGTTGGCACTGATGCAGACTCTAACCTCTTCGAGTAGTAAAATACTAACAGTCCTCCAAATATTGATGAAGAGATGGATGACGAGAAATGCACTGGTGAATATTTAATGGTGCTAGAGGCCTCTGTGGCATCGTCTGCTCAGTTGAGGAAGATGCATAGGATAACAGGAAGGTGTAGCTTCTTTGGCCAATTAGAAGTTGTTAATTTCACTTTTGTAATGCTTAATTCCTTTTTTTTGTAATCTGAAACTATATCCTTTTACAGTGTAACCATTTTTAAGTAATAGCAAAACATCGTGTTGGACTTTTATATTATTTCTTCAGAACTTGTTGATCAATTGTTGTGTTCATAGTCTTATTTTCTAGTTTAAATCCAGGAGACATGCCATAGTATCTACTGAGAGTGATCTTTTACAGAAGTGTTCGGATATTTGTCATTGATTATGAAGATTTGGATAAAGCCGAGCTAGAAGAGTTGCTCGATTTAGATGCCTCAAACCAAGTGAAGGAGGCCTATTTTCACTTTCAAAGACTCTTTGACCAGGCAATGGCAAATAATGCTACTTATAATGAAATGATTGAGCAAATACAGGAGGATCATAAGGCTTCTCTGGTTAGCCTTCACGCTGATTATGAAGAACAATATAATTGATTGAGCATTGGTCATAGTTTTGATAAAAATCTTTAAGATATTTCTTTAGCCTACCATAAAAAGGAATTATGATTGAACCACGAAGTTGACAATGCTCGGAAGTAGCTAACTTGCTAGAATGTGATAACCTTAGGAACGAGATCGATAGTTTGGAAAAACCATATGGGATCGTGCAGGATGAAGGTGCTTCTATCTTGGAGAAAAAGAATGCAAGGTTGATGGAGGAAATTAAAAATTTAAAGAAAACTAACTCCATCCAATCCTCTAACCAAGTGGTGGTTGATGGGTCTACCACGAAATAAGAGAGAACATAAAAGACATTGGCCGACTAGGCACCCTTGATAAAAAAATTAAGCTAACACCATCAAGAAGTTAACTGACAGAGTTGATCGACTGACTTTTCACTTCCACGAGCAACCTAAGGCAGTTTGGATGGGCGACTATGATTAAGTCATAGCACATCCACGGGATGAGTTAAAGCAAGTCCGACGTGAAGGGTATAAATGGGGTTATTTGTATGCATTAACAATTATGAAGGTTCCCCAAAATGATTCCCTTTGGTATTAGACAGATCCTGACATGCTAGACTACCCCAATACTCCTTTTCATCTTTATGTTAGTTAGATTCCTACTGATGTCATTCCTCAAAGTCTTGTTAGGAAATACCTGGGGGATTACAGTCTTTAGGATGAAGATACCTTTTTTTTACCTCCACATCTGTTGAACAGGCCCAGTTCTAGTATTCGTGATAGACTTGGGGATTTGAGGTCTACCGTACTACCTTCTTCTCTCGATGTTCCTCCTACAGGAATGAATAAAGCTCGAAGGAAACACCTTGTCGAATGAGACTGCTTTTCATTTGCTATTTGAATATTTATTTTGAAGATCAATTTGTAATGAACTATTAAGATCCTTTGAATAAAAGATTTTTGTTGGAAAACAAATGTTACTTATGCAGTTGGAGTTTATTCAACAGTTAAACATTTTCATAAGTTGGTCGGCTGTTGTAGCCGACTAATCTCCTTGATTAATTTATGTTTTAGGACGAACCTGAGTTATCCAGCATTAGGTTCTACTAACGCACTTAGGTTCATCATAATTGATCTTTATTGTTGTTAGACTAAGTGTTTACATTAGTTACCATTGGAGACCAAATGTTTTAATATTTTTCCTTAATTTAATTTGATTTGGTAAAACTTCTTGTTCTTGACTTTAGGTCATACATGAAGTTTTTGGGAGAATTAAGAATTTTGTGTTCCTAACTTGTCAAAGGCAAAGCCTTACATGAGTTTTTTCTTTGCGCTTATGTTTGGTTGTGTGATATGATTGACATCTCCTATTCTAAAAAAACGTAAAAAAGAAGTTTAAACGATAACAAACCACACTCTTCCTTACTAAAATGATCATAACTAATACATAAAGTTTCACTTTATAATTACTGGTAATAGTTTCTGAGATGCTCAGCATTCCAGGGGTTCTTAACTTCTTCTCCTTTAAATGTTTCAAAATGGTAAGTTCCTGATCGGACAATCGCAGAGATACGGTAAGGTCCATGCCAATTATCCTCTAATTTATTGTCTTTTGCGAGTACTTTTTTGAGAACATATCTCCTTCCTTTAGGTTGCTCGACTTGACTCTCCTATTGTAAATTGGAGAAATGCATTACTGATATGCAACCATCCGAAGCTCAACATCTTCTCTTACCTCTTCAATTAAGTCCAGATCTAACCTTTTGATGAGATCAATTTTTGGTGAGTCAAAATTGAGCCCTCAGTGGCTTGATAGGTCCAGTTATGTCAGAACCACTACTTTTGTTCCAAATGCCAGCATATAGGGAGTTTCGTCCTAGGCGTGGTTATGTATGCCCAGAGAACACTGTGTAGTTCATTAATCCAGTTACTCTTTGCGTCATCAAGTCTCCTTTTCAAACCGTCAAGTAATATTTTATTACCCCTATTTGATCATTGCATTGAGGACGTCTTAGAGAAGAATGAAGTTTATAGATATTGGGCCAGTCATGATAATCCTCAAATTTTTGGTTATCAAATTGAATGCCATGGTTAGTAATGAAGGCATACGACATCCCATATTGGCATATGATATGCTTCCATATAAATTGGAAGACTCTCTTATAGGGCATTCCTAAAAAGGGTTCTGCCACCACCCACTTGGTGAATTAATCCACTGCAACCACCAAGTATTTAAATCATCCTTTTGTTTTAGATGATGGCCCGACCAAATCGATTCCTCAAATGGGAAAAGGATAGGGAAAAATTATTGGAGTTAGGGTAGCCCCCCGATCTTCTATTTATGGTGTTGAATCAAGGGCATTTTTTATATTTCCTAGCAAATAAAGTACAGTCTCCTTTCATAGTTGGCCAGTAATACCCCTGCATTGCTATTCGTCTTACTATTGATCGACTGGATGAATGAGATCCACATGAGCCTTCATGTACTTCCTTGATTAAATATTACACTTCGGTAGAGGGTATACATCGGAGAAAAGAAACAATGTAGCCCTTTTTATATAATACTTCCCTTTCCAGCACATAACTATCTACTATGTACCTTAATTTTCTCGTCTCTTTAGGGTCAATAGGAAATATACCCTTGTCAATGTAGTCTTTTATAGGATCCATCCAAAAGGGTCCTAGTTTCATGGAGATTAAGTTCACAGTATCCTCATCTATGCTTCTGTGCGCAAGGATCTCCACTAGAATAGTTTTTCTGAGATTTTTCCTATTCACTAAGGAAAGCCGAGCAAGTGCATTTGCTCAGGCATTCTCAATTCTTGGTATTCAAATTATTTTGATCACCAACAATTTGGAGATGATCTCAAAATCTTTGGAAAGATACCTCGCCATGAGCTCCCCTTTGATGCCATATAATTGGAGCACTTGATTAATAATTAATTAGGAGTCACTATGGGCTGTGACCTATTCGACACCTAATGATAAGGCTAATTCCAAGTCGGTGATCAGTGCCTCAAATTTTGCTTGATTGTTGGGGGCTTAAAACTGGAAACGAAGTGCATATTATTTGTCTATGTCATCAGGGGTGTTGATAATAAGTCCTACTCCACTGCCCATGGCGTGGGAAGCTCCATCTACACACAACTTCCTGATTGGGATGTAATTAAAAAAATTCCCTTCACCTAACGATCCTTGCATGAATAACGTTTTTCTTTTCTCTTCATATTGCTCGGTATTTTCTTACATAGAGGATGTCTCAGGTCTATCGGTTGTAGAAACTTTTTTCATAGGAGTTTGCTCGATTTGTTTTAGGGATAAGCTCTTTTCCAAGGAAGTCTGCTCGGCAGGAAAATTTGGAGTGTCCCCTTGATAACTGAGTTCAATGATGAAATATGCTACATCATGCCCCTTCAATGTCATTCTCATCTTATAAAGTATATCATATTCTCCTAACTTCACTATCGAGGCTATCAATCTCAAGGAACAAACTCATGTTTGTGAATTTCCTAGAGCAAAGGAAAATCTATGCAAACCACTATTGTATGTGCCTAGTAGTTGGGTTTCATTATTCTTGGTGCTTTAATGAGGGTCAGGGATAACTTTTCCTGGCGAGGATACCTAATTTCTGCTCCTTTAAAATCCTTGCTGGTGTAATACACTGTCTTTTGTACTCCACTTTCGAGGTAAACTAATGGTGAGTTGATGAGATATTTGGATACAACTAGGTATATGTACAATCTCTCTTCTATGAGTGGTAGGGAGAGTAGTGATGGATATCCCAAATATTGTTTTAGGACTTAAAAGGATTTTTCACGTTCCTCGTTCCACTCAAAGGTTTTTCTATGTACTTTTAAGAATAACAAACATGTTTTGGTAGCTCGAGAGATAAATCGATTGATGGCTTCTATCCTTCTAGTCAACTTCTCTACATCTTTCTTATGTGAAGGAGATTGCATGTCAATTAATGCTTTGATATTGTCTGGATTAGCTTCAATGCCTCTCTGATTCACGATGAAACCTTGGAATATACATTCCTGTATGCTGAACACACATTAGGTCGGGTTGAGTTTCATTTGATGCTTCTCAAGTTGGTCAAAAGTCTAGCTTAGACCTTTGATGTGGTCGATAAATTTTTTTCTCTTGGTGAGCATGTCATCCACATGTACTTCCATATTCTTCCCTATTTGCTCCTAAAAAACATTGTTCACCAGCCTCTGGTATGTTGCTCCAGCTTTTTTAGCCCAAAAGGCATGACGTTGTAATAGTAAGTACCTCGGTTTGTGATGAATGATGCTCTCTCCCTATTTTTTAGCTTCATCTAGATCTGGTTGTACCCTGAGTAAGCGTCCATGAAGCTTAGTAACTCATTCCCTACTGTGGCATCCACCAATTGATCAATTATGGGTAAAGGAAAGTGACATTTGTGATAGGCTTTATTGAGGTCGATAAAGTCAACACACAGACGCCACTTATTATTCTTCTTCTTTACCGTCACTACATTAGCTAGCCAATCTGGGTATTTTGTGTCTTTAATGAACTTTGCCTTTTTCATCTTGTCCACTTCCTCCTGGATGGCCACATTCTTTTTGAGACTAAACACCCGTCGCATTTTCTTGATCGACTTAGCATCCTTGATGATGTTTATCTCATGGCATATAAATTCTGGATCAATTCTCGGCATGCCTTCACGGGTCCAGGCAACACATTTTTCTACTCTTTAAGGAATGTTATCAATTCCTGCTTGGGGGATGGTTCTATGGTTGAACCAATTTTTATGGTCATCTCGGGTCTTTCATCATCCTGTATGACTGTGTTAGTGACTTACACAACTTTCCCTTTAACCAAATCATCTTCCTCCCGGGGATCTAGAGTCTCAATCTGGTAAGTAGTGGTAATTTTCTTAAACTCCTCTTGTTCAGTAGATATATAGTAGCATTCTATGGCCTCCACTTGATTCCCCTTTACTATGCCAACACTATAGTTAGTGGGGAATTTCAGGCACTCGTGAAATGTGTATGGTACTGCTTTAAATTTTTTCAGGCTGACTCTGCCGAGGATCATGTTTTAGGTTGACTGTACATTTTTAGCAAGGAAGAAGAAACATACCTTTTTTAGTTCTACTAGCTAGCCAAGTGCCGATCAAAACTTCCAAATTGATAGTTCCTAAAGGATAGACGTTTTCCCTAAGAAACCGATTAGAGGTCTATGATAAGGTTCCATTTTGTGGTCTCTTAGTCCCAAACTATAGAAACAAATGTGAAAAATAAAATTATTCAAGTTTCTATTATCTACGAAGATCCTTGAAACTCTTTCTTCGCGTACTCTAAAGGTGATAACCAGAGGATCGTCATATGGATAGAGCACTCTTCATAGGTCATTTTTGGAAAAGCCAAAGACTAGCTTGTCTTTATTCACCTTTTTAGGTCAGTCAGCTACGTCAACTAATAAGTTGATCTACCTAATGTAAGAACAATCTTTGGCCCCATTCAAATAAGCTTCTCTCTCAAATTTTTCATCTCCACCGCCAGCATCTCCTCCTACAATAAAATGACAATCAAACGATATCATTTTTTTTACCAAGGTCTAGGTATCAATGTTTCTTCTACTAGTTTGGATCATCTTCTGAATTGTCATCCCGACCTCTCTTCTTGTCATCTCTTCCTTTTCAAGGGGATTATGATCTTTTGTTTGATCCACAAACTTGGTCAACTTGCCATGGTGAATAAGAGATTCTATTTTATTTTTTAGGGCAATGTAATTATGGGTGTTATTCCCATGATCTTTATGAAACTCACAATACTTAGACTTATCCCTCTAATTTTGTTGTGTTTTTAACTCTCCAGGCCATTTCAAGTCTCTACTGCCTCCGATTTCTTCCAAGATGTGATGTACACCAATGGTAAGAGGATTATATTCCTCATACTTCTTGGTCTTCTCAATTTTCTTGTTTTTTTTTATCCTTCTTCTCCAAACTCTTTTGATTGTCAGCTTTATTTCCTAGAACTTACTTGGTAGCCATAGTTTTCTTAACATTCATGATTTTTCCATACTTTGCCATCAAATCTATCATGGTTTTAGGAGGCTCCTTTGATAATGAATACTACAGATTCTAAGGAAGTAGTCCACTCATCAGAACGATGATGGTAGTCCTTTCCTCAAAGTCCAGTACTTCGAACTTCTCACTGTTAAAGTGAGTAAGGTATTCGCGAGTAGTTTCTACTTGTCATTGGGGAACGCTTAATAAATGAGACACTCTTTTGATAGGCTTAGCATCAAAATAGATGTTGCTGATGAACAGTTCAACGAGCTGCTGAAACTAGAAAATTATCCTTGGGGTAAATTACTGTATTAAATTTGGGCAGATCTAGTGATGGTACTTGAGAATGCTCGACAACGCATCTTATCGGGGACTAAATAGATATCAATGGAAACCTGATATTGTTCAACATGGAGGACAGGGTCAATCTTACCATTATATTTAGGAGTAACTACTAGTGGCTTGAATTTGGAAGGTGTGGAAAAATCAACAATGGTTGGAACGAAGGGAGATCCCTTCATAAAGCTCTTTTATATGGGATTTTTAGTCTTGTTATCTACCCCAAGCGGTCTTCCAATCATTATATTGATTCCTTCTTCAAATGATATTCTAACTTAGATATGGTTAAGGCTGCTTTGGCAGCTCTACCATGTGTTTATATTGAGCTCTCTTCATGATAAGTCTGTTTAGCATGAACAGATCCATGGATGCTAATTCTGAACCTAACCGATCCTTCACGATGCTCAGCATGATGATTACATGATCTATCTGGCCCCATATGATGGCCTCAAGCTTCCCGAAGACCAAGACGATCGAAGGCAAAGGCTATGCTTAACCTTTTCAGAGCGCTAGACCCTTCTAGAGTGAGAGATCGCCCATCATAGTCGTTAGCAGTTCTAATCGAGGAAGTTGCTCCTACGCGGTAAGACCTATTATGAGAAAATCTAGAATATCCACTCCTTTCATTTTTGGGAGGTGGAGGTGGCATTTCTTTCCGAGAGGATGGAGCAGTGATAGATCTTGCTTAAAGTGTTTGAGTCGGCTGACTCATTGTTTCTTGCATCATCTCTTGCCCTTTAGCTCGGTTGAGTAAAATTCCTTTCAAATCCCCTCTACTGGGTGGAGCACAAGGGGTAAAGGTGTTGCCCCAGCAAGACTGCCTTCTGGAATTTTAGCCATCCTTCAGAAGGATTCAATGATAGGTCATTGAAAGAAATTAGTACAAAACGACAGTAACATGTCATTCATATAAACGAAGCCAATCTTTTGATGTCTAAATTTGGAGAAGGTATTTAGGGATTGATCTTAGCTTTAATTATCCAAACTTATTAGCACACCCCGCAAAATCCGACATACGGGGTGGCCAGCCACCGCCACCAAACTATGTCGGGTGTGAACTAAATAAATACCATTCTTAGTATGAGACAAATATGAGACATAATTAAATCATTCCACAAGATAAATAACTGAATCAGTCCCAACCAATGAACGATAAAGATCCATCACATGTTAAAAATCTGAAATAATGCAATCTCCAATAATAATTAAATAAAATCTGAATAATCCAACTGAAAACCCCTAACAACTTTGGAAACAAATGTCCCAACTAAAACCCAAATGAAGTCTCATAATTAAATACGACTTAAAAAGGAAATCGAACTAAATATTGCAAATAACGAACAAACTCTAGTTCCCTCCAAAACAATAACTTCGATAATCTTATGCAGTTCCTCCAAAACTTATCCTGAAAAGATTTTTCGACGCACAAGGTCAGAGCCCCGAGCATGAATACACACTACTCCCCTCAAATAGGATCCTTGAATCCACACAGTAGCATTATATGCAACAAATATCACAATAGAGCATTTTAAATTAAATTAGATAAATAAACGTGATAAATATAAATCACTAACTACCCGAAGAGATCCCCATTTAAAAGGCACACCAATAGGATTTTTAATTTCCCAAGTCCCACGATGTTAATTTAAATAAATTAAACAACTTTTATTATTGTTCTCACTTTTTATTATGACGGTCCTCCCATCCCGGGTGGTAATCCACCAAAGTGTCACACTTCCCCTTGTCAATAGCCAACTGAATCTGTTTAAACTGTCGATCCCCAGCAATATGATAAGGTTCCAAATCACGACATGACATAAATCACCTATGCTGACCCGTTTAAACTGTCGGTCACGAAGACATTATGTCGCTACCAATTTTAATACCCATTTTTATCTTAGGCATTAATTCTCGATTTTTCACAATATATAAATTACCCCACCCTTATAATCTAGGTGAGATCCTCAAAATACGCCTTAGTCCCATACCTAAGGGTCCCCAAGTTATTAATACGTCCTACCCTATGTATAAGATGAATTTCTAAAATAAACCTCAACCTAGTCTCATGCCTAGGCTAGCGTAATGGCGGTAAAGTGACAAAAATCAGCCCACCCTCAACATAATCAAGTCGTAATAATCTACCATAACTAGTCCCATACCTAGAAGGCATAAATCGTCAAAGGCCTACCCACTAGTCCCATACCTAGAAGTCATCCTAAAAAGTATAGGGAGAGAAAAAATACCCAACAACCCATCGTCATCATGGCAATATAATAATACCAACAATCCACACAAACAAGCAATATAATCATCGAACCAAACTACGCATGATAGTCAAGTTTAATTAAAACTTAATTTAATTATCACCACAACATAAACACCCAGTTAATCCCATTTATTTATTTCAATAAAAAAATACTGATTTTTCATCACTAAAACATCAAGATGTCAAATTTTATTATCTCCACATAAAAAAACATGAGTTATACGCCCCCAAATTCAGTTAATTCAAAACTAGAGTTTTTCTACATGCAACCTACACCAACAAAACTCAAAATCACTCATGAAATATACATACCCACGGGTTATCAATGTTATTCATATTAAAAAGGTTTCGTAAAAACAACCCCAAGTTTTATGTGTCCACTTTCTCTAATTATATTGCTAATTGATTTTAAGAAAAAATTTAATTTAGGTTTAGGCAACACTTAAGACGCATAATACTAAAGGAAAAGAATAGAGTATTGATGCCTGTAGTTAGTTGAATAGAAATCTGAGTAGAAGGTTAAACTCCACTAAGAAAACACCAATTGAATATTCAAAACTTTGTGAAAAGTAGGGGCTAGGGGTTGAAGATGAGAGAAATATGTTTTTGGAAAAGCTTTCTGGAGAAAGTTTGAGAGAGAAGTGATTTTCGAAGTCCCAGCCCCATTTCTGTTTAGTATATAAAGGGTTTAAGAGTTAAAACACAATTAAGAGACTCCCATCCAATCACCGCCTATGTTGTTTGAACGACGTACAGTGTTGTTCGAATGAGATGCTTATGTCGTTTGAACGACATACGATGTCGTTTGAACAACCCCAGTATAAAAATCTAAATCTTTTAAAATCCGACTTCATTAACTGATAAAATCTTTTAGGTGAACAATTACGCACCTGCCAGTTAAATAATTTAAATAAAAACTTTACAACCTTTTATAAAAGTCCCGAATTAATTCCCGATTGAAATATTTACGAATAATACCAAGTTAAATCCTTAAGGGCCATAAACTCCAAAATTTTATTTTACTCCAAATTAATTGAAGTCAATTAATTAAAACTCGGGGTGTTACATACTTCCCCACTAGCAAATAATTTCGTCCTCGAAATTACACGAAGCATACACATCAAACGCGTAAATCTCACGAAAGAAAATAAGGCTCACATATGCCTACCCGTAAAGTATCATAATTAGGCGCCCATACACCAAATCTACCTGAGCATAAATTGTGACAAAATACAATATTTATAATGCCTATCTATATAAGTATCTAAGAAAGTATTACATATTGCAATACTCCACTAGCCACACAATCTATCCTGCTTTGCCCGAAGCTGAGGAGGCACATAGCACCTCTCATAATTGAGATTGGTTGGTGCGGTGACCACCCCAAGCGCACCTGACACTATCGGTGTCGCTGGTGCTACTGGCGCATCCTGAACACTAAGTGTTGCGAGAACTGGAGGCCTCAGTCCTTCCTGCCCCTGAACTATTTAGCCTTGTTGGGCTTGCGTCGCTTGGCCTTGTTGTTCTTCTTTCTTGAAACACATAGTCGCCTTATATCCCACTTTCCCTCAGAAAAAGAATTCACCCTTAAAAGGTTCATAACATCTAGTATTTGTTTGCTCCTCTCCTTGACCTTGTTGTTCCTGATTGGTCCTCTGCCTCTTCCATGCTTGATCATTGTGACCCTTATTCTCATTTTCTTGTCCATTAGACTCTTGTCTCTTTCCCAACTTCTTTTGGTAATTGACCTTTTCCTTCCATAGTAACATTGCTACATCCACCACCTGAGCATAGGTAGTGTACGTCGGATTCCCCAATACCATCTGCCTAATCTCCCAAGACAATCCCTTAATGAACCACTCCATTTTCTTCATTTCAGTGCTAACGTCCTCTGGTACAAACATAGATAAATTGGTGAACTCCTGTTCATACTCGACAATCGACTTTGAACCTTGCTCCAAGTCCATAAATTCTCTCTTCTTCGCATTCCAAATTGCATACGAAAAGTTCTTGTTGTTGAACTTTATCGAAAACTCTGCATAACCGTTGGGTCAGATCCCCCTCCAAAGGTCGGGGGATTTCCCTTAAAGAAGATGGTTCTCACCCTATCCCAAGCTGAGACGGGTATACCTCACTACTGTGCCTCTAAAGTCACCCATCTCTGTCTCCTCATCTCCAAACCGACCGCCGTGGCCTCACGAATGATAGCCACTAACTCCTCGTCCTCCAAAGTAATCTGACACCGCCTGTCCAGAGCCGTGGGACAAGAAACAGACTCTTTTCTCCTATTCCCAACTCTCCTTGTGTTCGCCATCTAAAAAGATAGGAACAAAACAACCTCACACTCGGAATGATTAGGAGTAAAAATCATCAAAAGGAATCAAAGACAAGCAACGCGGAAGCTAAAACGGACTCATAACCTACGAGACCTAAGACCATGCTCCGATACCATCTGTCCCACCCCGCAAAATCCGACAGACAAGGTGGTCATCCATCGCCGTCAAACTATGTCGGGCGTGAATTAAATAAATACCATTCTTAGCACGAGGCAGATACGAGACATACATAAATTAGTGCACGAGAGAAATAATTGAATCAATCCCAACAAATGAACGATAAAGATCCATCACATGATAATACTCTGAAATAATCCAATCTCCAATAATAATTAAATAAAATATGAATACTAAATATCTGAATACTTCACCTGAAAACCTCTAACAACTTTGGAACTGAATGGCCCAACTAAAACCCAAATGATGTCTCATCATTAAATACGACTGAAAAGGGAAATCTAAATAAATATTTCAAATAATGAACAAACTCCAGCTGCACCTCCAAAACAATAACTTCGATAATCTTATACAGTTCCTCCAAAACTTATCCTGAAAAGGTCGGTCAACGCACGAGTTCAGAGCCCCGAGCATGAATACACATTACTCCGCTAAAATAGGATCCTTGAATCTAGACAGTAGCATTATACGCAATAAATATCACAATAGAGTATTTTAAATTAAATAAGATAAATAAACGTCATAAATATAAATCACTAACTACCCGAAGAGATACCCATTTAAAAGGCACACCAATATGATTTTTAATTTCCCAAGTCCCACGATGTTAAATTTAAATAAATTAACCAACTTTTATTATTGTTCTCACTTTTTATTATGATGGTCCTACCGTCCCGGGTGGTAATCTACTAAAGTGTCACACTTTCCCTTGCCAATAGCCACCCGAATCCGTTTAAACTATCGATCCCCCGCAATATGACAAGGTTCCAACTCACGACATGACATAAATCGCCTAAGCTGACCCGTTTAAATTATCGGTCACTAACACATTATGTGGCCACCAATTTTAATACCCGCTTTTATCTTAGGCGTTAATTCTCAAATTCACAATATATAAATCACCCGACCCTTATAATCGATTTGAGATCCTCAAAATACCATTTAGTCCCATACCTAAGGGTTCCCAAGTCATTAACACGTCCTACCCTATGTATAGGATGAATTTCTAACATAAACCTCAACCTAGTCTCATGCCTAGGCTAGAGTAACGACGATAAAGTGACAAAAATCAGCTAACCTTCGACATAATCAAGTCGTAATGATCTACCCTCACCAGTCCCATACCTATAAGGGATAAATCATCAAAGGCCTACCACTAGTGCCATGCCTAGAAGGCATCCTAAAAAGTATACGGAGAGCAAAAATACCCAATAACCCATCGTCATCATGGCAATATAATAATACCAACAATTCACACAAACAAGCAATATAATCATCGAACCAAACTATGCATGATAGTCCAGTTTAATTGAATTTTAATTTAATTATCACCATGTCATTAACACCCAGTTAATCCAATTTAATTATTTCAATCAAATATACTGATTTTTCATCATTAAAACATCAAGATTTCAAATTTTATTATCTCCACAAAAACTACGTGAGTTATACGCCCCCAAATTCAGTAAATTCAAAACTAGAGTTTTTCTACATGCAACCTACACAAACAAAAACCAAAATCACTCATGAAACCTACGTACCCACAGGTTATGAATTTTATTCATATTAAAAAGGTTTCATAAAAACAGCCCCAAGGTTTATGTGTCCACTTTCTCTAATTAGATTGCTAATTGTTTTAAGAAAACATTCAATTTAGGTTTAGGCAACACTTAAAACGCATAATACTAAAGGAAAATAATAGAGTATTCATGCATGTAGTTAGTTGAATGAAAATCTGAGTAGAAGGTCGAACTCCTCTTTGAAAACAACAATTGAATCTTCAAAACTTTGTGAAAAGTAGGGGCTAGGGGTTGAAGATGAGATAAATATGTTTTTGGAAAAGCTTTCTAGAGAAAGTTTGAGAGAGAAGCGATTTTCGAAGTCCCAGCCCCGTTTATGTTTAGTATATAAAGGGTTTAAGAGTTAAAACACAATTAGGATACTCCTATCCAATTACCGCCTATGTTGTTCGAACAACGTACAGTGTTGTTCGAATGAGAAGCTTATGCCATTCGAATGACATATGATGTCATTTGAACGACCCCAATATGAAAATCCAAATCTTTTAAAATCCGACTTAATTATCTGACAAAATATTTTTGTAGAACAAATACACACCTTCCAGTTAAATAATTTAAATAAAAACTTTATAACCTTTTATAAAAGTCCCGAATTAATTACCGATTGAAAGATTTACGAATAATACCAAGTTAAATCCTTAAAGGCCATAAACTCCAAAATTTTATTTTACTCCAAATTAATTAAAGTCAATTTAATTAAAACTCGGGGTGTTACACTTATAATCACAGATAAATAAGTAAATATAAAGAATATAAAGGGCGCAAGAGACCTAAGAGTTTTATGTGATTTAGCTTTGGGAATAAGCCTACATCCACGGATAATGTTTGTTAGTGTTATATTGTTATCTCTGGTATACAATCACGAGGTGCAATTATGCTGTAAAAACTTGCTTGCCCCCTTAGCTAGGGAAAATGGTGTATTTATAATCAGTAAGAAGCCAAGAGGTGGAATGCCTTTATATATTCAAGAATTTACACCATTACTTAATAATAGATGTCTAGGTGTCCTTTCATGTATGCATAGTGACTATTGAATATCTCATGTGTGGCTTTCCATATGATTGAGGGTTCAACTTCTTGGAGGTAGTTGGCTAGGTAGCCGACCAACAAGTACTTGTGCCGACCAGCCTGATCCAGCATGGAAGATCTCGGGGTAGCATTGACAGGTATCACTGTGTTATTGGTCCACGTGGTTAAATAATTGTAACTTACAACATTGACAAATTTTGCTTTTCTCAATAGCAAAAAAAGAAAATTTTCCACAAGTTTGGCAACTTTTAAAAAAAAATCGTTAAAAACTTTATTTTTGTTAAAACAATCTTTATTTTGTTAAAAAAAATTTTGTGTGTGAATTTTTTTTGTTAAAAACTATTTTTTGTTATTAAAATTGTTTTTTTTTGTTAATTTTTTTTCCTGAAAAACTTATTTTTCCTTATTAATTGTCTTTTTTTGTATATCTGTTTTTTTAACTGTATTTTGTTCAAAGTTGTTTTTTGCTTAAAAACTACTTTTTTTGCATATTTGTTTTTTTATATATGATTTTTTACATTTTTTTATATTGGACCCTTCCATGATGTCCCACATCATATAAAAGACTTCTTATTCTTTATCATAATACTAAAAGCAATTGCCAAAATAAATAAATTTGTCATCACATAAAAGACTAATATTTTGCTCTCAAACTGCCCCATATGAAAAATTATAGGATTTAACTTCCCAAATTTTAACATGGCAAATTTTATAATACAAAAATTTATCGTTTAAATCATTTGTTCTCTTTTATATCAAACAAACCATAATTGTATTCTAAAGTGTGTTAATATAAAATTTCTCGTACCAAATACATCTGGCAATAGACTACTTATGTGTATTGTAACACTTAATCACTTATTTTGAGTTACTACTACTTGACAAGGCTCTCGTTTGAGAGGAAAAAAAAGTTTGCATGAGACGTATTGTTGCGTAGTGACACCACAATGGAGATTGTGCTTAGTGCTGGTCTGTCATGAAAATATGATTGGGTACAGGGCAAGTACGGACCATAATATATATTAGCAAAAGGGAACAAGATCCCACCATTTGTCTGTAATTGTTTTTGTTTCCCACCATTTCCTTTTTTTAAGATATGGTATACGTGTAGAGGACCCGTCTTCTTCTTTTGACTAGCCAATTGTTTATTCTATTTTTTATTTTTTAAGCTCGGTCATTGAAAAATTATTCTAACAACTAGGGGTGTTCGCGGTTCGGTCCGGTCCGATTTTGAGGTATTTTTGGGACCAGATCGCATTAATCGGTTCAAGAAATTTATGGACCGAGACTGGATCGAAATAATCGATTTTGGTCCTATTCGGTTTTCAAGCGGTTCGGATTTGGTCTCGGTCCTATTCGGTCCAAAAATAACTAATATAAAAAATAGCTAATATAAAATGATACACTAAAATTCAAAAAAAAGGATTATAATCAAATGATCAAGGTGTAAAATCTATCTCAAAAATCACAAAATAACCTAATATCTAATTTACAAAACCCATATGTTAATGAGTCTTTTACCCACAAGAAGAATCACAAAAAAAAGCAGTAGCAGAATAACCCAATATCTAATTTAAAATACCCCAAAATCACGAAATTATACACGGAGTATAATTTCAAAAACAAACATTTTTCAAAAAAAGGGGGGTGGGGTATTAATTTCAATTCCGATCTGATGTTTTTAGGAAAAATTGGAAATCTGAAATCGAAAATGGTATTCCAAGACCCCATAATATTTTTTTGGACTTCAGATAGATTGGATGTTTGGAAAAAATAAACACTGCTAGTGGTACCCCAAAGCTAGAAATGTAGGATCGCATATTGGATACTAAAAATCAATGAAAGCGCATAGGCATATAGTATATTTACCTGCTTCGATGTTTCACTTTCTCATGCTCCTCATGTTTTATCTGCTCAAAGCTATCTTCCTTAGAATTTTTGCAATCTTCAATTATTTTTATCTCACCTTTGAAGAATTGTTCTTGATAATCCATCTAAACAAGGATAAAAATGCAATAATCATCTAACCAAATATCAAATCTGTTTAGGGATCTAGCAGAACGAAGAGGCATCAAAACTAAGATCATAACCCAAATAGGTAGATCTAGCAGATCGTAACTTAGATCTTAACCCAAATATTAGTCAAAATCCAAAAAGTAGAGACATAAAACTTACTTACTTCTCCTTAAGGTCGTTTGGTTGGGGATCGTAAGAGATTGAAAAAGACCGGTGCTGTGTAGAGAGAGAGAAAGAGGAAGAAATGTTAAATGGGGTGTTGGTATATTATGGGTGCTGCGTAAAGAGAGAGAGAGAGAGGAAGAAATGTTAAATGTTAAGTTAAGGATGTAAGCGTGTGTGATGTGAGTGTACGTGTGTTTGTGTGGGTTATATATATATATATATATATATATATATATATATATATATATATATATATATATATATATATATATATATATATAAAAGTAAAAGCGGTCCAGTCCGGTTCAAACCCGCTTTTCAAAACCTAAGACCGAAATCGACCCAAACAATGCGGTCCTCTACATTTTAAGACCGAATTAAAACTGAATTTTAAAAAACCCACAGAAGTAGGTTCGATTCGGTTAAGTTTTTTCGGTCTGTTCGATCCATTCGGGTTCGTTCACACCCCTACTAACAACATTGTGGTTATTTTTTCCTTTTTACTATTTTTCTCTTATATCAATGATTTAATTAAATAATTAATTATAGAACAGCTCAGACTGAAATGAAAACATTGTTTCGATACCTCATCGACCTTATCAAGCATTATATAATAGAGCAATGATTATTAGGAGAATAGGAGCAGCCCACTATCTTTTCTTTCTTAATAGAGTAAACTCATTTTTCGCTTGCAATGATCCCACTAATCCCCCCCCCCCCCCCCTTTTTTACAACTGAGTAAGGAGCGCATTATATCATATTTACATAATAATAATAATATGATTAATAGTTTAAATTACATGATAACTCTATTTTGAAATTGAAAAAATATGATGATACTCCCTCCCTCCATTAGTAGTCATTATTTAAAATTGACGATTTTTAAGAAAACAATTACTCAATAGCTAAGATATTGAGTTGTTCACTCTCACATAATATTGTTGTCCATCGACTATTGAAGAAATAAAGGATGATAACGTTCATTAAAAAAAATTGACTTTTATTCTAGAATAAATTACACATATGCGCCTAAACAATTATCAGATCTCATTTTACAACTTGAAACTATTTTTTGTTTAAGTTTACCTTATTTAAATACACTGATTCCATTAGTCGTTATTAAATCTTAATCAAAATTTACAAAAAGACTCCCCTGCCCTCGCCCAAGTTCCTTCATCTTCTTCTTCTTCTTCTTCTTCTTCTTCTTCTTCTTCTTCTTCTTCTACTACTACTTCTTCTGAAATACTCTCTCAATTGATCGTAAAGCTAGTTAAATCTCGTCCTTATTTTCAGTATTTTTTTATATACCAACAGAATATTATTAGAGTTGGAAGTAAATATAAATAATCAAATACTTTTATATAGATTATTACAGAATTACTTTACATGGTACGATGATACCAAACATTTTCCTTTAAATAAAAGATTAAAATTTAGTTATTTTATGTAAAACAAATTTGAAGTGGGTTTGCTCCCAAGAGGTCATCAGTTCGAGTAACCACAAGGGCCACGGACCTCAGACGGTTTATGTGTGCACTTAATTGTGTGAAATAACGTATACCATAAACCGCGGTGTGGAATCACACAATTAAGTGCACACATAAACCGCGTGTTTATGCGCGTGTGTGTGTGTGCATGTTTATGTGTGAAATCACGTATACCATAAACCGCTAACGGTTTATGTGTTCACTCTAACAACCCGCGTAATTTTTGGGGTATTTTCAAAATAAAGGGGAAAAATAAATTTTGAGATAAAATTATTTTTATTGTTCAAACTTGTTGGTTATTATTTTTAAAGGCGAGAATTTCAAACGGTTTCAAAAACGGAGTTAAAACGGACTTTATATTGATTTTACCATATTTTGCCTTATAGGCATTTTTTAGGCGAACTGCCAGTTTTCCTGGGCGATCGATCGATCGACGCCTGGGGGTTGATCGATCGACCCCAGCAGAAAACGTGCACTGCAAGCAGTTTTGAGTGTTTGTTTTGGTTACAACTCTATTATTTTTGCCTTATTTAAAGGGGTCGTGGGTGACTGTTTTTGAAGAATCTTTTGGCACAAATATATGCACCAAACATATTTTTATTTCCTCTCTTTTAATACACAAACAAGCCCTTTGATTTATGCATTCAACCTTACATTTTTGGAGGTGTTCTTGGGGCTGTTTTGAGGTTGTTCTTGGAGGAGCTATTAGTGATCTTTGGAGCAGATTTTTGGTGAGTTATTCTGTGATTTCTGGGCAGAATTTTTTATGGTATCTTTTGGTGGTTTGAGTATGGGGTTTTACACAATATGCTCCTTAATATTGCGAGTGTTATTCCAAATTTTTTCTTGTGATTATTGGCTCATATTTGAATTTCTGAATTCAATTGGAAATGTGAAAATTGTTGTTGGAATCTAATTATGATTCATGTGGTATTATTATTGTGTTGAGCATGTTGTCATGAAGATTTTAATATGACACGGAGGTTGGGCACCCCCCAATATTCCTTTTTTCGGATATGCTAAAAATTCATAGGCGCGGTGCGATGGTGAGGCTTGGTGACCCGATTAATGTGTTGTTGAGAATTTATAGTGATATAATTTCTTATGAGATTCACATTTGATTTGAATATTCGTATTCGTATTGTGACGTTTTATTCAACGCTAAAATATTTTTTGAGCATCTTTCCTATCGTATTGTGTACTTCCCCAAATTTTCTTTTAGTGGCAGGTTGGCGCGCATTTTGGGGCACTATGAAGAATGGATTTTAGCAAGGTTTATTATGGGAAGAATTTTAATACAAGATAGACAATTGTGTTATTTTGATGTATAGAGCATTGGAGATTTGTATTTTATTTTCTAGTTATATGTTGTAATTTATTTGAGAGAATTGTTGTATTTGATTTGAAGATGAGATTAGTGGTTTCTTTTCTATTATGGGATTTAGATTCTCTATACCTTGTTATTTGTGGATTTGATTTAGTTCATCGATAGTGGCGCTCCGTTCGCTCTCCTCGGGTGGGAGGGGTGTTACAGAATGGTATCAGAGCTTAGGTATACGACCATCCTTGGGTCTTGGGTTTTGGGTCTGTTGCATTTTTGTGGTGCGTATTTTTGGAGATAGAAATTTTTAGAGAATCGTTTTGTGTTAGGCATCTAGATTAGATGTAAGGAAATTATTTGGGAGATTGTTGGCCTGATTTTTGAGAGTTAGGCATTCGACAAATTTCGAGGGAGAAATTCCATTGTTAGTGGGGAAATGTTATTCGTCACTTTTATTGTATTTTATACCCCGTTAATTTGTACATTCTAGCTTTCCCGTGCATGTATTTTCCGGTTCTTATACTCATTTATTGACTAACCCCTGAGTTCATCATATATACTTTGTATGTGTCTTTATTGAGCTTTTATACGTCTCGGGAATGCATTTTGGGAAGTTTGGTTTTGATCCGGAAAAGTTCCGTTGACACTTGCACAGTCGGGGGCATTTTGGTAATTTCAGCACTCGGGTTTTGATCCCGATTTCTTCACGGAAGTTTTAGACCTTCTTCTTATCTTCGCGTGGCTTCCGACGGTGATTGAATCCGACCTCGAACGAAGAAGTTACAGAAGTTTCGGTGAAACATGGGACAACTAATGCCAATATAGGCATCTCTCCTTCTCACAGCAGGCCCGAATCGATCCGCTGACACTTCCGAATCGATTCGGTTTCATACAGGGGCAAATCTCTACACTTCCAAATCGATTCGGATTTGGCACCGAATTCCAGCTTTCTTCTTATTACTAGTTTGCCATTTTGGTGGGATTTTGGGGATATATCCCTTGTTTTTCCTCTTTTGTAGATATAGATTACTTTTGTTAGATATTTGGATATAGAAAAACACTCTCTTCTCTCTCCTAGGTCAAAGTTCATTTATGGTTTTTATCAACTTGTGAAGCTTTGATTACTAGTTGAATTGTTGTTATTAATGCAAGAAAGGTTCATTTACTTCTTCTCTACTTGTTCAACTAGCTTTAATTTGCATTTAATTCCATCTCTTGCATTGGTTTGTGTTTAAACTAGATAACTAACTTAACTATGTTGTTAACTAGCATGTGTAGTTTAGTTTCTATTATGAGTATCTAGACTTATGATTGGGGATCATAATCCCACCTTGCATGCTTGAACTTCATATTTAGGGTTTGGTTTATAATTGTTTTAATGGAACTTCATGTGTTGGTTTTGGAGTATCATAGTTTCTTAACTTCTCTTGTCATGCAAGGCCTAGTGTTTGAAGCTTTACTACAAACCCAACCCATCTAGCAATGATTAATTAACCCCTAATCCTCCATTGTTGAGTTTAGTCTCTACATGGTTGATGTTCGGACTTAATTAGTTATGCTCGATTAGAATTAATTTCAACCAAGCCCTATAATCCCCTTCTTTGTGAATCCGAGGTGGGAGAATGATCCTCGAACCCTTTAATTTCTTGAACTCAAGCTTATCTCAGTTCTTTTTATAATTTATGCAATTATTAAGTATTTAACGTATCATCAATAGTATGTAGTTTAGAGATTAGTCTCAATCACTCTTCCAAACTATTAAATCATCTTTTACACTTTAATTTTGGTGACGTTTAGAGAATCCCTTTAACCTAATCCAGTTCTCTTAGGAGTGTTTCAATCCCTGTGGATTATGATTCCGTACTTACCGGATATTACTTGTTGCGATAGATTTGCACTTGAATCGCAAGCTTTATTTTGGGCGCACCAAGTTTTTGGCGCCGTTGCCGGGGATTGGCAACTATCTCAGGTTTTAGAAATTCTCTTTACACTATTGTTCCCGGTGGTCACCGTGACATCACGATTTCCAAAAATCAATCCAAAATTCTGTAAATGCATGACGCGAGTAGTAGCAATTTGAATACTATTCGTGAACCTTCGTCTAGTGAACCCTCAAATTATTGGATACCTTTACTAATAATTTCTCGTTCTAGTTCGGTCTCGTCTTCTTCGTATACCTGGGCCCACTCCGATCCAACAACAATGGCCGACAATGTTAGTGAGCACGGTAGTCAAAGGGTTGCACCCGACCCCCCGTATAGGACCATGCGTGATTATTTGCAACTGGAGAGGACCACATCTCCGTCTTGTATCATTTTTTCTTACAATGCCGTGCAATTCCATTTTCGGAATGGAATGATTCAATTACTTCCTACTTTCCACGGCATGGATAGTGAACAACCTTACCTTCATGTTAGAGAGTTTGAGGAGGTGTGCGCTACTTTTAGCGATCAAAACTGTCCTCTATATGTCACACGACTCAAACTCTTCCCGTTTTTCTTAAAAGACAAGGCCAAAACTTGGCTTTGGTCTTTAGCTCCTAATTCCATCGGGAGTTGGCGCGAAATGCTAGCGCAGTTTTTAAAAAAATTATTTCCAACTCATCGCACCAACTCTTTAAATAGTCAAATCCAAACATTCGTTCAAACCGAAGGTGAATCATTCGAGCGATGTTGGGAGAGATTTAATGAGGTACTTCATAAATGCCCACACCATGGTTTCGAAAAGTGGAGATTAATCTCATTTTTCCACAATGGGCTTACACTTAAGGCGAAACAAATGGTGGAGACAATGTGCTCCGGTGAGTTCTTTGGTTTAGATCCGGATGATGCGTGGGCACATTTCAAATATTGTGCCGAGACCACCCAAGCATGGGATACCTCGGATCCGAACAAAACCAGTTCGCGACCTTTGGTTCCGTCCTCTTCTAACCCTGGAATGTTTCACCTCACTGACGAGGATGAGATGAAAATGAGATTAGATAAATTATCTAAGAAAGTTGAGGAGTTTGGCTCAAAGGTTTGAGATCCCGTTGTTCAAACTCATTCCGTAATTGAGGAGTTGTGTGCCATTTGTGACACTAATGCTCATTCGACCCAAGATTGTCCTACTATTCCGGCTTACAAAGTGATCCTCCATGACCAAGCGAACGCTGTGGGAGTTTTTAGAAGATCCCAAAACGTTCCCGACCAAGGGTTTAATCCATCTTGGGGTAACCAACTCGGTTACCAATATCAACAATCTCGTCCTCCCCCGCCTCAGAATTACCAACAACCGTACAACTAACATCCCCCTTCCCAAGTTGTAATGCAAGGTCCCCCTCCGGGACCACATCCACCAGTTATACCAGCCTACGCGCACCCGAACAAGAGAAGTCTAGAAGAATTTTTTTAATCTTTTGTGACCTCTCAACAAGCCACAAATCCTAGGCTCGAAAATGAAATTTCCAAGTTGACCGCTTCTTTGAGTGTGCATGAAAAAGGAAATTACCCGTCACAACCTCATGGGCCCGTTTGGCAAAATAACATGAATTCCGATGTTTCTACTCCTTCTTCCGATCAATGTAGGTCTATGGAACATGCAAATTCCATCACCACTCTTAGTATTGGGAAGGTGATTGAAAATCCACCTCCACCTTCCTCGAAAGTATCCGACGAGGCCACGATAACTCCTCGAGAGAGTGAAGTGACTCCCAAAAAGAAAAGAGATTAGTCGTCGACCAAGGGGCCGAAAACTTCAGTCCCTTGTTCGTTTCCCGCTCCCTACCCTCAAAGGCTCCTTCCCATTGTTAAACCCAACAAAGATCAAGAAATCATGGAGACATTCAAATAAGTAAAAATCAATCTCCCTCTTCTTGACGCGATTAGGCAAATCCCTTCTTATGGAAAGTTTTTGAAAGATTTCTGCACCTTTAAGAGAAGTCATGTCTCTCGCAAAAAGGTGGAGTTGACTGAACAAGTTAGTTCCATTTTCCAACACAACACGATTCCAAAATTTAAGGACCCATGGTGTCCAACTGTTTCGTGTATGATCGGAAACTTCGCCATTTATCGCGCTCTTCTTGATCTAGGAGCTAGTGTGAACCTCTTTCCGTATTCGGTTTATCTTCAATTGGACTTGGGAGAACTTAGTCCTACCAAAACTAAAATTCAATTGGCCGACGGCTCCACCAAAATTCCACGGGGAGTCTTGGAAGATATCCTCGTCCAGATAGACACCTTTGTGTTCTTGGTCGACTTTATCGTTCTTGATACCCAACCTGTTTTAAGCCCGAACAATCAACCTCCCGTCATCTTAGGATGACCATTCCTCGCGACCGCGAATGCTTCGATAAATTGTAGGAATGGTGAAATGAACCTGTCTTTTGGGAATATGACATTAGATGTCAATATTTTCAATGTGTCGCACCTCTCGAGTGACGAGGATGATTGTGTGAAGGAGGTGAATTTCGTTGGAATGATATGTGTGGACGACGATCATATTGCGAGGGAGGAAATTGAATGGAGTGTGTTAGATGTGTGTTTTGACATGCTAGGCGAGGTTGGCGTAGGAGAAAACCATGAAATTGGGGATGAATTGGGGAATTTTGATTCCACTCCGATTGATGACTCTATCATTTTCGAAACTGACATTTACATAGAGTCATCAATCCCGTGTAGGGGGAGTTGCTCGGAGAAAAATAGGGTAGAAAATGTCTCTATCGATTTGTGCACCGACCCTCCGGTCCGTCACTGTAATAACCCATAGCCCCCTCTTTCAAATCTTAATCCGATTTTTAAAACCAAACGCGGGTCCAGCGGTTGGAGTAGTCCATTTTGGATATGTGTCATATCCTCCAATCTTGAACCCGATATAATTGTGAATTGTATGAGCCTTAGTTGGAGCAAAGGTAGATCGAGGGTAAGGATAGGTATTCACATAGTGAAGTACGTCCTAATAATATCTGCGGATTTACAACCGGACATCGTACGCAGCAGGCCCGTTAGCAGGTGTGATTCGGTTCGTTAAATCCTCAATTTTGGTGCCGATCCACCCCGGCACATGAGGGGTTGAAATTTTTGGTTCCGGACCAGTGACATACATATAGTATATCATTTTGGTCCAAAGAAATCCAGTTGAGGTGGCCCCAAAATTTAAACTTCATGAGAATTGAAAAATCAGCATTACAGAAAGTCCATTCTCAGCTCCCGAATCGATTCGGTTTATCACCGAATCGATTCAACCCTTCCCTGTGGCAAAAATTCGAGTGCAGCGAATCGATTCGCTATTTCAACCGAATCGATTCGGTTAGTCCAAAGTGTCAGGTCCCTTCTCCCGAATCGATTCGGATTAATACCGAATTGATTCGGCCCCTTCCAGTGTTGAATTCGAATGTAGCGAATCGATTCGGTTTAACTACCGAATCGATTTGGGGCACCTGCCACTTAAAATTCCCCTATTTTGTTCTAACACTCTTCTCATTCTCTCTATTCCCTTATCCTGCGAAAACTGCCTCTCCTTTATCATTTCCAGTCCTCCATTCTTTTTCCACCTCATGGCTTCCTTCTCCAAGGTATCCTCATCCAAGGTAATTAATTCAACCCTATTAAATAAATATCAATCCTTATTTAGTGTTTTTGGTATGTAAGTAAGGTAAAATGCATATTTGCCAAATCCACATGTTTTCTGCATGAAACTCCTTATTTTCCCATTGATTGTGATGTGAAACCAACAAATACAACTTGTCTATGTTGCTTTGATGATTAAGTAGTATTTGTTGGGGTTTTTCCACATTGAGAATGTCATTTTCACCCTACTTTCTATACATTGCACACTAAGTGTTCGATAAATTGCCACTGTGAAGATTTTGTGCGCTAATTCTCTATCTTCGCACCTTTTATCGCACATTCTTGTTGAATTATCCTTGTTTGAGTGCGGTGTGCGTCGGTAACGTCAATTCGACCAATTACTCCCAACGCACACCCTCCGAACCTACTTCCCTTTATTTCACGATTACTTTGATTTTGTGCATCGCACTTATGGTGTGTGTATTGAATTAATGTTTTGTAGGTTTCTTCGATCTCCAAGCCCATATCCAATATAATTTTGGGTCGGGGAGGTTTCGAGTCCTTTCGCTCCAAGCAGGAAAGGGACTGGTTCCATGCTAAATTTACTTCGGGTCGCCCAATTGCTATTGAGAGGCCTGTGCACCTTGAGGATTTCCCTGCCTCTATCCGTCGGTATTTTCAGAAGTTTAATTGGGAAGCTCACCTTGCCCGGGCGGGTGATGTCAATGACGAGCACGTTCGTAGGTTCTATGCATCTCTCGTCCCAACCGGGGACATAACTTTCGAGGCTTACGTGCGGGGTAAGCGAATTCCTATTTCTAAGCCTCTCTTGGCTTTGCATCTGACTGGGGCCGACAACCCCGAGGATTTTGATTACCCTTGCTCCGATGAGGGGAGGCTGACTAATGAGACCCTGATTGCGCGTCTGGCGCTAGGGAATGTTTGGGCTGGGGAGACTTTCCCCGCATCTCTTATGCCCGACAACCACCGCATCATCCACCGTGTTGCCGTAAATTCCATCACGCCGATCCAGACCAAGGCTGTTCTTTGCTCCGCCCAGGACCACTTCCTTTACCATCTCTTGGAAGCTAACTCTATTGTCAACCTTCCCGCATTGGTACTTCAGCGGATGCTAAAGGCCGCTTACTGTGAGAAGGGTACCACTACCCTCCCGTACGCGCGGTTGGTTTCCCGTATTTGTAGAGATGCGCATTGCAAGGTGGCAAGTACAGACAACATTCCTCGCCTTCCCAAGTTGCTTGGCGAGAAGGCCATTGAGAAGAGTCTTGGAAAGGATTATTGGGAGAGGAGAAAGAAGCGAATGTTGGATGCTGCTGATGCCCCGGATGCCCCTATGCCAGATATTCCGGATGTGCCTCATCCTGTCCCACCTCCTGCCTCATCTTCTGTTGACCCCATCGCGTATCTCGGGGTGCAGATGGATGAGTTACAGGCGGATTTTTCTGAGTTTCGGGGCGCTTACATGTCGAGCTTTGCATCGTTCCAGGAAGATTTTACTACTTATCGGGGCGCTTACGAGTGCGATATCTCTATGATTACTCGGGCGCAGATGGACCTATTTTCACATCTCCGAGGGGGCGAGGCTGTTGTGCCTCCATACCTTTATGACCCTTATGCCCCTCGTGACCCCCCCACGCCCGAGTCCCCGCGCCGCCATCCGGACGATATGTAGGCTGCGGTCATCCTACTTTCTCTGCTACTGATTTTTGTGGTTCTTCATTTTGATTTTGGGGTTTCTATCTCTTTAGTTGTGTTTTGATGTGGGGAGGAGAGAGTACATTTATTGTATTTTCTAATTTTGATTTTTTTTGTGCCCCATGTACACAACTCGTAATTATTAATGAAATTACTCATTTTCAGTTTCATATTTGTTCTTGTATATATCTCTTTTGTATATATTATTTTTTATGGTACTAACTTGTAACAGGCATGCCGTTGCACGTTTCTCGAGTTACTCCTTACAGGGTGACTATTTTCATACCCCTTTTCCATTTTTATCCCTACTAACATTGAGGACAATGTTTCATTCAAGTTAGGGGTTATGGTATACAATTGTGATGCCGGTTATCATGTTAGTTGTAATTTTTTTTTTATCTCTCATATCTACTATGATTACTTATAGGATCGACATATCCTATTGTATAGCTATGAAGCATGCTTTGAGTCATTGATTTATTATTCTTTAGCCCGTTATTGTTTGCATTGTGAATAGCATCATAAAATTAAACTCTGAAGCTTTGAGCATATACACAAATAATTATTTATGATTTGGTTTAAAGTGTTTCAAATTCGTTATTCTAAGGCGCATGTTATACCCTTAGAAAAGTGAAAATTAAGACTTATCATCATTTGTGAGCGTATACACCCACTCTATCTCTTTCTTGTCAATAAACTCGTTGTCGATCTCATTTTCTTTTCATTTGATTGCATATTAATTGATTGAACACTTGAGCATGATTTTCAATGGTGTTTAGTCCCGCGAATCACATGAAACTTTATGAAATGATCATAGGCCCTCTTTGTCATATCACCCATATTAGCCTTGACCTCACCCTTATATGTTTACCCTCGTTAACCCCTTTGAGCCTAAATATTCGCCTTTCGTTTCATAACCCAAATCCCATAACCAACTCCAAATTGGAGTTTTAGCCCATACATACACCTTACATACCTTTGTTTGGAATGTTACTTGGGATTGAATGTTATTGTTGTATTGCGATTGCAATTTTAGGCATATGAGAGTTTGATAAGTAAAGAAAAGAAAATCAAAGAAAATCAAAGAAAATCAAAGAAAATCAAAGAAAATCAAAGAAATCAAAGAAAAGAAAATCAAAGAAAAGAAAAGAAAATAAAAAGAGAAGAGAAAGTTTTATATGTTGTGTATATAGTTCAATAAGCTTTGATCACTCTCCAATTCATACATTTAATGCTTGGTTTGGAACTTGTTTTCCAATTTTGATATTGCCCGCTTTATCCCATTATCCCGATTTTTCATTCCGAACACTTTGAATCCGTTCATACATTCCTTTCATTTCGTACCCTAACCTAGCCTAAATTCTATACCCCAAAAGTCCTATTTTATCCTAGGGTGATGAGATTCAAAGGTCGAACATTAGCGATAATCTGTTTAAATGCTTTTCTCTTGGTCATTATGCAATATCCTTTCATGAGATTGTATTTTTCACTTTTATATTACGTTCTTCATTGATGACATGTGTGTGGCCTAGTTTCTCTTTACAATTACTCTTAATGCCCGCATGTCCCGTGTGTGTTACATCCCATTTCTAAGTGTTTCATTTGTTTAGTGTAACAACCGGAGAGAACTTGAGTATGCATGCCTTAGCTTTTATATGGATTTTGAAAGTTTTACCAAATCTAAATTACCACATGTGTCCGCTTATTTCGCATTTCCATGGTTTCGATTTTCATTGAAGTTGTTTGTTTAATGCCGATAATTACCGTCTTTTGTGTGAGCTTCGTTCACTTTGTTGATAATTGTGCTTCTTAGATATTTGTTGAGCTACACATTGGATTTTTTTCGTATCATAGTTTGAGTTGATTTGATGTTTGTAAGTGTCATCCCTGGAAACCCTCACGAGACCTCACTCGTCCCCTAGGGCCACTTAGGGGTTTAAAAACGGCTTATTGCATACGCTAAATGCAATCGTTCACCCACGAAAGTGGCATTTTTTTTCCGTTGTTGTACATATTTCCTCTATTTGGGTTGCGTTGTTGGCCCTTGTTTCTTCATACTTTACTTGCTCGGGACTAGCAATGTATAAGTTAGGGGGTGTGATTCGTCACTTTTATTATATTTTATACCCCATTAATTTGTACATTTTATCTTTCCCGTGCATGTATTTTCCGATTCTTATACTCATTTATTGACTAACCCCTGAGTTCATCATATATACTTTGTATGTGTCTTTATTGAGCTTTTATAGGTCTCGGGAATGCATTTTGGGAAGTTTGGTTTTGATCCATAAAAGTTTCGTTGACACTTGCACAGTCGGGGGCATTTTGGTAATTTCAGCACTCGGGTTTTGATCCCGATTTCTTCACGGAAGTTCTTATCTTCGCGTGGCTTCCGACGGTGCTTGAATCCGACCTCGAACGAAGAAGTTACGGAAGTTTCGGTGAAACATGGGACAACTAATGCCAATATAGGCATCTCTCCTTCTCACAGCAGGCCCGAATCGATTCGCTGACACTTCCGAATCGATTCGGTTTCATACAGGGGCAAATATCTATACTTCCAAATCGATTCGAATTTGGTACCAAATCGATTCGGCCCTGCATTTCCAGGTTTCTTCTTATTACTAGTTTCCCATTTTGGTGGGATTTTGGGGATATATCCCTTGTTTTTCCTCTTTTGTAGATATAGATTACTTTTGTTAGATATTTGGATATAGAAAAACACTCTCTTCTCTCTCCTAGGTCAAAGTTCATTTATGGTTTTTATCAACTTGTGAAGCTTTGATTACTAGTTGAATTGTTGTTATTAATGCAAGAAAGGTTCATTTACTTCTTCTCTACTTGTTCAACTAGCTTTAATTTGCATTTAATTCCATCTGTTGGATTAGTTTGTGTTTAAACTAGATAACTAACTTAACTATGTTGTTAACTAGCATGTGTAGTTTAGTTTCTATTATGAGTATCTAGACTTATGATTGGGGATCATAATCCCACCTTGCATGCTTGAACTTCATATTTAGGGTTTGGTTTACAATTGTTTTAATGGAACTTCAAGTGTTGGTTTTGGAGTATCATAGTTTCTTAACTTCTCTTGTCATGCAAGGCTTAGTGTTTGAAGCTTTACTACAAACCCAACCCATCTAGCAATAATTAATTAACCCCTAATCCTCCATTGTTGAGTTTAGTCTCTACATGGTTGATGTTCGGACTTAATTAGTTATGCTCGATTAGAATTAATTTCAACCAAGCCCTATAATCCCCTTCTTTGTGAATCCGAGGTGGGAGAATGATCCTCGATCCCTTTAATTTCTTGAACTCAAGCTTATCTCAGTTCTTTTTATAATTTATGCAATTATTAAGTATTTAACGTATCATCAATAGTATGTAGTTTAGAGATTAGTCTCAATCACTCTTCCAAACTATTAAATCATCTTTTACACTTTAATTTTTGTGATGTTTAGAGAATCCCTTTAACCTAATCCAGTTCTCTTAGGAGTGTTTCAATCCCTGTGGATCACGATTCTGTACTTACCGGATATTACTTGTTGCGATAGATTTGCACTTGAATCGCAAGCTTTATTTTGGGCGCACCAAAGTGTAACAACCCGCGTAATTTTTGGGGTATTTTCAAAATAAAGAGGAAAAATAATTTTTGAGATAAAATTATTTTTATTGCTCAAACTTGTTGGTTATTATTTTTAAAGGCGAGAATTTCAAACGGTTTCGAAAACGGAGTTAAAACGGAATTTATATTAATTTTACAATATTTCCCCTTATAGGTATTTTTTAGGCGAACTACCACTTTTCCTAGGTGATCGATCGATCGACACCTAGGGGTTGATCCATCGACCCCAGCAGAAAACGTGCGCTGCAAGCAGTTTTGAGTATTTGTTTTGGTTACAACTCTATTATTTTTGCCTTATTTAAAGGGGTCGTGGGTGACTGTTTTTGAAGCATCTTTTGGCACAAAAATATGCGGCAAACATATTTTTATTTCCTTTCTTTTTATACACAAACAAGCCCTTTGATTTATCATTCAACCTTAGATTTTTGGAGGTGTTCTTGGAGGAGCTGTTGGTGATCTTTGGAGCAAATTTTTGGTGACTTATTCTGTGATTTCTGGGAAGAATTTTTGATGGTATCTTTTGGTGGTTTGAGGTATGGGGTTTTACACAATATGCTCCTTAATCTCGCGAGGGTTATTCCCGTTGTATTCTTGTGATTATTGACTCATATTTGAATTTCTAAATTCAATTGGAAATCTGAAAATTGTTATTGTATTCTAATTATAATTCATGTGGTATTATTATTGTGTTGAGCATGTTGTCATGAAGATTTTAATATGGCATGGAGGTTGGGCACCCCCCAATATTCCTTTTTTCAGATATGCTAAAAATGCATAGGCGTGGTATGGTAGTGAGGCTTGGTGACCCGGTTAATTTGTTGTTGAGAAATTATAGTGATATAATTGCTTATGAGATTCGCATTTGATTTGAATATTTGTATTCATAATGTGACATTTTATTCAACTCTAAAATATTTGTTGACCATCTTTCATGTAGTATTGTGTACTTCCACATATTTTCTTTTAGTGGCAGGTTAGCGCGGATTTTGGGGCGCTATGAAGAATGGATTTTAGCAAGGTTTATTATGGGAAGAATTTTAATACAAGAGAGAAGATTGTATTATTTTGATGTATAGATCATTGGAGATTTGTATTTTATTTTCTAGTTAGATGTTGTAATTTATTCGAGAGAATTTTTGTATTTAATTTGAAGATGAGATTAGTGGTTTCTTTTCTATTATGGGATTTAAATGCTCTATACCTTGTTATTTGTGGATTTGATTTAGTTTATCGATAGTGGCGCTCCGTTCTCTCTCCTTGGGCGGGAGGGGTGTTACATGCACTTAATTGTGTGATTCCACACCGCGTGTTTATGTGTGCACAACAAATATATTATAACCTATGGCTGCTTATGCAACACACACACACACACACACCCAAATATATACATATATATATATATATATATATATATATATATATATATATATATATATATATATATATATATATATATATATATATATATATATATATATATGTGTGTGTGTGTGTGTGTGTGTGTGTGTGTGTGTGTGTGTCTGTGTGTTGAGTGTCCTATTTTTATACAACTTTGAGTTAGAATGGACCTTTCCCCAACCTCTCCCAAAAAAAAAGTAGCTAGTATTAATTCTACCCATATTGTAATTTTTATATGCTATTGGAGTGTTCAATGCTTATGTTTAATAGATGATATATTTTTTGTAATTAAAATGGTGGTCATACAATTTTTTGAAAATTGTTAGATATGGAAATTAATGAAGATGAGGTCATCTCATATATGATGTTCCTAGAGTTGGTCAATTTGTTCATTGTTGGGTGTATGTTATTTATGATTATGTATGGTAGTGCGATTGTCACTACTAAAAATATATGTTAAAGAACATAACATTTGTTAGGTATGAGACATGAGTAGAGCATATTAACCGCCTTGTGCGTGAGAATGATGTGGCATGTATAGATCAACTAAGAATGGATAGACGAGCTTTTGGTATTGTATGTGAACTTCTCCGTACGACTTCCCAATTGAAAGAAATTACAAATTTCATAATCGAAGAAAAGGTGGCCACGTTCCTATATATACTTGCCCATCACACGAAGAATCGTGTTATAAAATTTCAATATTGAAGGTCGGGAGAGACAATTAGTAGGTATTTCAATGAAGTCTTAAATTGGGTGCTATGAGTACAAGGCCTATTACTTAGAGCACTTGAACAAGAACCAGAAGATTGTTCTGAAGAAAGGTGGATATGGTTTAAGGTACATATATATATATATTATTCAATATGACCATACTGAGCTACAATATTAAATTTTAATGGATACTGATTTTAATAGTTTTATTTGTTTAGGGGTACTTAGGTGCTCTAGATGCAACATTTATTCGTGTGGACGTCCAAGAAGTTAACAAACCTAGATATCGAAACATGAAAGGGGATAGTGAAACAAATGTCTTAGGAGTATGTGGATGTGATATTAAGTTTATATATGTGTTTCCATAATGGGAACGTTCCGCTGCAGATTCTAGGGTTTTGTGAGATGCCATTTCTAGGAGAAATGGACTTATAATACCTATTGGTGAGTTATTTTTTTCCTGGGTATTTATCCACAATAATAAATTTGTGTATATGATGTTAAGGTGGTTGTTTGTTATTGTAGATTACTATTATCTTGTCGATGCTGTGTATATAAATGGTGAAGGATTTATAGCCCCATATAGAGCAACACGGTACCATTTGTCTGAATACATGAAGGGTATATTAGTGCCAGTGACTCCTCAAGAGTACTTTAATAAAAAAACATTCAAAAGCTAGAAATTGCATAGAGCAGTGTTTTGGGATCCTTAAGATGTCGTGGGCTGCTCTTAGGAGTCCAACTTATTCCCCAATCAAAACTCAATGTCATATGAGTTCAGCGTGATGTCTTATTCAAACGAAGACCGTATGGAGTTTGTTGACCAACTACTTGAGGAGGGTTTTTAAAAATTTAAATTAATAACGCTTTGATTTGCATACCTATGTTTTCGATGGATTAATTTAAATAATTTCTTATTTCGACTTTAAGACCAATTTGGATGACTATATGCTAGTATTGATGAAGTTTAAATGGATTTATTTCTTGTTGCATGCAATATAGCTATGTTGATATATTGATTTTTCAATTTTAAATTTTAGTTTGCTTCATTATGGAGGTACTAAAAAATAAGTTGAGTTAAAATAAGTGATAACAATATATTTTTGTATGTTTTAAAATATTAAATACAAAATAAGGGTATTCTTGGAAAACTGGAGACAAATTAATCCTATCCAGAGAATTTCAAACATGGGATTGTATTATTATATCCCATCCCGTTTTCTTATCTGGAAGTGTTCCAAACGCAGTATTGGGATAAGCATTATACGACTCATCCTTATCCTAACCAATCTGACTCTTATCCTGTCTGATCCGCATCCCTTATACGGCATATCAAACAAGGCCTTAAGGCCGTAGGTGGCATATATTTAATGTACTTTTCAATTTGGGACAATTATAATAGTATTTTTAGTACAATACGAGCGAGAGAAAGGAAAAAACAATTTATGTACATATGGATCATGCTATTGTCATCATATGAGCCCATCCAAAGTTTAAATAGTGATAGTTGTGATTCCAAAACATTTCTTCGTTATAAGTATGTACTTCTAAGAGTTAACCAATATTAGTCAATAAGTCATTTCCAACCATTTAATTTGATATACAAATCATTTAAAATATCTTTTCTAATTCCAAATCTAGTTGGGATTCTACATGGTGGGGTTTAACCATGAATGTCATTAATTTCTTACCAGATTTCCAGGATTACCTTGCCAAAAAAACATTAATACCATAAGCGATTCACCTCCCTCTCGACCCTTTAATATATTTTTGCTCGAATAACTAATCTACTGTTAGTAAGAGTGTTCACGGTACGGTGAAAATCCATATCGTACCATGTTGTGTCGAAAATTAGTGATAATTATTTATATTTTTTACTTACCGAAAGTATCGAAATCGAAATTACCAAATTTTTGTGGTTAGCTTTGATTTTAACATTTTAAAAACCGATTTACCGACTGTACCGTACCAAAATGACATACCAAAATCAATGTACCGAAAATACTAAAATGATATTATCAAACTTACGAAGTTGAATCAAGCAAGAATACCCAATGGGTAAAACCTGACATAACCAAACTTATTTTATAGGTTCTTTGTTTTTCTTTAAGGGGTCAACTTTTTAGTAACCATTGGATCAATACAAGATTTTACAGCCCTGGGAGTATTCACACCATAACTTACGATGCTCTATTATCTCATAAAATAACACCCTTTCCTCTCTCATCCCTCACAGAACCCCTCAACTCGGTTCTCTTTGTCAACACATCGTCCCATCCTCACCTCAGCTCACTTTTTCGGTAATATTTCAAACCATACGACACAATTATGTATGTTATTTTCTATTTTTTAAATATGCATATAAAAAGGTTTAGGTAAGTGATACAAAAAATTACCATTATGCACCGAGTAATACCAAATTTATCGTAAAGAGAAATTTATCGAAATGTACCCTATTTTTCAAAAAATTGATTTTACTGATGTACTACACGGTTTGGTTTTGGTTTATGGGTTGGTACACCGGCTGGTAAAACTGATAATTTTGGTTTGATGATTTCAAACTTGGTATTATTTTGGTACGCTCCATTTATCGACCAAACCGATTGAAAACTAGCCCTACCCGTTGGCATGAAACGTGTAGAATTATTAGCATCGTCTAAAAATATATTTAGTTTAAGGTCTCTTGCACGTGTTTGTAGAACGTAAGTTGCCAAAAATACGATTTTTATGGTAACCGGTTAATAAGAAGTTGCAAAATGAATGTGATTTCAATGACAATCTAGGTATCGTTAAATGTTTTTTGTATATAATATTCTCTCCAATATCTTAGCCAATATCTTTTTGACATGACTTTTTTTTTCATTCGAGATCTTATTTACGTAACTTTGCTTCATTTTCAATCTTACTTTTCTATAAGGGTTCTTATTATTTATATATGTCTAGCGTGTTTGTGTGAAGATTTTATTTAAAATATTATAATGAAAAGGAAAAAATATCGATCTACTACAATTTATATATATATTAATTATTTTGAACTTACACTATTATTAAAAAAAGGAAAAAAGTGAGAAAAACCTCTCCTCAAAGGCATTACAATGAAAGGGAAAGCATAGAAAAGGGAAAGTAATCAAACAATACAACTCACGGAAAAAAGAATCAAGTGAATCTATAATTGGGCATCTCCAAAAAATCTGCATAATAAAGCCTCTAATATGAACGAGGGGTTCAGTCCACCAATGAAGGGTTAGGTAGTTAATACCCAAATTTGCAAATATGTCCTCTACCATGTTTCCTACTATGAATATATGTGAAATTTTATATCTCATATGACTAAGTTTCCATTTATATTTATTTTAATCTATGACTAGTTGCTAAGGAGGATGGGAAGGAGAAGATAAGAAGCACATCATTAAATCAAACTCAAGTCAAATATTGAACCAACCCTTGTGATAAGTAAAGTCAACGACAATAATGGCAGCCTGAAGCTCATCATAGAAATCATATTTAATATCGAGAGACCAGCGGAACCCACTAATAAAATATCCTTGGGAATTATGAAAAACACCTCCACAAGCAATACCACTAGGAGAGCCATGAGCCATACCATCAGTGTTAACTTTAATAGTTCCATAAGGAGGAGGATGCCACATAACCTGATGAATATTAGAGGCTATCTGAAATGAATAAGAATACTAAACTTGTTATAAATATTAGTGTCCTTCGTTCCAACAATATACCCGGGACAAGATTGTTTAGCTCTGAAAAATACAAACTTTGACACTCAGAGTAATTTTATACATGGAAGGAGTAAAGTCATGAAATCTGAGACTATTTCTAGATTTCCATATGCTTATAAGGGTCAATAAGAAAGTAAGTCTCCAGATAATTCTCAGTTAGGGAGTGAAATTCGAAAAATAGAACACTTCCTAATAATTTTCACAAATATCAGAATTAGGAAAATTGATTGGAAACCATTTTAACCCATTGCCAAATCTTTTTACCAAAACATCATCTGAAAAATGAATGAAAAGAATTCTCCTCACAATAAAATTCTGATAGAGAAGATAAGCAGAAACCATGTGAATACCATTTTTTTGAATGTTATCATCGGTAGGAACTCTATTATGGAGAATCTTCTAAGCAAGAAAAGACAGTTTAGGAGGAAAAAAGTTGGACCAAATACATTGGAATCTTTTATTAACTTGAAAGTAATTTTTTCCAAAATCATAGCCCTCTTCATAAGAGAAAATAACATCAGAAGAAGGCTCCCAAATAAATATGTCATCCACCGGAGAATAAGGCTTACTAGAATGCTGAATCATGTCTGTCACATGAGGTAAATGATCTTTAAAAATTTGAGGAAGATACCAAGCATCATTAGCAACAATATCACTCACTTTAGAGTCAATTTTGATAAGCACGCTGTTGTTGATAATATGAGAAATAGAAGTGTCGATCCAAACATCATTCCAAAAGGAGACCAACTTACCGTTTCCAATAATCCACCTACTATAGATATGAATGGCAACCAACAAGTCTTTAATATTGGACTAAATAAATGAAAATATATAGGAGTTGGTGCAAGAGAAAATATAAAATTTATATCTTTGCTTCACGAATAAATGAAAGGGGGAATTTTCAAAATAATAGACCATGAGAAAGAATCGACGACAACTTTATCCATATCTTAAAGATTCTTGATTCCAAGACTACCTTTAGAGTGAAGAGACCACATTTTCTTCCAACTAATAGTGACAATCTTTTTGGTAGACACATTACCATACCAAATGAAGTTTTTATCCCAAGAAGATAAATATTTAAGAAGAGAGACACCCCTTTTATAATTTTGAAGGAATAAAGAAGCATATTTTGGAAAACAGATTGAATCGGTTGAGTTGTTTCAGCAGTTATGAGTTGTTTGTCTTTCCAAGGGGATAGTTTAGCTTTGACTTTATCAGCAATGGCCTTTAAGTGGACCTTTATATTTTTACCTTTAAAAATAGGAACTCCCAGATATGTAAAAGTCACATTTCCTTCTCTAAAACCTAAGAGATTAGCAATGGCATCCTTTTTCCAAATAACATGCTTTCCCCAAAAGAAGGAGATTTTTGCAATATTACTTTCTGGCCCAGAGAGATCAAAATATCTTTCTAAGAAAGTCAAAATATTTTGAATATATCTCTTATCATCTCTATAAAATCTAACTAAGTCGTCAGCATACAGGGAGTGAGACAACATGGGCCAGCCAGGAGGAGTATAATGAGGTTTAACATAATTATCAGAAAATAAAGATTGAATTTTTCTGTTTAAAACCTCTTCAGTAATAAAAAAATAAAAGAGGAGAGGGGGGATCTCTTTGCCTGACACAGCTAAAACAAGAGAAAAATCCATGAAGTGAGCCATTAATTAAGTTTAACATTTTAGCAGATTTGAGGAGAGCTTCAATCCAATTCACAAACTTAGTGCATAATAAAGCTCAATTTTTAAGTATCAAAAGCCTTATCTATATCCACTTTTAAACATAAATTTTCACTTAAAATTTTTTTGTCAAGCAAATTAGAACCCTCTGAAACAAGACTGATGCTCTTAGCGATGTTTTTTCCCTTAATAAAAGCAACTAGATTTGGAATAATAATCACGGAACCAATAGATCCAAGACTGTTAGCAAGAATTTTGGGTATAATTTTGAAGATGAAGTTAACTATTGCAATTGACCTAAGGTGGTAAAGAAAATTAACACCATCCACCTTAGGAATCAAGGAAACTGTATGAGAATTTGCATTTGGAAGGATCCATCCATGAATAAAAAATGCTGAACATATTTGATCACATCACTACTAACATTTCCTAATTTTTTTGAAAGAAAGACCCATTGAATCCATTTGGACTAGGAGCACTAGAACTGTCCATATTTAAGGCAACATACTTGATTTCATGCTCAGAAGGAAAATATGTAAACACCATATTATCACCTTCAGAAATAGATAGGGGAATGCAATTAATAATAGAATGATGATCATGGTGATCAGGGTTACAATCACTGTATAAACTCTGATAAAAAGAAACCATATGGGAAGCAATTGAATCTGGGCAGTCATAAACATTTCCACCATCCATGAGACTACAAATCCTTCGTTTGGAATTCCTGACTTTCACAAAGTTAAAGAAGAAATTGGTGCATCTGTCTCCATAATTAACACTCAACATAGTAATTTTCTCTCTAATATTCAAATTGCATATTAAGAGCATCTTTCATTCTGACTTTGGCCTCTATTTCAGCACTGAGATTATCATAAAAAAGTCAACAATGCCTGGAATCAATTGAATTTTGTCTAGATCCTTTTGAGCAACCTTATCATTGTCAAACACATTGCCAAAGGTACAAGAATTCCACTCTTTCAACAGGTTTTTAGCTCTTTTATCTCTCGTAGTAATAAAATATCACAACCACACAACTTACAATTAAACCAACAAGTAGATAGAATGTCTTTGAAAGAACAATACAACATCCACGTGGATTTAAATTTGAAAGGGGATGGGCGTATGTCCCAAATTTCAGAAAAGGAAATGACAAAGGTAGAATGATCAGAGGATAGTATTGAGAGAGTTTCAAAAGAGCAAGGACAAATATTCAACTATTGAATGTTGCGTAGGTCCATGTCAAGCCTTTGTTCCATGTGGCCTCTAGTACCCCAACCATTAGACCATGTCGTTTGAGGACGAATAGAGGGAATGTAAATATGGGAGAAAAAAATCAATCATGGATTGAAAATATATTACAAGAGGATATAGAAGAAATTCTACCACTAATTCTCTCATGAAAGCCAAGAATGGCATTAAGATGACCAACCACTAAACTAACGCCCAAGTAAGAATAATGAATGGAGCATATAGATTTCCAAATATATTTTTTTATTTTCATAGAGGTACTAGCATAAAAAAAGAAATCAAAGGTTCAATATTGATTAGGGAAATTTTAATAGAAATATATTGAGATGTGTTTGAGAGGATAGAAAAATTATTGAAGGAAGAATGGTGAAGAATATGAAGATTAAAATCAAGGGAATGCCTAATATTAATAGCAAAAACACTGAGATTAATAGATCTCCAAAAGGAAGACGAATTGAGTCAAAAGAAGTCATGGGATCAACTATAGCAATAATAGAAGGCTTCTGACAAGAAAAGAAAAAACTTAATTCATTTCGAGTATCCAAGTTGCCAAATCCTCTCAAATTCCAGCAGATAATTTTCATTGATGAGGAGGAGTAAGCCCACTACTACAGGTGGAATAAATTCAGCTTACTTGCATTCATTTGCCTCAACTTTTTCTTTTACAATTTGATTAGATTAACAACAAAAGGTGGCTCCTTAGCTTGAGTCACAAACGTACTATCATTTTTCTAATTAACAAGCATCAAAACTTCTTCAACAATCTGTGAAGTCACTAGCTCTTCCCAAATAACATCAATTTCTTCTTTAAAATTCGAGCCAGAATTTTAATGCTGGAGGATGAGTTCCCAATATGTTCTACAATAGATATAAGAAATTTATATGAGATATGAGTTTCAGGTAATTGATTATGTACTCTAGATGATGCAATTTATTTAGAGAACATTATTGGATGTAATATCCTAATTGTTCGAGCATGGTAGCCATTCAAATGATTCTAGAAAGTAAGGGATTTAATCACTACACCAAAAACAACAATCTGGCATGATTTGAAACCATGTTGAACCCAATCTGCCACGGTTTGAAACCAAGCCAGAATCAGGGGTGCTAGATTTTTTGGCACGGTTGATAACTATGGCCATCCCCGATCCTCGCGATGAGAGAGGATCCCTTTTTGGTCCCGCGCATCCCTCTCGGGAGCACTTCGGTCGGTGTCGTTGATGAGGTGAAAAATGTAAAGATATGGAGTCACCGGTCTATTTTACTAAAAAAAAATAAAAGAAAAGGGATTCATCCCGAAGGACATCATCCAAAGACATACTGATACGTACGAAATCAAAATAATTTGAAAAGGGACCGGAAGCTAAATTACGAAATGGGAAGGTGTTAGGCACCCATTCCGCCCTTACGGTCTCTCATGGGTTGTTGCTATTTTCATTTATTTCCCCGTGATGGTTGTGCATGTGTATACGTAGAGAAGATAGGAATCATCGACTTGTATCATGGAATAGATAAAGTGAGTCATCCATAAGAATGTTCCTAAGAATAATATTAGGAAATAAGATTTACGCGATTATCCTCACGTTGGTCATTATAACGAAACGATAAGGCACATGGAATAATACACCACTAAGAACAAATATATGTATAAATAGAATTTAAGAGAATTGAGTTTAAAGAATATAGAGAAAATAGAAAAAGAGGGAAAAGTAGGAATAGGACTTGAGTCATGGGTTTTACCCCGAGATGCCTACGTAGCCTATAGAGGCATCAAAGTCCACGTAGTTCGCATGCAAAATGAGGTGTCAAATTTATCCCATAAATAAAATCGTGGACTTCTCTTATATGTGTGTGTATGTGTGTGTAAAAAAGTGTTTTAGTTGTGAGAAAAGTGTGAGAAAAGTTTGAGAATTCTCGTTTGGAATTTATGAGGAAATCCTCTTTTTCTTATTTTTTTTGGGTTTTATTTATATGAAAATAAGAGATGTGCAGTAATACTAGATAAAAATTATATCAAGATATGTGAGATGAGAGAATAAAAGTACTAAGTAATAAAACAAGTTAATGCGAATTTAGGGGAATTTAAAGAGAGAGTCGAAAGAGTTGGACCTTCTTGGAGATCTTGAGCTTGATCTTGGATGTTGGAGAGAATCCCTTGCACTTGGATGATGATGGAGGGTACTTAATTCACCAAGTTTGATGAAAAAGGTGATGAAAGGTGAATGCTGGAAAGGTATTTGGATGTGGAAATCACACTGACTTCAAGAGGGGTTTTCTGAGCTTGTTGAGAGTAATGGATCTCTGATTTTTTTTTCTCAAATGAGGTTAGGCCCTCCTTTTCATAAACCCAGGGAAATACCAATCGACATAGACCTGGTCCTTCCAATCGGTAGGTGTGTTTAGGCACACTACCGATAGACAAGGTTTGGAACCTGCCGTTTGGTAATGTCTTTCAGGTTCATTCAGAAAATTAGTCGTAGAACGCGAACCGTTGATCCGAATCACACATGAGGCAAACCGTTAGAAAGGTAACTTAGATACTTTTGAAAGTCTTTTGACTGATCCCGGGTTCGAGAGTTGACTTTGGGTCAAATATGGCTCGAAAGAATTCGTCGGTCCCTTGGATGGGGAATTTTTGGACGCAAACGGATCGTTCGTCCGCATGGTAAGTCAGAATTGCACACGGGGTGGATCGTTGGAGAGGTGAGGAGATGTAATTCGACATTCCAAATAGTTTGACCGAGTTCAGGGAGTTGACTTTGGTCAACTAGGGCCTAGAAGCGTTCGGTGATCTTTCAAAATAAAACGGATCGTTTGTCCGTAATGTATGTTAGAATCGTGTATGGGGCAGACCGTTGGAAATGGGTTTCAGTGGCCTTCGAAGATTCATTCAGTATCGATTTAGCTGAAGAGTTGAATTTGGTCAAATAGAGCCTGGGAGCGTCCGGTGAGCTCCTGATCAAGTTTTGAGGGAAAACGGGTCGTTCATCTACACCGTAAGTTGGAATTGCACATGGGATGGACCGTTGGAAAGGGGATTTAGTGACCTTCGAAGATTCATTGATTCTCATTCAGGATGAAGAGTTTAACTTTTGGTAAAATGGAGCTTGGGAGTGCACAATGGCCTTTAGGTCAGTACCCGGGGTATGACTTGGGTTTGCAAAGATAAAGGGAGGTGCTTGGGATCTAAGGAGATGTTAGGGTGGTATTAGAATGGGGTGTCTACAGAGCCCCTCGATGGGTGAGTTTGGAATAAATGAAAGCCATCAAATAGACACCACATGATGCTTTTGAAAGAAGATGATCGGGGGGTCGAGGTTGATTATGAGGACTTAAGGATGAGGATGACCGATTCTGCGAGTCGAAGCTGATTCTGAGGTCTTGAAGATGAGAGTGAACGATTCTGTGGGTCGAAGATGATTTGTAAGACTTAAAGGGGCATGCTGGGGATAGTCTTAAAGAAAGTGATGACTAAAGATTTAGGTCAATTCCGAAGACCTACATAAATGATGGGGCTGACCAATTCTACGGGTCGAAGCTAATTCTGAGGGCTTAGGTTGTGATACCCGATTATGTGGGTCGAAGATAATTCTGCGGGCTTAAATTGGGGATGGCCAATTCTGCAGGTCGAAGCCAATTATGTGGGCTTAAGTTGGGGATGACCAATTCTGCGGGCTTAAGTTACGGATGACTAATTCTGTGGGTCGAAGTCAATTCTGGGGGCTTAACTTGAAATGACCAATTCTGCAAGTCGAAGCCAATTCTGCGGGCTTAAGGTAAGATGACCAATTCTGTGGGTCGAAGCCAATTCTTTGAGCTTAAGTTTAAAATGACCAATTATGTGGGTCAAAGCCAATTCTGTCGGCTTAAGGTGAGATGATCAGTTCTACGGGTCGAAGCCAATTCTGCGGGCTTAAGGTGAGATGACCAATTCTGTCGGTCGAAGCCAATTATGCGGGCTTATGGTGAGATGACCAATTCTGCGAGTTGAAGCTAACTCTGCGGGCTTAAGGTGAGCTGACTAATTCTGCTGGTTGAAGCCAATTCTGTAAGCTTAAGTTTGAAATGACCTCGGGGAACTCTGCTGGGGAAATTACCTCATGATTTTGATTTGATGTGGGGAAATCCTTGTGTCTTTCGAAGTCTTTACCGGGGGAACATCCAATCTGATGCTGGGGAAGCGATTAGGTGGTCCAGGGTTTGAACATATTTCTCGAGGAAATTTGAGACCTTTGGGTAATAGGATATGATGCTAAAGTTTTGGATATTTTGGAGGTCCTCTGGGGACGTTGCCGGGGAGATATTCTCTTGGCTTTTGAGAGTTCTGCTGGGAAATAAGGGTTCTGCTTGAGGAAGTGCGAAATTTTCTTGGTGAAAATGTTATAAATCCTTTTTGGGATTTTTATGAATTTCCTGAGGATTTTTCAGGGTTATCTATTTTTTTGGGAATTTCTGTATGAAAATTTAAGGGGGGTGCCGGTAGACATAGTGTGGAGGGAGCCATTCTGCAGTGGCACGGACTTTTGGGCTGCCTCGAGAAGATAAAGGGTCAGTGCCGATCGGCATGACCCTTGGCATCCTATATAAAGGGGGCGAGTTCCCCTCATTTTTCACAGCCTCTTTCTTTCTCTCTTTCTGTGATTTTCTTCTGCGAATCGTTCTAGCATTTTAATCTCCAAAGAATGGCCGCTTTTGTGAGCACTGTAGTTCATCGGTAATGGTTGGTTGTTGATGACTGGGAAAATTTGGAGTGGAGGGATAGGGAACCTCTTGCTTTGGGAAGCGAGAACTCATTTGACGCATTTGAGCCAGTTGCGATGATCGGACCTTGCTACGGGAGCCATCGCATCATTGCTCTTCAAGGGTGGTGAACCCTGGCGGTTATGTAAGTAAAATGACTTTTGGCATTCTATTTTTTATGGTTTTCCTTTTTTCTTGGATCCTGACAAGGTTTTTCCCTTTTGGAAGTCTGATGTTTCTCTATCGAATATGCGTGCCCGTGGGACGATGGGGCTCAAGGATGTCTGGGAGCATGTTCCACCTGTTGTGCGTCGGGTGGTATCCTCAGCAAGCTTTGGGAGGTTGGCGTCTGTGCTAGATGAGACATCTCGTTCGACGGCAGTCTTATGTGCTATGGGGGAGAGGTGGTGGGACACTACCCACACCTTTCATTTTTGCTTCAGGGAGATGACTGAGACTCCCATAGATGTGCAGCAGCTGCTGGGGCTGGATTGCGATGGAGAGAAGATAGAGGTGGATCGCTCTTTGCGGGTGAGGCTGGAGGCGGTGCGCACGACTCTTGGTGATGTGGGGAGGATAGTGTCTGGGGACTCCATACGTCTATCTCTCCTGAAGGATGTTTTGCGGGGCAGGGTGATTGATGTGGAGGATGGGCTGCAGGTGAGGCAGATGGCCCATTTATTTATTTTGCTGGTGTTGGGGGGATTTCTGGTGGTGTCGAGTGGCGGCGTTGTCCACTTATGGTTTTTACCATATTTGAGGATGTTTTCGAACATCCCCCTCTATGATTGGGGGAGCCTAACTTTGGCGACCCTTTATTTCTCTTTGGATGCATTCAGTTAGTGCTACCTGATGATGCTAAGAATCATCACCACCAGGTAAGGTGTTTCCAAGCTCAATATATGAATAACAATGGAAGCACAACTATATAAATAGATAAGAGAAAGAGGCGAGGATATGAGGAATCAACACCGGAACTTAAGTGGTTCAGCCAATCTGGCCTACGTCCACTGTGAGTGTGTGAGTACTATCACTGAATGAAGGCACTAATGGCCATGGATACAATTCTCTCAAGCTTTCTCTATCTACTGTATATTTAGATAGAGTTTCAGCTAGGGTTTTATAACTGGGGATCCTTTTGCAAGGTAGGGGATGACCCCTATATATAGTGCCTAGGGGGCGTAATGTACCACCCATGCATGCAATGAGCATGTGTGTGGTATCCTCACCAATGTGGGAATGCCATCTGTCACTGTCACATGTAAGCAATGATGATGAAATATTCTCCCACATGTGGAGGATAATCTTGTTACAACTGATTTGTGCCCAGGTGTCCTTATCCAAATGTCAACAGATGCTCGACAGTCATGTTGGTGAATGACCTCGGCCTGGGAGAGGCCGAGATATAAAGGCTTGATGTCCGTTCAATCCGAGAAGTGTCATAAGGAGTCTCGTCCTGATCTCAGCCTAGACATTATGCTAGGTCGGTCCCAGCCGAGGTGGGGATAGTCCCATGCTGGTGATTACTAAGGCCTTTTGTGACCTCGTCCCAAGCCGAGGTTGAACCGATTCCAAGCCGAGGGTCGGCTCCCTGTCACCACGGCCCATCCTTGGCCGAGGTTTCCATACCCAGGTGTATGAGATTACTGTTGACGCATGTGATGCGTGCAGTGCCCCTTGGCAGTGTAGATGGTATTGTCGGCCTGGGCCGAGGTAGGTCTGGTCGAGGGATGGTATCGCGGGCCCCTGGCCTTCATAGGGTCGATCAATGTTTCGGCCATCATCTCGGCCGAGGTAGGTGTCCCTGGGCCGAGGTTATACTTGGGCATATCAATCACCCCCAGCCCTTAGTCATATGCGAGAGCAAGTGGCTAGGGGATTGCTTCACCTCCGAGGCCTATCAGTCCCAAGGCTAATACCTGCATGACACCTGTCCCAATCTAGGGCGTGCCAACTTGGCGTGTGCTGTCATTAGTTGTCCCTTGGGTTTTCCCAAGGCAATGATGGGCCTTGGTAAGTGTGCCCAAGTATTTAAGGGGTTAAACCCTTCCTTTCTCTTTCTTCTTCCTCTTTTCTTTCCCGCGCACGCTGTTTCCTGCAAATTTCTCTCTCTTGAACTTCTTCGATCAGCACTTATTTACAGAGGATTTCATCGATTTTCTCGCAAGTATTCCTCATCTCACTCGTCGATTCGTTCTCCAGTTACATCTTCCTTTTCATTTCCTCTATTTCTGCTATTTGGTTTGCATTTTTCGGCGTATTTTTGAGTTTTTCGGTAGTTCTTTGAGTTTTCCGGCGAGTTCCATTAACTCAGGTGAACTAGGTTTTCTTGAAAACTTCTTAGTTTGATCTTTAGGCTTCTTCATTTCATAAGCCAAACGTGTTTGTAGCTTTAGAGATTTCCCAAGTTTAGGGTCGTCCCAAGTTTTGGGTCGTCCTCTGATGCTCAGACCCCTGTACCAACTTCTTGAGGACTTCCCTTCTCTTAGAGAGAAGACCTTAGAAAAAATTAGGCAAATAGAGAGAGCTCAGGAAGAAGCTCGTAGGTCTCAGGAGTTCCCTATTAGACCTCTCTTTCCCCCACCTATGAAGGCGGTATATCCTGATCCTCCTGAGAACTTTTATCAGACAGACGTCTCTGCTAACCCATTGCCGATGTCTGATTCTGAGTCCTCCACCTCAGACCCCATGTCTGTGGACTCTTTCCAAGAAGCCATGGACTTTACAACTCGGCCTGGTCAGGCCCCTAACCAGGCTGAGGTCTCCAGCCGAGCCTCGTCCCAGAATGGCTCAAGCACCTCAAATTCTTCTTCGGAGGTCGAACTTGTTGAGCCAAATGTAGCTGTGCCACCCATTCTTGATTCCATCCCTCTATCGGCCGTTACAGGGGCTGAGTTCGCTCAGAGATTCCCTCATCACTCGTCTACGTCTGCTCCGGCCGACGTTGAGCTTGACGATGATGAGGATGCTGAAAGTGATGTTGACATCTCTGAAGCAACCGAGTTCAAGAGCACAATCACTGAGGTAGACCTTCTGTGCTTTAGGTACTTATACTCCATTATCCCTTCCATCAAGTTAAGGAGACCTCTGAGGGAAGAGAGGGCATATCATGGCCGAGATGGAGAAATATGATTGTACGAGCATATGTTCAAGTTAGGGTTTCGCCTACCCATTCACCCCGTCATCAGGTCCATTCTTTCCTTCATCAACTTGGCCCCCTCGCAGCTCTCTCCCAATGCTTGGAGAGTTATTATAGGGGCCATCATCTTGTGGAGGGCAGTCCACCACTCTGACCTCCCAGTTCAGGTCTTTGCTGGTTGTTACATCCCTACTTCATCCAAAAACCATCCGAGCTACTATCACTTCGTGGCTCGAAGGCCTGAGAAGAATATGCTCCAGGTCATTCAGACCTCGAATCACAATTGGAAACCCCGGTAATTTTTCGCCTCAGGTCCATGGGAATTTGGCTCATATGTTCCCTCTTCCACTTTTGAGCCGAGGATACCCCTCAGATGGGGTAAGGTCACCATGTATGCAAGGGCCGATCCTGGCCTAAGTCTTCAAAATAGCAAAAAGGTGAAGGCCCTGCAAGACCAAGGGGTACATGGCTTGTTTGTTAAGTTCGAGCATTTGCTGACCCCTCAGTTTCTCTCAGGGACGAGCCTGGGTGGGATCCCCCTTGTTGACTTCGGTAAGAATTTTTCTTTTTCAAGTTTAACCTCTGAACTCATTTATATCTGATCTCTAACCCTTATCTTTTAACTTTTCCAGAGAGACCACCAGGTATCCCAGACGAACAGTTGGAGATGGCAGCTCCAAGTTTGGCAAGGCTTGCGAAGAAGGTTGGTCTGAATTCTCCTCCTCTAGCTCCCACTACATCCAAATCCCAAGATTCCAAGAAGAGGGCCCATGAGGTCCCGGCCTCTAAGGATCAGAGGCCAACCTCGAGGAAAAAGAGGACCTCAGACGCTGCAATCCCCATCTTAGCCGACACCCTTTCGGCTCGTCTGGACCAGCTGAAGCTCACTGATAGCGTGGTCGGCAACAACAGATAGGCTATGGACGCCCTCGCCAATGTGATGACTGACGTAGACAAGCGTTTTTACAGAGCCATGGACACCTCCATGATGGTTGAGTCCGGCCTTCACAGAGCCGTCCAGGTATAACTTGTTTCTTTTGTCAATAATTGTGTAACGTCTGATTTTTCTCCCATCTAACCTCTTCATTAACTGTGCAGGGTGTGACTGCCATGTACCAACTATCTAACTGAGCCTTGAGGAAATTTCCCCTCATTCAGAAGGGGCAGGAGGCTGAGAAGGTCGAGAGCGCGCTGAACGCCGAGGTTGACCGCCTGAAGATAGAGTTGCAGAACTCTGAGAATAAGGCCAAGAATTCTGAAAATAAGGCCCAGGGTTTGGAAAAAGATATTTCAGTGCTCGTCCAAAACCACGCCAAGGCCCTGAAGGATAAAGATGATGCTCTGCAGCGGAAGGTCAACGCGGCTGTGAAGGCTGCCCTTGCAGAGGCCTCAGAGAAAATAATTTCAGACTACAAAGTCTCTGAGAAGTTTGTGGGTTTTGGCGTTGAATACCTCGAAAGAGGTATCAAGGCCACTACCAAATGGGCCGAGGTCAGAGAGAAGGAGGTCGTCACTATAAAGGCTTCCCACTTTGTGGGCCTCGGCTTCGCCGACCCTCAATTTGCCCAGGCACTGCAAGAGGTAGAGGACGAGGTCGCTGCCTCAGCCGATACTGCAACTCTGGGAGGGTCTGAGCTCAGAGGGACAGATCCTGTTGATAAGGTGGCCGAGATTACTAATGCTGAGCAGACCAATCCGGCCGAGACTGTCAATGCTCCCCCCTCAGACCTTTAACTTGTAATTTGTAATTTTTTACTTGTAACTGAGCTTGTAATTTGTAACATCAGTACTTTGTAATGAATATTTGTAATCGATGACTCTAATTGCTATATTATCTTTCTTACTGAATGCCAATCTCTTCCTTTATTTTGACCTCTGAATGTCTCTGAATGGTATATGATCTCTGAAGTCATTACTTAATATGCTGTTCTCATAACCATCTTAACCAAATTAATGATGTTAAGGGTCTAACCAAGGTGTCTGAGCTCAGACCTCATAACCACTGAGTGATGTTATGAGGTTCTGAGGTCATCACCTAAGAGGTTAGCCTCATAATAACTGTCACGAAATTAATGATGTTAAGGGTCTGAGGTCATCTAACCAAGTGTCTGAGCTCAGACCTCGTCACCACCGAGTGATGTTATGAGGTTCTGAGGTCATCACCTAAGAGGTTAGCCTCATAATAAATGTCACCAAATTAATGATGTTAAGGGTCTGAGGTCATCTAACCAAGATGTCTGATCTCAGACCTCGTCACCACCGAGTGATGTTATGAGGGTCTGAGGTCATCACCTAAGAGGTTAGCCTCGTAATAAATGTCACCAAATTAATGATGTTAAGGGTCTGAGGTCATCTAACCAAGGTGTCTGAGCTCAGACCTCGTCACCACAGAGTAATGTTATGAGGGTCTTAGGTCATCACCTAAGAGGTTAGCCTCATAATAATGTCACCAAATTAATGATGTTAAGGGTCCGAGGTCGTCTAACCCAGGTGTCTGAGCTCAGACCTCGTCACTACCAAGTGATGTTATGAGGGTCTGAGGTCATCACCTAAGAGGTTAGACTCATAATAATGTCACCAAATTAATGATGTTAAGGGTCTGAGGTCGTCTAACCCAGGTGTCTGAGCTCAGACCTCGTCACCACCGAGTGATGTTATGAGGGTCTGAGGTCATCACCTAAGAGGCTAGCCTCATAATAATGTCACCAAATTAATGATGTTAAGGGTCTGAGGTCATCTAACCCAGGTGTCTGAGCTCAGACCTCGTCCCCACCGAGTGATGTTATGAGGGTCTGAGGTCATCACCTAAGAGGTTAGCCTCATAATAAATGTCACCAAATTAATGATGTTAAGTGTCTGAGGTCGTCTAACCCAGGTGTCTGAGCTCAGACCTCGCCACGACCGAGTGATGTTATGAGGGTTTGAGGTCATAACCTAAGAGGTTAGCCTCATAATAATGTCACCAAATTAATGATGTTAAGGGTCTGAGGTCGTCTAACCCAGGTTTTTGAGCTTAGACCTCATCACCACCGAGTGATGTTATGAGGGTCTGAGGTGATCACCTAAGAGGTTAGCCTCATAATAAATGTCACCAAATTAATGATGTTAAGTGTCTGAGGTCGTCTAACCCAGGTGTCTGAGCTCAGACCTCGTCACGACCGAGTGATGTTATGAGGGTTTGAGGTCATAACCTAAGAGGTTAGCCTCATAATAATGTCACCAAATTAATGATGTTAAGGGTCTGAGGTCGTCTAACCCAGGTTTCTGAGCTTAGACCTCGTCACCACCGAGTGATGTTATGAGGGTCTGAGGTCATCACCTAAGAGGTTAGCCTCATAATAAATGTCACTAAATTAATGATGTTAAGGGTCTGAGGTCGTCTAACCCAGGTGTCTGAGCTCAGACCTCGTCACCATCGAGTGATGTTATGAGGGTCTGATGTCATCACCTAAGAGGTTAGCCTCATAATAATGTCACCAAATTAATGATGTTAAGGGTCTGAGGTCGTCTAACCAAGGTGTCTGAGCTCAGACCTCGTCACCACCGAGTGATGTTATGAGGGTCTGAGGTCATCACCTAAGAGGTTAGCCTCATAATAATGTCACCAAATTAATGATGTTAAGAGTCTGAGGTCCTCTGCTAAGGTGTCTGAGCTCAGACCTCATCACCACCGAGTGATGTTATGAGGGTTTGAGGTCATCACCTAGGAGGTTAGCCCCGTTATAAACTTCTTGTCTAAAGAACGAAACAAGAATTTGATATGGAAACTGATCTTTATTAATAACCTCTTCTCAGTAAGATAGTACATTTTCATAAAATTCTATACATCATATGTAATATCTCTTGAGATGGTCAGCATTCCACGGGTTAGTGAAAGGTTCTCCTTCTAGGTTTTCTAGCCTGTAAGTGCTAGGCACAACCTCTTCCGTCACCTTGTAGGGGTCATGCCAATTTGGGTGTAGCTTGTTTGCCTTATGTAGTGTCTTATTTAGAACTAGGTCTCCCACTGCAATGGGTCTTGACTTCACCCTCTGGTTGTAGAACTTTGCTGCCCTCTGCTGGTAGGCTTCTTTTCTGACCTCTGCGTCTTCCCTTCTTTCTTCGATGAGATCCAGGTCTAGCCTTCTCTTCTCCCCATTGCTGTCAGGGTCGTAGGTCTGAATCCGATGAGTTGGCAGTCCTACCACCGTTGGTATGACAGCCTCTGAGCCATGTGCCAGCATGAATGGGGTCTCTCCTATGGGTGTCCTTGCCGTAGTTCTGTAAGCCCATAACACTGCACAGACCTCTTCTGTCCATCTACCCTTCGCATCTTCCAACCTCTTCTTGATTCCGTCCAAGATGGTTCTGTTTGTGACCTCGGTCTGGCCATTAGCCTGAGGATGACCAGGGGATGAGAAGAACTGCTTAATCCCCACTCTTAGGCAATATTTTTCTAAGGAGGAGTTATTGAACTGGGTGCCATTGTCTGAGATAAGAGTGTTCGGGAGGCCATATCTGCATATGATGTTCTTCCAAATGAACTGAAAGGCCTTCTGCTCTGTAATTGTTATCCTCGGTTCCGCCTCCACCCACTTTGAAAAGTAGTCAATGGCAACTATCAAGAATCAATAGTTGTTGGCAACTCTTGGCAAAGGTCCTACCAAGTCAATTCCCCATACCGCAAATGGCCATGGAGAAGAGATCGATGTCATAGGCTGATGAGGTTGATGAGGGATAGTGGCGAAACTTTGACATTTGTTACACTTCTTCACATAGTCTGCAGCGTCCTTAGACAAGGTAGGCCACCAGTACCCCTGAGTGATGATCCTCTTGGCTAAGGGCCTTCCCCCTATGTGGCTAGAGCAGGAACCCTCATGAACCTCCTGTAAGACCTGGGGTACCTCCATGGGATGCACACATCTGAGAAGACGCAATAGAAACCCCTTTTTATACAGGACGTCTCCTACTATTGAGAACTTGGCAGCCCTGTATCTTAACTTTCTTCTTTCCATCTTGGACTCAGGTAGCTCTCCGTCTCTTAGGTATCTGACGAGCGAGTCAATCCATGAGTCTCCCGGGTTCACATTGTGACAAGGGCTACATACCTCATCCTCCTTGATGCTTTCTTTTCCTAAGACCTCGATTGGAATGTTCCTTCCCAAATCTGTCTTCATTGTCGAGGCCAGCCTTGCCAATGCATCAGCGTGGTTGTTGCTCAGCCGAGGCACTCTCTTCATCTTTGCCTCTTCAAAATACTCTAGCAACCCTCTTACCTTCTTTAGGTATTTGTCCATCCTTTCATCTTTGGCCTCGTATGCTCCCAACAATTGATTGACAACCAACCATGAGTCGCTATGGAGCAGGAGTCGCTTTACTCGAAGAGTTGTTGCCAATAAGAGACTTGCTATCATGGCCTCATACTCAGACTCGTTGTTGGAGGCCTGGAAGTTGAATCTCAAGGCGTACTCAATGTTGGCGCCATCTGGAATCGAGAGTATTAGCCCCGCACCGCTTCCACTGTCACAGGAAGAGCCATCAACAAAGAGGCTCCATACGTCGGCATCTAATGAGCAGACGCCTTCTCTCATAACCCCCTTTTCGAAGAGGTATCGATCCTCTTCATTTTCTTCTACTCTACTCCGAGTTTTGCCTGGGACAACCTCTTATCGGCCTCGGAAGACGTACGGGGCAGTCTCTTCTGAATCTCTGAAGACACTTCGGTTCGTCTCTTCACCTCCATCCAAGCCCGTCTCTGTCTCGGCCTCTTCCCAAGTGAACTCTGCAACAAAGTCTGCAAGGGCCTGCCCCTTAATGGTTGTCCTGGGCTGGTAGGTATGAACATACTCTCCTAGCTCGATGGCCCAGGTCATCAGTCTCCCGGACTTCTCAGGTTTGTGCAGAACCTGTTTGAGCGGGGAGTCTATGAGGACTACCATGGAGTGCGCTTGGAAGTAAGGCTTCATCTTCCTTGAGGCATGTATTAGGGCATAAGCCAATTTCTCCATCCGGGGATAGTTTTGTTCAGACCCTTGAAGGGCCTTACTGTTGAAGTACACAGGCCTCTAGATTCCATCCTCTTCTCGTACGATGGCTGCGCTGATGGCTGACTCAGAGACTGCCAGATACACAAATAACCTCTCCCCCATGATGGGCCGAGACAACAACAAGGGAGACCCCAAGTAGGACTTGAGTTGGTCAAAGTCTTTTTCACACTCTTCGTCCCACTGGAAGGCCTTTCTTAGAACTTTAAAGAACGGAAGACCCTTGTCCGTGGCTCTAGAAACAAACCTGTTAAGGGCCTCCACCCTTACAGTAAGTCTCTGAACATCTTTGATACTCCTAGGAGTCTTCATGTCGAGCAAGGCCTTGATCTTCTCAGGGTTTGCTTCAATCCCCTCTGATTAACGATGAACTCCAAGAACTTCCCAGCTCCTACCCTGAAGACACGCTTCGCTGGGTTGAGCTTCATCCTGTACGAGTCCATGACATTAAAGGTCTTCTCAAGGTCTGCTACGTGAGTACATGCTTTCAGGCTCTTCGTTAGCATATCATCCACATACACCTCCATGGTCTTACCTATCTGCTCCTCGAACATCCTATTGACAAGACGTTGATATATTGCCCCCGTATTTTTCAGACCAAAGGGCATCACCTTGTAACAGTACGTCTCCTTGTCAGTAATGAAGGCTGTCTTCTCAGAGTCTTCGGCATCCATGAAGATTTGGTTATAACCTGAATAAGCATCCATGAAACTCATGAGCTCGTGCCCTGCCGTTGCATCCACTATCTGGTCTATCATTGGTAAGGGATAGCTGTCCTTCGGGCAAGACTTCTTTAGGTCTGTGAAATCTACACACATCCGCCACTTTCCATTGGCCTTAGGCACGATGACTGAATTTGAGAGCCACTCTGGATAAGTAACCTCTCTTATGAACTCGGCCTCTTCCAACTTTTTCACCTCTTCCCGGATGACCTCATACTTCTCTCTGGAGTAGACTCTTCTCCTCTGTTTGATAGGCCTAGCATCTCCGTCCATGTTGAGCTTGTGGGTCATGATCTCAGGGTCGATACCAGGCATGTCTGCGTAACTCCACGCGAAGACACTCTGCCTCCTCCTGAGGAAGTTTATCAGCTCTTCCTTGATCCTTGGCTCTAGGGCTTTACCGGCGTGGGCGGTTTTTTTCCGGCTCGTCCTCATTGAGTACGATGGATTCTACCTCTTCCGCGGCCTCTCCCTTCTTCAATTTTGTTTCATCTCTCAGTTCAAGAGTGTCAATGCTGTAAGTGGTGGTTGCTCTCTTATGGGCCTCTCTCTCTTCGTCCGAGTTGAAGTAACACTCCCGTGCCGTGGTCTGATCCCCTTGCACTTCCCCTACTCCATAAGGAGACGGGAATTTTAGCATATGATGGACCGTCGACGGCATGGCTTCGAACTCTTTGAGGGACACTCTTCCGATGATGAGGTTGTAGGCCGAGAAGACATTTTCGTCCATAACAAAAAAGTTGATCTTCTTGGTCAACCTCTTAGGCCACTCATCCCCCATCCGTACATCCATTTCATACATGCCTAAGGGGTGTACCTTCTCACCACTGAAGCCTATCAATGGGTGATGGTAGGGCACCAGCCTTGCCCCGCTAAGACCCAAGCTCTTGAAACAAGGCCACAACATCACATCTGCTGAGCTTCGCCCATCTATGAGGATTCTCCCTACATCGCACCCTTGTTGTTATGACTAAAGGGACATCATGGGGGGCTAAGACGCCCTTCAAGTCGAGTCTGGAGAACCCCACTACGAGGGTGTCCATGTCCACCTTCTTCCTCTTCTGCACTGTGTCAGAAGACGTTAGATTCATAAGCTCAGGCTTGACCACTGACTTGGCCTCCGCTACATGAGCCTTCCTATCGGCTACCTCAGAGCCACCTCCTGCGAATCCCCCACATATGGTGCTAACACCAAAGGAGATCATTCCAACCCTCTTCACTGGGGTGTTGTCATCCTTAGGTGGGAGATCCGGGTCATCTCCATCATCATCCTCTGAATCATCATGCCTTCTAGCCGGGACATCGCCACGGCACCTGTCATTTCTTCTCTTCCTAGGGTCTTCTATTCCACCCTTTGGGGCCTTTCCATCCACATACTTTCTCAGCTTCGCAAATTTCAGCATCTTCTTAATCTCATCCTTCAGAGCGAAGCATCTATCTGTGACATGGTCATGATCCTGATGGAACTCACACCAGAGGTTTTTATTCCTCTTACGTGGTGGGGCCTTCAATTTCTCTGGCCACCTCAGAGCCCGATCAGTCTTGATCTCATTAATGATGTGCTCACAGCTCACAGTCAGAGGAGTGTAATGAGCGAACTTGTCATCTGCTGACCTCTTCTTCCCCTCTTTCTTGCCCTGGGACCTCCCAGTGCTACCACAGTTCTCCTCCTCATATTTGGTGGCCATTGCCTCTTCCACATTCATCACTTTCCCTGCGGTGGACAGCAGCTCTGCCATAGACTTGGGAGGCTCTTCCGCCAGCTTCCATAATAGCTTCCCCTTCTCGAGGCCTCCTATCAGGGCGGTCATGGCTATTCTCTCTTTGTAATCCTCCACCTCCAACTTCTCCTTATTGAATATTGCTATGTAGTCTCTTAGGCTTTCACCCTTAGCCTGTTTGACATATAGGAGGTGTGTAGTCTTCTTTTGAGGTCTTACCCCAAAGCAGAAATTGTGGATGAACTGCTCAACTAAGCCTTTGAAGTTCTCGATCGAGTTCTTCTGAAGAGAGGTGAACCAGCTGTGCGCTGCCCCTGTCAAGGTTCCTGAGAAGGCCCTGCACTTCATCTCATCGGGTATCGAGTAAATATCTACCGCCGACTGATACATCTCGATATGGTGCACTGGGTTAGTGCTGCCATCATACTTAGGAGTCACTGTAGGAGGCTTGAACTTAGCTGGGGTTAGGAACCCCACTATCCTAGCTACAAACGGGGAGCCCTCCGAGTAACCCCTCTGTAATGGGTCCTTGCTCTTTATGAGGTCCCCTATCTTCTCCTCGAGACATTGGATTGAGTCATTCCAGGGTCTTCTCTCATCAACTTGGCTGAGGTTATTCCCTGCCACCTCTCTGCGATGGACAGAGGGTTCCCCAGCCACGACCCGTTGAATGTTGACCTCTTCCTGCTCCCTGGATCTTCTCTCCAAGGGTCGACCTTGATCTGGCCGAGCCTTCCTATTCCCTATTTGAGAGCCTGCAACGCTCCTTGACCTCGATAGCCTCTGTCTCAGGTCATTGACTGGGCCCAGCCTCTCGAAGGCCGACCCTCTGCTCAACCTGTTAAAGGCCGACCCTCTCTGTTGGGCCTCATTTCTTCTTCGGCCGACACATCCTAGACTCTGCCTATCAAAGGTCGACCATCTTTGTTGGGCCTCGTCTCTTCTTTGGCCGACACATCCTTGGCTCTGCCTAAGAGGTCGTACGGTGTTATCTGACACCTCATATGGCTCCCAGCAGTCTTCCGGGGCCTCTTAAGCTTCTAGGTCATCATACCTATCCTCTGGGTAAGGGTTTCCCTACCTCCCCAGGCGCAAGCACCTAGGGTCAACAACGTCCCTCCTCCGCTGAGGTGCAGGTTGGTCCTTCATGGGTGCCTGGGGTGGTCCCCTGGCGTCAGGATGAAGTTGAACTGCCGCCGGAGTTATCATGTCTGATGAGACTCCAGGTGGCCTCATCATCATGGTTTTTCTGAGCTGGACAAATTTCTCCTTCATGGCTTGTTGTATTACAGCCAAAGATTTCAAGGCTGCTGCCACTTCCGCCATTTCGGACTGGGCAGGAGGCTGACTGGAACTAGCCCGTCCACCTCCAGGGGGCGGAAGAGGCGGAGGTAATTCTGGTGCCATGTTTTAACAATAAAGAGCTTGAACATAAAGTGAGATTAATACCTTAAAGGACCTCTTGCAATGGTGAAACAGCTCCACATAAGGGGTGGTTCCTGGTTCACCACCAGAGTCTTCGGTGAGGTAAAGCAGAAAAAGAGGAAGAGATAGCCTCTCGATTCCCACAGACGGCACCAAAATGATGATGTTAAGAATCAACACCACTAGGTAAGGTGTTTCCAAGCTCAATATATGAATAACAATGGAAGCACAACTATATAAAGAGATAACAGAAGGAGGTGAGGATATGAGGAATCAACACCGGAACTTAAGTGGTTCAGCCAATCTGGCCTACATCCACTGTGAGTGTGTGAGTACTATCACTGAATGAAGGCACTAATGTCCATGGATACAATTCTCTCAAGCTTTCTCTCTCTACTGTATATTTAGATAGAGTTTCAGCTAGGGTTTTATAACTGGGGATCCTTTTGCAAGGTAGGGGATGACCCCTATATATAGTGCCTAGGGGGCGTAATGTACCCCCCATGCATGCAATGAGCATGTGTGTGGTATCCTCACCAATGTGGGAATGCCATCTGTCACTGTCACATGTAAGCAATGATGATGAAATATTCTCCCACATGTGGAGGATAATGTTGTTACAACTGATTTGTGCCTAGGTGTCCTTATCTAAATGTCAACAGATGCTCGGCAGTCATGTTGGTGAATGACCACGGCCTGGGAGAGGCTGAGATATAAAGGCTTGATGTCCGTTCAATCCGAGAAGTGTCATAAGGAGTCTCGGCCTGATCTCAGCCGAGACATTATGCTAGGTCGGCCCCAGCCGAGGTAGGGATAGTCCCATGCTGGTGATTACTAAGGCCTCTTGTGACCTCGTCCCAAGCCGAAGTTGAACCGGTTCCAAGCCGAGGGTCGGCTCCCTGTCACCTAGGCCCACCCTTGGCCGAGGTTTCCATACCCAGGTTTATGAGAGTGCTGTTGATGCCTGTGATGCGCGCACTGCCCCTTGGCAGTGTAGATGGTAGTGTCGGCTTGGGCGGAGGTAGGTCTGGCCGAGGGATGATATCGCGGGCCCCTAGCCTTCATAGGTTCGATCAATGTTTCGGCCATCATCTCGGCCGAGGTAAGTGTCCCTGGGCTGAGGTTATACTTGGGCATATCACTACCTACAGTCTTTCACTGGAGCCATGTATCTTCTTGAGGTATTCTTTAATTTTGTGCATTTTCCTTTCATTCATTCACATTTTTACTATGCATCTCTTTTTTATTACAAATTTTTTATCTTTGGCAGACGTGGTTCTATGAGGTGATCGGGTGTAATACCTAGCTAATTGCTTTGGTGTACAAGACTGTTGGGGATTTATATCGGTTGCATCGATGGTGCAAGGCCAATCGGTAGTCGAGGAGGTCTCTCTCTTTGGATGCAGTGCGTCGTGTCTTGAATGGCCTGACCAGTGATAGGGTAAGACTTCTTTCTTCTTCAGTCTAAGACCTTTGTGTGCTCTAATTTTGTATTTGACTCATATCTGCAGGAGATTTTTCAGGTGACCTTTTACCCTTGGGGGATGACCGTTTAGGACACAGGGTTGACTCGAGTAAATGCGCAGATGAGGCATTTACGTGTGCATGAGTTTGGCCACTCTTGGTATCTTGGGGAGAGGGTGGTCTGATAGATTGCTGAGGGGGAGGTGGTGGTGCCACCTGTGAGGCCCCCTATGTCTATGAGGCAGGAGCGACTGCTGCTGGAGGATGCAAGGATCGCGGCGATGATTGGTGAGTCCTACCTGTTGTACACCAATACGACTATGCCTTATAATTATATGGACTTTGTGACGATCTGGCTGATGACGCCCAGTATTTATGATGCACTGCCCTTCCCTCCTGCGGGTTCGAGTCATCCATTGGGTCTTCCCACAGCGGTGGAGGTCCTTCGACATCTATGGCGGCGGCGAATTCGAAGGTCCCTTTGTACAGTTGCATACCCCTTCATACAACATTCAGAGGGTTGATGGAAGGATAGTGCCTATGCTGCATCATCCTCATGAGATGGACCCGGAGGAGTTAGGTTTGACAGACGAGGTTCTTTGTCCTAAGGTATATCTTTCTGTTCTTCTCCTTTGGTTTCTTTTGATCTTTTTTTGCTTGATACTGATTTTTCCTTTTCTTGCAGCACGTTTGGGTGTCCACCACTTGGATGAGGGATATTAGGGACTAGATATCTTCGGTGACTACCCATATTCGAGATGCAATTCATGTTCCTTCTTGCTTGGTGCCGTTTACCTCATTCGGGGAGGAGTCTGGCTCAGGTAGCGGTGGTACGTCATCTCGCCGTCGGTGAAAGAGAGCATGTCATAGGGGTGGAAGCTCTTAGGAGAGAGAGGTGAAGATTATATGAGAGAGAGAGAGAGAGAGAGGGGGAGAATGCGGGTTCAGGATGAGTCCTGTTGTTTTTTCTTTTCTTTCCTGCAAGATGATGTAACACAGAGAAATATCTATGCAATGCAATGAATTTTTTTATTATGTTTTGTTAATGATGAATGAATGAATGCACATGCTCTTTTTACTTTGCTGCTGAGACCGTAAAATTAAATATTTTTAGGATTTTGAAAGGAAGTTTCATGAGAATTTATACAAAGATTAAAAGGGAATTTTTGAAATTTTATTGCGAATATCAATTTATTTTGAGTTTTCTGAATTTTGACAAAAGTGGAAAAAGGAAAATTTCCAGAAGTAGGGGGTTGCCGATCGGTAAGCACCTCGTCCTGCCTATCAGAAGGTCAGTCTAGTCCTATCAACTTAAAGTTTTGATTGGTACCCTCTTCAGCCTTTGGTACCTTGTGGGGCAGGATTTCCTTCGATTTCTGCAAGGGTTATGTCTTTTGTAGGGGTTTTCAAGAATAAAAGAGGGTAAGAGTGGAGTGTTTTTCTCACACCCTCACATTCCTAACTTTTTTGTTCTATGAGACGACTCTACCTTGTAGTGTTAAGTTTTTCAACTATCTCAAGACGTTGGATGCGATGTGCTCCTATAACGTCGACTACGATGCTTACAACATGCATCGAGTTTCTTTATGGCATAATCAGCCCATAGAGTGGAATAAGCTGATGGAGACGGTGCAATTCTGGTACCCCGAAGACCATGTATTTCTCTTTGGCTTAAAAGAAGTTTGTCCAACTTATGAGGAATTTTCTACCATATTGGGGATAAATCCCGACGTTACTGCGGCTCTGCCAGAGTTTTCCCGTTCTCCACGAGATTTGTTGGCCAGTCTTCTTTGTGTTCCATCCTCGGTGGCCAGATCACTGGTGGCTAGAGGTATGATTTCTCTTCCGTTGGTGTTGCGATCCATGCATTTGTAGGAGGTTTATGATGCTGGATATGATGGAGCTGTCGTTCTAGGCTTAGTTTCAAAATTACTGCTGGTGACTGGAGAGCTACTGGTGGACCCACAACTTGAAGCTATTACCTCATGGATGTCCTACAGTCACAATCCTATAGCGGTGATACTGGTCGAGACTTTGAATGGCTTAGATGCCTGGTGAGAAGGTCATTCTAAATTTCTGAGTGGTACCCCTGTTATGCTGTTGATGTGGTTGTGTGAAAGATTCTGCCTGGTGAATCCTCTGGAATATCCTTTATCAGTTGTACCCAATTTCTTTTTGCGCATTTCATCAGTGTTGGAATCGATATTGAGAGTTGGGAGAACTGGTTCATGAACCATGGGGCTCTAAATCTGTACTGGTCAGTACCTTGGTGGGGACAACTGCTGCCTATTCTGGAACTGGGAGAATAACCGTATGTCCGGCTGGTTGGTCTCAGACAGACCTCTTTTTATTTCCCTTGGAGTCTTCTCCGCCAATTTGGCTAGGAGCAGATCGAGCCACCTTAGACACAAGACTTCTTTCCGGTAGAAGATTTGACAGAGCGTCTGTGCATGAGGCTTAGCTCTTTATGGGAGAGTCGATGTCCATCAACCCATCCCTCTCAGCCTATTTAGAGAGTTTGGCACATCCCTAGGGATTATATAAAGTGGTTGTGGAGGAGAATAGTTAGCAAGATGTTGGTAGTGGAGACTGGGAAAAGGTGGCTTACCTTATCTGATACCATGGAGGGAGGTGTGGTAGTTTTTTTTAGGCTGGTTCGAGCTTATCGATCCATGGAGTGTCTGCGACACTCTATTCAGGCAGGGGAAGCTTGGGGACCCTAGGATGTAAATAATGATGATGGAGCGGGCTCCTCTGGTAGCTGTGGGCAGGAATCTTGGAGAGTTTATTTTGTACCGAAAAATAAGTTTGGTTTTGTTATTTGACTTTTTAGAAGGGTAGGGGGAGTGAGTTATCCGTTCTTTTATGTAATTGCACTGTAATTTCTTATTATGGAAATAAACAATTTTTTTATCATCCCATTGTGCCTTTTGATGAAATTTGTATTTTAAGTTATCTATACCGATCACTAAGGAATGCATAATCCTTTTGTTCAAATATATGTTAAGGTGAACTGTCATTCTCGAAGATAAGAAAAGAATAGTTTTTGTAAAAAAGAAGGGGCCGTGGTCATGTAAGATGTATGAGCTGCCTACGTACCTCTGGGGGTTTTTGAATTTTTTTTATTTTTCTGAAAATGTTTTTTTTTGCAGAGGATCAGGCCCACGTAGTTATGGGTAGAGGGAAATGAAAAGATTTTTTTTAGAATAAAAGGGAGATGAGAAGAGTCGTAGTGGGCCGAGATTTCGGACTAGGGGTAAAATTTCTTGAGAAGGTTCAGGTTGACTGGACGAGCCATCTCTTCTCCGTGTAAGTCGGTGAGCATGGCCGCACCACCGGACAAGATCTTCTTCACAATGTATGGGTCGCTCCAATTGGGCTTGAATTTCCCTCCGGGGTCGTAGATGGGCTATACTATTTCTTTGAGGGCTAAATCCCCTTCTTGGACACTACAGTCCTTGACTCTCTTATTGAATGAACGTGTTATTTAACGATGGTACCATTGTATGTGATACAATGCCTTCAGTCTCCTTTCGTCCAAGAGTGACAGCTCATCGAGGCGACTTTGATGCCAGTCCTCCTCACTGACCTTGCTTTCAAGCGTCACGCGTAATGAGGGTATTTCTAGCTCAACGGGTAGGACTGCTTCCATGACATAGACTAGAGAGTAAGGGGTACCCCCAGTAGAGGTTCGGATTGAGGTTCAGTATCCCAAAAGGGCTTATGGGATTCGATCAGCCCAATCTCGAGAACTTTCGGTCATCTTACTGATGATGGCTTTGAGGTTCTTATTAGCGACTTCGACTGCACCATTGGTTTGAGGTCGGTAGGGAGAGGATTTGTGTCTCTGAATCCCATTCTCGTTGACCACCTCTGTGACTTATGCCTTGAAATGTAACCCATATCTGACACTAGCTCGTGCGGGAATACATATCGGTAGATGATATTTTTCTTGATGAATTTGGCCATTTTCTTGGCGTTCAGGACTCCGTATGACTCAGCTTCGACCCATTTGGTGAAGTAATTAATGGAAACCAGGATGAACTCATGTCCGTTAGAGGCCTTGGGTGTAACCTTCCCTATGATGTCGATGCCCCAGGTGGAGAACGACCAGGGAGAAGTCATGTTGTATAATTCACCCAGAGGCAAGTGTTGAAGGTTAGAGAACTGCTGGCATTTGAGGCATTTTCGGACATAGGCGGTGCAATCATGGATCATGGTGGTCCAGTAGTAGTCTTGTCGTATTATATTCTTGGAAAGCATGTGACCGTTCATATGGGGTCTGCATTCCCCGCTCTTGATTCTTTACATCACCTCTTCAATGTCAGCCCCTGCGATGCAGTGTAGATGGGTTATATCTAAGTTTCTTTTGAACAGTGCTTTATGACAGATGATGTATTGGGCGACCAGCCTTGGGAGGGTTGCCCGGTCTTTCTTATTGGAACCCTCGGGATACTTACCATTCTTGAGGAGGTGCCATATATCATAATACCAACAGTTGGCTAGCTCAGGATTTTCTTTGGTGATAAGCTCAATGTGGTAGCAGTGGGTTGGTTTATCTTGCTTTTGGACCAGGAAGGGGGCCATTATTATTCCTTCGGGCATGTTGACCATGGAGGCCAGGGTAGCAAGGGCATCGTCTAGGTTATTCTTTGCTCGAGGTAGGTAGTAAGTGGTGATATCTTGGAATTGGGAGGATAGTTCTTCTAGGTGGTCATGGAAAGGTTAGAGTTTCTCATCCTTGACTATCTATTTTTTGAGCACCTGACCAATGATGAGGGCAGACTCCCCATATACATCTAGAAGTTGGATACCTTTCTTGAGAGAAACTTTGAGGCCTACCTTACATGCCTCGTATTTAGTCATGTTGTTGATGCGGGGAAATCCAATTTGATGGCGATGGGAGTGTGGGAGTTATCTGGGGTGATCAGAAGTATCCCAATGCCATATCCTTTTTTATTGCCAGCGTCGTTAAAGAAAATTTGCCATCGGAGGTTGCCTTGAGCGGCATAGAGAATATTTTCGTCTGGGAATTCATAGATCCAGTCATCAGCCTCTTCCATGGGTTCGTCAGCGAGGTAGTTAGAGATGGATCTTCCTTTCATGGATTTCTGCATGACATACATGATATCGAACTCATCTAGGAGCATCAACCACCGGTCCATTTGGTTGGATAAGGCAGGTTTCTCAAGCAGGTACTTGATGGGATCCATTCAGGATACAAGCTTAATGGTGAAGGCGAGCATATAGTGTCGCAACTTCGGGGGGACACTAACAAATGCGACACATGCTTTTTCCAAAGAAGTGTAGTTGACTTCAAACCTGACGAATTTGTGACTGGCATAATAGATGGCTCTTTATTTGTGGGAATGTTTAAGGTATTGGGCTAGCAAAGCCCCAGCAGTAGTGTCGATTATGGTTAGGTATAGGAGTAGGGGAGACCAGGCTGTGGTGTAATGAGTACCGAAGGTTGAGTCAGGCATTATTTTATTCGATCAAAGGCTTCCTGGCAGGCCTCATTCCAAACTTCGGTTGAATCCTTTCGAAGGACTTTGAAAATTGATTCACAAATAGAGTTGAGGTGGCTGATGAACCGACTGATGTATTGTAATTTCCCAAGGAAACCTCAGACCTCTTTCTCTATTTGGGGAGGCATCATCTCAAGTATAGCTTTTAGCTTGGAAGGATCTACTTCTATCACTTTCTTACTGACCATGAATCCTAAGAGTTTTCCTTTTGTAACGTCGAAGACACATTTATATGGATTAAGTCTCATCTGATACAGTCGCAATCGTTCGAAGAAATTTCAGAGAGCGAGAGCATGACCTTCTCTAGTTTTGGATTTAATAATCATATCATTCTTTGTGAATCAGATCATGCAGGATGGTTGTGGAATCCCTCTAGTAGGTAGCCCCAGCATTCTTGAGACCAAATGGCATAACAATGTAGCAAAAGGTTCCGTATGGGGTGATGAATGCATCTTTTTATTGATGATCTGGGTGCATTTTGATTTGTTTGTATCCGGCAAACCCATCGACGAATGACTTGAGAGCATGACTGGCCGTGTTGTCCATGATCATGTCGATATTGCGTTGCGGGTAATCATCCTTTGGGGAGGCATTGTTCAGGTCCCGGTAGTCTACGCACATCCGAGCTTTTCCTCCTAATTTCGGTACAAGCACTATGTTGGCTAGCCATGTGGGACTTTCTATCACACGAATGAAACCCATGTTCAGCTGTTTGACCACCTCTTCTTTGACTTTGAGTGACCATTCGGTTCGGATCTTTCTCAACTTTTGTTTAACCGACTTGTAATCTGGATGAGTGGTGATCTCGTGCTGAACAATTTCAGGATCAATGCCGGGCATATCGTCATAGGACCATGCAAAGACATCCACGAATTCTTTCAATAATTCTTTGAGTTTTGCACACTCATGCTCATTAAGGGTAGCCCTTATCCTAATCTCGCGCAGTTGGATTCTTGAATCGAGGTTAATAATAACACTCTATTCTTCAATAACTTGAACGTGGTTATATTGTTTGTTATTTACCTTATTTAGATCAGTTAAGAATTAGTTATGTACAAAATCGTCATCATCAAACGTTTGATTAGAATCTAAATAATTAATGTGAGGCACAGCAAGATACTCAAAATCTTCATTTATTTCATTGATAGGAAAAACAACATTGAGAACCTCATCAAAGGAGGTCTCGATTACATTTGAGCAAGGATAGACAACAAAAGAAGAAATGGGGTAAACATTAGGGTTAGGTGAGATTTCAACAGGTAGAACTAGCGCAACATGCCAGTTGAGGAAAGTTGTATCAGCAGCATTAGTGAGGTGGGATGGATCTAGTAATGTAATGCATGAATGAACCATGTAGAGTGTCAGCCCCAGTGTCACATCCCTCGGAATCTTCGATATCTCTGATGAGCGGTTGTATATGGTGTTGGGAACTTTCGGCCCATAGGTAGATGTCTTGGAAAAAGATCTCCATTGTGAGTTTCATCTTTTTGTCTATATGGTCATACCATGGCTCCGAAAAGCCGCAAAAGTTGAAATCTTCGCCCTCTTTGATGAATCATCCATTCAAGGAGTCACCTGAGATGGTCTGGATGTAGTCTAGTATTCTCTTTGGTCGAGACTGGCGGATCATTCTGAGCTTTTATTCTGATGGTTGATACCCCAAACCACAAGGAGGGAAAGCTTTCTTCAGTTCAATGGGATCAAGTATCCCTTGTTGTCTTTGTCCTAGACCCAGTCCGGGCATAAAGTGCATGTTTTTTAACATCTGAATCACATTTCCGTTGCCATGAGGGTCGTATTCTGGACAAATCCTTTCTTTGAAATCGTCCCCTACCGGGACTAGGAGTGGCTCAACCCAGAATCCTGATAGGAGCATATCATTTGACCCGTGCTGTTTCTCAAGGATTGTACTGCTGGTACTTGCACCCTCGGCATTATCGTCATCGCCCAAAATGGTGATGACTCGTCCGTCAGCCAATAACTTTAATTTCTCATGGAGTGAGGAAGACACACCCTTGATACTGTGGAGCCAAGGTCATCCGAGTAACAGGTTGAAACAAGCTGGGATGTCAATAACTTGGAATTCAACGACCGGGTTTATAGGGCCATCCCCTATTACAAGTTTTATGGATTTCATCACCTCCAGACGGGTATTATCATAGGAACGTATAACAACAAAAGTTGGATAAAGGTCACTTTCTTTCAGTCTTAAGCATTTGAAGGTTCTTAATAGGCAAGCATTCAAGACGGATTCATTATCGACAAGAGAGAGTGGTACAATTTTCCCCATAACATTGACAGAAATGTTGAGTGCATGATTGTGGTTTGGCCCAATTCTGGACATTTCTTCTTCGAAGAAGGATAGCATTCAGGTAGAGGTCAAGGATCCGACTAAATCTACCACTTCTTATGGTGTAGTAGAGGGAGGAACTATGGGTTCAGTGACCAACTTGATCAAAGCATTAATGTGCAGCTATGAAGATATGAAAGGCCCCCATAGAGTGATGTTAGCTTGAGTTTTCTTCAGTTGATTGAGGATCTTGCTCTCCTCGAGGGTCATTTATGGCATAGGAAGGTTTTCAACGCCCTTCCCCTTATCATTAGCTGGTAGTGAGCTTGGGATATGGTAATGTCTCCTTAATCTAGTCATGTGATTTACTGAAGAAGGGAAGAACATGAACCCTGTTTCTTCATCGATCTCGGGTTGTTAGGCTAACTTGTTTATTTCTCTGATGATCTCCTTAAATGATATCATCCCACACATGTTGGCTATCGGTCCAGTTTCCTCGAAAACTTATTCTTCATTCGAATCTTTGAATTCTCCCCCCCATCCGTGCAATAACTTTGTCTTTCCATGTAAAGTCAATGCATTCCACAACTTCAATGTCTTCTTCATATAGGTCTTCCCATTCTGGGGGGATATGTAAGGGTGAAGGGACCAGGCTCCCTTGTAACTTCAGAGTATCAAGTAACTCAGTTATATTGCAAATATCATTTGTTTGCCTGAATGATTCTACCATGATACGAACAACATCATCCAGGACGACTTCATCGGTTGGTACCACCCATTCGTCTGACTCTCGGGCCCATTTTTGTGCTTCCAAGAAGAGCGTACTGAACCTTTGGCAATCAATGATCATCTGTTAAGGTAATTTCATCCCGAAATCTAGGAGTTGGTTTAACACTTTTGATTATTCCATGCCTCCATTTTTAGAATGGTTACGGAAAGCGATGCATGCTCTAGTAAGGAATGACAGTCCCTAATTAGCGAGGCTAACAGGGTGTAGGTGGAAATATGGGCAAGTTTGTAGAGGTTTGGGAGAGTGTATGGGTGTGATTTGAGTTGAGGGATCAAATTTTGGGGTTGATTTCTAGGAAAATAGCATTAGTATGATTTATGAGGGGTTGTGAGTAGTGTTTGTCTTATGATTGGTTAGTGGGGAAATGGTACCCCTGTTAATTAGACCTTGGATTATGTTTTGAAGGTGAAAACATTGGTCGGTGATATGACCAGCGAATTGGTGAATGGTGCAATGGGCATCTGCCTTGAAGTTTCTTGGAAGTGGATTTGGCAATGGACGGGGATCCAAGGGTTTTATGAGATTTTGGCTTAATAGGGCTTGATAAACTTTGGATAGGGGGCATGAAGCTCGGTGTATTCTTTACGGACTGGGACAAGGCAGCTTTCTGGTGCCCTCGAAGTGGACGGTTAAGGACGTTGTTGATGGTTGAGACTGCAACATTGGCAGTTTTGTCATTTTTTCTGAGGGTGAACTGTCCGGACACTTTCTTTTGTTCTGCCTCTATTTTAGCAATACATTCCTCAATTTCTACTCATGCTTCTCTGAGATCTAGGAAGTGGGGATAGTATTGCGTTCCCATGGTTGCTCGAACATGGGGCAAGAAATTCTTCTTCACTATGTTGACTTGTTCTTCCTCGGATGGCCGATTGGTCATGGTAGCTTCCTTTTCCCACCATCGGGATATGAAGTTATTGATTGATTCCCTAGAGTTCTATATGAGAAGCTATAAATCACGGAGGGTGACCTCAAGGTCTTTGTTAGATTTGTACTGCGACATGAATTCTCGAGCTACGTCCTCCAAGTTATGGATTCTGGACTCCTCGAGAGACAAAAACCATCGAAGAGCTCTATCCTTCAAAGTTTGCTGAAATAATTGGGCCATCACTTCTTGAGAAGACCCTAGGAGAGTCATAGCACAGTGATAACTGTGAAGATGGACAATCAGGGGTCCACTTCCTTCGAATTTCTTGATATTGAGCATCTTGAGCTTCTTGGGTAACCTCGCCTTAGGATAAGGAGACATATGCGTGTAGTCAATGTAATTTGCAAAGATTCTGACTTGGTCGAACTTCTTAGTCAGCATCTTGAGATCTTATTTGACCTTTTTCAACTCTTCCTCTTTTAGATCAAAGATTGTAGGAAAGTTAGACCCAGGCTGGGCAAGGTTTGGCATAGGAAGCTGGGCAAGCGGAGGTCTATTAACAAGAGGGACACGTGGAGTGTGTTGATACTCTTCGGGGACCCAGATAGGCTCGAGTGAACCCATAGCAGGAAGGAATAGGGCCTCGGCCTCCTGAGGAACAAGAACCTAGTTTTGTTGCATCTCTCGGACCTCAGTCTGAAGGTTGTCAATCTTGGACAAGAGATGAGCTAAAACTGCCATCAGATCTGGCTGTGCAATTGGTACTTGATCTGTGTTCTTCATGGAAAGTGTATGAATACCAGACTCGAAATAGGTAGAAGGGGAATATATGGAACTATAGGGTCATTTGACTGAAGACCGAAGCTAATAAGGAGCCAGGCCAAGGACATGCGATCGACATGAGAAGGAGTAAAATGGGATTTATTTTGAGAAAAAGAAGGAAAATATTTTTGACATTTTTTGTTTCTCTTTTGAGATCAAAGGGCAAATTTTTTTTGGATTTTTGATAAAGAAAGGAAACAATGTTTTTGGAAGACATGTCTCAGATCATTATTATTATTATGTTCTCACTTGTATTAAAATCTCCTAAATGCAAAATGAAATGTCGGACAGGGTCTCGAGCCTGGAATAGTTGGGTTTGTAACATATGCAAAGCTATGGCTGGACTTGTAACCAGGCTCTCGGGTAGGGTCCCATTTTAAAGATTCATGAAAATTTGGGCGGTAGGCCGACCCCGAATTTCGGTAGAGTTTTCGGTCGAAACCGACAATCTAATATGTATGTCCTAGGCTTGACACCTATATGCGGGTATGCAGTTGGTTGGGTGAATAGAAAAGGGTTCCCCCCCTTCGGCGTGGCTTCCACGATATACGTTTTGCTTTTTGAGGGCAATCGGTACATGTGGACAAGCCATTTGATATACCTAAGTGTACGTGAATTTCCTCACCATATACCTTATGGGGACGGTACGTGTGAGAGCGAATTTGATATACTCGGCATACATGAATGAGTTACCTACGATATACCTCCCGTCATGACTTTGGTCAAGTAATACGATGCGGGGGAGCCGTTCGATAAACGTCGAATTTACCTAGCCAATGGAAGGTTAAAGTCATATCGCTTAGGCTAACTGCGCCCTTCCGGACCAGCGCCCATCACGAAGTGACCCTCTAGTTAGTGGACAAAATTTGGTCAATCAAAATGCTCTTTGGTGTGAATCATGCATGATTCTCTTATTAGTAACTAATGAAAGTATCTTTCTTGATCATGCCCAATAGGGAGAAAAGTATGAGTAACAATGGTATTCGAAGTATGAGTGATGCGTGCAACATGGGGATATATGTGATCCTATGTGCATGTGGTGTGAAGTGTACATGAAGAATTTTCTATAAGTATGTGAATAGAAGCATAAGAATGAGGTATGCATGAATAGTAAAAGGGGAACATGCAAAATAAGGGAAAATAAAAACAAATACTACACCCATGTAAATAGAGTCTAACCCTCAAAATAAATAATTCCTAGTGGAGTCACCACTGTGGACATCCCCGACACTCGCGGCGGGAGAGGATACCTTTTTGGTCCCGCACATCCCTCTTGGGAGCGCTTCGGCCGGCGTCGTTGATGAGGTGAAAAATGTAGAGAGATGGATTCTCTTGTCTATTTTACTCAAAATAGACAAAAGAAAAGGGATCCATCCTGAAGGACATCATCCAAAGACATATTGGTACATACGAAACCAAAATGATTCAAAAATCATCCAGAGGCTAAGTTACGAAATGGGAAGGTGTTAGGCACCCATTCCACCCTTACAGTCTCTCATGGGTTGTTGCTATTTTTCTTTATTTCCCCATGATGTGTGTGCATGTGTATACATAGTGGAGATAGCAATCATCGACTTGTATCATGGAAGAGATAAAGCAAGTCATCCATAGGAATGTTCCTAGGAATAATATTAGAAAATAGTATTTACGTGATTATCCTCGCGTTAATTGTTATAACGGAATGATAACCCGCATGGAATAATACGCCACTAAGAACAAATATATGTATATATATAATTTAAGAGAATGGAGATTAAAGAATATAGAGAAAATAGAAAATGAGAGAAAAGTATGAATAGGACTCGAGTCACGGTTTTTACCCCGAGACGCCTACGTAGCCTATAGAGGCATCAAAGTCCACGTAGTTTGCATGCAGAATAAGGTGTGGCATTTATCCCATAAATACAATTGGAGACTTATCTTATATGTGTGTATGTGTGTAAAAAAAGTGTTTTAGTTGTGAGAAAAGTGTGAGAATTCCCGTTTGGAATTTATGAGCAAATCCTCTTTTTTTTTGGGGTTTTATTTATATGAAAATAAGAGATGTGAAATAATACTAGATAAAAAGTATATTAAGATATGTGAGATGAGAGAATAAAATTACTAGGTAATAAAATAAGTTAATGCGAATTTAAGGGATTTTAAAGAGAGACTTGAAAGAGTTGGACCTTCTTGGACATCTTGAGCTTGATCTTGGATGTTGGAGAGAATCCCTTTCACTTGGATGATGATGGAGGGTACTTAATTCACAAAGTTTTATGAAAAAGGTGATGAAAGGTGAAGGTTGGAAAGGGATTTAGATGTGAAAATCACGCTGATTTCGAGAGGGTTTTTTTGAGCTCGTTGAGAGTAATAGATCTCTAATTTTTCTTTTTCTCAAATGAGGTTAGGCCCTCTTTTTATAGACTCAGGGCACTGCCGATCATCATAGCCCTAGTCCTGCCAATCGGTAGGTGTGTTTAGGCACACTGCCGATAGGCAGGATTCATAACCTGCCGTTTGGCAGTGTCTTTCAGGTTCCTTCGGAAAATTGGTCGTAGAGTGCGAACCGTTGATCCGAATCGCGCATGGGCTGAACCATTGGAAAGGTAAATCATAGACCTTCAAAAATTTTCAGACTTCTCCCAGTTTCGCGAGTTGACATTGGGTCAAATGTGGCTCGAAAGCTTTCATCAGTCCTTTGGATGGGGAATTGTCGGATGCGAACGGATCATACGTCCACATGGTAAGTCAGAATCATGCACGGGACAGACTGTTGGAAAGGTGAGGAGATGTAATTTGACATTCCAAAGAGTTTTACCCGGTTTAGGGAGTTGAATTTGGTCAACCGGTTCCTGGAAGCGTTCGGTGATCTTTCGAAGTATAACGGATCGTTCATCCGCACTGTAAGTCAGAATCGTGCACGGGGTGGACCGTTGGAAAAGGGGTTTCAGTTCCCTTAAAAGATTCATTCAGTCTCCGTCGAGATGGAGAGTTGACTTTGGTTAAATGGAGCCTAGGATCGTATGGTGACCTCCTGATCGAGTTTCGGGGGAAAACGGGTCATTCGTCCACACCGTAAGTCAAGATTGTGCACGGGATGGACCGTTGGAAAGGGGATTCAGTGCCCTTCGAAGATTCATTTAATCTCGTTCGAGCAAAAGAGTTTGACTTTTGATTAAATGGAGCCTGGGAGTGACCGATGGCCTTTAGGTAAGTACCCGGGCTATGACTTGGGTTTGCAACGATGAAGGGAGGTGCTAGGGATCTAAGAAGAGGTTAGGGGAGTATTAGAATGGGGTGTCTATAATAACCATGATAGATTGCCCAATCGGGCATACTTTTAAAACCTGCCAGATATTAAATCTGAAATGTTTTTGGCACGATTTTAAATCGTATCAGATTTCCATTTCTTGGAACGCCTTTGGAATAGTTTTAAATTGTGCCAAATTGTTTCATAAACATACCCAAATTTTACAATTTGTTGCGATTTTGACATTATTTTAAACCGTGCCAATATTTTCAATTAATAAAAAAAATTATTATTTATGAATAAATTTGAAAAATCAATAAATTCTGAATCTGGTAGGAAAGATATTTATTATTTGCCAAAAAAATCAAGAAAATTCACAAATTGCGAATCTTGCATGTTGTTGATAAACTAGTGTACATATAAAATTCAAAATATTATAAGTGTTAATAGTTCACAGATAAAAAAGGACTGAATTCTCTCTATTTTTTGGACATTCTAAAACATGTTAATATAAAATCTGCATATTGTAAAGCCCGCATGGAAATAAAATTAGAAAGGCCCGAACACCCATAACACAAAAGGCAGAATCCTGAATATCAACGACATTAAATAAGCAATCTCCTTGTTATAAATAATTAACTTCTTCATGTGTTCCATGTGGATAAAAGCTAATGATAAAATGTTATCTTGCAAAAAAAACAGATACAAAGAAGAGATGATATCAGTAACTAAGTAATTTTTAAAAAATCGTATTCAAGCTAAAAAATTGCATATACAAGTTACATTAATCACATGCGAGGTGTTTTTGCCTCTTACGGGGCTGTTAAGGGACTGATTTGTGTTTTCACCCTCTAACGACATGTTTTTAAGCCTAATCCAGATATTTTCAAATTATCGTCATAGTATTAAATCGAGAGTCTTGTGATTACGCGATCTACTCTTATGAATTACAGTAGTTTCGTGCGAGGTATTCGTGCCTTTTACGGGACCATTTGGGGGTTGTTTTGGGTTTTCACCCTCTAAAGACATGTTTTAAGCCAAAGTATATATATTTTATAATTATCATCATATTTTTAAATCGAAAGTCTAGTGACTATGTGGTTAGTTATTATGAGTTACGTTGGTCCCGTGCGAGATATAAGTACCTCTAACAGAACGGTTTGGGGGCTGGTTTGGATTTTCACCCACTAATGGAATGTTTTTAAGCCCAATATAGATATTTTCAAATTATTGTCATATACTAAAATCGAAAGTTGCGTGACTACGCGGTTAGTTCCTATGAGTTCCATTGGTCTCGTGCGAGGTTCCGTGCCTCGTACGGGGTTGTTTGGGGGGTGGTTTAGGTTTTCAACCTCTAACGGCATATTTTTAAGACAAAGTCTAGATAATTTCAAATAATTATAATATTCTCGAACTGAAAGTCTCGTGACAATGCGATTAGCTCCTACGAGTTACATTGATCCCGTGTGAGGTGTTAGTGCCTCTTATAGAGATGTTTGCGGGCTGGTTTTGGTTTTCACCTGTTTTCTTTTAAGCCTAATCTAGATATTTTCAAATGATCATTATATTCTCAAACAGGGACTTTCATGACTATGCGATCAGTTCATACGTGTTACATTGGTCTCTACGTGGTATCCGTGCCTCTTACGGGTCGTTTGGGGGTTATTTTCAATTTTCACCCTCTAACGACATGTTTCTAGCCAAAGTCTAAATATTTTCAAATTATCAACATATTCTCAAATCAGGGGTCCCGTGACCACGTGGTCAGTTCTTGCAAGTTACGTTGGTCACGTGCGAGGTGTTTGTGTCTCTTACGAGGTTATTTGGGGGCTGGTTTAGGTTTTTAACCTCTAAACGCATGTTTTTAAACCAAAGTCTAGAAATTTTAAAATTATTGTCATATTCTCAAATTGAAAGTACCATGACAATGCGATCATTTCCTACGAGTTACATTGGTCTCGTGTGAGGTGTTTATACCACTTACGGGGGTCGTTTGGGGGCTAGTTTGGATTTTCACCAATTTATTTTTAAGCCTAACCTAGATATTTTCAAAAAATCATCATATTTCGAAACTGGGAGTTTTGTGACTACGCGGTCAGTTCTTACGAGCTACATTGGTCCCGTTCGACGTATCTCTGCCACTTATGGGTCGTCATGTTTTTAGCTAAAGTATAGATATTTTCAAATTATAGTCATATTCTCAAACCAGGAGTCCCGTGGCCTTGCGGTCAGTTATTACTAGTTACAATGATCCCATGCGAGGTGTTCGTGGTTCTTACGGGGCGCTTGGGGAGTGTTTTAGGGTTTCTTCCTTTAATTGGATGTTTTTAAGCTCTAAATATTTTCAAATTATTGTCATATTCTCAGTTTTGAAATTCGAAATAGAGTACTAAATTCAACATCCAAAAGTTTACCGATTTGAAAATTTGACTCACATTACCTAAATCTAGGTAATGTGAGTCAAATTTTCAAATAGGTAAGATTTGACTCACATTACCTAGACAAAATCTTACATTGCATTGCCAACAGTGGGGAGAAAATACTATGTTTGATGCTAAGAACCTTATCATACATTATATATATAGGTAGTTCATTACAATATATTAACCCTCCCGTTATTGACTGGGAGAAAAGTAGGAGAGCAATGAAAAAAAAATATAGTAGGACTGCATTAAAAATATAGACTAACACCCCACAAGGGGGAAAATGTACCCCGAAAAGGGGTTTGGTAAATGGAAAAAGATTAAATTGTGTACCATATAATAATCAATTGTAGGTTTGACTCTTATTATAACAAGATAAAGAAAAAAAAAATAACTATACTATTTTGTATCACAAAGCCCCATAAAGAGCAATCCTTTTCTCACCTTTTATTTATCCATCTTTCTGCTCAGATGTTCTTGATTATTCTCGTAAATCACCCATGACAAAAGATTTATTGCATAAAAAACTAATCTGCAAATGACATAAACCATTCATGGATCAAAGAACGAACTATGTATGATATTGAATCTTACCCCTTTTAAAATGATTTCTTATTCAACCAGCTTCATGAAGATAGTCTCTTTCTTTTTCTCAAAACTTTTTATCAACAACTCTGCAAAAAGAAAAAAAGAGATGCTACATAGAAAAACCATCATAGATATGCTTAAATAGTCTGTAATCATCAACAAAGAAATTAGTCTTTTAAAATGAGCACAATCTTCTCAATTACTTTAAAAGCCAAGAGTACAATGTTTTTGTGGTCGTCATAAGCCTCCTATGTGAAGATCTAAAATGCAACTAAATTACAATGTGTATAACAAATAATTTATTAAAAAAGATTCATAATTAATAAAAATGAACACTTTTTCCACGTCATAATTTCAAATAGATAACGCGGGGAGGGGGAGAGAAATGTGGCAGGTTTCAATGAATACCATGAATATATTTTTGCATCCTGACTTGACTTTAGTAATGCGAGATAAAACCATTTGAGAAATACATCTGATAATTAATTCTCTGATTTCAATAGTGTTACTTTACGTATAGCAATTACAAAAAGCTTTGTAAACACTTTCTCAAAGTTATAATTAGCCAGCTCTTCCCGATCCAAAAACTTCGTTGATACCTGGTGCAAAGTCTCCATCATAAAAATTGCAATCGAAAGGTTCTCAAAACAACGAATGATCACAAAAAAATCCGAGAGTACATGCTAGATGATTGACCAAACAAGCCTGATGTGGTTCATGTTATAGTTCCCGTTCAAGATAACAGAAATCATAATGAAGTTTAATAGTTGTGAAAAAAGCAGAACAACAATTAAGGAAGAAAACAAAGGACATACGCAATCTCCAAAATTTGTGTAAGGATGAAAATTTGTTGATCAGATGTCGATCGCAATTCATCCATCTCAATATTCCACTTTAAATAAACACATCATTAAAGGTTGACTTGAAATGCAAAAATTGTATTCAACTAAGCACAACCAATTTTTTAAACCCCTCATGGACATTGTATTCAAATTTGGCTAGTACTTCTAACTTTAAAGACATTATAGGTGCTGTGGATGTATTGGTCATTAATTGGTTCAAAATCGAGATTCAACCAAGTAAACATTAATTAATTGTGGTTAGATAGAATCCTCCTCAAGAATGCTGGTATAAACTTAACATAAATTGCTCATCTAAGGGAAACCTAGGGCTAAGAGGAGCAGGTGGTATTATAAGAGATAGCTCAGGAAATTTAATTTCATGTTTGCTATTTTCATTAACTGTTAAACTACTTTTTATGCTAAAGCAAAAGCTATGGAAACTGGATTATTATTTTGTTTCTCTAGGATTATCAAACACTCTAGTTTAATGAAACTCAAAAATTCCTAGTTCAGTTCATTAATGGCATTTGGAAGGCCCGTTAATCCATTGCTGATATGGTGAAAAATTGTTCTTCAATTATTCAGTCCAATATATATATATATATATATATATATATAATTTGATTATAAAATATAATGATTACTCTAAAACAAGAAAAAAATTATATAAAATTTTTATCAACACATGTATTCACTCAGTGTTCTTATATTGAAGTGAATCTACGAACCTCAATGTTTTAAAAAATAATTAATATACATTACACTCAATTTAAGGGAGAACGTAAAAAACAACTACAATTCAGTTCAAGACAAATTTAAATACCATTAGAGGAGATAATTTCTGCATACGAATAAAACAAAAATAACTTTGGCATTTTTTCGAGGACATGGTTGTCACATATATGGTTAAAAATACACGAATACATAAAGACATAAAAAGTTTATTTCATAAACAGTTAAGAGATACATGTATACATTACTTATTTTCTAACCATCTAAATGGTCATATTTTGAAAAACCAACTCAGTTGATTAATAATCCAGATCGTTGGGTCATAATCAATCAAACCTAATTTTAACCATTAAAGACAAAAACCATTGAAACTTTAAGATCCATAGGGATTTATGCTGAGACCACACGCTATCGGATCTCGATTTCACACCAAACATATCATGGTATTGTCAATGGTCTATCATATGAAATAAAGAACCATCAAACCACAACTCTACATCTCGACACAATACATGGAAGATATACAAACCCTCCAAGTCATATACTACAAAACCCTAGCTTCGTTACCAACGATATCACCCATTATCACCATAAGACATGATACCACTAAATCAAACTAGACTAAATCCAAAGTTGTATGGGATTAATCTCAAAAAGAGGACGACGAAGTGGAACCTAAAGAGAGAAAATATGGATTTGGTAGAGAGAACTTTTAGTAGAGAAAGAGGGGGGGGGGGGGGGGGGGGAGGAGGGTTCTCTCTCCAAAATGAAAATTGAAATTAGTTTTAGTATTTTTTTAATAACAAATTTTGGCACGTTTTTCGCACGATTTTAAAGCGTGTCAGATTCTGGCACCATTTTAAACCGTGCCAGATTCTCCTTATCCAAGCATGCCACATTTGCATTTTTGGCGTAGTGAAGTATGGATCAGATGAAGCTTATCATTCATGTGATGATTAATTACTATATATCAAAATTGAGTTAGATATTGTATGATTTGGTCAAATATTTGAAGTTGTCAATTTCTTTTCACTGTTTGTTCATAATTTAAGATCGAAAAGAGAAATATTATCAAATTTCTTATTTCAAAATATTAATAAATTCACAGTACAACATTTTAATATTTTTCATTGAGAAAAAATCAAATTGCATTAACAAATATTTCGCTATAAGAAATACTATTTCCAATTTTGAAATTTTAATATTTCGAAATGTGAAACAAATGTGTAAATAACTGTCTTAAATTTTTTATTTTAATAGACCTCACTAGAAGTAACAACCACCAATTTACATATGAACACCATGGAAAAAATGATATTTGTATTCCATTAGTAAGGATTTACACAATATAAGATTAGATTTGTACCAAAAACAAGAGTTTTCCATATTATATAGTTAAAAAATAAGTGAAAAAATAAGTGGATTTACATGTTTCTAACTTATGAAAAAGGTAAATAAATGTAAAAAATAAAATAAACATTAGTAGAAAAAGATAAATACATTTAAAAAGGTCATTCACTATGTGGGTACTCAAGTTAAGAATCAATAAAATCCTCAAGTGATTGTATGAAGTTAATAAGAAAGTTTATCCTTGTTGGAATAGTTTCTTCAACAAGTCGAGTGTACGTATTCTTGCTCTTAACTAATTCCTCATACTTTGGCATGAATTGAAGGACATAAATCTCCATAAATCATCAATGATTTAGGAATTTCATCACCTTCAAATAGTGGTTGTACTGGGGGTAATCCGATACAACCTTCTACTATATATATGAAGAACACGTGGTATGTAGAAGTGTACTTTTGGAGTTCATCTTTAATATCTTCTAGTTTTTTCTCATGTTTGTTTCAAAATTCAAACAGCTCTCCAAATGTCTTATAAGGATAGACATTGTTGGGAGATGACGTTAAAAGGTGTTAGGGTTTGTGTCTTAATATTTTTAAGATAATATTGGTAAAGACTTTGGCATTACAGACGTCAAATCATTTGATTTCTCCAACCTATCAAATATGATGTTTCACGTTTAACAACTTTTACAAGGCACACATCATTAAATGTGTGAAAAGTCATCATCATTAGTTATGAAACATATTTGTATTCCAAAATATACGTATTTATACAATTGTTATTTATATTCGTAAGTAATATTATTTTTAATAAAATAAAACTAATTGGGATAATTATTTCAAACTAACACGTGTCATTTCGCACTGTGATTTCATAGTGTGAGACTGCATTGATATTATTAGTGGTATTATGTGGCTAAATAAACTCTTTTGTTGTAAAATATTTATTTAATGGATGCCTACTGGCAGGGGTGTAAAACGTACGGATACGGAGCGGATACCATAGTATCCACATCCGTATCCTCCAAGACTCCACATTATCCGTATCTGTATCCGCCCGGATAGTAATTTCAGCTATCCATATCCGTATCCTCTCGTATTTCCCGGATTCAGATAATATCCTTATCCGTTTTTATTGTTTAAGATACACATAGTATAATAAACACTAATTTAATCAATCAATTAAATAGATAATTTTTCATTCCATGTAAGATATAGAGAATGTGTAAAGCATCAAATTAAACTATAAAAGATGGTTCTAGAAAAAGTACTAACCTTTAATGTGCATTTTCTTATTCAATTGTGAGCCATTGAAATTTGTATCCTCTTCAGTTTCTCTAATGTTTGAACAAAAATGAAGTGAAGCATCATCTTACCTGAAAAGCATCATCTTTTTTATTTTTATTTTTTTCCTCTCATTTTCTCAAACAAGTAAAAGAGTTTTGATCATAATTTTAATTGCTTGAATCTCAACGTTCATGTTTATATCACCAGACTAATTTATAACTAAACTTTTTGAATTCAATTTGGTGGGCATATTAGAAGACTATGAAATCTTTTACCATACAAAATCGTTTCCCATACCTTTTTCTTAATGAAAGGTGCATGATATAACTCGTACCGAGTTCAAATAGACACATTTGTGAAAAGTACCCCTCTTGCACATCAAAAAAACAAATTCCGAAAACACAAACTTGTTTACAGTATACTCTAATCAGCAAAACAAACGTGTAAATAAGTGATATTAGACAATTCTTCCAGATGATTATATTTTACTGTTGTATGATTTTTTTTTCACCTTTTTAATTTGTGTCACAAAAACTACCATTTTGGTAGAGAGACCACATTCTGAAACGACAGCAAAATAGATTCCATACCTGTTGTTAGGCATACCTCTTGTTGGACTAACCTACATACCTGTTGTTGGACTAACCTACAATATCACTAGTAGAGTGTGAAATGTTTACATACCTGTTGTTGGACAGCACTGGCTGTAAGAGGCTAAAGCAACAATCGATCGTAAGAGGTTGGCAGTAAAAGGCGTCAAGAGAGGGGTAACAACCAGACACCAGACCAACTGATTGGAGAAACAATCGGACAACGGACCAACTGATTGGGGCAACAACCGAACGGGGGGAGTGATAGGAGGGACATCGCAAAGGGAACGGACAGCGGCGCAGAGCAGCGGGGAAGGGATTTTTTGAAATGGGGGAATTGATTCTACCGTGTGTTATTTTTTTTGTTTATTAGGTTAGGATTATAGGTCAGATATTTTAAGTTTTCATAATTATACTTATGCCCAACTTTTATTTTAAGTTTTAGTTTATATCTAAATATTTTATAACTAATATTTTAAACGTAAGTTAGACGGATACGGATATCCGATAAAACGGATATCCGATAAAATGGATACTCCGCATCGGATACGGATTATCCGTGTCGGATAATACTACTTTCCTTATTCGTATTCATTTTCTCGAATATTTTTATAGAGTATCCATATCCGTATCCATTTCCATTTTTTCGGATAAATATCCACAAATTCGGATTCGGATATCGGACGGATGCGGATTTTCGAATATCCATTTACAGCCCTACCTACTAGTATTTCACATTTATTAAAGGGTTTATTGGGATACCATATTTTGTACTATAAATAAGGGACATACCCATTGAGTATTTACATGCAATAAAATGAAAATCTACATCCTCGTAAATTCTCCATGTCCCTTTTTTTTACGACACATTTTAAGCACGAATCTCCATCTTTAATAGTGGTAATTGTAAGACTATCTAAAGTAGGTAACAGATGGGAGAAAATTAAATACCTAAGGAAGAATCATTCAAAATAATAAACGACAATCTATGTTGGATGGAAAATCAAGGGTAAATCTAGACTCTTTCGTGAACACATGGATGGATCTAGAATGTGATAAGATCACCGTGGACTCCATCAATGAAAACTACATTGACATGAATGAATACCCCATCACCATTGAACTACAAGTTCATTATTATCTTAAAATTACAAAATAAATTGATTTTAACTAAATTTGTTTGATAATAGGAGATCATAACAAAAAAGTCAACAAGATCTACCCAACTTGTAGATCTGTTTTTAAAGATGAGTATATATATAGTCAAACGAGAGAGAAAAAAAGTCATAACCTTGGAAGATAGATAAACCCTTTATGGTAAGAATGATAATGAAGTTTTATTTTAATAATAAGACCACTCTTTTGTCTCTCAAAGTCTCGTTGGATCGGATCTCTCTCTTGAGTCAACAAAATTAGCCAAGTCATTCATATAATTAACAAATTAAGTCACAATAGATGGAACAAACTTTTATCTTGTTTTATTTTAATATTGGTTTTCTTTTATATTTCAAACTAAATTTCACATTTTAAAAATAAATCTACAGAAATTTCAAGGTAATTAAATAATTTTTCATCTTTGACTAAAATGGTACTTTCTTAACTACATTAATATTTGAAAATGGGAATAGATGGTTACATAATATGCTCCATGACTTAAATCCAACTTCTAATCCAAATCCATAAAAGAGGATAAAGTTCCTAATTAAAGTTTAATTACTATTTAAAATGTGTAACTTGAACTTCCTAAGGAAAAATAATTGAACTTATATGTTTGCCCATTTATAATGTGACTCCTACACTTTTGTCTGTCTTCATTTTAACCACACACTTTTATTTTAATCCCAGAACCTTTGTATATTTAAATGTCTACTAATTAATTTTTTAGACTTCAAGTTTCCAATGGCTATTTACATTTTGGGACTTGAAGTTCCAAAATAGTTATTTTAAATTGGGGCCAAAAGTTCCTGATATACATATATATAGTCTCATCTCATAAATTAATCTATATGATATCCAGATAACATAGTGTCATCTCATAAGAACACTCCAGATGACACAGGCTCGTCTCACAGACTAGTCCAAATGACACTCTAGGTGACACAGTGTTGCCTCACAGACTGGTCTATATGATATAGTCTCGTCTCATAGACTAGTCCACATGAAATAGTCATGTATCATAGACTGGTCCAGATGAAACTCCAGATGATAGAGTCTCATCTCATATAATGGTTTGGATAACACTCCAGATGACACATTCTCATATAATAGAATGGTATAGATGACACACCAGAAACCAACCAGCCAGTACAATCTCGTCTCATAGAGAATACCAACCTTCTCACCCATAATAGTGATAAAGTGTCAGCATCATATGACACTAACAGAAGGGAATCAAAATCAAGAGTTAGGAAGAATGTATGAAGGTAAAACAACCATCCTACCTCATCTTGGTTATATATATAACATTAGGCATGAAGGAAGACTTTCGACCTAAAGACACATCTCCAATGTCATCCAAAATGACACTACATCATCTTTTTAGATGTGCATGATAGAGCATGGACGGCATGCCAGGTCCATTCAGTCATGTCCACAAAAAACCCATTATCAGGGATCAATAATCTATGTGAGGGAATCTTCACTATGTAAACATTACTTTAAGAACAAATAACTGGCACTCTCTCACACGTTCTCACAACCACCAGGCATGTGTTGAATATTAAATGATAACACTATTTACCCATCACTCTATATAATATCAGTTCATATCTTTCATTAGGAGAGGGCTAATACTCTTATTGTTATTATGCCAAAATTGTTCTAAAGAGAGAAAGCTTATGTTTGTACCCATAAAAGGCATTTTATGCCCAGTATAATGAAACACACTCACACCTTGCACAATGGACATAAGACAATGAATGAACCACTTACATGCTCGTGTTTATCTCTATCTTTAGTCTCTTCTTCTATAGTACTTTCTAATTGTTTGATATTATTCACCTATGCATAACCCTCTCGCTGGTGAATCTTGTATATGATTCTTGTATCATCAGATTGGCGTTGTCTTTGGGAATGTCATCATAGTTCTCATCTTAGCTTAGATTTCCTTTCTCGTCTTTGGTTGTGATTCAAATCCACCATTGTTGGATCTAAATCATCATTGAAAGAGTTTGGGTGGTGGAGTTCATCGATTTTCTATCCAATTCGCCATTTTTTACTTGTTTTTATTATTTTCATTCTTTCTCTCTGATCGGTCATGTCTTTCGATCCACCGCCAGACACCGGGGTTGGTTCAAGCCAACCTCCCCCATAATCTGAACTGGCTGACATCACGATGGCGTTGAAGTCACTGGGGCCCAGTCAATAAGCAATGCAAGATCAACTGAAGATGTTCAACCAAAACATAATGAGTCGTATGCCAGATGGCATGACCATAAACCCTATCACACCAGTATCAAAAAGAGGAGATGAACCACCTATAACTAGGGGATTACCCCTAGCTCTAATAAAATAGGTCACATATGGGTGCGGAGATCTCGTCATCTACACCTTGGCAATGAGGTAAAAGGAAGACCTGAGGATGATTCATATGAGGAGGATCCTTACCAGTGCTATATTGAGTAGTATGAGATGTGGGGCACATCATACAGACGAGGTAAAATATCTAATCTTCTTCCTACCTATAATGTGAAAAGTATCCAGTGTTCCCCTCAAATTCAACACAAGAATAATGTTTTTACAAGACTATGAAAGGGGTTGACATTTTATCATATCGAACCAAGTAATTACTCTACCCGATACATAGTCCCAAAAAACATTAGTGGGATAAGGATCACTAGACGTCTCAGCCCAGCCTACCCAAGGCCCCAAACAGTCAACAAAAAAGGTCAAAAAGTGACCAGTGCTTGAGGCGGCCTACCCACTATCATCTCTGAGGTTGAAGGGTTAAGATATAACATTATTGTCGATGAGAATTCCTAGAACAGTTCAATTCAAATGCTAGAGGATAAGATCAACAGTCTCATCAAGATTCGAGGCCTCAGTCAACGGGGATATATAGAAGGTTCTTTTTTCATATCGAGTATTATCATCTATCCAACACCTGCAAAATTAAAACCACCACTGGTGATTCCAAGGCATGATTGGAGTACAAACTCGGTTCACCATATAAAGATATATCCACTCGCAACCGATATTTACTCCGTTCTTGATGAGATAAGATGTTTAGATTTTTTTGGTGCCCTCACTGGCACTGCCCACATGTTGAGAGGTGGGAAAATACCCGAGTCTCATATGCCCATTGGGGAAGACATCTCGTCCAAATTTTAATTCCCAAACTTAACATCATTATCTTATGGTGAAAATTTTATGAAATCTCTCTTTCGGTGGGTGAGAACACTTAGAGTCTCATCTCCTAGCCATGTCTCATATAAATCCTGAGAGGTAGGAACCTTAACATCATTATCTTATCATCAAAATTTTATGAAATATCTCTCTCGATGAGTGAGAACACTTGGAGTCTCGTCTCCTAGCCATGTCTCGTATAACCACTAAAAGGTGGGAAACTTAACATCATTATCTGATGGTAATTTTTTTATGAAATATCTCTCTTGATGGTTTAATACACTTGGAGTCTTGAAATCCTAGGCATGTCTCATATGAAACCTAAGAGGTGGGAAACTTAACATCATTATTTTATGGTGAAAATTTTATGAAATTTCTCTCTCTCGGTGGGTGAAAACACTTGGAGTCTTATCTATTAGACATGTATCGTGTAACCCCTATGTTGACATCTAGGATTCAATGGGTTCACCTAGAAAAAAGATTTTGTACGGGAATGAAGGAATAAAATCCTCTTTTCACCATTCGTACGATATTCGTGGGCACCCAGGGACATAAACTGGCCATTGTCAAGGGGTGTAACAACATAAAAAATGGAGTCGCTAGCCGATGTTTCTTAAAATAGGTAAACGATACTGTCGTCCCCAAATAAACATCATCACAAGATAAACTGATGCATACAAACCAAGTAAATCATGGGTTCGGGGATAAGTTACGAAATGGGAAGGTGTTAGGCACCCATTTTGCCCTTTTGGTCTCTCATGGGCTATGATAACATTCTCTTTTTTTTATTCAAGATGAGATTTATGTCTTTAATGTGTGTGGAGTGAAATAAGTGAGAAAATAAATCATCATACCCACATCATTAAAAAGACGGGGATGAGTCATCATGAGAAGTATAAATAAAAGGAAAGAAAATAACCTAAAAGGTAGCCGAAATATGAGTAGCACATCAGATCATAATCCATCGCAAAGAATGGAATACACATGTCTAATGAGGCCACTAAATATATAATAAAGATAACATGCTACTCTGTATGAAATGTACCAAATCATAATCTACTATGAGGTAATGGATATGCATGTCTAACGAGATTGTGAAAACGAAAGAGGAAAAAATATGAAACCATAATATAATGTGAGAAACAAACTGGATCATGATTCACTATGAGGAAGTGAATATGTATGTCTGATGGGGTTGATAAGAACATATAACCAAGCGGACACGCGCATCTAAATAGATAGGATAAGAGGACTCTAGTCCCAAGGTGAACTCGGGATGCCAACATAATCGAAAATGACATTAAAGTCCACGTAGTTCGATAAAATAGAAGGGTGGGATTTAACCCATTAATCCAAACAAGAATTTCCTTATTTTTAGTTTGTCAAAAAATGCAGGTAAGTGGAGAAAGTGTAGGAAAGAAGGGAGGAAAACTAAAGTTTGGTGTTTAAGGATTAAACCCACTTTTTTACATCTTTTTTTTAATTTATGAAACTATATTTTGTGTGTATAAGTAATAAAAAAAGGATTATTAAGGGTGGGAAATTGAGACTAAAGTAAAAGATATGCTAAGATTAATATGATGCGATAATTGACACTAGTTAAACGAACTAAAAAAGATAGAATTAGGCCTTCTATGAATGTTTGATCCTAAATTTTGAGGTGATGCAGACAAATTTTTATGGTGATGAAGTGGTGGTGAAACACATGGAAAAAAGTGGGATGAAAATGATGTAAGGAAATATGGAGAGAATGTTATGGAAATAGATGTTTTTTGGAAGGCAGCAAACTATTTTCGAGGTAAGGGATCTATAAATTTCGAGAAGGGGTCCTTGAGAATAAGGTTGTGGCCTCCTTAAATAGGAAAGTTTTATGGTTAGGGTATTTGTCGATCGGCATATATCACACCAAAATGTTATGTATATAGTAATGATAACAAAATAACAATAAAATTTCAAGCGGAAACGAAGTAGAAATGCATTTAGGTCGACTCATAGCATCTTATTACATATATCAAAGTCTTTATAAAACATATTTTAAAGGGGGAATAATAAGGTCACATAAGCCGGTAAGTTGTGGTTAAAGTGTTCTAGTTAGTGCTATCGCCTTTGTTAGTTACCACCTATACATACGTAACAAAAAATATTTTCCTTGGTAAGACATAATAAAAGTCATTTGGGACGGGGGGTATTTCCATTTATTCTAGTTTTTTTCCATCTGGAAGGGAAACGAATAAGAAAAACTTTTCCAAGTATATAATTTTATTTCTATAACAAGTGTATATATATGAGTTTGTTAGATAACATAATTGGTAATAAAGTGCAGGTTACATATGATAGTTTATAGTAATTTGAAATAAAATGAGATATCAACAGTAATGAAAAGGGGGCATATAGGGGTTTACTGATATTTGTCAAAATAGTATGGTGATTATAACTAGATAAGCATTCATCGAGTAATAAAGATAAGGTTCGGACTATAACAGGATAACCCAAAATTATTAGTTATAGAGGCTTCAAATGCTTAGCATTACTATTATAATAACATCCCAAACCTTCGAATAAAATCAATCCAAAACCTTTGGAGATATAATCAATCCAAAACCTTTGGAGATAAACTAACACTATTGAGCCCAAAGTCCGAAAGGTGACATCCATATGGTAAGCAAAGCTAGGCACTCAATCTCTGAGTCCTATAAGACAAATAAATCTTTTATGGGTATACCGAAAGTCTATTCCTTGAATTATAATGTACGTTACTAGGTCTAAATGAAATCATAGGTTGCATGAAATTCTCGAATTAGGGTATAATCAGATGAGGATTGAATCAATATACACGGTATTTGTAAACTACACAAAAGAGTTCAAAAATGCGGGGAAGATACCTGAGACTATCACATAGTGATATAAACAAATTTGGTAATTCAAGGGTGTAAGTTTAACAATAATATTGACATAGAATCACCTATTTTTTTAATTTCGGGCTGGTTGTAATTGATCTTTCCTTCTCATGAGGGTAAATTGGGGATTATGAAATCATTGATATCATAAATGTTTAGAGTATAAAAGAAAAATAATAAATTCTAAGTAAAGATGGGTTTAAAACAATATTATTTTGAAGTTTAATTTTGAATTTAAGGTTAAATATGTAATTATGAAAACTTAAGTTTTTTCATTAATTTTCTCATTTTCATTAATTTTTGGGATTGGAGATAAGATATACTTTTGTTGTATTTATGGAAAAGGACCTGGATTCAAGTTATTTGGTTTTTTTGTAATAGTTGGAAAAACCAAGAGTTTAAGTGAAAATTGAAAGTTGAATTTTTATTTTATTAAAATTGTTTTCTCGAGAAACTGCTTTTGGGGAAACTAAAAAGGGTGATGTAATATACTATTTTGACCAGAAAAATAAAATAAAAGTTTTGAAAAAATCTCATAATTTTTTTATTGGAGACCCTCCCTCACGTGCTGGGTCAAAGCCCATATGCACCTGGGATTGACTGCACTCTCGCGCGTATAATACACTTCGTCTCCAACATTCGTTTTATTGACTTTAGGGTTTGAAAACATTGACCTCAAATTCAAAAAATTCTAGAATACCATTTAGGTTGATTCGTGAATGAAAATTGTCTAACTTTTTTAGAGGAATCCAACCATATTGGTTTCAAGCATTAAAGTTAACTAGTTTGAGCTACTTATTTTTTGTAGAAATGGCGTAAATTTGACTTTAACATTCATGGCATTAGGTTATAATTCGAGCTATGATGTGGTAAATTCATAAACTAGTTTGGTTTCAAGGATTTTTTTATTTACCATAGCTCCTGAATTTTGGTTCTAAAAATTCTTGGTCCGTAATATTCAAACTTCGATTTGGGGTATCAAAACTTATTTTAGGTAGAATTAAGCTATGCAACTAGGTTCCTTAGACCCACGACTTAACTTCTCCCACTTTAAAACTACTTCAAGGTGAACATTACAAATTCCACCACTCAATATTTAATTGAGGTTTCTGATATTCAATCTTTTTTAATGCATTTCCTATGTTAGAACTTCCATGTAAAACCATATTTGAGACCTATGAATGCCTAGAATTTTAAACAACTGAAAAAATATAAATTCTACATAAAATAATAGAGATACCAAAATTTCTATTTTTTTATTTGTGTTTTTCACTGAGGTGATGTCCGCTTTTACAGTGGTGAGGAGGGGGTTATACTGAGTTTGGATAATAAAGAGCTGTAGTTTTATCATGGTTTGGTTATGTTTTAACTGCGTACCATGTGGGGTGACATGGGTACCATGTGTTTCCAATGTGGTACAAGTGTCTAAATGGCATTTAGCTGGCCAAATAGCTTGGGGTTGAAGTGCAAAGTTTCATTATTTTTCATTTTGGTGCTTGGATAGTTTATAATGTAATATTAAGGATTTTTATACACTTTTTTTTTAAGTTTAGGCAGAAATTGTGTAATTTTTCAAACTTGTTAGGATGGTTTATGATATTTTTATAAAATACAAGTCCAATAATTAAGTTTTTCATTTAAGTTTAGGTTATAAGGGTATGGTATGGTTCAAATAATAAGTTTTAAGGTATCTAGGAGTATTTTGGTAATTTTGGAACTTTGAGGGTTATTAAGGTAATTATTTTTTCTTTAGGGTTATTTTATAGATACAATATATATAAAATATATGTGATGGTTTCAAGGTTTGTCAAATTTAACCTTCCTAAAAAAATCCATCCTCACAATTACCTTGGAAGAGTGCAGGATAACATAATCTCATGGATTCTTCAGTTTCCCACGTTCCTTTTTCTCTACCATAGTGCTGCCAAAGGATCTTTACTAGTGGAATGGCTTTTTATCGAAGAACTTTGTTTTGTAAATCAAGAAATTTAAAAGATTTTTCTTTGAAATCATGATTTGATTGTACCGATACACCTTCACAGGTAATAATATGATTGGGGTCTGCTATTTATTTCTGTAGTTATGAAAAACGAAAAATGTCATGTATATTTCCCAGGTAATAATATCTTCGGTGTTTTTAAAAGGTCTAATATAAAGAGGTGCTAATTTCCCTTTCTTTCAAATTGAAATAATTCCTTTTCATGAAGACACTTACAAGAATAACTGACTGTCTATCTAAAACTCTAAAGGCTTTCTTCTATTATCCGAATAACACATTTGTCGTCTTTAGGCTATGTACAATCTTTCTCGAATTATTCGTATCTTTTCTATAGTTTCAGCTATAATTTTGGATCTAAAGATACTATTTTCTCAAGATTCATTCTAGTATAATGGTGAATGATAGGGTCTACCTTAAAAATATTCATAAGGAGTTGCTTGAATGATGGTTTGAGAGATATTATTGCAGGACAATTATATTAGTGTTAGATGGTAACTCCATGTATAAAAAAAAGTCGGGAGAACAATCTCGTAACATATCTTTAAGGGTTTGAATCACTCTTTTGGATTGACCATCAGTTTGTTGATGGAATGTAGTGCTTAAATAAAGTTTTGTTCCCATATATTTTTGTAATTCTTGCCAAAATCTTTCTATGAATTGGGAATCTCGATCAGATAAAATGGATAGGGGTATTTCATGAAGTCTAATAATTTCCTGAATATAAAGCATATTAGGTTTTTGAAAAGAATCAATATCTCTCGTTAGTAGAAAATGGGCAGATATGGTGAGTCGGTCGATAATAAGCCATATTGAGTTATAACCTTAAGATGTTCTAGGTAATTCATGACAAAGTCCGTCATTATGTGAACCCATTTTCATTTTGGAATTAGGAGTGGTTGTAATAATCCTTGGGGATGCTGTGTTTAATTTTTATCAGTTGGCATGTAGACATTTTCCCAGAAAATTGGCTAATATTTCTTCATATGTTGCCACCAATACCATTGTTTGAAATTATGATACATTTTTGTGCTCCTTGGATGAATCATAAATTTCGAATGATGGGCTTCCTCCAAGATTTCACTTCATAAGGAGGGTTTAGGTGGACAACCAATCGATTCCTAAATCTTAACCCTCTCCAGGGGCTATATGTCCAATCTTTCTATTCTTTATTGTCGTATAATCTTTCATGTTGGTTTCTTGGGAATTTATCCTTTAATTGTTGTTCTAAAATTCATTTATGGATGGTTAGGTGAGCGATGATATTTCTCAGAATGGTTTATTTTTCAGAAGATTATCTTAGTAAATTGTATTCTCCTATAGTAGATAAAAATATTAAAATACTATTGAGCTTTCCTTTTGATGTTTGACTTAAAGCATCGGGAACTACATTATCCTTCCTTGGGTGGTATTATAAGTTAAATTTGTAATATTGCAAAAACACAATCCATCCTCATTTTTGCAAATTTTAATCTTTTTGGGTAAATATATATTTAAGACTCTTATGATAAAAAAAATACCTGAAATTCTTCCCGATATAAATAACATCTCTAAATCTTCAGTGTGAAAACTATTGTGGACAACTCTAAATTGTGTACCGGGTAATTACGTTCATGACTGACATACTGTGACACCCCGCCTAATAAAATACCGGGTGATCAGTCCTATACCAAATTAAAACAGGAATCCCAGTTGGATCATCCTTAGCATCACTGTCGAAAACTTTTTAAAACTTACTAACCACCTAGTATTCCAAAAACTGGTGCCAATTTTAACTTTTTAAATAAACAAAACAGTACATGCGGAATTAAAATATAAACCATTCACACAACTGAATGAAAGTAAGCAGAATAGTAATTACACAACTTGCCGAATAAATCACCGGCCACCAAATAAATAATCCAAATACAAATTTTCAACACCTGAATAAATTACACCTGAAAACTGTACCTAGAAGTCTGGGCTACAAGCCCCAAATAAAACTGAAACTGATATAAGATTTCCTACTCTAGGAATGAATGAATGATGCGTCTAATCCAAACTCCTGCTAGCATCCACATATGCCGCAGCTCCGTGTCCCTGGAATAGAATATCAATCCTGGCGTCCCTGTGGTTGGACACCTAAAAGGTTTTGAAAATAGTTTTATAGCAAGGGTTAGAACCCAAAACATTTTGAAAATATTTAGCAAGTGAATTAACTGCAGTAAGTTAAAATGCATGAATGCGCTTCATAATTAAGTTAGTGTCGCACTCCCTTATGGACATTCTCACCCCTCCACTATTGTGCACACCTACCGGTTACCTTAACCCCACCTAGTTGTACTACCCCATGCAACTAGTCCTGGTATAACCTTCCCTTGCCATACTACTCTAACCCGAGTATAATAATTTCTTGAATTATAAGTTATTTCACAATTAACTTAATTAATTCCTCCTAAATAATAGCATATAACCGTGTCACAAGTTATATAAAATACATACATCACACACTGTATTATTTCCACCAATGATTAACTTAATTAATTTCTCATTAATTAACTATATAACTGTAACCCGAGTTATATAAGGTAAATACATCACGCACTGTATTATCACCTACATATAATATTTACTACCATATTATACGTACCTTTACTAACATCCACACATATATCATACACGTATCCATCCTTCCGAGTATACCCTCACCGGATGATTTCCTCTAGAATGCTATCTCACTAGGTGCGCTCACAAAACCTAGTTTCCCCAAGTTAGAATCGCTCACCAACTTGGGCCAAAACATACGAAATGGAGGCGATCATATTCCTTCCCTGAAAGTGAGATAAATCCCTCACCCATATATACCAGACGCTATGACCTGGGGATATACTCGCCCTACTCCTCAAGCTAGGGGATTCACCCACATCGCGCAACCTCCCTTGATAGCATTAGAGTATATAAATTTAATAAATATCTAGTCACTGGTATTTAGTATCACGCAAAATAAATACACGTATATATATACTATCACGACACCGTATATATATAATATAAACTCCGTCTTTACCGTATACTCAAAATCCCGTACACTGCCTGTAATTTCCTGAGTCTATGGTCCGACTCAATGTAAATAAATTTTCTCACTTAATAATTTATCCTCTTCTCGAGTCTATGGTCTGACTCTAATATAATTAATTCACACCTCAATTAATATAATACTTTCCCCGAGTCTATCGCCCGACTCTAATTAAATTAATTAACACTCATATTAATTTAATACCAATCCGAGTCTGTGGTTCGACTTTAATACAATTAATTTACACTTACATTAATTAACCCAAATTCTGAGTCTGTGGTCCGACTCTAATATAATTAATTATCACATTAATTAATAAGTACCCCTTCACGAGTCTACAATCCGATTCTGATAAAACTAATTATCCCATCCATTAGTTTAATCCTACCCGATTCTACAAACCGACTCTAATCAAATTAATTAACACCCTTATTAATTTAATCCTACCCGAGTCTACAAACCGACTCTAATTAAATTAATTTATACACTCTTATTATTTTAATATTTCCTGAGTCTATATTCCGACTCAAAATTATTTAGTTTATCTCCAAACTTAATTCACTACCTTAGGGTCGCATGACCAATATACCCGGATTCACTCACTTGATCCGTACCTCACTATTTTGGAATAAAATTTCTCAAATTTCATCCATTTAATGTCCCACATAAATTCATCCTAATCCCAATTACTTTCTCCCATAATTGCTAGGAATATTTGTTTCACAATTATTTACCACTAATAATTGTATGTAAATTATTTTATAATTAATTCCCCCTTATACTTCACCCAAGGCCGAACTGCCCAGAATTTCCCATCGTCGATCGATCGATGCCCCCGATCGATCGATCGACCCCTTCGTTACAACTCTTCTTTCCCCCTGTTTTCCACCATTAACGAATTTCAAGGTTTTTAAACCATAATTTAAACCTCTAATTACATAATCCCATCATCTACACATGGTTAATCCACATCCTATTCCTCATAGAAACCATTAAGATGATCAACTTCTCTAATTATCTCATAATTTTCGAAATGGGTCTTACTCCATAAAATTCAATTATCTGTTTTAAATCCCAATTTCCAGATTCAATTTCCCCTCTTTAATGTTCTCGATTTCTCATTCAAATCATATATACACATTCAGATATAAATCACTCATCTAAATCTTACTTTGAATCTCATTCAAGTGTTTCAAAAATGAAAATCCCATTTTGTACCCATTTACACCCAAAAACGAATTTTCATACACACATAACTATAATATGAATTGATTATCATGCTTTAAGAATCAAAACAGTTAACCACTTGCCTAAAAGTGTTCGTAGTGTCTGATCCGTTGGCGTAGTCCCTCAATTTGGCTCCAAAAACCTCCAATTTGCTCTTGATTTGTTTTTCCCCCAAATCCCCTCTCAAACCCTAGGTTTAGAATTTGATGGCTGCTGATTTTCTAATCTCCCCATTAGGTTAAAAACCCTTAATCCCGTTTTTCACCTAATGGGCTTAATTAAAGTGGCCTAACTCACCCCGTGTGGGCCCGACTATGCCCAAAAATACCCCGAGACCCAATTACTACCCCCGGGTACTCTTTTCTGACTATCTCGACCCATTCGGACTGAACCGCGCAGTCAGAATTGACATCCGAATTAATTTATAAAAATCCTTATCTCACACCCCATTAAGTCTATACCGACTCCCGGCTGGGATAAGTGCATACCCCGTCATTAATATCCGAAATGACGTAATTAAATTATTACTATTCACTTAGTAAATAAATGTCCCTAAACATTAACCATTCACTCCCCGATTAATATTAAAATATATATATTGCCATAATTAATTCAATTAAAATTACCACACACAAGTAATTTAAAATTCCCTAATTAATTAAATATTAAATGTACAAAAATACGGGGTGTTACACATACCCCTTGGCTTGCCTGTAGGAATACTAGTGAGGTCAAAGTTTCTTTTTCATCCATGATTGTCCCTCTCCTGCATTTCTAGGTACTCAAAATCATTTATTAAAGAAGCAAACTGATTCCTTCATCTTTTATGGAGGATTTCAAGTATAAAAAAGGCCTTTGGGGCGGATTTTTAAATCACACCTCAACTTCTCCCTTTTTGTTTGTTCTATAAAGTTTTTTTTTTCTTCTAAAGTTTTGGTTTCCTTGACTGAGGCTTTTGTTTCCTATCTTGAGGGGTTGGAAGCCATGTGTTTGTATAATGTTAACTATGAGGCATTAAACTTGCACCCGATTACTTTGTGGCGTAATCAACCCATTGATTGGAATCTTTTGGAAGTGGTTTTATAATTTTGGTACCCCGAAGACCATATGTTTTGCTTTGGCTTGGATGAGGTGTGTCCCACCTATGAAGAATTTTTTACTATGTTATGCATCAACCCCAGTTTTGTTTCAATAGTGTCCGACGTGTCCCATTTTCCTCAGGTGTCCCTAGATTAATTACTTTATGTCTCTCCTTCTACTGTTCGACCGGTGGTGTATAGGGGAAATATCAACCTTCCATCAGTGTTGAATTTTGTATGTCGAAGAATCTATACTAAGAATGGATTTATTGGCTCTGTAGCCTTTGGATTGATTGCGAGGATGCTCTTGGTGACTGGAAATATGAAAAGAAACCCTCAGGTAGGCACGATAACACTTTTGATGAATTATTATCGCAATGTGGATGCTTCTATATTGGTGTAGACATTTAATGGGCTGGATGATTGGAAAAATGTTCGGGCCAACTTTTTATGAGGCAGCCGTGTGATTCTATTCACGCGATTGTCGAAGAAACTTTGCCTAGAGGTTACCCTTGAGTACCCTCTTATTTGTGTCCCAAACTTCTTTATGCATTCCATTCATAACTTTGTTCCTTCTGTGGAGAATTCGATTAAATGGCTTGTGGAGTAAAAGGCTAGACACCTTCGTTGGTCAGTGTCATGGTGGGGCCACCTATATCCTATTCTGTAATTCTGTGAGTATCATTATGTTCGATTGGCATATATTTACTAAACTTCGTTCTACTTTCCTTGGCAACTTATGTGTCAAGTAGACGGGGAGAAAATTATTTCTCTACGCATAACCAAGTTCTTTCCTATGGAGTATTTGATTGAGTATTTGAGGAAAACTTTGGGTCCTTTGTGGTAGCGTCACAGGATGGATACTCGTCTGTCCCAGTATGTTGGGGAACCTGGATTTATATCTAGGGATTATTTGAGGTGGTTATAGGAGAATGTGGTCACAAAAATTTGTAATAAGGAAACTGGGCAAAGTTTCCTTGCGATGTTTGATGCCCAAGAGGGGGGCGATTAACGCGACTCAATTTCTGTGTAAAGTTCGTACTAATTTTGATTCAAGTACAAACCAACCGTAAAAATATTAAACTCGGTAAGATGGGGTTGAATCCATAGGGAAATAAGACGAATATTCGTGACGACGAACGGTAAGACGGTCAACCCTAACCTGACTCTAAAAAGAAATGAAAAAGATGATTGAAGTGGGAAAATTTCAATCAACTAAATGCAAGGTAATTAACTAATTATGAAAATAAACATGAAAGAGTAAGCTAATTATGATTTACTAAATATGAATGGGAAAAGCAAGGTCGAAATGCAATCTTCCAACCCTAGTACGTTTGCCGATAATAAAACTAGTTATGAATTAGATAATTGACTAAACCTGGTCTTTATTAATCTTAAGCATTATATATATGAGGTTCAAGAACATATCATATATAATCTAAGTAAGAATAAAGCGGTGTCATTATAGCTACACTCGCGTCGGACTTTTAAGCATCCCAATTACCCTGGGCAAACAAGATCAAAAGTCCTACGACGGTTGTGATCACTACATAACACGATTCTATCATTTATTTAATTCTGGGAACTAATTTTACACAAATTCAAACCACATCGGGTTGGTTTCATGCATCCCAATCCCTAAAAGTCTAGCATAGCATGGTGCAATTAACAAAAAGTAGGGTTTCTACGGTGCATGCTAATGAACTCATGATGAAATTGTTTTAAAAAAAGAATAACGATGTAATACCTACTAGGAATAAACTAATTATGCAAGAATTATTGAAGATAAACACTAGAGAACAGAAAGAAATGAACTTTACTAAATAACTTGCAATTGAGAATTAAAAACTGAATTTTATGTTCTTCTAGGGCTCCTCTCTGCTTTCTCTCTCTAAAACTACGTAAAAAGAAGCTCTCTAATGTCTTCAATGATGTTAGAATAAATAACCTATGAATTTACAAGAGTTCCAAGCATGCAAGACTCTAATTTTACAAATGGATAACTCAAATTTCGATACCCGAATCGATGTGTTCAGGAGATTCGGTTCGGTTTGCCTTTAACATAAAGCTTTGCCAGAACTGGATCGGTTCTTTTTCTTTTATTTTGGTTCGGTTCCATCTTTACTATGTTTCACAGAAAGTTTTCCAAGGGAAGGATCAGTTCTTTTTCATCCTCTTCAGTTCGGTTCCTGCTTTACATGAAACTTTTTCTTCTTCGTGATTTTCTCTCAATTTTGAAGTCTTGTAACTTCTAATCCGTGATTCGGATTTGGATGTCATTTCTTACCAAGTGCTCGTAGACTTAAAATATTGAATTTCTCTTTGTGCCTCTCTTCCAAATCCTCGATGAAAATTACTCTTTTGCCCATGTGACATTTCTGCTCTTATTTTCATTCTTTCTTCCAGTTTCTTCTTTCTTTGCATGCATCAAATACCTGCGAAAGTGATGAGAAATACACAAAACTTAGCATACTCATTAGTAAATGTCAGTATCAATGATATGAGATAAATCCACTCAAATTACACTTCGCGACGTGATAAAGGACCCTAAATTACGAGGATAAATACGAAGAATTTGTGCCTAATCAAACCTCCCTAACTTAGAACTTTGATCGTACCGAGCAATGTAAAACAATCACAACATGGTCAAAATCACAACAAACATTAAATAGGATAGAAAACCTCTTTCGTGGGAAAACGATTGCATTTATCGTATGCAACAAGCCTTTAAACCTCTAGGTTACCCTAGTAGGACGGCTTGTGTCTCGTGAGGGTGTGCAGAGAATATACCCACAAAATTCATTTTTCTAGACTGAAAGAAAGTTCAAAACACTTAAAAATTGTACAATTTAAACTCCCAAAAAAAGGTCACTTTAAAATTATATTCGCGAGTCTCAAGTCATAGCGTGTCTGTGCGAACCCTAAAATCGAACTGCTAATTTTGACCGATTGATCATTACGTTGCTTCCCAAAAATTGTCTTTGATTTCAAATTCTCACGGATACACTACTAAACGAATCACTCAAAAATTTGGCTTATACTCTCGGTATGCGTGATAAAAAGAGTAAATATGATGGGCATAAATTCATGCACACAATTTTGAAAAGATAAAATTTATTTAGTGAAATCATCTCTTTGTCGGAATACGGTTATTGGAAAACAGGAAACATTGCCTCTTTTATTCACACCAATTGATCTCTCTTATTATCTTTTCATGTTTTATGCTCTCCACGCGGTAATTAATTTTGACATTCAAATTCGGTTAGGACTTTCTTGGGTTTACGATGTATTTGGGTAAAATTGATAATGTTTGGGAACTATGGAATTGGAAAATTTTGCTTATGATGTCAATTAGTGCTTTTTCGGGCTTTTGCTCATTTTTCTCTTCTTTTTCTATTTTTCACAATTTTCTTTTATTGCTATTTTTGTTGAGCATACTTCATTTTTCTTGCCCCTTTTTATGCACTTTCCAGACTAAATTTTTGGATTTTCAATTTTCACAATTCAGGTCTAATTGGGTTTTTCAGGTTACCAAACGAAAGAGAAAAATTTATTCGGCTCAAATTGGGTTGCAAAAGGGATATTTTTTCACGAGTTTTTCTGGCCAATATTTTTGGGTGACAAACGAGGGCCTACTTCATTGTCCAAATTGCTAAATGCTTTACCATTTGTGTTTCGAGATTAATTTAAGGTGAGAGATATATTTAGTGCGCTTTTAGAGACAACATCTCACATATTTCCTGTAGCCATTCAAAGCAAAGGTATTGAGATCCTTAATGACTTTTTAGACACTAAAATGAACTTTGAGTTAACAATTAACTCGGATTGATTTAAAAAACTCAGAAAAATCAATAGGCCCAAAATCTCACTGGGTTAGTTATTCTCCACACTTATTCGTAAAGTCGTCAATTTTCGATCAATTTCCATCTTTGGTCAATTTTGGCTCAGTGTACTATATTTTTACAACTTGAGACAAAAAAAATTCGGACATTTTTGAAGTCTTTAAATCCCAATTTTTATTTATTTCGAAGAAAAATATTGTTTTGATTTTCTGAACTTCTTCGATTTTTTTTGAAATTTTTGGGCATTTTGAAAATTTATGAAGTTTTAGAAATACGCACTTGTCACCCCCCTAACTTAGAGTTTTTCTTTGTCCTCAAGAAAAAAGGAGGAAAATCCAACTAAGAGCTAATTAAAAGTGTGAAGAAATAAAACGAACTAATAAGGAAAAATGTAGATTTTTATACTAAGATCAAGCATGTGTTACAATAGGTTAGGAAAGAAAAGACAACCAGCTGGGCTTCAATAGGGTGAGGGGATACACGGCGCGTTAGGGTCATATGGGTCATAGAAATATGTAGGTGGTGGTGTACCCATAGACAAATGATACATCTCAGCCTGAAAATGCGCCATCATACTAGCGTCGCGTTGATATGCGCAACGATCTTCACGGTACTCAGTCATAAGCCCCTCAAAATGCGCCTCGAGGGAAACAATACTAGTGGTGAGATCTTCTCCTCTCGACATGTAGTCTGAATCGGCCTCCTAATCATACTCCTCCTCACTTTCTTCCTCTCCCATATCGAAATCCTCGGCATCGTCCTCCTCGTCGTTGTCAGCGTCGTCCTCATCAACATCAATAACTGTAGGAGCTTCTTGTACGACCTCCCATTGCCTATCACTCCTAGTGCGTGATAACTTCATAATGGGCTCCGAGAGGTGAGGAAAAGCCTGAGGCGGCTGATGCTAGCATCGGCAAGAATGGAGGTGATGAGGAATGCATATGGGATGGGTACCGCGCCTTTTTTCTCTAGAGCCGCAAAAAATATATCCATGTAGAATGTGCGAGCAAGGTTGATCGTGAAGTTCAGATCATAAAGGTGGTAGATGAGGGTGTCTTGGCGAGGATGCATCACCTAGTCGTTAGATGTCTGAAGAAGATTGGTGTAAACAATATGAAAAGTAATGCGCGCCTTATTATTGAGGCATCCCACTAGGAAGGTGCCCCTCCCTCAATTTTTATCGGGTGCGAGACGATTGATGCATGTTTATTTTGCAATGGTGGGGTATTAAAATTGGGTCGGGTTCAAAACTCCCATGGAGGCAAGTTTTCGAGATAGAATGTCCAAAGATTAAGGGATGGGGCGGTCGTCTACAAAAGCTTGGCCCTCAAACTCGCCCGTGCGAATGAGAGAGATGTAAAAAGAGCATACCTCATCCTCCCACACCACATTTCATGGAACTTTGAGATATTGGGCCCACCCCCTTTGACTGAAAAGATTGGAGACCAAGAGGGGGAGCTCATTCCATTTAACGAGATGCTCGATGTGAAGCTTTCGGGAAATGCTTAAAAACCTTTCACACCAAATGCACTCCATGTGAGAGAGGTATTCCCCGTTACCACTTGGAAGGACGTTGGTGGACAAGTAGTTTGGGGGAAGACCTTGATTTTCCATGCGAATGTTTGGGGTGGAAATGAATTGGAAATAAAAAATGGGGAGAGTAAGTAGGAAATGGAAGTGTGGAGAAATGGGGGTGAGGGGGTAGGAATTTATAGGTGGGGGACATGGAGTTGGGGGGAACGAATTTGGGGGGAAAGAAGGGGGAGGAATGGAGGGAAATGGATGTGAAGGAGGAAAAAAATAGGATTGGGGAGGGAAGTGAAGAGATTGGGGAAGGGGGGAGGTACATTGGTAAATGGCAAAAGTCTGCAGAAACGGAACCGATCCTATTTAGGGGCGAACCGATTCGATTTTGGATTTTTTATATCCTTTCCAAACCAAACCGATCTAGTAAAAGGGATTCGATTCGGTTCGCTTTAAGAAAAATTCTCTCCTCTCTTTTTTCTGAACATGAATTTTTTTTTCTACTCCCCGAACACTCCCGCACCTCTTCTCGCAACTGAATTTCCTCGACGCTCTCTACGCCCTCTTGAAAAGCTTGTTTGAACTCCTAACCTTTTATAAATCACACCTATGTAATCCTAATGATACTAACCTAAATCATGGATACTACATAGAATAATCACCCCATACGCGTCGGGGGTGCGACGACCTCTCTGATATAGCTCACTCAACCCCGTAAATGAGGTCCGATAACCAAATGGTGTTGAAATCATCACACACGCCTCTAATTATGGATTTAGGTGTTGTCCATTAACTTTGAATGTATTTCCCCCTTTTTGATCCTATAATTCCACATCTCCATGGAGGAATACACTCTTTACGATGAATGGTCCAGTCCATCTTGACCGCAACTTACCCAGAAACAAATGAAGCCTCGAGTTGTAAAAGAAGCACTTTTTGCCCGGAATGAAACTCCTTGTGTCAAATGATCTAATCATGTGCAAGTTTCATCCTTTCCTAGGATATCTTAGCATTCTTGTATGCATCATTGCGTATCTCCTCCAACTCATTCAATTGAAGCTTACAAGCTTCATCGACTTTGTCCATGTTATAGTTCAATCTCTTAATTGCCCAATATGCTTTGTGTTATTGCTCCACGGGGAGATGGCAAGGTTTTCCATATACAAAGAGAAAAGGGAACATACTGAGGGGGTTCTTATATGAGGTGCAATAAGTCCATAGCCAATCATTCAGTCGGAGGGACCAATCTTTTCGGTTAGGATCGACGGTCTTCTCAAGTATGTTCTTGATTTCACGATTCGCCAACTCAGCTTGCCCATTCATTTGTGAGTGATAAGACATCCCAACCTTGTGGACGACTCCATACTTCCTCATAAGATTCTCAAACGTCTTGTTACAGAAATGTGTGTCGTTGTCACTAATTATCGCTTTCGGGGTACCAAAGCGAGAGAGTATGTGTTCTTGCAAGAACTTTATCACCACTTTATTATAATTTGTTTTGGTATCTATGGATTCCACCCATTTAGAAACATAATCTACCAAAAAAAGGATGTATAGGTATCCAAAAGATGAGGGAAAATGACCCATGAAGTCAATACCTCGGCAGTCAAAAATCTCAATAATGAGTATGAGGATTAATGGCATCATGTCTCGTCGGGTGATAGACCCCATCCGTTAACACCTATCGTATTATTTGCAATAATTACTCACATCTAAAAACATGGTGGGCCAGTAGAGACCGCTTTGAAGGATTTTAGCGGCCGTATTTTTTATCGAGAAGCGACCCCCATGAGCTTCCGAATGACAGAATTGGATGACCTTGGGTATTTCATCATCCGCCACACACCGTCGGATGATTTGGCCTGCACAATATTTGAACAGAAATGGATCATCATAGAAAATCATGCATGACCAAGTAATGAACCTCTTCTTCTCTTGTGGTGTCCAATCGGGAGGGACGACTCCCGTGAAAAGATAATTGACTATATCCGCAAACTAGGGGAGAGACGAGGTGGCGAAAAGTTGTTCATCTGAGAAATATTCATCTATGGGTATAGGATCGCTAGGTATGTTGGACAAAAGTCGGGATAAGTGATCGGCAATAACGTTTTCTACTATTTTTTTGTCTTTAGTGGAGAGATTAAACTCTTTTATGAGTAGGATCGACCTTATGAGGCCCGACTTTGCATCTTTCTTTGCAAGGAGGTATTTTAACGCCATGTGGTTGGTGAAATAAGTAATGAGTGAATCGATGAGGTAGGAACGAAACTTGTCTAGAGCAAATACTACCGCTAGAAATTATTTCTCCATGGTGGAGTAATTGAGTTGTGGTTCGGTTAAAGTTCGTCTAGCGTAGTAGATGACATGAGCCTTTTTGTCTTTCCTTTGGCCCAAAACAGCCCCTATCACGAAATCACTCGCATCACACATGAGCTCAAATGATAAGGACGAATTCGGAGCTTGCAGAATGGGGGCAGCATCAAGCATGCTTTTCAATTTTTGAAAAGCACATTGGCATGCTTCATTCCACTCAAATGGGGTGTCCTTCATGATATGTTACTCAAGGGTTTAGCGATGGCGCTAAAGTCCTTGATAAATCTCCGATAAAACCTCGCGTGGCCTAAGAATGAACACACGTCTTTTAGCAATTTCGATGGGGGTAGCTCATCTATGACATTTATCTTAGCTCTATTAACTTCAATTCCTTTGGATGAGACAGTGTGGCCAAGAACTATTCCCGCAGTGACCATAAAATGGCATTTTCCCCAATTTAGCACTAAGTTCTTTTCCACTCACCGAGCAAGTACTTTCTCAAGATTTGCTAAACAAAGATCAAAAGAGGTGCCAAAAATGCTAAAGTCATCCATGAATACTTCAAGTCCTCTCTTAATCACGTCTCTAAATACACTTAACATGCACCTTTGAAAGGTCACAGGTGTATTACATAATCCGAATGGCATACATTTGTAGGCAAACGTACCAAAAGGACATGAAAAAATGTCTTCTTTTAGTCTAACACATCTACCTCTATTTAGTTATATGAGGAATAACCATCTAGGAAGCAATAATAAGGGTGTCCCGCTACTCTCTCTAGCATCTAATCAATGAATGGCAAAGGGGAAATGGTCTTTTCTAGTTCCCACATTGAGTTTCCGGTAATCAATGCAAATGCACCATCCGATGGTGGTACGTTGGGGGACTAGCTCACCCTTAGCATTTTCAATCACGATCATGCCCGAATTCTTCGAGAAAACTTGCATGGGACTCACCAACTTGTTATTAGAGATTGGGTAGATAATCTCGACATCCAACATCTTAATAATTTCTTCCCTCACTACCTCCTTCATAGTAGGGTTCAATCTTTTTTGCATTTCCCTTGAGGGCTTCACGTCTTCCTCGAGGTGGATTTTAAGGGTACAATTCAAAGGACTTATACCTTTCAAATCAGGTATACACCAACCAAAATCACTTTGGTGCTTCCTCAAATTTTTTAGCAATTTACCAACTTGCTCTTGATCTATGCTAGATGAGACAACAATAGGAAATGTCTTATTCTCTCCTAAATAAGCATATTTGATATTAGAGGGTAGTTTCTTTAATTCGAGGATATGAAATTTTTCACTAAAGGGAACCATGCGTGCCTCCCTTGGTTGTAGTTCCTCAAATCTAGAAACCCAATTTACATATGTCACGTCCTCGTCCGATGCTCGCTCATCGAGTATCTCTCCCAACTCCTCTATCTCATTCTCAAAGTAGGTGTACGCTCCCGCACTCTCATGGCTCAATACAAGGCAAACTCCTAATGCATCCCCACTATAATTTTCCTTTATGTGCTCCTCTATGATCTCATAAAAAAGATCAATGCGTGAAGATCATCATTCTCCCCCACATGTTGGGCAATGTTAAAGATGTTGGTATCCAAATTCATGTTCCCGAAAGTGAGTTGCATCTTCCCATTGCGAGTATTAATTAAAGCGTTATCGGTAGACAATAATGGGATCCCAAGGATAATGGGAACGTGATTACTAGAGTCAAAGGAGGGCTCCATATCCCAAATGACAAAATCTATCGGGAAGTAAAAAGTGTCAACTTGGACTATCATGTCCTCTACAATACCTCTTGGTATCTTCATGGTTTGATCCTCTAATTGAAGAGTGATCTTTGTGGGCTTAAGGTCACAATCAAGTTTCCTATAGATGGAGTAGGGGAGGATATTGACACTTGCCCTTAAATCGAGTAAGGCTTTTTCGATTCGATTCTCTCCTATGATGCAGGAAATGGTAGGTATACCCAGATCCTCGAACTTTGGAGGGAGATCATTGAGTAGAACGAAGCTCACATTTTGTGCTAGGAATACGTTCTTCTTTACCTTAAGCCTCCTTTTCACCGTCAGTAAGTCTTTAATAACTTTTGCGTAAGCAGGAAGTTGCTTGATGGAATTGAGTAAAGTTAAGTTTAACTTCACTTGCTTAAGGACTTCTATCATGTCATCACGGGGGTTGCCTTTTGGGGAAGGAACCAACCGTTGAGGGAATGGCGCTGCGGTGGGTGGTTTTACTACTATCTCGGGCTTGCTAATGTCGTCCTTTTCACACTCTTTCAAGGGGACATCTTTGTCCTATTTCGTGTCTGGCGAAATCTTCTTGTCTTTTCGTGTGTCATGTGGGGGAGGTGATAAATAAACAACCCTCCCACTACATAGAGTAGTTATGTCTTGCATTGCTCTTGATGTTCTGTGGAAGTAGATGTAACACTAGTTTGACCTTGGGGAGGTCTTTTCCCCTGAGTAGGAAATTTACCCTTCTCTTAGAAACTCAATGACGATGACAACTTTGAAATGTTCGCATTTATGTCGGTGGATATGCCCTCATATCTAGCATTGGTTGCACTTGGGGATTTTATGAATTGGTGTATCGTGTCCTCAAGAGTTCTTCAAGGTGGAGTGATATAAGGAGCTGAAGGAGGTGGGGTTGGCCCGTGACCTTGCATAGGTGGTTCTTGTTGAAAGTGTAGAGGTGGAGAATGGGAAACATGTGAATTAGGATTCAATGCAGCCTACACTTTCCCATAGCTAAAACCTGTGTGGTTTTCTATGAAGGGTTATTAGAATTTTTGTACGGCGCACCGAAATTACCCTTGAATCGTCCTTCACCACTTACCTGCTCATCAAGCATGATTTTGTAAGCGAAAATCATTGGACATTCCTCTGTTTAATGTCCCGCTTCACAAATAGCACATACCTTCTAAATGGGGATGTGGATATGGCCAGTTGGTTCTCTTACGCACATAGAGAGTAACTATCTCATACCTTTCTCAATTTGATCGAGTCGATGGTTCATCATGGTATCTTTTTGACGTTAAACACATCGGACGCTGATGGAGTGGTGGCTGCTTGGCGAGTTCGATTCTGATTTCCAGGGTCAGATGTATCCCATGCTTGAGTGGTGTCAATGACATACCTCAAGTGGATCTCAGCATCAGTAGCATTTAATTCGACGAAGGGGTCATCACACATTGTTTCAACAAGTTATTTGGAGTTAATGTTCAACCCATTATGGACTAATGAAATGATTTGATATTTATTAAGTCCATGATGAGGGCATGAAGTAACTAACTCATTAAAACACTCAAAACATCGATCAAACGACTCATTTTCTAATTATATAAAGGTTTCAATTTGAGCCTTAATGGACTTCGTACGATGTAGAGGGAAGAACTTCTTGAGAAACTTAGATTGTAACTCTTTCCATGACATAATCGAATTAGGAGGTAGAGACCGTAGCCAGGTCTTAGAATTATCCTTGAGAGAGAATGGGAAAATCTTGAGGTGGATCACATCTTTCGTTCATACTTGATCGCTGAACGTATCACACTCCTCTTCAAACTCCCAAATGTGGAGATAAGGATTTTTCAATTCCATTCCATGATATGTGGGAAGGATGTGTATCATTCCATTCTGGAATAGGAATTTCCCTACATTATATGGGAGAAAAATTCATCCATTCGTGACTGACCGCTCAAGGTACATGAATTCTCTCAAGGGTCGTTAAGGTGCCTTTCCCCCACTCATGCCTATGCTTCCGTGTTGTGCCATGGATCTCTCACTTAATGACTCGGTATCCTCACTCGGTGCACTAGGCATGTAACCTTAAATGTAACCATATGGTTCACTCAAAGTGTAATTGGACAGTGAATTTGGCGATGTAGGAGGTGGAACCCAAAAGTAAGGGACGCGAGGGGTATGTGGGTTATACTCAACTGTCGGGTTTTCGTGAATGTGCGTAGGAGTGCATTGAGGAGTTCATTGTGGATTTTGCATTAATAGGCTTTTGAGATGTGTTGTGTCTCTTTTTGATTTTATTTTTATTTCTGAACTTGTTTTGTATTTTTAGGAATTCTTACTCAAAGCTTTAGATTAACTAGATCTAAAACTAAAATCTACCTAATTCCCCGACAACAGTGCCAAAAACTTGATGCGACTCAATTTGTGTATAAAGTACGTGTTAATTTCAGTTCAAGTACAAAGTAGTCACAGAAGTAATAAACTCGGAAAGACGAGGTCAAATCCACAGGGATATAGGACAAATATTCGTGATGACGAACGGTAAGACGGTCAACCCTAACTTGACTCTAAAAAGAAACGAAAAAGATGATCGAAGTGGGAAAATTTCTATCAACTAAATGCAAATTAATTAACTAACTATGAAACTAAACATGCAAGAGTAAGATAATTATGATTTACTAAATACGAATGGGAAAAGCAAGGTCGTAATACAATCCTCCAACCCTAGTACGTTTGCCGATAATAAAACCAGTTACGAATTAGATAATTGACTAAATCCGATCTTTATTAATCTTAAGAATTATATATATGAAGTTAAAGTTTTCATCATATATAATCAAAAGTAAGAATAAAGCGATGTCATTATAGCTACACTCTCGTCGCATGCTTAAGCATCCCGATTACCCACGGCAAACAAGATCAAAAGTCCTACGACGGTTGTATCACTACACAACTCGATTCGATAATTTATTTAATTTAGGGAACTAATTTTACACACATGAAAACCACTCCGGGTTGGGTTCATGCATCCTAACCCCTAAAAGTCTAGCCTAGCATGGTGCAATTAACAAAAATTAGGGTTTATACGGTGCATGCAACTGAACTCATGATGAAGTTGCTTTAATAGATGAATAAAGATGTAATACCTACTTGGAATAAACTAATTATGCAAGAAATATTGAAACCAAACAACAGAGAAGACAAAGAAATAAACTTTACTGAATAACTTGCAATTGAGAATTAAAAATAAAAATTTATGAGCTTCTAGGGTTCCTCTCTACTTTCTCTCTCCATAACTATGTAAAAATAAGATCTCTAATGTCTTAAAAGACATTAGAATAAATAAACTATGATTTTACAAGAGTTTCAAACATGTAGGAATCTAATTTTACAAATGTATAACTCAATTTTTGACACCCGAACCGATCCTATTCAGGAGATTCGGTTCGGTTTTCCTTAAACAAAAAGTTTTGCCAAAACTGGATCGATTCTTTTTATTTTACTTCTGTTTATTTCCATCTTTACTATGTTTTGCAGATAGTTTTCCAAGTGCAGGATCGGTTCTTTTTCATCCTCTTCGATTCAGTTACCTCTTTACATGAAACTTTTTCTTCTTTGTGATTTTCTCTCAACTTTGAAGTCTTGTAACTTTTGATCTGTGATTCGGATTTGGATGTCATTTCTTCCTAAGTACTCATAGGCTTGAAATATTAAATTTCTCTTAGGGCTCTCTTCCAAATCCTCGATGCAAATTACTTTTTTGCCCCTATGACGTTTCTGCTCTTATTTTCACTCTTTCTTCCGGTTTTTTCTTTCTTTGTATGCATCAAAAACCTACAAAACTGATGAGAAATATACGAAACTCGGCATACTCATTAGGAAATGTCAGTAGTAATGATATGAGATAAATCCACTCAAATTACACTTCTTGGAGAGATAAAGGACCCTAAATTATGGGGATAGATACGAAGAATTTATGCCTAATTAGCGACGTTGTTTTATCAAAGGTGATTAAGGCACACCATCGCATAAATCACATAAGGAAATAATTTCAGGATTGGGATTCTTAGGGTCCTCTTGGGATTGGTGATGATGGTGTTTATGATGAGGTGGGATCATCTGGTAGTTGAAGTAGGTTTTGTGAAGGTATAGGGAAAATTTGGTAGTAAATGTACTTCTGTTCTGATAGGCTAGGCCGTGGGGTTGGTATCGTTATGAAGATATTTTATTTTGGGACTTTCTTGTCACTGATACTTGATGTAATTGTCACGTTTTGAAATAAAATAATGAAATGATGTTTTTGACATATCATGTTGTGACTTTTGAAAATTCTTTTTATTTCAATTATCAATATTGATCGTTAAGGCATACATAATAATTTTGTTCATTTAAACGATAAGAGAGAGAGACTACTGTTCTCCACAAGAGAAAAGAATAGGATTTTGTGAAAAAGAAAGGCCCGTACCGAAAGTGACTTTATGGTCTGCATACGTACCTTTGCAGGGTTTGAAACATATTTTGTAATTTTCCTTTTTTGAAAAGGAAATTCTAAGAGCATCGAGTCCTACATTGTTCTGAAGAGAGAGTTTTTTTTTTTTACTTTTTATAATAGAAGGGATGTGAGAAAATTTGTAGCACGATGAGAGTTGTAATAAAGGTAGAATTTCTAATGATGGTCCAAGTTGACTAGATACACCATTTGTTCTTCATCAAGGTCTATGAGCATAGCGATGAAACTTGACTTAATCTTCTTAACGAGGTATGCTCTGCTCCAGTAAGGTTTGAATTTTCCTCTCGGGTCCCAGATGGGTTCTATAATTTCTTTAAAAGTGAGATGTCTTTTTCACACACTATAGAATTTGATTTTCTTATTGAATGATCACACAATGTGGTTGTGGTACCCTTATGTATGGTATATATCCTTTAGTTTTGTTTCATCCAAAAGTACGAGTTCGTCGTGGCGACTTTTTTATCAATTGATTTCCCCAACTTGTCTTTTAAGCATGACCAGTAGAGAGCGTATTTCGAGTTCGACGGGTAATATATCTTCCATTTCATATACCAAGGAGTAGGGGGTAGATTTAATGGGTATTCTGATAGAGGGGTTGTAGCCCCAGACGACATATAGGATTCGATCTTCCCAATATCTATAACTTTTAGCCATTTTATTGATTATGGACTTGAGGCTTTGGTTAGTAGCTTAGATAACCCCATTGGTTTGTGGCCGGTAAGGAGAGGACTTGTTCCTCTGAATCCTATACTCGTCAACTACTTATGTGACATCACCTTCAAAATGAAGCCCATTATCTAATATCAACTCATGGGAACTTTGTATCAACAAATTATGTTCTTTCTAATGAACTTGGCCACTTTTTTCGTATTCAACACCGCGTATGATTTGTCTTTAACCCATTTGGTGAAATAATTAATGGCAACCTAATAAAATCATTGTCGTTTGATTGATTGGGAGTAACTTTCCCAATGATGTCAATGCCCCCAAGTTGAGAAAGGCCAAGGTGAAGTCATGTTGTACAACTCTCGGGGAGGTAAATGCTAAAGATTGAAGAACTATTGGCATTTGAGGCTACTTCTGACATAAAGCAATGCAGTCTTGGACCTTGGTAGTATAGTAATATCCCTGTTGGATGATTTTTTTGCAATCATATGACCGATCATGTGGGGCCTAAATTCCCCGTTGTGGATTTTTTGAATCATTTCATCATCATACGCCCCTGTTATGTATTGAAAATGGATTTTATCAAACTTTCTCTTAAAAAGCGCTTTATTGCAGATGATGCACTGAGGAACAAACATGCGAAGAGTTGCATGGTGTTTCTTATTGGCCTCATGGTGATATTTATCTTCCTTGAGGAGGCACCAAATATTGTAATACCACAGTCCAACTATGTCTGGGTCTTTTTATATTATGAGTTCGATGTGGTAGGAGTGAGTGGGTGCAAACTGATTTTGGACTAGAAAGGTAGCCATAGATATTCCTTCGGGCATATCGACCATGGAGGCTAAGGTTGCCAATATGTCAACAAAGTTTTTTCTTGAGCAGGGAAGGTAGTGGAAGGTGATAACCTTAAATTTGGAGGTGATATGTTTAAGGTGAGCATGAAAGAGTAGGAGTTTCTCATCTTTGACTTTCCACTTTCGGAGGACTTGTCCTATGATGGGAGTTCAGTATCCATACACATCGATGCATATGATTGCTTTGCTCTAGGGTAGTTTTGGAACTTACAATGCATGATTCATACTCTATTATGTTTTTTGTTCAGGGGAGTCTAACTTGATGGAAATGAAAGTGTGAGAATCATCATGGGAAACTAGGAGTATCCCAATGCCATATACCTTCTTGTTAGCACTTCCGTTGAAGAATATCTACCATCGGAACAAGAATATATTTATTCCAGAACATGGAAATCCATAAATAGAATTCTCCGATGGGATTTTTTGTAAGGTAATCATAGATGGCTCTTCCTTTCATGGCTTTATGAGTGACGTATGCGATGTTCGATTCTTCTAATAACATCAACCAATGAGCTATGCAACTGTATAAGGTAGGCTTTTTCTAGAAGGTATTTCATAGGATTCATTCGAGACACTAAATTAATAAGGAATGTAATCATGTAATGCCAAAGCTTCTTTGCGATCCAAACTAACGTTGCACACACCTTCTCCAATGTAGTGTAGTTCACTTCATATCGTGTTGGATTCTGACTAGCGTAGTAGATGGATCTTTTATGCATGACACTTTGATGAATTGGGATCATATATCTCCCACCACAATATTAGTGATAGTGAGGTATAGAAGAAAGGGAAGACCCTCCAACAATGTCATGACCATTAGAGGTCGGGTAATCTATCGCTTGATCTTATCAAATGATTTTTGACATTCCTCATTCTATACTTTTGTTAAACCCTTCTGGGTAAGTTTGAATATAGGTTTGTAGATGAAGATCAACAGGATGAAGAACCAACTGATGTAGTCGAGTTTGCCTAGGAAGCCACAAATTTCTTTCTCCGTCCAAGGTGGTGGGATTTTAAAGAATTTATCTAAGTTTGACAGGATCTGCTTCGATTACTCTCTCAATGGCCATAAAAATAAGGAGTTTGGCTTTTATGATGTTGAAGCTATATTTTTACAAATTGGTACACATATGATATTTCTATAGTCGCTCAAAGAATTTTTTCAAGGAAGGGATGTGACCTTATCGAGTTTTTCAGTTGATGATCATACCCTCAACATAGACTTTGACCTATTTATGGATAAGATCATGAAAACGGTTTGTAGATTCCCTTTGGTAGGTAGTTATCGCTTTTTTTAGACCGAACGACATTGCGGTGTAGCAAAAGTTTACCCATGGGGTGATAAAGATAGTTTCTCTTGGTGGTCGGGATGCATCTTGATCTGGTTATGCCCAATCGTTGACAAATGACTTAAGGGCATGAATTCCAATGTTATCAATAATCATGTAAATGTTGGGTAAAGAGTAATCCTACTTTGGATTTGTTTAGTTCTGATCCCTATAGTCAATGCACATGCGAACTTTTCCTCCTGATTTTGGCACAGAGGCGATGTTTGCAATCCATGTAGTATATTCGACAACACGAATAAAGCCTACGTTAAACTATTTTACCACTTTATCTTTGACTTTAAGGGGCCATTCAATCCATAACTTTCTCAATTTATAGTTAATAGGCTTGATTTCTAGATGAGTAGGAATTTATGCTGCACGATCTCTCGATCGATACTACGCATGTCTTGGTAGGACCATGTGAAGATGTCCACGAATTATTTTAAACGTTCTTCAAATTGAGACCACTCATGCTCATTTAGGCTGGATCTTATCCTAATATCATGTATATTGATACTATCGGTTCAAGAATCCTCTAGTGATGGCGACCTAGCCTTATTCCAAGCGTGAAATTCATATTCTTGAACTTATGGATCTCATTAGAATTGCAATGTGGGTTGTGCTCTGGGCATACTCTATCTTTGAAGTTATCCCCTGCTAGTACATAAAGTGGGTTAATATGTAAAACTAAGGGGAGCATATCATTAGCCCCATATTATATCTCCGAAATAGGGTTACTTGCGCCGATGCCATTAGATTTTTCATCATCCCCGATGATAGTGATGACCTGATTGTTGGAAAATAGTTGTATATTCGTATGGAGGGAGGAGGGAACACCTCTAATGCTTTGAATCCAAGGACGACCAAGGACCAAGTTAAAACATTATTGTTTAGCGATGATCTGAAACTCAATTTGGGGGCATATAGGGCCAGCCCCTAGTGTGAGATTTATTAAACATATAACTTCTCGGGGGTATTATTGTAGGCACGCATGACAATAGAAGTGCGGGTGAGATCACCAATTTTTACCCCTAGGCAAATTAAAGTTCTTAATGGACACACATTCAAAGAGGACCCGTATTTGATAAATAACAATGGAAACGTCTTTCCCATGACTTCCAATGAGATATTAAGAGCATAATTTTAATTAGGACCTATCTTAGAAATTTCTTCATGAACAAAGGAGATCATCCTCATCGCGGTAAGAGATCTAACCATATGGACGATTTCTTTAGGGGTAATAGTAGGACAAAGTGTGGGAAATGTGAGGAGATTAATCAAAGCATTTCTATGTAACTGGAAGGACATGAACCCCCCCCCCCCCAAAAAAAAAAAAGTGTTGTTATCTTTGCTCCTCTTGAGCTGTTCAAGAATTTTGCTTTTGTAGACTGATATTTCTGACATCGAGAGTTCTTCATCAACTCATTTCTCTTTATCTATATGCAGGTTGATGGAAGAATCTTGTCTTTATATGCATGATGGATACTTTATGAATTCTTGATAGCAACTCTTCAAAAGAAATCATTCCACATAAATAGGAAACCATGCTGATATCCCTACTATCTGGCTCATTATCTCAGTTATCTAAAGGGTCTTATCCATCATCCCACCTGATGCCAATAATATTGTTTTCCATGATAAATCAATGCATTCTATGACTTCAATTGTTTCATTATAAAAATCTTCCCACTCAGCGAAGAAGTATTAGAAAAAGGGAACCATGTATACCTTAAGCCTTTGGATGGTGAGTAGTTTGGAAGTTGTGCATATTTATTTATCCTTAACAAACTCATCGGACATGACCTGAACAATAATGTCTGAGATGAATTCACATGCTAACAAAAACTAATTATCTAATTGTCAAGATCATTATAGGGCATCCATGTACACAACACTGATGCTTTCACGACTGTCCTCTTCGAGGGAAATTCCTTGTTGTAGTTCCAACCCAAAGTTACGGAGTTGATTAAAAAGAACTGGTAGCTCCTTGCTCCCTATTTTTTAGTGGGTTTGGACAATGATGCAAACCATTTTCATGAGAGATAAGGCATTATCTGGTGCATTTTTTGGGTGCAAAATGCAAAAAGGAAATTTTTTGAGGGATTTAGGGGAACTAGAAGGTAGAGCAGGTGTGTTGTGAGTCAAATTTTGGTGAAAGGATGAATAAATGGATTCTCATCTAGAAGAATTCCTTTCACATCGGTCCAGTGTGCTAGTAGAGTGTTTTGAGTAGTATTGGGTTTAATATTGACTGGAGGAGTAATGACCCCCTTAATGAATGAGGCCTTTAGTGATGTTCCTCTGGTGGTAACATTGAGTAGTGGTGTGCCCGGGGATTTATTGGAAATCAAAATGAGCATCATGCTTGAAGTTCCTTGGACGTGGATCTGGTAATGGGCGAGGGTCCACATGCTTGATAAGGTTTGGAGATAGGAGATATTATTAAAATTTTTAAAGGGTGGCAAAGAACTCGATGTATTACCTTTTGACTATTGAAGGAAAATGTTTGGACACCCATGAAGTAGTAGGCAGAGAAATATTATTGGTGGTTAAGACGTTAGTGGCTTATCATACTTGTGAAGAAAGAAATGCCTTATTGGCCTCTTAGGCTCAGACTCGTCTTTCTAATTGATAAAACCTTCTTCAATCTTAACCCTCACCTCCTAGAGGGCTCAAGAATGAGGGTATTACTCTGTTACCATAAAGGTTTGGATATGCTACCAAAAATTCTTCTCCACAGAGCTCACTTGTTCTTCTTCTAAAGGTCGGTTTATCATGCTAGTGACCTTCTCTCTCCACCTACTAATAAAGATGCAGACTGATTCCTCGAGATTTTTCTTATGTATTTCAAGGGGTCGGTGATTGACTTCTAACTCCTCATTGTATTTGTATTGGGTCATAAATTCGTAGACTCATCCTCCCAACTACGAATTCATGATTTTTCTCTCGACAAAAACCATCGAAGAACGCTCTCTTTATGGGCCTGTTGGAATATATAGGACATTATTTCTTAAGATGATATAAATATAGTCATAACACTATGATATCTATGAAGGTTTATAATGGGAGGTCCACTACATCCAAAATTTTTTATGTCTAACATCTTTAACTTTTTCGACAACCTAGCTTTCAGGTAGGGAGATATGTGGGTGTAATCCACATAGTTCCTTGAGGTCTTGACTTGGTCAAACTTCTGGGATAACATCTGAGTTCCTCCTTGAACTTATTCAATTCTTCCTCTTTAGGATAAAAAAGAGTAGGCATTGGCAAATTAACCCCCGACTTAGCGAGGTTCAACACTAGCAACTGGGATGGTGGTGGCCCATTAGTAGGTGGGACACGTGGGACATGAGGGACTTATTGATAATTTTTTTGGAACCCATATTTGTTCTGGTGCTTTCAGACCCATAGCACAGGGCAAGATAATGTCAGGCTCGGTAACCTCCGGTGTCTAAGCCCTGCTTCACTATATCTCTTAGACATCTGCCTAGAAAAAATCAATCTTTGCGCTAAGCTGATCAAGGATTTCCATCAAGTATAGTTGAACGTTGGCATTCTGATCAAGGTTCTCCATAAAAATTCCTCGGAGGGGCTGTTCAACTTTTGTGGAGGTAACAAAGGAGGTGGTAGATCTCCGAGATGGATTAATAGAGAATCTAAGCCAATAGGGAGCGAGGCCAAAACTAAGGTATGCAATTTTACCTGAGAAGGGAAGATTTTTTTATTGATGAAGGACATTTTTTGTATTTTTGGAAAAAAAGGAGAAAATATTTTTTGATATTTTTATTAAAGGGAGAAAGGGAAATTACCTATTGTAATTGTTATTATTAGGTTTCACTTGTGTTATGTCCCGCCTAGGGTGCAAATGAAATGCCAGATAGGACCCGAGTCTGGAAAAAGATAGGATACGCGATGTAAGACACAATTTGATATGTTTCTAAACTCACGAATAGGGTCTTGTTTTAAAAATGGGAGAAATAATGAAAAATTCAGGTGGTAGGATGACCCAAAATTTTGGCAGAGTTTCACGTTGAAATCAGAAACTTAGGTAAATGAGTACTAGGGCATACGCCTATATCAGGTTAATGCATTGGGAGGTTAGTGGAAAGGTTCCCCCCTTTGGCCCGACTTCCCAGATATACCTCTTGCCTATGAGGGAAATCATTCATCGGTATGTGTTGACAAGTCATTTGATATACCAGCGTGTAGGTTAACTACCTCATGATATACCTCATAGAGATGGTATGTGTGAGAGATAATTCAATATACTCGACGTATGTGAATGGATTACCTACTATGCGCCTCCCGTCATGAGTTCGGTAAAGAGGTACGATGTAGGGGAATCGTTCGATATACGTCGAAGGTACTAGGCCAATGGAAGGTGAGAATCATATCGCTTAGGTTAACCACACCCCGCTAGACCGACACTCATCATGAAGTGACCCCCCCCCCCAATAAGAGATAATTTTCGGTCAACATATAATGCTCACATGATGGAGTATGAAAATGCATGAGTCTTAATTAGTATTTTATGGAGATTTTTATGTATGCTAAGCAAGAGAAGAACTACTACTAAGCATGAGTTAGAGCATGGGAGTATACATAAGTGGCATATGATAAGGGTGCTAATCAAGGAGAGTAAATCTAACAAGTATGTACATAAAGCAAGGAGGGTACACAAAGCATGATGGTATATACAAAGTATTCGACTATAATACCCCATACTTTTACGTATTTGATACTTAATTAAGTAGGAAATTAGTTGAGAAAAATATGTTATCTATATTACACGAGAGAAGTAATTTAATGTGATTTAATAATAACCGTGATTATTTAATATTAATGAAGACATAGATACTGATTAATATTATGATATGAAATTTACTAAGTGCAAATAGTAAATAATTAATGATTTTTGACATACGTCATAGCGAGTGATATGGGCGTATTTGATTTTATCTCAACCAGGAGTTTCATGTAGACTATATTGAGGTTGATATAGGAAATATATTTTTAGTGACTCAGATGACGATTTAGAGGTCACGAATGGTTCCGAATGGGTCAAAATATTATACCCGAGGGTATAGTTTGAGTCTCGGGTCAATTTTAGACCAAACTGGAACCTCTTGAGGGCATTCTGGTCATTTGAAAAATAGAGGGTTAAGGGGCCTACGAAATTTTAAGTGTTATATCAGATGTTTAAGACTTGAGGCTAGGGTTAAAAACATTTAAATCCAAGAGAGGCCATTAGAGAGAAAAGAGAAATCATTCCCAAAGATTAAGGAGGCATTCTTGCAGGATTTAACCTTATCTTCCACCCTAAGCATCCAAGGAGTGAGGATTTGAAGAGCAGATCATCACTCCAACATCTAATTCACGAAATCAGGACCTACAAACAAAGAGGCAAGTCATTTATTGCAATATTCATGAAGTTATAATACCCATGTGTGGGATTTTACGATTTGTTTGTGTTAAATAAATGCTTTTGGTAGAAAAAAATGATTTTTATGAATGTTGCGATAGGATCTTCATGTATAATGATTTAACATATGTAGAGGATCAATAATTATAGGATAATTGGTCTTTAAAATGAATTAAATCTAGGTTTTGATGAATATTAGAGGAAGACATGAAAACCTAGGATTTTTTAGGATTAGAGGTTTAAATCCTTTCCTGAATGATTTGTAATGTTTTGATGCAAAACATTACATTAGAAATTATCATTATACCTATGGGAAGGGTTAGGGACAATTAGTTTAGAGTTTAGTGGGACAACATGGAAGATTAAGGTGTGTAAATGGTGAAAAAACGTACCTGCTATAACTATAGAAAAGAGTTTCATAAAAATGAACATGTCCGGTCCAGATGGATCGATTAGGTTCTGTCTTTAAAAAATTAGTTTCAAAAAATGAACCGGCTCAGACCAAAGAGGTACGGTTCGGTTCGGTCTCTACAGAATCGATTCAGTCCCCTAAATTAATTTGAAACTTCCTTTTTGGGCCTAGTGTTCCTAAATCGATGTTGTGAAAACTTGTAAGACTTTGTAATAATACAAATAAAAGATTTGTGATATTGTGGTGGGCCTATTAAGGAGGTACAAAGTAGTCTTATGGAGAAGTTTAAGACGAGACTGAATTCGAGAGGAATGACATTGTGATTAATCTGAGAGACCAATAAAGAATTACGAGAATTTAATGAATGGATGTATCGATCAGTAGGTTAAGTTAGACTTATCTACCGAATTTTAGAAAAAGGGTAACTAGGACCCTTAGAGTTGTGTGAACACTCATATAAATATGATAGCAAGCTAAATCATAAAATAAAATGTATGGTAAGTATTAGAGAGATATATACTACATACTAATGTGAATCATTAGGTTGTGTGAATTCCTTTAGTATAAGTACTTAGGTTTTGTGAATACCTAGAGTATATTAATAGTATTGGGGTCGATGGGTATACATACCAATAAGTGGAAGTTTGAATTTGGGGTCGATGATTATCCGGACAAAATAGAACATAAATAATATTTTGGTCGATGGAAAATCCGGACCAATATACATATGCATAATATTTACGTTGGGGTCGAAGGATATCCGGACCAATGTAAATGATAGGATAATTCGGGTCGATGGTTATCCAGACCAATAATCCTTATATTATATATTGTGTACGAAATATATATACCTTATGATGTCCTACTAGGTGTGATAGTAGATTTGTAGATGATATATTTATGGATATACATATAAAAGACGAATTAAGAAGAGAAAATTGACTTATCCTAACATGTGTAAGTGTTGTATGATGAATAAATTACATATGGGACGTTAATGAAAATAATGTACTTTATGGGCAGTACGGGGAATTTAGGCGAATAGATAAGTTCGGATAATACTATAGTCTAGTTAGATTGGGAATTATATCTAGGTGGTCTAAGTATAGAACATTTGTCATGCACAATAGATGAAATGTAAGTAAACTCAAGAGAGTGTACGATAACCTAACATGTGTAATAAACAACCGATTTGAAAAACGTAATAAACGCTTGCTAAATATTTTCAAAATATGATGTGTACTAAACTTGATATAAAATATTCTCAAAAACCTTTTAGGTGTCCCCGAATAAGCTCATCACAAGACAAACTGATGCATACGAAACCAAGTAGATCAGGGGTCCGAGGAATAAGTTACTAAGTGGTAAGGTGTTAAGCACCCATTCCGCCCTTTTGGTCTATCATAGGCTATAATAATATTATCCTTTTTTTCTTCGAGATCCGATTTGTGTGTATAATGTGTGTGGTGTCAAATAGGTGAGAGAAGAAATCTTCATACCCACGTCATGGAAAAGGAGGGAATAAGTCATTGTGAGGAGTATAAATAAAAGGAAAGAAAATAGCCTAAAAGGTCTCTGAAATGTGAGCAGCACAATGTATCGTAACCCATCGCGAAGAATGGAATACGCATGTCTTATGGGGTCGCTAAAAATATAATAATGAGAAAAAACTACACTATATGAAATACACGATATCATAATTCACTTTGACGAAATGGATATGCATGTGGGACTAGATTCCGAAAATGAAAGAGGATAAAAAATATGAAAATATAATATAATGTGAGCAATACACTGGATCATGTTTCACTACGAGGAAGTGAATATGTATGTATAGCGCAGATGCTAAAAACATATAACCTAGTATATGTATATGGAAAAGAGGAATCAAGTCTCAAGGTGAACTCGGGACGCCTAAGTAGCCAAAAATGGAATCAAAGTCCACATAGTTTGATAACACACAAGGGTGGGATTTAACCCATGAACCCAAAACTACAATTCCCTAGTTTGTAGTTTGTTGAAAAATGTGCGCAAGTTGAGAAAGTGTAAGAAAAAGGGGAGGAGAATTCTAATTGGGGGTTTAAGGATTAAACCCTTTTTTAAAAATATTTATAAAACAATATTTTTATGTATATATGAAATAAAAAAGATTATTATGGGTGGGAAAGTGAGACTAAAGAAAAAGATATGCTAAGAGTAATAAATGACACTAGTTAAATGAACTAAAAAAAAGGATAGCATTAGACCTTCTATGAAGCTTTGCTCATGAATTTTGAAGTGATGTAGGATGGTTTTTTTATAGTGATGAAGTGGTGGTGAATTGGTTGGCAATGATATGGGGAAATTGATATAAGGATATATGGAGAGAATGTTTTGGAAAATTATGCTTTTTTGAAAGGCAACGCACTGATTTGGAGGTAGGCGATCTCCATAATTTGAGCAAGGGTCCTTGAGAATGAGGTCTAGACCTCCTTAAATATGAAAGTTTTAGGGTTATAGGGTCTACCGATCAGAATAGTCCTAGTCCTACCTATTGGCATATCTCCTGGCTTGGGGGCTAAGAAAAATACCAATATGCCAATAGGCAGAGGGCCACGGGTGCTTATAAGTAGTCCAAAATGGACTTTTTTGATAAATGGTTATAAAATACAAATCGTAAGTACAAATTGTGCATGAATGGAACCATTGGAAAGGGCGTTCAGATCCCTCATAAAGTTCATTGAGAAAACTCTGAGTTTGAGAGTTGACCAAGGACAAATGGCGCTTGGAAGATCCGGTTGGCCTCTAAGTCAGGGTTTCGAGTAAAAAGGCAAGTAAGTGCAAACCGTAAGGCCGATTCATGCATGGTATGGACCTTTGGAAAGGGTATTAAGAACTTTATGAAAGTGAATTAAATTACTCTCGATTGTGAGAGTTTACCAAAGTCAAATGCAACTCAAAATCGTTCAGTGTCCTCTAGGTAAGAATTTAGAGTAAAAAGGCAAGTTGACGCAAGTTGTAAGGCCGATTGGCACATGGTATGGACCGTAAAAAAGGGTATGATGAGACCTATGATAATACATTGAGCTACTATTGATTTGAGAGTTAACCAAAGTCAAACGGATCTCAAAAGTGTTCGGTGGCCTCTGATTTGGGGTTTGGAGTAGGATCTGGGATCCTAGGGTGAAGGGGATGGCGTTTAGGACCTACAGAAGTGTTTGAAGGGTACTAAAATGGGGTGTATACACTGTGAGAGGTGGGAAACATAACATTGTTATTTTATGGTGGAAATTTCATGAAATCTCTCTTTCGACGAGGGAGAACACATGGAGCCTCATCTCATAGGCATGTATCGTATAACCCCTGAGATGTGGAAACTTAACATTATTAATTTATGGTATTTTTTTTACGAAATCTCTCTTTCTATGGAGGAGAACACTGGGAGCCTTGTCTCCTAGGCATGTATCGTATAACCCCTAAGAGGTGGAAAACTCAACATCATTATTTTTATAATGAAAACTCTCAAAGATATTGAGGAAAATTCTCAATAATTTAAAAAGTAAGGATATAATGTCTCGTATTGTCTATCAACTGAGACAATGCTGGGCCACCAGGACCCCAACAATAATACAAGACTTGCATTTTTTTGATGACAAGATAACCTAAGGCCACCATGTCCCCAAGTGAATGTCCATATTGTATCCTAACCGACACAACTCTAAATAGATAAAAATGAGATAAGTCTCATAGTTAAAATTATTTTTCATGACATCTCACAAACAACTCATAAATAGCTAAACCCTTAAGGTCTCGGCCATAGGCTGGACATTGGATGAGACAAGGCATATATCAAGATCATTTAGGGACCAAGGGAGACTAATATAAAACGCATCCTTCTACTTACACCAAAGGCTAAGGTCTAGGAATAATTAATATACATATATAGTCTCATTTAGATGACACTCCAAGTATCAACCAATCTCCTAAGACTCATCTCATAGACGAACAATCACTCCATCAATACTAATATGAAGGTGTCACCCTCAAACGACATCCAAGGTACAAGGCATTAGACTAAGAGCTAGTCGGTAGGTATGTCGAGCACGAATGACCATCCTACCTCATCTCTGTAACAAGAGTAGTAACATGCACCAGACGTACTCTCGGCCTAACCTAGACACCTAGTGTCATCCTGGACGATACTTCCCTCTTCAATGGACACACTCGACTTGAACTTCTTTAAATGCTTAAATGGTCTCAGGGTCACCAAGACTCATCTCCTTAAATATGTAGACATGCTCTAAGAACTTCTTGGAGACACATTTCAAAATGGAACACACCTATCTAGGTGCTAGACAACTAAGCCTTGAAGATATCGACCATAGTTCATAAAATGGATGATACAAGACATATAACTGGAACATCTAGGGACCAAGGGAGACCAATGTAAACCTCATCGTCCTACTTACACGGAATGCTAAGGTCTAATTAGTGTATGTGTGTGTGTGTGTGTGTGTGTGTGTGTGTGTGTGTGTGTCTATATATATATATATATATATATATATATAGTCTCATAAATTGCCCCATATGACACTCTAGATGAAATAATCTTGACGCATAAACTAGTCTAGATGACACTCCAGATCACACAAACTCATCCCATACATAGTCCAGATGACAATCTAGATGAAACTCTAGATGACATAATCTCATCTTATAGATTGGTCCAGATGACAAAATATCATTTCATAGACTGGTCCAGATGACACTCGAGATAATATTCTAGATAACAGAGTCGCATCACGTAGACTGATCCAGATGACACTCTAGAAACAAACCAACCACTACAGTCTCATATAATAGATGACACAAGATTTCTCACCCATATCAGTGATAAAGTGTCGACCTCAGACGACACTAAGAGCATGGCATCAGATATAAGAGTTAGGAGATATATTTGATGGGATGATGGCCATCATACCTCATTTCGGCTATAGACATAATATCGGGGATGAAGGTAGACTCTCTACTTGAAGACACATCTACACTGTCATCCAAGGCAACATTACATCATCTCTTTATATATGCATGACAGAGCATGGAAAGCATGACTGGGGTATTTCAGTCATGTCCACACAAAAGCATTGTTGGGGATCAATAACTAACGTGAGGGAATCTTCACTATGATGACCTTACTTTAAGAACAAATAATTGGCACTCTCTTGCAGGCTATCATAACACCCATGCATGTGATTCATATTAGAGGATGACACTGCGCACCCCTCACTCTTATTAAGCTCACTTCATCTCTTTCATCAAGAGAAGGCTGATACACTTATTGTTACTATATCAAAACTATTCTAGAGAGAAAAATCTTGTATTTGAACTAATCATGGAATTTTATGCCATGTATAATGAAATACTCTCACACCTTACACTATGGATATAGGCCAATGGCTAAACCACTTATATGCCTATGTTTATCTATGTTTTTTTGTCTGTTCTTCTAAATTACTTCATGATTTCTTGATCTTATTAACCTATGCATGACTCTCTCCCTGTGTGAATCATGTGTATGATTCTTATATCACCAGTTCCCACATTTTTTTTATTTGAGGCCAGAAGTTCCCAAATACATATTTTATTTAAGGACCAGATGTTCCCTAACACTAAATTGGTGTCAAAAGTTCCCAAATAACTTTTTTATTTGGAGTGAGAAGTTTCCAAATAACTATTTAATATGGGGGAAGAATTTCCCAAATCATTTAAAATTGGGACTAAAAGTTCTCAATTACAAATTAAAATTTAGAGAAAGAAGTTTATAATTTTTTTATTAGGACCCGAATTCCCTAATTATCATTCAACGTTGAATACAAAATACCGTTTCTATTTATATTTGGATGTTTTAGTTCTTAATGACTATTTTAAATTTGGGACCGAAGCTCCCATATAGTAATTAATTTTTGGACCTGAAGTTCCTAAATCATTTGAACCTAAAGTATTAAATAAAAAATATCACAAACTGCGATTCACAATCAAACCTTAAGTTTTGATTATTAAATTGAAAGACAAAGAGTTCCCCAATTTTCATTAATTTGTATTATGAAGATCCATATTCATTATTTTGACTAGAAGCTCACAAAATATTATTTGTAATTAGGATATAGTTTTTCCTAATTAATTATAAAAATATGAGGCCTGAAGTTCTTATGGTATTTCAAAATATTTAGATCTGAAGCTCTAATAAAATATACCATAAATCAAAACTTGATGTTTTGATTATTCACGGGGTACGGATATTTAAAGGTGTCAAAATAATTATTTATGATTTGGACCTAAGGTCCAAATATATTGTTTTAGTGGGATTAGTTTTAAAATAAAATGAAGATTAAAATATGAATTTTCCACTTCTTGTCTTTTTTTTTCTTTAATAAATGAAAGGACTTTCTACATACTCTTTTAGTGATGGTTTTACCATTAAACCTTTGTCTCTAGGACTTTCGCTTAATTTGAGTACTAAAGTTATGATTTTAATGATATTTAATTTTAACTCATTTTCATATTCCAATCATTTAATATAAACTGGAGTCTTTGGAATATGTAGGGAATGTGAAAATATGCCCATTATCTTTTAGGCAAATTATATTATCGTCGATAAAGTTGATAAAAATATTTGACACGTGTTTGGAAAATTCTCTGACATTTTTATCCCTACTCAAACCTGAAGTTTTGAAAAAGTCAGATGTTTTAAGATAACCTAAAGGTTTATTCCCTAGTTGTATATTATAAACCTAAAAAAATCTAATCGTGAAGTCTTAGACATATGATAAGAATGTGAAATTTTGATTCATCTGTCATGAACCCAGAGTTCTAAACTTCAATTGGTCAATTTTTCCTCCTTTAATTCTACATCCTGATTTTATATCCGTGTATTTAAGGTTTTTTTTCCTTAAAATATAATGATTAAATTGTAATTTGTAATCATACAAAGCCATCAAAATGCATGTTTTTTAAACATATATTTCTTTGGATTACTCAGATATAAAATTCTTTTGAGGTTATTAAGTATTCTACGATTTATTGTTAAAAATCATAAAGTTTTTGTTATCCATATTATTCTTTGAATATTTGATAATAATGTGATACTAGTTTTTTTAATACTTCCACATGTTTCAATTTAGTCACCAAACACTTGATCGTAACATAAATTATTATTGTTCATCTATAAATTTGGACCCTCACATGCTTTACAATCCATATTGAATGGTTTAATTGATAATTGTGAATTGCCATTATATAATGATGTAGGTGCGAAAATTGCATAATGAATGATCCTAAATTATTAAAACCAAATAGAATAAAACAAGTCACATGATCACACGACACAAGTATTTACATGGTTTGGCAATGAAATACATCAACAAGGTGTTTCTCCTTTCTCATTACTCTGATTCAAATAAAAAGAATTACATGACCCTTTTCCCCAGAGTAAGGTTTACATTTATAGAAGAAGAAGATGTTATGTCATGTAGCGATTTTGATCTTTTTATTTGATTGTACAAATCTTGCTCTGAGATCTTTATTGGTTAGACTCTTCTTCATTATTATCTTGAGCTACGATTCTTTATCTTATTATGTTGAACAAGTGTTATCTAGTTCGAATCATTTGGGTTATTTGAATAATCCCCCCATAACTTTAGCCAAAGATTTTTGGCTTGAATAGGGTGGAGAGGTTTGCTCACAGTTGAGAAATGCACTAGTCAGTCTAGGTGGTTGGTCACAATCTAAGAGGGTGAAGTTTATCCATTCATGGGAAGAACTTCTTGGGTGAAATTTTTCTTTATTCAGCCCGTTGGTCCCTTAAAGGGAACACTCGTAATTTTTCACATTAGTTGAGCGTACACTGTTAAAAATCTCCTTTTAAAGATTAAGAGTCTCTATTAATGACCTATTTGGTCTCCATTTTAAATAATGATATCCCTCAAAATTTGAACCAAAATATCAAAAGTTTTCAATAGCCATTTTCTCTGTCACTTTAACTATTCAATGTATTAGAGGTTTCTACAACTTTCTTCACTTGTAAGTTTCCTTCTCTCTCGCTTCCATAGTTTTTCATGCAATAATTCTCTATTTTTCCTCATTTTGGTTGTTTTTTCTTTCTATATTTAAGAAAATTTGTTTTATGTCGTGAATGATAGAACTTTATGGAAATTTAGGATAAATACTTCATTCCTAATTGGGAAAATGTAGAGTGTAGCGATATACTGACTGATTACTATAACATTGAAGGCGATCATTTGATTCATACAATCTCAGCGGTTGGGGGTGTATAATTGAAGACACCACATTCTAGGAACCCTTAAGCATCTCCTTAGGTCCCTAACACATTTGCCTTCACCATGAAACTCTAGTTCATACTCCAGGTACCATCCTAGAAGCCATCGGGTGCCCCTAGGCCCCGTTTGACTCTGATCGACTTTCTCATCAGAGTTAAAGATTAATAAATCTTTGAAGCATTCTAAATCCCCTTTTCAACAGTCCATCCCATGCGTGAATCAACCATATTGTTAGGACGAACATACCATTTTCCCTCAAAAACTAATCCTGAAACCATCGGACTCTCCCGGGCTCCATTTGACTCTTATAAACTCTTCATCTCGAATGAGGCTGAATGAATCTTTGAAGGGTTCGGAATACTCTTTCCAATGATCTTCCCCGTGCACAAATAAACCCTACGATACGAATGAATGAACCATTTTACTCCAAAGAGTCATCGAGCTCTTATTAGCCCCGTTTAATCATAATCAACTCTCCAAAAAGAGTGAAGCCATTTGCACATATAATATCCCTTTATAACCTTTCTAACGGCTCGTTCCGTATGCGAATCAGCCTTACCGTTCGGATGAATGATCCATTGTCCTCTTGTCCAAAAGATCGTCGGCCGCTTTTGAGACCCGTTTGACCACAGTTAATTCCCAAACCCAAGAGTGGCCTCATGGATTATTAAAGGGCTATAAATACCCTTTCCAACGGTTCATCCCATAAGCTATTCGGACTTACCGATTACATTTTATGATGATTTTTCTAAAAAATCTACATGAGACAGCCGAATGGCAATCCCATTTCCCAGCCTGTCGGTAATGTGTCTAGTATTACTTACAGATAGACATGTCGAGGATAGTACCGATTGGAACCCACCTTGACCCAATATAAGGAAATTATGAGCTCACTATTAAACTCACCTTAGAAACATCCCTCTCCGTGATCTCACCAACATTCTCTCCAAGTCAACAGGGTTTCCATATTGAAACTTCTCTCCCACATTCAATTTCCATCCTTTCCTTACCCAATTTAGCAAACTCCCTTCCCTCTCCTCCTACCAACTTCATCCACTTGCAAGAGCAACCCTTCAACAATCAAGATCAACCTTAAATCTTTCGAAGAAGTCAAAACCTTTCACTCTGTCTTTAGATTCTCTTATTTTCACATTAGTTATGTAATTCTTACTTTGGCATTTCATCTTTATTAGATCACACATATTAATATACAACTTTTTTATTAGTAGTATTGCACACACTATATTTTTTAAAAAAATACCCAAAAATAAGGAAAAGAGACTTCACTTGTAAATTTCAAATGGGGATTTTTTGCTACATTTTCACACACTAAAACATCATTTTATTACACACACACACATATAATAAATTCCCCGATTTTATTTATGGGATAAACCCCACCCTTGTATTGCATGCAAACTACGTGGACTTTGATCCCTTTTTAGGCTTTGTAGGCATCTCGGATAAAATTCGAGATTCGAGTCCTCCTTTCCTATTTTTGTTCATATAGTATTTCCATATATTATATTTGCGATTCCTGCACGCATTTGGTCAAACATATACCATCGTCTTTCTATAAACAATTGGTAACCCAAAAAATCTACACAATATATCTATAATTACTATTTTGGGAACACTCCTAAGGACGAACTCATTCCGCCTTTATACATGATGCGAGTCGAGTTCCACTATCCATTTATATATACACGCACACACTTCTTGGAGTTATTAAGGATAAGAATAACACGACACCTTCCCATTCAGTAACTTAGCCCTCGAATCCTTGAACTAATTGGTTTCTCAAGAATCAGTATGTCTTTGATGTCGTTCTCTCAAGGCAGAAACATCCCTTTTGTTAGTTTTGTGCAAAACATGCTAGAGACTCTATTTCTATACATCACCCTAGCTGATGATGACATGCCCTGAGAAAGGGCGCGAGACCTCCGCACACGCACGTACCGACCGAGATGGGATGACCATAGTGCCGACTCTGCTAGGGACTTTGTTTGTTATAAGAGGGATAGACTCTATTCTTACATGGTTGTTATTATTTTCTGCATGTGTGCGTATGCACTTACCGGTATGTTACCTTTTTCCACTATTACTTCTTGTATATATTTACCTCATGTTTATATCACCTCCCACTCACTTATCACTTCACACATTTGTAAATACCCACCATGTACACGTCACACTACTCACACTTATATGTAGGATTACTTTGACACACATGTTTCACACACGACTTAGAATATCCATGCTTAACTTTCACTAGCACACACCTCCACTTATCACACTTATATATATCCAAGCTCACCTGCACATATCACACGCCAAGCTTGTAGTTGATGCATAGTTAGGCTCATTACCACACACTCACTTATCGATATTCACATATCACTCACTCACATGTATCCATAGTGTAGTCTTCACACTCCATTCTAGATTTACTTATACATGTTTGCCCATAGTGTTTGTTTTACTCATCATAAAAGACTCTCTCCATAATATATTAATTAAGAATCATTCATTTAGCACAGTATATCACTAAGAGCATTGTTATATTGACCAAAGTACTATCCCGTACTGGGGGTCACTTTGTGATTAGCGCTGGTTCGACAGGTCGTAGTTAGCCTAAGCAATATGACTTTCACTTTCCATTGTCATAGTACCTTAGACGTATATCGAACGGTTCCCCCCCACATCGTACCTCTTGATCGAACTTACGACGGCAGGTATATAAAAGGTAACTCCTTCACGTACGCCGAGTATATCGAATTCACTCTCACACATACTATCCCCATGAGGTTATAGTGAAGCAATTCATGTACACTCAGGTATATTGAATGGCTTCTCCACACGTAGTGATTGCCTTCAAAAGCAAAAAGTATATTGTGGAAGTCGAGCCAAAGTGGGAAACCCTTACACTAACCCAACAACTGCATAAACCTCATATAGGCATCTAACCTAGGGCACACATATTTAGTTTGTAGGTTGCTATACAAAACTCTGTCGAAATTCTGGATCGGCATGCTTCCCAAACTTCATGCTATTTCGTCGTTTTTCAAAATAGTACCCTATCCATGAGCTTGGAAACAAGTTAAACCATGTCTTGCCTATCTTTCGAACACAATTTTCCCAGGCTCGGGCCCTGTCCGACATTTATTTTTTTCATTTAGGAAAACCTAGTACAAGTGAAAACATAAACATAATAATAATAATAATAATAATAATAATAATAATAATAATAATAATAATAATAATAATAATAATAATAATAATAATAATAATAATAATAATAATTCTATTATTCTTCTCTCATTTTTCTTTTCTTTCTTTCCTTCTTTCTCGAAAAACCGAAATACCAAAAATAGTTGTCCTCCTTTTTATAAAAGATACCAATAGCACTTTTCCTCATTTTTACCAAAAATGTCAAAAAAAATTCCCCTTTTTAAAAAATATAAAAAAAATCCTTTATTCTCTCTTTAAAAAAAATACGAATCATTTTCCTTCTCAGGACGATCGCATACCCGATTCTTGTCCTGGCCTCCCATGGGCTTCGATCTTCTGTCAAACCACCATGAAGCTCCACCAGTTCCTCTATTACTTCATCCGAGATAGGATTACACCTTCACCATATTTTCATGGAGAATGCCGACCAATCACCAAACATACATCCTCATCTAATGGAAGTCTTAGTCCAAAACAGTGCAAAGATTTACAACATTCAACCCGAGTTCCATGAGCTACAACAAAACAGGGTCTCAATTCTTGAAGAACCAGAGGTTATCTTTCCTCATGCCATGGGTCCACCCTCTCTCCAACCTGTTTGGGTCCTAAAAGAATATCAGCATGCTCCATGTGCCCCGCCGGCCAATGGGTCATCATTGACTTATCTCCCTGTTCCACACCTTGCCCAGCTAGAGGCTAACTTGCCAGTGCCTGTTGATCCCAAGGAGGAAGAAGTCAACAAGGTCAAGGAAGACCTCAAAATTCTATCCAATAAATTTGACAAAGTCAGGATATTAGGGAACTACATGTACCACACCTACATGTCTCCCTACCCTAAAGCAAGAATACTGGAGAAGTTGAAGATGCTTGCTATTAAAAAGTTTGTGGGAAGCGGGATCCCAATTGTTCATCTTCGCAGTTATCACCGAGCCATGACCTTTATTAGTGCCTATGGAAAGATAATGGCCCAAATGTTTCAACGGGCTTTAAAGGACAGCACCCTCCGATGGTCCCTATCCCTCGAAGAATCCAGAATCTGCAGTTAGGAAGACGTCGCCCGATAATTCATATCACATTATAGGTACAACAAAGAACTAGAGGTTACACGCCTTGATTTAGAGATTCTCAAGCAGAAACCTTGTGAAACCATTAGTAGCTTTATAACATGATGGAGAGGGAAAGCTACAACATGACCAACCGACCCTTTGAAGAAGAACAAGTCATCATCCTTAAGAAGAATTTCCTGCCCCATATTTGAACAACTATGGGAGTTCAGTTTTACCCACACTTTCAAGCTCTCTGAGAGGCGGGTGTAGAAACTAAAAAATCTTTACAAAGGTAGAAGTAGAGTCAAAGAAGGTGACCAAATAGTTTATTCCCAAAAATCATGAGAAGCTTGCCAATACTATATTCTCAACCATCAATAATATCTCCCAACTCGCTACCTCTTGGGTACCAAAGAACTACCCTAATCCCATAAAAAAGGAATACACCGAGTTCCATGCTCCCTTATCCAAAGTCTACCAAGCCTTGTTAAGACGAAACCTCATCAAAACCTTGGATCCCCATTCATCACCAAACCCACTGATGATACGAGAAATCGGCCACAAGGCTTTCTCATACCAGCAAGTCAAGAGTAAAGTGTGTAATAAACAAGTAAAGCAAGAAAATAGAGAGAAGACAAGATATAGAGCGGTTCAGCCTTTAAAATAGGCCTACATCCACTGCGTTGCTCCATTCTCATTATGTGCGTTGCATTATACAATATAATAATGCCTGAAGAGGCGTATAAGTATGAGAATAAAGGTGAATACATGGCGGTATTGCAGATTCCGATGAGCCCGGGAGGTGGCTGCGATGTAGATGTGTGGCCTCCAAGAGATATGTTGAGGTCGTGTAGAGAGAATCTGTATAGCAGAGTCTGCCCTGATCGGGTATGGAATCGATCCCTTTCCTTCTAGGTGTGGTCCTCTATTTATGAGGAAATGTGTTGAGTCACATGTCCTAAGCACGTGGCGTATACTAAGTCTGCATCAGTTGCGGATAAAGGGGGTGCGGCATGGAAAGCAAGCAGTGTTGCAAGCTGATGGAGGTGTGTCGCAGACCATCAGGTGGAGTTTCGCGGCCTATAATGGACAGGACCGCATCCTGTGCCATCTGGTCCTGAAGGGATCACGCCGAGTGAGTTCTGGCCGCGCCCTGAGTGAGGTTTGGCCGCGGCCTGTATGACCTAAGATGCCTGTGAACTGGAGAAGAATACATTCCGTGGTAGGGTGTTATATTTGTACTATCAATAAGCCCCCAAGCTATAGTGCCAAGGGAGATCAATTGGGACTGCGGCTCAGTAGCCTAGGTGCCGCGGTACTTCCAAAGCGACGATTCGTCTTCCGCACTCCCTTATATAAATTGTTTCTGGCCACGGACTTCATTACGTTTCTAAAACTTTTGAGAGCACATCGAGAGCAAAACTCTGCACTCTCTCTCTTGCATATTCCGACAACCTTTTGAGGTGGTGTGCGGCGGTTCAAGGCGGTTTGAAGCTAATCATTGCGAGTTTCTTCATTTCCAGGTGATTTTTCAACCACCATACTTTCATAAAAGCCTTTGAAATTTATAGTTTTCTTCCCTTTTGATATGATTTTGCTTTTTCTGGTTCATTTTCTAGAAATCTAAAGTTTTGTTTATACGTTTTGTCCTTTCCCATGTATGCTACATATGAAATACACACAACTGTTCTTGGTGTTCATAATCGAACTCTTCGTATTCTATGAGTTTGATCCTAAAAATGATCAGAATTTAGATAATCAACTGTTTAGGATAGATTCCGCGACATGATAGGATTTCAATACCCATTCTCGTGAACTGGTATGGTCCTTCTGCATCATACCGTGCCAAATGTCCGCGGTCCCTCAAATTATCATCCGCGGAATCAAATCACCACCCTTGTAGTTTCGAACAGCCTTCAAACTTCCATGAACCCAAGACACATCCTAAACAATTGATTGCTACAAGATAATCAACTGTTTAGGATAGATTCCACGGCATTATAGGATTTTAATACCCATTCCTATGAACTGGTATGGTCCTTCTACATCATACCGTGCCAAATGGTCGCGGTCCCTCAAATTATCATCCGCGGCATCAAATCACCACCCTTGTAGTCTCGAACAACCTTCAAACTTTCATGAACCCAAGACACATCCATGTTAAATAACTATAATTGCTACTAGAGCACATCAAATTGACTCTGAAAATTTAGGAATGGTCGTGGCCAGGAATGCCTTAAAGCAATTCTATCTTATTACCGCGGTAGCCTATGTTCCTCTGCTGATATGGAGGTGGCCGCGGCTAGTTGGGACAGTACAATCCCATAAGTAATAGAGTTTGCCCATCAATAATTGTGTTAGTGAAATAATTCCAAAGACATTTTTAATACTTAAAAATACCCTTCTACGGCTTCTTGAACTCTTTTCTAAACCATATTGGCTGCGGTGCCTAACTGCGAACTCTGCTTTTCAGGTACTGCTGCAACCATATGAGCTTTGACCCAGACGAGTTCCTGAGAGGCTTTTGGGCAAAGAATTTTGGGACCTCTCCCCCCGAGCTTACTTTCGTGCCCCTTCTGAGATCAATAGGGCCTTGCAAACTAAAAGATTTCCCAAACTGCATGATACTCGACTCAGACTCCTGGACTCTGCATCTGGGAAGGATTTCCAGTCTCCGCCGATAGAAGAGGAAGCCAACTCAAGTACTCATCCAATGGGTGTAGGAGACAGTGTCGCGGCTGTTAGAAATAACCCAGGAGGTATATCTGGGAGGTCTGAGAGACCCTTGGATACGCTTGATATCCGCGACTCGATGACCCAAGATTGGGTTGAGCAAGTGGCTAAGGCCTTCGAATTTCTAAAAAATTTGACGTGCTCAGCCCCTGCCGTAAACCAAAGACCGTGCACGGTTCTATTCGATGATGGAATTTTCTTCCCTCTGCACGCCTTCATTTACGGGCTACGACTGCCTGCTCTAGTTCCTATCCGCTGCCATTTTTAGGCAATGAACCTGGCCCCAGCACAGTTGGACCCTAATGGCTGGAGAGCCATTCTCGCCGTAGTTGTCCTTTGGGAGAATTTGTTCAAAAAGGACATCACTCCCGCGGAGTTCTTTCATTTCTACCGTCCAAAGGAGAACTCAGTGAAGTTCGCGGGCTACTACTACCTCTCTAGCCGCGGTAGGGATGAGACCCTTTACAGTGGGAGACCGACTAGTGTGAAAAACTGGAAGGGGAAATATTTCTACATCTCCGATGAAGGCTGGGAGATGCACCCCGAGGAGAATGAAAGAGAAAAGACATATAGAATGCCGCGGCAGTGGGGGTCTCCCTCAAAATTAGGTAATAAGACTGTAGCCGCGTCCTTTAATTTCACAAATATGCAGTACTTCCACTAACCTTTGAATCGTCTTTTCTTTCTGCAGCCCTTGACAATCTGCACTTGAACAAGCGACAGGAAAAAAGAGTTATCGAGGCTGCGAAAGTTCCTGCTGAACACAAGAAGTTCGGCACACTTGTAACGTCGACAACCATATTTGAAGAGGGGTTTTTCCCAAACAAATCCATTCCTCAACAAATGGGCGCGGAAGGTAATTAACTACGCCATAATTTTTACTCCGCGATCATTTATTCTCTTGAACTCATGCTATTCCTTTTCAGGTGAAGAAGTTGACAAGTAAATGCTAGCGGCGTAGCTAGCGGAGATGGATGAGGACGCAGTCGTCCTAAATAATACTGCACGGAGCAGAAAGAGGAAGAGGTCCAAGGCCAAGGGACCTATCACGACTCCCTCTGGAGAAAATAATGTTGCGCCTGTCGTGGCTCCTGTCGAAAGAACCGCAACACCTGCTGCAGATTAAATGGTTAATGATGAGAACCTTCTGCATGACCATTTTGATGATGACATAGGGGAAAACCTGGTTGCGGCAGGCTTGATGTCAACCGATGTTCCCCTTAATTCATCTTCTCCTCCGCCGCCATCTGTTGTGGCAGTTAACGCGAACTTTCCACCTCCTCAATTCCGCGAAGAGTTTGGTCCTGATGGTAGACCAAGGCCCCAATTAAGGCAGCCTGACCATAATTCCTCTTGGGACACTACCGCAAAGGCTGCGTGGAGGATGAAAAGAGCCTTGGATGCCACTGACCTTGACAAGATAGTGGGAGAAGATCATGAAGATCTGGAGGACTGTGGCCTCCATAGCCTTCTGAGGGTACGCACCAATTGTCATTCTTTAACTTTTGCATCTCATATTTTTCCATACTTTTGCTAACGTCTTTTATTTCAGGCCGCGGATGTGATTGTGGTCCAGAAGAGGAAGTACGCGTCCTTATACAGGTTGAAGGAGGCCGAGAAGAGTGCCCATGCCGCGGACTTGCAAGATGCACGGACTTCTTCTTTGAGGCAGGGAATGAGTCTGCTGCCGCGGCTCTTCAGGCAGCCCACATGGACCTTGAGAAAGCAACCAAGGTGAGAGAGGAAGCGGAGGAGAATTTTAAGCAAGCCGCGGAATCCCTGAAATCCTCCCAGGGCCAGACTGTCGAAGCCGCCCGTGTCACGGAGATTTCAAATACCAAGCTCGCCCTACTCCAGCAGAAATATGAAGAGTTAGAAGCCAAGTCTGCCCAAAAAGATGAAGATCATGTCGCGGCAGTAAAACAGTTAGAAGTTGATCATGGTGATGCCCTCCAGCTAGCCATAGATCATGCCGTGGAGTCATTCAAAGGCTCCAAGGACTTCTTCCTTATCAATAACAGGGCATACCTCCGCGGCTACCAGGAGCTGTGGCAAAGATTTATTAAGAGGTTCCCTGAGGCCAAGGAGGAGGTCCTTGCCTGGAAGTTGAGCGATGCCGAACATCAAGAGTGCATCGCTGAACTTAAGGCCGCGGCGGAAAAGAGAGCAAGGCTCAGGGCTGAGGCAGAGGCAACGGCTGTGGATGGAGAGTCAGAGACTGCCGCGGGCGAAGAAGAGGCTGATGATGATGATGACGCAGCCTCTTAAACTCAATTTCTGTTGCATCATTAATATAGGGTTGCGTCCCTTCTTTTTGTAATCTTAACTTCTGATGTGGCTGCGGCCTTCATTCTGTAATCTTTGGCTATTAATACCAAGGCTATGGCCATATTTTTACCACTACGATTGACTGCTTGATATTCCTTTCTCTTTTACATTGCATGTTTTACATTGCTTGCTATAATGAATGGTTGTACGTAACTGCCTCATTTTTGAAAATGCATCCGTGCCCCTGATAGACATAACATTTTAAGTTCGCGGACAGAGAACCATTTCTTCGTAGTATGATTATTTGTCAATGTCCGTGCCCACATAAATGGTGCCATCTTACTCCCCTAGGACATTAACTACTGCGTCACAAGGCAGCTGCTAGCAAGCCGCGACCCTTTATTATGCCGCATCATTTTAACATCTTTACTTGATTATCGCGGACATGATTTTAAGGCTGGGGCTTTCTGATTGCATGGATCCCCATCTGCTTTCATTGCACCTGGTTTTCTTAACCGTTTATCTTTTGTCATCCCATAACCAATATGGAACACATAGAGAAAGCCTTTCCTTAGACTTTGTACAGTTGATTCTCCTCCATCGTGGCATTTGATGCTGTGGCAGTTGTAGTTTTTTCATGCTTCAAGATGTTAGTGCCTCAGCACTTTCATGAATGAATGTCTCCTAGAGCTCTGCAACCGTATCGGTGGGATGCGGAACATTTCTGGTTCACCAGAATAATGTGCCTCTGTATACACACGTTGGTATTTCCAAGCCTTCTCGGGTTGGGTCATGTTGCCAAGCCCTAATATGCGAGACACTATTAAGCCTCCCCAGGCTGGGTTATGTTATTAAGCCACCCACAGCTAATATGCGAGACACTATCAAGCCTCTCCAGGCTGGGTTATGTTATTAAGCCACCCACAACTAATATGCGAGACACTATCAAGCCTCTCCAGGTTGGGTTATGTTATTCAGCCACCCACAGCTAATATTCGAGATACTATCAAGCCTCTCCAGGCTGGGTTATGTTATTAAGCCACCCACAGCTGCTGATATATATAAAGCCATCCCTGGCTAGCTATTATAAGCCTCTCAGCTCGTTGACGCATCCCGAAAGCTAAGAGCGAGCACTGTAAGCCCTCACGGCTGATTATGATTTTCAAAAGCTGAGAACGGGCATTGTTAGCCCCCGTGGATTATAAGAGCCCCTTGAATTCTCCGATGTTTTTGCAAATATGATCATCAGAAGATAAGATGTAGTTGCACAGTGCGAGGGGAACATCCGAGCTAATGAAGGTCGTAATCCCTCCATAAGTCCATCCCGAAGTAGAATAATCCTTCGAGATAATTTTGTTATTCTTCCTCTGGAATCTGTTTAAGACAAAAAGTCTTTTTGTGAGATAACAGATTATGAAACCAAGAAAGATATCAGATATGGAAAAATTTTCTAATTCATATATTTATATATGCATGCTTCAGCTAATGACATTGTTAACAAAACATAAAGTCTTGAGTATTAAGGCTCTAATGAGCTTCATAAAACATAAACATAAATAGTTGAAATTGGAAAGACTAAGGATGAGGTGCAGCATGCAGCCTCTGTCAGGTCCGGCTGGGTCCTTTATGCATTCTTCAGGAATCACTGCAGCATCCCTTTCCCAATTAGCCTTTCAACTTCATCCTTCAGAGCATAGCATTGACCTGTGTCATGGCCATGGTCCTGATGGAATTTGCACCAGGTAGCTTTGTTCCTCTTATGGGGTGGAGCTCTCAACTTTTCTGGACACCTCAAAAGCTTGTCCTCTTTGATGAACTCAAAGATCTCTTCAACTAGGAAAATCAACAGAGTATAGACACCCGATTTCTTCTTTGATTTCTCTGTTCTCCTTTTCTAACTTCTAATGGTTGATTCCGCGACTTCTTTAACTGCCGCGGCAGACAAGGATGGTTGAGTTTTTTCCTCCGCCCCTACGCCTATATTTTGAGAGGTCGCGGCCTCTAGCATTAGCACCCTCTGAGTTAGGTAATTGACCTGGGTCTGAAGTGAGGCATGACTGTCATAGAGGTGATTAAGGTGATTGTACAGTTGCACAATCTCATCCTTGACTTCTGCGCTCTGGCTGGATGATCCTTCCATTTCTGCTTTTGTTAGCCTTTATAAAGTATATAGAATCTGAGACAAAACTAACAGAAGTGAGTGATCACAGTAATATTGAAAAAGGGGAATTTGAACTGCTCCATGATATGCCGACGAGGCCGCTGCCAGTATGGCACATAAGTACACTGCCGCAGCCCTTTAGTGTTATTCAGCAAGGTCGATCCGAAGGCCACTTAAGTCCTTCCCCTGGTGATTTTGAACTGTTGTAATAGGTACGCACTAGTAGGGGTCACGGCGCATGAGGATGTTGAACTTACAGGCCTCGCCCCTAGCTCGGCCGCGGAGAGATCCTAAGTCGAGCCCAGGAACTGATATTTTCTCCCCCAATACGCGAAGAAAACCTACTAGGTTCCATTGATGAGAGAATTCCCTTGCGGTGCGCAATATGGCATAACTTCAATGATAACCTCTAGATCATAGGAAGATGGCAACAAAAATGGGAGTAAATATAGCCCTTCCCTAATCATCCACCTTTTCGGGACTAAAGTCCATCACGCCTTCAGCATTATCTAGATGGAATGATATCACAGGGGTATGTAAAATAGATCCAAAGCCATCAAATGAAGATCCAAAGACAGATCCAGAAATATGAAATACCCGTTAAAGGGGAGCCCAATAACCAGTAACCTACCCGTGAGAAGATGATCCATAGGACCCTCAGGGGTCGAATAAGGTGTTTAAGAACTCATATATGTAGAGAAACAAGATTGAAATATCTCGGTTCCCACAGACGGTGCCAAACTGATGATACTAGAAATCGGCCACAAGGCGTTCTCATACTAGCAAGCTAAGAGTAAAGTGTGTAATAAACAAGTAAAGCAAGCAAATAGAGAGAAGACAAGATATAGAGTGGTTCAGCCTTTAAAATAAGCCTGCATCCAGTGTGTTGCTCCATTCTCATTATGTGCGTTGCATTGTACAATATAATAATGACTGAAGAGGCGTATAAGTATGAGAATAAAGGTGAATACATGGCGGTATTGCAGATTCCGGTGAGCCCGAGAGGTGGCTGCGATGTAGATGTGTGGCCTCCAAGAGATATGTTGAGGTCGTGTAGAGAGAATCTGTATTTCAGATCCTGCCCTGGTCAGGTATGGAATCCATCCTTTTCCTTCTAGGTGTGATCCTCTATTTATGAGGAAATGTGTTGAGTGATATGTCCTAAGCACGTGGCGTATACTAAGTCTGCAGCAATTGCGAATAAAGGGGGTGCAGCATGCAAAGAAAGCAGTGTTGCAAGCTGGTGGAGGTGTGCCGCACACCATAAGGTGGAGTTCCACGGCCTGTAATGGACAGGGCCGCACCCTGTGCCATCTGGTCCTGAAGGGATCACGCCGAGTGAGTTCTGGCCGCGCCCTGAGTGAGGTTTGGCCGCGGCCTGTATGACCTAAGATGCCTGCAAACTCGAGAAGAATACATTCCGTGACAGGGTGCTATATTTGTACTATCACCCACTTCCCAAGAATTTCAAAATCAATCCCACTGTGACTTCCGCCAATTTGCAAGCCACACTACCGACAAATGTTTTCTTCTCAGGAACATGATTTAAGGCTCGATTGATTGGGGTGTCATCGCCCCGTCAAAAGATCTTAAGAGAAACACTACTCATAACCCACTTCTAACTCACACAAATGCCATCTTTCTAGAAAATGGCCCATAATTCGATCGATCTACCAAAATTGGTCCCAGTAAAGTACCCATTATACCTGTATTCTCTCCCAAACCTCTCAAAGTTTGCCCATAATTTCTCCTACACCCTACCTTCTTCACTGACCAAGCTCTATCACTCCTCACAAGGTCATGTATTATCGTGCGCACCCAATTCGAAGTGAGAGATATAGGTTTACCGACTGTTTTGAACTGACTCTTGGAGTTCGGGCTAAAATTTCCCACCAAGATGACCATTGGCTGTAAGAAATTCAGTGGCTTGTTTATATAAGCCCAAAAATTGGCTTGAGAATCGGACAAATGGGTGGTACCCATTAATGAAGTTAGCATAGATGACGTAATATAGATCATCGAAGACATATTTTGATAGACCAACAAGATCTGCAACATTTTTGAGCTACTTACTACTTTGAAGGAGCAAGGGCGGTTGGTCCCTTCACTCGTGCACCTCCCTAGTGAGAGGGAAGATTTATATGAGGAATCTGTTGATGTCGTTCAATGAATCTATTTCTCTTGGCAGGAAGACATCATTTCCATCGGATGGGAGAACAAATTTGACAGCTCAGCTGATGAACCAAGTCAGAAAAAATGAGTCCAATAATTAACCTATGCAGAATGATATAGTTCGAAGACCTGCTGTATGAAATCAATAAAGTAGCCATTCATCTAGAAACAGATAAAGATATAGGGTTCTTGTTCTTCCCCACCCCTCTAAACCATATAACCCAATTAGAGGACACAACAAGGAGTTGAATCCTCAGTTATCGAGAATAGATAAGGAAAGAGGAGTTGCTGAGGAACTTCCCATTTCGAAAATACCATCAAGGAGAGAAACATACTTAACCAAATCAAGAAGACTCAATATAACATAATTTATAGGAACTCTTCGTGGCTTCCTAATTACACCAAAATGCTCTGATAAAACTTCTCACTGGGCCCACAGTCCCTCCTTCCACCGCTCCAGAACAAGATGTAAACTTGGTTGGATCCCTGACCTCCACTAGACTCATTTCCTTCTTCGAAGAGGAAATTTCTACGGTCGGCCCTAATCATAACTATGCCCTCAACATCTCCGTTGAAGTGATGACAAAGACAATCCCTCTCTCACTCGTCAATAACAGATCCGTCCTCAATATTTGGCGATTGAGAACCTTTAATATCTTGGGGTTGAAAGTAAGTGACCTTAATCCTACTTCCTTCGTAGTGTGTGCCTATTATAATAATCGTGGAGAGCTGATGGGATCCATGAAACTCACAATAAGCACTAGACCTATCAATTCCGTCGTTTTCAAGTTATTTACATACCCGTGTATTTCAACTTGATGCTTGGTATATCGTGGCTTCATAGAATTGGGGGGTATATTCGTCCCATCATTAGAAGTTGAAATTATTTTCCAAGGGGAAATTCATCACCATTTCGGGAGATGATGATGGTAGAGAAAATGCCAGCACCAGTAATTCGATACTAAATATACAGAATGGGACAAATGGTATGCTTCTCTCTAGCTTCAAGGTTGATCCACTTCCCCTTCCAGCAGGAGATAATTTTAAAGACCGAGTTTATCCTAAATAAATCCCCCACGATAATGTCAATGTGATACAAATGTTCAAGAACATGCATTTTATGCCTGAACTGGGGCTAAGGCGACCTTAACAAGGGATATTGGAGACCACAGTTTTCAAAGTGGCCTTTCCCCCATGTAGCATGGGTTATCAGCCTTCACTAGAAGAACCCAGAGCAATCCACCAACCATATCTGAAAACGAGTTTAGAAGATGCCAAGACTGTTTCGAGGGATTCTCTCAATAGTAAATTCATTAACGAGGGTGAAGACTCTCTATTCTGTGGCTTTCCTAAACTATAGTATGACTATATGGATAAAAAGATAAAGCCAGGGATGGAAATCTTCCTTCAAGACAACTACTCATGGTCCAAAGACTGTCAGCATAAAGTGCAACCACCTATTAAGAAAGCCATAACCATTGCTAAGGTCTCCTAGGAAAGTGATTCCTGAAGACTCATTCAACCTACAGACACTGGGCTAACTCTCTATATATGATCCATTCAGATTCTACACAGTCGAACCCATCCATTTTAGTCAAGGCCTTTGATGAGCCTCTTCTCATCTGGAATGCTATACTAGTCCCACCTGGTTAGATGCAACCCAACCTTGCTATTTACCCTATCTCTTCATCAGTTGTTGTTCCTACTTTTTCTAATAATAATGTAATCGAGACCACTTGTGACGAGGTTATTAACATTTTTTTTCTCGAAAGCGAAATAAGGTTAATAACAAACAACATAATTGCATTAAAAATAATGAGGATGAAACTGTTATTATCAATCTCTGTTCTAGTAGGGGACAACGTGAGATTAGGATAGGTTCCAACCTTAGTGATCATGAATGCGCATAATTGAAAGAGCTATTAAAATAATTTTTGGACGTCTTCACATGGTCCTACGATGACATGCCTCATATTGATCTCTAAAAATCTCAGCACGAGATCCCAAATCTCCCGAGATGCAAGACGATCACACAAAAGTTATGAAATCTCTGCACGGAATGGTAACTCAAAGCCGAGGAAGAGGTAATCAAAAAGTTGAATGCAAGCTTTATTTGGATGATCGAATATCCTATATGGCTCGCTAACATTATACTCTTACCAAAATCAGGAGGAAAAATCCTAATGTGCGTCGACTAACGAAATTCAAACAAAGCAACTCCGAAGGATGAGTACCCATTTCCCAACATTGACATAATTGTGGACAACACGTCATTCATTGATGGATTCTCCAAATACAATCAGATCAAGATGCACCTTTACCATCAGGAGAAAACTTCATTCATCACCCCTTGGGGAACCTTTTATTACACGGTTATTCCTTTCAGGATCAAGAATTCAAGGGCTACCTATAAATGGGCTGCCATAACCATCCATTATGATTTGATACATAAAAAGGTCGAAGTCTATGTAGATGACATGATTATTAAGTCTAAGAATTAGGAAGGTCGCGAACTTTCCCTCCGAAAGTTCTTTAAATGACTAAGATAATAACAAATGCGTCTAAACCAACATAAATGCGTTTTAGTGTCACAAAAAGAAAGCTTTTAGGATTCAGGGTCAGTGAAAATGGAATCGAAGCATACGCCGCTAAGCTGGAGTATATACTCGAAATTCCACCACCCCGAATGGAGAAAGAAGTCCGGGGACTCTTAGTAAAATTATAGTACATTAGTCGATTCATCTTCCATCTTACTTCTATTTGCGAACCCATCTTCAAACTCCTATGGAAGGATTCTATCAATGTCTGGAATGAGACCTGTTAGAAAGCCTTAGAAAAAATCAAGTAATACCCTACCCGACCTCTGGTACTTATGCCTCCGCAGCTTGGTCTCCCTCTATTCTAGTACTTGACATTAACTGATACTACAATAGGGGATTTACTAGCCTAATACATTGAAGAATCCAGTAAAGAGAGGGCCATCTACTATGCCAGTAAAAAATTGGTTGGGTACGAAGTCAACTACATTGCTTTGGAGAAAGCATGTGTTGCGCTAGTCTGGGTCACCCAAAAGTTACGACACTAGATGCTCTATGTTCCCATCAGACTTGTATCCCGAATGAATCCCGTCAAATACCTATTTGAGAACCTTCCATGTCTAACTGAAAGGCCCAATGGTTGATGTTACTAGTTGATTTCGATATCGTGACTGTCACACGTAAATCCATAAAAGGGAGAGCCTTCTTCGATTACCTTGATGACTAACCCAAGGAAGAGGTCATTGTTTGGGTCTATGAATTCCCGAATGAAGATGTTCTCTACACCGCTCAAAAGGACGTCCGATGGAAAATATTCTTTGATAGCGTTGCCAACAAGAATGGGCACGACACTAGAATACTCTTGATCACCTCTAATGACTCTCACACACCCATTGCAATCAAGATAAATTTTTCGTACACCAATAATATGACTAAATTTGAGGCATTAACTGTAGGACTCAAAGTCACCCTCAAGAAAGGTATCAAACACCTAGATGTCTACGGGGATTCTGCTCTCATCATCAGTCAAGTCCTTAGAAGATAGAAAGTCAAAGACAAAAATCTCTTACCCTTCCATGCCCACCTAGATGAAATGGCCTCCTTGTTTTGAGATATAACCTTCCACTACTCTCCCCACGTAAAGAACAACTCATATGATGTCCTTGATACTCTGGCCGCAATGGTCAACATGCGACAGGTGATAATGATGGCCCCTTTCCTAGTCCAAAAACAAGCTATGCCAACCCACTACTACCATATAGATCTCATCACAAAGAAAAATTTCGATATGACCAAGTTTTGGTACTAAGAAATTTGGAGCCCCCTCAAGAACAGTAGGTATCCTAAAGATGCCAATAAGAAATAATGTGCAACCCTTCGCAAACTGGCTGCCCAATACACCATCTCCGATAAATCACTATTCTAGAGAAACTTCGATAGGTACCGATTTGCACTGCATTCTAGGTCTTGACATTGAAGAATTGCTGTAGAATATCCACGGGGTGGAATGCGAACCCCATATGAATGGTCATATGATTTCCAAGAAGGTCATCCGTTAAAGATATTATTGGACCACCATGGTTGCCTATGTCCGAAGATGCATAAAGTGCTAATAATTTTCTAATCTCCAGCACGTGCCTCCTCGAGAATTGTACAATATGACTTCTCCTTGGCCATTCTCCACCTGGGGCATTAACATTATAGGGAAAGTCACACCTACGGCTTTAAACGTGTATGAGTTCATGCTAGTCGCCATTAATTACTTCACCAAATGGGTCGAAGACAAGTCATATCAGTATTGAATGCCAAAAAGGTAGCAAGGTTTATCCGAAAGAACATCATCTACCAATACAGGGTTCCTCATGAGCTAGTATCAGAAAATGGGTTATATTTTAAAGATGATGTCACAGAACTGGTAGACAAATATGGGATTTAGAGACACAAATATTCTCCTTACCAACCCCAAACCAATGGTGCAGTCGAAGCCACCAAAAGCCCTCACATTTATCATTCGTAAAATGATCGAGACTTGCTAAGATTGGGTTGATCGGATCCCTTATGCCCTCTGGGGATACCACACTACAGTCAGGATATCTACTAGGGCTATCCCTTACTCTATGGTATATGACATGGAAGTAGTCTTACCCATTGATCTAGAAATGCCTTCCCTGGGCATTATGCTGGAGAGTGGAGTTAGCGAAAAAAACTAGCATCAGAGTCGTTTTGATGAACTGTCACTCTTGGATGAAAATAGGCTAAAGGCTCTATACCACGTATAACCATCACCGGATAGCTCAATCATTAAACCAAAGAGTCATGGATCGTGGTGTCTAGGAAAGAGACCTTGCCTTTAAGGAGACCATATATACAATCTGGGATCCCAAAGGGAATTTAAAACCTAATTGGAGTGACCCATATATAGTAAATAAGATTCTCTCAGGAGGCGCCGCTATTCTCATTGACCTCGATGGATAAGAGATAGCACGTCCAGTCAACTTGGACCATTTCAAGAAGTTCTACACTTAGTCCAAAATCTAGGCATGCTACTACTCTTCTCGTCTTCTTTCTATTCTAAAAAAAGAAAAACTAAAAAAACTCTTCATTTCTTTCTACCTAGAACTACGTGGGGTCTGATGATCTGAAAAACCTTTTACTTTTGAAATGGAACTCATAAATATTCAAAAACTTCTAGAGATACATAGGTAGATCATACACCTTACATGAGCACAATCCTCTTCTTTTTCCTAAATGCTATTCCTTTCTAATCTTCGATAGCGACGGTTCATTTTAGCATTTACATGAATGAGAGGATTATGTATTCCTTAGCGATTGGTATAGATAAATTAAATGTAAAAATCATCACTATGGACAACAATATGATCAAAATATTTTTTATTTCAAATAAAGAAGTTTGGTACCATTACATGAAGTCTCAGCAAAGGGAGTAAAAAAAAACCTTTCACTAAAATTATCAAGCTACACAAAAATTATTTGAAAAGTAAAAAACAAAAAAAAACACAAAAGCTTCACGTAAAAAAACCCATATTCATAAAATCCTATCCACAACTTCTATAATACCAAGAATCATCATCATCAGTCCCCGGAGGTTCCCAAACTTCCCCTTCCTGGATGATATTTTTAATATGCTCCATCGAGTGTTATGCCCTAACCCACCGAGAAAAAACCTCAACCCCTTATTCTATGGTGTCAAAAAGAACAAACCACCTCGGGTCGATCTCTTTCATGAGGATATTTGCCACTACTCATTTTCAATACCATTTCAAATAGTCCTCGAACATATGCTAGACCCTACCTACAGATTGAGATGGGCAACCGACGACTCTCTTATAGAGAATAGAACTTCATGCGGATGGATTCAGTCAAGTCCTTCACCAGAAAGAAGTCATGTGTTCTAGAAGGAACTATTTTATCCCACCCAACTTGATGCAAAAGGGACCAAGGGAAATAGAAAAAATTCTGTTGTCGGCCCACTAGTCGCATATACTGGTACTCTCCTAGTTCTAGAATAGGTTGGAGTTACTCCCACCATGGCACTAACCAATGAAGGCATCGGGATCTATGCTCCATAAACCAATTCACATAGTTCTCTACTGATGGGACAAAACTAATAAAGTACCAAGCAAAGAAATTCAGCACTCGTACCAAAGGATACTCAAGAGGCACCATCAAATGAAACCTTTCAGCCAACCACATGAACAACATCACCGGTATCCCTCTCAGAAAATCTGAGTGACCTTCCTTCCAAACATCAATATCATCCAGAGTCTCTGCCAATATCACCGTCACAGGATTGTGATGGTAAGAGATCCATGCTGTTATCACAGTTAACTAGGGATCTACCATTAAATCCGTTGTCACCAATAAGAGCCTCGAATTAAGGACCAAGAAAGTAACTCCGATGTAGCCCGCATTATTGAAATACCTCAAGCTCACATAATGCATGATAGTCTAAAGGGAAATCATCCCTCCAGCAACCAACGGTCGAGCCATCAAAAGGGAAATATGGAGAAACTCCGCTAATAACAATCGAGAAGAGCAACAAATTTGGGCATAGCCGCCGCTACACTGGGACTGATTCCCAACATGGCCGATAACTCTTCATAGGTCAAGAAGACCTCATCTAAACCAAAACGAACAACAAGTTCATGAGGATACCAGAATTGTGCCTCCACCACTAGCATATTCCAGTCAATGGCTGTGTTACGCCACAAAGAGACTCAACGCAAGATGAAAGCCTCATTGTCCACGTTATACAAGAACATGGCATTTTGACTTTTTAGGTAGGGAGAAAATTTTTCATGCATCAAAGGGGACATTTGGGGAATAATGGAGCAAAAATCAAGAAGCAAGGAAAAGAAAGTGGGTATGGATGGAAAAACTACACTCCTTACTTGTTTTCTTATACACAAATCGCTTCGCAAAAGACAGGGGATTTGAGGAGTCTAGATGAATTCCTTCCCTACAAAGTACTCTGATTTGTATGAACGTGAAATAAAAGTCTTAGATTGATTGACTTGAACCATATTTCGATAGGTAGGATAAGGGGTATATCGATCGACAACCCTCCTATTTTAGAAGATTATATCTTTCCTTTTTTGTCAAAATCGAAATCTCAAAAAAAAAAAAAAACCTTATTTAAAAAAATGGGTTATTCCTTCTTACTTATCCATTTTAACTCATCATTTCCCAATCCCTTTCCTCGAGTTAATTAAGTTTTCCTTTTCTAAATAAACAGTCTCAACATCAAAGTAAAAGTGCATGAAGGATAAGTCATTAAAACAAGAATTAAAAATAAAAATTCTCCTTCATATATATATATGATGTCCTTACACGATTACATCTTTTTAGGAAAGAAGAAAATTAGAAAAAAGAATAAAACAATGGGACTCGGCCTGAATCCAAAAGATCTCTCTCAAACCCTCACCCCCTGTGGTGGACACGCTTCCCCCGATGACTAGCGATAGAATCTCCACTCCTTAAACCTGATCCCTTATTCGAGGTGGCAGACAAAACCAAATAGGAAAGAATAGAGTCCTTGATGTTAGTGTTCATGGAGGACACCTAATCCCTGATAGCCTTTATCCCGTGGTCGACACCCCAACATACTGCAAGAAAAGAAACAATAGATCAATCAGTCATCCCCCATCAACCTCTTCAATCCATAAACTCAAAGAAAGAGCCAAAAGAGACAAGATACAAAAAGGAAAAAAACAAACCTTAGGATAAAGAACGTCATATGTAATCCCCCATTAACCTTGATGCCACTTCATTTGGATGGTGTGGCATGCTTAGTGTCCCCACACTATTCAACCAAAAATTATAAGAAGGGGGAGTAACCTGAATAAGTGGAGCCTCCACTTCCACCACCACTGATGATGATGCACTGCCACTCGTGCTATGGGAAGATCTCATCGATCTACTAGTAACCCTACCCGAAGTCGTAGGAGGCAAAGGCATGTTGGCCACATCATAAATGAAATAGGGAATCAACCAACTCGTCTAGAAATCTAGGTAGTCATAGTTCGCTATCGTGTCCGTGTAGAGCGTGTAGGGTTCACCAACCATCGTCCCTGCCCTACCCTCGACAGACATCTCCCTCACTCGCCTCATATACATGGGGGCATCGATGATGGGACCACCACCTCATGCTCCGTGATCTGCCGCACCACCCTCTCCCAACTACACCAAAATGGGTAAATTGGCAACCTTCCAGTGGCTAGCGTTGTCACGGTCATTGACCGTGACAAAAAAACACGCATTTTTTGTCACGATCAATGACCGTGACACGTCAATGACAGTGACTTGTCATGGTCGATTACCATGCCAAGTCCATGACAAGTACATTTTTCATGGACTTGTCATGGTCATTTACCATTACAATCCTTATAATATTGTCACGGTCAAGGACTGTGACACGTCCGTGACAAATGTCTCAGTAAAAATACCCTTTCCCCTTCTTTTTTCCCCCCGCCGATTCTTCCCACCTTTTTTCTCTCGCTCTCTACGCTGCTCGCCCTCTCTCTCTCTCTTCTCTCTCTCTCTCTCTCTCTCTCTCTCTCTCTCTCTCTCTCTCTCTCTCTCTCTCTACTTTCAGGTTAGTTTCTTTCTCTCTCTCTTCCATTTATATATATATGCGTGTGTGTATATATATATGTGCATTTGTGTGTGTATGTGTGTGTGTGCATGTTTGTGGTAGGTGGGGGTGGGGCGGGTGTGTGGGCTATGTGTGTGTGTGTGTGGTAGGACAGGGTGGGGGAAGGGGTGGGCCAAGGCGGGGGGGAGGGGATAGGGATGGGGGTGGGGGTGGCTATTTGTGTGTGTGTGTGGTGGTGGGGCAGGGTGTGTGTGCATGTCTGTGTAGTGGGGGTGGGGTTGTTTGTGTGTGTGTGTGTGGTGGGGGAAGGGGTGGGGCAGGGTGGGGGAAGGGGTGGCGCCGAGGGGGGGCATGAATAGGTGGGTGGGTGGTGGGGTAGAGGTGGGGGTTTCATGTGTGTGTGTGTGTGTATGTGCGCATATGTGTATATGTGCATGTATGTGCGTGTTTGTGCATAGTGTCCCATGTAAACGAATTGATTGATTATTAATTTTTTTAGTAAATTAATATATGATTTCCCCTCATTATAAATTAGTAAATTAATATATGATTAATTATGAAAGTAGGATTGCTCCTCATTGAAAATTAGTAAATTAATAACTGTATACTTTAATTGTTAGTTTAATTAGTGAAAATAATTAATTGAGTAGATGAATTAGAAAGAGTACGGGATACACATTTGTTGTTGACACTGATGTTGGATTATAGTGGATCGATGTTGGGTTGGTTAATTTTAAAAGTGGCATCACCACTGGATTATTGTCCATATGGGGGTGGGATTTTTCACCTTTTTTTGAAAATTATTTTGTATATCGAACAATATATATATATAGTATGATATTTAAACTAAACATACTTGAAATTACATATAGTGCGCTAGACCCAACAAATAAACATTCCAATTTACCATCTTTATTTCCATTTATAGGTTGTTTATATTTCTGATTTATAGTAATTGCATATACTATGAGCTAGATGTTGTTGTTTTGGAATTCATTTTTATTTGTAGTAATTGTACATATTTGCACGTCTTATTCTAATTCATTTTGATCTGTACTAATAACTTTTTTACAGTAAATGTATCCTTCAGGTATTAAGGCGTGGATGATGGTGCTAGTTATGATGATGCCATCTGGGCTCGGTGGTAGTGTAGGCGACGAGGGCTCCTCGTCCCCTAGGCTCCCCAAATATGGAAAATTGGGGAGGGCCATCAAGAATAAGTCGGGGATATTAGCAAGATCCCTCGAGCTGGAAAAGACGATCATTGGATCGGGGTACATTAGTTGGAAGGAGGTGCCATATGAGCTCAAGTTAGCTGTTTGGGTGGCACTACAGGTAATGTATTTATATTTATATTTATATTTATATGAAAATTTCGAATTCGATTTCGATTTCGATTTCAATCTCAATTTCATTTTATATTAATGTTTATATTTATTCACAACTACCATTGTATTTGTTGGACATGAAAAATTCAGCCTGGATACCAAGCTACGCGATTCTGTCTTGGAGCAATTGAGGGAGCAACACAAGACATGAAGAAAAATTTTCGAAACTAGTACTTTGGGGAGACACGAGAGTCCATTATTCAAATGCGTGAATCCGTCCCGTCGAAGCAGCCGATCTCATTAGAAAAATGGCAACAGTTCATTGACAATGAGATTGGCGAGCGACAATTGGCATCTCGCCAATCGGGGAGGGAAAACCGGGAAAAAAGACGGACATACACTACTCCGACCGGACATCTTACGCTGAGGTGGAGCATAGGATGATGGTAAGATTTAATTTTTCTATAACTACCGAAATATATTATTCTGCATTATTTTACTTTGCAGGGCTGATACTAATTTTACTTTATTTTATTTCAGGGGACAAGGAGTGTCCCTGGGGGTAGGCCACATAGGCTCGATACTTATGTGGCTCTTCGGACGAAGAAGGGGAAGGATAAGGAGGTGTCCCCGAGCGTCGCGGCCACGATTTTAAGTTATTTGACAGTTTAATTTTTTTTAATTACATTATAATTTTTTAATTTACTTATTTTACTGATCATGTGCTTTTTTTCGCTTCAGGCAAAACTTAAGGAAGTGCATGAGTTGCAGTCTGATGCCGACAAGGAATACTTGTCCACAGACGCACTCAGCCAAGTGCTTGGCTCTGATCGCAAGGGGAGGATAAGGGGTTGACCTCGCGGGTGTCCAAATCTAGGATCATCGTATTAGAGACGAGCGGCACCGGGTTGGCTCGAACGGTGGACGTACATGATGCGAAGATGTCTCGTTTGGAGGCGACGGTGCAAGATATGTTCTCATTCATGAAGCGTTTGTTGGGTGGAAAATGTAAGGGGAAAGGGAAGGAGGAGGAGTAGGTGTGGGAGGATGAGGTGTAGGATGACGAGGATGTGGACCTTGTTGCTTCATCGTCGACACGTGCGGACTTTGATGATCCACTTCCCTATTTGGCTCCCTTCGACCGACCGATGTCGACACTTGGTTGGTTGGGCATGTTTATACTGGACGTATTTAATCTCTAGCGGATAGGGAGGGGGTTGAGGGAACCTAATATCATCCACGGTGGACTAGTTCATGGACGTGAGCTTCAAGACATCGAGTCCATGGTGCTCGTCACGCATGTGATACCCCATAAGGAGAACTCACCATTGTGGTTGAACTAACATTGCGGCACAATGTATATCAGTGGGTGTGTCAATTCGTATATTGTGTTTCCTACTCACCTCCTCAGAGTTAACCTTACCCAAGACATGTAGTGACATTATTTGAATTGAATTGTATTGTTTTTACGTTGGTACATTTGAATTGTTTTTAATTTGCTACATTTGAATTATATTTGGATTATATCGTGATGCATATTGTCTTTATTTTGAATGTATATTTGCACTATATCTATTTTATTTGGATATATAATGTTTGAATAGGTACAACGTTGCTATAACAAGTAAAAATATACTACTGGGCACTGGCAGTGGCCATACTGCCCATCCGATTTTTTTTCAATTCTGCACAGAATTGTCACTGTCATTGACCATGATAATTTTTTATTAAATGTCATGGGTTTGTCACTGTCCTTAGCCATTACAAAACTTGTCAAGGTCAAGGTCAAGGACTGTGACATGACCGTAACAGTACTTGACCTTGACAAGTTTTGTAACGGTTAAGGACCGTGACAAACCCATGACATTTAATAAAAAGTTGTCACGGTCAAGTACTGTTATGGTCTTGTCACAGTCCTTGACCTTGATAAGTTTTGTAATGGTTAAGGACCTTGAAAAACCCATGACATTTAAATGTCATGGTCAAGTGACAATTCTGCATGTCAAGGTTTGTCACGGTCAAGGTCAAGGACTGTTACAAAACGGTCATGTCACAGTCCTTTATCTTGACAAGTTTTGTAACGATTAAGGACCGTGACAAACGCATGACATTTAATAAAAAATAGTCACGGTCAATGACTGTGACAATTCTGTGCAGAATTGAAAAAAAAATTGATGGGCAGTATGGCCAATGCCACTGCCCAGCAGTATATTTTTACATGTTATAGCAACGTTGCACCTGTTCAAACATTATATATCAAAATAAAATAGAGATAGTGAAAATATACATTCAAAATAGAGACAATATGCCTCACGATATAATCCAAATATAATTCAAATGTAGCAAATTAAAAACAATTCAAATGTACCAACTTAAAAACAATACAATTCAATTCAAATAATGTCACTACATGTCTTGGGTAAGGTTAACTCTGAGGAGGTGAGTAGGACACACGATATACGAATTGACACACCCACTGATATACATCGTTTCGCAATTTTCGTGCAACCACAATGGGGAGTTCTCCTTCCCGGGTATCACATGCGTGATGAGCACCTTGGACTTGATGTCTTGAAGCTCACGTCCATGAACTAGTCCACCCTGGATGATATTCGGTTCCCTCACCCCCTCCCTATCCACTGGCCATCAAATACATCCAGTATAAACACGCCCGACCAACCAAGTGTCGACATCGATCGGTCGAAGGGAGCCAAATAGGGAAGTGGATCATCAAAGTCCGCACGTGTCGATGATGAAGTAGAGAGGTCCACATCCTCATCATCCTACACCTCATCCTACCGCACCTCCTCCTCCACCTCCTTCTCCTTCCCTTTCCCATTGTATTTTCCGCCCAACGAACGCTTCATGTATGAGAACATATCTTGGACTGTCGCCTCCAAACAAGACATCTTCGCGTCATGCGAGTCCACCGTTCCCGATGTCGCTCGTCTTTAATACGATGATCCTAGATTTGGCCACCCGCGAGGTCACCCCCTTGTCCTCCCCTTGCGATCATAGACAAACACTTGGCTTAGTGTGTCTATGGACAAGTATTCCTTGTCGACATCAGACTGCAACTCATGCACTTCCTTAAGTTTTTCCTAAAATGACAAAAAGCACATGATTCGTAAAATAAGTAAATTAAAAAATTATAACGTAATTAACAAAATGTAAACTATCAGATAACTTAAAATCATGGTTGCGATGCTCAGGGACACCTCCTTGTCCTTACCCTTCTTCGTCCGAAGAGCCACATAAGTATCGATCCTATGTGGCCTACCCCCAGGGCCACTCCTTGTCCCCTGAAATAAAATAAAGTAAAATTAGTATCAGCCCCGCAAACTAAAATAACGCAGAATAATATATTTCTGTAGTTATAGAAAAATTAAATCTTACCATAATCCTATGCTCCATCTCGGCATAAAATGTCCGGTTGAAGTAGTGTATGTCCGTCTTTTTTTCCCGGTTTTCCCTCCCCGATTGGTAGGATGCCAATTTTCGCTCCCCAATCTCATTGTCAACGAACTGTTGCCATTTTGCTATTGAGATCGGATCCTTCGATGGGAAGGATTCACGCATTCGGATAATGGACTATCGTGTCTTCCCAAAGTACTGGTTCCGCATATTTTTCTTCCACGTCTTGTGTTGGTCCCTCAACTGCTCCAAGAGGGAATCGAGTAGCTTGGGATCCAGGTTGAATTTTTCCTGTCCAACAAATACAATGTTACTTGTGAATAATTATAAACATTAATATAAAATGAAATTAAAATTGAAATCGAAATCGAAATTTTCATATAAATATAAATATAAATTCATTACATGTAGTGCCACCTAAACAGCTAACTTGAGATCATATGGCACCTCCTTCCAACTAATGTACCCCGGGCCAATGATCGTCTTTACCAGGTCAAGGGATCTCGCTTAAAGTTGTCACCCCCAGAATTATCACGGTCATTGACCGTGTTAAGTCCAACTTGTCAAGGTCAATGACCGTGACAATTCGGCAGATTTGGTGTAGTGCCCCCAGGTACCAGGCATACCCAAACTCATGAACTATTAACCGACGCTTCTGCGCATTCATACCCATCACCCCCGTATGCTGAGGAGACTTCCACTAAGGTTAAAAGGTCACCTTTAAAACCCGATTAATGATCAAAATTCATGCAAGAAAGAAATTACTAAAAGATAATTCAAAACAAAAATGAAATAACCTGATCACACGTTAGCGTGTTCAAGGCTTGCCGCACTGTCGCTAGGGATATGGGATGATTTGACCGCCAGTTGAACTTTCATCACCAGTACATTCGAAAGAAGTCCCCCAAGTCCTCATCCTTTAGGTCTATCAGCCTCACATTAATCCCATTCACCTTGTAAAACCACGTCTATTAAAAGGCTGGAATCAACAAAGAAGAAACTAAAGGAAAATACAAGGAAATAAAAAAGAAAAATAAAGTCCAAAGTTACCTCCAAAAGGTATGTAGCCCCTGTAAAGGTCTTCTGAAACCACTAGCTGAATGAATACAAAGAAGAATAAAGGGTCACCAAGGTCAGGCAAAACGTACTCAAGAATGGTAAAAACTAGATATGAACAACGTCGCCACTCGTCGCCACCAAAAAACCACCCAGCAGAAGAAAAATAAAAAAATCGGGTCATCTCTCTCACCTATCATCCATTAGTCTCGTCAATCCTCCTGCTCAAGAGCACCTCCTGAAGAGAAAAGATGCGGATAGAATCCATAAATATGAACGTGCTCACATCCCCCAACGTCTCCTGAACTGCCTTTGGCGTCACCCTCACCATGTGATCCACCTCTATATGCACACCCTCATAATCCATCCCCTGTAGCTGTTGAACATGAATGGGAGTAACGCTCATCTCTCCGTAACCCAAATGGAAGGTGTGGGTAGTGTCCCGCCACCTCTCTCCCAAAGCTCACATCATCGCATTAAAACACGACATCTCATCTAAGGCATGCGCCAGACCGCCAAAATTAGAAGAAGTAACCATCCAGCGCACCACCACCAAAAGTTGGTCTCAAAAATCCATTAATCCAGTCGTCCCTAGAATGCATGCTCAAAGGAGCTATGTCAGTATAAAATCCAAAATATAGAAAAGACATTTCATCAACACAACAAAACAAAGAAAAAATAAAAAGGAATACGAAAGGAATGTGAAAAAATAAAATGGAATGCTTACATAGCCACTAGGGTTCTTCACCCTTGACGAATGGTAATGTGCAATCATGCACAAAAGGAAGCACTCCTCAACCACTATTTCAAAGAGATAAAAGGAATTCTCTCTACCGAAGGCAAAGGGCACCCTAGACTGCCACTCCAAGCTATCCCAGTCATTAATGTTCAACCACTCAAAGTTGTATCCCTTACTGGAAGAACCTTCCATTTGAATTCTTGAATAAAAGAGGACTAAGGGAAAAGGTTTGAAGATGTGAAAAATGAGGATGGATCACCCCCTTTTTATAGGGGACTAAACGGCATGCCGATTGGCACACCCCTGCACATATCGATTGGCACCTGCCTATTCCTCTTCCCAAGGAAGTCCAGGAGTCAGTGCCATTGCCAAATGGTAATCCATATAGGATCAATATTACTCTCTTTGTACAAAAACTTTGTACAAAAAATTCCCAAAAATGCCAAACAAATATTTGAACATTTCTTCATCAGGAAAACCAATTTTAAGACATTAAACCCCTTACAAACTCCTGAGGTCCCCAATAGGATCAATATTACTCTCTTATCCCAATCATAAACCCTAAAAATATTCCATAAAAAACAACTAATAATGCATCCACATCCTAAAGTCCAACTACAATATACTAGTGGAATCTTACATCTCAAGTCTTCCCTAGTGAAATCCAATCCTCAAATCAAATGCTTCCCCAATAAGATTGCAAAATAATACCTTCCCAATTCCCTAATGGAATTTCCAGGCTAAACTTTGTCCCAATCCATCCATCATCAAAAGTTTTGGATATGCCCCTAGTCAAAATCCTTCATTGCTTCCCCAAAAAAGTTACCCCCTTTTAAAATAGCGTAATCCCCAGTTGGATGTCTTAAAGGTAAAACCTTCACCAATAGAGTCTCAAAACAACACCATCCTCAATAGGTGCCTCTGCATCCCTAACATAAGGAATATATTTCTCGGGAGAACAAATTTCTTGCATCACCACTTTAGGTCCTCAGAATTTACCTCGGCCCGCAGAATCACTCCCTATAACTTTAGTTTCATAAAATTGACCTCGACCCGCAAAAATGGTCGTCACAATTAGGTCCTCAAAATTAACCTCGACCCATAGAATCGACTGTCGTAACTTTAGATCCTTATAATTGACCTCGACCTGCAGAATAGGTCGTCACCACTTTAGGTCCTTAAAATTTACCTTGGTCCTCAGAATCGGTCGTCACCACTATTATGTCCTCAAAATCGACCTCAGCCCAAAGAATCGGTCCCTATAATTTAAGGTCTACATAATTGACCTCAACCCACAAAATCGTTATCTATAAACTTCAAGTCCTAATAATTGACCTCGACTCGCAAAAACAGTCGTCACAACTTTTGGTACTCAGAATTGACCTCAGCCCCCATAATCGATCATCACCTCTTTATGTCCTCATAGTTGACCTCGTCCCATAAAAACGGTCGTCACAACTTTATGTCCTCGTAATTGACCTTAACCCTAAATAATTGTCATCACAATTCTAGGTATACATAATTGACCTCGACCCGTAGAATTGGTCTCTAAAAACTTTAGGTCTTTAGAATTGACCTTGACCCCAGAAACGCTCGTCATAATTTTATGTCCTCAGAATTGGCCTTGAACCTCATAATCTATCTCTGTGACTTTAGGTCCTTAGAATTGACCTCGACCCTCAGAATTGGTCTTTACAACTTTATGTTCTCATAATTGACCTCAGCCTCAGAATCGGTCAACACCAGTTTAAGTCCTCAGAATAGACCTTGACCCGTAAAATAGGTCCGTACAACTTTAGGTTTTTAGAAATGACCTCGACCGATAGAATTGGTCATCCCTAGCATAACCTTAGGTTCTCAAAATCGACGTCGACCATCCGAACCAGTCATTTTCGTCCCTGTGTCCTGCGAAATTGAACTCTTTACCAAACATCCATGTGGTGTATATTAGACGGACTTTACTTGTTCCAAGCTCACCCATTAAGGTGCTCTATAGACATCATATTCTAAGACTACTTAAGAATCTCGTTAGGTCCCTAGGACTTTCGTCTTCACCATGAAACCCTATGTCATACTCTAAGTACCAACATAAAAGTTATTAGGTACCCTTGGGCCTCAATTGACTGCAATTAATTTTCTCTTTTGAGCAAAATCTTAATGAATCATCAAAGGGATTTGAATCTCCTTTCCAACGGTCTGTCACGTGCACGAATCTGCCTTACGGGTTGGACGAATGAACCATTTTCCCTAAAATATTGATCCAGAGGCCATCGAGCGCTCCCGAACAACATTTAACTCTCATTAAATCTTCTTCTCAAATGATACTGAAGGAATATTCGAAGGGCTCTAAATACCATTTCCAATGGGGCACCCCATGCACGAATCAACCCTAAAATACGGACGAATGAGCCATTTTACTCAAAAGGGTAATTGGGCACTTTTGGGCCCTATTTGACAAAAGTCAACTCTTTGAACCGAATAAAGTTCTTTGAAACATCAAATAACCCTTCTTAACATTTCTAACGGTTAGTTCCAAGAGTAAATCGGCCTTATGATTTGGACTAACGATCCATTTACCTCTTGTCCAAAAAATCATCGGGCGCTTCGGAGGCTCCTTTGACCATAGTCAATTCCCGAACCCGAGGGAAGACCAATGGATTCTTAAAGGGTAATGAATACCCTTTCCAATGGTCTATCATGTTCCCAATTCTTACTTAGGGATTGTATTTTACAAAAATCTGCATGAGACTGCTGAATGGTAAACCCATTTCCCTACATATCGATAGTGTGTCTGGGATTGCCTGTCGATAGGCATGTCAAATACAGTGTCGATCGTCACCCCTTGACCCTATACAAGGAGAGCATGATATCACTTCGAAAGTCACCTAAAAAACATTGCTCTCAGTGATCTCTGCAATATTCTCTCGAGGTTGGTGTGGTTTCCATATTGTGACCTCTCTCCCACATTACATTTCCATCATTTTCTTACCCAATTTAGCAAATTCCCTCCCCTCTCCTCCTACCACTTTCAAGAGCAACCTTTCAACAATCAAGATCAACCTTAAAGCTTTCAAAGAAGGTCCAAATCTTTCACTCTTTCTCTTAAAATTCTCTTATTTCTGCATTAGTTATTTAATTCTCACTTTGGCATTTCATCTTTATTAGATCACACATATTAATATCCAATTTTTTTAGTATTTTTATTCCACATACTACATTTTCTTTAAAAAAAATTAGAAAAATAAGGTTTTCTTGGAAATTCCAAATGAGGATTTCTCACTACATTTTCACACACTAAAACATTTTTTTCTACACATACACATATAATAAAGTCCCCAATTGGATTTATGGGATAAACCCATACCTCGTATTACATGCGAACTACGTGGAGTTTGATGCCTTTTTTGGATACGTAGGCATCTTGAGTAAAATCCAAGATTCTAGTCGTCCTTTCATATTTTTGTTCATATATTATTTCCATATATTATACTTGTGATTCGTACTCACGTTTGGTCCAACATACAACATCATCTTTCTATAAACGATCAGTAACCTGACAAACGTACACATTATATTTTTAATTACTATTTGGAGAACTGTCCTGAGGGTGACCTCACTCCCCCTTTATCAATGACGCGATTCGTTTAATTTCACTCTCCATTTATATATACATGCACACACTTCATGAAGTTATTAAAGATAATAATAACACATGCTCATGAGAGACTGAAAGGGTGGGATGGGTGCCTAACACCTTCTCATTCCGTAACTTAGCCCCCAAATCCTTGAACTAATTTGTTTCACAAGCATTATTATGTATTTGATGTTGTTCTTTCGAGGCAAAAACATTTCTTTTTCTTGTTTTGTGAAAAATAGGGTGGAGACTTTATTTCTATACATCACCCCAATTGGCGACGACCGAAGTGCCCCGAGGAAGGGTGATAGGCCCCACGCACACACGTGCTGATCGGGATAGGATGGCCACAATAATATTGGCCCTAATCATCTATTTTTGGAGTTTTGAGAATTCTACCATGTACTTCTTGCCCAATGTTCTCCAAACACATAAAGGATGGTGAATGGGGTTCACACGATAAATGAATTATATGGGACTGAAAAGGGGATCCCACAAATCATATATCGCTATTTGTGGTCAAAGGAGAATGACAATGCATTTTTTTGAGGTAAGAGAAGAGGATAAGGTTTTAGTCGTCAATCTTCCTGACCCCAACAGGGGATAGCGGGGTCATGAATTCACTGTCAGGAATTGTGTGACACCCTGTATTTTGGAATAATTATGAATTTAATTATTTATGGTATTTTAAATTACATATGTGCAATAATTTAATTAAAATGAAATATTTCCTAATTAATAGATATTAATTTTTGGGAATAAGATTAATATTTATGTGGTAAATTTACTAAGTGTGTTTATAGTAAATAAAATACAGTGAATTGTTAAGATGTCGTAATAAATAATAACGACGGGATCATAATGATATCTCAATAGGGGCCTGTGAGTGATCTATATAAAGGTTGAGATAGGAAATTTATGTATAGTGACTCGGATGGCAATTTTGAGTGCACGGTTAGTTTCGAATAGGTTGACATAGTAAAAAATAAGTACCTGGGGATAGTAATTGGGCTTCAGGCGCATTTTAGACTAGCTCGGACTCATGTACGGGCATATGAGTCATTTTGATGTAGCCTAATAACCTAATTTTGGTATTTATGTTTTAAACCATAAGTGTTAGCTGGGTGAGGTAACCATATCACCCTAAGAGAGAAGGAAGAGGGGAGAAAGAAGATAAATGAAGGTAGAGAGATATAGGAGGCCAATTCAGGAAGGATTCGAGAACGATTCGTCGTCTACAATGGAAATCAGACACTACGAATAACTAGAGGCAAGTAATTAACTTGCTTTAAATTAAATTGATGTGATTCATATTCATATCAAGGTAGGTGTAGAACAAAATCATTTTTGGACGAGGGTTGCATGTAAATGGGTTTTTACGTGAAATAAATTCCATAAATAGCGGTGTAAATTGATGTATGATGTTATTTAAGGAATCCCATATCATAAAGATAGGATGATGATAGAGATTTATTGGTTTGATCATAGATATTTGGGATTTTGAATTGAAACTATCTTAAATTGAGGTGTTCATAATTGAGACTCATAAGTCGGGATTAATTTGATGATTGATTATTAAATCCTTCGAATTAAGATGATTGATGGTGTTAAAATGTAAATATGTCCCTTTATGATTTATATTAATTGGGCAGTGTAGAATAATGATTTAGAGGGTGGTTGGGATTGAAATTGGGGAATAACATAGGTTGGAGTTCACCAGAATCAAAACTACGTCATTTTCACTGACAAACCGAACCGGTTCACCCCTGGCCAAACTAGTTATGTTTCTCTGCTTGTCTAAAATATGGAATTCTATATCTTTTCGTTATGATCGCATGGGTGATGACCTAATATTTTTTTTTATTAGCTATGAATTTTATACGGAACGGTGTACGAGACAAAAATCTTTGGTTGGTAATTTAGGGATGGATTTTATCTTAGGAATAATTATGATTCGGATGATTACAAAACTTTGTGGATATTTTTCCTTAGTTGACATGAATTCATAGTTAATGATATCGAGGTTAACTTAATGGTTTTTAATACTTATGCCGATTATGTTCAGTAAGTGAAATTTCGGGTAGACGATAGTTAGCAGGGTGTACTTATACGTAGGGTATTTATGGAAAAATAATCAAGAGGGGAATTCAATAATGAGAAACATGTTAAATATTTAATCAAGAGGGGAATTTAATTAATTAAGAGTCGAAGAATAGACTCGGGAGAAGTGGGCTAGTGCTTCGGGTGATAGGTACTAATTATCAAGATTTTGTAAAAATATATATAGGTATAGAGATAGTATATATGTATGAAAATTAATAATATTTGTGTGTATGATATTTTATGTAGAACATACCTCTTTAGTCCTTATATGGGAGGCTGAGGGATGTGGGTGATCCCTTGGGTAGAGAATGCTGGGCAAGTAGTGCCGCGTATATTATTGTGTGATCGAGTTTTAACGTGAGACGATTTGGGTATGGTTCAGTCTCACTATCGAAGGACTATGACCGCATCTACTAAGTTTGCTATTTGTACTGAGTTTAGTGTGATTTAGGTCGACTTATGGAAACCGGGTTATAGTGATCATACTAGGGATATGTGTAACACCCCGTATTTTTGGTACATTTAAAATTTAATTAATTCGGAGATTTTAAATTACTTAGTGTGTTGTAATTTAATGAATTAATTAGAACAGAATAATATATATAAATATTAATCTGGGATTGAATGGTTAATATTTAGGGAAAACTTATTTACTAAGTGAATAGTAATAATGTAATTACGTCGCCTCGAGTGTTAGTGACGAGGAGGTACTTATCACATTCGGAAGTCGGTATAAGACTATATGGGGTGGGGGATAAGTATTTTTATAAATTAATTCGGATGCAAATTCTGAGGGTACAGTTGAGTCCGGATGGGCCGAGTTAGTCGGAAAAGTGTACCCGGGGGTAGTGAACTGGTCACGGGACGCTTTTAGACATAGCCGGGCCCACTCGGGGACATTTGGGTCACTTGGGCTTGGCCCATTTGTCAAAAAACGGGATTAAGTTAATTAATCTAATAAAAATAAATAAGGGGGTGGCTAAACTTAATTAGAGAAAGCAAATTAAGGGTTAGGAAACCCTAACAGCAGCCAAAGCCAAATTGGGGATCAAAGAGAGCCATCAAAGGTCATCTTCAACCTTGGGATTTAGCTCCAATTCAGACTCTACGAACCTTAAGGCAAGTGGATAACTTGCAATAGCATTAAATCTGTTTTCGATTCATATTCATGTGTAGTGATTATGTAGAAATCCGTTTTTGGGTGTTAATGGAATGAATATGGGATTTTGAAAACTACAATTCTGATTTACGAAACTTGGGTGATGATTCTTGTAAAATATGATAATGGTGAGTTATTGCATATCTGATAAAATGTTATCTGCATATTTGGAAACGAATTTGATGATGAAATTTGGGGTATAAATGGACCTAGGGTTTATGATGAAACTTTCCCCAAATCTAGAAACTGGAGTAAATGGACGAATTATTTATGTTGAGGAATATTTTGGAGATCCCTAATGAGTTTCCTAATATGTACAAATGCTAAAAGAGACTTAGTTTCAGTGTAGAAGGAAATTAGAGTTTGCAGATTTTCGCCCATGGCTGTCCGTCTTCGCGAAGAAGACGAGTACCTGTTCCATCGATCGATCGACGCCATGAAGTCGATCGATCGACGGTCGGCAGACACGGACAGTTCGCCCAGTTTATTTATATAGGATGAGATTTATATAAAAAGTTGTTATGCAATTAATTATTGTTGAGAAATTAATGCATGGGGTATAACTAATTAAATGTGAGTGAATTAATTAGGAGATGGGAAGGGAAATTTGGATGACACGTCAAAATTGGTTGAGTGACATCGAGGTAAATTATATTACGTAGTAATGGACTAGGAAATTTAGAGTCGGGATTTAGACTGGGGTGAGGTAAATTCGGGCTATGAGATTTAGTCCAATTAAATGGTGAGGGCAACATTAAAAGTAACTGAATTTATTAATGTGATATTATTAATAATTCGAGTTGGGTAATAACCTTATAATAAAAATGGAATAGGCTTGTGTCACGGGTTAGTACACGGTGTAGCTGGAACATTTTTATGTATGTATATATATATACGGTGTGTGATAGTATATATATATATAGTGTATGCTTTAATATCAGTGGTTAGATATTATTATACTCTAGTGCTATAGGGGGAGGTTACGCGCAGTGGATGAATCCCCTAGCTTGAGGAGTAGGGCGAGTAGATTCCCAGGTCATAGCGTCCGTTGCAGGGGGTGAGGGGCATCTCACTTTCCGGGAAGGAAAATGACCGCCTCCAATCGTATACTTAATCAAGTTAGTGAGCGATTCTAACTTGGATAACTAGGATATGTGAATATACCTAGTGTACTAGCACTTTAGAGAAATTATATCCGGGGAGTACTTTTACTCGGGTGGATGTTAGTGTTTTATGTATTTCAGTATGTGTGTGAATGCTGCAATATTTTCTAAGTATATAATTAGGTGATTATTATATACGGGCTAAATAAATACAAGCATGAGTTGTTGTATATGTATAACGAGTGGAGTAGTTATATGAATTAAAAAGGGAAATGATTTAATTAAGTTGATGGTACTAATGACTTAAAAATCATAATCACAGTTACTCATATTGGAGTAGAAGGGATTTAAGGAGACTTTAATAATTATCTAGTCATGAGATAGATAACTAGGTGATGATTAAAGCGTTAGTGGTGCACATTAGAGGAGGGGCAAGGAAAGTTCTCAAGAGAGTGCGACACTAACTAAAATATGAAGAGCATGCATATTTATTATTACTGCAAGTTAATCATTTGCTAAATGTTTTCAAATGTTTTGGGTACTAACCCTTGCTATAAAAAATTTTAAAAACCTTTTAGGTGTCCAGCCACAGGGACACCAGACTTGACTCGATTCCAGGAAATCCATTGCTGCAGCATATGTGGATGTTGCGGGACATTTGATAGACGCCTCCTTCTTTCATTCATAATGTAGAGACTCATTATTAGTTATTCGAGCATGTCGCTCACTTTCCATTTATTTGTTTTAGACTTGTTGGGTTTTCTATTCTTGTCTTTATGGGATTTATTATTTGGACCGATGGTTTATTCGGTTAATTATTTTTATTTATGGAATGATTAGTTCAATTATCTGTGATGGTTTTTATTGCTTTAATTTTCCGTATGGGTTTTAGTTTAATTAATGAAAGATAAAATTGGCACTAGTCTGGTTTTTCTCACTTAGGTGGTTAGTAATTTAAATAAACGACAGTGATGCTAAGAATGGACCAAATGAGAAACCTGTTCTAACTTGATTTAGGACTGATCACCCGGGATTAATTAGGCGGGGTTTCACAGATGGTATCAGAGCATCAGGTAATAGTGTCCTTAGGATCTGTATGGCTTTCTACGTTTCAGCGTAGCGTTCGGTTGTTATAGAGCCCTATTATTAGGACTGTTGATTATATTTTCGGCTTGTGAGATATCGTATTCCTGCTACTAGTTTTTGTATAAATTGTGTACTTATACAACTCAATCTATTTCAGATGTCACCGATGAGACAGGGAGCGGAAAGGGATGAAGCTAGAGATGAGGTGAGGGAGGCTCACCAGGAGCCGCAGATACCGCCACCACCACCCCCACCTGAGTTGATTTCTACTACTCAAGTGGCAGTGATAGTGGCCCAAGCGGTCGAGACAGCGATGCGAGCTATGGCAGCTCATTTTCCACAGCCCCAGGCACCGCCTCCATTGGCTCCAGCAGTTCAGGCTCCAGTGGGGCCACCATCTTGGCAGCGAGTGGGGGAGACCTTTCAGAAGGGTCACCCACCTGAGTTTCGAGGTAGCACTAATGTGGTCGAGGCTTGTGACTGCAAGAAGAATATTCAGCGCCATCTGCACATGCTGGAGTGTGCCGATGTGCAGAGGCAGAAGCTTGCTTCTTTTCGTCTGTCGGAGGCAGCCCTACAATGGTGGGAGTCAGTGACCACCACTGAAGAGCGAGATTTCATGGCGGTACCCGAATCCGGGGTGCGGTTCGACCGTAACCACGTTCCACCAGCGGTAGAGGCAGAGATGCGAAGGAAGTTCAGAGAGTTAATACAGGGTGACCGGTCAGTGGCAGATTATGAGCAAGAATTCACACGTTTGGCAAGCTTTGTACCAAATGAGGTGAGCAATGAGGAGTGGAAGAGGTCAAGGTTCATGGATGGTCTGGCCTGGAGGATCAGGCAACATTTGATTGGGAATTTGACGTTAACGACCTATGCAGATGTCGTTAATTCCGCCCTCGTACTTTGTCAGGATCATCGTGCCCATACGAAGGGGAATAAGAGAGCAGGTGAATCGAGCCAGCAGGGCAAGGCGGTTACGGGTGGTTGCACTAATAGTACTCAGCCACAATTCATTCAGCAAGGGAATCAGGCAAAGAGATTTAAGCCTGGTGGGTTCCAACCGGGAGGACAGGGGTCCAGGCAGAGGCAGCCAGACCCTAAACAGCAGCAGCAGGTTCCTCAAGGCCGTCAGGACCAAGGGAACAATCGAGGAGGCCAGCAGGGCCAAACACGTCAGGGCCAACGACAGGGAGGCGTGCGGAGGCTCTGTTATGTCTGTCCCCAGCCAGGACACTTCAAGAGGGAGTGCCCGCAGAGGGGCAGAAGCCGTCAGCAGGGTACCCATCAGGGGAAACAGGGGCAGATACCACCGATCGCACCAACTCCACTCGCCCCAAAGCATCAGTGGCAGATACACTACGGGCGTGTGTATAATGTCCGGAATGTTCCCAATCCTCCGGCACAGCAGGCGCCGCCAGCAGTTGAGGGTATGTTTTTCATTCATGGTCATTTATGTAGCATAATTTTAACATGGGGGCATTCATCCATTTAATTATTGTGCTAAACGGGCTGGGTTATTAGAGGCAGCGGGTAGCCTCTGTATGAGCGTAGAATTGCCAGTAGGCAGCAGGGCTTTGATTCGCTCGATTTGTCGGGGAGTGGACATTTTGATTTGGTAGGCTTAGTTTTAGCAGCAGACCTCTTAGTGTTAGATATGGAAGGGAATGATGCCACCTTGAGCATGGATTGGTTGGCAGGTTACCGGGCTACGATGGATGGATATGAGAGGACAATCGTGTTCTCCATTCCGGGACAGGAGATGTTCCTGATAGCAATGCCGCTTCCTGAGGGAGGGTCGCGCACTCACTTATGTTACATTGAGGAGGAAACCTCACAAGGAGTGGTAACTCCTTTAGACTCTATTCCTGTGGTGAGGGATTTGGAGGATGTTCCTAAGACCGCTTTCTTGTCGCGGTATAAATCGTATGAGTTCAGCGTGATGCCGTTCGGGCTCACCAATGCATTAGCAGTGTTCATGGAGCTCATGAACAGGGTTTTCAGGGAGTACCTAGATCAGTTTGTCATCGTATTCATTAATGACATCCTAATCTACTCGCGTACCGAGGAGGAGCACACAGAACATTTGCGCATGGTTTTACAGACACTGAGGGATCATCAGCTCTATGCCAAATTCGGGAAGTGTGGATTCTTGCTACGGGAGGTACAGCTCCTTGGTCACGTGGTGTCAGATCAGGGTATTGCAGTGGATCCGGATAAGGTGTCGGCGGTGAGGGAGTGGGTACATCCCACGACACCGACCGAGGTGCGTAGTTTTCTGGGTTTGGCTGGTTACTACAGGCGATTCATTAAAGGATTCTCTAAGATTGCAGGACCTTTGACGAATTTGACTCGGAAAGGGGTACCTTTCAAGTGGGATGATAGTTGTCAATTAGCGTTCGACGAGCTAAAGGACAAGTTGACATCTGCACCCGTGCTGGCATTGCTAAAGGGAGGGCTAGAGTATCGGGTTTACACAGACGCATCCTTACGGGGTCTTGGGGGTGTGCTCCAGCAGGAGGAAAGGGCTATAGCTTATGCTTCCAGGAAGCTAAAGCCCCACGAGAGGAATTACCCCACTCACGACCTAAAGATGGCAGCGGTCGTTTTTGCTTTGAGGATATGGAGGCATTATCTTCTAGGAGAGCAGTTTACTCTATTCACGGATCACAAGTCACTTCAGTATCTCTTCACACAGAAGGATCTGAATATGAGACAAAGGTGGTGTCTAGAATTCGTGAAGGACTACCAGTTTGATATCCAGTATCATCCTGGTAAGGCCAATGTAGTAGAAGACGCATTGAGCAGAAGACCGACTGGGGAAATATCGGAGGTATGGAAAACGAAGTGGAGAGAGCTTCAATATGAAGACGACGTAGCTAAGGCTTGCATGTCGGCTTTGTCCATCACAACCGAGATCATTATGCGGGTTGTGAAGGCTCAGGCAGAGGATCAGAATTGCCGGGATAGGGTGGGCCAGTTGTTAGCTGAGGGAGCGAAAGGTTACTCGATTAGCTCAGAAGGAGGCCTACGTTTTGATGGGAGGTTAATGGTGCCAGAGGATGAGGATTTAAAGCACGCCGTTATGACAGAATCCCATGGTTCGAAATTTGTGGTACATCCCGGTGGGGATAAAATGTACCAAGATATGAGGAAGCAGTATTGGTGGGCAGGGATGAAACGAGACATAGCGGGGTTTGTTTCGAAATGTGCCACGTGTCAGCTTGTGAAAGTTGACCACCAGAGACCATCAGGGATGCTACAGCCGTTAGACATTCCCGTGTGGAAGTGGGAGAGCATCTCCATGGACTTCATCACAGGGTTACCGGTATCGCAGAAGGGTCACGACTCCATATGGGTTATTGTGGATCGGTTGACCAAGGTAGCCCACTTTTTGCCGGTACACACAGACTTTGAGACGATGCGTTATGCACAGCTATTCATAGCAGAGATTGTTAAGATGCATGGAGTTTCGATAAATATCGTATCAGACAGAGACAAAATATTTGTTGCCCACTTTTGGCAGAGCTTTCAGGAGGCAATGGGCACGGAGTTGCGCTTGAGTACAGCGTATCATCCACAGACTGACAGACAGACTGAGAGAGTTAATCAGATGCTGGAAGACATGCTCAGAATGTGCATTTTGGACTTCGGGGGAGGATGGGAGAAATATCTTCCTTTGGTAGAGTTTGCGTATAACAACTCCTACCAATTCACGATTGGCATGGCACCGTTTGAGGCACTGTACAGGAGACCTTGTCGTTCACCCGCTTGTTGGTTAGAGGTGGGGGACAACAAACTCTTGGGGCCGGATATTTTCCAGGAAACATCTTCCAAGATAGAGTTGATTCGAGGAAGGATTCGAATAGCTCAGGACAGGAAGAAGAGTTATGCTGATGCTTCTCGAAGACATGTGGAGCTAGAAGTTGGGGACCAGGTTTTAGTCCGGGTATTCCCTATGAAAGGGGTGATGAGGTTCGGCAAGAAGGGTAAGTTAGCACCGCGATACGTAGGACCTTTCCCTATTATTGAAAGGGTGGGACCGGTGGCATATAAGCTTGGATTACCAGATCATCTTCAGCGAATACACGATGTATTCCATGTGGCATCGCTGAAGAAATATCGAAGGAGCGAGCGAGCCTTTTGGCATATTCCACTCGAGGAGATCGACTTACAGCCAGACATCTCGTATGAGGAGAGGCCGGTAGCAATTCTGGATCATAGTGAGCGGAAATTACGATCCAAGGTCGTTCCATTGGTTAGAGTACAGTGGGGTCATCACAATGTTGACGAGTCTACCTGGGAGCGAGAGGAGGATATGCGGGAAAAATATCCAGAACTTTTCAACGCAGGTACGATCTAATTTCGGGGACGAAATTCCTTTATAAGGGGGGGGAGTATGTAACACCCCGTATTTTTGGTACATTTAAAATTTAATTAATTCGGAGATTTTAAATTACTTAGTGTGTTGTAATTTAATAAATTAATTAGAACAGAATAATATATATAAATATTAATCTGGGATTGAATGGTTAATATTTAGGGAAAACTTATTTACTAAGTGAATAGTAATAATGTAATTACGTCGCCTCGAGTGTTAGTGACGAGGAGGTACTTATCACATTCGGAAGTCGGTATAAGACTATATGGGGTGGGGGATAAGTATTTTTATAAATTAATTCGGATGCAAATTCTGAGGGTACAGTTGAGTCCGGATGGGCCGAGTTAGTCGAAAAAGTGTACCCGGGGGTAGTGAACGGGTCACGGGACGTTTTTAGACATAGCCGGGCCCACTCGGGGACATTTGGGTCACTTGGGCTTGGCCCATTAGTCAAAAAACGGGATTAAGTTAATTAATCTAATAAAAAGAAATAAGGGGGTGGCTGAACTTAATTAGAGAAAGCAAATTAAGGGTTAGGAAACCCTAACAGCAGCCAAAGCCAAATTGGGGATCAAAGAGAGCCATCAAAGGTCATCTTCAACCTTGGGATTTAGCTCCAATTCAGACTCTACGAACCTTAAGGCAAGTGGATAACTTGCAATAGCATTAAATCTGTTTTCGATTCATATTCATGTGTAGTGATTATGTAGAAATCCGTTTTTGGGTGTTAATGGAATGAATATGGGATTTTGAAAACTACAATTCTGATTTAGGAAACTTGGGTGATGATTCTTGTAAAATATGATAATGGTGAGTTATTGCATATCTGATAAAATGTTATCTGCATATTTGGAAACGAATTTGATGATGAAATTTGGGGTATAAATGGACCTAGGGTTTATGATGAAACTTTCCCCAAATCTAGAAACTGGAGTAAATGGACGAATTATTTATGTTGAGGAATATTTTGGAGATCCCTAATGAGTTTCCTAATATGTACAAATGCTAAAAGAGACTTAGTTTCAGTGTAGAAGGAAATTAGGGTTTGCAGATTTTTGCCCATGGTTGTCCGTCTTCGCGAAGAAGACGAGTACCTGTTCGATCGATCGATCGACGCCATGAAGTCGATCGATCGACGGTCGGCAGATACAGACAGTTCGCCCAGTTTATTTATATAGGATGAGATTTATATAAAAAGTTGTTATGCAATTAATTATTGTTGAGAAATTAATGCATGGGGTATACCTAATTAAATGTCAGTGAATTAATTAGGAGATGGGAACGGAAATTTGGATGACACGTCAAAATTGGTTGAGTGACATCGAGGTAAATTATATTACGTAGTAATGGACTAGGAAATTTACAGTCGGGATTTAGACTGGGGTGAGGTAAATTCGGGCTATGAGATTTAGTCCAATTAAATGGTGAGGGCAACATTAAAAGTAACTGAATTTATTAATGTGATATTATTAATAATTCGAGTTGGGTAATAACCTTATAATAAAAATGGAATAGGCTTGTGTCACGGGTTAGTACACGGTGTAGCTGGAACATTTTTATGTATGTATATATATATACGGTGTGTGATAGTATATATATATAGTGTATGCCTTAATATCAGTGGTTAGATATTATTATACTCTAGTGCTATAGGGGGAGGTTACGCGCAGTGGATGAATCCCCTAGCTTGAGGAGTAGGGCGAGTAGATTCCCAGGTCATAGCGTCCGTTGCAGGGGGTGAGGGGCATCTCACTTTCCGGGAAGGAATATGACCGCCTCCAATCGTATACTAAACCAAGTTAGTGAGCGATTCTAACTTGGATAACTAGGATATGTGAATATACCTAGTGTACTAGCACTTTAGAGAAATTATATCCGGGGAGTACTTTTACTCGGGTGGATGTTAGTGTTTTATGTATTTCAGTATGTGTGTGAATGCTGCAATATTTTCTAAGTATATAATTAGGTGATTATTATATACGGGCTAAATAAATACAAGCATGAGTTGTTGTATATGTATAACGAGTGGAGTAGTTATATGAATTAAAAAGGGAAATGATTTAATTAATTTGATGGTACTAATGACTTAAAAATCATAATCACAGTTACTCATATTGGAGTAGAAGGGATTTAAGGAGACTTTAATAATTATCTAGTCATGAGATAGATAACTAGGTGACGATTAAAGCGTTAGTGGTGCACATTAGAGGAGGGGCAAGGAAAGTTCTCAAGAGAGTGCGACACTAACTAAAATATGAAGAGCATGCATATTTATTATTACTGCAAGTTAATCATTTGCTAAATGTTTTCAAATGTTTTGGGTACTAACCCTTGCTATAAAAAAATTTAAAAACCTTTTAGGTGTCCAGCCACAGGGACGCCAGACTTGACTCGATTCCAGGAAATCCGTTGCTGCAGCATATGTGGATGTTGCGGGACATTTGATAGACGCCTCCTTCTTTCATTCATAATGTAGAGACTCATTATTAGTTATTCGAGCATGTCGCTCACTTTCCATTTATTTGTTTTAGACTTGTTGGGTTTTCTATTCTTGTCTTTATGGGATTTATTATTTGGACCGATGGTTTATTCGGTTAATTATTTTTATTTATGGAATGATTAGTTCAATTATCTGTGATGGTTTTTATTGCTTTAATTTTCCGTATGGGTTTTAGTTTAATTAATGAAAGATAAAATTGGCACTAGTCTGGTTTTTCTCACTTAGGTGGTTAGTAATTTAAATAAACGACAGTGATGCTAAGAATGGACCAAATGAGAAACCTGTTCTAACTTGATTTAGGACTGATCACCCGGGATTAATTAGGCGGGGTGTCACAATATGGTGGCATTTTAGAGAAAACCATCCAACGAGGTAACGCTTAGAAGGATGATGATTATACGCGACATATGTGTGCTTGTTGTTGTATACTCCTACATATATAATAATGTAGATATTTATATACGGGTAAATATGTTAAGTGTGAATGTTATATATAACGAGAGTAGAGTTATATGAACGATTAATGTTGAAATAATTAATTAAGATAATGAGTAGAGTAGCTTATGAATCAATGATAGAAAGTAATCGGGTTAGAGTAGTGTGTTAGAAAGAAATGCGACAGGGCTAGTTGGATAGGGTAGCATAACTAGGGGGTTAAGATGTATGCATTAGGTGTGCATAATAGTTGAGAGTGAGGGGGTAAACTCAATAGAGTGCGACAGAGACTTAAATATGGAATGTTTTACTGCATATTTATTTACGTCATCTTAATTACATGCAAAGTTATTAAAAAAAATCGTCTTTACCCCGTATGAAATACATTTTCCAAAAAATTTTAGGTGTCTAGCCACAGGGATTCCATGGATGAATATTCTTTCCAAGACATGAAGCTACAGCCGATGTGGAGGCTTGCAGGTTGCTGAGTAACCGCTTCACTTATTGCATTCTATATTAGGTTCTCTATTACTGTTGATGTAAAAAATTAGATCACTCTAATTATTCAACCACAGATAAATAAAATGAGACCAAGATTTTTAAAGTGGTTCAGCCTTATAAGAATGGCCTACGTCCACTGTTATATTATTGCTGAGTGTTTGGGAATTCTCGATTACAAGTTCAGTCAAGAAATTCTCGTCCCCTTGAATGAGGATGATACAAGGTATTTATAGCCTTGAGGTTGTACATGAAAGGGTCGATACATTAAATGATATACACATGAAAGGGTAATACATTTAATGCAGCATGTGTGTCAAGATTATAAACATTCAATGAATAGTTGAACTGTCGTCTATCTGGTAATTAATGATACGGCCGAGATGCAGCTCAGACCGCCTTAGTTTCTCATTGCTCAGGAGTTCCTCGGAGCGCTAGAGTACCTCGGAGTGATGAAGTTCCTCGATATATCCTCGTTGCTCGGAGAGAACATGAGTTGGTCGAGGAAATGAACTTCCTTGTTGTTATTGTACCACGTAGATTGACAAGTGTCTTCGTATGATTCGTCCACATCAACATATTAATTTTGGTATCAACAGAAGCCCCCAATGTTTCATATTTCGAACTTTGAGGAGTATGGAACATTCTTTCTCGGTTTATGGCAATATTGAATGATCTTCCTGGGTTTTAGGAGCATTGTATTTGAATTTATTTCCAAATTCAAAGAATCCTCCTTTTTTTGAACTTTTAAGAGCGCTTCGATCTTAGTGCCCTTTTTGTCCTTTTAGCCATCGGAAGTTCAATAGTTTCTTTTTTGTAATCGTTTCCTTCGCCGCTTCCCAAGGCAAAGTATTTAAACTTCTTAGGTTACCATACCGTCTTCTTCTTTTTTCAATTTCCTGCATTCAAGCTTTCTATTCTCTCCTTCTCTCTTTTGGCTAAGGGAATACATGTATTTATAGTGATGGGAGATAAAGAGATTCACTGTATGTAGACATTTATACATTATGTCTACATTCAACGAATCTAATTGTTGAATTGCTTGGTATGCTATGTGTTGTCATCTACAATATAAATGTACATTAAGGCTCATTAAATGCACTGCTATCTTCATTAATGCACATTAAATGCATAGTTATCCTTTTAATCTTCCTGGTTGATATGCCGACCAACTCTCCTCAGGTGCCGACTAACACTCCTCGGGTGCCGACTAATTCTCCTCGGGTGCCGACTAACACTCCTCGGATATCGAATATTTCCACGTAGGATGACATGTGTCCTTTTCTGATTGGTCCTCGTAGATGGAGAATTTTTGCATTAACAGAAGCCCCCAATGCTCTATGCTTGATGGTTTACTTGAAAGGATGGAGTATTTATTCTGCAATGCTGCTCGGTGCTCGTGAAATTCTTGATCTACCTTCTTGATTTGTTCAACATAAAGTGCATTATCTCCTGGACGACATATGATGCATGTTGATCGATGGTTGCTAATATTTCTTTTGAGGAACTCCGTGTGCTATGTATCACCCCTGGGAATTTGGATGCAGCCATGCCATAGTATGCAGCTTGTAGCTTGTCATAATCTTCAAGTATGTTGATTGGTTTGCTAGCCGACCAACTGCCTCCTGTGCCGAGCAACTGAATGCTAACTTTACGTGCTTGATTTTTCTGATTTATGATCCTCTGAATAATTAGTCGAGTAACATACTAGCTTTTGAACCCAACTTTTCAATATGATTAGTACCAAGCTAGTGGTGGACTTCGAAACATTTTCATACAACTTCTTCTTCATTATTGGTCGAGACAGTAGTAGCAAAGATCTCAGTGCTGTAGATGCTGATTTTGACTTCTACCTCTGCTCGGGGACGAGCAAGAGCTGCTCGGACAGAACATCTGTGATGAACATCAGAATGCTGAAAGATCTTAACTTCATACACTCCCCTTATGCTTTGAATGATCCTCCTGCTGGTGAGGAACCTGTTTTAAAAGCAGAGGGAAAGAAACCAATAGAGTAGGAATCTCAATGTAATAGTTAGTATACATTTTCATTCTCAAATTGACGTATCTCGTCCCGAGCATCTCTTGGATACTCCTTCAGTAATGAATGTCAGAATGTTGAAGGACTTGAATTTTATCAATTCTCCTCAGACATTAAATGATCCTCTTGCTGGCAAGGAACCTGTATCGAAGGCGGAAGGGAAAAAACCAATAGAATAGGATTTTCAATGTAATAGTTAGCACATATATGTAACTTGTAATTTATTTTGAATTTTAATGAAAGACTTTCATTTTCTGTTTGCAAATCTGTATTGCTATTATCTTGTGCCTATTAAACACTTTATATTTGTGCTTGCATAACAATATTGTATGGTTCATTGACCAAAATAAAGTATCAAAAATGTTGCTTGATCACTTAATAATAAAGTAATGAGTAAAATAACTGCTTTAAAATATTTCTAAACAACCAAGGTTGTTAAATTATGCTTGTCGACCAATTATGATTAGTGGGTTTTTATCTCCGACCAACCATACTTGGTAACTTTTTGTCTTTAAAATGTGTTCGACCAACCAAGGTCGATAAATTATCCTCGTCGACCAACTACAATTAGTGGGTTTTTATCCCCGACCAATTATATTTGGTTCATTTTGGAATATTTTGTTCTTCAAAGCACTTATTGTATTTTTCTGCAATAATCTTGCCTCCCGACCAACATAAGTTGGCACTTGTCAATCTACGTGGTACAATAACAACGAGGAATGGAATAAGGAGATCAAAGATTTTTACTGAATAGAGCTCTTATAGTTAACCTCCCTGATTCAAATAGAGATTATTTTGAACATGGGGTGGTTATTAAAAATTGGCAATATGCCCCTTTAGTTGGAGATGGAGTATACAACGGTCCCAGATGCCCCCCATATGGCAATGGGATAGGTTTATTTTTCATTTTATTTCTTTTACTTATGAAATTATGCTTTTATCATGTTTGACAAAATGTATGACTGATATCTCATTATGTGTTTGTTTGCAGTTGATAGTAAAAGAAAAATTCCAAAAGAATCAGAGGTTAATATTAAGCATCTGAAACTTATCTGGGTTTGCATAAGAACGTTGCAGACGAGCACATCAGGTCTGCATCATATTTGCTACAGTATAAGAGTTATACAACCTCTTATACTGCTCGCCCTGTTGAACCAGCTTCAACTCCAGAGGATTCTTTTTCAGATTCTCATCTTCCTTTAAGTCAGAGAATGGGCAAGAAAAGAGCTCCTCCTGCTCTATTTGATGACATTACTTCTGTTGCTGGGGCCAAGAAAAGCAAAACTGATGTCCTAGAGGGGACTAAGAAGGTGGATGCTGCACCTTCCAAAGCTACCGAGAAGCCCCCAATGGCTCCGAGCAAGAAGGTTACTCCTGTGGAAATAATTGCTATATCTCCGACCAAGAGTTCTTCCTTGGTTGAAGCTGCTGAAGTCCCTTTGAGGAGATTGAGGAAATCATCCTCAGTCAATTTGGTTGAAACTACGTCCTCTCTACCAGCTGGTAGTGTTGGTGTTCCAACCATCATTCCTCCGAGCTCTGCAATGAGCTCGATAAAAACTTGGATCATACCCGAGGTCCAAGTAATTGATAAAAAAAATTCTAGGGATATGCTGACATCCCTAGCTACTCGTCATCTTGCTTCGGTAAATTTCTCACACCTTGAATTTCCTTTCTGTCTTTGAATACTTGTATTTTTGCACTGACTTGTCATTTTTTCCTTTGTTCAGCTGGTGAATTGTTTTAATAACATTGTGAAGAAAGACGAAGCTATTAAAGCTTCCAGCTCCTCGTCAGGTGTAGAGGATGCTCTGCTGGGTTTAACTCAATCTTTGAAGGATTCTCGTCAGTAGTACGACGAGGACAAAGCCGAATGGGAGAAAAAATTATCTATAGTTGAGGCCGAGAAGGTGAAGATGGCTGAGATCTCCAAGAGTTTGGAGAATAAAGTAAAAAGTTTAGAGGTCGAGCATAAGAAATATGACGACAAGATCAAGAATTTTGGAGAACTTGAGGATAAGCTGAGGAAGGCAGAGGAAGAATTGTCCGCCCTGCGAGATATCAAGGGCCAAAAAGAAGTATTGGATGCGAAGCTCTCCTCGGAGAAATTGAGAAGAAAGCTCGCAGTTAAAAAATCCTTCAGCGCTGGCTGGGATAAAGGATGGGACAAGGGGATTGCTGCGATGACATCCCAAGTTCAATATGGGAAGTTAAAATACTTCCGAGATGGATGGGTAGCTGCCCTACAAGAATTAAAGATCAAAGAAGATTCTGGGCTATTCCAGCTACACCTCCCTTGTCCTCCCCCATCAATTGTGGAGGAAGAAGAAGATGAGCCTGTCTCTGATGAATCTTCCATGGCCATAGGTGATCAAGTCCCTGCTTCTCTTCCTTCTGCCAATGAGGACATTTCTTCCATGCCTCCTCCTCCTGAGCAAATTTCAACTGCTGATCAAGTCGCTGTGACCACCGAGCAACCAAGCTCCTCGTCCCAGCCTTCCGAGAAAGTCTTGGAAGACAAGGAAAAGGTGTGAAGTTGTTCGGTATCATTTCTATCTTTCATTATTTGTAATCCAACAATGTAATCCTTTTGTGATCTAATAAAATACATCTTTGTTCATCTCTGTTGTTGATGATTTGTTTTTGTTGATTGTTGTCTTTTTCACATCCTTAGTTTGTGGCTAGAATGGAAATGATATATGCACATGATACAAAGCTGATGCAGCAATGTCACGAATATTATAAGGCTGGTCATACAGACCTTAGTACATCAGAAATTTCTGACATCCTTGGCCATGATGCCTCAGAACAAGCAATTGAAGCTTATCGGTACTTGAAGGATTTACTTGACCGAGCTGTGGCCAACAATGTGGCCTATTATGACTTGATTGAGGAACTTCATTATTCCTTAGAAGATATGCAAGGTCAGCACAATGAATCAATGGCTTAGTTGCACAAGGAATATGAAAATAGATATCAACAGTTTTCTTCTAAAACAGGCCATAAAAAGATCCTTGCTGGATACGATGTTAGGGAAAGAACTTTAAAAGGTGAAGTTGAGGCTTGCAGGTAGATTGCTGAGTTACTGGAACAAGAGAACAATAATTTACAGAAAAATCTGGCACAGTATGAATCTGCAGCGTCATCTTCCACTGCTTTAGTGCAAGTTACCGATGAAGGTTTCTCGTTCTTAGAAGTTGAGAATGCCAAATTAAGGCAAGAGTTGGATGTTCTGAGAAGATCTGTTATTCCTGTGACTGCTCAGGAACGAGGAAGAGGTTCTCGTGGGCGAGGAAGAGCTGTTCAAAATGTTGCCGAGGATCAAAGTTCTCCAGTCGCTGTTCGGAGTCGATCAAGAGTTCTTAGCCGTAATGTTGAAGAGGCTCGCACTCAATCTACTTTGGAAACTCAAGCATACCAATTAAACGCCAAAGATCGGGCTTTATCTGAAATGTCCAAGAAAAATCTATCTTTGGAAGATCAACTTACTACAACGAAGTCTGCTTTGAATGATAAAGATGTTTTTGCCAGGAGCCTTCACGAACAATTGGATAGATTAACCTTCCAATTCCATAAACAACCCAGGGAATTTTGGATGGTAGGATACAATGAAGCCCTTGTTCATTTAGATGCTCAGATTGAACATGCCAATAATGAAGGTTATAAACAGGGATGGTTGAACGCCCTGGGTGTACTGAAATTGGAGCAAGGGCATTTTTTATGGGATTATCATGCTCCAGGGTTACTAGATTTGCCTGTGCCACCTTTCAAATTGGACATGGAATGGATCCCAGCTCGTTCCATTCCTCGGAGTTTAATTTCAAAATATCTCGGCGACTATAGTCTTCATTCTCAGACTGAATTATCTCGTCAAGAGCATCTCTTGGATACACCTTCTGTGATGAACGTCAGAATGCTTAGAGATATTAATTTCATCAATTCTCCTCTTTGCTTAGAAGATCTTCCTGCCGGCGAGGAACCTGTTTCAAAAGCTAAAGGAAAGAAGCCAATATAATAGGTTTTTCAATGTAATAATTAGCACATATGTATAGCTTGTAATACATTTTTATCTTAATGAAAGAATTTCATTTTCTGTTTGCAAATTTGTATTGCGATTGTCTTGTGTTTATCAAACATTTTTACATTTGTGTATATGTATCTGTTAAAAAGATAACAATATGATGTTGTTCATCAACCAACTTAGTAATCAAAATTAAAGGTATCAAAGATGCTCAATCACTTAATAATAAAGTAATGAGTATAAAATGTTGAAACTGTCTCCAACCAACCAAGGTTGTTAAATTGTGTTTGTCGACCAACTACAGTTGATGGGTTTTTTATCCCCGACCAACCATACTTGGTAAACTTTTTCCTAAAATGTATCCGACCAACCATGGTCGATAATTTATCCTCGTCGACCAAGTATAGTTGATCACCGACCAACTATACTTGGTTCAGTTTGGAATTCTTTGTATTTTCTGGAATGATTTTACCTTCCGACCAACTTGTTGGCTTATTTTCAAATCAAATGATATTGTTCTTCCCTCAACCGTAGTTGATTATTGAATTATCAGGTTCTTTCGAACTATCTTGTCCACTAGTTATCTTACCAACCTTAGTTGGTCACGCTAGTGTACGCCTCCTAACCAAAGGAGTATATTTTTTGGTTCCTTCGAACTTTTTGTCCACTAGTTATCTTACTAACCTTAGTTGGTCACGCTAGTGTACGCCTCCTAACCAAAGGAGTATATTTTTTGGTTCTTTCGAACTTTTTGTCCACTAGTTATCTTACCAACCTTAGTTGGTCACGCTAGTGTACGCCTCCTAACCAAAGGAGTATATTTTTTGGTTCTTTCGAACTATTGTCTTCATTTTGCTGTCGAGCAGTGTAGTGTACAACACTAGTATTCCACGAAAAACTTTCAAACAAAGGAGAGGAAAATGGTGAAAACATCATCTTTTTATTCATATTGATGAATCCGTTGTACATTTTACATCATTGATAATACTTGCAAAGGTGTTCAGCATTCCAAGCATTCTTGAACTCTTCTCCTTCTAAAGTTGCTATTCGGTAAGTTCCTAGTCGAACAACTTCTGTAACTCGATAAGGCCCATGCCAGTTTGCTTCTAATTTATTGTGTTTCTGAATTACCTTCTTTAGCACATAATCTCCATCTTTTAAATCGCATTTCCTCACCCTTTTGTTGTAGAAAAGAGCTGTTCGTTGTTGATAAGCAGCATTCCTAATGGCTGCTTCTTCTCTGACCTCCTCGAGCATATCCAAATCCAATCTTCTCATCAAGTCGCTGACTGGGGAATTGAAATTCAGCACAAGGTGTGTTGGGAGACCTAACTCGGCAAGTATTACAGTCTCACTTCCAAATGCTAGCATATATGGTGATTCTCCAGTCGCTGCTCGGGGAGTTGTTCGGTAAGCCCACAATACTGATTGTAGCTCGTTAATCCAATTAGCTTTAGCTTCACTTAGCCTTTTCTTCAAACCATTTAGCAGTGTTCTATTCATCACTTCAGTCTGTCCATTACTTTGAGGATGGCCTGGTGCTGAATGGACCTTCAAAATGTTCTACTGATGATAATAAGCAGAAAATTCCTCGTTATCAAATTGGGTTCCATGGTCTGTGATGAAGGCATGAGGGAGACCATATCGACAGATGATATTCTTCCAAATGAACTGGTATACCTTCTCGTACGTCATGTCGATGAGGGGTTCAGCTTCTACCCACTTCGTAAAATAGTCTACTGGGACTACGAGGTACTTGAATCTTCCTCGGGTGGTCGGCAATGGTCCCACCAAATCAATTCCCCACATGGCGAATGGCCAAGGGGAAGTTATAGGTGTCAACAATGCTTGTGGAGTTCGTCGGATAGAGGAAAAACATTGTCACTTATCACATTTCTTAGCATAGGCTATACAATCAGCCCTCATCGTCGGCCAATAGTATCCTTGAGTCATTACCCTTTGTAAAAGCGTTCGACCTGCTACATGAGCTCCACAAGACCCTTCATGGATCTCTTCAATCAATTCTTTCACTTCGGAGGGATGTACACATCTCTGCAAACCTGCCATAATTCCTCGTCTATATAAAATACCATTAGTTACTACATACCGAGCAGCTTTATATTTAAATTTTTTGGCAGCAAGCTTATCCTCTGGCTATTCTCCCTCTTCAATATATACCCTGATGGGATCCATCCAAGATGGTCCTAAATCAAGTGTAATAACATTCATCGTCAAGTCTTCCTCTATGCTCCGACTTTCCAGTACTTCAATCGGTATTGTTCTTCGTAGCTCGGTACGTGTAGCTGATGCTAGTCGGGCCAGTACGTCTGCTTTTGCATTTTCTATTCTGGGTATTCTGATCAACTGAATCGCATCAAATTCTGCCAACAACTCCATTACCTTGGCATGATATTTGACCATTAATTCTCCTTTAACTGCATACGTTCCCATCATCTGATTCATAATCAATTGAGAATCACTAAATACCATCACTTGTTGTGCTTCCATAATCTTTGATAAATTAAGACCTGCTATCATGGCCTCATACTCAGCCTCATTATTAGAGGCTTTGAATTGGAATCGCAAAGAATATTCCATGTCAATCTCGTCTGGGGTATTCAAAACAATTCCTGCCCCACAACCTGCTCTGCATGATGAGCCATCTACATATAATCTCCATATGGGCAACCCGTCTTCAAATTTCTTATCTGATAGAGTTCCTCGGTGAAATATTTGTTGCTTCTTTTCATCCTTCCCTGATTCTTTTCTCTCCTTGTTGACCATCTCTTCTCGTTCTTTTACCAACCGGAGTTGGTCTGAGTTTGAAGTTGCTGATCCTTCTACATCCATAAGTCCTTTTACCAACCGGAGTTGGTCTGGATTTATGTCTGTTGATCCTGTAACATCCACAGGTTGATCAGCCAGCAGTTTTTCTTCCTCGGGGATATCAGGATATGTAAACTCTGCTATAAAATCTGCTACAGCTTGCCCTTTCAATGATGATCTGGGTTCATACACAATATCATATTCACCGAGCTCTATTGCCGAGTACATCAATCTCCCTGACTTTTCTGGCTTATGAAGGGCTTGTCTCAATGGCATGTCGGTATATACGACGATTGTATGGGCCTAAAAATATGGCCTCATTCTTCTACTTGCTTCAATTAATTCCAATGCCAATTTTTCCAGCTTTGGGTACCTGATTTCTGCGCCTCGGAAAGCCTTAATTGTGTAATAGATTGGTTTCTGAACTCCATTCTCCAATATGATCAATGCTGAACTGACTGCATTCTTTAATACTTCCAGATACAAATACAACTTCTCTCCTGTTATTGGCCTGGACAACAATGGAGGTGCTCCCAAATACTTTTTCAAGTCTTGAAAGGCATTTTCACATTCATCAGTCCACTTAAAAGTTTGTCGGAGTGTTTTGAAGAATGGGAGGCATTTGTCAGTTGCTCGGGATACAAATCTGTTGAGCGCTGCAACTCGTCCTGTAAGACTCTGTACTTCTTTCTTTGTTGTTGGAGATCGCAACCCTAAAATAGCTTTGATCTTATCTGGATTTGCTTCAAGGCCTCGCTGGTTGACAATGTATCCGAGAAACATTCCTTCTCGTACTCCAAATGTGCACTTCGTCGGGTTGAGCTTCATCTGGTATTTATCCAGTTGATCAAATGTCTGAGCTAAGTCAACTAAATGATTTGCAGCTTTCTTGCTTTTTGTCAGCATATCATCGACATAGACTTCCATGTTGCAACTGATTTGTTCGGTGAAAACCTTGTTCATCATCCGCTGGTATGTCGCTCCTGCATTTTTCAAACCAAAAGGCATAACATTATAGCAATAAGTTCCCCTAGGGGTAATAAAAGATGTACTTTCCCTGTCTTCAGGTTTCATTTTGATCTGGTTGTAACCAGAATACGCATCCATGAAGCTGAGCAGCTCATGTCCCGAGGTAGCATCAACTAGTTGGTCAATTCTGGGCAATGAAAAATGATCTTTTGGGCATGCCTTGTTGAGATCAGTGAAATCAACACACATTCTCCATTTATTGTTCTTCTTCTTTACCATCACCACATTTGCCAGCCAGTCTGGATATTTCACATCTTCAATGAGTTGGGCTTTCTGGAGCTTCTCGACCTCCTCTTGTATGGCTTGATTCTTTTTGGGGCTAAATACCCTTCTTCTCTGCTTTACAGGCTTGATCTCCTTATTCACATTGAGTTCGTGACATAAGAAGTTTGGATCTATTCCTGGCATGTCCTCATGACTCCATGCGAATGTTTTCTTCCTGTTTCTCAAGAACATTATCAACTCTTATTTTATTGAAGCATCCAACGACGAACCTGTCTGGGTTACTCGTTCAGGGTGTTCCTCGTCCAGAATAACATTTTCTGTAGATTCTACCACCTGTCCTTTTACAAGTTGGGATTCATCCCTGGGATCAAGAGTTTCAATTTGTGTACCTTCCTCTACCTGGTAGGTAATAGTCTTTTTCCTTGATTCCTCAAGCTCCTCTTGCTCGGTAGATGAATAATAGCTTTCCCGAGCTATTTTTTGATCACCTTTTACAACTCCTACTCCGAAGTTTGTTGGGAATTTTAAGCATTGATGCACTGTAGATGGAACTGCTTCGAACTTCTTTAAACCAACTCTTCCTATGATGATGTTGTAGGCTGACTGCACATTCTTATCCATCACAAAGAAGTGTATTCTTTCTGTTCGACAAGCAGGCCAAGTTTCAATGAATATGTCCAACTTGATCGTCCCAAGTGGAAAAACTTTCTCGCGAGCAAAACCCAAAAGGGGTCTGTGATAAGGTTCCAATTGAGATAATTTCAAATTCAAGCTATCAAAACATGAATAGTACACGATGTCTGCCGAACTACCATTGTCCACCAACACCCTTGAAATCACCACACCTTTCATCCTCATTTTGATCACCAAGGGATCGTCGTGAGGGTAAAGAACACCGGCCAAATCATTTTTTGAAAAACCAATAACTAGCTTCTCTTTATTTACCTTCCTCGGACGATCATCCTCGGTAAGATTTATTCGTTGAATATATGAGCAGGCTTGAGCCTCTCCGAGATAGGCCTTTCTTTCTGCACTAAGGTCTCCCCCTCCAGCATCTCCTCCTGTAATAACATTACAATCAAATGACCCAAAACGTATGGAAAATACCTCTCGTTCAGGCTGTCTTGGCTTCTTTGGAAGATCGGGGTCTTCATCTGGATCATCTTCATGATCTCTTTTCTTTTTCTCCTCCGTCCGACGAGGAGATCTGGAACGATCTCTAGTTCTATCATCACTCTTCTTTTCACCTCTGCGATCTACATACTTTGACAACTTTCCTCTTCGGATGAGCGTTTCAATCTCGTTCTGAAGGGATATGCAATTTTTGGTCGTATGACCATGATCTTTATGGAACTCGCAATATTTGGCCCTATTCCTCAGTTCAGGATTGGTCCTCAGTTTTTCTGGCCACTTGATTTCTTCGTTATTCTTGATTTCTTCCAAAACATGATTAATACCCATTTTCAATGGAGTATAATTATCATATTTCTTCAGGACTTCCCATGACGTCCTATTATTCTTGGAGTGCTTGTCACCACCATTACCTTTTTGCTCTTTCTTCTTAGATTTGTCAACCTGCACCTTGGTTTCTTTAACCATATTCTTCTTCGCAGCCATAGCCTCCTCGACATTCATGATTTTGGCCTCTTTTGCCATCAACTCCGACATAGTTTTAGGTGGATCTTTGGCCAAAGTATAGTATAACTTGTTAGGCAGCAAACCACTCATCAAAGCAGTGATCGCTGTTTTTTCTTCGTAATCTATGACTTCCAACTTCTCGTTATTGAAACGAGTTATGTAATCTCTAGTACTCTCACCTGATTTTTGTCTAACACTTAACAAGTGCGCTACTCGCTTTACCGGCTTTGCTCCAAAATAGAAAATTGTCGATGAACAACTCGGCTAACTGAATAAAAGTCGAAATCTTACCCCGAGGAAGATTGTTGTACCATATCCGTGCAGATCCGGTAAGAGTTCCCGAGAATGCTCTACACCTCATCTCGTCGGGAACGGCATATATGTCGGCAGCAGCTTGGTATTTTTCTATATGAAGAACAGGATCTGTCTTTCCATCATACTTAGGGGTCACTATAGGTGCTTTGAATTTCGATGGTGTAGGAAAATTCACAATGGCCTGCATAAAAGGTGTCCCTTGAACAAAAGTTCTCTGTAAGGGATTCCTTTCTTTAACCATTTCTCCAAGTCTATCCTCCAATCGCTGAATGGAACCCTTCCATGCTTCATTTCCTTCCTCGGGCTACTTAGTCCGAGCAATTGATTGTTCTGACGTAGCTTCCTGAGATCTATCTCGACGAGTAGCTGGTCTTGATTGTGCTGATCCTTCTCTCAAACCTGATGGTGGTCGAAAGCTTCTCGATGGGGCTCTAGGCGGACTCATATTTCTCCTTGGTCCTAACCGACTGAAAGGAGATGCCCTGCTTAATCTTTCCAGGGCGCTAGTTCTCTCCGGAGAGAGGGTGATATGTTGATCTGTATCCGTGGCCCGTATCGATGAAATTCCCCCAGGTTGATAAGAAAAATCATTAGATTCTTCATTACGATATGACTCAGTATGCCTGGATCGCGATTGCCCACGATCACTCCTTTGCCTTGAATGGGTAGGTGCACCGCCGTGAAGAGTTTGAATGAGTTGCCTCATTGTTTCTTGCGTGGCGGTTTCTTCTTCAGCCAGATTCGTCATAATTCCAGCCAGATCTGGAGGTGCAAATGGATTTGGAGGATTTCCAGTATTTCCAGCATTTCGATTACTGGATTCTGGATTATCTGCCATTGATGATAAATGATTTTTGGTGAAAAATGATAGCAACAGTTGTTTCCCACATACGGCACCAATCTGTTGATGTAAAAAATTAGATCACTCTAATTATTCAACCACATATAAATAAAATGAGACAAAGATTTTTAAAGTGGTTCAGCCTTATAAGAATGGCCTATGTCCACTGTTATATTATTTGCTGAGTGTTTGGGAATTCTCGATTACAAGTTCAATCAAGAAATTCCCGTCCCCTTGAATGAGGATGATACAAGGTATTTATAGCCTTGAGGCTGTACATGAAAGGGTCGATACATTAAATGATATACACATGAAAGGGTAATACATTTAATGCAGCGTGTGTGTCAAGATTATAAACATTCAATGAATAGTTGAACTGTCGTCTATCTGGTAATTAATGATACGGCCGAGATGCAGCTCGGACCGCCTTAGTTGCTCGTTGCTCAGGAGTTCCTCGGAGTGCTAGAGTACCTCGGAGTGATGAAGTTCCTCGATATATCCTCGTTGCTCGGAGAGAACATGAGTTGGTCGGGGAAATGAACTTCCTCGTTGTTATTGTACCACGTAGATTGACAAGTGTCTTCGTATGATTCGTCCACATCAGCATATTAATTTTGGTATCAACAATTACATTACTAAGGTGGCATGTTGCCCCTTTTCATCCAAACTTATGTATTTTAGATTATTTAATCAAATGGATTGGATGTATTGTATTTTTATCCAATGGTTTATTCGAGGACTTTATCTATTTATCTTTGATTTACACTTTACATCGTGGTTTCATTTATATTGATTGTTGTGTATGGGATTATTGTGGTTTGGTTAATATTGGTATATGTTAATGAAAGATAAAATTTGTTAGTGGCTTATTTAGTTAATAAGTGGTTAGTAATTTTAAAATATTTTTAAACAGTGATGCTAAAGATGAACGAGATGAGACTCTTATTTTATTTTAGTAAAAGGAATGATCACGCATGACTGAAATAAGCGGGGTGTCAAAAATTGGCAATATCAACCCATTCCTGAGGGTGGTAAACCATACAGAGGTTTGTGTGCCCTTCCAGGGGAAGAGAATATGTTAACGATACTTTTGTAATACCTCGTAATTTTATTGATTTTTATTTAAGGGATTAACTAAATTAAATGAGAATTAATTGGGAATTGATCCGGATGTAAATACTAGCGAGATGTGGTTGGTATTTGATTATGATGTTAAAAATTGAATATTTCATGAGTATTGAAAATATTTAGATTGTCACAAGGCAGAAATGCGACAATTTGGGGAAACATAGTTGGGACGCGCGTGTCAGTCGCGTTAGGAACGAAATTATTTAAATTAAAAAAAGTGAATTATATTTTTATCAACCAAATGGTCATTTTGAGTGCACCAACGTGTCTAGAAGGGTTGAAATAGTCAGAAAACACTAGCCGGGGGTTTAGATTGGGTCCCGGGGCATCTTTAGGCCAAATCGACAACCTAGAAGGGTATTTTGGTAATTTTAAAAATAAGGGAATTAAAACCCATGAATTTTTGAAGTAAATTAAAGATTAATAAAAAGGCCACTAAGGCCATTACCAGCCAAAAGCATTAAAAGTGGGATATGGGAGTTAAAGAGGAGTTACCATAGGGTTCCAAACCAAAAACACTCACCACCATCAAATTGGAAAGGATTTGTGACCGAAAAAAGGAGAGAATCAACATTGAACCATCGACAACACATCTGAAGAACAAATTTGAGGCAAGTGATTTGACTTGTGGATATAGTTGTGAGATTAGAAGTACGTCAAGGATTAAAACTTAGAGTATTGTAGTAAACCGGGTGATATTTATGGGTTATGATATAAGTATCTAAAAACTTTGACGCGAGGAGAGTTGATAATTTTAATGTATATAAATCGGGGACTTGTAAACGTGTAACATGAAATGACGGTATAAGAATGAGAAATATACCTCTATTAATATTATGGGATACCGAAGATGTGTGAATGCTTGGTATATGTAGTTAGTTGTGTATAACATACCTTCCATACTTGCTATCACGGGAGGTCGGCGTTCGATCAGGGCCATCTAATCTTTGTGTGCCTACGGGGGGGGATTTAGATTGGTACCTAGAGGACATAGGTCAGAGAAGGACTTATTGAGAAGTTAATAAGTCTGCTGATCATGGGAGCGTAGGTATGTGTGTGACCCATGTGATGTGAACTATGTTCGCCTCCATTTTGTGTGATTGTTGTTTATTGAAAACGATTCCTGAGAGATTCGGAATACGTGGTCCTTATGTACGTGATGTACCGGGATTGGATAACAGAGTATGTGTGCACCACAGCTTAGACTCGGGGTGCCAGTATTGTATATTTATGTTGAGAATAATATACTGCTAATTGAAATGAATTGTCATGAATAAATGTAAGTGTGAAAAATAGTAACATTTTAGTAGAGAATATTGGGAACTAAGAAGAAAAGTAAAAATATTTGTTTAAATTAAGGTGCCAGATAATAAATCGTGAGTCGTATAGTTATGTTAGATTGTGTATTGCACTAGTTAGATATGAGAATATCTAGAACGGGTACGGGTACGATAGGAGTGCACAATTAGTTGAGAGGTGAGGAACTCATGTGAGTGCACGCGCTATCATGTACTTTATATTCACTGTTTAATTATATTAAACCACTTGTTGTATTTTAAACTGTTTTCACTATCGGGCTCTAACCCGTTTGCTTTCAAATCTATTTTTGTAAAAACCTTTTTAGGTGCCCATCCACAAGGACACCAAGCTTAGGAGTTCTATTTCCGCGACGTGTTGTCGCTGCTGTGGAAGTTAGAGGACCTCGATAGTAGACGCCTCCACTCTCTACCTTGACTCTATCTTAATTATCTGTAGGGCATGTCGCCCCTTTCCTTTTAGAGACATCTTATTTACTCAGTTTTTATTTTATATTTTGGGTTGTAATTAAACTAATTATTGAGGCTTGTATTTGTCCATTTCAGTATTTGGATTGTTATGAGGTGTATTCCTCCAGATTTAGTTTATTACATCGTTATTTATTTGCGACTGTGATGTGGTTGTGGTATCAGTATTTCATAATTTAAAAGGATGTCATGTTAATCGGATTTAATTAAAATTGACAACTCACTTTTAAAATATTTGGTGGCTAGTAATTATTAAAATCTTTTCGACAGTGATGCTATAAACTGAACCAACATTGCATTTTGTATTAATTTGAATAAAGGAGTAGATACCCAGTATTTAATTAGTCGGGTTGTCATAGGTGGTATCAGAGCATCAGGTTCTAGTGTCCTTAGGATATGTACGGCTTGTTATGTTTCCACTGAGCTTTCTTTGATGTAGAGCCCTATATTTTAGGATTGTTGTATTCTTTTGTATATGTTTCACTCTTCAGCAATTTTGAGATAAGAACTATGAACTCATAAGACTTTACTCTCATTTCAAATGCCTCCACGACATGCATAGCGAGTTCCCAAGGATGCTCAGCCCGAGCCATAGCCTTCACCAGTCCAGGGCACCATGAATGCCGCAGAGGTTGCTGCAATTGTAGCCCAAGCGGTAAATGCCGCCATCGCAGTTGTACAGTAGGCACCACCCCAGGCGTCGGCAGTTGTGCCAGTTCAGGCTCATGCATTCCCGTCTACTTGGGAACGTGTTCGTGATGCTTTTTAGAAAGCACACCCTCCGGAGTTTGCAGGTAGCTCCGATGTTGTTGTGTCCAGTCAGTGTAAGAAGGACATTCAAAGACATTTGAGGATATATGAGTGCAAGGAGGTACAGAAACAGATACTGGCTACTTTTAATCTAGTAGGATCAGCGTTGCAATGGTGGGAGTCCATTACCACCCCATAGGAGAGATATGCCCTTTCTATATAGGAGTTCTGGGTGCGATTCGACTGCAAATATTTTCCATCATCCGTTCACACTGAAATGAGGAGGAAGTTAATGAACCTCAAGCAGGAGGGGAGGACCGTGGCAAAGTATGAGGCCGAATTCACTAATCTCTTGAACATCGTTCCTGATGAAATTCTAACCGAGGAGAAGAATATTCAGAAGTTCATAAATGGGTTGACTCGGAGGATCCGTCCGCACTTGTTAGGTAATCTCTCATTGGCCACTTATTCTGATGTGGTTAACGCTGCACTACTTCACTGCCAGGACCACCGCTTTCACATGTCAGAGAGTAAGGAATCAGGAGAGTCCAGCCATCAGGGCAGGACAGGGGGAAATGGTTCCAGTGGGGCACAATATGCTCAGGGTTAGCATAGGCAGGGAGATCTGGGTTCCCAACAGGGGGATTTTAAGAGGTTCAGATCTGGGAGTTTTAGAAACGGTCAGGGAGGTTTTCGTCAGGGTCAGCACGGCCAGCAGGGCCAACAGCAGCAGTTTCATCATGGCCAGAATGGCCAGGGGGGAATGGCAACGGCCACCAGGGCCGTGGGCATCAGGGTCAGAGAGGGGGAAACTTTCAGGGGAAATGCTTCATTTTTGGAAAGATTGGCCACAACCACCAGGAGTGTCCTGATAGGGGCCGGGCCCCACAGCAGTTGCAGCAGGGTGCTCGACATGAGCCCTAGAGACCTATGTTTCCCGCCTCCCTCCCAGCACCACCACAGATGCCAGCTTTGCCACCCATCCTAGCAGTCCCAATCCAGCAGGGACAGCTTCAGTACGGGCAAGTTTATCAACTACAGCATGCCGCAGTCCCACAGGATCCAACTTCCATTGAGGGTCTGTTCTCTATTCAGGGGACTATGGGGTGTATTTTATTTGATATGGGGGCCACACATTATTTCATTGCCACGAGATTTTCATGCACTTTGGGGTTGTTAGACACTGCAGAGAGCACGGTTACTTGCATAGATTCATCGTTGAGTAGGGGTTTCGTGATTTTCCTTATTTATAGAGGTGTGGGTATAGAGATAGGGAGATTTACTCGACCCGCTGATATGCTAGTATTATAGATGACGGAGTACGATGCGATTTTTGGTATGGATTGGCTTGTTGCGTATCGAGCCATGATTGATTGTTATAGTAGGAGTATTATTTTTGCCATTCTCGGGCATGAGATGTTTTTAGTGGCGATGCCTCACCCCAAGGGAGGATCGTCCACTCACTTGTACTATATAAAGGAGGAGACCTCTAAGGAAGTGGTGATACCACTTGATTCGATTCCTGTCGTGAGGGAGTTTGCTGAAGTATTTCAGGATATACCTGGATTACCTCCTAGTAGAGAGATAGATTTTGTTATCGATTTGACGTCGAGCACTCGGCCAATTGCCCGTGCACCTTACCGTATGGCTCCAGCGGAGATAAGAGAGCTAAGGGATTATATAGAGCAGTTATTGGGTCAGGGGTTCATTCGAAGGAGTAATTCGTCGTGGGGTGACCCTGTGTTGTTCATAAAGAAGAGGGATGGATCGTTGAGATTATGTGTAGATTACCGGGAGTTGAATAAAGTCACGATACAGAATAAGTATCCGTTGCCCCGAATCGATGACTTATTTGACTAGTTGAGAGGAGCTTGCTTCTTCTTAAAGATTGATTTGCGATCGGGATACCATCAGTTGCGTATTAGGGAATAATACGTCTCGAAGACTACTTTCTTGACGAGATATGGTTCCTACGAGTTTCGAGTTATGCCTTTTGGCTTGATCAACGCTCCAGCCATGTTTATGGACTTAATGAATAGGGTGTTCAGAGAGTTCCTGGACCAATTCGTCATTATCTTTATTGATGACATCCTGGTTTACTCCCAGATAGAAGAAGAGAACGTCGAGAATTTGAGGCAGGTTTTGTAGACGCTACGTCAAAATGAGCTATATGCAAAGTACGAGAAATGTGGATTTTTGCTAAAGGAGGTTCAATTTTTGGGGCATATCATTTCAGACCGGGGGATATTTATTGATCCGGGGAAGGTATCCGTGGTGAGGGAGTGGGGACAGCCCACGACATCGAGTGAGATCCATAGTTTTTTGGGCCTAGTAGGATACTACAGAAGGTTTATTCGGGGTTTGTCAAAGATAGCGGGTCCTTTGACACATCTGACTCGCAAAGATGTACCATTCATCTGGAGCGATGCCTGTCAGTTGGCATTTGATGAGTTGAAGGACAAGTTGACCTCAGCGTCTGTGTTAGCATTACCCAGACCGGGAGTTGAGTATCTAGTCTACACCGATGCGTCCTTATAAGGACTTGGAGGTGTGCTGTAACAGGAGAGTCAGCCCATAACTTATGATTCCCGTAAGATTAAGCCTCATGAGAGGAATTACCCCACACACGACTTGGAGTTAGCGACAGTCGTATTGTCTCTTCGGATGTGGAGACTGTATCTCCTGGGGAGAAATTTCGATTGTTCACAGACCACAAGTCTCTACAATACCTCTTCACGCAGAAGGAGCTGAATATGCGTCAACGTCGGTGGCTTAAGTTTGTGAAGGATTCTCAGTTCGATATCCAATATCACCCAAGGAAGGCTAACGTGGTAGTAGACGCATTGAGCCATAGGCCAGTAAATGAGGTGGTCGAGGTGTGGAAAGCTAAGTGGAAGGATTTTGGACACTAGGATGCAGTGGCCCGATCGTTCATGTATGTGATGACTATTACACCTCAGATTGTTACGAGAGTGGTAAAGGCCTAGGTAAATGACTCGTTCTGTCAGGAGCAGATACTTCGATTACTAGTAGAGGGAGTTGAGTCTTATACCATTAGCTCAGACGGGGGATTAAATTTTAATGGGAGACTGGTCGTTCCGGAAGGGGAAGACTTGTGACATGAGGTAATGACAGAGTCGCACGGCTCACGATTCACGGTACACCCCGGTGGGGATAAAATGTACCAAGACATGAGACGACGGTACCAGTGGAGCAGGATGAAGAGAGATATCGCCGTGTTCATTTCTAAATGTGCCACTTGTCAGCTAGTAAAGGTGGACCATCAAAAACCGGCAGGACTTCTACAGCCGTTAGAGGTTCCGATGTGGATATGGGAGAGAATATCCATGGACTTTATCACGAGATTACCTACGTCACAGAGGGGTCACGATTCCATATGGGTAATTATCGATAGATTGATCAAAGTTGATCATTTTCTACTCCTAAGGACAGACTACACTACGGGACAGTATGCCTAGATTTTCATTGCAGAAATAGTGAGACTTCACGGGGTGACTCTAAATATCATGTCTGACCAAGACAAGATATTTGTTTGACGATTTTAGGAGAATTTCTAGGAGACCATGGGCACGGAGTTGCAGCTGAGTACGGCTTATCACCCACAGACTGATGGCCAAACAGAGCGGGCAAATCATATGTTGGAGGACATGTTGCGTATGTGCATCTTAGATTTTGGAGGTGGTTGGGAGCAATACCTTCCACTGGTGGAGTTCGCTTATAATAACTCCTACCAGTTCACTATTGGCATGGCTCCATTTGAGGCGTTGTATGGTAGACCTTTTCGTTCCCCAGCATGTTGGTTAGAGGTGGGGGATAAGAAACTCCTTGGGCCGGAAGTGATTCAGGACACTTTGGCAAAGATAGAGATGATACGGAGCCGTATTCGGGTAGCTCAGGACTGGAAGAAAGGATATGCTGATGCCAAGAGGTTCTTTAGAGAATTCAAGAGGGGGGACCAGGTGTTACTCAGAGTATCTCCCATGAAGGGGATTATGCATTTTGGGAAGAAGGGGAAAGTAGCAGCAAGATAGTGGGGCCATTTCCTATCATCGAGAGGATTGGGCCAGTTGCGTATAGACTCGGGTTACCGGAGAACTTGCATAGGATTCATGATGTGTTCCATATTTCCTCGCTAAGGAAATATCTTAGGGATGATTTGGCCCACGCTCACATTGCTTTAGACGACATCGATCTTTATCCTGATAGTTCCTACGAGGAGGGTCCGGTCGCTATTCTGGAACACAGTGAGAGAAAACTGAGGTCGAAGATAGTACCATTAGTACGTGTACAGTGGCGGCATCATAATGCTGAGGAGTCCACATGGGAGCGCGAGTGTTAACCAGAGTTATTTTTACCAGGTACTCTTTAGTTTTGAATTTCGGGACAAAATTCTTTTATTAGGGGGGGGAGTATGTAATACCCCGTAATTTTATTGATTTTTATTTAAGGGATTAATTAAATTAAATGAGAATTAATTGGGAATTAATCCGGATGTAAATACTAGCGAGATTTGAGTTGGTATTTGATTGTGATGTTAAAAACTGAAAATTTCATGAGTATTGAAAATATTTAAAACGTCACGAGGCAGAAATGTGATAATTTGGGAAACTTAGTTGGGATGCGCGTGTCAGTCGCGTCAAGAACGAAATTATTTAAATTAAAAAAAAGTGAATTATACTTTTTATCAACCGAATGGTCATTTTGAGTGCGCCAACGTGTCCGAAAGGGTCAAAATAGTCAGAAAACACTAGCCGGGGGTTTAGTTTGGGTCCCGGGGTATCTTTAGGCCAAACTGACAACCTAGAAGGGTATTTTGGTAATTTTAAAAATAAGGGAATTAAAACCCACGAATTTTTAAAGTAAATTAAATATTAATAAAAGGGCCACTAAGGCCATTACCAGCCAAAAGCATTAGAAGTGGGCTACGGGAGTTAGAGAGGAGTTACCATAGGGTTGCAAACCAAAAACACTCACCACCATCAAATTGGAAAGGATTTGTGATCGGAAAAAGGAGAGAACCAACCTTGAATCATCGACAACACATCTGAAGAACAAATCTGAGGCATGTGATTTGATATTTTTACGTGCATTGAATATTTCTTCCACGTTTAGTGTAGGAACTGTTTTGTCTTGAAAGTTTTGAGGAAAACAAATGAAATTGTTGTAGAAACTCTAAAGTTGGGTTAGGAAATACATGTAAAATGGTTATGGACGAAATTGGTATTTGAAGACTTAACTTTGATGATGTAAAAACGGATTTATGATAAGTAATTAGTCATAATAAAATTATGGGTTCATGTTCGTAGGGTTTGAGGTAAATTTTGGGGATTTATGATAATTACATGTTATTTAGGAGGATTTGACCCCAAAAATATGTTAAGAAATGACCAAAGATGATTTAGAGAAGTTTAAGAACATTAAAATGCGATTGTAATGATCTTTGAATGAATTTAGAGAGGATAAAAATTGAGAAAAATGAATTGGGAAATTTCTAGGCGCAAACTGCCATCTTGTTAGAAGACCTGCCCAGGTCGTTCGAACGACACTTCTAACGAGATGACAATACCCCTTCTAACGAGTTAGTAGTTTGTTCGAACCCATTCGTTCGAATGACCTCTTTCGAGCGAGATTTCTAACAAGTTGATAGAATGCTTTTTTAGGCCTGATTTTATTTAAAACATCCAGAAGACTTATATAATTGAGTGTAATCCTTCCTTTGTTGACTTGTTGATACGACGTAAATATTGCGTATTTCACCCGTTAACCTACGCGTTATTAGCCCCCTCGGGTATCTTAAACCCTATATTTATGCTCGTTAACCAGACAACCTCGGATTTCTATGTTAACATGTTTTGCAGGGGTTAATTGAGCTTTTGTAGGTATTTGGATTCTTAGTATGAAGTTCGGATGCATTCCGGTGAAGTTCTGTACACAATCTCACGCGCAAGGGTATTTTAGTCTTTTCACAGCTTGGGTACCTGGCTCGGCATCTCACGGAAGTTGTAGCCCTCCTTGCTAGCTTCGCGTGGCCGCAAACGGTGCGCGATTCCGATTCATAATGAAGAAGTTAAGGCGATTTCAGCGGAGGAAAAATAAGGAAGCAAAAGAGGAGAAGGGAGAAGAAGAAAATAGGAATGCAGTAGGCTGCTGCATTCTGCCCTGCTTGATCGATCGATCGACCCATTTGGTCGATCGATCGACCATTCTTATTTGCCGAATTTTTGCCTAGGTCGATCGATCGACCAAAGGGGTCGATCGATCGATGCTCTGTTTTCTGCAGATATTTTGCCTTCTTTTCTTTCTTCTTTATTTTTATTCCAACTTACTATATAAGACAATTTTGTTGTAATAAGAAGATATAGAAGTACATACACGATTTTAGGTTAGAATAGTTAGGGTTTTGGGGTTTTGTATGGTTCTTCTTCATTTATCTTTGGTTTGACACCCCATTTGGATTGTAAGTTGACTATTGATCTCCCCTACCATTAATATAGCTTGTTTTCCATTATTTCATTGCTTTCTAGATAATTTACATGCTTTATTAATTAGTTTATTGTGTTTATTTATTGTTTTCTTAGTTTAATTAGTTAATTCATTATGCACCCTTAGATAAATAGGGTCGGGATTTCATTTCCGCCATTTACGGATTTGGACCTCGAAAATTAGGTTTTGTATAAAATTGCATTTAATTGAAACCTCGCGTATTAAAGTCGGATTATTATGCGTTTAAATTTCTTTGTCATGCAACGTTAGTGTTTATAGCGATTATCCGAATTTAATCCGCGTGTGACCATTTTTGATTAAATGTTTAATCTCGCAACTTTGGCTTAAATTCCTTATTGTGTAATGTTTATGCTTAATTGAAAATGATCAATTAAATGTTTTCGAATCGAAATTCTAATTAGTAGTTGTTTAGCCCGTGAATGTGTGGATGCAATCCCGATCCTCGCTTTCCTTTTGTATAGCGTACTTATTCATTTCTTTTGTCACCATTTCCACCCATCACGTTTTCTTTTATTTATTTTACACTTTTATTCCTGAAGAAATTAAAACAATTAACATCTAAAATTCAATCACTCCCTGTGGATTTCTTACGATACCCGACTTACCGCGGTGCTTGCTTGTCAAGTGTAGTAGTATATTAGGTTCTTTTGTATCGCGGCGGCGAAACACACAACGATTATGTCCTCACACGAACACACTTTTTTCGCCCGGTCACAAAATGGCGCCATTGCCGGGGAGTGTGTTTTAGATAGTAATTGTTTTATTATTTCGTAGTATTTTTCCTTTTGTATTTGTATTCTTTGTTTTAACCTTTTTTGCAGGATAGCATACTTGAGCGCTAAGAAACTTTGATTCGTGGTTGCTCACTTTCTTGCTCAGATTCTCCATCTGTAAACAACGAGGTAATCATGTCCTACTAATGATTCATACTTTGGGGATAGTTTTCAAGTTTTCCATTTTCAAGATTTTCTTGAAAATGAAAGACTTGAAAACATTTATCGGAATGGTAATCGTTATTGGGAGCTTGAGTTGGATTCATTATTTGAATCCAATGACGATTCTTATTTCATTACTTTAGAAGACGAGTTTCAACCAATTGAGGAGTCCGAGGCTCTTGAGCCGAGGAAGCCTACTTTGGAAGAAACTTTTCTTCTTTACTCCCAAGCTTTGGAAAGCCTAAATGATGCTGGAATGAGACTTGGTGCACTTTGCGATGAGATGAATTTTTATGCACAAAACAACGAGGAGGTGGAAACTTGTGTTTCACCTAAATTTTTCGAAGTATTTCTCATCGAGTGTGCATCTTTCTCCCCCAAAATTCAATCTCCTTCCGACTATGAGTCGATTGAGATTGAATTTATTTCATCACCATATACGTTTTCCATCATTGAACCATTAGAATTACCGGTTGATTCCTATGAGTCGGTAGAAACTTTTAAAACTTCTACACTTTTTGCCGATGAGGACTCTTTACCGAACTTGTCTTCGATGGATGTTATCCTCATGTGTGCACCATCTCCCATTCCATTTGAAAAACCTTTGGGAGATGAATCTATTTTTCTTGGACCTCTAGTGTACCTTTCCCCCTTATTATCCAAATCCCCCATTGTCCGCCCAAAATTTCAAATTGGCGATGGTTCACTTTTTTCACCACCCACATGCCTTCCGTTTTTCAAATGGAATTCTTATTTTCCGGGAGGCATGTTCGCTTTGGAGGGTCCACCGTTGATCTTTCAAAGTCAAATCCCTTTTTGGATGGACCCTCAACTATTTAGACTTCTAGTGTATAGTTAGTGTGAAGCCTCAATAGTAGGTTGTAAATAGTTAGCTTTTTAATTTTCTTTCTTTCCTATTTTTTTCTTTCCTTTTTAATTTAGTCTAGTGTAATTAGTTAACTTTTTGTTTTTGTTTTTTCTATTCTTGGTATTAACTTGTTTTGTAGATTTCATTGGACTCGTGCTTATGGAGATCGCTCCAATTTTGGGTAATATCGTTCTTTTCCTCTCTTTGTGTTGTGTTCTAAATGCGCATTGATGACAATGCAACATTTAAGTTAGGGGGTGTAGGATATTATATCCATTTCATGTGTAGTCCATGGATTTGCTTACTTGTTAGTTACTAAGTATGCCTTTTTGTGAAAAATTTGAAAATTTTCAAAAATATTTTCTTTCTTTTTTCTCCTTTGTTAGGCATTTTGCCTTGTTTCCAGTGATAAATTTCAATAATTTCCCGATCCAATAGACAACTCAATGATGCATGTTCTCGATTTTAGAAGTTATTAGACTTTAGTCCTCAAATCATTGATATTGTGAATAACTTCATGAATTAAACTTTATCCCATGAGCATATGCACTTTCCTTGTTCTATTGATTGGGTTTAAGATTTTTATAACTCGGGAATCTTTTGTTGCATTGTATATACTTACACCGAGTAAGCTTTGTACCTTTTGTCATTTGTGTGTGTATACACTATTCTTTTCTCATTGAAAATGTTGAATTCGTTGTTAATCTCTCTATTCTTTCATTTGACCGTTCATTAATTGAGTTCATACTTGAAATGTGTTACTTGAGCATGATTTTCATATATTGTTTTGACTTGAGAATTGCGTAAACTTTGTGAAATGATCATAGGCATTCTTTGTTATATCACCCATATTGACCTTGACCTCACCCTTATATGTTTACCCTCGTTAACCCCTTTGAGCCTAAATATAGCCTTTCGTTTCATTACCCAAAATCTCATAACCAACTCCAAATTGGAGTTTTAAGCCATACATACACCTTACATACCTTTGTTTGGAATGTTACTTGGGATTGAATGTTTTTGTTGTATTGCGGTTGCAATTTAGGCATATGAGAGATTGAAAAGTAAAGAAAAGAAAGTAGTGAAAAAGTGAAGAAAAAGAGAAAGCAAAAAGGAAAAGAAAACATGAGAAAAAGAAAAGAAAGAGAAAGTTGTAAATGTTGTATATAGTTCAATAAGCTTTGATTACTCTCCCCGATGATATATCTAATGCTTGTTTTGGAACTTGTTTTCCAATTTTTGATATTGCCCGCATTTTTCCATTATTCCAAGTTTTCATCTCCGAACACTTTGAATCCGTATATACATTCCTCCATTTCGTACCCTAGCCTAACCTACATTACAACCCTCTAAAGTCCTATGTGATCTTAGGGTGCATTTAATTTAAAAGTCATAATAGTTTTGATAATCTGTGAAAATGCATTTCGCCTCTTTTAGTGTGCGGTATCCTTTCATTGAGATTACAGTTTTTCATTTCCTATATAGCGTTCCTCATTTGTGACATGTGTGCGGCCTAGTTTCCATTTACATTTACTCTTTAGCCCGCATGTCCCGTGTGTTACCTCCCTGTTTTGAGTGAATTCGTTTGATGAGCGTAATGCCCGTGAGGATTGAATATATGCATGCCTTTATGTTTATCCGGTTTATTTATGTTTTTACCAAATCATACTATTCATGTGCTCTCCCCCCTCCCACTTTTAAAGTTTCAATTCTATGAGGTGCATTCAACCTGTTAATAACAACAAACTTTAGTTTGAATTCGTTCAATATGCTAATAACATGTTTGAAATCTTTTTCGTTGTTGTTGAGTTTGTCGCATGTTGTGTTGGGCATATTTTGAGGAAACTATGTGATGTTTTTGGGTATCATCCCTGAAAACCCTCATGAGACGACACTCGTCTACTAGGGTAACCTAGGGGTTTACCGGCTTATTGCATACGCTAAATGCAATCGAATCGCCCGCGAAAGTGGCCTTATGATTTTATACCATAGTTTTGTACTTCTCCTGCTTTTGGTTTTCTTGTAGTTCTTGTTGTTTCCTATTTCATTGCTAGGGACTAGCAATGTGTAAGTTAGGGGGTGTGATACGGCGTAAATATTGCGTATTTCACCCGTTAACCTACGCGTTATTAGCCCCCTCGGGTATCTTAATCCCTATATTTATGCTCGTTAACCAGAAAACCTCGAATTTCTATGTTAACATGTTTTGCAGGGGTTAATTGAGCTTTTGTAGGTATTTGGATGCTTAGTATGAAGTTCGGATGCATTCCGGTGAAGTTCCGTACACAATCGCACGCGCAAGGGCATTTTAGTCTTTTCACAGCTTGGGTACCTGGCTCGACATCTCACGGAAGTTGTAGCCCTCCTCGCTAGCTTCGCGTGGCCGTGAATGGTGCGCGATTCCGATTCATAACAAAGAAGTTACGGCGATTTCAGCGGAGGAAAAACAAGGAAGCAAAAGAGGAGAAGGGAGAAGAAGAAAATAGGAATGCAGTAGGCTGCTGCATTCTGCCCTGCTTGATCGATCGATCGACCCATTTGGTCGATCGATCGACCATTCATATTTGCCGAATTTTTGCCTAGGTCGATCGATCGACCAAAGGGGTCGATCGATCGATGCTCTGTTTTCTGCAGATATTTTGCCTTCTTTTCTTTCTTCTTTATTTTTATTCGAACTTACTATCTAAGCCAATTTTGTTGTAATAAGAAGGTATAGCGGTACATACACGATTTTAGGTTAGAATAGTTAGGGTTTTGGGTTTTTGGTTGGTTCTTCTTCCTTTCTCTTTGGTTTGACACCCCATTTGGATTGTAAGTTGACTATTGATCTCCCCTACCATTAATATAGCTTGTTTTCCATTATTTCCTTACTTTCTAGATAATTTACATGCTTTGTTAATTAGTTTATTGTGTTTATTTATTGTTTTCTTAGTTTAATTAGTTAATTCATTATGCTCCCTTAGATAAATAGGGTCGGGATTTCATTTCCGTCATTTACGGGTTTGGACTTCGAAAATTAGGTTTTGTATAAAATTGCATTTAATTGAAACCTCGCGTATTAAAGTCGGATTATTATGCGTTTAACTTTCTTTGTCATGCAACGTTAGTGTGTATAGCGATTATCCTAATTTAATCCGCGTGTGACCATTTTTTATTAAATGTTTAATCTCGCAACTTTGGCTTAAATTCCTTATTTTGTGATGTTTATGCTTAATTGAAAAAGATCGATTAAATGTTTTCGAATCAAAATTATAATTAGTAGTTGTTTAGCCCGTGAATGTGTGGATGCGATCCCTATCCTCGCTTTCCTTTTGTGTAGCGTAACTTATTATTTTCTTTTGTCACCATTTCCACCCATCACCTTTTCTTTTATTTATTTTACACTTTTATTCCTGAAGTAATTAAAACAATTAACATCTAAAATTCAATCACTCCCTGTGGATTTCTTACGATACCCGACTTACCACTGTGCTGTCAAGTGTAGTAGTATATTAGGTTCTTTTGTATCGCGGCGGAGAAACACACAACGATTGTGTCCTCACACGAACACACTTTTTCTGCCTGGTCACTTGTGGATATAGTTGTGAGATTAGAAGTACGTCAAGGATTAAAACTTAGAGTATTGTAGTAAACCGGGTGATATTTATGGGTTATGATATAAGTATCTAAAAACTTCGATGCGAGGAGAGTTGATAACTTTAATGTATATAAATTGGGGACTTGTGAACGTGTAACATGAAATGATGGTATAAGAATGAGAAATATACCTCTATTAATATTATGGCATACCAAAGATTTGTGAATGCTTGGTATATGTAGTTAGTTGTGTATAACATACCTTCCATACTTGCTATCATGGGAGGTCGGCGTTCGATCAGGGCCATCTAATCTTTGTGTGCCTACGGGGGGATTTAGATTGGTACCTCGAGGACATAGGTCAGAGAAGGACTTATTGAGACGTTAATAAGTCTGATGATCATGGGAGCGTAGGTATGTGCGTGACCCATGTGATGTGAACTATGTTCGCCTCCATTTTGTGTGATTGTTGTTTATTGAAAACGATTCCTGAGAGATTCCGAATACATGGTCCTTATGTACGTGATGTACCGGGATTGGATAGCAGAGTATGTGTGCACCCCATCTTAGACTCGGGGTGCCAGTATTGTATATTTATGTTGAGAATAATATACTTCTAATTGAAATGAATTGTCATGAATAAATGTAAGTGTGAAAAATAGTAACATTTTAATAGAGTTAAAAATGGAAATCGCTCGCGATTAGCACTACTAATATTGGGAACTAAGAAGAAAAGTAAAAATATATGTTTAAATTAAGGTGCCGGATAATAAATCATGAATCGTATAGTTATGTTAGATTGTGTATTGGACTAGTTAGATATGAGAATATCTAGAACGGGTACGGGTACGATAGGAGTGCACAATTAGTTGAGAGGTGAGGAACTCATGTGAGTGCACGCACTATCATGTACTTTATATTCACTGTTTAATTATATTAAACCTCTTGCTGTATTTTAAACTGTTTTCACGATCGGGCTCTGACCCGTTTTCTTTCAAATCTATTTTTGTAAAAACCTTTTTAGGCACCCAGCCACAAGGACACCAAGCATAGGAGTTCTATTTCCGCGACGTGTTGTAGCTGCTGTGGAAGTTACAGGACCTCAATAGTAGACGCCTCCACTCTCTACCTTGACTGTATCTTACTTATCTGTAGGGAATGTTGCCCCTTTCCTTTCAGAGACATCTTATTTACTCTGTTTTTATTTTATATTTTGGGTTGTAATTAAACTAATGATTGAGGCTTGTATTTGTCCATTTCAGTATTTGTATTGTTGTGAGGTGTATTCCTCCAGATTTAGTTTATTACATCGTTATTTATTTACGACCGTGATGTGGTTGTGGTATCAGTATTTCATAATTTAAATGGATGTCATGTTAATCGAATTTAATTAAAATTGACAACTCACTTTTTAAATATTAGGTGGCTAGTAATTATTAAAATGTTTTCGACAGTGATGCTATTAACTGAACCAACTGGGCATTTTGTATTAATTTGAATAAAGGAGTAGCTACCTGGTATTTAATTAGTCGGGGTGTCACAACATTCTCTTGAACTTATGTAGTTGCTTGTTGATGGTTGGATAAAATTAACTCTAATATTTCCTTTTTTTGTTTATTTTGTTCAGCTGGGTCAAAGAAAAAGGAGCCTTCATATTTCAACTATGAGAATCTTAATAAGGTTTTGAAGATAATGAGGCCCTTGATTCCCATTGCATAACACCCTGGGTCGGGATCCTTTTTGCTTGAGTATACTAACTCTATATCGATCTTTACATCTAGGACTATGGATTCCATTCCTGATATATCAGTCCCTTCAACTAGTGAGGGATACTCTAATGCTTCTACCTTGTCCTCTTTTGAATTCTTTAATGTGAATACCATATGTGCCATTGAGGATGGTAACATGAATCCAAGAAAGATAAAATTTACTCTTGTGGATGAATCCAAAAGGAAGGAGGTCAGAAGATCCTCTGAGCTCATTGATCTTGTGGTTTCTTCCCATAAGTAGAAGGCGAGGAAGGACAAAGCCTCTACCTTTTCTTCTTGTAACACCCCGTAATTTTTAAGCGATAATAATTTAATTTAATTCAGAAAAATAAAAAACTTTAGATTTAATTATTTTTAGCAATTTAAAATGTTAGATTTTATTAATGGGAAATACGATTTTAATCGGAATTGGAATCGGGGGGAAAATCGGTTTTTATATTAATGTACACATTTTTTGGGGAAACTAGCGACCTAAACAGGTCCGAATCGATTCGGCCTGGAAAATGTCGGTAGTTTGTTGGATTTGTTAGAGTTTGAGTTAATTAAAACTATTAAACTTTTCCCATATTAAAATAACTCGGTGTTAGGATTTTCTAAATACTTTTTCACCAAATTTTAAACTATAATCCTCCCATATCTTTACCACCTCTCATGTACAAACCCTAGCCCCAAATTAAATCAAGATTCAACCCAATTTTTGAAGGCTCAAATCGTGTCTTCTCAAGATTGTTCAAGAATGAGTCTTTATCAATTTCTTGAGATGAACGGAACCATCTAATCATAATTTTCAACAAAATGTTCATTAAAGCATGAATACTTCTATTCTTTCTCTTTAGTATTATTCATTTTCAATATCGCCTAAACATTAAATTACACGTTTTTCTTAAATAAATTAGAAACATTAATTTGGGAAATTGAAATCTATATTGGGACTATTTTTACGAAAAATCTTACTATGAATTAATACTTATAACCCTTGTGTGCTTAGGGTAGAGGTTGGATTTTTGGTTCATATGGATATGGGTTTGCATGTAGAACACATTAGTAACTTTATTAAATTGAAAAGGATGTGGAATCACATAAAATTATGTAAGTGTGATAAAAAGGGAATTTTTGTTGAGTGCACCATAAATTTGCATGATGTTGGAATTATATTAGTTACATAAAATAAATTACTTAATTACAAAACTTGATCGAACGAATGAAAGTAAAATTATTTGAAATCTTTTGAGAAATTGGTAGAATTGTTGATAAAAATGTCTTATACGAATTATTGGTGTAATTATATTTGCCACCGCGGGGAAGACAGGATTTTGGGTGGTTATGCTCTCACCTTAATTTTGGGAGTGCTTGTTAGGTATGGGACTAGTAAGTATGTATTAGTTGTGGATAACACTTTCTAGGTATGTAACTAGTTAGTGTAGATTTTTAAAATGAGATATTCTGGGGTGGGATGATTTTTGTCTCGTTCCGTTGATTCGATAGCCTAGGCATTAGACTAGAAGGAGATTAAAGTTATAAATTCATCATATATGATAGGGTAGGACGTACTTGGGTTTCAGAGACCTCTAGGAATGGGACTAGGGGTATGTTTGAGGATTTATGCTCTATAATAGGAAGGGGCTAATATTAAATAATGAGAATTTGACAATTAATGCCTAAGATAATAAACACGCATTAAAATAGATTGGCGTCGCCAATATGTGTAGGGATAAGAATAAGGGGTGAACTCACTATAGAGATGGGATATGTGTGTTGGCATCACAAATATGTGAAGTGATGACAGAATCTGGGAAGTGCTTGCTATAGTAAGGGGATTGTGTGTGATATAAAACTTTGGGCATGCCAGCAATATGTGCAAGACCCGGGAGAGGGTGAACTGGCTACACTGATGTCACATAAAGAAAATGAGATGGATTAATTAAATTAAATTATAAAAGTTAGTTGAATATTGTCACATGATTGTTGGATTGAAATAATGGGTGGTGGTGTAGTTTTGTGGGTAGATAGTGATATTTATTTTTATTTCCATGTTAATTTATACCTCGTTTAAATTAAAATATTCCATTATGGTGTTCATCATGTATAATGCTACTGTCTGGGTTCATGAACCCTAATTGGGTAGAGTAGCTAGTATTCATACGGTGGGCTTTGACCCATTGCGTTGACTGACATTTTAGTTATAGCGCCGGAGTAGTTGCATAGGAGTGATTGGAGATATTTTTGGAGATACAGCTGGAGTTTTATTTTCGATGCTTCAGTAGTATAGGATTTCCTTTTATTCCATAGATTTTATTTATGAGACTTTTATTTATGGATTTGTTGGGGCAATCGGTTCCAAAGTTGTTTACGATTTTTTTAGATATTTAAAGTTGGATCATTTCATTTGAGTTTATACTTATTTGGAGTTAGATTTAATGTTGCATATTAGCATGGTGATGGATTTAATATTGCATGAATGGTTATATTTTTGGGATCAATTTGATTATTATCTTGTGGAATGAATTTTTACATGTCTAATATATATGTTACGTGATAATATTTATCCCTTATTTAGTTATGCCCGACATAGTTTAGCGGCAGTGGTTGGCCACCTCGCTTGCCTGAATGCGCGAGGTGTCACAGATGGTATCAGAGAATGGTCTTAGGTATCGTAGGTTGTGAGTCCATTTTATCTTCCATGTTTCTTATCTTTGATTCCTTTTGATGATTTGTACTCTTAAAGATTTCGTGTATGATATTGTTTTACTCCTATCTTTTCAGATGGTGAACACTACGAGAGCTGAAGATAGGAGAGATGGTTTAGTTTCTGGTTCCACAGTTCAGGAGAGGCCAGGGAAGATTGATTTGGATGATGAGGGGTTATCGTCTATCGTGAATGAGGCCGCATTGGCCAATATTAAAGTAGGGAGACAGAGATGGGTAACTTTAGAGGCATAACAACAAGTAACACTCGCTTCAACTTAGGATAGGGTGAGGGTAGATTCCATAAGGTCAATCCTCCCACCTTCATCGGGGGATCTGACCCAATGGATACTCCCAAATGGAGGAGAGATACGAAAAGGAACTTGAGGATATTGGACTGTATTGATGCGTCGAAGAAGATGTTGCCTACTTTCAAGCTGACTAGAGATGCATTACAGTGGTCGGAGAGTGTCACCACATTGGAGGATAGTGATCTCCTAAACTATGGAGATTTTTTGATAAAGTTTATTGACAGGTATTTCCCATCTAAGATTAGGAGCATGAATAAGAAGGAGTTTCTGGACTTATAGTAGGGTTCGAAATCAATTGCTGAGTATGAGTAGGAGTTCACTAATCTTTCAATGTTTGTACCAAAGGAGGTGAATACAGAGGCAAAGAAAATGGAGTGTTTCATTAAGGGTCTTAGTTTATTAAGAAGATAATGTGGGGAAATCTGGAATACACTACTTACACCTAAGTGGTGGACGTCGCACTATTTTTGTGATAAGAGAAAGTGAACTACCAAAAGAAGTTGGGAAAGAAACAGGAGTCAAATGGTCAAGAAGGAGAGAACAAGGGTCAAAATGACTTGAAATGTAAGAGACATTAAGAAGGAAGGAGCAACGGGCCATTCGATAAGGCAATAGTGCCTCGCAGGACCCCTAGGGGTAGGGACAACATGGAGAGCAAGCCCAAGTTGTGCATGTGTTTAATTATGAATAGGAAGGACATCGAGCTCTTAAGTGTCCGAAGAAGCTGGGCCATCTAGGCCAAGGAGCACAAGTCTAACAGGGTCAAGGGCATCCAGCACTTGTACAGTGAGCATAGTGGGTAGGTGTTATATGCTTCCGACACGGGAGACTCCGGCACGGCAGGCGCCATAAGAGCCAAGATATGGCCAGTGGGGTTGCACGATTTGTATTATTTTCTTAGATACTTATATATATAGGTGATATATATATAGTGTATATTTCTAATCGCGGGGAATGTGGAAGTAGGATTGGGTGTATAGGCGCCTAATTGTGGCATTCAAAGGGTAGGCATATGTGAGGCTTATTTTATTTTTACCCGTTTATGCTTCGTCGAATTTCGAGGACAAAATTCTTATGCTAGTGGGAAAGTATGTAACACCCCGTAATTTTTGATCGATAATAATGGAATTTAATTCAGAATTCAGAAAAATAAAAAAATTTAGATTTAATTATTATTAGCAATTTCAAACGTTGGATTTTAATTATGGGAAATGGGATTTTAACCGAAATTGAAATCGGGAGAGAAATCGGATTTTTATATTAATATACACATTTTTGGGGGAAACTGGCAACCTGAAAAGGTCCGAATCGATTCGTCCTAGAGGGCGAATCGATTCGCCTTGGTCAGTGTCAGCAGTTAGTTGGATTTGTTAAAGGCTAAGTTAATTAAAACTCAGGGTTAAGCTTGTCTAAACATTTTTTCACTAACTTTAAAACTAGAAGCCTCCCATATCTTCACCACCTCTCATCTACAAAGCCTAGCACCAAACTAAATCAAGTTTCACCCAATTTTAAAGGCCCAAACCATATTTTCTTAAGATTATTAAAGAACAAGTCTTTATCAATTTTTTCGAGAGGAATGCAACCATCTAATCAGAATTTTCGACCGACTTTTCATCAGGCATGAATACTTCTATTCTTTCTCTTTAGTATTATGCATTTTAAATATTGCTTAAACATTAAATTACATGTTTTTCTTAAAATAAATTAGAAACATTAATTAGGGAAAGTGAAATCTATATTGGAACTATTTTTACGAATTATCTTAATATGAATTAAGACATATAACCCTTGTGTGCTTACGGTAGAGGTTGGATTTTTGGTTGATATGGATGTGGGTTTGCATGTAGAACACCGTAGTAACTTTATTAAATTGAAAAGTATTGTTGAATCACATAAAATTATGTGTTTGGAAAAAAGGGATTTTTTTTGTGTGCATGATAAATTTGTATGATTCTGGAATTATATTAGTTGCATAAACTAAGTTGCTTAATTAAAAAAATTGATCGAACAAATGAAAGTAGATTTATTTAAAATCTTATGAGAAATTTGTAGATTTTTTTATAAAAATATTTCGTGCGAATTATTGGTGTAATTATATTTTCCATCCCGGGGATGATGGGATTTTCGGTAGTTATGCTTTCACCTTAATTTTAAGAGTGCTTGCTAGGTATGGGACTACGAAGTACGTATTAGTTGTAGGTAACACTTTATAGGTATGGGAATAGTTAGTGTAGATTTTTACGGATGAGATATTCCGGGGTGGGGATGATTTTTGTGTCGTTTCGTTGATTTGATAGCTCAGACGCAAGACTAGGAGCAAATTAAAGTTATAAATCCATCCTATATGCTAGGGTAAGACTTACTTGCATTTTGGATGGGATTAGGGGTAGGTTTGAGGATTTATCCTCGATAATAGGGTGGGGAAAAATAAATTAATGAGAAGAATTAATGCCTACTATAATAAACGGGTATTAAAATGTATTGGCGTTGCCAATACATGCAAGGCTAATAACAAGGGGCGACCTGACTATAGCGGTGTGTGTGCGTGTGTCTTGGCATCACCAATATGTGCATGGCTTATATAATACGGGCGAGCTGTCTATAGTGACGTGTCGTGTGTGGAACCTCACCAATATATGCAGGGTATGGGCGAACAGGTTGTAGTGAGGGGATTGTGTGTGGTGTAAAACTTTCGGCATGCCAGCAATATGAGCAGGACCCAGGAGAGGGTGAACTAGCCATATTGGTGTCTCATAAAAAAATGAGATGGATTAATTAAATTAAATTATAAAAGTTAGTTAAATATTTTCACATGATAATTGGATTTAACTAATAGGGTGGACAAGTTATGTTGGCAGAAAGTGATAGTTATTTTTATTCACATGTTAATTTATACCTCGTGTAAATTAAAATACTATATTGTTGTGTTTATCATATATAATGATACTGTCTGGGTTCGTGGACCCTAATTTGGGATAGTATCTAGTATTCATGTGGTGGGCTCTGACCCATTATGTTGACTAACATTTCAGGTATAGTGCTGGAGCAATAGCATAAGAGTGATTGCAGATATTTTTGGATAAGCAACTGGAGTTTCATTTTCAATGCTTTAGTAGTTTAGGGTTTGTTTCTATTCCGTCGCTTTTATTTATGAGGCTTTTATTTATGGATTTGTTGAGCCAATCAGTTCCACAGTTGTTTACGATTTTTATCAGATATTTATAGTTGTATCATTTCATTTGAGTTTATATTTATTTGGAGTTGGATTTTATTTTGGATATTAGCATGTTGATGGATTTAATATTGCATTAATGGTTATATTCATGGGATCAATTTGATTATTATCTTGTGGAATGAATATTTACATGTCTCATATATAAGTTACATGATAAGAATGATCACTTATTTAGTGACGCCCGAAGTAGTTTGGCGTTGGTGGTTGGCCACCTCATTTTCCAGAATGCACGGGGTGCTACACTTCTATTATTTTTCCTACCAATAAATTGGATGGCCCCAACATGGGGAAGGGCCACTATACCATGTCGGTGGATAAGAACCCATTTTTATCCCTTGGTCTGCTAAGGGGGCATTCTGGCACTGGATCGAGACTAGGTCGACAGGTTATCCTATGATCATATTACTTCTCACACCACATCGTAGTTATCTATGGTAAGTTCAATAACTTTTAGTTTGATTAATTACTTATTTTGATTGTTGTGTTAATTTATAATCATCTTGTATTTACAATTTTTGGAAGACTTTATTGCCATGCTGGATAGGGGCCAGCTACATCAAGACCAAAAATGACCTGATGAAGGCCTTGGATAAGTCTGAAGAGTCTCTTGTCATCGCCAAAAAGTCAAATGATGATGAGGAGAAGTCCACATACTTGGATATATATATATATATATATATGTTGTAGACAAAGCTTGACAAGTTTGAAAAGGCAACTAAGGATCATCCTCAGATCTTGGCAATGGCCAAGGATGAGGCCCTTGATCAGGGGTATATATAGGCCTTTGCCCAAACCAAGAAATATTATAATTTCATTCTAAATTAGAATTTTAAGACAAGTTGGGATGTAGCCCTGATCAAGAACGATGTCCCTCCTGGATTTGATCTTTTTAGGGAGCATGATCCATGTTCTCCACTAAAGGATGAATAATGAGACAAGGCTTTAAATAGTAGCCAAGAAAAGGTCTTGGCCAATCAAGAGGTGATAGATGACAATCAAAGCAATGCCCTAAATAAGATCAAGTGAAGGAAAAGGAGGTCCAAAGCTAGTTAGAATTAGCTTAGGTCCCAAGCTCTTTATATTATTATGCTTTTGAATGTTTTAAGGGATTTCCCCACTCTTTGATATAAGGTAAAATCCTTTGTTATAGCCAAGCATTGCCCGCTAATTTCTAGATTAGTCCATTAATTTTTTGTAATCGTCTCATTTATGATCAAATGATTTTATTTTGATCATTGTATCTGGAAAATTGGACTGCAAAGGTCCCACTAATTTCAGAGACTAATGACCCGAACATAGTACTTGGTCGAAATGCCGGTACCCAGGTTTGTAGAGCATTTTTCTTTTAGATAAACTTATCAAAAGATGATAGGTGATTTTGACGAGCAATCTTGTCTGGCCGCTCGTATGAGGCGAGAAGTTAGGGATGTCAGTGATATGACGAATCTGTTGTAGAACAAAAATAATTCTCAAAGGGAGAAGCTCTGTGAAGCTAAGGACCAAGAAAGACGGTATAATTAGTTGGGCCTAGGTCGTGACATAATGAAGTTAAATTATATCTTTAGAAGGGGTCCTTGCACAATTTTGGTTGCTTATTAGAATAAAAGGTGGGTATATTCCCCCATAAGATGGATGAGGCTAAGAAGGTGGAATATAAGCATGGTTGCATGAATGCCCAGATGTTATGAATGTCCCTAAAGATTCTGATCTTTGTTACTGGTACCAAGTGGAGTTTCCCATTTACAGTCACTTTACATTTGGAAGTGGTGAAAGCTAGATTCCTCTCGATGTTGTTCCCTTTCAGTTGGCAAAATATTACTTATCAGCACATGATAATGACGATGAGTTTAGGCCTAACCCTAATGGTAAACGAAGAGTTGCAATTGTCAAGATAATAACTCATCAGAGATAACGGCTTTGTGCGAGGAATGTATATATTCATTTTTTTATTTTTTTCGATATAGGCTTTTTGTAAAATGAATTCTTTATGAAATTATTAGTTAATTCCATGTTTTTCATTTTCCCATCATTACACTGATCATATTTTTATCATTTACCTTACCTTTTAGTGGTCTCATAACCTTTGGCTTGAATCAAACTATGGAAAAAATTAACTTGCTTGTAGGGCTTCAACCCGTTCAGGATTTTCAGCTCACTAAAATTGGATCACTTAGTGCCTAAGGATCCCCCTTAGATCTTCTGCTTACCTAACAAATTCTTGATGTTTTTGTGTTTTTTACGATGAAAACATGTAACCTTAATGTCTTAATAAATGTAATTATTCCAAGGCATTCATATTAACGAATAACTTTTGATCGGACATAACAGTCATTCATTGATCAAAAGAGTTGGTCCTCTAATTGGAACAATAATGAAGCAAAATTCTATTAAATTGAACTTAAAGTATTCCAAAAAAAACTTCAAAACCCAATATACGCTAGAAATGAAATTTGTGAAAAGTAAATTTGCTAACAATAAAACTTCCTAAGATTGGTTGTATTCTAAGCCCTATGGATCTCCCTGCCCCTATTTTTTACAAATGGTAGGCTCCTTGGAGATAGTTTCAAATGATTTTGAATGGTCCTTCCCAGTTAGGACCCAACTTTTGTCCTCAAGTCTTCCTCACTCTATCGAATACTTTCCAAAGGATATAGTCCCCAACCTGGAACCTTCATTAGTTCTTGGGTTGATGCCTTTGTTGTATTGTTAGTCCAACTGTTTTGGGTAGGAACCTAACTTGATTAAAGCTTGTTCTCTCCGTTCATCAGTTATGTTGAGCTCAGCCCGTATGATTTCTCCATTCAAATCTGGGCCAAGAACTATAGTCTTCATGGTCAAAAATCCATCTTACATTCAAGTCTGACCCTTATGATGCTGTGGCTATCGTAGAAGTTTTAAAATGTCTAACTTTCAAATTACATCTTATTGTCTTTGATGATCATTCTTGGCAGGACAAAATGGGTCAATATGTTCCTACAGATGAATCTGATCATATCAATGTCTTTTGCCTATTTTTTAGCATTAATCCATTTTGTGAAATAGTCTGTGCTCACTATGATATACTTTCAATTTCTTGGTGTTGTAGGTAACATGCACACGATGTCCAAACCCTAATGAGCAAATGGCCATGGACTAGTTAATAACATTAAATCCCTTCTCAACTGATAGGGCATTGGCGAGATAATGCTCTAAAAATGCGTGATTTAAGTGTAAATCTTTCTCAACAAGTAGCATTCGGGTAAGTCCGAAATCATACTCCCCAGGGATTGAACACTCCTAAGAGAACTAAACTGGGTTAAAGGATATTCTCTGAACATCACAAAGGGAAAATGTAAAATATGATTTGTTGTTTGAACTTGTGAGATTAATTAACCGCTATCCTAACATGCGTTTAGTTAATAGAGAACGAGTAAACTATGAACATGCAAAGAAAAAATCTAAGAAAAACTTGAGTTCGGTAGATAAACGGAATTGAGGATCATTCTCCCACATTGGATTCTCTACAAAGATAATGGGACTTAGTTCAAATTATTTCTAATCGATAATAACTAATTAAGTCCGAACATCAACCATGTAGAGACTAAACTCATCAATGGAAGATAAAAGGATAATTAGGTATGGTGTTAGATGGGTTGGGCTTGTAGTAAATCTTCAAATCCTACCCTTAAAAGACAAGAGAAGTTAAGAAAATAGGATACTCCAACACCAACACATGAAGTTCCATTAGAAAAATTATAAACCAAACCCTAAAGCTCAAACATCTATGGTGGGATCATGATTCCCAGCCTGTATGACTAGCCACTCATGATAGAAACCAAGAAAAACATCTAAGAGAACATCATCAATGAAGAACCCATGTACTTATAAACTAACCAACTAAAGAGAGATCAATAAATAATGGTTCAGGATAATAAAGTAAGCAAGGAAGATGTAGGTAAACAAAGATTGCATTAAAAAACAACTAACCTGATGTAATCAATGCTTTACATGTAAGAAGGAAACATAAATGCTCTTAACTAAGGAGAGAGGGGAGGATTTCTAAACATAGAAACTTTCAAAATAAAATATTTTATCCTTTACAAGTGGAGAAAACAAAGGGTTATACCCCAAAAAATCTCGAGTTGGCAAACTTGTAATAACAAAGAAACAGTGGAGAATCAATTTGGATGAGACCCGAATCGATTCTCATATAAAAATAGCTTCACTGGATGAAATTGAATCAATTAGGCCAGAGGCCCGAATCAAATCGGACCTCCTTCCAAAAAGGGTGATGAGTTGTTATGGTATTCTTTAGGCACTTTCTGCTAAGAAATGTTAGCAACATCTTCCCTATATCTCAGATTCATGTACTACCAGAGGCAACATGAAGATGACTCGAAGAGTTTCAACTTACTCGAATGCAAAATTTACTCAAATGCCCCCAACTTACCGGCTCTTAACAAAACTTTCTCAGGATTCAACTAAACTTTAAGTCATGCATTCCCTACACTAATAAAATCTCAAATAAACGATGCACAATATACATATGATGAAAATGGGGATAATAAATGAGCATAAGTTTTGGGAATAGCATTTATGGGAACGCTAGAATGCGCAAAAAAGGGGGGTTTTAAATGCAGTAATAGTGACTAATCACACACCCTAACTTACACACTGTTAGTCCCAAGAAATGAAGTATGAAGAAACAGAGCCATAAATACAACCACAACAGATGAAATGTGTACAAAGAAGAAAAATGCCACTTTCGCGGTCAAACAATTACATTTAGGAGATGCAATAAACCATTGAACCCCTTGGAGACCCTAGAGAATGAGTGTTGTCTCGTGAGGATTTCTAGGGATGATACCCACAAAATCAAGCCTTATTATATAATGACTACTCGAAAATGGATGCAAATCAAAACAATAATAAAGAAAGAATGATTTATTAACAAAGTGAACAATGCTCACACAAAAGTCTACAATTATTGACATCATAATAGGAAATTCAACAAAAATTGAAATTATAAAAATGCGAAATAAGCGGACACATGTGGTAATTTAAGATTTATCAAAACTTTCATAACCCATGTAGACGCTAAAGCATGCATGACTCAAATTATCTCTGATTGTTACACTCTACAAATTATAGAACTCATAAATGGGATGTAACACACACGGGACATGCGGGCGTAAGGAGTAATTGTAAAAGGAAACTAGGTCAAGCATATGTCATGAATTTAAGAATGATGTATAAAAGTAAAAAATACAATCCCATAAAAGGATATTGCATATTAACCAAGGTGAAATGAACTCTACCAGATAATTGCCAATGTTCGACCTTTGAACCAACTTCACCTTAGGATCAAATACGAATTTTCGGGAATGTAACTTAGGTTAGTCTAGGGTTTGGAAATTAAAGTCTATTTACGGGAGCAAATGGGATTTGGGACAATCGGGGTAATGGAATAAGTGGGAAATATAAAAATTGGATCTCAAGTTCCATAAGCAAGATATTCATGAGAGTAAGAATTTTATTTTCATATACGCGGTTCATGAGAGTAAGAATTTTATTTTCATATATGCGGTTCATGAGAGTAAGAATTTTATATTCATATACACAGTGAAATGGGATTCACGCATTTTTAAGCCATTTATTATATTTTTCTTTTTCTTTTCTTCTTCTTTCTTTTTTTTTTCTTCTCATTGTTTGATAGCATTCTACATAAGAGGAACATCATTAAATCCCAGGAATAATCCCAAATCAAGGTACGGAAGGTGTATATGTAGGGGTGAAACTCCAATGTGGAGTTTGTTAGGGGATTTAGAAATGAAAAGGAAGGTCATAATAGGGTTCAACGGGTTAACTAGGGAAATATATAAGGTTAAGGCTAAGGTCATATGGGTTAATTCACAAATATGTCCTATGATCCTTTCCTAGGGTTTCAACTGATTCACGGGCTCAACACTTCTAAAAATCATGCTCGAATGTGAGTTTCATGATGAATTCAATTAATATGCAATCAATGATAAGAAAATGAGATTATCAACAAGATACATTTTTTAAGAAATAGAAAGAGTAAGTGTATATGCTCATAAATGAATGTATGCCTCGAATCTCACTTATGTAAGTGTATAGCATGCGCTTCATAATTAACGAATTAGAAATGATTTAAACCAAATCATAAACAATTAGTTCTGTAAGGTGATCATGGGATTCATAAATTAAAATTTGAAGTTATTCACAATGTTAAAAATACACATGCTAAAGGCTAATAAATCAGAAATTCTAAGAATGGATCATTGCTATACAAAAGGGTAGGGCAATCTTATACGTAATCAGTGGAGACTTGGGAGAAAAAGAATAATTTGAATTTTGGATTTTGGATTTTTTAAAATAAATAAATATAAATGAGAATTAAGAATAACAAGTTAATTGGTTGCAAAAATGAAAATCACACCCCCTAACTTGAAATATACAATGTCATGAATGTTAGTAGGGAGAAATGGAAAAGAGGGTGAGAAAATGTCACCTCGTAAGGAGCAAACCCCAAAGAGAGCAATGACATACCTATGAACATGTTAGTACTAAAAACAACAATATACAAAATAAGGAGATACATACAAAATAAAATGAGAAAAAGAAATCGTAGACATTTCATTAATATAATAGAGTTGTGTAGAATGGGTTCATAATCCAAAATGAGAGAAAGTACATGCATACGTCCTCACAACCTTCGAAATACAAAACTAAAAACTAACAAAAAACTAGCAACATAATAAAAGATAATATCATAGAAGAAAAAGTAGAGAAACTCATGTGGGAGGCTCAAAGTGTCGGGTACTTTGGGTTCACGCAGTGCATACGGATGATAGAAATAGAGTGGTATCGACGCCTAGCCCCCATACATATGGGAGTACATCTCACTTTTCATACGTGTGGTTATAGAAATGTCCCTTTGGTAATCACCCCTAAACTATGTAAAGTTCTCCTGGAGAACGTTCATCCTAACCCCCAACTCGCGAATAGGATCACCCGGAGGTGGAACCTCCAGAATGTCATGAAACATGGCCTTCTCATCATCAGGGTCCATATCTGGGGGAATTTTCATCCTCATTGACCCATCCTTTAACTCCCAGGTGGCCTATCATCCTCTTATTCCTCCATTCCAAATAATCCTCTCTCAAGCATTTGGATATTTCCTTATCATTGAGCAATTTTGGAAGCGTAGGAATCTTGTCACTCGCCACCACCTCTCATTCGGCATTATTGCAAATTTGGGAAACTAGTCATGCGTAAGGGAGAGTAGTCGATCACTTATCATCATAAATGGGAGCCACCATTTGTTGCAACATGAGGGCGTGAAGACAAACGACCACGTCATTCTCTAAAAAAATATATTGAAAATGGGCCTATTCATAACGGAAGACAGATTTTGTTTAGGTAGGAATGATGCTATTGATGGCCACTAGATGGATGAGAAGATATACATCAGCCATGCTGAAGATGGGGAAAGTGTCTCCAGAGAAAGCCTTGTCAGTCGTAAGACGTATTATGAGTGCATCTTATGAAATCCTTTCTACATTCTCATTGATCAGGTAATGATAGAGTTCAAGGTTAGAAGACCCACTTAGGTGCAAAGCCAAAATGGGGTGTGAAATAGTAATCTGCCAACCCCTTACATAAGCTTCATATGTGCCTGCTCCCAATCATATGAGTGAAGCATAAAAATGGCATGAATGTTCTTCATTCATGTCCCCGCCTTTGGCCAAATGGGACTCCTAAGAGAATTTGTTATGAAAATGACGCACGAAACCTGGGAACTCCACTAACTTCACTTCACTTTCTATCACAATGATGTGGCTAGATTTGAACTTTGCTATGTTTCTTCTTTTGAATGGCTGCATTAGAGGTTGGTTTTGAAGCCATAGAAACCTACAAAACATTACATTTATACACACACCACTAGTGCGGTGCACAAAATTAAAGTAAGCGTGAAAATTGGGGATAAAATTGTTCGGAGGGTGCATGTAGAGAGAAATCGGTCAGATAAAGGTAGAAAAAATGTAGTACACTCAAAACAGGGTTAATCACCATATATTTAAGATAAACGGTGGAAGTTAAAAGCTTTTGTGCACAAAAAACCCATGGGGGCATTTCATAGAAAACACTGTTTGGAAAGTGTTAAAACTAGGGTCAAAAATTCATGTAAACACTGAAATAGCCCCAAAAAATTCAACTAAATCAGTGAAACAATGTATACAAGTTGTATTTGTTGGATACAAATGGGAAATAGTAAAGAAATTGGGTATTTTATTGTAGAACAATCAACAAGTATACACAATGACATTTTACACTAGTTTGAACACCTAGAACACAATTCACATGTTGAAAAGAGTAAAAAAAATGAAGTAATAGGTGCCTTGGAAGAGAAAACCCTGAGAAATGAGGAGAAAGGAGTAGGGGAGTGAACTTGGAAGGGAGGAATTTTCATTTGTTTTAGGTGTGGTAAAAGGTAAGGAATGTGGCCTTTTAAAAGAATGGGAGAAGTGTAAGGGCTTTCCAAGACAAATTGATTTGGTGATGGACCGAATCAATTCGCATAACTCGATTCTTCATTGACCTAAATCCAATCGATTCGGTGATGAACTGAATCAATTCGCTAAACTCACAAAACTCCCATCCTAAAATAAAATTGATTCGGTGAGGGACCGAATCGATTCGCAACCATAAAAACCTACACTTGACCAAATCGAATCGATTTGGTGGGGGACCATTCCTACTACTTTGTAATACTACCATCTATTGCATACGCTAACAAATGAAAACAACACTAGGGCTGGATGTGGTGCCTGTGGATTGTGTTGAGCCTCTCCCTCATCGACTCTCACCACTGCCCTCGTTGGTCATCCTTTCCTGAGTGGAATCTGAAATCAGATCAAATTGTGTGAGTTCATAGTTAATACAAATATAATAGCAGAAGAACATAATCTCAAATACCTAAAACTGAATGTAATAGTCCCAATAATAGGGCTTTACATCAAAGGATGCTATGTTGAAATCGTAGTGAGACGTACAGATCCTATGGACTTTAGAACCTAATGATTTTATACCATCTGTGACACGCCACCTATTTTAACCATGAGTGACCATTCCTTTATAAAAATAAACAAGAATATCATATGGTTCATTTTTAGCATCACTGTCGAAATCTTTTTAAATTACTAACCACCTATGTTAAATTAAACCAGTGCCAAATTTTATCTTTCATTAACATAAAACAACATGCGGAAATAAATAATATAACTCAACCATCCACACAAAGAATAGAAGTCTGAATCATCATAGGTTAAATAGATAAATGATCAATACCAAATAAACCATCGGTTCCAAAACTAATATCTAAACCATAAGTGTACGAAAATAAATCTAAATCCAAATAAATAGTCTAATAAATAAAACTGAATAAATGTATCAAATGAAGAAGAAGCATGCCCAAATGAAATACTGAATCATAAATCCTAATCTAAGAATGAATAACTAAAGCGTCTACACAAATCCTGCAAGCCTCCACACGTGAAACAACTATGCATCCCTTGAATGAGTCATCAAGTTTGGCGTCCCTGTGGATGGACCCCTAAAATGTTTTTGAAAAGAGATTTGACACGGGTCAAAGCCCAAAACCTTTAAAAAATATTTATCAAGTATTTAAATTGTAGTTTAAAAGCATTCATTACATACAAACATTAGTTCGACATACACTCCGCCGACTTCCTCACCTCTGATCTATTGTGCACACCTAACGTCTCCTATTTAAACCCACCTAGTTATGTTACCCAGCCTAACCATCCATAAGTATATAACTAATCACAACAAGTTTATCTCCCCCTTTCCGCCCATACGATACACTACCGTCAAGCCAATAACTCATATTAATCGAATATTATTATTGCACCGTTGAAATAAGTTTCTCATCCTTACATTGCTTTAAGATATACACTATTCATCTTTTCTACCATCACATATAAGTATAATGATCAAAATTTCATATGTTTATCATACTATAATATATACAACAATAGCATCCCCTGGAATGGCCATCACAATGAATGCATATACTACTATCAAGTCCATGTATCTCCTATACCAAATCAGGGACTATCGGTTCAGAATGTTACCTCGAACCATAAATCAAATAATACACAATGGAGGCAAACATAGTTCTAAGCCTTTAGGCTACGCACATACCTAACGTACCCAAATGAGCTGCCAGTCCCACTAATACACTGCATATTGTGAGCTTCCCTATGTTCTATATTCTAGGGCACACATCCAAACCTCGTTGGAATCACTAAGGTGGGATCTCCTTTTGCGCGGAACCTCCTGTGATAGCAGGCAATGTAGGTATGTTAACAAACATAACAAATCACATAACATGTATTCACTATATATATATAGGCACACATCCAGACCTCGTTGGAATCGCTAAGGTGGGATCTCCTTTTACACGGACCCTTCGGTGATAGCAGGCAACGTAGGTATATTCACACACATAACAAATCACTTAACATGTATTCACTATATATATATATCCAATATAGGTATACACACAACCTATAATATATCTCGTACGTAGTATTTATAAATCTCGAATACTCAAAGTACTAATGATTCACACATAGTATTATTTTCGTTGCTTCCGAGTATTACTCACTACCCGAGGGGTCACAATTATCTCTTAAGTAAATGTCAGTATTAAAACATCACTATCTTACCGATATTGGTCTTAGGTTATAGTTTAATCTTCCCTTAACCAAATTTGTAAATTTTTGTTACGCAACACAATCGATTAACTCTTGTCAGTCCTAATCCCACTTTTACACTCTTTAAGATTAAAACGGGCCTTAACTATATGTCTACTAGTCTCTTATAAGCCTTTATATAGTTAAAATTACATTTTCAAAGTCCCCCGCGATTGTTGGCAGGGAGAACCATTGAAATAAACACAAGATCCCTAAAACATCTTTAGTTGATGGACCGATAAAATCTAGTCAATCCCACGATCGATCGACCGATCCTGGGTTTGGCAGTTTTGTCCCACTTCGTTTTCTCCATGGTTGATACCTCAAACCTCCATGAATCTTTTCCAAACTCCCATCCAATATACTTAAACTTCAAATATATGTCTAGGGATAATTTCTAATGTAAATAATACATCAAATCCAAAAGAAATCCAACTAAGAACCGATTAAATCTGAAAATTCATAAAATCCTAGGTTATGGTGTTCTTCATGCATATTCATCATTATACCCAAATTTCTTTCAAGTTATTCATCACATATTCTCTAATTTTGTATTATCTACATATAGGGATTTATTCTACATGGATTCCTACCCTGAATCATGAATTTCACCCATCCAAATCCCAAGAAATCATTTAAATCATGAAAGTGAACCCTACACTACAAGGGTATTATAACATGCTTAAATTAATGCAAGATAAACACTTGCCTTGATAAAGAAGGTCTGATTTTCAGTCTAAGATGATGGGGGATCTTTCCTTTCTCCGATCACAAATCAGGCAATGTTGGTGATGCGAAAAGGTGTGTAATGGCCGAGGTTTTTTCTCCTCTTCCTCTCCTATGGCATCCTATATATCCCAAGTGTTGTAACCCTATACCATAACCCAAAGGGGATGATATAACACTCTAATTTTCGTAGTTCCTTCTACCCTAGGATTCTAAATGACTGAAACGCCCTTTCGTGGTGTCGAGTTGGTTTAAAATCGACCTAAGACCCACTCAGTACACCTCGGTACATTATTCCAACTATTTTAACCAATTCAGAATCAACCCTGACCTCGAAATCGTCATACGAGGCACACTACATAAATTTTCTATCTCGACCTCAATATAGTCTACACACGACTCCCGATTGAGATATAACACAGTCACGTCGATATCACTTGCTATGATGTATAATAAATATCACAAGTTATTTACTACTCACATAGTAATTTTATTTCGTGAATATTAATCACTATCCCTCTCGATTAATATTTTAATAAACACATAACATTTAATTCAATTAAATTACAACACACGTATAATTTAAAAATAATCAAATTAATTAAATTCTAAATACTCAGAAATACAGGATGTTATATTGGTCGTCGTAGACCAACTTGACTGTTTATCATCAATTTTGATCGTAAGATATCATTTTGACCATCGTAGGTCAAATGAGCCGGTCATAGGTTGATTTTATTTGTCTTAGGTTAATATTTGTCGGCGTAGACCAACTTGACTTGTTTTCGTCGATTTTGATCGTAAGAGATTAATTTTACCTTCTTTGGTCAAATGAGGTCATCATAGGCTGCTTTTATCCATCTTCGATTAATGTTGGTCTTAGTACACCAACTTGATTATTTATGGTCGATTTTGATCACACCATATCAATTTGACCATCTTAGGTCAAATTAGGTCATCGTAGGCCAAATTCAACCATCTTTGGCTAATGTTGGTTGTCTTAGACCAACTTGATCGTTTATGGTCAATTGTGATCGTAACAGATCAATTTGACCATTTTATGCCAAATGAGGCCAAAGTTGGTTCAATTCAACCGTCTTAGGTTAATGTTTCTCATCGTAGATGAACTTGACCGTTTATGATTAATTATGATAATAAGAGACTAATTTGACTATCTTGGGTCAAATGAGGCTGTCATAGGTCGAATTAACCTTTATTAGGCTAATATTTATTCTCGTTTCTTTTTTTACCCTATAAATTAAACATGATAAAGTAATCTTTTATAGATCATACCAACTTCATAGGTGGGGTTATGCCTAACTTAGTCAAACTGACTTACTTTAAATTGTATCACTGTGAATGGTGTTCATGTGACCAATCGAGGCAACTAAGTCATACTATTACTAAAGTTGTTTTAATGCCAAATTGTAGGTTGCTGATTTTTTTTAAGTCCTACCATTACTTGAGTGGATTTAATGTCATATTCTCAAGAGGCCAAATTATTCTCAGTCATACCACCACTTGAGTGGGTTTGATGCCAAACGTAGACAACCAACATAAATGTAAGTTTAACGACCAAATTCTTATGTGGGTTTATGCCTATTCTTTACTGACTAACCCGATTTGGGTTATACCACCATTTTCATGTGGGTTTGATGCCAAACGTAGCTGACCAATATATTTTAAAGTTGTACCACCCACTTATTAGGTGAGTTTATATGCCTATTCTTGGCTGACCAACCTAAATTGGGTTATATCACTATTTTCAGGATGGTTTAATGCCAAATGTAGGCCCACAACTTATTTCTAAGTCGTACTACTTAATTTTTAAGTATATGCCTATTCTAGGTCGACTAACCCAACTTGCGTTGTACCACCATTTTTTTGTGAGTTTTGTGCGAAACATAGGCCATCAACTTATTTATAAGTTGTACCACTTAATTCTTTTTTATGCCTATTCTAGGCTAACTAACCCGATTAGGTTGTACCACTGTTTTCAAGCGAGTTTTGTGCCAAATGTTGGCCCTTACCTTTTTTCTAAGTTGTAAAACTTAATTATGAAATGGGTTGATGCCTATTCTATACTAACCAACCTTAATTGGTTGTGCCATTGTTTTTAGTTGAATTTGTGCCAAGTAAAGGTGACCAAATTATTTCTAAGTTGTGCTACTGCTTGAGTGGGTTTATGGTGACATAGTAAGGGTGGGCTTTCTAAAAGATTCTCAGGAAACCAAATTGATGCAAATGGCTCATTCTAAATGACTATCATTGTAGTGAACTTCTGGGAAGGCTTGATGATACTATGTAGCCCCCAATTTGGGCATTTGAATAAGTCAATCGGATTCTAATGAATGATCTTCCACTGATCATCTGTCGATGATAAGACTTTATCAAAACTCGACGTGACTAAGGTTATAAGACTTACCAATATCTAGATACACCTGAGCACCTTGTCAGGCTGATGTTCCAAGGTTAAATATTGTGCCAATCATTTGTTTGGACTAATATTAAATTGTCGAGTAACCCTAATGGTTATTCAATAACCATTCTATTCATGGAACAGATTCATAAACCCTTTCTTGGAAATCCTTGGGAGTACATTATAAACCCCTTACCTTCTTATTTTTTATTGGATGTTGTCGTCAGAATCTTAGTGAGCTGAGAATAAGTTTTAAATTGGTAAATCAATGATTAGTTTTATGTGTTAAATTTTAGAATTATTTTAAATAATTCTCAATTATGTGTTCCATAATTGTATTAATACTAAGAGTCACTTTGGTTAATGAAAGGGTACTCCAAATATCAGTAGTCAAAAGGACTCTTGGGTATCTACCTTAATGGATGATTGATATTAAGTGACTTTTGGAGATTTATGTCATGTCCCTGCCTATAAATTAGTAACTGATTTCCATCATTCAGACAGTGAAAGACAACGTTATGAAATTGTAGGAAAGGGAGAGAAATCTAAATTCTTAAGGAGAGTAAATTTCAAAATAGTGTCTTGGCTATACTGGGAGATCTAACCATTGGAATGTGTTGAAATTGGAGTATGTTCTTTCTATATACAAGATGAAGCTATGTTCTAAAATTCAGCCCAATCAGACATCGTTAAGGTTGACTACTCTGTCAATATTTCTAATTGTAACAATTATGGAGGTATATTATTTTAACACCTTTTATGTTTCACATAATGATTATATGTGATAATCATGAAGATACAAGATCCTTTTATTAAGAACATTTTATGTGAAAATTTAATCAAATTAATGTATTGTTGATTAATATTATGGTGTTCTTAAAAAGGGTTTTAAATTAACATGGTACAAATGTCAGTGTAAACAAGCCCCTAAATTGGGGCATAAAATTGATTTATAAGGAATCTAATGGGATGATGGTGAGGTGACCCTTGTATAATTATGTTTTCATTGAATTCTCTTATGTTGACTCTTTATAGCTCCACGCTTCAATCTGACCAAAATTTCAAAGCAAAAGACGTTTTCTCAATGGCGAAGAGGCTTTCTAATAACACCTGTCTGCTCCTAAACGTGGGGAAAGGGAAGTGGATCTCATAACTTTACAAATTCACACCAATTTGTTACCCATGTGATGTACATGAACTTTATGCCCACTTAGCAGGTCACTATAATGGGATCCAAATATCCCCAATAAAATTAAAACCAGTCAAAGATCACAAAAAAGGTGTTACACCCTAGACATGTTGACTAGGATTTGAATAAAAAGCCACATGCAGAAATATTTTATTTTCTTATTTGTAGGCTTAACTAGACCTAAAATGCTTAATTGTGGCTATCATTAGCAATGAACTTTCAGAAACCTCAAACTATCACACTAACAAAATCGTGGGAGAATTCATGTTGAAACTCGATGTTTGATGAAGCCTGTGAAGTCTGTAGATTCATGAATACTGTCACATATTTTAATTTACCATAAATCCAAAGTCAAAAGTGGCATATTCATAATTAAAGTGGTTTGCAATTTAATACCGGTTGGAGTCATTTAAGAGAGAAAAAGAATACCCAAGGTGAGGAACTATTTTTTTTTATTCATATTTGTTAATCTTTGAGTTGGGAAGAATTGTTAACGATGTGGGAGTGGGAATCCTCTGGTATAGGAATCATTGTTGGGTATTCGATTATAAGAGAAAGATCCCAGAAGATCTCATCCTATGATAAATCCAATCTTTAGTTCGTCTCATCAATACCATCCTCTGGACGATCATAACAATCCTTCGACAAATCATCCTAGGCATCAATGAAGTTTCAGCGACCCGTAGAAGATTTATGACCAATTTGGGAAGATGTTCGTTAGGTATTGTGATGTCAGTGGTTGGTCAAGAATCTTTTCAAGAGATTTTTCGATGACCTCAGTTGGTTGTGCAGCCAAACGCATATTCCACGGTGATCTTTAATTTCATATCTACTATCGAAACTTGAAGCGGATCAAATGGTTCTATTTCACCAACATGAAGGGTCCCCATATCTTAAGGACGACCTCTATAAGAGCTGGTGATTCCTCAAAAAAATCCTAGATGATCTATTTTTTTCGTTTTGGTGATGTATTCTCTTGTGCTTGGTTGATGCAGAGTCGAATCTACCATCTTCAAAGGTTAAAAAAACTACTATCAGCGATTGCCTCAGATTTGTAATGGTCTGGAACTCAGTCGAATTCTTCTTCAGCCTGACAACCTTTTATTTAGGAATTCATTGATGTCAATGAAGTTTAACACCGGTCAAAATACTGGAAATCATTAAAACTAGAAACTTCATTCTAAAGGTCATTTTCCGTAGGATCCGACGACTTTTTGGCGATGATGTGGGACATTCAATTCTTCCAATTCAAAACATGAATTTCCACCTATGTGGGGAGGGAGGGTAAGTAAGAACGTTAAAAGAATAATGATTATTTCGAATATCACATACATATATGTATAGATATCGTCTTGGGATATCCCTTGCACTTCTTAACTTGTTTTTCTAAGAAAATATGCTAATAAATCGAATAGATTACTTATTTATTGAATCTTAAATGGAAGTTTTCACAAAAATTGATTCTTTCCTCGAAAATTATTTTATTGACTGATGTAGGAGGGTTTTTTTTGTAGCACTCCTTATTCAAATATAAGTTGCTTCATTAAGGCAAAAGCGAGCTCATTCGATGTTATTTTTAAGAAGTTAATATGAACACTCAAAATACCAAGTCATGAAGACCAATGCACCATCGATTGACTTGGATGGGAATGTTCCTGAGGAAACTGCTTCCAAGTAAATAAAAACTGGAATAACTCTACATTTTCATACATGTTATGAAATAGATAACCCGATTGAACATGTTGCGAGCAACAATTAGCTCAATCGACTATTTATTATTGAGCTTTAAATAGGTTCTGATATAGAAAGCACTGTCTGACATAAAGGAATATTATTTTTGTAAATGATCCCATGCGTTCCAACTTTATATAATGCCTTGGGTAATGAGCTTATCACTCTCCACTAAATTGATACTTTTGTCCATGTTTTGAGACAACTTTAAACCATGCTTAACGAGTTTGCCCCTCCATTAAATGAATGATGGTGGTTTGCAAATAAAATCATCCAAAAATAGAAAAATTCATTCGAGGTCCCACGAGAGTGGGGCTAAGACTTTATATGATACATTATTCCATTATTTAGAGGACACGAGAATGGTAACAGGACAGAGAGACTTCGTAATAGATTCAAAAGGCTTGAATAGATTCTGAGAAAACTAAAACACCATAAAACCTTTAGAGGAGAAGTTTTATCATTGATATTGAGTTATTGTAAGCATTGATTCTCATACTCTAAGTAGAATAAAACTTGAGCTCCTATGGACGTAGCCCAAGTTGAGTGAACCATGTTATTTTTTATGTTCTTTACAACCGATTTCCTCTTTTGAGCATATCTTCCTTTATCATTGAGCTTGTTTATCATCATTATTATACAAGTACATTCTCCCATCACCATTAATAGGAGTTAGGCCTTTGTTTTATCATAAACACTAAGTGACAAGAGCAGTCAACACTTTATCTCACTACCCAAAGAGAAGTTCCTCTTACATTTGGTGACTCCGATGGGGAGCTATTCTATTAGAGACATTGAATGAAAATATAAATCGTACTCTCATATTTTATGTTGCTTAGCATAAGGAAGACACGAATGTTATTACACTTGCATTTGAGAGTACTTAAGTCACTGCTCTCATGTGGAATGTTCTTGGGGGAAAGCTTCCACTATCTTTATCTTAGGGCCCAACCAAATGACCAATATCATGGTCGAATTTATGGAGTTCCTCTAAAGAACATATGTAATGATGATGTTTGGTTCCACGGTAGATCCATGTTCATTCATTACACCAAAAACATAACCTTTAACTCCTTTAATGGGAATCGCCATTCCACCAACAACATAACCTCTCAGTCCAATTATTCCCTTTGTGATCAATCTTGCTCCTGCTATAACACCAATCATTGTAGCTCCAGGTATAATTACTTCTCTACTCATGGTCATTCCACCACAGGCTGAAATGGTGGAAACAACCGTTTCCCCTTTTTTAACCATTGAAGAGTTCAAGAGGGAGATGATGAAGATTTTGTCATTATCCTCATAAACATTTAGTGAGACAACATCCATTTATGAATATTTTCGTACTCCTTATCTATAGGCATACAACGATGAACCTTACCCTGAGCTATACATTCTTCCAATATTTTAGAAGTTTAATAGGTGAGGAGGTAACCCGAAGGAACATTTTAAGAGATTTGTTAAGAATCTTAGTGCTCATTGTGACAACAAAAAGCTGTGTTTAAGAAAATTTTCAAAATCCCTCGCTGACAAAGATTACACATTGTATTCTCACTTGACTCCAAGGAGTGTGGCTACATGGGATGATATGCATGTAAAATTCCTCTAGAAATTCTTTCTGACAGATTATGATTTTACATTGGCATAGCTCGCTTAGGAGAAGCAAAGATCAGGTGAAGAATTGATGGCCTACTTCAAGAGGTTTAAAGAAAGATCTTTAAATGTACCAAAAGTTACAACACAAAGAAAGGTCCTTCAAATTTATGAAGAAGGATCGTTGTTAGAGTTCATTTGTCACTTAATCAATAAGACTTGAGATGGCACGTTTAAATCCTTCACAAGAACAACTCAAATATTTCATTGGTCATTTGACCTCTCCCAATCATCACAAACGTCGCGTGGAAGAAACCAGTTAGCCAGGACATTAGAGGAGCTCAATTACCATGAGTCAACTATACTTAGCAAGGTGAAGAAGTAGGTAAGAATGGGAATAATAATAATAATAAAAGAAAGTTTGGTCGTGATGATCCACCTCCATTGCCTTATAGTGTGTAAGAGGAAATGAATTTCTACAATACCATGTTAGGCCATGGATTGGTTTTTCTGCGAAGAAACTCTCCACCTTATGCTCCAAGGACAAACATTCAGGTTGATCTGAATTATTCTAGATCCATTGGGAGTTGGTGATCCAAAAATTTCATGTTTTACCTTGAGAAATATTATCAACAAACACATATCGATAGGGAATTTGAAGATCCCTCAACTTAGTATTAATAACTATCATTTTCGAACTCACGGGGCACACATGTTTGTTGCATTTTATGATGAAGAATAAGTTCAAATGGAAGGAGAGGAGGATTTCCAAGATATACATGATAGCTGTCTGTAAGGAATGACAAATGTTATTCTTGTCTACAATGAACCAAGTGGCAAAGATAGTGAACAAACTTGTCATGTAAAAGAATATGAGGTGGATCCATTCTTAGAGTACATACTTGTATCGAAGTGACCAATGTTTTTATGGTTATTCGATCAGGTTAGGATGCCACTAAAAAGCGAGGTAGAAATTACTCAGGTTATTTTGGATATAGCAAAAAAAATATCACTCCATTTTTAAGGTGGAAAGGACCCATGACCAGACTGATATGAAAGTTTGTGCCTGAGATTCGATAGATCAATCACATTCCATCACAATAGACCTTCATAGTGACAACAGGCATTATAGGAGGGTCTTATTTGTAAAAATTCTCACTCAAAGATAAGTTACTTAATTAAGGCAAAGGGGAGGTCATTCGATGTTAAATGGAAGAATTTTAATCAGAACACTTGAAAGACCAAATCTGGTAGAACTGAGGAAGCCCAATGCACTATCAATTGACCTGGCTAGGAATGTTCCCTAGAAAATTATTTCTGAGAAAATAGAGATTGAAATAACTATATATGATCAAATATGTTACAAAATATCTCACCCAATTGAATACACAGCGAGAAATAATCAGCTCAATCAACTGATTCATTATTGAGTTGTAAAAAGGCGCTGACGTAGAAAGCACTATCTGACATACAGGAATATTCGTTTTGCACATGAACCCATGCGTGTAGACTTTATATAATGCACTGGGCATTGCACTTATTATTTTTCACTAAAATAATAATTTCATCCTTGTTTTAAGATAACTTTAAACCATGCTTAATGAGTTTTTCCCCCATTAAATGGATGATGGTGGTTTACCAGCAGAAGCATCCAAAAAGAGGAAAAGGAATTCGAGCTCCCATGAGAGTGGGGATGAGACTATGTATGCTATATTATTCCATTGATCAAAGGATATGAGATTGATAATTGGAGAGAAGGGTTTCAGAATAGTCTTTAATAGGCTTGAAGTGATTCTGAGAAAGCTCACCATAAAAACTTAAGAGGAGAAGTTTTATGATTGAGATTGAGTGATTATTATATTTAATTCTCATTCTCTTAGTAGAAAAATTGAGATCCTGTGGACATAACCCAAGTTGGGTGAACCACGTTATTTATTGTGTTCTTTGTAGTTGATTTCCTTTTTTGAGCATACTTTCCTTTATCATTGAGCTTGTTTATCATTATTCTTAAAAATTATATTTTCCCATCACCATCAATAGAGGTTACGCCTCAGTTTTATCATAAACACCCAGATGACAAGAAAACTCAACACTTGCTCTCACTACCCAAAGAGAAGGACATGACTAACATATCACAACTTTTAAACAAGAGAGCCCCTATATCTAAAATCAAACATGAGAGTCGCTTTATCCTTTCTCCTATTTTTAAGGTAGTTTAAAAAAAAATCTGCTACGGCCTTGTGCCTTATTATCATAATGAATAAAAAAAAAGTTCTCGGCATGCCTACTAGAAGAATTAATATATAGAAACTAATTTTATGAAGGAGTTCTCATGCCCATAACTACGAACCCAATGTTCTATTCATATGAGCTTAACATATATGAATACAAAGTGAAAACTTAACTTATTTTTTGGGTTCGTCTAATTGAGATATAGGACGTGATTTTAAAATTTTGATATGTTAGTCATATCCTTCACCTCCCATCGAATAATCCATTATCAATACAAAAAATAGGTACATAAACAAATCATTCCATTTCCCACAGACGACTCCAAATTGTAGGGGAAATAAAATTGCCTAGAAGGACAACCCTCCAACAGTGTTGAATAGCATAAAACTGAGTATGAGAGACACATTATTAATATGGTTCGGCCAAGTCATCCCACGTCGATGATGGGAGTGAGTTTATATTCATTAATATGAGAGAGAATTTATATGAGAGTGTTATCTAGCCTTTAAGCCCCTTTTCACAATGAACGTTCTCCCTTTTATATAGAGTTAGGGGTTACAATTGGATAAGGAATCATATTATTATAGTTCACATTTTGATAAAACACTACCGTTTTGATACGATCGGTATTCTATCTTCATTTGGACTCTTGTTGCCTTTATCTTGTCAAACTAGTCATGTAGTGTCATAAGGATTATCGTCTGCCAATACTAGATTGATCGGTAATGTGTTGGTTACTAGGTAGGAGATCCACTGACCTTATTTAAGAATAATCCTCGAGCCCCTTGCCACATGTCACATTATTATTGAAGACATATTTCCATTATCCACATGTATTTCTATCCATCAATCTCCTGCAAATATAAGAGGTGGATACCAAACGTCCACGACCTTCATTCTAGTAATATCCTCTTGTCCAACCCGTGTCAAAACTGAAACATAAATAATTTTGATCCAATTTTTCTGACCTCATTCCTTTCTTTATATCCACAACATTGTTATTGTGGTTTTGTTGGTATCAAATATTGGAGTTCACTTTTCAAGCAATACTTCAATTAAGTAAGATTGACTTTATTTTTTCTACCATCGCATCCATCGGCTCCATAACTCCACTTCAACTCCCTCTTTTTCTTATAATTCATCCATTTTTCCTATTAGATGAATCACTCCCTATAAAAACCTACTAGAATACTAGGGGAAGACACACTTACACATGACAAGAACTCATACTCCCACAAGAGACATGCTTTATAGAGATGGCAAACCTATCCCATAAGATTGTGAATCCGATTTCTTAAGTATTGTTAAAATTATAGCAAAGTTTTTCTATATGTTATGATAATTCGCCCCCCAAATTGCACAATGAAGGGTACATTATGATACATTCTGATAAATACATGGTACAAATGATAATGTTTCCTTTATATAAATATTGTCTACAAACTTTCTTTACATGTATATCCAAAATTTAAAATATGTTAGTAATGATGCTGATCAGATCATTATATAGTACATTATGAGAGGTAAAGTGTGTAATGCACCATCAATGAGATATCTGGGGAATTATTTCAGTGTTTTTTCTAAAAAATAGTTATATGCATGGAAAAGATATATTTCTTTCAAATGATTATTAATGGAATATAGGAAAATATTAGGTATATGTTCTAAAACAAAACCATGGAGAAAACTAACTAGGGAAAAGTGAAAAGGATAGAGGCAATCAACGATTCCCCATTGGCATTAAATCTTTGGAACTAAAAGCCCCGTCTTAAGACATGTTTAGTCCAAGTCCCTTTTCAATAAAAATTACATGCATAACTTACCAAAATACCCTCGAAACGCACTCAACATGTGACTTAAAAATTGACATCTCAAAATAGCTAATCGACTACAGTTGGTTACCATAACAAAACCTTTATTCCATGTACATTTTTGAATTTTCAAAAACCACAAGAGATTAAAAAAGCAAAAAAAAAGTACTTTGTTGTTGTACCTTGGAATTTCACAGCACTACTATTTTCATACGAATCGTAAGAAGAGTCTTTTGAAGATAGAATTGTAAGTTTTTAATACATTTCTCATTTCAATATTTATAGTTTTCATATGTTGTTGAAATATCAACAGTAATTCTTTTTTTTTATCTTATTAAATAATAAGGTTAACGAGAAGCGAAAACATTATTTCAAAGGAAGATTTGTCAGAGAAACGAGTTGCTGATAATAGAAATCCTCAGATTCGGTGAGTGAAGGGATTAAATTATTTCTCTTCATTATTATCATCTGAAATTAAATACAGATGTAATTTAAGAAAACATTTAATATGTTAATGATAATAATAGATGTTTGTAATGTAGTCATTATCATGAGGTTGGATTTATATTTCTACATAGATATAGGAAATATAGTAACTGCGTTACACATTTTTCACGATATATATTATTTCGCAATGTTATATTACAGTCTGAAACTACAATGCTATATCTCAATATATGTTATTTCTAAATATTAATTTCCTCTAATGGGAAATAACTTTGGGACCAAATAATGATGTAATAATTATTATTTTTGATATGATATGTAATAATTTTATGACCAAATAATTAGCATTCTGATAGGATACATAATAGGGGAGAATCAAAGATGAAAGACCTTAAATCTATCTACCGTTCAATATTGGTTGGGACAATAATGGTGATGAGCAAACTGAATGTTACCAATGAACACAAATCTTCTCTATAACAAACACCATTCCATCATATTTTCAAGGCTATATGGGAAGGAAGATCAATAATTCAATCTGTGACGAAGTATGATGAAGATATATGTCAGTTAATTCAGACATATAATGATAAGCTAAACAAGTTTGTGCTTGGAGGTTCTACTCTGAAATTTAAAAGCCATCATATGGAAAAATTATTTGGGATTGATTATGGAAAAGTGAGTATGCGAGATTGCAAAGATATAGTTAAGCCAACTAAGAATAAGTTTGTGAAGCGATATTTTCTCAATGAGAAAAGGTAAACAAAACCTGACATCAAGATGAATATTGAAAAAATAATAAATTCAACTATTAAAGATGATATTGAGGATGTTTCTAGATTTTTGACAACATCCTACTCGATAGGAGATACCTTATTTGAAACATCTGGAATAACGGTTGGATTGGGTTTTATTAGCTATCTAAGTGACGTCAGTTAAATAAAAAATTACAACTGGGCAAAGTAGATGACGGATGTCATGTTGGATGCATTAACACCCTTGAAGGGTGAAAGGTTTCTTTCTTGCATTGATAGTATGAAATTATGTGTAACACCCCGTAATTTTCATACATTTAAAATTTAATTAATTCGGAAATTCTAAATTACTAGTGTGTTGTAATTTAATGAATTAATTATGATATAATCATATATAAATATTAATCTGGGATTGAATGGTTAATATTTAGGGAAAATTATTTACTGAGCGTATAGTAATAATGTAATTTCATCGTTTCGAGTATTAATGACGAGATATGTACTTATCACATCCGGAAGTCGGTATAGACTATATTGGGTGGGGGATAAGTATTTCTATAAATTAATTCGGATGCAAATTCTGAGTGTACAGTTGAGTCCGGATGGGCCGAGATAGTCGAAAAAGTGTACCCAGGGGTAGTAAACGGGTCACGGGACATTTTTAGACATAATCGGGCCCACTCGGGGACATTTTGGTCACTTGGGCTTGGCCCATTAGTCAAAAAAGGGAATGGATTAATTAACTTAATAAAAAGAAAATAAGGGCTGGCTAAGCTTAAGCAGAGAAAGGAATTTAAGGGTTAGGAAACCCTAGCAGCAGCAAAAGCCAATTTAGGGATCTCAAAGAACCAACTAGGTCATCTTCAACCTTGGAATCCATTGAAGATTCAGACACTACGAAACCTAAGGCAAGTGAATAACTTGCAATAGCATAAAAATCTGTCTTTCAAATTCATATTTGTGTGCTGTTATGAATTAAAAATTCGTTTTGGTGTTCATGGCATAAACATGGGGTTTTGATAATTCAAAAGAAAACATGAATCTGATTGGCCTGAAATTATGAGGAGTTATGTAAAATCTGATATGGGAATATTGATGTGTATTTGTTAGGATGATATTCAGATAAATTAAAACAAATTTAATGAAGAAATTTGGAGTAAAAATGGGTTTAAGGAAAAAGATAGGTTTTCCCCAAAATTTATAAATCAGTAGTTTATGGACGAATTGATGAATGTTGTAAGCTTTCTGGGTAATCCTAATATGGTTTCTAGTATGCCCAGCTGATAAGATGGCTTAAAACTAATGTTAGAAGAGATTAGGGTTTATGAAAATCCGTCCATGGCTGCCCTGTCTTCGCGAAGAAGACGAAGACCTGTTCGATCGATCGATCAACGGTCTGGGTCGATCGATCGACGGTCGCCAGAATCTGGCAGTTTCGCCAGTTGGGTATATAAGAGGGAAAATTTATATATACAATTCTTATGTAATTAATTATTGAGAAATTAAATACATGGGTTTAAATCTAATTAATTGTAGATAAATTAATTAGGGTTTGAGGCTAATAAATTAGAGTCGGGAATCGTGACTCGGGTAAATTTATTTTGGATTACGGGAGTAAGTCCAAATTTATGGTGGGGGCGACACCAACAATAACTAAATTAATTAAAGTGCAATTTAATTAATACTTAGAGTTGGACCATAAACTCTTAATAATTTTAATAGGCTTATGTTACGGATTTTAGTGAACGGTATAGCCGGGACTTTTATATTTATATATATGGAGGCGTTAGTATATATATATATATGGTGTGCTCAATTAATATCAGTGATTAGATATTTGTTACTATAGTGCTATAAGGGGAGGTTGCGTGCAGTGGATGAATCCCCTAGCTTGAGGAGTAGGGTGAGTATATTCCCGAGGTCATAGCGTCCGTTATATGGGTGAGGGACAACTCACTTTCAGGGAAGGAATATGACCGCCTCCAATTATTTATTTTTATCAAGTTGGTGTGAAAATTCTGACTTGGGATAACTAGGCTATGTGAGTATACCTAGTGGGATAGCACTTTATAGAATTTACATTCCGGGAGTATTTTTACTCGGGAGGTTGCAAGTTATTATATATAATACAGTATGATTGTGAATGCTGGAATATGATTATAAGTATATGATTTTATAATTAATTATATACGGTATATTAATGAAAAGTGAGTGATTTCACAGGTATAACGAATGTAGAAGTTATATGTATAATAAAAAGGGAAATGATTTAGTTAAGTTGATGTTACCAATAACTTATATATCAATATCACTACATACTCAGTTAGAGTAGGGTGGGTATAAAGGAACCTTGTTAATTATCTAGCCATGAGATGAGTAACTAGGTATTTAAATTAAAGCGTTCGTAGGGTATAATAGAGGAAGGGTAAGGAAGTCCTCAAGAGAGTGCGATATTATCTAAAAATATGAAGAGCATGCATATTTATTTATTACTGCAAGTTAATCATTTGTTAAATGTTTTTCAAATGTTTTGGGTACTAACCCTTGCTATAAAAACTTTTAAAAACCTTTTAGGTGTCCAACCACATGGACGCCAGCCTTGACTATATTGCAGAGATCCGTTGCTGCAGCATATGTGGATGTTGCGGGATTTTGATAGACGCCTCATTCTTCATTCTTAAATGTAGAAGTTCATAATTAGTATTCGAGCATGTTGCTCACTTTCCATTTATTTGTATTAAGACTTGTTGAGGGTTTATTCTTATCTTTATGGAATTTGTTATTTGGACCGTTGGTTTATTCGGTCAATTATTTTTACTTGTGAATGATTAATTCAGTTATATGTGATTGTTATATAGTTTTATTTCCGCATGGGTGTTTGTTAATTAATGAAAGATAAAAATTGGCACCAGTCTATTTTTCTCACTTAGGTGGTTAGTAAATAATAAGACGACAGTGATGCTAAGAATGGAACAAATGAGAAACCTGTTCTAGCTTGATTTAGGACTGATCACCCGGGATTAATTAGGCGGGGTGTCACATTATGGTAGCAGAGCATCATGTTCTAGAGTCCTTAGGATCTGTGCGGCTTTCTACGTTTCAGCGTAGCGTTCGGTTGTTATAGAGCCCTATTATTAGGAATGTTGATTATATTTTTCGCTTGTGAGATATCGTATTCCTGCTATTTGTTTTTGTATAAATTGTGTACTTATACAATTCAATCCATTTCAGATGCCGCCAAAGAGACAGAGAGCGGAAAGGGCTGAGGCTAGAGATGAGGTGAGGGAGGCTCTCCAGGAGCCACAGGTACCACCACCCCCACCCAAGTTAATTTCTACCACTCAGGTGGCAGTGATAGTGGCCCAAGCGGTCGAGACAGCGATGTGAGCTATGGCAGCTCATTTTCCACAGCCTCAGGCACCGCCTCCATTGGCTCCAGCAGTTTAGGCTCCAGTAGGGCCACCATCTTGGCAGCGAGTGAGGGAGACCTTTCAAAAGGGTCACCCACTTGAGTTTCGAGGTATCACCATTGTGGTCGAGGCTTGTGACTGGAAGAAGAACATTCAGCGCCATCTGCGCATGTTAGAGGGTACAGAGGTGCAAAACAGATGCTGGCTACCTTTCGTCTGTCGGGGGCAGCTTTACAGTGGTGGGAGTCCGTAACCACCGCTGAGGAGCGGGATTTGATGCCGATTCTGAATTCTGGGTGCGGTTTGACCGCACGTACTTCCCTCCAGCAGTAGAGTCTGAGATGAGAAAGAAATTCAGTGAGTTGGTACAGGGTGACAGGTCAGTAGCAGAATATGAGGAGGAGTTCACCCGTTTGGCAAACTTTGTGCCAAATGAGGTGAGCGATGAGGAGCGGAAGAAGTCAGAGTTCATGGATGGCCTAGCCTGGAGAATCAGGCAACACTTGATTGGGAATCTGGTGTTAGGGACTTATACAGATGTCGTTAATGCCGCACTTGTACATTGCCAGGATCATCGTTTCCATGCTAAGGGGAACAAGAAGGCAGGTGAGCCGAGCCAGCAGGGCAAGGCGGTCACTAGTAGTGAGACGAGTGGCACACAGCAGCAGGTTATCATTCAGCAAGGGAATCAGGCTAAGAAGTTTAAGCCTGGTGGGTTCCGACCGGGAGGACAGGGGTTCAGGCAGGGGCAACCAGGCCCTAATCAGCAATAGCAGGTTCCTCAGGGCCGTCAGGGCCAAGGGAACAATGGGGGAGGCCAACCGGTCCAGCAACGTCAGGGCCAGCAGGGCCAACGGCAGGGTGGCGATCAGAAACGTTGTTTTTCCTGTGGCCAACCAGGACACTTCAAGAGGGAGTGCCCACAGAGGGGCAGAGGCTAGCAGCAGGGTACCCAGCAGGGGAAACAGGGTCAGATGCCGCCAGCAGCACCAGCCCCACCCGCCACATAGCAGCAGGGGCAAATGCACTACGGACGTGTGTATAACGTTCGGGATGTTCCTAATCCCCCAGCACAGCAGGCGCCGCCCGCGATCGAGGGTACGTTTTCTATCCATGGCACTATGGGTCGGGTATTGTTTGATACGGGGGCTACACATTGCTTTATAGCTACACATTTCGCGAAGGCTTTAGGGTTGTTAGCCACCGCGGAGAGCACTGTTACGTGTGTCGACTCACCATTGGGGAATGGGTCGCTTATATTCTTTATATGTCGGGGAGTGGGTGTGGAGATTGGTGGTTTGACATTACCTGCGGACATGTTGGTATTAGATATGCATGTCCACGATGTGATTATCGGTATGGATTGGCTCGCTGACTATAGAGCCATGATTGATTGCTTTGGAGGGAGCATTAATTTTGCCATTCCGGGACAAGAGATGTTTGTTGTGGCGATTCCTCGCCCAGAGGGAGGCTCGACCGCTCATTTATATTACATTGAGGAGGAAACCTCACAGGAAGTGGTAGTTCCTTTAGACTCTATTCCGGTAGTGAGGGACTTTGAGGATGTATTCCAGGAAATACCAGGATTACCACCCAGTAGAGAAATCGAATTTTTTATCGATTTGGCTCTGGGGACGAGACCGATTGCTCGGGCACCTTACCAAATGGCCCCTTCATAGATGCGGGAATTGAGGGAACATATTCAGCAACTACTGGGTCAGGGCTTTATTCGGCTGAGTACAGCGTCGTGGGGTGCGCCGGTATTGTTTGTGAAGAAGCGAGATGGTTCACTCCTCTTGTGCGTGGATTATAGGGAGCTGAACAAGGTGACGATACGGAATAAATATCCGTTGCCTCGGATCGATGATTTATTTGACCAATTGAGAGGGGCGTCTTACTTCTCCAAGGCCGACTTGAGGTCAGGGTATCATCAACTGCGTATCCGAGTGGGGGATGTTCCTAAGACCGCCTTCTTGTCGCGGTATGGATCATATGAGTTCAGGGTGATGCCCTTCGGGCTCACCAATGCACCATCAGTGTTCATGGACCTCATGAACAAGGTTTTCAGAGAGTAATTAGATCAGTTTGTCATCATGTTCATTGATGACATCCTAATCTACTCGCGCACCAAGGAGGAGCACGCAGAGCATTTGCGCATGGTTTTGCAGACACTGAGGGATCATCAGCTCTATGCCAAATTAGGGAAGTGTGGATTCTGGCTTCGGGAGGTACAGTTCCTTGGTCACGTCGTGTCAGATTAGGGTATTGTAGTGGATCCGAATAAGGTGTCGGCGGTGAGGGAGTGGGGACAGCCCACGACACCGACCGAGGTGCACAGTTTTCTGGGTTTGGCCGGTTACTACAGGCGATTCATTAAAGGATTCTCTAAGATTGCAGGACCTTTGACGAATCTGACTCGAAAAGGAGTACCTTTCAAGTGGGATGATAGTTGTCAATTAGCGTTAGACGAGCTAAAGGACAAGTTGACATCTGCCCCCGTGCTTGCATTGCCAAAGGGAGGGCTAGAGTATCGGGTTTACACAGACGCATCCTTACGGGGTCTTGGGGGTGTGCTCTAGCAGGAGGAAAGGGCTATAGCTTATGCTTCCAGGAAGCTGAAGCCCCACGAGAGGAATTACCCCACTCACGACCTAGAGTTAGCAGCGGTCGTTTTTGCTTTGAGGATATGGAGGCATTATCTTCTAGGAGAGCAGTTTACTTTATTCACGGATCACAAGTCTCTTCAGTATCTCTTCACACAGAAGGATCTGAATATGAGGCAGAGGCGGTGGCTAGAATTCATGAAGGACTACCAATTTGATATTCAGTATCATCCTGGTAAGGCTAATGTGGTGGCAGACGCATTGAGCCGAAGGCCGACTGGGGAGATAGCAGAGGTATGGAAAGCGAAGTAGAGAGAGCTTCGATATGAGGATGACGTAGCCAGGGCTTGCATGTCAGCTTTATCCATCACACCCGAGATCATTATGCGAGTTGTGAAGGCTCAGGCTGAGGATCAGGTTTGCCGGGATAGGGTGGGCCAGTTGTTAGCTGAGGGAGCAGAGGGTTACTCAATTAGCTTGAGGAGTAGGGTGAGTATATTCCCGAGGTCATAGCGTCCGTTATATGGGTGAGGGACAACTCACTTTCAGGGAAGGAATATGACCGCCTCCAATTATTTATTTTTATCAAGTTGGTGTGAAAATTCTGACTTGGGATAACTAGGCTATGTGAGTATACCTAGTGGGATAGCACTTTATAGAATTTACATTCCGGGAGTATTTTTACTCGGGAGGTTGCAAGTTATTATATATATTACAGTATGATTGTGAATGCTGGAATATGATTATAAGTATATGATTTTATAATTAATTATATACGGTATATTAATGAAAAGTGAGTGATTTCATGGGTATAACGAATGTAGAAGTTATATGTATAATAAAAAGGGAAATGATTTAGTTAAGTTGATGTTACCAATAACTTATATATCAATATCACTACATACTCAGTTAGAGTAGTGTGGGTATAAAGGAACCTTGTTAGTTATCTAGCCATGAGATGAGTAACTAGGTAATTAAATTAAAGCGTTCGTAGGGTATAATAGAGGAAGGGTAAGGAAGTCCTCAAGAGAGTGCGATATTATCTAAAAATATGAAGAGCATGCATATTTATTTATTACTGCAAGTTAATCATTTGTTAAATGTTTTTCAAATGTTTTGGGTACTAACCCTTGCTATAAAAACTTTTAAAAACCTTTTAGGTGTCCAACCACAGGGACGCCAGCCTTGACTATATTCCAGAGATCCGTTGCTGCAGCATATGTGGATGTTGCGAGATTTTGATAGACGCCTCATTCTTCATTCTTAAATGTAGAAGTTCATAATTAGTATTCGAGCATGTTTCTCACTTTCCATTTATTTGTATTAAGACTTGTTGAGGGTTTATTCTTATCTTTATGGGATTTATTATTTGGACCGTTGGTTTATTCGGTCAATTATTTTTACTTGTGAATGATTAATTCAGTTATCTGTGATTGTTATATAGTTTTATTTCCGCATGGGTGTTTGTTAATTAATGAAAGATAAAAATTGGCACCAGTCTATTTTTCTCACTTAGGTGGTTAGTAAATAATAAGACGACAGTGATGCTAAGAATGGACCAAATGAGAAACCTGTTCTAACTTGATTTAGGACTGATCACCCGGGATTAATTAGGCGGGGTGTCACATTATGTGCATTTGTTATGTTTGCAACTTAATTGTTATAAATATAAATTTTACTAGTATGATTTCTATATTTCAGTATTGGTTATATAAGGAAACTACTACCATAAAAGGAACATCTCCATCAGAAGAAACACGCTTTCTGAAGTGATCTCTAGAAGTTATTCATAATAATTTTTAGAAAAGTGAAGGCTGAATTAGATTTATTCGATCGGAACAAGTACCTGGAATTTAACATTCAAATTGTTAATTGTGATTTTGCAGTGATATTCAGCATTATGATTTCACAGTGCTATTTTGCATGATGATTTCGTATTGAAATTTTACAATGCTATTGAGCATTTGAACAATTCAGAACAAATAAAAAGTATTAATATGAATTATGTAGTTGAAAAGGGAGAAATCAAAGCCTGTTGAAGCTGGAGTTGAAATTGATAGAGGTTTAATCAATAAATCTTAGCCCAATTTTCGAGTTTGAATTATAATATTAAGATAGAGATTAGTGATTTCGCAGGACTATTTCATAGTGTGATTTCACATTGATTTTTCATAGCAACTAAAATAATTTAATATGTATTATGTAGTTGAAGACAAAGAAATCCAAGACTGTTGAAGCTAAAGTTAAAAGGGTAAAGCTAAGGTTGATGTTGGGGCCACAAATAAAATGCTAACGGGTGAAGCAATGAAGATGACCTATATCGTAATGATTGGGGGAGATGAAATGGTTATGATTAAATCCCATGCCATGATGAATACGTGACTCACTTGGGGATTTATGTGATATCATTAAAAACAATACGACATAACTTTCTCTTGAGGGAGAAATACCTTAAGCAATTATACGTATGATGGAATTGTCAATGAGAGGCTAAAAAAGGCCTTTGAAGACCAATTGATAACTAGGTTGAGGAAGATGATAGTGAGAACAATAAAAGGGCAAAGTTTAAACACCTTGAAATAAAATATAAAGAGATGGAAAAGGATCAGAAAATGGAGGTCCAAAATGTAACAAGTGAGTGTAATCACTTAAAGACAAACAATGATGAACAAAGACTACAGCATGAAGAGGATATTAACAAAATTAAAAATTTTGAATCTATAAACGTTGATCTATTTAAACAATAAAGTGATTTTCTAAAGGAAATGGGGGTGAAAAAGTTAAAATAATCAACTGAGGTGAAAAATGAAATAAATAAAAGGTTGGAAGCAAACCTTCTTCATAATAAACATAGCGGCGCCGAAAATGAAGAATTCTATGTAAATAAATTACATAAAATCCTAGACTCATATAAGGAAAGACTTCAAAAGTTTAATAAAAATATGCAATCGACAATTACTTCGTACGAAGATAAAATAAGAGAACTCGTAGGAGAGAAGAATATGAATGAAGAAAAATTGGACAAGGAGAGCTTATTAGAACTGGAAAAAGAATAATAACAAGGAATATGTAGATAAGATAAATTGCAATTTTGTTAGTAGGGGTGGCAAAATGGTTCAATGGGTCATGTTTTGACACGACACAACACGACACAATAAGAGTCCAGTAGACACGAACACAACACGACGATAACATGATAAGTAAAAACGGTTCGATTGGACACGATTGGACTTAACCCGACCCGACACAACACTCCACTTAAATTTAATCAATTTTCTCCAATTAGTAAGGAATTAAAAAAATAGTGGGTTGATAATGCGTCTAAATGGGGTCGATAATGGGTCTAAATAAAGTCTATATCGTGTCCTCAATTAGGTCTATATTAGTTCACTACCATGTCCAGTTCGGGTCAATTTCATGGAAGAAATGGGACACTAACATGACACGACCCAATGATCGGTCCAGAAATGCAGACCCGAACACGACCTGAACATGAAACGTAATATCAATTTTATGTCATGTTATTGTTTCATTTCCAAAATTTTCATCTCAGAAGGAAAATCTGAAACAATTCAATCATTGAGGAGAATTAGTACTGATAATATGATTAATATAATTTCATCATTGACACGTATAAATGAGAATTAGAAGTGAGTAAAGTTGAGATAGATTTGTTGAAATTTTGATCTTGTAAATATCAATAATGAGAAAGAGAAATTGGAAGATCTTTAACAAAAAGGAACTTTTTTTAATAAATAAGGTATGAATCAGTCAGGGGAGGAAGAAACACTTAATACAAATCATAAAAAAATAGAAATAACAAATTCCAAGAAGAAAAATGTCAATACCATTGTTGTTGGTGTGAAGGAGAACCCAAGACATGTTTCTAAGACATGTGGAGACGATTTTAGTATAGAAGGAAAATGCACAAGGGTGAAAACACGTGCAAGTGAAAGAGTCTCAAACAGAATAACAAAATAAGTAAATAATAATACAAAGAAACAATCTAAGGGTGATCATTATACAATGTTAAAACATGAATTTCCATATCCATCTTTCAACAACATCTAGAGTGGTTTAACAGGTGGTGACAAGAGGATTCTTGCAGAAACTATGTAACTGAGTGGGAAAGAGTAAGAATAAATGTCATTAAATAATATTCATTACATTCAATTATTGTATTATGTTAAAAACTATATTGTGATTATATTATAGGACAATAATACGGACTTATGGAAAATAGCCAGTTGGTATTGATGACATATTCCACTTCATAAACAAGGAGGAGGTGTTAAGTGCTGTGAGTATAAATCATATGCTTTGGGACAATGCAATAGCATTGCGAAATTGCATTGTTATTTTGCAATGCAAAATTGCATTGTTATTTCTCAGTACGAAACAACACTACTAAATACATATTTCACTGCGAAATAGCTTCATAGTGGGAATTCACTATAAGTCACCCTAATGATTTTTGCAATGATTATATCCGAGTCCGAATTATCTTTGACATTTTGCAAAATATTTTTTTATTACTGTAATTAATCTTATGGTTTATTTATTGAAATTAATGCAGGTAATTGATGCTTTGTGGATATGTTGACTAGAGAGTTCGAAAGAATATGGGGGGAAAAGAGGATAGAAAAATCATCGGATAACTATTTCTTAGATAAATATTATATAATTAGCTTATCGTTTCGAGTAATAATCATCACTTTAGATATTTTAAAACTTTTTTTTATTGTTATATGTTACTATCATATTGGAATATAATAATAACTTATAGAATTATTCCTAGAATTATCACCAAATTAAAGCTCAATGTGGTGTAGATATGGTGAACAAATATTTAGAAGGTAAATAAGCATATTTTCATTATATCCTACTCCCAATCCACCATAAGGAAGACTTTAATAAACGGATGGCACGTCATTGGACATTAGGTTACTTTGACATGTGCGAGAATTTGTGGTCCTTATTCAACTCTCCCGTCTGAAAAAGGAAATCCAAAGACGTTCTTATAGACGGAACTGAAGTGGTATGTGTAATTCAACAATTGATTAATGATTAAATATTTTTCTTTACGAATTCACTTTAATCATACATTTATTTTAGTTCAGAAATCTATTTTTTTATATTCATTCATTCAACGATTGCTACAAGGAAAGCAGCAGAGCATCGGTCGCTCGCTGGAAAAAGAAGCAAAAGGAATTTCTCCTCAAATAGTTATTGAAATGAAAGAATTATATTGCCCGATTGAAAATCCAATAATAAGACCTCAACCACCCCAAGGGAGGTGATGAGAAGCTACTAAAAACGACTATATTTAAACAAACTTTATTGAAATTAGGTTTCAACCAATTATTTCATTATTTGTTGTATTTGTTTTGTAGTGTGGATTACATAATTGTCGTTTTCTATGTAATGGATAAGCTAGTTACTGGAGGGGAACGTCAAGCTTCGTTGCACAATGATTTTACTAACGAATTTAGAACTAAAATAGTACATATGCTATTAAATGACAAACAAAATAGATGGACCCAAGAATACTATATAGCATAAAAACACAAGATAATATATATAATTTAAAAGAATATAATTATTCTTCCATTTATATTGTATACTTTTTGTGAAATTTATGCATTAATGTATTTATTTCCTTATATGGTAATAGTCCTCGCTAGAGGGAATTTAAATTGATAAAGGTGATTTCGAAATACATGTTTCAAATTGCAAAAGTTCAAGTTTTCATGCAAAGTAATAATTTTCCATCGTGAATTTGCAAAGTGTACATTTCAGTAAGTGAAATATGTTTTCGCACTGTGAAATATCTATGTCACAATGCGAAATGATCATTTTTCATTGAGAAAATGTGTAATTTACACTCCAAAAGATTTATTTCGCATTCCGACATAGGTATTTGTAATGCGAAATACCTATCACAATGCAAAATGTTCATTTCATAGTGACAAATAAGGTATTTCGCTGCGAGAAAAGACTATAACATATTGCGAAATAAATATTATCTCTTCCTTTTATATGATAAAACTCATGTTGTGTTGATCCCTCTAGCAAGGACTAGATCCATAATAGTTTGCATGAGATAGATCTGAATTAAAGCATGAAACTAAAACAAAATAAAATAAAATGAACCCTAAAATATCATACTTTCAAAACACAAAATATATTTACATTGTCATGAAGATATTACAATTAATTAAATATTCTCCGCTTTAGGATTAAATCAAATTGCATTCAGTACATTCTAAATGTTTATATGCATCCTTTGGCAAATGCCTACTATAGTTTTTATGCTTTTTATAAATGAATTTAAACTTAGAATTTCTATGATAATATATTGAGGTACATGTAATTTTGTCAAAACGACAAAAATTATTTTTTTCAAAATACCAATCATTTTCAAAAACACTCCTCCTTAAATTGTCAATTGTAAATTCCCTTTCACTTATTGAACCAGTTCGGAATGAAAGAATTGCAAAAACATGAAAAGTGTATATAATCAGACAACGATTTTGGCAAGCACATTTGCAACTAGTCCATGCGACTACATTAAATAATTTAAGTTTAGTAATCACTTGATGTTGCAATGTCATTTTTCACGTCATTTTCCCATTGAGCGAAATGGAGGATTAAATCAGACGAAGTGGAAGTATTCCATAATAATTATCGTCATTCTTCAGGATGGAACCTTCTTTAAGAACAATTTGTACTTTGGGTACATTTTTTCCTCCCCCTAATGGAGGCAATAGTGCCTCCTCAAAATAAAAATGCTCATATACGATAAACAATGTATTTACCAATGGTTCAATAGAGTGAATCATAAGCACCATATATACCCTTGTGATAAATATCATTTTCAATCACAAAGTCTTATGAAAAATAATTATGGTGACCAAAATGCTCATTGTATAATAATAAATAATTGAACCATGGAGCTTCAGGCTGATGACAAAGTGCAAACTTACAATAATAAATGTTGTATAATATGACCCCTTGAATAATGTAATGATCATTTTCTAGTTTAAGCTTATGGCTCCCAACACTAGAAGTAATGCTAAATTACTTTTCACTATTTATTTCAATATGGTACTCATGTATTATTATTCCCATAAAACGAAGAGAATTTCTTAAGGAATTACTTTCATATAACTCATCGTAAATGTATGGGAGGGTACCACATAACAACATCATATAGGCTCTTCTGGAGCCTTAGGTGCAACTATGGTCGAATCCTTTACTATATACATACCAAGACTAAAAAAACTTTTGTTTTTTTCAGAATTGTGTGAGTTGTTTCTTTTCTGCGAGATAAATGTCAATTGTGGGGGAATTATCCCGACAACCCGAATGATTCAAATTGGATGACACTAGTCTGGAATAATGAGATAAAGGATCATACCTCGAGATAACAATGGAGAAGAGTCCAACCGACAAGGATCTCTAATAAAGATAAGTATATTCGAATCAACAAGATCTAAAGACCTGCACAATACAACATCTTCTTCTTCTATAAATGTAACCCATACCTCAAGGAAAAGGGGTATGTAATTCTTATTATTAGAATCATAGTAATAAGAAAGGTGTGACACCTCACATAATTAAATATCGGGTGATCAGGCCATTATTAAATTAAAAACAGAATATCCAGATTAGTTCATTCTTAGCATCACTGTCGAAAGCTTTTTAGTAATTACTAACCACCTAGTATTTGAAAGGTTGTTGCCAAATTTTATCTTTATATTAACATGCAAGATTAAAAAAATAATTAAACACAAAAGTATCACATTCACCAAACTAAATTAATCAACACCATAAATAATGAAATACCGAATAAAACAAAATATGACGGGAGTAAACAACCCAGTCTGAATCTCTAACATAATAATTCATGTAGAAATTAAATCCACACCTGAATAATAAAGAGAATACAATATCTTTGGAAAGAACTGCTAAAAGAAGATGGGCAACATGCACAACTGATATAGATGCTTCAAGAAACTGAATTTATAAGAGTGAAGGTGTCTAATATCGAGGACCTGCAACTTTCACAATAGCTGCAGCACGTCAAGCTGCAATGAACTCCTAAGCTTGGAATCACTGTGGGTGGTCTCCGAAAATACAATTTACAGAGAAAATTAGATTTGGAAGAAATGGGTCAGAACCCGAGTAGAAAATAGTTTAAAATATTTTTAGCAAGTATTTAAAATGATTAACAACAGATATTATAAACATGTTAGTTTCTCAGCTCTCACTTAATAAATCTCACCTCTCAACTAGTGTGCACGCCTAACGTACTTCTAAACAATTCTAGTTACTGCTATCACAACTAATTAGTTCGAATACATTAGCCTTCCTAAACTATTACTCAAAGTGACCACCCGTATTGCTCTCGTAATACATAATTGAATATTACTATATTTTTTAACTCAAGTAATAATTTCTCATTTAAGAGTTAAGTGTTAACATACTTAGATTATCCCATATTTCACTATCATTCTTATCTAACAAGCACACACAGTAGAATAAATCACAAGTGTGTGTGTGCGTATATATATATACTAATACGGCACCACTAGGCTCAGCTGCGGTGCACGCATACTCTGCTATCATGTCCTGGTACATCACGCATTGTATAATGGAGAGTTGGTTATGTATCTATCTCGGCCCATAAATACAAATCACATATATTGGAGGCGAATATAGTTTTAAGCCGATGGGCTACGCGCATAACTATGCACCCATATGATCGACATCATATCATTCTCACTGATAGGCCTTTCCTAGATTCTATAATCCAAGGTACAAGTCAAAAATCCCCCTAAAGGCTCATCAGGATATGACTATCTCGACGGGAAAACCTCTCGTGATAGCAAGCAGCGTAGGTATGTCATACACATAAAATCATACAATAGGTATACACACAAACCTTATATTTTTATCATCATTATAAGCACATGCACATCTTATATCATAAGTCCCATACGTAGTATATTATTATTCCATCTATTAGTAAATCACAATTTTACTTCTTATTGTACGTTCCCAAATATCTCTCACCGATCGAAGTACGTTCAGTATTCTCTAACATAATATCAGTAGGCAACTCACTCATATTCTACTGGTTTAAGTCATCATTTTCCTCAAACTCTCGTAACTCGAATTATTATTCAAAATAGGTTTTTCCCTCAATTAAGCATAGTTAATTTAGCCCTTAAATTCCCCTCATAGGGCCGAGCCTAAAACCCAACCTAGGCCTACTGGTATATAAATATAATGCCCATTATATTTAAATTTTAACCCAATAAGTGAATCCCAAACATTCCCTTAAGATTCTAAACAAAAGGAGAAAAGTGGCAAAAATTCTTGCAAGTGAATCGATTAGGCCTGGTCCGTATTGATCCGCCCTTACAGGTCTAATCTTCTACATTTGCACAGTTATGGGTTTTGCATATATAAACCATTAAAGCCACATGAGTCGATACAATTCTTCAAACAGAGTATACTACACATCAAACCAACATATATAGGTGATTTCCAATGTATTAGAATTAATAAATCCTCAAAGATTACTCCAAAAATATATTTAATTCAAGATTTATTCATGAAAACCCTAGTTCATTATATTTTTTCAAGAACTCCATTTTAAATCCATATTTATTCACATATGGATCATCCTAATTCATAAATTTCGTTCTACATACATTAGGGAGTTTAACATAACATGATTATTATCCAAGAACATAATTCAATTCCCCAAAAATTAATCAAGTCTCTTCATAATCATATGAACAATCATCCTATACTAACATAGATATTATATATGCTCAGAAATTTGAAAGTTTAAACAATTTCCTTATGCATTAGGTCTGATCCGTAGTAGATGATGGTTATGTTTGCGTCCCTCTTTCTCCAATCTACGCAACTGTGGTGTTTATGGTGCCAAGGGTGCAACTATGGTGGTTCTAGCCCTTTGGAACCTCCTCTCTTCTTCCTCCTATGGCCTCTATACAACTCTGTGGTTTATAACCCTTGAAGACTTCTCTTATCATATGATATTAACCTCCTACATTCGTAGGTTTTATTCCCCCAAAATAATAATGACTAAAATACCCCTCTGGGGTGCCGGTTTGGCCTAAAAGTGCCCCGGGACCAAAACTAAACTCCCGGATAGACTTTTCTGACTATTTCGACCCTTCTGAACACTTTGGCACACTCAAAATGACCATATGGATGACTTAAAAATAAATTAATTTCCATTTCCTTAAATTGAGTCCCGACACGACTGACATGCGTGTCCCGACTAAATTACCATAACTATCGTATTTTTCACTCGGGATAATTTTGATATTTTCCTAATCCCAAATTACTTTATTCACTAAGTAATATTCAATAAAATTCACATCAATGAATACTAACCCTTGTCTCACTGGTCAATATTTTATTTTAAAACGGATTAATTTCCAATAAATTTCCTATATTTAATTTAATTAATCTCACATTTAAAGATCATAAAAATACGCCTAAAAGTGCTCTAGGACCCAAACTAAACCCCCAGGAAGACTTTTCTAACTATTTCGACACTTCCAGAAACTTTGGCGTGCTCAAAATGACCATATGGATGAATTAAAAGAAATACTTTTATTTCCTTAAATTGAGTCCCGGCACGAATGACACGTGCGTCCCGACCAAATTACTGTAACTGTCGTATTTTTCACTCGCAATAATTTTGATATTTGCATAATCCCATATTAGTTTATTCACTAAGTAATATTCAATATGATTTACATCAAAGAATATTAACCCTTATCTCGCTGGTTAATATTTTAGTTTAATACGGATTAATTTCCAATAAATTTTCTATATTTAATTTGACTAATCCCACATTTAAAAATCTTAAAAATACGCCTAAAAGTGCCTGCGGCCCAAACTAAGACCCCGAGTACACTTTTCTGACTATTTTGACCCTTTCGGACACTTTGGCGCACTCGAAATTGCCATACGGATGACTTAAAAATAAATTACTTTTTGTTTCCTTAAATTGAGTCTTGACACTACTAACACGCGCGTCCCGACTAAATTACAGTAACTGTCATACTTTTCACTCCCGATAATTTTTATATTATCATACTCCCATATTATTTTATTCACTAAGTAATATTAAATATAATTCACATCAATGAATACTAACCCTTGTCTCATTGGTTAATATTTTATTTTAATACGAATTAATTTCCAATAAATTTCCAGTATTTAAATTAATTAATCCCACATTTAAAAATAAAAAATATATGGGGTATTACATACTCCCCCTCTAATAAATCAATTTTGTCCCAAAATTTGGAAAATAAAGGTATACCTGGTATGATCAAGTCTGGATACGTGTCGTGCATCTCATCTCCGTGCTCCCCAGGAGACTCATCGGCATTATGATGCTCCCATAGAACACGTACCAACGGAATTGTCTTCAACCTAAGTGTCCTCTCACTATGGTCTAAAATGACCATCGATCTCCACTCATATGTAATATCGACTCTAAATCAATCTCCTCCAACACAATGTGAGTGTAAGGCAACTTATTCTTGAGATATCGTCCTGACGCAGAAATATAGAACACATCATGGATACCATACAAATGCTCTGTCAACCTGAATCTATACGCTATTGGCCTAGTCTGCTCAATAATAGGAAATGGCTCCGCATACCATGGCGCCAATTTTACTTTCTTCCCATACCTCACTATACCATTCATTGGAGATACTCGTAGCAACACTAGAACCCCAACATTAAATTACGGAAAGGACCACTTGTCATCAACGTAGTTCTTTTATCCACTCTGACTCTGATTCATCTTGATCATGGCGGAGGTATCCTGAATCACCTATGGCCCGAGAGGCTTGTTGTACCGCACCTCTAACTAATAAGAGGGATAACGATAAGATCTATTGTATATCACTTGAATGGTGCTATGCCAATCGTAAATTGATAGGATTCATTATATGAAAACTCCATTAGTGGGAGATACTGCTCCCAACTTCCACTAAAATCAAGGATACGCACTCATAACATATCCATTAACATATGATTTTTTTTCCACTCAATCTGCTCATCCGTCTACGGTTAATAGGTTGTACTCAATCGCAACTCCGTACCCATGGCCTCCTGAACATTCTCCCAAAATTGAGACATAAAAATTTTGTTCTTGTTGGATACGAACTTAAGTGGCACCTCATGTAATCTCATTATCTTAGTTTCTCTTCTCGCTATATCTCTACTAAATATGTCCATCAGTCCAACAGTCTTCCCTTACCATTCCATCTCGTGACAATTTTCTTTAGTAATCAAACATCTAAATATTTCTTCATCACTCTACCAATTTACCATGGTGCCTACACAACACTCTATAATTTCGTTCCCTTTTTGACAATATAATGAGCCTCTCTACTCACTGCTAAATTGTTTCCCTTATCGTAGAAAACTTTGACATCCCCATGTGTCAACTCCCTTATTATTTTTCCTTATATTACACATATAGTTCTACATATTTCTAAAGGTTGAAACATTACGTTGTTCTCACTACCCCTTCGTAATGGTACTCTTTAGTTCGATAATTTATACTCTACCCTTCGAATTAGTGATCAATCCATTAGTGGGGGAAGATATCTGTAATCATACTTGACTATTCATGTTATATATTTTTTATGTCTTTAGTTGGTTCTGACGAAACCCTCGTCATATTACTCTTATTCACAGATTAAATCCTGTTTATCCCCGAAAATCTAAAGACTACATTCCATGTACTCTTAACTATAATCACTAATTTCCATCCACTATTTGGGTCCTAGTGACTTGCCTCACTCTCAACGTCACTACATTCTATTTGTCCCATTTTGTTTCAGTTAATTTTCTCACGTGTCTATGTTTATTTGATAAATTTCTATGTCTACTCATTGTGAATGATATTGAAAATATCAACTGTCTAGGGCACCCATACACCCTATCCTCGTGCATTTCTGTATAATTCCACTAAATGTAACAGTCTAGTGTTAAATTAATTCTCACGTACTTGGCATGTCTATTCAGTAAAGTTATACTCAACCAACTTACTAATCTCAATTTAATTATTAACTAGGTTGTCCCACCGATATACTCGTGGTATAAATGTTCCACACCGGTTTTAAGACCAACATTATTCAATTCTACCGGCCATAAATGGTAATATAACTATCAACTCCCAGTTATAACCACATATACGTACAATAACTAGGTTACTAAAACCCGAGTCCTAACGACAAACTTCTCTCAACCTCTAACGTTCGCTAAGTTTCATGCGTGGGATGTCTCGCAATAAGAAATCCAATCAGGGAACCCCCCGATACATTAATACCTAACCTTGTCGGTCATCAAGATCTATTAGGCCCTCAGTCCAGAACATGTAACCCCAAAGTCCTGTCTACTAACATAAGAATTCTACTCATCCACTCTCATGTCACTAAAGATGACATACAACACAACGCTCTTACTATCACAAGTTCTCAACACTATATAAATAATGAGCTATATATATCCGCTCGATAAGGAACACAATGCACCTTGAATCACATCAGTAAAAGTCCCCAGGCACTAGGATCAAATATAATTAGATAACATACTTACAGAAGTCTACGATACAACACAATTTATATATATATATATATATATATATATACTCCCCACCCCCTTTCAAGTGATGCCTCATAAAAACATGCAACTCGTCCTGGGATAACAAACACGATAGTCTTATCACACAATCTACCATCTTTCAAACTCTCAGAATGCTTTGACAATACCTGTTCATAATAAGTCTTACTTTCCTAACCTTCAAGAGTAGTAAATCATAACATAAAAATTATTTTGGTTCCAACACCGAAAAGTCCTGCTACCCAACGGTAAATGTATTTATCATGAGGCTGGCACTGCTAATGAATCCACTAAACTCGTTTCTTACTTGAATTGTAGTTTTAAAAATCATATTTTATGACATATCAACTCACCCAAACTACTCATGTACTCGCAAGGATGAAATAAAAATATTAACTCCATTGGCCATCTGCCTCGCCTGATCATCGGGTCCCTAAACGTAACTCTAGCATTAAAATTGACCCACGATCTATTGTAATGGTTGTATATTCATTTTTCTATTACTCCTTGTCTCATTGTGGTATCCCTTCACGTGGTATACTTTCCCATAAGAAATATGAATGTCAGAAAATCTCTCTTGTTCCTGGCACTGGCCCTACTGCCCTCCGCCGCCATTTTCTTAGCCTCAACGACCCTAAAAGGCAGACGTGCGGCTATAGTTGTTGAGGACTTTGTTTTTCCTAACTGAACCTACCATTCTTGTGTTAGTAATAGTTGGACTTAAATCTCTTAGTCCTATTTTTCAGCCAAAAGTCTCACTCTTTTCGTTGTTGTGTCCCACTGACACCATTTCCACTTACTTTTCCCAATCTAACCGTCTCATTTTCTTATTGTGGACATATTCAATACAGGTGGACCTACTCTCCACACATAAGACACTTTATGTTCCATTCCCCCGATCTTTGGTCCCACTTACCATGTCAGGATGTTTTTATCTCAGACCTCTTAATTTTGTTTCCCGATTTTCTCCCCCTCATTGTTCCTTGGGTTCCAGTGGCTCTACGGAACTCATTGTTGGTTTCAGAGGCCCTGATTAAACCCACCATTGTAGGAGTTCAATTTAAAAGAAATCATTGAAATGGGTCCCCTGCTAGTTATACCCTCATGTGGTGCTTCACTCGCACCATTTACTCTAGTCTTACTTTTGGGCTGGATACTCAACACTCGTGGCTCCCTTCTTATGGAAGCATTTATATAAACTTATAAGCGTACATTTTACGACATCGACATTAGTCATCCTATCCATATTTCCCGTCCACTTTTGTTTATTCCACTCACACCGAAAGTCCATTCGCATCTCTGTCTAAACATCAGATAATGGGTCTTATGCGTTAATCGCACCTAGGTTCCTCATTTTATTTCATATATGCTCCTTTATATGTGGTGACTGACTCTCACCACTCTATGCTTCTCAAATGAGAGAAAACTCTGCCCAAAACTTAATCCGGGGTGTCGTTGTTCTACACCCTACATAAATGCCTTTAGATTATCTCCTTCCATTGGCTTAGCATGCTCTCATTCCCGAATTCTTAAAGATGGGACTTCACAAGAGTCCTTCTGACTTGTCGACTGTGCTTGGTGAGTCTGAAATCGCACAATCGTTACCTGCGACGGTGTTTGGGGAAGCTGCTACACTTGAATGATTATCCTATTGACATATGCCAAAATAATAATTATGGCGACTTCCAACGTGATCATTATTCCTAAAATATTCCATGGCATTCGATGTGCCTTTCCTCTTGTAGTCCTTCTGACAGCCTTTGATGGGCGTCCTTTATTTTTTGGTGTACGAAGCCCGACCAAACTCGCATATAAATCACATCACTAAATTTAATAGCAGAAGAACGTAAGTCAGATGCGTAGATAAATACAACAATACTATAACAAGGCTCTATAACAAATAACGCTAAGCTGAAACGTGAAAAGTCGCACATATCCTATGGATACTAGAACCCAATGCACTGATACCATCTGTCACACCCCGCTTAATTAAATATCGGGTGATCAGGCCTTTATTAAATTAAAAACAAAATATCCAGATTGGTTCATTCTTAGCATCACTGTCGAAATTTTTTTAGTAATTACTAACCACCTAGTATTTGAAAAGTTGGTGCCAAATTTTATCTTAATATTGGCATGTAAGATTAAAAAAATAATTAAACAATTAATTATCACATTCACCATACTAAATTAATCAACACCACAAATAATGAAATAACGAATCAAACAAAATATGATGGGAGTAAACACACGATTCTGAATCTCTAACATAATAATACATATAGAAACTATATCCATAACTGAATAAAAAGGAAATACAATATCTCTGAAAACAACTTCTAAAAGAAGATGGGAGACATGCCCGACTGATATAGTTGTATCAAGAAATTGAATGGATAAGAGTGAAGGCATCTAATATCGATGACTTGCAACTTCCACAATAACTGCAGCACATCAAGCGAAAGTGAACTCCTAAGCTTGGCATCCCTATGGCTTGACACCAAAATACAATTTACAGAGAAAAATAGATTTGGAAGAAACGGGTCAGAGCCCAAATAGAAAAAAATTTAAAACAATTTTATCAAGTATTTAAAATGCTTAACAATAGATATTAAATACATGTTAGTTTCCTAGATCTCACTTGAGAAACTCACCTATCAACTAGTGTGCACGCCAAACGTACTTCTAAACTATTCGTGTTACTTCTATCACAACTAACTAGTTCTAATATGTTAGCCTTTCTAAACTATTACACATATTGTCCACCCATATGGCTCTCGTAATACATCATTGAATATTACCATATCTTTTTAACCCAAGTAATAATTTATCATTTACAGTTAAGTGTTCACAATCTTACATTTTCTCAGATTTCACTATTGTGACAACCTGCCTACTAAAATAAGAGGTGGCCAGCCCGATACTCCAATAATCACAGGAATCATAGATGGACCATTCTTAGCATCACTATCGTTAAAATAATAGTACGAGATAACCACCAATCATTTTAGAAAATGAACTGTCAAATTAAATTCTGTAAGTAAAAGAAAAGCACTTAGACAATCCAATTTGCAAAAATGGTGGATCACAAAAATCAACGAGTAATAAAATGACAAAATGCATAAAGTAATAACCAAATAAGTTGTCGGTTAATAGACGAATACAAATATGTTACACCGAGTATTACAATTTAATATCACATTATAATAAATGAGGACAATGCATGAGAAACACGCCCGAATAAATAACTGAACATAACTAGAGTACAATGGATAGAAGCATCTATAACAAATCTCCTATAACATCCGCAAAATGCAATAGCACCATGACAACAGGAATGGAAAGGTCAATACGGGCATCCTTGCGGTAGAGCACCTAAACGGATAAGGAGTTGCACGTAAAACAAAGAGATATAGACGGATCAGGGTCCGGTTTGAAATGATTACCAAGTGACTAAAATGCATGACAGTTAAGTGCGTAACCTTCTCTCACAATTAAACATAAAGGTTCTCACCTCTCATTCTAAAAGCACAACATATCGCAGTATCAATGTTAATGCTCAATAATCATATACGCATGGGAGAACTCATCTACATTACTCAAGGAGACATCATAACAGTTATTCACTACTAAATACAAAATTCCTTTTTCTCTTTAGGAAATACATATATGGAAATTCATTTTACAAAAGGTTTACCAATTCAATTTTATTTCAAAACTTTCTATTTCCCTTCTTCCATCTAAGAAATGTATTTAAAGCATATTTTATTATCATAAAATGCTTTTACATATCATAAATTCTCAATTTCCCTTCTTCCATCCAGGAAATGTATTTAAAGCCATTTTATTATCATAAAATTCTTTAACATCAATAATGTCCCACATTATTATAAATAGTTATATTTCATATCATATAATGTTTCTAAGATCTCCCCTTCGGGTTTCTCCACTGTCCGCGACCCTAAATGGCTATCATCTTCCAGGGCCTATCACCAAGACAACCTGGGATCCTACAATGTAAGACGTCGAGAAGCAGCCATATGCCTGCGAAATAGTCATAAGCACACCCATAATTACCTCACTAGCGCAGAAAAACATACAATAAACGATCATATGGTCGAGGACTATATTCACCCTGCATTTATTAGCCAGGGGACTTCACCTCACATGCGCAACTTCCCTTATGATAGCAATTTAGAGAGGTGTGTTTACGTAAATTATCATTCATGAAAATAATTTCATTTTCCATTTGAAAACATTCACATTTACATTCTCAAATATCATTTATTCTCAATGATTCAATACCAATTTTATAATGTGCATTTCTTATTCTTAAAGTCATATTTTATTAATGACCTAAGACTCGAAGTGCCATTATCCTCAACTAGTCTTCAAGAGTCCAACACAATACCATCAATCAACAAAGTGAGTCCCCCCTTAATAATAGTCTCCCAAAAGTCTCCACATTATCATTTCCACCTTCTATACATTTTTGGTTAACTTCCTATATCATCCAGAATATTAATCTCTCAAAACTAACTCTAGGATAAGCCCAAACATCCCCATGCTAACCTAGGACATTTGTCTACCCAATACATCCCTCTAGAACTCTTAATTACTTCCCAAAGGAAGGTTCCTAAACCACGACCCTAAAAGAAAAGGGCTAAAAACAAACTAGAAAAAGCTCACAAAAATAGGGCATCCGAATCGATTCGCCTAGGGCCGAATCGATTCGCCCCTAATTGCAAATCGATTCGCCCAAAAACAAATTGATTCGGTCAGTAAAACCAACAAACCGTCTCAGTTCGAATTGATTCGTCCTTAGTCCAAATCGATTCGGTCTCCCAGACATGTATCCTCCCCTGTAACCGAATCGATTCGCTGGAGAGCCGAATTGATTCGGCTTGGCACAAATGCCCAATTTGGGCTACGGGTTTAAGAACCCTAATTTCCCCAAAACGTCCAATCCTCAATTTCTATCATCATTAGTAACCACTAATTCTACCTAAACCATTCTACACAACTACTAACTCATATTTTCTCCTCAAATCAAATTTAACTACATGATTGAGGGTTTAAACACCAAAATCATCAAAAACCTATTTATGGTTTAAATCTCCAAAAACTAACTATACATGCAATTTTTCACATTAAATCATGATCTAGTAAGTAAGAAACTTGCCTCAAGTTCGTAGTCTAGGATTCTCTTTCGGTAGCAACGAGTTCCAACTCCACTCTACCATTTCTCTCTCTTTTCTCCATTTCTCCCAAGCTCTCTCTTCTCACTCTCTCTCTTGGCTTATAACAAAAGATAAGGGATAAAAGGGGTTTGGGAGACTTAACCGGGTTCTAAACATTAATTACCCTCTTTTAAATGTTAATAGACCATTAAATGACTCGTAATTATATAATTGAGTCATAACCTATCAAAAGTGCCCGGAACTCAAAAATACAACTTGGCACTTATTTTGACTATCTCAACTATTCTAAAACCAATCGGACCCCCTATTTTGGCATTCGAAATAACGTGAAATATTTTTGTGTTCCGACTTCATTTTATTTCATTAATTATGTTCCAATTTAAATATAAGTCATAACCGTCGCTTAACATACAACGATGCAATAAAACACAATATAATGCTATTTACCTTCTCATAATAGTAAATACGCAGAACATGGTAGATATTATCCCTTAATATCACGGGAAATAATATTTACCCAAACTTCCTCCATTTTATAAAATTAGCCCATCGGGCAAAATAATATAAAATAGTCGCTCAAAAGTTTGGGTTGTCACATACTCCCCCCTTAGAAGGGAATTTTTCCCTCAAAATTTAGGCGTACAGTATAACCATATTAAGGGCATACTATTCTAAACTATCATTCTATCATCCTTAGCAAACTCCGCGGCAATGAGGCGTCCCCATTGGACTTGGGCTAAGGTTGTCGCTATCGATCTTAGTCTACACTCATCGTGCTCTAATGTATCACCTAGTCGTTCCTCAAGAACCATCGATCCTTCCTTTATATGAAAAAAAGAAAAAATGCCTACGTAACTCGGCACAAGTTACTTTTCCTCCTAAATCACATTACACCCTTCTTAGGGAATACGACATTAGAACTAATTTCCTACCTTCAATACTACATGACCTCTATCGAGTCGACGTAGCCCTTGAAAGTATGCAGCTCAATGAGCCCAATCGTTAAAGAAATATTCCTGGACCTCTCCAAGTCCAGGAATATATTGTCCGCTGGTTCCATCCAATAAGCAGGTGAATTACTTAGCCGGCTTGATTCGTCACTTTTACTGTATTTTATACCCCGTTAATTGGTACATTCTAGCATTCCCGTGCATGTATTTCCCGGTTCTTATAATCATTTATTGACTAACCCCTGAATTCATCATATATACTTTTTATGTTTCTTTATTGAGCTTTTATAGGTCTCGGGAATGCATTTTGGGAAGTTTGGTTTTGATCCGGAAAGTTCCGTTGACTTTTGTACAGTCGGGGGCATTTTAGTAATTTCAGCACTCGGGTTTTTCTCCCGATTTCTCCACGGAAGTTGTTGACCTTATTCTCCTCTTCGCGTGGCCTCCGACGGTGCTTGAATCCGACCTCGAACGAGGAAGTTACGAAAGTTTCGGTGAAGCATGGGACAACTAATGCCTATATAGGCAACTCTTCTTTTTGCAGCAGGCCCGAATCGATTCGCCATTACCAGCGAATTGATTCGGTTACATGCAGGGGCATTTCTCTACACTTCCGAATCGATTCGGATTTGGCACCGAATCGATTCGGCCCTGCATTTCCAGCTTTCCTCTTATTACTAGTTTGCCATTCTGGTTGGATTTTTGGGGATTTATCCCTTGTTTTCCCTCTTTGGTAGATAGATTACTTTTTGGATATTTAGTGAGATACAAAAACACTCTTTTCTCTCTCCTTGGTCAAGCTCATTTATGGTTTTCACCAACTTGTAAGGCTTTGATTACTAGTTGAATTGTTGTGATTAATGCAAGATAAGTTCAATTACTTCATCTCTACTTGTTCCACTAGCTTTAAATTGCATTGAATTCCATCCTTTGTATTGATTTGTGTTTTAACTAGATAACTAATTTAAGTATGTTGTTAACTAGCATGTGTAGTTTAGTTTTAATCATGAGCAGCTAGACTTGTGATTGGGGATCAAAATCCCACCTTGGATGCTTGAACTTAATATTTAGGGTTTGGTTTATAATTGTTCTAATGGAACTTCATGTGTTGGTATTGGAGTATCATAGTTTCTTAACTTCTCTTGTCATGCAAGAGTTAGTGTTTGAAGCTTTACTACAAACCCAACCCATCTAGAAATAATTAATTAAACCATAATCCTCCATTGTTGAGTTCAGTCTCTACATGGTTGATTTTCGGACCTAATTAGTTATGCTCGATTAGAATTAATTTCAACCAAGCCCTATAATCCCCTTCCTTGTGAATCCGAGGTGGGAGAATGATCCTCGATCCCCTTAATTTCTTGAACTCAAGCTTACCCTAGTTCTTTTTATAGTTCCATAATTATTAATTAATCATTTGATCATCAATAGTATGTTAGTTTAGAGATCACTCTCAATCACATTTCCAAACAATTAAATCATCTTTTACACTTTAACCTTTGTGACGTTTAGAGAATCTCTTTACCCCAATTCCGTTCTCTTTGGAGTGTATCAATCCATGTGGATCACGATTCCGTACTTACTGATTATTACTTGTTGTGATAGATTTGCACTTGAATCGCAAGCCATATTTTGGGCGCACCAAGTTTTTGGCGCCGTTGACGGGGATTGGTAAATATCTTAGGGTTTAGAAATTCTCTTTACACTATCGTTCCCTGTGGTCACCGTGACAACACGGTTTCCAAAAATCAATCCAAAAGAACTTGTAAATGCAAGACGAGAGTAGTAGCAATTTAAAACCTATTCGTGAACCCTCGTCTAGTGAGCCCTCAGACTATTGGAGACCTTTACCATCTGTCTCTCGTTCTAGTTTGATCTCCTCTTCTTCGTATACTTGGGTTCATTCCGATCCCACAACAATGGCCGATAATGTAAGTGAGCAGGGTAGTCTAGGGGTTGCACCCGACCCCCCGTATAGGACTATGCGTGATTATTTACAACCGGAGAGGACCACCTCTCTGTCTTGCATCATTTTTCCATACAATGCCGCGCAATTCCATTTTCGCAATGGAATGATTCAATTACTTCCTACTTTCCACGGCATGGAAAGTGAACAACCGTACCTTCATGTGAGAGAGTTTGAAGAGGTGTGCGCTACTTTTAGCGATCAAAACTGCCCTTTAGATGTCACACGACTCAAACTCTTCCCATTTTCCTTGAAGGCCAAAGCCAAAACTTGGCTTTGGTCCTTGGTTCCTAATTCCATTGGGAGTTGGCGCGAAATGCAAGCACAATTTTTGAAGAAATTCTTTCCTACTCATCGCACCAACTCTTTAAAGGGTCAAATCCAAACCTTCGCTCAAGTCGAAGGTGAATCATTTGAGAGATGTTGGGAGAGATTTAACGAGGTACTTCATAAGTGCCCACATCACGGGTTCGAAAAGTGGAGATTAATCTCCTTTTTCCATAATGGCCTTACCCTCAATGCAAAACAAATGGTGGAGACCATGTGCTCCGGCGAGTTTTTTGGTTTGGATCCGGATGATGCGTGGGCACATTTTAAATATTGTGCCGAGACCACCCAAGCGTGGGACACTTCGGACCCTAGCAAAACCAATGCCTGGTCATCCAATCCACCTTCCTTTAGCCATGGGATATATCACCTTGCCGAAGGAGATGATATGTCATTAAGAGTAGCCCAACTTTCCAAGCGTTTCGAGGCAATGGATGCCAAAGCTCGGGAACCTTCCCATCCTTCTCCCTCACATGTAGAGGAGTCTTGTGCCATTTGCGACGTTGATGATCACTCAATGAGGGATTGTCCAACAATCCCGGCATATAAAGTGATGCTTCACGATCAAGCCAATGCGATGGCCACTTACAAGAAACAATACATGACTCCTTTAGGTGAGGGCTACAATCCTTCGTGGAGAAACCATCCGGGTTTCTCTTATGGGAAGCCCCAACATTCCCAAAATCCACCTCCCCCGAATTATCAAAATCATCCCCCACCTCATAATTTTCAGCAACCAAATAATCAAGTTCCTCCACCCCAAGCTCAAATGCAAGGTCCCCCACAGGGACCACCTCCTCCGGTTATACCATTATATGCTCACCCGAACAAGAGGAGCCTCGAAAAGACTCTTCAATCTTTCATAACCTCTCAACAAGCCACGAATTATAGGCTTGAAAAGGAAATCTCTAATTTGACCTCGGCTTTAAGTATCCAAGAGAAGGGAAAATTCCCTTCTCAACCTCAAAAGGCATTGACTTCGAACCCCCCTCCCGATAGTGCTAAGGCTGTGACCGTTCTTAGGAGCGGGAAAGTCATTGATAAGCCCACCCCTCCTAGTGTCCCCACCGTCGTTAAGGAGGTTTAGTCCGACCCATTAGAGGTCGAAGATGCCTCCTTAGGACAGAGAGAGGGGAAAGCCCCGTTAGAGTCGGATGTGGTTTCGAAGCTTCCTAGTCCCGTGCCTTACCCTCAAAGGCTCCTGTCGAAAAAGGGGAATGTTAGTAATTCTGACATACTAGAGATGTTCAAACAGGAAAAAATTAACATCCCTCTTTTAGATGCAATCAAGCAAGTCCCCACTTATGCTAAGTTCTTAAAGGACTTAATAACTGTTAAGCGGAAATTGTTTGTAAGGAAGAAACCCTTCTTGGCCAAAAACATTAGCTCAATAATTCAATCTGAATTACCACCTAAATATAAAGATCCTGGATGTCCCACCATTTCATGTGTGATAGGGGACTTTAAAATTGAGCAGGCTTTGCTAGACCTAGGAGCGAGTGTAAATTTGTTACCTTATCATGTCTATGAACACCTCGGTCTAGGGGACCTCAAGCCCACAAAGATTACCCTCCAATTAGCGGATCGCTCTGTTAAGGTTCCGAGGGGTGTAGTGGAAGATGTCATCATACAGGTTGACAAATTCTACTTTCCTGTGGACTTTGTGGTTCTTTACACCCATCCTACTTCTACTAGCTGTAGAACTATCCCCATTATCCTCGGTCGTCCTTTCCTTGCCACTTCCAATGCATTGATTAATACTAGGAATGGCCAAATGAACCTGACATTTGGGAACATGACCTTGGAAATGAACATCGTCAATGTTTCGAACCAAGTGGGAGATTGTGATGATGAAGTCCATGAGGTGGACTTTCTAGAAGAGGTGGTACAAGAGCATTTTGATGCTACCTATTTATCGGACCCCTTAGAGGGATGTCTTGTGAACCCGATTTACTTGGAGAATAGCTATTCTCCTTATGATGAAGAGGTCAAGTTTATGAGCTTGTTGTTAGATGAGGACGAGAGTGTTGATGATATTAATTGGTGTAGTGTTTTTGAGGACCTACCCCCTCGTGATTCGTATGAAGTTCCCTCGGATGTGCGATTCCCCAAACTTGAATTAAAGCAATTGCCTTCCGAGTTAAAATATGCTTATTTAGGCAAAAATGAGACATATCCCGTTATTGTCTCATCAAGCCTCGAGGCGGGTGAAGAACAAAGGCTAATAGACTTGTTAAGGAGATACAAGGGTGCGTTCGGGTGGACAATTGCAGATTTGAAGGGAATTAGTCCCTTGATTTGCACTCACAAAATTAATTTGGAAGAGGATGCAAAACCCTCTCGTGAGATGCAACGGAGATTGAATCCGGTGATGAAGGAAGTTGTGAGAGCGGAGGTAATTAAGCTTTTAGATGCGGATATCATATATCCGATATCCGATAGCAAATGGGTAAGTCCAATCCATGTTTTTTCAAAGAAATCAGGAGTCACCGTTGTAGAAAACATGAAAGGGGAATTGATCACTAAACGCACCACCACTGGGTGGCGTGTATGCATCGACTATAGAAAACTTGATGCAATGACATTAAAGGATCATTTTCCCCTTCCATTCATTGACCAAATGTTGGAACGCATGTCCGGTCATCCTTATTATTATTTTCTCGATGGGTGCTCGGGTTATAACCAAATCGAACTTGATCTCAAGGATCAGGACAAAACTACCTTTACATGCCCTTTTGGGACATTTGCTTACAAAAGAATGTCTTTCGGGTTGTGTAATGCGCCTGCTACGTTCCAAAGGTGCATGTTGAGCATGTTTAGTGATATGGTAGAATGTGGTCTAGAGGTGTTCATGGACGACTTCAGCGTCTTTGGCAACTCCTATGACCATTGTCTGTCTATGTTAGAGAAGGTTCTGTCTAGATGTGTGGAGAAAAAGCTCGTGTTAAACTGGGAGAAGTGCCATTTTATGGTCACTAAGGGTATTGTCTTAGGACACATCGTCTCCTCAGATGGTATTGAGGTAGACAAGGCAAAGGTTGAGGTCATTTCCAACTTACCCGCCCCTAAATCTCTGAAAGATGTAAGGTCTTTCCTTGGGCATGCAAGATTCTATCGCTGTTTCATCAAGGACTTTAGCTCGATTGCTAGACCCTTGTGTAATCTCCTCTCCAAGGAAACCCCTTTTGAATGGAGCGATGAGTGTCAAGAAGCTTTTGAGACTTTGAAAAGTATGCTTACCACCGCTCCCATAATCCAAGCTCCTGATTGGACCCTACCCTTCGAATTGATGTGTGACGCTAGCAACTTTGCGGTTGGGGCTGTTTTAGGTCAGAGAAGTGACAAGACACCCCATGTCATTTACTATGCGAGTCGAACTCTTAACGGTGCTCAGTTGAACTATTCGACCACCGAGAAAGAGTTATTAGCGATCGTCTATGCCTTAGATAAGTTCCGGGCATACCTCGTGGGATCGCCCATAGTTTGTTTTACGGATCATGCGGCGCTCAAATACCTTCTATCCAAGAAGGACGCCAAGCCACGCTTGATTAGGTGGGTGCTCTTACTCCAAGAGTTTAATTTGACTATTAAAGATAAAAATGGAGTAGAGAATGTTGTCGCGGATCACTTGTCGCGTTTAACATTTGAGGCACCCAAGGACCAACTCCCCATCGCTAAATTCTTTCCGGAAGAATAGCTGTTCTCCACTTCCTCTCTGTCATGGTTCGCTGATATAGTGAACTACCTCGTGACGGGTTCGATTCCATCTCATTGGACCCCTCAAAAGAAGAGGAAATTCTTTATTTGGGTGAGGAGATTATTTTTCGATGATCCGTATTTGTTAAAATATTGCCCCGACCAGATCATCTGGAGGTGTGTCCCGGATGATGAGTATGAGAGCATAATTCTTCTCTCCCACACGGAGGCATGTGCGGGCCACTTTTCTTCCAAGAAAACCGCCACAAAAATCCTGCAATGCGGGCTTTATTGGCCCACACTTTTTAAGGATGCACACGAATTCTGTGTTTCGTGTGATCGTTGCCAAAGATTAGGTGCTATAACACATCGCAACATGATGCCAATGTCCCCCATTCTAGAACTTGAAGTCTTTGACTGTTGGGGAATTGATTTCATGGGCCCATTCCCACCGTCTTTTGGTAACCTTTATATCCTATTGGTCGTAGATTATATTTCAAAGTGGGTCGAGGCCATTGCGTCCAAAACCAATGACCATCGGGTGGTGTTGAAGTTCCTAAAGGAACACATGCTTTCGTGTTTCGGAACTCCGAAGACGATCATTAGCGACAACGGAATGCATTTTTGTACTACTCCGTTCGCTACTCTTATGTGAAAGTATGGGGTAACTCATAAAGTTGCAACTACCTACCACCCGCAAACCAATGGCCAAGCTGAATTGGCCAATCGAGAGATCAAGCACATCCTAGAGAAGACGATCAATCCCGACCGTAAGGATTGGTCTCTTCGGCTTCCTGACGCTTTATGGGCATATCGTACGGCCTACAAGACCTCCTTGGGAATGTCACCCTTTAGACTTGTGTACGGCAAGCCATGCTATTTACCGGTAGAAATCGAGCACAAGGCCTATTGGGCGATCAAGAAATTCAATTTTGATCTAGACAAGGCCGGAAAGAAGCGAATGCTCCAACTCAATGAGTTGGATGAACTCCGGAGTGATTCGTACTAGAGTGCGAGAATCTATAAGCAAAGGGTGAAAGAGAGGCACGATAAGCGCATATCCCGTAAAACATTTCACCCAAGCCAAAAGGTACTCTTATACGACTCTAGGTTGTATTTATTCTCGGGTAAGCTAAGGTCTAGATGGACGGGTCCGTTTGTCGTTAAGACCGTCCATCATCACGGTGCAATTGAGATTGAGGACCCATCTGATGGGTAATTGTTCGAGGTCAATGGTCAGCGTCTTAAGCCTTTCCTAGAACCATTTTACCCATGTTTGGACACGATTCCATTGTCCGACCCCGTTTACGGGGCTCTGTAGGACATCAGAATTGTGAGTTTTTGTGCCGAGCATCCCCCGGCATGTGCGGGGTGCAAAATTTTTGTCCCGGACCCTTTGTACATATATAACTTCATCATTGGGTTCCAAAAATACCACCTTTAGCAGCCAATTCCAACCATCCACCTAAAATCCATGTTTCAGCAAAGCAGAATCTGAAATCCTAAAAGCCGAATCGATTCGGTTTTCCTCCGACTCGATTCGCACCCTTCCAGTAGCCAACCTTGGGTTTGCGAATCGATTCGCAATTCTGGCGAATCGATTCGGTAATTAGAAAGTATCAGGTCTCCATTTGTGAATCGATTCGGTTATCCACCGAATCGATTCGGCCCCTTCCAGTGTTCAAATTCAAGAATCGCGAATTGATTCGGATTTGGCACCGAATCGATTCGGGTCACCTTCCACTTAAAAATCCCTCATTCTGTTTTAACCCTACTCTTATTCTTTCTCCTCTCTTACCTGCGAACCAGCCCTCTCCCATATCAATTCCTATCCTCCATTCTTAGTCAACCCAATGGCTTCATCTTCTAGGGCAACCTCATCCAAGGTATTAATTCAACCCTATTAATTCAATGTCATTCCTTATTTAGTGTATTTGGTATATAAGTAGGGAAAATGCATTTTCACCATTTCCACATATTTTTTGCATAAAACTCATTCTTTTTCCACTGATTGTGTTGAGAAACCAACAAATACTACTTGACTATGTTGCTTTGATGTTTAAGTAGTATTTGTTGGGGGTTTTCCACATTGAGAATGTCATTTACACCCTATTTTCCATACTCTGCACACTAGGTGTTCGATGAAATGCCCCTGTGGAGATTTTGTGCCATAATGCTTCATCTTCGCACATTTTATCGCACATTGGTGTTGAATTACCCTTGTTTGAGTGCGGTGTGCGTCGGTAACGTCAATTCAACCAATTTTTCCCGACACACACCCATCGATTCCTTTTCGATCATATTTCACGCTAAATTGATTTTATGCATTACACTAATTGTGTATGTATCAAATTGATTTTTCTTGTAGGTTCCTTCGGTCTCCAAGCCCTCCTCCAACTTAATTTCTGGTCGGGGAGGTTTCGAATCCTTTCGCTCCAAACAGGAAAAGGACTGGTTCAATGCTAAGTTCCCTTCGGGTCGCCCTATTGCTATTGAGCGGCCTGTGCATCTTGAGGACTTCCCTGCCTCTGTCCGTCGTTACTTTCAGAAATTCAATTGGGAAGCACACCTTGCCAGGGCGGGGGAGTCAATGATGAGCACGTTCGTCGGTTTTATGCATCTCTCGTCCCAACTGGGGACCGAACTTTCGAGGCTTACGTGCGGGGTAAACGAATTCCTCTTTCTAAGCCTCTCTTGGCGTTGCACCTCACTGGGGCCGATAACCCCGAGGATTTTGATTACCCGTGCGCCGACGAGGGGAGACTGACTAATGAGACCCTGATTGCGCGTCTGGCGCCAGGAAATGTTTGGGCTGGGGAAACTTTCCCCACATCTCTTATGCCCGACAACCACCGCATCATCCACCTAGTAACCGTTAATTCCATCACGCCTACCCAAACAAAGGCTGTTCTTCGCTCCGCCCAGGCCCACTTCCTCTACTATCTCTTAGATGCTAATTCTATTATAAACCTTCCCGCATTGGTGCTTCAGCGGATGCTCAAGGCCGCTTATTGTGAAAAGGGGACCACTACCCTCCCATACGCGCGGTTGGTTTCTCGTATATGTAGAGATGTGCATTGTGAGGCGGCGAGTACGGACTACATTCCTCACCTTCCCAAGTTGCTTGGCGAGAAGGCCATTGAGAAGAGTCTTGGGAAGGATTATTGGGAGAGGAGAAAGAAGAGGATGTTGGATGCTCCTGCTGCTCCTGTGGATGCTCCTGCTAATCCTGTTGCCCCGGATGCTCCTATGTCGGATATTCCGGACATGCCTCAACCTGTGCCTCATCCTGTCCCACCCCCAGCCTCATCTTTTGTTGACCCCATTGCATATCTCGGGGTGCGGATGGATGAGCTTCAGGATGATTTCTCCGAGTTTTGGGGCGCCTACATGTCGGACTTTGCATCGTTCTGGGCCGATTTTACTGCTTATCGGGGCGCTTACGAGCGCGATATATCCATGATTCCTCGGGCGCAGATGGATCTATTTTCACACCTGCGTGGGGGCGAGGCTTCTGTGCCTCAGTACCTCTATGACCCTTATGCTCCTCGCGACCCTCCTGCGCCCGAGTCCCCGCGCCGCCATCCGGATGATATGTAGGTTGTTGTGATCCCGTTTTTGTTGATTTTTTTGGATGGTTGTTCATTTCGATTGTTGGGTGTGTATTTTAGTAGTTGTGTTAGTATGGGGAGGAGAGAGTACAATTCTTGTATTTTCTAATTTTGGTTTATTGTTCCCCATGTACACAACTCTTATATATTAATGAAATGACTCAGTTTCGGTTTCATATCTGTTCTTGTATATATCTCTGTTGTATATATTTTTGTTTATGGTACTCACTTGTAACATGCATGTCGTTGCACGGTTCTCGAGTTACTCCTTGCGGGGTGACTATTTTCTAACCCCTTTTCCCTTTTTATCCCTACTAACATTGGGGACAATGTTTCATTCAAGTTAGGGGTTATGGTTTACAATTGTGATGCCGGTTATTATGTTAGTATTTATTTATATTAAAAAAAAATTATTAAAAAAAATAATAATAAAAAAAATTTTAAAAAATTTTTTTTTTTTTTCTTTTTTTTCTTTTTCTCTCTCATATCTACTATGATTACTTATATGATCGGCGTATCCTGTTCTATAGCAATGAAGCATGCTTTGAGTCATTGATTTATTACCCTTTAGCCCGTTATTGTTTGCATTGTGAATAGCATCATAAAATTAAACTGTGAAGCTTTCAGCATATACACAAATAATTATTTATGATTTGGTTTAAAAGTGTTTCAAATTCGTTATTCTAAGGCGCATGCTATACCCTTACAAAAGTGAAAATTGAGACTTATCATCATTTGTGAGCGTATACACCCACTCTATCTCTTTCTTGTCAATGAACTCGTTGACGATCTCATTTTCTTTTCATTTGATTGCATACTAACTGATTTATCACTTGAGCATGATTTTCAATGGTGTTGAGTCCCGCGAATCACATGAAACTCTAGGAAAGGATTATAGGCCCTTGTTGCTAAACCCATATGACCTTGACCTTTCCCTTAAATGTTTCCCCTAGTCAACCCCCTTGAGCCTTATTATTCCTTTCGTTTGAACACCAAATCCCTTGTCCAACTCCACATTGGAGTCCTTAACCCTTATTTACTCCTTCCGTACCTTGATTAGGGATTGTTCCCGGGATTGAATGATGTTGTTTATATGGATTAAAATCAAAGAAAAAGAAAGATAAAATCAAAGAAAAAGAAAGAGAAAATCAAAGAAAAAGAAAGAGAAAATCAAAGAAAGAGAAAAGAAAAGAAAAGAAAAGAATAAATATCGAATAAGATGGGTCCTAGTTGTTTCCCATTTCACCTTGTGTATGAATATCAAAGTCTCACTCTCATGCATACATTGCTTGTGGAATTTGATTTCGATTCCTAAGTTGCCCATTTAATCCATTATCCCGCGCGATATTCCCGAATCTCCTTTGATCCTACACACATCCCGTTCTTTTCCAAACCCTAACCTAGCCTAAATTCTACACCCCCAAAAAGTCCTATTTGATCCTAGGGTGATGTGATTCAAAGGTCGAACATTAGCGATAATAAGTTGAAATGATCTTCTCTTGGTTAATATGCGATATCCTTTCATGAGATTGTATTTTGAACTTTTATATTGCGTTCTTCATTGATGACATGTGTGTGGCCAAGTTTCCCTTTACAATTACTCTTAAAGCCCTCATGTCCCGTGTGTGTTACATACCATTTCTAAGTGTTTCATTTTTTGAGTGTAACAACCGGAGAGAACTTGAGTATGAATGCCTTAGCTTATGTATGGATTTTGAAAGTTTTGCCAAATCTAAATTACCACATGTGTCCTCTTATTTCGCATTTCCATGGTTTCGATTTTTATTTGAAGTTATTTGTTTAATGCCGATAATTGCCGTCTTTTGCGTGAGCTTCATTCACTTTGTTGATAAATTGTGCTTCTAAGATATTTGTTGAGCTACGCATTGGATTTTGCAGTATCATTGTATGAGTTGATTTGATGTTTGTGGGTGTCATCCCTGTAAACCCTCACGAGACCTCACTCGTCCCCTAGGGCCACCTAGGGGTTTAACGGCTTATTGCATACGCTAAATGCAATCGTTCGCCTACGAAAGTGGCATTTTTTCCTTCGTTGTACATATCTCTTCTATTTTGGTTGCGTTGCTAGCCCTTGTTTCTTCATACTTCATTGCTCGAGACTACCAATGTATAAGTTAGGGGGTGTGATTCGTCACTTTTATTGTATTCTATACCCCGTTAATTTGTACATTCTAGCATTCCCGTGCATGTATTTCCCGGTTCTTATACTCATTTATTGACTAACCCCTGAATTCATCATATATACTTTGTATGTGTCTTTATTGAGCTTTTATAGGTCTCGGGAATGCATTTTGGGAAGTTTGGTTTTGATACGGAAAGTTCCGTTGACTTTTGCACAGTCGAGGGCATTTTGGTAATTTCAGCACTCGGGTTTTGCTCCCGATTTTTCCACGAAAGTTGTTGACCTTCTTCTCCTCTTCGCGTGGCCTCCGACGGTGCTTGAATCCATCCTCGAACGAGGAAGTTACGGAAGTTTCGGTGAAGCATGGGACAACTAATGCCTTTATAGGCAGCTCTTCTTTTTGCAGCAGGCCCGAATCGATTCGCCATTACCACCGAATCGATTCGGTTACATGCAGGGGCATTTCTCTACACTTCCGAATCGATTCGGATATGGCACCGAATCGATTCGGCCCTGCATTTCCAGCTTTCCTCTTATTACTAGTTTGCCATTCTGGTTGGATTTTTGGGGATTTATCCCTTGTTTTCCCTCTTTGGTAGATAGATTACTTTTTGGATATTTAGTGAGATACAAAAACACTCTCTTCTCTCTCCTAGGTCAAGCTCATTTATGGTTTTCACCAACTTGTAAGGCTTTGATTACTAGTTGAATTGTTGTGATTAATGCAAGATAAGTTCAATTACTTCATCTCTACTTGTTCCACTAGCTTTAAATTGCATTGAATTCCATCCTTTGTATTGATTTGTGTTTTAACTAGATAACTAATTTAAGTATGTTGTTAACTAGCATGTGTAGTTTAGTTTTAATCATGAGCAGCTAGACTTGTGATTGGGGATCAAAATCCCACCTTGAATGCTTGAACTTAATATTTAGGGTTTGGTTTATAATTGTTCTAATGGAACTTCATGTGTTGGTATTGGAGTATCATAGTTTCTTAACTTCTCTTGTCATGCAAGAGTTAGTGTTTGAAGCTTTACTACAAACCCAACCCATCTAGCAATAATTAATTAAACCCTAATCCTCCATTGTTGAGTTCAGTCTCTACATGGTTGATTTTCAGACTTAATTAGTTATGCTCGATTAGAATTAATTTCAACCAAGCCCTATAATCCCCTTCCTTGTGAATCCGAGGTGGGAGAATGATCCTCGATCCCCTTAATTTCTTGAACTCAAGCTTACCCTAGTTCTTTTCATAGTTCCATAATTATTAATTAATCATTTGATCATCAATAGTATGCTAGTTTAGAGATCACTCTCAATCACATTTCCGAACAATTAAATCATCTTTTACACTTCAACCTTTGTGACGTTTAAAGAATCTCTTTACCCCAATTATGTTCTCTTAGGAGTGTATCAATCCTTGTGGATCACGATTCCGTACTTACTGATTATTACTTGTTGCGATAGATTTGCACTTGAATCGCAAGCCATATTTTAGGCGCACCAAGGCTACACAAGGCCACCCACGGTGCCTTACTGATAGAAAAATGATCCAAATTATTATACGGAGTTCAAATCATAAAATCTATTGCTCCCATCCTTCCTTTAAGCCTAAGGCACACCTTCGAAGTATGCCTTTCGACATTTGGTTAACTTTCTCCATTCATTCCTCCACTTTAGGGTGGTAGGATATACCCCATTTCTATACGGTTCCCATTTCTTTCTGGAAACTTTGCTAAGACTTTGACATGAAAATCTAGTCTCCGTCCAACACTATATTGATAGGTACATCATACAGTTCCATAACTTCACCATAAAGAGCTGGGCATGCTCGTCCATAAGATAGTCCGCCCCTTTTAACTGGAAAAGCGTCGATTTGGTTAAGGGATCAACAATTTTCTCAAATAGGGTCATGACCATTGCGATGCCGACAATTCAATAAGGATGTCCATGACTATACCCTTCCTCGTTCCACACTACTCTCTTCACACTAGTAGGTGAAATGGTCAATCATGGACATGAATGCTCTTGCTACATCATCCTCTCGGTTAAGCTCGTTCCACTTGGCTTTCCATGCCTTGGCTAGTCTCCCCCACGGGTTTTCTACTCAGCGTACACACTACCTCACTCGTGTTCCCTTGGTGATAATAAATATATAATCGATAGTCCTTTACGAACTTTAAACACCAACCCTACCGCCCCAACAACATATTGCAATAACTTGTTGCTCATGAAAAGACCAAATTTCTTGCCCAGGAAGTAGTGCCTCTATTTCTTTAAGTCAAATACTACCACTACAAACTTTAACTCAAGCGAGGGATAATACTTCTCACAAGGTTTAAGTTTGTGAGACGCATAAACAATGGGTCTATGCTCCAATATTAATACATCCCATTCCTGGTAGAGACTCGTTCGTTAAATCCACTATCAATCTTAACAACACGAGTGCAGGAGTAAAAATCAGCTCATCCTTTTTAACTCCTTGAAAGTTAGGTTACCAACGTAACGCTCTATCTATGAGAGGCCTCACCTACTTTGGCCTAACATTACGAATCACTCAAGATCCCATATTTATTATTTCTAGGGACCTAATACCTCTTAGAGTACACCCACAAACCTATTCGTGGTCAACTCCCTACCGCCTTCCTAAAATAACATCACACGCCCTAAGGGCTTGACGTTCTAATAATCCTAAGGTCGATATATATCCTATTCAAGTCGTATAAATATAATGCTAAATATATCCCTAGTGTCCAAGACCTTTACGAAGTTCCGGCATTCACACAGTTTCATTCGTGGGACGTATCGCCAAAGCGAAATCAAAATAAGGAACCCTCCCGTTACACTGCTACCTCGCATCGTCAGTCATCAAGATATAACGGTCTGAGACACATGATCGGGACTGCTAAAATTCTAACTTGTAACCCTACTAATACACTTCTACTTCTATGTTCTACCATTTCAAATAACTAAAAATTTAACAAATCGTCCATTTTCTTTCTATAAGATGCCACAAATGCTATCCCAATATACATACATACATCTTTTTTAATGGCCTTCTCATCAAGGCACAACCATAAGTTTTAATCCGACTTTCTAATCTTAGTCTCCCTCACATCGATCATAGGAGAGAACTATTCACAGTGCATCTATATCGCACTTTAATAGCCTTTTAATCACTCAATCACGTGATTCTCGGCTAAACCTTCCAACCTTGCACTCTACCAACAGAAAGAAAGAAAAGAAAGAAAGAAAAAAAAGTATACAGCATCTCTCCACTTCCAATGACGTTAAGGTTCACGCATGGAGCGTCTCGCAAAGATAAATCCAAATAAGGAACCCCTCTTATGCATTACTACTTAACTTTGTTGGTCGTGGAGATAAGGCAACATCATACATGCAAAATGAATAAAATAGAATAAAAAGAAAATTCGTAAATACCTTAAACCATCTTTATAAAGTCTCAATCCTGTATCAAGGTGAGATATTATAGAATAACAAGTTCCATTCGGGAACTACGAATATGATAGCCTCGCAATTTATTCTCTTTCTATCTCTCCCACCAAACAAAGAACATTCCTACTCGTATGTTACATATAATACGAGCAGCACATACCACACATTTACATTTAAAATATCATCACTTGCCTTATAACGAGTGAAGGAAAAATATAGAACTTCCCTACTATGGAAGCCATATAGATACACTCTTTATAATAACATTAGTATTACCACAACCTCAAATTACACACCCGAATCTAGGGTTAATACAATACTACTCCATCTTATTATAAAGAATGCACCACCCTCAACTAAGATGGGATTGTCACCAACATTATTGTCAATCACCTCGGGCCAATACTAATGGTTCCCAGACAAGATATTCTTGTCTTAACTGAACCTAACTACTTCTGTAATCCCCCGACTAGGCATCCTATTCTTGACCTTGTTCTCCAATCAACAAGGTAAAAGTGTGTGGTTCTACATTCCACGTCAAAACTGTTTCTCCATCTCTAGCAACCCTGGCGATTACCCTAGTAGTTCCCTTAACTTCCTCAATAAAAGAGAACCTGCTACTAGCCACCCTTTCCTTATTTCAACGAGCCTTCCTCGGGCGGGTGTCCACCTATGGGGTTTCATGAACACTAATTCTCTGGAAGTGTTAGCAACACTTACTCGTGAGCCTAACATCCCACTGAAGGGATCGTTCTTCCTTGTACCTACCTTATTTCGATGCACGGTTTCCTTAACCATACTACTATTTATTCATAGTCGACCTCTGACCGAACCTCATGTGAATACTTGAGAATCTACCTTCTCATCATTCCTAATATCCCAGAGAAACGCGCTATTGAAAATATCTGACGGGTTTCTCTATGGGTAAAACTTCCTACTCCACCAAAATACGGCGACTACGTACCCACTATTTCAACCTTACTCCAACGGGTGAAATATTTTCTTCCATTCTTCACATCTGGGCACTTCTATACCCCTCTCTAGGCCAAAGCTCCTGGGCGTTATACTTCCACCGAATGAGATTACACCTCCTTCTTCTAGCTTAACTTCGACATGTGATCCTTAGCAAGGACTTTTCAGCTTCCAATTAACGTCGCTTAGAATCCTAATCTTAGTACCACTCTCTACTTGCAGCGGTACTTGGAAAACTATATCTACTTTACTTAGTAGTCGTGGTAGCAATATAAGATAATGCGACGAAGGGAGAGACTCCGAAGTGGAACTTATCCCCGACTACAACTTACAGATATTAGTAACCCCGTCTCATGACGCCTTCACAACGGCCTTCCCTGATGCCCTTCCTCAGTCGACCTACGAATCTCACACGAACGCGTAAAAGATTCTATGGGTTCTTACATCATGGCAGGAGAACAAAATCTCACAAGAGGAATCAACGATCTTAGTCCTAAGGCTCTATATCAAATCAAAAGTAATGCTGAAAGCGTACTACGCCCGCACAGATTCCTAAGGACTCTAGAACCGGATTCTCTGACACCATCTGTGATAACTCGCCTACTAAAATAAGAGGTGGCCATCCCGATACTCCAATAATCATTGGAATCATAGATGGACCATTCTTAGCATCACTGTCGTTAAAATAATAGTACGAGATAACCACCAATCATTTTAGAAAATGGACTATCAAATTAAATTTTATAAGTAAAAGAAAAGCACTTAGACAATACAATTTGCAAAAATGGTGGATACCAAATATCAACGAGTAATAAAATGACAAAATTCATAAACTAATAACCGAATACGCTGTCGGTTAATAGACGAATTCAAATGTGTTACACTGAGTATTACAATTTAAAATCACATTATAATAAATGAGGACAATGCATGGGGAGCACGCCCGAGTAAATAAACTGAACATAACTACAGTACAATGGATAGAAGCGTCTATAGAAAATCTCCTATAACATCCGCAAAATGCTATAGCTCCATGACAACAGGAATGGAAAGGTCAATATGGGCGTCCTTGCAGTAGAGCACATGAACGGACAAGGATTTGCACGCAAAACAAAGAGATATAGATGGGTCAGGGCCCGGTTTGATATGATTACCATGTGACTAAAATGCATGACAGTTAAGTGCGTAACCTTCTCTCGCAATTAAACATAAAGGTTCTCACCTCTCATTCTAAAAGCACAACTATCGCAATATCAATGCTAATGCTCAATAATGATAAACGCATGGGAGAACTCATCTACATTACTCAAGGAGACATCATAACAACTATTCACTACTAAATACACAATTCCTTTTTCTCTTTAGGAAATACATATATGGAAATTCATTTTACAAAAGGTTTACCAATTCAATTTGATTTCAAAACTTTCTATTTCCCATTTTCCATCTAGGAAATGTATTTAAAGCATATTTTATTATCATAAAATGCTTTTACATATCATAATTTCTCAATTTCCCTTCTTCCATCCAGGAAATGTTTTTAAAGCCATTTTATTATCATAAAATTCTTTAACATCAATAATGTCCCACATTATTATAAATAGTTATATTTCATATCATATAATGTTTCTAAGATCGCCCCTCTGGGTTTCTCCACTGTCCGCGACCCTAAATGGCTATCATCTTCCAGGGCCTATCACCAAGACAACCTGGGATCCTACAACGTAAGACATCGAGAAGCAGCCATATGCCTGCGAGTGAGTCATAACCACACCCATAATTACCTCACTAGCGCAGAAAAACATACAATAAACGATCATATGGTCGAAGACTATATTCACCCTGCATTTATTAGCCAGGGGACTTCACCTCACATGCGCAACTTCCCTTATGATAGCGATTTAGAGATGTGTGTTTACGTAAATTATCATTTACGAAAATAATTACATTTTCCATTTGATAACATTCACATTTACATTCTCAAATATCATTTATTCTCAATGATTCAATACCAATTTTATAATGTGCATTTCTTATTCTTAAAGTCATATTTTATTAATGACCTAAGACCCGAAGTGCTATTATCCTCAACTAGTCTTCAAGAGTCCAACACAATACCATCAATCAACAAAGTTAGTCCCCCCTCAATAATAGTCTCCCAAAAGTTTCCACATCATCATTTCCACCTTCTATACATTTTTGGTTAACTTCCTATATCATTCAGAATATTAATCTCTCAAAACTAACTCTAGGATAAGCCCAAACATCCCCATGCTAACATAGGACATATGTCTACCCAATACAACCCTCTAGAACTCTTAATTACTTCCCAAAGGAAGGTTCCTAAACCACGACCCTAAAAAAAAGGGCTAAAAACAAATTAGAAAAATCTCACAAAAACAGGGCATCCGAATCGATTCGCCTAGGGCCGAATCGATTCGTCCCTAATTGAAAATAGATTCGCCCAAAAGCGAATTGATTCGGTCAGTAAAACCAACAAACCGTCTCAGTCTGAATCGATTCGACCTTAGTCCGAATCGATTCGGTCTCCCAGACATGTGTCCTCCCCTGTAACCGAATCGATTCGCTGGAGAGCCGAATTGATTCGGCTTGGCAGAAATGCCCAATTTGGGCTACGGGTTTAAGAACCCTAATTTCCCCAAAACTTCCACTCCTCAATTTCTATCATCATTAGCAACCACTAATTCTACCCAAACAATTCTACACAACTACTAACTCATATTTTCTCCTCAAATCAAATTTAACTATAAGATTGAGGGTTTAAACACCAAAATCATCAAAAACCTATTTATGGTTTAAATCCCCAAAAACTAACTATACATGCAATTTTTCACATTAAATCATGATCTAGTAAGTAAGAAACTTGCCTCAAGTTCCTAGTCTAGGATTCTCTTTCGGTAGCAACGAGTTCTAGCTCCACTCTTCCATTTCTCTCTCTTTTCTCCATTTCTCCCAAGCTCTCTCTTCTCACTCTCTCTCTTGGCTTATAACACAAGATAAGGGATAAAAGGGGTTTGGGAGACTTAACCGGGTTCTAAACATTAATTCCCCTCTTTTAAATGTTAATAGACCATTAAATGACTCGTAATTACATAATTGAGTCATAACCTATCAAAAGTGCCCGGAACTCAAAAATACAACTTGGCACTTATTTTGACTATCTCAACTATTCTAAAACCAATTGGACCCCCTATTTTGGCATTCAAAATAACGTGAAATATTTTTGTGTTTCGACCTCATTTTATTTCATAAATTATGTTCCAATTTAAATATAAGTCATAGCCGTCGCTTAACATAAAACGATGCTATAAAACACATTATAATGCTATTTAGCTTCTCATTAGAGTAAATACGCAAAACATGGTAGATATTATCCCTTAATATCACGGGAAATAATATTTACCCCAACTTCCTCCATTTTATAAAATTAGCCCATCGGGCAAAATAATATAAAATAGTCGCTCAAAAGTTTGGGTTGTCACAACTATCACTCTTATCTACTAGGCACACACAATAGAATAAATCACAAGTGTGTGTGTGTGTATACACTAATACAGCACCACTAGACTCATCGGCGGTGCATGCATACTCTGCTATCATGTCCTAGTACATCACGCATTGTATAAAGGACAATTGGTTCTCTATCTCTCTCGAACCATAAATACAAATCACATATATTGGAGGCGAATATAGTTCCAAGTCCATGGGATACGTACATACCTACACACCCATATGACCGCCATCTTATCGTTCTCACAGATAGGCATTTCCTAGGTTCTATATCTCAAGGTACAAGTAAAAAATCCCCCCAAAAGATCATTGGGATATGACTGTTACGACGCGGAAACCTCCCTTGATAGCAAGCATCATAGGTATATTATACAATAGGTATACACACATACAATATATTTATATCATCAGTATAATAAAATGCACATCTTATATCATAAGTCCCATGCGTAGTATATATATATCCCGTATATTGTATGTATTAGTAAATCACAATTTTACTTTTTATCGTACGTTCCCGAATATCTTTCACCGCTCGAAATGCGTTCATTATACTCTAACATAATATCAGTAGGTAACTCACTCATATACTATTGGTTTAATTCATCATCTTCCTCAAACTCCCGTAACTCGAATTAATCTTAAAATTAGGTTTTTCCCTCAATTAAGCCTAGTTAATTTACCCTTAAATTCCCCTCATAAGGCCAAGCCTAAAACCCAGCCTAGGCCTACTGGTACATCCATATAATCCCCATTATATTTAAATTTTAATCCAACAAGTGAATCCCTAACATTTCCCAAAGATTCTAAACAAAAGGAGAAAAGTGGCAAAAATTCTGGTAGCCGAATCGATTCGGCCATTAACCGAATTGATATCCCCCTATAGGTCTCGTCTTCTACCTTTACACAGTTATGGGTTTTGCAAATTTAAACCATTAAAACTCCATGATTCGATTCAGTTTTTCCAACTAAGTACAATAAATATCAAACCAATATATGTAGGTGATTTCCAATGTATTAGAATCAATAAATCCTCAAACATTACTCAAAAAATCAATTTAATTCAAGATTTATTCATGAAAACCCTAGTTCATCATATTTCTTCCAGAACTCCATTTTAAATCCATATTTCTTAACCTATGGATAATCCTTATTCATAATTTTTTTTCTACCTAGATCAGCGAGCTTAACCAAACATGATTATTATCAAAAAACATAATTTGATTCCCCAAAAATTAATTCAATCTATTTATAATCATGTCAACAATCATCCTATACTAACATAGATATTATATATGCTCAAAATTTTGCAAGTTTAAACACTTTCCTTATGATCCTTTGTAGATGATGGTTATATTTTCGTTCCTCTTTCTCCGATCTACACAATGGTGGTGTTTGTGGTGCCAGGGGTGCAACTATGGTGGTTCTATCCCTTTGGAGCCTCCTCTCTTCTTCCTCCTATGGACTCTATGAAACTCTGTGACTTCTAAACCTTAAATAATTCTCTTATTAAATGATATTAACCTCCTAAATTCAATGGTTAAATTCCCGCCAAAATACAAAAGATTAAAATACCCTCTAGGGTGTCGGTTTGACATAAAAGTGACCTGAGACCCAAACCAAACCCCCGGGCAGACTTTTCTGACTATTTTGATCATTTATAAAACTTCACGTCACTCAAAATGACCATATGGACGACTTAAAAATAAAATACTTTAAATTTTCTTAAATTGAGTCCCGACATGGCTGGCACGCGCATCCCGATTAAATTACTGTAACCGTCATATTTTTCACTCGCGATAATTTTGATATTTTCAGAATCCCAAATTACTTTATTCACTAAGTAATATTGAATATAATTCACATCAATTAATACGAACCCTTGCCTCGCAGGTTAATATTTTATTTTAATACAAATTCATTTCTAATAAATTTCCTATATTTAATTGAATTAATCCCACATTTAAAATTCCTGAAAATACAGGGTATTACAAAAGGAAAAACACCTCATGGACGTAGGCCATTGCCAAAACACGTAAATACTTATGTGTGACACTTGTTTTATTTTTTTTGGTTTGCAAGGATAAGTTTTCAATTGAGACAATGTGTATATATTGGCTTAATTTCGGATAAAACTCTTTAAGTCATAGGATAGAAGTTGTGTTTGTGAACTTTCAAGCCTATGACATTTTTGTTAAAAATATAGCGGTCAAGCCGAAGAGATGTCATTCTATGTTGTGTTTTGTGCCTTGTTTTCATCATCAATAGTCCAAGGATATCTCAGGTATGAAGGCTTATATTATGTTGGGACTTGGAAAATTTTTATTGGGTGTTAAAATTTTCGTTAAGCTATTTTAAAATGACAATATAATTTTTTAAGAAAAAATAGATGGATTTTTCCCAGATCATTAGAATGACTTTCCCAGGTCATTTAAATGAGATTCCTTGTTCGTTCGAACGACCATCTAACGAGGTCACTTTTCATTTGTGTTGATTTTTCATTAAAAGTCTCATTCTTATCTCAATCCAACGATATGGCAATGTCATCCGAAAGAGATTGAATGTCCTTTGACTAACCGGAGCAGTTATTTAAAAAATAATAGTTTTTAAAAATAATTTTCTCTCCTAACTCCACACTACTTTTCTCAAACCATTTATGTAGTGAGAGATTACAGTCTTTCAGAGAGACTTTTCAATCTTCCAAAAAGTAAGAAACCTTTAGAAAAGTCTAAGTACGTTTTGTCTAAGATTCATGGTTTAATCCTTCAAACAAAACACAAGTTTAAACCCAATTATTTTTATAGTCCAAGATTCTACATGATATATGCTTGAGTTCAATTTTTAGCATCGGGTTTATCATTCTATACATCATTATTTTTATGGTCCAAGATTCTACAAGATTCTACATGTTTCTTGCAAAGGATTTTGTGTTTATTGGTGTACGTATGGTGGACTTCGTCTGCGTGATTGTAGCAGTGCCCCATTGGTGGACTCCGAGACGAAGGTGGACTCTAGCATTGTCACTAGAGAGAGGTCGAAGGAATGGATTGCATCAAGGCTTTCTAAGGCGTTGAGTCATTTGGTAAGTCTTTTGTCGTGTCCTTGTATCAAATCCGTACTTAGTGGACTTGTGGCTGGATCGTCTGAGGTTTTTCCCATTGTGGGTTTTCCTCGTGCATCGCGGTGTTGTGGTTTTGTACTTTATCTTGCAAATTCTCACTTTGTTGCATGCTTAGGTTTAACAAGATAAAATTAGCTTAATCAAGAAAATGGTGTAATTGGTGCTTAATTAATTTGGGTTGTGTAAGTCTAAAAAAATGTTTAATTTGGCACAAAAACATCTTTAATGTGGTTTGTATAAATTTGAACTTGAATTAAAGTCTTGTTTAAAAGGAGATAATTTAATTTGAAGAAAATTAAAACTTCAAGTTTTCGGGAACCATCATCCCATATTCATATAATTTGGTTTATCAAGTGGTGTTATAGAGGGGGCATTAAATTGTCGTGTTAGATCCTTGTATATTTGAATATGGAAAATTTGTCATTTTCAAGGTACCCTATTTTTTATGGTTCTTACTATGCATATTGTAAAGCACGTATGAGGTCAGCACTTAAGTTGTTAGATGCGCAAGTTTAGCAATCTTTCATTAGAGGGTGGTCCCAACCAACATATCTAGAAGGAGAAGTTCGTGTTCCTAAACTTGTAGAAAGATGGAGTGAGGATGAGATTAAGCTACCAAATTTCAATTCTCGAGGTTTAAATGATCTTTTTAGTGCGGTCACACCGGAGGAGTTCCGCCGAATCATGACGTGTGAAATGCCTAAGGAAGCTTAAAACACACCCCAACTCTCCTGTGAAGGTACTAGTGATGTTAAAGCTTCCCAGGTCCAAAACCTCACCACTAAGTTTGAAACCATTAGGATGTTAGAGAGTGAGTCCTTTGATGAGTTCCAATCTAGGTTATCAGACATAGTTAACTCATATTTTAAATTGGGAGAGAAGATACCCGACAACTATGTCATAAAAAAAAATTATAAGGTCATTACCCAATAGGTTTAATCCTAGAGTGACCATTTTGAATTCTTTAGGAACTTTAGACTTTATGAAACAAGAAGAGCTTGTCAGTTACTTACAAAACTATGAACTTGACATGTTTCCTCAAAGGATGTGAATAAGAAAGATCAGAGCATAATATATAATTGTAGGCCCCTATCAAGTGTCATTCTCTACATCATTGAGATTGTTTTTTGCAAAGTATTTCATGTTTATTGGTGTACATACGACTAAATCCATATGTGTGAGGGTAGAAATGCCCGGTCGGTGGACTCCGAGATGTAGGTGGACTCCTACGTTGTCACTTGATAGAGGTCGAAGGAACGAACATCGTCAAGGCTTGAGAGGGAGTTGAGTCATTGAGTAAGTCTTATGTCATGTCCTTGTATTAAATTCGTACTTAGTGGACTTGTGATGGGCCATCCGAGGTTTTTCCCGTTGTGAGTTTTCCTCGTACATCAAGGCGTTATGGTTTTGTACTTTATCTTGGAAATTCTCACCTTTATGCATGCTTAGGTTTAATAAGATAAAATTATCTTAATCAATAAAATGGTTTAATTAGTGCTTAATTAATTTGTCTTGCGTAAGTTTAAGAAAAAGTTTAATTTGGGAAAAATTATCTTTAGAGTGGTTTGTATAAATTTGAACTTGAGTTGAAGTCTTGTTTAAGAGGAGATAATTTAATTTGAAGATATTAAAAACATGAAACTTTGGGGAACCATCATCGCACTTTTCAAATTGGTATCAGAGTATAATATATAATTATAGGCCCTTATCATGTGGCATCAGAGCGGGAACACTAAATTGTCATGTTAGATCCTTTTAGATTTAAATATGGATAAGTTGCCATTTTTTAGATTTCCTATTTTTTATGGTTCTAACTACTCGTACTAGAAAACTCGTATGAGGTCAATAATTAAGTCATTAGATGAGCGGGTTTAGCAATATGTCGTTAGAGGGTGGTCCCCACTAACATGTCTACAAGGAGAAGTTTGTGTTCTTAAACTCGTAGAAAGATGGAGTGAGGATGAGCAAAAGTTAGGTAGTTTTAATTCACGTGGTTTAAATGCCCTTTCTAGTGCGGTCACACCGGAGGAGTTTCGTCGTATTATGACGTGTGAAACCTCTAAAGAGGCCTTGGACACCCTCCAACTCACCTATGAAGGTACTAGTGTTGTTAAGGATTCTAAACTCTAAAACCTCACCACTCAATTCGAAACCATTAAAATGGATGATAGTGACAGTTTTGATGATTTCTATGATAGACTGTCCGATATTATGAATTCGTCTTTTAACAATGGAGAGAAGATACTCGATAACCGTGTTGTAAAGAAAATTTTGAGGTCATTAGCCGATAGGTTTAACCCAAAAGTGATTTTTTTGAATTTTACAGGCACTTTAAACTCTACGAAACTTGAGGAGCTTATAAGTGACTTACAAACCTATGAACTTGACATGTTTACTTCCAAGGATGTAAATAATAAGGATAAGAGCATAGCTTTGAAAGCCAGAAAGGAAGCAACACCGGTTTCGGATGATGAGTCTGAGATTGACTCAAATGATATGGCTATGTTTGCTAAGATGTTTAGAAAATTTTATAAGTTTAATAAAGAGAAATTTAAAAACGATTATAAGAAATTTGAGAAATCTAAGTATAAGAAAATCAAAAAACTCCCTAAAAATTATAATGATGATCTTAAGAGGTAAGAATCTAATAGATTTATTGGTTGTGAAGGTTATGGACATATGGGAGCCAAGTGTCCCATTAAACTAAGGAAAGAGGGCAAGAAATCAATTGCACATAATGCCACCTTTAGTGATAGTGAACCGGAAGAAGGAATCGATTCCCCCGTTGACCATAGCTTCATTACATTCATGGCTAGTCATGTGAGCATTGATGATGAATCTTCACATGAATATATTTCATTGCATGACACTTTCGGGGTCATTGTTTACAAATCCCAAGTGTTTAAGGGTAGTGAGAATGAAGAAGATGAGGAGGGGAGTTAACTACAAGTTGTATGCCATGAGTTGTATGTGAAATCTTTCAAATTGAAAAAGGATAAATTGAAGGTAGAAGCTAAGATTAAAGAATGTGTCATAGGTAATGATGAGAATGTTCTAATTGAAGATCTTAGGGCATGTGAGAGTAATCGTTAAGAGAATCTAGATTATGATGAAAGTGAGAGAGATGGTTTTCGAGGATTAATGGAGGCAATGAAGAAAGAGATTTTTTAGTTTGAAGACACTAGGAGTTTACCTGAGTCAATGATAGTAGTTCTTGAGGAGAGATTGAGAGACTCGAGTTGGGTCAAGATTGATTTTGGGTCTAGGTCCAAAATATTGGATAATATTTTAGGCACTATCCAAATAAAAGATGACAAGTGTGGTATTGGCTTCGATACTCAAAATGCCTTTTCTAATAAAGCCAAAACCATGATTTTGAGAGAAACAACTAGGTACGCTATAATAAGTCAACCCTTAGGTAATACTTGTCACCGTGCTTTTACTTGCACACATTATGGTAGGAAGGGTCACCTTAGAATGTTTCATCTCAACAATAGAAAATGTCCTAGTAAGTACAAGGGTAGAGTCACCAAGCTCACCAAAACTCTAGAGCTTCACATTACATCTATGTGGTTAGGAGATCCAATTTGGAGACTTTACATGATAGACTTTACGATTCTCATCAGATTACACATGACACTTCCCATGCTAGATATAAAGGTTGATTGTGTTAGCCTTGTCTACATAAACTAGTTGTGCTTCATGATATATTCGTTCTAGTTGTATGTTTATTGGTCATATTCTAGTCCATGCTTCATCACATATGTTTTGCTAGAATTATGATAATTGTATCTATTGTATTTTGATTTTTCATTTGTTGGGTCTTATTAAAGATACAAAAATATTTTGTTTGTCCTTTGAGTTATCTTTGTTTTAAATTTGTTTAAAAAATTTAAAACTCAAAAATATTTTTTTTGTGTGTATTTTAGTTTTACACATTTTATGTGGCATATCCTTGTGTTTTAATTCTATACTACTCTATACCCATGTGTCTAGAACTTTTGGTTATGAACTTCAATTCTTAAAGTGTTTGTTATCATGCTTTCATGGACATGCACGAGCTCATCTAATCATTAACTTCACATGCATATTTGAGCATTGTGAGATGTTCACCCAACAATTTTTCCATCTATATGTTTTGTTAATATGGGGTATTTGTGAATGTAAGAACCGTTTCGCTTGATATTTATTTGAATAGTATAGAAAAGAAAAGATAGTGCACAGGAAAGGGCTATGAAAGGAGCAAATCTCCTTTGCGGGAAAAACATCATTGGCAAGAGCCTAATGAAAAGATTAAAAGATAATAAAAATAGAAAAATTGCCAAAGGCCAACATAGTTTAGTTTGATCATTCAAAAGAAATAGCTTCAAAAAATAGAGAAAAAAAAAAAGAAAAGAAAAAATGTAATATGTTTATCTTTAGGTTGAAGATCAAAAGGTTTGCATAATGAATACTAGTTATGTTTATTTTGACATGACTCTAATGATTTTAGAATCATCAAAATTCTAGACTTGTGTACATTTTGCTTGTTTGTTCTTTGAGTTCACAGTATCTTATCACATGAGGCTTAATCTTAGTTGATAAAGTTTTGAAATCAAATAAAACTTTTTGAACATGTTTAAGTGATTGGGTCATAATCATGTTGTCTTTAGTTCATACCCATTCACTCCGTTTACCACATTTGGTTTAGACACATTTATACCATATAGTTTATACCTATATATGTGCCTATGCTTCATTGGTATATTGTGTGTTTGTGTGTGTGTGTGTGTGTGTATATATATATAGGGAGAGGTTCACAAGTGGACCAAAAGAATGGACTTTTTAATGGACCTTAACAAAAAACACATAATAACAGATTAATTTTAATTTCTGTAGTGTAATTGGTCCGCGCCAGCGGCACCCGAGACCACACCTTCACCCCACTACCCCCCACCCCACCCCCCACCGCCCCCCACCCACCCACCCAACCACCACCATCACCATAGTAGCCCTTGTGGCAGCCCTTATGACAGCAGGGCTGCCATGGGGGTGGGGGTGGGGTGGGGTGGGTGGGGTGGGTGAGGGGCGTGTGGGGGGTGGGGGATCGATCGATACGCGTATTTGGTGCCGCTGGCGCGGACCAATTACACTATAGGAATTAAAATTAACGTGTTATTATGTGTTTTTTGTTAAGGTCCATTAAAAAGTCCATTCTTTTGGTCCACTTGTGAACCTCTCCCTATATATATATATATATATATATATATATATGGTATTGTTTGTTTTTAGTCTTTCCATTTACATCTAGTGCTTGTATGCTATTTGTTCATATCAATGTCTATCTTGTTGCAATTTTTCATTGGTATCCCATGCTCATTTTAGTTCATTATAGTTGAGATCATTTTGCTATCACATCATAGTTGTTATATATTGTTCCTTATGTTGATTAATTGTTCTTATCTTGCCAAGTTTCTTTATTGTCTCTTGTATCACTCTATGCCATTGCATGAAATACTTGTTTTTCCTTTATGCTTAGCCCTTGTTTCGTTTAGGAGGAGAATTTTTTTATAATGGTGAGAATCTAATTATTTTATTCACTTTAATCTTTTTCTACTCCTGAACAAAAAGGAGGAGAAATTGTATCTAATTCTTTTCACTTTGGGCCGATCTATTGCTTAGGGGGAGACGTCATTTCTTAGGGTAGACATTGTTTGACGAAGTGGGAGGATTCAATTATACAATTTATATTATTATATTCTCTATGCGTTTATAATTTGTTCAAGTGTGTAGGTTTTTAATCATGCGACAATGTTTTAATGCAAGCAAAGCTTCTCAAAATATGTGTAGATCAAGTGTTTGTATTTTTTCTTTTGGGTTGGGATTGAACCTTTTAGATGAGCTTGACAGACAATAGGGTTTATATTTTTGATTTTGTCCCAGAATAGCCAAATGGGGAGATTTGTAGCGACAGATTTCCAATTGAGTCAATTTGTATGTGTTGGCTTAATTCCGAAAAAACTTTTTGAGTCACAGGATAGAAGTTGTACTTATGACCTTTCAAGTGACATTTTTGTTGAAGACTTTGCGGCCAAGTGGAAGATATCACATTTTATGAAGTTTTTCATGCCTCGCTTTTGTCATCAACTGTCCAAGGATGTCTTAGGTATGGATGCATATTTGATGTTGAGACTCCGAATTTTTTTCTTCGGAGTTAAAATTTTTCTTAAGCTATTTTAAAATGACTTTATATTTTTTCAAAAAAAATTGGTTTCATTTTTTCCGAGATCGTTATAACGACTTTCCCAGGTTGTTCAAAATAGATTCCTTGCTCATTCAAATGACCATCTAAGGAGGTAACTTTGGGTTTGTGTTGATTTCTCATTAGATTTCTCATTCTTATCTCATTCGAACGAGATGGATATGTCATTCGAATGAGACTGAATATCGTTCGGAAGACCATAGCAGTTCTTTGAAAAATGTCAGTTTATAAAACGGTTTTCTCCCATAAATCCCCACTACTTTTCCCAACCATTTATGTAGTGCGGGATTACATTCCTTCAGATAGACTTTTGTATCTTCGAAAAAAGTGAGAAACCTTTAGAAAAGTTGAAGAGTGGTTTTGGTTCTAAACTTATGGTTTAACTTTCAAAACAAAAATCAAGTTTACACCCAAATAGTTTCATAATCCAAGCTTCTACATAATATATGTTTAATATTAAGTTTTGGGACTGGGTTTTTCATTCTCTACATCGTTATGATTATTTATTGAAATAGAATCCGTGTTTGTTAGTGTACATACATTGTACTTCGTACACGTGATAGTAACAGTGCCCCATCGGTGGACTCTGAGACGTAGGTGGACTCCTGCGTTGTCACTAGGCAGAGATCGATGGAACGAGGAGCATCAAGCCTTGTGTGGGTGTCGAGTCATTGAGTAAGTCTTCTGCTGTGTCCTTATTTTAACTTCGCACTTAGTGAACTTGAGGCTGGGACATCGGAGGTTTTTTTCCATTGTGGGTTTTCCTCATACATAGTGGGGTTGTGGTTTTGGACTTTATCTTACAAATTATCACCTAGATGCATGCTTAGGTTTAACAATATAAAATTGGCTTAATCATGAAAATGGTATAATTGGTGCATAATTCATTTGGGTTGTGTAAGTTTAAGAAAAAATTTAATTTGGCAAACTTCATGTTTAGTGTGGTTGGTATAAATTTGAACTTGAATTGAAGTCTTGTTTAAGAGGATATAATTTATTTTGAAGAAATTTAAAACTTGATTTTTTCTTAAACCATCATCGCAGTTTTCAAATTGGTATCAGAGCATAATATATAACTATGTTAGCCTTGTCTACATACACTAGTTATGCTTCATGATATATTCTTACTAGTTGTATGTTTGTTAGTCATATTCTAGTCCATGCTTTATCATATATGTTTTTTTAGAATTATAATAAATGTATGTTTTGTATCTTTATTTTTCATTTGTCGGGTCTTATTACAAATACAAAAATATTTTGTTTGTCCTTTGAGTTTTCTTTATTTTAAAATTTGAGAACTCAAAACGATTTTTTGTGTGGCATATCCTTGTGTTTAAATCCTATATCACTCCATATCCATGTGGCTAGAACTTTTGGTTACAAATTTCAATTCTTAAAGTGTTCTTTATCATGGTTGCATGGAGTAGTTTGAATTTGATTTCCTTATTGTATTCTCTTTGTTTATTTCTCCTCACACACACGCACGAGCTCTTTTGAACGTTGACTTCACATGTATATTTAAGTTTTGTGAGATGTTCTCCCATTAATTTTGCCATCTACATGTTTTGTGACTATGGGGGATTTGTGCATGTTAGAACCTATTCCCTAGAGATTTATTTGAATAATATAGAAAATAAAATATTGTGTACAGGAAAGGGCTACGAAAGGAGAAAATCTCCTTTGCGAGAAAGCCACTGTTGGCAAGAGCCTAATGAAAAGATTAAAAGTCGATAAAAATAGAAAATTTGTCAAAGTCCAACATAGCTTAGTTTGATCATTTAAAAGAAATAGCTTGAAAAGAATAGAGAAAAGTAAATAAAAAGAAAATATGTATAATTTTTATCTTTTGAGGGTGTTTAGTTGAATATCAACGGGTTTTCATAATGAATCCTACTTATACTTATTTTTTCATGACTCTATGTAAACATAAAAATTCCAGGTTTGTGTAGATTGCGCTTGTTTGTTCTTTGAGATCACATTATCTTTTCACATGATAATAAATCTTAGTTGATAAAGTTTTTCAATCGAATAAAACTCCTTGAACATATTCAAGTGATTGGGTCATAATTATTTTATCTCTAGTTCACACCTATTCACTCTGTTTAATACATACATGCCATATGTGTGTGTAAATCTTATCGTGTTTAGTGTCTTGTGTGGTGTTTATAACTCTCTCTCTCTCTCTATCTCTCTCTCTCTATATATATATATATATATATATATATATATATATATATGGTATTGTTCGTTTTGAGCCTTTGCATTTACATCTATTCATTGTAAGCTATTTGTTCATATCAATATCTATCTTATTGTGATTTTTTATTAGTATCCCATGCTCATTTTAGTTCTTTCTAGTTGATATCATTTTTATATCGCATCGTAGTTGGTATATATTGTTCCTTATGTGAATTAGTTGTTCTTATATTGCCAAGTTTCTTTGTTGTCTCTTGTTTCAATATACACATTGTATCATATAGTTGTTTTTCCTTTTTACTTAACCCTTGTTTCATTTAGGGGATACATGATGTAACCAGGGAAAAATTAATTAAATTCATGCATCTTAATCTTTGTCTATTCCCGAAAAAGAAGGGGTATAAATGGTATCTAACTCTTTTCATTCGAGGAGATTTAACTTAGGGGGAGATGTTCATTCTTAGGTAGATATTGTTAGACAGAGGGGGGAGGGGGGATTTAATTACAGAATTTATATAGTTATATTCTCTATAAGTTTATAGTGCGTTTAAGTGGTCAGGTTTGCTATCATGCGACAAAGTTTTAATTCAAGTAATTCTTCTTATAGTATGTGTCGATCAAGCATTTGTATTTTTTATTTTGGGTTGGGATTGAGTCTTTTAGATGAGCCTTATGGCCCATAGGGTTTTAATTTTTTGTTTTATCCTAGAGTAGCTAAAGGGGGAGATTTGTAAGGAAAAAATTATAATTGAGTCAATTCGTATGTATTGTCTTAATACTGGACAAAACCCTTTGAGTCATAGAATAGAAGTTGTGTTTGTGACCTTTTAAGCCTATGACAATTTTTGTTGAAGACGTAGCGGCCAAGTCGAAGAGATGTTATCCTATGTCGTGTTTTGTGCCTTGTTTTCGTCATCAATAGTCCAAGGATCTCTCGAGTATGAAGGCATATATTATTTTGGGCCTTGGACATTTTTATTAGGTGTTAGAATTTTTGTTGAAATAATATAAAATGACTTCATATTTTTTCAAGAAAAATAATTTGTTTTTTCCATGTCATTAGAATGACTTTACAAGGTCGTTGGAACGAGATTCATTGTTCGTTCAAATGACCATCCAACGAGGTCACTTTTGGTTTGTGCTAATTTCTCATTAGAAGCCTCCTTCTTATCTCATTTGAACGAGATGGCTATGTCATTCGAACGAGACTGAATGTCTTTTGAACGATTAGAGAAGTTATTTGAAAAATGTCAGTTTTTAAAAGTTGTTTTCTCCCATACCCCCCCCCCCCCACACACACACACACACTACTTTTCCAAACCATTTATGTAGTGCGGGATTACATTCTTTCAAAGAGACTTTTCCATCTCACAAAAGGTGAGAAAACCTTTAGAAATGTCCAAGAATGTTTTGTCACCACTTTTCCACCTTCATATAATTTGGTTTATCAAGTGGTATCAGAGCGGGTGCATTAAATTGTCATGTTAGATCCTTGTAAGTTTGAATATGGAAAATTGGTCCTTTTCAAGGTACCCTATTTTTTATGGTTCTAACTACATGTACGAAAAGTGCGTATGAGGTCAGCACTTAAGTCGTTAGATAAGTAGGTTTGGCAATCTGTCGTTAGAGGGTGGTCCCCACCCATGTGTCAAGGAGAAGAAGTTTGTGTTCCTAAACCCATAGAAAGATAAAGTGGGGATAAGATTAAGGTAGAAAATTTCAATTCTTGAGGTTTAAATGCTATTTTAATTGCGGTCGTAGTGGAGAATTTTCATCGAATTATTACTTGTGAAACATTTAAGGAGGCATGGGACACACTCCAACTCACCCATGAAGGTACGAGTGTTGTTAAGGCTTCCAAACTCCAAAACCTTCCCCACTCAGTTTTAAACCATTAGAATGTTAGAGAGTGAGTCATTTAATGAGTTCCACACTACATTTTCCGACATAGATAACTCGTCTTTGAACTTGGTAGAGAAGATACCAGACAATCATGTCATAAAAATATTTGAGGTCATTACTCGAAAGGTTTATTACTAAAGTCACCATTTTGAATTCTTTAGTCACTTTAGACTCCACAAAACAAGAAGTAAAAGTCATAGTCGACGAAGCAGTTCACGTCGTGATCAGGAACACACTGTGCACGAAAGTAGCATGACGAGATGAGAATAAGAAGTAGGACATCGTAGACACAATATTCAAAATCTTATCAAGTAAGATATGGATCAACATCCCACCAATCATGGGGCTAGATCCACTAAGGAACTAGACAGTATTGCCCTCATCATCCAAATGCATCCAATTGAAGATCCAGAACCTCCCAAGAAATTTATAACTCCTAAGTTCAAAATCTCTAAGGGAAAGATCGACCCCATTTACCAAGTACGTCAGTACAGGTAGGCAATGACCTTTTAGAATCACATTTAAGCTCTTTTATTTCGCATATTCCCTTACAACCTGGGGGATACGACGATTAAATGTCTTGATAAACTTCCACACAATTCGGTCAATAACTTTAAATAATTTGCTAAAGCCTTCACTACTAAGTTCATCACCAACAACGCCCAACTGAAGAGAATGAATCCTCTCCTCACTATAAGGAAAATGCCCAGTAAAACTTGCGAGATACGCTAGGCGGTACTGGAAAACTTATAATGAGGTTAAAGGCTTCTCCGAATAGGTCATTGTGGACTCGTTCAGGATAGGGTCGCCCAACAACTCTATGTTACATCAATACTTCACTAAGAAGGAGGTAGACACCATTCATGACCTCATATCACGCATAAAGGAATACACAAAGGTGGAAAATGTGGTCAATGGTTGCCATAATGGAAATGGGCTCTCAAAGTTGACCATGAATGGTGATAAAGAGAGCTCCCCCAAGATAGGGGCAGGAAGGAAAATGGAGAATCAAAGAATAGAGACAAGGAAGATCCTGCTAAGGATTTCTAAGGAATCAAAACCATGTTCAAGGAGCCAATTTATCGGATCTTAAGTAAAATAAGGGATTAAAATTCCTCAAACACTTAAAGAAACTAAGAGGATACGCAACAAAGAGAAATAATGCACTCAGATGTGTGTACTATAAAGAACATGGGCACAAAATAAAGAACTATAAGGCCCTTAAGTTCCATCTGGAAGAATTCGCTCAAACCTAGCATTTTAGCGATTCTGTGGATAAAATGGGGGCCAAAACCATTGTTGACGTCGACTAGAAGCCATACAATGTCCTAAAAGATGAACTGGGGCATTAATTTGCTGTCATACATAATACCTCAAGTCCAAAGCAGGATACAAGGCAACGCTATTCGAATTGAACTGAAGAAAGTCACTGCAATGATGGATGCTTTTCCAGATCGACCCTACTAATATCCCAACGGGAAAACATCGATATACAAAAATATTAATTACCACAAGAACATAGTCTTAACGGAGGATGACCTGATTGGAGTAAGGACTCCACACCATGATGCACTAATAATCACACTCAGAATTGCAAATTGGGATGTGGATAAGCAATTAGTGGATCAAAAAATTACCTCAGAGGTAATGTACCTAAAACTGTTTAACCAACTTAATCCGAAGACGGATGATTTGAGAGAGGCAACCATTACTTTGGTCAAATTCACTGGAAAGATGAATGAGCCACTAGGAAAGGTGGTTTTTCCTATCCAAGCTGGGAATATCTCGAAGTTGATCTAATTCTTAGTTGTGGATATTGGTACACCTTACAACTCTATCATTTGAAGAGTATTGCTACACTCTATGCAAGCTATTCCCTCCACTTACCACTAAAAGCGCAAATACTTCACCAATTGAGGGATAATGGAGAATAAGGTAAATCAGGATGTTGCTCAATAATTCTTTATCGCAACCATTAGACCCAAGAAAGAGAAAAAAAAATAAAAAAGATGTCACCACTGAGCCGACCATGGATGGAGCCGCACCATACAAGTAATCAGAAATTATGGTAGACTATGGGTAGAATAGACAAGGGTTGCCCCCACGGACAGGTTCATGGAACCATTACAGGAGGTAGTGTTTAATGATTCAAAACCAAAGTAGAAATGCCTAATTGAAAGCTCACTGATTGACAAAGAAAAAGAAGAACTTATCACTTTTTTGAAGGTAAATCAAGACATGTTTGCTGAGAAGTCTTATGATATTCTTGGTATTGATCCTAAAGTCATGTTCCATTGACTTCATGTGAACCCAACATACCCACGGATCACGCAAAAGAGTTGTCGAACTTTCCCAGTAGAGACAAAGTCTATAGAAGAGGAAGTGGGGAAACTTTTGGAGGCAATGACCATTAAAGAAGTTTAAATCCCCAAATGGCTATCAAACCCCGTAGTAGTGAAGAAAATTAATGGAAAGTGGAGAGTCTTTATAGACTTCACCGACCTCAATAAAGCTTATCCCAAAGACAACCTTCTTTTGCCAGAGATCGACAAATAAATCGATGCAATATCTAGCCATGAACGAATGATTTTTTGGATGCATACTTAGGGTACAATCAAATCCATTTGTTTGGACATGCTTAATACAAGACCTTGTTTATTACCACTCTTGGCTTGTACTATTTTAAATTCATTCCATTTGGTCTCAAGAATGGAAGAGCTACCTACCAGTGGTTGTTCACCAAAATGTTCAAAGAATAACGACTTAACACCATAGAAATCTTCATAGACGATATTATTGTGAAAAAAATATAAATTCAATCACCAACAAAACATTGAAAAGACATTTGAGGTCCTCATATACTATAGAATTAAACTCAATGCAATCAAGTGATCACTTTTGGACACTTTGTCATCCAAAGGGGGATTGAACCAACCCGACCAAATCGTGGCAATCAACAATGTTCATTCACCAAAGACGCTTTGTAATGTACAAAAGTTAACAGGAATGTTGGCATCACTCAATTGTTTCATTTGCAAATATTTCGATAAGTGCCAACAATTCTTTCATCTACTGAAGAAAGAGAAGGGCTTAACTTGGAATGAGTAATTCTCAAAAGAAATCGATGAAATTTAAACATACTTAAGATGACCATCTATGCTCGCAATCCCAAACTCGGTGCACCACTCTCCTATTTACTATATGATCAAGATGCTCCTCGATACTGAGAAATACTACCTTCCACTTGAAAATTTATCATACTCTCTAATTATTTATTCATGAAAATTAAAGTATTACTTTGAATCCCACTCATTCACAAGTATCAAATCCTTCCCGCTAAAGGTAGTCCTCAGATTACCCCACCTATTTGAAAGGATTTCCAAATGGTCGTTAGAACTTTGAAGGCTCGATATCAACCATCATCTAAGAACTTCAATAAAGGGATAATGTCACACCCTAACCCCATTAGGATATAATTAACTAAATAGTTTACAAGCCACAATATTAATTTATTTATTATTTAGGCAATACATATTGAAACAACTTCAAGGTTAAAATGCAGAATATAAAAAAAAAATCCAATCGTTTTAAGGAGACAATTTCAACAGAACTCACATATCATTTAACTTAATTACAACTAGTCCAGTTTATAAAACAAACTAACAAGACCCTACTGCTATGTACCCAACCTCCTAGACCTGGCAGTGGCAGCTGGAAAACCTAAAAATGTAAACATATAAAACCATGAGTTTAAAAACTCAGTGAATGTACTACATCTCTATATAGTAAAAGCACTATATTAACATCTCAACATATTAATATATACATCTCTGTGACAAATTAGGCCATATACATATCCGGAGTTAATAAACCCCACATCTCCTACCCGTAGGCAATAATCATATCCATAGGTTTTAAAAACCTAACATCTCTTGAATTGCATAGCAACTCAACATATCCTGACTTTTATAAAGCCATAACATCTCAACATCTCTTGGCTTTTAAATAAGCCATAACATCTCAACATCTCTTGACTTTTAAATAAGCCATAACATATCAACATCTCATGACTTTTATATTAACATATAATATCAACATATGATATATATATGTCATATCCAAAATCAACTCAGTAAGTACACTCACCTTGTGTTGTCAACTATGTATTCACGTTTCCCTCAGGTGGAGCTGAACTTGGTTGATTTGACCTTACACTTGTTAATCTAACTAAATCAGTACTAAAGCTCAATCATAAGTATTATTTTAATATAAGTATGTAACTTTAAATGAGTACACAACCACAATATGATTCTACTCAAGTCATATTCCATGAACATATGTAAAGACGAAACGATGGTATATATGTTGATAAGGTCATGAGCATTCAACCCTAGAAACTACCTCATAAAGAATTTATAACTAAACTCAAGTAAACATAAAAGTATACTTCTGAATATATATACACATGAAACATGTACTCAAAATACCCTTGGGAAAAAGCAAATAAAAACATTCTTTCATGGAGTATCCAATATGGCCTCAAATTATGGTCCTCCATACTTAACCATCCCATATTCATAAATAGTACACATACAGGTGTCCAAGCTTATCAATCTGAAAACATATCTGAATATACTTTCCGTTACAAGTGACAGTGTAATTTTTCAAGCTTCCTAGGGCAAGTTATGGCCATTTCTTTACAACACAAGAAATCTGCCCTACAAACTCCTCTATTGTTCCTTCGACTTTCAAGAATTTTCATAATTTTTATACAGAATAACTTTCCATGATTTTCAACAAACTTTCAGTAGACATACTTAATAGTACAGAATTAAATTTTCATAATATTTGGACTTCATTTGCTATCTCAAAAGCTTGACCAAACTGAGGGCATATCGAAATGAAATATACAAACAGCAACTATATACCAACTTGCAACCATCACTAATACCTAACGATAAGGAGTTAAATTCTGATTTTCGGATATGATATGAATATATAAGTCTATTTTCATATCCAATTGGAATTTCTGAATTCCAGTAATCACGCAGAGATATATTCAAGTTTGAATTCAAAGGGTTTCAATACAAAAAAATATGACCTATAACACCACTTATCTCACATATGAACCAATACATATTATCACAAAGGAGGATGGAATTTGGATCAATAATTCACGATTTATATACTTTGAAATAAGTATAATAGAAGTTTAAAACAATATTAACACATAATATTACCTTGGAAACACCTTAAGGATTTTCTTGGAATTGTTTTCCTAGATTTTCCTTGTAACCCTTTCTTCCTTAACTTCTACCTCTCTTTCCTCAAGATAATAACACCTCAAACTGAACCTAGGGACTTATTTACTGAAGAAATAGGCTTAAGGGAGAGTTTTAAGTCGGCCAAGGCTGCCTCCCAATCCATCCAATAAAATTAAAACATTTGGTTTAATAGAGACAATTTACCACTTAGGGGAATTGACAGATTCGCCCCTTCTCGTAATTTCAACCTAACTTCTTACTCGAAAATCTGTTTGATGCACCGTTTGTTTTGTTACAACCCTAAATCACATATCTACAACTATGTAGTTTTCACCTCAATTCAATTGCAATGTTACAAGGGTCAAAACTAGTCTTAAACAGGAACATTTCTATCGAAAATAACCAAATCTTGTGTTCGTAAACAATTCGACATTTCATGATTTATGTAAGTAGAATTATACTAACCATAATCACTTAACATTAGATATACTAATAACACATTATTCACATCACATATGATAAGTATGATTTAAATATAATTGATCATAATTATATACGGGTTGTCACAACGTCCCTCCCTAGAAAATTTCGTCCCCGAAATTTAATTGAAATGTCACTTACCAAACAAATGGGGATATTGTTTTTTCATGCTATCCTCCATTTCCCAAGTTGCTTCTTTAATTTCATGGCTCATTCACATAACTTTAACTAAGGGAATAACCTTATTCCTCAATACTTGCTCCTTACGATCAAGAATTTCCACCGGTTCCTCGATGTACGACAAGTCTTCTTTCAGTTCAATAGGTTGGGTTTTCAGTTGATGAGATGGATCTGCCAAATACTTACGAAGCATTGATACATGGAACACGTCATGCAAACGAGATAACTCTGGAGGTAATACTAATCTATATGCCAGGGTTCCAATTCTTTCCAACACTTCATATGGTCCAATGTATCTTGGAGTTAGTTTCCCCTTCTTTCCAAATCTCATAACACCTTTCCACGGTGAAATACATAGGAATACAAAATCCCCCTTCTGAAATTCCAATGGATACTTCCTCTTATCTGCATAAAATTTCTGCCTACTTTGCGCTATCTTTATCCGTTCCCGAATCAATTTGATCTTTTCAGTTGTCATATCTATCAATTCAGGACCCAAAAGTTTCCTTTCACCTACTTCATCCCAATACAAAGGCGTTCTACATCTCCTCGCATATAAAGCTTCATACGGAGCCATACCAATGGTGGACTGATAACTATTATTATACGCAAATTCCATCAATGGAAAATGATCATCCCAACTACCTTTGAAGTCAAATACACAAGCTCGTAACATGTCTTCTAATATTTGAATCGTCCTTTCAGATTGCCCATCGGTTTGTGGATGAAATGCAGTGCTGAACTTCAAACTTGTGCCCATGGCATTCTGTAAACGAGGACAAAACTTAGAAGTGAAAGTTGGATCTCTATCTGATACTATTGACACTGGTGCTCCATGTAAACGGATAATCTCATCAACGTACATATGTGCATATTTGTCAACAGTGTAAGTCGTCTTAACTGGAAGAAAATGAGCTGACTTTGTCAATCGATCTACAATCACCCAAATAGAATCATGCCCCTTTGGTGATCGTGGAAATCCTACAACAAAATCCATCATTATATGCTCCCACTTCCATTCCGTAATAGGCAATGACTGCAATAATCCTGCCGGCTTCTGATGCTCCGCTTTCACTTGTTGACATACTAAACATTTAGCTACAAATTCGGCAATCTCACGTTTCATATTGTTCCACCAGTAATACTTTTTCAATTCTCTATACATTTTGGTACCTCCCGGATGCATAGAGTAAATAGAACTATGTGCCTCTTCTAATATATCCTTCTTTAAGGATGGATCATTCGGTACACAAATTCTATTTTTATAACACAATGATTCATCTTTCTTAATTTCAAAGTCACTTTCTTTACCATCCAGGATTTCCCATTTCTTATTTTCAAGGAATGGATCACTGACTTGCAAATTTTGTATGCGTTCTGCCAGTAAAGGTCTCACTGTAACGTGTGCAAATAACGCCCCCATTTTAGATAAGTTCAATTAGACTCCCATCAGTCTTAATTCAATAATATTGCCAACCCGTGCACATTGAATACAAGATAACCTCCCCAATGACTTTCGACTCAGAGCATCTGCAACAACATTGGCCCTCCTGGGATGATGGTGAATGGTACAATCATAATCTTTAATTAACTCCATCCAACGTCTTTGTCTCAAATTCAAGTCTCTCTGAGTAAATAAATACTTCAAACTTTGATGGTCAGTGAAAATTTCACACGTCTCTCCATACAAATGATGTCTCCATAATTTCAAGGAAAAAACAATAGTCGCAAGTTCTAAATCATGTGTAGGATAATTACGTTCATGCGTCTTCAACTGTCTAGATGCATACGAAATTACCTTTTCATGTTGCATGAAAACACAACCCAGGCCCTGATGTGAAGCGTCAGTATAAATCACAAAACCTTCTCCACTGGATGGAACAGTGAGAACTGGAGCTGATACTAGCCTATTTTTCAACATTTCAAAGCTTTGCTGGCATTCATCACTCCACACAAATTTCACTTCCTTTCGGGTCAATTTAGTCAACGGAAAGGCTATAGATGAAAACCCTTTATGAATCTTCTATAATATCCAGCCAATCCTAGGAAACTCCTTATCTCCGTTACATTCCTCGGTCTTTCCCATTGCACAATTGCCTCTACCTTCTTGGGGTCAACATAAATTCCATCTCCCGAAACAACATGCCCCAGAAATACTACCTGATTTAACCAAAACTCACATTTGCTAAACTTCGCAAACAATTGACTATCTCGCAAAACTTGCAATACAACTCTTAGATTCCTCTCATGTTCCTCTTGGCTAGGTGAGTATATCAAAATATCATCGATAAAGACAATCACGAATGAATCTATGAAAGGATGAAATACTCGATTCATTAAATCCATAAACACCTCAGGAGCATTCGTTAATCCAAATGGCATTACCAAAAATTCATAATGACCATAGCGAGAACGAAAAGTTGTCTTAGAAATGTCACAATCTCTCACCCTTAATTGATGATAAACCGATCTCAAATCAATTTTTGAAAACACTTTAGCACCCTGTAATTGATCTAACAAATCATCAATACGAGGCAATGGATATTTATTTCGAATAGTCACCTTGTTCAACTGTCGATAATCAATGCAGAGTCGCAGGGTGCCATCTTTCTTCTTCACAAATAATACTGGAGCGCCCCATGGTGATACACTGGGTCGAATAAAACCTCTATCTAGCAAATTTTGCAGTTGAACCTTTAACTCCTTTAGTTCCACAGGTGCCATTCTATATGGAGAAATAGAAACTGGAGCTGTACCAGGCACTAAATCGATAGTAAACTCTACCTCTCTGCTAGGTGGCAATCCTGGTAATTCATCTGGGAACACATCTGCAAAATCCTTAACGACTGGGATATCTTCTAATTTTTGTAATTCCCTGTTTGTATCCACAATATATGCTAAAAAGCCTTGACAACCCTTATTTAACAATTTCCTCGCCCAAAGGGCTGAAATAAGACAGTTCGGAACCACATTCCTTTCCCCAGTAAATTTGAATTCTTCCTCCCCCGACATATTAAATGTAAGCTCCTTATGAAAATAGTCAATTGACGCATGGTAGGAAGATAGCCAGTCCATACCGAAGATAATATCAAAATCTCGAATATCTAGGGGAATTAAATCAACGGTCCACTCCCTCTCCCCCATATACAATACACATTTTTTATACACAAGCTCCACTAACATCACATCCCCCATAGGTGTAGAAATATATAAACCACAATCTAGATAAGAACATGGTCTACCCAAATGCATGGTAAATGACAGTGCTACAAATGAATGAGTAGAACCTGGATCAATAAGCACGTAAGCATGTTTGTTCATGACAGAAAATGTACCTGTCACCACCTCTGGAGTAGCCTGAGCATCCTATAAAGTCATAGAAAATATCCTTCCTGGAGCCCTGGATCCACTAGCATGTCCTCTACCTCCTCCTCTCCCTTTTCCTCCAGGTGATGAGCCTCGACTAGTAGTAGCTGATTGAATCCCTCCCAGTAGCATAAGACAATTCTTCTTGGTATGACCAATTTGATGACACTGATAACATTCTACCCCCTTTAACTTGGGGCAAACTGGACTGATATGGCCCTCAGCTTTGTAAAAATAGCATGTAACAGGCTTAGACTGCCCATTGTCATTCTCCTGCTGTCTATTCTGTTGGCCCATCGATCCTGCACCCCTAAAACTGCTTGGTGTCCTATTCTGAACAAAATTTCCAGACCCTCTACCGCGCTGAAATCTTTGACTCCCCTATTTTGAGTATTCTACATTGCCTTCCTTTTGCTGAGATGAATCAAATCTACTCCTCTTTCCCCTTTGTTCCCTATTCTTTATTGCATCGTTAACATCTCCTTCAACCATCATAGCTTTCTTAACTAAGGAAGAATAATCTACCATCTCAAGTGCAGTGAGTCTAGACTTGATAACCAAATTCAACCCATCCTGAAATCTGGCGCATTTATCCTCTTCATCGCGTAATAAATGTGATGAAAATAGAGACAAAGATGTGAATTTAGTTTCATACTCCCTGACCGACATATTCCCCTGAGTCAATGATAAAAATTCTCTCTCCTTTTGCTTCCGGTACATGCGAGGAAAATACTTTTCATATAAGACTTTAATAAAGGAATCCCAAGTAATTACCTCACCTCCCTCCGGAGTAAGCAATAAATATTTGGAAGACTCCCACCAATATTTAGCTTCTCCCTTTAACATGAAAGTAGCCAAAATCACCTTCTGCGCGCCAAATACGTTCATCACCCCGAAGATAGTTTCTGTGTCTCGAACCCAAGTCTCAACTTCTAAAGGATCTACAGAACCTGAGAATGCTGGGGGGTTCAATTTGATAAACTTCTCGTACAAAGTATTCTTCTCCTCTCGTTGTATTTCCATTTCTCTTCTTGCCAAAGTCTGCTCCTCCAAGTACTTGGCTTGTTGTTCTGATATTTGCATCATAAACATGTTTTGTTGTTCTGCCATTAAACTCATGGCACGAGCCATCTTTTGCATATCTGTAAGTTGTTCAGGAGCCCCCTCTACATTATTTGGATTTTGTTGGTTTACTGTATTTGAAGGCTCCTCATTTACCCTCTCATGAACATTTGCTCCTTCCATAGCTTACTATCTGTCATAAACCACAATTATAGAAACAAGAATACAACATTTATTTCTAACATAATGGTTAGTATTTCTCACAAATTAATATAAATGACCCACACAATGTTATTTCGGCCACTGCCATATCTAGACTCTCTAACCCCAAAATATAAAAACCTAAAGCTCTGATACCAAGTTGTCACACCCTAACCCCATTAGGATATAATTAACTAAATAGTTTACAAACCACAATATTAATTTATTTATTATTTAGGCAATACATATTGAAACAACTTCAAGGTTAAAATGCAGAATATAAAAAAAAAATCCAATCGTTTTAAGGAGACAATTTCAACAGAACTCACATATCATTTTACTTAATTACAACTAGTGAAGTTTATAAAACAAACTAACAAGACCCTACTGCTATGTACCCAACCTCCTAGACCTGGCTGTGGCAGCTGGAAAACCTGAAAATGTAAACATATAAAACCATGAGTTTAAAAACTCAGTGAATGTACTACATCTCTATATAGTAAAAGCACTATATTAACATCTCAACATATTAATATATACATCTCTGTGACAAATTAGGCCATATACATATCCGGAGTTAATAAACCCCACATCTCCTACCCGTAGGCAATAATCATATCCATAGGTTTTAAAAACCTAACATCTCTTGAATTGCATAGCAACTCAACATATCCTGACTTTTATAAAGCCATAACATCTCAACATCTCTTGGCTTTTAAATAAGCCATAACATCTCAACATCTCTTGACTTTTAAATAAGCCATAACATATCAACATCTCATGACTTTTAAATAAGCCATATAATATCAACATATAATATATATATATGTCATATCCAAAATCAACTCAGTAAGTACACTCACCTTGTGTTGTCAACTATGTATTCACGTTTCCCTCAGGTGGAGCTGAACTTGGTTGATTTGACCTTACACTTGTTAATCCAACTAAATCAGTACTAAAGCTCAATCATAAGTATTATTTTAATATAAGTATGTAACTTTAAATGAGTGCACAACCACAATATGATTCTACTCAAGTCATATTCCATGAACATATGTAAAGACGAAACGATGGTATATATGTTGATAAGGTCATGAACATTCAACCCTAGAAACTACCTCATAAAGAATTTATAACTAAACTCAAGTAAACATAAAAGTATACTTCTGAATATATATACACATGAAACATGTACTCAAAATACCCTTGGGAAAAAGCAAATAAAAACATTCTTTCATGGAGTATCCAATATGGCCTCAAATTATGGTCCTCCATACTTAACCATCCCATATTCATAAATAGTACACATACAGGTGTCCAAGCTTATCAATCTGAAAACATATCTGAATATACTTTCCGTTACAAGTGACGGTGTAATTTTTCAAGCTTCCTAGGGCAAGTTATGGCCATTTCTTTACAACACAAGAAATCTGCCCTACAAACTCCTCTATTGTTCCTTCGACTTTCAAGAATTTTCATAATTTTTATACAGAATAGCTTTCCATGATTTTCAACACACTTTCAGTAGACATACATAATAGTACAGAATTAAATTTTCATAATATTTGGACTTCATTTGCTATCTCAAAAGCTTGAGCAAACTGAGGGCATATCGAAATGAAATATACAAACAGCAACTATAAACCAACTTGCAACCATCACTAATACCTAACGATAAGGAGTTAAATTCTGATTTTCGTATATGATATGAATATATAAGTCTATTTTCATATCCAATTGGAATTTCTGAATTCCAGTAATCACGCAAAGATATATTCATGTTTGAATACAAAGGGTTTCAATACAAAAAAATATGACCTATAACACCACTTATCTCACATATGAACCAATACATATTATCACAAAGGAGGATGGAATTTGGATCAATAATTCACGATTTATATACTTTGAAATAAGTATAATAGAAGTTTAAAACAATATTAACACATAATATTACCTTGGAAACACCTTAAGGATTTTCTTGGAATTGTTTTCCTAGATTTTCCTTGTAACCCTTTCTTCCTTAACTTCTACCTCTCTTTCCTCAAGCTAATAACACCTCAAACTGAACCTAGGGACTTATTTGCTGAAGAAATAAGCTTAAGGGAGAGTTTTAAGTCGGCCAAGGCTGCCTCCCAATCCATCCAATCAAATTAAAACATTTGGTTTAATAAAAGACAATTTACCACTTAAGGGAATGGACAGATTCGCCCCTTCTTGTAATTTCAACCTAACTTCTTACTCGAACATCTGTTTGATGCACCGTTTGTTTTGTTACAACCCTAAATCACATATCTACAACTATGTAGTTTTCACCTCAAGTCAATTGCAATGTTACAAGGGTCAAAACTAGTCTTAAACAGGAACATTTCTATCGAAAATAACCAAATCTTGTGTTCGTAAACAATTCGACATTTCATGATTTATGTAAGTAGAATTATACTAACCATAATCACTTAACATTAGATATACTAATAACACATTATTCACATCACATATTATAAGTATGATTTAAATATAATTGATGATAATTATATACGGGTTGTCACAGATAAGTACTGACATACTTCATTGTCAAATTCACATAAGGAGAAAGGATCAATGACAAGGACTTCATTGACTAGGTGACCATTCAAGAGTTTGACCAACTAAGGAAGTGGACTCTCTTTATAGACAAAGTTTCTAATTCAAAAGGAGCAGGAGTGGTTATTGTCCTCATTTTTAAGAGAAGATCATGATCAAAGAATGGATCAAATTTTCCTTTAAATCATCCAACAATGAAATCGAGAACAAAGCTCTCATCGTCAGGATACGAAAAGCCTCATCCATAGGCATAAGTCACCTTGATGTGTATTATGACTTAAAGTTATTATTCAATAAAGTTCCAAGAGACTAAAATACTAAATACGAGTGAATGTAAGCATATTTATAGGTCATTCAAGACATAACTTTAGGATTGTAAAAGGTCCATATTTAATAATTGCCAAGAAGGAACAACAGTCATGTTGATGCCTTAATAACTCTAGGATCAATAGTGGTCTCAAATTTTAAAAGAAACATCAAGGTAAAGTTCCTCGCCCAGCGCAGTATCACTAGACCAAAGGTTTTTGAGCATGTCCTCGGTGTTCAGAAAGCTCCTATTGAATGGAGCCGATCACACCTTACTTGCGAGAGGATCCTCTGCCGACTGATAAGAAAAAGGCTAATTAAATGAGGGTAAAAGCTTATCATTTTTACTTATCACCTAATGGAAAACTCTATAGGAGGTCTTTCATAAGTCCCTACCTTCAATATGTGCACCCAAATGATGTCGACCAAGTTTTGTATGAACTTCATGATTATATATATGGAAGCCATGCACGGGGAGATCTTTGGCTTCCAGAGCAATCAAATAAGGTTACCAGTGGTCATAAATGCAGAAGGATGCAGTCTACTACATCAGAAGATGTGATAAGTGTAAAAAGTTCTCGGGATTAGTCATGATTATTATTTAAAACAGCATTTATTTTCTTATTCTAGCATTCTCGTATATGCTATTCTCAACATGTATGCTCATTTATTGGTTAGCCCCTATTTTCATCACATGTAGATTGTGTATCGTCTATTTGAGCTTATAGGTGTCGAGAATACATGACTTGATGTTTGGTTGAATCTCGATAAAGTTTCGTTGATAGCCGCAAAGTCGGGGGCATTTTAGTAAATTCAGCATTTAAGTTTTGATCCCGAACTTTTCACCAAAGTTAAAGCTCTCCAAGTCATCGTCGTGTGACCTTTGACAGTGCGTGAATACGAGGTATATCGAAGATGTTATGAACATTTATTTTGATCAAGTGCCTAAAGCATACCATAACAACTCATCCCCCTTTTTGGAAGCAGGTCCAAATCGATTCGGGCCTCCGGGAGAATCGATTCGATTTCATTTAATGCGGCTATTTTTATAGGCGAATCGATTCGGATATACGTCGAATCGATTCCCCCCTGTTTCTTTGTAATTACAAGTTTTCCATTTCGAGTTTTTTTGGGTATAAACCTTGGTTTTCTCCACTTGTAAAGGATCATATATTTTATTTAGAAAGTGCATATGTTTAAAAACTCTCTCTTCTCTCTCCTAGGTTAATAACATTTATGTTTTCTTCTTATATAAAGCATTATTTACATCAAGTTAGCTGGTTTTTAATGCAATCTTTGTTTACCTACATCCTACATACTTGCTTTATTAGCTTTAACTTGTATTTATTGATCTCTCTTTATTTGGTTGGTTCATAAATATATGTGTTCTTCATTGATGATGTTCTCTTGCATATTTTACTTAGTTTCTATCATGAGTGGATAGTACCATAGGTTGGGGATCATGATCCCACCATGGATGCTTGAGCTTCATAATTAGTGTTTGGATTATAATTTTTCTAATAGAACTTCATGTGTTGGTATTGGAGTATCCTTGTTTCTTAACTTCTCTTGTCTTGTAATGGTAGTATTTGAAGATTTACTACAACCCCAACTCATTTAGCACCATAACTAATTATCCTCTTATGTTCCATTGATGAGTTTAGTCTCTACGTAGTTGATGTTCAGACTTTATTAGTTATGATCGATTATAATTAATTTGATCAAAGTCCCATCATCTTCATAGAGAATCTAAGGTGGTAGAATGATCTTCAATCCATTTTATCTCTCGAACTCAAGTTTCTCGTAGATTGTTTCTTTATCTCTTCATATTTTACTCGTTCTCCATTAATTAAACACATGTTAGGATAGAGGTTAATTAATTTCACAACATCAAACAACAAATCAACAAATCAACTTTTACATTTTCCGTTTGTGACGTTTAGAAAATATCCTTTAAACCATTTTAGTTCTCTTAGGAGCATTCAATCCCTGCAGAATATGATTCCATACTTACTCGGATACTATTTGTTGGGAAGGATTTACACTTGAATCACACACTTTTTTAAGAGCATCAAGTTTTTTGCTCCTTTTCAGGGGATTGGCAACAATTGTAGGTTATAAGACATTATCTTTACACTTTTTCGTTTCCTGTGGTCACCGTGACAACAAGGTTTCCAAAAACTAATCCAAAATTATGTTAAATGCAAGACGCGAGTGATAGCAATTCAAATCCCATAATAGAATCCTCATCTTCTAACGAACGTTCAAACTATTGGAGACTATCTCCAAATCCATCCATTTTAATCTCAGCTTATACTAGAGCCCACTCTGATCCTACCACCATGGCCGACAATCATAGAAAACATGGTAGTCAAGGGGAAGCCAAGCCTCCCTATAGACCAATGAGAGTTTATTTACAACTGGAGAGGACCACATCTTCGCCGTGCATTATTTTTCCCTATAACGCGCGCAATTCCATTTTCAAAAGGGAATGATTTAATTATTATCCACATACCACCGCATAGAAAGTGAGAAACCATACTTACACATGTGAGAGTTTGAGGAAGTGTGCTCTTTATGTCACAAGACTCAAACTCTTTCCATTCTCTCTCCAGGACAAAGATAAAACTTGGCTTTGGTCCTTAACTCCAAATTATATAGGAAGTTGGCACGACATGCTAGCCTAATTTTTGAAGAAGTTCTTCCCTACCCACCGCACCAACTCTCTTAAGGGTCAAATTCAAAAATTTTCCTAAGGTGAAGGTGATACCTTTGAGAGATGTTAGGAGAGATTTAATGAGCTATTGAATAAGAGCCCCACCACAGTTTTTAAAAAATGGAGACTCATCTCCTTTTTCCACAATGGGCTTTCACTCATTTCTAAACAAATGGTGGAGACCATGTGCTCAGGCGAATTCTTTGGTTTAGATCCAGATGATGATTGGTTATACTTCAAGTATTATGCCGAGACCACCCAAGCTTGGGATACTTTGGACCCAAACAAAGACAATTTGCATTATTCGATCCCGGACCTTCCTATATCCATGGGATATATCATCTCGTCGATGGGGATGATATGTCGTTATTTGTATCTCAACTAGACAAGAGAGTCGAGGCTATGGATCTCAAAAGTTAAAACTCCACCTCTCTTTCTCCATCACGCATTGAGGAGGCTTTTGCCATTTTCAACATCGAAGATCACTCTACTAAGGAATGTCCTACAATCCTGACTTATAAAGTGATGCATCATGATCAAGACAATGCAATGGCCATGAACAAGAATAAATTCATGATTTCTCTTGGAGAAGGATACAATCCTTCTTGGAGAAACCATCCCAGTTTCTCCTGTTCTCAACCCCAACAAGCCCAAAATCCCCCTCATGCGAATTTTCAAGATCCACCCCCACCTCCAACTTACCAATAACCATACTTATAACCTACTCCTCTAATGTTCATATGCAAGGTCCCCCATCGGGACCTCCTCCTCCAGTTATACATCCTTACGCACACCCTAACAAGAAAAATATTAAATATACTCTTCATGCTTTTATGAATTCTCAACAAACGGTCAATAATCAAAATGCGCAAATCTTTGTGGAGCTTAAATCTTCAATATCTAAGTTGACCACAGATAGATTGGGTTTTGCCGCGATGCGAGAGTCACCTACGCGTCGTTCATTTGATATTCGGCTCACCAAATCTGTACAAAAACCTAAATTACGATTGCACTTGCGATACAAGTATAGCGGTAAGTCGGGTAGTGATCCACAGGGAGTGTTCGACAGATTTTAATTAGATTATTAATTCAGGAATAAAAGTGTAAAAGGTGATAGTTGGTTGTAAATAAAACAAAAGGAATAAGTTAAGTCTACACAAAAGTAAAGTGATGATCAAGAGAGCATCCAACCATACGGATCAAAACAACTACTAATCAGAATTTTGGCTCGAAAGAAATTTAATCGGGCATTATCAATTAATCATAAACTTCGCGCAATAAGGAAATTAAGCCAAAGTTGCGTGAATAAATATTTAATTAAAAATTGGTCGCACGCGGATTAAATTGGGATTATCGCTATAAACACTAACGTTGCATGACAGAGAAAGTTGAACGCGTAATAATCTGACTTTAATACCCACGGGTTCAATTAGACGCAATTCTGCACAAAACCTAATTTTCGGAGCTCAGGGCCCGTTAATGGCGGAATGAAATCCCGACCATATTTATCCATTATGATCTAAACTAATTTATACTAATTAAACTAGGTAAGAAATAAATAAAGTAAGTAAACTAATTAATAAAGCATGTAAATTAATCTATAAATCAAGAATTAAACAAGAACAACTTTATTAATGGTAAAGGAAGTGGAAAGTTCAACATACACATCCCAAATGGTTGTCAACCCAAAGAGAAATGAAGTCAATCTCACAAAACCCAAAACCCTAAGCTAAAACTAATTAAAACTGAATATATCTGATATTACAACAAAAATCCCTTATATAGTAAGTTGGGAGAAACGAAAAGAAGAAATAAAAGAAAAGGAAAATATCTCAAAAAAAATAGGGGATCGATCGATCGATCCTTTTGATCGATCGATCGATGGTGAAAAATCAAGCCCATTGTCTCAGCTCGATGGAAAAAATGTGAAGGATCGATAGATAGATCAAGAAGGTATCCTTCACAATTCCTCATATTTTTTCATGTTTGGAATTCCCTTACGCTAGACACGTCGTAACTTCTTCATTAGGGATCGAAATTGCGCATCGTTCATGGCGAGGAGGACTACAGCTTCCGTGTAGATGCCGGGTCAGGTGCCCAAACTATGAATTGACCGAATTTCCCTTGAACGTGTAATTGCATACGGAACTTGAGCGGAATGCGTCTGAACTCCATTCTTAGTACCTAAATACCTACAAAAGCCCAATTATACCTCATATAGCATGTTAACAATATAAACTAAGGTTCTCTGGTTAACAGGCTTAAATATAGAGATTAAGTCACTCGAGGTGGCTAAAAATGTGAAGGTTCGAGAAATGAAATACGCAATATTTGCATATTATCACACCCCCTAACTTACACATTGCTAGTCCCTAACAATGAAATAGGATGCAGCAAGAACTACAACCAAACCAAAAGCAGGATAAGTACAAAAATGTGGTATAAAATCATAAGGCCATTTTCACGGGCAATTCAATTGCATTTAGCGTATACAATAAGCCGTTAAACCCCTAAGTTACCCTAGTGGAGGAGTGTCATCTCGTGAGGGTTTTCAGGATGAAATGCACAAACATCATAAAGTTTCCTCAAAATATGCCCAATCACATGCGACAAACTCAACAATATGAACAAGATTTCAACATGTTATTAGCATAGCAAACGAATTCACGTGAAAAGTACGTAGTTATTAACATTATTGAATGCACCTCAATGAATTGAAACTTTAAAATGTGGGAGGGGAGTGAGAACATGAAAAGTATGATTTGGCAAAAACATAAATAAATCAGATACTAAATATCAAATCATGCATAAAAGTCAATCCTCAGGGGCATTACACTCATCAAATGAATTCACTTGAAATAAGGAGGTAACACACGAGACATGCGGGCATAAGGAGTAAATGTAAAGGGAAACAAGGCCGCGAACATGTCACAATTGAAGAACTCTATATAGAAAATAAAAACTGTAATCTCAGTGAAAGATACCGCACATAAAAAAGAGGTTAAATGCATTTTCACAGATTATCAAAACTATTTAAACCATTGAATTACATCAACTTAAGATCACATAGGACTTTAATAGGGTTGTAATGTAGGCTAGGTTTGCCAACCTTACGCTAAGTTTCATGCGTGGGATGTCTCGCAAAGCGAAATCCAAACCATGAACCCCCCCGATACACTACTACCTAGCATTGTCGATTATCGAAATCCGTTAGGTCCTCCGTCCATAGCATGTACCCATTTATTCCGTCCCTTGACGGAAAAGTTACAATTCCTCCAGTAATTATGCTTAACAAAGAACATTTCACCAATTTAACTATCGTCCCGTATTGGTTGATGGTAATTGCATTTTATAAACCTCGAATACATACGATCGAAATTCTCGAAATTCCTTTCCTTAATAATAGGGGTATAACTCTTAACTCCCACATCTCTAGAGGATAGATATAACACTGCACTCTTCCTATCACCAAGTCCGGAGTGCTAAACATAATACTGAGTCAAATCTTTTTGCTCAACGGTAAATCCCGATACATACTGAATTATACTGACAAAGTCTATACATACATTGGCATCGAATATCTCGAGCCCACTATCTCCTCCGAAGTCTCTAGGATAGATAATATAAGTGCGAGTCCAACCTTCTTACAGGTAAAGCTTCGCCAAAACAAAACATGTTGCACTAATGCAATTACTCCGATAGCCTTGCAATAAATGCCCACTATCGTATTAACCATTTCTATAACGTTTTATCAAAGATAATACCATACCCGTATATCGCATCACTACGACGAGTAACCTCAATAATATACATAACACTGTTAATATACACATTCATCCTCCACGGATAGCACTAAAGAAAAATCCCGCTACACTAGGGAAAAATATCCACATAATAATAACGTTTATAATTATATGCATTAAACTCGTCTCACATGCTAATCTAGCAATGAACAAAATATGGTGACTCGCTTGTGTCACATAAACACGCCGCATCCTCTAAGGATACACCTTATACTTCTACCTTGTCAATCGTCTTGACTGCGCAAATGGTTTCTAGACGTAACACGTCTACTCAAACCAAAAAAAATTACTTTAATCGTTGTCTTTTACTAGGCACCGTATTCTTGTCCTTTTTACTCACTTTGGAACATATTATCGCAAGCGATTTCACTCCGTACAAAATACCTCAACACATAATCCACTTATCACCTGCCCTACTAACCAGGTTAGGATTGTCCTTCTCTCGGACTTTAGTAAACTCGATTCTTGTTAGCTATCCCGATTATACCCTTAGTCTTCTAGGCCATAAAGAACATGTCACTAACTATAATAGTCCTTACTGGATTTACCATCTCTTGGTAAGAATTTAACTATCTGAAGCATTTAAATGGGTCCCCTGATGTGTATCCACATCCCTTTGTGGTGCTACACCACCACCGTTGTATTCAGTCTTATTCTCGACTAAATTCTTCGATTCTTTTAGATTCCCCCCACAAAGAAGCGTTATCATCTATTTTGACAAAATACGACGTTGTCAACCTCTAAATCGGTCGTCCATCAGAATTTCCTCCTTGAGTATTATCAACTATTATTATGAGTTGGTCTCCCACTTGGAGTCATTTCCTTCACTCGTATCTACATCTTTCGATGCAAAATTCGCTAGCGGTTAAGATTCATATTCACAAATGGACCCCTGTCATGCCCTCCCGCGATGAGTTCAGAACCACGTTTGCTTCTAATCCTGAACAGTTGAGGAAGGAACATACGATCAACACTGTACCTAAGGTTCTCCTATAGGCATAGCATTCCACTTATAAAATTGGTGGTTGACTCCCATCATTATAATTTCGTCCCGAAAGTCAAGAAAAATTTTCTCTAAATTTTTACTTTCGGTTAGTCTCACCGTGTTCTATATCTAAACCTTTGGATACTTTAACTCCTTTGGTAAACACACATAATCTCCGCATTTCTAGAATTTCCCACTGACAGTTCTCTACCCATTTTGTAACATGTTGGGTAAGTTTACTCTCGTACCTCATTCGATCATAGCAGCACTTGGAAATCATTGTTGCGCCTTAGTCGCCTTTCTAGTCTTGGCTTCTCCCGCCATAATGGAGGTGACCTCGACTACGGTCATCATCCTCGGATATATTTTATAATCTCAACTGAGCTCGGCCTCCTGATGTCCGCTTAACGGTCCTCTTCTGACGTTCGTCATCGCTCGTCACACGCACACATCCGAACGAAACTAGAATTCACTAATGTATACATGTTATAGTAGGAGAACGAATTCTCATTAAGAAATCGACAATCCTACACATAGGGCTCTATATCAACAAAGCAACGCTGAAAGCATAATAAGCCGCACAGATCCTAAGGACACTAGAACCTGATGCTCTGATACCACCTGTGACACCTCGCCTAATTAAATATCGGGCGATCACTCCTTTATTTAAATTAACATCAAGGTGAACAGTTGGTTCACTCTTAGCATCATTGTCGCAAATGAAAATCTTTTCCAATTTAAACACCCTAATTAATTAAGCTAATCGTCAAAACCATTTGAAACCCTTATTTCCATTTTATTAAATCTGATTATAAAACCTTTAATCATTAACATATTATGAGTCACACATTAAGTATGAGAATAAAAATGAACATTCAAGAATTTAACCATCAATAATAAATCCCAACATTTACAACACTAAAGGAAAACATCCTGACAGTAATAAATCCCGAAATAAAAATGCTGAAAGTAAAAAGAATTACAGTCTCTGACAATATCAACTAAATAATGGAAAAAGGCGACACATGCCCCCGCTGGATAAAGCTAAACTAGAAGTAGAGTCAACAATGAGGTCGTCTAAGCAATGGTCTGCAACTCCCATAAAATCTACAGCGCGTTCCATACAAAGAATCCTAAGTAAGACACCCCTGTGGTTGGGCACCTATAATACATATATATATATACACAAGAGAGAAGAGGTAACAGCAAACGGGTCAGAGCCCGAATGTAAAACCGTTTTAAAAAAATAGTTTAGCAAGTATTTAAAATGCTTACTAGTTAATGCAACAGTCATATTAGTATGCGACACTCTCTTGAGAATTCTCACCTCTCATCTAGTGTGCACGTCTACCGTACTAATGAACCCCTTATGTCTCTCTAACTTATTCTACATAAGTTTTAACACGTGAAATTAAGGTTATGATATTCACTTTTAGAAAATCTAACTCTTCAAGATTTCTTACGTTATTTAGAAAAATTCCGTATTGTTATAACGTTTCCGAATACTTATAGTGAAGTTGAAGAATTTCATACTTTACTTGACTACTATTTTACTCAGTAGAAAGTTCTCATATAGATACACATATATATATTAATTACATATATAATATATATACAAACGGCACCCCACATAAAAACTATGGTTCTACGTTTCCATAAATAAGTATATATATACCAATCACTCATATAATACATATATACTAACGGCACCCCACATAAAAACTATGGTGCTACATTTCCATAAATAAGTATATATATACCAATCACTCATATAATACATATATACTAACGGCACCCCACATAAAAACTATGGTGCTAGCATACTCTGCTATCCAGTCCCCGTATCACTCGTACTAAGGGAAATACAAGTTCGGAATCACTCTCGAACTGTATTAACACATAAACAAACAATGTTGAGGCGAAGCATAGATTCCAAGTCTCTAAGAGGATAGCACATGCCCCCACGTCTCTTAGGACCGTCTGAACTATCGATTCGATAGCCCGTACCAAGGATATCTATCTTCTAGGGTACGAGTCAATATCCCCCATAAAGGTCCCATCGAGATAAGACTGTCCCAGCGCGGTAACCTCAGGGATAGCAAGTAGCGTGGGCACGATTTTCACACAGATATAATATATGCATAATCACACAGTCATATATATATATATATATATATATATATATATATATATATATATATATATATATATATATATATATACACATCCACATTATTAAATTAGGTGCGCTCACGACCCATAATTATAATTATCCATTATTTCACATTTTTCTCAATTATATCGTAAAACGACCTCATTCCTTTTATTCTCGAAATTAAGTCATTTTTTTACTCACTTCTCGTCTCTCGAAGTAATTCCTTTATCTAAGTACAATTTCAGTAGGCCCTTTCTTGTCTTCTAATCCAACTTATTAGAGGTTTCGATTATATAATCAACGCACGTATGATTTCTTAAATTTGAAAGTCTCCCTGTTTTCCCTTTTATTTCCTTTCACGTTAAAGTCCACTTTATGGGATTTCTCTTGACCCTATTTGTCCTTTTTATGTTCCAATACGTTCTATCAATCCTAATCAAGGTTTACTATGCATAAAATCGGATTAAGCTATCACGAGCCAAAAATGTAGTTTTCCCAGGAGGTTCGATCGATCGATGAAAGGGGTCGATCGATCGAACCTTCGATCGATCGATGCTCTGGGCTCGATCGATCGATCAAGCAGTTATGGCAAAACTGTAGAAAACCCAGCTACGGAATTGTTACTCCAAACTCCTTCAAACCATCATATTACAGTCCCAAACTCCCAACAATTCATATTACAAGTATTGTATACCCATTTAAACAATATCTTACGTAACACATGCGAATTTTCATCATCTATAACAAGGAAAAAGGGTCAAAATCTTTATAACTCTCAAGAAACCTAATTTTTCTTTAACTTCATTTCTTTCATTCTTTTCCAGATTTTCTATCTCTAATACCATGGAAATTCGTGGCTCAACCTCTACATGTGAAATGGATTTCCAGATATATGATCTCTATCACTATAACATGAAATTTGTGTCTCCAATTAACAATTTTCTTCAAGAACACTAATTCTAATCAACCTAAGACTAATATAAAAGGATGCATTAACTTGATAAAAGCAAGATAGATACTTGCCTGGAAATTTAGTCTCTGATTTGTGGAAGAAAAAGGTGTGGTTGTGATCCCCTTCGCGCGATCTACGATTTGGCAGTGACGGCGGTGCAATCGGAGGTATTCTTGGCCTAGAACTCCTTGGAGAGCTTCTACTCATCCTCTCCAATGTCCGTCATTAGTTTTAGGTTGTGTTAACCCTAAAAGATAACACTTAACATCTGATATTACCCTTGCAAATTCGTGGGTTTAATTACCCATAATTACGAAATGTCCAAAACGCCCTCCCGGGGTGCTAATTAAGCCTAAAAATGCCCCGAGACTCAAACTAAACCCATGGGTATACTTTTCTAACTATCTTGACCCTTTCAGACACTTTGGCGCAATCAAAACGACCATACGAGCAACTTATAATTTATTCACTTTTATTAATCAACATTTAGTCCCGACACGACACAGGCGCGTCCCGACTTAAATTTCCATAATTGCCATTTTATTCACACGTGACAATTTTATAAAAATAAATCTCATATATTACTATACTCATCCAGTAACATTCAACAAATAACAAATTTTCAATAATTACTAACTCTCGTCACGCTAGTAAATATTAAAAACAACATTCCGGATTAAAATTAAATTAATTTATCTCAATTAAAATTAATAAATTCCATAATTTAAAAGCCATGAAAATACGGGGTATTACACGGTCAATGAAAGAATAAAGAGATTACCAATGACTCTAACATTTTCGAAGAGGAAAGAATAGTGTATACACTCACAAATGAAGATAAGTCTCTAATATCACTTGGTGTAAGTATATACAATGCAACAAAAGATTATCGGGTTATAAAAATCTTAAACCAAATCAATATAACAAGAAAAATGCATGTGCTCATGGGATAAAGTTTAATTCATGAAGTTATTCATAAAATTAATGATTTAAGGACTAAAGTCTAATAACTTCTAAAATAGAAAACATGCATCGTTAAATTGACTAATGGATCGGGCAATTATTAACATTTATCATCGAAAACAAGGGCAAAATGACCAACAAAGGAGAAAAAAGAAAGAAAATATTATTGAAATTTTTAACAAAAACATGCTTTGTAACTAAATTGTAATCAAATTCAAGGACTAAACAATGAAATGGATAGAATATCCCACACCCCCTAACCTAAATGTTGCATTGTCCCCAATGCATTCGTTAAAGAACACAACACAATGATAGAAAAAGAATGATATTACCCAAATTTGGACCGATCTCCATAAGTACAAGTCCAAATGAATCTGTAAAAAAAGTTAGTACAAAGAATAGGAAGAATATGTACTGATTTATTAAGTTAAAAGAATTCATGTCACAAGTCACAACAATATAGAGGGGCTGAAGTGTAAATACTAGATAAATTGATGGTGAACGTTTTGATTTTATAAAATGGAAGGTCACACACATCAAAATCCACTAAAAACAATCTCAAACTACATTCTCATTGCTCATTTCATAAGTTCGATACAAAACAACTTAATACGTTACAACTATTAAAAAGAAAGAAATACAAATAAAATAAAAAATACAACATAATATCCGGCCCAAAAAGGCAAAAATGACCCAATAACAGTAGTAGCCTAGTGGGTGGAAGAACTAGGATCGAAGGGATCATAAAAATGAGGAGGTAGCGCCACGTCTGAATCATGTCATTTCAAATAAATGTCTCGCATCATTGCCTGCATCATACAGAACTCTCGCTGCTGCTGAGCTCTCGCCAACCTCTACTTGGCCCTGTCTTGTCGGTGCTCATCTCGATCCTGCCGCAGATCAGCCTGCTACTTCCTCCGATCTACCTGTTTCTGATCTAGGCAGGACTCCCATGTATCCCACCTAAGCTGGGTCTCCTGCCAATGCTGGTCCTACACTTCCTGAAATGCCTCAAAGCGAGCATTTAAATCTCTGTGTGGCACGTGCGAACCCTCACCTTGCTCCATGTGTCTCATCTTTGCCTCCTCCTATGCCTTTTGTTCCCCGGTTCACCCCATGCGTGAGTCAACATCTTCGAGATGTTATATTTTCTGATAAGCCCTAGTGGCTCACGCTTGCGATCAGTGTCGTACTCTGGGCAACCATGTGAAGTGCAGATCCTCATGATGAGGGCAGGAAAAGAGAGGAAATATCTTTAAGCCATCTCCTTAGATGTCGCGATCATCATCTCCAAAAAGATTTTGGGCAAGCTGATATTGCCCAAATTATTAAGCATAGTGTAGATGAATGTCGCATGCTTGTGACGCACCTCAGATCGATTGCTAATCACCATGAAAGAGTGGACATTGATGTAGTGGAGTAGTCTTGGCAAGTCCGCCATTTCGGCCGAACAGAAAGCACCCTTCTTCCATACTTCGCCAGGCGCAAGGGCCTCAAACAACGTCGCATGCCCAAAAATATCCCCATCCAAGAAACTTACAGGATTCGTAGGGTCTGGCATACCCATAGAGGCCGCCAAATCAGAACGGCGGAGCGGTATCCTCACACCACAGACCATGGCCTCGAAAGTAATAGGCCCCTACCCTTTCACCACTACTAATGTCGCATAAAACATTCTAACGAGCTCTTCATTAACGTGCCCATTAGTAGCGATAAAGGGCTCCCATCCCTATCGGCACAACAGAACACGCGCCTCCTATGGTATATCTTCAAGTTTACAGGCAAAATGATAGCCCAATGCCCTCTCGGAAGTCTGAAAATAGGCCTAAAACCAATCCCTCTCTTGCTCACAATGGAACCCCTCGAAGCCCCGATTGGGCATGCACCTAGTGAACTTGTATTTCTTGAGATTTTCCATTTCAACCTACAAAACAATAATTAAGCTATACAAAAAAAATTGTAAGCACAATTAATGGTTAGTTAGTGTACGAGTTGAAATGGTGGGTGCACGTGCGCAAAATCGAGTGGAAAAGAAGCAACATTGCGATGAAATTTGTCAACATGCGACAACGAGTGAAAATCACCCAAGTGTACGCCAAAAAAGGATTGAAAACTGGTTGGGGCATTTTAGCGAACACTTGGAGTGCGCAATGTGCGGCGAGGGTGAAAAAATACCATTTGAACCAACAATGTAGCCCCATTCATGAAAAAAATAATTGTCATTCAACTTAAAGTGTTCATGAATGGATTTCTAACAAGATTGGTGCACAAAAATTGTTGGAGGAACAACGAGGGACAAAAACTCAACAAATGTCAAAAATGTATAACACTTTAATAATATGACATAAAACCAATTAATCTACACAAATACAAGAATGTAGAAAGAGTTTATACCTATTTCACTTAAGAAGTTGGTTAAATTGAGTGAAAATGGGGTTGGGGCATTTTAGGGCTCGAAATATGGAGAGAAGAGAGATTAGAAAATAGAAGGAAAGGGGGGAAAATAAGGCTGCCTCGGCATTTAACTGGTCGATCGATCAATCAAGCCTGGGCATCGATCGATCGATAGATCGATCACACAGTTAAATGCCTATTGCATCCCGTTTTTCAAATGGGGGAGGAAATGGAAATTAAGGGAATAAGGGGGGATGTATAAATATGTATATATATAAGTATATGAAAATAAAAAAAAGTAAAAATAAAAATAAAATAAAATAACAAAGAATTAGACTAAATATGCACATACATACACATATAGTAGATAAACCAAAAAGCGGAAAATATATACAACAAGCGACACACACGCATGTTCACAAATAAATGAAAAATGAAATAAATGAAAAATAAAAGAAAAGAAAAACAAATGCAAATGCGTGAGAATGAGTGTGTAAAAAAGAAAGAAAAATCTTTTTGTGACTCTTTTCAATTTTCTTAACAAAAGTATGTCGGGACGCACAATCTCTGCAATTTCATGTCTATTAAACCTACAAAATAGTTAGAACCAAGAATACAAAAAGAAATAAAAAGATATTAACTAATTACACTAGACTAAATTAAGAAGAAATAAAAATGAAAAAGTTATATATATACAACCTACATATAGGATTTCTAATTAGCTATGTACTAAAAGGCGAAATAGTTGAGGGTCCATCCAAAACACAATTTCAATTTGACAGATCAACGTTGGAACCTCCCGAGCATGCATACCCCCTGGAAAATAGGAATTCCGTTCAAACGACGTAAGGCATGTGGGTGGTGGAAAAGATGAACCATCCACAATTAAAAATTTGGGAGGGAGGATGGGGGATTTGGATAGGACAAGTGACAAATACACAATGGGGCCAACAAAAATTGAATCATCTCCCAAGCATTATGAAGTTGGAATGGGAGGCGGCGCGCATGGAGGCAAAGATGCCATTATGGAAGGTGACTTTAGCGAGTACTCCTCGTCGGTTAAAAGATTTGGAACTAACAAGTTTTGAACCGATTCATCAGGTACTAAAATTTGTATGTAAGTATAGAATAATGACGGGGAGGAAAGAAATTCAATCTCAGGCGATGAGTGATCATCGCCAGAAGATTGAATTTCGGAAGAAATAGGATCGTTTACAATGAAACTTTATTCTTTAAGAATCAAAGAAGAAACGATTTCATTGCAAATGGATACCATGCCTCTTTCATCCTCATTTTCCTTCTCTACTATACCATGGGTCAAGTCGACAATGATTTGTTCCAAAGTAGGAACGAAGTCCTCATTTCGTTCAAAACAGTCCTCGACTTCGAAAGTCTCAGAAACAAAAGTCATCGTCGGATTCAAATAATAAATCCAACTCATGTTCCCAACAACGATTTTCTTCCCAATAATGGTTTTCAATCCTCTCATTTTCAAGCATGACCAATCCCTCACCGAAAGTCATAGGGCGAGGAGTGAATTCTTGGAAATAAGAAGTTTGGAAATTGTTCTCGGAACTACAATCAAAATCATTAACATAAGAATTTTGAAAATGATTACAATTTGTTTCAAAATTCTTATCATAAGGATCTTGAAACCCAAAGTCAAAATGATCATTCCCAAAATTTACGTAATCCATACTTTGACTTTCGTAATACTCAACCAATATCATTTTAGATGTTGCAATTTTTTTGGCTTGTAAGTATTGACCAAAAGATATAGGTTTATGTGAATTTTGAGAATTATAATTAGGATTACCAGAAAAATTAGAATAAGACAAGCTTACCCAAAAATAAAGCTCGAGAGGGAGAATTCCACAAAGAGATGTGCGACGGGAAAATTCAAGCATTTCTAGGTGCTCAAATGTGCAAAGCCTGCAAAAAAGGTTAAAACAAAGAATAAAAATACAAAAGAAAGAATACTACAAACTAATAAGACAATTAAAATCTATAGCAAAACATTTCCCGGCAACGGCGCCATTTGATAGACTGGGTTTCGCCGCGACGCGAGAGTCACCTACGCGCCAGTCGTTTTATATTCGGTTCACCAACTCTATACAAAAACCTAAAATATGACTGCACTTGCGATACAAGTATAGCAGTAATTCGTTTATAGAATCCACAGGGAGTGTTCGACAAATTTTAATTGGATTATTAATTCAGGAATAAAAATTTAAAAGGTGATGGTTAGTTGTAAATAAAAGAAAAGAATAAGTTAAGTCTACACAAAAGTAAAGCGAGGATCGGGATAGCATCCAACCATACTGATCAAAACAACTACTAATCATAATTCTGACTCGAAAGAAATTTAATCGTGCATTATCAATTAATCATAAACTTCCCGCAATAAGGAAATTAAGCCAAAGTTGTGTGAATAAACATTTAATCGAAAATTGATCGCACGCGGATTAAATTCGGATTATCGCTATAAACACTAACGTTGCATGACCGAGAAATTTAAACGTGTAATAATCCGACTTTAATACGCGCGGGTTCAATTAGACGCAATTCTACACAAAACCTAATTTTCAGAGCTCAGGGCCCGTTAGTGGCGGAAAGAATCCCGGCCCTATTTATCTAAGGGTACATCATGATTTAAACTAATTTATAGTAATTAAATTAGGTAAGCAACAAATAAACCAAGTAAACTAATTAATAAAGCATGTAAATTAATCTATAAAGCAAGAATTAAACAAGAATAACTTTATCAATGGTAAAGGAAGTGGAAAGTTCAACATACACTCCCCAAATGGTTGTCAACCCAAAGAGAAATGAAACCAAGCTCTTAAAACCCAAAACCCTAAGATAACACTAATTAAAACTGAATATATCTGATATTACAACAAAAATCCCTTATATAGTAAGTTGGGAGAAAAGAAAAGAAGAAAGAAAAGAAAAGTAAAATATCTTAAAAAAACAGGGGATCGATCGATCGATCCTTTTGATTGATCGATCGATGGTGAAAAATCAAGCCCACTGTCTCAGCTCGATGGAAAAAATGTGAAGGATCGATCGATCGATCCTCTTGATTGATCGATCGATCAAGCAGGGCTGCTTCTCAATTCCTCTTGTTTTGGCATGTTTGGAATTCACTTCTTCTATAAATGCTGTAACTTCTTCGTTAGGGATCAGAATCGCCCACCGTTTATGGCCACGCAAAGCTTGCGAGGAGGGATACAACTTCCGTGTAGATGTTGGGCCATGTGCCCAAACTTTGAATTGATCGAATTTCCCTTTAACGTGCAATTGCATAAGGAACTTGAGTGAAATGCGTCCAAACTCCATTCTTAGTACCTAAATACCTACAAAAGCCCAATTATACCTCATATAGCATGTTAACAATATAAACTGAGGTTGTCTAGTTAACGGGATTAAATATAGAGATTAAGGAACCCGAGGGGGCTAAAAATGTGTAGGTTTGAGATATTAAATACGCAATATTTGTGTATTATCAACCACATCCTTAAGACTTCATGAAAAGGGTAAATTTCCTTCGCAACCTCAATGACCCATTGGGCAAAATAAAGTGAATACCGACGTCTCGAATCCCCCTCGTGATCAAGCGAAAACTATTACCATTTTAAAGGATGGGAAAGTCATCGATAAGTCTATCCCTCCACCACTCCCAATTAGTAAGAAAGTTTTGCCCGGCCCAATAGAGGTCGAAGGACCTTCCTTGAAAGATAGTGATGAGGAGCCATAAGTAGAGCCATAGAGAGTTACAAAGTGTCCCATTCACGTGCCTTATCCTCAAAGGCTTATTTCCCCATAAGGCAATGTCAATAATTCCCATGTCTTGGAGATGTTCAAGCAAGTAAATATTCACATCCCCCTCCTTCATGCTATAAGACAAGTTCTCGCTTATTCCAAGTTCCTCATGGACTTGATTACGGTGAAACAAAAAAAATTGTTAAGAAAAAGGTATTCTTGGCTCAAAATGTGTGTTCAATCATTTAATCTGATCTACCTACCAATTACAAAGACCCCGGTTGTCCCACTATATCTTGTATCATAGGGAACTTCAAAATCGAGCAAGCTTTGCTCGAGTTAGGCCCGACTGTTAGCTTGCTACCATACTTAGTGTATGAATAACTCATCCTAGGCGACCTCAAACCCACCAAAATCACTCTTCAATTAGCATATAGTTTCGTTAAGGTTTCGAGAGTGGCATTGGAAGATTTCATCATTCAAGTTGATAAATTTTACTTCCCAGTGGACTTTGTGGTGTTGGATACTCATCATGTTTCTCTTAATAGCAACAATACCCCCATTATCCTTCGTCATCCATTTTTAGCAACATTTAATGCCTTAATTAATGGTAAAGATCAAAAAATTAATCTCACATTTCGGAACATGAACTAGGAGCTTAACATTTTTAATATTTCTAAGAAAATGGGCGACGACGATGAAGTCCAAGAGGTATACCTCATTCAAGAGGTAGTCTAAGAGCATTTGATGCTACGTATTGAGAGGATTATTTAGAGGCATGCCTAATGAACTCACTTGACTTAGATAATGGTTTTTCCCCTTATGATCGTGAATTCAAGTTAGTGAGTTCAATGTTAAAGGAGGTGGAGAGAATAAAATAAGTAAGTTTGTGTTCCAATTTTGAGACCCCCTCGCGACTTGTACGAGGTACCCTTCGATGTGCGATTTCCCAAACTTGATCTCTGGAAATTGACTTCCACCTTATATTCATACTTGGGTGATAACGAGACATATCCCATCAGTATCTCATCTTATCTCGAAGGTGGTCACGAAATAAAATTGATGAACTTGTTAAGAAGGCACAAGAGTGCCATTGGGTGGACTCTACTGGATTTAAAAGGAGTGAGCCCTTTGATTTGCACTCACAAAATCCACCTCAAGGAGGATGCCAAACCCTCCCATTAAATGCAACGTAGGTTAAATTCAATGATGAAGGAGGTAGCTAGAGCTAAGGTAATTAATCTTCATGATGAAAATATAATTTACCCGATATCGAGTTGTAAGTGGGTGAGTTCGATTCATGTAGTTCGCAAGAAATTTGGAATCATCGTCGTTGAAAATGAGAAAGGGGAATTGGTATCCAAATGCACCTCCACCGGGTTGCACATATGCATTGATTGCCGAAAACTCAATGCCATGACTTCTAAAGATCACTCCCCCCCTTCCGTTTATCGATCAAATATTAGAGGGTGTGTCAGGGCACCCATTTTATTATTTTCTTGATGGTTATTTCGGATATAACGAAATCGAGCTCAATATCCAAGACCAAGACAAAACCACTTTCACATGACCTTTTGGTTCATTTACCTATAAAAGGATGTCCTTTGGGTTGTGTAATGTGTTGGATACATTCCAAAGGTGCATGCTTAGTTATGTGGTTAAACGAGGGTTGGAGGTACTCACGGATGACTTTCGCATCTTTGGTAACTCCTTCGACCATTGTCTCTCCATTCTTGAAGGGTTTTGTCTATTTGCATTGAAAATAATATCATCTTAAATTGGGAAAAGTTCCATTTTATGGTCGCCAGAGGGATTGTCCTCAAACATATTGTCTCCTCCAATGGTATAAAGGTGGATAAGGCAAAGATTGAGGTGATTGCCAATTTTCCCGCTCTAAAATCCCTCAATGATGTGAAGTCTTTCCTAGGACATGCGGGGATTTACCAACTATTCGTAAAGGACTTTAGCTCCATTGCTAGGCCCTTGTGTAATTTACTCTTAAAGGAGACCCCATTTCAATGGAGCGTAGCTTGTTAAGTAGCTTTTGAGAAGTTGAAAAGAATGCTTACCACCGCCCCCATAATTCAATCCCCGAATTGGGCCTTGCCCTTTGATCTCATGTGTGACGAGAGTGATTTCGCAATTGGGGCGGTGTTGGGAAACCCCATGTGATCTATTATGCTAGACAATCTCTAAATAGTGCGCAATTGAATTACTCTACCACTGAAAAGGAGTTTCTAGTAGTTTTTTGCCTTGGATAAGTTTCGAGCTTATTTGGTGGGATCCCCCATTGTGTGTTTCACATACCACGCGAAATTGAAATATCTTCTTTCAAATAAGGATGTCAAGCTGCGTTTGATTAGGTGGGTCCTCTTACTCAATGAATTTAATATTATGATCGAAGATAAAAATTGATTGGAGAATGTAGTTGTCGATCGCTTATCTCGTTTGATGTTCGAGGCACCTAAGGAGCAATTATCGATCGATGAATTCTTTCAGAATGAACAGTTGTTCTCCACTTCCTCTCTTTCGTGGTTTGTCAACATTGTGAACTAGCTTGTGACGAGATCCATCCCTTATCATTGGACCCCTTAAGAAAAAAAAAGGAAGTTCTAGATTTGGTGCACATTTTTTTCTTCGATGACTCATACATTTTTAAATACTGTGCAGACCAAATAATTTAGAAATGCATTTGAATGAAGAGATACTAAGCGTCATCCATTTTTCCCACTCAGAAGCGTGTGGACTCCACTTGAAAGAAAACCGATGTTAAAATCTTACAATGAAGATTATATTGGCCCACACTTTTCATGGATGAACATGAATTTCGAATCTCGTGAGAGTGTTGCCAAAAGTGAGGCGTTATTACTCGTCGAAACATGATGCCTATGTCCCCCACAATTGAGGTAAAAGTCTTTTATTGTAGGGGCATTTATTTCATGGGACAATTTCCCCCTCATTAGGTAACCTGCATATCTTTTTAGCAGTTGATTACATTTCCAAGTGAGTGGAATCGATTGCTTCACGAACCGATCATCATAGGGTGGTTTAAAGTTCCTAAAGGAACACGTACTTTCTCGATTTAGGACTCCAAAAGTGATAATCATTGACAATGTAACCCATTTCTGTAATGGTCCATTTTCCAATCTAATGCGAAGTGTGGGGTTGTTCATAAGGTTGGAACGACCTACCGCCCTCAGATAAGTTTCTAAGTCGATTTGGCCAATCGTGAGATAAAATAATTCCTAGAGAAGATGGCCAATCCCGACTGCAAGGATCGGTCTCTAAGGCTAACCGATGCTTTATGTGCCTATCATATGGCTTTCAAAATGCCCCTTGGTATGTCCCCCTTTAGGCTTGTGTATAGAAAACCATGCCATATCCTAATGGATCTCGAGCACAAGTCATATTGGGCAATTAAAAAGTTAAACTTTGAGCTAGATAAAGTCGGGAAGAAACGAATGCTCCAAATCAATGAGTTGGAGGAAATCCGGAATGCTTCATATGAGAGTGCACATATTTACAAAGAGATGGTGAAGGAAAAACAAGATAAGGATATTTCGCGAAAATGATTTCACCCTTTGCAAAAGTTACCCCTATATAATTCCCAGTTGCCTTTATTTTTGGGAAATTGAGGTTGAGGTGGATGGATTTGTACGTTGTGAAGATCGTCTTTCCTTATGGTGCGATAGAGATTGGGAACTCGAAAGATGGTAATGTGTTTAAGGTGAACAATCAATGCCTTAAACCATTTTTGGAGTTATTTTACCCTTCCATAGAGTCAATTTCGTTATCCGACCCCGTTTACGGGGCTAGATAGATTCCCCCACCCTAGATTTTTGTGCCGAGAAACCCCCGGCATATGAGTGGTTGTAAATTTTTTGTTTTGGACCATTACATATGTTTTATACATCCATTGGGTCCAAGAAATCCAATCAAAGCCATAGCCACCGCAGGGGATAGTGACGGCTATAGAGGTGGCCGCTACTATAGCATAGGCAATTAATGTTGTTATGACTGCCATGGAACTTATCTTTTCTCAGGCCTATCCACCATAGTAGCCAATGGAACTAGTTGTCTAGTCCCACCCAGGGCCATCATATTGGCAGAGAGTGAGGGAGGCATTTCAGAAAGGCCACCACCAGATTTTCAGGGTAGTTCTGACATGATCTTAGCTTACTAGTGGAAGAAGGATATTCAGCACCACCTTCGCATGGTTGAGTATAGAAACATGAAAAAATAGATATTAGCCACTTTATGCTTCTCGGATTAGGTTTACAGTAGTTGGATTTTATTACCACTGCTGGGGAGAGGGACACTATGCCTATTACTGAGTTATGGGTGTGATTTGATCGCAAGTACTTTCCACTGTCCGTTAAGATAAAGATGCGAAAGAAGTTCAATGAGGTGGTTCGGGGTGACCGTTTAGTATCTTAGTATGAGGAGAACTTCACCCACCTAGCTAATTTTGTGCCCGAGGAGGTGGACACCGAAGAGAAGAAAAAACTGAAGTTTATGGATGGACTAGCTTGGAGGATCAGGCAACACTTGATAGGAAACCCCGCATTAAGAACTTATATCGAGGTCATCAATGTCGCGCTTCTTTATTGTCAGTATCATCACTTCCATCTTAAGTGAAGCAAGAGAGGGGGGAGCCTAACCAACTGGGCAAAGCTAGAGGGACTGGTGCGAGTGGGGCACCGCAGCAGCAAACGGGTCGACAACAAGGGTAGGATTCCCAACAGGGGAGTTTGTCTAAGAGATTTAGATCTAGAGGTTATCTACATGAGGGTGGTGCATTCATGAAGGTCCATCAAGGTACTCATCAATAGCACCCTATTCCTTAGGGTCATCAAGGCCAAGGAAATAATTGAGTAGGCCAGTAGAGCCGAGGCCACCAGGGCTAATAGTAGGGGAAACCTCGATAGGACCATCAGGGGCAGAGGAAGAAAGACTTCCCCTGTCATTATTTTACCTGTGGATGGGTGGGATACAATGAGAGAGACTTCCCATTGAAGGGAAAAGCATCATAACATCAGGGTGACAATAGAGGAAGCAGGCGCAGTAGCCCCCGGTAGCACCAGCACCACCACAGCATGGGCAGTTGTAGTACGTACGTGTCTATAATGTTAGAGATGCAGTCCTACAGCAGGCATCATAGGCTCCACCAGCAGTAGAGGGTACATTTCCTGTTCACGAGCTTCAGGGTAGGATTTTGTTTAATCCGGTGGCATCACACTCATTTATAGATATAAGATTTGCACATACACCCACTTTATTAGAGACAGACGGTAGCCTCATTATGTGTGTAGAGTCACCTTTGGGTAGTGGGTTTCTTAAACACTCGATCTGTAGGGAAATGGATATTAACGTGGGAAGACTATGTATAGCCATAGACCTTTTAGTGTTAGATATGGAGGGCTATAACATCATCTTGGGTATGGACTGGTTAGCTAGATACCGAGTGATGGTGAATTTTTTTCGAGAGGACCATTGTATTCTCTATTCCTATACACGATATGTTGTTAGTGTAAATGCCTCTTCTTAAGGGAGGGTCGAGAACACACCTGTATTATATTGAGGAGGATACCTCAAAGGAAGTAGTTGTCTCCCTGGATTTCATTTTAGTGGTGAGAGATTTTGATGATGTGTTCTAGGAGATACCTAGGTTGCTGCCCAACTGAGAAATTAAGTTCATCATTAACTTAGCATCGGGTACATGATCGATTGCTCGAGTGCCTTATCATATGGCCCCTTCAGAGATGCAAGAATAAAGGGAGAAAATTCAGTAGCTCTTGGGCCGGGGTTTCATTAGACAGATTACATCAGTGTGGGATGCACTGGTGTTGTTCGTCAAGAAGAGGGCGGGTTTCTTAATCTATGGACTGATTACAGGGAGTTAAATAAGGTCACGATTCCAAATAAGTATCCACTCCCTCGGATCGATGATCTGTTCGAATAGCTAAGAGGAGAAGCTTACTTCTCCACGATAGATATGAGATCGAGATATCATCATTTGCGTATCAGAGAGGAGGACGTTCCTAAGACTGCTTTCCTAACACGGTATAGATGATACGAGTTTAGGGTGATGCTGTTTAGGCTCACCAATGAAAAATGTTACTAAAGCCATTTTTTAAAAATAAACTATTTAAGTAACTCTGATCTGTTTTTTTAAGAAACTCTTTTCGTAAAAACCAAACTATTTGAGCACAAGATGTGTTTAACAAATCAGTATGTATGAGATCTATTCAAGAATTGAATAACGGGTTTATAAAGTAGTTTAAAAATCTTAAACTCAGCACAACCAAGAATGACATGAGGAGATGTAGAAAAATTATGTTCACGATATTTTTTACGTGGTAAAACCTCACCAATTGAGGAAACATCCACGACTCCCTCTACGGAGTAAAATGAAAAATCCACTAAAACAAATATATGAGTTACAAACTATATAACTAACATGCAAACAACTCAGTCCTATATAAGTTTAGGAATGTACCCTCTGGTGTCCTTACACTTCTCTGCAGTTCTGATTGTAGATGTAGTTCTCCCAGTTTGTTAACTTCTAATTTGTTCCAACACTTTACGTCGACTCTTTATTCACAAGATCTTATTACCAACACTTTTCGTGTTGTAAGGTGAAAGTGTTTGTGGAAGTGCTTTCTAACACATGCATGCACACACACACACACTTATTAAGTACAAACAGTCCTAACAAATTATAATAACACTATATGCTGTGATCTTTTATTTTTCTTTCTTCTTACAAAACTTTTCACCTTATTTCACCTTTAAATCATTCCCAGAATCCACGGATACCTTTCTAGGAAGACAGACAAGGTCTTAATCAATCTCAGAATTTAGAAAGACTTTTCGAGATTGAAAACCTCCAAGTGAGATTCCAAACTAGGTCAAAGGTTTAGTTTTACAAGAACTAGAAACAGAAAACATTTATTGTTGATTTCAAAGTAAGCAAACGTTTTAGAGAAAATAATCAACAATATATTTCTCAAGATGAGAAATAAAGAATGAACCTAAGTGTAATGTAACATGAATAACTCAGATCTGAAATTTCTATGAAATTAGAAAGTAGATCTGAATAAACGTTTAAGTTGAAAAACAAGATCTAGTGAACATGAGGTTACAGTAACAAAAACAAACTTAACTCAAACTCTCAAACTCACAAGAACACTCAGAGAAGTGTTTTGGATATGGAGGTATTTTGAAGAAGTGTTTGAGTTTGGATGGAAGAGGTTTTGACGAACAGGGTTAGGATTTCTAACTCTCTCTCTTCTCTCTGTGTTTGTTTTATCTCTTCTCTCTCATCTCTCTCTTCTCTCTCAATTTCTCAGAAGAAATGAAAATGGCAAAAGTCTTCGAAGTCTGAGAATAGGGTCCCTTTTATAGGGTGAGGAGAAGGTTCGAGAGGCTAGCTCAGAACCAAGGGCCTGGATTAAGTCAAGCCAAATTGACTTAGATCGAAGGGTTCTAATAAGGCGGTGATTAAACGAATCCTGATTGGTCTAAAGAGTTGTACTGGGATTCACCAAGATAACATGCAGATCGTTGATAGCTAATGATCCAAGGTCTAGGAACAAACGCTGTTTTAACTCAGTAAAGAAACATAACTTCAGCCAATCAGACGAGGACAGGTGTTGGTCAATAACAGGATAACAAACGCGTGTCTAAAGTTAATTAAAACCACACCCTCAAGTTTACTCCGCTTTCGGATTCTACCCAAGGTAACATTAAGCCAATATAAGCAACAAATTATATTTACAAAATGACCACAAAACTTTTTAAAACAAGTTTTAATTAAGAAAACCTTATTTTAAAATTGTTTAAAAAATCCCAAAAAATTATTAAAATTCTAATTTAGGGATTTAAACACACTCAACATATGTACACACATTATTATGCAATATGATATGCAATAATTGAATTCTACTGTGTGTGAGTGTTGGCAATAGGTTCTTGATCACTACAAGATAGAGAGATGAAGTAGCAAACCAACTTCTGAGGTTCTTTGGATTCTAGGTAGGACACAATTTTGTCACAATTTCCAAACTAGATGAGCACTTATACAATATAGACTCAAGTGAGTCAAAAGTATAAGGGCTTAAATCTCCCCCTTTGGAAATATGAGACAAAATCTCCTTTGAGTCATCTTGGACTCGTAGGGCAACAAGAAAATAAGAAAAACTCATTCCTATCAAAATTCTATCTACCCAATTCCTAGAAATCAAAAAGTACATAACTCAACTAAGTACATATGAATACCCTATTACAACTGTTAAGAGTAACTATACAATAAGAACATGCAATAAATCACTAAGATCAAGCTGTTTAGCTTATGTAAGATTTGAATAGACTCAAATTTCTCCCCCATTTTGTCTCAAATGGACAAAGGGAAAAACTTGGATAAACAACAAAATGATTAGTCAGCATAAACCATACCAATAGATTTTCGTAATGAAATGAATCTATTATAATCTAGAGGTTTGGTAAATATATCTGCGAGTTTTAGATCAGTAGGAAGATAATTGATTTCTAATTCCTTAGATTCAACCAATTCACATATAAAATGATGTCTTATTTTAATATGATTTGTTCGCGAGTGTTGAACAGGGTTTTTAGAAATATTAATCGCACTTTGATTATCACAATAGAGATGCAATTGGTTTTCTTGAATACCATAATCACTTAGCATTTGTTTTAGCCACATTAATTGAGCACAACAGCTGCCAGCGGCTATGTATTCAGATTCAACTGTTGAGAGTGATGTGCAGTTTTGTTTTTTACTACTCCATCCTACCAAGTTATTACCTATATAATAACATGCTCCTGATGTGCTTTTACTATCATCAGTACACCCAGCCCAGTCAGCATCAGTGTACCCAATTATAGTGCTTGGTGTGTCATTAGTGTACCAAAGTCCTAGATTTAGAGTGCCTTTTACATATTTAATGATTCGTTTAACAGCATTCAAGTGGCTCTCTTTAGGGTTACTTTGATATCGAGCACATACACACACAGCATACATAATATCAGGACGCGAGGCAGTAAGATATAGTAAGGTGCCTATCACACTACAATACTGAGTAGGATCTACAGATGTTCCATTTTCATCTATGAAAAGTTTTAGCATAGTACTCATGGGCGTTTTAGCATCTTTAGCACTCTCGAGGCCAAATTTCTTTACTATCTCTAAAGCGTACTTGGATTGCGATACAAATAATCCATCTGAATTTTGTTTGACTTGAAGGCCTAAGAAGAATTGTAGCTCCCCCATAAGGGACATTTGAAATTCCATATGCATAGTTTCAGAGAAGGATTTTACTTCTGAGGGAGAAGTTGATCCAAATATAATATCGTCCACATAAACTTGAGCAATAGTGATGTGTTTGTCAAAATGTTTGACAAAAAGGGTTTGGTCATTTCCTCCTCTTTTAAAACCTTTATCTAAAACAAAACTGTAAAGACGCTCATACCAAGCTCTAGGAGCTTATTTAAGGCCATACAAAGCCTTTTTTAGACGAAATACATGATTTGGATGCTTAGGGTCAATGAACCCTTTAGGTTGTTCTACATAAGTTTCTTCAGCCAGTATTCCATTAAGGAACGCAGATTTGACATCCATTTGGTATAGTGTAAAGTGCATGTGGCAAGCTATAGTAAAAAGCAGACGAACAGATTCTAAACGAGTAACAGGAGCAAAGGTCTCGTTAAAATCTATTCCTTCTATTTGAGAGTATCCTTGATCAACTAATCTAGCCTTATTTCTAATTATTATCCCATTTTCATCAGTTTTATTTTTGAAAATTCAACGTATGCCAACAACCTTTTTGTGATCAGGACGTGGAACAAGATACCAAACACCATGAATGAAAAATTGTAAAAGTTTTTCCTGCATAGCAGAAATCCAGTGAGAGTCATTCAATGCCTCATTTACATTCTTTGGTTCCACAAGGGAAACAAAACATGCATAATTTCTGAGTTGGGATCTTGTACGCACTGGCTCACTAGGGTTACCAACTACGTTATTTATGGGATGATCTTTAGAAACCCAGTTAGGTACCTCAGGTGTCTCAATAGGTAATGAATTATCCATTGTAGAGGAGTCATTTTCTAAAATATTTGTAGACTCTTCCTCAATAGTAAATTCACTAGTCTTGCTTTCTACAGTAGTGTCACTAACAATTATATTTATGGATTCCATCAAAGTTTTAGTGCGAAGATTATACACTCGATAAGCTCTACTGTTAGGCGAATATCCTAAAAATATGGCTTTATCTCCCCTGCTCTCATATTTGGATAAGTGTTCCCTATCTTTGCATACATAGCAAGTACTGCCAAAGGTTCTAAGATATTTGAGATTAGGCTTTTTATTGTACCAAAGTTCGTAGGGGGTTTGTTTGGAATTCTTTCTAAGATAGACCCTATTTATAATATGACAAGCAGTACGAATAGACTCTACCCAAAAATATTTAGGTAAATTCTTGGCATGTAACATAACACGTGCCATCTCCTGAAGGGTACAATTCTTTCTCTCCGCAATACCATTCTGTTGAGGGGTCTTAGGAGCACTGAACTCGTGTTTATAACCATTATAGTCACAGTATTCTACAATACCAGTGTCTTTGAATTCACCACCTCTATCACTATGAATTCTATTCACTTGAGTATCCTTCTCATTTTCAATCCTAAGAAGAATTTTTAGGAAGGTTTGAAATGTTTCAGACTTTTGTTTTAAGAAGGCTTCCCAGGTAAATCTAGTGAAGTCATCAACCATAACTAGGATGTAACTGTGTCCACAAAGACTAACAGTTTGGGAGGGACCCATTAGGTCCATATGGATGAGTTCTAAAGGATTAAAGGAAAGAATATCTTTGACTTTCTTATGAGGTGCCTTAAAAAATTTACCTTCTTGACAGGAACCACAGATAAGATTGGGTATAAGTTTGATTTTAGGAACTCCTCTAACTATTTCCTGAGAGGTCAGTCTTCTAAGATTATCGTAATTTATATGACCCATTCTGTTATGCCATATCTCATTGTCATCCATTCTGGCAACATTACAGATTTCAGAATTGTTCATGACAGTGTAGCAGTTGTCAAGAGTTCTGAATCCAGTAATTATGCATTGACCTTTTTCATTTAAAATTTTGCAATTTTTCTTTGAAAATGTAATAGTATGATCTGAGTCACAAAATTGCGATATGCTAAGTAAATTTGCCTTAAGATCTTTGAATAGAATAACATCTTGTAGAATAGGAAGCCCATCTTCTTGGAGAGTTCCTTTGCCTATGATTTGAGATTAAACTCCATCACCAAAAATGATTTTACCACTAGCAAAGCTGGTTTTGTTTAAAAGTTTAGTTTCATCACTAGTCATATGCATAGAACATCCAGAGTCTAAATACCAACCAGATGATGTGTGTCCATCTTTTAAAGTAGTAACAACAACATTAAACTTCATCTGAGGTAATAGATCATCTTTTTCTAACCCAAATTGCCTTAGTTTTCATCTTGCGCTTATTAGCTCTTAATTGATAAAATTTGCGAGCTTTGGATTTTTGCTGAAAAACAATTTGGGCATGATTTTGAAATTTGTGAAAGACTTGGGCATTTGGTTTAGGAAAGTGCTTAGGATTTCTTCTAGTAAATGTTCTTTTAGGCTTGATCTTTCTCTTTCTATAATTAGAGTTTCTATCTGGCTGTCTAGGAAGTATATAATTGTTGCGGCTCCTCTTATAATAGTTAAAGTTTTGGTAGATATAAGGATTATAGGTAGGTTTTACAAATCTTCTAGCATAACAATCATCAAAACAGTGACCATAAATGTCGCAGTAGGAGCAATAAAGATTTATCAGAATTGGAGTCTCCTTAGGAAAGTCTCTAAACAAAGGTTTTGAAGAGTTTGGAGGCTGAACTTTATTCCTAGGTGTGACAGTCTTGAATGCAGACTCACTCTTCCTAATAGAAGGGCAGACGTATTTAGCCTTGGGTGAACTTTCATGTTTAGAGCAACTTGATTCCCCAATGTTAAAATTTTGATTTTTTGAATCAAACTCAATTTTTATAGAATGAAAGTCTGGGCATGTTTCAATAGGTCTTTTGCCACCTGACACAAACTTGATAGTTTCAAAGGATTTTGTTTATGTTTTCAAATTGGGGAAAAACCCTATTCCAGTTCGATCATCAGAATTGGTTTTTGATTCAGCAACAAATTCATCAAAACATTTTGAATTATTTTCAAATTTTGTAAAAAATTTTAACACAGTTGCTGTCTTTTCTTTAGTTTGCTCCAATTCTAACAATGTCCCTTTGTATTTTTTTCTCCAGAGTTTCATTTGTTTCTTTTAAATCTCTGAGTTTTTCATCAAACATTTTGATTTCACTTTTATGAGTCAAACATTGGGTAGTATACTCTTCAGCATTTTGTTTAACCATTAGGCTTAGATCTTCTAACTTCTTAGTGAGATCTTTCACAATCTTTTTTAATCTAGTGCTTTTCTTGAGAGTTTTAGCATAAAGTGTGTGAATGTAAGGGAGGTCTTCATTGTCCGAGTCACTAAGTGTGGTGTGTGGAGTGACCCCTAAAGATTCATTTGTTAAACTCACACACCCATTGATATCGTCATTATCGTTATCCCTTTGACTCACACAACCCGAGGTAGAACATGGAACATTCTCAGTAATCAAAGCATCTAAACCAATATAAACATGATTCTCAATAGCAGGAGTAGAGTTACTAGAAGCATTCTCATAGATAGGCATAAGCACATCATCATTATATATGATCTTGGCAAAGAAGGACATGCAAGGATCAAAAACATCAGATGACTCAGGTTCCTCCTTTTCAGAATCACTTGAGTCATCCCATGTTTTGCAAATGTTAGCTCTAGTGTGTTTGTTTTAAGTGTTCAAGTTAACTCTACAGTCTTGTGCAATGTGCCCCAGTTTACCACATCTATAGCATTCAGTTTCTTAAGATCTCTATTAGGTCTAATGTGAGAGTCCTTGTGATTTTTTTCATGGTTTTTCTCATGAGGCCTGTGATTAGAGGATGTTGGATAATTTGAATTGTTTATTTACTTTGGTTCTAAACTTAATAATTTTCTTAAACTGTTTAGTAATTAAGGCAATTTGATTGTCCAAACTCTCTATATTGCATTCCTCATCAGAATCATAAGTGGGGAATATAAGTTCAGGCTTAGTTAACTTAGAAGAAAAGCTAAGATTGGAACTAGTCTGTTTCCTATGGGTTTGTGTCAATTGTTTCTTAAATTCTATTTCCATTTCCACAGTTCTTAGTTTACTACTGAGTAATTCAGGAGTGAGATTTTGATCACACATTTCCTCAATAGCATATCTTTTGTTATCAAATTTCTGTGGTAATGATCTTATAATTTTAGATACAATTTCATGTCTATCATAAGTCACCCCATTAGCATGCAGTTTGGTCACAATATCAGTCAAGTTCATATAGAATTCATCAAATGACTCAGTCTCAGACATAATTAAGGAGTTATACTGCTGAATAAGCATTTGGGTTTTAGCAGCCTTAACTCTAGTGTCTCCTTCATGAGCAGTGACCAAAGTGTCCCAAGCTTCCTTAGAAGTGGTACAGGATGAGATTCTTTTGAACTCATGTTCATTTATAGACATAAATATGGCATTCTTTCCTTTATTATTATTTCGAGAAACTTTTTTCTCTTCTTGAGTCAACTCACTTAAAGCTTTCTTAACCCTCTCATTACTTCCTTCGTTGGCTGGTTTAGTAGGAAAAATATAACCATTTTCAACAATGTCCCAGACATCATCTCCCAAAGTTCCTTGAATGAAATCAATCATCCTTACATTCCAATAAGCAAAATTGGTTCCATTAAAGATTGGAGGTCTAGTCAAGTTTCCAAATCTTTCATTTTTCTCGTCCATAATTGATTTTCTGAAAACAATTTCAGAAACACAGGATCACTTTTGAAAGAAGTTTACCAAGCTCTGATACCAATTGAAAAATGTTACTAAAGTCGTTTATTAAAAATAAACTATTTAAGTAACTCCGATCTGCTTTTTTAAGAAACTCTTTTCGTAAAAACCAAACTATTTGAACATAAGATGTGTTTAACAAATCAGTACGTACGAGATCTATTCAAGAATTGAATAACAGGTTTATAAAGTAGTTTAAAAATCTTAAACTCAGCACAACCAAGAATGACATGAGGAGATGTAGAAAAATTATGTTCACGATATTTTTTACGTGGTAAAACCTCACCAATTGAGGAAATATCCACGAATCCCTCTACGGAGTAAAATGAAAAATCCACTAAAACAAATATATGAGTTACAAACTATATAACTAACATGCAAACAACCCAGTCCTATATAAGTGTAGGAATTTACCCTTTGGTGTCCTTAAACTTCTCTGTAGTTCTGATTGTAGATGTAGTTCTCCCACTTTGTTAACTTCTGATTTGTTCCAGCACTTTACGTCGACTCTTTATTCACAAGATCTTATTACCAACACTTTTCGTGTTGTAGGGTGAAAGTGTTTGTGGAAGTGCTTTCTAACACATGCATGCACACACACACACACTTATTAAGTACAAACAGTTCTAACAAATTACAATAACACTATATGATGTGATCTTTTCTTTTTCTTTCTTCTTACAAAACTTTTCACCTTATTTGACCTTTAAATCATTCCCAGAATCCACGGATACCTTGCTAGGAAGACAGAAAAGGTCTTAATCAATATCAGAATTTAGAAAGACTTTTCGAGATTGAAAACCTCCAAGTGAGATTCCAAACTAGGTCAAAGGTTTAGTTTTACAAGAACTAGAGACAGAAAACATTTATTGTTGATTTCAAAGTAAGCAAACGTTTTAGAGAAAATAATCAACAATATATTTATCAAGATGAGAAATAAAGAATGAACCTAAGTGTCATGTAACATGAATAACTCAGATCCAAAATTTCTATGAAATCAGAAAGTATATCTGAATAAACGTTTAAGTTGAAAAACAAGATCTAGAGAACAAGAGGTTACAGCAACAAAAACAAACTTAACTCAAACTCTTAAACTCACTCAGAGAAGTGTTTTGGATATGGAGGTATTTTGAAGAAGTGTTTGAGTTTGGATGGAAGCGGTTTTGACGAACAGGGTTAGGATTTCTAACTCTCTCTCTTCTCTCTCAATTTCTCAGAAGAAATGAAAATGGCAAAAGTTTTCGAAGTCTGAGAATAGGGTCCCTTTTATAGGGTGAGGAGAAGGTTCGAGAGGCTGGCTCAGAACCAAGGGCCTGGATTAAGTCAAGCCAAATTGACTTAGATCGAAGGGTTCTAATAAGGTGGTGATTAAACGAATCCTGATTGGTCTAAAGAGTTGTACTGGGATTCACCAAGATAACATGAAGATCGTTGATATCTAATGATCCAAGGGCTAGGAACAAACGTTGTTTTAACTCAGTAAAGAAACACAACTTCAGCCAATCAGACGAGGACAGGTGTTGGTCAATAACAGGATAACAAACGCGCGTCTAAAGTTAATTAAAACCACACCCTCAAGTTTACTCCGCTTTCGGATTCAACCCAAGGTAACATTAAGCCAATATTAGCAACAAATTATATTTACAAAATGACCACAAAACATTTTAAAACAAGTTTTAATTAAGAAAACCTTATTTTAAAAATGTTTAAAAAATCCCAAAAAATTATTAAAATTCTAATTTAGGGATTTAAACACACTCAACATATGTACACACATTATTATGCAATATGATATGCAATAATTGAATTCTACTGTGTGTGAGTGTTGGCAATAGGTTCTTGATCACTACAAGATAGAGAGATGAAGTAGCAAACCAACTTCTGAGGTTCTTTGGATTCTAGGTAGGACACAATTTCCAAACTAGATGAGCACTTATACAATATAGACTCAAGTGAGTCAAAAGTATAAGGGCTTCAACCAATCCGCCAACAGTGTTAATGGATCTTATAAACTGGGTTTTTAGAGAGTTCCTTAATCACTTCATGATCATATTCATTGATGATAATATTATTTAATCTTATTCTGAGGATAAGCATGTAAAGCATCTGCGTATGGTGCTACAGAAATTACGGGACCATCAATTGTATGCCAAATTCGAGAAGTGTGGATTTTGGCTATATGAGGTGCAATTTTTGGGCCACATTGTGTCTGACAAGGGTATTACGGTTGATTTGACTAAGTTATTGGTGGTTAGGGAGTGGGGACAACCCATGACACCGATGGAGGTTCGTTGTTTTTGGGGGTTGATTGGATTTTGTCGTTTCGATAATAAGGGTTTCACGAAGATTGCGGGTCCACTGATAAACTTAACTCGCAAGTGGGTGTCATTTATTTGGGATTACCATTGTTAGTTATCTTTCGATGAGCTAAAAGACAAATTGACCTCAGCACCTGTGCTCGCATTGCCTAGGGGAGGAATGGAGTACCGTGTTTATACAGATGCATCCTTGCAGGAACTTGGGGGTTTACTACAATAGGAGGAGAAGGCTATAGCTTATGCATATCGCAAGCTTAAGCCCTACGATAGGAATTACCCCACGAATAACCCTGAGTTAGTAGCAGTTGTGTGTGCCTTGAGAATTTGGAGGCATTATCTTTTAAGGGAGCAGTTTACCTTATTTACTGACCATTAATAACTTCGGTATCTATTCATACAGATGGATATGAATATGAGACAGATGAGATAATTAGAGTTCATGAAGGATTACCAACTTGATATTCAGTATCATCCTAGGAAGGCTAACGTGGTGGCAGAGGCACTGAGCATATGGCCATAGCAAAGGTTTGGAAAGAGAAGTGGAGGGAGCTTCAATACAACGATGAGGTTTCCGGAGCTTGTATGTCCATATTTGGTATCACACCCAAGATTTTTATGTAGGTGGTGATAGAACAGGCAGGGGATCAGGTTTTCCAGGATAGAGTGTGCCATTTGTTTGACAATGGAGCGAAGTCTTTTTCGATTAGTTCTAAGGGAGGTTTGTGCTTCAATGAGAGACTTATTATTCCAGAGGATGAGGATCTGAGATATGCAGTGATGTCAAAATCTCACGGGTTGAGGTTTATGATACATCCCGATGAAAATAAGATGTACCAGGATATACATACGCAATATTGGTGGTCTAGTAAGAAGCGGGACATACAGGAGTCTATCTTGAAGTGTGCTAACTGCTAACTAGTTAAAGTAGACCACCAAAGAACAATGGGGATGTTCCATCCACTAGAGGTTTTAGTGTGGAAGTGAGAGAGTATCTCCATGGATTTTATTACCAGTCTATTGATATCACAGAGAGATAATGACTCCATCTGGGTGATAGTGAATCGATTGACTTCGGTGGCACATTTTCTACCAGTTCGTACAGATTATGAGATGAGACAGTACGCGCATTTGTTTATTGCAAAGATAGTGAGGCTTCACAAAGTTTCAATTAATATTATGTCGGATCAGTACAAGATTTTTGTGACCCACTTCTGGCAGAGTTTTGAGGAGACAATGGGCACGAATTTACATTTAAGTATAGTGTATCACCCACAAACAGATGGGAAGATGGGGAAAATTAATCAGATGTTAGAGATTATGCGAGGATGTGCATACTTGACTTCGGGTGAGGATGAGAGCAGTACCTTCTATTGGTGGAGTTTGCGTATAATAACTCCTAGCAGTTCACCATCGGCATGACACCATTTGAGGCACTGTATAGATGGCCTTGTCATTTGCTCACTTGCTGGTTAGAGGTGGGGAACAATAATTTATTAGGGCCAGAGATGACTCAGGACACTATTACCAAGATTGAGCTGATTTGATGGTGAATCCGTATAGTTCAGGACAAGTATAAGAGTTATGCTGATGCAGATAGGAGGCACATAAAGCTAAAGTTTGGTGATCAGGCTTTGGCATTGGTGTACCCTATTAAGGGAGTCATGAGGTTCAGCAAGAAAGTGAAGCTAGTGCCGAAATATGTGTAACCTTTTTCGATTATTGAGAGATGGGACTAGTTTCGTACAGGTTGGGGATTCACAATTTGTAAAAGGCAAAAATAACTAAAAGCTCTGATACCAATTTGTAAAAGCGGTGTGCGATATCAATTAGAGAGTTCGCAATATTTTAATGGATTAAACTTTTTTAACTTGATGCCAATCTCACAAAAATTACAATTTTAATCAAACCCTAAACATACATCTTTAAATACCTATAAATAAAGCAATAAATCATGCAATAATCGAATCGGGAAAAATCCTCGCAGGGCAAAACCTTTATATAACTAAATTTTAGAAATTGCAACTTACAACACTTTAGAGAAATACTACAATTAATTCCCACAAGAACCCATATAAACCGCAGCCTTCAGTTAATAATGGCTCCCTCGATAATCACAAGAATCGCAGTCCTCCTTCTTCAGTAGTGCATACCCTCCAGTATCCCTAAGATCAGCAGTCTAGAATTCTCTCCATAAGAATAACTTCATTACATAAATGTTTAGGTTCCAAAGAAGATTCATAAAAGTATTTGGGACTATTTTCGTGAATCCAAAAAGTATTTTTTCCCTAAAAGTGTAGAGTATTCTGCAGCTATTCTGCAGTTCGCGTAAATGAAAAGTCTTGTTGAAAATTTTCAAAAAAACAATTTTATATAGGCGAACACAAATTTTGAGGCAGGGAAAAGTCATTTGAACGAGATATTGACGTTGATTGAATGAGATTGACATTTGGTTAGAAGTGGCTTCAAACGAGCCTTTCAAACGACCTTTAAAAAATAAAACAGTAAGGGTTACTTTGATCCATATGAAATCTTGGACTCCAAACAACCTATCAAATGACATGCCAATGTCAACGACATAAAGTTTGTTAAGCAAAAATAAATTTTTAACAATAAAAAAGTTGTTCGAAAACTATTTCAAAACAATTGATTTAAAACGCCTCGTTTTGATAAAAATCAGTTTGGAAAAATATCCCAATACTTAGTAAAAATCTAAGTAACAAAAAACTAAATCCGTACTAAAAAAAATTCTCGCCATAGAATTTTCTTGAAGAAGCTCGATATTCGGATTCGTCTTTTTGAACTTGAGAACGTGAATTGCTTTGATGGTTAGACCGGGATACGCCATACGCGATGTAAACTAGGAACTAGGGACAAAATGGAAAATATGTCCTTACAAATCTCATCCTATGGCTATTTCAGTACAAAATAAAAATATTCAAATTATCAACAAATATCGTATACAAATCTAAGACCCTCCCAGAAACCCCAAAGTCTAAAGATATTTAACATGCAAGTCTTCAAAAATCATCAACTTTCAAATCTTTAAATCTTGCTTTTGATCTTGTTTTTCGAGTTTTGTCAAATGTGTGCTTTTCAATTTCTCATTAAAATATACCTACACATAATAGACTAACAAATACCCTCGTGTCATATCAAGTTTGAAATACGATTAAACCTTAATCAAATCAATCAATCAAATCAAGTCTCCCCCATAAATCAAACTCTCACTCCTCCATAATTCATAATTCGTTCTCCCCCTTTTTATTTGTCTGAAATAAACAACTAAAAGAATAAAACATAATAAACTGGAGTGGGTCACAACAAGTATAGCAAATCATCACAGCATATATCAAATAAGCTCATGTAAGGATAAACTCAAAAGGTTCCACAAACTATTTTTGATTTTTCAAAATTTTCAAGAGAAAATAATTTTAAAAAAATAACACACGCCGTGAACTAACACTGAGATAACCAAATCATGGAAATGGAATGAATGGGGTGTGACCAAATTCGATCAAAAAATCAACTCAAACAATCATAACATATGTGTAAAATGCATATTGGATACTCCTAACGAATGAACTCAATATTGTCCTTAGGTGTAAAAATGTTGAATTTATAAGATATCGACTCAATCTAATCAACAAGTCAAAGTTTAAAATGATTTCCACACCAATAACCTCTAACACTATATAATGATTTTTCAATATTTTGTCAGGACGTGCAAACCCGTTGATTTCCATCCAAACTCCCTCATGAATAATAATGCATTTTTTATTGAGATTCTAATTTCTCTTTAAGAGATTTCCTATTGGCCCCTTTTTTGGCAAAATTGCTCTTTTTATTTCCTTAATTTTATCCTTGGGATCATTTCAAACGGATGCTTTCACAAGGAATTCACTTCCAACTCGCAACCCTTTTTCATGTACACTCATCATTTTTTTGAATATTAAACAAACTCTCAGGGGTAACTGTTCTTACATATACTACTTTCATAGTCTCATTTCTTAGCATGTGGTTCGTTTTAAAGACAGGATTGAGATGAAAACACTTTGACCAACGTGTGATAGACAAGTACAAAAATCAAATAAATTCAAATATGTGTCCATTAAAGGATACTATGAGCCAAACATGTAGAAAGTAATCCCTAATCACATGACTCCAAACATTATAAAGCACAAAAATGAAATGATGTTGTGTCTCAAAACATTGTCAAAAAGTCACATGGATAATGGAATGATGTTTTGACTTGGTCATCCTAAATATCCATCCATATATGGTGTAAAAAGAAATACAAAAATCTTTTTGTGTTTTTCAAAAAAATTATCAAAAATAAAATCTTTTTGTCTTTTCAATTTATTCTCACAAAATAAAAATAAAATTATATTTTTCCAAAAATTTTCAAGAAAAACAAAACTCTTTTTTGGAATTTTAAAAAATATATCAAAATGGAAAAAAACTATATACAGTAATAGCACACACTAGCAATAGGAATGAATGATATAAACATGGACATCAACCTATGTTAGAAAACGAATTTAAACCTCAATCATTATGTCCGAAGGAGTTTTCCAAAGGTGGTAACATCCTATGAAAAACTTTCGTCAAATCGTGTGAAGTTTTGACCAAATACTCACCTTGCCGTCGAAAACTCTCAAAATCTCTCATGTCATATAAGGGAGCATGTGAAGTATCATCTGTGGGAATGCGTGTGGGAATACATACAGTAGCATAATGAAGTAAATACCTATGGATACACAATACCCAACTTAAAACAAAATTTTCTAAGGTGTCCTATTTTTTTTCAATGGGAACAAACATAAAAGGGCCCGGGAACACCTCTCTCAAAATGTCTAGGACGCTCTCTCCTATAAAGAAATGGATGCCTAGGTGGGTTAGGTTGAGAGATAAAGGATCTATCATAAAATCTGAAACCGGCTCGGGTGCAACATGGGAAGTTGACGCACCGTCATAACCTATTCCTAGTCTCTCAACATTACATAAAGCGGGAGCGAGGAGCATCTTTCCAACGTTCTTAGTTATGCCCTCTATAGTTACCTTTACCTCCTAGGCACGTTCGAGACCTCTCTTGAGTTGGGATACATAGGCTTCAAATTTCTCACGAGTCTCAAATGAAGATTGAAGATCTCCCATAAGACTAAACACAGTTTTGGTCAATTCAATATTTTCTCGGGCTAAGACGATCGATAGATCACACAAAGAAACTCTCACCTTCTTGAGTTAACTCGTCGACACCTCACACACCCTCAAAACCTCTATCTCTCTTTCTCCAAATCTAACACCTTAATACCTAACTCTTTATTTAACTTTTTGGTTTTTAACCTCTCGGTGTACAAATCTCTAAATGCCATTTAGAGATCCCCTTCTCCCTCACTTCTAATGTCATCCTAACTCACTCGAATCGCTCGAAACATCATCTAGGCTCTCATGTTTACAAGTGTTCTCATTGTGGTGGGACAAACTAGATTCACTCACATGACTAGCAATGAAAGAAATGCACTTTTCATGTGATGATTCATTAGCGGAATGATCCAACTGGATGCAATTATTACTAAGAGTGGTCGTATTAGAAATCTTCTTGCCATTTCTCTTTATCAAAGTGGGACACTAAAATGATTTGTGCCCTTTATCCTCGCACTCAAAACACCTCACATCTTCCTCTTTTTCACCGCTATCTTTGACCACATCTTTCTTTTTGTTTTTCTCAAAAATCTTTTTATTCGAATAATTTTCTTCGAAAAAATTGAGAAATATTTTTAAAAAAATCGCAAATAAGGCCAAGTCATTTAAATCAACCTCATCCTCAAAATCAGACCTACAAACTCATTTTTTTTCTTTTTATTAATTTGAGTCTTTAAATCTACCTCTCTATCCTTAGGACTAATGGTTTTGGGAAACATGTTGATCTCATAAGTTTGAAGGTCTCCTACAGGTTCTTCTAACCTAAGTGAATCTAATACACCTTAATAACTCATGAATCTAATACACCTTAATATTTCAGAACAATGACAAAAGGAATAAATCGGAACGGGAGTGACCACAAAATCTTTTTCACAACTCTGGAATCGTTAATATTTTCACCCAAATTAAAATTCATGTTAACATAGCGACGACCTAGCATAAAACTTATCAAAGCACTTGGACTCTAACATAGTGATAGTCTCCAACTAGGTGGTCAAATTTTTCAATTTAGATGCCTTAACCGCATTGGTACCCTCATGTGTCAATTTGAGGATATCCCATGCCTCTTTTGATGTGGTGAACGTCATGATACGTCGAACCTCGTCAGGTTGAAGGCTCCAAAACTAGCACTAAGGCCTCGGGAGTTATAGGTACTCCACTTAAATTCATCATCAGTCCAATCATACATATGTTTGGGATTAATGACATTATTAATGGTGACACTGGGAGGAGCCCCAAACGCTTTCACAAATAAGTCAGACTCTTTCATCAATTTCTTTTAAACATGATCTCATACGGTCTTTCCAATATGCATAATTTGTGCCATCAAAGATGGGCATCCGATTATATAAGTTATCTGTCAGACAAATTTAAATTTTTCAAAAATTAATTTTTCAAAACGATTGATTTCATAAAAACAATTTTACGGAAAAAGGATCTTACGATAACTTGGTGAAACCTTCTCTGATATCAATTTGTAGAGGGAGAATACAAGCATAAAGATCTGATACCAATTTGTAAACGTGCAATATCACAGGGTGATTCCAAATAAAGATTGCAACACCAATTTTAATTACAAAAGACAATTTTAAATAGATTTTATCTTTTTATCCTAAACATTCATCTATTGTGGTAAAATAAATAAATCATTCAAGCATTCAACTAAGGCAAAGTTTAATGAAAAATCTATGCACGGCAAAACCTTTTATTCCACTAATAATTTGCAAATCGCACCTTACAAACTTACAAGAAAAATACAACAATGATGCTTGCAAGAACCACAATGACCGCAGTCGACAACAATAATTTTCTTGAGAACCACAAAGACCTCAGTCTTCCTCCTTCAGACTCAGCCTCAGTCTTTATTAATGAATCCCCCCAGGTATAACAAATCAGCAATGGAGATCCTCTCCACAAAGGTGTGTGCAAAGATACAAAACTTTCTACGGTTTAAAAAATTCATAAGAACAATATCCAAGGATGTTTTTTTGTGAATTAAAAGAGTGTTTTTCAACACAAAAATCTAAAGAACTTTTGCAAAAATTATGAAGAAACGAAGCGGGAAAAAGTCTTAAACTTTCTGACACGAAACAAGTATTTATACAAAACTTAAGGTGGTGTCGCATTCGAACGATAATGCAGAGTCGTTCAAACAAGATGGTGATCTCGTTCGAATGAGATCTGATCTCGCTTTTAACGACGTAACAAAAATCAAAACAAAATGCCTCGTTTGAACACGTGATTTGAAAGACCTTAATATTTCGTTTGAACGACAAAGAGATGTTGTTCAAAATGAAATTTAAAAGTCTTCCTATAAAAAATTCAGAAAACATATTTTCGAAAATAAAAAGCCTTGTTCATTTTTTGAAAAAATAAAACATCCCAAAATATAATTCCATAAATTAATTCAAACTCTAAATTATTTTATACCTTTATGGGATGTCGAGAAGTATTCAAACTTGGAGATGCTTGAGTTCAGTTCGTCTAGACAGTGCGTGACGATTTGTAAGGGGATACTCTAAACTAGCCTAAAGCTATGTTATGAACAATCCTAAAAAAATTGTTCTTACATGATGTGTACCACGTGTGGTTGAAGAGGTAACGGAGGTGCGAGAGGGATTTTTGGCATGTTCCATTAGAGGAGATAGACTTGCAGCCTGATATCTCATACAAGGAGAGACCAGTGGAAATACTTGATTGTAGTGAGCGTAAGCTACAGTTTAAGGAGGTACCCTTGGTTCGAGTTCAATGGGGGCACCACAATATTGACGACTCGATGTAGGTGCGGGAGGATGACATGCGCAAGCTGTATCCAAATTTATTCACAGTAGGTACGTTCAAATTTAGAGGATGAAATTCCTTTGTAAGGGGGACAGTATGTAACACCCCATATTTCTGAGTATTTAGAATTTAATTAATTCAATTATTTTTAAATTACACGTGTGCTGTAATTTAATTGAATTAAATGTTATGTGTTTACTAAAGTATTAATCAGTATAGATAACGATTAATATTTACAGAATAAAGTTCATAAGTGAGTAGTAAATAACTTGTGATAATTATTATACGTCGTAGCGAGTGATATTGATGTGACTATGGTATATCTCAATCGGGATTTGCGTGTAGACTATGTTGAGGTTGGGATAGGAAATTTATGTTGAGTGACTCAGATGATGATTTTGAGGTCACAGTTGATTTAGAATGGGTCGAAATAGCTAGAATAGTGTACAAAGGTTTATTGATTGGGTCACGAGGCGATTTTAGGCCAACCCGGGACCACGTAAGGGCATGTCGATCATTTAGAAGCCTGCGATATAAAGAACTTCGAAAACTAGAGTGATATATCATCCCCTTTGAGTTATGGTTTAGGGTTACAACACTTCGGATAAAAATGAGGCCATAGGAGAGGAAGAGGAGAAGAAACATAGGTCATTCCACACTTTTCACATCACCAATGTTGTCGAATTTGTGATAGTAGCGAGGAAATATCAACCCCATCATCTTAGAACAAAAACCAGACATGCTTTATCAAGGCAACTGTTTATCTTGCATTATTTCAAGCAAGTTATAATACCCATGTAGTATAGGATTTCAATTTCATTATGTAAATGATTTCTTGCGATTTGGATGGGTGAAATTCATAATTCGGGGTTGGAACCCATGTACTATAAATCCCCATATTTAGATAATACAAAATTAGAGAATATATGATGAATAACTTAAAATAAATTTGGGTATAGTGATGAATATGCATGAAGAAAACCATAAACTATGGTTATATGAATTTTGAGATTTAACCGGCTCTTAGATATATTTCTTTAGATTTGATATATTATTTACACTAGAAATTGTCCCTAGACATATATTTGAAGTTTAGGTATGTTGGATGGGAGTTTGGTAAAGATTCAAAGAGGTTTTAGGTATCAACCATGGAGAAAAATTAAGTGGGACGATGCTTCCAAATGTAGTATCGACTAATAAATCGTGGGATGTCGATCGATCGATGGATCAATCGATCGACTAGCTTTTATCGATCGATCGACTAAAGCTGTTTTGGGGATATTGTGTTTATTTTAATGGTTATCCTTGCTAACGATCTTGGGGGACTTTAGGAATATAATTTTAACTATAGAAAGACTTAGAGGAGACCAGTAGACATATGGTTAAGTCTCGATTTAATTTTAAGGAGTGTATGAGTGGGATTAGGACCAGCGAGAGGTAACCGATTGTGTTGCATATTGAGAATTTACAAATTGGGTTACGGGAGGAGTAAACTATAACCTAAGACCAATATCGGTAAGATAGTGATGTTTTACTACTGAAATTTACTTAAAGGATAATTGGGACCTCTCGGGTAGTGAGTGATACTCGAAAACTATGAAAATAATATTATGTGTGAATCATTAGTACGTTGAGTATCCGAGAGTTATAAATACTACGTACGGGATATATTAAAGCTTGTGTGTGTGTGTGTGTGTGTTGTGTGTGTATATGTGTGTGTGTGTGTGTGTGTGTGTGTGTGTGTGTGTGTGTGACTACCTGTTATATGTGTGAATATACCTACGCTGCCTACTATCACGGGAGGTTCCACGCAAAGGGATATCCCACCTTAGCGATTTCAATGAGGTCTGGATGTATGCCCCATAACATAGAACTTAGGGTGGCTCACTATGTGTAGTGTATTAGTGGGACTGGGAGGTCATTTGGGTACGTTAGCTATGTGTGTAGCTTAAAGTCTTAGAACTATGTTCGCATCCATTGTGTGTTGTTTGATTTATGGTTCGAGGAGACATTATGAACCGATAGTCCATTTTTTAGTACAAAAGGTACATGGACTTTATAGGAGAGTATGCATGCATTATGGTGGCCATTTTTGGGGATGGTATAGTTGTATATATTATAATGTGATAAATATATTCAAGTGTGATTATTATACTTATGTGTGATGGTAGAAAAGATAGATAGTGCCTATCTGAAAGAAATGTAAGGATGAGAAACTTAATTCAATAGTGGAATACTAATATTCTGTTAATATGAGTTACTGGCTTGACGGTAGCCTATTGTATGGGCAGTACGGGGGAGCTACACCTGTTGTGGTTAGTTAGATATTTATAACTAGTCAGGATGGGTAGTATAGATAGGTGGGTTTAAATAGGAGACGTTAGGTGTGCACAATAGATAAGAGGTGTGGAACTCAAGGGAGTGTACGTGGAACTAATGTGTGTATCGAGTAACTGGTTCTAAACTACAATTTAAGTACTTGCTAAATGTTTTTCAAAGGTTTTGGGATCTGCCCTATGTCAAATTTATTTTTAAAACATTTTAAGTACCCAGCCACAAGGACAACAAGCTTGATAACTCATTCCAGGCGTGCGTAGCTGCAACACTTGTGGAGGCTTGTAGGATTTATGTAGCAGCTTCAGTTATTCATTCCTAGATTAGAATTTATGATCCGTTATTTCATTTGGGCATGTTGCTTCTTCAGCTGATACATCCATTCAGTTTTATTTATCAAATTATGTATTTGGATTCAGATTTATTTTCGTAGACTTATGGTTTGGATATTGGTTTTAGAAACGATGGTTTATTCGGTATTTATCATTATTCTATTTAACCAGTGATGAATCAGACTTCTATTAATTTGTGTGGATGGTTGAGTGATATATTTATTTTTGCATGTTGTTATATGTTAATCAAAGATAAAATTTGGCACCGACTTAACTTAACATAGGTGGTAAGTAATTTAAAAAGGTTTTGATAGTGATTCCAAGAACGAACCAAATGAGATTCATGTTTATTTTAATAAAGGACTGATCATTTGTGGTTAAAATAGGCGGGGGGTCATACATTATCCTAAGAAGGCTGAATTTGGCCAACTTCGATCTGATTTAACCTAAGATGGTCAAATTTATTTCTTATAATCATAATTGACCATAAATGGTTAATTTGGTGTATGTAGACCAACATTAGCCTAAGACGGCTAAATTTAACCTACTTCGACCTTATCTAACCTAAGATAGTCAAATTGATCTCTTACAATCATAATTGACCTTAAATGGTCATGTTGGTCTATGATAACAACCAATAGCCTAAGACGGTTGAATTTAGCCTACTTCAACCTCATTTGAACTAAGATGGTCAAATTGATCTCTTATGATCATAATCAACCATAAATGGCCAAGTTGGTCTAGACGACCAACATTAGCCCAGACGGATAAATCGCTCAAAAATGGCCTCATTTGCCCTAAGAAGGTAAAATTTCTCTTTTAAAATCATAATTGATCATAAATGGTAAAGTTGGTCTCCAATGACCAACGTGAGCATAAGATGTTTGAATTCATCCTACTTCGATCTCATTTTACCTATGATGGTCAAATTGATCTCCTACGATCATAATTGGCCATAAATGGACAAGTCGGTCTATGACAACCAACATTAGCCTAAGATGGTTGAATTGATCCCACTATAGCTTCTTTTAACCAAACATGGTCAAACTGATCTCTTACGATCATAATTAACCATAAACGGTCAAGTCAGTCTAAGATGACCAACATTAGTCTAAGACGACTAAAACTGATTAGCAAGATCCTCATTTGACCTAATATGGTCGAATTGATCTCTTATGATCGTAATTGACGATAAAAAATCAAGTTAGTCTGTGACGACCATCATCAGCCGAAAGTGGATAAAATCAGCCCAAGATGGCATTATTTGACTCAATATGGTCGAATTGATCTCTTACGATCAAAACGGTAAGAAATAGTCAAGTTGGTCCATGACCATCAATATTAGCCTAAGATAGTTACAATGTGCCTACGTCGACCTAATTTGACCTAATATGGTTAAATTTATCTCTTACGATCAAAATCGACAATAAGTAGTCAAGTTGAGCCAGACAGCTAGAATCGACCTATGACGGCCTCAATTGACCTAAGATTGTCAAATTGATCTCTTACGATAATAATTGACCATAACCAGTCAAGTTAATCTACAATAACCAATATTAGCCTAAGACAACCAAAATCAGCCTCATTCAACCAAAGGTGGTCAAGTTGATCTCTTATGATCAAAATCAACTATAAGTGGTCAAGTCAGTGTATGATGACCAACGTTAGTCTTATGTCTGCCTCATTCAACCTAATATGGTCAAATTGATCTCTTATGATAATAGTTGACCATATACGGTCAAGTTGGTTCATAACGACCAACGTTAGACTATGATGGCTAAAATCGGTCTATGATGGCCTTATTCGGCGTAATATAGTCAAATTGATCCATTGCAATAAAAGTTGCCTCAAATGCTCAAGAAAGTCTACGATAACTAATATTAGACTTCAATGGGAATATCGGCCTACAACGGTCTCATCTTACCTTAGAAGATCAAATTGATCTTTGACGATCAATATTGACCTAAAGCAATCAAGTTGGTCTATAATGATCAATGTTAGCCTAAAATGGATATAATTGGCCCACGAGCAATCTATGAGTTTTTGAGGAGCTAAATGTTCCAAAATGATAAATTATCAACCTTACACAGTATAATCAGTCTATGGTAAATATCATCGATCAATGAATGATTTGAACGATTCACGAACAAACTAAGATCAACGTAACACGTGAACAAGTTACAAAAAGGAACTACGAATGAACTAATCCCATGAGGGAACATAAGCATCTCGACATATTCGAGGTCGGTCCATGTTTTGATCAAACTTCCTTCTAGTAAAGTTAAGGATTCTTTTAACGTCTTACATAGTAAGAGTCATACTAAAGGAATGCACAAGATCGATCAATGGTATCAGACTCACCAGATTGGTTCAGTACGACATACAAACTTCAGTTCCCAACCCATCTCAAGACTATCTTGGTTGAACCGAAACCTGAGAGGCTAATCGTGGGGCATGAAAATATCACCACAAAAAAAATGACAATTGGTGGCCATTTTTTGGTGGTAAACTAATTTTTGCTATTAAATAACACATTTAGTGGAAAAAATTTGGGTTTCCCCTAAAAGATAATTCTAAATGGAGTATTGGTACAAAAAAGTAAAATCTCCACTAAGATTGACACTAGTTGTTTGGTGCCCAAATTTTAGCTTGTGAATGAATTATTTGTAGTAAAATGGATAGAAAAAACTTAATTCTTGCCACTAAAAGTGAGCATTTGGTGGCAATTTTATTATTTTACTACCAAAGTTAAACAAAAAAAAACTTACAACAACAAAAAAAATCTCCACAAATCAATAATAATAAAAGGGTAAAAATGTATTTATATTCTTTGTCCCATACTAACACATTTAAAGGAAAAAATCCTCACCATCTAACCTCTCCCTTTGCCTCTCTCACCTTGTTTCTATATTCACCTACCACCTTCGAATTAATCTTTAATAATTTCTGGTAAGGTATCTTTATTTTTTTTGTTCTATCTTCTTCTTTTCTCCTTTCAGAGTTTTTATTGAAAATTAGTTTATTTATTTTATACCCTAAATAATCATGTATTAGTGAATCTCTTATATGAGTTTGTTTTGAATGATTTAGAATATGTGACGTTCGAGGTTTTTTATTATTATTATAATCATATGTGTTTACCTATTGTTTGAAATTTTGGGTGTGTAAATCGATATATGCGTCAATTTACACTTGAAATGTTAGATGTGGCATGGAAATCTATTAAGTTATATTGGGACTATCGGTGGCTTGTTATTATAAATTATGACATGTTACCTTCTTGAACTTTTGAAGGTGTATTGTGAGTATATTATTTATTAAGTGAGTATATTATTTATTATTTATTTGATAAATATTCACCCCTACTCTCTTTCGGTAAATATCTCTTTATATTTGATTTATCCATCGACATCCTCAAATGAAATGCCAAGAAAATATTATATAGATCATCGGTTTAGGTGCAACATATGAAATCTTAATGCTTAATATTTGCTAAATATTATTTTATTTTTGAAATTCTAATATAATGCATCTTCTTGTTACATAAGCTCACTTCTTTTTTATATGAATTGTTGGATGTCTTAACGATATGATATCAATCTTAGAAGTTAATTTTTTAAATGCTTGTTCTTTGATTAATTTTATGTTAAAATTTTTGAATTGCTTTTGTTACGAAAGAACTCATATTAATATCACACATTAAATTGACATCAACTCAACCAAGAACTTAACATTAGCAACTTCTCAGCCATACAAACTTATTCATTCAGTTGAAATGCATAACACCATTAATATAACCCCTACAAAGTGGATGGCAGTTTTTAGCATTGCCACAAAAATCCTAATATACACGAAATTCTAAATCATTATTTCTAAACCTCATATTTTGTTCGAATTTTATTTTTCATACATCTGAATGTTCTCTTATATGGTAGGGTCTCTAAAACGGATAAAAGTTAGATGCATAATCCAAACAAAATTAGTAAAGTATATAGAGATGAGGTAAAACCCTTTTTTGATTTTTTATTTGCTAATGTTGAGCAATATGGTAAGATTAAGATCCCGTACAAGATGTGTAATAACTTTTACTTGAAAAAACGTCAAGATGTTCAAAGCATTGTCTTATACACGACATAGTGCGACGTTATCCTAGGTGGATACATCATAAAGAACCAATTAAATCACATACCGATAATGCTTATGACTTTAATGACTATGAGTGTGACTTTGGAGATCATGATATTAGAGGGAATGAAGAACAAATTAGAGGCGAGTTTGAGCAAGATGACATGGAGGGAATGTTGCATGATATGTTTACCGGACCTTAGAGTGATGATATTGTAGGGGATGAATCTAATAGTCACAATACTCAGGTGGTAGAGGGTGAGGGGGAAGAGTTTTCTAGATTACCAAGGGATACACATCAACAATTTCATTCAGGTGGTCTGAAATTATATTTTCTTATTGAGATATTGCATCTAAAGTCAATGAAAAATTAGAGTGAAAAATCCATTGACTTGATTCTTGAACTTTTTAAGAAAGCACTTTTAGATGATGCCCAAATCCCAAAGTCATTTTATGAGGCAAAAAAAATAGTTTGAGACTTAGGTTTGGACTATATGAAGATTGATGTTTGCAAAAATGACTTCATTCTCTTTTAGGGACCAAATGAGGACAAAACTAAGTGTTTAACATGCGAAGAGGTGAGATGGAAAATTAAAAAAGCTAATGGTGTGAAAGTGCCTCACAAAGTATTGCCTTATTTTCACTTAAAAGGAAGTTATAACGTCTATATATAAATAAGGACATATATTCATATTTGATTAGCATAAAGATAAGAGTGTTGAGGAGCCTAATGTGTTGAGATATCCGACTAATGGGGCAACATGGAAAGAATTTTATAAAATGCATGAGTCATTCGCTTGAGATGTCCCCAATGTTAAGATTGGACTTTTCAATAATAGATTCACTCCATTTATAAACATGAGTAACACGCATGGCATATGGTCTATTATTATTATGCCATATAACTTAACTCCTTGTAAATGTATGAAGCAACCCTTCTTCATATTATCGATGCTTATACCTGGTCCTATGGATCCTGAGAACAACATTGACGTGTTTATTCAACCCTTGATCAAGTAGTTAAAAGAGTTGTGGGAAGTTGGGTTTCAAACATGTGATTCCTTCATGGGGAGTAAGTTACAGTCATGTGCAACCTTGATGTGGACTATCAATGATTTTCTTGTGTATGCTAACTTTTCACGGTGGAGCACAAAGGGAAAATTATCTTGCCCAGTATGTAATGAGGAAATACATTCAATGTACTTGAAGAATTCGCATAATACATGTTATATGGGACATCGTTGCTTTTTACTTTTGAATCATAAATGGAAAGAAAATATGCATTCCTTTGATGGAAAGAAGGAGCGCCGGGGATGACCAAAATATTTTAGTAATGATGGCATACTTTCTCAATTAGAGAGAGTTCGATCTTTAGTATATGGTAAAGTGTGTGGAAAGAGGAGTCGTGAGAAGCATGAGTTGAATTGGGATAAGATTATTATATTCTATGATTTGACTTATTGTAAAGATCTTACATTGCGCCATAACTTGGACGTCATTCCTATTGAGAAAAATGTATGTGAAAGCATTTTGGAAACATTATTAGACATTGATGGGAAAATAAAAGACACGGTCGAGTCTCGGTTGGGTTTGATAGAAATATGCATATGCAAAGACTTGCATCATTATAAAATGGAGATAAATGGGTAATCCCTCCTGCCTACTTCTCTTTGTCTAAAGCAAAGAAGAGGGTTTTATGTGAATTTTACCGGTCATTGAAATTTCCTGATAATTTATACATCAAATATATCTCGATGTGTGAGTGTTGATAAAGGCAAGTTTTTGGGAATTAAAAGTCATGATTACCAAGTTTTTTTATAATTCTTATTATTACTAGAAATTTGTGGTCCTCTTTCTAAAGGAAGCGTGCCAACCATTAATTGAGATTGGGTTATTCTTTAAAGAGTTGTATTAAAAAAATTGAGAGTAGATGTGTTGGAGAGGCTTGAGTAGCAACTAGATATATCAAGGTGTAAGAATGAAAGGATATTTCCATCGACATTCTTTGATGTTATGGTTCACTTATCGATTCATCTTGCATGAGAGGCCGTTCTCGGGGGACCAGTGCAATATCGATGGATGTATCCTTTTAAAAGGTGAAAAAATCATGTAATTTCTTATATAAGTAATGATTTAATGTTTTTATTATGTTTGTTTTTATTTTTATTGAGATACATGCATACGTTAAAACTTACTACGGGAAATAAAGTACGTCCAGAGGGATCAATAGCCGATGCTTATATTCTTAATGAATGCCTAATATTTTTCCCAATGTATATACGTGGTGTCGATACCTTATTTATCAACCCGATAGGAACTATGATGGTGTTGATTTTAAAGAAGATTTATCCATTTTTTATATAGTGATCGTTTTCTTGGAAAAGTTGATTACCAATGCCTTACATGGAGTAAATAGGAAAAGGCTCGTTTGTATATGTTGGATAATTATAACAAGATACAAGAATTTGTAAAATATGTTATGCTACACTACATATATATCTAAAATATAATTTACATTTAATTAATTAAATTCATTTATATATGTTTAATGAGCATAAGGAATTGTTAATGGTAGAAATAAACATAAATGGTGAAAAAAGACACGCTGAGAGATTTCCCAAATGATTTGAAGATCGTGTAAGTAGTTGAATTTACTATTTTAAACTAAATTAATAAGGTTATTCATTATTGAAAACTATTTACTTTTGAAAATTAAACGGGTGAGAATATTGGAGTGTGAGTATCCCAGTTGTGTTAGTATTCAACTTCGCTCTTTATCCTTAGGGTCTGGCCGACGAGTGAAAAACTATAAAGGTTGTTTAATCAACGGCTATAGGTTTTGATGATACAAGAAATCGTTCACTTGTCATTCTCGTACAAATAAATCAAGTGTAAAGTGCATAATAAACAAACAAAGCAAGTAAAGAGATATAAAAGACAAGATATAGAGTGGTTCGGCTATAATAATCACCCTACGTCCAGTTTGGTGCCACAATCTCATTATATATGTTGTTTGGTACATAATAATTAAGCCTAAACAAGCGTAGAAGAATGAGAATAGAATATAGTACATGGCTATGATGATTCTGGTGGCTTTGGGATGGTGGTTATGATGTTCCTGCTAGTATCCCCCAAGTCGTTCTTAGTGGCGTAGAGAGATTAATCAGCTCCAAGTTTGATACTTATGTTGTAAGTGATCCCGACCAGATGTGGAAAGATTATTCTCCTCTTATCTCAAGCTGTGGACCTCTATATAGGAGATGTGGATGTTGCACTGCCGAGAGTATAAAGGGGTTGTGACCTGCTAGGTGAATGAACTAGGGTTGCACCCTACAACATGTGGGGCCGCATCTTGTGCTAGTGAGGTTGCGGTAGATGAATGATAAGGTTGGGGGCTGCGTCATATAGCTTATAAATGGCCGCAGCCTGTATGTTAAGGGCTACAGCAGGCATCCAAGGCACGCGATACCATAGCCTATAGAAAGTTTAGCTCCGCGGTAAGAGTAAGATATATGTGATATCAATAAGCCCCCAAGGCGTAGTGTTAAGGAATTGGTGTTGCATCTTGATACTACTTGTGCCGCGATGCGTATCTCTGCAGGGTCCACTTTCAAATGAAGCTTCTCCTTCTCGCTCCCTCTTATATAAATAGAACCGGCTGTGGACTTCGTTACGTTTCCTAAAACCTTGAGATCATATCGAAGGCAAATTTCTATCCATTCTTCAACTTTGACTTTTTCGATGACCTTCCAAGGAAACGCGTGGTGGTTTTGAGGTGGTGCAAGGCAGTTTATGGCTGAGCAACTGATTTTCATCCTTTTCCATGTGATTTTTCCAATCCAAAACCTTGTGAATTCATCTTTGCAAGTCAACTAAACTTCTGAATTTCTAAACATCTGCCTTTGTGAATCAATTAACTTTGAATTACCACGATTCATATCTTCTAAGCTCACCATGAATTGGTATTTTTTAAATGTGTTTTCTTAGATTGCAACCGATAACTGCTGCTGTGATTTCTTGGCCCGAACAAATCTCTTCGAGTTATAACTGCTAAACTTAGGGCTTTTTGAATTCCTAAATTGTAGGATAGAAATACGAAACATATCCCTCAAATGTATTTTCATAGGATCGTGTTTGTTAAAAATAATACCCCTTATTCTTGATGTTCTTGAGAGAAACTCTTCACAATCTAGGGCATTAATCTTCGAGTTTATCAACATTAAATACCAACACGTTTGAGTGTATGGGCGCGACATGATGAATATTTGGTTGCGGCATGAAAAAAATCCCTTGGAAAATTTTTGGGTGGTCTTAGGTATATGTCTGCAGCCCTCAATTGCTGCGGCATGTAGATTTCTAGCTACGGCATGTAAATTTTCCCTTTCCTAAGGCCCTTAGATTAGTGTCCGCCAAACTTATCCCCTAGTCCAATGACTACGGCATGTAAGATTAAAACATACCTCCTCTTAAAAAAATATGCCTCGGCAGAAGTTAATTTTGCGTAACATTTCTTATTTATCCTTCAGACTTGATACATCATTATTCCTGTTGCGAACTCTAAAAGGCTTATATATGACCGTATTAGGCGCGGTGCCTAACTGCAAACTCTCGGCTTTTCAGGTATTGCTGAAGCCATATGAACTTTGACCCAGATGAATTTTTCAGAGGTTTTTGGAACAAATATTTTGGAGCCTCTCCTCCCGAAGTTCCTTTAGTGTATCCTTTGAGGACAATAGGGTCGTGCCAGTTCAGAGATTTCCCAAATTATGTAGTTCAAGATTCAGGCTCAGATTTTGCGGTCATTGAGGAAAAGGTTAATTCAAGTAATCAACCAATGGATGTAGATGATGCGGTCATGGGTACATCTGAGGTTAGGGAGGCACCTGCTGGCACATCTGGGAGTGTTGAGAGACCTCTTGAGGCACTTAGTGTCTACAGCACTATGACCTAAGAGTGGGTTGATCAGGTGGTTGAAGCCTTTGAATTTCTTAAGAATTTGATGTGCTCAGCACCTGCCGCGGAACAAATGCCATGCACGGAACTTGCTGACAATGGGGTCTGCTTCCCCCTCAACGCTTTCATTTATGGGTTCCGGTCTCTAGTCCCTGTTCCAGTTAGAAGAATTTTCCAAAGGATGAGGTTAGCCCATCCCCAATTAGATCATAATGGCTAGAGGTCCATTCTTGCAGCTATTGTACTGTGGAAGAAGAAATTCAAGAGAGACATTACTCCTGCGGAGTTTTTCCACTTCTACCGCCCAAACGAAACTCTATAAAATTTGCATAGTACTATTATTTTTCTGTTCGCGACAGAGATGAGACCCTTTATTTTGGGAGGCCTACCAGTGTAAAGAACTAGAAGGGCAAATGTTTTTTCATTTCTAGAGAAGGGTGGGAGATCCAACCCGAAGAGACTGAGAGGAAGAGAACCTTTAGGATGCCACGGCACTGGGGACATCCCTCTAAGATTGGTAAATTTTATTAAATTATGGTCGCGCCCCCTTTTATAGTTGCATTTCAATTTCCATATTTTTCTTTTGAACTAACCTTTTCATTTTTCTGCAGTTCTTGACAATTTACAGTTGTGTGAGTGGCAAGAGAAGAGAGTTGGTGAGGTCACGATAGTTCCTACTGACAAGAAGAAGTTCAGCACTCTTGTAACCACTGCTTCAATATACAAGGGAGGCTTCTTTCCAAACAAATCTATTCCCAAAGAGATGGGTGTTTAAGGTAACACTATTTTCATTAGTTTTTGACTCTGCGACAGTTACTTCAAACATGGATTTTGATCTTGCTTTATTTCTTCTTCAGGTGAGGATATTGATAGATCTCTGTTAGCAGCTCAGCTTGCTGAGATGGATGAGGACACATCTATCCTCAATAACACTTCTAGGCAGAGGAAAAGGAAGAGGACAAAGTCCAAAGCTCCTGCCGCAGTCACTTATAGTGACCAAGTTGAGCCTATCGCGCCCACTATGCATTCTGCAGATCAATATAATCCTATCATTCCCTCCAATCCGGCTGAGGGCCAAACAACTCCTATCGAAACTATCACTCTGGTAGAGGAAGTAGCTCCTCATGAGAGGCCTGAGGGTAATTTTGATGATGACATTGGAGCTCACTTAGAAGCGACAGGTCTAATTTCACCTCTATCTGACTAAGGTGATCGTGACACTTCACCAGTTCATGTGACAAATTCTTCTATTCCTCCATCAATAATTATTGTCAATGCAAAATTTCCCACCTCCACAAAGCAAACTTCCACGGCCACAACTGCATATATCAGATCCTCAATCTTCTTGGGACATAATTGTCCGTGCTGTTTACATGATAAAAAAAGGCGGTTGATGGACCCTACCTAGATCGATTGGTGGATGAGTACCACGAGGACGTGGAGTCTTATGCCCTCCACCGTGTGTTGAGAGTAAGTGATTTTAGCTTTCCAATAATTCTTTGTAGCTTTAGTTTTATTTTCTAACTTTCAATACATTTACAGGCTGTAGAAGTTGTGATGACCCAGAAACTCAATTATGAGGGTCTATATAGGCTTAAGGAAGTCGTGGACAACGTTCACAATGCTAATTTGGTAAAGGCAAGGGCTAACTCCTTTGAAGCTGGATAGAAATTTTCTGTCGCGGACCTGGAATCATATAAGATGGATGTCGATGCTAAGGTTGAGGCTGCAGAAAAGGCTAAAGATAATGTTGAGTAGAACTTCAACTAGGTCGCGGAGTCTTTACGAACTGGCCAAACTCAAGTGGTTGAAGCTGATAAGGCCACGAATCTTTCCAATGTAATACATGAACTACTCTAGAAGAAATACCAAGAGTTGAAAACCATAGCATCCAATGATGTCGTGGCCCACACCGAGGCCCTGGGGAAGATGGAGGAAGACCATGTCGCAGATATCAAGAAAATGGATGATGACCATACTGAGGCAATCAAATTGGCCATTGACAACGCTGAGGACTCCTTCAAAGGCTACAAGGATTTATGCCTTATCAATAGTGAAGCCTACCTCTTCGGCTTCCAGGAATTAAGGCATAGGGTCATCAAAAATTTCCCGGAGTCCAAAGAGAAAATCATGTCCTGGAAACTGGGTGATGCTGAGTATGACCAATGTGTTGCTGAAATTAAGGTTGCTGCGAAAGAAAGAGCCAGAAAGATGGATGAAGAGGTTGCAAAAGGTGATCTCACTGAGACCGCGGATGATGATGATGATGATGATGAAGCTAAGGAAGAGCTTGCGCTGTGGTGTATTTTTTATGAACATTTTTACAATCTCTGAACTATTGATTCATTTGGTTGGTGTCCCTTTTTGTAAGCTTGATTTAGAATGGTTACGGCTTTTGTCTATAATCAATATTTTACCAAGGCTTTTGCTTTTTTTTAAATTTCTGATTTGCCTTCCCTTCTCCTCATTCTTTCATATGATTCAATACTTATAGGGTTCCATCCACATTGATAGGGGCTACGGCACTTTCAAGAATCAACAGTTGTACTTTGTTTGCATACCTTATTCTTCCAATGCTTTGATGCATTTGCTCAAATTAGGTTGTGGCCAACTTCATTTTTCATTTGACATTGTATTCTTTTATGCCTCCATTCTGAATGAATGGACTTTTTCATGGCCGCGACCACATTTATAGGGTTGCGACTCCTTTCTAGCCTTTGCTAAGAAATTGATGACAGCATGCTGGCCTGGGGCCATCCATCTTTCTATAGATTTTTCATGCTTCATTATGATAGCAACACAACACCCTTAGTCTCTTTGATTGCCTTTCATGGCTTTTCTTTAGTCGATTGGGTTCTTTCCAGCCCCCCCCCAGGCTAGGTATTATTAAGCTTCCCCAAATGATGTTTGGATATATATAATTCCTTCCCAGGCTATAATAGGATTATCCGAAGATAATTAAGTCTTTGACCCCTTCAAATATACGGTTATTCATAAACAATTAAGTCTTCGGCCCCTTCAAATATAGGGTTATCCATAGACAATTAAGTCTTCGGCCCCTGTGGGTTATTATCAGGCCTTCTCGGACTAGGTATTATGAACCTTCCCCAAGCTAATATAAGATCACCAAGTTAATAATGTTTCCTCTCTATCCACCAAGTTAATGATGTTTCCGAGGGGAGTAACCTCCCTAGGCTAATGATGAATCCTGAAAGATAAGAACGGGCACTTGAAGCCCCTGATTCTTATGACGCATCCTGAAAGCTAAGAATGGGAATTGTAAGCCCTCGTGGATAATAACTCTTTCTGATAACTGCTTTTAAGAATGTAGCCGTAGTATGCTGGAATATAGTCTCTATGAGTGATGTTGCAGACCAATTCAGATAACTTCTCTCAATAGTATTTTTTTCCATTTTCAATTATCATTTGCCTTCATATAGTCAGGAGTCACGGTGGGCGTTATGGGCCCATTTAGATATTACCATTCTCGGTCTAACATATATACTTGATTTGGGATCTGTTTAAGATAAAGAGTCTTTTATAAGATAACCTTTAATGGAAATAAGAATCAAAATATTGCACTATAAAGTGAACTTGAATTCATATATGTATGTATATATATATATATATATATATATATATATATATATATATGACTTTGTACGGACAATACAAAGTTTAAATTAAAAGAACTTAAGAAGAGTTTCACTATAAAATAGAAACAGATGCATCATGAACATAAGCATGAAAAATGGGAATGTCGCCTGTCATACTAAGCTGAATCCCTTAGGCATCCTTGAGGAAACACTGCAGCATTCCCTATCATTATGAGCCTTTCAATTTCATCTTTCAGGGCGTAGCACTGCTCAGTGTCATGGTTGTGGTCGTGATGAAACTTGCACCATTTGGCTTTGTTCCTCTTGTGGGGTGGAGCTTTAAGCTTCTCTGGCCACTTCAGCAACTTATCCTCTTTTATGAACTCAAAGATGTCTTCAATTGGGAAGGCCAATGGGGTGTAGGACTCAAAGACCCTTTTCTGCATTTTCCACTTTATTTTCCTGGTTCTTACAAGCTGCTTCTGCGGATGGATCTTATAGTGTGGTCGCGACAGTGATGGCTGATGGAGCAATGATCCTGGGTGCCTCACCCACATTGGATGAGGTTGTGGCCTCTAGCATGAGGACCCTCTGGGTTAAATAGTTGACTTGGGTTTGGAGTGAAGCATGACTGTCGTAGACATGGTTGAGGTGATTTTACAATTGCACAATCTCATCCTTGACTTTTGTGCTCTGGATGGATTCTCCTTCCGTTTTCTGCTTTGTTAGTCTTTAAAAATATGTATAATTTGAGATAAAACTAACATAAGTGAGTGATTACAGAAATATAGTATGAACATATAGTTACAATGCAGTACTTGCACTGCTTCATGGTATTTACCAATGGGGTCACGGCCAGTAAGGCACATAAGTGTACTACCGTGGCTAATTGAACAATGGGATTCACCAAGGTTGAGCTCGAGTCCATTTCCTTGATGCTTTTAAGCTGCACTGACTTGACTGCACTTATGGAGGCTGCGGCAAGAAGGGTAGTTGAACTACATGGTCGCACGCCTGTTTAGGCAGTGAATAGAACATACTTCATGGAATTAAAATCCAGAAGATGAGTTTTTCTCCCGAAACACGTGGAGAGCATACTTACTAGGGTCTATCCATGAGAGAATAACCTCTCGGTGCACAAAATGACAAAATTCTAATGATAAACCCTAGATCATAGGCAAAGAACCGCAAAAAGGGAGTAATTATAACTCTTCCGTAATCACCCACCTTTATGGGGCTAGAGTCCATCAAGCTTTTCATCATTATCTAGGTGAGGCGATATCACAGGGGTATGTAAAATAGATCTAAGGTCATAAAATGGAGACCCAAAAGTAGATCTGAATATACGAAATACCCATTTACGGGTGTAAATTTAAAATAGAGCTCAATAACCAAAATTTACTCATGAGATGATGATCCAAAGGATCCCCATAAATAAAATAAGGTGTTTAAGAACTCAAAACATAGAGAAACAAGATTGAAATACGTCATTTACCCACAGACGGCGCCAAATTAATGATATGATAAATTGTCCACTTGTCGTTCTCGTACCAACAAATCAAGTGTAAAGTGCATAATAATCAAACAAAGCAAGTAAAGAGAGATGAACGACAAGATATAGAGTGGTTCGTCTATAATAATCAGCCTACGTCGACTTTGGTGCCACACTCTCATTATATATGATGTTTGGTACATAGTAGTTAAGCCTAAGGATGCGTACAAGCATGAGAATAGAATATAGTACAAAACTATGATGATTCCGATCGCTTTAGGATGGTGGTTGTGATGATCTGACCAGTAGCCCCCAAGTCGTGCTTAGTGGCATAGAGAGAGTAATTAGCTCCAAGTTTGTTACTTATGTAGTAAGTGATTCACGACCGGATCTGGAAAGATTATTCTCCTCTTATCATGAGGTATGGACCTCTATATATAGAAGATGTGGATATTGCACTGTCGAGAATAAAAAGGGGGTGCGTCCTGCTAGGTGAATGAACAAAGGTCGCACCCTACAACATATGGGGCCACATCCTGTGCTAGTGAGGCTACTGCAGTTGAATGATGAGGCTGGGGGTTGCGGCATGTAGCTTATAAATGGCCACAGCCTGTATGTTAAGGGCTATGGCAGGCATGTAAGGCACCTGATACCATAGCCTATATCAAGTTTAGCTCCACGGCAAGGGTACGATATATGTGCTATCAGGTTTCACGCCAAAGATATTGACAAGTAAAAAACATTAAAATAGTGGAATTTTAGTAGTGAGTGAACATGGAAAAACATATATTGACTTTTATGGAGAGTTTATTGATATTATTGAGTTACAATACACTAAAAATAATTGAATTGTCCTCTTCAGTTGTGATTGGTAGGACCTTGGGAAAAGAAGGGTGTGTGGGGGATACATAAAGATGAGTATGGTTTTATTAGTTTGAACATCGTTGATACATGGTATAAAGACCAACCATTTGTGATATCTTATCAATTAGAGAAAGTATTATATATTCCAGACATCAAGTTAGGAAATAATTAGAAACTTGTAGTTAAAAATACTCCCCATGATAATTATGATTTTTCTGAAATTATAATGGAAGAGGAATTAGTTCAAAAGGAACCAAACCAGAAACTTGAGTTAAATATAGTACATGATGAAACAATGGAAATTGATGATGAAGGATTTGAAGTACGAAGGGATGATATCCCAGAAATGGAAGTTAGTATGACTAATGTGTAACGAGTAAACCTCGTACATGATGGAGATGATTACTTTTTTTATAATGACATCTTACTGATCAAGGATGATGATTTTAGTGATGATGACGGAGATGAATATGATTATGACTTTTGATGGATTGTGTTGATGTATTTTTTACCAAGATAGTCTTAACCGACTACAGTCCTTATGACACTACATGACAAGTTTGACAAGATAAAGACAATAAGAGTCCAAGAGGAAACGGAAAAACTATCGTGTCACAACGGTAGTATTTTATTATAATATAAGATCTAATAATAAGATTTCTTATCCAATTGTAATTTATAACTATATAAAAAGGGTATCTTGGGTATCTTATATTTATATATATGTTATTTAAGACTGTTGTAGCCCTCCCCCCCCCCCCCCCTCCTTCGGGGGGCAGTTTTATTTCCCCTTAAATAGAATAGAAAAACAACCTATATGGAAAATATGAAAGAGATTGGGGTTTCCAAATATCTGTATTTAAGTCTAGATGACACTTGACGATATCAAGCATGGTCTCCAACCTCAAACCTTAGTAAGAAGACTCAAATCACCAGATCGAGGTCAAAGTCCATGCAGAAGGACCCCATCTCTCCAACTCACTACTCAACGGAAGGCCTTAGTTTGTAAATTAAGTATATGACTCTCGTAGAGCCCCTCAAAGGCACCGTCACATGTTCAAAACCTCCATCTGACCTCCTATCCTAATATAAAAACCTCAGTGTCCTCTTACATAATAAAAATCAAGACTAACAGTGTAACTCCTCATGTCCTGCTCTATTTATCCGCAACAGTTAGGTATCTTTTACTCATTTTAATTTAAACTTATCTATTATTAGGGCAATCCTATCATAGTTGTTGCCTCTAAAGAGGGCCTCAGACTTATCACCACAATTGGAACTATAATACTTTAAATTCAATCACTCCCTACACAAAATGAATAATCTACTAAACTATCAATTTCATTAGTGTTCACATAAAGTCTCAATACCTCCTTGTAGTAAATTCCCTTATAAACTCTGATATCAATTATACTAATATATAAAAGGGAAAGGGAAAAGGTAAGAGTGAATCAATACTCACTTAAATTATGGCCTATATCATGACACATAATTTATGGCCTCGGACTATAGGTCGCGACCTCTAGCACTCTCTCCTCATCTTTTAAAACTCCATGGCCTCTATCATGAGGAAACAATGAATATATAAAGGGATGATATCAAATATCTCAGCAAGGATTAAATCAAAGTCCTCATCCCACATATGAATGCTAGTAGTAATAATAAAAGATATACTAACGAGACAATGGAAATATTAAATCAAGTATGCAAAATTTATACAATATAAACAATTAGGAAGGAAAGAGTGTGCATTTCTCATCACTCGAATTCCCTAATGACATATGGCTCAATTTCCCAAAGGTTCCAGAACCCTTGGATTCCCCTATGGCTTTAACTCCAATGATTCACCCACAAAGTCCGTGGCCTATCTTTTTATAGCCTTGGAACTCTCAACTCCATGAACTTATTCTAGGCTTCTATTAATTCAGTCATGCTACTGGTCGCGGCCTCCTCTCCTACCTCAATCTAGAGAAATCTATGGTCTCTTGTTAACTCGATAACCTTGGGCGATCTTTGCCAAGGTATGAGCCCCATAGTTAGCCAAGGTTCAATATCCTTATAGATAATCGCTTTGACCACAACCACTAAATAAGAGGTCCTTAAATAGTCAATGATACTTCGGCCTGGCGAGCAGATGTTACAGCCTTAACATCAAATCCCAATCTCACCAGCTCATCAAGGCACAATATAATAATTCCTTAACCTTCGCGGGCTCATAGAGGACTTAGAACTGATATCTAAAAATTAGTAAAACAAAGGTTTTTAAACCCTAAATATCCCATAACTCAAATCCTCAAAGATCACAGGAAGAACCCAAATTAAAATATTGTAAGATCAATAAGAATATCCTAAAAGTCTCTTATCCTCTAACTCATAATCTCCAAACAATAACCCTAATATAAACACCTCTAATACTAGGTTTCAAGGTAAATAGTGACAGTTCATGGCCTACAAGTCCAGAAAAATCCTAAAATCTCAATAAATAGTAAACGACCATGGGCTTTAAACTTAGGAAGTCATGAGCAGTAGAAATACATGGCCTATAGCCCAGAAAACACATAATATAAGGCAAGGTCTCACCTAACTTAATGGAATAAAGGAAATAGGGTTTTAGCAAGGAATAATATGATAAGGACGTATCCCTTACATTAATGAACAATTAACCTCAGTCGCCTTTAAAAACTTCTCCGATGAACAGTGACCTTCCACTACCTTTAAAGCACTTCTCTAATGAATATTTAATGTCCACGGACTCCTCTTCAATAGCACCTTCCATGTCTCAAAAATCTTACTTTCACTCTCTAAAGTGGAAATATGGGTTTCTAGTGGTCTCAGAAAGTTTGCCAAGGCTTTGTATTTATAGGTTTTAATAGGGAACCTAGGTTTTCCTATTTTGTACGATCTTTTCCATAATTACCCTTTTGAAAAGGCTTTTAGAACCCTCTAAACTTGCTCCTTAACTCATAACCTGATTAGTGAACTGAGCCATCAAGGGTCCATGTTACTAAACTTTATAGCCTTTTTACTATGAGTCATGTCCTACCTCTAAATAAAATGGCCTATATATTTAAGGCTATTTCCTTTCTAGGAATTATATATGTTTGCCGACACATATTAGGTCATGGTCTTAACTTATAAGTCTTCTTATTAGGTTGTGGCCTCCTATAGAGATGCAACCTCTTAAGGGGTCTTTATAGCCTCCCCAAATTTAGGAAGTTACATCCTCAGAATTCAAATGATAAAAATGACTTAAGGCATACCTAGGAATAAATGTGATCACTTTTATCTGATGGATGACTCCAGCTCCCATGTGGCTTCTTCCACAGCTTGGTGTGTCCAAAGAAACTTGACGAGAGAAATAGTTTTGGTCCTCATCTTATTTTCTTTACTCTCCAAAATGTTAACTAGAGTCTTATCTAAAATGTTAACTCGATGATAATTAATAATATGGATGCAGTATCTGATGTAGTATTTTATCATTGAAATATGGTACACATTGTGTATATGGGACAAGCGTGATGGCAAGGCTTATATGTAAAAAGTTTACCTAGCTCTTTCAAGCACCTCAAAAGGTCCCACATATTGCGTAGTCAACTTTACTTTCTTCCCAAATCACATAACTCCCTTGGAAGGGAAACTTTTAAGAAAAGCATGGTCCCCGACCTGCAAGTCCACCTCCCTTCTTTTGATATTAACCTAGCTCTTTTGCCAACCCAGCACACTCCAAAACCTCTCTTGAATCATCCTTACTATATCCATGAGCTCTTCTATGAGAATAAATCCTAGAAATTGTGTTTCTCCCAATTAATCCTAACACAAAGGGCTACGGTGCCTTCTCTTATACAAACTAGTGTCAAGGTCCATCTTAGTACTTTCTTGGTAACTATTATTATAAACTAATTCCACTAGGGTTATGTGGTCTTCTCAACAATCATAAAAATCTAAAACACATGTCCTCAACATATCCTCACTGGTCTGATCGGTTCTCTCCATTTGTCCATTAGTTTGCGGATGGAAGGCTGTACTGAAATTCAGTCTTGGCCTCATGGATTTTTAAAAGATTTTCTAAAATATTGAGGTAAATTTAGGGTCGTGATCAGATACTATGGTCATAAGGAATTTTTGGAGTCCTACGACCTCCTTGATGAAAATTTTGGTTAACTGATAAACACTAGTCGTGGTCTTGACAACCAAAAAGTGAGCGGGCTTGTTCAATCTATCCACAATAACCCAAATGGAATCCATCCCTCTCTACGTCTACATCACTCCCACTATAAAGTCCATGGGAATATTCTCCCACTTCCATTATGGGATTGGCAAGAGCTATAATGACCAAGTTGGTCTTTGGTTATCGACCTTAACTTGCTAGCATACTAAGCACTTTGCAATAAACTCCGCAACCTCTTTCTTAATATTAGGCCACCAAAAAATTTCCTTTAATTTTTGGTACATCTTGGTGCTCCAGGGGTGAATTACAACGGTAGAGGAATGCCCCCCTTTTAACACCTTGGACTTAATCTCATCATTCTGTGGCACACATATCCTTATCCAAAATCTTAAGGTTTTGTCGTCATTTATTTTAAAAGTTGAGATTTCTCCCATTTCGACAAGCCCACAAATTTTTTAGAGATCAAGGTCCGTGGCATGAGTGACCCTTATTCTCTCAAGTCAAACTTGGGTCCACAACAAAGGCACTTAAATGTACATGGCCTTTATGGTCTATGGCCTCTATCCCCATTGTTTCCAAATCAGTTAGGATGTTTTCTTGGCTAGTTATTTACAAGGCACTAATGTAACCTTTCCTAATTAAGCAATCAGGTAATATGTTGGCATTTCCTGGGTAATACTTAATAGAAAGGTCATAATACCTAATTAATTATAACTATCTCCAATTCCTTATATTCAAGTCTATTTGGGGAAAAATATAGGTTATAATCTTATGGTTCGTGAATATCTCACAACTCTCTTCATATAAGTAATGTCTCTAAATACTCGACGCAAACACTACCGCGTATAGTTTTAAGTTACGAGGGGGTAGTTATTCTAATTGTCTGAGGTCATAGACAATCACCTTCCCATTCTACATCATCACACAACCAAGGTTGCGTCTTGAGGCCTCACTATATATCACATAGACTCCTCCCTACTTGGGGAAAGCTAAGATGAACACGACCACTAACTTCTCTTTTAATTTTGAAAGCTCTCCTCACACTGCATGAACCATATAAATTTCTTATATATGTGTGTTAACTGGGCTAGGGGCACGACTATCTTGGAAAATCCTCCCACAAACCTTCTATAGTAGCCCTCTAGGTTGAGGAAGCTTCTAATCTCGGTCACTTTAGTTGGCTGTACCAAATCAATAGTAGCCGCAACCTTTCTTGGGTCCTTGGCCAATACGTTTGTGTTTATAATATGGAAAAGGAAGGCAATATCCTCACAGAAGAATTGACACTTAGAGAATTTAGCATATAATTTCTCCTTTCTAAAACAAAAAACCTTCTGCTTAAGCGATTCTCATATTCTTTCGTAGTCTTAGAACAATTGTTATATCATTAATGAAAACAATCACAAATTTTTCTAGGAAGGGTATGAACACTCTATTCTTCAAATCCACATAATCAGATGGGGCTTTTGATAACATAAGAGGCATAACCATAAAATCATAATGCCCATATCTAGTTTTAAAGGATGTCTTATAAATGTCCTCATTCTTGATCTTAAGTTAGTTGTATTTTAATCTGAAATAGATCTTAGAAAAATATTTAGGATCTTTCAAATGGTCAAAAGATCATCAATCCTGGGCAAAGTATACTTATTCTTCACATTCATCTTGTTTCCATTCCATATAGTCTATGAACATCCTCATAGATCCATCCTTTTTTATTTATAAATAGCATTAGAAACCCTAAGGGGGAGTGATAGGACTAATAATTCATGGCCTAGAAAATCCTTTAACATCTCTTTTAGTTCTTTTAACTCCATGGGGACATTCTTTATAGTTCCTTGGAACTGGGCCCCCGACCTATGTCACAAGCTCAATGACAAACTCTACCTCTCTGTCCAGAGTTATCCATGGCAATTATTCTAGGAAAATGTCACTATAGTCTACAGCTATAAGTACATTTTCTAAGGTGGCCACGGTCTTCTTAACATCCTTGACAAATTCTAAATATCCGTGGAACCCTCCCTTAATTGTCTTCCTAGAACTTAAGGTTGATATTGACAAAGGTTATCTTTTTGGTTTAGCTCCCTTAAAACTAACCTTGACCTCCCTAGGTTTACAAAAGGTGATCTCCTTAGTATCACAATATATCTTATCAAAGTGAGTGGGCAATCAATATGTGCCTAAGATCACATCAAAATCTTCCATTTCTAAGGGAGTCAAGCTAACATCGAAACGATGCTCTCCTATTTCCACAACACATCCCACATAATGGATCTAGGCCTCAGATAAGACTTCTACTAGGGTGTCCATAACTAGAGGAGGGTTCAAAAGTAGTGGATGCAAAAGAGTTTGTTACCCTATAATCAAAAAGTACATAGGCATTTCTATCATCAATAGTAATAGTACATGTTGCCACGTCCTAGGACTTTTCATCTTCCTTAGTATTAAGGGTGAAGACTCTGGCTTATCAACATCCTTCTTTGGCAACTTGCATTCCTGAATTGCATGTAGAATACTTATGGACGAATTCAATACACAAAACATAACTTTTGATGATTTGGAAACGGATTTATAAGGAGTCCTTATAGTCAATTAAATTATGGGTTCATGTTCATAGGGTTTGGGGCAAGAATTGGAGATTTATGATTTTTACATGATGATTAGTAAGATTTGACCCCAAAAATATGTTAAGGAATGACCTAGGATGACTTAAAATAGTTTACAAACATTAAAACGTAATTTGGATGATCTTAAGATGGATTTAGAGAAGAGAAAAATGAAGAAAAATGAGTTGGGAAATTTCTGGGCGTTTTCTTCCATCTCGTTAGAAGACCTGCCCAGGTCGTTCAAACGACCTCGTTCGAACGAGCTTCTAACGAGATGATAGTACTCCTTATAATGAGTTGGTAGTTCGTTCGAATCCATTCATTCGAACAACACTCATTCGAACAACACTCGTTCGAACAACACTCGTTAGAATGACCTCGTTCGAACGAGTTGACAGACTGGCCTTTTTAGGCCTGATTTTATTTAGGACTTCCATTAGACTTATTTAATTGAGCGTTAACCTTCCCTTGTTGACTAGTGGGTATAGTTGTGAGATTGGAGTACGTTGAGGAGTAAAACTTAGGATTTTGTAGGAAATCGGATGACATTTATGGGTTAAGAAATAAGTACCTAATATTACGACGTGAGAAGGGTTGACAACTTTAATGTATGTTATTCGAGGATTTGTAAACCTGCAACATTTAATGACGGTATAGGAATGTAAAATATACCTCTATTAATATCATGAGATATCTAAGATGTGTGAATGCTTAGTATATGTGGTTATCTGTGTATAACATACCTACCATACTTGCTATCACGGGAGGTCGGCGTCCGATAAGGGCCATCTAATCTTTGTGTGCCTACGGGGGGATATAGATTGGTACCTCGAGGACATAAATCAGAGAATAACTTATTGAGAAGTTAATAAGTCTGCTGATCATGGGAGCATAGGTATGTGCATGACCCATGTGATGTGAACTATGTTCGCCTCCATTATGTGTGTTTGTTACTTGTCGAAACGGTTCCTGAGAGATTCGAAATACATGATCCTTATATATGTGATGTATCGGGATTTGATAGCAGAGTATGTGTGAACTGCAGCTTAGTCTAGGGGTGCCATTATTGTATATTATGATGAGATTGATATACTGAATTAATGAAATGAACTGTTTATATAAGTACAAGTGTGAATTAATGTAATATCTTTGTAGAGTTAAAAAAAATGGGAAAACTCTTAGTAATCATTGCAACTAATTTCGAAGAATGAAAGTAAAGCTCTCAGTTTGTATTAAGATGTCGAAAATTAAACCATGATTAGTATCATAAAAATCAGATTTTGAATAGGACTAGTTTGATAGTAGAATAACTAGAACGGGTACGGGTATGATAGGTGTGCACAATTAGTTGAGAGGTGAGGAATTCATGTGAGTGCACGTACTATCATGTATTTGATATTCACTGTTTAATAATATTAAACACTTGCTGTATTTTAAACTGTTTTCACAATCGGGCTCTGACCCGTTTGCTTTCAAATCTATTTTCTTGTAAAACCTTTTAGGTGCCCAGCCATAAGGCCACCAGGCATAGGAGTTCCATTCCAGTGACATGCTGTAGATTTTGTGGAAGTTACAGGACCTCGATAGTAGACGCCTCCATTTTCTACCTTGACTCTACTTCAGATTTACTCATCTATAGGGCATGTCGCCCCTTTTCTTTCAGAGACATCCTACTTACTCAGTTTTGTTTCAGATTTTGGGTTGTAATTAATTTGTGATTCAGACTCTGTATTTGGTTGTATTCAGCATTTGGATTGTTAGAGGAGTATTCCTCCAGATTTATTGGCATTCCATTATTATTCTATTGTGACTGTGTTGTGGTATTAGTATTTCATTATTCAAATGGATTGTATGTTAATCGGATTTAATTAAAATTGACAACTCACTTTTAAATATTAGGTGGCTAGTAATTATTAAAACGTTTTTCGACAGTGATGCTATGAACTGAACCAACTTGACATTTTGTATTAATTTGAATAAAGGAGTAGCTACCCGGTATTTAATTAGTCGGGGTGTCACATCGTGTTAGGCCCTCGAGGGTCCATGCTATTGGAATTCGTGACCTTTTTACTATGAATCATGTCTTACCTCTAAATTCCACACCCTATAAATTCAAGGCGTTGCCTCTCCAGGAATTATATATGTCCGTGGATATTTATTAGGTCGTGGTCTTCACTTATAATCCTTCCTATTAGGCTGTGGCATCCTATAGAGTCGCGACATCTTAAGGGTATAGGGTTGTTACAAATAGTCATTAATTAATCCTTAGAGTAAGGACATAGGATTTACTGCCCATTTCTATAACTAGAGAAGCTATGTCGGGGAAGAATTAACCTCAAATCACCTCTATATACCTAAAAAAGACTTGGCCATATTCATGTAGAGATGATATCAGTTCGGAAGCTTAGAATTATAACCTCGATACCAAAATAATAGTCCAATAATTGTGCCAAGATCCCTAGACTAATTTGATGGGTTGGTAAAAAGTACATTCACTATTTTAGCAACCCCCACTAACCACTTGAGGTTTATTCTATATCATTAAATGTCGTTTAATTATCCTAACAACCATAACCATTCACCTGCAAGATCTGCCACTACTACTCCACCATTTTATAATAGTGGTATAGCTCATCTATGGGAACATATGCTTCAACTGTCACTTCTTAGCTTTTCCAAGTATTTGGTTATATAAAAAATTCTTGGTGAGGGTTCATAGGATGGAATCTAAAAGAGATGATGAGAAAACAAGTGTTAAGAATTATATTTAGCATTTGTAGAAAAAGTTCGGACCAATAGAGACTCATATGGTATGGTGAGCACCAGTAATCTTTTTTCATCTTGTTAGTCCTAAGGAAGTAATAAGTACTTAGAGAAGCCAATCAGGTGTATCCCAAGAGCTCTCTACTTCTTGTAAAGTCCCGAGACTTCCTTAAACCACCTTATCTTAAGTCTAAGGCTGGTCACATTTGTATCATTCATCTTTACATTAAATACACCAAAGAGAATGGATAACTGAAAGACTAAAAACATGTATATTACAAAAAATTGTGTATACATCCTAAAGTTCCACCCATAAATTACAATGTTTCTAAACACAATTAATAAAAATTCTTGTATACTTTATAAAATTTATTGTATACATCACTGAAAATTGGGTATACATTAAGGTAGGGGTGCTTTAGTGCCCAAAAAATATGTTAGTGGACTAGAGCCAAAAATAACTACCCACCAGGAAGTTAAGTAAAAAAATGTATACAAATTTGGTCATAACAAACTCAAACACTGATTATTAGCTTTTTAGGAAACTGTAACAACCATCGATAGACATTTCTTATCCAAAAAAATGTATACATTGATAGCTTTTTAGGAAATCAAACACCTTTAATAGACATTTCTTATCTTTGCTTTCTTTAGTGTGAAACACATTAGTGTTAAATATGTATTAGAAATTACAAGAAACTAATAAACTAATTAATTTGAATCAAAGTCTAAAAACAAAAATTAGGCATGTATTAAATGTCTTTATCCAAAAAAAATTGAGTCATTGGAGAAAAACACACATTTTTTTTCAAAAATAACCTTGTAACACATTTAAACAACCTATTCAAAACACCAAGGATGCAATTGGTACTATAAAAGCACCCAAAAAAATTATGTAGGAACATTATGACATATTTGGTTATGAACTATAATACTGTTTATGTGTTTTAATACAATTCTGGCGAGAATTTTCATTTCAGACACATGTTTGGAAACATTGAATGATTAAAAGAAGATGAAGAATTTGAGAAGAATCAGATTTGAATTCACTTTCTATCACTATAATAATTTTACAAAATGGGTTTTACTAAAGATGATGATGGTGTTTTTTTAATTTTGAAGATGGTCATTGTTATACAATATTTATAGAACATCTCAAGATCCGAAGAGAATTGTATAAAACCACTCAATAATGTGAAAGACCTCAACTCCGATCGAAAAAATCCAATGAGGGACCTCTACTCAACAAGAATTGGGCCTCCTTTCCACTTGGGCAGACTAGGTGGATGCCAACAAGGCTAACTGATAGTTGGTGATGTTAGTGGCTGTCCAAAAACATGTTCATGGCATGTCACACAGCCAGCATGTGCAAAACCTTCTCTAAATGGGTGAAACCTTAAACTATTCATGAGTGCTCCATTCATAAGATACCCCAACCTGTCCCACCTGGCTAGCAGACATTCTCTCATAAGGATTCACTATAAAAGGTCAGATCCTCTATTGGGATCGGGCAGGCAAGGAATCATTCATCTAACCTATTGATAAAATAAAGATATATAGACATTCTCATTATTTGATCATAGAGGAGACACCATTGTACTAACCCAATAATAGTGCAAAAAGGAAACTTGTGGTCATGGGCTCATTCTTGATGGCTGAACCACGTAATTCGTAGTGTTAATCTTCTTATCCTCATCTTTATTTCTGTTCATTTGCATAGATTGATAACTTATTAGTTGTTCTCTCTGATTGTATTACGTCTATCTAATATCAAACCTTGAATCCATTTTTATATGATATCATAATGGCATCGTCTATGGGAAAGACTAAAACTTAGTTGTTTCTCATCTCATTCCTAATTTCTATTCGTGGAAATTTTGGAATTTTGGTAAAACACCCCCAAATTTCATTAACAGTCATCTTGCTGATTTGATGAGTGAATTCTTTTAATTTCTTAGTTGAAATCCTTAATTTATTTTTCCATTCTTAAATTATGTGTTAACCGTACCTAAACACATCCATTTCTAGCCTAAAACAGTTTTCCCACCGTTAAATTCACAGGAATTTAATAATACTCTATTTTCATGCGTCTATAGTTTGTTTCTCTGGGAATTTCTGTAATAATGGCAGAATACCCAGAAAGTAGAAGGGAAAAAGAAGTTGCACCACCCTGCACCCTTATTAGAATAGGGGATCTATCAAGATTCACGCATATCTTGGTTATAAGCAAGGAAGTTATGTAAGAAAATATGAGACAACCCACCCAAAGTGTGTTGACCTTATAGAGCTGGCCAATCCACCCAAAACCATCTCTAATGACCCCATCTTTAGAGGAAAGTCTGAGTAAACGTAGGGGCTTACCTCCTCATGCCCCCTGTAGAGATAGGAGGCAAGAGGACCGAGGAAAAATGTTAGAAAATCCCAAAAGACTAAATTTGGGATCTAAAATGAGTAGATCTACACGGACACATGTGTCAAAGCCTGCGAAACCCTCCTACCAAATAGGTAGAACCTCCACAGTAAGATCAACTGGGTATGATAATGGCCAAACAAATTTGTGTGAACACATAAGTGACTTTGAGAGACTTGAAAAAGTATAAGTCTTTAATAGGTTGGGAAGGAAAGGGGCACGAGCATAACCTCACCTCAAAAAAGGCACAAGACGAGTGGAATACAGGAGGTGTGATCTAAGAAGAGAAAATATTTCAAGATTTACTACTAGGGCATAAAATAAGTACGAGAAATTTGGATGAATAGGAAAAATTTTGACCGAGAGTCGTGAACAAGATAATAAAGTAGTTGAGGGAGCCTAACCATGGAGGGGATCAATCGAAATGATAAAAGACTATTCGGGTGATCTCATCAAAATAAAAAATCCTCTATAAAGGGGGTTTGTTCGGGGATTTCCATTCACAACTTCAGTGATTAACTATCCCACACCTGCAAAATTCAATCCGTTTGTGACCACTCCCGGGTATGAACGAAAATCAGATTCGATAATGCATATTGAGCCATATTAGGCAACACGCGACATATTTTCTATAGCCAAGGAGATGCGTTGTAGATATTTTTAAAGCACTCATTGGGCCTGCTTAAATTTGGTATAATGGGTTACCAATAGGGGAAATCTTAGAGTTTAAACAATTGGCCAACCTATTTGTTAATAAATTTTGTTACTGAGCAAAACCTGGTAAGATGGTAGCTCACTTGTTAATCCTTTATCAATGCGAGGATGAAGAGACAAGAGAGTATAGTACCAGATTCAATACTATAAAATTAAAAGTGGTGGACTACAATGTGAAAATAGTCATTAAAGAAATCATTATTGGATTGCTGTCCGAAAAATTATACTGGGCATTGGCCAAGGAGCCTACAAACCTCATGGCCAAGGTCCTAGACAAAGTAGGAAAGATCATGAATGCAGAGGAAGCTATGGTTGCAAAAGAGTTCATCCATAGAAAGTTTGAAAAGAGTAGTTGGTTGGGAAGAAAGAAGAAACCCAAAGATGGCCCCAAGACGAAGAGCAAGAGGAGGAAATATCAGAAGTTTGATGAATATACTCCTTTTGCAGTGAGAGTATACCACACCCTCGATGAGATGCGAGGAAATCGTGAATTGAAGTGGTCGAACAAGTTAAGAACTCCTGCTAGAAGAAGAGACAAGAATAAGTTTTACAAATTCCATAAAGATCATGTGCACGAGACCAAAGACGACCTAGCCTTGAAGGATGAAATTGATCCCCCCATCAAAAGAGGGAACCTTAATAAGTATATGGATAATAATGGAAGATCAACACAATCTCGTGATGACCAAAAGTCTAGGAGAAGATCAATATCACCTCAGACAGGGAATAAAGACCAAAAAAGAGCTCAGGAGAACAAAAACAAGGAGGATTGTGACCTCCCTACAAGGCCCAAGGAGCTCGTAGAGGAGAAAAATATGATCTCTTTTAGGTGCAATTGCATAGTGGGAGGATATGCTAGTGCAGTTGATGAACTAGGTGAAAGAAAGGCATATCTCAAAGAAGCAAGATCTTGTGCCGACAACAAAGATATCAACATGGCAGCAGTGGAAAACGTCCAACCTCATAAAGTTTCCAATGAAAGACTTATAATAGACTTTTCCAGAGATGACCTTTCAGGATTGGTATATCCTCTTGACGATCCACTAGTGACAACCATGATGATTCACGACAGAAACGTGAAGAGAATTCTGGTGGATAATGGGAGCTCGATGAATGTATTGTTCTATAATTATTTCCAGAGGTTGAAGCTATCTGATAGGAAATTAAAGGAATATCATTGTCCTTTAATTGGATTCTCAGGTGAAAAGGTGTACCCACTAGGGATGATTGAGTGAGAAGTGGTTATTGGAACTTAGTCGACTTGCAGAACAAATATGATGAGATTCTTTATCCTTGATAACGATGTCTCATCGACCTATAATATCATTTTTAAAAGAGTGGGGCTGAAGAATTTTAAGACTGTAGCCTTAACTGTTCATTAATTTCTCAAGCTTCCAACCAATTTCGTTGTAGGAGTGGTGAAAGGAAACCAGGTAGAATCACGCAAATGCTACTATACCTCGAACGATGAGGAAGAGAGGAAGAAGCTAATTCAAACCTATCAGATCAAGACACTAGATCTTTGAGATGAAGATATATTTATAACTAAAGAAGCAATTGAAGAAATAGAGCCAGTAATCCTAGATGATGCGCATCCTAAAAGGACAGTCCAAATCAGCTCATTCTTGGATCTCGTCCTTAAGAAGCAACTGTGTGACTTCCTACGAGCATGGAAAATTTTATTTATTTGGAGCCATGAATACATGCATGGAATTGATCCAACTATTATCAATTATGAGCTTAATATAGACAAAGAAGAAAAAGTGGTAGAACAAAAATTATTCTCATACAAGAAGAATATGTCAATTCAAGAAGTATTCAAGTTGAAGAAAGTTGAATTCATTGAAGAGGTGATGTATCCTAACTAGTTAGCAAAGATAGTGATGGTACCGAAGAAAAATGACAAATGGAACATGTGTGTGGATTTCACAAATATAAATAAGGTATGTCCCAAGGATTATTATCCTTTGACTAGAATAGATCAATTGGTGGAAGCAACAGTTGGGCATGAGCTACTGAGCTTCATAAATGCATATTCTAGTAATAACCAGATTAAAATGAAGCCAGAAGACAAAGATAAGACTTACCTAATCACCAAATGAGGTGCCTTTTGTAATATTGTTACGCCATTCAGACTAAAAAATGCAAGTTTCACTTATCAAAGGTTGGTGAACAAAGTGTTTCATAAGAAGATAGGGGATAACATGGAAGTCTATGTGGATGACATTCTAACTAAAATAATTAAAGTTGATGATCACATCAAAGAACTGGACCAAACCTTAAATGAGCTGGAGAAATACTAGATGAAGCTAAAACCAGCTAAATGCATGTTCGAAGTTAAGGCTGGAAAATTTATAGGTTTTATCATCAACCAAAGTTTCATAGAGGCCAACCCTGACAAGATCTAGGCACTGATAAATATGTAGCCTCCTAGAAGCATGAAAAAAATCTAAATCCTAACAAGTCGAGTGGCATCTTTGAACAAATTTATATCTAGAGCCATATGTAAGTGCCTTCCATTTTTCAAAGTGATTAAAAAGTCATTTGAATGGACAGAGAAATGCCAAGATACTTTTCTAGAGATAAAAAGATACCTAAAAATGACCCCATTGTTGTCAAGGCCAATATTAGGGGGAAAACTATACTTTTATTTGGCGGTGTCAGAGTCAGCAGTTAGCTCAACTCTAATAAGAAGTGATGAAGGAATCCAAAATTTAGTATACTACATGAGAAAAGCTTTTTATAAAGCAGAAATAATATATTTCAGGATGGAGAAGTTATCTCTAGCTTTAATTGTGGCATCCAAGAAGATGAAAAAGTATTTCCAAGCCAACTTTATAGTGGTCTACACTGATCTCCCACTTTGGCAAACCATCCACAAACCTGAGAAATTTGGCAAGTTGATGGCATGGGCAATAGAGCTAGGTGAATATGAAATTTCATATGAGCCAAGGAAATCAATCAAAGCCCCATCCATAGTAAATTTCATTTCAAAATTCACATGCGAGGAGAAAAGATCGACCCAAATAGCAACTATTATTCCAGCCAAGCAGATGCAACGACCGGTTGAGCAATCTATTATAGTTCTAACCGACCAAACCCAGAGCCCGGCATAATCCTCACTTAAAAAACCAGTGATAGACAGGGTTTTGTAGCGATGCGAGAGTCACCTACGCGCCGTTCATTTTGAATTAGGCTCACCTGCTCTATACAAAAACCTAAACTATGAATACACTCTTTTAAAGGAGTATAGTGATCAGTCCGGGTATCGAATCCACAAAGACGAGTTGCTAGAATTTAATTGGTTTAATATTCCTAAAATAAAAGTGTAAAAGATAATTATGCACAAAAAGGGAAAGATTAAACTAGGCGAGGGAAAATAGACTAGATTAATAAAGCGAGTAAAAACTATAGGTTGCGTCGAATATCCCTCACCCGAGTTAATTAGTATAAAATGGTTACATGGATCGACGAGTTATTAAGACTGCGTCCCGTTTCAACAGTTAATTGAATAAAGAGTTGTCACATCCCTAAATTCGCATAAAAGCCTAATATGATTTTGGCGTCAACAAATACCCCAAAAATTACACACGCAAGTTCGTAAGCACGGAGCATACATGATATGTGCTGTCAAATCTCCTAGACATAATAACTAGGACAACACACTCGAAATAGACCCGTAAACTCCATCACCAAAGCAAAGCAACATGTCAACCCGAGATGAGTTCAATCCGACACAACCTAGACTAACTTATCTAGAAATCATGGTAAATAACATGTATTGAAAGAAAGAAAGTAAACTTAATCAATCAAAGCGATAAATAGAAATAAATAAATAACTACAACTAATTATCTAGGCATGAAATTAAACTACAACAATGGAAATAAGTGAAATATAACTAAATTAATAAACTTACATACATCAAAGTGGGTAAAACACCCAAAGGAAATGGAGAAGGGAAAAATCTCCTTACAAACCCTGAACCTAATGTAAAATGTAAGATGCCAAAAATAGAAACCAAAAATTGGTTTATATAGTAAGTGGAAAAGAAATAAAGGAAAAAGAAAAGAATGCAAAATATCTGTTATACGCGGTCGACCGTGGCCAGGGGGTCGATCGACCGCACCTTAAATTAAAAGCCCACTGTCTCCTTTCCTCGGAAAAATCCAAAATCGCGGTCGACCGGGCCATTAATCGCGGTCGACCAATACTCTGTTTCTCAGCCTTGTTTGGTCCATGAAGAGGGGGAAAAGGTTGCAAACGGAAACGGCCATAACTTCACCATCCAGACTCCAAACGAAGCGCCGTTTATGGCCACATGACGCTAACTCAATGAACTACGCATCCGTGGAATTTCCATAAGCTAGAGATGAAATATTAATTGACTAAAATGCCCTTCAAGTATAGTCCAGTGACAAAACTTCTTCGAAATGCAACTGAACCTCACTTTTAGCGTTCCAATACCTACAAAAAGCACAATTAACCCCTGCAGAGAATGTATATATCCAAATCCAAGGTTGTCTGGTTAATGAGCATAAATATAGGCATTTAGGACCATAAAAGCGCTAGAATGCATAAAGATAAAGGGCAAAAATATGCAATATTCGATACGAATCAACCAGTCTAGCTATAGCGAAAAGTTTACCATAAAACTATTTAAATACGGTTCTTTAGTACAATGAGACTTTGATGGAGAGCTACCAGTATAAAACATATTCATGGATGGATCATCGTGTATAAGCAGTAGCGGAGCTGGTTTGATAGTCAACACGCCTGATGGAGGTGACATAAAATATGCCTTGCATTTCAAATTTAAAGCACCCAATAATGAAGCAGAATATAAGGCTCTGACTGTTGGATTGGAGTTAGTTGTATCACTTGGAGCCAAATAGATAATGGATCACAATGATTCACATCTAGTGATGAACCAGGTACTGGGAGAATATCAAGAAAGAGAGGGAAACATGTTAAAATATCTTACAGGGATGAAATTTCTACTTCCAAATATAAAAGAACTCCATATGATCTCAACCCCTAGAATTAAAAATACCAGAGCATACGCGTTAACTCATCTGGCATCAGCTACCAGGGATGATCTACGGAGAACTGTACCTATAGAAATCTTATTTCATAGGAGCATTGATGTGAAAAAATTAAATTTTTTGAAGCTCACTATGGGCCCATCCTAGATGGACCCAATTATTACATACTTGGAATAAGGCACTCTACTAGTCGATAATAAGGAGCTGGGAAGGCTTTGTTACAAAGCTGCCAAGTATGTCATGGATAAGGGAGTGTTGCACAAAAGAGGTTTTACAGTCTCAATGATGATATGTTTTCACCCCATGGAAGCACCAAACTGATCAAATAAATACATGAATGATCATGTAGTGCCCACGCAATAGTTGGACATTGGTGAATAGAATAACTATCTAAGGATATTATTAGTCAACAATGAGGAAAGACTGTGAAGAATATATGCCAAAGTGCTACAAATGCCAGAGATTCTAAGTGATACACAAATGACCAGGAGCCGAGTTGGTGTCGATCACATCACCTTGGCATTTTTACATATGGGGTATGAATATGGTTGTCTCACTACCGAATACCAAATAAAGGTTCAGATATATAGTGGTAGCAGTGGGTTACCTTACAAAATGGGTGAAGGCCGAAGCACTTATAGAGATGACTTATGCAAAAGTCTCCCAATTTATATGGAAATAAACAGGTATTGGATCCCTCATGCTTTAATTACCGACCATAGCACCCAGTTTCACAATGATAAGTTTCAAGAATATTGTGAGAAGGCCAAAATTAAAAAATTACATTCGTGACCAGCTCATCCACAATGAAATAGACAAATGGAGGTAACGAATAAAACTTTAATAGATGGAATAAAGAAGAGACTGGAATCAGCCAAGGGAAATTGAATAAATGAACTACAAATTTTACTGTGTGGGCCTACAGCAAAACACCACGAATAGCAATAGGAGTGACACCCTATATGTTGGCTTTTAGTAGTGAAGCCATGGTCCCAGTTGAGGTAGGACTATCAAGTCACAGCGTGCTCAATTTTGATTCCCCCATGAGTGATCTTACAAGAAGATTAGATCTAGATATGATAGATAAAGTCAGGGAGGCAGCAACACTCAGGGTAGAAGCCTATCAAGAATGCACAACAAAGTTCTATAACAAAAGAGTCAAACTGAGTACTCTCAATGAAGGGAACTACATCTTGAACAAGGTTACACAGAAGTCTAACAAGTCAAAAGAAAAATGGCATGGTCCCTATCACGTGGCTAAAGTTATACGACCTGGTACTTATCAATTTGAAATTCTAGAAGGGGGCCATTCAAAAATCCTTGAAATCATGAGCACCTCATGAGGTACCATATTCGAGAAATCTTTTAGTTATTGAGGAAGAAAAAAGTAGTTGGAGGTTATAATTTTTTATGAGCATAAGTCAATATATGATGATACATGTTACCTCTTATTTCAGTTTTATGATTATCGAATTACTATTTAGCATTTATTTAACACTCATTCTAAAAGATGGTACAAAGTCATCAACCCAAGATATCTCAAGGAACAGAATAGAAGCACGTCTTTTACTGCTAAAAAATGATAGATCAGGTTGGCCTAAGTCAACCTAATTAATCAATGCACGTCATTGACTACACAAAATTCATGGAAGACGGTGTATCGAAAAGATTCGACCACATACATTTCCTAAATTGGATAATGCATGTATTTGACTGCACAAAAATATAGATCAGGTCGGCCTAATCCAAGCTAATTGATCAATGCACGTCTTTGACTACACAAAATGCTTAAAAGATAGTGTGTTAATAAGATCCAACCACATACCTTTCCTAAATTAGATAATGCATGTCTCTGACTGCACTAAAAATTATAGATCAGGTCAGCCTAACCTAACCCAATTGATCAATGCACGTCTTTGACTGCATAAAACATTTGGAACAGGTTGTTGCGATAAGATCCGACCACATATATTTCTTAATTGACAACTAAAATAATTTGTCGCTAGGGAACTAATAAGATAAGGCTAAGAAATACTGGTAAGACCCAAAATAAAACTTGGATTAAAATACAAAAGTGACTAGATCGAATTATGAAAATCCACAGATAAAGAATATTCGAAAAAGAAAACATAGTACATAGTGAATGATATAAATAATTGCCATTAATTCTAATTCCTAAATTTTTCAAGAAAATTATTCTTCACTCAACAGGCTTCATAGATAAATATTTATAAAAAAAGAGCTACACAAAGACAAAAGGAAGCAGGTTAAGTAGCAGTGTCTTTTGAAACCATCTATGGGTTCCAAACATCAGAAGGCTCTTCTTCAACAATCTTTTATCCACATGGAGATATAACTCATCATCTGAAGATAGCCATGCTTCAGATCGTCAAGCAACCTCCTCTTTCTCATCCAAAGCTTTCATTTCATCATCATCTCCCTCCCAGGCCACGATAACTTCAGTAATATTAGGATAGTGTTTATTTACCCTATTTTTTAGTTCGTAATAGCCTTTAAGTAAGGCCATGGTTGTGTCAATGATATATTCCTCGGAGTCCTTAAAGACCTTCACATTTTATTCTCCAATCATAGAAGTAGCAACCAAAGCCTCAGAAAGTTGAACGTTCAAAGAATCAAGCTTGTCCTTAACAGCTTTGAGATCTTGTTACATAAGCCTAATCTCTTCTTCAGCCTTACTGAGCTCTTCCACCTTACTCACCATAGCTTAGTATATGCCTTGGACAGATGGGCCTCAAGAGATTTGATATTTTTTCAAGCTCCTCTTTAGAACTCTTAAGCTCATCACATATATTAAGGGTAGACTTATCTTTCTCCTTCAGAATGGCGGTGGCCATCTAATCCTGCGAAACGAGAAATGGAACAAATTAGCTTAAGGAAAATAGATCGACTATGGGAGATTTAACTTACTGTAAAGGCCTTATAATATGTAAAGTTCTAAAGGTATCAACATCCAGAGTCTACATGAACCTAAAATCTGGGCTATAACCCATATAAACTAGAACTTTAGAAGTATTGGAAGTGGTTAGAAGGTTGGAGTTTGGATCTACTAAAAGTTCATGCTTGGTCACCGAAGGGTCAAGATCATAAGGCCCAACATGACTATAGGGAGACGAAGAGTTCCCTCCCTTGAACAACCACTGAGAAGGTCGACCATTGATAAAAAAATCTTTGACATTTGGATTGGGAAATTTTAGATCTTTGACTGACGGGTAATCCAAAGGTAATTTTTTACCATCTTGCCTTTCCTCAGAAACCTTACCTTTGCCTTTATCAGCAATTTTTTTCTCGATGGACTTTTGAGGATCTAATTTTAATGCCTTAACATTTGTGACTGGAGATGTGTCATCATTCAGTTATTTGGTGCGAGCTTCTTCCTTGGCCTTTTTGGCAGCTGCTTGCAATTATCTTGATATAAAGTACAAAAATATGCAAAAAAGAAGTATGACCTAAGACTTATGAAAATACTTCACCTTCAACTCGACCAACCTCCACATATTTTTTCTCCTATTCCTCAAAACTCTTTTCATTAGCAGCAGCAGGTCATGATGTCCTATATGTGTTAAGATCAACAGTACTGATGCTCAGATAGATAGTCGTGGTTCCAAACTTCTTGGGGAATATACATCCTCACAGTACTTGGGATCCGAAGTGCGGACTCATTAAATCATTCTCACCAACCTCTTATGTAATGATGGGGAATTTTTAGCAATCAATTTAGAGGAGCATGAACCCCTGGGAATGTTGATCCCTTTCTCTGGGTCATTAGGAAAGAACCTTCACACACCATAAATGTAGAAAAATTTAGTTTTCCAATTATGGTTATGAGTTTCGAAGACATGGACTATTTTGGTATTAGAATTCCTAGGAGAAAAGTATTAATACCCTAAGGTTTTATGGTTATCCTATAAACCATATACAAACCTAAATATGTCGCCATTTATATCAACCCACCTATTTCTTCCATTATATCATAGCCCATCCAATAGATCTATAGGCATTTAGAGGAAGTTGAGTAAAGGTCACTTCTTACCCCTTTAAGATGGATTTTATTAAGGGATGGAGGGGAAGACGAGCTCCCACCTGAAGAGCCCAAAAAGTAAAACAAGCCTCATTGGCATTTCTCCTATCATAAGCTCTCTCATTTGGATCATGAATCTTAACGACCATATCATCTGGTATGGAGTATAAGATTCTCAGGTTAGCCATATCCTCAGCTCTAACATCACTCTTATACCATCTAGCATTAGAGGTGGTGGGCACCTCTCCTAGGTCCACCTTTTTGGATATTAAAGGAACCTTAACTAGTTTGGTGGAAGGCGATTGGTTAACAATTAAAGCTTTATCCTCATAATTCAGGTGGACAGAATAAGTGGTGTTATTGGTATTAGTGTAATTCCCCCCCCCCCCCCAACTCTTATATTTACACTATCAAAGCCCTTCGAGGAATAAAATTTTGATGTACTATACTCAACACTTGGAGGATGACTCATTGGAAGAAGTTAATTTAGGGATAAAATTAAGGTTTTCTAGATCGTCCTCGAGTTTAAGAACTTGGAGTGGAGTGGAAAATCTCTCTGAAAAATCACCAGGATAAAGTTTATGCAAGTCAATAATGTACTTCCAAATTCTTGATGAATCACTCATGTAGGGAACTCAGTCCAACCCTAACAAAACCCTAGAAGTGAAAAATTCCTAGCAACAAAAAAACCTTCGATGGAGATCCCTCAACTCAACACAAAAACCCAAAACAAAAGAGTGGTAAAGAGTAAAAAAGGATTATGCGAAGATTACCTAATGATTCTAGATTAACGCTAGTTTTGAAAAGACGAGTTATTGAAATCCTTAGAATCACGTGATTTGTTTCTTTCCTCTCTCTTTAAGAAGCTTAAACGCTGGTTTTGAAAAGACAAAAATAATTTTTATCCTGCTTTTATAAGGACGAAAATGCGAATATCAAACGCGCCTTAAAAGAAGACCCACCGAATTGCTGACGCATGGAAATATTAAGTCAGATGGAAATTTCATCAAGAAAGTATACAAGTCATTCAGGTGAGTCGATCGAGTAGAACAATTGTCCACCTTTGGATCAAGAGATGTCAACCCAGGACCATTCATAAAAACTTCACCCATTTCCCAACAGTCATGAGCAAAGTATTGGAGGCTTTTATTATTCCATATTTGTAGAAAATTTCATGATCTGAAGAGAATTATATAAAACCACTCAATAGTGAGAAAGACCTCGGCGATGGCTGAACATATTCCAAGAAGGGACCTCAACTCAGCAAAGAGTTCGACCTCTTTTCCACCTGGGCGGACTGGGTGGATGCCAGCAAGGCTAACTGATAGCTGGTGACATTAGTGGATATCTAACAACATGTGCATGGCATGTCAGACAGACAATATGTGCAGAACCTTCCTTAAATGGGTGAAAAGTTAAACTATTTGTGAGTGCTCCATTCACAAGATACCTGTAACAATCCCCATTTTCTCACGTAAAAATTGGCCAAATATGAATACGCCAACGATGGGGCATGTTTGACAATTAATACCATTCTCAGCATCAAATCATATAAAATATGTATTTTCAAACCGCATTTTAATTAAAAACTGAATTTAGATTAATAACTAGGACAAGTATAAGTCCAACATCCAAATTATATAAATGATAAACCAGCATCAACATAAGTATCTCAAACTGACTGATATAATATAGACTTTGGGATTATGCCCATATAATAATCCCTAATGTAAAATACTGAAATAGAGAAAACACTTAGTCTAGAATCAACGATCTAAACTCCTATAAGCAAAATAAGGCTGCAAGGCTGATCTCTCAACAATCCTCCGATCCCTGTCTAGAGCTCCTGGGGAGAAATATTTATAATTTTGGGTTAGCCCCTAGAATTTCAAGAATTAACTAATTGAATTTAAAATGAAAAAATATATTACATTCAAAGTAAGTATCCCCCATCGTCACTCGTATACGTTAAGTGCATCACCCCCCTCATCTAAGTGCAATACTACACGTATAACTACCTAAGCCCAAGATAAGGACCGATGATTATGCCAATTTAATATAAGATGCATCTAGCAAAGCTAACGTATTGAAATGTAATCATCTACATTTATATTACCACCTCCCCAAGTATCCCATCCATATTACTCGTAAAAGTGACATAAGCATCTCTTATGCATACTATATAGAATCTGTAATTTATTATCTATGTTCTTAAACAAATAGATTAATGTCATTTAATCTTTATGATTGAATCGTAATCATTTACATCCATGATACCACTTCCCAAAGTATCCCAGTCATGTTACTCGTAAAAGTGACATACATGTCTATTTTGTTCACTACATAGCACGGGGTCTGTAATTTATTGTCTACATTCTTAGACAAATGGATTAATCTCATTTAATATATATATATATATATATATATATATATATATATATATATGTGTGTGTGTGTGTGTGTGTGTGTGTGTGTGTGTGTGTGTCCTTCCATATATGCGACACTCAAAGGCATCTACCAGTAATGTCTCGTCCATGGTCTATCAATAAATTCTAAGGATACCTTATCCAATCAGATATCACAAAACACACATAAGTGGGGCGGTCCCCATGTAGTACACCAGTTCACGACCCATACCTAGCGATGACAAAGGATCCCAGCATCGTAAGTGGTGCTGCTAGATAGTACCTATAGTAATGACCTACATAATGCCTTGCCCACCTGTGCCGACGTGGGCTGTGGTCCCAAATATGTGTAACCCCAACCAATCAGAAGGTCCACAGACATAGGTATGTCTACACAAAAATATAAATATATATATATATATATATATATATATATATATTTATACCACACAATATGTATTAGTAATTAACTCCCCCCCCCCCCCCCCCGGAAAATCATAATTTCTAATTAATATTCTTACTTTTGAATTTAACCATCAAGTTAAATGACTGGTTACAATTTTCTAATAGCACCACCTCGTATGAGTATCCATATGAAGATTACACATAAAAAATCGACCACCCAGTTAATTATTAATTATCTTTCTTTTTTACAAAAGGTTTTAACAATATAGTTAAATGAAATTCACCATTTAGTATTTATGTCACGAAAACATTTTTAATAAATTATCCATTCGTCCAAACACCGTCCCACAAACTCGTATGGGTTCTTAAAAATACCCCGAACTAAATCTTGATCCCACCTCAACTTGTACCATATGCTGAAATGGTTCGCTATTGGAGAGCCGAATCGGTTCGCTTGGCTAAACCAGTTCACTCCTACTAACCGAATCAGTTCGAATCTGGGCAGTACCCTAGATCTGGTATGGTTTTCTCAATGAGGGATTTACAAGTTCAACTATAAACTTGGTTCTAATGGTTTATAACCTTATATAAACATCAAAACAGGTCTTTAGGACTTAGTTCATCATCTTTGGCTGATAATTTGCATAAATTGACATCAACTTCAATCCCCAAAATCCCCGAATTTTGACCCGTTAATACATCTACAGAAATCAGATTTCTCACTTCAAACTCCCATAAGATTCTAATCATATACAATGATTCAAATATCAAAATTTCCATATTTTAAACATGAATACTAATCCTCTATACATTTATCAAGATTGATAATTTTACCTAATATTCCTAGGGCATATATTCTATCACCTAATTCAAGATTAACATCATCCTAAATTATAGATTTAACTGCCATATCTCATATTTATGTACTCAACGAGAATGTGATTAAATCATATCTTTCTATCATCAATCTCATATAAAAACCTAGAATTTTTATGAGGAAAACACAACAATGAATTAAGAATAATTTGGACATTTAAATTAAGCAAGAAATTTTTTTCCTGGATAGATTGGTTGAATGATCTTTAGTGGAATCCCTTAGCCTCCTCCTAGAGTTCTTCCCATTGGATCTTTAGTATCCTCTCCCCTTTAGCTTTTGGTATCCTATGACTTCTAGGTTTAGGTTTTGTTAAATGTGGGAAGTCTCTTAACCTCCTTTCTTAACTTATATTACTCTAAATTCCGAATTAGGCCAAAATTTCTATTTTTAGACCCTTAAATGGGCCTGAACCCATAATCAAAATAGCCCAATAACCTTCCAACTTATATACCTATACCACGGGAGAATTTCTAAAGGTTTAAAAAAACTAAACTAGTCACCAAAACATCTCGGAATGCACTCAAATTATTTGTACCCAACATACACATTTTTATTACGTTTGATCACTACATGACCATAAGTTAATTAACGTTCAATTTATTTTTCACGAGTGAGACCATTAGGCCCAACTGAATCCAATTAAACATGTATTCACGAACATATATTTCTTCTCCATTTAATTTACATTCTACCAATTTAATTCAAATCCCATCGATTGAATTTATTCTCAATTTATTTAATTAAATTATGTCACAATATTTTATTCTTAAAATGTGAGGTATTACATTCCTCCCCCCCTAACAACGGAATTCAGTCCTCGAAATTAGCTTAAATGTAACATCACATTTTAATCCGTGCAATTATCATAAGTTTTATACTCAAGTAGTCCATACTCATATCCCATGGGATTAAATAAAAGGGCTCATTTATGCCTGTCATAATATTACTGGGATGTCTATACATCACATAGTACATGCATGCACACACTCACAAAGATCAAATATGGATGACACCTATACATCCAACCTAAACCATACATACCATGTATATCAATAAAGCAAAGCATATTCAAATAACCTGTTGACTATGACTTAATTCATCTAGAGATTGTCCCACTTATTCCACTAGTGGTGTAAACAATACTAAATGCTTTCATCATTGCACTCCTCTGTCCTACTGGACTTAACTCACATAATATATCACCGCCTGATGCGTGATATCTCCACACATGTAAAACATAGTAACAAAACATCCTAGAACCCAACATCTCTCAACTCTCGACCTTAGCCAATTTCGTGCGTGGGACGTCTCCCAAGAGAAATCTAAACAAGGAACCTCCCTATGCACTACTGCATCGCTTCGTCAGTTATTAAGATCCACCAGTCCAGGACTTAAAGAAAGAGAGAGAGAAAAAATATTTTGCGTTAATCGCATAGATTTCAACTTATGTCAATTTCAACAAAAGGCTCATCACTTCCAAGGGATACACTAAATCTCGATAAACTTATCAATTCGATAATGCCAAGAACATCATGTTCCTTTTTATTCATATGATAAGACATGCTTTATCTATTCTTAAGTATAGTAGAGCACTTAATCACTTCTAAACCTCCAAAGACCCACCAATTCCGATAAGGGTTACTACTGTCCAATTTCGATGACATCGTCATTACTATAACACTATTTATGACCATACACATCTTTATGTAACTGTGACTATCACTAGTCATAAAGTTCTCCCAAATTACCAAATACCTTTTACCATACGAATGCTTCTTGTTTTGCATATCCCTTTCAAGGATAATAAATCCGTGTCTGGATAATTATCGCCTTTATTCACCCTTTAATGTATGTCATCATTAATATCTAGTCCATCTCCATAATCTCGGGTTGAACATTCATTGTATCCTTAATTTTAGGAATAAGGTAGTAACAGATCTTCAAATCTTCACATTGTTGTGCTTACTCTCAATAAGGTAACTCTTCCCAATTCATGCGAATCCCACGTCTATAATCTCGGTGCCCGTATAAACTCTAACTATATAGTGTTTATAATTCCTTTGAACCATCATGGGTCCTACGATACTATCTTTAGAAGTTCATAATTGGACATTTACTTGTCCATTTATGTAACTTAGTGCATCAACAAAACACACATCTATGATGCAAAGCCCACACATACTTGTACAAGTTTTTTTATTGAGTCGTCGCCCCTCATTTTTTGAAATTACAAGGCGACCTTGCTCCAAGGTCCAAATAGTTGTATTTGATTTTTATCGAAACCACGAACGATGTAATAACATAATAAATCCTGCCCAATCTGAGTACATCATCATTTAATGCTCTCTACTCGGAATTTGTTCGTCCACAATATCTCTCCTCAGAACTTCCACAATCGTATCACTACCCAATTCTCTCTAAACTTTATAAAAATCATCCCACCAATTCGATGTTTTCATTGCCATCCATTTTACCATATAATTACGTCTCATCACTTATGTCCTTAATACGAATATAAACTCGTCATCGGCTAACCATTCCACGTAGACATACCCTAATGTATGTCGTCATCAACATACAGTCCATATCAGTACTTTGAACTCAAAAATCACCTCCAATAGACAAACTTATGTCGTAAGCCAAAAATCAGCATCACATTCACTATGAGAATCCATAGTAGGGCATCAACTTCCTAAGAATAGCAACTAGGACACATAATGTGACAACCCATATGTAATTATGATAAATTATATTGAATTCATACTTATCTTATGTGATATGAATAATGTGTTTATTAGTATATCTAATGTTAAGTGATTATGGTTAGTATAATTCTACTTTCATAAATCATGAAATGTCAAATTATTTACAAACACAAGATTTGGTTATTTTCGATAGAAATGTTCCTGTTTAAGACTAGTTTTGACACTTATAACATTACAATTGACCTGAGGTGAAAACTACATAGTTGTAGACATGTGAGTTAGGGTTGTAACACAACAAATGTTGCATCAAACGGATGTCCGAGTAAGAAGTTAGGCCGAAATTACAGACAAGGGGAAAATCTATCAATTCCTTTAAGTGGTAAATTGTCTTTTATTAAACCAAATATTTTAATTTGATTGGATGGATTGGGAGGCAGCCTTGGCCGACTTAAAACTCTTATTCTAACATATTTCTTCAGCTAATTTAAGCCTAAGTTCAGTTTTAAGGGTTTTTGGCTTGAGGAAAGAGAAAGTAGAAGTTAAGGAAGAAAGGGTTTCATTAAAAGCTAGGAAAAGAATTCCATGAAAATTCTTAAGGTGTTTCCAAGGTAAAATTATGTGTTAATATTATTTTAATCTTGTATTATACTTATTTCAAAGTATATAAATCGTGAATTATAGAATAAAATTCCATCATGCTTTATGATAATATGTATTGGTTCATAAGTGAGATAAGTGGTGTTTATTGGTCATATTGCTTTGTATGGAAACCCCTTGTACTCAAATTTGCATATCTTGTTGTGTGCTTGCTGGAATTGAGAAATTCCAAGTGGATATGAAATTAGACTCACATATTCATATCATATCCTAGAATTAGAATTTAAATCATTATGGTTAGTCCTTGGTGATGGTTTCAAGTTGGTGCATAGTTGCTGTTTGGATATTTAATTTCTGTATGCCCTGAGTTTGATCAAGCTTTTGAGATAGAAAATGAAATCAAAAAATTATGAAACTTTAATTATGAACTATTACGTATGTGTACTAAAAATGGGTTGAAAATCATGTAAAGTTATGCTGGGTAAAAATTATGAAAATTCTTGGAAGTTGAAGAAACAATAGAGGAGCTTGTAGGTCAGATTTCTTGTGTTGTAAAGAAATAGTCATAACTTGCCCTAAGGAGCTTGAAAAATTACACCATCACTTGTGCTAGAAATCATATTCATATATGTTTTCATATTGATAAGTTTGGACACCTGTATGTGTGCAATTAATGAATACGGTAAGGTTAAGTATGGAGGACAATAATTTCAGGTTATACTGGATATCCCATGAAAGAATATTTTTATCTGCTCCTTCCCAAGGGTATTTTGAGTACATGTTTCATGTGTATATATATTCAGAAGTATACTTTTATGTTTACTTGAGTTTATTTATAAATTCCTTACGAGGTAGTTTCTAGGGTTGAATGTTCATGACCTTATCAACATATATACCATCGTTTTGTCTTTACACATGTTTCATGGAATATGACTTGAGTACAATCATATTGTGGCTGTGTACTCATTGAAAGTTACATAATTATATTAAGGTAATACTTATTATTGAGTTTCAGTACTGATTTAGTTGGATTAACAGGTGTAAGGTCAAATCAACCAAGTTCAGCTCCACCCGAGGGAAACGTGAATACATAGTTGACAACACAAAGTGAGTGTACTTACTAAGTAGATTTGGAATATGATGTGTATGTATTATATATTGAGATGATATGGCTTATTAAAAATTCATGAGATGTTAAGATGTTATGTCTCATTAAAATCCAACAGATGTTGAGATGTTATGGCTTATTTAAAAGCCAAGATATGTTGAGTTGCTATGCAATTTAGGAGACGTTAGGTTATTAAAACCTATGGATATGATTATTGCCTACGGGCAGGAGATGTGGGGTTTATTAACTCCGGATATGTATATGGCCTAATTTGGCGCAGAGATTTATATATTGATATGTTGAGATGTTAATATAGTACTTTAACTATAGATAGCTTTAGTACATTCACTGAGTTTTTGAACTCATGGTTTTATATGTTTACATTTTCAGGTTTTCCAGCTGCCACTGCCAGGTCTAGGAGGTTGAGTAAATAGAAGTAGGGTCTTGTTAGTTTGTTTTATACACTATACTAGTTGTAATTAAGTTAAATGATATGTGAGTTCTGTTGAAATTATGTCTCCTTAAAATGATTGGATTTTTAGTATTCCACATTTTAACCTTGAAGTTGTTTCAATATGTATTACTAAAATAATAAATAAATAATAATTGTTGTTTGTGAACTATTTAGTTAATTATATCCTAATGGGGTTAGGGGGTGACAACTTGGTATCATAGCTTTAGGTTTTTATATTCTGGGGTTAGAGAGTCTAGATGTGGCAGTGGCAGAAATAGTGGGGTGTGGGTCATTTACATTAACTTATGAGATATACTAACCATTATGTTAGAAATAAATGTTGTATTCTTGTTTCTATAATTGTGGTTTATTGCAGATAGTAAGCTATGGAGGGAGAAAATGTTCATGAGGGGGTGGATGAGGAGTCTTCAAATACAGTAAACCAACAAAATCCAAATAATGCAGAGGGGGCTCCTGAACAACTTACAGATATGTAGAAAATGGCTCGTGCCATGACTTTAATGGCAGAACAACAAAACATATTTATGATGCAAATAGCAGAACAACAAGCCAAGTACTTGGAGGAGCAGACATTGGCCAGAAGGGAAAGGGAAATATAACGAGAGGAGAAGAATACTCTGTACGAGAAGTTTATCAAATTGAACCCCCCCAGCATTCTCAGGTTCTGTAGATCCTTTAGAAGTTGAGGCTTGGGTTAGAGACACTGAAACTATCTTTGGGGTGATGAATGTACCTGGTGCGCAGAAGGTAATTTTGGCTACTTTCATGTTAAAGGGCGAAGCTAAATATTGGTGGGAGTCTTCCAAACATTTATTGCTTACTCCGGAGGGAGGTGAGGTAATTACTTGGGATTCCTTTATTAAAGTCGTATATGAAAAGTATTTTCCTTGCATGTATCGGAAGCAAAAATAGAGAGAATTTTTATCATTGACTCAGGGGAATATGTCGGTCAGGGAATATGAAACTAAATTCATATCTTTGTCTCGATTTTCATTACGTTTCTTACACAATTAGGAGGATAAATGCACCAGATTTCAGGATGGGTTGAATTTGGTTATCAAGTCTAGACTCACTGCACTTGAAATGGTAGATTATACTTCATTAGTTAACAAAGTTATGATGGTTGAAGGAGATGTTAATGATACAATAAAGAATGGGGAATAAAGGGGAAAGAGGAGTAGATTTTATCCATCTCAGCAAAAGGAAGGCGATATAGAATACTCGAAATAGGGGAGTCAAAGATTTTAGCACGGTAGATGGTCTGGAAATTTTGTTTAGAATAGGACACTAAGCAGTTTTAGGGGTGCAGGATCAATGGGCCAACAGAATAGACAGCAGGAGAATGACAATGGGCAGCCTAAGCCTGTTACATGCTATTTTTGCAAAGATGAGGGCCATATCAGTCCAGATTGTCCCAAGTTAAAGGGGGTAGAGTGTTATCACTATCATCAAATTGGTCATACCAAAAAGAACTGTCCTATGCTACTGGGAGGGATTCAATCAGCTACTACTAGTCGAGGCTCATCAACTGGAGGCATAGGGAGAGGAGGAGGTAGAGGACAGGCTAGTGGATCCAGGGTTCCGGGAAGGATATTTTCTATGACTTTACAGGATGCTCAGGCTACTCCAAAGGTGGTGACAGGTACATTTTCTGTCATGAACAAACATGCTTACGTACTTATTGATCCAGGTTCTACTCATTCATTTGTAGCACTGTCATTTACCATGCATTTGGGTAGACTATGTTCTTATCTATATTGTGGTTTATATATTTCTACACCTATGGGGGATGTGATGTTAGTGGAGCTTGTGTATAAAAAATGTGTTTTGTATGTGGGGGAGAGGGAGTTGACCATTGATTTAATTCCACTAGATATTCGAGATTTTGATATTGTCTTGGGCATGGACTGGTTATCTCCCTACCATGCATCAATTGGCTGTTTTCATAAGGAGGTTACATTTAATATGTCGGGGGAGGAAGAATTCAAATTTATTGGGGAAAGAAATGTGGTTCCGAAATGTCTTATTTCTGCCCTTCGGGCGAGGAAATTGTTAAATAAGGGTTGTCAAGGCTTTTTAGCATATATTGTGGAAACAAACAGGGAATTGCAAAAATTAGAAGATATCCCAGTCGTTAAGGATTTTGCAGATTTGTTCCCAGATGAATTACTAGGATTTCCACCTAGCAGAGAGGTAGAGTTTACTATCAATTTAGTGCCTGGTACAACTCTAGTTTTTATTTCTCCATATAGAATGGCACCTGTGGAACTAAGGGAGTTAAAGGTTCAACTGCAAGATTTGCTAGATAGAGGTTTTATTCGACCCACTGTATCACCATGGGGCACTCCAGTATTATTTGTGAAGAAGAAAGATGGCACCATGAGACTTTGCATTGATTATCGACAGTTGAACAAGGTGACTATTCGAAATAAATATTTGTTGCCTTGTATTGATGATTTGTTTGATCAATTACAGGGTGCTAAAGTGTTTTCAAAAATTGATTTGAGATCGGGTTATCATCAATTAAGGGTGAGAGATTATGACATTTCTAAGACAGCTTTTCATTCTCGCTATGGTCATTATGAATTTTTGGTAATACCATTTGGGTTAACAAATGCTCCTGTGGTGTTTATGGATTTAATGAATCGAGTATTTCATCCTTTCATAGATTCGTTTGTGATTGTATTTATCGATGATGTTTTGATATACTCACCTAGACAAGAGGAATATGAGAAGCATCTAAGAGTTGTATTGCAAGTTTTGTGAGATAGTTAATTGTTTGCGAAGTTTAGCAAATGTGAGTTTTGGTTAAATCAGGTAGTATTTCTGGTGCATGTTGTTTCGGGAGATGGAATTTATATTGACCCTAAGAAGGTAGAGGCAATTGTGAAATGGGAAAGACCGAGGAATGTAACGGAGATAAGGAGTTTCCTAGGATTGGCTGGATATTATAGAAGATTCATAAAGGGGTTTTCATCTATTGCCTTGCCGTTGACTAAATTGAACCGAAAGGAAGTGAAATTTGTGTGGAGTGATGAATGTCAGCACAACTTTGAAAAGTTGAAAAAAAGGCTAGTATCAGCTCCAGTTCTCACTGTTCCATCTAGTGGAGAAGGTTTTGTGATTTATACTGACGCTTCACATTGGGGTCTGGGTTGTGTTTTCATGCAACATGGAAAGGTAATTTCTTATGCATCTAGACAGTTAAAGACGCATGAACGTAATTATCCTATGCACAATTTAGAACTTGCGGCTATTGTTTTTGCCTTGAAATTATGGAGACATCATTTATATGGAGAGACGTGTGAAATTTTCACTGATCATCAATGTTTGAAGTATTTATTTACACAGAGAGACTTGAATTTGAGACAAAAATGTTGGATGGAGTTAATTAAAGATTATGATTGTACCATTCACCATCATCCCGGGAGGGCCAATGTTGTTGTAGATGCTCTGAGTCGAAAGTCATTGGGGAGGTTATCTTGTATTCAATGTGCACGGGTTGGCAATATTATGGAATTAAAACTGATGGGAGTCGAGTTGAATTTATCTAAAATGGGGGCGTTATTTGCACACATTACAGTGAGACCTTTACTGGCAGAACGCATACGAAATTTGCAAGTCAGTGATCCATTCCTTGAAAAGAAGAAACGAGAAATCCTGGATGGTAAAGAGAGTGACTTTGAAATTAAGAAGGATGAATCGTTGTGTTATAAAAACAAAATTTGTGTACCGAATAATCCGTCCTTAAAGAAGGATATATTGGACGAGGCACATAGTTCTATTTACTCTATGCATCCTGGAGGTACCAAAATGTACAGAGATTTGAAAGAGTATTACTGGTGGAATAATATGAAATGTGAGATTGCAGAATTTGTAGCTAAATGTTTAGTATGCCAGGAAGTGAAGGCGGAGCATCAAAAGCCGACAAGATTATTGCAGTCATTGCCTATTCCAGAATGGAAGTGGGAACATATAACGATGGATTTTATTATAGGATTACCATGATCTCCAAAGGGGCATAATTCTATTTGGGTGGTTGTAGATCGATTGACAAAGTCATCTCATTTTCTTCCAGTTAAGACGACCTACACTGTTGACAAATATGCACGTATGTACGTTGATGAGATTATCCGTTTACATGGAGGACCAGTATCAATAGTATCAGATAGAGATCCAACTTTCACTTCTAAGTTTTGGCCTCATTTACAGAATTCCCCGGGCACAAGTTTTAAGTTCAGTACTGTATTTCATCCACAAACCGATGGGCAATCAGAAAGAACGATTCAAATATTAGAAGACATGTTACGAGACTATGTATTTGACTTCAAAGGTAGTTGGGATGATCATTTACCATTGATGGAATTTGCATATAATAATAGTTATCAGTCCACCATTGGTATGTCTCCTTATGAAGCTTTATATGGGAGGAGATATAGAATGCCATTATGTTGGGATGAAGTGAGTGAAAGGAAAGTTTTGGGACCTGAATTGATAGATATGACAACTGAAAAGATCAAAATGATTCAGGAACGGATAAAGATAGCACAAAGCAGGCAGAAATTTTATGCAAATAAGAGGAAGTATCCATTAAAATTTCAGAAGGGGGATTTTGTATTCCTACGTATTTCACCGCGGAAAGGCGTAATGAGATTTGGAAAGAAGTGGAAACAAAGTCCAAGATACATTGGACCATATGAAGTGTTGGAAAGAATTGGGACCCTTGGCATATAGATTAGCATTACCTCCAAAGTTATCTCGTTTGCATGATGTGTTCCATGTATTGATGCTTCGTAAGTATTTGGCAGATCCATCTCATCAACTTAAAACCCAACCTATTGAACTGAAAGAAGACTTGTCGTACATCGAGGAACCGGTGGAAATTCTTGATCATAAGGAGAAAGTATTGAGGAATAAAGTTATTCCCTTAGTTAAAGTTATTTGGATGAGCCATGGAATTAAATAATCAACTTGGGAAATGGAGGATAGCATGAAGAAACAGTACCCCCATTTGTTTGGTAAGTGACATTCGTATTAAATTTCGGGGACGAAATTTTCTAAGGGGGGACGTTGTGACAACCCGTATATAATTATGATAAATTATATTTAAATCATACTTATCTTATGTGATATGAATAATGTTTTATTAGTATATATAATGTTAAGTGATTATGGTTAGTATAATTCTACTTTCATAAATCATGAAATGCCGAATTATTTACAAATATAAGATTTAGTTATTTTCGATAGAAATGTTCATGTTTAAGACTAGTTTTGACCCTTATAACATTACAATTGACTTGAGGTGAAAACCACATAGTTGTATACATGTGAGTTAGGGTTGTAACATAACAAATGTTGCATCAAACGGATGTTCGAGTAAGAAGTTAGGACGAAATTACGAACAAGGGGAAAATCTGTCGATTCTCTTAAGTGGTAAATTGTCTTTTATTAAACCAAATGTTTTAATTTGATTGGATAGATTGGGAGGCAGCCTTGGCCTACTTAAAACTCTTATTCTAACATATTTCTTCAGTCAATTTAAGCCTAAGTTCAGTTTTAAGGGTTTTTGGCTTGAGGAAAGAGAAAGTAGAAGTTAAGGAAGAAAGGGTTTCATTAAAAGCTAGGAAAAGAATTCCATGAAAATTCTTAAGGTGTTTCCAAGGTAAAATTATGTGTTAATATTATTTTAATCTTGTATTATACTTATTTAAAAGTATATAAATCATGAATTATTGATTAAAATTCCATCATGCTTTATGATAATATGTATTGGTTCATAAGTGAGATAAGTGGTGTTTATTAGTCATATTGCTTTGTATTGAAACCCCTTGTATTCAAATTTGTATATCGTGTTGTATGCTTGCTGGAATTGAGAAATTTTAAGTGGATATGAAATTATACTCATATATTCATATCATATCCAAGAATTAGAATTTAAATCATTATGGTTAGTCCTTGGTGATGGTTTCAAGTTGGTGCATAGTTGCGGTTTGGATATTTAATTTCAGTATGCCCTGAGTTTGATCAAGCTTTTGAGATAGAAAATGAAATCAAAAAATTATGAAACTTTAATTATGCACTATTAAGTATGCTTACTGAAAATGGGTTGAAAATAATGTAAAGTTATGCTGGAGAAAAATTATGAAAAATCTTGGAAGTTGAAGAAACAATAGAGGAGCTTGTAGGGAAGATTTCTTGTGTTGTAAAGAAATAATCATAACTTGCCCTAAGGAGATTGAAAAATTACACCGTCACTTGTTATGGAAAGTATATTCATATAAGTTTTCATATTGATAAGGTTGGACACCTTTATGTGTGCAATTAATGAATATGGGAAGGTTAAGTATGAAGGACAATAATTTCAGGCCATACTGGATATCCCATGAAAGAATATTTTTATCTGCTCCTTCCCAAGGGTAATTTGAGTACATGTTTCATGTGTATATATATTCATAAGTATACTTTTATGTTTAATTTAGTTTAGTTATAAATTCCTTACGAGGTAGTTTGTAGGGTTGAATGTTAATGACCTTATCAACATATATACCATCGTTTCGTCTTTACATATGTTTCATGGAATATGACTTGAGTAGAATCATATTGTGGATGTTTAATCATTGAAAGTTACATAATTATATTAAGATAATACTTATTATTGAGTTTCAATACTGATTTAGTTGGATTAACAGGTGTAAGGTCAAATCAACCAAGTTCAGCTCCACCCGAGGGAAATGTGAATACATAGTTGATAACACAAGGTGAGTGTACTTACTGAGTTGATTTGGGATATGATGTGTATGTATTATATATTGAGATGATATGCCTTATTAAAAAGTTATGAGATGGTAAGATGTTATGGCTCATTAAAAGCCAAGAGATGTTGAGATGTTATGGCTTATTTAAAAGTCAAGATATGTTTAGTTGCTATGCAATTCAGGAGATGTTAGGTTATTAAAACCTATGAATATGATTATTGCCTACGGGCAGGAGATGTGGGGTTTATTAACTCCGGATATGTATATGGCCTAATTTGACATAGAGATGTATATATTGATATGTTGAGATGTTAATATAGTACTTTTACTATAGATAGTTATAGTAAATTCATTGAGTTTTTGAACTCATGGTTTTATATGTTTATATTTTTAGATTTTCCAGCTGCCACTGCCAGGTCTAGGAGGTTGAGTAAATAGAAGTAGGGTCTTGTTAGTTTGTTTTATACACTGTACTAGTTGTAATTAAGTTAAATGATATGTGAGTTCTGTTGAAATTATGTTTCCTTAAAACGATTGGATTTTTAGTATTTCGCATTTTAACCTTGAAGTTGTTTCAATATGTATTACTAAAATAATAAATAAATAATACTTTTAGTTTGTGAACTATTTAGTTAATTATATTCTAATTGGGTTAGGGGGTGACACATAAAGCATTTACGGAACCCATCAACCGTTAAGCCATCTCCCAACATAAAAAAATAAGTAATAACAACTTAGTGGGTGCTCACATGCCCACTACTATCCAATGTCTAGAGGAGAATATCCATATAGTCTACTTGTACATGATAAATTGCATAGCCACTTCCATATGAAATGATATCTCTCACGACTAACACCAAATCCTAGTGAACACCAACCCATATTCCACATGGTTGCATTAGTAGTCAATCCACCGATAAAGAGACAACTCTCAGCAATACCATCATGCCCAATAAAATACATCACCATACAACGCAGAGATATTTTGAACATCATACTTTAGTATATCCATACTCCAACAACTATATACTCCAGCAACTATGTCAATAGTCAACCCAACATCATCACATCATTGCACCCATTCTCATCCAGGCGCTACCTCTCTAACCATATGAAACCTGCATTTATAACCCCAATGCCCGTAGAAACGTCCACCATATAAAATCTATAAAGTGTCAATCGAACCATTCTTGGTTCTACTCTACCATACCTAGAATCCACATTTGGACAACTGGCAAACATGCTGCCACACATCACACGTTGTAAAATTGAAATTACAATTGCCTTTGTAGTCCTCCCTCTCGGCTCAACTCGCTATTTTGTAACATCATTTTTCGTTTTTCCCTAATTGTCTCTAATAGGGGTACTTTCAACCCTACATTTGTAATTACAATCCTTAATCGATACGTGCTCTTTCCTAATTTTCTTGGAACTCACTTGTTCCTAAGTCTTATTTATAAATAATACACTAACAAAAAACATGTCAATAATGCACATGTAACTCCACCCTCATACAATTATCTAATTGTTCCTCTCAACTCCAACCAACTAGAAAATTAATGCTCTCATTTCTAATTTTCATCCACATAGGTGTATAACAGATGATCTAACTAGTATCCAACCCCTATTCCGTGACCACACAATGAACCTACTACTAGGTCTAAACACTCTCATTTTATCATCATCCAGATCATAAACGGTTTTACCACACAAATGAATATTGCCCAAATCTGACTGCAACACCAATTCAAACCTTTAATTAGAATTAATCCCCGCTTAAATTTTTCATCAAAATCCCTATATTTTGCTAAAACATGGAAATCCATTGTTCTCTCTCTTACGGCCATTCTACTAGTCTATTTCCATCACAGCCCATACTATCATAAATAATGCCCAAAATTCCAATAAGCTCCTCAACAAAGTCCCTTTATATCTCAAAAAATGGACTTAACACGAAAGGCATTCACTAACGTGTGCCCCAAGAGTCTTTAAGTTGCGGACTTTACCCCCGAACAAGATTATTTCCCATAATAATTTTCACAACTCTGGTGAACACCCTTGTCCAACCACTCGTACCACGCTTAATCACTAACTTGTAATGATCCTCATTCTCATGCTTTCTAATCTCAAATAGTATAGAAGTTTTTCTAACACTCAAATAATAGTGAACAATATCGACACACACATCATCGTGACACCAGATTATAAAATCCTATGATGGGATCTAAACACATCAATGAACGCTTAACAGAAAATGAAACAGATGCAATACATGTCCTAAGGACACTAGAACCTGAATGCTCTAATACCAACTGTAACAACCCCCCATTTCTCACGTAAAGGTTAGCTAGACACGATACGCCGAAGATAGGGCATGTTTGCCAATTAATACCATTCTCAGCATCAACCTATATACAATATTTATTTTCAAACCGCATTTGAATTAAAAACTGAATTTAAATTATTAACCAAGATAAGTATAAGTCCAACATCCACATGATATAAATGAAAATCCAGCCTCAACATAAGTATCTCAAACTAACTATAATAATATAGTCTTCGGGCTTATGCCCATAAAATAATCCCAAAAGTAAAATATTGAAATAGAGAAACCACCTAATCTAAAATTAACGATATGAACTCTGATAAGCAAAATGGGACCACAAGGCCGATCTCTCAACAGTCCTGTTATACCATCTAGGAGCACCTGAGGGGGAAAATATTCATAATTTTGGGTCAGCGCCCTGAGTTACAAGAATTAACTTCCTGAATTTAAAGTTCAAAAATATAGTTAATTCAAAGTAAGTATCCCCCATCATCACTCACATACGTTAAGTACCCCACCACTCATCTAAGTGCAATACTGCACGTATAACTACCCAAGCCCAAGACAATGACTCATGATTGTTTCGATTTAATATAAGATGCATCTATCATAGGTAACGTATAGAAATGTAATCATCTACATTCATATTACCACCTCCCCAAGTATCCCATTCATATTACTCGTAAAAGTGACATAAGCATCTATTATGCATACTGCATAGTATTGGGTATATAATTTATTGTCTATATTCTTAGACAAATTCATTAATATCATTTATTTTATATGATCGAATCGTAATGATTTACATTCATGATACCACTTTCCAAATTATCCCAGTCATGCTACTCGTAAAAGTGATATATACATCTATTATGCACACGTTTGTAATTTATTGTCTACATTCTTAGACAAATGAGTTACTCACATTTAATTTATACGATCATATATATATATATATATATATATATATATGTCCTTCCATATATGCGACACTCAAAGGTGTCTACTAGCAGTGTCTCATTCGTTCTCTATCGATAAGTCCGAAGGAATTCCTTATCCAATCAGACATCATAAAACACACACGAGTGGGTCGGTCCCTACATAGTACATCAGTTCATGGCCCATACCCTACGGTGACAAATGATCCCAGCATCTACACTTACCTCTCGTAAGTGGAGTTGCTACGTAGTACCTATAGTAATGACCTACACATCGCCTAGCCCACCTGTGCCGACATGTTCTTCGATCCCGAACGCGCGCAAACCCAACCGATAGGAAGGTCCACAAACATAAGTATGTCCAAACAAAGATATCAATATATATTTATAACACACAATATGTATTGGTAATTACCTCTATAATTACTCCCCCCCCCCCCCCCCCCCCCCCAAGTAAAATCATAATTTCCAATTAATATTCTTACTTTTAGATTTAACCATCTAATTAAATGAGTCGTTACTATTTCCTAATAGTACCACCCCGTACGAGTATCCATTGGAAGATTCCATATTAATAATCGACCACCTAGTTAATTATTAATTATCTTCCATTTTACAAAAGGGTTTATCTATCTAGTTAATGAATTTCCTCATTTAGTATTTATATCACCAAAACATTTTTAATAAATTCTCCATTCGTCCATATGTCGTCCCACCAACTCCTATGATTTCGTGAAAATACCCTGAGCCCCAAAGGTTGAACCGGTTTGCTACTAGGGAGCCAAACCGATTTGCCTGGCCAAACTGATTCGCTCCTATTAATTGAACCGGTTCGGATCTAGGCAACAACCTAGATCTGCTATGGTTTTCTCAATACGAAATTTTCCAATTCAACCATAAACTTGTTTTTAGTGGTTTATTATCTTATATAAACATCAAAACATATCTCTAGGACTTAGTTCGTCATCTTAGACTAATTATTTACATAAATTTACATCGACCTCAATCCCCCAAATCCCTGAATTTTGACCCGTTAATACATCTACGAAAATTAGATTTCTCACTTCTAAACCCCATAAGATTCTAATCATATACGATTATTCAAATATCAAAATTTACAGATTCTAAACATCAATACTAATCCTCGATACATTTATCAAGATTGCTACTTTTACCCAATATTCCTAGGGCATAAATTCTATCACCCAATTCAAGATTAACATCATCCTAAATTTTGAATTTAACTATCATGTCTCATATTTATGTCCTCTATGAGCATGTGATTAAATCATATCCATATATCATTAAATCTACTAGAAAAACCTAGAATTTTCATGGGGTAAACACAACAATGAAATAAGAAATAATTTGGACATTTAAATTAAATAAGAAAATTCTTGCCTAGATAGATTGATTGAGTGATCTTTAGTGGAATCCCTTAGCCTCTTCCTAGAATTCTTCCCCTTGGTTCTTTAGTCTCCTCTCCCCTTTAGCTTTTGGTATCCTCTTACTGCTAGGTTTAGGTTTAGGTTTTGTTAAATGTGGGGAGTCTCTTAACCTCCGTCCTTAACTTATATTACTCCATATCCCGAGTTAGGCCAAAAGTCCCCATTTTTTACCCCCAAATGGGTCTGAACCCATAATCAAAATAACCCAATAACCTCTCAACTTATATAATACCTAGACTACATGACCATTTTTAAAAGTCTAAAACACCTAAATGAGTCACCAAAACATCTAGGAATGCGCCCGAAATATTTTTACCCAACATACATATTTTTATTACGTTTTATCACTATATGACCATAAGTTAATTAACGTTCAAATTATTTTTCACGAGTGAGCACATTTATTCCCAATTTAATTTAAATTCAACAAATTTAATTCAAATCCAATCGATTTAATTATTTTAGAAATTTATTTCAAAATTATTTAATTAAAATCTGTCACAATATTTTATTTCAAAAATGCAGGGTATTACAATATCCCAACCTGGCCCATACAGGCCAGTAGACATTCCCTCATAGGGATTCACTATAAAAGGTCGGATCTCCCATTGGGATCGGAGTAGGAAAGCAATCATTTATCTAACCTATTAATAAAACAGAGATATTCCGACATTCTAATTGTTTGAACATAGAAAAGACACCATTGTGCTATCCCAATACTAATGCAAAAAGGAAACCTATGGACGTCGGCTCATTCTTGAGGGCTGAACCACGTCATTATTGGTGTTGATCTTCTTAGCCTCATCTCCATCTATATTCATTTGCATACACTACTTACTTATTATTATTTTTTTTATCTATGATTGGATTACATCTAGCTAAGACGAAACCTTGAATCCATTTTTAGACGATAAACATGTATGTTGAGTTGTACTTTCGATGGGCAGAGGTAGTTTTACAGATGAGTAATGTCTGGTTATGGTTTTATGGGTATATAATGGGTTGGAGATGGTGGTTTATGGTGTGCGGTGGTGACGGGTTACGATTTGTTGGTTGCGGGGGTGCCAGACTGCGATTGTTTGATTATGGTGGTACCCGACTATGGCTTAGAGAAGTGGGGTCGACTGGAGGTCAACGGAAGTAGAGATGCAACGATGGTCGGAGATTCATAAGGGTGACGCCATGTTTGTTTGTGTGTATAAAAGGTGAGAGAGATAGATGTGTGGGTTAAATAAGATATATGAGGCGCGTGAGGTATAAGGAAGGTATTTTGGGTATTGTTTATTTTTTAGGACTAAATTTAGAAAGAAACAAATGTTGAATGTCATATTTCTATAATACACATCTAGAAGTCCTTTTTTCACAAAATCCCTAATTTAAATTATATAGTATACTAAGATCTATATGTGAAATAATGGTGAGTGTCTCCAACACACGTCACATAAAATACCAAAGAACACGCCTCACTTACTCTCATTTAAGTGTATTGGGTTGAGTCGGTCCATTATAAAAAATCTGACCAAAAATGTTATAACTCAGTACACTATAGTGAGGATAAAGGAAATGTGTTATTTGGTATGTTAAGTCAGGTGTGTTGGAGAGCCTCACCCCCACTTAAGTGTAATGGATTATAACATTTTGGGTCTAATTTTTTCGAATGCCCAACCCAACCCGACCTAACCTAATATACTTAAATGATTATATGTGATGCGTGTATTTTGTTGTGTTGAAGAGCGTCATTGTATGAGTGTGTGTGTGTGTGTATAGGGTGGGGACCAAGTATGAGGATAAAAAATTGATATATGTTTTTAAATAGAAAAAAAAAATCATTTTGGGGGGGGGGGTAAAAAAATCAACTAAAAAAAATATATTTTTTACCATTTAAAAAAAATTATTTCTTATACTTGGTCCTCACAGGAGTCTGACTATCTATATATAGTCAAACTCATTGACTTTGATATATTTACGCATTTATGCATGTATATGTGTGTGTATATGTTTATGTACCATGTATGGAAGTTTTATATATGTATGTTTATATATATATATATATATATATATATATATATACATACATGTTTATTAATTTTGTCTGTGTTAATTTTTAATTTAAAAAAAGTTGAATTTAGAAACAAGCTTACCAAATGTACACGCACATTAATATTCATAAACACATAAAATCGAATTTAAAACAGTTTAAAATCGAATTTCCTGAATAAATAACTGAAGGGATCTTTTAGTTGAAGTATTTTCTTGTATATTTTATATGCCTTGATGAGAAAAACCTCTATGGGTAGTCTTAGTTTTAACTGTTTCAAAATTATATATTTATATAGATGTCGAAATCGTGAGAGGGAGAGATGGTATCTTGATGTCTCTTCTAAACTCTTTCGCGTTATCAAACTTATATGAAGTTACGAAATGTTTATCACCATTTACATTAGATTAATGAAAGTTTTCAAGTGGGGGGAGTCCATATCAGCGCCAAAATCATCATATAATTACCTCAAGACTAAGGTTTAGTGAGTATTTTAATAATATGTAAGGTCCCACGTCTCTAATTTTCCCAAAGATTAACAAACAAAAGAAAATACCACGGTCCAATTGCCCCTCTTGTTAGTACACAAGATGTCCACATATCATATATGTGCGGGTAGGAGTGACAATTTTAGAAATGATACGAAAAAACGATATAGAACGATACAAAATTGATTCCAAATTGACACGGTATATCGTGTTCGTATCATGTTTTTTTTACCCGAAGTCGTGTCTTGTCGTATTCGTGTCTGAATTATGAGTCGTGTCGTGTTATCGTGTTTTTTAACCTTGAAATTTAAGAAATTATGGTATTCGTGTCGTGTTCGTGTCAACTAAAAAAAATGCGAATTCGTGTCGTGTTCGAAAAAATCTTATCTTGTCATGTCGTGTCTGCCTGAAAAATAACTCGTTCACCCGAATTGCCACCCATTTGTGTGCATATATGAATGGTTGTGGCTATTTCTACTACTTTTAACTTCCTCTTCCACTCTTTTTTCATATTATTAAAATATAATAATAAAAATGTGTCTTTCTTTCTTTTAAAATATAATATAATTATAAAACATAACATCATTTTAAGTAAGATAAAAATTACACTTTAAAATAAAATAAAATATGATTTTATTATTATTATTATTATTATTATTATTATTATTATTATTATTGTTGTTGTTGTTGTTGTTGTTATTTTAATTTTTGACTTTAGCACATTACTAATTATTTTTAAATAGACTATAGTATATTTTTATGATTTCATTAGACTTTGCTACATTTTTCATCTTTAAATATGAAATTTTCTCCATGATAAGTTATATTTGGTGACATTTAAACAGTTTTTAATCCCAAAAGCTTATAATGAAAAAAAAATAGTTTTTAACATTGTTGATACCAAATTTAGTCTGCTGACATGGCTCAATTAAGTGAAGACACGTGGCAATCTGTGTGGTAATAACAAACACTTCCGAACAACACCTTGACCCACTCAGATACTCCGAGCAATAGATGCTCTCCGAGGAACCATACTGCAACGAGGAACTCTGCTTCCCCAATCAACTCAGACGCTCCGACCAACAAGAGTTCTCCGAGGAACTTTAATACACCGAGCAACTTATGATTACCGAGCTACTTAGGCAGTCCGAGAAGCTTAGGCGGTCCGAGCTGCACCTTGAACAGAGCATTAATAGCAGGATAACCAACAGATTAACTGCACATTAAATGCTTATTATTATCATACAAATGTATACGCCTAATGGACACCTATGTATTACCCTTTCACATGTACAACCTGAGGGCTATAAATACATTGTATCATCCTCATTATAAGGGGACCGGAAATTTCTTGACTAAACTGGTAATCAAGAATTCCCAAACAGTTAGCAATAATAAAAACAGTGGACGTAGGCCATTCTTATGAGGCTGAACCACTTTGAAATTTCTTTGTCTCATTTTATTTTATCTATGATTAAATAATTAGATATAATCTAATTTTTTACATCAACAGATTGGCACCGTCTGTGGGAAACGACTGGTAATATCGTTTTTCATCAAAAAAAATTCATTACAAATGACTGATAATCCAGAACCCAGCAATCGAAACGCTGGAAGCCCTCTAAATCCATTTGCCCCGCCAAGCGTTCCAGATCTGGCTAGAATAATGACAAATCTGGCCCAGGGCCAGACAGCCATGCAAGAAACTATGCGACAACTCATACAAACCCTTCATGACGGAGTACCGACCCATTCAGGACATCGAAGTGTTCAAAGAAATACCCGTTTACTTTCTTCGCGTACTAGGCGTACCGATTCATATCGTACTGAGGAGTCCGAAGATTTTTCTTATCAACCTGGACGAACTTCGTCAGTACGAGCCACAGATACTAAACAACGTATCACTCTCTCTCCAGAAAGGACTAGTGTGCTAGAAAGGTTAAGAAGGGTATCTCCTTTTGATCGATTAAGTCCTAGGAGGAACAGAATTCCTTCTTAGGCTGCGTCGAGGAGCTTTCGACGATCATTAGACTTAAGGGAAGGATCTGCCCAGTCGCGACCAGCTACTTGTCAAGATAAATCACAGGAAGCCACCTCAACGCGATCAGTTGCTCGAACCAACAGGCCCGAGGAAGGAAATGATGCATGGAAAGGCTCTATTCAGAGGCTGGAAGACAGACTAGGAGAAATAGCTAAGGCCAAGAACCCCCTACAACGAACTTTTGTTCAAGGGACACCCTTTGTCCAGGCCATTGTGGATTTTCCCACACCGTCAAATTTCAAAGCACCTGTTGTGACTCCCAAATATGATGGAAAGATCGACCCTGTTCTTTATGTAGAACAATACCAAGATGCAGCTGACATCTATGCTGTTCCAGATGAGATGAGATGCAGAGCATTCTCAGGAAATCTTACCAGATCTGCTCAAATATGGTACAATAATCTTCCTCGGGGTAAGATCTCAACTTTTGTTCAACTGGCCGAGTTATTCATTGGAAATTTCTGTTTTGGGGCAAAGCCAGTTAAACGAGTAGCGCATTTGTTAAGTGTTAGACAGAAAGCTGGTGAGAGTACCAGAGATTATATAACTAGTTTTAATAACGAGAAACTCGAAGTCATTGATTATGAAGAAAAGACAGCGATTACCGCCTTGATGAGTGGGCTGCTTCCCAACAAGTTGTACTACACTTTGGCCAAAGATCCACCCAGAACCATGTCAGAATTAATGGCAAAAGCGGCCAAGATCATGAATGTCGAGGAGGCTATGGCTGCGAAGAAGAATATGGATGCCAAAGAAACCAAGGTGGAAGGTGATAAAGTTAAGAAGAAAGAGCATAAGAACAATGGTGGTGACAAACAATCAAAAACAAGGTCGTCATGGGAGGTATTGAAGAAATTTGATAATTACACTCCTTTGAAGATAGACATCAACCATGTTCTAGAAGAAATCAAGAACAACGAGGAATTAAACTGGCCAGAGAAAATGAAGGAAGACCCCGACAGGAGGAATAAGGCAAAATATTGCGATTTTCACAAAGATCATGGCCATATGACCAAAAATTGCATAGCTCTTCAGAATGAGATTGAAACACTTATTAGATGAGGAAAATTGGCAAAGTATGTTGATCATAGAAATGAAATAAGAAATAGCGACCGAACAAGAGAGAGGTCTAGATCTCCTAGTCGTGCAGAGGAGAACAAGAAAAGAGACCATGAAGTTGATCCAGAAGACGACCCCGATCTTCCCAAGAGACCAAGGCAGCCAGAACGTGAGGTATTTTCAATACGCTTTGGGTCATTTGATTGTAATGTTATTACAGGTGGAGATGTAGGAGGAGGATACCTTACTGCAGAGAGAAAAGCTTACCTCTGTGAGGCTCAAGCTTGCTCATACATCCAACGAATAAATCTAGCTGAGGAGGATCGCCCGAGAAAGGTAAACAAAGAGAAATTGGTCATTGGTTTCTCAAAGAATGACCTCGCAGGTGTTCTATATCTTCATGATGACCCATTGCTGATCAAAATGAGGATGAAGGAAGTAATGATTTCAAGAGTACTGGTAGACAATGGTAGCTCGGCAGACATCATGTTGTACTCGTGCTTCGACAGTTTAAATCTAAAGCTATCTCAACTGGAGCCTTATCATAGACCCCTCCTCGGTTTTGCTGGCGAGAAAGTTTCTCTACTTGGGACGATCAAATTGGATATATTCATTGGTACATGGCCTGCTTGTCGAACAGAAAGAATACGCTTCTTCGTGATGGATAAAAATGTTCAATCAGCCTACAATATCATCATGAGAAGGGTAGGATTGAAGAAGTTTGAGGCAATGCCATCTACGGTACATCAATGCCTAAAATTTCCAACAAATTTTGGAGTAGGAGTTATAAAGGGTGATCAAAAAGTAGCTTAGGAATGTTACTATTCATCTGCCGAGCAAGAGGAACTGGAGGAATCAAGGAAAAAGACTACTACCTATCAAGTGGAGGAAGGTACAGAAATTGAAACATTGGATCCTAGAGATGAGTCCCAACTCATGAAAGGCCAGGTGGTGGAAGCTACTAAAAACATCATTCTGGACGATGAGCACCCTGAACGAACAACTCAAATAGGTTCGTCGTTGGAGGCTTCACTAAAATAGAAATTGATAACTTTCCTAAGAAGCAGAAAGCAAACTTTTGCATGGAGTCATGAGGATATGCCCAGAATAAACCCAAATTTCTTATGTCACGAACTCAACGTGAATAAGGAGATCAAGCCAGTAAAGCAGAGAAGAAGAGTATTTAGTCCCGAGAAGAATCAAGCTATACAGGAAGAGGTCGAGAAGCTCCAGAAAGCTTGCTTTATTGAAGATGTTAAATATCCAGACTAGTTAGCAAATGTGGTGATGGTAAAGAAAAAGAACAACAAATGGAGGATGTGTGTAGATTTCACCGACCTCAATAAAGCATGCCCAAAGGATCACTTTCCCTTGCCCCGAATTGATCAATTAATAGATGCTACCTCGGGACACGAGCTGTTGAGCTTCATGGACGCTTATTCTGGATACAACCAAATTAAGATGAAACCTGAAGACATGGAGAGTACTTCTTTCATTACCCCTAGGGGGACTTACTGTTATAATGTTATGCCTTTTGGTTTGAAAAATGCAGGTGCAACATATCAACGGTTGATGAACAAGGTGTTTGCAGAACAAATCAGTTGCAATATGGAAGTCTATGTTGATGATATGCTTACAAAGAGCAAGAAAGCTACTGATCATCTAGTTGACTTAGGCCAGACCTTTGATCACTAGATAAATATAAAATGAAGCTGAACCCGATGAAGTGCATATTTGGAGTACAAAAAGGCGTGTTTCTCGAGTACATTGTTAATCAACGAGGCATTGAAGCAAACCCTGAAAAGATCAAAGCTCTGTTAGAGCTACGATCTCCAACGACGAAGAAAGAAGTGCAACGTCTTACAGGACGAGTAGCAGCACTCAACAGATTTGTATCGCGAGCAACTGATAGATGTCTCCCATTCTTCAAAACGCTCCGAAAGACTTTTGAGTGGAATGATGAATGTGAGAAGGCTTTTCAAGACTTGAAGAAATATCTGGGAGAACCTCCACTATTGTCCAGGCCAGTGTTGGGAGAAAAATTGTACTTGTATCTGGCAGTGTCAGAAAATGCAGTTAGCTCGGCATTAATAAGAGTGGAGAATGGAGTGCAAAAACCGATTTATTACACTAGCAAAGCCTTCCGAGGAGCAGAGATCAGATATCCAAAGCTAGAAAAATTGGCATTAGCATTGATCGAGGCAAGTAGAAGAATGAAACCATACTTCCAGGCTCATAATATAGTCGTATATACCGATATGCCATTGAGGCAAGCTCTTCATAAACCAAAAAAATCAGGAAGATTGATGTATTGGGCAATAGAGCTCGGTGAATATGACATAATTTATGAACCCGGATCATTGCTTAAATGGCAAGAAGTAGCAGATTTTATAGCAGAGTTCACCTATCCTGATACCACCGAGGAGCAAAAGCTGTTCACCGATCAACCTGTGGATGTTACAGAATCATCAAACCCAAGCCCAAACCAACTTAGGTTGGTAAAAGGGAAAGTAGATGTTACAGAATCATCAAACTCAAGCCCAGACCAACTTAGGTTGGTAAAAGGGCAAGAAGTGATGATCGACGAACAGCAAGAAATATTAGGAGAGGGTGAAAGGAAACAACAAATTTTCCATCGAGGAACTCTGTTAGATCAGAAATTTGAAGACGAGTTACCTATATGGAGTTTATATGTGGATGGCTCATCTTGCACAACAGGCTGTGGGGAAGGGATTGTTCTTAATAGTCCAGACGAGGTCGACATGGAATATACCCTACGCTTCCAATTCAAAGCTTCGAATAATGAGGTTGAATATGAAGCCATGATTGCATGTCTTAGTTTGGCAAAAACCATGGGGGCAGAGCAGGTTATTGTCTTCAGTGACTCGCAATTGATCATAAATCAAATGATGGGAGTATATGCAGCCAAAGGAGAATTAATGATCAGGTATCATGCAAAGGCAAGGGAATTGGTATCAGAATTTGCTGCTATTCAGCTGGTCAGAATAACAAGAATGGAGAATGCGAGGGCAGACGCCTTAGCTCGATTAGCATCAGCTACTCGTACTGAGCTACGAAGAACAATCCCATTTGAAGTTTTAGCTGGTCGGAGTATAGATGAAGATTTGATGATGGATTTTATTACCCTTAATTTAGGACCATCTTGGATGGATTCCATCAGGGCATATATTGAGGAGGGGGAATTACCAACTGACAAACTTGCAGCCAAAAAACTGAAGTTTAAAGCTGCTCATTATGTACTAAATAATGGTATTCTGTACAGATGAGGAATTATAGCAGGTTTGCAAATATGTGTGCATCCCACCGAGGTGAAAGACTTGATTGAAGAGATCCATCAAGGGTCCTGTGGAGCCCATGTAGCAGGTCGGACGCTTTTGCAAAGGGTTATGACGCAAGGATACTACTGGCCAACGATGAGGGCTGATTAGCCTATGCCAAGAAATGTGACAAGTGTCAACGCTTCTCCACTATCCGAAGAACTCCCCAAGCGTTGTTGACACCCATTACTTCCCCTTGGCCATTTGCTATGTGGGGAATTGACTTGGTCGGACCACTTCCAACGACCAGAGGAAGATTTAAATATCTCGTCGTCGCAATGGATTATTTTACTAAGTGGGTAGAAGCTGAGCCTCTTGTCGACATGACGTACGAGAAGGTGCATCAATTTATTTGGAAAAATATCATCTGTAGATATGGTCTTCCCCATGCATTCATTACCGACCATGGAACACAATTTGACAACGAGGAGTTCACTGCCTATTGTTATCAGTCAAATATCTTGAAGATCCACTTGGCACCAGGCCATCCCCAAAGCAATGGACAAACTGAAGTAACAAACAGAACGCTACTGAATGGCTTGAAGAAAAGACTGAATGGCGCGAAAGCAAATTGGATCAATGAGCTACAATCAGTACTATGGGCTTACCGAACTACTCCCCGAGCAGCAACAGGGGAATCTCCGTATATGATGGCATTTGCAAGTGAAGCCGTTATACCTGCTGAGTTGGGTCTCTCGACACACAGAGTACTGAATTTCAATTCCCCTGTCAGCGACTTAATGAGAAGATTGGATTTAGACATGCTTGAAGAAGTTAGAGAAGAAGCAGCCATCAGGAATGCTTCTTACCAACAACGAACAGCTTTGTTCTACAACAAGAGAGTAAAGAAGTGCGACCTGAAAGAAGGAGACTATATGCTAAAGAAAGTGATTCAAAAGCACAACAAATTGGAAGCAAACTGGCATGGACCTTACCGAGTTATAGAAGTTGTTCAACCAGGAACCTGCAGAATAGCAACTTTTGAAGGGCGGGAGTTTAAGAATGCATGGAATGCAGAACACTTGCGCAAGTATTATCAGTGATGTAAACTCTCATGAAATACATTTTCGTTAGTATGAATAAAGTGACAATGTTCTGCCCAGTTCTCTCTTTTTGTTGGAATTTTTTTGCGGAATATTAGTGCTACACACTACTCAGCAAAACTCAGACTACTCAAAACTATTCCTAAAAATGCCAACTAAGGTTGGTTAGGAAGTAAAACTATTCCTAAAAATGCCAACTAAGGTTGGTTAGGAAGAAAAACTATTCCTAAAAATGCCAACTAAGGTTGGTTAGGAAGTAAAACTATTCCTAAAAATGCCAACTAAGGTTGGTTAGGAAGAAAAATTATTCCTAAAAATGCCAACTAAGGTTGGTTAGGAAGTAAAACTATTCCTAAAAATGCCAACTAAGGTTGGTTAGGAAGTAAAACTATTCCTAAAAATGCCAACTAAGGTTGGTTAGGAAGAAAAACTATTCCAAAAAGTGCCAAAGTTGGTCGGTAAGAAAAAACCCACTAACTGTAGTTAGTCGAGAAGGAAAATTTACCGACCTTGGTTGGTCGGAAATATTTTATGAGTACGAGAAAGTGATCGAGCAAAATTTTTTATACTCGTAACTTTTTAAATTACTACCAAGATGGTCGAGAAACAAAACATCATTAAGTTTGGTTAGTTGTCAAATGATTACCACAAATTCAAACTGGTCGACAATAAGTTTTAATCAACTCTAAGTTGATCGACAAATAACACAATGTTGTTATCTTTTTAACAGATATACATATATAAAGTGTTTTACAACCACAAGGCAATGGCAATCAGAATTGCGAACAAAAATAAAAGTCTTTCATTAAATCCAAAAACAGAATACATTGAGAATGAAATACAAATTAATTATTACATCAAGATTCCTATTCTATTGGTTTCTTCCCCTCTGCTTTTAAAACAGGTTCCTCGCCAGCAGGAGGATCGTTTAAAGCATAAGGGGATTTTATGAAATTAAGATCTTTAAGCATCCTGATGTTCATCACAGATGATCAATCGAGTAGGTGCTCGGGGCGAGATATTTTAGCATTGGAATGGAGACTATAATCGCCAAGGTATTTGGAAATCAAACACTGAGGGATTGCCCGGGCAGGGATCCATCTCATGTCGAGTTTGAAGGGTGGCATTGGCAAGTCGAGCAACCCAGGATTATGATAATCCCACAAGTAGTGACCTTGTTCGAGTTGCAGTACACCCAGGTCATTCAACCACCCTTATTTGTAACCTTCATTATTCGCATTTTGGATCCGATCATCCCAATGGTAAAGAGCCTCATTGTAGCCAGCCATCCAAAATTCTTTGGGCTGCTTGTGGAACTGATAAGTCAACCTTTCCAACTGCTCGTGAAGACTTTTTATAAAGAGTTCTTTATTCTCCAAGGCAGACTTCTATGCAGAAAGCTGCTCATCCAGATTCCTGATGTTCTTAGACATCTCAGCCAATGCCTGGTTCTTTGCCCTCAGTTGGAAGGCCTGGTTCTCCAGAGTAGATTGAGTTCTCTGTTCCTCGATAGTAATCCGAGCAGCTCTTGCTCATCCCCGAGGAGCTCTTGCTCATCCCCGAGTAGATGTAGAAGGGCCAACTCTCCTCAAGGTTTCTAATTCATCCCTCAGGTTGGCATTTTTGACCTCCAAGAAAGAGAATCCCTCGTCGTTCACAGGGACCAAAGCGTTAGAGGTGGAAGCTGCAAACTTCAACTGAGACACCTCTCTTTGTAGGTTATTATTTTCTTGCTCTAACAACTCAGCTATCTGTCGGTGCTCTTCAACCTCACCCTTCAAAGTTCTTTCCCTCACATCGTAAGCAGCAAACAGTTTATCGTATCCCTTATCAGCACTGAGTTGCTGATACTTCTTCTCATATCCTTCGTGCAAAAGGGTTGTAGATTCCTTATATTGTTGTTGAAGCTCTTCAAGAGTCCCTTGGAGATCTTCAATCATTTCATAATATGCTACATTGTTAGCCACTGCACGGTCAAGCAGGCACTTCAAATAATGGTAGGCTAAAATTGCTTGCTCTGAAGCACCTTGACCGAGGATGTCAACGATTTGTGCTGCATTCATATCTGTATGACCAGCTTTGAAGTACTCATTGCATTGCCTCAACAATTTTGTATCATGAGCAGACAATAACTCCATCCTGGCTATAAACTAGTAAAGGAAGAGAAAGCAAGAATCAATAAGAGTTCAAATAGAGCATGAAGAAGAGAAACAACAGTATGAATAGGCGAAACTTCAAATTTTATTACATCATAAAGGAGAAGTACAAAATTTAGAGTTACATTTGATAAAGAAAAATAAACAAAGAGAAAAATCCGAACAACTCTACACCTTTTCCTTGTCTCCCAAAACTTTCTTGGGAGGCTGGGACGAGGAGGTAGGTTACTCGGATGGTACAGATGGTTGCTCGGGGAGTGCTAGAAGTTGCTCATTTGAAACAAGGGATTGTTGAAGTTGCTCGCTGGTGGACTGGATAGCTGGGGAATGAGGAAGTTGATCTCCCATCACTATGGAGGATTCCTCAGAGGCGTCTTCGTCCTCTTCTTCTTCTTTAGGAGTTGGAGGGGGGCCCGGGATGTGTCGCTGAAACAGGTCAGAATTTTCATCGATTTTCATCTCTTGCAGAGCAGCGACCCAGCCATCCCTAAAGTATTTGTGGCTACCATATTCCATCTGCGACATCATGGCAGCCAGACCTTTATTCCACCCCTTATCCCAGCCAGTGCTGAAAGACTTTTTTAGAGCCAACTTCCTTTTCGCTTTCTCCATGGAAAGCTTCTCTAAAAGAAGATCCTCGGCAACCTTCAGCTTATTCTCTATTTCTTCCTTTTGACGACCTACTTCACGAAGTCGGCCCAACTCTTCTTCAGCATTTTTGAGCTTACTTTCAAGCTCCCTAGCATTTGTTAGCTTCCCATCGAGCTCTTTATTCTTCTCTTCCAAGTTTTTTTATTTTTTTCTCCAAACCTTTAGAGACTTCAACAGCTTGGTTTCTCTTCTGCTCGGTGGAATCAAGTTTCTCCTCCCAAGCAGCCTTATCATCATCATACTTCTGACGAGAATCTTTCAAAGACTGTGTCAGGCCCACCAAAGCTTCCTCCACACCAGACGAGGAGCTTGAAGCATTAATAGCTTCATCTTTCTTTAAAATGGTATTAAAATAGGCCACTAACTGGGAAAAGAAAATGATATCAAGTCAGTACACAGATGTAACAAGGGAAAAATGAAAGTTGAGGACAATGATACTTACATAAGCTATATGACGAGCATCTAATGAGGTAACCATGTCCCGAAAAAGATTTTCTTCCATACCTTGGATCTCGGGAATGATCCAAGACTTCACCGAGCTCATGGAAGAGCTCGGGGTAACAAAAGTGGGAACACCACTTCCAGTAATCGGGGGCTGAGAGATGGATTCAGTCAAATTGACCGAGGAGCTCTTCTTCAGCTTCCTCGAGGGAACAGGAATGGTCTCGACTAACGATGTAGTCTTAGTCAGAGAGATAACAATCACCTCGCTTGGAACAGCGGCCTTGCTCGGAGCCACTAGGGGCTTCTCGGCAACCTTCACAGTAGTAGCCGTAAGGGGTGCATCAATCTTCTTTATCCCCTCTTATGGAACATCATGTTTACTTCTCTTTGCCTCTCCAGCAACAGAGGCAGATTTCTCGAAGATGGCAGGAGCTCTTCTTTTCTTCATTCTTTCACTCAGAGGGATATGAGACTCAGGTGAAGAACTTGCAGAAGCAGGTACTGGTTCTACCTCACTTATAACCGGACGAGCCGTAAAAGATGAGGTGTAACTCTTATACTGCAACAAATATGAAGCTGACCTGATATGCTCGTCAGCAACAGTCTGATGCAAACCCCAGATAAGTTTTAGATGTTTTAAATTAACTTCTGTCTCTTTTGTAGACCTTCTTTTGATGTCAACTGCAAATAAATGAAAATTAAAATATCAGTGACACATTTTATCAAACACAAAGGAAGCATAATTTCAAAAATAAAATAAAATAAAAACAACCTATCCCATTGCTATAGGGAGGACATCTAGGACCCTGGTACACATCATTTCCAGTCAATGGAAGGTGTTTCTAATTTTTCATAACAACCCCGTGCTCGAAGTAGTCCCTATTGGCATCTGGGAGATTGACCACTAAAGCCCTATTTAAAAATCTAGTTTTTAAATAAAAAGTATTGTTACCAACAACCCATCTATAACAGAACATAATTTCTGGAATTCCTATACGAGTTCCATGAATTTGATTTAATCTATGAACTCCGTTAACTATTCTCCACGTATTGGGGGCTATTCTTGCAGGAACCACGTCAAAATATTGACAGAATTCCAGACATAAAGGGTTTGGGGGAAAAGAAAAGCCACATTCAGCGACAAAGAGACTGGGAAACCAATGTCCCTCAGGCAAACGAAAATAATCTGAAGGCTCAGAAAGTTCCTCCAAAATAACCCATGAAGGAATAGAGAAATCAGAACGAAACTTATCAAGCGACTCTACAAGGTAAACCATGATGAGTAAAGGAAATCAAAGAGAAAAAAGAAGATCTTACAGGAAAAAGGATGAGTCTGTTGACAACGAATGATGAAAGGGATGAACGCACAGGAGAGAGAGACAATGGAAAACTCAAAGAGACAAATTTGAAAAAGTAGAAGACGAAGGGATTTTCTGCAACGCTTAAATACACTGTCTTGGGAATGGGGAAAGATAATGATTACAAAAAGAGACGGTTACATTACCAGCGACTAAAAAGACAAAAAGGACGCGGGAATCGAAGTGGTTATAAAAATTCAAAAAGTCCGATTCTACGAATTTGGAAGGAGAAATAAATACAAAAGAAAATACTCCTAAATTTCAGGATGACCATTTAAAACCGTCATATTTCGAGAAAGAATGTTCCACACTCCTCAAATTTCGAACTGTGAAACATTGGGGGCTTCTGTTGATACCAAATTTAGTCTGCTGACATGGCTCAATTAAGTGAAGACACGTGAAAATCTGTGTGGCAATAACAAACACTTCCGAACAACACCTTGACCCACTCAGATACTCCGAGCAATAGATGCTCTCTGAGGAACCATACTGCAACGAGGAACTCTGCTTCCCCGATCAACTCAGATGCTCCGACCAACAAGAGTTCTCCGAGGAACTTTAATACACCGAGCAACTTATGATTACCGAGCTACTTAGGCGGTCCGAGCTGCACCTTGAACAGAGCATTAATAACAGGATAACCAACAGATTAACTGCGCATTAAATGCTTATTATTATCATACAGATGTATACGCCTAATGGACAGTTATGTATTACCCTTTCACATGTACAGCTTGAGGGCTATAAATACGTTGTATCATCCTCATTGTAAGGGGACCGCGAATTTCTTGACTAAACTCGTAATCAAGAATTCACAAACAGTCAGCAATAATAGAAACAGTGGACGTAGGCCATTCTTATAAGGCTGAACCACTTTAAAATTTCTTTGTCTCATTTTATTTTATCTGTGATTAAATAATTAGATATAAACTAATTTTTTACATCAACAAACATAATAAAATCAGTTTATAACAAAGAAACAATATCGTTTAAAAAATCAGTTTATAAAAAAAAATATTTAAAAAAACAAATTTAGAAAAATAAAAACACTTCAGTGAAAAAATAATAATTTTTAACAAAAAAATCAGTTTTAAAAGAATAAAAATAGTTTTTCAAAATAAAAATTAACAAAATAAGAAACAAAATACTACAAACTTTCCATGCAAAAATTTTCATATTTAGGATTGAAAAATGTACCAAAGTATAACAAACTGATTTTGTGACTTTGAAAAAATTAGCAGTTGTTTAAAGTCACAAGATCAGTTTGTTTTACTTTGGTACATTTTTCATTTTAGAATATGAAATTTTCTCCAAGATTTTTTTAGTATTAATACTGTTTTTTATTTTGTTAAAAATGTTTTTTGATTTTTTATAACTATTTTTTTCACTAAAGTATTTTAATTTTTCTAAAAACTGTTTTTTTTAAATATATTGTTTCTTTGTTATAAACTGTTTTTATTTTATTAAAAACTGGCTTGTTTTGTTAGAAATTGTTTTTTTTAAATCTGTTTTGTTTTGCTAAATAAAAGTTTTTCGTTAAAACTGTTTTATTTTCAAAAACTGTTTTATTTTGCTAACTTTTTTTTTTTGTTAAAATACTGTTTTTTCATTAAAAGCTTTTTTTTAATTAAAAACTATTTAAATATCACCTTTCGTGGAGAAAATTTTATATTTAGCGACATGTTAAAAGTCAAAAATCAAAATAACAACAACAACAACAATAATAATAATAATAATAATAATAATAATAATAATAATAATAATAATAATAATAATAATAATAATAATAATAATAATAATAAAATCATGCTTTATCTTAAAATATTATTTTTATTTTACTTAAAATAATATTATGTTCTAAAAGTATATTACATTAGAGGATATTTTTATCATTGTATTTTAAATATATAAAAAGAGAGTGGGGTGAAAGTTCCACAGCCACATATATTTCTAGATTACAAACATAATTACTTGGACCACTCCCGAACAAAATATGGAATATCTTGAATGTGTTGGTCAATTAAGTACCTAGGATGCCCATTAACAATCCTAAGAAAATAGTTTTCTAATTTCGCATGACTTGATATTTTCCTGTCCACCTTTCCTTTCATTTTCCATCTAACCAAACCTTCCCTTTTATTATGCTTAATAATGCTCAAGTCATTTTCATAAAGAAATATTATCATCAGAAGGGGGGGGGGGGGGGGGGGGGGGGGAATATTATAAGGTTTTCTCTAAACCAAATCTTATGCAATTTGCATGAAAGGATCAGGTATACTAAAATTAACAAATAGGTAGATTTCTTAATATGTTAAAATTATATAGGAACATTTAAAATGGGGTTAAAAAGGATGTGGTTTCCTTATTGTGTAAACTTTCTCCCTGCTATATATATATATATATATATATATATACTAGCTCGTGCTTGTGCCTATGGCACGATTTAGTCAAGCCCAATTAAAAGTTCAACTCAATATTAATAGCTCAACCCAATAAAAGCCGAGCCCAATTTTTGTAGTCTAACACAATTACAGTCCAGCACAATTTTTTTAGTCCAGCCAAATTAAAAGCCCAGTCCAAATTTTTATAGCCCAGCCCAATTTTTATTAGCCCAACCCAATCAAATCCCGACCCAATTTTTTAGCCCAGCCCAATTAAAAGCCCAGCCCAAATTTTTAGCCCAGTCCAATTAAAATCCCAATCCAATTTTTATAGCCCAGCCCAATAAAAGTTCAGTCCATTAGTCCCGCCCAATTGTTATGTATGTATGTATGTTATGCATACATGTATATGTATATTATGCATGCATGAAGTACATAAAATATCATACATAAGAAAGCAAAAATGTCATGCATACATTTTCACATCCACGTCACCTAATTTATTATTATTATTATTATTATTATTATTATTATTATTATTATTATTATTATTATTATTATATATATATATATATATATATATATATATATAAAATAAAGCAGAAGGGTCTTTTTGCCACATCATACAACTTTGCCACATCATATAATAAAAGTGTTTTCCACATCATACAACCTTAACCCATCATATAATAAATGTGTTTGACACATCATACAATTTTGTATACAAAATCTATGAAATCTTTGGATATCTAATTAACCTGTAATTGGACATGGTGGAGTCAGAGCACAAGGCTCGAAACTTGCACTAATAATTCTCTCACACACGAAGGTTCCCATCTCTCTCTCCACTCTTTTCTTCATCTTCACTTTTTTTTCTCCTTTTTGTTTGTACTGGATTTTTTAGGACTGAAATGGAGCACTTTTCATTTGTTTCTATGTAGACTATGTAGACAAGCTATTTGACGAACCACTCAGGCAAGAAGCTATTTGACGAACCACTCAGACAAGCTATTTATTTTTATGGGGTTTTGTTTTAATATTTGGTTTTGTACGAATTTTTGTTGCAGACTTATCATTTATGTTGGGGACTTGAGAGTTTGATGGTTTGATGTGGTTCAGATCTGATCTCCGATTTTAGCGATGATGGTCGGTGTTGGGTCCATCAACCTCATCTCTTTCACAGGCTCTCCACTCCCACGCCAGGTATATGAGTTTCGAAATGGGTCTCCATATACCACGCCCAACTAATAGGTTTCAAAATCTACTTTCTTATTTCTCGGCTCTCAAAATTGAAGGTTTTATACACAGGATCTAAAATGTTTTGGTTACTTTGTTGAATAATTTTGATTTTAGTGTAGCACAAAATGACAGAAACTATTTGAATCTTTACTTATTTGGTTCAAACTTTGCATGTTTATTTTGCAGATCTAAAACATTCCACTTTCATATCTGGGTTGTTCACTCTTGATTCTCCGAACTCAGTTCCTTCTTATCTATGTCTCACCATTATTCTGGGTTTCAAAATTTGCCTTTGGGTTTTAGTATGCTTCCATTGCCATTAAAACTCCATTGGTCCACTGCCATTAAAACTCCATTGGGTTTAACTGGGAGAGAATAATGGCGTGGTGGGTTTATCTGTGTTTACAAATTAGAACCTGACGAAAATCAATTTATTGGCCGACGTTGATGGGTTTAACTAATGATATCTAGATTCGCTGACCTGTCCACCAATGAACGAGTTTGGGTCGTCCCAAACAACAACCCAAAATCAATGGGGATCGGCCAGAGAAAGCTCGGACTCATGGTTATCAGGTATTTGGCCTCGAACTTTTTTGGTTTAGACATGGCCCCTGTTCTTAGATAAATATCATTCAAAGAAAACAGGGGCTGGTGGATTGAAATGTTGTAAAGACCTCTATGAACAAACCTAAACATGAAGATGATTGTGGGAGCTCCAAAAAAATGGAAAATGAATGTTTAATTGGTTGGGGTCCCATTTATACTTTGTTTTTTGTTCCAAGGTGATTATTTGTGTACTGATATGGGTTTTGCATAAGTACTCCAATGACACTATTTGGAGGTTTCTTTGATGCGTTTATTGATGTGACTCTTAGGGTTCATTTGGTGAGGGTGAAATAATTGTAATTGCATCGAAAAGTAAAGTGGCGAAGTATTTTTCATATTTTTAAAATTAATATTTTCCTGCATTTACATTGCGAATAAGTGTCCCCTCTATAAATATGAGAAGAAAATTTAAGTCTAAATAGGTAAAAACATATTTCACCATATTATTTTTCGTAGCGTTAAACATATTTTAATACGAAGCAAACGGACCCGGGGTTTTTGTTGTGTGTTACAGTATACGAAATTTAAAAAATGTTTTAATTTTTTTATTTTTCTGTATGGATATGTTAAACATTTCGGAAGAATCTTAATAAATACATCTCAAAATATTTTTAGTATTTAAAAAAGAGTATATCCATATTCCACATTTTTTAAATTTGTATATTAAATCATTTTTTTTAAAATGTAAAAAAAAATCATTGAGTTCATTTTTTTAAGGTTCCACTGAAATGTTTAACTTTCATACAAAACAAAATAAAAATATTTTTTTTAATTGATAATACGGTAACATAACTCAACACATAATTAATTACTGAATTGCATTTCTAATTATAATATTGCTTTTATATTTTAAAATATTTGAAGTTTTAATTTTGAGTTCTGCAATATTATTTAGTTTTTATTATTTGAAATTTAGTTAAGAATTTAATTGTTTCGTGAAACAAATATGTTAGAATCAAAAGTTATGTAATATGATTTGTAATATATTGGAGTCCTGCAATATGATTAGTTAGGTGTGGGGTATATGTCAAAATCATCTAGTAGCAAGAAGAGTATGATTATCTCTATGAACGGATTGGATGTTCTTTGTCAGATCACTGCACAAGACATTGGCACATGGCTCTAAAATTCAAATCGTTTTCATTCTCAAAATTGCGTGCGTTCAAAAGTATCCAAAAGTAATAGAGAACAATAAAAATTTAAACAAAAATTGAAGAAAATTTAACGCTAAGTATGATATAATACAGTTCGGTTATTTTTTTTCAAGAACGAAATATTTTAAAGTTATTAGGGCACTTTAGGAGGTAGGTGAAACAAACTAATGGGTTTGTAACTTTCTTAGACATTTTGACCGTCGAATAATTAAATGAAAAAATTAACGTTAAATTTAAATGACCTTAGATTATATAGTGGTATGTATTAATACAATCACACATAAAAAAAATATACAAAAATAGTCACAATAAAAATAATTAAGAACATGAATTATTTAATCTTAAAAATGCCCCTAATGATAGGTTGTTAATCGAAGTACACTGGGATAAAATTATGAGCGTGCCATCGGCACGAGCGCAAATTTAATACGGGAACAAATTTATCACCGTGCCATCAACACGGGTACAAAATATCACGGGAATAAATTTATCGTCGTGCCATCGGCACGTGTACCCCCTAGTATATATATATATATATATATATATAGGGATGATATGATATTTTTGCATGATATTCTATGCATGACATTTTATGGTGCATGGGCATTCATAAAATGTCATGCTTTTAAGCAACTTTTTTTTTTTTTATAAAAGGGAGATATGGGCTTGGGCTATGGGTTTGGTATGGGTTTAACAAATGGGTTGGGCATGGGTTTTGGGTTCGTGAGCTTGGGCTTTTTGATTTTTTTTGCAAAAATAGAAATGGGCATGGGCATTTTAAATTTTTTTTTGTGCCATCGGCACAGGGGGGATCGTCGTGCCATCAACACGGGCACGCCCTCTAGTATATATATATACTCTTTAAAAATTTTGGGCCTACAAATTTATGTCAAATTTGGGGCTCAAGCCGATTGCCTCATTGGCGGGCCGGCACTGTAGTCTTAGGGTCCGTTTGATAAAAAACTGGAAAAATGCAAATGATTCTAGGAAATTTGATTCCAGGCAAATAATTCCAAGACAAATGAATATTTTTCAACTTGTGTTTGTTTGATACAAGTTGAAAAATCATCAATTTTCTACATTTTCTATCAAACGCAAAAGTTGAAAAATAGATATAAATGTGAAAAATTTATTTATGGAATATATATATATATATATATTTATATTTATAATATTATATATTTATATAATATTATATATTGAATATATCCATATATTATATATATTCAGTATATATATAATATGTGTATATTCTGAAAACAATATTATATATTGAATATACTAAATATATATTATTTACAGAATATACGAAATATATGGATATATATTATTTACAGAATATATCCATATATTTCGTGTACGATTTCGTATGGATATATATTATTTACAGAATATATCCATACATTTCGTGTACGGATTTATATAAATCCGTACACGAAATATATGGATATATTCTGTAAATAATATATATTCAGTATATTTAAAATATATATACGAAATATAAATATATATATTAAAATATATGAATTATATAGATTATATAAATGTACGAAATATATATAAATATACGCAATATATATATATATATATATATATATATATATATATATATATATATATATATATATATATATATATATTTATATATTTATGAAATATATAGAGTTTACAAAAAATAATTGGTTTTGAATGATTTGGCACTTAAAGGTGCAAACAAAAACTTGAGCCCCTCAAAGAAATGAATTTCACCATAAGGTGACAAATTGTGATTAAGGGAGTTGTACATAGAAAATAAATTTCAAGACAAATGAAGGCTATTAAACACCTTAAAAATTAAAAAAGATCAGAATTTTCTAACTTTTCTAAATTAACTCTGGAACTGAGAAGCTATCAAACGGCCCTTAGATTCATATGTTGGCAGTTAGAATCTAAGCTTATCCAGAGAAAAATAACATAGCGGCCGTCGATTTAAGATGGAGGAACCCTAGCCGTCCGTTTTAGATGACGATTACGATATTCGGAGAAGCTACGCTACCATAACTAGTTAACTAGTGATCTTCTTGTGTAAAATAGCCCAGCTGTGCAACTTTTACAGCGCAGGAATAAATTTGGAGTCCAGGGTCATGGTTTGGCCACGTTGGCAGTACCGGTTAGCAAAATTGGCTATCCCTTTCACATAACATGCGATGCACAACTACCGCCTTAACAGTACAGAACGCATGGAACGTACATTAAAACGCATAAAAAAGGTATGATAGAAAAAACGGAATTAATAGTGAGTGACCCAAATGATAATTGCATGACATAATTAATTTAGAATTTATTGCGTGTCTAATACACATAAGCAAACTGCTGTAATGATACCAACTGGGGTCACACCACCTTCCACTACAAATTAATCACCAAGCCGCCATTTCTTTCTCTTGTGATGATTAACTATAATATAATATTGATTTATATTAAAAATATTTGAAGAAGTAATTAAATAAGGAAAAAGATTTTTGTTTTGTTTTGTTTTGTTTTGTTTTGAGAGAGTGGAGTGGAGTGGAGTGTTGATAGAGAAAAAAGAGGCTCCCAAAATCAGGTATATAAAGGCTGAATGAGAGCAGTTCAATGATGAACTACTTCTCACTACCCTAAAAGAAGGAAAAGCCCGACGAAGCCTAGCGGTCCCTTTTTTCTTGTCTTGTCGATCTCTCTTTATACATAGACAGTTGCAAAATATATGATCTTGTACTATATATAATATTCAATCTCTTTCCTTTACTTCCAGGCTTTACAATGGTGGAGGGTGGTATGGTAGTGGGGCAAGTGCAGGTGAGAGAGTTCGACCCACAAAGAGATGGTAGGGAAGTGGAAGATGTGGAGAGGAGGTGTGAGGTTGGCCCAAGTGGAAAGCTCTCTCTTTTCACTGACCTTTTGGGTGACCCAATTTGCAGGGTTCGACACTCTCCTACCTATCTCATGCTGGTACTACCCTCCTTTTAAAAATATTTTATTTGTTTTGTTACGATACTAAGATATTGATGATGTTCATTATTCATTAGGTAGCTGAGATGGTAGTGGGTAAAGGAGACAATCGAGAGAGAGAGAGAGAAATAGTGGGGATGATACGGGGTTGCATCAAAACCGTTACGTGCGGAAAGAAGCTCTCAAGAAATTCCAAAGATGGCCTCAAACCCCTCCCCATTTACACCAAGCTCGCTTACATATTAGGCCTTCGCGTTTCACCTTCCTACAGGTATGTATTTGAATACCAAATGATTATTTTTTATAATTGACAAATGATGTTGTATTTTTGACGTTGCAGGCGACTGAAAATTGGGTTGAAGTTGGTTTGTAGAATGGAGGAGTGGTTTAGAGAAAACGGTGCTGAATATTCATACATAGCTACTGAAAATGACAACAAAGCTTCTGTGCAACTTTTTACTCATAAATGTGGGTATTCCAAATTCCGTACACCCTCGATCCTGGTTCAACCTGTGTTCGCTCACCGGGTTCGCGTCAGCAAGCGGGTCACCATAATTAAACTCCAACCCTCCGATGCTGAGATAATATACTGTCGCCGCTTCTCCACAACAGAATTTTTCCCTCGTGATATTGACTCAGTTCTTATGAATAAACTCAACCTGGGTACTTTTCTAGCTGTTCCAAATGGTACCTATAGTGCCAGGTCGTGGTCTGGGTCGGATAATTTCTTAATTGACCCGCCCGAGTCATGGGCTGTACTGAGTGTGTGGAACAGTAAGGGCGTGTTTAAACTTGAGGTCCGTGGCGCATCACGCGTGAGGAAAGGGTTTGCTAAGGCGACCCGTTTAGTGGACCGGGTCTTCCCGTGGCTAAAGTTGCCCTCGGTACCGGAGGTTTTTAGGCCTTTTGGGCTTCACTTTTTGTATGGGCTTGGTGGAGAAGGCCCACTAGCTGTGAAATTCATGAAGGCTCTTTGTGGGTTGGCCCATAACTTGGCTAAAGAGTGGGGGTGTGGAGTGGTGGCTACGGAGGTTTCAACTCTCGAACCGCTTAGGTTAGGAATCCCACACTGGAAAAAGCTATCATGCGCTGAGGATTTATGGTGCATCAAACGCCTTGGGGAAGACTACAGTGACGGTTCTGTAGGTGATTGGACTAAGTCACCACCTGGTTTGTCTCTTTTTGTTGATCCCAGAGAGTTCTAAACTTTTTTTTCCTTAAAGTTTGTCTTCTGTAGGTAGATATATGTTGAATTCCGGTTTTATTTTGATGGCTAACGATTATGAGAAAGGGTATGATGGGAAATAAAGTTTTTTTTGTTGTTGTTCCCTGTAAAATGGAATATCCCCACCTTTTCTATTTTGTAAATGGGTGTGACTTTTTTAAGATTCTATTTTAGCCATACAGAACCTTGGTTTTTCATGTGGGGCTTGTTATCTTTTCGATTTGCTTTATACTTTGTTCTTCTAAAAAGGGTGGATAATTTAAGCGGTTGTGATGGAGATCGTAAATTTCATGTCTATAAATCTTCTTTATGCGACCTTTTTGGGCTCCTTTCCGTTTTCAGGGGCAAAACATGAGAAATTAAACAGAAAATGGGCTGTGCCTAATGCAGAAGGTTAAAATGGTCTTTGAAATTGTGGGGGACGCTTACATGGATACATGGAACATAGAAGGATATGATATGATTATATTTCGCTTTCATGTCTCGATGGGTCTCTTGTTCCTTTCTATGTGAATCGATTGGAGATTTGGCTTTTAGCTGCTTTGTCCTCACTTCGACAGTTGTGGAATACCATGCTTGTTTATTTTATTCATTCATTTTTGCCTCTAATAATAAAGAGTGACCTATTTAGACCATTACAATGAAAGGCTATTTTGATTTTATTTTTAAAAACAAAATATAATCAACTCCATATCAATAAGAAGAATGAATGAGAGGTAGTAATAAGAAAATTTTCTCGGACCAACTCGAGAGCTAGTAATAAGAAAATTTCTTGCACCAATTCGTGTGTCATGTGAATATGTAAAGTAAATAACAATAATAAACAAAACCAAAAGAGTTGAACGAAAACCTTCTAGGGATGTCAACGGGTCCTGTATGGGGCGAGGTGTTCAAAACTCTAACCTCGCTCTGCAAAAAAAAATAATCTGAACCCACGATGAGTTCAGTTTTTAACCCTCAAACGCGATTAATTATAATTTTCTAAATTGTCCTTGTGGTCGTGAGAGGAAGTGCTGAAATACATGGTTGGAGAGGGAGAGGAGAAATACTTGCGTCGCTCCCACTGCGAGGCCGACTTGACGAAGGGAGGGAGGTTAGGGGTGAGTTGGGATGTGAGGGTGAGGAGGAGGGAGGCCGAGGTGAGGGAGAGTTAGAGTGAGAGGGTGGTTTGTTTGTTGTAACTTTCTAGGGTTTTGTTTCAAAAGTTATATATATATATATATGTGTGTGTGTGTGTGTGTGTGTGTGTGTGTGCGCGCGCGCGCGCGCGCGTGTAATAATGTACATGTGTAATAATGCGAAAGAAAGGGTATTTAGGTAAAGGAACGAAATAAGCAGGCAGTACACCAAAAGATGCGAATGTTTACGGCCAAAATCCCTTACGTGTGGGGCGCGGACTTGGGGCGTGATCATTTTGGGCGCGACTAATTTCGTGGGTCGCGACCCAAGTCCGTGACCAATCTGCCACGGCAGATGGTTGCAGAATTGGGTCGTGACCCACACCGCGACGGGAAAAAATGATCGCGGTCAAAATCCGTGGCCCCCAATCGTGATTAAAAATGGTCGCGATCAAAGTTCGTGACCCACACCGCGACGAAAAAAAATGGTCACGGTCAAAGTTCTCGGCCCCCAACCGTGATGAAAAATGGTCGCGATCAAAGTCCGTGACCCACACCGCGACGGAAAAAAATGATCGCGGTCAAAGTCTGTGCGGGTCACGAACTTTGATCGCGACCATATTTCATTACGGTTGGGGGTACTTTGGCAGTGATCTTTTTTTTTTCAATTTTTTTGTCGCGGTGTGGGCACGGACTTTGACCGCTATCATTTTTCATCACGTTTGGGGGTCATGCACTTTGGCCACGATCATTTTTATGTGCGACGGAAAAAATAAAAATGGTCATAGACAAAGTCCATAACCATATTTAACTATAATAAAAAAAAATGGTTTTTTTGTCCAACCCTAAAATTGGGGGGCACATGACTGCGCGGCCAGTTACTATGTGTAACGTTCGACGCGCACGTGGTGTTACAAATATTTATTATTGACAAAACAATAAAAAAAATCACAAATTGTAAATCAGGAACGTTGTTAATAAACTAATATATATATACAAACTGAAAAATATTATAAGTCTTAATAAGGGTGGGGCTATTCCCACACCCTAAACAACTTCTCCCACACCTTTTTCAATTCAAAGACAAAAACACCCTTTACCATTTCATTAAAACATCACATTATTTTAGATAAAATAAAATTTATATTTTAAGATAAAATATAATTTTATTATTACTATTATTTTAATTTTTACTTTAACATTTTACTATTTTTTTTAATTAGATTATAGTACATTTCATGAATTTATTAGACTTTGCTACATATTTTGTCGCTAAATTTGAAACTTACTCCACAAAAAATGATATTTTGTGATATTTATATAGTTTTTAACCCCAAAAAACTAATAATGAAAAAAACATATTTTTAACAAAAAAAAACAATTTTTATACATAAAACAATTTTTAACATAATTAAAATAGTTTTAGCGATTTTTTTAACAAAATTAAAACTATTTAGAAAAAAAACAGCTATCAAAAAATAATTTCCAATAAAACAGAAGAGTTTTTAGCAATTTCTAATAAAAAAAAACAGTCTTTAACAAAAATAAAAATAGTTTATAACAAATCAACAATATCTTAAAAAATCACTTTTCAAAGAATAATTTTATTTTAAAAAAATTAGAAAAATAAAAATAATTTAGTGAAAAGAGCCGTTTTTAACAAAATTGTATTTTCAACAAAAATGTTAAAAACTATTTTGTTTTGTTAAAAAAATATTTTTTTAAAACAATTTTTATAGAGATTGTATAACATAAAGGGTGTTATGTCCTACTAAAATTTAAAATTGAAGGGTGTTATGAATTTTGAATTTATATTACCTAAACACCCTACTGTTTTTTTTTTTGTAGGACATAATACCCTTTATGTTTTGAATAGTATTATACAAAATTGAAGTTTTTTTTATTACTTGAACACCCTACTGTTTTTTTAGGTGTTTTTTCTTATTCAAAATTGAACTATGAATATATAACAAAAATAATTTTGAACAAAAAAGTAATTTTTAAAAATAAAAACAGTTTTAACGGAAAAAACTTTTTTTAACAAAAATAAAAACAGTTTTTAAAAAAAGCTATTTTAAAAAAAAACATTTTTTTAACAAAACAAAACAGTTTTTAACATTTTTGTTGAAAATACAATTTTGTTAAAAACTGCTCTTTTTTCACTAAAGTATTTTTATTTTTCTAAAACAATTTTTAAATAAATTTATTCTTTGAAAAGTGATTTCTTAAGATATTGTTTCTTTGTTATAAGCTGTTTTTATTTTTGTTAAAAACTGTTTTGTTTTGTTAGACATTGCTAAAACCTCTTCTGTTTTATTAGAAATTATTTTTTTATAGCTGTTTTTTTTCTTATAAGTAGTTTTAATTTTGTTTAAAAGAAATCTTTAAAACTATTTTTATTATGTTAAAAACTGTTTTTTTTTTTGTTAAAAAGTTTTTTTTTTCCATTATTAGTTTTTTGGGTTTAAAAACTTTTTAAATATCACCAAATACCATTTTTTGTAGATTAAGTTTCAAATTTAGCGACGAAATATGTAGCAAAGTCTAATAAATTCATGAAATGTAGTATAATCTAATTAAAAAAATTGGTAATATGTTAAAGTAAAAAAATAAAATAATAGTAATAAAAAATTATATTTTATCTTAAAATGTAAATTTTATTTGACTTAAAATAATGTTATGTTTAAATAAAATGGAAAAGGGTATTTTTGTCTTTGTATTGAAAAGGGTGTGGGGATAGCCACAGCCCTTAATAATTCACGGACAAAAAAATTGGGCAGAGTTTCCTTTGTTTTCTGAACATTTCAAAACAAGTTAATATAAAACCTGCTTATTATAAAGCCGGCGCGGTCATGAAATTTAACAATCAAATTATAAAAGCTAGTACGATCGTAAAACTAAATAATAAAACTATAAAAGCCTGCACGACCATAAAACATAGAAAACATAATCCCGATAGAAAACATAATCCCAAATGTCAACAACATTAAATAAACAATCTTCATGTTGTAAACCATTGACTTCTTCATGTGTTCCACGTGCAAAAAAGAAAACGATACAATTTTATCCTGCAAAAAATAAGATACAAAAAAGAAATTATATCAGTAACCAAGTAGTTTTACAAAAATCGTATTCAAGCTGAAAAATTGCATATATGAGTTATAATTAACATCATATCAGTTCGTACGAGTTACATTGGGGACTATTTTTGGGTTTCGTCCTCCAACGTCATGTTTTTAAGCCTTAGTCTAGATATTTTAAAATTATCGTCGTATTCTCAAACCGGGAGTCCCCTGATCACGCGATCAGTTACTACAAGTTACATTGGTCCTGTGCGACGTGTTGGTGCCTCTCACGGGGTTGTTTGAGGATTATTTAGGGGTTTCACCCTCTAACGCCATGTTTTTAAGTCTAAGTATAGACATTTTCAAATTATTATCGCATTCTCTAACCAGGAGTCCCATGATCATGCGATCGGTTCATACAAGTTACATTGCGCCCGTGCGAGATGTTCGCGTCTCTCACGGGATCGTTTGGGGGCTGTTTCGGGCTTTGGCCCTCTAACGCCATATTTTTAAGCCCAAGCCTAGATATTTTAAAATTATCGTCGTATTTTTAAATTGGGAGTCCCGTGACCACGCGATCAGTTCCTACGAGTTACATTGGTCCCGTGCGAGGTGTTGGTGCCTCTCACGGGGCCATTTGTGGGTTGTTTTGGGGTTTCGCTCACTAACGCCATATTTTTAAGCCTAATTCTAGATATTTTCAAATTATCGTTGTATTTTTAAATCGGGAGTCCTATGATCATGTCGTCAGTTTCGACGAGTTACATTCTTCCCGTGAGAAGTGTTGGTGCCTCTCACAGGAACATTTTGGCGCTATTTTAGGGGTTCACCCTCTAACGCCACGTTTTAAGCATAAGTCTAGATATTTTTATATGATCATCGTATTCTCATACTGGGAGTCCCGTGACCACGTGGTCAATTTCTAAGAGTTACATTGGTCCCGTGCGAAGTGTCGGTGCCACTCACGGGGTCATTTTGGGGCTGTTTCGGGGTTTCGCCCTCTAACGCCATATTTTTAATCATAAGTCTAGATATTTTCACATTATCGTCGTATTCTCAAACCAGAAGTATCGTGACCACGCGATCAATTCCTACGAGATATATTGGTCACGTACGTGATGTTGGTGCCTCTCACGGGACCGTTTCGAGGCTTTTTCGGGGTTTCTCCCTCTAACGCCATGTTTTTAAGCCTAAGCCTTTCCAAATTATCGTTGTATTCTCAAATTGGGAGTCCAGTTACCATGCGGTTAGTTCCTACGAGTTACATTGGTCTCGTGCGAGGTGTTGGTGCCTCTTACGGGGCCTTTTGAGGGCTGTTTTGGGGTTCCACCCTCTAACGCCATTTTTTTAAGCCTAAGTCTCTATATTTTCAAATTATCATTGTATTCTAAAATCGGGAGTCCTACGACCACACGATCAACTCCTACGAGTTGCATTGGTCCCGTGTGAAGTGTTGGTGCCACTCACAAGACTGTTTGGCGTCTGTTTCGGAGTTTTGCCCTCTAACGCCATGTTTTGAAAAAATACAAGGATCAATATGCGGAAATTATAACTGAAAATATTATTACAAACTTATATTACAGACTATGATTAAAGCAAACTAAAACTTACAGTAAAGGGAAGAGTCCACCGGAATATAGCCGGAATGTTCAAACTTATTACAATAAGAGAGAGAGAGAGAGAGAGAGAGAGAGAGAGAGAGGTGAATGTAAGCGTAAGTAAATGAGAGGGGAAGCCCTCTATTTATACAAGAAAAGGAATCAATAATTCCTGAAAAGGGGCCCTTCATGTTGAAAGGCTTGACAAAGTCTTTTATCTTCTAACGTCGGCTACAGGGCCAAGTGGGACCAAAAATGTCACGGGCAACTGCAAGTGGGTCTGTGAGTCACCAAAGGGATCCTACCACTTTCATCGAAAGTAGAGAGCCTTGTCCATATGCGTTGGCGAGCATCTTCTCTGGGACCGACTGGGGCCAGGTGGGCCAATCACCTCAAATCATCTAGGCCATCCGCGTCAGGGCTAGGAAGAGAGTTATCCAACCGTCGTGTTGGGAATGCTAAACTCAGTGAGTTGAAGAAAGCCTCCATCGTTGGCTCAGTGGGGATATTGGTGTCAAACATGTCACCAATGTAGGGATCATCTTCTGGATTCTGGGATTCTCCGGCCAGGCAAAATAAAGGATTATCTTTTGAAATAGAAGTCATGGATGTATCATCATCATCATCTGAGGGAAGAGGAATGGGATTCCTGTTGAGTGTATCGGAGCTAAAACTGGGTTTAGCTGGAACACTAGGAGTGATTCGATCACCAAATACAGATTTGAATTGGTTATGGGTATAATCCATAACTTTCTGCAGCAGCTCTTGCTCCGTAGCTTCTGGAAAATGATTCTTCATGGCATCTCTAAGGCTGACAATGGGGTTGACTGCAGGAGACATTTTTTCTGCAGGCGGGGGTAAGTCATCAACCAAATTCATGTAGTTACTCAGACTACACTTAATCTGACCAATGGTGGAACCCAAATCAACTCCACTCCATCATCGATAAAAGAAGATGCGTTCAAGTAGAGGAACATTGATATTATTAACTCTACAACGTAGATCCCATCTGAAGATCTAAGGAATATCCATCTCGAAGAAAAAGAGTAGGGTGTTTAATCCTACCTAAGTTTTATTTTTCCCTCGCAAAAGCGGATGAAATTGAGTCCAGGGAAGAAAAAAGTTTAGCCTGGGTAATTTCATCAGGGAAAAGATCAATTCCTGGGCCAAATTTGTCCCACCAATTGATAACCCATCCTGGGTAAGAAGTTTTCAAAGATTTTGGGCATAAGACGAAAAACCAAGTATGCTTATGCTCAGCATTTTGATAATAAAAAGCTTTTGTCCAAGCCTGGAAATAATCCCAATAATTATAGGATCCACCAGCATGCGAACTCAATTTTCGCGCTTTTAAAGGATGGATTCCCCATTCTCGGGGAGATATAAATTTCTTCAGAGCAGCCTTGCTATAAGAAATGGGGGAATGATAATTTCCCTGGTGTTTATTAGTATGATTAAACACCACTGATTCAGTTTCCACGAGAATCGCCTCGTATACCGTCCGGTATTTGCCTTTTAGCACCTCATAATTATGAGTATCAAGGTACTGGGACTTAATTTCCCAGGGAGAAGTCATCTGCTTCTCATCCTCATCATTGAGGATTAGTACCAATTCCGATGTCCTTTGATTAGGAATGAAATTGTACTTAATTGTTTCCAATACCTCTTTAGCAGATTTCTTCTTGCTGAAAGGGTTAAGAGGGGGAGCATTCTTCTCCCTATTCTTCGCGCTCTGGCGAATGATCTCCATATAATCCTTTATCGGAGGATATTGATCTTCATTGATCATAATTTTTTCTTTTCCAGGCCGGTGAGAATACCCACGGCCTCTGCCACGCCCACGAGAGGGGCCACTCATCGGTCCTGCAAAAACTCTCTAGTTAGAAAATCGGGAAGAGAGTTATTTTCCCCTTTGATATGTTCTATATCAAAATCAAAAGCTGATAAATTTGCTTGCCATCTGGCAAAAATCTGTTTTGAAACAATATTTTCAACGTCTTTTTGCAAAACCTGTTTTACAGCACTACAATCAATTCGTAGCAAAAATTTCTGATTTAACAAATCATCCTGAAATTTTGAAATGCATTTAACGACCGAAAATATTTCTTTCTTGATGGTGGAGTAATTCTTTGAGGCATCTTTCCAAGATCCTGAAGTAAAACGAACAAGTTCTTCTTTTTTAGTTAAAGAATTTATTTGTTTCAAAATACCACCAAATCCTAAATCTGAGGCGTCAGTCTTGACGATTTTGAAAAACGAAGGGTTAGCTAAAGCTAGACAAGGTAATCGCTTGACTTTCAATTTAATTTTCTGAATAGATTTAGTATGCTCATCAGTCCAAGGAGCAGGGTTCTTTTTCAAACGAGAGTAAAGAATGGCACTATCGTGTGCAAGCTTTTTGTAATAGTCACCAATATAATTGAGACTACCCAGAAATCTTTGAAGTTGAGTTTTCTCCCTAAGCACATCAGGGAACTTTGAAGCAAACTCAATACTTCTGTCAATGGGGAGTGTTTTGCGTAATTCATATGAACAAGGCTCTCTAATCTTGTCCATAAGAAGTCTGTCATCATGTTCTATCCTAAGGAAGGCACTAGCTTCAATAATAGGAGCAACACTACTTTGACTGGTGCTACCAGTTTCTATGGATAGGGGTTCAGTCGGAGGGTGAACAACAGATATAATCTGTTTATTCACAGTGGTCCATTTAGTTTCATGTTTATCATCAGTTTTAGGTTTACTTTCTGTTCCTAAAATTACACTTATGGTCAGCTCATAAGTGTTGTCATTCAAGAGGGTCTCTCTCTTTGTAATGACCTTAAGTTGCAGAGACAAATTAAGAAACAAAATCTTTCAGGACTATGAGAACTTGGTGAGTTTTGCGAACAATTTGCGTTTGATACTCAGGGGACTTCCACTCATAAAGTCTCTAAGAAGACTAAAAAGGTCTCTAAAAAACCCACCTATAAAAGGTAAGAAGAAAAGGGCTTATATTCCTAAAGAAAAAGAATATAAACATAAAAAGAAATTTGTTAAAAAGAAAACTAACAAATCTGGCCCTAAATGCTTTAAATGTGGTAAATTTGGCCACTATGCTAATAAATGTAAAATGGGAGCTAAGATTAGAAATCTTCAGATTGATGAACATCTGAAGTCCCAATTAAGCAAACTCTTGCTTAATTCCAGTTCCTTTGAAGAACGAGAGGACTCCTCCTCTGAAAGCGATGATGAGCTTTACCATATCCAAAGCTCTAGTGACTCAGATGTCTCCCAGAAGGGAGACTATCAGTGTAATGCCCTGACCAAGAGATGCGACCATCTCCAATCCATAATTCATTTGAATGGATTAAGTCTTAATGTCCTCACCAGTCAGCAAAAAAATATAATTGATGTCATCAATCAGGTTACTGGCCCTGACATTAAACTTAAATTGATTAAGTCTTGTTATGCCCAGGAAGAAGTTATTCCTGATTCTTCTAAAGAATACAACCTTAAGGAGGTATTCAATCGATTGGAGAATACTGGAGATTTTAACAAGCCTGCCAGTCTTAATGATTTAAGACATGAAGTTAATACTTTAAAAAATGAGTTAAGACAACTTAAGATCCAACATAATATTATGCAGGTCGAGATTGATAATCTCAAGAATGTTCAGAAACATTCTAATCCAGAAACTTCAAACACTACTCATAGTACTGAAGATTCTGTGGATTACCTAGGTATTATCAGCCGTGTGCTAAGCCAAAAATGGTACACTACTATCAACCTTGTGATTAACAAAGAATTTTCTCTTTGCAACATCATTGCCCTTATTGATAGCGGTGCTGATATGAACTGCATTCAGGAAGGCATTGTTCCTACTGAATACTTTGAGAAGACCACTCAATCTTTGTTTAATGCTAGCGGTGATAGCATGGGCATCAGGTTTAAATTAACTAATGTTGCCATCTGTAACAATGGAATTTGTTTAGATAGTACCTTCCTGCTTATTGGCGATTTATCTCAACAGATAATTCTAGGTACTCCTTTTTTATCTATGTTTATGCCCATTGATAAAATTGATTCCAGTGGTATATACACCACTATTCAAAATCAAAAAATTGCTTTTGAATTCATTACTCGTCCTGAGATTAAGAAAATTAACTCTTTGACAAATAACATTATTTTCAAAGAAAACCATCTTAATTTTCTTCAAAAAGAAATCTCTAATCTTAACATTAAAAAGAATTTAATGTCCCCTCACATCATGAGCAAAATTCAGGTTGTTAAAAATCAATTAACATCAGAAATTTGCAGTGATATTCCTAATGCTTTTTGGGACAGGAAGAAACATATTGTTTCTCTTCCTTATGAAAATGATTTTCATGAAAGATCTATTCCTACTAAGGCCAGACCCAGTCAAATGAAGACTGAATTTCTTGACCTTTGTAAGAAATAAATCCAGAGTCTTTTAGATAAAAAGCTTATAACTAAAAGTTATTCTCCCTGGAGTTGTACAGCTTTTTATGTTAACAAGGCTGCTGAGCAGGAACGAGGTGTTCCTCGGCTTGTAATTAATTACAAGCCTCTTAACAATGTTTTGCAATGGATAAGATATCCAATTCTTAATAAAAAGGATTTGTTAGATAGGTTGCATTCTGCCAAGATTTTCTCAAAATTTGATTTAAAATCTGGTTATTGGCAGGTCCAAATTGCACCACAGGATCGGTATAAAACTGCTTTTGTGGTTCCCTTTGGCCATTATCAATGGAATGTTTTACCTTTTGGGCTTAAAAACGCCCCCTCTGAATTCCAAAATATCATGAACGATATTTTTAATCCTTTTTCTGACTTATCAATTGTTTATATTGATGATATCCTTATCTTCTCTAATTCAATTGACCAATACTTTAAACATTTAAAGATTTTTAAAGATGTTGTTAAAACTAATGGTTTAGTTGTCTCCGCCCCTAAAATGAATTTTTTTCAAACAAATGTTAGATTTTTAGGGCATAACATTGGAGAGGGGAAAATACTCCCCATTGACAGAAGTATTGAGTTTGCTTCAAAGTTCCCTGATGAGCTTAGGGAGTGTAGAAGGGTGTTATAAACAGAAAAAAAAGCAAAATAAAATAAATATGCTTTTTTTTTAAATAACATCCGAGAGGTACCCGCGAGGCCACCCAGAAGTCCAAAAGCCACCGCAAGTGTCAGCACCGCGGCGAGTCCCTACGCCACCGCAAGGGTCAGTGCTACCTCGGGCGTCAACGCCACTTCGAGTGTCGGCGCCACCTCAAGCGTCAGCGCCATTTCGAGCGTCAGCGCCACTTTGAGCGTCGGCGCCGGGACAAGGGTCGGCGCCACTTCGAGCGTCGGCGCCACTTTGAGCGTCGGCGCCACAACAACGGTCGGCGCCGCAACAAGGGTCGGCGCCGCCTCACCTGTCAGCGCGGATCCAAGCCTCGGCGCTACCTCAGGCGTCAGCACCACTTCGAGTGTCGGCGCCGCAACAAGGGTCGGCGCCGCCTCACCTGTCAGCGCCGGTTCAAGCATCAGCGCTACCTCAAGCGTCAGCGCCATTTTGAGCGTCGGCGCCGGGACAAGGGTCGGCGCCACTTCGAGCGTCGGCGCCACTTCGAGCGTCGGCGCCACAACAAGGGTCGGCGCCGCCTCACCTGCCAGCGCGGATTCAAGCCTCGGCGCTACCTCAGGCGTCAGCACCACTTCGAGCGTCGGCGCCGCAACAAGGGTCGGCGCCGCCTCACCTGTCAGCGCCGGTTCAAGCATCAGCGCTACCTCAAGCGTCAACGCCATTTTGAGCGTCGGCGCCGGGACAAGGGTCGGCGCCACTTCGAGCGTCGGCGCCACTTCGAGCGTCGGCGCCACAACAAGGGTCGGCGCCGCCTCACCTGCCAGCGCGGATTCAAGCCTCGGCGCTACCTCAGGCGTCAGCGCCACTTCGAGCGTCGGCGCCGCAACAAGGGTCAGCGCCGCCTCACCTGTCAGCGCCGGTTCAAGCATCAGCGCTACCTCAAGCGTCAGCGCCATTTCGAGCGTCGGCGCCGGGACAAGGGTCGGCGCCATTTCAAGCGTCGGCGCCACAACAAGGGTCGGCGCCGCCTCACCTGTCAGCGCCGGTTCAAGCATCAGCGCTGCCTCAAGCGTCAGCGCCATTTCGAGCGTCGGCGCCGGGACAAGGGTCGGCGCCATTTCAAGCGTCGGCGCCACAACAAGGGTCGGCGCCGCCTCACATATCAGCATCGATTCAAGCATCAGCGCTACCTCGGGCGTCAACACCACTTCAAGCGTCAACGCCACTTCGAGCGTCGGCGCCGCAACAAGGGTCGGTGCCGCCTCGCAGCATCAGCGCCACTCCGAGCAACGGCGCCAGGACAAGGGTCGGCGCCGCTTCAAGCGTCAGCGCCACCACAATCGTACTACAGAAACGTTATTCGAGAAGCGCTGCTACAGGAGTTTCCATCATGAAACAGCAGGCTCTAAATAAACAACAGCACTAACACTTTACTTTCTTGCACAGGTTGCCCAGTCGAGCAAGCAGGGCTCGAACAGGCGCGTCGGGACCTCCTGGGAGTTTTGGCTTGGCGGCTGAGGGACAAGGTATGTTGAGCAAGCTCAACCACTTAGCACTATAGGAATGAGAGAATACTAGTAGGAAGACCCAGAAGCCACTCGAGGCTACGCACAAAAAATAAACTCTTTACAAGAAAAATGACTTTTCCAGAAGAGGGGGTCCTCGAGGTCTCTCTCAAGAAAAATAACACTTTTTAGAGGGAGTGAGGCCTTAAGGTCCTCTCTCTCAAAGATTTGCAAAATTGCACCACAAGTTACCGTTTCAAAAGATAACTACCAAATCTGTTATTTTGTCTCCATTAGGGGACATATGTGCTTTTTGAGTTTTGGTCGGTGCCAGGTGGCGCCTGCAGAGGGGACAGGTAGCTGCCTGCAGGTAGGGACAAATGGTACACTTCAGACATTGTTCCCCACCAACTCTCTCAATTTTGGCGCCCAAAATCGCCAGCTCATCCCTTACGCCCATGTATAAATAGACCCCTGGGCAAGGTCAAAAGATATATAAGAAAAATTGCACTGTTACTCTGCTAAAATATCACCAGACCTACCTAGTATTCTCTCCCTGCTCATTCTCTTAGTGTTGAGTGCCTTGTTCCTTCACTCCCCAGTGACAGCCATCACTCTCAGGTGTTTCCCTTGAGAAAATTGCTATTTTTGCTGTGAAAGTTCATCTTCTTGCAGGGAGTGAGTTGAAGCTTGAGTTCCATTGTTACCAGAAGGAGAAATTTTCTTCAGAAGTTGCACCAGGAGACCTTGAAGACTTGCAGACAGTGTCCATTGGAGTGGGTCACGCCTCACCCTTTCCAGTTATTCATAGACCCCAGTCTCACTACCCTCCTACATTTGGCGACTCTGCTGGGGAGGTATTCTCATTTCCATGGACAAAGAAGGTTTCAATGTCTCCAAGCAGTTGGTTTTTGAGGACATTCCATCCGGTAATGGAGCTCACAGTGACCAGACTACTCAGGAAGACGTGGTGGTGACCGGAGCCAAGGCGCCAGCGCCTCAGGGAGGCCAGACCAGTTTGCCAGCAGTGGCCCCAATGGCAGGTATGAACCTTATGGCAATGTTTTTTGACTTTTTAAAGCAAAACAACGTGGATCTATCAAACTTGGGTCAAGGTTGTGTGACACCTGCTGCTGCCCCTTCTGGAGGGGTAGCCACTCCTATTACGATTCCGGCAGAGACGATTCCGTCTCGGAAGGCGGCGCCGGAGCATGTCCTGGCGCCAACAGGTTCTCCAGTTCCTAAAACCACATGTTCGGAGGAATCACCCTCCAAGGCTGTTACTATGGAAGAAGTGAGGAAGCTCCTCTCCTCCTCTCAAAGAGAGGGTTCCTACCTATACGAGGAATTACAAGACCCCTATCCACAGGAAGTAAGTGAGAAGCCATACCCTGAGGGGTATATTCCACCAAAATTTATCAAGTTTGGCGGTAGGGGGGAGAACCCTCGAGAACACGTGAAGAGGTTCGTCGAGTACCTGGGAGTACACGCTGGCGACAAGAGCCTGAGATTGAGAGAGTTCTCTAAAACTCTCACTGGGAAAGCCTATACATGGTATTCCCACTTGGCGCCTAACAGCGTCCCTAGTTGGGAAGAGATGCACAGGCAGTTTCTCCAGAAGTTTTTTGTAGCGGAGGATGAATTTACACTGAGGCACCTGGCGCAAGAGGTCCAGAAGCCAGGAGAGGAATTGATGCACTACATCAAGCGATTTCGCGAGAGGGCCTTAGATGTTCACGAGGACGTGGCGGAGGCCAGGTTGCTACAAATATGTGTGGAAGGACTCTCGGAAGAGTACAAGCTGCATTTGATCAACGAAACTAGAGATGGGACTTTCAGAGAATTCACCAGGGCTGCCAGCAATATCGCTATGATAATCAAACCAAGAACCCCGGGTTGGAGGACACAAGTTCCACCGACTCCCGGGAGGTTTCAAGTTACGAGGAGGCAGGCGGTTAACTATGTGGACGGGAGTAACAAAGGGAAGAAGGGAGGTCCCGGGGCCAGGACTGACAGTCCCGGCAACAAGAGAAAGTTTGGGGAGGATGTCCCGCCGCCACTACCGTGCAGCGTAGCGGAGGCCATGGATTGTTACCGCACCTTGGTGCGAGAAGGTGTAACAGGACCCCCCAACCTAAAAGTAGAGACCCCCACCGCAGCTGACAAGGCCAACCCGAAGTACTGCGAATTGCACCAACGAGTGCAGCACTCTACCAAAGATTGTTACTACTTGAGAAGGATCATTGGTGAGCAGATGGCCAGAGGTACCTTGCAGATACCCCCCGTGGACGTTAACGAGAACCCCCTCCCTACGCATCATTTTGGAACTGCCAACATGGTAGTTGCCTATGACGAAGAAGCTGCGAGAAGTCTTGCGAAACGGGAGGACGGCGAGCAGTTATACGAGGAGTTAGAAAATCTGTCACTAAGCAGACTTCAGCTGGAAAGAAAGCAAGAGGAGTGGTTCTTCACTCCGGAGTATGAAAGCGGGAGCGGGGAAGCTGAGGAAGTCGGTCTCTCAGAAGGCGAGGTAGACGTCATCCTCGCTCTAGACGAGGGAGGGACCTCTGAAGCGGAGTATGTTTGCAGTGCCCAGACGTACGAGGTAGACTTAGATTCTGAATGTGAGGCCATAGCAAGGAGCCCCAAGTTCAAGTGGTTTTTCGACCAGATAGGGGTGAAGTACGACACGAGGGTGTCCATCACGAGGAAAGTCTTGGAGGCGGTGCAGCAGCATGGAGACCCTTCGCTAAATTGGCAGGGGCCAATGGGAAGGATGATTAAGAAGTATACCTCTGAAGTGGTGTTTTCAGAAGCGGATAGGGCAGTGCCTTACTTCCACAATCGCCCGTTATACGTCACAGCCATAATTAATGGAGTCTCGTTTCCTAGGGCGTTGATGGATGGAGGAGCATCCATTAACATTATGCCCATCAGTACGTTATATGAAACGGGAATTGACCAGGAGAAGGTGGTCCCGGTACCGCTAGTAATCTCCGGATTCGACAACGCCGGAATGCAGTCGATCGGATATGTGAATGTGGGAATTAAGTTGGGAAATTTCACCTCCCACATCAAATTTCATGTTATTAACGCTGACACCAGCTACCAATTACTCATTGGAAGGGTGTGGATGCACACTCATGGCGTAGTGCCTTCCACCTACCATCAGTGCGCGAAGGCAAATATTAGAGGTGCAGAGATAGTGATCAAGGCCACGCAGAGACCCTTCGCAGTTGAGGAGGCCCACCTGGTAGATGCCGCCTTTTACACCGAGTTGGACGAGGAAAGAAAGGTCTCTACGAGAAAGCTAGCAGGAAGCGAGATAGCTGAGGGAAGGGTCCCGCAGAAAAAATCCGTCCATGATCGTCTAGGGGAAAGAATAATTCCCCACATAGAAAAAGGCAAGAGGAAGGTAGAGGAGATAGCTAGGCCTCCTCGAACTTGCAAGAAAGTGGTTTTGCCCAATGGAAAAGTCATTTACCGTTTATAACGGTCTGCGCGGGCGATGTTCTGGGACGAGAGCATCGACCCGGCGCCCGAGTGTTTTATTGTTGATGAATCCCATATTGTTGAGCATGTGGAAGAACCAGAAGAGGCGCCGGAGTGCATGCAAGACGGACCCAGAGAGCAGCTGCAGGAGTTAGAGGAAATCAAGTTGGGGTCGGAAGAGGGCGAGAGTAGACCCATCCTAATTTCCAAGTGCCTGGAACCGAAGCAGAGGGAAGAGCTCATTGAGCTACTTAAGGAGTTCACTGATGTATTTGCTTGGAAGTACACGGAGATGCCGGGAATAGACGCAGAAGTGAGCTCTCATAGATTGAACATCCTTCCCAACGCCCTTCCGGTAAGGCAAGCCACACGCACATATAAAGCAGACCTTGATTTAAAAATAAAGGCTGAGGTGGAGAAATTGTTAGCGGCAGGGTTCATCAAGCCTATTCAGCACCCCATATGGCTGTCTAGCATAGTGCCAGTGGCAAAGAAAGATAAGACCCAAATCAGAATCTGTGTAGACTTTCGCGACTTGAATAGGGCGTGTCCTAAGGATGAATTCCCACTACCCAGCATAGACAGCTTAGTGGATTCCACCGCGGGACATGAGATGTATAGCTTCATGGACGGGTATGTTGGATATAACCAGATTAAGATGGACCCCGCCGACGCAGAGAAGACTGCCTTCCGCACGCCGTTAGGGAACTTTCACTATACAGTCATGCCCTTCGGATTGAAGAACGCTGGGGCCACATACCAGCGGACCATGATGGCAATCTTTCACGACTTATTTCATGACATACTAGAATTCTATGTAGATGATTTGGTAGTGAAGTCTAGGAAAGAAAGCAAGCACATTCAAGATCTCAGGAGAGTATTCGAGAGGTGTCGTCGGTATAAGATGAGAATGAACCCCTCAAAGTGTGCCTTTGGGGTTACTGCAGGGAAATTCTTAGGTTTTGTGGTAAATAGACAAGGGGTGCAAGTGGATGCAGAGAAGATGAAAGCCATTGTGATGATGCCACCGCCCAAGAGTCAGAGACAACTTAAGAGCTTCCTGGGAAAGGTATCTTACCTGCGGAGGTTTATACCTGCGTTGGCAGAAGTAACTCATCCGTTCGCGCCTCTACTAAAAGACAAAGCCAAGTGGGTTTGGGGAGAGAGGCAAGAGAGTGCGTTCAGAAAGATTAAAGAAATCCTAGCCTCTCCGTCCACGATGATTCCCCCCGAAGCCGGAGCGCCACTGCTGCTCTACCTCACTTCTACAGAGAGGTCGATAGGGGCCCTCTTGGCGCAAGAGAAGGAAGGAATGGAAAGGCCGGTTTACTACCTATCAAGAGTAATATCCGGGACAGAATCGAGATACACCAGTGTTGAGAGGCACTGCCTGGCGCTGGTATTTGTAGCCCAGAAGTTGAGACACTACCTTTTAGCCTTCACCATTCACATAATCACTAAGTGTGATCCCATCAAGTACCTCCTCGCGCGGACTATACTCGTGGGACGAGCAGCAAGGTGGTTTTTGATTTTGTCAGAGTATGATCTAAAGTGCGTAGTACCTAAAGCCATCAAGAGCCAGGCGGTAGCAGATCTGCTGGCCCACTTCCCGAGTGGGGTTTTCGAACCACCTAGTGAAGAGCTACCCGGAGAAAGTTTCCAAGCATGCATGGCGGAGGAGGTGAAGAAGTGGGTTATGGAATTTGATGGTTCTAGTGCACAAGGAACAGGTGGGGCTGGCGTCATACTGTCAGATGGGAAGGAGAAGATTACCCTCTCTTTCAAGTTAGATTTTAAATGCTCAAATAATGAAGCTGAGTACGAAGCCCTCATTCTAGGGATGTTGGAAGCGCTCAGAAGAGGGATCAGGGTACTGTGTATACGAGGAGACTCCAATCTGGTAGTAAGGCAGGTCAATGGAGAGTTTTCCCTCAAACATGCCAACTTAGCGCCGTACAGACACATCATCCAACGACTGCTGAGACAATTCTTGGAAGTAACTGTGGAGAGGCAAGCGCGAACGATGAACAGGCACCATGACGCGCTCGCCACCATAGCACAAAAGTTGGACATGGAGGAGTCAGAAGCAACCATCACCGTTAGGCGGAGAACAGTGCCTAATACCGTAAAGTCCCTATTCCCAAGTGACGAGCCGGAAGACTGGAGGCGTCTGGTGGAGAGGCAACTGGAAACCAGAGAAGGGGCAATGAAAATTTTGGAGTTAGCCAACTATCATGTGCTGCAGGGAACTCTCTATTTCAAGAGTCCCGGAGGGTTTCTGGCACGGTGCGTAGGGGAGCAGGAAGCCAAAGAGAGGTTAATAGAAATGCACCAGAGGCACTGTGGAGATACAGATATCCCCCTTTACAGAAGACTGCAGCGAAGCGGGTATTTTTGGCCCTCCATGAGCGTAGAAGCGGCCCGCTTGCAACAAAGCTGTCTAAAGTGCCAAGCTAATTTTGACCAGCCGACGGAAGCTAACTTCGTGGAAGCCTTCGAAGATTGGAGACAGCCGTACCTAGCGTATCTGAAGAATGGGGAGCTGCCCGCTGAGAGAGCGGATGAAATCTACCTTAGAAAAAGGGTAGCACGTTTCTACTTGGTCAAAGGAGAGCTGTATAGGAAAGGGTATAATGAGAAGGCGTTAAGGTGCGTAGCCAAAGAGGAAGTGGAAAAGGTGCTGAAAGAAGCTCATGAGCCCTCCCACATGGGAGGCGCCAAGCTGTATGATCAGCTGATGACGTTGGGATACTACTGGCCGACTATGGAGGCTGACTCCATTGGATACGTGAAAAAGTGTAGAGCATGCCAGGTGCACGGAAACATGGTGCACGCTCCCTCCGTCAGCCTACAAAGCTTGGCAACCCCCTATCCCTTCCACACATGGGCGTTCGACCTGGTGGGTAAGATCGCCCCAGCATCTCATGGAAAGACCTTTATCATTGTGGCTACAGAATTGTATACCAAATGGGCGGAGGCCATTCCTTTAAGGAGGGTCACTGCCCAAGTGGTAACCCAGTTTATAAAAGAGTATATCATATGTAGGTTTGGTATACCCAAAGTGATCCTAACGGATAATGGGAAGCAATTTGTATGCAAAGAGATGGCTCTCCTCACGGACAAATATAAGATTGTGCATAATAGCTCAACCATATCCTACCCCAAGGGCAATGGCCAGGCGGAAGCTACTAATAAGACCCTGATAAATATTCTGAAAAAGATGCTAGAAGACATGCCGGGGGCATGGGATGAGAAGCTGCCTATGGTGTTATGGGCCTATCGTACTTCGAAGAGAAAGCCAACAGGTTTCACTCCCTTCTCTCTAGTGTATGGGACCGAAGCTGTCCTACCAGTGGAACTGGCGGTACCTTCGGCCAGAATTTCTCTTAGCAATGGGCTCATTCCAGATCCTAGGCATGTGCAGCTGGAGGCACTAGATGAGCACAGGGACAAGGCGAGAGAGAATTTCAAAGTCTACACTCAGCAACTGTCCAGAGCCTATGAAAATTTGGTTAAGCCTAGGGAATTCCAGGTGGGAGATCTAGTCCTACGAGCATCAACCCACCATCTCCGTAGCATGTCGGCGTCCAAATTCAAACCTAACTGGGAAGGCCCTTTTGTTGTCAGAGGAGTGGGGAAGTCGGGCTACTGCCAGATATCAGAACCTGAGAGTGATTGCCTCCAGTCCATCAACTGCAAGTGGATGAAGAGGTACTATGCTTAGTATCAACTAACAAGTTTTGTTTGTATTTTGCATGTCGGCAACGGATGTCAAGGATTGCTCCTACACCAGAAAAGTTTTTTGTTTTTTTTGAAGCAATACTACACTGTAAACGATAGACAAAAGTAAAAGAAATGAAATAGCAACGTTTTTTGGTCATTTTGACGTTTATTTCGCTTACTTATTTATACATACATATACGCTCCCTATTAAGTTAGAAGCGAGTAAAAAAAAGAGAGGTCGGGAACTTTGCTCACTACACTTGGGAGGTAAGTCCATCCTAAGAGAGTATACTGAGCAAAGTCCCCCAGACATAAATTAATATAGTCTTATGATAAAATCAGGCTTCCTGAAAGGGGAGGGGGTCACCCTCCTCCCCAACCCAGCCTCTATGACTATAAGCAATAATATGTAGGAATACCCCCACAGACAGAGGGGCAACCCAAGAAAGTCACATGCCAACACCTCACAGTTATAAGAGGTGCATTCAAAAAAATGTGTACAAAATGATAATACATAATTTTTCACATCAATGCAAATACCCCGCAGTATATGGGGTAGCCACCAGCAGACTAAAGGCTCACAGAAATTAGAGCAAGTCATGTACAACAAACACCCACAACATAAAGGGAGAACAAAAGAAAAAGAAAGCGCAGAAGAAACAAAGTGCCTCATACATGAATGATAAGTGATGTACATATAGAATTCTGAGCACTACAAAGCAAGAAGTAGCCTATCGGCTAGAAACCACAAAAAATAAATCATCGCGCGCGATGGCGCCAGCATATGACGGACCAGCCTCCCGTAGAAACTCTTCCTCCAACCGGACGGATTTAGCATCATCCTCCTCATCGCCAGACTCAAGTCTGGCAAGCTTCACCTGCAGTAGGGCGATCTGATTCCGGATCCTCGTAGCCTCAGCGTGTCGTTGCTCAACCCGGGACTGCCGGGACATGTGAAACCTCACTATCTTCCGGAAAGGAACACTCAGGAAGGGGCGAACCCCTGCGTCAAGCCAATCCAAACGAAAATGATAGAACTGCTGTAAGTCGCGGAGAGCATCCAAGAATAGCAAGATAGAAGAGCTAGTCAGCTTAGCAGGGGAGGTAGCCAAGAACTCATGAACATGGCTGGCAAGAGCCCTCAGGTTGAAGGCCGTAAGACTGTCAACCTGGAGTATACTCTGAGAAGTGAACGTCTCGGGGTGGTGCTCCAAGATGAGATCCAAGAGCTGACGCTCGTGTACCCTGAAGCGGCCTGGTAGCTCCTCACGCCATAGCCTACTAGAAATAGTCGCAGCGTCCTCTGTTTCATCATCGCCCTCAGAGTGGCGAGACCCCGCCTCAGAGGGAAGAAAAGAAGACTCCCCACCAGAATCAGCATCACCGACTAAAGGAGTGAACTCAGAACTGTGATCTCCCTCCGCACTTGCCCCACTACCAGTCTCCGCAGTCATCGGAGTATCCTCATACACCTGGAAACAATGAGACAAGGGTGTTATAGGAATGCTTGCACAGTATACGCAAGAATAAAAGAAAAGGGGAATAGTAAAAAGAGGGGGTACGCCAGTCTAGTACCTCTCTCACAGCTGCCCCACCGCCAGACTCCACAGTCACCGGAGTATCCTCATACACCTGGAAACAATGAGACAAGGGTGTTATAGGAAGGCTTGCACAGTATACGCAAGAAGAAAAGAAAAAGGGGAATAGTAAAAAGAGGGGGTACGCCAGTCTAGTACCTCTCTCACAGCTGCCCCGCCGCCAGACTCCACAGTCACCGGAGTATCCTCACACACCTAGAAACAATGAGACAAGGGTGTTATAGGAATGCTTGCACAGTATACGCAAGAAGAAAAGAAAAAGGGGAATAGTAAAAAGAGGGGGTACGCCAGTCTAGTACCTCTCTCACAGCTGCCCCGCCGCCAGACTCCACAGTCACCGGAGTATCCTCACACACCTGGAAACAATGAGACAAGGGTGTTATAGGAATGCTTGCACAGTATACGCAAGAAGAAAAGAAAAGGGGAATAGTAAAAGAGGGGGTACGCCAGTCTAGTACCTCTCTCACAGCTGCCCCGCCGCCAGACTCCACAGTCACCGGAGTATCCTCACACACCTGGAAACAATGAGACAAGGGTATTGTAGGAATGCTTGCACAGTATACGCAAGAAGAAAAGAAAGGGGGAATAGTAAAAAGAGGGGGTATGCCAGTCTTATACACGGTACCTGAACAATGCCCTCCGCAACGGACATAGAAGGGGGAGCAGGGGCCCCCGTAGGGGCAACAACACTGATTGATGCTCCAGAAGAGGTTGCCTCGGTAACCAATACTTCCGAAGAAGCTACCTCAACCTCAGGCACCGTAGAGATAGCTACGTGAGGAGGCGCAACAACAGGACAAACCAGCTCGTGTATAGGGGCTGCTGAAATGGCAGTAGCAGGAGCCGCACTCGAAACAGCTCCCAGAGATAACTGCGACAAAGTAAAAGAGGGCTACGATATATGCAGGCTGGACAGATAAGAAAATAGAACTAAGAAAATAAAAGAATACCTGAACCCCATCCAAGGGGGAAGCACGAAAAAGGACAGTCGGCGCAGTAGGGGCTGTACTGATAGCCTGTAAGGAATGAAAATATGTTGTTTATTGCATGTTCGAGGAAAAAGAGATCCCATTCCTTTAACAGAAAAGACTGACCTGAAGTGTAGGCTCACTGGTTGAGGCCACGGTAAATATGGGGCCCCGAGAAATCGCCTGAACCAAAGGTCTGCCGTCCATAGATACGCGGACCCTAGGGATGGAAATCCTCCCCGAAGAGGATAAACTCGGGGCGATAACGCCAGCTAAGGGAGGAGCCCCTTCCTGAGAAGAAAGTCCAAGAGCCATTAAGACTCCTGCGGAGAGGAAATGAATATTCAAAAAAAAATAAGTACTACCTCATATGAAGAGGCCTCCAGGGGCTCAGCTGCAGAAGCACCCACCGCCGAGACAAGAGAGGACAATGTGGCAACGCCCGAAGACACAGCTCTCTACGCATGATAAATGGGTAAATAAAAAGACGGAATACAAAAGGAAATGACGCTATGAAAGTTTTGAAAATAACGAGGCATACCTGAGGAGAAGGGGAAGCCACAGGAGTGGTCCGAGTGACGGTAAAATGCACGGACGAAAGCTGCGAGGAAGCGACAGTATACGCAACCAAAAGGCAGTTAGGAGATGAATAATTTACAACAGATGTTAAATGAACTGAGGAAACAGCAAACCTCTCTAAATAGTCCCCGGGAGGAAATGAGCATGGAGTTCCTCTCCCGCTGAAAGGGCATCGGTCGTAGTGGGGGAAGAGGGGAACCACCTGCCTCGATGGAAGTGGCCTGCACAAACATAACCGAATGCTTTAAATGAAAATGTATCCATATATATGGTGAAGGGAAGAAAGAAAAATCATATGCAAAAAAAATATAGACAAGTGAAGGGAGAACGCTTACAGTAACAGGGCGCGTAGTCTGGCTATAAGGGAGATGGGTGGGGCTGACCCCCCCAGGAGAACGGGAGGCCTCATCATCGCTAGAAGACTCTCTGGAGACTGATAACAAAGTATAAGTGTCAGTAGTGCTTTCGCTATGGAAACCCAGGCCGCCCATATCACCCGAAGAAGAACTATGGTCGTCATAGGAAGGGGTGCTTCCATAATCAACTAGTTCCTCTTCCAATGAAGGGGAGGGAGATGAAAGAACTCCGCATGAACTGGTTCCACTAAGTAAAGGAGGCTGTAATATAGTACCTTCTGCAATAGGAATGGACGCGACCCGTGTCTCCTGGGAAGTAAGGCTCGGCGAGGAGTAACCTTGGTCCACCGTAGAGGAAGCAGCTATGCCAGCGCCACTTCCTTTCTTTTTCTTCGCAGCCCGGGTCCTCACAGGAGAAGAAGGAGGAGAAGCAGTAGTAGCAGGAACAAAATTGGAAACATCGGTGTCAGGATGCTTCCTTTTGCTGGCAGTAGAGATGCCCGCCTTCCCTTTGCTTTTCGGTTGGCTTTTAGACTTCACAAGGGGAAGATCAGTCGACGGAGGCGGAAGTGACTCGTCAATGAGAGGTTTGACTAAAATAGGGATGGCCTGCTCCAAGGGTGGCGTAGAAGTGGCACTGAGAAACCAAGGCTCTTTCTGCGTTCGCCTGACCAAAAACTGAGCTCTGGTATATTTAATGGGGTTAGTCTCATGAGGAGGGCCAACTACACATTCTTGAATAAGACGAACCTGCTGCTGCCAAAGAAGGAACCAGGATGAAGTGAATGAAGGCTGATAATCACTGGTAGGCACATAGAGACCACCCAAACCACTGACCCTGCGGAATAACCCCTGAAGAGTAAAGCTCGCGCAAGCCTCGGAGAATGCCTCAGAATGACTACTGTAGGTAGGAAGAGGAGGAGTGTGGACACCCTGATCATAACCAAACTGTCGTCTTGCCCTCTCGGAATGGTAAAATTCAGCACGGGGGCCTAACTCGGTCCAAGAAGGAAGGTGACATGGTAAGAGCATCGTCATCACATTAATATGGGGACACGTGGAAACTGACCCCACTGCGGAAGGACAATAGAAGGTTCCACCATCACAAGGGAAAGAAAGCCAGCTGAAAGTACCCCCTGGGCGCTTGGTATAAGGCCGAAACTGAAATTCCTCGATATCATCAATCAACATTCCCAAAGACTGCTTGGGAGTTTTCTTATGCCACCGAAGAAGCCTCGCAGCGTCGCTATGACAAGCGTGAGCCCCTGAAGTAAAGTGGGGGAAATGCTCAAACAAAAAGGCCATCAAGAAAGGGCCGTTGACATGATTAGCAACATCATACCGACCGCAGGACCTCTCTACATCTATGTGTGCTCGGTCTATCCAGGTGTAAAGAGAGCCCAAGGTCAGGGCAGCTATGGGTACTGGTCTACCGCGAGACAATCGCACAGCCAACCTAAAAAGAAGTTCGCGGGGACAGTCTTCAGGCTTACCTGGAAGAAGGAACCGAGTCAGGAACGTAACAAGGAAAGCGGCTAAATGTGCAGGGGAGTGAAGCTTAGGACCATCCTGGGATCTGGGCGCTGCACGAGAAGTCTCCCCCTTTGGCAACTGCTCAAAGTCTCTGAACCAATATCTTTGCCATTTGGCAAAGGAATGCTTGGAATGACCCGTTACATTTATGGCCACATATCTCGAGCACTCCCCGAGAGATGACCGTAACTCCCCCACCAACTCCTGCTCTAGGGAGTCCTCGCAGTCATCAGTAAAGACCTGTTGCCCAAAGAAAGGAGGGCGTATAACTCACATATATCTTCGAGAGTAACAGTAAATTCTCCCCAGCCCGTAACAAAGGTGTGAGACTCCATACTCCACCGGGACAATAAGAGATTGAGCGAAGAACCGTGTTTAAAGAGGGTGCAGGACTTCAGACTGCTGACGGCGGTGAAGAGCCCCACCTCCCTAAGAATAGCCACGTAATCAGGAACGCTCAGAACGTAGTCAACCCAACTGGCCCACTCCTCTGTAGGTCCTCCGGGGGTTTTAACCTCAACGTTGGAATAGGGAAAGTCGCCTCGGTCAACTCGGATTCGGAGAATTGAATCCGGAGAAATAGTAGGAAGATCAGCAGACTCAGTTAACCCCACATGAGACCGATCGAGAACAGCACCCGAAAATTTTTCCCCAAAGTCGGAAAATGAAGTCATGAAACTGTCAGCAGGACCAAAAAAGGGAGCACGACGGTAAATACCGAAGTCCCGCCCTTGACGAATGTGCATATAATCCTTCCATGCCTGAGAGGAAGTTGGCGTAGCTGATGAACCACCCAGAGCCATTGGCTCAAGAAAATAACTCACCCTAGTAGGGACTCCGAGCGAGAGGCCCCCGGGGTCCCCTGTCGCAAAAAAAAGAAGTAGAGGCAGAAACCCCAGCAATATCAGGCGAAGAGCCCCTGGTCAGTAGCCTGCCCTCCGTAACACCAACAGTCAATGAGACACCCGGGGTCACGGAACCCCCGTGGTGACGAAATGTCGAGACACCCCCTTCTACGAATGAGAGACCCGTAGACGCGAGGCCAGGTCGCGAGACCCCCAACTGCTGACAAGAGGTCACTATACCATCATGGGGCGAGACCCCTTCTTCAGAAAAAAATAATAAGGGTGTCGAAACCTCCAAGGTCGAGATACCCCCACTGACAGAATCGACGTGTGTCGAGACCCCCAAGGTCAAGACGCCACCAGGCGCCAACGACGGAATGTGCGTAGAGGAATCGCTGTCAGCGCTATGGCGCGTTAAGGCATGTGTAGAGGACTTTGTCGCGACCCCCACACGCGGAGGACTCCTAACAAAACTCGTCATGGGCGAGAGACCCGCGGACGAGAGGATCGTTCGCCCCGGGCCCTCGCCATCAGCGCTGCTCGAGATACCCTTAGCCAAATGTAAGGGATAAATTTCTTGAGCCGAGTTCGAGACATGCCCCCTGACGCGACTGAGTTGTTTATCATAGCCCAAATCAACGGGCGAGAGACCCGCGGACGAGAGGACCATTCGCCCCGGGCCCTCGTCAACACTGCTGCTCGAGATACCCACCAATAGCAGTACAGCTTTGGTCGAGACATCTCCCTCAACGCTATCGATTTTCCCATCGGAGCCCAAACCAGCAGGCGAGAGACCCGAGGACGAGAGAACCGTCCGTCCCGGGTCCTCGTTGACAACGTCGCCCGAGATACCTCTTTCCGCGGTAGAAATTTTTTCAGCAACCATCTCAACCAAAAAACCTGACCCCACGCTCGAGACACCCCCCGCCATCAGCGGAGCCTCGGGCGAGATGTCCCTACCTGAAGAACCCAAATCGCTATCCGCATACGCCAAGGGCAAGGGCGAGAAACCCACGAGGGTTCTCGACCCAAAATCTGAAGAGATGAGTACCGAGGACAGTACGTCGACGCCGCTAGTCGGGCGGAATGAGGGACCGCCGGCGATGGGTATTCCGGCCATGGAATCGTCAGAAACGATTGACAAAGTGGGTATAGAGCTTGGAATGTTGGGGGTTTTAGAATTGCTTACATTTGGAGACATATTCTTTGGTTGGAAATCCATGGATGAGAGGATATGATAGTTGGGAAGGTTGGAGTAAAAAAGGAGATGGATGGCTATGGGGTTTTAAAAGAATCCCTCTCTCATTTTCTCTCACTACAAACCCAAAGATGCTTATGTTTTGGTTGAAGAAGATGAAAGACCCCAAGATAAGGGGCTTATGTTTTTTTTCACCAAAATGGAAAAACGTGCAGGAAGGCCAAAAGTTGATGATCTTTTTTTTTCCCAAATGATGGGGTGACAGTTCCCACACTGACGCGTGGGTTCTCAAAAAATTAAATACCTCGGATAGAGGGACACAGAATTTAATGATCCTAGGATACCTCAGAAAAAAAAAAAAAAAATATATATATATATATACATATATATATATAATTGTTGAAACCAGATTTATAGCGTACAAAGTTTTTTTAGTCTACCCAACCAAAAAATCTTTGCACGAGGGGCTAATGTAGAAGGGTGTTATAAACAGAAAAAAAAGCAAAATAAAATAAATATGCTTTTTTTTTAAATAACATCCGAGAGGTACCCGCGAGGCCACCCAGAAGTCCAAAAGCCACCGCAAGTGTCAGCACCGCGGCGAGTCCCTACGCCACCGCAAGGGTCAGTGCTACCTCGGGCGTCAACGCCACTTCGAGTGTCGGCGCCACCTCAAGCGTCAGCGCCATTTCGAGCGTCAGCGCCACTTTGAGCGTCGGCGCCGGGACAAGGGTCGGCGCCACTTCGAGCGTCGGCGCCACTTTGAGCGTCGGCGCCACAACAACGGTCGGCGCCGCAACAAGGGTCGGCGCCGCCTCACCTGTCAGCGCGGATCCAAGCCTCGGCGCTACCTCAGGCGTCAGCACCACTTCGAGTGTCGGCGCCGCAACAAGGGTCGGCGCCGCCTCACCTGTCAGCGCCGGTTCAAGCATCAGCGCTACCTCAAGCGTCAGCGCCATTTTGAGCGTCGGCGCCGGGACAAGGGTCGGCGCCACTTCGAGCGTCGGCGCCACTTCGAGCGTCGGCGCCACAACAAGGGTCGGCGCCGCCTCACCTGCCAGCGCGGATTCAAGCCTCGGCGCTACCTCAGGCGTCAGCACCACTTCGAGCGTCGGCGCCGCAACAAGGGTCGGCGCCGCCTCACCTGTCAGCGCCGGTTCAAGCATCAGCGCTACCTCAAGCGTCAACGCCATTTTGAGCGTCGGCGCCGGGACAAGGGTCGGCGCCACTTCGAGCGTCGGCGCCACTTCGAGCGTCGGCGCCACAACAAGGGTCGGCGCCGCCTCACCTGCCAGCGCGGATTCAAGCCTCGGCGCTACCTCAGGCGTCAGCGCCACTTCGAGCGTCGGCGCCGCAACAAGGGTCAGCGCCGCCTCACCTGTCAGCGCCGGTTCAAGCATCAGCGCTACCTCAAGCGTCAGCGCCATTTCGAGCGTCGGCGCCGGGACAAGGGTCGGCGCCATTTCAAGCGTCGGCGCCACAACAAGGGTCGGCGCCGCCTCACCTGTCAGCGCCGGTTCAAGCATCAGCGCTGCCTCAAGCGTCAGCGCCATTTCGAGCGTCGGCGCCGGGACAAGGGTCGGCGCCATTTCAAGCGTCGGCGCCACAACAAGGGTCGGCACCGCCTCACATATCAGCATCGATTCAAGCATCAGCGCTACCTCGGGCGTCAACACCACTTCAAGCGTCAACGCCACTTCGAGCGTCGGCGCCGCAACAAGGGTCGGTGCCGCCTCGCAGCATCAGCGCCACTCCGAGCAACGGCGCCAGGACAAGGGTCGGCGCCGCTTCAAGCGTCAGCGCCACCACAATCATACTACAGAAACGTTATTCGAGAAGCGCTGCTACAGGAGTTTCCATCATGAAACAGCAGGCTCTAAATAAACAACAGCACTAACACTTTACTTTCTTGCACAGGTTGCCCAGTCGAGCAAGCAGGGCTCGAACAGGCGCGTCGGGACCTCCTGGGAGTTTTGGCTTGGCGGCTGAGGGACAAGGTATGTTGAGCAAGCTCAACCACTTAGCACTATAGGAATGAGAGAATACTAGTAGGAAGACCCAGAAGCCACTCGAGGCTACGCACAAAAAATAAACTCTTTACAAGAAAAATGACTTTTCCAGAAGAGGGGGTCCTCGAGGTCTCTCTCAAGAAAAATAACACTTTTTAGAGGGAGTGAGGCCTTAAGGTCCTCTCTCTCAAAGATTTGCAAAATTGCACCACAAGTTACCGTTTCAAAAGATAACTACCAAATCTGTTATTTTGTCTCCATTAGGGGACATATGTGCTTTTTGAGTTTTGGTCGGTGCCAGGTGGCGCCTGCAGAGGGGACAGGTAGCTGCCTGCAGGTAGGGACAAATGGTACACTTCAGACATTGTTCCCCACCAACTCTCTCAATTTTGGCGCCCAAAATCGCCAGCTCATCCCTTACGCCCATGTATAAATAGACCCCTGGGCAAGGTCAAAAGATATATAAGAAAAATTGCACTGTTACTCTGCTAAAATATCACCAGACCTACCTAGTATTCTCTCCCTGCTCATTCTCTTAGTGTTGAGTGCCTTGTTCCTTCACTCCCCACTGACAGCCATCACTCTCAGGTGTTTCCCTTGAGAAAATTGCTATTTTTGCTGTGAAAGTTCATCTTCTTGCAGGGAGTGAGTTGAAGCTTGAGTTCCATTGTTACCAGAAGGAGAAATTTTCTTCAGAAGTTGCACCAGGAGACCTTGAAGACTTGCAGACAGTGTCCATTGGAGTGGGTCACGCCTCACCCTTTCCAGTTATTCATAGACCCCAGTCTCACTACCCTCCTACAGGGAGAAAACTCAACTTCAAAGATTTCTGGGTAGTCTCAATTATATTGGTGACTATTACAAAAAGCTTGCACAAGATAGTGCCATTCTTTACTCTCGTTTGAAAAAGAACCCTGCTCCTTGGACTGATGAGCGTACTAAATCTATTCAGAAAATTAAATTGAAAGTCAAGCAATAACCTTGTCTAGCTTTAGCTAACCCTTCGTTTTTCAAAATCGTCAAGACTGACGCCTCAGATTTAGGATTTGGTGGTATTTTGAAACAAATAAATTCTTTAACTAAAAAAGAAGAACTTGTTCGTTTTACTTCAGGATCTTGGAAAGATGCCTCAAAGAATTACTCCACCATCAAGAAAGAAATCTTTTCGGTCGTTAAATGCATTTCAAAATTTCAGGATGATTTGTTAAATCAGAAATCTTTGCTACGAATTGATTGTAGTGCTGTAAAACAGGTTTTGCAAAAAGACGTTGAAAATATTGTTTCAAAACAGATTTTTTCCAAATGGCAAGCAAATTTATCAGCTTTTGATTTTGATATAGAACATATCAAAGGGGAAAATAACTCTCTTCCCGATTTTCTAACTAGAGAGTTTTTGCAGGACCGATGAGTGGCCCCTCTCGTGGGTGTGGCAGAGGCCGTGGGTATTCTCACCGGCCTGGAAAAGAAAAAATTATGATCAATGAAGATCAATATCCTCCGATAAAGGATTATATGGAGATCATTCGCCAGAGCGCGAAGAACAGGGAGAAGAATGCTCCCCCTCTTAACCCTTTCAGCAAGAAGAAATCTGCTAAAGAGGTATTGGAAACAATTAAGTACAATTTCATTCCTAATCAAAGGACATCGGAATTGGTACTAATCCTCAATGATGAGGATGAGAAGAAGATGACTTCTCCCTGGGAAATTAAGTCCCAGTACCTTGATACTCATAATTATGAGGTGCTAGAAGGCCAATACAGGACGATATACGAGGCGATTCTCGTGGAAACTGAATCAGTGGTGTTTAATCATACTAATAAACACCAGGGAAATTATCATTCCCCCATTGCTTATAGCAAGGCTGCTCTGAAGAAATTTATATCTCCCCGAGAATGGGGAATCCATCCTTTAAAAGCGCGAAAATTGTGCTCGCATACTGGTTGATCCTATAATTATTGGGATTATGTCCAGTCTTGGACAAAAGCTTTTTATTATCAAAATGCTGAGCATAAGCATACTTGGTTTTTCGTCTTATGCCCAAAATCTTTGAAAACTTCTTACCCAGGATGGGTTATCAATTGGTGGGACAAATTTGGCCCAGGAATTGATTTTCTCCCTGATGAAATTACCCAGGCTAAACTTTTTCTTCCCTGGACTCAATTTCATCCGCTTTTGCGAGGGAAAAATAAAAATCCGGTAGGATTAAACACCCTACTCTTTTTCTCCGAGATGGATATTCCTTGGATCTTCAGATGGGATCTGCGTTGTAGAGTTAATAATCTCAACGTTCCTCTACTTGAACGCATCTTCTTTTATCGATGGTGGAGTGGCGTTGATTTGGGTTCCACCATTGGTCAGATTAAGTGTAGTCTGAGTAACTACATGAATTTGGTTGATGACTTACCCCCACATGCAGAAAAAATGTCTCCTGCAGTCAACCCCATTGTTAGCCTTAGAGATGCCATGAAGAAGCATTTTCCAGGAGCTACGGAGCAAGATCTGCTGCAGAAAGTTATGGATTATACCCATAACCAATTCAAATCTGCATTTGGTGATCGAATCACTCCTAGTGTTCCAGCTAAACCCAGTTTTAGCTCCGATACACTCAACAAGAATCCCATTCCTCTTCCCTCAGATGATGATAATGATACATCCATGACTTCTGTTTCAAAAGATAATCCTTTCTTTTTCCTGGCCGGAGAATCCCAGAATCCAGAAGATGATCCCTATATTGGTGACATGTTTGACACCAATATCCCCACTGAGCCAACGATGGAGGCTTTCTTCAACTCACTGAGTTCAGCATTCCCAACACGACGGTTGGATAACTCTCTTCCTAGCCCTGACGCGGATGGCCTAGATGATTTGAGGTGATTGGCCCACCTGGCCCCAGTCAGTCCCAGAGAAGATGCTCGCCGACGCATATGGACAAGGCTCTCTACTTTCGATGAAAGTGGTAGGACCCCTTTGGTGACTCACAGACCCACTTGCAGTTGCCCGTGACATTTGTGGTCCCACTTGGCCCTGCAGCCGACGTTAGAAGACAAAAGACTTTGTCAAGCCTTTCAACATGGAGGGCCCCTTTTCAGGAATTATTGATTCCTTTTCTTGTATAAATTGAGGGCTTCCCCTCTCATTTACTTACACTTACATTCACCTCTCTCTCTCTCTCTATCTCTCTTATTGTAATAAGTTTGAACATTTCGGCTATATTCCGGTGGACTCTTCCCTTTACTGTAAGTTTTAGTTTGCTTTAATCATAGTTTGTAATATAAGTTTGTAATAATATTTCCAGTTATAATTTCCGCATATTGATCCTCTACTTGTTGGTATCAGAGCCATGATTGGCTAATTTGTGTGTTAGTATTTAGGTTAGTAATACAGATGATCTGAGATATGTCGTCGTAATAGTAATGTTACTATTCCTCGGAATATGTAAGATTACTATTCACCGACGTGAATAGTAATTTACTATTCACATCAGAATTCTAATTTAAATAATCACTATTCACATTAAATCCTAATTTAAATGATTACTATTCATATTGAAAACCTAATTTAAATGATAATAATCAGGAGAAGTAGAAATCTGGTTGTGATATACTGGTAACTTGTCGCGTAACCGGGTTGTCGTTTAGCCGGGGAGGCGTTAGGATTATTCCCACAGTAAATCGTTGACCACTGGGTATCAAAGTGATTTCTAATTTGGCTTATTATATTCATTTAAATGGCGAATTTCGATTTAAATATTAATTTCATTTAGATTTAGAATTTTGATTTGCATATTGTTTTATTTAAATTAAATTTTGATTTGTATAATGTTTTCCTATTCCAGATCATAGGGTTATTACTATTATAAATATTAACATCTGTATAATGGAATCACACACCATTGATACACACACAACACAAGAGTTCACGAAGAACTCTTATTTGATCGAGTTTGCTGTTCAGAAGGATCTGAACAGGTGGACTCTTCCCTTTACTGTAAGTTTTAGTTTGCTTTAATAATAGTCTATAATATAAGTTTGTAATAATATTTTCAGTTATAATTTCCGCATATTGATCCTCTACTTGTTGTCTGTTTGGCGTCTGTTTCGGAGTTTTGCCCTCTAATGCCATGTTTTGAAAAAATACAAAAAGATTTTCATTTTTTAAGAAAAATTGAAAAAGACAAAATGATTTTTGTATTCTGTTTACACCTTATATGAATGCACATTTAGGACGACCAAGTCACAACTTCATTCCATATCCATGTAACTGTTTGATAGTGTTTTGATATGCATCATCATCTAATTTTGCGCTTTATAATGTGTGGAGTCGTTAAGATGTAATTTGTGATTACTACCTATATGTTTGACTCATATTAGCCTTTAATGCACACTTGCACGAGTTTGTTTGACTATCATACTTGTTTATTTCATATTGGTCGAGTGTTGTCATCTTAATCCCGTCTTTGAAATGAACCAAATGCGATAAAACTTGATAATGGAAGTAGTGCATGTAATAACCATTTACCGTGAGGATTTACATGCAAAAAAATATGACGAGTGATTCATGGGAAAGCGCTGCGAGAGTGTAAAATTAATTCGTCGTGAAAGCCATCGCTTGAAAAGAGCCCGAAAAAATTTAAGTCCAATAAAAAGATAAATATTCCAAACAGGGGCCACCTCAAAAGAAAATATAATGATTATTATTTATGAGAGAGTTTGGAAGGAAAGAAATGAAAAACGGGTTTGCAGATCCTGACAACGTCTTGAAAAGGCATTCGTAGTTTTAGACGTTATTGGTGTGGGAATCATTCCTGACTTTGATTTGTTGATGGATTTAGTCGATGTCATTTAAATTTAAGACTTTGAACACCTAAGGATGATGTTGAGATTCATTCGATAGGAGTACACGTACACACCGTGCACATATTTTATGTTTGATTGCATTGATATTCCTATCAAATTTGTTCACTCCAATTCATTCCATTTCCACGATTTAGTTATCTTAGTGTAAATTCATGGTGTGTGATTTTTGTCAAACATTTTTGCGTTTTGTGTAAAAAATTGAAAAATTGAAAAATAATTTGTGGATCTTTTGACTATTCCCTTTGCATGTGCGAAGTTTGACCACTGTTTGTTTTGCTTATCGTGATAACTCCATGCAAATTTTGTTTATTCGTTTCCATGTCTATTTCGGTCAAATAAAAAGTGGGAGAACGAATTATGGGGGGGTTTCTCATTATGGGATTTGATTATATTGATTGATTTATTCTTATATCATTTCAATCTTGATGTATCACGAAAGTATTTGTTTATTGTCTCATGTGTGTAGTAACAATTGAAGGTCATGTTACACACCCGGATGATGACAAGGAAGATTGACAAAGATTGATGAAGATTTTTGAAGAAAAGATAAAATACTTACATTTTGAGTACCTTTTCACTTTTAGGTTTATGGGAGGGTATTAGATTTGTATAGGCATTTTGAGTTGATAATTCAGATTATTTTTATCTTGTACCGACATAGACATAGGGGATATTTGTAAGGACATGTTTTATAAGTCCTGTTTATATTAGTGTATGTCATATACCGCTACAACCGTCAAAGAATCATTCAAGTATCAAGACGGATCCGAACATCAAATTTCTTCATCAAAGAATTCTCCGCGAGATTAATTTTGGTAAGGTTGTGTTAAGTAGCTTAGCATTTCACGTAGAGTATTGGGATTATTTTTCATAAAATGTTTTCTAAGTGTTGGAGCGGAGTTTTTAATGTTTTTCGTCAAAAATATAATTTTTGGAGTTTTTAAGGCGGTGCATTTACCGAGAAAAAGAAAAAGGAAAATATTTAATATTACTGTCGTTCAAACGACAACCTGTTATTCAAACGACATGGCATGTCTCGCGATGTATGAAACCACATTGGTTCTCATTCAAACGACATCCAATCTTATTTTAACAAGCCGCCGCCTTAAGTCTTTTATAAATAGGACTCTCCAACTCCGTTTTTTAGAAGAAGACCTGTGCAAAAACTGTCTACGTTTTCTACAAATAGTAATACGAATTTGTCTTCTCACTTTAGAGGTTTAATCCTTTGTTTTTAAAATTCACAAAACATCCCAATATTTTAGGGAATTATTTTGAAACCCAAAATAGGATCTTGTTGATATTGATCTTGTAGGGAGGGTAAATTTACATCATATGACTGCGCGTCATTGAGGAGTTTACTGCATGAAGATCCTTTGTTGATTTGGACTGAGGTTCATTGGGAGTGTTGCGGTGTTCTTGGGCTGATGTTAGGACTGCGATTCTTGTGGATTGCTGCGCGTAATTCATTGCTGATGACACCGACCGACGCCTGCGGGTATTCGTGTGTAAAAATCTATTTCATTGTAATCCGTGTAAGTTACTTACAAATTATAGTGAAATAAAAGGTTTTTGCCCTTCGGGAATTTTTCCTGAAATTGGTTTCCTTTGAATGCTCATTGATTTTATGTTATCAAAACACCTAGATGCATGTGTTAGGGTTTAACTAATATTTGGGTGAATTAAAATTGGTTTTTATTTGAGATGTCGCATTAATTCGTTGTAGCACTCTCAAATTGGTATCAGGGCGGGTTACTCTAATTTATCGCATTATCTTGATTTTTCACGTATTTTTGCTGATACAATTTGACTACTCACGTCGTCAAATTGGTATCAGAGCCTGTTGCACCAGATTATTTTGTTTGATCTTGATTTTTCCCAATCTGTTTTTGAAATCCTGATTTTTCTAAATATGCCTTTTGGGGAATTTGACAATTTTAGATGTCACTTGTTTGACAGAACTATTTGGAAATATCGATTGAAATCTGCTTTTAAAACTCTTGTTAAATTGAAAGAATCTGAGAGATGTCTTTGTTGTGAGCGTATTGGCCATAACATAGATGAGTGCCCCACCAAAGTTAGGGAGAGTTTTAATAAACCAATTGCTCATGTTGCCACCCTTGGTGAGAATGACACGAGTGAAGAAAATTTCTATGCAAGTAAGCGTGTCCTTCCCAACTGTGTGGCTACTCATGAGAATGACGATGATACTTCTTCCGCAGCCACTTGTAGTGTAACCCATGAAAGTGAGGGTGATGGGAGTGAGGATGGACATGTAGATGAGCGTGGCTTGCAAACGACTTTCAATGAACTTTATGCTGAAGCTTTGAAAATAAAGAAAGAAAATTTGAAATTAAAATCTATGCATATAGGTGTCATTTTTTGGCATCGGTAGTCTATGCATATACTAAAAAGTATAATTTTTGTTGTGAAGCAATTTTCAATGGATTTTTTTTAAAAAAGCCTCTAGCATCAATTTATTTCTCGTTGCAAAGTCTCCTCATGTCCTACCAATCGCACACTCCATGACTGAGTCAATTCCTGCTAATGGATTAAAGTCCAAAATATATATTAGTAAATCAATACCTTTCCTACCAATCGCATATAACCCCCCATACAATGTAAAAAAATCAATCTAATTATATTTTGTCAAAAAAATATCACGACACGCATATAATCCCCAATATAATATGAAGACACGCATATAACCCCCAATATAATATGATGACACTCATACAACCCACAACAAGGTGGTTGTAATATTTTTTTTACTTATTAAAAATCCATTTAATTATATTTTGTCAAAAAAAATATAATGTCTAGGGCTTTGAATAATATTTTGGGAAAAAAATTCCAAAATAATTTCTAGGATTTATTGACATAAAATACATTTTTTTCATAGTTACACACATAAATCTATGCATACACATACATATACACACGCATATACACACTAATAAAAATCTACACACACAGACACACACACATATATACACACATATACACAAATAGAAATCTATGCATACACACAGCTGCCATAAATCAGCAAATCGAAATGCACACACATATACACACATACCTTTCACGAATCTTAGAGCTAAAATCGCAAAAACCTTAGGCTAAAATAGAATCGCAAAAATTGCCCCAAACCCCCTTAGTCGAAATCGCAAATGCCCAAATAGAGAAATAGGTCTGAGATAAACGCGCTTTTTTTAACGGATGAATCTAGTCACAGCCTAATGCCATGACCCATGATCACGACACATTAGTTCTTTGCACCTCCTGCCTGATTGCCGAATTGTCACGGCCTAGGGCCGTGACCCCCATGTGCGACCAACAACTGATGTTCAAATGAGGGATGGTCACGACTCATAGTCGTGACCCACACCAAGAAATGGTCACGATCCCCATTCGCGACCCAATATGTGTGTGTTTTGTGCTTCGTCATGCCTATGGTCATGGTCCAAGTTCGTAACCCATCCACAATCAATTTTAGAGGAAATTTTGGTACGAATTTGACGTCAAGATGGTCATGCCCTGGTCATGGACTTAGGCCCTGACCCAAAGTGGTCAGAGACTTGGTCTGTAACCATTTTCAGAGTATCCATGACTGAGTGTGGTAATGAATATTGTCACGCCAAAAATTGAGATGTTCACGGCCCAAGTCCATGACCAGGTCCTCAGTGACTTGGGTCGTGACCAATTGAGCGTGATCATTCGCAGGATTTGGTATAGTGGGGGATGGGAGGGGCAGTGTAGGTCATATACACTGAACCCGAACCCTCCACGTTTAATTGAAAGTTTTTTTCATCCATACCCTCCCTTAATTTTCAAATCGGGTTTTACAACCCGGCCCATTCGGGTCAGTTCATGACAAAATGTAATTACTCGAATTTTCAATAATTGTTTAGATAATAATTGAAATCTAGTCACGTTGATTTATGCATGAAGTAGTTTTATTGGGATAATTATCTTGGTAACATTATGAAAATGTAAATTGTGAGGACTAGTTAAGGCAACTATGAAGGTTATGTTGAAAATTTGACAATTGTTTTACGGTAGGAATTTGATCAGTGAGTGGATCTCAAGGAATTAAATTTATGAATTTGAGGTAAATACGTGAATAATAAAAATTATATTTTGATAGAAAAGTTTGAGGTGTAGTATGAGCGAGTAATTAATATTATATGTGAGAAATTTGGGATTGGGTTAAATGAGTTAGTCAAACAGGTTGTATATGTATACTAGTATATATATTGATTAATATAGTGTTTATACATGCAACTTATGGTATTTTCGTTACTAGTTCATGTGAAAATCATATAAAATGGAGTGAAATGTCTAATATTCACGGTATTAGAATTTCCATCATACAATAAATAGTTTTGTGGAAGAAAGTGTCTAATAAATTTTACTATATTTAATACAAGAGGATAATCATGTACATTATTGTATTTTTTGACAAATTACATGTTTTAAAGAGGTATATTTCCATGAAAATATTGTTGGAATATTTCATAATGAATTTCACATTTAAATATGGTTAAACTCAAGTATATTCAAAGTGTTGATAAATTTTTTTTAGCACTTAAGAAGTGGTGGGTAAAAATACCAAGTCTTAAAGATGAATAACGCATATAGTAATGGATTAAAGCCATAAAAATTGTGATTTTATGGCATGAGTTGCTTACAATACCAAATGGCCTTTTTAATGACCTAAATTACTAATTGGTCCCTAAAGTCATGGAACATATGATGTTACCCCAAAGGTATATGTTTGACATGAATATATTCATAGTTACACATGTTTTGAAAAGTGAAAACTAGAATCAGTAAATGGTTCTCAAACTTAAAAGTATAGAAGTTTACATTGTCTTTGGTAAATGTCATAAAGTGCATTAAACTTTAGGAAGTGATAAGAGAAATTTAAGTCTTATGTTAATGAATGGAACATAATGACTTTTCTTAAGAATTTTTTCAAAGTAAGTAACTAATGTTATAAAAGGCATGATAAGTTGGATTTTACCTAGGTTTTATTGGCCTTTGAATCGTGTGTGAACTGTAAAAAGGAACTGAAAGGGGCATTTGTGCAAGTAATAAAGGGTCTACAAACCGAATTTTTGTATAAAACGGGCGATTGGACCACTAAGGATTGAACTTAATAAAAAAAGGTTTTCACAAAGGAGTACCGAAAAAATTTAGGATGGGCCTGGATTCCTAGAGTGCAGTTTTGGCTTAGACCCAAAGCCACTGTCCAGGGAAGTAATGACTGCGGCATTTGTGGCTGGTTGTGAGAGACAATAAACATAAATGAAATACGGTGAACTCCAGGATAAATGGTAATTATGAAAAAGGAAATGAATTTGGCAAACTTAAGGAAAAAGGATAAATTGTTAAGTAATTGATTACATAAATTGTATTACGGGTTTTAGCAATATAGTCCACAAATTAGGACAAATATATAATAAAGTAAGTTGGTGAAACCTAAAAATGAAGGACCTAGTATTTGAAAATTGAAGCAATAATAAGATGATTATTGGGTAAATAGGTAAAACCGAGGTTAACAAGGGAATGCATGGGTAATTTGATATGTTTTGTAAAAGGATAAAGATTTGGCACATTATTTGTGAATAATTATTTTCAAACATTGGGTGCATGTGTTAAAATGCTTCTTGTAAGAAACAATGGGCGTGTGTCAATTCGAGTATAAGTTGAGGACGATTTAAACATAGTCCTGGAATATGATTTCCAAATTAACCACGTGAGTTAATGGGTCAAAGGACATTTCTGTACAAATAAAAAAAGGGCAAAGATAAGGGTTAATGGTATTTAACCGGATCAAATATAATGTCTTAGAAATAAAACATCGTTGATGCATATATTGAATAGTGATTTCATGTAGACACAGGTAGAATTATACAAGTTATAGTATCACGTTCGTTTCATTCTGTCATTCGTTTTTGTATTGCATTTTGTTAGGGAGCCCCATATGGCATTGTCCCATCCCGTTCCCATTGTTACGACGGGTTAATCAAAATTTCATATTTTGATAGTGTTATCCAGGTAAGTAATTCTTTATTTTTACATAAGTAGATTGGATCGCTTAAACCCTATGATATTGCCTAATGAGTTCCACACTTGTCATTACCATGCATATATGTCTTTAAAGATATAATTGTATGCTTACATGGTAATTTTAATTACTAAAATTGACTGGAAACATTATTTAGGATATTTTACGTCACTTCACATTTAACGCAGTTGGACCGGATAGGGTCACAAAATTTTGAGTCAGGGACTAACAACTTGGTATTAGAGATTTAGGTTCATGTTTCTTTAGAGAGTGACGTGTTGTCAATAGATATATGTTGAATCCTTAAGATAACAAGTTGGATTTGTAACTCGGCCTTATAAATCTAGAGGTAATTCCGGTTCGTACGTCCATAAGATTACGACATTGGAGTAATGACTAAGCATCATAGGTAATTTTCTTTCGTAGCAATAACATTATGTTTTTTTTATCATTATGGCATATCCTATTAGTATCCTCGTACATAAATTTAAATGGTTTATCATGTCTTACCCTCGAAAACATATATCAATGCTAATAACAATTTGAAATTCTTTGAACTCGTGCATCTACTCGTGGTAGTTAGTGGTAAGAAGGTTGTACAAAGTTTTTGCTTTCAATATTAGGAATTGTAATAAATCCATCAAAAAAGTTCTACAGGTGATGAATTTATTATCAGGTCTGCAAGGCATTCTTATAAGGCACTCGCCTCGAGTATAAAGGCATTGTGAAAGGTTTAAAAGAGCTTGAATATTGAATTCAATCCTTGCTACATTTAGAGGCCTAAACATGAATGCCATTATCGTAAGAAAATTAGGTGAGTGCATGACAGTCGATTCTAGAAAATTTTGAATATCATTGATAAGTGGTCGAAAGGAGTACCGGGTAGTTATGGCTAACCCCAAAGTTGTAGCTAGTGTTGTGAAATGATTCCGCGATAGTGTTAAAGAACATTAGAGTGGATACAAAAGTATACTAGTTGAATTCTAGTGGTTTTTAAAACATACACTCATCGATGTGGGGTAAATTTTCTTGTAACCACTAGTCTTATTTATGTAGTCACAATACATTATATTTTAAGGGATTCAACATCCGGTGACAAGATTTTTTTTCTTTTTTTAAGGATAACAATTATAATAGCTTTGAGGGTAAAAATGTATCATCAATGGTGACATCAAGATAGGGATAGGCACCACATTTCTAAGCAAGAGTTAGTAGTTAAAACAGTTACAAGACAACCAACCTTGTCACTTTAAGTTCATTATGACAATCCTAATCATTTTCAATTGAGGTTAAATAACCTCACAATCTTCTTCAAAAGTTCATCGTTAAGAGTTAACTTTGTGAGTGGAGACTTGTATAGTCCCCAGAGCACCACGACAACTCCGACATTTGGGTTTGTTCAACTATTAGAAATGATTTATTCGATGTACATTGGTTTTGACATCCTAGTAATAGCATCTCAACATAATAAAAGGGTTGAAAAAAGAAAGTAGCTTGGAAGTGCATTGCAACTCTCTAATTGTCGACAAATGGTGGTAATGGTAGCATAATCTGTATTCATGGAAATTAAGGCTAGAGTGTGGGATTAATCTGCACCATTGGGTGGCATCTCTTTGTGCGCAAGTTTGCACATCCCAAAACAATATTCATAACCATAATGGGTGTACACACCACATTATAGGACCCCCTAAGTATCTCCTTAGGTCCCTATAACCTCCTTAATTCACTATAAACCCTAGGTCATACTCCAAGTATCGATCTAGAGGCTATTTGGCGCTCTCGGGTCCCGTTTGACTTTGGTCAACTCCATCGACAGAGAGAAAGATCAATGAATATTCAAAGGTCTCAAAATCTCCTTTCTAATGGTACGCCCTATGCATGAAACGACATAACGATTCGAACAAACGTACCATTTTACACCTCAAAACCATCAATTTCAGTGATCTCAATAACATTCTTCTGCAATCAGCGAAGTTTTCTTATGTGAAATTATTCTCCACCTTTTATTCCCATCATTTTCATACCAAATTTAGCAAAACTCTCCTTCTCTCTCATCCTACATTAACCCCAGCTTGTAAGAAAGATCATCATCAATCAAGATCAACCTCCAAGTCTCCAAAGAAGGTCCAAACATTCTTCTCTATATTTAAATTTCTTTATTTTTGCATAAGTTATATAAATTCTTAATTTATCTTTTATTTAACATCATACACATTAATATCTCATCCTTTATTAGTTATATTACACATAATTTATTTTGTATAAAAAAACCTAAAACAATGAAAAAGAGGGATTATTCTTCATCACATTTCCTCAAAATTAAAAATATCTTCTCTGAACACACAAATGTAATAAACTCTCATTTGAATGTATGGGATAAACCCCATCCTCATGCCACATGCGAACTACATGGACTTTGGTGCCTTTATAGGCTACGTAGGCGTCTCGAGCTTAAACCTTAGACTCGAGTCCTGTTTCATATCTTCATCTTTTTCCTATTTGATCCATATATTATTCATATATGTCATACTTGTGCCTCATACTAGCGTCTTATCTAAAAAATATTATCGTTTCATCATAATGACCAATATCTCCATAAGCATACACATCATATTTTTTTAATTATTATTTTGGGAACATTCCTATGGATGACCTCACTCCATCTTTTCTATGATGCGAGTCAAGCGATTTCGATCTCTTCTTATATATACACGCGCACCAACTTCATAGAGAAATTAAGGAAAATAGTAACATAATCCCATGAGAGACTGAAAGGGCGGGATGGGTGCCTAACACCTTTCCATTCTGTAACTTAGCCCACGAGCCTCTGAACTATTGGTTTCTCAAGAATCAGTTTGTCTTTGATGCCACTCTCTCAAGGCGGTGACATGATCGTTTGCCTATTTTGTGCAAAAAAGGTTGGAGACTATATCTCTTTACATCACCATAAAAATGACGATGACCGAAGCACCCACTGGAATAGCGAGGGGCATGGGACCTTTATCCTCCCTCATTTTCCCCCGAAAGCGACGAGGAGGGGAAGATCTCGGGATGGCCACAATGGAGACTCCACTGGGGAATGAGTTAGGAGGTCTAGACTCTGTTTGAATGGGTGTTATTATTTTCTGTTTGTGTATGTAAGAACCTACCTGTATGTTGCCTTTTTCTCCTCTATTACTTCTTGTATATATCTACCTCATGTTTATATCACCTCTCACTCACTTTTCACTTCACAGACTTGTAAATACTCTCCATGTACACCTCCCACTACTTACACTTGTATAGGGTCACTTATACTCGCATGCTTCACATACCACTTTGAATATCCATGCTTAGGTGTCACTAGCACACACCTCCACTTACCACACTTGTATATATCAATGCTCACTTATACTTATCACACATCACTTGTCATTGATCTATGCTTAGATTCACTACCATACACTCACTTACAGATATTCACACATCACTCACTCTCATGTACCCATGCTTAGTGTAATCTTCATGCTAGATTTAATTTTCATGATAACTGTACATTCTTCCTTATTAGCATAGTGCCTATAATGCCAAATAAAATACTCTCCCGATGATATACTAATCAAGAATCATTCACTTTGCACAGTATAACACCAAGAGCATTGCTATATTGACAAAAAATTATCCCGTACTAGGGGGTCACTTTGTGATGGGCGCTGGTTCGGAGGTCACAGTTAGCCTAAGCAATATGACTCTCACCTTCCATTGTCCTAGTACCTTCGACGTATATCCAAAAGTTCCCCCATGAATTTTACCGCTTGACCAAAGTCATGACAGGAGCTATATAGCAGGGAACTCGTTCACGTACATCAAGTATATCCAATTCTCTCTCACACGTACCATCCCCATAAGGTATATAGCGAGGAAATTCATGTACACTCAAGTATGTAAAATGGATTGTCCACACGTATTGATTTTCCCCCAAAGCAAGATGTATATGATGTAAGTCATGCTAAAGTGGGGAACCTTTCCATTAACCCAACAACTGCATACCCTCATACAGGTGTCAAACCTAGGGCACTCATATTTAGTTTGATAGTTACTACACGAAACTTTATCAAATGCCTGGTCGGCATGTCGCCCAAATTTTTGCATGAATACATCTTTTTTTCCAAAATGGGACCCTGTCCGTGAGTCTGGCAACAAGTCAAACCATATTTTACATATTTTTCCAACCCAATTTTTCCCAAGCTCGGGTCCCGTCCAACATTTCTTTTTTGCATTTAGGTAAACCTAATACAAGTAAAAACATAAACATAATAATAATCATGTTGAGACTCTCATCTCATTTTTCCTCCTTCCTTACCAAAAGTGTCAAAAATATTTTTCCTCATCTTTTATTAAAATACCAAGAAACATTTCCCACCTCTTTTATCAAAATACCCAAAAAAAAAATTCCTCCTTTTATAAAAAAAATACCAAAAAACATTTTGTCCTCTCCTTTCCAAAAAAATGTCAAAAACAATTTTCTCTTTCCCAATAAAAATAACTCTTCCTTTCCTTTTTAAAAAAGTAAATTCGAATCATTTTCCTTTTCAGGTCGATCGCATACCCGACACCAAGTACCGAATGTGCGACCTAATTTGATGTTGGTCCTAGTCTAACTTACCGTTAAGATTAAGGACCTTCAAATCGAGGTTCATGAGATGCAGTGCTATGGGTCCACCTGAACTTGATCTTATTTGGGTCATGGAAGAATATCAGCATGTCCCACGTGCACCTCCTATCAACGGGCCACCACTAGCTCAACTCCCTATACTGAATCTTGCCCAGTCAGGGGCTAACCTACTAGTATCCATCGATCCAAAGGAAAAAGAGTTAAACAAGGTCAAGGAGGATCTTAATCTATTAAATAAGAAGTTTGACCAAGTCTTAATCTATAGGAACTTCATGGATTATACCTATATTTCTCCATACCCTAAAGAAAGGGTATCGAAAAAGTTCAAGATGCCCAACATTGAGAAGTTCGGGGGAGTAGGCCCCAAATTGTTCATCTTCGAATCTACCATCAAGCCATGAATCTCCGAGGTTACTTTGAGGAAATAATGGCCCAAATGTTCTAATAACTCTAAAAGACAGAGTTATTAATTGGTTCCTATCCCTCGAGGAATCCAGAATTCGCAGTTGGGAGGATGGTGTCCATGAATTCTTATCACAGTAAAAATACAATGAGGAGTTAGAGGTTACACGTCGTGATTTAGAACTTCTCAAATAGAATTTTGGAGAAATAGTCAGTAATTTCAATGAAAGGTGGAGGGAGAAGGCGGTCACCATGACCAATTGGCCTTCCGAAGAGTAACAAGTTAGTATTGTGAAGAGAAACTTCTTACCCCATGTCCGAGAGATGACGGGAGGAAATTATTACCCATATTTTCAAGCCCTTCGTGAAGCAGGACTGGAGATTAAATAAATTATTACCAAGACAAAAGTTGATCCAAAGAACTATTCGAACAATTCACTCCTCGAAAATATTAGAAGCCTGCTACAGTCTCAACCATCAATATCTTCTCACAGTATGCAACCTCCTGGGTGCCAAAAAGTCATGCCAACCCAGTCAGAAAATAATACACCGAGATTCATGATCCCCTCTCTAAAGTTTACCAAGCCCTATTGAGTCAAAATATCATCAAGTCGTTGGACCCTCATCCATTACCAAACCCACTTCTCAAAAATTTCAAACCCAAGGCCCATTGTGATTTCCATCAAAATGCCAGCCATACCAGTGCTCAGTGCTTCCATCTATGGAATGTAATCCAAGGTCTGATCGACTGGGGTCTCATCTCCCCACCAGCTAATCCCAAACCAAACACCACTCACAATCCACTTTTAAACCATACAAATGCCATCTTCCTAGCAAATGACCCGGAGTTCGGTCTATCTACTCGAATTGTACCCAATAAATCACCCATCATACCCATATTTTTACCCAAACCCCTTAAAGTTTGCCCATATTTTCTCCTACACCCTACCTATTTTGCCGACCCAGCCCCGTCGCTTCTTAAAAGAGCATGTATTGTCATTTTTATCCGTTTATGGAGGGAAAGATATGGAATTACTAGCAGTATTGAATAAGATCCTAGAGTTTAGGATGAAATTGCCCTGGGAAATGACCATTGACTACCAGAAGTACAACACACTATTCATGGAAGCCCGAAAGTGGGATTGGGAGTTAGATAATTGGGTGGTACCTATTGATGAAGTAAGTTTAGATGATGTAGTTAAGATCATGGCAAGCTTGTTCTAACAGACCAATGAGATTTGTAGTATGTTCAAGTTACTCGATACTTTAAAGATACAAGTGCGGTTGGTCCCTTCACTTTTTTATCTCCTCATTGAGTGGGAGGATCTATATAAATAAGCCATTGTGGTTGTGGAATGCATTGACTTCTTGTGTAAAGATGCCATTATTGCCACTAGATGGGGGGACGAGTTGTATAGTGTAGATGAAGAGTCAAGCTAAGAGGAAGTTAGCCCAGTGATCAGTGTGTGTGGGATGATATCGTTTGAATATCTGCTAGGAGAAATCAATAAAGTGATTGTACAACCCGAAATAGATGAAAAAAGGTTTTTTTATACTTCCCCACCTCTGTGAACTATCTGACAAGATCTGGGAGGCACTGCCAGAGTCCAAATCCTCAATCAGAAGTAACGGATAAAGGAAATGGAGTTTTTGAGAAACTCCCTATACCAGAAATGACCATTAAAGAAAGCAAGATCCTTGACTAACTCAAGAAAACTCGGGCCAATATCACTTTATGAGGACTCTCCATGTTTTCCCAACTGCACCAAAACTCTTTGATAAAATTACTTATTGGGCCCACAGTCCCTCCTTTCACGACTCCAAAAAAATCCGTGAACCTGGTCGGGTCCTTAACCCCTACTAGATTTCTTTCCTTATCTTAAGAAGAAATCCCAAAGTTTGGTCCTAATCATAACTATGCTCTCAACATCTCTATTGAGGTAATGCCTCTCACTCATCGACAACGGATCAACACTCAATGTTTACTCATTAAGAACCTTCAACTTCTTGTGTTTGGAAGTAAACGATCATGCTTCAACTTTTATCACAGTGCGTGCTTATGATAATACTCATCGAGAGGTGATGGAATCCATAAATCTTACAATACAGGATGTCCCTATAAATCCCGTTACCAAGTTCCAAGTTATCGACATACCTGCTTGTGTCAACCTATTGCTTGGTTGACCATGGGCTCACAACATCAATGGGGTATCTTCCTTTCTCCATCAGAAACTAAAGTTCTACGCCAAGGGGAAGGACATCACCATCTTGGGTGACGATGATAATACTGAGAATGCAAGCACCAGTAACCCGATATTAGAAATACAACATTGGGAAAATGACATGCTTCTATCTATCTGCCGAGTCGAACCACTTTCACTACCAACAGAAGATGATTTCAAAGATTGAGTCTGTCTAGAGCACAACCCTCACGGCAATGTTACCGTGATATAAATGTTTAAGAATATGCACTTTATGCCTGGGCTAGGGCTGTGATGATGACAACAGGGGATATTATAACCCATAAAACTACTGAAAAAGGCCTTTATTCCATGTGGTATGGGTTATGAATCAACATCAAAGGAACTCAGAATGCTCTGCCAACCTAGGTTGAAGCGAAGGTTAGAAAGTGACAAGAATATTTTGGGGGATTCCTTGAATGGAAGATTCGTAAAAAAAAGGTTGATGATTTCCCCTTTTGTTGCTTTCCCTAGCCATGGTATGATCATGTATACAAGAAGATGAGTCCAGTAATGGAGATCTTCTTCCAAGACAGTTACCCATGGGTCGAAAGTTCATATCTTAATGTGCAATCACTCATTGAGAAGACTATAGTTGTGACCGACATTTTTGAGGGAAGTGACTTAGAGGACTCATTCAATCTGTTGACACTAGAGCTAACACTATGCATAATCCACTCAGGCGCTACATCATCAGATCCATCCATCCTGATCAAGACTATTTATGCATCCCTCCTCAACTTGAATGCTATAGCAGTACCAGATGCTGAAATGCAACCTAACCCAGATGTTTATTATGTTTCTTCCTCTTTTGTTGTTCTTCCCCTTTCTGATAGTAATGTAACCGAGACCTCCTTCGACGAGGTTCTCAATGCTATTTTTCCTTAAAATGAAATAAATGAATATTTTGAGTATCTTGTTGTGCCTTACATTAATTGTCTTAATTCTAATAAAAATCTTGATGATGATGATGATGATTTTACAAATAAAAAATTCTTAACTAGTCTTAATAAGGTTAATAACAAACAACATAATCGCATTCAAATTAATGAAGATAAAATTGTTGTTATTAATCTCGGTTCTAGTATCCAAAAATGTGAGATTAGGATAGGGTCCACCCCTAACGAGCATGAGCATGTGCAACTCAAAGAACTTATAAAGGAATTTGTGGACATCTTCGCATGGTCTTATAATGACATGCCCGACATTGATCCTAAGACCACCCAATACGAGATTCTAATTCTCTCGGAATGTAAACTAATCAAACAGAAACTATGAAAGCTCTGCACCGAATAATCTCTCAATGTTAAAGCGGAGGTGGTCAAACAGTTGAACGTAGGTTCATACGGGTGATTGAATATCCAATATGGCTAGCCAACATTGTACCTGTGCCAAAATCTGGAGTAAAGGTTAGCGTGCGCGTTGATTATCGATATTTGAACAAATCATCTCCGAAAGATGATTACCCAATCTCCAACATCGACGTGATAATGGACTACATGGACAGTCATGCTCTCAAATCGTCCATCGATGGGTTTGTCGGATATAATCAGATTAAGATACACCCTGATCATCAAGGAAAAAATGTATTCATCACCCCTTGGGGAATCTTGTGTTACACGATTATGCCATTTTCTCTTAACAACATAGGGGCTACCTACCAAAGGGCTTCCATAACCATCTTTCATGATCTGATACATAAAGAGCTCGAGGTCTATGTGGATGATATGATCATCAAGTCTAAGACTCAATAAGGTCATGTTCCCGCTCTCTGGAAGTTCTTCAAACGACTACGGTGATATCATATGTGACTTAACCCATAAAAATATATCTTTGGCATCACTAAAGGAATTTTTTTTGGATTCATGGTTAACGAGAAAGGTATTGAAACATGTATTACCAAACTAAAAGCCATACTCAAAATGCCACCATCCTGAACGGAGAAGGAAGTCCGGGGATTCTTGGAAAAATTATAGTACATCAGCCGGTTCATCAGCCAATTTAATTTTATTTATGAACCCATCTTCAAACTCCTTTGAAAATATTTCACCAAATTTTAGAATGAATCTTATTAGGAAGCCTTTGAAAAAATAGAGCCGTACTTTACCCGACCATCGATACTCATGCCACCGCAGCCTGGTCTCCCTCTACTCCAATACTTGACCATAACACACACCGTAGGTGGGGCTTTGCTAAACCAATACCTTGAAGAATCTCACAAAGAAAGGGCCATATACTATGGCAGTCATAAATTGGTCGGGTACGCAGTCAACTACACTACCTTGGAGAAAGCATGTGTCTCTATTATCTGGGTTACTCAAAAATTACGGCACTACATGCTCATTTTTCCCACCATACTTGTGTCCCAAATGGATCCAATCAAATACCTTCTCGAGAAACCCACCATGTCTAGATGAATGACTCGATGGTTGATGCTGGTAGCCGAGTTTAAAATCTTTCACGTCATGAAGAAATCCATGAAAGGAAGAGCTTTAAATCTCCGAGTTCCAGGATGAAGATATCATTTGCACCTCTCAAGAAGACCTCCGGTGGCAGATGTTCTTTGATGGTGTTTCAAATGAGAAAGATACCACATTGGATTACTCTTGAACACCCCTGATGATTCTCACACTCTCACTGCCATCAAGCTAGATTTTCCCTGCACCAACAACATGACTGAGTACGAGGCATGCACCGTCGGTCTCAAAGTCTCTGTAACACCCCGTAATTTTGAGGATTAAATATTCAATTATTTTTGGGAGTTATAAAAATATTTAAATGGGAGAGACTTAAATTCATGAGTTGGAGAATTTAATTGAGTGAGCCGAATTATTTATAATTGGCGACTCTTAAGTTAATGGTTCAAAATCTCGTGTGTCACATTTTGAGGTCGAAATTTGGATATTTTGAAAAGTATTTCAGATGGCAATTCCGAGTGCGCGGTTGCATACGGATGGGTCGAGATAGTCAGAAAAGAGTACCCGGGGTAGTAATTGGGTCTCGGGGTATTTTTGGGTATAGCCGGGCCCACACAGGGTGAGTTGGGCCTTTTTAATTAGACCCACATGGTCAAAAATGGGATTGGAAGTTTTTAACCTAATTGAGATATTAGGGAATGGCAGTCAACTCAACTCTAAACCCCGTTTGAGAGGAAATTGGGGGAAAGCAAATCAAGAGCCAAATTGGGGGGTTTGGAGCCAAATTAAGGGACTACACCAACGGATCAGACACTACGAACAATTCCAGGCAAGTGGTTAACTTGTTGTAATGTGTAAATGGTGATATCCAATTCATATTTTAGTGATGTGTAAACTCAAATTCGTTTTTGGAGATAAATTAGTACAAAATGGGGTTTTGTTAATGGAATACTTGGCTGAGAATTCAAAGTAAGAAATAGGTATATTATATATCCCTAAGTAAATATAAAATTAAATTTTAATATATTTGATGATTAACATGGAATCTTTATGAGTTCTTGGATGAAATACATGAATCTTGAATGACTGGGTTTATTTGATGAACAAAAGAGGTCGATCTGCCAGAATTTTTGACACAACTTAAAACGTATTTCATTTGAGATATACTTTGAATTAGAGTGTGAACCATACATGTCTGGAAATTTATTTCTCTTAGCTATCCAATGAACTTGGAATCAGGTCAATCGGAGTTCTGTAGAGGGAGTAATCAACATTTTACTACAGGGTGTTTGATCCGTCAACATAGTAATCTGCCAGAATTTTGACGTGACTTTAAACGCATGCGATTCCAATTTTAATTCGAATTAGAATGTTAAACATACATTACTGGAAACTTATTTCTCTTATCCATCCAATAAACTTGGAATCAGGTCAATCGGAGTTCTGTAGAGGGAGAAATCGAAATTTACTAGAGGGTGTTTAATCTGCCAGAAAATTTGAGATTTTTCTTTTTAAGCCTCAAATGTCCAAAAATTTTATCGGGGAACTATTTGGGACCTTGATGAAATATATTGATGGAATAATGATATGGAAGTAGGTCTATGATTGAGTGTTTAACTTTAATTTTATGAGAGAGTTAAAGTGGAGATTCATAGGCTTGATTGTGACGTACTCTAATTCGGGATGATAAGAATATAATTACGAAAAAGAGTGAGCGAGCTTAAATTCGTTAGGTCAGTGGGTTAACAAGGATAACTACTGAATTGATATAACAAGGGGTAACTAGGACCCTTAGAGTTGTGTGAATACTTGGATTAATGCGAAAGTGAAATAAATTCGTAAAGCAAACAAGTACGGTGAATATTCGAGAGAAATATATTACGTACAAGTATGAATAATTGGGTTGTGTAAATACCTAATGTTTTATAGGATTACTTGGGTTGTGAATGCCTATTGTGTGTTTCCTTGTGATAGGAACATAGACTAGGGAAATATTAAGTTATGGGCCAAGTGAACGAGTCCGGGGATAATGGTTTAGTGACACAAAGTTATTAAATTAATGGATGCGTTAATTAATGAAGGCAGAGTCGGAAGGTAGACTCGAAAAAGTATTAAATTAATTGATGTTGTGATTAATTAATTTAGAGTCGGATTGTAGACTCGGGAAGGGAATTAATTAATTAATGTGAAAATTAATTAAATGAGAGTCGTACCACAGACTCGAATCGGTATTAAATTACTAGGTGTGTCAATTAATTTAAATATAGTCGGGCGATAGACCTAGGAAGGTATTAAATTAATAGGTGTGTTAATTAATTTAATTAGAGTCAAACCATAGACTCGGGGAAAATAGTATATTAATTGAGGTGTGAATTAATTATATTAGAGTCGGACCACAGACTCGAATTTTTGTTAATTAATTAATGTGTAAATTAATTAAATGAGGGTCGGGCTACACACTCGGATATGTGTTAATTAGTTAATATGTAAATTAATTAAATGAGGGTCGGACCACAGACTCGGAGTTGTGTTAATTAATTAATGGGTAAATTAATTAAATAAGAGTCGAATCATAGACTCGGGCAAATTTCATATAAATTATTGTGTAGAGTATTACTATTTAGAGTCGGACCACAGACTCAGGAAAATGGAAATTATTAAGTGAGAAAATTAACTAGGTTGACTCGGGCCAGAGACTCCGAAAATTATAGGCTAGTGTTACGGGTTTTTGAGTACACGGTAAAGTAGGGGTTTATATTATATATATATGGTGTAGTGATAGTATATATATCAATGTGTGTATATATTGTGTGTGCTATTAAATATCAGTGATTAGATATTATTTAATTTATATACTCTAGTGCTATCAAGGGAGGTTGTGCGATGTGGGTGAATCCCCTAGATTGAGGAATAGGGTGAGTATATCCCCATCACATCGTACGGTATATGGGTGAGGGGATTATCTCACTTTCAGGGAAGGAATATGACCGCCTCCACTTCGTTTATGTTTTGGGCCAGGTTGGTGAGCGATTCCAACTTGGGTAACTAGGTTATGTGAGCACACCTAGTGAGATAGCACTTTAGAGGGAATCATCCGGAGAGGGTATGCTCAGAGGGATGGATATACGTATGTTATATGTGTGGATGTCTTAGTAAAGGTACGTATATAATGGTATTCATTATTATATGCGGGTAATAATACAGTGTGTAATGTATTTACTTTATATAACTTGTGACACGGTTATATGCCACTATTTAAGAAGGAATTAATTAAGTTAATTATGAGATAACTTATAATTCGAGAATCATTATACTCGGGTTAGAGTAGTATGGCAAGGGGAAGTTATACAAGGACTAGTTGGACGGTGTAGTACAACTAGGTGGGGGTTAAGGTAACCGTTAGGTGTGCACAATAGTGGAGGGGTGAGAATGTCCACGAGGGAGTACGACACTAACTTAAATATGAAGCGCATTCATGCATTTTAAATTACTGCAGTTAATTCACTTGCTAATTATTTTCAAAATATTTTGGGTTCTAACCCTTGCTATAAAACTATTTTCAAAACCTTTTAGGTGTCCAGCCACAGGGAAGCCAAGATTGATATTCTATTTCAGGGACACGGAGCTGCGGCATTTGTGGATGCTAGCAGGAGTTTGGATTAGACGCATCGTTCATTTATTCCTACAGTAGGAATCATGTATTAGTTTCAGTTTTATTTAGGTCATGTCGTCCAGACTTTCAGTTCAGTTTTCGAATTTGTTTTATACCGATGTTGAATATTTGTATTGGATTATTTCACTTTGGTGGTCGATGGTTTATTCGGAAAATTGTTTAATTAATAATTCAATTTATTTTCATTCAGTTGTGTGAATGGTTTATATTTAATTCCGCATGTACTATTTTGTTTAATCAAAAAGTTAAAATTGGCATCGGTTTTTGGAATACTAGGTGGTTAGTATGTTTTAAAAAGTTTTCGACAGTGATGCTAAGGATGATCCAACTGGGATTCCTATTTTAATTTGGTATAGGACTGATCACCCGGTATTTTATTAGGCGGGGTGTCACAGATGGTATAAGAGCATCAGGTTCTAGTGTCCTTAGGATCTGTGCGGCTTTTCACGTTTCGGCTTAGCAATATTTTATATAGAGACCTATCATAGGATTGTTGTATTCTTATATGTATGCACATTTACATCCTTCTGCCACATTTCTTATTTGAGTGTGAACTCATACGATTAGATTCTCATTCCAGATGTCGCCCAGGAGAGAGAGAGAGAGCAACTAGGGCAGCAGGGGGAGATGAGACTAGAGAGGCTCGTCAGGAGCAAGAGTTACCGCATCAACTGCCAGGGATGATTTCAACAATGCAGGTAACTGAATTGGTGGCGCAGGAAGTTGAAGCGACGATAGTCGCAATGGCAGGGTAGTTTCCACGGGATAAGCCACAAGTGTTAATTCCACCAAATGTTCAGGCCTCCCAGGGCCATCGGGGTGGCAGCAAGTTCGAGATTTTTTTTAAGTGTGGGCACCCACCAGAGTTGCGAGGGGGTTCAGATGTAGTTCTAGCATGTCAAGGAAGAGAGATATCCATCATCACCTACGCATGGGAGATTGCAATGAGGTGCGGAAGCAAATGCTAGCCACTTTTAGTTTAGTGGGAGCAGCGCTACAGTTGTGGGAGTCGATCACCATAGTTGAGGAAAGGGATTCACTAGCTATTGCAAAGTTTTGGGTGCGGTTCGGCTGTACGTATTTTCCTCTAGCGGTTGAGACCGAAATGAGGAGAAAATTTAAAGAGGTGACTCAGGGGGACCGTTCTGTGGCCGATTACGAGGAAGAATTTACTCGTTGGCAAATTTGGTAACGGATGAGATAAGCGATGAAGAGATAAAGAAAGTAATGGTTTGTGGATGGGTTAGTCTGGAGAATCAGACAATATTTAATTGGTAATTCTGCATTAGTAGCTTATACTGATGTCGTTAACGCAACACTCCGGCACTGTCAGAAATATCGCTTCCACGTGAAAGGAAGCAGGAAGAGACTGGAAACTAGCCAGTCGGATAAAGCAAGAGTCAATAGTACTAGTGGGGTATCCCACCAGCAGACAGGGGGAGATAAGGGGAAGGATTCCGGTAGGGAAATCATGCTAAACGATTTAGAACTGGAGGCTATCGACGGGATGGTTAGGAATCCCAACAAGGTCGGCATGGAAGGGACCAGTGGCAGGGTGAATGTATTAGAAGGTGTTTTGTTTATGGGGGAAGCGAGACATATGAAGAGATATTGTCTTAATCAAGGCAGGGGTCAACTACAGGATGAGGTCCTGGCTGTACATCCACTAAAGTAAGTCATGGGTGCATTCGGGCAGGGAGAAGATGCTCCAAAACCCGAGGATCAGCCGTTGCAGCTGGAGTATGGAGGTAATTATTTTTACCCTATGGGAGTGGGGTATATTTTTGAGTGACAAAGAGTATGTCATGACATAAGACTTATTTTTCACTAGAATTCACGGGTGAGTCGAATTTGGTGGGTGCGTTGGCTGTAGAAGCCATAGTATGTGGATAAACTTTCCGTGGGGTAGCGGAGTTCCTTAGTGTTCTTCACGGGAGAGTGGAGGTGTACACTGAGTGGACGTTTGAATTATGCAAAGAGTTACTACTTTTGAGAATTATGAGAGTAGGGTTCATAATATTTCCTAAATATCGTCTGGATAGCGACGGGATTTGAAATATTGTAAATAGTGGGGGTATGTTTTGGTGTGCGTGACACCAGGATATGATTGGTACGAGGTATCACCTGAGAGGGAGTTTAGCCTATGTATATGTGTGTAGTTATGTTATATTGTGTGGTGCGATAGACACCAAGTGAGGTTTTGCGTTCTCGCATTTTATCCCGGTAAATAGGGGTGTTTAGTGAAGTGAATGAGGGTGGTTAGATTTATTTTCGAGCAAAGAGAGATAGCTCGGGATTTATTTTGCGCAAGGACTAGTGATCGGTAAGGGCGCGGAATTTTATATTGTCCTTGGTAACATGAAAGTAAGCGTATATACTTTTGTGTTGAGAGACAAGTATTTTGTGGAAAGATGGTTAGACATTAGTACATGGGTTGGGTACCCGGGCAGTGGATATATATATGTCTATATGTGATATGACTATGAGTTCGAACTGATATTATGGGTTACGACTAGCATAATTGGGTAACTTTTGTGCGATAAAGCATGGGGATAGGGTGTATGGTCACCCGGGTTAATTAAGGCAAATTTTGTGCGGTTACGCACGGGTATAGGGTGTATGGGCGCCCTGGCAAAATTTTAAATGCATACTGGTGTAACGTATGGTTAGAAGTGAATGGGATAGATATAGAGGGCTTGGAGGCACAAGCCTAGAGAGTAATATGTGAAGCTTAGAACATTAGGCTCATCTTAATTTCGAGGACAGAATTCCTTTGTAAGGGGGGGAGTATGTAACACCCCGTAATTTTTAGGATTAAATACTCAATTATTTTTGGGAGTTATAAAAATATTTAAATTGGAGAGACTTAAATTCATGAGTTGGAGAACTTATTTGAGTGAGCCGAATTATTTATAATTGGCGACTCTTAAGTTAATGGTTCAAAATCTCGTGTGTCACATTTTGAGGTCGAAATTTGAAAATTTCGAAAAGTATTTCGAATGGCAATTCCGAGTGCGCGGTTGCATTCGAATGGGTTAAGATAGTCAGAAAAGAGTACCTGGGGAATTAATTGGGTCTCGGGGTATTTTTGGGCATAGCCGGGCCCACACGGGCTGAGTTGGGCCTTTTTAATTAGACCCACATGGCCAAAAACGGGATTGGAGATTTTTAACCTAATTAAGAGATTAGGGAACGACAGTCAACTCAACTCTAAACCCCGTTTGAGAGGAAATTGGGGGAAAGCAAATCAAGAGCCAAATTGGGGGTTTTGGAGCCAAATTAAGGGACTACACCAACGGATCAGACACTATGAACAATTCCTGGCAATTGGTTAACTTGTTGTAATGTGTAAATGGTGATATCCAATTCATATTTTAGTGATGTATAAACTAAAATTCATTTTTGGAGATAAATGGGTACAAAATGGGGTTTTGTTAATGGAATACTTGGTTGAGAATTCAAAGTAACAAATAGGTGTATTATATATCCCTAAGTAAAGATAAAATGAAATTTGAATATATTTGATGATTAAATTGGAATCTTTATGAGTTCTTAGATGAAGAACATGAATCTTGAATGACTGGGTTTATTTGATGAACACAAGAGGTCAATCTACCAGAAATTTTGACACAACTTTAAACGAATTTCATTTGAGTTGTAATTTGAATTAGAGTGTGAACCATACATTTATGGAAATTTATTTCTCTTAGGTATCCAATGAACTTGGAATCAGGTCAATCGGAGTTCTGTAGAGGAGGTAATCGACATTTTACTACAGGGTGTTTGATCTGTCAATATAGTAATCTGCCAGAATTTTGACGTGATTTTAATCGTGTACGATTTGAATTTTACTTCAAATTAGAGTGTGAACCATACATTACTGGAAAGGTATTTCTCTTAGCTATCCAATGAATTTGGAATCAGGTCAATCAGAGTTCAGTAGAGGGAGAAATCGAAATTTTACTAGAGGGTGTTTAATCTACCAAAAAATTTGAGATTTTTCTTTTTAAGCCTCAAATGTCTAAAATTTTATCGGGAAAGGGTTTGGGACCTTGATGAAATATATTGATGGAATAATAATATGGAAGTAGGTCTATGATTGAGTGTTGAACTTTAATTTAATGAGAGAGTTAAAGTGGAGATTCATAGGCTTGATTGTGACGTACTCTAATTCGGGATAATAAGAATATAATTACGGAAAAGAGTGAGCGAGCTTAAATTCGTTAGGTCAGTGGGTTAACAAGGGTAACTACTGAATTGATATAACAAGGGGTAACTAGGACCCTTAGAGTTGTGCGAATACTTGGACTAATACGAAAGTGAAATAATTTGTAAAGCAAACAAGTACGGTGAATATTAGAGAGAAATATATTACGTACAAGTATGAATAATTGGGTTGTGTAAATACCTACTGTTTTATAGGATTACTTGGGTTGTGAATGCCTATTGCGTGTTTCCTTGTGATAGGAACATAGACTCGGGAAATATTAAGTTATGGTCCAAGTGAGCGAGTGCGGGGATAATGGTTGAGTGACACCAAGTTATTAAATTAATGGATGCGTTAATTAATGAAGGTAGAGTCGGAACGTAGACTCAAAAAAGTATTAAATTAATTGATGTTGTGATTAATTAATTTAGAGTCGGATTGTAGACTCGGGAAGGGTGTTAATTAATTAATGTGTAAATTAATTAAATGAGAGTCGTACCACAGACTCGGATCGGTATTAAATTAATAGGTGTGTTAATTAATTTAATTAGAGTCGGGCGATAGACTCGGGAAGGTATTAAATTAATAAGTATGTTAATTAATTTAATTAGAGTCGAACCATAGACTCGGGGAAAATAGTATATTAATTGAGGTGTGAATTAATTATATTAGAGTCGGACCACAGACTCCGATTTCTGTTAATGAATTAATGTGTAAATTATTAAATGAGGGTCGGGCTACACACTCGGATATGTCTTAATTAATTAATATGTAAATTAATTAAATGAGGGTCGAACCACAGACTCGGAGTCGTGTTAATTAATTAATGTACAAATTAATTAAATAAGAGTCGAATCATAGACTCGGGCAAATTTCATATAAATTATCGTGTAGAGTATTACTATTTAGAGTCGGACCACAGACTCGAGAAGATGGAAATTATTAAGTGAGAAAATTAATTAAGTTGAGTCGGGCCAGAGACTCGGGAAATTACAGGCTAGTTTTACGGGGTATTTTAGTACACGGTAAAATCGGGGTTTATATTATATATATATGGTGTAGTGATAGTATATATATCGATGTGTGTATATATTGTGTGTGCTATTAAATATCAGTGATTAGATATTTATTTAATTTATATACTATAGTGCTATCAAAGGAGGTTGCGCGATGTGGGTGAATCCCCTAGCTTGAGGAGTAGGGTGAGTATATCCCTAGGTCATATCGTACGGTAAATGGGTGAGGGGATTATCTCACTTTCAGGGAAGGAATATGGCCACCTCCACTTCGTTTATGTTTTGGGCCAGGTTGGTGAGCGATTCCAACTTGGGTAACTAGGTTATGTGAGCACACCTAGTGAGATAGCACTTTAGAGGGAATCATCCAGCGAGGGTATGCTCGGAGGGATGGATATACGTATGTTATATGTGTGGATGTCTTAGTAAAGGTACGTATATAATGGCATTCAATATTATATGCGGGTAATAATACAGTGTGTAATGTATTTACTTTATATAACTTGTGACACGGTTATATGCTACTATTTAAGAAGGAATTAATTAAGTTCATTTTGAGATAACTTATAATTCAAAAATCATTATACTCGGGTTAGAGTAGTATGGCAAGGGGAAGTTATACAAGGACTAGTTGGACGGTGTAGTACAACTAGGTGGGGGTTAAGGTAACCGTTAGGTGTGCACAATAGTGGAGGGGTGAGAATGTCTACGAGGGAGTGCGATACTAACTTAAATATGAAGCGCATTCATGCATTTTAAATTAATGCAGTTAATTCACTTGCTAAATATTTTCAAAATGTTTTGGGTTCTAACCCTTGCTATAAAACTATTTTCAAAACCTTTTAGGTTTCCAGCCACAGGAACGCCAAGATTGATATTCTATTTCAGGGACACGGAGCTGCAGCATTTATGGATGCTAGTAGGAGTTTGGATTAAAAGCATCGTTCATTTATTCCTAGAGTAGGAATCATGTATCAGTTTCAGTTTTATTTAAGTCATGTCGCCCAGACTTTCAGTTCAGTTTTCAGATTTGTTTTATTCCGGTGTTGAATATTTGTATTGGATTATTTCACTTTGGTGGTCCATGGTTTATTCGAAAAATTGTTTAATTAATAATTCAATTTATTTTCATTCAGTTGTGTGAATGGTTTATATTTAATTCCGCATATACTATTTCGTTTAATCAAAAAGTTAAAATTGGCTCCGATTTTTGGAATACTAGGTGGTTAGTACGTTTTAAAAAGTTTTCGACAGTGATGCTAAGGATGATCCAACTGGGATTCCTGTTTTAATTTGGTATAGGACTGATCACCCGGTATTTTATTAGGCGGGGTGTCACAGTCTCTCTCACAAAAGGTATCCAATGCCTAGATGTTTACGAAAAATCTACCCTCATCATCGTCCATGTTCTTATAAGAAGGAAAGTTAATTATGAAAAGATCTTACCCTTCCACGTCCATCTAAAAGAGCTGGCCTCCCAGTTATAATATATCACCTTCCACTACTTGTCCCGAGCAAGGAACAACTTGGACGATGCCCTTGCTACCTTAGCCTCCATGGTTGACATGCCCTAGGGAATAATGATGGTGCCTTTCCTAGTAAAAAAACAAGCTACAACGACCCACTTTTATCATATTGAGCTCATCACAGAAGAGGATTCCAATATGATCGAATGCTGGTACTACGATATTTGGTGCCTTCTCAAGCACAATAGGTACCCCTAATATGCGAACAAAAAAGGCCAAGAAACCCTACACAAACTTTCTACCTAATACATTATCTACGATAAAGCACTATTAAAGAGAAACTTTGATGGAACCCACTTACACTACATCTCAGGTGTTAACATTGAAGAAGTGATGCAGAAAATCCACAACGGGGAATGGGGACCGCACATGAATGGCCATATGTTTGCCAAGAATATTATCAGACAAAGTTACTATTAGACTACCATGGTTTAGGGTTATACCGCTTATGGCACAGAATTGGTCAAAGAGTATGGGATTCAAGGACATAAATCTTCTCCCTACTGGCCACAAGCCAACGGTGCAATTGAAGCTGATAATTAGAACCTCAAAGAAATCATTACCAAGATGATTAAGAGTTGTCGACATTGGGTTGATCAAATCCCTTTCGCCCTCTGGGCCTACCACACTTTAGTACGAGCATTTTTGGGGCTACCCCTTACTCCTTAGTATACAACATGGAAGTAACCCTACCCGTTGAACTAGAAATACCTTCATTATGCATCATGCTTGAGAGCAAAGTCAACGAGGAAGACTGGCATCAGAGTTGCTTCGATTAGTTGTCACTCTTAGATGAAATGAGGCTAAAGGTCCTATATCATATACATGGATACCATCACCGAATAGTGAGATCATTCAACATGAGAGTCAAGGATCGTGTTGTCCGAGAAGGAGACTTGTCCCTTAAAGAAATCATAGAGCCCGTGTGGGACCCCAAAGGGAGATTCAAGCCAAACTAGAGTGGCCTCTACATCGTGAAGAAGATCATGTCCGGTGCCGGTGCTATGCTCACCGAACTTGACGGGGAAAATATGGAATGTCCAGTCAACCCGGATCATCTAAAAAATTATACCCCCAGTCCAAAATCTTGGCATACTATGACTCCTCTCATCCCTCTTCTATTCCTAAAAAAAGAAAAAAAAAATCTTCATTTCCCTCTAAAGCATTTTTTCTTTCACAATGAAACTCAATTTTTTTTAAAACCCCCAGAGGTACGTAGGTATCTCATTCCCATTACATGGGCGCGGTCCTCTTCTTTTTCATAAAATGCTATTCTTTTCTTACCTCCAAGAATAATAGTTCATCTTATCATTTACATAAACAAAAGGATTATGTATGCCTTAGAGATTGGTATAGATAATTCAAATTTAAACCTCATCAATTATTCAAGGCCCCTTTTATCTCCAAACTGTATTACATACCAAAAATCTTATTAAAAATAAATGTTGCCAAAATATCTCAAGGAGGGTACACAAAAAATTATTATTGCATTGTGTGCCAAAATAAGAGCATATGGCACCGTTACATTTATAGAGAGACTGTCCTCTCTGTTTTTTAACTTCCCCGCTATGTTTGAGGAATCCATGTCCATTCAATATTGTTAAAACCAGTTTCAAGAAAATTTAATGCCTTCAACAACTACAGGACTTTTGCTACATCAAGCTCGAAAGGGCATAGATTTGTTTGGACATTACTCCCACTCTCTGTTTTGTAACTATCCCATTACATTAGAACAATACCCATCCATTAAATAAAGTTCTTGAATGTTGTTGGATCATATTTCACATTGTAGTTGTTCTCCACCAATTTCTTCCAAGTTACGCGATTCAAAATTATTTGTTTATTGAAGCGATCCTCTTCCACGTATGTTGCATTCCTAAAATCATGGACCGCCTTGGATGCTCAATTAATCACTCCTGGATTTGTCTCCTTTCGGGCATGAGATAAACAATAAAAAATAACAAAGTTTCAGAATCTGGAACTCATAAATTACAAAAGCTAAATAAACAAACAACACATAATACCCAAAAATTCATAAATCTCAAGAACAATTACCTTATGCAAGAGACATCAAGTGTTCAATATAACTAAAATGAAAGAACATTATGCCCAAGTAAAACTATAAACAAATCAAATTAATGTCTAAAAGAATAGAAGGCAGGATATATCATTCGACATTCTTGTCTACCATGTACAATATCCAAGTCAGCAAGAGGACCACCATACTTGGTAGCAAGCCACGTATTTCACATCATAAAACATTTAAATATCAAATAGTGAAGGTTTTGCTTCTACAGTCACAAAATTATCAATATGGGTTAACTCTCACATCATCCATATAAGAGAGAAAACCAATAGTCTAAATGCATCCTCCTCTAAGGCTTTACAACGTTTCCTGATGCAAATCCTTACCTGAGCGGGGAACATCAACTACCCTTTACACTTTTTATCTTCCTAGGTCATTGGATCGATGTTAGAAGCCCCAAAAGTCACTTCCTCAAGAGATGCCATGCAATTGATAAATAGTATATTTGTAAAGAAATAGAGGTAACCCTAATGTATTACCCGAACATAGTCTTTTTATCGTGGTGGTAAACCAAATAGTAGCTGCTTTAAAGAAGTCATTGACCACTTGTGACCCTTTGATACTTTCCATTGTCCTCGAAGCTCGTCACCTAATTGCCAAAAGCTATTAATAGTCTCCATTATGCATATATCTTTATTATCTGCTAGGTTGCGAAATTCGAAAGGTGAGACGTCATTACCATCCACTTGAGCTTACCCCGCCTCAGTTACAATAATCGGCACCTTTTTCCAGCATGTTTTGAATCTACAAATAAAATGAAAGGACTAAATGCAGAACCATCAGCGAAAAAACACGGATGAAAATATATCGTGGCCACGGAAGTTGTGATTTATTATATGTAAATCTAAAACTTGTCATACTAAAGTGGTAGAGCTGATATGAGGTAAACACTGCCCAAGGCAGTTATGATTTAAATTCTATAGTTATTAGAACGCATGGCCCAAAAAAGTATATATATATATATGATAATTATACACCGAACTAACATAATATAATTCCATAAAATGGCTAGCGACTTGGAACTAATGGAGTTAATTCCATACTAATTGTTAAGCTTAGTATCTGTGCAAAAATAATTAAGAAACTACATGGAGCTACTGCTAGAAAGCTCGTTAGAAACTCACCCCAGAATTCAATCAATAACGCTAGTTAGTTTTCAAAAGGCCTTGACATACCTACAATTCACCCTTGGTTAGTGTCAGTATATACTAAAAATAGTAAGTTAGGCCCTTGGTTAGAGGGATTTTCTCTACTTATTTTTAAAGAGTCGGGTCTTCATACAGTTTAATGGAACTAAAAATGTTTTTAAATGTTATTTTGTTCCATCCCAAGCATCATCAACCTTTATCAATAAAGAAGAGTGATCGCAGTTTCATCAATATAAACTCCAAATAGAGGATAATGGAGCAAAATTCGTATAAAAGAATGTAGGTCAGTGAAGTAATGAAGGCCAGTGAAGCAAAATTCGTAAAAAAAATAAGGTCAATAAAAAATAATGCATGTCAGTGAAGCAAATAGAGGGTAATGAAGAAAAAAGTTTCATCAATATAAATATCATGTAAGGTGTACCCGTATTATCCCCCGAGTGTGTTAAATATCAACCATCCAAAAATTGCGTATATGCCTCCGAGTATGTTTTATATCAACTGTCATGAATAGGCAGGTCAGTGAATTTAATCTACTCCTAACAATAATAATTTATGTTGATTGACAGAGAAAAAATTGCCTGGGATCAAATCGTAATTTATCATAAGAATGTAGACATTTTAGAGAGCTCAAATATAGCTTCTTTAAGAAGCTGTAAACATAAAAGGCAATTATAATCACGTTTTCATCATGCCCAAGTAATGGGCCTGGGACCCAAAGCAATTATTGGTTGAGATTTAGGTTCTAAAAAGATAAAGGTTTTCTCTTTGCATGGTGGAAGTAAGGCGACCTAGAATATGACACGCTGAACTGCAAAGGGTGCAATTCTTATGTAATAAAATGAGTTTTTTCCAGTGTCTCAACCATTTGCCCGTGTGTATCAGATGTCTCAAATCCAACAACATTCTCCACAAAAAACATTAGTGGAGGTTGCAAGCTCTACAACATAAGCTCAATAATTTTAATAAAAGAAGAGGCCCGAGCATCACTGGAGTGTTTCTGCAGACCAATTATTTGTATTAATGAGCAGATTATGATATATCTATACTATTTTTTAAAATGAAAACCTCTGTTACAAAATTTCTTAGCATTTCCACTGAACATATGTGATGATCAGATCCCATGTTTGAAATTTATAAAGTATTGAAAATGATATGAAAAAAGGAGGTCTATGATATGTAAGCTATATGTGCATTGCTTACACCTTGTGTCGATCACATGCCTAAAAAGAGGAATCTTTCAAGTGGTGAGGGTCGAAACCTTGAATGTGATATAAAATTTCTTAGCAATAATCTGCCTTGACTTCTTATTGGGGACTTCAGTGTTGTTTTGGGTTCTCATGAATGTCATTTCACCTGTTTAGAAAAAAGTAACCAACAATGTGCATATGGAGACAAAGTGAAAAATCTTATTGTGAAAGTCTCAATCCAAGAGAGAAAATTTGAGCACCAACAAATATACATTTAGATTTGTGGTACCTAAACATCTGGAAATATATCCTTGTCAGCCATCAACTCAAAAAATCTCTAACGAATCGCTAACACGTTTGCATTTTCCATAGAAATCAATCAATGCATTTGAAATTATAACACCTGCAACATACCCCATTCGTGTACAGTAATCCGTAGACCTGCTAAGTTCTTATGTACAACAGTCGACAGACCTACAATCATATGGTTTAGCAGATCTCAAAAACCATATGCATTTTCATTGTGTACATAAGGAATACTTTGTAGATCTACAGAACCATATGATTGTACCAACCTAAATATGGTTGTAGGACTATTGTGTGACACGATCTCACAGGCCCAGTGGTGATATGCCATGACAATAAGGTTTCTCACAGGCCCATCGGTAATGGCAGTTGCTTCCATTATTGTCGACCTTCCATGTAGAAACTGAAATCAATATGGTATTGATTGATATGATGTAATACATTTAATAATCACTGAATCAATGCCTAAATCCAAAAATGCACTTGTACGCATCTCCAATCATACATATTATTGAAATATTTTCTATATCTATCAAATGTAGATATCAACATTAAGGTAAAAGACATACAAAACATGGAAATTTCATAGTTAATTCATAAGTCCAAAAAGAGGTATGTAGACATTCATTCAAAATTTCAAAAAGTCATTCTCTTTGCCCAGTTTAGTATGTAGACATATAAACAAAAAATGAGGCATAAGAGGTCAAAACTTCCCTAAATGGAAACTTGAAAAAACATATAAAAACAAATAATACATTCATCTTATTCAATATCTGAATGAATTAAAAAATGCATTAGGATATCTAAAATTCCTATCCAATTTAACCAACTTACAGTATCTGAATAAATTATACAGTACTACAATAAATTAAGAAATTACCTCTCAATGTTGCTTGATGTTCACACTTTGGGCCACGAACCTTCAAAAAAAAGAAAAACAAATTAATTAAACTGATCTCGTAAAGGAATTAAGAAATTCGTTCAACAAATGAAAGAAAATCATTTTATAACTTTTATAATGAACATTTCAATTGAAAGGAATTAAGTATATTGGTCTCATAAATTTCGAAGAATATCTGCATACATAGAAAATGACCCCCCTTGAAATAGTCCTAAAAGAATGACCAAACAGTCCTAAAGAACAAACAGTCCTAATTATATCTATTTACATGAAGAAAATATTTATTTACATTTTCATCACCCCAATTGCATCGTACCACACCTTGAATATATCGGGGAAACTCCTCTGCAGTAGGTAAGACAAAAGTGGCCAGGTATGACTTCGTCTGGGATAGGGGTGGACAAAAAAAAGACCGACCCGAATGGACCGATTGGACCGAACCGGACCGAACCGAAAATTAAGGCTATTTTGAAACCGGTCCAAAAATCGGTTCACAAAAACTAAAAACCGATTAAACCGGTCCGGTCCGCGGTCCACTATATTAAAAGACCGATTTGGACCGGACCAGACCGATTCCTATATATATATAATAAAAATAATGTTATTTTGTTTCTTATGTATAGTTTTTGAATTAATGTATATAACTTATGAATTTAATTTGGAACATTTTATATATGTATAGACATTTTTTTATTTGGGTTAAAAAAAACCATGTAAATATCACTTGGAGTTTCGAGTATTATTTTTTTGTATATATATTTGTGAGAAAAATAGATAAAAACATTCATAAAATGTACATATATATAAAATAGGGTCAGGACCGAATTTTACCCTGGACCGGACCGAAAAAAGCCTGGACCGAATTAGTAGGTTAACCGAATTAATCGGTCCGGTCTCGGTCCAAAAAAATTAAGGACCGAATATTCGGTCCGGTCCAAAAAATAGGCAAAACCCGGACCGGACCGGACCGTGCCCACCCCTAGTCTGGGAATGTTTCGTAGCCAGGAAGAGGCTTCACCTTGCCAGTTCTGCCCAGCCACCAACCTTACCCCTCTCGTGCATTAGAGGCTCTAAGTCCGCTCAAAACATTGCTCGATACCACCTGATTATAAGAATACAAACATATGAATTAAATCATTCTTGTTATTTCCTATTCAAGGACTTGGAATATTACTGTGTACGAATCAAAAAGCAAATCCATTGGCATTAATATCTTTATTCATTACCATCTTTGCGCATTCGATTGCTGAGGTAGGGATGTAACATCATTGGCATCTCATAATGTCTTTCAAACTTGAGGGACTTTTGGGAATCCACCTCAAATTCTTTCATAGATGCAAGAATGAAAAGGAGCACACACATACAGCAAAAGGATGAAATAGTTTTCGTTGAATTCACACCATTGTATAAAATCTCGTTTTCCATACATGAGTTCAAACGTGTCATCTTTCTTGCACCTCGGGAGAAACAGAAACAATGACTCTCTTCTTTGAGTGTTCTCTCATATGGTCTTTTAATGCTTTACAGTCCCAAAAACTCTTTTTGCAACGGTCACAACTATGTAGCAAACCAAATATGCGCATAATCCCACACAGCTTAAGTTCGTAACAAACCAAATTAAAAAAATAAATATTGCCAAAACAATGAAGTAAAATGATCAGTAAGTAATTTCCAAAAAAATAGGATAAACCTTCTTTTATTAATCGAGCATAACATATATCATTAAGTAATTTACAACCTCATTAACATACTACATGCACTGGCACCGCATCCGTATTAACATACTAAATATGCACCCATGTTAATATACAAAATATGCGCACTTACATATGGAAGTTGTCCGATAAGGTCACACGTCATGCATGTCCAATGAAGTCATACAAAAAGTATGAGAAATCAGTTTTATACTAATAGAAATATAGTATTTCAACTATATATGTATATATATCGAGATATAAAAAGCAAAAAGAACAAACTTTGATGAGAGTAATAGCAGAAGCTCTTCGTGTTCTACACAAACTAGACCACGCGACATGGTAGATTCGTTGGACATTTCATTCACTTGGTTTTGATGCTCACACTTCCCTCTGCTCTAGCAAAAGAAATATTTGGTTAGACCACAAACAAACAATGTAAATTCATTAATTAAAGAAATGTAAAGAGAGTGAAAAAACAATGTAAAGAGGGTGATAAAATAATTCAAGAATTTTAAACTTACCAAGATTTCTAAATTTATGGCTTCCAACAAACAAACAATGTAAATTCATTAATTAAATCATACATACATATTCAAAAGTTAAATATCAAGATCCATATAAACCTAAAACATGAAATCAAATTGAAAAATCATACAAACTTTAGAAAGTCCCTCCTCAACCTAAAACTTAGAAGAGAAAATTGGTTATTTTGAAAATACGCATATTCAGAAGTTAAATGGTCAAAAAACATCAAATCGAAATTGTAGATACATTAGATAAAATCTTTAAACGAACAAATGTAAACATTGACCCAAAACCTCAAGTAACAACTCTAAACTAACATATAATAGGGCAAAAACATAAATTAATCCACGAACTAAAATCTTAAACAGTAAAATTGTGAAAACAGCATACATACATATGCATGATTCATGGAAGCTCTAGTGATAGGCCTGCAAAAGAAGAAATAAACAACAAAGGACAAAAATTAATTAGATCCCAACAAAAAAATAAATCGAAATAGATCTTAACCAAAATCAAAATGAAGAAAGCCCTAATATGAAGAAATGCATGTAAACAAATATGTATTGGAGGAGATGAAGAAAATAAGTAAGTGTCTCTATGTGCGTGTGAAGGAGATTACCTGTTGGATGTTAAAAATTCAAAGCCCTAATATGTTAAAAACATAAAGCCCTAGGATGACTATTTTTCAGAGAGAGAACCAATCAATAAAGATGAGTACCTGATGTATGAGGAGGCGGGTAGCAGAGGTGAGCGGGAGGAGACAGAGGTGGGCGAAGAGTGGGGTTTTTAGAATGTCTTGCTATTGTGTACGTAGTATTGACAAAATGTGAGACGTTTTGGAGAGTCCATTCAATTTACATTCTTACCCATGTTTTTGAATTTTGAAGAAGGGGGGGGGGGGGGGGGTAAATGAATTAGAGTGTGTTAAAAAAGGGGGAATTCAAAATTTCCAAGGGCAAAATAGAAAATGCAAAAAAACTCAAAAAGATGACATCATCATTTAATCTTATGACATACATAAGTTTTTCACTTTATATATATATATATATATATATATATATATATATATATATATATATATATATATATATATATTGTAGAAACGATGTGAGATACACAAAAATAATAAAGCAAAGGAAACTATAAGGTACAACTAGGAATCCCAGACATTTGTGGTTGTTCGTCATGAACTGATAATATTTTCTACTTTTAGATTCAAATTTATTCTCCTTAAATATGCCTTCTCATTATATACTTATTATATTTTGATAGAAAGTAAAGGCGGATAGTGGTGTTGAGCCTAACAGGATCGAATTTTGTAAAGAAAATCATTATAAAAATGGAAATTGGACGTCTCTCGAAGCGCAAGAAATCTATGTAAGTAAAATTGTGATTTATTTTATGCCGAGCTCTATCGGGTTAAGTATGTTTGGTTATTGGAGGTGGATGTTAGGTTGAGTTTTATTTGTTGATTTGGAGGCTGAGATTAAGTATGGTGTATTATTTTATGTTGAAGTTGAATTTCAAACTGATTGAACAAGTCGCTTTTAATGTAAAAACAAAGGAAACTCTGCCAATTTTTTTTAAATATAAAATATTTTATTGGAGGCTATGATGAGTTATATTTCTTGTAGGGGAGGGCGAGAATAAGTTTGAACATATTGGTTTTTATTTAAAACAAAGAAAAATATGTCTATTTTTGTAGGTATAACATATTAATTTTTTGTTAATATGTTTAGATTCTAATTGTATATTTATTTTACTCAGGAGGAGATGAAAAACCATGCGTTTGAGTCTGTATTTGAGGAGGGTCCATTATTGAGACTGGACGAGATAACTGGTCATGTTCTCGGGACGAGATCAAGGTAAAAACAAAACCATGGGATTGAGTATGGTCCCAAACTAACTACTTCTAAGGAAACTTTGAAACAAAAAAATGCACAATTGAAAGAAGCTCTTAATGAGTTTGTTAGAGCTCAATAAGATTTGATGGAGCGTCTAAAAGCTCAAGAGATGGAGGTTGCAGCTCATCGTGAGGAGACAATGAAGCAATAAGTGGATAAGTCCTCTCAGCGAGCACTCATAGACACCATCTTAGCTAAACAAGATGAATCTGATAAGATCATTCAATCCTTACTTATTTCGAGAGAAACTCAATCCACATAATCTTTAGTTCAATGGTATGTTACTCGAGAGATCTTTTATTATTCAAGTAATAAATATTGATTTTATTATTCTTTTTTATAGAACTTAACAGACAATTTTCTTATGATGAATTGCATATATTAAGGGTCGAGGATTCTTATTGGCAAAGCATATTTGGATGCGGAGAACCAAAGTGAAAATTTAGGAGCTTGTTATGCCGATCGCGATATTTTTGTTACTAGACATCGTGTCATTTTTTCTATTAACTTTTGTTATCAGATATTATGACTTACCTTTTAAGTGGAACTTTTGGCACATAAATGGTGCATTTTTGTGACTAGGTGTTATGACATGCGTAGAATTTTTGGCACAAAGATGGGGCATTAATTTGTTGATAACATTTTGCATTTTGAATAGATGTATTTTGTGAACATGATTTTACATTTTAATTATTTTTCGAGTATGTGGATGAACATGTTAAATATCGCAAAGTATTAATGTTATTAGTTATTTTTCATTATGAAAATGCCATTTGTGATAACTATTTGGAAAGAAAATAAACTAGTAATAATAGTTAAAATAATATTAAAAATGATAATGACATTAGTCACAAAAAATAATAATATATAACATAGCCACAAATAAATAATAATCTATAACATTAGCTACGATTTATATGTGGACATATTTGTTAGGAAAGCCTATTTGCAATGATTTTTAGTAGTGGAAAAAACTGAAAACTTATTTAGCGGCGGATTTTTAAGAATACATGGGAGTCAATTTTGCCACGAAATTATACTATCTCCTACAAATTTTTTTGATAAACATCGACGACAAAAAAACATTGCAAAAAGGTGCACAATAGGCTACCATTTTTTTCGTGGCCAATAAGTTTACTATTGGCCACGAAACTCATTTTCGTTCCCATATACCTTTAGCCACGGGGCTTTGGCCCTGACACTACTACGAAAAAAAATCATTGCCAAAATATCTATAGCAACGAAATGTAAACATTTGGATACGATTTTTTTCGCAGCAAAATGTATAATTTCTTATAGTGATTGATTTTGACATTTTATGGTAACTATATTGGTGGATTACAAAGGGGATACTAAGATGGATAAATTCTTGGATCTTGGAGAATTATAGAAATTTAGTTGACAAGTGAGAAGTGTTCTAAGTGTGGCATTAGAAACAATTTGTATGCTTATACACGTTTTTGGTAATCCCTAAGTATAAGAGTTCAAACGATCCATGTGATAAAATATGATTTTTGAGTTTTAGACTAAAGGAAGTTCAGTGTTGTGCTACAGGTAAAGGATTAATATAAAAAGGGAATACACAAATGCTTGTGATTATATACGATGCGGTAATGACTCTTGATATTAGTCATTGAGAGATGAATGTCACCAGAGTTTTGGTAAGTGTGTGCACATAAGTTTTTGATATTGTGATCTAACGGTGACTAGTGGATTAATCCATAGTCACAGGTAGGGATTTCAAGGATGAAATATCCTAAGGAGAGAACATTGTATTAAACCAAATTTTTAATAAAGGTTTAGATAATAATTGCAATCTAATGATGTTGATTGATGCATGATGAGGTTTTATTGGGATAATTATCTAGGTAACGTTGTAAAAATGTATATTATGAGGGCTAGTTAAGGAAATTATGAAGGTTATGTTGAAAATTTGAGAATTGTTTTAGGGTAGGACTGGGTAGTGGATCTTAAGGAATTATATTTATGAATTTCAGGTAAATATATGAATGATAAAAAGTATATTTTGTTTGAAGAGATTGAGGTGTAGTATATGTGAGTAATTAATATTTAATGTGAGAAATTTGGGATTTACCTTAAGGTATTGACTTAACTCCCGAGTAATTATTCTGAGAATTATTAGATGAAAAGCATAAAATGTACAATAAATGTCTTGTTTAAGTAACCAGTTCATATTGTGAATATTGTGGAGAACGTTAAAACATTTTATGATCTTATTGTTAGAGATTATAATAAGTCTATTGGTGGCTAAAAATTAAATTAATCTTCCTAAAAAAGGTTGGTATTTTGAAGAGAAACTATACAAAATATTAGGTTAATTTTGTAAAGTAAGTAAATGTTGACGGACTTTAAAAGTGTTGATGATTTCAACAAATTTTATGTTAATGGGTTAACCTACGAAAGAAAGTTATGAAGTGAAATAATTTTTAGTAAGATATATATGTAATTAGAGAATTATGTTTTTGTATGGGTTACGAAGATTATTAACTACATGTAGAATGTTTATAATTGGAGGAAATAAATGCACAGGTGTTGCATATGGGTATATTTTATAATTTTGGCTTCATCATATTATGGTTAGGAGGTTTGACAGATATGTAGGTTGACTTAAACATATTTTATTTTTCCCCACTAGCAAAGGAATTTTCAAACTAATTAAATTAGATAAAAATTTTATTTTTCTCTAATTTACTAATTAATTAAATAATTAATTAATAAAAACATGAGGTGTTACATACTTCCCCACTAGCAAAGGAATTTCGTCCTCGAAATTAGACAAAGCATAAACATCAAATATAAATCACGAAATATGAAATAAGGCTCACATAGGCCTACTCATTGAATGCCATAGTTAGGCGCCCATACACCCAACCCTACACGCACCTACCCCACGAAAAACGAAATAATATATATCGCTATATATACGTAACTATGAAAGTAACGGTGTACCACACACTCTCACAAATCATCACGTGATGCTATTTCCGATAATCCTTGCAACACATAAATCCTCAAATCAAATTACATTGCTGCATTGATATAAGACATACCCAAAATTTATACTAATGATCTCCCAAATAATTTACGTCTCCAAAATCAACTCTAAGGATCCTCACGTCAAGCTTACTAATTCTAAACTCAATACCTACAACGTCCTTAACACAAAATTATATATCTCCAAGAAACTCATCTAACATGTATGCTAGACCCTCTACATTGAGGAGTAAGAATCAATAAAGGGAATCAAAGATCGATAATGCGGAAGCTAAACGGACTCACAACCTATGAGACCTAAGACCATGCTCTGATACCATTTGTCACACCCTGCTAAATTCTGGCATCGCCCGCAACCAAAACTAATATGGGCAGGAGTAAATAAAATACCATTATTAGCATCAGATAGATATGAGACATAAATAAAACAATCCACAAGATTAATACTTGAATCAATCTCGAAAGATAATAACCAACTGTGTGATAAAATAACCCTCACATGCTAAAACTCCAAATAATAATCCAATCTCCAATAATATGAAATTGAATAATCTCCACGTGACTCCATAAAGATATATATAAATAAAACCCATAACAACTTTGGAACCAAATGGCCCAATCGAAACCATAAACTATGTCTCAATGTAAATACGAAGGAAAGAAAACTAAACTGAACTATAACTCCAATTGCACCTCCAAGAAAGTCTCCAAATAATCCTATCAGCTTCTCTAGACTTATTCCTGAAAATGTTAGTCGACGCACGAGGTCAGAGCCCTGAGCATGAATATGCACTACTCCGCTCAAATATGATCTGTGGACCTAAACAGTAGCATTATACACAATAAATATCACAATAGAGTATTTTAATTAATACGAGATAATTTAACTCAACAAATATAAATCACTAACGACCCCCAAAGATTCTTTATAAAGTTCACACCAATATCACTTTATATATCCCGCAGTCCCAAAGTGCAAATTTAATTAAATTATCCTAAATTATCTTATTTCTCAACTCTTACATTAATTAAGTATAGCGGTCCTCCCGCCTCGGGTGATTTCTCCACCAAAATACACATACCCTCGTCAAAACTCCAGGTGATCCGTTTAACCTTACGAACCCTGCTGATTGATGAGGTTCCACACACGATACGACATAAAACGTCGGCTGGCTCGTTTAAACTGTCGGCCCCCGCTGATTATGTTTCCAATATATTTTAATGCTCGTCTTATTATCTTAGATATTAATTCTTATTTTCTCAAATTCTCAATTATCAAATTACCCCAACCTTTCTCGATGTGAGATCCTAAAAAATACCCCTTAGTCCCATACCTAAGGGTCCCCAAAGTACACATATGTCATATCCTACATATAGGATGAATTACTAACATATATCACGTCCTAGTATCATGCCTAGGCTAGCGTAATGATGGTAAAGCATAAAAATCTGCCCCGCCCCAGAATATAAAACCCGACGACTCTACACTAACTACTCCCATACCTAGCAAGCAAAAATTATAACCAATGCCTACCAACTAGTTTCATGACTAGTAATCATCCTATAATATAGCTGAGCAATATACTACCCACAAGCCCCTTGTCCCCACAATGGAAAAAGTGACAAAAACAAACCACACAAAACATAATTCAATATGCACAACATATAAATTTAACCATAAGGGTCCCAATTTATTTTTAATCAATTACTAACACCGTTATTGATTTTAAAACAATTAATTCCAGTCAATAATGTTAAATTAATTAACATGCAATAATCTTCAATATGCCATAATCGTTCTTTTTTATAAATCAAATAATTTTTGTTATAAGTGTGTACGTGTTCCAAATAACCTATAAATAATCCCATAAATTCTACATGAGAAACTACACCCAAAACCATAAAAACTCAATAATCTAACCTACACACTCAAGGGTTTCAAAGATTAATTCATATTTAAAAGTTTCATAAAAACATTTCCAAAATTAGTGTCCACTTTCTCTAATTAAGTTACTAATTTATTTTAACAAAACACATGATTAAGGGTTTAGGCGACACCTAAGACGCATAATACTAAAGGAAAGGAATAGAGTATTCATGCCTGTGATTTGTATGAAGAACATCTGAGTTGGCAGTTGGATTCCTCTCGAAAAATTAGCAAAGAGTCGTTCTTGAACAATCTTGAGAAAACAACAATTATGCCTTCAAATATTGAGTCAAACACTTGATTAATTTTGGGGATAATGTTTGTAGATGAAAGGGAATAATTTTAAAGAGGTCTTCTTATTGAAAAGGTGATTTAAAAAACCAAACCATGTATTTGTTGTGATTTATAAAGGATTATGAGTTTTATTAAGAAAAGAGTTCTAATCAGATACAAACACTAAAAAAAATATTTCGGATGATCGGACCATGGAATTGGTTGAAATTTGGGGGCATAGTAACTGAATATAAGAGAAAGCTGCACAAAAATTTCATCTCGATTGGATGGTTGAATATTATTATATATTTTTTTCTAGAGAGTTTTATTATTTGGGGACTCTTAGAGAGTTATATGTTTTGAGGTCTCTTCTGAATGACACAATACTTATATATACTCATATTAGGAGTCTTGTAATCTAGCTTTTTGAACTCTGAATATAAAAACCAACATATTTAATTATTAAAAGTAATTATATCCAAAAAATTATTTTTCTCTAATTTTCAAATTAATTAAATAATTAATGAATAAAAACATGGGGTGTTACATTTTTAATAAATGTTTAGATTATAATTGCAATCTAATCATGTTGATTTATGCATGATGTGGTTTTATTGGGATAATTGTCTTGGTAAAATTATGAAAATGTAAATTGTGAGAAATAGTTACGGCAATTATAAAGGTTATGCTGAAAATTTGAGAATTGTTTTACTGTAGGAATTTTATCGGGGAGTGGATATCGAGGAATTAAAATTTTAAATTTGAGGTAAATACGTGAATAATTTGAATATATTTTGTAATAAGAGTTTGAGTTGTATTATAAGTAAGTAATTAATACTATATGTGAGATATTTGGGATTTACCTTAAGGTACTGACTTAACTCTGGGGTAATTATTCTGACAATTATTAGATAGAGTGCTTAAAGTGTACAATAAATGTCTCGTTTAAGTAATCAATTCATTTTGTGAAGTTTGTGGAGAAGAATGTTAAAACATCTTATGATTTTATTGTTAAAGATTTTAACAAGTCTATTGGTGGGTACACGTTGAATTAATCATCCTAAAAAGGGTTGGTATTTTGAAGAGAAATTATATAAACTATTGGGTTAATTTTGTAAAGTAAGTAAATGTTTCAAGATTTTATAATTTGTTGATTTCAACAAAGTATATGTTAGTGGGTGTAACTTATGAAAGAAGAGTGTTAAGTAAAATAATTTTTAGTAAGATATATAGGTAATTAGAGAATTACGTTTTTGCATTGGTTACAGAAGATTACGAACTACTTGTAGAATTTTTAGAATTGAAGGAAATACATGCAAAAGTGTTGCATACATGCATATTTTGTATTTGTTGCTTCATTATATTATGCTTAGGTGGTTTGAAAAATATGCAGGTCGACTGAAAAATATATGTATAACGTAGTTAAGGTAATAATGATGTGGACCCGGGGCGTTCATTGGTAAATAGGGACATTCATAGGTAAATAAGGAATCAACTTTAAGAGTAGTAGCATTGGAAACCAAAGTAGAGCAGCAGCCAACTTACCACGATTGTAACTAATCTTGGTCATAGGTGCAAGGATTCCATCACAATAGCGGTTAGAGCTCCAATATTGTTTAAAGTTGCGATAATGGCTGGTGGTCTTGGGTTAAATCAGTTAGTCAAACAGTTTGTATATGTATGCTAGTATACATTATAGAGGGGTACCCACTATGGGCATCCCGATCCGAGCTTGGGTCTCTCGGAGAGGTCTCGTGTCCCGCTCTGGGATGCTTCGACCATCATCAATGTGGGGTAAATATAAGGAGACAGAGTCCCAAGTCTATTTTCAGACAAAAGAACATGTCGCCACCTGGAGAGGATGGCATCAAAGATAAACTAATGCATATGAAAGTAATAGTTCAGAGGGTTCAGGGGATAAGTTACGGAATGGGAAGGTGTTAGGCACCCATCCTGCCCTTTCGGTCTCTCATGGGCTTCTATTGTTATTTTCTTTATTTCTACGTGAAATGTGTGGGTGGGTGTGTATATAATGGAGGTAGGAATCACTCAACACATATCATGGAAAAGATAGAGTGAAATCATCCATAATAATGTTCCCAAAGATCATATATATGTGTATATAGAAAATATGATTTATGCGCTTATCACGATATTGACCACTATGGAGAAATGACAACATGTGCCGGATGGGTCGCTAATAAATAATTAAGAAGATATAATAATGCAAGAATATGATGAACTATAAGATTAGGGATTTTATGGGAATTGGAAAATCGAAAGTTACACTCGAGTCTCAGATTTTTATCCGAAACCCCTACGTAGCCTATAAAGGCAGCAAATTCCACGTAGTTCGCATGCGGGGTGAGGTTGGGGTTTTATCCCATAGATTCAAACGAGATTTTATGACAAAAATTTGTGTGGAAAAAAATGTTTTAGTTTTGGAAAAGTGTGAAAGATGAATTCGTTTGGAATTTATGGGTATAACCCTCTTTTTGTTGATTTTGGGTTTTTTTGTAGAAAATAAAGTATGTGGAATATACTAGTAAAATGTATATATTAATATGTATGAATTAATGTAAGAACTAGATTATGAATTTAATATAACTAATTCAAAAATAAGAAATCTAAAGAGATAAGGGAAGGATTTGGACCTTCTTTGAAGAATGAGAGCTTGCCCTTGATTTTAGATGAACTCCCTTGATGCTTGATACGAATATTGAATGAAATCTTGCAAAATTGGGTATGAAAGGGATGGGAATGTTAACTTGGATAAAATTTCACATAAGGGAACTTCACCGATTGAGAAAAATTTACTGAGATCAGTGATGCTGATGGATCTGTGCTGTAGGTGTGCTTTGGAGTGAGGTCATGCCCTCCTTAAATAGAGTCAAGGGGTTATCGATCGGCATAGCCCTGGTCATACCTATCGACAAGTGACTATAGAGACACTACCGATAGGCAGAGATTTGGACCTACCAATTGGCAGTCTCGTGCAGATTTTTATGAAAAAATGGTCGTAGAACGTAATCCGTTGATCTGAATCACACACGGGGCATAAATTTGGAAAGGTAATTCAGATACCTTTAAGGGTCCTTTGGACCACTCTCAGGTTTGGGAGTTGACTTCGGGTCAAATGTGGCTCAAAATCGAACGTCGGTTCTTTGGATGGGATATCATCAAACGAAATCGGATCATTCGCCTGAACCATAAGTCAGAATCGTGCATGGGGAGGACTGTTGGAAAGTTTAGGAGAAGTACTTCGACATTCCAAAGAGTTTTGCTTTGTTCAGATAGCTAACATTGGTCGACCGGGGCTCAAAAGTTCCTAGTGACCTCTCTACGTAAAACAGATCATTCGTATGAGCCGTAAGTCAGAATTGTGTACGGGGTAAACCGATGGAAAGGGTATTCAGTTCCCTTTGAAGATTCAACCAGTCTCATTTGAGCTGAAGAGTTAAATTAGGCCAAACGGAGCCTGGGAGTGCCTGGTGGCATCTTAATCAATTTTCGGGGGAAACTGATCATTCGTTCGAACAGTTATGTCATTTCATGCACATGGTGGACCGCTGGAAAGGGGTTTCCGTGACATTCGAAGATTCAAAGAGGTTTTTCTCCGATAATAGAGTTGACTGGAGTCAAATGGGGCCCAAGAGCGCCCGATGGCCTTTAGATCTATACTCGGAGTGCAACCTATGGTTTGTAGTGAAATGAAGAGGTTCTAGGGACCTAAGGAGAGACTTAGGGGGTCCTAGAATGTGGTGTCTACAGAGCCCCTTGACCGGTGAGTTTGGAACAAGCTAAAGCTATCGAATAGTCACCACATGATATTTTTAGAAAGAGGTCAATTATGCGGACCTAAGGGATGAGGATGACCGGTTCAGAGTGCCGAGGTCAATTCTGAGGACCTAAGGAGATGCTGGGGATGGTCGATTCTGAGGACCTAAGAGGAGGTGGCAACTGAGGTCAAAGGTAGGGAGTTACCAATTCTATGGGTTGAGGTCAATTCTGAGAACTTAAATTGTAGCGACCAATTCTACGGATAGAAGTCGATTATGAGGGCTTAAGTTAGAGATGACCAATTCTGAGGGTCGAAGCCAATTCGGCAGTCTTAATGGGAGAGTGACCAATTATACGGGTCGAAGCTAATTCTACAGGATAAATATAAGGGTGACCAATCTTGAGGGTCGAAGCCAATTCTGAGGGCTTAAGTAGAAGCGACCAATTCTGAGGGTCGAAGCCAATTCGGAGGGCTTTTATTTGGGGAAATTTGGAGACTCCATTGGGGATATATATATTTTAATTCTCCTAGGGATTTGGGGAAGTATTTGATCTTAGGTTCCGCTGGGAAGAGGGAATAATCCGAGGGTTGGATGTTTCTCAGGTATGAATTTTTTTTTTATTTTGTGGTGTCCTTCGGAGACGTTGCTGAGGAGACATGAAATTGATTTATGAAATTCCACTAGGGGAGATAAGAGTTCTGCCAGGGGAATGAGTGTGGTAAAAAAAAAATTCTTGGAAAAAAGATCCAATTGGCAAATTTGGGAATTTTCTGGAATTTTTCTAGATTTTCTGGCATTTTTGGGGAATTTTTGTACAAAATCTTAAAGTGGGTGCTGATCGGTGATAGCGCACGAGAGGTGTGGTCACGTAAGTCCACAGTCATAATTTTCTGTCTCGCCATGACTATACAAATGAACCTAAATCACTACTACACTTGCGGGGCAAGCACAATGGTAAGTCGGGGATCGAAAATCCACAGGGCCGAGTTGTTAGAATTTATAAGATTTAATATTCGGAAATAAAAGTGTAAAAGGTGATTACAAACTAAAAAGATGCATAAAAGGGAAATGATTAACTAGGCAAGGGAAAATGAAACTAGATTATGAAAGCGAATAAAACTATAGGTTGCGTCGAATATCCCTCACCCGAGTTAATTTGTATAAAATGGTTACATGGGTCGACGAGTCTCGTTTCGACAGTTAATTGAACTAAGGGTTGTCATGCCCCTAAATCCTCATAAAATCCTAATAAGATTTTGGCGTCAACAAATATTCCAAAAATTACGCACAAAAGGTCGTAAGCACGGGACATACATGGCATGCCCTATCAAATCTCCTAGGCGCAATAACTAGGGCAACGCACCCGAAATAGACCCGTAAACACTATCACCAAGCAAAGCAACGCGTTACCCGAGTGAGTTCCATTTAAACACAACCTAATTTAGATTACCTAGAAAGCATCGTAAAAATGCAGTAAATAAAGCGAGTAAATAAACGTGGTAAATTTATACTAGAAAGCGAGTAAATCAAAGCATGTAAAATAATTAACAAAGCATGTAAACCCAGTTAACAAAGCAAGAAATAATGAAATACAACTATATTAATGGTAGGGAAGATGAATAGTGTAACTTACAACCCAATTGGGTGTCAAACCAAGAAGAATAAAAGCCAAACTCTTCAAATCCCACAAACCCTAAGCTAAAAACTCTCTACATCTATAAAAGAAAAAGAAAAGAAAAGAAAAATATCTCAAAATATTTGCAATCACCGGTCGACCGGTCGCAGGGACGCAATTGACCGGTCCCTTAGGACAAAGTGCACTATCTCCTTTCCACTACAAAATGTGAAACCGCGGTCGACCAGCCCCCTGGGCGCGGTCGACCGGTACTCTGTTTTCTGCACTTGTTTTGTGCATGATGAGGGGGAAACGGTCCAAAACGGAAACGGGCCTAGTTTCTTCGTTCGAACTCCAAATGATGCACCGTTTACGGCCACGCGATGCTAACTCAATGAACTACGCATCCGTGGAATTTCCAGGAGCTAGAAAATAAATGTGAATTGACTAAAATGCCCTTTAAGTTGCGTATGACGACGAAACTTATCCAAAATGCAACGGATCCTCACTTTTAACGTTCCAATACCTACAAGAGCACAATTAACCCCTACAAAACATGTATATATCCAAATCCAAGGTTTTCTGGTTAATGAGCATAAATGTAGGCATTTAGGACCGTAAAAGCGCTAGAATACATAAAGAAATAGGAGAGAAATATGTAATATTTGATACAAATCACACCACCTAACTTAAACATTGCTAGTCCCTAGTAATGAAACAAACAAAACCAGACCACAAAAGGCGGTACAAGACGTATATATGCATCGAAATATAAATGCCACTTTCGTAGGGAGCACGATTGCATTTAGCATATGACATAAGTCGTTAAACCCCTAGGTTACCCTAGTGGACGAGTGTCGTCTCGTGAGGGTTTTCAGGGATGGTACCCACAAACATCACATGGTTTACTCAAAATATGCCCAACCCAACATGCGATAAGCCCAATAATGGAGAAAAGGATTTCATACGCATTATTAGCAAAGTGATTGAATTCAAACAAAAGTCCAAATCATTAACATTATAGAATGCACCTTATAGAATTGAAACTTAAAATGTGGGAGGGGGAGCGAGCACATGCAAAGTGTGATTTGGCAAAAAACTTATATAAACCGGATAAACATTAAAGCAAGTATATATTAAATCCTCACGGGCATTACACTGATCAAGTGAATTCACTCGAAATAGGGAGGTAACACATGGAACATGCCGGCATAAAGAGTAAATGTAAATGGAAATTAGGATGCACACATGTCACAAATGAAGAACACTATATATAAACTGAAAAACTGTAATCTCAATGAAAGGATACCGCACACTAAAAGAGGCGAAATGCATTTTCACAGATTATCAAAACTATTTAAACTTTTGAATTACATCAGCCTAAGATCACATAGGACTTTAATAGGGTTGTAATGTAGGTTAGGCTATGGTATGAAATGAAAGGAATGTATGTATGGGCTCAAAGTGGTCGGAACGAAAAACATGGAATAATGGAAAATAGTGCGGGCAATATCAAAATTTGGAAAACAAGTTCCAAACAAGCATTAGATATAACAATTGGAGAGAGTAATCAAAGCTTATTGAACTATATACACAACATATACAACTTTCTATTTTCTTTCTTTTCTTCTTTTTCTCATGCTTTCTTTTTTTTTTTCTTTTGTTTCAGCTTTCTCTTTTTCTTCTCTTTTTCACTACACTTTCTTCTTTTCTCACTCTTTTCATGCTCTCGCATGCCTAAATTTCAACCACAAAACAATAATATCATTCAATACCAATTAACAATCCAAACAAGGATATGTAAGGTAATATGTATGGTATAAAACTCCAATTTGGAGTTGGTTAGGAGATTTTGGGTAATGAAACGAAAAGCTAGTATTTAGGCTCAAGTGGGTTGACTAGGGAACATAAAAAATGTGAGGTCAAGGTCATATGGGTGATATACAAAGATGGCCTAGGATCATTTCAAAAAGTTTACGCAATTCGCGAGTCAAAACAATATATGAAAATCATGCTCAAGTAACACATTTCAGGAATGAACTCAATTAATGAACAGTCAATGAAAGAATAAAGAGATTACCAACGAATCCAACGTTTTCAATGAGAAAAGAATAGTGTATACACTCACGAACAATGAAAGGTTCAAAGCTTACTCGGTGTAAGTATATACATTCCAACAAAAGATTACCGAGTTATAAAAATCTTAAACCGAATTAATAGAATAATAAAAGTGCATGTGCTCATGGGATTAAAGTTTAATTCATGAAGTTATTCATAATATCAATAATTGAGACTAAAGTCTAATAACTTCTAAAATCGAGGACATGCATCATTGGGTTGTCTATTGGATAGGGCAATTATTAAAATTTATCATCGAAAAAAAGCAAAAAAGACCCAAAAAAAGAGAAAAAAGAAAGAAAATCTTTTTGAAATTTTCAATTTTTCTAAGACAATTATACTAAGTAACTAAGATGTGAGAAAAAAAATGGACTAAATAAAGAAATGGATCGAATATCCCACGCCCCCTAACTTAAAACTTGACATTGTCCTCAATGTGAATTAAGAACCAAGTCAAAGAGAGAAAAAGAGAGATATTACCCAAAATCAGAGCGATCCCCATTAGAACAAGTCCAAAGAATCTACAAAACAAGTTAGCACCGAGCATAGAAAAAACAAGTAATAAAAAGTTAACTAATTACAAGACTAAAAATGAAAAGAAAGAAAGAATAAAAAGCTAACTATATACAACCTACTATTTAGGCTTCACACTAACTATACACTAGAAGTCTAAATAGCTGAGGGTCCACCATAAGAACGATTTGACTTTGGAGGATAATCGGTGTACCCTCACATACAAGCATGCCCTCCGAAAAATATGAATTCCGTTTTAACAACAGAAGGCATCTGTAAGGCGGAAGAAATGAACCATCGCCAATTAAAAGTTTTGGAGGGAAGATGGGGGGTTTGTATTGAACGGGTGACAAAAACATGTGGGGACCGAGAAAAAATGAATATCCTCCCAAGGATTTTGAAATTGGAATGGGAGGCGGTGCACACGAAGGAACGAATGCGATCGTGGAAGGCGACTCGAGTAAGTACTCCTCATCGGCGAAAAGGTTTAAAACATTAAAGTTTGAAACCGAATCATCGGGTACTTATTCCGGTGCGATAATAGAGAATGAAAATGGGGATGAAAGAAATTCAAACTGATGAGATGAATCATCATTACATGAAGTTTGAGTTTCGAATGAGATAATATCATTTTCAATGAAATGTTCTTCTTTGGGGGCCAAAGAAGAATTCATTTCATTGCAAATAGATATTACGGCATTATCATTCTCGCTTTCAATATCTATTATGCAATGGGAAAAATCTAGAATGGTTTGTTCCAAAGTAGGTACAAGTACCTCATTTGGTTCAAAACATTCCTCGACCTCGAAAGTCTTGAAGGAAAAATTTTCGTCAGACTCAAATAATAAATCCAACTCATGTTCCCACGAATGATTTTCTTCCCAATAACGAGTTTCAAGTTTCTCCTTCTCATATATACGAAAACCCTCACCGAATGTCATAGGTCGAGGTGCAGATACATGAGAATGGGAACTTTGAAAATTACCATCGCACTTAAGCGAAAACTCATTATGATACGAATTTTGAAAACTATTCGAATTCGTTTCAATATTCCTATTATAAGGAGGTAAAGGCCCAAAATCATTGTCATCATCATCAAAATTCCAATAACCTAAGTTTTGACTTTCGTTATACTCGCCCAAAGTTATATTTGAATTTGTTATACTTTGGGATTTTAAGTATTCACCGAAAGTCATAGGCTTGCGAGAATTTTGAGAAGTATGACAAGGATTACCGTAAGAATTGGAATAAGACATGCTTACCCCAAAAATGGCTCGAAGTGGCGGATTCCACAAAGTAAGTGCGCGCGGGAAAAAAATTCGAGCGTTTCTAAGGGCTCAAATGTGGAAGTACTATAGAATATTAGCAAATAATACAAATAGAAAGAAAATACTATGAAATACTAAATCAAATAAAGTCTAAAACAAACTAGTCCCCGGCAACGGCGCCATTTTGATAGCGGGCGAGAGGTGTGGTCGGGTAAGGCCATAGTCGTTGTTTTTTGTCTCGCCACGACTATACAAACAAACCTAAATTACTACTACACTTGTGGGGCAAGCACAATGGTAAGTTGGGTATCGAAAATCCACAAGGACGAGTTGTTAGAGTTTATAAGATTTAATATTCTGAAATAAAAGTGTAAAAGGTGATTACAAACTAAAAAGTAAAAGATGCATAAAAGGGAAATGATTAACTTGGCAAGGGAAAATGAAACTAGATTATGAAAGTGGATAAAACTATAGGTTGCGTCGAATATCCCTCACCCGAGTTAATTTGTATAAAATGGTTACATGGGTCGAAGAGTTATTTAGAATGCGTCTCATTTCGACAGTTAATTGAACTAAGGGTTGTCACACCCCTAAATCCGCATGAAAGCCTAATAAGATTTTGGCGTCAACAAATATCCCGGAAATTGCGCACAAAAGGTCGTAAGCATGGGACATACATGATATGCCCGGTCAAATCTCCTAGGCACAATAACTAGGACAACGCACACGAAATAGACCCGTAAACACTATCACCAAGCAAAGCAAAGCGTTAACCTGAGTGAGTTCCATTCAAACACAAACTTATTTAAATTACCTAGAAATCGTCGTAAAAACGCGGTAAATAAATCGAGTAAATAAACGTGGTAAATTTATACTAGAAAGCGAGAAAATCAAAGAATGTAAACTAATTAATAAAGCATGTAAACCTAATTAACAAAGAAAGAAACAATGAAATACAGCTATATTAATGGTAGGGAAGATTAATAGTGTAACTTACAACCCAATTGGGTGTCAAACCAAGAAGAATAAAAGCCAAACTCTTCAAATCCCATAAACCCTAAGCTAAAAACTCTCTACATCTATTCAAAACTAAGTATATCTGAAATAGAAACCAAAAAATGGGTTATATAGTAAGTGGGAAAGAAAATAAAGGAAAAAATAAAAGAAAAGAAAAAGATCTCAAAATATTTGCAATCATCGGTCGACCGGTCGCAGGGGAGCAGTCGATCAGTCCCTTAGGCCAAAGAGCACTGTCTCCTTCCCATGGCAAAATGTGAAACCGCGGTCGACCTCCCCCCCGGGCGCGGTCGACTGGTACTCTGTTTTCTGCACTTGTTTGGTCAATGATGAGGGGGAAAAGGTCCAAAATGGAAACGGGTCTAACTTCTTCGTACGAACTCCAAACGCCGCACCGTTTACGTCCACGCGATGCTAACTCAATGAACTATGCATCCGTGGGATTTCCATGAGCTGGACAAGAAATGTGAATTGATTAAAATGCCCTTTAAGTAGAGTCCGGCAATGAAACTTCTCTGAAATATAAAGGATCCTCACTTTTAACATTCCAATACCTATAAGAGCACAATTAACCCCTGTAAAACATGTATATATCCAAATACAACATTTTCTGGTTAATGAGCATAAATATAGGCATTTAGGACCGTAAAAGTGCTAGAATGCATAAAGAAATAGGGGAGAAATATGTAATATTTGATACAAATCAATCGGCATGGTTAGAAGGGTGCCAAACTGCAGTGGCATGGTCGTTTGAGGTACCTCGAGAAGGTGGAGGGACAGTGCTGATCGGTGAGTGGCAGGGAGATGCCGACCAACATGCCCTTTAGCCTCCGATAAAAGGGGCGGGTTCTCCTCATTTTTCACAGCTTTCTGACTGGCCTTCTTGAGTAATTACCTTATGCAAATATTTCAAACATTCCAAAGTCAAAGATGGATGAGTTCTCAAGTAGTGCAACATATATGGCTTGGCTTGATGCTGACGATTGGGTAGGCTTGGAATGGAGGGTTAGGGTGCCCCTTACTTTGGGCAGTGAAAACTCTTTTAACTCATTCGAGCTAGTCGCGGATGATTAGGATCTCTTGTACAAGACTTCGTGTCATCATTCTTCTAGGGTGGTGAACCCTGGCGGCTTTATAACTATTGATGACTTTTGGTATTCTCTTCCTTTTTTCTTGGCGGGATTTCCTTATTTCTTGAACTTGACAAGGGTCTTTGCTTTTTTCTTTTGACAGTCTGATGTTTCTATGTCGACTATGCGTTCTCGAGAGACGACGAGTCTTCAGGATGTTTGGGATAACCTTCCATCTGTGGTGTGTTGGATGCTGTCATCAGTCAGTTTTGGGAGACTAGCATCTGCTCTAGATGAGACACCTCGTTCTACGGCTGTTCTTTGTGTTCTAGGGGAGAGGTGGTGGGACACTACCCTCACATTTGATTTTGGTTTTAGGGAGATGACGATGACTCCCATGGACAAGCAATAATTGCTGGAAATGGATTGCGATGGGGTGCATATTGAGGTGGATAGGACTCTTAGGGTGACACCAGAGGCGGTGACGATGGCAGTGGGTGATGTGGAGAGGGTAGTCTCTGGGGATTCTCTTTGATTGTATTTGAGAGAGTTATTACTGCGTAGGAGGATTTATGAGAGTGATGGGGGTTAGGTGATACATATGGCTCATCTATTTATTTTTCTAGTGTTGGGGGGTTTTTGGGTGGCAACATCGTTCACATGTGGTTTCTGCCGTTCTTGAGGGTGTTTTCAAACAGCCGTCTTTATGACAGGGGAGCCTAGCCTTAGAGACCCTTTAGTATTCTCTTTATGTCTTCAACCAGTTCTACCGATAAACTTTTAGTGGAGCCACGTATCTTCTTTAGGTATTCTTCATTTTTTATATTTTCCTTTATGCATTCACATTTTCCTTTATGCATTTTATTCTTGATTTCTTAATGGATGACCATTTACGAACGTGGTTCTATGAGGTGATTGGGTTTAACACCCAATTGATAGCTTTAAACGATGAGTCTGTTGGAGAATTATGTCGTATGTATCGGTTGCAAAAGTCCAATCAACAATCGAAGAAGTTTGTTTCTCTAGAGACGGTGCATCAGGTCTTGAATGACCTAATGAGTGAGCGGGTAAGTCCCCCTTTTTTTTCTTGAGACTATCTTTCCCTTTATGATATTTTCCTAATATTAATATTTTGTTCTTCTTGGGGAATTTTTAGGTGGCCTTCTACCCCTGGTTTATGACTATCCAGCATACGGGGTTGACCGGGGGATATGCGCAGATGCGACATTTGCTGGTGCATGAGTTTGGCTACTATTGGTACCTCGAGGAGAGAGTTATTCGAAAAATTATGGAGGATGATGTTGTAGTTCCACCGACGAAGCCCTCGATGTATATGAGGCGAGTGCGGGAGATGTCAGACGATGCACGGGTAGCGGCGATGATGAATGAGCCTTACTCATCATATACCGACATGGCAGTGATGTATGATTATATGGACTTTGTGTCAAGATGGTTGATGCCACCCAACAAATATGACATGATGTCTCTTCCCCGTACAGGCTTGAGTCGGCAGGTGGGGTCCTCTCATAATGCAGGCAGTGCGATGACGTCAGTGGCGGCAATGACTTCGGAGGCTTCCTTTATACGATTGTTCTCACCTAGCTACAACATCTGACGGGCTAATGGTGGGTCGATGCATATGTTACACCGTCTTAATACGATGGACTCAGAGGAGTTTGGCTTGACAGAGGAGGTCCTTTGACCTAAGGTATTCTTTTCATCTTTTTGTCCTTTGATTTCCTAATTTCTTCCTTTGCCTCAGACTGACTGTTTTGCTTTTTTTTTTTCCTTCTGTTTTCTCACAGCACATCCGGGTGTCGGCCACTTAGTTGAGGTACATTAGGGATTGGATATCTTCGGCGATCGCCCATATTCAGGATGCAATTCTGGTTCTTTCTTGTTTGGTTCCGTCTACCTCGTCTGAGGAAGGGTCGGGCTCGGGAAATGGAGGTACGTCATCTCTCCATCGGGGAAAGAGAGAGCGCCACGGGGAAGGAGGTTCATAGAGAGAGAGTATAGAGAAAGAGAGAGATAAAAAAATGTAGGTGGAAGGAGAGAGAGAGAGAGAGAGAATATGTGGGTGCGGGACGAGTTCCATTGTATTTCCTTGCTTTTCCTGCAAAACTGATGTAACACAACAAAAATCTATGCCAATAAAATGAAGTTTTTATGAAATTTTGTTATTAGTGATTAATGCGCATGGCCTTTTTACTTTTCTACTAAGATCGTAAAAAGAATTAAAAATGATTTTGTGAAGGATTTTTATTTTAAAATGGGATACGTAAGAACATAAGGATAAGAAAATTCAGAATCCCTTAAAATAAAAGTTTTTTGACCTTGACAAAAATGGCAAAAGGGAATTTTCTCAAAAATACGGTGTTGTCGATTAGCATGACCCTTGTCCTTCCTATGAGCATATCAGTTTAGTTCAATCAATCCAAGGGTTTGATTGCACTTTCTTTAATTTCTTGGTACTTGGTGGGGGTAAGTTTTCCTCCTATTTCTGCAGGATTCTTTGTCTTCGTTTGAGAGTTTTCAAGTATAAATAGGGGTGTGGATGGAGATTTTTCTTCACACATCCGCATTCCTTCTCCTTTACATTCTTCTTTGCTCACTATCTTCTTATTTTGTAATATGGCTCTCCCTGGTAGTGTTGAGTTTGCAAACTACCTCGATACCTTGAAAGAAATGTGTTCCTACAACATTGACTACGACGCTTTCAATATGCAACGAGTGTCTTTGTGGCGCAATCGGCCCATAAAGTGGAATATACTGATGAGACAATTGAGTTCTGGTACGACGAAGACCATATCTTTCACTTCGGGTTGGAAAAAATCTGCCCGACCTATGAAGAGTTTTCTACCATGTTGGGGATAATTCCAGCTTTGCAACATCTATGCATGAAATTTCCTGATTCCCTACGGAGCTGTTGGTGCGACTTCTCCATATTTCACCTTCGACAGCCAGATCGTTGATCATAGGAGGAATGATTTCTCTTCCTACAGTGCTACATTCTTTGCATTTCCAGGATGTCGGTGATGCTGGTTATGCTGGGGCCATTATTTTGGGCATGATTTCAAAACTTTTGTTGGTAGCTGGGGAAGTACTGGTGGACCCCCGACTTGCAGCTATTATTTTTTAGATATCGTACTGTCATAATCCTACAGCAGTGATACTGGAGGAGACTTTGAATGGTCTGGATGACTGGAGGGAAGGTTATTTCGACTTTCTGAGAGGTAGCCCTGTAATGTTGTTCGATGACAGAGAGGTTCCGTATGGTGGTCCCACCTGAGTATCCTTTGTTGGTGATGCCAAACTTCTTCCCATGCTATTTCGTCAGTGTAGGCATGGACATCGAGAGCTAGGAAAATTAGTTCCTAGAGCAATGGTCTCGAGGCTTACGCTGGTCAGTGCCTTAGTGGGGGTAGTTGTTTCCCATTCTGGAACTCAGAGAATACCAGTATGTTCAGTTAGTAAGCCTCCAGTAGACCTCTTTCTATTTTCCCTGGTGACTTCTGTGCCAATGTGGTTAGGAACAAATTGTGCCACCACAGACACTAGACTTCTTTCTTGTGGAGGATCTGACAGAGTGCATGCACATACAGTTTGGCTCTTTGTGGGAGAATCATCTACCATCGACCCATCCATCCCTGTCTGTTGGAAGAGTCTGGCATATCTCAAGGGACTACATGAAGTGGTTATGGAGAAAGGTAGTTGCCAAAATGCTGGATGTGGAGACTGGGCAAAGGTGGTATGCCATATCTAACACCATGAAGAGAGGTGTTGTGGTTTTCCCTGAGCTTGTCCGGGCCTATTTCTCTATGGCACATCTACAACACTCCATCCAGGCAGGGGAAGTTTTGGGACCCCAGGTTATGGGTGTTGATGGGGCTGGTTCCTATGGCAGTTATGGGTAGGATATGTGAAGCTTTTGTAATGGGTGTGGTTCTATTTTTGGGAATAATTTGAGGGTTATTTTAGGAGTAGTGGGACTTATTTTTAGTTGGTTTTAGGAAGGTAGGAGTAGGCTTACAAGGGAAGTCGTTTGACCCCCTTATGCCGATGTAATTGTACTGTAATTTTGAATAATGAAATAAAGGAGTTTTTAATCATCTAGCTGTGCCTCTTGATGAGTTTTGCATTTGAATTATCTATACCAATCGCTAAGGCATACATAAGACTTTTGTTCATGTAAATGTTAAAACGAATTGCCGTTCTCGGGGATAAAAAAGAGTAACATTTTGTGGAAAATAAGGGGGCTATGCTCATGTAAAACGAATGAGCTGCCTACATAACTCATAGGGTTTTGAAAATTTTCTGAAATTCATTTTTGAAAAAAAAATGAATTCTAGAGGATCGGGCCCTATGTAGTTTTAAATAGAGGAAAATGAAGATTTTTTTAGAATAGAAGGGAGATGAGAAGAGTCATAGTACGCCAAGATTTTAGACTAGGGATATAATTTTTTGGGATTGTCCATGTTGACTGGATGCACCATTTTCTTCTCCATCAAGGCCGGTGAGCATAGCAGCGTCGTCGAACAAGATCTTCTACACAATGTAGGGGCCGCTCCAATTGGGATTGAATTTCCCTCAGGGATACTAGATGGGTTCTAATATCTCTTTGAGGGATAATTCCCCTTCTCAGACATCGCAGTCTTTGGCTCTCTTATTGAATGATTGCGCTATATGACGATGGTATACTTGTATGTGATATAGTGACTTTAGCCTCGTTTTGTCCAATAATGACAACTCATTGAGACATCTTTGATGCCGACCTTCCTCGCTGACCTTACTTTCTAGCATGACGCGCAGTGAAGGGATTTTCAGCGCCACGTGTAGGACTACTTCCATGTCGTAGACTAGAGAGTAAGGGGTATCCCCAGTAGAGTTTAAAACTAAATTGAGGTAGCCTTAGAAGGCTCAAGGGATCCTGTCAGCCCAATGTCGACAACTCTTGGTCATCTTGCTGATGATGGATTTGAGGTTCTTATTGGCTGCTTAGACTGCTCCTTTGGTTTGAGGTCCGTATGGAGATAATTTTTGTCTCTTAATCCCATACGCATCGACTACCTCTATAACTTCTGCCTCGAAGTGTAACCCATTATCTAATACTAGCTCATCCGGGACCCCATATCAGAAACTGATGTTCCATCAGATGAACTTGGCCACTTTATGGCACTTAACACTGTGTATGATTCAATTTCGACCAATTTGGTGAAGTAATCAGTGGCAACCTGGATGAATTCATATCCATTGGAGGCTTTGGGCGTAACCTTCCATATGATGTCGATGCGCTATGTGGAGAAAGGCTAGGTAGAAGTCATATTGTATAATTCCCCACGGAGGCAAGTGTTGTAGGTTGGAAAACTACAAGAATTTGAGGCATCTTCGAACATAGGCTATGCAATCCTGAACCATGGTAGTCTAATAGTAACCTTGTCGAATTATTTTCTTAGCGAGCATATGTCCGTTCATGTGGGGTCTGCATTCCCCGCTATGGATTTTCTACATCATCTCTTTAATGTCTGCCCCTTGCGATGCAGTGCAAATGGGTTCCATTGGCATTTCTCCTGAACATTGCTTTATCACAGATAATATATTGGGAATTTAGTCTAAAGAGGGTTGCTCGGTCTTTCTTGTTAAAGACTTGTGGATACTTACCATGTTTGGGGAGGGACTAAATATCATAATACCAATAGTTGTCTATCTCGGGGTCTTGTTTTGTTATGAGCTCGATGTGGTAGAAGTAGGTTGGTTTATCTTACTTTTGGACAAGGATATGGGTCATGGTTATTCCCTAGGGCATATCAATCATGGAGGCTAAGGTAGCAAGAGCATCATCTAGGTTATTCTTTGCTCGGGGTAGGTAGTGGAAGGTGATTTCTTGGAATTAGGAAGCTAGATCTTCTAGGTGGGCATGAAAGGGGTAAGAGTTTCTCTTCCTTGATTTTCCAATTTCTGAGTACTTGACCGATGATGAGGGATGAATCCCCATAGACATCAAGGTATTGAATTCCTTTCTTAAGGGAAACTTTAAGGCCTACCGTGCACCCCTTGTATTCAGTCATGTTGTTGGTGTAGGGAAAATCCAATTTGATGGCAATAGGAGAGTGAGAGTTATCAGGGGAAATTAGGAGGATCCCAATGTCATACTCTTTCTTGTTGGCAGTTCCATCAAAGAACAACTGTCACCAAAAGTATTAGGCTAGAAAAGCCCTCATCTACGGTATTTGTTACGGTTAGGTAAAAGAGTAGGGTAAGACCATGTTACGGTGGCATGAGTACCTAAGGACGGGTTAGGATTTTTTTTATTAGGTCAAAGGATTCTTGGAAAGATTCATTACATACTTTGGTTGAATAATTTCGAAGGAGTTTGAAGATGGGCTCATAGATGGAAGTCAACTGGAAGATGAATCGGCTGATATGCTATAATTTTCCATTGAATCCCTAGATTTCTTTCTCTGTTCAGGGTGGTGGCATCTGAGTATGACTTTCAGTTTTGCAGGATCTGCTTTTATTCATAAATCCTAATAGTCTTCCTTTGGAATTATCGAAGACACATTTCTATGGGTTGAGTCGCATCTGATATTATCGCAGTCATTCGAAGAACCTTTGGAGAGCGGGAACATGACCTTCCCTAGTATTGGACTTGATAATCATATCATCCCCATAGACCTCGACTTCCTTATGCATCAGATCATGAAAAATGGTTGTGGCAGGCCTCTGGTAGGTAGCCCCTGCATTTTTTAGACCAAATGGCATGACGGTGTAACAAAAGTTTACCCAAGGGGTGATGGATGTTATTTTCTCTTCATGATCTGGGTGCATCTTGATCTGATTATATCCAGCATACCCATTAATGAATGAATTGAGACCATGATTGGCCGTGTTATCCACAACCATGTTGATGTTGGGTTGTGGGTAATCATCCTTTGGAGAGGCCTTATTCAAGTCACAATAGTCAACACACATGTGAACCTATCCTCCTGATTTTGGCACGGGTACGATATTGGCCACTCATATGGGATATTCGATCACATGAATGAAACCAATGTTCAACTATTTTACCACTTATTCTTTAACCTTGAGTGATCGTTTGGTGTGAAGCTTTCATTATTTTTATTTGATCGTTTGCATTATGGGAGAGAAGGAATCTCGTGTTGAGCTATCTCAGGATCAATGACACGTATATCGTCATAAGTCCATGAAAATATAACCACGAACTCCTTAACTAATCCTTCAAGTTGCGCACGCTCAATCTCGTCAAGGGTGGTCCCTATCCTAATCTCGTATAGTTGGCTACTAGAACCAAGATTAATAATAACCGTTTTATTTTCATTAACTTGAATGCGATTATATTATTTATTATTAACCTTATTTAGATCAGTTAAGAAATTTTCATTTGCAAAGTCATCATCATCAAGAGTTTGATTGGAATCAAGACAATTAATGTAAATCACAACAAGATACTTAGAATCTTCATTTATTTCATTGATAGGAAAAATAGCATTGAGAACCTCATCAAAGGACGTTTTGATTACATCAGAGTTATGATCAACAACAAAAGAATAGGAAATGGGATAAACATCGGGGTTAAGTTGAAATCAGTAGGTGGCATAGGTGCATCATGCCAATTGAGGAGAGGTGCATCAGTACCTTGTATCAGGTGTGATGGATCCGACGATGTAGTCCTTAGGTGGATCATGCAAAGTATTAGCTCCAGTGTCTGCAAATTGAAAGAATCCTTGGGGTCACTTTCCTCAAAATCTTTGGTATCGACTTTGGTCTTCTTAGTTAGTAGTTACACTTGATGCTGGGAACTTTGGGACCATGAGTAGATATCTTGGAAAAATATGTCCATTTTAGGTTTCATTTTCTTGTCCACATGATCGTACCACGGTTCAGGAAAGTCGTAAAAGGGGAAATCTTCACCTTCTCTTACGAATCTTTTGTTTGAGGGATCACTTGAGACAGTCTTAGCACTTTCCAGTCTTCTCTTCAGTTAAGACTGAAAGATCATTCTAAGTTCTTCTTCTGACGGTTCATAGCCCAAGCCATAGGGAGGAAAGTCCTTTTTCAATATAACGGGTTCAGGTATCCCCTGCTATCATCGTCCCATCCCTAGTTCGTGCATGAAGTGCATGTTCTTGAACATCTGGATTACATTGATGTTTCCATGGGGGTTATATTTTGGGAAAAAACTATCTTTAAAATCATCCCCTACTGGGAGTAGAAGTTGTTCAACCCAAAAACTTGATAGAAGCATATCATTTATCCCGTGTTGTATCTCTAGTACTGGATTGCTAGTGCTTGCATTAGCGGTATTGTTGTTATCACCCAAGATGGAGATGACCTATTTGTTGGTGAATAATTTAAATTTCTAATGAAAGGAAGAAGATACCCCCTTAATGCTATGGAGCCATGGTCATCTGAGCAGCAGATTGAAGCAAGGGATATCGACGACTTGGAATTTAACAACCGCATTTATAAGGCTAGCACCTATTGCAAGCTCTATAGATCCTATTACTTATCAGCGGGTATTATATTATCATAGGCACATATTATGGCAGAGGTTGGAGCAAGGTCTCTTACTTTCACTCACAAATAATGGAGGATCCTTAATGGGAAGACATTCAGAGCTGATCCATTATCGACACGTGAAAGTGGGACAGTTTTTCCCATGACTTCAATAAATATGTTAAGGGAATACTTGTGGTCTTGACCAACCTTGGGGATTTTTCTTTGGAGAGAGAGAGAGCATTTTAGTAGAGGTCAGGGATCCGACTAGATTCACTACTTCTTATGGCATGGTTGAGAGAGGAACTGTGGGTCCTGTCAGTAGCTTGACCAGGACATTTTCGTGTAGATGGGAAGACATAAAAAGTCCCCATAGAGTGATGTTAGCTTGGAGTTTTTCAAATGATTGAGGATCTTGCTTTCCTTGAGGGTCCTTTCTAATATAGGAAGATTCTGAACACCCTTTCCTTTGTCATTTGCTGATGGCTACAGGTTTGGGGTTTGTTAGGGCCTCCCTGACCTGGTCATATGGTTCACAAAAGAGTGGAAAAATAGAAGTCATGTTTGTTCGTAGATCTCGAGTTTTTCAGCAACCTTGTTGATTTCTCTTAGCTGCTCCTCAAATGATAACATCCCGCATATTCTGACTATCGGACTAACCTTTTATGAATTTTCGGAGTTGTCCCTCCATCCGGTGGCAACGATATTATCTTTCCATGAAAAGTCAATACACTCTATAACTTTAATGGCTTCTTTGTATAAATCCCTCTTTTCGGTGAGGAAACATAGAAGTGAAGGAACTATATGCCCTTGTAGTTTCAAAACATCGAGTAGATCGGATATACTACAAATATCACCGGTCTATTGAAATAAATCCACCATGATCTGAACCATATCATCGAAACTAACTTCATTAGTCGAAACCACCCAATTATCTGACTCTCGGTCCCATTTTCTAGCTTCTAAGAAAAACAAACTACATCTCTGACAGTTGACAGTCATCTGGTGGAGGGGAATTTCATCCCAAACTCTAATAGTTGGTTCAACAAATCAATCAATTCCATATCTTTACCTCCAGAATGGGTGTAGACGGTGATTCATGCTCTGACAAGGAGTGATAGAGCTTGATCGGTGAAGCTGGTGGGGTGTAGGAGAAAGTATTGGCACATTTGTAGAGGTTGAGGAGAGTATATGGGTATGATTAGTGATTTTCTTGGTATGATATGGGTAGAAGGGTCAAATTCTAGGTTTTCTTCAAGGAAAATGGCATATGTATGATTCAGGAGTGGATTGTGGGTAGTGTTTGGTTTAGGATTGGCAGGTGGGGCGATGACACCCCGATCAATCAGGCTTGGATTACATTTTGTAGGTGGAAGCACTGGTCGGTGGTATGTCCAGTAGTTTGGTGAAAGTCACAATGGGCATCTAGCTTGAAATTTTTAGGAAGTGGGCTTAGTATTGGACGTGGGACCAATGGTTTGATAAGGTTTCAACTCAAGAGTATCTGGTAAACTTTGGAAAGAGGATCATGAAGCTCAGTGTATTCCTTCTGGACTGGGTTAGGGAAGCTTTCTGATGCCCATGAAGTGGCAGGCTAAGAGATGTTGTTGATGGTTGAAACGGTTGTACTAACTGGCTTTTCAAACATTCTGGGAGTGAATTATCGAGATACTTTCTTTCGCTCAACTTATTTCTTGGAAAGGTCTTCTTCAATCTCCACTTATGCTTCTCGGAGGGCTCAAAAATGAGCGTAGTACTATCCTCCCATCATTGCTTGGACATGGGGTAAGAATTTCTACTTCAGAATGCTGACTTGCTCCTCTTTCAAAGGTGGGTTTGTCATGGTGTATGCTTTTTCTCTCCACCTTGGTATGAAGTTACTGACTGACTCCCCAGGATTCTACTTGAGCAACTCTAAATCATAGTAGATAACCTCTAACTCCTCGTTGCACTTGTACTGTGACATGAACTCGTAGGCAACATCTTCACAACTGCAAATTCTAGACTCTTCGAGAGATAAAGCCCAACGGAGAGAGCTACCCTTCAAGGTCTGTTGGAACATTTGGGCCATTATTTCATCGGAGGCCCCTAGGAGAGTCATGGATCGCTGATAGATATGGAAATGAATGATCGGGGGTTCTCTACCCCTGAATTTCTCGACGTTGGGCATCTTGAACTCTTTTGGTAATATGGATTTAGGATATGGAGACATGTGGGTGTAGTCCATGTAATTTCCAGAGATTCTGACTTGGTCAAATTTCTTGGTCAACATCTTGAGGTCCTCCATGACCTTATTAAATTCTTCCTGATTTGGATCAATGGCCACAAGTAAGTTATCCCCTAACTGGGCAAGATTCGGTATAAGAAGCTGGGCTGGCGGCAACCCATTAGCAAGTCGAGAATGTGGAGCATGGTGGTATTCCTCGGGAACCCAAGTAGGCTCAGGTGCAGGAGGACCCATAGCGCGAGGAAAGAGGACCTCGGGCTATTGGGGAATAGGGACCTGATTTGGTTGCATCTCTTGAACCTTAGTTTGAAGGTTGTCAATCTTGGCAGTAAGTTGGGCTAGGACCTTCAACAAATCCATCTAGACCTTCGGCACCTGGTCTGTGTTCTTTATGGAAAGTGGATGGATTTTTAACTCGGAGGAAGTAAGGGGATTGATGAATATTCAGGGTGGTTCGACTGAAGACCGAAGCCAATAGGGAGCCAGACCAAGGGTATGTGATCGACCTGAGAAGGAGAAAAATTGGGATTTATTTTTCGAAAAGAGAAAGGGAAAACTGTTATTTTTAGAAAAGGAAGGAAAATGTTTTTGACATTTTTAGAAAAGATGAATGCAAAATGTTTTGGACACAAGGGAGGAAAAATATTTTTGGTACGAGAAATGGGAAAGTATTTTTGGTATTTTTTATAAAAGAGGGAAAAAAATTGGACACTTTTAAGAAAAATAAAGAAGAAGAAGACGAGAGACGGGTCTCATTATGATTATGATTATGTTTATTAGCTTCTCACTTATTAGGTTTACCTAAATGCAAAAAGAGAAATTCCGAATGGAATCCGAGCATGGAAAAATTGGGTTTGAAAAATATGTAGAAACTATAATTGGACTTGTTATCAAGCTCATAGGCAGGGTCCCATTTTAAAAATTGCGCACAAATTTGGGCGGCATGCAGACCCGGCATTTCGGTAGTGTTTTGGGTTGAAATCGATAAACTAAATATGCGTGCCCTAGGTTTGATACCTATATGCGGGTATATAGTTGTTGGGTTAATTGGAAGGTGTTCTCCCTTTGGCATGACTTCCACGATATATGTCTTACTTTTGAGGATGATTAGTGCGCGAGTAAAAGCCATTTGATATACCTGGGTGTACGTGAATTGCCTCACTATAATTCTCGTGGGGACAGTACGTGTGAGAGAGAATTCGATATACTCAATGTACTTGAACGAGCTCCCTATGATATACCTCCCATCATGACTTCAGTCAAGCGATACGATGCGGGGAGAACCACTAGATATACGTCGAAGGTACTTAGCCAATGGAAGGTAAGAGTCATATCGCTTAGGCTAATTGTGCCCTGCCGGATTAGCGCCCATGACTAAGTGGCTCCCCAATTACGGGACAAAATTGGTCAATAACAATGCTCTTCGATGATGTAGTGTGTAACATGAGTGATTCTTGATTAGTATCTTATAGAGAGAGTATCTTTATTGACACCACACCAAGGAGAGGGATAATGTAAAAGTAATTAAATTTATGTTAAGCATGGATATGTGAGAGTGAGTGGTGTGCAATTATCTACATGTGAGTGTGTGGTAGTGAACCTAAACATGGATCAACTACAAGTGGTGTGTGATAAGTGTGAGTAAATATGGATATATACAAGTGCGATATGTGGAGGTGTGTGTTAGTGACACCTAAGAATGGATTTCTAAGTGGTGTGTGCAACATGGGGATATAAGTGATCATAGGTGCACATGGTGAGAAGTGAACACGGAGAATTTCTACAAGTGTGTGAGTGAGTAGTGATACAAGTATAAAGTATATGTGCAAGAAATAATGGAGGAGAGAAATGGTACATATAGGTAGATGCATAGGCACAGAAGGAAACAAAACACCCATGCAAATTGACTCTATCCCTCTTATGAATCCTCCCCATTTGATTCGCCACTGTGGCCATCCCGATCCGAGCTTGGGTGGATTGGAGAGGTCTCGCATCCCACTCGGGGATGCTTTGACCGTCGTCGGTGTGGGGTAAATGTAAGGAGATAGATTCACCCGTATATTTTGCTCAAAATAAACAAATGAACATGTCGCCACCTCGAGAGGATGGCATTAAAGACAAGCTGATGCTTATGAAACCAATAGTTCGAAGGGTTCGGGGGAAAATTTATGGAATAGAAAGGTGTTAGGCACCCGTCCTGACTTTTCAATCTCTCATGGGCTTGTGTTATTGTTTCCTTTATTTCTCCATGAAATGTGTGTGCGTGTATATATAATCGAGATAGGAATCACCCAACTCATATAATGGATGAGATAGTGTGAAATCATCAAAAGGAATGTTCCCAATGATAATATATATATATATATATATATATATGATTTATGCGCTTATCACGATAATTGACCACTATGAAGAAATGACAACATGTGCCGGATGGAGAACTAACAAATAATTACGAAGATATAATAATGCAAGAACATGATGAACTATAAGAATAGGTATTTTATGGAAATTGGTAAATCGGAAGTTGGACTCGAGTCTCGGGTTTTAATCTGAAATGCCTACATAGCCTATAAAGCCAGCAAATTCCACGTAGTTCACATGCGATGTGAGGTTGGGGTTTTATCCCATAGATTTGGACGAGATTTTATTATAAAAGTGTGTGCTGGAAAAAAGAATTTTAGTTTTGGAAAAGTGTGAAAAATGAATTCTTTCGGAATTTATGGGTATAACCCTCTTTTTGTTGATTTTGGGGTTTTTATAGAAAATAAAGTATGTGTAATGTACTAGTAAAATTGTATAGATTAATATGTATGAATTAATGTAAGAACTAGATTATGAATATAATATAACTAATGCAAAATAAGAAATTTGAAGAGATAAGGGAAGGATTTAGACCTTCTTTGAAGAATGAGAGCTTGCCTTTGATGTTGGATGAACTCCCTTGATGCTTGATATGAATATTGAATGAGGTATTGACAAATTGGGTATGAAATGGATGGAAATGTGAACTGGGATAAAATTTTACATAAGGGGACTTTGTTGATTGAGAGAATGTTGTTGAGGTCAGTGATTTTGATGGATCTGAGTTGTAGGTGTGCTTTGGAGTGAGGTTATGAGCTCTTTTTATAGGGTCAGGGGGTTTTCGATCAGTATATCCTTGGTTATGCCTATCCGTAAGTGACCCTAGACACACTATCAATTGTCAAGGATCTGGACCTGCCAATTGCCAGTGTCGTGTAGATTTTCCTAGAAAAATGGTCGTAGAATGTAATCCGTTGATCCAAATTGCGTAAGTCATATCGTTAAAAAGGTAATTCAGAGAACTTTAAGAGTTATTTAGACTACTCTCGGGTCCGGGAGTTGACTTCTGATTAAATGTGGCTCAGAAGCGCATGTCGATCCTTTGGAAGAGAGATCGTCGGACGGAAATGGATCGTTCTTATGTCAGAATCACATACAGGGTGGACCGTTGGAAAATTTAGGAGATGTACTTATACATTACAAAGAGTTTCACTTGGTTCGGATAGTTGACCTTGGTCAACCAAGCCCCAAAAAAGCCCAATGAGCTTTCAGAGTAAAACAGATCGTTCATTCGTATCGTAAGTTAGAATCGCGCATAAAGTGGACCGTTGAAAAGGATATTAAGTTCCCTTAAAAGATTATTTCCATCTCATTTGAGATGAAGATTTGACTTAGGCCAAACGGAGCTCGGGAGCACCCAATGGCCTCCGAATCAATTTTTTAGGGAAAACTAATCATTCATCCAAACGGTTAAGCCGTTTCAGGCACTGGGGGGATCATTGGAAAGGGATTTCAGTGTCCTTTGATGATTCAAAGAGCTTTCACTCTGACGGTAGAGTTGATCGGAGTCTAATGGGGCCCTAGGGTTTCTAGTGAAATAAATAGGTGATAGGGACCTAAGGAGATACTTAGGGGGTTCTAGAATGTGCTGTCTACACCTACTCAACAACCCACAAATGAACCTAATGGGCAACAAGTCCCACAGGCAAGTGAGTGAAAGGATGGGCGAGGGGGATGCCACACAAGCAGGCCTAAGTAGGCCCTTAGTCAAAGAAATCCAACATAGAATATTGGCGAGGGGTATCATTGCGAGTAGTCCCTAAAAGAGTAACAAAGCCAAGATAGAATATTGGCGAGGGGGATCACAGCGAGAAGGCCCAAAAAGAGGAAGAAAACCAAGATAGATTATTGACGGGGGGCTCACAGCGAGCATGCCCAAGAAAAGGAAGAAATCCAAGATAGAATACTGGTGAGGGGCTCATAGTGATTAGTCCCAAGAAAATAAATAAAGACTAGATGGAAAATGGTGAGGGGGTACTCAACGAGAAAACCCAGGGCAAGAAAGAAAATGTGCGAGAAGACCAAAAAGATTGAGGGGGTGATCACAGTCAAATAATTGTCAATATATCTTATATGATAAATAGTTACTAACATTATTGTTTTCTTGCAAAAGTAGCCTTGATTAAGAAAGCAAGGATCGAGCAAGCCAGCTGGGATCTATATGGAGTTTTGGTTTGGTGGCTAAGAGACAAGGTTTATTGGACAATTCAAGGCCCAACCACTTTGATACTTTAGGATAAATAGAATTATAATAGGAGAGACCTTAGAAGTCACTCAAACACTCACACGGTCCACACTAAGTGTAATAAGTGAGTAGCCAAGGTGATGCTCACAAAGTATTTTTAAATAACTTCTGTGGTGAGTGGCTCCCAAGGCCACTCGTAACTCTTTAATGTTTATTCACCAAGTAACCGTTTGAAAATATATTTACCAAATCACATTTTTTGGCACTATGCCCTACATATTTGCTTCTTGACTTTGGTATACGCCAGGGGTCGTTTGTCAGAGGGAACAGGCGGCTAACATATAATATAGACAAAATGTACATTTTAGAGATTGTCTTTAAGGGTGTCTCATTTTGGCTCCCATGTGCCACATCAACCGTAGTATATACTTATAAATAGGTCCCTTGGGTAAGGTCAAGAACACACAGAAAACTCAAGTTAGCACTATTACTCTACCAAAATCTCACTAGAAAAAATATTCTCTCCTGCTCTTTCCTTCGTGCCAAAGTGCTTGTCTCTTCACTCCCTACATCCATCTTTTTTAAGTGATTCCTTTCTCAGTCATTATTGTTGTTGAAAAGTTATTGCTAATCATTTGGTCTTCTTACATAGCATTTGCAGAGACTCCAATATTACTCGAAATAGATAGTTTCTTCTCCATATTCTCTTGAGACTTTGGAAACCTTGAAGGTATAATCCATTAGAATGGGTCATGCCTCACTCGTTCCAATTGTTTATAGACCCCAGTACAACCACCCTTCTACATTTGGCGACTCCACTAAGGAGATATTTTTATTGCCGTGGATAAAGAAGGACACAATGTTTCAAAGTATCTAGTGTTTGAAGATACTCTAGACGGTAATGGAGTTAAAATTGACTAAACAACCCAAGAGGAGGTGGTGATGACCGAAGTTAGAGAACTTGCTCCTCAGGGAGGTAGTCCAATGCAACAACGACCGCGCCTTTAGCGGGGATGAATCTGATGATCTTGTTTTTTGAGTTTCTGAAAAAGAACAATGTTGATTTGGAAAGTTTGAGCCAGTATTTCATGACAACTGCAGTGGAACCTGTAGGAGGAATAACAACCATAGCCATAATAGTGGAGGTGGATCATCCACGAAAAATTGTAATAGAGAAGGTGGTAGCACCCTCAAGCTCACCAACAGTGGAGAAAGTTGGTGTGCAGAGGAGTTGCCCTCCAAAGTTATTACTATAGAGGAGGTGAAGAAATTATTTTCGTCTCAAAGAGAGTCCTCTCACATGTATGAGGAGCTTCTGAATCCCTACCCATAGAGCATCAATGAGAAGTCGTATCCATAAAGGTATGTTCTTCCTAAGTTCATAAAATTCAATGGAAAGGGTGAAAACCCTAGGGAGCACGTGAAAGGGTTTAAAGAATACTTAGATGTGCATGAAAATGACAAAGAGTTACGGCTACGAGTGTTCTAAAAAACCCTCACTATAAAAGCGTACTCGTGGTACTCCTACTTGGCACTAAATAACATTCCCACCTGGGAAGATATGAATAGGAAATTTTCACAAAAGTTTTTTTCGAAAAAGTTTTTTTTAACAAAAAATGAGTTCACGCTGAAACACCTTGCAGATGAGGTGCAAAACCTTGGTGAGGAGCTAGTGCACTACATCAAATGCTTCTAAGAGAGAGCGTTCGATGTCCAAGAAGATATAGTAGAGGCCGGACTATTGCAAATCTTTGTTGAGGGGTTGTTGGAGGAATACAAAATTCACTTGGTCAATGAGACCAGAGATGGAATGTTTAAAGAGTTCGCACGAGTAACTAGAAATATTTCCATGATTGTAACACCCCGTGATTATTTTAGCCATAAAAATCTATGTTCAATTCAAAATTTTAGAAAAATAATTTTTGGTATCTATTTAATTTTGGTGTGTAAAAATGTAGGTTTTTATAAGTAAAAATAAGTTTTTAAGTGGAATTTAGATCGGCATTAAAATTTGGAAATTATAACTTTTTATATAAAAATGGGGAGGATCGGACCTAAGGAGGATACAAAATTCGACTGTCTGATCTCTAAAACGTAATACAGATGACCTTAATGATATTCGATCAAGTTGATTTTTCTTACACGACTTTTTCTCGTCTTCGGCTAGAATATATCCAAAATTCAAGGAAATCTGACGGTCTGAACTCTAAAACACTATGCAAATAACTTTAACGACGTCCGTTCAAGATGATTTTTGGACAGCGGCTTCGGATGGTCTGATCATCCAGAAGGTATATACGAGTTTAGATTTTTTAAAACACTTTTATCCCTTCTAGAGCATTAGCCTCCCAAATTATTATCTACTCTCATCTATAAAATCTAAACCTCATTAAACGCAACTTACAACCTAAGTTTTGAAGATCTAAATAATGTTTTCTCAAGAACAACTAAGAAGGTGTCTTTGCTATTTTCGTGAGAGGAATGCAACTGTGTAATAAGATTTTCAAGACGACTTCTTTGCAGGCATGAATACTTCTATTGTTCCCCTTTAGTATCATGTGTTTTAAATGTTTTCTAAACACTAATAATCGTTGTTTTCTTAAAATAAATTACAGATACTAATAAGAAAAAGTGAAACTAAAGTTGGGAGTGTTTTATACAAATTTATGATACGATTAAAACTCAAATCTCACATGCTTAGATTAGAGGTTAGGATTCCGTTAGAATATATGGACGTTCGCAGGTTGTAATATGTCGTTTGAATTTTAAAATTTGAATTTGACTCGTAAAATCATGTTATTTATGTGTATCTTATAGAATAGAAATTTATTGTTGTGTGCCTCAAAATATGCATGTGGGTGGAAATTATATAAGTTATTGAAACAATAAAGAAATTAGTTAATTAATATTTTAATTATAATTAAATAGACATAATTTGGATAAATAGTAATCGTGATATATTAGAAGAATTATTGTGATAAGTAGAAAATATGCCTTACGTGATCGTTAACTATCTTAATAGTCGACACCGTGAGTACGACGGGATTGTTGGGGTAGCTATGCTTTCACCTTATTTTAGGTGATTTGCTAGGTATAGGACTATTGGATAGGACTTTGTCGTTGTTAAAACTTTCTAGGTATGGAACTAGTGAGTATTGATTTTTATAGATTGGTATTTTTGAGGTGGGGATAAGTAGTACACTTTTCTGTTGTTATGTTAGTCCAGATGCGAGACTAGGTGGTAATTTTCATTAGGTATTCTTCCTAGGGGATAAGCCTGGATTCACCTGAGGTTTAGAGATTTTTAGTTATGGGAATAGGGATGGTTTCTAGGATTTAAGTCTTTAATAAAGGATGAGTCTATTAGAAAATAATGAACTTGACAAAAGGTGGAATTAATGCCTAAGATAAGAAACGAGCACTAAAATGAATTCGCACCGTCAATAAGTGCAGGTCTAATGAAATTGGGTTGGATGGCTATAGCAATGTGGGTGTGTTTTGTAGGGCTGACGAAAATCGGTCTAGCTGACTATTGTGATGTGTCGTGCGTGGAACCTCTCCAATAAGTGCAAGGCTAACGAATTTGGGTTGGCTGGCTATAGCGAGGGGAATGTGCATAGTGTATAACTTTAGGCGGGCCTGAATATGTGAAAGTTTAATAGAAAGGTAGGTTGGATATAGTGATGTCGCTATAGTGATAATTTGGTTAACCGAATTAAATCAAATTGATCTTTTTAACATAATTAAATGATCCAAATATCATAATGTGAACATTGGGGTGGCTTAGTTATGTGGGTAGATAGTGGTAGTTTATTTTTACTCACATGGTAATATATATCTCGTTTAATTTAAACTACTCCAGTGTGATATTTATCATGTATAATGCTTCTTTTTAGGTTTATGGGCCCTAATTGGGAGGCGTAACTAGTATTCATGCTGTGCGCTCTGACCAATTGTGTTGACTAAAATTTTAGGTATAGTTGTTGGAGTAGCTACATAGAATAGATTGGAGATTTTTGGAGTGAAGTTGGATATTTTGTATCGCTTTAGTAGTAGTTTGATTTATTTCCATTCTGTCCTTTTTATGGTGAGATAATTATTTACGAGTTTTGGTGGGCCATTTGGTTCCACAGTTGTTTATGGCTTTCAATCACGATTTGTAGTTGGATTATTTATTTCAAGTTTTATTCTATCGTTTGGAGTTAGACTTCATTATGGAGTTAGCATAGTGATGAATCATGGATGTTTATATTCGTTGGATTTAATCAAACTATATCTTGTGGAATAAAAGTTTTAAATGTCTCATATTTTTGTCAGATGATGAGAATTATATTTTATTTAGTGACGCTCCGTGTAGGATGGCGGCGATTGACGCCAGAATACAAAGAGTGTTAGAGATGGTGTCAGAGAATGGTCTTAAGTCTCGTAGGGTGTGAGTCCATTATAGCTTCCATGTTATCGATCTTTGATTCCCTTTGTTGATTCGTACTCTCTAAGATATTGGGTCAAGCATATGTGTTATTTGTGCTTCTTGGAGATAGGGTATTGTAACACCCCATACTTTCGAGTAATAAATATTTAATTAATTCAGTTTTCTTAAATTACACGTGTGACGAATTTATTTGAATTAATTATTATTGGGTGGTTACAAAAATATTAATCGGGAGAGATAATGATGAATATTAATGAAATATAAGTGCTAAGTAAATAGTAAAGGACTCTTTTAGGCCAAAGTGAATGATATGACGTGATAATATTATATCTCAACCGGGAGTCGCAATTAGACTATATGAGGTCAAGATAGGAAGTTTTTATAGGGTGACTCGAATGCCGATTTCGAGGTCACAGCTGGTTCTAGAAGGGTCAAGATAGTCAAAATAGTGTACCTAGGATTAGAATTGGGTCCCGGGGCCTTTTTGGACATAACAACACCCATACGGGAGTATTCGACTCACTTGGACTTGGACCGTTAGCCTAATTTAGGGATTAGGGATATTTTACCTAAGTTAGAGAGATTGGGGAAGAAGCTAAACATAATAAAACCCCTAGAATTTGAGAAAGGGAAGAAGGAAGAAAAGGGAGAAGCCTTCGGAGTCAAAATCAAAGGAGATTGAAGAGTTCGATCCCCAGATTTGTCGTGTACAATGTGTAATTAGACTCTACAAACATAAAAGGCAAGTAATTAACTTGGTTCTGATTTTAATTGCAAAAACTCATGTTCATATCATGGTAGGTGTAGACAAACCCGTTTTTGGGAGGGAAGTCACATGTTAAAATGGGTTTTTAGGGATTTAGGCATTAGATGTGAAATTAATGATGAAATGATATCATATGTTGATTAAATCTAAATCTGAGTCAAAATCCAGTAGCTAATCTTACTTAATTTGTAGTATAAAATCGAATTGAATGAGGAGTTTGAATAAAGATGAGAAAACCCAAATTCATAAATTAATCGATTAAAGTAGAAATCGTTGATGTATAATGATGTTTATAATGATTGGAGATTGTTTGAATCATGTTATAAACACTGAATATGATTGGGTTGGAATTTGGGTTGAATCCACGGTGGTTGGAGGAATAAAAATGGAGGAAAACAGGGGGGAAGAAGATGACTGCGCCCAGGGTCGATCGATCGATCGACTTCATCAATCGATCGATGAATCCTGGAAATAGGCATTTCGGCCTTTTTTCCGATCTTAAGTTTTTGTTAAGGATTTGTTCACCAACCTCTTAATTAGTGTAAAACAAATTAGGAGGAATATATGCCTAGGGCTCAAGGGTAAGTATATGGTTAAAATTGAATTAATAAATGGTGAGATTTTCAAAGGATGAATTAAGTGAGATAAATTCATAAATGTTTTAATATGGGACGATTGAGTGACTCCGATTATCTTAGAAAGTGAAGCTATGTTAATTTATTTAATGGATGTGAAATTAAATAAACTAAGAGTCGAGGAAATGGATTCGGGTATTATGGGGTAGTGCTACGGGAGTTAGGCACAAGTTAGCCAAATTTAATGTAAATTGAATATATACGAAAGATGTGATAGTATATATATATATATATATATATGTGTATATAATGCTCTTGTGCGGACCGTACATGTGTCACCTAATGGTGAGCCTAGAAATTATTGCCCAAATTATAGGCACACTCTCTCTTATCTGGGCTCACCGTCAGGTGACACATGTCTGATCCGCACTCTTAAAATGAGAACGAATCCGTACAAGAGCAGGATTATATATATATATATATGTGTGTGTGTGTGTGTGTGTGTGTGTGTGTGTGTGTGTTTTACAAATATCAGTGTTAGATATTTATGTGAATACATACCCCTTTAGTGCTATCATAGAAGGTTGCGCGATGTGGGTGAATCCACTGGCTAGTGAATGCAGGGAGAGTATAGTCCTCAGGTCACATCGTTCAATATTTTATTGTGTGATTTATTTTTGGGGTGAGACGCTTTGGATAAGATTCGGTCTCTTTCGGGGAAATATGATCGCCTCCACTACGTTTGTGATTTTAATTACCTATTTTGGCATGAGTTCACCGACTAATGGTAACCGGGTTAAAGTGAGCATACTTGGGATGATAGCATTTTAAAGACAACTTCCAATGAGTTAGTACTCAGAAGGATGGTTATTGTATGCGACATGTGTGTGATTGTTGTATCATATTCATACGTATATAATAGTGTAGATAAATTATATATGGGTTAAAACTACAAGGTGTGAATGTAATATTTATATAACTAGTGTAAATGTTATGTAACCAATTAAAGTGGAAATGATTAACTAGGTTAAAGGCTAAAATACTTTAGGAAATGAAAGAAGGAAACACTCGGGATAGAGTAAAGTAACATGAAGATATGTAACATGACTAGTTAGGCGGGATAGTATAACTAGTTGGGTTAAAGGGTCTGCAATAGGTGTGCACAGTAGTTGAGAGGTGAGTAATATCTCAAGAGAATGCGATACCCACTTAAATATGAAAATTGTTAATGCATATTTAAATTGTAGCATTTTAATTACTTGCAAAATATTTTCAAATGGTTTTGGGCTTTGATCCGTATCAAAATATTTTTTTTCAAAAATAATTTTAGGTGTACAGCCACAGGGACACCCAACTTGTAGATTCATTACATGGATGCACGTACCATTTCTTGTATGTCGAGATTAGATATTGAAATTTGTTTAAGACATGTTTGAACTGCCCTGAATAGGTGAATGGGAGATGTTAACAAAATTGCATGGGCTTGGCCTAAATGCAACATCCAGCCACTTAGTATAGGGTTGGCCCATTTATATATTTAATAGAGGCTAGACCTAAATAGGTTTAAGTTTACAACAATAATATAAATATGTGTCTGTGTGTCTTCTATGAAGAGACAATAAAAATATCAACACTCTCACTCTCTCAAAAGCTCACACTTCTCTCCATCCCTTCTACATCCAACATTTCTCTCTAGCTCTATATCTCTAGGGTTATTATCTAGAGCCTTATCTTTGGGGAAACTTTAGCAGCTCACCTATTGTCCTCATTGAGATTCGAAGCAATACATAGAGGAGTTCGCATAGATAGGCATATCAACTCGTTCAGGCATTATTCCGCATCAAGGTGTGTTCTAAACCCATCATAAATTTCATTAGTATCAAAGGTTGTGTAGTTGTTCGATTTCCATCATATATACGCTTGAGTAGCCACCACTTTTGAACATTTTTTTGGAAAATTACATCCAGATATCCATTTAAATTTCGTTTTTGATGTGGTATATTTTAGGGAAATTTTATTTTATGGATATGTTCCAATATGTGCATGGATGTTACCCTTAATATTTTGTTAAAAACTGATACGTCGATTGGAAGAAAAGTCAAACCCAAATTTGATTCAATTTTATAAAATCAGTTTTTTCTTTGAACTTTGCCTCGGTTTTTTTTTACTTTGGTCCAATTTTTTTGTAATCTATTTGCATATTCTGAATCTATGTCGCGATATGTTTCCAACCATTTATTATACGTTAATTTTGGTTGGAAAAAAAAAATAATGGAGATATGAGTCTTTAAAGTACACTCGACTAAATCGCAAAATCTGAAAATTTCTAAAGTTTGATGATGATGAAGAGTAATTTTTAACCTTGGGCATTTTTTGGCTCAATTTTTATTCCTTGGATATTATTTGGGCTTTCTGAATTGAAAGATTGTGTCCGTTTTTAAAAATTCTTTCTGGATTTTTTGTATTCTGTTTATTTAACAAATAATCCCTGTATATGTTTAGGGTACTATTCATCATCATAAATAATTTGTGTAATTATTTATCTCCTTCATTGTGAATTTTTTTGCATTTATATGACAATAATTATAATAAATAATTGATTGGATGGATGAGGCCCATTTTGCATAAAATAAATCTATGTTGTTTATATTTGTCGTAATTAATCAAAACCCACAAAGTGTAAAAATAATATTTATGTATTTTTCATTTTTTTAAGGGTTGGAAGGTAATATGTGTGCAGATACTTTTGATCGGCCTGGAACTATACAACATGAAGCATTTAAGGAGTTCAAAGATACACAAGTGGATGTTCTGCATGCAAATAATCCGAGGACAAAAATACCATCATAATAGTATGAATTATGAACAAAAAAAAAAGCAAAGTTAAACAACATACTCGGGAGATCAAGAGGGTTATAAAGATGATAGCAAACTAGACAACAAATAAACCAAGAGAGAGAGATAGTATTGGATGATAAGCACCTATTTTACATTGCAATAGGGAATGACTGAGTGACAAATAATTTTGACACATCTGGTGCTACACACTGACATGTCGGACCCATATTGGTTTGTGTTTATGTCCAACTGTGTCCAACAGTAGTGGAGCTCCGACACAAGCCAATGCAGGTGTGACACATGACTGTGTCGCACCACTCTCGGTAGTAATCCCGAGTCGTCCTAGAATTATAGATTTTTCTTTGATATGTATATCCAGGAATATACATTCTACTTTTTTGTTCAAATGTTAAATAATTTTTAGCTTAAAGTCTAGAACTTCAAAATCACAAAACACATACTATGGAGGAATATTCATTAATGAATCACCAAACTCTCCTGTTTTGGTACTTGAATCATATTATGTTTTGACACATACAAAGCATGAATAAAACAATATATCCAAGGAATGTTAAACACAGTTGAAAGTCTAAAACACACACACACACAAAAAAAAAAAAAAAAACTCAAAATGCTCTAAAAAATTGTTAAAGTTTTAAATTTACAATTCAATGTAATAATTTTCGTTGCCATATGATGCACCGTATAAAAGAATGGGATACGTTGATTTTATATGATCAAAACAGAAGCCCCTGAGCCAAATTTTTTTGGGTTATTTTTAATTATTTTATTAATATTTATTCAATGTAAATTTAATTACTCAAATAGTTATCCCCTAAAAATAAATGAAGCATATGCATATCTTATTATTTTATTTCAATGAAATTATAGGGCTTGTATATGGTATAAATTTATATTATACTGTGATAATGAATAAATACAAACATTTACTAAATAAAATGACGCTTTCGGTATTAAATATAAATAACAATACTCAATATATATTAACAATAATTATTCAACTTCAAATACTAAATAACAAAGCCCAACTAAATTTTAATCCCTCAATAACAATATCAATCAATATTAACAATACCAAATCAAATTTAACAATATCCAAACAATTACAACTAAATAACAATGCATACAGTAAAGTTTTTTGTCGAAATGAGTGCTCTCAATCATTATCATCAATACCTAAACATTCCCTTTTTGTTGCGCCGGATTTGGTTTGGGAATATTTGGTTTTGCTTTTGGAAGTTTTTAGGGTTCGATGAGCTGGTTTGAAAGAACCCAAATTTTAAAACATTATGCAGGTGAAAACACATGTTGAGTAGAGGATTTTAAAAATTACAAACTTTGTCCCCTAAAGTATCTACAGACCTTATTAAGATGTATTTTACTTATAAATATTACACTAAGGTCCATATGATTTAAAAAAATGTCGTATATACAAAAACTCCAAAAAATTAGTGGGTGCCGCTCCACCAACTCAGGACTTAGTACGGACGCCCCTGGATAAAATTCTTACTTATAATTATTTATCCCACTTAAAATTCTTTCCTATTGAACATCAATATGGTACGGGATAAAATTAACTTATCACATATCTTCATCATGCACAACGAGGCCTACGTGAAATTGAACGAAATACAATTTTATGGCAAGGTAAAAAATTTCAAGCCATCTGTGTAACCTATATATATATGATTTAAATAGTAAGGAGATCATCTCCAAAAAGTCATTAAAAAATTAAATTCGGAAGTGGATAAGATGATGTCAAAAATTTGAACTGTAAAAAATGCTCGTATATACCCACTTTTTATTTCACCAATTTCCATGTTGAATTTTTTGATGATTATTTTTGTAGATGATATATATATATATATATATATATATATATATATATATATATATATATATATATATATATATATATAATAAGGTAGCTTGGTTTTTGAATTGTCTACATATTTTAACGATCTAGATGTGTGACACCTACTTACATATTTTTACACATTTTAATGGCTTAGATCACATCCCATTCCTTTTTACACATCTACCCCTCACTTTTTTTGTTTTCCCCTTTTTTTTCCTCACAAAAATTACACTTGAATTAAAAAATGAGGGTATTTTTGTAACCCTTTCTCCCTCACACTCTCACTTCACACGTGGATCCCCATTTCTCTCTTTATCTATCTCTCAACTTCATTTCTCAAAAACACACGACATCAACCCTAGGGGTGAAAATGAGGCGAGCCAAGCCGAGCTTAAGGTTGCTTAAGATTGGTTTGTAAATGTAAACAAGCCTAAAAGTATGTTCAAGCTCGGTTCATTTATCTCATGATCCAAGATCGAACGAGCTTATAAGCAAATGAATACGAGTCGAGCACGAGTAGCTTAGTTATTTTACACTAGTTTAGTATGAATATAGGTGAATGAGACGAATCTGAGTCAAGGTCAATAAGATAACGAGCTTAAACTTTTTCAAGATTGGCTCATTTATTTTATGACCTAGTCTCGAACGAGCCTTTTCCCGAACGAACACGATCCGAGCTCGAATAGCTTGGTTCATTTTACAGCCTTAATCAACCCTACCGCACTAAGTTCCATGCCATCAGGTAACCTCTCGCACGCTCGTTCACTACCATTTTCCATCTCTTATTCAAATGTAAATCGTTATTGTTCAGATTATTTTGATAGTTATGAGTTTCTATTTTCAGATTTGTATGGTAATCATTAAATACATTCACGCTTCAATGGTTTTTGGTGTTCTTTGGTTTTCATTTTTTGGCTTATTTTTATTCGGTTCAGATCAAGTTAGTTTTGAGATAGGGTGCTGATATTTAGGTGAGAAGTTTTCTATTTTGGATCTCATATATTTTGTTTGTAGAAAAGCGTTGTACACCCCCCACAACAGATCTCATATGTTTTGTGTACTATTTTGGATGTTTTTTATGTATAAAAGCGTTGCACAAATGGTGTGTTTTTCTTTTTACAAAAACTGAATAGTTCACCTCTGTGTTTGAGTTTTTGGTTAAGAGCCTGGTTTTCAGTGCAGAACTTATTTGTGGTATGGGAAAAATGAACTTTCGTGAAGAGCGTGGTTTGGGAAAAAAAGACTTTGTAGAATTAGGTAAGGATTGGTGAAATTAATTCTTCAGGAGCATTAATTTCTAATTTCACAGATATGTAGGTGGGTCTCAGTTTGGATAGGGGTAATATCTGGGTATCAGCATAGGGTATTCTTGAGGTGAGTTTTTAGTCTCACAAAAGATTATTTCAAACTACAGATCAAGTGTTCAGACTCACCTCGGTTTGGGTAGGGATAAGATCTCATAATTAAGATTTAGGTAGGGGTAAGATCTCATAGTTATGAAGCTCTACACTATAATTAATTTTTTGTCTCACAAATGCACTGTAATTAATTTTCAAGGATTTGGGATGTTTTTGAAAAATAAAAAATGTATTTTTTAAAATTTTTTTTGTATGGGTTATAGACATTTTAGGGTACTCTTATAACAAAAATCTGCTCAAAATAATATTTTTTGGTATTTTACAAAAATGGGTCAATATTTGACAGTTTTTATGTAGCTTTGTCAAATATTGTCTATTTTTTTTATTGAATTTTCTTTTTATTTTTCCACTTAGTAATTTAGGGTTACAGTGTAGATGCTTTGTCAAATGTTTCTTTTGATTCTAATACCTCTTTGTAACAATTATTTTATTCCCGGTAAGTTGAACATTGAACATCAGGTGTTTGGCAAAATGTGCAAGTGAGTACTCTAACTTCTTTATTTGTATGTTTAAAGATTTTGCCTTCTCATTTTGAACGGTTTTCGTATATGTAGATATACATGTATTATATAATTTGGTTCATATAAATCATATGTATTTATTTGTATTTTATAAATACATATACAATCAGGTATTATATGATTTATAGCTTTCTTTCATATAAGTTCATATAAACATACAAATCAGGTATTTATACAAATAAGTTCTTATAAACATACAAAAACCATTCAAATAAAATCATGTATTTATATGTTTTTCTCTATGAAGAAGATCAAGTATTATATGATTTATAGCTTTCTTTCAAATAAGTTCATTGCTTGATTCCTTATAGCACTGCTTTATTTCCCCTGTTCAAAGAATTTTTTCATGTTGCCTACATGGATTACTTCTTATACAGGGATGAAAGTTTTTGTTGGGTTAGAGGCATAACAGAGGAAGGTTTTCTTGGGCGGTCTTTATATAGTTGGTTTGATTTTTTGGATATTATTATACATGATTCTTCCAAGATACTGTCCTCAGGCATACACAGATTACATATCACTTGAGTTTCTTTTTTCCCATTTCTTTTATTTGGAAATTTAATATTTCAATTATTTGATCCATATAATTGATGTGAGGTTCTCGGCAACTGCAAATATGGATTTTATTTTCCAAATGTTATCTACTTTTTACTTGAGTGTACTTTGGATGCGATTTATGGTGGATTGGATATCCATATAATAAGGGAGGATGGTTTTTGAATCCAAAAAAATGTACGAGCACGTTAAAGGCCGTGATTCTTTTCTGAAAAATAAAGGGCCATGATTGCTTCCCTCGATTCAATATCCCGCCCAAATATTTTGCATCACATCTCACCTACTTTGTTAACCACACCCAGACACACCCGATCCCCTCCTCTAATTATCCACTCCATTCTCTATTCAAAACCCACTTTCATCCATTTCCAAAACCCTTTTTCATCATCAATCTACCAGCATCCATAAGGCACGAAGCAGGTACAAGATCCAATTTTTTTTATGTTCAGTTTTGATCTCTGCCACCCCACACAAAACACACAATGTCACTCTTCATACACCCTCTCAAATCTCTCACAATTACTATTTCTATCTGTTACTTCTAAAAATGTGGACCTCTCATTGGACACAAACTACTCCTTCCGAAAACAAACTGCTCTGGTAAAGTATTCTTGATGGTGTTGTGTTATGTTTTATGTATTTGAAGAGAAAAATAAAGTATTAGTGATCTTTAGATCATTAAAAATATATGTTTTTTTCCTTTTATCTATTGCATTTCATTTTTTTTAAGTTCACAATTTTTTAATATAATGACATTATATCCTCCGTTTTAGATTATATCCTCTATTTTTATCATATATGATTTGGTTATACATGGCTCTATTTGAGCTTACTGCCCCACAACCCCAACATTAGCCCTTAAATTTGAAACCAGTAGAAATAAATCACCATGGGGTTGAACTATGTTATGGTAATTCAATTTACTTAGGCATATTATATCCTACATTGTTTTTTAGGATATCTGTTTATAATTTATTGAACTTTCAACATAGAATTTTTTCCAGAAATTTTACTTTTTTGTGGAGTTTTCAAATGATTTAATTTTTACTTTTTTGTGGAGTTTTCAAAATACATATTAAACCCATTCCTTAATTTATCCATCTAAAACCTCCTTCATTCATTTAGCATCTTTGTTAAAAAAAAATCTTTATTTTTCTGTTGAGAAAAATCAGTTCTGTTGACAAGAATTTTCCCTCTTAAGTGTGCCTTGATAAGTGCAATCTAAACATTACCATGTTGATACATTTATTATACTTACATGTACCATGTTGACAAGAATTTTCCCTCCTAAGTGGAATCTAAACATTCTTATACTTACAGGTACCATGTTGATACTTTTCTTCTTTATTTTATTTGGACTTACATTCTTTTGAATTTAAAATGGATGTTGAGTGTGATTTATGTTATATCAATAAGGTTGTTATTACTTTTGGGACACTTTCATTTTGTTTGTTAAAATTACTCAATGAGCTATTATTAAATGTTAGTCAAAAGAAGCTTTTGTTTGAAGAAATACAGATTTCTACATATTATAAATTTTAATTATAGTTGTGAAGCAAACTAATGTAGGTGAGGTTTGTTACATAGTTTTTTTATTGAATCTTGCAATTCAGATATCTAAAAAACTGAACAAGGAAGATGTCACTCAATGGTAAGTAAATATTAAAACATCTGGCTTCTTTTGGGAAAAGCAAATACTTATTGAACTGATTTCTATGCTCTGATATTTGCGAACTACACTCACCAAAAATTGATACTGACTGGTAAAGAAGGAGGTCTGCAGTAGTGGTTATGGAAATCCAACAATTAGTACTCCAGTACTCTAGATAATAATGATACTAGCAGTGGTTATGGAAAATCAGTAGCAGAGTGAACATCCCCAATGAAGGAGAAGTGATCTAGGTAGCAGCAGGTATGAAAAGTCCACAAAAAGAGTCTCGCACATATAGCAAATAAAACAGTGACTACAAAGTGCATGGTCAATTCATATGAGATAATTGTGATTTCATTTGGTAGCCTTTGTCATTTCAAATTTAATTATGCTCGGTATAATTTTTCAGTTTGTAAAGTTTGGGGAAATTCATATTAGATAATTGTGAATGTTAGTGTCTTAATTTTTCAAGATATTTCATAGAAGACATTGTTGCCTACATAGACAAATTTTCATGCCAGATGTTTGACAAATGGCTAAGTTATTGTTTAAAGTTAAATGTCCAAGTGCAATTAATATATGCTACGTCTGTGTTTACTATTTTAGTTGTTCTTACTGATAGTGAACAAGTGATATTATAATGAACATGTGATATTATAGTGAACATTCTTAGTGAACATGTGATATTGTAATGTGTTATATATTAAAGAGGTGATAGTGAATAGGTGATATTATAGTGAACATGTTAGTAAGCTATATAGCTGCTATAGATGCTATATACCAGCTATAGGATGGACTTTTATAGCTGTTATACCGTCTTGATTGGAGATTGGACCTTTAACGTGCATAGGATGCCCGAATAAGTTTGCATTTGCATTTGCTATTCAAATGACTATTCAGTTTGCATTTGATAGTATGCATTATAATTTTTAGCACTATAAATTGTAGATAAGGTGTTTTTCAGTGCATTCTAAATTGCAGACAAGTTAAGTTAAATGAGATAACTGAAATTGTGAAACCATTTGCTTTCCATATTCCTCTATATATAGCATGTCTATTTGGGAGTTAATTCACATTCTCATTCCCTACTTTCTTTCCATCACACATACTATACTCTGTTTTTACCATTACTTTTCAAACATTTATGCTTTAGATTATGTAATGGGCTTTGTACTAATCTCAATTTAGTTTTTGTTCATTTTTTTGTTCTAAAATTGTCCAAGATGCACATAATGCATGGCTATCAAGATAAATAGATCAAGAGCACTCATAACATCAGGTACTCCCTCTCAAGAGCAAACTTCATATGCCTAACTCCCTCTCAAGAGCAAACTCCCGCTCATAATACATGGCATTCGAGTTAAATCCTTGCTATTATATTTAAGGAGATTCTTCTTTTTGTTCATTTTTAGTTTGTGCAATTGCGTATGCCCAACTCTCATTGTTATTGCTTGCAATTCGAGTCACAATTCCACTACTATTTTCAAATTTCAAGTACATTTTTCCTATATCTTGCAGTGCATCTGGATAAAAATTATGTTACATGTCTGTAGTTGTATACGTGTAGTGAAACGTGTAGTATGGGAATGTCTGAAATGGCATTTTTATGCTGAAAAAGTTCAAGTACATTAATATGACTTTTGGATATTTTTCCCTATTCTCTATACTGAATATTCTTTCTCATATAGGTATGCCAGATCCAAAATGGCCAATGTATTGTCCTATTTCTATGTTGAAGATTACAGTTGAAGATGGATTCATTTTCACACAATTACTAACAAACACAAATATGGCGATTGTATACTTACTTATGTGATTGTATCTTTGTTTGAGAAACTGATTAATTATGTTTATTATTTGTCAAATCGTACAAAAAATCGAGAGGGAGAGAGTGATGATGGCGAGAGGTGGGAAGAAGGATGGGAATACATCAGTAGTAGCACCTAATCCAGAAGCAGATGAGTGCAAAATACTTGAAAGAATTTCAATTTCCCAAAACATACTCTTCGATGCTCCCACAAAGGCCTGCTCAGTTTCTCTCACCCCAACTACGATGGTGGTCAAACATTACGGCACGAATATTTTGAAGAAGTCCCACAGAAAGAATAAATTCATATTCTCCTTTCCCGACCTTCTAGCTCCCATCTCCGAATTTGGAATTTTTTTTATATTGTTGGATTTGTTGTTACCCCTTAAATAGGGTGGATAGTCCAATAAACAAAGGAGACTATATCCAATTTTTTTTAAAAATTGACACTTTATTTTTTTAAGAAACAGTGAATTTAATTGATGAATATTGTATATTTCATTTTATATGTGAATTTGTTTGATGAATTTAGACAATTTGGATGTTGGATTATTTGTTATTTGTTAAACAAGGTGAATAATCCCATAAACAAAGGAGACTATGTCCAATTTTTTTTTAAAATTTGACACTTTGTTTTTTTGAGACACAATGTGAATTCGATGGTTGAATATTGTATATTTCGTATTATATGTGAATTTATTTGATGAATTTAGACTATTTGAATGTTATTGGACTATTTGTTGTTTGTTAAGCATGGTGAATAGTTCTATAAATAAAGTGTATTATGGCCAGTTGTTTTAAAATTACACTTCGAAATTTTTGCGTTTCGCAATTACGTACATTGAAAATTTGTCGTCGTTTCGCGATTACGTACGTTGGAAAATTTCGTCGTGCCTTCAGGCACGGGCATATGCTAATATATATATATATATATATATATATATATATATACAGAGAGAGAGAGAAAGAGAGAGAGAGAGGTTCTTAAATGAGAACCTCCCATGCAGAACTATTTTTTGAAATAGCAAAAATAAATTAGTTGATTTTTTATGGGGTATTTAAACATTTCAGGGAAGGCCCAGAAAAAAACTTAGCACAAAATATTTTTTTTTGCATTAAAAAAAGTTAAACTATGTTCTCCTTATAAGTTAACATAATTTGATCATTTTTTAAAATAGCAAAAAAAAATTGGAGATTTTTTTTTGTGCGGCTACCCTGAAATACCCCACAAAAAAATCAACTCAAAAATATTTGTTTTACTTTTAAAAAAAATAGGTCTGCTTGAGTGGTATGTACACAAGAGAGAGAGGGGGTAGAGAGAGATTTGCAAAGGACGCTTGAAGAACTTTACGAAAGAGGAAACTATAGGTTTGAGAGAAAATAGGAAGCGAAGGATAATGAATGAGAGAATTTGAGAATGAAAGTTTACTATGTAGTATTATGAAAAATACCGACTTTCTCTCTCCAAGTTTTCTCTCTAATAATGGAGATTTTTTCTTTTGGTTTTTTCCCTTACAAACATCTTTTAAGATTGATTCCAATTGATCTCATCACGATATGAGATGTTCTTCTAAGGGTCATGGGCCACCGATTGATCAATGTGCAAATTATTTTGTAGGAGATAAATTGAATTTGATGAGGAAAGCTGCTTTGGGGGAATTTTTTTATAAATCTATCGATGATCTTTAGTTTCAACTATCTGTTGTTAAAGAACATACAAATACTAATAAAGTCGGGACTACAATTATTTTTTATATAGCTAATTCCATGACTTTGAGAGAATTTTTGGTTCATCTGCAGTCATCAACTGGAAATATGAGATTAATGCTGCAAAAGTTGATCTTGTTAGGGTTCCTAAAAATGATGTCCCAATGCCTAATGATTCAATACTAATGTAGAATTTAGAGTCATTTCCTACCCTATAAATTCCAGATAAAGAAAATCCATTTAGGGCACAAAATGTAAGGGTTGAGAAGTCGCGGGTTAACGTAGATGCTCCTAATAGAGATAAATCAACAGGTCATAATCTTTAATTCATGCCAACTAGTAAAGATAATGAAGGTAGAGAATGTATAATGATAAATAAATGGGATGTGTAAGATGAAATTCATAGTTGGAGAAATGCCATTGTTACTTATGTTTTGGGTTTTAATGTTTCTTACAATGTTATGAAAAGTTTTGTCACGAGAAAATGGGGGAAATTTGGAATAAATTTAGGTGTTTGTTCTTAAATCTGGTGTGTTCATAATCTCTTTTGAAAATGTTGAAATTCATAATCATGAACTAGAAATGGGACCTTGGTCTTTTGACAGTAGACCTTTGATTGTTAAAGACCTTGGTCTTCTTACTCCTTTTTGAAAACTCTTTCCCTTTTATTATGTTCATTCCTATGTAGACCAACCCTAATTTTATACAAAAAATCAGCATGCCACCTCTTTATTACTTACACAAATGCACCTTTTAGTTCCTTTTTAAAGTTCACACCTGACCCAAATCCAATCAAACCAAGGTAAATTCCACCCTATGCCTTTTTAATAAAAATCATTATCTTCCATTCATTAGCATAAAAAATAAAGTCACCTTCTCACTTCCCAAAGTTTAATCTATCTTATAACATTTACCAAAAACAACATAAACTTCTTAACTTTCTAGTTTGAGAACCATTCACTCATTCTAGTGCTCACTTTTCAAAACATGTGTAACTAAAAATCTTTTTATTTGAAACTTATACTCTTTTCCTACAATCATAATTTCCATGACTTAGGGACCAATTAGTAATTTATGTCATTAAAAGGCTAATTGTCATTATAAGCAACTCATGCCATAAAATCAGAATTTTATGGCTTTGAACCCATTATCATATGCATTATTTATCTTTCAGACTTAGTATTTTTACACAACACTCCTTAAATATTAAACAACATTTATTAACACTTAGGATATACTTGAGTTTAACCATATTTAAACGTGAATTTCATTCTGAAATATTCCTATAGTATTTTCATGGAAATATACCTCTTTAAAACATGTATTTTGCCCAAAGAGTACAATAATCTACCTGACAATCCTCTTGTATTAAAATTAATAACATTTGTAACACACTTTCTTTAACAAAATCATTTATTATATTATGAAAATTCTAATACCTTGAATATTAGACATTTCACTCCATTTTATATGATTTCCACATGAACTAGTAAAGAATATACCATAGGTAGCATGTATGAGCACTATATTAATTAACATGTATACTAGCATACGTATACTATTTTTCATAATATAATAGTAGATAAATTCTTCCATCGATTTGTAGTCTCAAACATGGAGTGTTTGTGTAAAGGGAAACCCTCACCTCCAAAAGAGGCCTTAAAGGAGATACCAAACACTTCTAAGAAATATTGTCCTAAGTAGAACCCACATATTGCTCTAAATATTGTTCCAAAATAACCCCAAAACACAGACATCCAAGCTCACTCGCAATGTATTTTTAGTTGCAAGAGAATGGTGAAGCATACTCTGTTATGGTTAGTAATTTATAGAAAGGAAGGTTTTCCTTTTCTTCGAGCGCAAATAAAAATGTCGGGTGAATGAGGTTGTAATATATAGGGAAGAAAAAAATGGTTTGAATCACTAAGTCCCAGTTTGGTTGCGTAAATTTTTTGATTATGTAAATTGGTTCATTGTGAATTGTAAATGAGTGAAATTGAAACGAGTTAATCCAATTTTACATAATGTTTGGTAATTTGAAATTGAGTTTAAGGTTCTATGAAAAAAATATAAAAACAAATTAAGAAAGGGGGGAGGTAAAGAGAGAGGGAGAGAGGGAGGAGGAGGGGAGAGGGAGAAGGAACATGCACTTTATGTTACATCTATTTCAAATGAATTCATTTCATGTTTTTTGTGAAATAATCCAATTTCAAATTTTTCACAAGAGCTAAAATGGGACAATTAATTAATTCTTTCATTAATGAAACCAAACATAATTAATGGGTCAATTTTTAAATGGATCAATTTATTAATGATCCAATTTACAATATTGGGACAACCAAACGGGACCTAAGCATTTAACAGCACAACATGTAGGGTCTGGTTTCATACTTTCAGACAGAGAGGAAGTGACTAGATGTTCTTGCAAAAGGGAAAGGAGTACCAGGTGATACGACTTTTCACCAATAATTAGTCGATAATGCAACAGCTGGTCTGAATAACTGATTTAACCTAAAACCACTAGACGATGTCACGGCCTTTCTAAAATGTTAGAGCTCTAACCATTGTTTCGGTAGAATCCTTACACCCGTGATCAGGCTTAGTTGTGATTGTGATAAGTTCGTGGCTACTCTACTTTAGTTCCCAATGATGCTAAAGCTAAGGTTCATTCCCTGTAAACCAATGAATTCCACTGGACCACATTATCATTCCCTTAACCACTTTATACATATATGTTTAAGTTAACCTACATATCTATAAAACCTCCTAACAGCAATTGTAATGGTGTAAGCCATTGAATGGTAGTTTTAGGGAATGGAAAGTAAGTTTACCTTTTCATTGGTGGAAGGCTTCACAATGGTGATACAGGATGATTTGTAATATATGTTCCAACGAACAACTCATGTCCGTAGGAAATAAAAGTCACAATTTTTTGAACAACATTTATTCGTAGGAAATTCTATGAACTAATATTGTTCGTAGGAACGCATATATATATAATTAAAGGGATAATTTATATTTGTTATGAACTTCATTTGTTTGTAGGAATTCCTATGAACAAATGAAGTTCATAGGAACCTTTACAAATTCTGTATTCGTTTTGTAAATTTGGAGAACCCTTACCAATCCGTCTACAGAATCTGTTCCTTTTAACCCACCATTGCAGCCATCTAAATTTGTAAACTTACCATTTTTCTTGGAGTCTAGCATCACCATTGTGGATGCTCTAAGGATAATATAATGAAGCCACAATCACAAAATATCCCCATATACAACACTTGTGCATTTATTTCCTCCAATTATCAACATTCTACACGTAGTCCATAATCTTCTGTAACCCATGTAATTATTTAATTATATATATATACTAGCATGCAGGCCACGCGATGAGTGGCCGAATATATATATATATTAGAAGAGTAAGACTATCTTTATAATCCTACAATGCCGAAAAGTAATAAAAGAACAATTGTTTATAATCACAAAAATAAACGTAGACTAATGATTTTTTAATGGAAAAAGAAGAAGAGAACATTATAAAAACAAACTAAGAAGAATGAGATGTTAATATAATTAAAGAGGAAATAGTAAATTAATTCAAAGTCCAATATAAATGAACAAATAACCATCTAAACATGAAAATATACGATTATCTTCCATTAGAACTCATTAGGAATGCATATTGTGACATAATTATAGTAAAAGCACACCATCAATATTCATTGATGACAATTTTGGATGATTTACAATTTTTGGGTGTTAAATTTATATAATAAAATATTAGATGTCATAGTTAGATATAGCGATCACAACCCATATTACCCCCAGAATTACATTGAATCAATCCTATGACAGTTTTTTCCTAGTATTTATCATATTCAGTTTGAAATGATAGCCTAATTGGCGAAGTTTATCAATCTAAAATTAATAGAATACAAAAATGAGGTCAAATCAAACAGATCAAAAGGATGCATATAACCTGAAAGAAGTCCAAGTCCTGGCAAGCCTCGTCCAGCTCTTCCTTGTGCCCATTTGAAAGCAGCATCAAGTCAAGTGATGGAATTTGATGAGACGTGATATTGTTATGAACCAAATGGTCTTTGGAATTTACATATAGCTAGAGATAAGAACCAAATGTCCCATGATATTTTCATCCCTTTAACATACCTAACTTGAAATATTAAATAGCTTCCACAAAATATAGAGGAACCAAAAACATGATATTGTTAGTTAAGCAGCTCTATTTTTACATACTCATAAACTTTAATTCATAAAAGGTGGGTCATAAAGACAGAAGTGTGGATAAATGTTACGTGTAATCTAAATTGAATAACTTCCTTCCAGAAAACAATGTTCAATTGAAAAACTCGATCCATTCTTCTTAAAGTACATGGCATCTCAAATTCCTATCATGTGAAACATGAACAAATTACAATCAATAAAACAAACTTACATGACAAATTAAGGTTACAAAAAAAATAGTTAATACATTCCTCTAACTAAAAACATAAATATATTATTAATTATTATTGGTCACACAAATTAAGACAAAGATCATCAAAATTAAACTAATTAAAGCGGCCTAATAATTTCATTAGCCAAAAAAAAATTGAATAGGTTATGGGTTAGAAGCCAGCAAAACTCATATATAGAGTGCCAAATAAGAAGAAAAAAAATATAGAGGTACAACCTCAAAATAACACTCATGTTTAAGTAAATCACTAATAAGCCAAAAATTCACGAACAAAAACCCAGAATTGGAGAGTGGTGCAAATATAGAGAGATAGAGAGAGTATACCTCAAATGACAAATAGTGAAATACCTTGGAAATAGCCTATTTAGTTATGAAAATAAAATAAATATTTGTAAATAAAATAAAAATCCATGGGATTAAACCTTAATTAAATGTTTGGAACCCATAAAACACCTTACTGTTTTGTTGTGAAATAACCTGCATAAAAAATGAAAAATTAGAAACCTTTCTGGAATGTATGATGATCGAGTCCTCACCATTTCTTCAAAATTTTCACTCCAGTCAACTTCTAAATAGGTATTAGGTGACCATAACGTATGGCCTCTGTTCAGAGAGTTGGTCGTTGTCTCCAACCTCAGTCAAACAATCAGTATGCTCATTTGGACCCAAAACCTCTTTATTGTACCACCACGCCCGCCCGGGGAGAGTGAACGGAGCGCTACTATCGATAAAACTAACCAAATCCACAAATAACTTGTCTCTCAAAATAAATTAAACAACATCTCTTGAAATAAAGAGATCCACTAATCACAATCTTCAAATAAATTAAACAACGTCTCTCGAAATAAAACAATTATATATCTCGAAATAAATGCTCTATACAACAAAAACAAATACAATCTCCTCATCTTGTATTGTCGAATAATTATTCCCAATAATAATCCATACTAAATATCATTCTCCAAATCAAATCCAAAGCGCCCAAATCCGCGCTAACCATCCACTAAAAGAAAATATGGGGAAGTACACAATACGACAAGAAAGATGCTCAACAAATATTAGCGGTGAATAAAGCGTAAAAATACGAGTACGAATATTCAAATCAAATGCGAATCTCATAAGCATCTTTATCAATATAATTTCTCAACAACACATTAATCAAAGTCACCAGGCCTCACCAAACAGCACCCATACTTGATCAAGTAGTCGGAACAAAAATATTGGCGGGTGCCCAACCTCAGTGCCATATTAAAATCTCATGACAATATGCCCAAAACAAATAATAATACCACATGAATCAAAAATTAGAATCCAACAACAATATTCCAGAATTCGAATGAATTTAGCAATTTAAATATGAGTCAATAATCACAAGAAAACAACGGGAATAACACTAGCGAGATTTAGGAGCATATTGTGTAAAACTCCATACCTCAAAATCATCACATGAATCATCACATAATTTCAGCCTCAAAATCCAAACACACCATCACGTTCCTCTCGCAAAAATAATCAAATCTCATTCTAGCCCAAACTCGAGAAAACACCAAATAAGCCTTCTAATCTAATGTTGAAATCTGGAATAAGTTTGGGGCTATGGTTTGTAGATGAAAGGGAGTAATTTTGGAGAGGTATTCTGGTTGAAATGTTTGAGAAAAAGTGATTTGAAAAGCCAAGCCACGAATTTGGTGATGTATAAAGGATTAAGAGTTTGATTAAGAAAAGAGTTATAATCATATACAAACACTAAAAAAATTATTCCGGACGATCGGACCGTTTGAATTGGTTAAAATTTGGCGGAGAATTAGCTGAAGACGAGAGAAAGCTGTCTAAAATTTCAGCTTGATTGGACCGTTCAATATTTTTAAATATTTTTTTCTAGCGAGTTTTATGTGTCGAGGACTCTAAGAAAATTTTATGTTTTGAGGACTCTCTTATATAATAAAAATTCAATTAAAAGTCCATTTAAATTTCGATTCCAATTCCGTTTGAAAATTTATTTTCCAATATAAAAACCAACGTTTTAAATTATAAAATTTATATAATCCAAAATTTTATTTTTTTCTATGATTTCAAAAATTAATTTAAAAATTCTCATTTAAAAAATCCGGGTTGTTACACTTCCCCACTAACAATGGAATTTCTCCCTCGAAATTTGCCGAAAGCCTAACTCTTAATAATCCGACCACTACAACTATCTCCAAAAATAATCTCGTCCCCAAAAATAAATTCCTCACATCTAATCTTGGACCCTAACACGAAACGATCATCTAAATTTTTTATCTCCAAAATAAGCGCCATATAACGCAACAGACCAAAAATCCAAGACCCGAGGGTTATCGTATACCTAAGCTCTGATACCATTCTGTAATACCCCGACCGTCCGGGGAAAGTGAATGGAGCGCTACTATCGATAAAACTAACCAAATCCACAAATAACAAGGTATAGCGCATCTAAAAATCCCCCAATACAAACAGAATCCACTAATCTCAATCTTCAAATAAATTAAACAAAGTCTCTCGAAATAAAACAACTATTAATCTCAAAATAAAATGTTCTATACAACAAAAATAAATACAATCTCCTCATCTTGTACTGTCGAATAATTATTCCTAATAATAATCCATGCTAAATAAAATTCTCCAAATCAAATCCAAAGCGCTCAAATTTGCGCTAACCTGCCACTAAAATAAAATATGGGGAAGTACACAATACGACAAGAAAGATGCTCAACAAATATTAGCGATGAATAAAGCCTGACAATATGGGTACAAATATTCAAATAAAATGTGAATCTCATAAGCATTTTTATCAATATATTTTCTCAACAACACATTAATCAAAGTCACCGGGCCTCACCATATCGCGCCCAGACTTTATCATGTAGCCAAAAAAGGAATATTAAAGGGTGACCAACCTCAGTGCCATATTAAAATCTCATGACAATATGCCCAACACAAATAATAATACCTCATGAATCAAAAATTCGATTCCAACAATAATTTTCCAGAATTCCAATAATTTAGCAATTCAAATATGAGTCAATAATCACAAGAAAACAACGGGAATAACACTCGCGAGATTTAGGAGCATATTGTGTAAAACTCCATACATCAAAATTATAACATGAATCATCACATAATTCCAGCCTCAAAATCCAAACACACCATCACGTTCCTCTCGTAAAAATAATCAAATCTCGTTCTAGCCCAAACTCGAGAAAATACCAAATAAGCCTTCTAATCTAATGTTGAAATCTTGAATAAGTTTGGGGCTATGGTTTGTAGATGAAAGGGAGTGATTTTGGAGAGGTCTTCTGGTTGAAAAGTTTGAGAAAAAGTGATTTGAAAAGACAAGCCATGAATTTTTTTATATATAATGGATTAAGAGTTTGATTAAGAAAAGAGTTTTAATAATATATAAACACAAAAAAAATTATTTCGGACGATCGGACTGTTGGAATTGGTTGACATTTGGCGGAGAATTAGCTGAAGACGAGGGGAAGCTGTCTAAAAAAATTCAGCTCGATCTGACCGTTCAATATTTTTAAATATTTTTTTTAGAGAGTTTTATGTTTTGAGGACTCTCTTATATAATAAAAATTCAATTAAAACTCCATTTTAATTCCAATTCAAATTCCGTTTGAAAATTTATTTTTCAAATATAAAAACCAACATTTTAAATTATAAAATTCATAAAATCCAAAATTTTATTTTTTTCTACGATTTCAAAAATTAATTTAAAAATTGTCATTTAAAAAATCCGGGTTGTTACACTTCCCCACTAACAATGGAACTTCGCCCTCGAAATTCTCCGAAAGCCTAACTCTCAATAATCAAGCCACTACAACTATCTTCAAATATAATCTCGTCCCCAAAAATAATTTCCTCACATCCAATCTTGGACCATAACACGAGACGATCATCTAAATTTTTTATCTCCAAAATACCTGCCACAAAATGCAACAGAACCAAAACCCAAGACCCGAGGGTTGTCATATAACTAAGCTCTGATACCATTCTGTAAAACGCCGCCCTCCCTGGGAGAGTGAACGAAGCACTACTATCGATAAAACTAACCAAATCCACAAATAACAAGGTATAGAGCATCTAAAAATCTCACAAAACAAAGAGATTCCACTAATCTCAATCTTCAAAAAATTTAAAAAAAAGTCTGTCAAAATAAAACAACTATCTATCTCGAAATAAAATGCTCTGTACAACAAAAATAAATATAATCTCCTTATCTTGTATTGTCAAATAATTCTTCCCAATAATAATCCATGCTAAATATCATTCTCCAAATAATATCCAAAGCGCCCAAATCTGCGACAACCTGCCAGTAAAAGAAAATATGGGGAAGTACACAATACGATAAGAAAGATGCTCAACAAATATTAGCGGCGAATAAAGCGTAGCAATACGAGTACGAATATTCAAATCAAATGCGAATCTCATAAGCATTTTTATCAATATAATTTCTCAACAACACATTAATCAAAGTCACTAGGCCTCACCATACCGCGCCCATACTTTATCAAGTAGCCAAAACAGGAATATTGGCGGGTGCCCAACCTCAGTGCCATATTAAAATCTCATGACAAGATGCCCAACACAAATAATAATACCATCTGAATCAAAAATTAGATTCCCACAACAATTTTTTGGAATTCCAATGAATTTAGCTATTCAAATATGAGTCAATAATCACAAGAAAGCAACGGGAATAACACTCGCGAGATTTAGGAGCATATTGTGTAAAACCCCATACATCTAAATCATCAAAAAATTTCAACCTCAAAATTAAAACACACCATCATGTTCCTCTCGCAAAAATAATCAAATCTCATTCTAGCCCAAACTCGAGAAAACACCAAATAAGGTTTCTAATCTAATGTTGAAATCTGGAATAAGTTTGGGGCTATGGTTTGTAGATGAAAGGGAGTAATTTTGGAGAGGTATTCTGGTTGAAAAGTTTGAGAAAAAGTGATTTGAAAAGCCAAGCCACGAATTTGTTGATGTATAAAGGATTAAGAGTTTGATTAAGAAAAGAGTTCTAATCATATACAAACACTAAAAAATTTATTCCGGACGATCGGACCGTTTGAATTGGTTAAAATTTAGAGGAGAATTAGCTGAAGACGAGAGGAATCTGCATAAAATTTCATCTCCATCGGACCATTCTATATTTTAAATATTTTTTTTTCAAGAGAGTTTTATGTTTCGAGGACTCTAAGAGAGTTTTATGTTTTGAGGACTCTCTTATATAATAAAAATTCAATTAAAACTCCACTTTAATTCCGATTCGAATTCCATTTGAAAATCTATTTTTCAAATAGAAAAACCAACTTTTTAAATTTTAAAAATTATAAAATCCAAAAAAAAAAATCTACGATTTCCAAAATTAATTTAACAATTATCACTTAAAAAATCCGAGTTGTTACACTTCCCCACTAACGATAGAATTTTGCCCTCGAAATTCGCTGAAAGCCTAACTCTCAATAATCAGGCCACTACAACTATCTCCAAAAATAATCTCGTCCCCAAAAATAAATTCCTCGCATCTAATCTTGGACCCTAACACGAAACGATCTTCTAAAATTTTTATCTCCAAAATACGCACCATAAAATGCAACAGACCCAAAACCCAAGACCCGAGGGTTGTCGTATACCTAAGCTCTGATACCATTCTATAACACCCCTCCCGCACGGGGAGAGTGAACGGAGCGCTACTATCGATAAAACTACCCAAATCCATAAATAACAAGGTATAGAGCATCTGAAAATCCCAGAATACAAAGAGAATCCACTAATCTCAATCTTCAAATAAATTAAGCAAAGTCTCTCGAAATAAAACAACTATCTCTCTCGAAATAAAATGCTCTATACAACAAAAATAAATACAATCTCCTCATCTTATATTGTCGAATAATTCTTCCCAATAATAATCAATGCTAAATACCGTTCTCCAAATCAAATCCAAAGCGCCCACATCCGTGCTAACCTGCCACTAAAATAAAATATGGGGAAGTACACAATACGATAAGAAAGATGCACAACAAATATTAGATGTGAATAAATCGTTACAATACGAGTACCAATATTCAAACCATATGCGAATTTGATAAGCATTTTTATCAATATAATTTCTCAACAACACATTAATCAAAGTCACCAGGCCTCACCATACCGCGCCCATACTTTATCAAGTAGCCGGAACAGGAATATTGGCAGGTGCCCAACCTCAGTGCCATATTAAAATATCATGACAACATTCCCAACACAAATAATAATACCACATGAAGTAAAAATTACATTTCAACAACAATTTTCAATTATTCCAATGAATTTAGCATTCAAATATCAGTTAATAATCACAAGAAAACAATGGGAATAACACTCGCGAGATTTAGGAGCATATTGTGTAAAAACCCATAAATCAAAATCATCACATAATTTCAGCCTCAAAATCCAAACACAACATCACATTCCTCTCGCAAAAATAATCAAATCTCGTTCTAGCCCAAACTCAAGAAAACACCAAATAAGCATTCTAATCTAATGTAAAAATCTTGAATAAGTTTGGGGCTATGGTTTGTAGATGAAAGGGAGTAATTTTGGAGAGGTCTTCTGGTTGAATAGTTTGAAAAAAAGTTATTTGAAAAGCCAAGCCACGGATTTGTTGATATATAAAGGATTAAGAGTTTGATTAAGAAGAGAGTTATAATCATATACAAACACTAAAAAATTTATTACGGACGATCGAACCGTTAGAATTGGTTGAAATTTGGCGGAGAATTAGCTAGAGATGAGAGGAAGCTGTCTAAAATTTCAGCTCGATCGGACCGTTCAATATTTTTAAATATTATTTTTTCTAGAGAGTTTTAGTCTCAAGGACTCTAAGAGAGTTTTGTGTTTTAAGGACTCTCTTATATAATAAAAATTAAATTAAAACTCCATTTTAATTTCGATTACAATTCCGTTTGAAGATTTATTTATCAAATATAAAAACCAACATTTTGAATTATAAAATAAATAAAATTTCAAAATTTTATTTTTTTCTACGATTTTCAAAAATAATTTAAAAATTATCATTTAAAAATTCGGGTAGTTCCATTTATGGACCTCAGAATCTCCATTTTCAAGCCCCAAGGGATTAGACAAGTCTACTTTTCTTTTTTTGTTTACCCTACTTTTTTTTTAGTTTCTCTTTTCATGTGGTGCTAACAACTGGAACGACATTTTGTGTTTTGAGTTTCAGAATCCTAGCGCTGACTGAAATGGGTAATGAATCTATTGAAAATGAAAAGTCATAAGTAAATCGTTCTTCCCCTTTAGGATAGGGAGAGGAAGAGGTACATCTTTGGGGTTTACGAAAGTTTGGCTTTCAAAATTGGGAGGAGGGAAAAACAATGAGAGAAAATAGAGTATGCGTAATTTATAATAGAATGCCATCTTCAGAGTATTTGGGTCTACAATTTTTATTATACATACTAGCATGAAGGCCACGCGATGCGTGGCGAGTATATATATATATATATATATATATATATATATATATATATATATATATATATATATATATATATATATTATGAAAATAACAAATATATATTTTTATTAAAGCATTTTATAATTGGATGTTTAGAATAAATAAAAATAACTAAAACCAACTTCAAAAGTATTTTTTCGAATTTCAATTTTGGATCTCAAGTAAAAATATCAATATTTTCAACTAATAAAAAGCATAACAAATCAGTCAAACAACTATTTACGAAAAGTTAAATGTCTGTAAGACCAAAACTTGTATTTCATTTACTAAGAAATAGAAATCTCAAAATGCACATATATATTTGGAATTTTGTTTTCTTTCGGGTGACGTATTTTCTACCCCACACCATCCATATGAGATAAATCTATTTCAATACTAAAATTCCTCATGGATTCAAACAATGTTCCAATAAATTTAATAAGATATCGAAAAATCTCATCATTTGAGATGATTGTCAAAAGTCAGATACAGAGGTATGCGTCATGAAGCAAAAGCATACCTTCAAGAATCTCATGGAAAATAACAAAATTAACAAATTTAACATAAACTCCATTCCACTAATTAAGAAATGATAAAAGGTTTCATTTGATGAACAATATGAAAATGATCTGATGATACAAACCGAATAACATTATATTGTATGTGGGTACCTCGATTTGCCATCATGGGTCCAGACGAGTAGCCCAATAGAAACGGCCCAAAGTCTGGGCTCCTTGCATCTCAACTGAATTCGGTTTTGACTTAGTCTACTCCTAAAATCTCGTAAGGAGATATTCTAGGAGTAGAAGGTGGACGTGGGGGAGTCCAACACCCACACTCCCCGATAAAAAAACATGTATATAAAAAACCCTAAGCCTGGGGCAAAAGGCATGCAATATATTCATTGTAAAACACTCCCCGGAGTTGATAGAAATAATATTGAGAGCTCCACCGTGGATGTAGGCATTCTGACTGAACAACGTACATACTGTGTAGTGTGATTGGCATTTTTTATTCTCTATTCTCTTTCGTGATTTCCCTTTTCTCATTAATTTGTGTTGAATATAATTGTCACCACAATTGGCGTTGTCTATGGGAAACGTTTGTATTCCTTTAAGAAAGTCCTCACCAACCAAGAAGCTAGAATGTTCGGTCATAGTAGCAACGCCCCTCAGGCGAGGGATATCCAAGAACAGCTTGCCCCTCGCAGGATCAGATCTAAAGTTCGGCGTTCAGATCAGAGGGCTCGCCCGGAGAGGCCAGCCTCGGAGGAGAACCAGAGACGGACGAGGTACACACAAATCTATAGATTGATTGACGCTTATGAGGCAAGTCTCCAAGAGCAAAGGGAGTCCGCTCACAAGAAAGAGGATGAGAATGCTCGCCTCAAAAGGAAATTAGAGAGGATAGAGAAAGAACTCCATCGCAACATCAGGCGACGTCCATACCGCACTCCTAGCCCTTAGGCGAAAAAGTTTCGTAGTCGAGGAAGGAGACCCAGATGCGGATCCCAGAGAAGTGAGAAGCTCAAGTCAGATGATGACTTGCGCGAGCAATAGCAACCAGCTCACCGTTACAGGAGCCCAGCTCAAGGTGATGAGGATATACGAAATTTAGTTCGAAGAGAAATGGGCTAACACCCAGCACATCAGGGTGCCAGATTAACCAGGGAGATTGCTCGACGAGCTCTCAAGACCCAGATGAAATCCCCTTTCTCAAGGGAGATAGAGGAAGAAGAATCCCCCCAAAAATTTGCAATTTTGAGATTTAAGATCTATGATGGAAAGACTGACCCTATCGATCATGTTAGGCAGTACAGGCAAGCCATGACTCTCTGAAACCATAAGGATGCACTAATCTGTCAGATTTTTCCATTGAGTCTGCATGATGTGGACCAGAAATGGTTCGAGAGACTCCTTCACAGGTCCATTAGGAGTTTTGAGTCCCTGGCCGAGCTATTTACGGCTCGCTTCATTACTAGTAGCTCCCATCCTAAAAGGATGGATGCTTTACTAACAATTAAGAAGACGCCTCAAGAGAGCCTCCGGGACTACGTGAAGAGGTACCAGGAGTTATTCAATGTGGTCGAGGACTGCTCGGAGTAGGTAGCAGTGGCCTCTTTTAAGATTAGCCTACCCATCTCTTTCCTTCTACACCAATACATAACGAAGAAGGAGGCCACGAACATCGATGACCTGATGGCTCGCATCGAGAAGTATGCCAAAGTGGAAGATGTCTCCTGCCTCAGTGCAGGGGATAATTTTCGGACTAAGCTCGCTGCCAAGGGCAACGACAAGGCCAAAAACTAGAAGAAATGGGAAAAGAATGGGGGAAAGAATGGCTCCAAGAACAGGGGCAAGAACGATACTTCAAAAGCCTTCCAGTCAGTGAACACTGTCTTCAAAGAACTAATCTACAAGATTCTAGTAAAGATCAAAGATGAGCCATTTGTTAAGTGGCCCTGAAAGATGGGAGGAGATCCCTTAAAGAGAAATAACACGCTGAGATACACTTTTCACAAGGAGGGAGGACATAAGACTAAACATTACAAGGCTCTGAAGTATCACCATGAAGAACTGGCCCAGACTGGGCACCTCAACGAGTTTATGGAGAAGAAGGCAGAGAAAGTCGCTGCCAATGGAGAAACAAAACTCGACAACGTACTCAAAGACGATGCTGGCCATAAATTTGAAGTTATTCATGGGACATCTGATATGAAGCAGATTCATGGGAATTCAACCTGGATGGAAGTGAAAAAGCTTACTGTGGTAATGCAAGCTTTTCAGATCGATCGAGCGAAGACATAATCAGGAAAGCGTCGGTGAGTAGAGAGCGTCAACTATAGCAAACATATCGTATTCACAGATAAAGATCTGGTGGGGGTAAGAACCTTACATCATGACGCCTTGATCATCACGCTCAGGGTATCTAACTATAACGTCGATAAGTTGCTCGTCGACTAAGGAAGCTCATCCGAGGTAATGTATATCGACCTATTATGGAAATTAAAGTTAAACGTTGCCGACTTGAAGGAAGCCATTATCCCTCTAGTTGGCTTCGCTGGAAAAGTGACTATTCCATTGGGAAAGATCGTGCTACCGGTAAGGGCAGGAAGTGTCTCCAAGATGATCGAGTTTCTGGTGGTCGATATCGACTCTCCATATCAAGCTATCCTCGGCAGGGGGTGGCTACATGCAATGAAGGTAGTCCCTTCGACCTACCATATGAAACTCAAGTATGTGACTGAGCAAGGAGTAATGGAGATTCACGGAGATCAGGTGATGGCAAGAAGGTGCTTCATAGCATTCGTCTGGCCAAAACCAGAGAATAAGGTTGAGAAGGCCAAAGAGAAGGTCGAGGAGCAAGAAGGTTTTATACCTTTAAAATAGCAGTTAAGATATGGAAGGCCCGGAGTGGAGGAAACCAGGCTCCTCCCCTCTGAGCGGGTCATTAAAAACCTGGAGGAGATACCGGTCGGTGGAAGCAAGAAAGATAGGAGTTTTTTGATCGGGACTTCTCTTACAAATCAAGAGAAGAAAGAATTAATGGTACTTCTAAGGAGCAACTAGACTTTTTCACGTGGGAACTATAAGAGTTCCCTGGCATTGATCCCAGTGTGGTTTGCCATCGATTACACATCAATCCCACTTTCAGGCCTATCACGCAAAAAGCACGACGAACCACGCCCAAGAAGGCTAAGTCCATAGAGAAAGAAGTTGAAAAGATGCTGGATGCAGGATCCATACGGGAAGTTCAATTACCTAAATGGCTATCCAACCCAGTAGTAGTTCTAAAGAGCAATGGGAAATTGAGAGTCTGTATAGAGTTCACTGACCTTAACAGGTCCTATCCCAAGGACAGTTTCCAACTACCGAAGATCGACCAATTGGTGGATGCCATAGCAGCTCACGAGAGAATGAGTTTTCTGGACGCATATTCGGGATATCATCAGATCCCCCTGTATGCACCAGACCAAGACAAGTCAACGTTCATCACCACTGTTGGATTATAATGATACAAAGTTATGCCCTTTGGACTCAAGAATGCTGGAGCAACCTACCAGCGGCTAGTCACCAAAATGTTCAAAGACTAAATACGAGATACCATGGAAGTCTACATTGATGATATGCTCATTAAGAGCAAGAGAAAAGAGGACCATCTCTCAGACCTATCAAATACCTTCAAGATCCTTAGGAAATACCAAATGAAGGTCAATGCAAGAAAGTGTTCCTTCGGTGTCCAGTCAGGAAAATTCCTCGGATATTTGGTTAACGAGATAGTCATTGAGGCCAACTCGGACCAGATCAATGCGATCAGCAGGGTACAATCCCCTCGCATGATATGAGATATGCAGAAGCTCACAGGAATGCTCACCGCTTTGAACCATTTCATCTCGAAGTCCTCTGAGAAATGCTAGTCGTTCTTCCAGCTCTTGAAAGGAAACAAGATAGTAGAATGGAATCAAAAAATTACTCGCAAGCACTGGAGGAGATCAAGGCTTACCTTAGCTCACTGCCTCTGCTCGTTATACCTCAAGAAGATGATCCCCTATACTTTTATCTCGCCATCTCCAGTCATGCCATTAGTTCTGCACTAGTATGCTAAAAGCTGGAGTACAACGCGAGAAAGACCTTATTAGATGCCGAGCAGTGCTACCTACCACTAGAGAAACTCTCTTTTGTACTAGTGATATCTTTGAGGAAATTGAAGCACTATTTCAAAGCTCATACTATCATCGTCCTCACATCACACACCCTTAAAGTAGTCCTTCGGAAAGCAGACTTGTCCGGTAGACTATCCAAATGGTCAGTCGAGCTCGAACGATTTGACATTCAATTTCAACCCAGGAATACAATCAAGGGGCAGGTCCTTGCCGATTTTATCACAGAATTCACAGGAGAACAGCCTTGCGACCAGCTTCAACCAATGAAGCAAATTAAAGATCACCCATCAGTAGGAGTCTGGAGACTATTCATTAATGGAGCCTCCAACTCAATGGGGTAGGAGTAGGCATTGTGCTCATTATTCCAGAAGAGACAATCCTTGAGCAAGGAATCAGGCTTGGATTTAAAGCCTCCAATAACAAGGTAGAATACGAAGCTTTGATAGCCGGCTTACAAAAGGCACAGGCATCGAGGGTAAAGAAGTTGAATGTGTTCGATGAATCATAATTGGTCTCCAACCAGATAAGTGGGGACTTCAATGCAAGAGACAACAGAATGGAAGCCTACCTCGCCTTGGCAATGGAGTTAATGTCCATCTTTGAGGAAGTCAGTGTCTAATAGTTTCCCAAAGGACAGAACAGCCATGCCGATGCCCTAGCGGCCCTAAGTTCAGCAATTAATTCTGACTTAAAGAGGATGATTCCAATCGACTTCCTTTCCCATCCAAGCATCAACCAGAGAGATGAGCTGCTACACAGGGAACATATGCTCCAGATTGAGTCAGTACCAAATTTGATGGACCCTTTGAGGGACTATTTGAAAGATGGTTCACTTCCAAATGATAAGAAGGATGCTCATCAAATAAGAGTCAAATATGCTCACTTTCACTTATCTCCTGAGGGAAAACTATACAAGAAATCATTCACTGACCCTTATCTTCAATGTGTTCACCCGAAGGACATCGAGCAAGTTCTACACCAGCATCACGAAGGAATCTGTGGAAGCCATATTAGAGGGAGGTCACTAGCTTTTTTAGCAATAAAGGAAGGCTACTGGTGGCCATATATGCAAAGAGATTATGCAGTATATGTTCACAAATGTGAAAAATGTCAACTACACGCTCCTATGGTCCACCAACCTGCCAGCGACCTAAAGTCGCTTACCAACCCATGGCATTTCGCCCAGTGGGGGATGGACATCATAGGCCCTCTTCCTACTGCCACTGGAAACCACAAGTATCTGTTAGTTGCAACAGATTACTTCACCAAATGGATCAAGGAAGAACCACTGGCAAACATTCGAGATGCAGATATGATGAGGTTCATATGAAAAAATATAATCACCCATTTTGAAATCCCTAGAACAATCATCACCGATAACGGAACACAGTTTGAGAGTGTCTCTTTTCCAAAACTTCTGCAACGAACACAGGATCAGGCACCATTTCATCTCGATGACCTACCCCCAGAGCAATGGTCAAGCCGAAGCCTCCAATAAAATAGTGATCGATGGGATGAAAAAATGACTAGAGCGGGCCAAAGGCGCATGGGTAAGTGAGCTGCCACATATTTTGTGGGTCTACCACACCACCCCACGATGAGAAGCTAGTAAAACCCCGTTCTCACTAACGTATGGAATGGAAGAAATCATCCCCTAGGAAGATGGCCTACCAACCATGAGAACCACCCTTGTCGACTAAGGCCAAAATGATGCAGCATTACTCGCTGAACTTGACCTAGCTGATGAACGCAGAGAACAAGCCCTAGTAAAGCTGGTGAGCTATCAGTAACAACTCGCGAAACACTATAACAAGAAGGTCAATCCAGGGCATTCCAGGTTTGGGACTACTTCCTAAGGAAAGTCCTTAGCAGCGCAGTAAAACCATCATATTGCAAGTTAGGGCCAAACTATGAGGGACCATTCAAGGTGATAAGAGATGATCTATGAGGAGCCTATCACTTAGAAACGCTGGAGGGCAGAGAGATACCCCGAGCTTGGAACGCAGCCAATCTGAAGAAATTCTACTCCTAGTTTTTTCATTCATCTTTTATCGTATTTTTGGAATTGGCAACTTAGTTTTTATTTCTTAATAAAAGATTGTTTGGCAGTGACATTCTGAAGTGTTAATTTTGTATTATGAACTTTATAACTTGCACATCTTTTCCAAGCGACGTGCATATTACCAAGTATACAAAACCAGGGAATCTCCCTCCTTAGGTCTTCATTATGAAACACGAATAACCTCTTAGAATTTCCCCTGGCAATATATAAAGCCCTACAAGGGACCCTTAGGCAGTTCGACCAAATCGAATTGGTCACCAAATAATGTTTGGCTCAAAAAGCCTGATCGGATGGAACATCCAACACCAGGTGTGTCCTCGCCATTGCCATACTTAGGACTAAGGGAGTGTGACGACATGACCTAAAAGGTAAAATAGGGGAAAATGGTATCTTATAAGCATATTGGACTGAGAGGACAATCACTCAATAAAATAGCCCTACCAATCTAGTCGGCCACGAAGGGCCCAATATAGTTAAGTGAGAAATAAATGAAGTAAAAAACATACAACACGTGTTTAGTCGGTAAGATCGCCCAAAGCATAGATATTATATTACTTCATCACATTTACAATGAGAATATACAACACGAGTCTGGTCGACAAGATCGCCCAAAACATCGATATTACATTACTTCATTACATATACAATGAGTTGCATTCAGTAAAATCTTGATGAGGCTGAGGCCTCTGAACAAGGTAATCATCCACTTGTACTCTTCGTCCATTGTCCGGATGAGGAGCCAATTCCTCCTTGACCTCATTCGCATTTAGCTCTAATAGCTTCTCGGGGATAGCATTGATAGGGATCCATTGATCGTCCCTTCTGAAAGGATTAGGCCTCAAAGTTGAAGGAGAGATCTTATGATGGTGACGGTGACAGAGTACTGAGTTCCTTAGGATTTGCATCTTCCCGAGGGAACTCAATCATCCCCTAATAAAGGCGAGCTCTTCAAACTCTGTCAGCTTTATTGAAGCATTTATCCAACCTTGGTCGTAACCATCATCCCACATTCACCGAGGTACTTTCTTGATTAGATGCCTCAGCTGTGTGACATCCCTTTGAAGCCCGACAATAATCACATATGCTCGATGGACGTCTTCTCAAAGCTTGTCCATCTCCCTAGCTGGACCCTCTGCATCTGGACCAACTCATGGAGCAGCCGATGAGGTAGAACCTTACAAGACTGGAGGAGAATTGCTCCGCTCTGTGCCAGCTCATGAAACAGCCGATGAAGAGGAACCTCATAGAACACAAGGTGCGATACTCGGCGCATGCTCCCTGAGTCACGACACCTCCCTCCTTAGAGTCTCATTCTCATGCTAAAGAATTTCCTTGACTAGATTTATTTTAGAGGCATCTACAAGCTTAGATCTCAAAGTGTTCACTTCTTCTTGGATTGAAGCACCAACTTCTTCCATCTCCTGAAGTATGTCCTTCAGTTTGGCGACGAGCTCAGACTGGTCCTTAAAGCTCTTATTTCTTGACCTGAGAGACATGCAAATCCTAATAAAGGCCTGATGAACTTGGGTGCTCGCGTTAGGTCTAAGGATCCTTCCCAGTTGAGAGGTGGCAGGTATATACTCGTCTACATCAATCAACTACAAGCCATATAAGCAGTAAAAAGCAGAAGAATCAATGCCCAAAAAATAAAGTACTTTCATTTCATTGAAATAAAAGGATATAATTACATTGGTTTGTTCATAGAAGTACAAGTAAAAATACAGATAAGTTCTAAGAGCAGACTAGCTAGCAACCTCGGTTTGTTCAGAGGAAGCTGGTTGTTTTCCCTTATTAGCAGTAGTAGGACCATCTCCCTTAGAAGGAACTACTGTTATTTCCCGAGTAGGAGGAGCATCAACAGGAACAGTCTGGGAGGCGGGAGAAATACCTTCAACGATTGGGGTAAGAATTTTATCTACAACAGGCTTGGGGCCTGAATCATGCTCTTTGAATAAAGGTGAATCAACATCCACCCCAACAGCCAGAAGAGCCTTGTTCCAGCCCTTCTTAAAGTTCAGTCGGTTGATGTAACCTATCTGAGCATCAGCATCCTCATATGCGGCAGCCCACCCAGAGTTGTACGAACTCTCCTTAATGGTAGAAGCCTCAGACTCCACCTTCTTTACCTGCTCTAATAGCACGTTGTTATCCTCAACCAAGACCATCTTGCTCGTACAGACCAGATCGTAGGACTGCCTCAACTCATTCAGCTCCTTAATCGCCGCTTTCTTCACCCTATTGGCTTCAGCAAGGGAAAGATCAGAGGACTTCTGGGCCTCGCTAGAATCTTTCAGACTGGCCTCCGACTTGGTGCCTTTCCCCTTTAGTTCAACGTTCTACTTCTCCAAATCTGCATTCCTACTCACTAGCTCATCGCGAGTACGATAGAGAATAGTGAATTCAGTCACGAACTGCAAGCAAAAAGGGAGCATTAGAAGAAAGTATTGAACATAATATTACAAGTATTGAAGAACATAAATGAACTTACCAAGTCTAGCCTCTGACTCACTTGCAGGACTAACTGGTCAGTCCCCATTGCCCTCTGTCGATTAGCAGGCAAAATTTCTCTCTCGAGCAGTGCAGGAGCCAGTTAGGGAGAGTTGGCGACCGAGGCCCCCTCAAGCAACACGGACACGAGCACTAAAGCTTGCCCAACCTTTGTCCTTGATTCCACCCTCATTATTTACACTTCTCTCTCCTTCTCCCTCTCAGCTCTCTTCCTCTCCTCCAACTTCTTTTTCTCTTCAGCCTTCTTCCTCTCCTCTTCTTTCTTTCTCTCTCTCTCTATCTCTCTCAACTGTTCTTCCTCTTTTCTCTTCTTCTTCTGCTCATTGCCAATAAGTTGAGAGCCAGTGGAAACTTCTCCACTAACTAACTTTTGCTTCTTCAACCTCCTCGAGAGAAGCACATTATCCTCATCATCATCATCCTTGATCAGATTTCTTCTGGGAGGAACCATTTATGCCTTACTAGAACTGATCGACTCATCAGAAGACTCTTGAGCCTCAGAAACCCCTTTCGAGCTAGAATAACCTTCACTACTAGAGCTTGCCTCACTGGAACCACCTTCAGCACCTCCCCTGATATCACTTTCAGAATTGCTATCTTCCTCGTCCCCCTGATATCACCTTCAGCACCTCCCCTGATATCACTTTTAAAAGTAGTAATTCACATTACCTTGGGATGTAATTTGGGGAAAATGGAAAGAAATTCTTCCAACCAACCAATCTTCATCGTCGTCAATTTTACTGCCCGCTAAGAAACTAAGAAACTGGGTTTTCTTAATTTGTTGGTCGGGAAAAATAAGTAGATGATGTCGATTTTGTTCAGCCCCGTTTCGTTGGGTGATATAAATGGGCCTCAACACATATGTGTGGGTTTACCCACAGCCTGGTGCTGTAAATAAAAACCATGGTTTATTCAAATTCACTTGAAAATGACAAATTTTCAAATTCATGTAGAAAATTAACTTGAAAATGACAACAATTAAAAGTAACTTAGTCCTAAAAATTATGACAAATCAACAAATACATGTAGAGAAAATTCAATATTCACCTTGAATATTGAATAGATGGTGGCAATTTTGCATAAATGATTTTGTGGAGTTGGTATGGGTAGATTATTGAGTGAAAAGAAGGACACCCTATATATACATTTTGTAGGAGGCTGTTGAAATTTATGGGGTTTACACATTAAAATCCCTCTAAGGGAATGATAGAAGAAGGCAGATCATCTTGGAGGTATAATGGGGGATGGGGGAGATGGAAATATGGTTTGGAGAAGGTTAAGAGGAGAGTTTGAGAAATAAAGAGAGAGAAAGAGGATCTTGGAAATTAAAAAGTTAAGAGAGTCTTGGGGATATAAAAGGTTGAGGTATTAATCAGAGGAGAGATAACGGGGTAAGGATTGGGGAAAGATATTAACTATCGAATTCTTTATTACTGCCACGTGTCATCCTGAGAGGATTTTGGTCTATAATTTTTGTATAGTTATATAGATATATAATAAAGTAGAAAACTTATGTATGTCATAAGCTTGAACTATAATGTCATCTTTATAAATTTTTCTGCACTACCTATTTTGCCCCTTACAAATTTGCATTCCCCTCTTTTAACACACTCTAATTTACTTCACCCTCGCTTAAAAATTCAAAAATAAGGGTACAATAGGATTTTCACCATTCTCTCCCTTACCCTCATTATCCAAGCCTACCTGTCTTATTTTTCTCCCTCGCTTTACTCTCTTCCTTTGTCTGGCAAAAAGACAATCATATTCTCAACAACAATAATCTCTCACAACGACAACGATCTCTTCCAATGAACAACAACGGTCTCTCCTAAGGTAGTTTTTTTAGTTGTTTGTCTTCTCACCGATTTTTTGGTTGTACGATGACACCTGTAAAAAAATTTTGGTTATACGATGATAAAAAAAAATAGCCAAGACGCGATGGGAGGGTTTCCATTTCTTCAGATCAAAGATTGTAAGAAGGGTGTACATATCACCAGATTGACGGGTGAGACCATCTCCAGATCAAACATTGTAGGGTTTATGTTTACTTTTTTGTTTCTTATTTGATGTCTTGACAGGTTGCTGGAAGGGATCTTCATTTTTTCTTTATCGATCTTCATCTTCTTCTTTGAGGTGTTGTTTTCGAATAGGGGTAATGATTCTTGGGGGTTTAGATTTTGATTACAGATCTGACCCATTTTGCATTTGGGGGTGTAACAAGGAGATTTTGTTCCATTTTGTAAGTATAATATATGAGAAAAAGTAAAAAAGGTATAATCTATGCATTAATTTCGGGTATAATTTTTTTATGTCAGTTTAATTTCAATTTAGTTTTTGTGAGAGTGTTTGAGTTTTTGTTTTGGATGTAATATGTTATTTTGCAAACTAAATAAAAATGGTTAAAATGAAATCCGTTAAATAACCACATGTTGAATCTTGAAAATGCCGAGTGTTTGGGCATAAGCAGTTTTATTTCGATTGAGTTAGCAACACTATTATTAGAAGAGGACGAAGTTGGCATTCTAGTTGAGTTATCGACACTAATAAAATGATTTCTTGAATATAGTGTTGACTTCATCTCTGTAGTTTTTTTTACTCTTTTTGATGAATCTGTAATTTTTTATGTTATTTATTGTAATAACTGAATGTATTTAGATTACGGTATTTGGTTTGTTGGCTGAAATTCATTATTAATTTGACTCCTTCTGATGTTGTGAATTGACATGACATAAGGTTGGATAAGGATGCTAAAAGGTTTCAAGTAATTTGACTCATTTTCAGTTATTGTCTATTGCTCATTTGTCTACTTTGTTGTTTGTTAATCATTCTGTAGTTTCAACTAGCAGACTTGAGGCATTTTAATGGGTGTTTCAAGTAATTTTATTACTTTGTTATTTGTTGTTTGATTCATTATCATTGGTTGTGATATTATTTTCTTTACCTATATGCAAATCCTATGGTGTTTGTCATGGGTGCTATAGGTATATTATTGATTCACTATCCTTGGTTGTGTTATATATTTCATTATCATTGGTTGTGATATTTTTTTGTAAAAGTTTATTTTTCAATTTTTTTGTAAGATATTGAAGAAAGATGAACTTAAATGAAGATTGTGAGTGGACTTATGTGGCGTAATTTTTCAATTTTTTTTTGCTCTGTTTGAATTTTTCTCTATTTGTGTCTCTGTTTGAATTTTTCTCTATTTGGATTTAAGAGTGATATATTCATTAATGGTATGCAATATCTTAATATAGATTCCCATTGCAAGTTTATTATCTGGATGGCTCACTCTAATATCAACGCTCGAATGGTATGAATAATAATTCTTTTCGACATTACCATTGGTGGGGTTTCTTTCTTTTTGGAATAAAATTATACCATAGGCAAAAAATTCACCACAACAAGAGAACAACGCTTAACTTTTCTTTAATATTTTGACATTAAATATTAATGACAGCATGTAATAGTTTATTATTCTGTATATTATGTTTCTTTTTATGCGGTTCAGTCCTTTTGGAATAACAGTTGGCCCATAGGCACATTACTCACCCTGACATGAAAACAATGTTTAATGTTTCTTCAACATTTTCATCATCGAGTCCTTGAAGCAGCCCTGGAATGCCCTCCAGGCACACTTGCTTTGGGATATGTAGATGTTTTTGACAATAGGTGATCGCTTCTTGGTACTGATCGAATGGGAACAATGGTATGATTTGAAATCTTTTTGGAACTGATCGAATGGAGAGAAATGGTATGGTTTTCACTCCTTAAACAGACCGGATTATATCACCCGGTAACATCTACAGGCCATTATTTTTAGAAATGATGTGGATTGTGTACTAATGTTCTATTTTTTCTTTCTTTTAATTTGCAGATGTGGAGCAATGCATCTAGATGTGGGCCCAAACACATTAGCAATAAATGCAGATGCATTGGGGTAAGTCTTTACTCCACATAAAGTCATCCTATCCCAGAGAGTGCACGAAACTAAATTAATGTCTTGAATTTTCCAAGACAATGGGATCTGCTAAACCCCCTCGAGGAATAACTTAGATTGAAGCACATATACTAGATGGATGCGTATAACTATTGCATACCATCTTAGTGTTGCCTGATTCAATAGGGTACTTACTCCAGCTTCAGAATGAACCCAGATTAAAATTAGCACTGAGCTTGAATTCAGATCATGTGATAGAAAAACATCATGTAACAAAGGAAGTAAATGATTTAACTAATGGACCCTATGATACACAACCTTATCGTTCATCACAATGATATTTTTATTATCCTTTATATAGTTCATTTTTAGTGTTAATAATTCATTTTTATTTTACGTTTGTTTCTATTTTATATAAAGTTTTACTATTCTCTCTTTGTCCGTGCAGTAGTGGCCTGCAAGCGACGTTCCATCCCATTTGGATGATGCATCTGAGAAATCTGCATTTTTACAACGTTCTTAAATCTGAGAAATCTGCATTTTTACATCTGAGAAATCTGTGTTTTTATAGAAGTATTGTCCTCCATGTTCTATATTCCCTTTGAGACAAACTTTTAGGTACGATTTTTTATGTTTTGGGTATTTGTTCAACCTATTAGATATATCATTATGCATAAACTTTATCCACTATAATGTCTTAGCTCTATTTGGAATCGTATACTGGATCTTCTCTTCTCTATGTCATGTCTTAACTCTGTTTTGGTTGAAAACCAAAATCTTTGTATACTATGAAATTTATGCATCTCTATCGTTATTGGTGCACTTTATCCACCTGAATGAAATGAACTTTTATTGCATTCCTTTTGCAATGAGTTATATTGTACTTCTATTTTTATTATAATAATTCACTTATGCTTGTTATTTATCTAAAACAGAGTTGTATGAAGTAACGATTGCGTGAATGACATTAAACTCAAGTATCTCCTCACTAGAGTTTTCTACTATATCAGGCTTCAATAAACTAGTCAGTTATTTCATTGGAGGAGAATGGGGGAGATATTTATTGGGGTGCTGCTTATTGCCTTCAGGGAGACTCGAAATGGGATAGATCAGTTATGAAGTATTTGGGGCAAAAAAAATGCGAGTATGATCACAAGACTTTAGTGCACTTCTGTAACAAAGGAGATAGCGTGCATCCTGCTATAAGCAGAGTGATAGTTTTCACTTCTACTCCAGATGAAGTATCAAATAAGGACCTACCCCAATTGAGGTTATGACAAGGCAAATTGCAACTGCTTATGGCCAATGCGGGAACAACAGGGACTATCATTTCTTATTGGAGAAGGCCATATTTGACATTCTCCTCCAAGAAGTTGTGTCCATGGACTCCTAATGCCTAATTGTGGATATCTCACCTGAGGAAAAAAAAACAACTTTTCGGATTTATCAGTCTCTTCTAGAAACCACTACTATATTTTAGGAGTGAGCAGTTTTTATACTAGCTTTTATTCTTATCTTTCAATACCATTTTCTTATTATTTATTTTGAAAACAAATTTCTTCAAGAAATACAACTTAGTTAACTTTATTTTCATATATGGGTCCATCTGTCATGATCTTAGAGACATCTTGAATGAAATTCTGAATTTTGAAAAAATAAGGTACATAGGAGCACAGACATTAAGACATTTTTACAATAAACCATCTTTGATGACTATGAAGATGCTTTGGCACGAATGGGAGAAAGTAATATGAATGTGGCCCTCTATAAATGTAGAGGGTTTCTTAGTGTTGCCAAGAATTAAGAACGAATATTATTTTTCAATGCAACAATAAGACAGAATGACATCACCTATGATAATTGATTTATTTTAGACAATTGTTTTTGTATATTTTTATAACTTGATTGTTCATGGAGACGTTTTCATACCACATTGGAAGTAAGTCCCTAAACATGTCCATAGTTCTGATTCATAATTTATTTGAATGTGCTCTTAGGTTTTTTCCATACACATCATTATGGTCTAGCCCACGTGATTATTTTCAAGTCTCTAGATTTGAGAGCACTCCTAGAAACCTCAGCCTACTGGTTCGGTACTGAAGAGACAAAAAGGTCTACAAGCTTGCGGAGTTAAGCACTAGTAAGTACAGTGGAAATATTGAATTGAAAAGAATAACCTAACTAGGTAGTAGTGTTCCTTAATTGTGTTTCTTAAGGATAACAACGTTGTGTTCCTTATTAGAAAGTTGACTATAATCTGTATTAGATAATTTTGTTCCTTATTTGACTGTTGCGTTCCTTAATTTCCCTAGTCTTCATACATATTAGTATAATTTGTATTAGACAATTGTGTTCCTTATTAGACGTTGCATTGCCAATATGACTATAATTTGCATTGCCAATATGCCACTTATTAGACACTGCATTAGACTGTGATTTTTTATTTGGTTTTATGCCATATATTAGACACTGCATTAAACTATAATCTGCATTGCCAATGTTTTACTTATTAGACACTACGTTGTGTATCTTTATTTTTTTTAATATTCACATTAATAGTTAAAGATTAACTCCAAAATTTGGTTTAAGATTCACATTGATGTTTCATTATATTTGAAACAGTAGCATTGTCTTAGTTCACGGAGAAAATGAATGGCCATAATCGTAATGTTATTTCGGTCAACATCATGTTGAAGTTCTGTGACAACCTGAAATCTGAAATAAGGGGTGGCCAACCCGATACTCCAACATAACGGAATCATGGATGGAAATCATTCTCAGCATCAACATCAGTATGAATAGTATACGGGAGAACCACCCAATAATTCAGAAAACGGGCTGCCAAAAATTTAGTTTTATTAAAGGTTAAGTTAAGAAAATAATTTAAACAACCCATTCTAAAAGATAGTGGAATTACAAGATAACATATATAATACATCCGTAACAAGTATACAAGAAGAGGACCGAATATTCTATCGATCAACAGATACATACAATGTATTACAACAGTTTAATAGGTTACATAATACATCCATTAAACAGTTACAAAAGTTTGGGCCACTCGCTAGAGTGGAAAACCCGATCATATCTAGAATACAAAAAAATGAGGGCGTCTAACAAAACATCCTCTAATATTCATAAAATCTTACAGCTCCGCAAAAGCAAAAGAGTAGGAATATCAACACGGGCGTCCTTGCGACGGAGCACCTAGGCGGATACAATTTACCTACACCACATGGAAAATGAACGGGTCAGGGCCCGATTTTTATATGATTGCCAAATGAATAAGAAGCATGATAGATATGAACAGTTAATCATAAGTGATGAAGATGAAAATCTAACAACCTAATCACAAAGCATAATAAAGCAGTTTAAATGATTATGTCTTTTATTAAATTATGCAAGAGAATATAATTAGACATCATAAATTTAAAAGCCTCCATCATCATTTACCACTTTATTCTTCCATTCCTTAACAGGAATATAATACCATCATTTATTCTTATGGCATTAACATATCTCAAGTCCCACTTGATTTAGAATGGTCATTCTTATACATATAACGATTCTAAGACCACCCCTCCGAGTTTCCCCACTGGGCGCGCCCCTAAATGACTATCATCTTCCAGGGCCCATCAAATAATACAACCTGGGTACCTAACGCACATCGGGAAGTGGCCATATGCCTGTGAGTGAGTCATAACCACACCTAAAATTACCTCACTAGCGCAAAATAAAACATATAACAACCCGCATATGGCTGAGGACTATAGTCTCCCTGCATTCACTAGCCAGGGGACATCACCTCATGCGCGAGCTTCCCTTATGATAGCATTTAGAGAGGTGTGTTTAAGTAAATTAACATTTACCAATTTAATTCACATGTTCATTTCCATTAATCATATTTGTTTCATTATATCTGAAACCATAATCATTGAATATACTCATTAATATTCATCACGTTTTAAGTCCCGAATTAATCTCCAAGTGATCATAATGATTCTCCAAGTCCCAAGGTTTTATATACCTCCAATGAGCCCCTAAAGTCTCCAAGTATTGTCTTTTGACTCCTGAACTCCTAATAAGTTGTAAAAAGAAAAGTAATGCCTAAACATCACTTTAAGCACCCATGGAATAAACCCCAGATAAACCAATTCTAATCTAGGCTGGCGACCAAACTCAACTAAGACTCTAGGACTCTAAGTTTACTTCATTAAATAAGGTTCCTAAGTCCTAAGCCTAAAGAAAAAAGGATAAAAATTGAATAAAAAAATAACTCAAAACTGCAGGGACCGAATCGATTCGCCCCAGCGAATCGATTCACCCTACAAGAGAATCGATTCGGGTGACAAACCCAACTTTCTATTAATGTCGAATCGATTCGGCCTTAACCCAAATCGATTCGGTTACCAGACTTGGAAAACTGCCCCTAAGCGAATCGATTCGCCCAGGGGCCGAATCAATTCGCCCCTGTGAATTTACCAAGTTTGGCTATGGGGTCTTGAACTCCAAAAATACCCCCAACTCCAAACTACCCAAACTAATCTCATTTATTTCCACCAAATGATCATTAATACATCAACCAACAATGATATATACCAACATCCAACCAAATCAACCTCCAAGGATTCAAAACCCATAAATCCATAAAAAGCCCTAACTTTGTTAAACCATAATTAAGCCACAACTATCAATGCTAATTATTCAACTTAAATCACATAATATCAAGTAAAAAACTTGCCTCAAGCTTGCAAATTCAGATTTGAGGAGGATGAATGCAAGATCAATCCACAAATATTCAATCTCTCTCTTTCTCCCAAAGTTATCTTCTTCTCTCTCTCACTCTAGGTTAACAATTTCACTTAAGGGAAATAAAATGCTTAGCAAGACTAAATCGAGGCATTAGTCTAAAGTCTCCAAATTTAAGTGGTTAATACCACATTAAAATGATTCCCAATACGCAATATACTAAAACTAGTCAAAAGTGCCCAAAACATCAAAATACAATATGGCACACATTTTGACTATCTCGTACCTCCCGGAACTAACTACACTCTCCAAATTATCATTTGGAAATTTTATAACTCATTTTAAGTTCCGGTTTCATTTTTAAACCATAATGTCATTTTAAATCTTCTGACATAATCAAACACAACATGGCAGTATTTACCTACACATAAGGTAAATATGCAACATTTTAGTAAATATTAACTTATCTCATTAAATTAATACTTACTCCACATTCCTACATTTTATACATAATTACTTCTCATAGTAAATAAATATAAAATAGGCTCTCAAAAGTGAGGGTTGTTACAAGTTCATAGTTTGAATTATTCTGAGAAAATTTCAATGACATCTATTCTATTTATTTTTTAACAAATTTTTATGTATATTATTGGTGTTGTATTATTGTGATTATTTTTTTATAATGTAGATAACACTCCTCTATTTTTGTGACGGATTTACTAATTGTTTAATTTCCAAACATTTTTTTGTGTATTTTAACAGACATAAACTAATTTGATTTAGTTCTGCACATGATTCAAATTTTTGTTAACTAATTAGATTCAATGATTTGGTAGTGTCTTGGAGTTTTTTTTTACTGATCAAATATTGTGTGTAAGCAACTAGGTGGTCGGGACCCGATAGTGTGTGTAAGCAGCCATCAAAGTGGTCTAATGTAGGTGATGCAAATGTTGTAGTTTGAATGTCTAATTTTGGTGATGTAAATGTTGTAGTTTGACCAGCCAACACATTGTAAAAGATATTATGATGTTGATGTTGGTGAAGCAAATGTTGCTAGGTGATCGGGATTTGATAATGTTGGTGCTACAAATGTTGTAGTCTGATGAATAATAGCAAATGGTGAAAGAAATAGTATCAATTTATTGTAGAATTTTTAAGTTAAAATTTCAATTTTATGTTGTATGATAATAACATCTTATTGGTCTAATGCTACACTACTTTGTGTAAATGATATTGTAAGTTGTTGAATGCTTATTATCCATTTATTTTTAAAGAAACTTTCATTTTCTTTAATGCCCGCATTTTCTTTAATTCCCGAATATCTTCGTGCCTTCAGGCACGGGCATACCCTAATATATATATATGTGTCAGGTTCCTGCGCACAATAAAGTTTGCATATCATTTTTTTAAAATAGCAAAAAAAAAATTTCCCTGATTTTTTTTCTGTGGTATTTAAACATTTTAAGGAACCTATATTAAAAAATCAGTTCAAAAAAACTTTTTTTGCTGTTTTAAAAAAACCAGTCAAACTTTCATAGTTTTTAAAGTGCTTAAAAGTTGTGAAACTTTGACCGATTTTTTTGAAATAGCAAAAAATATTTTTGAGTTGATTTTTTTTGTGATATTTAACAATTTCAAGGAACCCATATAAAAAAAATCAGGGAAAAAATATTGTTTTACCATTTTAAAAAAATGATGTGAAAACTTTAGTGTGCGTAAGAACCTGTCTTATACACACACACACACACACACAGATATATATATATATATATATATATATATATATATATATATATATATCTGTGTGTGTGTGTGTATATATATATATATATATATATATATATATATATATATATATATATATATATATATATATATATATATATTACTAAAAAATATTTCACTCAATAGTCTTCTTTCATAGGTTAACCCATTAACATATAATTTTTTGAAATCATCAATACTTATAAAATCTTTTAACATTTACTTTGCAAAAGTAACCCATTAGTTTATAGAATTTCTTTTGAAAATACCAACCATTTTTAACATAATTAATTGAACTTTTACCCACCAATAGTCTTGTTAAAATCTTTAAAAAAATCATAAAATGTTTTAACAGTCTCTTCCACAATCCTCACATAATGAATCAATTACTTAAATGGGTTATTTATTGTACACTTTAAGCTCTTCATCAAATAATTCTCAAAACAATTACCCAGTACCTTAAGGTAAATCCCAAATATTTCACATTTAATATTAATTACTCAATCATATTACATCTCAATCTCTTCTTACAGAATATCCTTTTTATCATTCACGTATTTACCTCAAATTCATAAGTTTAATTCTTTAAGATTCTCTCATTGGTCCTACCCTAAAACAATTATCAAATTTCAACACAACTTTCATAATTGCTTTAACTAGTCCTCACAATTTATATTTTTAAAATGTCACCAAGATAATTATCCCAATAAAACCTCATGATGCATAAATGAACATGATGAGATCGCAAATATTATTTAAACCTTTATTAAAATTTTGGGTTATTACATTCATCCCTAATTAGGAAATTTTATCCTCGAAATTCTCACCTATGGCCATTGATTAATCCATTTGTCACTATTAGATCACAATATCAGTAACATATGTCCACATACTTACCACAACTCAAGTACCCTTAATCTCTCGTGGACTAATATCAAAAGTAATTACCTCATCGTACATAATCACAAGCATCTGTTTATTATCTTATTATCTTAATCCTTTACTTCAATCATAACACCTATAATTCCTTTACTCTAACACTCAGAAAACACATTTTATCACATACATACCTAGGTATTACAAATAACACGACACTTAGAACACTTCTTATGTGTCAACTAATTTTCTCTAATTCTCCATGATCTAGGCATTTATCCATCTTGGTATCCCACTTACGATCCACCAATATAATTACCATAAGATTATCAAAATATATGCTCCAGGTCCTTAACTGATTATGAACCTTGTCCTAGGTTTCCAAGATTTGAAATTAGTGCAACAAGAGATGAAACTAACCTTGTAAGCACATGCTAACACACTATGATACCATATACGAAATCCTAATTCTTGAAATTTAGAAAAATGGTCCTACTGTACCACACATAACGGACTGCCATGTCCAAATCAGGTGAGTTATGATATGCAGTGTAGATCGGCATTACAATGCAACCAAACATATTGTGTTGCTTGTTAAATCTCATATCATGTTTCTATGAGTGGAGGCCTTGCCCAACTTTACATGCATATAGCACTGAGCTAATACATCTATCGTAACCAAAGAATGACCGAGTAACAATCACCAACTATCGGAGTCTATTAAAACGCAACTAGGATATAGTGAATAGTTTGACCACTCCCTCCCAAAACTCGAGGATTGACGTGCGCACAAACTACTAGATGTTACTCACCAAAAGGTCGGGCATGCTTAACAAAGCTGAAAGCTTCAATTGGATTTCTCATTACCAAGTGAGGCAGTCCTTACCTGGACAACAAGCATTGACCTAAACCATCAGTCCACTACCTCTACCTATAACGGATGATAGAATTATAACCTTATGCAACTAAGACAAGGATATTATTACTAAATATAGTATAATACTTCGAGGTGAAGTCTATATATTTATTCATTCTCATTGGGCACACAAAATGTGGCATGGGGAATTATCGAGATGTTACTAACCCTTCGTAGATTTCATACCTCAAAATCCTTCTTAGTATTTACGAATATAGTGTGTCTTGAATCGATGATCAGAAACAAATCCTGAAAAATCACGTTCAAACCATGGTGTTGTCTTAGAACAATATCAATTATTTCCAATACATTTCAATATTGACAACCTCTAAATTAGGTATGCACAGCCTTGAGTGGTTACCCCTATCATTACTTCAATTATGAATTTCTTATAAATTTAAAACAATACCTCTGTCTTGATCTACATGCTGAAAGCATAAGATATTGTCAATTCATTAAGAAAACCTTTATGCTCTAGCCTTGTTATAATTTGACACTATATATCGTAATCGTTAATGCTTACAGTAAGCGCGTGAAGAAATATACCCATCATAGTTATCAATATTGGTTTGGGATGTGCAAACTTGCACACAAAGAGATTCCACCAATGGTGCATGTAAGAGGAAAATTTATGATTGCTCTCATTTTATTTTACTTTGGTTTGGCATATCCCGTTACACAACCACGAAACATAAACACGTCACCATCACTACTTCTAGGTACTTGAAGACTATGTCAAAGACTGTCAAAGAATGCAAGATTTGGTCATCTCAACAATCATGGGAGAAGTATGTGTTTGATGTGGTAAAAAGTTTTTTAGTATGCTCTAGGAATTGATTATTGTTTATAGGGAAATAACTTTTAAAAATGAACTCGAAATTTTTTAAAGAAAAAATTTCAAAAAACGACGCCTCATTCGAATGGCTATCACGATCGTTCCAACGAGATACCAAAGCATTTAGCATTGTAATCTCATTAGACGCCTTCATTCCACTGGCGTTTGAACGAGATGCATGTATCATTCGAACGACCTACCTTTTCGTTCAAACGAGTGAACTGGATTATTTTTTAATGAATAACTTACCATTATCTTTTTTGTTTATCCTTTTTGTCTTCCATTCTTATAAAAAGACTGAACGGGATCAAATATTCCAAGAACTATTTTTCAAAACGAAAATCACCTTTGAGTTTTTGTTTTGTATCAAACTCCTCATATCATATTCCTCACTCCCGGAATATATTCAAGATCAAATTTACCAACATTAAGAAGGTTTCTTATGATACACTCCTATAGAGACTTTTCTTTATGAATGACTTTTTGAAACAAGATTTCACTCCTGAAAAAGGAAGAGGACTGAATTGGTGGATACCAAAGGTAGATCGCTACTTGTGGACGACTTTGGAGACGGGTCGTATCTGTTGGCGTTTTAAAGACTTTGCACGTCAAACTTAGTGTTTGTCAGTGTTTTATAAGTCCATTGTATCCAAATTTATCAATAGTGCGGAATAAAAAGTTTTTCCTTGCAAAGGGATTTTTCCTCATCTCGTCTGTTTTTGCATGTCTTGGTCTGAAAATTGCAAATCTATATTTGAAAACAATTCACATGCACACCATAATTAATCTAAGATTAAAATTTGGATTTGTGTGTTGGGGCATTTAATTAAATAAATTGATGTATTAGTTTGTGTGCACTCTGAGTGCACGTTGGTCCCACACTCTATCCTTACTTGTCATGAATACAAATGATGCTACCACTACCGTCATTTGTTGACAATTCGAGAGTTTCAATGCAGTTGAGTAATACTTCCTTTCTATCAACCATTTTACTATGTTGAGATTTTGGTGGTAGGATGTTAAGACAATTGTACGTCGCCCAAATTATTTCTAATAGTCGAAAAACCCAAACGTCGAAGTTTCAGTGGTGCTTTGTGGACTATACAAGTCTCCACCCACAAAGTGAAATCTTAACTACGAACTTTCAAATAAGATGGTGAGGTTATTCAATCTCAATTGAAAATGACTAGGAGTGTCATAATCAACTTAAACTGACAAGTTTTGTTGTCTTGAGACTGTTTTAACAATGAACTCTTACTTAAAAATGCGGTGTAAGCCCTCATCTTTATTCCACTATTGATGAGACATTTTTTTTAGCCCAAAGCTATTATAACTGTTGTCCTTAAAAAAAGATAAAAATGTTATCCTTAGTTGCTGAATCCCTTGAAATGTAATGTATTACAACTCCTCGAACAACACTACTACTTACTAGAACTTTTACCCCATGTCAATGAGTGCACATGTTGAACCACTTGCATTCAAATAGTCGACTTCAGTATCCACTCCAATGATCTTTAACACTATTGTTGAATGCTTTTATAAAATTTTTTATGACTCTAGGATAAGCAATCACAACTCGATACTCCTTTTCAGCACTTATCAATGATATTTGTTATTTTCTAGAACCAACCACCATGAATACTCCTACTTGTCTTATGATAACGGTATTTTTGTTTAGGACTCTAAATGCAACACGGATTACAATAAGAGACAATTCAATAATCAAGCTCTTCTAAGCCTTCATAATGCCTTTATACTCTAGGTGAGAGCCTACTAAGAATGCCTTGTGAACCATGATAGTGGGTTCACCACATGTAGAACTTTTTTGATGGACTTATTACAATTCCTAATATGGACGTCACAAACTTTGCACAACCTCGTACCACTAACTACCATGAGGTGATGCATGACTTTAAAGAATTCCAAATTGTCATTAGCAATGATACATGTTTTCATGTACAAGACTTACTAAACCACTTATCGTTATGCACGATGATAAAAATAGGATATGATATAATGAACAAAAACCATATTATTGTTGATACAAAAGAAACTTCCCTATGATGCCTAGTCCTTATTCTAATGTCGTAATCTCATGGACATATAAACCAGGATTCCCGCAAACTTTATGATGTTGAGTTACAAATCCAACATCTTTGTACACTACACATCACTTTCAAAAGGTACTTGAATCGAAAGCTCTAGTACCAAGTTATAATGCCTGACCTAAAATTTTGGGTCACCCATAGGTCAACCCGGTCTGGTCCAACTACGTTAAGTGTGATGTGATGTAAAACATCCTAAATAATGTTTTTAGTAAATTTTTGTTATTTAAATTACCAGGTAAGCATGTAATTTCATTTTTAAATGAAATAAGCATGATAATGAAAAGTGTGGAACTCGTTAGGCAATACCATAGGGGTTAAGAGATTAGAGCTATTAATGTAAAAATAATGAATTACTTACCTAGATAATACTTTCAAAAGATGTAATTTCAATTAACCTGTAGTAATAAAAGCAATGGGGTGGGCCAATACCAAGTGGGGTTCCCAAACAGAATGCAACATAGAAGTGAACGACAGAAAGAAACGAATGCGATAATAGAACGTGTATAATTCTACCCAGAATTACATGAAATTACCATTCATTATATGCATTAACCGTGTGTTATTTCTAAAACATTATATTTAATCTGGTTAAATACCATTAACACTTACCTTTGCCCTTTTTAATTTGTACAGAAATGTCCTTTGACCCATTAACTCATGTGGTTAATTTGGAAATCATATTACGGGACTATCTTTAAACTATTCGGATTCCTTTTTAAAATATCAACTTATGCTCGAATTGACATACGCCCAGTGTTTTTGAAAAGAAGCACTTTATTACGCACCTGATGTTTAGAAATAATTATTCACACATAACGTGCCAAATTTTTATCCTTTTTAAAACACATCAAATTACCCACACATTCCCTTACTAACCTGGGTTTTACCTATTTACCCATTAACCATCTTATTATTCTTTTAATTTTCAAGTACCAGGTCCTTCATTTTATTTCATTTTTGGGTTTCACCAATTTACTTTTATTATATATTTGTCCTAATTTGTGAACTATGTTGCTTAAAATCTGGAATACGATTTATCTAATTATTTACTTAATAGTGTATCCTTTTCTTTTGAGTTTACCAAATTAAGTTCCCCTTTTATAATTACCATTTATCTTGGAGTTCACCTTATCCCATTTATGTTTATGGCCTATCACAACCTGCAACAAATACCACATCAATTATTCCCTGGACAATTGTTTTGGGTCTAAGACGAAGCTGTACCCTAGGAATTCGGGCCCTTCCTGAATTTTCCCAGTACTTCGCTGTAATTTTTTTTTCTCTTTTTGTTTAGTTCAATACTTTGCGGTCCAACAACCCATTTTATAAAAAAATTCAGTTTGTCTCCACTTTATTACTTGCATAAATTCACCTTTCGGCTCCTTTTTATAATTCATACACGATCCAAAGGACAATCAGGCCAAGGTAAATTCCACCTTATCATGCCTTTTATCACATTATTTAATCACTTTGAACAAATTCTAAATAAAAGTCATTATGTTCCATTCATTAGTATAAGACTTAAATTCCTCTTCTCACTTCCCAAAGTTTAGTCCAGTTTATAACATGTACCAAAACAAGGTAAACTTCTCAACTTATAAGTTTGAGAACCATATAAAGATTCGAGTGTTCGCATTACAAAACATATGTAACTAAAAAAAAATTCATGTGAAACTTATACCTTTGGTGTAAAATCATATGTTCCGTGACCTTAAGGACCAATTAGCACTTTTGGTCAATAAAGAGGCTATTTGGTATTGTAAGCAACTCGTGCCATAAAGCACATTTTTTATGGCTTTAATCCCATTATCATATGTGTTATTCATGTTTAAGACAGTAGTTTTACCCAACACTTCTTAAATGTTAAACAAAATTTATCAACACTTAGAATATACTTGAGTTTAGCCATATTTAAATGTGAAATTCATTATGAAATATTCCAACAACAATTTCATGGAAACATACCTCTTTAAAACATGTATTTTGCCCAGAAAATACAATGAGGTACATGACTATCCTCTTGTATCAAAAATAGTAAAATTTATTACACTCATTCTTTCACAAAATCATATATTGTACTATGAAATTCTAATACCTAGAATATTATACATTTCACTCCATTTTATATGATTTCCATAAGAAATAGTAAAGAAAATACCATAGGTTTCATCTATAAACACTATATTAATCAATATGTATGTAGGAGGGTGGTTGTACGGGGGTCTATGAAGAACTGGAACGGGTGAGGCATGACCCACTCCAATGAATGTTGCCTTCACGGTTTCCAATGGAGTCTCTGTAAATGCTATGTAAGAAGAAATTATATGATTTTGTGAATGCTACATTTATCTTCTTAAAGTGATGGAGTATCTGTAAATTCTATGTAAGAAGATAAATGTACACGAGAAATTATATATTTCTCGTAATAATGGAGTCTCTGTAAATGCTATGTAAGAAGATAAATGATTATCTATAAATTTTTAGTAATAATAATGAAAGAGAAATTGGAAGTGATGGTTGTAGGGAGTGAAGAGACAATCACTTTGACAGTAAGGAAAGAATAGGGATAAAATATTTTCTAGTGAGATTTTGGTAGAGTAACAATGCTAACTTGAGTTTTCTGTGTGTTCTTGACCTTATCCACGGGTCTTATTTCTAGGTATATACTCGGGCTGATGTGGTACATGGACACCAAAATAAGACACCCTTAGAGACAATCTCTAAAATCTAGCATTTGCCTCTATTATCTGTTAGTCGCATTTCCCCTCTGATAAACGACACCTGGTGCATACCAACGTCAAAAAGAAAATATGTCGGGCATAGTGCCAAAAATATGAGCTGGTAAATATCATTCAAATGGAGACTTGGTGAACAAACTTTGAAGACTTACGAGTAGCCCTGGGAGCCACTCGCCAAAAAGGTTAATTTAAAAATACATTATGAGCAGCACCTCGGCTAATCATTTATTACACTAAGTGTGGATTGTGTGAGTGCTTGAGTGACTTCTAAGGTCTCTCATATTGTCTCTTAGCCACCAAACCAGAACTCCATAGAGATCACAACTGGCCTGCTTGAGCCTTGGTTACTCGATCAAGGCTACCTCTATAAGAAAATAATAATGTTATTAACTATTTATCATATGAGATGTTTTGAAAATTATTTGATTGTGAGCATCCCCTCAATCTTTTGGGTATGTGATATGCCCCAAGTGTGACCTCGGCCTAGAGACACCAACCTCGGCCGAGGTGATGGCCGAGATATTGACCGACCCTGGGTAAGCCATGGGCCCACGATATCAGCCCTCGGCCTTAGTAAGGTCGGCCTAGGCCGACACTACCACCTACATTTCCAATGGACACTACGCACATCACAGGCATCAACAGCATTCTCATATACCTGGGTATGGCAACCTCGGCCGAGTGTAGGCCGAGGTGACAAGAAGACTTGGTAGTCTACAACATGGAATCAGTCCAACCTCGGCTGGGGCCGACCCCAGCATAATGTCTCGGCTGAGATCAGGCCGAGACTCCCTATGGCATATCTTGGATTGAACGAATATCAAGCCTTTACAGCTCGGCCTCTTCCAGGCAGAGGTCATGCACCAATATGGCGACCGAGCATCTGTTGACATTTAGATAAGGACACATGGGCACAAATCAGTTGTAACAAGATTATTCTCCACACGGGGGAGAATATTTCATCATCATTCCTTACATGTGACAGTGACAGGTGCCTTCCCCCTATTGGTGAGGCTAACACACATATGCATATTACATGCATGGGGGTACACTACACCCCCTAAGTACTGTATATATAGAGGTCACTCTCTACCTTGCAAAGGATCCAGATATTCAACCCTAGCTAAAACTCTATCTAGATATACAATAGAGAGAGAAAGCTTGAGAGATTGTATCCATGGCTGTTAGTGCCTTGTTGCAATGAGGTTATTCACACACACACACAGTGGACGTAGGCCAATTTAGGCTGAACCACTTATATACTGGTGCCCTCTCCTCTTATCCTCATCTCATTCTCTTACCTCTTTATATAACTGTGCTGCCATTGTTATTCTTGTATTGAGCTTGAAAACACCTTACCTGGTGGTGTTGATTCTGGCATCATCATATTGGCGTCGTCTGTGGGAACGAGAAGCTATCTCTTCCTCTTTTTCTGCTTAACCTCGCCGGAGACTCTGGTGGTGAACCAGGCCTCCCCCTAGCGTGGAGCTATTTAACCATTGAAAGAGGTACTGTAAGGTGCTAAGCTCATTTGCTACTCAAGCTCTATAGTGTTAACATATGGAACCAGACTTACCACCGCCTCTTCCGCAGCCCGGAGGTGGAGGGCCTAGTTCCAGTCAGGCTGCCCCCCAGTCTGAAATGGCGGAGGTAGCAGCAGCCTTGAAATATTTAACTATAACACAACAAGCCATGAAGGAGCAATTTTCTCAGCTCAGTCAAACTATGATGAGGCCACCTGGAGTCTCACCGAACATGATCACTCCGGTGGCAGTTCAGCCTCATCCTGACGCCAGGGGACCACCCCAGGCGCCAATGAAGGACCAGCCTACACCCCAGCGGAGAAGGGACGTTGCTGACCCTAGGTGCTTTCGCCTGGGGAGGCAGGGAAACCCTTGCCCAGAGGACAGGTATGATGACCTAGAAGCTGAAGAAGCCCCAGAAGACTGCTTGGATCCGTATGAGGTGTCAAATAACACTATACGACCTCTTAGGCAGAGTTAAGGATGTGTCGTCTAAAGAGGTGAAGAGGCCCAACAAAGAGGGTCGGCCTTTGATAGGTTGAGCAGAAGGTCGGCCTTCGAGAGACTGGGCCCGGTGAATGACCTAAGACAGAGGCTGTCGAGGTCAAGGAGCGCAACAGGCTCTCAGAGAGGGAATAGGCAAGGTCGGCTAAACCAAGGCCGACCCTGTGAAAGAAGAGGCAGGGAACAGGAAGAGGTCAACAGCCAATGTGTCGCGGTTGGGGAACCCTTTGTTCATCGCAGGGAGGTGGCAGGGGATAACCTCGGCCAAGTTGATGATAGAAGACCCTGGAATGATTCTATCCAACACCTTGAGGAGAATATAGGAGATCTCATTAAAAGCAGGGACCCATTTCAAAGGGGTTACTCAGAGGGCTCCCCATTTGTGGCTAGGATAGTGGGGTTCCCAACCCCAGCCAAGTTCAAGCCTCCTACAGTGACTCCCAAGTATGATGGAAGCACTAACCCTATACACCATATGGAGATGTACCAGTCGGTAGCAGACATTTACTCGATACCCGATGAGATGAAGTGTAGGGCCTTCTCAAGGACCTTGACAGGGGCAGCGCACAGTTGGTTCACCTCCCTTCTGAAGAACTCAATTGAGAACTTCAAAGGCTTGGCTGAGCAGTTCATCCACAACTTCTGCTTTGGGGTAAGACCTCAAAAGAAGACTACCCACCTGCTTTATGTCAAGCAGGTAAAGGGTGAGAGCCTAAGAGACTACATAGCAAGATTCAACAAAGAGAAATTGGAGGTGGAAGATTATGAAGAGAGCATAGCCATGACCGCTCTTATAGGAGGCCTCCATAAGGGGAAGCTATTATGGAAACTGGCGGAAGACCCCCTAGGTCTATGGCGGAGCTGCTAGCAACCGCAGGGAAAGTGATGAATGTGGAAGAGGCAATGGCCGCCAAGTGTGAGGAGGAGAACCGCGGTGGCACGGGAAAGTCCCAAGGTAAGAAAGAGGGGAAGAAGAGATCAGGAGATGACAAGCTCGCTCATTACACTCCTCTGACTGTGAGCTGTGAGCACATCCTCAATGAGATTAAGACTGGTCGTACTTTGAGGTGGCCAGAGAAACTGAAGGCCCTGCCAAATAAGAGGAACAAAAACTTATGGTGCGAGTTCCAACAGGATCATGGCCATGTCACAGATAGATGCTTCGCTTTAAAGGATGAGATTGAGAAGATGCTGAAATCTGGAAAGCTGAGGAAGTATGTGGATGGTAAGGCTCCTAAGGGTGGAAGAGATGACCCTAAGAAAAGAAGAGATGACAGATGCCGTGGCAATGTCCCGGCCAGAAGAGACGATGATTCAGAAGGATATGATGAAGACGACCCGAATCTTCCTCCAAAAGATGACAACACCCCGGTTAAGAGGGTCGGTATGATCTCCTTTGGTGTTAGCACCATATGTGGGAGATTTGTAGGAGGTGGCTCTGAGGTAGCCGACAGGAAGGCTCATGTAGCAGAGGCTAGGTCATTGGCCAAGATCGAAGTTGTGAATATAACGTCTTTTGATGCAGTGCAGAAGAGGAAGAAGGTAGACATGGACACCCTCGTAGTGGGGTTCTCCAAACTCGACTTCAAGGGTATCTTAGCCCCCCATGATGACCCTTTGGTCATAACAACACGGGTACATGGGTGCGAGGTATGGAGGATCCTCATAGACGGGGGAAGCTCAGCAGACGTGATGTTCTGGCCTTGCTTCAAGAGCCTGGGTCTTAGCAGGGCAAGGCTGGTGCCCTATCATCACCCATTGATAGGCTTCAGTGGGGAAAAAGTCCACCCATTGGGCATGTATGAGATGGATGTACAGATGGGGGATGAGTGGCCTAGGAGGCTGACCAAGAAGATAAACTTTTTCGTTATGGACGAAAACGTCTTCTCGGCCTACAACCTCATAATAGGAAGGGTGTCCCTTAAAGAGTTTGAAGCTGTGCCGTCGACGGTCCATCAGATGCTAAAATTCCCGACTCCTTATGGAGTAGGGGAAGTGCAAGGGGACCAGACCAGGGCGTGAGAGTGTTACTTCAACTCGGCCGAAGAGAGAGAAGCCCATAAGAGAGCAACCACCACTTACAACATTGACACTCTTGACCCAAGAGATGAAACAAAATTAAAAAAGGGTGAGGCCGCGGAAGAGGTAGAATCCATCGTCCTCAATGAGGACGAGCCGAAAAAAATCATCCAGATCGATAAGGCCCTAGAGCCAGGAATTAAGGAAGAGCTGATAAACTTCCTCGGGAGGAGACATAGTGTCTTCGCATGGAGTCACGCAGACATGCCTGGCATCGACCCTGAGGTCATGAGCCACAAGCTCAACGTGGACAGAGATGCCAAGCCAATTAAGCAGAGACGAAGAGTTTACTCTAGGGAGAAGTACGACATCATCCGGGAAGAGGTAAAAAAGTTAGAAGAGGACGAGTTCATAAGAGAGGTTACCTATCCGGAGTGGCTCTCAAATGCAGTCATCGTGCCTAAGGCCAATGGGAAGTGGCGAATGTGTGTAGATTTCACTGACCTGAATAGGTCTTGCCCGAAAGACAGCTATCCCTTAACTAGGATAGACCAGATGGTGGACGCAACGGCAGGGCACGAGCTCATGAGCTTCATGGAAGCTTATTCAGGATATAACCAAATCTTCATGGATGCTGAAGACTCTGAGAAGACAGCCTTTATTACTGACAAAGGGACGTACTGCTACAAGGTGATGCCCTTCGATCTGAAAAATGCAGGGGCAACGTATCAACATCTTGTCAATAAGATGTTCGAAGAGCAAATAGGTTAGACCATGGAGGTATATGTAAAAGATATGCTAACGAAGAGCCTGAAAGCATGTACTCACGTAGCGGACCTTGAGAAGACCTTCGATGTCATGGACTCGTACAGAATGAAACTCAACCCGGCAAAGTGTATCTTCGGAGTAGGAGCTGGGAAGTTCCTGGGATTCATCGTTAATCAGAGGGGGATTGAAGCGAACCCTAAGAAAATCAAGGCATTACTCGACATGAAGACTCCTAGGAGTATCAAGGATGTTTAGAGATTCACGGGAAGAGTGGTTTCCCTTAACAGGTTTATTTCTAGGGCAACAGACAAGTGTCTTCCATTCTTTAAAGTTCTAAGAAATGCCTTCCAATGGGACGAAGAGTGTGAAAAATCCTTCAACCAACTCAAGTCTTACTTGGGGTCTCCCTTGTTGCTGTCTCGGCCCATCACGGGGGAAAGGTTGTTTGTGTATCTGGCAGTCTCTGAATCAGCCATCAGCGCGGCCATCATACGGGAAGAGGATGGGGTCCAGAGGCCTGTGTACTTTAACAGTAAGGCCCTTCAAGGGTCAGATCAAAATAATCCCTGAATAGAGAAGTTGGCATATGCCCTAATACATGCCTCAAGGAAAATGATGCCTTACTTCAAAGCTCACTCCATGGTAGTCCTCACTGACTCCCCACTAAGGCAGGTTCTACACAAACCTAAGAAGTTCGAAAGATTGATGACCTGGGCCATCGAACTAGGAGAATATGATCTTACCTACCAGTCTAGGATAACCATCAAGGGGTAGGCCCTCGCAGACTTTGTCGCAGAATTCACCTGGGAAGAGGCCGATAGAAGTTTGGAAGAGGTCGAGATAGAGAAAGGCTTAGATAACGGTGAAGAGACGAACCGTAGTGTCCTCCGAGATTTGGAAGAGACGGCACCAAACGTCTTCCGAGATCGGGAAGAGGTCATCTCAGGAAAAACCCGGAGCGGAATAGAAGAGAACGAAGAGGATCGATACCTCTTCAAGAAGGGGGTTATGAGAGAAGGGGTCTTCTCATCAGATACAGACGTCTGGAGCCTCTTCATTGATGGCTCTTCCTGTGATAGTGGAAGCGGGGCAGGACTAATACTCTCGTCTATAGATGGCGCCAACATTGAATACGCCTTGAGATTCAACTTCCAGGCCTCAAACAACGAGTCCGAGTATGAGGCCATGATAGCAGGTCTCTTATTAGAAATAACTATTCGAGTAAAGCGACTCCTACTCCATAGCGACTCAAGGTTGGTTGTCAATCAAGTATTGGGGGTATACAAGGACAAAGACGAAAGGATGGCCAAGTACTTAAAGAAGGTAAGAAGGTTGTTAGAATATTTTGAAGAAGCAAAACTGAAGAGAATGCCTCGACTGAGCAACAATCACACTGATGCATTGGCAAGGCTGGCCTCAGCAATAAAGATAGATATGGGAGGGACCATTCCAATCGAGGTCTTAGGAAAGGCAACCATCGAGGATGATGAGGTAAGTAGACCTTGTCACAATGTGAACCTAGGAGACTCATCGACCCGCTCGTCAGATACCTAAGAGAGGGAGAGCTGCCTGAGTCCAAGCTAGAAAGGAGAAAGTTGAGATATAGGGCTGCCAAGTTCTCAATGATAGGAGACATCTTGTACAAAAAGGGGTTTCTATTACCTCTCCTCAGATGTGTGCATCCCATGGAAGTACCCCGAGTCTTACAGGAGGTTCATGAGGGTTCTTGCTCTAGCCACATAGGGGGAAGGCCCTTAGCCAAGAGGATCATCACTCAGGGATACTGGTGGCCTACCTTGTCTAAAGACGCTGAAGACTATGTGAAGAGGTACGACAAATGTCAAAGGTTCTCCACTATCCCTCATCAACCCCATCAGCCTATGACGTTAATCTCTTCTCCATAGCCATTTGTGGTATGGGGAATTGACATGGTAGGACCTTTACCAAGAGTTGTCAACAACTATAGATTCTTGATAGTTGCCATTGACTACTTTTCAAAGTGGGTGGAGGCAGAACCGATGATAACAATTACAGAGCAGAAGACCTTCCAGTTAATTTGTAAGAACATCATATGCAGATATGGCCTCCCAAACACTCTTATCTCGGATAATGGGACCCAATTCAAAAACTCCTCCTTAGAAAAGTATTGCCTAAGAGTGGAGATTAAACAGTTCTTATCATCTCCTGGTCGACCTCAGGCAAATGGCCAGACCGAGGTCACAAACAGAACCATCTTGGACGGAATCAAGAAGAGGTTAGAAGATGCGAAGGGGAGATGGATAGAAGAGGTCTATGCTGTGTTATGGGCCTACAGAACCACGACAATGACACCAACAGGAGAAACCCCATTCATGCTGGCACATGGCTCAGAGGTCATCATACCAACGGAAGTAGGACTACCAACTCATCGGATTCAGACCTACGACCCAGACAGCAATGGAGAAGAGAGGAGGCTAGACCTGGATCTTATCGAAGAAAGAAGAGAAGACGCAGAGGTCAGAAAAGCATCCTACCAGCAGCGGGCAGCGAAATTCTACAACCAAAGGGTGAAGTTAAGACCCATTGTAGTGGGAGACCTAGTGCTAAAGAAGACCCTACAAAAAGCAAATAAGCTACACCCAAACTGGCATGGCCCCTAAAAAGTAACAGAAGAGGTTGTGCCTGGAACTTACAGGCTAGAAAACCTAGAAGGAGAACCTTTCACTAACCCATGGAATGTTGACCACCTAAAGAGATATTACATATGATGTTGCATAGAATTTTATGTAAATGTACCATCTTATTGAGAAGAGGTTATTAATAAAGATCATTTTCCATGACAGTTCTTGCTTCATTCTTAGACCAGAGATATATTATGGGGATAACATCTTAGGTGATGACCTCAGACCTTCATAACATCACTCGGTGGTGACGAGGTCTGAGCTCAGACACCTTAGTAGATGACCTCAGACTCTTAACATCATTAATTTGGTGAGATTAATTATGAGGATAACGTCTTAGGTGACGACCTCAGACCTTCATAACATCACTCGGTGGTGACGAAGTCTGAGCTCAGACACCTTAGTAGATGACCTCAGACTCTTAACATCATTAATTTGGTGAGATTAATTATGAGGATAATGTCTTAGGTGACGACCTCAGACCTTCATAACATCACTCGGTGGTGACGAGGTCAGAGCTCAGACACCTTAGTAGATGACCTCAGACTCTTAACATCATTAATTTGGTGAGATTAATTATGAGGATAACGTCTTAGGTGACGACCTCAGACCTTCATAACATCACTCGGTGGTGACGAGGTCTGAGCTCAGACACCTTAGTTAGATGACCTAAGACCCCTAACATCATTAATTTGGTGAGATTAATTATGAGGATAACATCTTAGGTGATGACCTCAGACCTTCATAACATCACTTGGTGGTGACGAGGTCTGAGCTCAGACACCTTAGTAGATGACCTCAGACTCTTAACATCATTAATTTGGTGAGATTAATTATGAGGATAACGTCTTAGGTGACGACCTCGGACCTTCATAACATCACTCGGTGGTGACGAGGTCTGAGCTCAGACACATTAGTAGATGACCTCAGACTCTTAACATTATTAATTTGGTGAGATTAATTATGAGGATAACGTCTTAGGTGACGACCTCAGACCTTCATAACATCACTCGGTGGTGACGAGGTCTGAGCTCAGACACCTTAGTATATGACCTCAGACTCTTAACATCATTAATTTGGTGAGATTAATTATGAGGATAACGTCTTAGGTGACTAATAACGAAAATGTTTTTTATCCCTAATTAAATAAAGTTAGTTTAATTAATGTACATTTTAGTTTAACTTAATATATTGATTTTGATGATTCCAAACATATTTTTATTAGGTTATTCTATAGATATTTAACTTAATATATTTATTATTGTATAATATTTATAATATAATCTTGTTAATATACCATTATATAAATATTTATTATACTATATAATGTTTGCATTTAATGTGATATTGTCCTGATTACATATCTATTCTGAGTAAGCTATATCTGTTTATGTCTAAGTTTTATTTTCATAACTCAGTACGCCTCGACTCTACTCAATGACATATCTGAGAAAAGGTATTCACGTGTGGTGCACATTTGCACTTGACACATTAGGCACACATGCATATTTTGATCTATGATTTTAATTGTGTGACTAATCAATTTTGAGCAAAACTTTTTTATAAATTGATAATTTTAAAATAAGTTGACACTGAATATTTTCCTTACATTTTTTTTTGTTGTTAAAAAAATGATTTTTTTGTCCTGAATATACATATGCGTGTATATTTTTTTGTGTGGCTTTAAGTTACTTTCTTCATGTAAGCCTTTGTGTATATATTATTTTAGTAACCTTTGCTAGCATTTTGGCAAATGTCAAATGTTGTTGAATTGACGGTTCATTGTGTTGAATGGTTATATATATGTGTATGCATGTATGTCCTTTAGTATAGATATATGTTTACATGTATGATTTTGCTTTTAAAGCTTTTGCATAGCCTTTGCTGCCTATAGCTTTAGGCTGTTACACATTTCCAGTTGGCCTTACCGCTTATGGCTTTATGTCCCCAGTGAGTTGGCGTTTTCTTTTAAAAACAGCTCTGTTTCGATTTGCGTCCGCCTATGGCTTTATGTCCTCGGTGGATTCATTTTCATTAGAAATATCTGTCCGGATATGACTTGACATCTGTATCCAGTCAGTTTTTTTTATCTGTTTGAGATCTTTTTCAGTCCGATTTTTTTTATATAAAAATCTGCTACGAATGTTTTATATTCACATTTTTCTGTCCGAGATTTTTTTTTATAAAAATCTGTTTCGAATTTGTTTTGTCCGAAAATAAATTATATCTGTTGGAATTTTCTGTCCGAAATATTTTTTTTGTAAAATATTTGTTCGAAATTTTTTTTGTCCGAAAATTATCTTTATATCTGTCACTAATTATTTCTGAAACCTACTACAGCTTTCGGCCATAGTTTTGACCCTTGTACTTCGGCTAGTACTACACCAGCTACATATATACATAGCCTTTGTCCTTTTGTCATAAAAAATTAACCATGCATGATCAGATTTTCTAAGCAACTCTTTTGTCCACTAGATTATAAGATAGTTTATTTTATTTTATATCCTAAGATCTCATAACTGTTGGACGAATGGGAAGTGTCCTTGAAACAGTATCTGACTTATCAAATCTTCGGCTACAGAGATTTGGACTGAGATCTTCGGCCACAGATATTTGCTTCATTCATCCTCTGACAGTTTTGGACAACATGATTTTTATATTTTTTTTTGTATTATCTCTTGGACTAACAACTTCTTGCAGAGCCATGTTAGATATTTGAAATGCTTCTTTCAGTCACACATTTTTTCAGTATACCATTCTTATGCTACAATAGTCATATTTTTATTGAGAAGCAAAATGAAGATTGGCTGATCAGTCTTGGAGATCATTTTTTTCAGTACACCATCTCAGAAAATCCGGAGCATTAAATGCTCAAAATGCTGTGTCTAACAGCTAGTTATCTGAAGACACATTTAAAGCATTCAGTGCTGCATTGAAAAAAAAAACTGAGACTTGAATGAGAATATGAAAAAGACTTATTGAGAGCATTTTATTCTACTACTCAGCTACACATTCAAGAGAGCAATAATTTTTATCATCTGCTCAATCATTGAAGAAGAAGACTTGTGCCTACTTCAACATTATTTATTGAATTCTGATTCAAGAAGGAGAAAATCAGATTACAAATTGTATTTTAAGGAGTTTCAGTATTGTATCTTGTACTACAAAAATTCAGATTTGTTGTGAAGCTTTGTTGAAGCTTCGGTTTGTACCGGTGATTGGTTCCTACCCGCAAGTGGGCCACGGGGTTTGAAGCTCGGGGTTAGCTTGCAAACAGTTGTACGCGGTGATTTGATCCTACCCGCAAGTGGATCAGGTTTAGTGAAGCGCAAAGGAGACGGGGGCTCTAGGCGCGTGGACGTAGGCCGGGATTTGGCCGAACCACGTTAAATTTCGGTGTCATTTATTTTCCGCACTCTTATTTATTTATTTGCACATGCTTGCTTGAGTTAATATTTTCAGCACACTATTTTGCAAATAAATTAATTCCGAAATTTGACTAAATTAATTTTAAGGTTAAAATAATTATTTTTTAGTTAAATAATTAATTTCAGAATATCACTTTAAATTAAATACGAAAATTAATTTAATATTTCTAGAGTGTTAAAATTTGCATCTCTAGTTGTTTAAATTAGTTAGTTGCATTTATTTGATATTATTGGATTTATTCTTTATAGATTTATTAATCTGAAATTTGTTTAAGTGATTTAAATTTACTATTTTTCTAAAATATTAATTTGACTTTAAAGTTTGTAAAAACTCAATTCACCCCCTCTCTTGAGTATAATCTGGGCAACAATTGGTATGAGAGCTAGTGCTCTTCTTATTTATTTTTAGATTTAACAATCTTAGAGTTAAAGATCAATGGCATATGTTACTACATCTCTTCGTGAAGGTCAATCCATTTTTAAACCTCCTCTATTTTCTGGAACAGATTATAGTTATTGGAAAAATAAAATTAAATATTTTATTCAGTCACATGATTATGAAGTTTGGAAAGTTTTCATGAATGGTCCCCATATTCCTATTAAAATAGAAAATAATGTTTCTGTCCCTAAACAAGAAAATGAATGGAATGACGTTGATATTAGGAAAATTCAAATAAATGCTAAAGCTATGAATATTTTACATTGTGCACTTGATGTAAATGAATACAACAGAATTTGTTGTTGTGAATCTGCTAAAGAAATTTGGGACAGACTAGAAGTCACATATGAAGGAACTAGTCAAGTTAAAGAAGATAAAATTAGTATGCTTGTTCATAATTATGAGTTATTTAAGATGATGTCTGGTGAATCTATTTCTGATATGTTCACTAGGTTCACTAATATTATTAATGGCCTTAAATCTCTTAGCAAATCTTATACTGACTCTGAATTAGTGAATAAGATTCTCAGGTCATTACCGGCGAATTGGATGACCAAAAAGTTAGCTATCAAGGAAGCAATTAGAGAAAGACCTATCTCTCTTGATGAGCTATTGGGTTCCTTAATCACCCATGAAATGGAACTTAAGGAATTTGTTGAAGAAGAGAAACCAAAAGCAAACAAAATTATTGCTCTCAAATCTTCAAGCAAAAATATAGAAAGTGAAAATGATGATGATGATAATATTTCCCTATTGGCTAAACATTTCAAAAAATATCTCAATTCTAAAAAGAAAGCCAAGGAAAGGAGAAAGAAACATTTTTCGAAAGAGTTCAATGATGATCATCAATCCAAATCTGAACCAAGATGCTATCATTGTGATGAAGTTGGTCACATTAAGCCTAATTGTCCAAAATATAAGAAAGTGAAGAAGGCATTGAAAGCCACAACATGGAGTGACTCCGACACAAGCTCTTCCGATGAAGATTCGAATGAAAATGAAGCTGCTCATCTATGTTACATGGCTATGGAAAATGGGGTACATTCTAACCCTAACTCTAGTGATAGTGATAATGATGAAGTTAATGATTATGAAGTTTTACAAAACGTTTTTGATGAATTATGTGAAAGTTTTGAAGAACTTAAAAATAAATATATTAAACTTAAGAAATCTCATTCATTAGTTTCAACTAAATATGATTATATGTCAAATGATTTTGATGAGTTGAAATTAGAAAATGAATCTTTGAAAAATGAAATTAAATCTTTGAAAAGGGAAAAATCTGTTATTGTCACTTCTCCTTTTGAAATTGAAAATATTGAGTTAAAAAGGGAGATTGAATATTTAAAGAAATCATTAGATAATTTTACAAAAGGAAATGAGTATTTTCATAAAATTATTGAGACACAAAGGATTCGATTTAATAATAATGGTATTGGATATGATGAAGGAAATGAGAAAAAGACTTATTCCAATTTATTGAAATTTGATGCCTCATCTAGTCTACCTAATTATTTATGTTCTTATTGTGGTAGACACACACATTTTTCAGATTTGTGTCCATATAAATTTAGAAAAAGAAAATTGGCATGGATTCCTAAAGGAACCAAGATGTATACTAACCCCCATGGACCTCACACATTTTGGGTACCAAAAGAGAAAATTTTCAAAGTTGTGTAGGTTGCATTTTGAGAAGGAATGTGGATTTTCAAGGCATATGATTTTATCATATTACAAATTTCAAGTATCATTGCCTAATGTTGGAAATGCCACACTTGGTAGAAGTTTCATGAATATATCTTTGGTATTAGTAAGGTGGTAAGGAACACCATTCATGAATTTAAAATCATATATTTGTTGATGATTTATTTTATGATATATTTCCATGCATTGAATATTTGTTATATCATATGAGCTTGTTGATAATTTAGTATTCACATGTAAATTTGTATATTTATTATTCTTGATAATTTTATGTTATATGACACATACACTTGATTTTGATGATAATTTATTTTTTTGAAAGTTCATAATCTTTAGGTGTTATATATATCTAGACATATATTTGTGGATAATATCGGATTAATTCATGTCTTCATTGTATATTTATTTGAAACGAAAATGTCCTTTTAAAATTTATTAGTCATATGAGCTACATGTTAATATTGTAACATTCACTTGTTGTTTTTGATGATATGGTCATATTAATCTCTATGAGTCTTATTGCATACTACATGATTAATGTCATTGTTCGAATATTTGTAACATTCGCGATGAATATTTTTTTGTAATATTTGTGTTATGCATGTTTGAATTGAGAAACCACGTGATCAACAATTGGTATCATTTGTGAGACCTTTCAAAAATGATTTTATGAAGCCAATTTTTAATAATATTTTATCTCTTGAAATAGATGCACCAAATTTGTTATATGCATATATGCCTTCATTGGTATCCCTTAGGGGGAGATAAATGTTTATTGGAAATTATTCTTGAAAAATGCTTGATAATTTTTTGTGTGCAATATGATTGAATAATTGGAGAATTTAAGCTCGTATCTTGAAAACGGCAAAGCTTGAACAAAATGCTATATAATTTTTTTTGCTATTTCTAACTCATGTTATGTGTTAATTCCAAATTATTTGAAAACATCGAGTTATGAAATGTTTCATGTTGTGTGCTTAAAAGTTTATTCTGTCATGAGGATTTACACATCAATTGATATGCACCTATTCAAAATTTATACGCTGAAATTTTATTGAGAAAGATGATTGAGCTAATTGATAGTTCTCTCATAATTGCACTATTTGAGAACATTGAGTTGTGATTCCTATTTATGCGTAAAAAGTTGTTACGAGAAATCATTGTGTGCAACGCACGGTTTGTGTGACTACAACAATTGGTATCAGACAACTATTGGTATTATTTATCATTGATGCATTTTGAAAAGTTGATCATTTATCTTTTATTATATATTTTGCTGACTTGTGCATTATTTAATAGCATTATTGTCGATTTATAAATTCAAATACATGCTATGAATATTTATGATGAATCTATGTTGACATATGTGCGTATTGAATATTTCATGCCTTTTACGATTTATGGTTATATCCCATGCATGAATTATTTTTTATAGGGGGATCTTCGCATCTTACCCATGACACTGAATTTATATGAAATATCTTTTTGATAATGTCAAAGGGGGAGAAATTTTGATGATTCACTCATTATGTTTAATTTATTCATTTTATGAATATGTGAATCATTGTTTGTCATCATCAAAAAGGGGGAGATTGTTAACGAAAATGTTTTTTTATCCCTAATTAAATAAAGTTAGTTTAATTAATGTACATTTTAGTTTAACTTAATATATTGATTTTGATGATTCCAAACATATTTTTATTAGGTTATTCTATAGATATTTAACTTAATATATTTATTATTGTATAATATTTATAATATAATCTTGTTAATATACCATTATATACATATTTATTATACTATATAATGTTTGCATTTAATGTGATATTGTCCTGATTACATATCTATTCTGAGTAAGCTATATCTGTTTATGGCAAAGTTTTATTTTCATAACTCAGTACGCCTCGACTCTACTCAATGACATATCTGAGAAAAGATATTCACGTGTGGTGCACATTTGCACTTGACACATTAGGCACACATGCATATTTTGATCTATGATTTTAATTGTGTGACTAATCAATTTTGAGCAAAACTTTTTTATAAATTGATAATTTTAAAATAAGTTGACACTGAATATTTTCCTTACATTTTTTTTTTGTTGTTAAAAAAATGATTTTTTTGTCCTAAATATACATATGCGTGTATATTTTTTTGTGTGGCTTTAAGTTACTTTCTTCATGTAAGCCTTTGTGTATATATTATTTTAGTAACCTTTGCTAGCATTTTGGCAAATGTCAAATGTGTTGAATTGACGGTTCTTTGTCTTGAATGGTTATATATATGTGTATGCATGTATGTCCTTTAGTATAGATATATGTTTACATGTATGATTTTGCTTTTAAAGATTTTGCATAGCCTTTGCTGCCTATAGCTTTAGGCTGTTACACATTTCCAGTTGGCCTTACCGCTTATGGCTTTATGTCCTCAGTGAGTTGACGTTTTTTTTTAAAAACAGCTCTGTTTCGATTTGCGTCCGCCTATGGCTTTATGTCCTCGGTGGATTCATTTTCATTAGAAATATCTGTCCGGATATGACTTGACATCTGTATCCAGTCAGTTTTTTTTATCTGTTCGAGATCTTTTTCAGTCCGATTTTTTTTATATAAAAATCTGCTCCGAATGTTTTATATTCACATTTTTCTGTCCGAGATTTTTTTTATAAAAATCTATTTCGAATTTGTTTTTCCCAAAAATAAATTATATCTGTTGGAATTTTCTGTCCGAAATATTGTTTTTGTAAAATATCTGTTCGAAATTTTATTTGTCCGAAAATTATCTTTATATCTGTCACTGATTATTTCTGAAACCTACTACAGTTTTCGGCCATAGTTTTGACCCTTGTACTTCGGCTAGTACTACACCAGCTACATATATACATAACCTTTGTCCTTTTGTCATAAAAAATTAACCATGCATGATCAGATTTTTTAAGCAACTCTTTTGTCCACAAGATTATAAGATAGTTTATTTTCTTTTATATCCTAAGATCTCATAACTGTTGGACGAATGGGAAGTGTCCTTGAAACAGTATCAGACTTATCAAATCTTCGGCTACAGAGATTTGGACAGAGATTTGGACTGAGATCTTCGGCCACAGATATTTGCTTCATCCATCCTCTGACAGTTTTAGACAACACGATTTTTATATTTTTTTTGTATTATCTCTTGGACTAACAACTTCTTGCAGAGCCATGTTAGATATTTGAAATGCTTCTTTCAGTCACACATTTTTTTCAGTATACCATTCTTATGCTACAACAGTCATATTTTTATTGAGAAGCAAAATGAAGATTTGCAGATCAGTCTTGGAGATCATTTTTTTCAGTACACCATCTCGGAAAATTCGGAGCATTAAATGCTCAAAATGCTGTGTCTAACAGCTAGTTATCTGAAGACACATTTAAAGCATTCAGTGCTGCATTGAAAAAAAAACTGAGACTTGAATGAGAATATGAGAAAGACTTATTGAGAGCATTTTATTCTACTACTCAGCTACACATTCAAGAGAGCAATAATTTTTATCATCTGCTCAATCATTGAAGAAGAAGACTTGTGCCTACTTCAACATTATTTATTGAAGTCTGATTCAAGAAGGAGAAACTCAGATTACAAATTGTATTTTAAGGAGTTTCAGTATTGTATCTTGTACTACAAAAATTCAGATTTGTTGTGAAGCTTTGTTGAAGCTTCGGTTTGTACCGGAGATTGGTTCCTACCCGCAAGTGGGCCACGGGGTTTGAAGCTCGGAGTTATCTTGCAAACAGTTGTACGCGGTGATTTGATCCTACCCGTAAGTGGATCAGGTTTAGTGAAGCGCAAAGGAGACGGGGGCTCTAGGCGCGTGGACGTAGGCCGGGATTTGGCCGAACCACGTTAAATTTCGGTGTCATTTATTTTCCGCACTCTTATTTATTTATTTGCACATGCTTGCTTGAGTTAATATTTTCAGCACACTATCTTGCAAACAAATTAATTCCGAAATTTGACTAAATTAATTTTAAGGTTAAATAATTATTTTTGAGTTAAATAATTAATTTCAGAATATCACTTTAAATTAAATACGAAAATTAATTTAATATTTCTAGAGTGTTAAAATCTGCATCTCTAGTTGTTTAAATTAGTTAGTTGCATTTATTTGATATTATTGGATTTATTCTTTATAGATTTATTAATCTGAAATTTGTTTAAGTGATTTAAATTTACTATTTTTCTAAAATATTAATTTGACTTTAAAGTTTGTAAAAACTCAATTCACCCCCCCTCTTGAGTATAATCTGGGCAACAGTGAAGACCTCAGACCTTCATAACATCACTCGATGGTGACGAGGTCTGAGCTCAGACACCTTAGTAGATGACCTCAGACCCTTAACATCATTAATTTGGTGAAGTTGGTTATGAGAATAGCATCTTAGGTAATGACCTCAGAGCCTAATAACAATTTAGTGGTGAAGAGGTCTGAGGTCAGAATTATTGACTGAGTATAAATAAGACATCACTACAACAAAATAATAGAAGAGATCACATTGCATTCAATAAAGGGAAGAGATCAAATAGCATTCAGAGGTTGAAATATAAAGAAGTAACAAATATTCCTTGAATACAAAGTACCATAGTGTTACAAGTTACGAGTTACAGGTTACAAGTTACAAATCCTAAAGGTTTGGGGGGGGGGGGAATATTAACAGTCTCGACCGGGTTGGCTTGATCAGCATTAGTCACCTCGGCCACATCATCAGTATGGTCTGCCCCTCCGACCTCGGTCCCTCCTAGAGTTGCAGTCTCAGCAGGAGCAGCAGCCTCGTCCTCCACCTCTTGAAGAGCCTTTGCAAACTGGGGGTCAGCAAAGCCGAGACCTACAAAGTTAGAGGCCTTTAAATTACCGACCTCCTTCTCCCGGACTTCAGCCCATTTGGTAGTAGCCTTGATACCTCTTTCGAGATATTCAAAACCAAAACCCATGAACTCGTCCAAGGCTTTGTAGTCAGAAATTATTTGGGCCGAGGCATCTTCAAGGGCAGCCTTGATAGCCGAGCTGACCTTCTTCTGCAGAACGTCATCTTTGGCCTTCAGGGCTTTGGCATGATCTTTGATGAGCATAGAAATGTCTTTCTCCAATCCCTTAACCTTACTTTCAGAGTTCTGCAGCTCTGATTTCAGACGATCGACCGCAGCATTTAGGGAGCTCTGAACCTTCTCGGCCTCTTGACCCTTCTGGATGAGGGGCAATTTCCTCAGAGTCCAGTTCGATAAGTGGTGCATAGCAGCCACTCCCTGCACATTTAAGGAAGATGTTAAGCTGGAGAAAAGTCAGATGTTGTACTTATAAAATTTAGACGAAAGATCAAGACGTACCTGAACGGCTCTGTGAAGGCCGAACTCAACCAGTAATTGTGTATCTAGAGACCTGAAAAAGTGCTTGTTAGCCTCGATCATTACAGACCCGATGGCGTTAAGGACCTGCAGACTATGGCCGATAATGCTGTCAGATAACTTCAGCTGGTCCAGGCGGGCCGACAGGGCGTCGACCGAGGATATTGGAATTGCAGCATCAGAGGCCTTCTTCTGTCTCAAGGTCGGCCTCTGATCCTCAGAGGCAGGGGCTTCTGGGGCCCTCTTCTTTGAGGCCTGGGATTTGGATGTAGAGGGAGCTGGGGGAGGAGCGTTCAGACCGTCTTTTTTGGAAAGTCTCGTTAAGCTCGGTGCAGCCATCTCCCACAGTTCGTCTGGAATGCCTTGTGGTCGCTCTATAAAAGTTAAAAGATATGGGTTAGAGATCAGATATGAATGAGTTCAGAGGTTAAACTTAAAAGAAAAATCCTTACCAAAGTCAACAAGGGGACTTCCACCTAAGCCCGTCCCCGAGAGATAATGGGGGGTCAGCAAATGTTCGAACTTAACAAAAAGACCATGTGCCCCTTGGTCTTGTAGGGCTTGCACCTTCTGGATATTCTGAGGACTTAGACCAGGGTCGGCCCTGGCAGACATGGTGACCTTACCCCATTTGAGGGGTATCCTCGGCTCAAGTGTGGAAGAGGGAACGCATGGGCCAAATTCCCATGGTCCAGAGGCGAAAAAATAGCGGGGCTTCCAATTATGGTTTGAGGTCTGAGTCACCTGGAGCATTTTCTTCTCAGGCCTCCGAGCCACAAAATGATAGTATCTCGAATGGTTTTTGTCCGAGGTTGTGACATAACAACCAACGAAGACCTGAACTGGAAGGTCAGAGTGGTGGACTGCCCTCCACAAGACAATGGCCCCTATGATGACTCTCCAGGCGTTGGGGGACAGTTATGAAGGGGCCAAGTTGATATAAGAGAGAATGGATTTGATGATGGGATGAATGGGTAGGCGAAACCATAACTTAAACATCTGCTCGTACAGGCAGATTTCTCCATCTCGGCCATGATAGGCCCTCTCTTCCCTCAGAGGTCTCCTGAATTTTATGGAGGGACTAATGGAGTATAAATATCTGAAGCACAGAAGATCCACCTCAGTTACCGTGCTCTCGATCTCGGCCGCCTCAGAGACGTCGACATCGCTTTCAGCATCTTCACCATCATCAAGCTCAACGTCGGCCGGAGCAGATGTAGATGGGTTACTAGCGAATCTCTGAGCGAACTCTGCCCCTGTGATGGCCGAAAAGGGGATGGCTTCAAGAATGGGTGGCACAGCCACACTCGGCTCAACAATTTCAACCTCTGAAGAAGAGGCTGAGGTTCTTGAGCCATTATGGGATGAGGCTCGGCTGGAGACCTCGGCCTGATCAGGGGCCTGACCAGGCCAAGGTATGAAATCCATGGCTTCCTAAAATGAGTCCACAGACATAGGGTCTGAGGTATAAGACTCGAACTCAGACATGGGTGTGGGGTCAGCAGGGACTTCTGTCTAATAGAATAACTCAGGGGGATCAGGATATACCACCTTGAGAGGTGGGGGAAAGATAGGTCTAATAGGAAATTATTGCAACCCACGAGCCTCCTCTTGGGCCCTTTCTATTTGCCTAATCTTTTCTAGGGTCTTCTCTCTATGAGAGGGGAAATCCTCAAGAAGATGGTATAAAGGTCTGAGCATCAGAGGAGGACCCTAAACTTGGGAATAACTCCTAAAACTACAAACAGGGTTGACTTGTAAAATAAAGGAGTCTAAAGATCAAACCAAGATATTCAAAGTAAAGACAGTTCGCCTAAAATAATGGTGCTCGCCGAAAAACTTAGAAATTCGTCAAAAAATGCAAACCGAAAGCAAAAAACAAAGGAAATAGAAGGGAGAAAATACCTGGAAATGAAACGATGAGGGCAAATGAAGAAAACTCGCAAAAAAACCAACAAATGCCTCTACAGTAGAGCCTTGATTAGAAGTGCTTTAGAGAGAGAAATTCCAGGAAGAAATCGTGCACAGGAGAGAAGAAATGAAGAAGAAGGAGGGAAAAAGGGTTTTGAAACCCTTAAATACATGGGCGCATTTCCTAAGGCCCATCATTGCCTTGGGAGCCCCAAAGGGCGGCTGACAGCACACGCCTACCAAGTGAGCATGCTCCAACATTGGACAAGTGTCAAACAAGTACTGGTTCGTAAGAAGACAGGCCTCGGATGCGTACTAATCCCCTAGTCACCTTCCCTCATATGTAACTAGGGGCTGGGGGTGATTGATATGCCCCAAGTGTGACCTCGGCCTAGAGACACCAACCTCGGCCGAGGTGATGTCCGAGATATTGACCGACCCTGGGTAAGCCATGGGCCCACGATATCAGCCCTCGGCCTTAGTAAGGTCGGCCCAGGCCGACACTACCACCTACATTTCCAATGGACACTACGCGCATCATAGGCATCAACAGCATTCTAATATACCTGGGTATGGCAACCTCGGCCGAGTGTAGGCCGAGGTGATAAGAAGCCTTGGTAGTCTATAACATGGAATCAGTCCAACCTCGGCTGGGGCCAACCCCAGCATAATGTATCGGCTGAGATCAGGCTGAGACTCCCTATGGCACATCTCGGATTGAACGAATATCAAGCCTTTACATCTCGGCCTCTTCCAGGCCGAGGTCATGCACCAATATGGCGGCCGAGCATCTGTTGACATTTGGATAAGGACACATGGGCACAAATCAGTTGTAACAAGATTATTCTCCACACGTGGGGAGAATATTTCATCATCATTCCTTACATGTGACACTGACAGGTGGCTTCCCCCTATTGGTGAGGCTAACACACATATGCATATTACATGCATGGGGGTACACTACACCCCCTAAGTACTGTATATATAGAGGTCATCCTCTACCTTGCAAAGGATCCAGATATTCAACCCTAGCTAAAACTCTGTCTAGATATACAGTAGAGAGAGAAAGCTTGAAAGATTGTATCCATGGCCGTTAGTGGCTTGTTTCAGTGAGGTTATTCACACACACACACAGTGGACGTAGGCCAATTTAGGCTGAACCACTTATATACTGGTGCCCTATCCTCTTATCCTCATCTCATCCTCTTACCTCTTTATATAACTGTGCTGCCATTGTTATTCTTGTATTGAGCTTGAAAACACCTTACCTGGTGGTGCTGATTCTGGCATCATCAGTATGCTCACACATTTTCTTTCCTGCCTTAGGGTTGCTCATTGAGCAACCCTGATCCATTTTCCATTTAGTCTTTATTCCTCTTCTAGGTCATGTTCATTGTGAGCCCCCTCTCCAATATTCCATCTTGGTTTTCTTCCTCTTTTTGGGCATGCTCTCTATGAGTCCCCTCAGGAATATTCTATCTTGGTTTTTTACCTCTTATTGGTCCTACTCGCGATGGGCCCCCTCGCTAATTATCTGTGCTTCCTTTTTTTAACTAAGGGCATATATAGTCCTGCTCGTTTGGCAACCCCCTCGCTCATCATTGCACCCACTCATCTGTGGGCCCTCTCTCCCATTAGGTTCATTTGTGTGTAATTGAGTGGGTTCCCTTATACATTAGACCCATTGTGCAAAAGTGTTTATATTAGTTAGAACAAAGATTTTTGCATGAAATCATTATTCTTTTCTTGGAATTCAAAAGGTTTCTAAGTCACATCATTATTTCGTTGGGCATTAAATTCCCTGTCTGCTCAACCTTCATTTAGTTCCTTGAGGGGACACATGTCTTGTTGGGAACACACACCCCATCAATTGGATAATCATTTTATTGCTTTCAATCTGTCAAGCGTGCGACCTTTCCTACATATAAATACCTATTTCAAAATTTTGTCTTTTACCTTTGTTATTTGCAACCTTTCATTTTCAGAGCTTTATAGAGATAAAGGCTTCATCCTCCCCAAAACCTTCTTTTCTTCCATATCCTTTTCTTTTTAAACCTTCTAGTGTATTAATGGAATCTTCTTTCAGGGTTCCTTCCATCGCCATATCCACCACCACCAATGAGTTTCTCGTTGTTCCAATGCCTATTCAAGTGATAGTCTCCATTGTTCTTGCCACCGGTCTCACCACCATGGCAGCCACCGCTGTCACTTTCTCCTCCACCCTTATTAGTGGTTGTGGTGCTGCTATTTTTGACACTATCTCTCTCTCTCTAAGTAACAAAGATAGTACCTTGAAAATGGTTCAAAAAGAAATTTTATCCTTTACCACCTTGCCCCTATTATGGGGAAAAGGACACTTTTAATGATAGGTGAGATACATAATTATGACCTCATCCTCAATAGTTTAAGCCTGACCCGGACCACACTGCTCACTCATTAGGTTTGACATGTATTGGTTGACCCAGTACGGGCCCATCCTCAAGTAGGCTCATCCTCATCTTGTCCCCACAGACATATAATGGAACGCACCCCCAATAAAGATACATCTACCATCTTGGCCTCGTACCAAGAATAGGGGCCTGAGATCCATTAACCAATCCATGGTCATACTCAGCGATCTAACGATCGTCTACTTAAAAGACCAAGTCGGTGCCTCAGCTCGGTCGGGTACCATAATAGCCGACCCTTACTACGTTACAGGGCACACGTGAATTATGGGTCACCATCCCACATGGGCATAAAGTTATAACAAATCTTCACAATACATTAAGGAATATTTAATCACCATTGATTGAGCATGTTCTAGAAATGTGTTGGACTCCTATTAGATTACTAACCTCACACACTTATTTTGCATGCTTAGGGTCGCATTGGGCACCCACAAGGCTATGTATATACACGTCATCTTGTTCATTGTAATGGATTAATTAATAAAAGATTAACTTGTCCAAATTACAGTAGAGAGATAAATCTTGAGAGTTGTAATCCTTAGGTCATTAGTGCCTCATTCATGGTGAAAACTTCATCATCCCTTCATAGTGGAGTAGGCTATCAAGATGAACCACTTATATCTTGTGTCTATTTTATGCTCTCATCATTTCCATGCTTATTTACATTGGCTTTTTCATACATTTGAGTACTCCATTGTTGTTGATTACTAGATTGAACTCTATAAATTTATGTTTTAATATCTTTGGTATCATCATTTTGGCACCGTTTATGAGGAGAGACTTGATCTTCTTCCTCTTCTTTTCTATCTTAGATGCTCAATTCTGCCTATGGTGGTGGTCCAGCTCCACCCTTGTTGGGCCTTTACCACCATTAAAAGAGTTGGGTGTGGTCTTTAAGCTTCCTTTCATCTTACAGTTCGTCTAGCTTTGTCTCTTCTCCTCATCGAAGCTATGGCATCAGATGTGCCTCCTGGTGTTGGCCCAAGTTTCAGCTAACCACTACCTCAATCATAAATGGCTAATGTGGTAGAGGAGTTACGATCTCTAGTGTCCAATCAGTAAAAAATATAAGAATAGTTCATGGCATTCACCCAAAGTGCATTGGGTATATCGCCAGGTGTTTCAAACCTAATTATCACTCCGGCCGCTAGGGATCTAGTGGATCTAGTGAGAGGGGGACCACCCCCGATCCCACAAAATGAGGCTCAAGGCCACCAGTGATGGAGGGATATTACTGATCCTAGGAAACTTCGCTTGGGATAACAAGTGCAAGATTTTTTAGATGACTAGGATTGCGATAGGGGAGATTATTGGGAGTCTTATGAGATTTCAAGAGACACAAATAGCCCAACTCCAACCTATAAGGGAAACATTACTAGGCTAACACCAGAGGGGAAACCAAGGACTTCAGCCTTTAATAGGCTCATCAGAAGGTCAGCACTCGATTGTCTCAACCCAGTAGGAGAACTGCAAGATCGACTCTCTTATTCTCATTATAATGCAGTCTCTAGAGGGAATGGCAGACGCAGTGATGGTCGACCACAAGAAGACCGATACGAGGAGTAAAGGGCGGTAAACAGCTGATAAAGAATTATTGGGAGAGAGAAGGTACTAGACCCAGTTGACCGGAAGGGGGAGAAGATAACATTATAGTAGAGGAGAAACATTGGAACATATCCATCTAAAGGTTGAAAGATAATGTTAGCACACTACTGAAGAGCCGAGATCTAGGCCAACGAGGTTACACATAAGGATCTCCTTTCATCGCCAAGATAGTAAGGCTTCCTACTCTTATAAAATTTAAACCTCCCATTCTAACCTAAAAGTATGATAGAAGTGAAAATCCAGTGCACCACATAGAAATGTATAAATCATCAGCTGACATATGCTCCACCCAAACAAGATGAGGTGCATGGATTTATTTAGCACTATGACAGTTGAATCCCATATGTGGTAAATATCCTTGCCTAAAAATTCTAATTGAAAATTTCAAGAGACTAGCCGAGTAGTTTATTCACAATTTTTACTTCGGCATGAAGCCACCAAAGGAGGTAACCCATCTTCTGCATGTGAAACAAGTCAAGAACGAAACTCTCAGGGATTACATCTCTCAGTTTAATGAAAAGAAATTAGAGGTAGAAGACTGTTAAGAGAACATAGCCATGGCAGCTCGCCTTAGTTGACTACAACCAGGAAAACTCTTATGGAAACTCTCTAAGGATCCTCCAAAAACCATGATAGAAGTTATATCTATGGCCGAGAGAGTCATGTATGTGAAGGAGGCCATGGCGGACAAAAGAGGACGCACGAAGGGGTCTGATGGTGGTAAGCAAAAAGACAAGGAATGGAATAAAATATTGACCAAGGATAAGTTTTCCAAATACACCCCCCACTAAGGTAAGCCCAAGTATGGTCCTCAATGAGATTAAGGATGACAGGGAACTTTGCTGATTGAAAAGACTCAAGTCCCCTCCTCATAAGAGGGACAAGAGAACGTGGTGTGAGTTTCATCAAGACCACGGACATATAACAGATAAATATTTTCCTCTAAAGGATTAGATAGAGAAGATGTTAAAGCAGGGAAATATCTTGAAGTATGTAGACCGAAATGGTGGCAAAGATGAATCCAAAAAGAGGCAAAGTGGGGAAAGGATGAAATGTCGAGATGATAGTCCCTGATCGATAAAAAAGATGATGAATCAGATAGTGGAGAGGATAAACCAGATCTCCTGCCTAAGCTCCCAAACTCAAAAAATTGAATTCATATGATATCCTTCGATGTAAAGATGATATGAAGTGGATTGCATTGGTTATCATGGAGCCGACCGATTGTAAATCCCACATAGTGGAGGCAAAGTTGGCACCTAAGAGGTTAGATGTTAATAGGTTATGATGGATCTGAAGTCGATAAAGTTAACATGTACACCCTAGTGGTGGGATTTTCGAGAATGGTTTTCGAGGGGATTCTAGCCCCTCATAACGACCCTTTGGTCATCAGCACCAGGGTCCATGGGTATGATATGTTGCGCATACTTATTGATGGAGGAAGCTCAGTTGACGTGATGTTTTGGGATTTCTTTATTTGTCTGAAACTCTATAACAATGGACTAGTCTCGTACCATCAATCGCTAATCGAATTCAGCGAAGGGAAGGTCCATCCTCTAGGGGTATTTCAATTGGACATCATAATGGGCACCTGGATGAGGTGTATCACCAAGAAAGTAAGATTCTTCATTATAGACGAGGATGTATTTTCGACCTACAACAATATTCTTGGTGTGTCACTCAAGGAGTTTGAGGAAGTCCCGTCCACAGTCCACCAAATGATAAAATTCTTGACTACTTATGGGTTAGGGGAAGTTCAAGGGGTAGATAATGTTACTTCAGTCCAGTCGAGCATAAATATGCTTATAAGAAGTTGACCACTTCCTACAATATAGATTCTCTCAACCCAAGGGACAAGAAGAAGATAAAGAAAGGCAAACCCATAGAGGAGGTAGAATATTAATAAGAAGGAACATCCAAATTATTAAAGCCTTGAAGAAGGAAGTGAAATAAGAGTTGGTGAAACTACTGAGGGGAGGCAGAGCATCTTTTCATGGAATCATGGGGACATGCTGGGAATAGATCCAAAGATCATCTGCCACTGACTGAATATTAATAAGAAGGTGAAGCATGTGAAGAAAAAAAGAAGGAACTATGCAAGAGAAAATTATAAGGTCATTCAAGAAGAAGTTAAAAAGCTACAGACAGTTGAGTTTATCTGAGAGGTATAGTAACAGAATGGTTGTCCAATGTCGTAATCGTCCCAAAGGCCAATGAAAAGTGGAGAATGTGTATGAATTTTACTGATCTTCTTATCCTGAAGATAGTTTTTCTTTGCATCATATAGATCACATGGTAGATGCCACGGTTGGGCATGAGCTGATGAGCTTTATGGATGCTTACTTTGGGTATAACCGAGTCTTTATGGACGAGGTCGATGCGGAGAAACTAATGCTACAAGGTCATACCCTTTGGCCTAAAAAAAGTAGGGACAACCTATAAGAGGTTGGTCAACAAGATGTTAGAAGACCAAATTAGAAAGACTATATAGGTTTATGTCGATGACATGCTGACTAAGAGCCTCAGGGCCAATGATCATGTGGCTGAACTAGAAAGAACACTTGACACCATGGACCTTTATAATATGAAGTTGAATCCTGTAAAGTGTGTGTTCGGTATCGGTGAAGGAAAGTTTCTCGGCTTTAGTGTCAACCAAAGGTGGATTGAATCCAATCTAGAAAAGATCAAAGTATTGATTGACATACAGACACCTAAAACCATAAAAGATGTGAAAAGGCTGACAGGAAGAGTAACAACTCTCAATCATTTTGTCTCTAGAGATATAGATACGTGTGTGCTATTTTTTAAGATCTTGAGAAAAGCATTTGTCTGGTATGAAGAGCGTGAAAAGTCTTTTCAAGACGTGAAATATTATTTGGGATCCCCAATGCTGTTGTCTCCTCCGATTCAAAGGGAAAAATTGTTTTCATACTTGGCTGTATCAGAGTCATCCATCAGGGCTGCTATTGAACATGATGATAAAGTTCCAGAAGCTAGTGTATTTCAACAAAAAAGCCTTTCAGGGGGTGCGTTAAAGTATCCTAGAGTGGAGAAGCTGGAATATGCACTCATACATGCTTCAAGGAAGATGAATCCATACTTCTAGGCTCAAACGATGATGGTTCTCACTGATACTCCCTTAAGGTGGGTCATCCTTAAACATGAGAAATCGGGTAGGTTGATGGCTTGGTCAATCGAGCTAGGTGAGTTTGACATCATCTATCATCCTAGGAATGTAATTAAGGGACAAGCCCTGGCCAATTTTGTGGCAGAATGACAATGATTCCATTGAAGAAGTAGTGGCACAAACAGTTGTGTCTAGAGAAGCACTAGAAATATCAATAGTGGCCAAGATCGATACTATAGATTAAGGCCTTGTAGAAATCGGTACTATAATGAAAGATTATTTGTTTCAAAATGGGATCTTGGGTGAAGGTGTCATAAATGGTACTATCTACATTCATACAAAGCATGTTCACTAACGGCTCATCTTGTGAAAGTGGTGGTGGCACCGGGTTAATACTCTCATCTCCTGAAGAGTGCGCGTATGTTCAAATAAAGCAATTATTTAATTAAACTCAGTTTTTCAATTAAATCCTAAACATGCATCTATGTGTGATTGAAGATGATAAAATCATGCAAGAACATTCAAACACACACAAGTGAGGAAAAATCCCCCAAAAGGGCAAAACCTTTTTATTTTCACTATAATTTTGTAAGATATGGTTACAAGGTTTACAATGAAGGTAAGTGTGACACATAATTACCCGCAGGTGTCGGTTCTGATGTCATCGACTGAAATTTCCCGCAGGAACTCCAAGTGGCCAGCAACGAAGAAGAGAGCGACTTCTCCACAAAGTACTCCAAAAGAGTAAATGATCCTCTTGAAGGTTTAACAATTCACATATATAAATGGGAGTGATTATGTGAATAAATAAGGCCTAAGAAAACCTTAAAAGGTGAAGTCTGATTATGGGCAGTTTTCATAGAATTCGAGATTGTAAAAAGACTTGGAAGAACGTGTAGAAGGTACACTGATATTTATACAAAAATTGAGGAGTCGGCGTCGTTCGAACGAGATAGGCATCTCGCTCGAATGAAGGACACGTGTTATTCGAATGACTTAGCGCGAGATGTTGATCTCACTCGAACGACAGTGCAATCTCATTTGAATGAGATCTTCAATTGAGGCACTCCGATTCTACACTGAGAAAAATTTCTACCTTTTATAAAAATAAATCAAACTTTGAAAAAAACATATTCTGAAAAATTTCCCAGATATTTATGCAAATATAAACAACTCCAATAAATCATTTTACCAATAATGCCTAATGGAGTAACGGGAAACAGCTGAGCAACACGTCGCATGTAGCATGGTGCACGTGTGAAGATGCTGGATGCATGGATTCGGATAGAGGCCGTCGTGGATGATCGTGATGACATGTCGAATGTAGCGGTATCAGACATACAAACTGTGATCTAGGGAAAAAAGAAAATTCCTAGATTCTACCCCAGACATTTATAAAATTATGTCCTTACAAATATCCCCCTATGTCTATGCCGGTACATACATAAAAAATCCAAATTATGAAATGTCCCTACAACAAATGACGTACAATATAATATCCCCATTAAAACCTCAAACTGAGAATACTACATGACATGTGTTCAATTAAACTTTATCATCTTCAAATCTTCAGCTCTTCAGAAACACCCAAAGCTTTTCTCATTAGGGTGTGCAATCCAATAAATCAACTTTGTACCTACACACATTAGATAAAGCAGATACCCGGGACAAGCAACAGTTTGAAATATAATGATATGCTAAAATCAAATATCAATTAATCCAATTAACCTTAAGTAAATCATTGATAAATCAACCAAACAAATCTCCCCCATAATTCATTCTGCCCATTTTTATGTTGTCCCCAAATAGAAGATATGGGAAGCATAAATATGGAAGATGTCACATGGTAAAAAAACTTTCTATCTTTGAATTTTTCAAAAAACATTCTCACAAAATATACAACAAAGAATCACACCATGAACAAACACAAAAACAACCAAGTCGATGATAGCGTAAATGTAGGGGTGTGATCAAATTCGATAGGAAAATCAATGCATACAAACATAACACATGTGCACGATGAATATCGGATACTCCTAACGAATAAACCCAGCATCTTCCTTAGGTGTAAAAGGATGGAAATATGAGACATTGACTCAATCAAATCAACAAATCAAAGCTCAAAATTATTTCCACACCAATAACGTCCAAAACGATTTAATGCTTTTTCAGGACTTTCAAGGAAGTGAAAACCCGTTTAAATTCTCCAACCAAACTCCCTTAGATATATATTTTGAATAGAGGTGATCTAAATTCTCAAACTTTGGATAATTGATGGTGAAACCTAAATGTCCCATATTGGCATGAATTTCTTTTTATTGCCTTTAAATTTTTCAGACTCTTTTAACCTCTTTGGACCCTGGATAATAAAATTCGTCAATTTTTTAGGTCCGATTTAACAGTGGCTTAATCGCAAAGGATATATAATTACCTTTCGTATCCCTTCACCGTTTAAAAAAATGCAATCTCACCAAACGGTTTTTTACATGCATTCCAATCTTGTCAAGTTTTATCTCATATGGTTCGTTGTATATACATAATTGAGATGGAAACACTCAAGCCAATATGTGGCAGGCAAGTACAATATTCAAATAAAACCGTGCATGTGTGCAATAAAGGAGATAAGGAGCCAAACATGTATAAAGATATCATTAATCACATCTCAAGGACTCCAAACAATGTAAAGCACATGGATGAAATGATGTAGCGTCTCAAATCACTATCAAATAGTCACATGGATAAATGGAATGAAATTTTTGACTTGGCTATCTTAAATGCTCATCCATAAAAGGTGAAAATAAAATACAAAAATCTTTTTGTGCTTTTTCAAATTTTTTATAAAAACAAAATCTTTTTGGATTTTTTCAAGAAATATAAAAAGCAAAAACTAATAATACACATGATACAAACTAGCAATAGGAACCATATGATATGAACATGACAATACATCCTATCCTAGATATGAACCAACCCCTCAGCCAACTGTGCAAATCCCCAAAGACTTCCTAAGACTCTCAAATCTAAGGGCATCTAAAGGCTTCGTGAATATATCGACTAACTGAAGGTTGGTGGGTACGAAACTCATGGATACGACTTTCTCCTCAACTAACTGACGTATAAAGTGCTCGTGTATCCTGATGTGCTTTGTGCGCGAATGTTGGACATGATTGCGGGATATGTGTATCGCGCTCGTGTTTTCATAAGAAATAGTCATGGTGTCCTATGAAATCCCATAATCTTCCAACATTTGCTTCATCCACAAGAGTTACGTGCAACAACTCTCGGCGACGATGTACTCAGCCTTTGCAGTGGACAAAGAGATGGAGTTTTGCTTCTTGCTCAACCAGGAGACAAGAGAAGAATCAAAATAGAAACACCCACCAGAAGTGCTCCTACAACCATCTACATCCCCGGCCCAATCGACATCCGAATAGGCGGACAAACGTCATCAGTATTAAAGGAATACCAAATACCGTTTATGAGAGTCCCACTCACGTATTTGATAATACATTTTAGAGCGAGTAAGTGTGACTCTTTCGAGGATGCCTAATATCGCACACAGACTACAACACTAAAGGCTATTGTAACACCCCGTAATTTTGGAGAATATGGAAATTAATTAAATTGGAGATTTAGAATTTTTTAATTTGGAGAAAATTATTTAATTCGGTGATTTAAATGAGATGATTTTATAAAGTGACTCGAATGGTAATTTCGGAGGGCACGATTGGTCCCGAAAGGGTCGAAATAGTCGAAAAAGTGTACCCGGGTGTACAATTGTAGACCAAACTGACACCTCCTGAGGGCATTATGGTCATTTAGCAAATAGAGGTGGGGAGACCAACGAAATTTGCAAGTTATATCAGATGGTTTGGGGATTAAGTTAGGGTTCATAACATAGAAAAATAGAGAGGAACCAACGGAGAGAAAAGAGAGAGTTTTATGAAGGCTTAAAGGGTTCCAAAGGGCTCCTTGCAACCAAGATCAATTTGGAAGGGAGATTGAAGAAGGAATCAATCACACACCCTCATCATCCGTGAAATCAGATCCTACCATAACCAAGGCAAGTGGTTTATTGCAAATTATGAAGTTATAATACCCATGTGTAGGGATTTTTAAATAAATTGTTTTTATTGTAAGTTCTTAGAGAAAAAGAATAAATGGATTACATGTTGGAGTAGGATTGCATGTAGTTGGCATTTACATTTGTAGATGACTGATAAAAAATGAATCTATATTGATAATTGCGAATTTAATTATGGGTTTATGATGTATAACCATGAACAACTAAATTATCTAGGTTTTTGAGAAAAAAAATAGATTTGGATAGTTCTTGATGGATTTAGTGAGGATTTGATGATATATTTACGTTGAGAATGATACATATACATTTATAAGATGATGGATGATGTTGGAAAGGATTTTTTAAGGTGTAATGAAGTGTTGGATCGGGCAGACATGGTGGAACAAGGAAGAAGGCTACATGCACCGGTTCGATCGATCGATCGACTCAAGAATGTCGATCGATTGATGGCATCGATCGATCAAAGCATTTGGTCGATCGATCGACCAAAGCTAATTTTTGGCTATTTTTGTTGATTAAGTTCCCTTGAATTCCAATGATGGGGGAAAATTTTAGGGATGTCATTACGCCTATGGAGGGACTTGATAAAGACCAATAGGGAGTATAATTAAGGTCCGTTATGGCCGTTGAGTGTAAGGCTTGGGATATGGACCGACAGGGATAAACCGATCGAGTCGCGTGTTGAAAATTGGGAATTGAGTCACGGGGAGAGTCCACGTCAATATAAGGTGTATGCCAGTATGTTAGAGATAGTTTAACAACTGTTATAAATAAAGAGGTAGCCAGAGATCTTAGAGTGTTCGAATACTCTAGTATGTACGATAGTGAGATAAATCGTTGAATAATAAGTATGGTAAGTATACGAGAGAAAAATACAACGTACACACGAGAATAATTGGGTTGTGTGAATACCTACTGTTTTATATGAGTACGTGAGTTGTGTATGCCTATTGTGTGTTTCCTTGTGATAGGATTGATAAGTTCGATGAGACATGCAGAACTACGCTCGATGAGACATGTCGAGTCAGGTTCGAGGGGAAATTCCGAACCGTGTTCGAAAAGACATTTTGAACATTACTCGAGGAGACATTACGAGCCAGGTTCGAGGAGACATTCCGAACCATTTGTCCTAAATGTGTGAAATAAGATCGATAACAGGATAAGCTGTTTTGGGTATATGTGTCTGTGAAATATATACAGTCTGAATAATCTACTTGAGTGTGATTAGCAGAGAAGATAGGTAGTAAGTACTTAAGAATAGATTAAGTGTGAGAACTTAATATTTAATTAATGATAATAATGTAAGAGTAATGATAATTACTAGACGTTCGGATACATACTGTAGGAGTGGTATGGGGAAGTTAATGTGAACTTAACTAATGACTTAATGTAAATTAAGGGTTGCATGTAGCGTACCATATGGGCGATACTAGTGAGCTAAATTATCTGAGTTGTTTAGATGTTGGAGACCTAGATGAAGTGGGTAGCGAGACTAGGTAGGAACATTAGACGCATATTATAGATGAGAGGTGAGGAAACTCAAGAGAGTGTGCATGATTCTGATATGTGTAATCAATAACTGATATTTATTGTGATAAATTACTTGCTAAATATGTTCAAAATGTTTTGTGTACTAACACTTGATGTAAAATATTTTTAAAACCTTTTAGGTGTCTAGCCACAGGGACGCCAAGCGTGACTTCATTCCAAGGATTTCGGAGCTGCAGCATAGGTGGGTGTTGCAGGGCCTTGATTAGACGCTTCTTTTATCTTTTCTGCTCTAGTGTAGGATTTTAGCTTTCAGTATGGACATACCGTCCTTCAGTACTTTCATTTGTATTGGAGTTGGTTATAATGTTTGTTTTTGGCCGATGGTTTATTCGTCAAGACTTTGTTTTATCTTAGTTGTTATTCTCATACTCTTTTGTTAGTATTTGATTTATACTTTGTTTCGCATGTTATTATTTTATTAATCAGAGTTAAAATTTGGCACTGGTCTAATTTCACCTAGGTGGTTAGTAATTAAAAAGTTTTCAAAAGTGATGCTAAGAATGAACCAACTGGGAAACTTGTTTTAATTTGATTTAGGACTGATCACCCGGGATTTAATTAGGTGGGGTGTCACAACTATGTCGAGACGACTGGCAGTCAAGTAGATAAGGCTACCTATCATACTCTGATACAAGGTTTGCTCTACGTCCTTGCCTGAAGTGTCCTTACTAAACTTGATAGAAGTACTCATAGGTGTACGTGCATGCTTAGCGGAGTCTAAACCAAATTTCTTCACTAGGTCTCTAGCATACTTGGATTGGGAGATGAACATCCCATCCTCAAGCTGACGAACCTGGAGACCAAGGAAGAAATTAAGCTCACCTACCATGCTCATCTCAAACTCACTTTTCATCTCCTCCTCAAAGTGGTGAGATGCTGGGAGCACGTGGATCCAAAGACTATGTCGTCCACATAGACCTGAGCAACTAAAATAACACCATCATCTCTCCTGATGAACAACGTCATATCAACTCCCCCTCTCTTGAAGCAATGGGCTAAGAGATAGGAAGTAAGCCTCTCATACCAAGCACGAGGTGCTTGCTTCAAACCATACAAGGTTTTTCTCAAATATTAGACGTGCTCCAGGTTCTTAGGGTCTTCAAACCCTTTTGGTTGTTCCACGTAAACCTCCTCCTCTTGACATCCATCTGATATAACTTAAAGCACAGATGACATGCGATGGAAAGTAGTAAGCGGACAGACTCAAGCCTCCCAACATGAGCAAATTTCTCCCCAAAGTCTACACCCTCCATCTGTGTGTAGCCTTGAGCGACCAACCTAGCCTTATTTCTGATTATTGTACCATTTTTATCCATTTTATTCTTAAAAATCCACCTAATACCTTCACATTAGTCTCACTAGGTCGGGGGACAAGTTCCCAGACATTGTTCTTTTTAAACTGAAGCAACTCATCCTACATGGCAGATATCCAATGTTCATCTTTGAGTGCTTCTTTGTGATTCTTGGGCTCGACTTTTGACGTGTAGCAAAGATGGCTAACAACGTTCTCTATATGAGCACAAGTCTTGACCCCTAAAGTGGGATCGCCAACAATGGCAGAGGGATCATGACTCTTGTGAACCCAAGCAGGTGTGTCCCCTAACACAGGAGTAGGTTCCACAGGGTGTGGGTGAGGGATAAGTAAATCGCTGCCAGAAAAGTCCTCATACTCACACTGAAGGCTAGAATCAATAAATGTCGAAGGGTCATCATCTTGCACGGTGACATTTATTGACTCCCTAACCTTAGAGTTCTTCAGGTTAAAAACACGGTATGCTCTACTATTTGATGAATATCCTAGCAATATTCCCTCATCGCTCCGGGAGTCAAACTTTCCTAATTTCTCTCTATCCCGTACAATGTAACATTTACTCCCAAAGACACGAAAATATGCAAGATTGGGTTTCTTACCAGTCCATAATTCATAAGGCATCTTAAGTGTGTGTGGACGCAGGTAAACCCTATTCATTGTGTGGCATGCAGTAGATACTGCCTCTGCCCAAAATCTCCTCGCAACCTTACGACCTAAAAGCATAGATCTAGCCATTTCCTGAATCGTCCTATTCATTCTCTCAACAATCCCATTTTGCTGAGGAGTCTTACATCAGAAAACTCATGTTTGATTCCAAGGCTGTCATGTATCCTGTTAATAGTGACTCCGTGTTGATTTTGCAGGACACGAAACTTGGTCGTTAAAAACTCTACAGCATCGGATTTCTCTCTCAGAAAACCTACAATTGAATATCTAGAGTAATCCTCCACCATCACGAGGATATACCTCTTACCACCCAGACTCTTAGTACGAGTAGGACCCATAAGACCCATGTGAATCAACTCAAGTATATGGGATGTGGTAATGGAATGCAACTTCCTATGGGGGCTACGAATTTGCTTTCCCAATTGATAGGGTCCACAAACCTTGGAAGTCGGCTTTCCGTGTGATGGTAAGCCACGTTATAGGTCCCTTTTAGCTAAGCGTGTCAAATCTCTAACATTCACATGACCTAGACGTTGGTTCCACAGATTCATAGGAGTGATCGTGGCACTATTGTAGACAAGTGAGGATGTGGTCATAGTCCCATAGAAATTATCCTCTGTCCTCACCCCTTGCACTAAAAGTTTACCGGCTTGATTGTAGACATTACATGCATCCCGGTCAAACTTTACGGCAAAGTCAGCGTCGCACAACTAGCTAATGCTGAGAAGGTTTGATTTCAAACCTTTGACGTACAAAGCATTCTCTAGCTTAGGAAATCCTGGTAACTCTACTGTACCTTGTCCTACGATGCTAGACTTGATCCCGTCTCCAAAGCTTACTCTACCTTCCTTATACTCCTTTAGGTAGGTAAAAAATGAGACATCACCTATCATATGTCTGGAGCACCCACTATCAAAATACCACTGTGAGGTATTATGTGCTTTGAGGGTGACATAAACAACAAGGGCCTTTTCATATTTCTTAGTTACCCAAGAAGTGGTAGCCTTTCGTTTACCCTTGTTGTTGTTAGTTTTAGCCGGGATGCAGGAAGCATTCACTGAGGGCAAAGATATCCGTCGGAATTCCTCCATCAAACTCTGTGATGTAGCAGCTAAAAACTCAACACGCTCTCTTAGACTGTAAAAATCATCAGTACGATGTGGTGGAGCAGTACTACTTCGTTCCTGACCCAAACTATGGATAAACTCCCTAAGGTGGCCTTTCCTTTTGCATTACATACAAAAGAACACAATCTTAGGCGAACCTGGGTTTTGATTTTCTTGGTCGAACTCTTATACATGGTTTTTGACAATGGCCATATGGAGTCGTAGTAAGCTCAGGAACTAATCCAGGTGTAATTTGGGATGTGAAGGCACCATCATAACCTATTCCCTCCCTACCACCCAAACCTAAAGCGGGGTCGAGGACCATCTTTCCTATCTTCCCAGATCTTCCCTCGATTTGTACCTTGACTTATCGTGCTCTCTCAAGATCATGAGTAAGCTAGGCTATAAGGGCTTCAAGTTTCTTCCGAGTCTCCAGGGAGGAATGGAGCTCACTCGTAAGACTAGCCACTTATTTATTCAAGTCCCCTTTCTCTTTCTCAAAATAACTCTCTCTCTCCAAACAGTCTCTCTCTCTCTAAACAAACTTTCTTTCTCAACATAGGCAGACTCTCTCTCTCAGGGTAGTACAGGTGGAGGACTCTCTCTCTCTCTCTTCTTAAATCTTCCTCTAAAGCGGTGATCCTAAGAACTAATGCTTTGTTACGCTTTTTGGTTTTAAATGACTCACTATATAACTCAGCGTAGGCACGTTGAAGATCACTCTCGCTCTCACTTGCATCATCCTTCTCCTCAATCACATCGCTCTCACTGTCGAGGTGTCCCTGTGAAGCAACATCCTCATTGTCGTGAGGATCACTAGAAGAACTCACATGACTAGCCATGAATCGTTGAAGTTACATTCATGCGATGACTCATCTCCAGAGACCACCGACTCGACCTCACTGTCGTCACTAAGGGTAGCATTGAGGATAACTTTACCTTTTTCTCTGTTCAGCCTAGTAGCACACTCAAAAGCTCTATGACCCCTACCGTCTCACTCATATCATCTCTCACTCTCTTTCTTATGAGGATTTTTAAAATCTTTTTCATTTTTGTTTTCAAACTTATTTTTCTCAAACTTCTTTTTATCTTTGAAATTACCATTTTTCTTGAATTTGAAAATTTTCTTGAAATTTTTAGCAAACAAGGCCAAATCATCTTAATCAAAGTCACACTCAGAATCTGACGTATCTATCTCTCTTTTTCTAGATGGCTCTCCCCTCTTTCTTGCCGACCCCTCACTATTTCTCTCCTGGTCATTAAGTGTAATTCCCTTATCTTTAGGCTTAGCAAATTTAGTAAGCATATCAATTTCATACGTTTGTAAGTCTCCTACAAGTTCCTTCAATTTAAGCGTGTTTAAATTACCCATAAAATTTAGCACAGTGACTTTAGGGATAAAACACTTACGCAGTGATCTAAGAATCTTTTTAACAACTATAGCATTAGGAATGTGTTCACCAAGATTAAAGCTAGTGTTAATAATATCAGATAGTTTAGCATAAAATTCATCAAAATATTCAATCTCAATCATGGTGATGCTTTCAAATTGAGTTGTCAAATTTTACAGTTTAGACTCTTTCACAACATTAGTTCCTTTATGGTTAAGTTGTAAAACATCCCATGCCTCTTTTGATGTGGTGCACGTCATCATGCGTTTGAACTCGTCAGGTGTGATGGATCCATAAATAGAACTTAAACCCTTTGAATTAAAAGATGACCATTTAAATTCTTCTGCAGTCCATGCATTTACAGATTTTAAACTAGTCACGTTCTCAACAGTGATGGAGGGAGGTGTCCACCCTCTTTTAACCAAAATGCAGACATGTTCATCAATGGCTTTTAATTCATATCTCATGTGGGCTTTCCAATATGCATACTTTGTCCCATCAAAAACTGGCATTTTATTATATAACTTCTCCATTATGAAAACGCTCTTTTTCAAAAATCAATTTTTTTAAATTGATATCTTAAATTTTTTTTGCGAAAAATTACACGGTATAATTGTGTAATTGGCTCTGATACCAATTTGAAGAGTGCGTGTATGTTCAAATAAAGAAATTATGTAATTAAACTCAGTTTTTCAATTAAATCCTAAACATGCATCTAGGTGTGATTGAAGATGATAAAATCATGCAAGAACATTCAAACACGCACAAGTGAGTCAAAATCCCCCAAAAGGGCAAAACCTTTTTATTTTCACTATAATTTTGTAAGATACGGTTACACGGATTACAATGAAAATAAGTATGACACATAAATACCCGTAGGTGTTGGTTATGATGTCGTCGAATGGAATCCCCCGCAGGAACTCCAGGTCGGCAACAATGAAGAAGAGAGCGACTTCTCCACAAAGTACTCTAGAAGAGCAAATGATCCTCTTGAAGGTTTAACAATTCACTTATGTAAATGGGAGTGATTATGTGAATAAAGAAGGCTTAAGAAAACCTTAAAAGGTGAAGTCTGATTCTGGCAAGTTTTTTGCAGAATTCGAGATTACAAAAAGACTTGGGAAAACATGTAGAAGGTACACTGATATTTATACAAAAATCGAGGGGGCTGCATCGCTCGAACGAGATAGGCATCTCGCTTGAACGAAGGACACGTGTCATTCGAACGACCTCGCGCGAGATGCTAATCTCGCTCGAACGACAGTACAATCTCGTTTGAATGAGCTCTTCGACCGAGGGGCTCCGCTTCTAAACTTAGAAAAATTTCCGCTTTTTATAAAAATAAATTAGACTTCGAAAAAAACATTTTCTGAAAAATTTCCCATATATTTATGGAAATGTAAACAACTCCAATAAATCACTTTACCAATAATGCGTAGTGGAGTAGTGGGAAACAGCTGAGGAGCACGTCGCATGTAGCATGATGCACGTGTGAAGATGATGGATACATGGATTCGAACAGAGGTCGTCGTGGATTATTGTGATGACGTGCCGAATGTAGCAGTACCAGACATACAAACTATGATCTAAGGAAAATAGAAAATTCCTAGATTCTACCCCGTACATTTATAAAACTATGTCCTTACAGCTCCAGATTGTACTGATATTGAGTATGCTTTAAGATTCAAATTTAAGGTATCCAATAATTAGTCGGAGTATGAGGCCCTATGGGTAGGCCTCTCCCTAGCCAGAGTATTGAATGTGGTTCAAGTGATAGTTCATAGTGACTCACATCTAGTTGTGAATCAGATGTTGGGGGGGTTTCTGAGGCCAAAAATGAGAAGATGACCAAAACTTGGCAAGGGTCAAGAATATTTTGAATTTTTTTAGGGAAGTTAATCTTAGAAGGTAATAAGAACATAAATTAGATGCACGGTGCCAGTGGAGATCCTACATAGGTAGACCATTGAAGAGGACGGAAATGGGGTCAAATTTTGCTTGAATTTGGGGGGATTCGTGGATGGATACACTAGTCAAGTACGTCCTAGATGGTGAACTCCCAGACTCTAAGTTAGAGAGAAGGAAGCTCAGATATAAAGCAACCGAATTCATTATCAATAGAGGCGTACTTTACAAAAGAGGATTCTTACTACCCCTATTCCAATGTGTTCACCCTTTTGAGGTCGATTATTTCCTACAGTACGTTCACGAAGGGTTGTGTGCAAGTCATATCAATAGACAACCTCTAACTAAAGGATTTTTTACTCAGGTTTATTAGTGGCCGACACTTGGAAAAGACACAGCCGAGTATGTGGTGAAATGCGAGTCAGTGGTTCTCAAGCATCCCTCACCACCTCACTAGCCACTTTCGTCCATTATAGTGCCATGGCAATTCGCAGTATGGGGAATTAACCTTATTGGTCCACTTCCAAAGGTAGCTTGTGGTTACCTGTATCTGATTGCGGATATTGACTATTTCTCCAAATGGGTAGAGGCCGAGGCTATGATCTCCATTACCTAAATTAAAACTTTCAAGTTCATTTGGGGAAATATTATCTATAGATATGGCCTACCTCACATGCTCATATCAGACATTGGTAAATAATTTAAAAATAAATCGTTACAAGACAACAACGAAAGGGTTAGCATTAAGCAATTCTTCTCAACTCCAGGCCGACCTCAAGCCAATGGCTAGATTAAGTTCAGGAACTGAACAATACTGGATGACATTAAAAAGAAGCTAGTGTATGCTAAGGTCATGCCGGTTGAAGATCTGCATGGGGCCCTATGGGCTTATAGGACAACAGAGAGAACAATGACGAGTGATTCATGCTAGCCTATGGGTCTAAAGTAGTCATCCCCATAGAACTTGGGATCCCCAGCCACAGAATCGAAACCTATGATCCCAATGCCAATAATAATGAGAGGAGGCTTGAACAGGACTTAATTGAAGAAATATGAGAGGATATTGAGGTTAGACAGTCTGCTTACCAGCAAAGGGCCGTTATATTCTACAATAAGAGGGTAAAGGCTAGGTAGATAATAGTGGGTGATCTCATTTTGAAAAAAAAGTTTGGCAAAAGCAGAATAAACTACACCATAACTGGCATGGTCCGTATAAGATAACTGAAGACGTCGTCTTAGGAGCCTATAGATTGGAGAACCTGGAGGGTGAACCTTTCTCCAACCCTTAGAACACTGACCATTTGAAGAAACAATTTCAGGAAATTTTGATATTGTATTAGATATTGTATGAGTGACATCCTCTTTATTAACATATTTTCAATGTATTTGTATGCTAATGAAAGATGAATGATAAATCCAAGTGTTTCTTCATATGTTTTTCAATTATTGCTGCGTGGTTTGGATGGTATTAAACTAAAGAACATTTTTTTTGGTGAATTAGGTTTAGCTCACTCTCGGTGATAAGAGAGATCATGATGAGACTCGTCTCATCCATGAACTCTCAATAACACTGAGAGGATGGATCACACTTAAGTGGTGAAAAACACAAAAACCCAAAAATCATTTCATTATGGTTACTTAAACATCACTACGTGGTAAATAAGAAGTCATGACTTTCTCAGAGATATGAGGGGGTGTGAAGAGATAAGTATCATCCTCACACTCTTAGTAACTATGAGACAGGACTTATATGCTAGCATCATTCATTAGTTGATAACTTAAAAAATCATTTCACTACAGTTACTTAAACATTACTATGTGGTGAATAAAAAGTCACAACTCTCTCGGAGATGTGAGGGTGTGAAGAGATAAGTCTCGTCCTCACACTCTCAGCAACTAAGAGAGAGGAATTATATGCTAAAATCATTAATTTGGTAATAACTTAAAAAATCATTTAATTATGGTTACTTAAACATCACTATGTGGTGAATCAAAAGGCGGAACTCTCTCAGAGTTATAAGGGTGCATGGACGAGACAAGTCTAGTCCCCACACTCTTAGCAATTACGATAGAGGGCTTATAACATCATTTATTTAGTGGGAAAATTAGAAATAATTTCATTATGGTTACTTACTTAGACATCACTATGTGGTGAACATAAGGTCATAACTCCCTCGGAGGTATGAGGGTGTGTGAAGAGACAAGTCTCATCCACACACTTTTAACAATTATGAGAGAGGAATTAATTTTTCATTCAATGATAAAACTTACAAATAATTGCTATGGTTAAATCATCATCGGCTCAGTATCATTGTAGTTAGAAGTCTAGACACCAAATAATGGTGCCGAGTAATATTAATAAGATGATACAAGACTTGGCCAAAATTGTTGTATTAACAGTATCATTAACAAATTATTGTCATTCGACCATTGGGAAATATCAATATTAAAGTTAAAATACAAGAATGTCCATGGAAAGAAAAGTGTTAACATATTGCAAACAATCTTTACAAAAAAAAAATTTAAGTACATCAGAGAAGGGTATGGGCCATAGACGACCACCCTATGTAGTCGACTCGGCTTCAGGTTGAATGACACTGACAATATTAATGTCCCCACCTATACCAGCTACTTGCTCAGTTTGAGCCTCATCATCGGCCTTTAAGTCTTTAGCTATCTCATTCACAGTTTACATGGTGGTCTTGGTTGCAGCCTGAGCTTCAACATCGACCAATGCGGTGGATATAAAGGGGTCGATCAAGTTTAGAGCTTTAAGGTCCTTTTTTATCTAGCCCACCACATTAGGAAATTTCAGGACGGTGCAACAACAGGCTATCCTCGCACCCCTCTCCATATACTTGCATTCATATTCGCTGAACTCATCAGAGACTTTGAAAGCTTCTACAAGCTTAGCCTTCCCCTTGTCACTAGCATCTATCCTCTCGGCCTTATACTTAGGTGGAAATGCTTGAACATTTGAGTCATGATCCTTCTTCAATGCTTTAAGAGAATCTGAGTGATCTTTCTTTAAGGCATCTATGGCCTTCTTATGGTCGGCATCTTTGGCATTTAGTCTTTCCTTCAGGTCCTTCTCAGCCTAAATGGCCTTATCAGTCTTTTGGATCTATGGGAGCTTTTTGTTGACCCACTAACTGACCCTCACAAAGGCCATCATAAACTACGAAAGAAAAGGCTAAGATTCAGTATTAAACGAGATAAGACTTAGAGTAGAGAGGCAAAAATTGAAGTTAACTAAATTATATACCTGGGAAGCATGGTGTATCCTAAACTCAAAGAAGAGATGCGTATCCAAGGCCTCAAGTAAATGCCTATTAGACTCAAGTGTGAAAGAAAAAGCGATGGCTTTAGCCCCTCTAAATTCCTAATGAGGGAATCCAATTTATGCTCAACTAAGAAAGATGAGACACCAAGTCTTTGTTTAAGGAGATTGGGATAGCTAGGGGGGGAGGGTCGGCTTATATCTAGTAGTGCCAGAGTGGGACTATTTGCGTCTTCTATCTGGGAGGGGGGTTGGTCCCCACATCAATCGGCTCCTTTCTCTTATGGCCCCCTCGACCTAGCTGAGGCCGTTGACGGTTGATTTCTCGGTGGTGGTTATTGTGGTCTTCTTGCCAATTTTATTAATGGCACTCAGTAAGCTTAGGGTAGTCATGTTCCAGATATCATCTGAAATGTTAGGAGGACGATCTGTAATTAAAAAATAGAATAACTGTCAGTAAAAATGATCAAGGATGATGAAATAGTTAAGAAAAAAACAAAAATGGAACTTATACAACTCGGTCAGAGGGTTAACCCCCGGACCTAACTTTTTAAGGAAGGACGGGGACATCACATGCTCGAACTCGGCCAAGCCTCCATCCTTTCTCTCGCACCTCAGCTAGTTAATTTTTATATGGTAATTTATGCTGAGGCCGAGATCAAGATTAGCAGACATGGATGCATTGGCCCATCTTTGAGGCATCCTCATCTCAAAGGTACTGCAAGTGATATCGACCTCAAATTCCCAGGCCCCCGATACAAAAAAGTATTGGGGATCCAATGGTGGTTAGAAGTTTGGTTAACCAAAAGGAATTTTTTGTCGAGTCTCCTATCTAGGTGGTAGTATCCTGGTTGGGTCCTTCTATAAGACATGTTGTAACAATCTTTGAAAACACTGATGGGAAGGTCGTCGTCGTGAACATGCTTCCATAGATAGATGATTCCGAGTGTAATTCTACAATAATTGGGTGAAGCTTGGGTTGGAACAAGCCCTATGCTAGCCAAAATGGCTCGTAAATTCGGGTTGATGGGTAACCTAAAGCCAACCCTAAACATCTAATCATACATGATAATTTCTCCCTCTCAGCCATCATAGGCCCTCTCACTGTCAACTGATCACCTCATATGAATGATCAACTTAATCCTGTACAGATGCCTAAAATATAGTAGGTTTGTGTCTTAGAGGGTTAATGGATGTGTTTGGGCATAAGAGGTGTCAAGTGGGTCCTCAGCCTTAGAGTCACTCTCAGGTAGAATTTAAATAGTCGGGGCCCCATTTGGAAATCTTTCATTAAATTCACCCTCGATCATAACCGATAAAGGAACAACCATGGATGGTGTGGTCTGAGAAATTATAACCCCTGTCTCCTTAGAGATCGAGGCTTCAGGATATTAGTCGTGATTACAAGACCCGAAAACACATGAGTCTATCGTACAAGAGGAAGTACTTATATGGATTCCTCAAAAGAGTCAGCCTCCTCAGATATACGAAAAGAAAAAGGGTTGTAGCCCTGAGAAAATGATGAAGACTGAGAACCCTGAGACAAGTGTCCAGTCAAATAACTACCACTAACCTCAACTATGGGAGGAGCGATGACAACTAAAGGGACATGATAAATTGGGCGTGTAAGGTTGGCCCGAACTTTACTTCTAGCCTCGTCCTCTGCCTCAACCTTTCGTATCTCCCTAAGGATGGTGGAACTAAGGTGGGAGAACTGATCGAGTAGTTGTATAGGGTCCTAAACATTCAAACACTTTTAAGTTTGACTTGGATTGAATTTTGGATCAAAACAAATTGTGATAAGAACAGTGTTAAATGAAATTTCTGAATAATATTACTAGAAAGTCACTGGAGAAATTAATCGACACCAGAACTAAACTCCAACCCCAAAAACCTTCTAAATATGCTCCCTGCCACCTCAAACACCCATCAAAAGTTAAAATTATACCTTATAACAGTCTACAAGGCTCAACAAAAAATTCTAAAAACCCACCGAGAGAGAGACAGAGAGAGAGAAAATGAAAGCTCAAATTTCCAACATCTTATAGGAAAACCTTGATTTGTAGAGAGAGAGAGAGAGAAATTGAAAGCTCAAATTTACATAAGAAATTACTCTAAGTGGAGAAAAGTTTGAGAAGAAATATAAAATGCCAATTTTTAGAGTTTTTAAACACCCTAATCATTGCACGAGATTTCCCATGAAGTTCTTATTTGGAACACTACTCAGGGCAGCCTGCAACCACCCTACCATTTCTAGAATGACAAGCCATACATTCAATGCCAAGTGTCCAACCAAAGACACTTGAAAGACATTTATGCCTAGGACACTAAAAATACACTCTCAGCCTCTGCCAAACAAGTACACATCCTTAAAGCCGCATCAGACACTGGGGGTATCATCCTCATAGGGGGTCAACCGACTATACCCTTCAGCCCTCCACTCACATTGAAGACTAAGGACTATGGGGTTCTTGATATACATAAGTATGACCTCATCCTCGACTGTCTCAGCCCAACCAGGCCAACCTTGCTCACTCATAAGGTTTGACATATATGGGTCGATCCAGCGTAAGCCCATTCTTGAGTAGGCTCGTCCTCATCCTTTCACCATAAAAATAGGAAGGAACGCACCCCAGTTAAGATACATTTATCATCTTGGCCTCGTAATAAGATGAGGGTGATGAGGCTCATCAACCGACCCAGGGTCATTCTCAGCGGTCTGACGACCATCCACTTAGAAGACCAACTTGGTGCTTCGGCTTAGTTAGGGGCCATGACAACCTACTCTTGCTACCTCGTAGGGTTTATGTGAATTGTTGGTCACCATCCTACGTGGACATAAAGTTATAATAGATCCTTACAACATGTGAGGGAATATTTCATCGTCATTGATTGAGCATGTGCTAGATAGATGTTGGAATACTATTAGATTAATACCCTCACACGTTCATGTTTCATGCTTGGGGGTCTCACTATTCACCCCCAAGCCTATATATATGCTTCAGCTTCTTCATTATAATGGATTGATTACTAAAACCCTAGCTAAACTCTGTCCAAATTATAGTAGAGAGAGAAGTCTTGAGAGCTATAATCCTTAGGCCATTAGTTCCACATTCATAGTGGAAACTTTACCATTCCTGCGTAATGGATTAGGCTAACAAGTTGAACCATTTATATCTTATGTCTCCATTATGCTCTCATCATTTTTTAACTTATTTATAATGCTGTGTTCATACATTTGAGTACTCCATTATTATTTATAGCTAGCTTAAACTCTACAAATATAAGTGTCGATATCTTTAGTATCATCAACAGGTCATGAGAGGTTCGAGATAAAATTTTTGGCCAAGGTAAGTGAGCAACCTTTCTTGATTTTTATTGAGTCTATTGATACTCCCATCAATTTGGATGATCGCAATTTGTGAGTTCAGGTGAATTGGGGTGATTTCCCTTACTCGAACATAATCATTGATGTCTGTGGGGGATCCCTTGATGAGTGGGGCCTCTAGGTGGACTATGTTCTGGGTGAGCCTACTCACAATGCTACAATTGAGAGGCTGGGTCTGACGAGGACCCTTGACAATTTTAAGACTTGCACTATCGCAAAACATTCCAAAACTTTCAACCTTCTATCCTCTATTTGGAGCATCGACTCGCACACTTTCATTACTAATTGGGGTGAATTTTTTATCACACTATTGGATATTTGCGAGATACTATCCTCCCCATCTTGAGAATTCATTATTTCGCAGATGATTATAAAGATGATGTGGAGAAGGAGATGTGAAAGGATCTCCATCAAGCACTATCTGACTGTCATCGCAATATTGAAATCAACAAAATGGGGGTCACTAGGAACTCTTTTGCTAAGTGGCAAAGATATTAGTTCAGGGACTTTGAGCACATACCAAAGGAAGGGAGTTCGAGTAGAGCACCCTCAACTCAGGAGGGTCCTACGATCAGGTCCCCTCTTATATATATATATACACACAAGGGTGCACCCGTGCCAATGTAACGGTGATAAATTTGTTCCCATGATATTTTGTACCCATGTCAATGACACGACGATAAATTTGTTCCAGTAATAAATTTTTTCTCATGATATTTTGTATTCTAAACGTGTCACCAATAGCACAAATATAAATACGGTTGATCATTCCATGGTACACTTAATTGACACAATTAAGCACATTGATCCAAATTATAAATTTTATTAGCATTGTAAGTTGCCCTTGTACTCTGATAACATTTCAAACATTACTGAACCAAATTTTACAAAAAAAGTTGAATTCTTAGTACTTTATGTCGTAATACCCCGTGACTTCTAGGATTGAGATTTTTAATTTATTTGGGCGAAATAAAATTTAATTGAATTGGGGAATTTTAAATTTGGCAATTGAGGTCAAAATTTGAGGATGTTATAAATAATTTCGGATGACAATTCTGAACGCGCGGTAGATACCGGAAGGGTCGAGATAGTCAAAATGACTGTACTTGGGTTTTATTTCGAATATTTTAAGTTCGTTTGACGCGAATTGGAGTTCGTTCTAACTTTCAGGTTCGAAACTACGACCGCTTCCCACACGTGGTGATTTGTTTTATTACCATGGCGGTGTGATAATAATCCGATATATGGTAAGCCGGGATAAAGTTAGTAATTCCTAGAAGATGATAGCATTGTGTAGTATCTTTGTATCCTATAACTGTATATGTTATGAGTATTTTAAAGTGCACATTAGGTGTGTCATGTGTACATGGTTAATAAGATTGAATGATTTTATTGTATATATAGTGTGAATGATATATATATACCCTATAGGTGAATGTGATATGGATATTCTAAAATGCGCATTCTATGTGATAGGTGTATGTTCTTATTAGAATCGAACTATCGCACTTAGTGACTAAGGTTGTTATATAGGCCCCCCAAAGATTTTAGGAGAGGCCCTACTTATGTACATAGAGATAGTTGCTTATAGTAAGTAGTTGAGGTTATCGGGTGTGTTTGCTGGGGGTATAATGGATCTCAATGACCAACATTGTCAAGGAGCAGTGTATCGGGGGGGTTCCTTGTTTGGATCCAGCTTTGCGAGACGTTCCATGCACGAAATGTAGCACAATGTTGGGAGTGGGGAGAAGTTTAGTCCTTGGTACTTTGGTGTGTGTTGAATGGTGAAAGAATGCTTTATTAGAATAGGAAGTTAATGTGTGCATATTCCATTATTAAGGACTTGTTTAAGTTAATAAATAGAATCAGATGGACTCTAGTAAAGTATATTGTGTATACGTATATGTTAATAAATAAGTGGGCGTAAATTTAGGGTATGATAGAATGAGAAGATTTTGGGTTGTACTTGAGATCGAGGGTTACGCGGATGTAGACTATGGATAGATTAAAATGGAGATATCCCAAGAAGGGTCTGGTAATTAAATTAAGGAACAGGTGCATACGTTTAGGTGCATGCTTTAGTCGAGGGGTGAGTTAAGTTCCATGAGAGTGCGACTCCAATTAAATCATGAAAATTTTCATTTATTAATTATTATGCATTTTAATACACTTTCTATAAATGTTTTTCACACCTCGGGCTCTGACCCATTTATATCTCTCTCTTGCTATACATATATATATATATATTGTGTACTACAGGTGTCCCGCTGCAAGGATATCGATGATGGTTTTCTATCCAGTGTTTTGGGATCCGTAGGAGATGCGGTCTGTTGGGGGATCTTATTATAGCTACGTCCTACCATTTGTACATCTAGATAGGATTCATCTTGTACATCGGGCTTAGACCCAAGGTTTTTACCGTAGCACTTTTATGTTTTTCTTTCTCAGGATCGTTGTATTGTCTGTGACTCGATAGCATATTCGAGTATAATTCCTTTGTGTACTTAATTGGTTTTATTTTGAGTAATCATTTTTACCGTAGTATGTGTACATTTTATCTTGTTAAGTAGATTATTTATTATTGGTATGATGTTCATTGCATGTTTTAAAAATTTTGGCATCCGCTTATTATAGTTCTGGGTAGTTAGCTAGGTTTATTTTAGTATCGACAGTTGATGCTAAGAATGATCCACTTGAGATTCCTGATTTAATTTAGTATAAGGCTGGCCACCCGTTATTATTTTGAGCGGGGTGTCACGGGTGGTATCAGAGCATCAGGTTCTAGTGTCTTAGGATCTGTGTGGGTTTTCAGCGTTCTTCCATAAGCATTCTTGATGTAGATCCCTATTATTAGGATTGTTGTGTTCACTACATCTATTTTCTTCTGCGATGTGTAATTGCTTGAACGGCGTTCTGATACCGTTTCTTTCATCTCAAAAGTTGTTGAGAAGAGGTCGTCTAGGCAGGGCAAATAGCGGGCTGAGAACATAGAACCTCACATGACTCAAGGAACTGTGACTGCATCCGAAGTTGCCAATATGGTGGCACAAGCAGTAAACGTTGCCATTGCTATGATGGTACATCAACCTATAGCCCCGGTAGCTCAAGACCACCCAGATCCATATGCATGGGAAAGAGTCTGAGAAGCCTTTAGGAAAGGACATCCTCCAGACTTTTTGGGGTGGAGTTTATGTTATTATTGCGAGTTAGTGGGAGAGGGATATAAGGGAACCATCGGATGGTTGAGCGTAGTGAGGAGCAAAAATAAATACTCACCACCTTTAGACTAATCGGTGCAGCTCCTCAATGGTGGGATTCAACCACCATATCGGAACAGATAGAGATGCAATGCCCATATTAGATTATTGGGTACGCTTTGACTAGAGGTATTTTTCTTCCGCAGTTCAGACGAAAATAAGAAGGAGATTACTAGAGGTGACTCAAGGTGATCGAACGGTGGAAAAGTATGGAGAAGGATTTACTAGATTGGAAAATTTTGTGCCCGATGAGGTAAACACGGAGGAAAAGTGAATAACGAAGTTCTTGGGAGGTTTAGGGTAATGAATTCGGTAGCATTCGATGGGGAACCTGGCATTGCTGACCTTTACTGAAGTGATGTGAGTGGAGTTGACACATTGTCAGGTGTATCGTCTTCATTTAAAGGGGAGTAAGAAATTTGGGCGCTATGGACCTATTGGATATTGATTTTGGCCTGGTTACTTTGGTTTCTCTTTTTGTGGGTTTTATTTAGATTCTCTACACCTTGTTGATTGAGGAATTGGGTAATTTTATCAAAGTGTCGCTCAGCATTCTTCTTCGGGGTGCGGGATATCACTAATGATAGTAAGTTTGGAGGAGATTATACCAGTGGGGTGATATCATCACCACAATAAGTTCATAGGCAGAATTATTAAGGGCCGCAACAACATTTTGTCCCCCGAGATGGACATAAAGGATTCTCTAGGAGACATTTCTTTTGTGGAGAATTAGTCCCTGGGAAGAGGGATTGTCCTGGAGGAAGTAGAGGGAAACTTTTTGAGGAAGATTTAGATGTGCAACCCCTACAACAGTTCATAGGCCAATTTGGGCAAGCGAACTTTGATCAGGGGCCCATTGATAAAACAAGGGCGTTGGAGTAGGGATGTAATATGTAAATTATTATCCTTTGTGCTTAGGTTGTGCTTTACACAGTATGGGGAGCGTCGCATGCGAGGTTTAGTGAATGGTTAGCCGTTATAACCATATTGTGTATAGAATTTCCTTGAAGGGAGGAGTGAGCAAGTGTGGTATTAGGATAATATCTTTCAGGAGAATAGATTATTTTGCGTTAGTTATGTTTTTGAATTTTTAGGAGTACGAACTGTTACATCTTGTTGAGTGGTAACGATAAGGTTATCGTTTTATAGTTAGGCTAGGTGGAGGTAATTGTAATGTTCCAGTTGTGGAGGGGCTTATCTTGTGGAAATGCTTTGGTGTGATGAAAAGGATTTTTATCACTGAGGAGATTCAGGGTTTAACGATTTTATTATTGAGCTAGGAATTTCAGATCATGGTTGTGATAGCTTCGAGAACTAGGTGTTAGTGAGAGTATGGTATGTCTTGATTCTTCGTGTCTCAAACATATGGTGTTTGATTGGTGTGTCGAAAGACATGAAACTATTTTATATTATATTGTTACATAGGCCTTCGGTCAATACATATGGTTTAAAATTCTTCTATAAAACCTTAGTCTTGATTCAACTGGTCTCAATTCTTGACAGAGATACACAGTAGTGTATTAGGAGGGTTCCTTGTTTGGATTTCGCTTATGAGACCTCCCCCGCATGAAAGTAGCGAATGTCAAGAATTGAGAAGAGTTCAATCTTTGAAAACTTCAAAATTTTACAAACTTAGTACGATATTATGGATCGAGGTGTTGCGAGTTATATTGCGAGTTGAGGCAAGTGGATCCATGTTATGTTTATACGAGTTGAGCTCGGGTAAAGGGTGTATGGGCGCCCTGGTTATCTAATTTGATTTTAAAGTTATAGTAATTCGTCATGAGAAGTGAGAGAGATAGGTATAGTGATCTTGGGGTAGGATATGTAAAAACTAGTTGAGGTTTAGAGTCCTAGGCTTAACAAAATTTCGAGGATGAAATTCTTGTAAGGGGGGAGTCTGTAATACCCCGTGACTTCTAGGACTAAGAATTTTAATTTATTTGGGAGAAATCAAATTTAATTGAATTTGAGAATTTTAAATTTGACAATTGAGGTCAAAATTTGAGGATGTTATAAAATATTTCGGATGACGATTCTGAGCACGCGGTTGATCACGGAAGGGTCGAGATAGTCAAAATGACTGTATTTAGGTTTTATTACGGTTCCAGAATATTTTAAGTTAGTTTGACTCGAATTGGAGTAAACGAGTCATTTCGAGTGTGTATTATAATTTAATGTCGGGTATCTTGGAGAGTAAGGGTCATAAGCCCTATGTGAGTTAACAATTTCATTTGAGAGATTGTAAAAGCCATAGAGAGAGAGAGAGAGAGAGAGAGAGAGGAAAGGAAGAGAGAAAAGATGAGAGAAGCTCGAAGCTTGAGAATTCCGACCAATTAGTGACTTTGAAAAAGATTCAACCTCTATAATTTCGAGGCAAATGATTAATCTTGCTAAATAATTCGTGTGTGTAATTTATTTCATGATATGTGAGTATGAAATATGGATTTTGTGTTTATATCTCAAATCCTAGATTTTTAGATTAAATATTGAATTTTATGTTTATATATGGGGTTGATGACATATAAATTGATGGGATGAGATGTAGGATGAGTTTTGAGGTTAGTAACATGTTTGGGTTGAGGATTTGTGGCTAGAAAATGATTTATGGGGTTTTTGGAAAACTTGGTTTTGTCCAAAAAGGAAAAATGGCCGAGTTATCTGGTATGGATAATTGACCACGGCTAGGAGCCCGGTCGACCGCGCTTAAAGGGAAAAGCCTACTGCTTTCTTCCTAAGGAAAAATCTAGAACCCCGGTCGACCGAGGGTCAGGGGCCGGTCGACCGGTCCTCTGTTTTTAGCCGTAAAATGGGATTTCCTTCCCCCCCCCCCCCCCCCCCCCCCCTTTTCTTTTGGGTTTAAAACTTAGTGAACTTATTAGTGGATGTATTATAGAGGGTTAAGTTATAATATCAAGAGATTTGTATCTTAGAATAATAAGGCGACTTTCGGGCCTATTTTAGGAATGGATTATGAAGGTATGATGCCTCTTTAATTAAGGAAACGATTGTGGGACTAAAAGATAGTTGGAATATATTAAGGTGATTGTGGTGGGTTATCATGAAGTGGTTATACATTGTAGAGATAATCCCTTTTTACTTATGTGCTTCGAAGTCAAGGGGTATCACAATTTATGTTTTAGTATATCGTTGACTAGGATAGTTGGTGTTTATACTTATAGCTGGGATTATAAATATATATAGGTGTATATTCGGATATTGATGGTGAGTGAAGGATGATGGTTATAGATTCGGTTAGGAGATAGTATCCTTAAGGTTGACTAAATTGGAATACTACTCTAATTTTAGGCGTAACAGATGAGTAAGTTTCAAGTGAGGGATCATATAAGGAAATGAATTGGGTAGGTATGCATCACATCGTTGGTTAGTATAATGAGTATTATCTACATATACGCGAATTCAGTACCTTTATACATACGGATTGGAGATAGTATATGCATTCATAAATATATATAGATATTTGTATAAGCATATGGCGTGAATGTATATATACCTTGTGTGATGGTTTATATATATGATGTGATCGCATGTATATATATAGTGTGTGAATGATATATACTTATTGTGTGGGCATACCCAGAACATGCTATCATGGGAGGTTGCATGATGTGGGTGAGGCCCTTGGCTTGAGGAGCAGGGTGCGTATAGTCCCCAGGTCATAGTCGTTCATTATTTATTGTGTGATGTTATTCTGGGTGAGAATATGATTCGTTCTCACTTTTAGGTTCAGAACTATGAACGCTTCCCACACGTTGTGATTTGTTTTATTACCACGATGGTGTGATGATATTCCGATATATGATAACCTGGGATAAAGTGAGTAATTCATGGAAGATAATAGCATTGTGTAGTATCTTTGTATCCTATAACTGTATATGTTATAAGTATTTTAAAGTGCACATTATGTGTGTTATGTGTACATGGTTAATAGGATTGAATGATTTTGTCGTATATATAGTGTGAATGATATATATATATATATATACCCTATATGTTAATGTGATATGGATATTCTAAAATGAACATTCTATATGATAGGTGTATGTGCTTGTTAAAATCGAACTATCGCACTTAGTGACTAAGGTTGTTATATAGACCTCCCAAAGATTTTAGGAGAGACCCTACTTATGTACATAGAGATAGTTGCTTGTGGTAAGTATCTGAGGTTATAGGGTGAGTTTGTTGAGGGAATAATGGATCTCAACGACCAACATTGTCAAGGAGTAGTGTATCGGGGGGTTCCTTATTTGGATTTCGCTTCACGAGACGTCCCACGCACGTAACGTAGCGCAATGCTGGGAGTGGCGAGAAGTTTAGTCCTTGGTACTTGGGTGTGTGTTGAATGGTGAAAGAATGTTTTATAAGAATAGAAAGTTAATGTGTACCTGTTCTGTTATTAAGAACTTGTTTATGTTAATAATTAGAATCGGATGGACTCTAGTAAAGTATATTGTGTATAAGTATATGTTAATATATAAGTGGGCGTAAATTTAGGGTATGATAGAATGAGAAGATTTTGGGTTGTACTTGAGATCGAGGGTTACGCGGATGTAGACTATGCGTAGATTAAGATGGAGATATCCTAAGAAGGGTCGGGTAAATAAATTAAGGAACAGGTGCATACGTTTATGTGCGTGGTTTAGTCAAGGGGTGAGTTTGAGCTCCACGAGAGTGCGACTCCAATTAAATCATGAAATTTTGCATTTATTAATTATTATGCATTTTAATACACTTTCTATAAATATTTTTCACACCTCGGGCTCTTACCCATTTATCTCTCTCTCTCTCTCTCTCTCTCTCTATATATATATATATATATATATATATATATATATATATATATATATACTGTATACTGTATACTACAGGTGTCCCACTGCAAGGATACCGATGATGCTTTTCTATCCAGTGTTTTGGGAGCCGTAGCAGATGCAATCTGTTGTGGGATCTTATTATAGCCACTTTCTACCATTTGTACATATAGATAGGATAAATCTTGTACATCGGGCTTAGACCCAAGGTTTTTACCGTAGCACTTTTATGTTTTTCTTTCTCAGGATCCTTGTATTGTCTGTGACTCGACAGCATATTCGGGTATAATTCCTTTGTGTACTGAGTTGGTTTTATTTTGAGTAATCCTTTTTATCGTAGTATGTGTGTACATTTTATCTTGTTCAGTAGCTATTTTATTGTTGGCATGATGTTCATTGCATGTTTTAAATTTTTTGGCATCTACTTATTATAGTTCTGGGTAGTTAGCTAGGTTTATTTTAGTCTGCTAAGAATGATTCACTTGAGATTCTTGATTTAATTTAGTATAGGGATGGCCACCCGTTATTATTTTGAGGGGGGTGTCACAATGTCATGTTCGTTTTACAAACACATTTACTTGCATGAACATTTCATATTTGTTTCCAAATTTTAACTCGTATTAGTGGTATAAGTGAGTTTGTATTTTTTCTATAGATTAAATTAATAACATAAAAGATTGAAAGTTCATTTTTTAAATAATAAAAACTTATAATAAAGTTTTGATACTTAACTGTTACATATCCAAATTCCAAAATAATTTTCTTCCATCTAATGCGAATATAAAAAAAAAATGATAGATGTTGCCATGTTCTACCACCAAAGAATACAATTAAAAAAACATCAATTTCATCATTATATCATCATAAATAGACACCACCTCATGTAGATGTCCAAGAGCAAATGATAAAATAAGAAAACATAAAACTTACACTCCTACAAATAATTGCAAATGTCACTTCTAGTAAAATGAATTTTCTTGAAAAAATACAACACTAAATTGCAACTGGTATTGTATTTTTACGTGCAAATAAATAAATATTTTATTACCATAAATAAACAGATCCAATGTACAATTTATCCTAATAACGTGTACCCTAAGATAATATACCAAAAATAAAAAACTATATCTAGAAATCATGTGATATTGGGCACATATTATTATTTCTCATGTACTATATTTTATTTTAATTTCAATTATTATCTACGCGTGTGCATTCATGCACATGAGGTATCTATTCCTAGTTTAGGTGGATGAACCATTGCAACTTGAACATATTTTTAGCCAATAGGAACTAACATAAGCTTGGTATAGTTACGTGAAAATTTTGTCCTTCAATAGATAATGTAGTAAAACTTGACAATGTGTCAGAATCTATATTTCTTGAGACCAACAATTATTTTACATGCAAATCATCTTGGTGATGTCTGTGTAATGTGTCAGTGGAAAAAAAATATTATACCCATTTATTTTCTCGTAGGAGTAAAAATAATTTATTAATTATTTGTAAATGAAACACCAAGTTGAATATTGTAATATAATTTTGGATAGTAGCTTCTCCTCGAGCCTCGTGTTGCAAGATACCATATCACTTGATTTTTGTCATCTCACATTGAAGACCAAACTGCAATGAAGATAAAATTAAGAAAAAAATATAAAGCAACTTTCAGTAATAACAGAACATAAAAAGAACATAAAAAGCACAATGAAAAAATTTTAAAGCACTTGTTTAAGGCTTGTAATAACATTTATCACTTTCAAACATTTTCATATGTTTCTAAAATTTTCCAGTTTTCAACATTTTCTGTCCTTTCAAAATTTTATCAAATTTCAATATTTTTCTGTTTAAAAGAGAAGCCTAACACATTTTCAGTTTAAAAGAGAATCCTAACACATTTTAAGGCACTCGGGATGTATTATATTTTCGTCCGTGTATGATAAAAAAATATAGTAAATAATGTGTGTTCAACCCAAAACCAAAAGCCAAAGTGCAAAAAGTTAGGTATATAAAACTATGAATATATGTGTCCAATAAAAAGTAAAACATAAATGCAAATAGATGGATGGTAGGGAAAACAAAAGGGTCAAGGGTGGACAAATATGATAACTTCCAAAGAACTGTTGCTAATCAGCTTTTAAAAAGATGGGACGTAAGGTAGGTAATAATACTTAAATTCGAATAGGACTAACATTGTATAAATGATTTGCGTGGATCTAGGTAAAAAATTTATACACAGACTACAACATCAATAAGATCTGAAGGGACATGTCACTGTCCAAAAAGGACGACACCCAGTAAATTGAAAACATCCCCTTTGTACATGATAATTTTGAATACTAAAAAAATGGAGATGTTTTAAATTTACATCCTTTTAAAACGTAAGTTGCAAACTCAAATTAGGGTACAAAACACACCAGGTAAACTAAAAATTTCTCGAAAATTTTAATTAATCATTTAATGAAAAAAATCAACAAATATTTAAAACTAACCTGGATTGTCGGGTAGATTTCTCTTCTTCTTAACTGGTTGAGTTTGTTGGTCGTACGCTTCGTCCTCCTCTAGAACAAATAATTCTAGGACGAAAAAGAGTATGTGATCTATGGGTTTTGGTACCTTAAGATTTTGGATGTTTAGAAATTAACCCCCCCAAAAAAATTTATTGGGGATTAACCCTCAATTTTGACGGATGTTAGTGGACCAACATGGACCGTTTATACTTATTTCAAAATACACTCACAATAGAGAAACAAAAAACTCCAAAATGTCATTTGTTATTCCTCTCAAGCAACCATCGTCGGCCACCATCACCACTGGCACACAGCAGTATCACCACCGATGCACCGCAACACCAACACTCCTCACCTGTGTATATATATACAGATCTGCAATTTACGTATATAAACAGATAGATATTATAGAACTCAAGAGAGATGGAAGTGGGACATACATATTTGCATATATATATATATATATATATATATATATAAAGCAAAGAGATATTATGTGTCTGCAATTTTCTGCATCAAAGAAAATATGGAAATAAGAGGCAGTTATTTACATAACTTTTGTTGAAGCCAAAATTTGCAAACTTGATCGTGAGGACACATTATGTTGAAGCTATGAAAGTAGACATAAACAACAAAAATGGGTCAATAAATACTAAAAGCAGAGGAAGATGCCCCCAAAATCGTCTCTCTTATCTTTAAATATGTAGATCTATCAAGATCTATAAAAAAATGATTGAAATCGAACTATATTATATATGTCAAGACATTAAATATAAACCACAAAAATAATACCTATGTCCTAAATCAGATCTGAAATCAACCATTGTCCTAAGAGAGTGAGATGAAGAGTTATCAACAGAAATGTCGGGAGAGTTTCTAGAGGTTGAAAACCCTTCTCTGGTAAGGGACCTCATTTCTCTCTTGTGTATCTTAAGAAAATGGAAAGAGAGCTAGGCGTTGTTTGTTTTTACCTCATAAGTCTGAATCTCAACCATTCAGACTTAAGAGGTACCAAAAAGTGTTTGTTCTTTTAAATGATTAAGAGGCTAACGGCTATATTTGGCTCTTAATAGTTAAGAGGTATAATTACATCTGAAGTCTGAATGAGTCCACATACATTCATTCAGAGGTACATTCAGACATAAAAACAAACATATTTTTCAGATTTATATTTCAGAATTCAAATTCAGTCTTCAGATTTCAGATTTAGACTTCAAATTCAGATGAAAAAATAAACGCAACCTTAGTATGAAAATTTTTAAAGTGAGAGAAAGCACGTGTACCTGTCTGGTTTCCAATTTCAAGTCTGACACGCGGATATTAAATCATGAGAGAAATTACCATGTTATTCACCTCACCGTCAGTTACCCTTACATTTAATCTCAACCGTGAGTTAGCTTTGACAAACATAAGATACAAACCCCAAAGATTTCATCCAAACCATCAGTTAGTTTATACAAAAAAGCCCTCCTGCTTTATATATATATATATATATATATATTAGAGTCTTGCTTCCTGATGAGCAATTGTTTTATTAATATAAATTTGTTCTTTCTTTTCTAGATCAGCATTGGATGTGTAAGGGGACCTTTCAAGTTGGCTGGAAGCATTCTCACCCCTTTGGGCTTAGGGGTAGGTTATTTCCCTTCCTTGCTTTAATTTTCTATTTCCTTTTTGGTTAAAGTTTTTTAACTACTCTCGTTAGTTTCCTCATCTATTTTTACATTTTCATATTTAGGATCATACGAGTGGGCCTATGGAAGAAACTAATGATGATGGACCTAGTTCTGAGGCCACTCAGTCTGCTAGGGCTGAAGGTTCTACCGAGGAGTCTTATCTTCTTCCTCCTGACCTTGATTTTAGGAACACAAGCTATGTCGATATTAAAGTGGAGGATACTAAGATTTATATGAGAGACTTATGGCGTGAGGAGAAATAAAAGAGATTCAGGAGCCATGAACAAGGGATATTAGATCTGATTCATGAGCATAATCCGGAGGCCTTCACATCCCAGATGAAAACCTCACTATATATAACCTGCAAGCCCTCAAAGACATATTCATAACTTATTATCCATTCCTCCTACTGATCTCACCAGCTCAAAGACTTCACTCTTTTAGAGGTCCTTCACGACCTTCAGAGTTTCTATCACTTCAAGTTAGATTGTCTTGATGCTACAGTTCATCATTTTACTAGTATCCCATTCAATAAGATGATGAAGCTTCCATCATTTAGGTAGATTAGAGTCTAGTAGGGTCATGTTGAGGCCTCTCTGCCGTGTGGTCAGATTTATTTTCTTGAGGCCAAGTTGGCCAAGGTCATTGTTGGTGACTCTAAGGACGAGGCCCGCCTGGCTAAGCTAGAGGGAGAGTTTATTAAGTAAAGACTGCTCTATTTTTTAGGAGAGTCTTTTATATTAACGAAAACATATATTTTTCTTCTATTTGTTCATCTTCATCTCTTCTTTGCATTACTTCTTTTTAGATTGGTATTTGTTTATTGTGAATTGCTCCCCTTTTTAGTAGGAGTATTTGCACAAAATCTTGGCAAATTACATTTTAAAATTGCCCCTTAATCTATGGGGTACTTATTCCCCATTTCATCTGGAAATCATTAGGAAATTACTTAGAGGAGGGGTTGACCCTCTCTGCAAATTCTCAAATTATCAAATAAATAATTTATAGAGAAAAAGTAAAAGTATCATCTTACTTTTCAAAACCTTTTTTTACGATAAATTAATGGAACATGCAATTTTTTTGTTTCCCTAGTGTGTGAAGAGAAAGTTGTATGACCCCATGTTATGTGGGGTATTTTTAATTGTTATAAATAGAGGGACTTTTTTACTATTCTATACCTTTGGGATGTATATACCCCCAAGTATAATGAGTAAAGTTACTTATATTTTGGACCCCTCTCACAAACTTCGAGACTCAAAAATTTATTTTGCCAATGAGAAAAATAGATATGTTATTTTTTTCAAATTTAGGCAAAAGTAATAAGTTGGTTAATGTGGGTACATCCACTCACATCTTATTAACAAGTGGGTTCTCATAAGTTATTGAAAATAAAGGTAGATATCTAAAGAAAATCTCTAGTGTGGTTGGTCAAAAGATTTTATATTCATTCATTTATGTGAAATATCACTTGTCTACGATGTTTACATCGATTTCTTGCTCAATATTTCTTTTACAAAAAATAGTGTCTATATTAGAGAAACTATTTTAAATCACACAAAAAAAAGATTTAGAAAATTTAGGCGTAGTACTTCTTTAACTAGTTACAATTAATACACCGGATGGATTCACTCTCGGGTTCAGATATCAGGCAACAACCCGACTTCCCCACTCCTCACACCACAAATGGGTCTTCCCAATTTGGCTTAAACTTTGACGTTAACATTCTCATCAAGTCATAAGTGGACGCTTATAAAACCAGGTCCCCTATTTGAAACTCTAAAGGCTTAACCACATTCTCATAAGCTCTAGACAGTTATTGGGTACAATCTTTGAAATTTTCTTTGGCCTGATATAGATGCTCATCCAGGGCTTCCAATTGTACATGCTTGGGGTCTGGTATGAGGCCATTACTCAGAGCCACTCTAACTGAAGGTGCTTCCAACTCTACTGGTAGGATATCTTTGGTCCCATAAACCAAAGAGAAAATCATAATCCTTACTGGATTTCTCTGCGAAGTTTTGTATGGCCATAACACCATTGGTAAATTTTCATCCCAAGCCCTTGGCATGTCTTCGAGCATCTTCTTCAAGACATTGACCAGAGTCTTGTTTGTAGCCTCTACCTGACCATTCCCTTTAGTATACGGGTTAGTTGAACTATTATGCACGATCGTTTATTTGTCTATCAGGAGCCCCATTTCCTTGCACATGAATTATTGCTCATTATATGTAGGGATAACCTTGGGAATCTTAAATCTACATATTATGTATTCTCTGATAAAATGCGTCACCACTTGAGCAGTGACTCTTCTCAAGGGGACCTCTTTCGCAAATTGGGTATACAGTTCAGTAGCAACAATAATGAAAGCTTTGGCATGAGAGACTAGAATAATCTTACCTACTAGATTGAATTCCTAGGTGTGGAAAGGGTAGGAGGAAATAACTTCATAAACTTACTGAGAGGGCATGGACCATGTTACCATGTACTTGGCATGCCCTACACTTATTCACAAAGATGATAAAATCAACTTCCATTATCATCCAATAGTACCCCAGCGTCATTAATTGATCATACAACTTATCACCCCATATGTGAAGGCTCAGGAGCCTCTTTTAACACCTTTTCCGGATATCCCTTGGACACGCACCACAGTGCCTTCTCATTTCAACCTCTCCTATAGAGATTCCCTTCAACTAAATAAAAATGGGCATCCCTTTTCTTTAGAGAAATTTCATCATCCCCTTTAGATGCGAGCTCCCCATCCTTGAGTCTCCCTTAGAGCAAGTGACCAAGCATAAATTCTTCAGAATTTAGGCCCTTAAGTTAGTAATTTTGATATCTCGAACAAAATAATTGAATCATTTTTATCCCATATCATTGCCATTGACTATTTCTAATGAGTACCCCGAGTTTCGTGTATTTCTTATGGATTTTACTGGTATTTAGGGTAAGAGAAGAAAGAAAGAAACCAGAATAAAGGAAGAAAAGAAAGGAAGACAAGTCAAAGGGAAAAATCGTAAATTTAAACCTAGAGTTCAGAATTGAAGCCTTAAGAAAAGTTGAAGATCCTTTTTTCACAAGAGCATCGGAAGAAACGACAGTCAAATCGGAGCTCGAGATCAAAAGTTATGATCAGTCAAAGATGGGAAGAACAAGTCAAAATTGAAGAAAATCGGACCGATCCAATTTATCTCGGACCGATCCAAAATAACACCATTCCAGTAGACCCCATATTGATACCAAATCGATGGAAAGAGAAACGATCCGATAGCATCCGGACCGGTCCGGTGGAAATAAAAAAGAACCGATCTGGTGATTGAAAACGAACCGATCCGATGGGATCCGGACCGGTCCGACTGTTTGAATTTATGGCATTAATTATGGAGTTCAAGAGGTGCAAATATTGGAATATCTTGTTCATCCCATCAATTTTAGCTGTCAAATTTGTGCTAGTTGGTGCTATAAAAGGCCAAGCCTACCTCCTTCCAAGGGGGGGGTCTAATTTCAGAGAGTGGAGTAGAATTTTAGAGAGAGAATCAGATTTTAAAGAATTTTAGATAAATTTCATATTCTTAGAAAAGAACTAGATTGTGATTTTGAGGAAAAAGAAGTATTTTAGGATTCAATCATCTCTTTCCTTAGTGCAGATTTCAAGTATCAAATTCCATTCTCTTATCTTATCTCAATTCTATTTTCAATTCAATTATCACTTGTTTTGTATTTTTTGTCTTTACAATGTTTCTTTGATCCACAATTACATGCATTGTTATGAATTTATTTTCTCATAAAACCATGTCTAGATAAATTATCAAGGGTTGGGGTACATGAACTCCTTCCAAGTTAAATTACCTATGTAGAAAATAGAGGGTAAATTAAATATTGACCGAATCGTGTATGGAAATTATACGAACATAGACGATCTTATAATCTCTCTTGCCCTAGGTACTTGGGATGTTTAAGAAGACTGTGAAAGTATAGTTGTCCATTCACCGCTTTGTATTTACCTTTGATTTCATAAGATGCGGGCTAATTCCCTCATATATGTAATGCTTAGGATCTATAAAGACTGGATTTAGTCAAGAATTTCAATTTACAATTCTAGTATTCTATACGGTAAGTTACTAAGGTTTGAGGGATTGTACTCCACCCTATTTTCTCCCATATTCATATATGATTTCTTACAATTCTTAGTGTTTTTGTGCAAGTAGATTATTTATTTTATCATCAATTGGAGATTTCAACCATCAATCATCTTTTCTTTTATTTTGAGAAACCATTTGAAGGATAAATAAATTTTCCTACATAATTATCAATTGCCAATTTCTGATCCTTGTGGAGACGATCCTAACTTGTCGGATTACTACTAACGCGACAGGCTTACACTTGAGCCTTGAAAGAACGCACTTTTGAGACAAATTCTTAGTCCCGTCAAATTTTTGGCGCCGTTGTCGGGGATCAAAAATTGGTGATTCGTAGGAAAGTGAATTTGATCCTAAAGTATCCAATCAAAAAAAAAATCCTTTCAACTGATCTCTTAAAAGATTACATGCAAAATCCACTTCTCACCCAAGTCCATGAAAATCCTATTGCCGAAGCTAGTTCTGAAAATTCTCACACCACCGATTCTCCAAACTTTTGGGTTCCACCTCCTTCACCGGATAATTCAATCATAAGTCGCACTTTGAGTCAAACACCGAGTGAAAGTTCTGAATCGTTTGGTAGCAATATGTCTGTGCACGAAAGTGTTGGTGCTGGAGAGGAAGAGTTACCATATCTTCCCACGAAAGATCTTTTATTTCCGGAATAAACTATTACCCCTCGTTGCATTTTACTCATGTATAATGCCTGTCAGTTCCACTTTCGGAATGGGATGATCCAAATTTTGCCTACATTTCATGGGATGGACTCTGAAAAACCATATCTCCATATTAAAGAGTTTGAGGAAGCATGTGAGACGTTTGGTGACCAAACTTGCCCACAAGATGTTATTCGGTTAAAGCTTTTCCCTTTTTAATTAAAGGAAAAAGCTAAGACTTGGTTATGGTCACTACCCCCGAATTCTATTTTATCCTGGAGAGATATACAAACTAAGTTCCTATCCAAGTTCTTTCCACAACACAAAACCAACTCTCTTAAAGCTCAAATACAAGCTTTTCGGCAAAATGAGAATGAAGCTTTCGACAAGTGTTAGGAACGTTTTCAGGAGTTAGTTAGTGCTTGCCCACATCATGGATTTGAAAAACATCATCTTATTTCATTTTTTCATCAAGGGATTACTTTAGCATCTAAACAATTTGTTCAGACAATGTGTGAATGACCATTCTAGGAGCTAGACTCGAGTGATGTTGAGGCCCATCTGAAATACGTAGCAGAGACTACGCAAGCATGGGATGTTTTTGACCCCAATAGTCAAAATAGAAATTGACAAGTGTCCAACTCGTCTGTTGCGTTCGGTATTTATCACTTGGACAAGGACACATTGTTAGATCATAAATTTGATCAATTGGAAAAGAATTTCAGAGACATGCTTGAAGTGAGATTAAGAGAAGTCGCTGGGCCCGTACAACCAAGAAAGGAGAAAGTGTGTGCCATTTGTGCTACTGGTCATTCTACCAAAGGATGTCCTACCATCCCTGCATACAAGGCAATGTACACTAAGCAAGTAGAAGCAATAGGAGGGTTTCGAGGTAATTTTAATGTACCGTAAGGGAATGCATACAATCAATCTTGGAGGAATCATCCTGGTTTCAACTATGGACAACCACAGGGGGGATGGCTCCTAATCCACTTGTGGCTTTGCCACCACCCCCTCCTCAATTTCAACAAATTCCTCCCCCGATGCAAAACCCTATGCAGGTACCACCTCCTGGTCCGTATGTCACTCCACCTATGTGATCTCTTGAGGATAATCTGAATCAATTCATCCAATCTCAAAAGAAGAGTAATGCTAAGTACGGTTGAATGTTCATAGAAATTCACACTAGCATCTCTAGGTTGCAATATGCATTGAATACTCATGAGAAGGGTAAATTCCCAGCCCAATGATAAAGGCCTCCTATTCAAGGACAAATTACGGTTAGCTCTACATTATTGGATTTGCCAGAACAATGTCAAGCTATCACTACTCTATGTAGTGGTCGCGTAATTGATCTAGCACCACCACCTCCCAAGGAATCTAAGGCTAAAGAAGCTTCAGAATCTGAGGAGACCCCATTATACATGGATGATAAGGATGAAGGAGTTGAATCTGAAGTTGAAATAAAACCGCCCACTGCTGCTCCATTTCCTCAATGCTTGGCACCATCCAAAAAAGGAGCCTCGTGTACTGAAGTGTTAGATGTTCTGAAGCAAGTGAAGTTGAACTTGCCATTTCTGGATGCTATCCAACAAATTCCAGCGTATGCCAAAGTCATCAAAGATATTTTGACTATCAAACGACGGCTTAAGGTGAAGAAGAATGTCTTTTTGGCACAAAATGTGAGCTCGGTCCTTCTTAGTGATCTTCCACCAAGATTCAAGGATCCTGGTGCACCTACAATTTCCTATGTTATAGGAGAAAGTAGAGTTGAAAAATATTTGCTTGACTTAGGTGCGAGTGTGAACATCCTTCCATACTCTATCTATAAGCAGCTTGATTTAGGTGGTCTTAAACCTACCCGAATCACTCTACAGTTAGCAGATCGAACAGTGAAAGTGCCTCGTGGGGTTGTGGAGGATGTGATAGTTCAAGTGGACACATTCTACTTCCCTGTTGATTTTTTCATTTGGGACACTGAGCCTTCCCCCCATTCGAGTAATCATGTTCCCATAATTTTGGTCCGTCCATTTTTAGCTACTGCTAATGCCTTGATCAATACAAAGAATGGCTAAATGCAACTCACTTTTGGAAACATGACTCTCGAGACCAATATTTTCAATGTGGCTAACCAAATGGGTGATGAGGATGAAATTCATGAGGTTGATCTTATTGAAGAGGTGGTGGATGAGCACATCAAGAAAATCATAGGTGGAGATGCACTGGAAGTTTGTTTAGTGCAAGGTGTTGAGAATAAGAGTTCTTATACTGAGTTTGAGCGTGAAGTGGAAGAGATGGGAGCTTGGTTGCAAGATGAAGTGAGTTTTGAGAAGTTACAATATGTTGACTAGATTTCTAGATTTGAAGAATTACCCCCGAGGGAGTCACTCATGATCCCCTCTGAAGAGAGATTTCCTAGCCTTGAATTAAAGAAACTACCCTCTCATGTAAAATATGCTTTTCTGGGAGAAGATGATACATTTTTGGTTGTTGTTTCTTCCTGTTTAGAAAAAGAGCAAGAGGTCATGTTTTTGAATGTGTTGAGGAAGCATAGGAGTGCATTTGGTTAGACTATAGAAGATTTGAAAGGTATAAGTCCTTTGATTTGTACCCATAAAATCCACCTCGAGGAGGAGGTGAAGCCCTCGAGAGAGATGCAAAGGCGACTGAACCCAACCATGAAAGATGTAGTTCGAGCGGAAATCATCAAATTATTAGATGTTGGTATTATCTATCCCATTTCCGATAGTAAATGGGTGAGCCCAATTCAGGCCATTCCAAAGAAGTTGGGTATGACTCTGGTTGAAAATGCTAAGGGAGAATTAATACCTCAATTCACCATCACCGGGTGGCGTGTTTGCATTGATTATCGAAAGCTCAATGCCGGAACAAGAAAATACCATTTTCCTTTACCATTTATCAACCAGGTGATTAAATGAGTAGCGGTCCATCCTTACTATTGTTTCCTATATGGGTATTCTGGCTATAATCAAATTGAAGTGGATGTACTTGATCAAGAAAAGACGACTTTTACATGTCCATTTGGTACGTTTGCCTACAAACGTATGCCTTTTGGGTTATGTAATGCGCCAGTAACTTTTCAAACGTGCATGTTAAGTCCCTTTAGCAACATGATAGAAAAGGACTGGAAGTGTTCATGGACGATTTCAGCATTTTTGGTCCATCTTTCAAACAATGTTTAGTTAATATTGAAAGAGTGTTATTCCGATGTGTAGAAAAAAACTTAGTCCTCAATTGGGAAAAATGCCATTTTATGGTCACTGAGGTCGTATTCCTGGGCCACATAGTCTCATCTAAGGGAATTGAGGTCGATCTAGAAAAAATAGAAGTAATAGCTGAGCTACCCCGCCAAAATCACTTAAAGATGTGAGGTCCTTTTTTAGGCCATGCTGGATTTTACTGGAGATTTATCAAAGACTTTAGCGCTATCGCTAAACCCTTGAGTAATCTTCTCATGATGGACACTCCGTTTGAGTGGAATAACGCATGCCAAGAATCTTTCGATAGACTCAAAAGCATGCTAATTTCTGCTCCTATCATTCAAGCTCCTGATTGGTCACTCCCATTTGAGCTTATGTGTGATGCAAGTGATTACGCGATTAGGGTTGTTCTTGGACAAAGAAAAGACAAGAAAGCTCGTGTTATTTACTATGCTAGTAGGACATTATCTATCCCCCAACTTAATTACTTCACCACGGAGAAAGAGTTGCTAGCGTCATTTTTGCTCTCGACAAATTTCGTTCTTACGTTGTTGGGTCACCCATCATTTGCTTCACTGATCACTCGGCCCTCAAATATCTTCTGACCAAGAAAGATGTCAAACCACACCTAATTAGGTGGATTCTACTCCTATAAGAGTTTAATCTCTCGATTAAAGATAAGAAAGGAGTAGAAAACGTCGTTACTGACCATCTTTCATGACTCTCATCCGACGTACCTACTGATCCCATCCCCATAGACGAGTATTTTCCATATGAGAATCTATTTGCTACTTCTTCTCTTCCTTGGTTTGCGGATATAGTAAATTACCTTGTCACTGGAGTCGTTCCCTCCAATTGGACTCCATAAGAGAGAAGGAAGTTCTTTACTTGGTCACGCATGTTCTTTTATGATGATCCATATTTGTTTAAGTATTGTGCTGATCAAATCATCCGAAGATGTGTACTTAATGAAGAAATTCAAGGGGTAATTCGATTTTGTCATACGAAAGCATGTGGAGGTCATTTCTCCAAGAATAAAACAGCTGCGAAAATCCTGCAAAGTGGTCTCTTTTGGCCCACAATCTTCTAGGATGTGAATACTTTTTGCAAATCATGTGATAGATGCCAAAGAATGGGAGCTATTACTCGTCGTGACATGATGCCATTGACCCCCATACTTGTCTTAGAGTTGTTTGATTGTTGGGGTATTGACTTCATGGGGCCTTTTCCACCCTCTTTTGGTTTTGTATACATCCTCGTCGCAGTAGACTACGTATCAAAATGGGTTGAGGCCATAGCTACAAGGACGAATGACAATAAGGTGGTGATAAAGTTCATTGAAGAACACATACTTTCTCGATTCGGAGTTCCTAAGGCTATCATTAGTGATAATGGCACTCATTTTTGCAATAGGCCAATGGAAAAGCTAATGCGAAAGTATGGGGTCGTCCATAAGGTTGAAACGACTTATCGCCCTCAATCGAATGGCCAAGCCGAGCTAGCTAATTGGGAAACCAAGAATATCTTAGAAAAGACAGTCGAACCTAATAGGAAAGATTGGTCTATCAGATTAAATGATGCGCTCTGGGCTTATCAAACTGCATACAAGAATCCCCTTGGGATGTCCCCATTTCGCTTTGTGTATGGAAAACCTTGTCATCTTCCAGTTGAAATTGAACACAAAGCGTATTGGGCTATCAAAAGGGTGAACTTCAATATGGATAAAGCCGGTGAAACATGTAAACTTCAGTTGAATGAGTTAGAAGAAATACGCAATGATGCATATGAAAGTGATAAAATCTCAAAAGAATGAATGAAACGAGCTCATGACAAAATCATCCGATGTAAGGAGTTTTATTCGGGACAAAAAGTACTTCTCTACAACTCGAGATTGCACTTGTTTCCCAGAAAATTGCGGTCATGATGGTCAGGTCCATTCATTGTGAAGGAAGTATTCCCCCATGGAGCTATTGAACTAGAGGATCAAAAGGGGGGAAACTCATTCAAGGTTAATGGACACCGTCTCAAGCTATTTTTGGAAGCGATTGTAATGGAAGCCGACATGATCTGGTTGTCGGACCCCATTTATGGGGATTGACTGAACGTGAAAGGTGAGGTCGTCGCACCCCCGATGTTTATGGGGTGAAGGTTGTGTATAGTAATCATAGGATGATAGGCTAGTTAGGAAGTTGTAGTTGTATGTCACTACTAGAGGTGGGAATACAACACAGGTCTCGAGAATGTTTCGAGTTTCGATGTGAGTTTTGAGAGTGTTGAGGTCCAATTGCATTGGAGGGAGAGTTGGGTTAGAAAAATTGAGCTGAAAGTTGTCACTAAACTCAAAACAGGAAAGAGCTGGGATTTTTACAGACCGGATCGGTCAGGCCCTAAAAAAAAGGAACCAATCCGGTCTCAAAAATAAATAAATAAAACAGGAAATCGGACGGGTCTGGCCTGAATCTGGATCGATCCGATCGTCTGCAGCCTGTGTCCTTTTCCGAGGTTAAAACCCCTTCAATCCTCACTCCACCCTACTCCCCAATCTTCTCTTCTTCCCAAAAATTCATCCCCTTTTATTTCCCCCCAATTCTTCCCCCCCCCCCCCCCCACCCACCATCCAACTTATAAATACCCACATACCCCCTCCACTTTCATTCACACCTTCATCTCCACTCTCCTCTCTCACTTTCTATCCAGCTCTCTAGTTACCATGGCTGCTCCCCAGAAATATAATTCAACTGAAGTCCTGCCCAACGGCAATGGAGAATATCGTTCACACCATGGCGGAAATTGGTGCCGCTATTTTTTCAGTCCAAGGCGTAAAATCCACATTGAGCGCCAGGTGCTTTGGGATCAGCTGCCTAATTCTATCATTGGGATGTTCATGTCCCGAGGCTGGTGCATATTTTTCAATGAACCATACGAGGCCGTATGGGAAAATGAAGTTCATCAGTTTTACGATTCACTTGTCCGTATCGCAGATTTCGAATCTCAAGATTTTGTCGACTCGACACCGATACCGTTCTCGCTTGAACTTCTGGCCCAGAAACTAGAGTCTAAAGGTGTGATTACTCCTGCTCAATTTACTTATCCCAGTCATGATCCCGTTGTTTCCAAAGATGTTTGCATGTATCGCATTGCTCCAGGTTCAGTTTGGAATACCGAGACTTATCCTATTGGCCGGTTACCCGCAAGGCTCGTATCACTTTTGACATCATTTGTGCCAACCTTTTTCAAACTTCAAAAGATTCGGCTATGCGTCCGCATCAAGCTACTATGGCCTATCATCTGTTTGACCATGCCACCGTTATCAATTTGGCCCGCACGTTTTACAATGATATCATTTGTGCAGCGCTGGACAAAAAGGGTAGGGTCCCTCTTCCTTATGGTCGTCTCATTACCTTCTTTATTAACTTACCCAACAAACTTGGGCAAGAATCCCGCACCCTAAGTGACAAGAAAATCCAGCTGATCCGTGCGCATCGAGGTGACAGTGACACCTCGGGTGATGAGGCTGCTGCGGAGGAAGAGGCTGTTCTGGAAGAAGATGTTGAGATGGAAGAAAGCGAGGAGGAGGAATATGATGAAACTGTTGATCCTGATTATGTTTTGGTTGGTATGGGTCTCACTGAGTGAGTTGTTTCTCCAGACTACAATTCGGACGGCAAGGCCGCCCGATTCTCAAGCTGGGCTATTCTCGGTTCGCTCGCCGTTACTAAGGGAATCCTTGTAAGTTTCTTTTCCTCCGCTTATTGATATGCTTAAACTCAACGGGTAATCCCTCCTGACCTGGGATCGCGATCGAAGCGACGTCAGAGACGACGTGTCAGGGTCAACTCGATGCCCGTGACAACGCCTTTGTGGGTTCTAGGTTAGCGCGCAGTTGGGCACCGTAACCCGGCTTTCGGTTCATCTCGCATCGCCAGATCTGCTTACCAAAAATGGCCCACTTGGAGCTCTCGATTCCGTGGCGCGGCTCAACGGAGTAGTCGCGCCGTCCTACCTATTTAAAGTTTGAGAATAGGTCGATGGTGTTGCAGTTCGCGCCGGGGTTCGTTGTTTGGTCAGCACACCGAGGGCGCCCTGACCGAAGTTCGCCGGCCGAGCTCTTGCGCACCTAGGCCGACGAGCCCCAATATGAAAAAGAGTTCGTGGGTCATTCTACTGTGCAGGTTTCGACAATGATCCTTCCGCAGGTTCACCTACGGAAACCTTGTTACGACTTCTCCTTCCTCTAAATCGGTAAGGAACCTCGCGCGTCGGTCGATCGATGAAAAAATCGGTCGACCTAGAAACAAGGCAATGTCGACCGGGTGATGCCCGGGAACAAGGCAACAGTCGGTCTGGTGATGCCCGGTATTGTTATTTATTGTCACTACCTCCCCGTGTCAGGATTGGGTAATTTGCGCGCCTGCTGCCTTCCTTGGATGTGGTAGCCGTTTCTCAGGATCCCTCTCCGGAATCGAACCCTAATTCTCCGTCACCCGTCACCAAAAAATTCCTTGTTTCTAGGCATCACCCAGGAGTGCGAGGTTCACTTCCGGGAGCACGCCGAGTTTTCTCGTGCGCGTGAGGTTCCTTCCTTGAATGAATTTCCTTGGTTGGGCGTCGGTCGACCATGTCCTCCTACCAACAGGACACGAGTTTGATGCTGCGTATGCAGGCTGATCTTTATCGCCTCCAATTGGGTCCCGATGCCCCACTTCCTGCATATTTTTATGATCCTTATGACCCCAGTGCCCCCGGTAGCTCCCACCACCCCCCAGTCTCGTAGGCAGCGCCATTGTACCTTTGTAAGACCCCCCTCTGGTTATTTTCTTCTGTTTTTATCTTTTGTTTACACAGTTATGTTGTATTAAACAGTTTTTATTATTGAACTTTACTTGTTTTATTTATCGCACTCCTTATTTCGTCTTATTTAGCTTTATCGTCCTTTTGCTTGTGGACATTGTAAAAGACTAACTTAGGGGGGATGATAAGTGCGTATTCATAAAACTTCGCAGATATAAGTATAAAAAAAGGCAAAAATATTAAAATAAATAAAAATTGTAATTTTTCAAAAATATCACCTTTATTCTATTTAAAGTCTCAAATTGTAAACAATAAAAAATGTACTAAGCCAAAATTGACCGAAGATGAAAATTGAAAAAAAATTAACGACTTAACGAATAAGTGTGGAGAATAATAAAACCCGGTGAGATTTCGAGCCTTTCGATTTTTTATGAGTTTTTAAATCAATCCGAGTTTATGATTAACTCAAAGTTCTTTTAAGCGTTTTAATAAGTCGTTGATGATCTCAATCCTTTGTTTTGATCGATTATGGGAAATGTGTGAAATGTTGTCTCGAAATTCGTGCTAAATATATCTCTAAACTTAATTAATCTCGAGATGCATATGGTAATGTGATTAGCAATTTGGACAATGAATTAGGCCCCCTTTTGATTAACCCAAAAATATTAGCCAAAATAAAGTTGTGAAAAAAATTATCCCTTTGCAACCCACTTTGATCCTAAAAAAATATTTCCCTTTCGTTTGATAACCAGAAAAACCCAAATAGCCCGAAATTGTGAAAAATTGGAAATTCATCAAGTAAGTCCAAAGTGTGTAAAAATAAGGGCAAGAAAATAAAAATAACAAGAAGAAAAAAGAAGAAAAAAATGAAAATAGAAAAAGAAAGAGGAAAATGATCAAATGCCCGAAAAAGCACTGATGGACGTCATAAGGACATTTTCCAATCCCGAATATTCCGTGCATTCCCATTTTTACCCTTTACACTTTTTAACCCGAAAAGTCCTAACCGAGTTCAAATGGCGGGATTAATTACTGCATGGAGAGCTAAGATATGAAAAGATAATAAAAGAGAATAAAATGATGTGATTAAGAGATGATGTTTTCGGTTTTAAATAACTGTATTCCAATGATGAGATCTTTTCACCATATATTTCCTTCCTTTCATTTTTGTATGCATGAAATTGTGTCCATTATATTTACTCTTTATATCATGCATACCAGGAGAAAACAACCACAATCCGAGTGATTCGTTTGTGAGTGCATCCGTAAGAATTTGAATCAAAATGAATTTTTGAAAAGTAACGTAATGCTCAATCGGTGGAAATTTGAGGTTTAATTTCTGGCTTTACACACACACTCTATGGTTTGAGACATTTGAATTTGAATTTATGGTGATTAGTTTTTGAAAAGTTTAAATTGTATAATTTTTTAGTATTTTGATCGTTATTTGAGTCAATAAAAAAATTTGTGGGTGTATTCACTGCAAACCCTCACGAGACAAAACTCGTCCTACTAGGGTAACCTAAGGGTTTAAAGGCTTGTTGCATATGCTCAATGCAATCACATGCCTGCGAAAGTGGAATTTCAGTTAGATAAAATAAATCTCAAGAATAAACATCTGGGTAGCTTCATTTACAATTCTCGGGATGTGCAAAGTTCTACGTTAGGGGGATTTGACCAAGCATAAATTCTTCGAAATTTAGTCCCTTAAGTTAGTAATTTTGATATCTCAAACAACTTAATTGAATCATTTTTATCCATATCATTGCCATTGACTATTTCTAACGAGTGCCCTGAGTTTCATGTATTTCTTATGGATTTTAGAGGTATTTAGTGCAAGAGAAGAAAGAGAGAAACCGGAAGAAAGGAAGACAAGTCAAAGGGAAAAAGCATAAATTTAAACCTGGAGTTCTAAATTGAAGACTTAAGGAAAGTTGAAGATCCTTGTTTCACGAGATCATCGGACGAAACGATAGTCAAATCAGAGCTCGAGATCAAAAGTTACGACCAGTCAAAGATGGGAAGAAAAAGTTAAAATTGAAGAAAATCGGACTGATCCGATTTATCTCGGACCGATCCTAAATGACACCATTTTAGTAGACCCCGAATTGATACCTAACCGATGGCAAGAGAACCAATACAATAGCATCCGGACCGGTCTGGTGGAAATAAAAAAGAATCGATCCGGTGACTGAAAAACGAACCGATCCGATGGGATCCGGACCGGTCCGACTATTTGAATATCTGGCATTAATTATGGAGTTCAAGAGGTGCAAATCTTGGAATACCTTGCGCATCCCATCAATTTTAGCTATCAAATTCGTGCTAGTTGGTGCTATAAAAGGCCAAGCCTACCACCTTCCAAGGGGGGAGTCGAATTCTAGAGAGTAGAGTAGAATTTTAGAGAGAGAATCAAATTTTAGAGAATTTTAGTAGATAAATTTCATATTCTTAGAAAAGCACTAGATTGTGAGTTTGAGGAACAATAAGTATTTCTGGATTCAATCATCTCTTTTCCTTAGTGCAGATTTCAAGTATCAAATTCCATTCTCTTATCTTATCTCAATTCTATTTTCAATTCAATTATCGCTTGTTTTGTAATTTTTGTCTTTACAATGTTTCTTAGATCCACAATTACATGCATTGTTATGAATTTGTTTTCTCATAAAACCATGTCTAGATAAATTTTCAAGGGTTGGGGTACATGAACTCCTTCCAAGGTAAATTACCCATGTAGAAAATAGAGGGTAAATTAAATATTGACCGAATCGTGTATGGAAATTATACGAACATAGCCGATCTTTTAATCTATCTTGCCCTAGGTACTTGGGATGTTTAAGAAGACTATGCAAGTATAGTTGTCCATTCACCGCTTTGTATTTACCTTTAATTTCATAAGATGCGGGCTAGTTCCCTCATATATGTAATTCTTAGGATCTATAAATACTGGATTTAGTCAAGAATTTCAATTTACAATTCTAGTATTATATACGGTAATTTACTAAGGTTTGAGGGATTGTACTCCATCCTATTTTCTCCCATATTCATATCTGATTTCTTACGATTCTTAGTGTTTTTGTGCACGTAGATTATTTTTTTTATCATTAATTGAAGATTTCAACCATCAATCATCTTTAGAAACCATTTGAAGGATAAATAAATTTTCCTACATAATTGTCAATTGCCAATTTCTGATCCTTGTGGAGACGATCCCGACTTGTCGGATTACTACTAACGCGACAGGCTTGCACTTGAGCCTAGAAAGAACGTACCTTTGAGACAAATTCTTAGTCGCGTCAGCAAGTGATAGTTTTCTATCTCGGACATCTTCATATCACCTTCTCTCATCTGTAACTCCTTCACTATTGGGAACCTCCATTCCTCTGGCTGCTCACTTGAAAATATTGATTTCACTATTATTGACAATTTCCTTTGTCAGATTGTGATGGTGGACTTTTGGTCCTCCATCTCTAAACTGTGGCAAAGTTATCTGAATGCCTATTCATTATCCACGTGTGTCTCTCAATTGTCACTTTCGGAAATTGACTAAATAACCTTTGGATGATTGATCTGTATGTGGATAGGTTGGCATGCTTGAGGACAAGCTCTCCATTAACTTGTTTCACCATTAAGTTGGAGTCCCCATGAATACAAAACACTTTGATTCATCTTTTCAGTACCTTCAATAAACCAAGTATGAGAGCCTCATGCTCTGCCTCATTGTTGGAGCATTTGAAATCCATCTTGAAAGAAAGAGTGACCTTCATTTTCCATTAGAGAGGATGGTTCCAGCCCCGCCTATCCCTTAGGAACAAGAACCATATAATTACATCTTCCACTCTTCCATTTCCTCTGCTAAGAGGCTTGAAAATTCTCACCTAGTAATTCCTCGCTAGGAGGCTCGAAGTTTTGATTGGGGAAATGGGCTAGTAAATTTTCTACTATTTGGATATTGATGGACTTCGGGACCACACACTTTAGACAATATTTGGATAGTATTAGAAACCATCTTTTTGTTCTCCCTACTAGGATTTTTCATGCTAGAAGGTACTTTATGGGATCACACTTAGTGATAATGTGCACAGTAAAATCAGGCTGATAATGTCTCAGCTTCTGTGCAATAAAAACTGAGACCAGATAATGCTTCTCAACATACCATTCTATTACTAATATTTTTGCAAGTAAGGCTCCTATGAACTTTTCTATTGAAGTCAAATAGAGCAGTAATGACGTACCTACTTCTAATGGTATCACTGCTGATGAGGAGGTTAATATCACTTTTATCTTCTCAAAATCTTTATTTTGTTTCTCCCGGTAGATCCACTTGGCTTTCTCCTTCATTAGAGGGTCAAAAGGGTGGGTGACCTCCGCCAAGGCTATAATGAACCTTATCAAGTAGAAAAATTTTCCTAAGAAGATCTTGAGTTGCCTGTGACTTTTTTACGATAGCACCATCAAGATGGCATTTTGTTTTTCCTAATCAATTTTCACCCCTTGTATGTTCACTACGAAGCCAACAAACTTTCATGTTGTTACCCAAAGGCACATTTAGAGGGGTTCATCCTTATCTTGTATTTGCGGTATCTCTCGAACACCCGCCTCAAATCTTGGACATGCTTACTTTTCTTCTTGGACTTCACTATCAATTCGTCCATATAAAAATCCAATATATCATGATATAATCCATGAATTATGGCCATCATCGTGCACTAATTGGTGACTCTTGCATTCTTTAGTCTGAAGGGCATGACTGTATAGTGAAACTTTTCCAGGGGTGTTCACAAAGTAGTCTGTTCAGCGCCTCCTAGATCCATTCTAATTTGATTATAACCCACGTATCTATCAATTAAACTGTACATTTTATGACCCGTCGTAGAATCCACTAGACTGTCAATGCTGCACAACAGGAATTTGTCCTTTGGACAAGCACGATTTAAGTCTCTCAAATCCACATAGATTCTTATTTGCTTATTGTCTTTCTTGGACACATTAATGATGATCGATATCCATATGAGGTGCTGGACAAGTTTGATGAACCCTGCTTCAAGCATCTTCTCCACATCTTTGTTGATTTTTAAATCTAGCTCTTCTTTGTAGGTTTGCGTGGGATGTCTCACTAGTAAGGCATTGGGTAGAACATTCATTCTATGGGAGCTCACTTCTAGGTCTATCCCAAGAAACTTTATATAATTCCACGTGAACACATTTGTAAACTCCTTGAGTAGGCTGACAATCTCCTCCCTCTTTTTAGGATACAAACCATTAGAAATGAAAATGGGTCGCTCAACTCTCCCCTCTATTCCCAAGTTTTTCTCTTCTAGTTCTTGAAGATTCTCTCTTGGCCCATCTTGCATGCATTATGAAGCTTCCTCTGGATCTTCAACGTGCTTCATTATATGGGACTCATCAACCACAAAACATTCGGGTGTCGGTTTGACACTTTTAACCCAAAATGCCACCCATGCAGACCGTTTTAAATGGAAGATAACCTTCCCATTGGGCAAAACAATTTACTTACAAGTCTGTGGTGGCCTCACCTCATCTTCAAATTTCCTCTTCCCTTTCTCTTTCACTTCATAAGGGGCCACCCACTGACACAATCTCTTATGCATTGGTTTCTTGAGCTAGGCACCTTCCTTAGCTATATGGGGATCCTCTACCCCTCTAATCGGAATCCTTTTTTCTTCATCCAACTCGGTATAAAATCCTACATCAACTAAGTGGTCCTTTCCTACTGATAATGACCTTTCAGTATATTTCATCACAATCTATATTCCATGAATGCTTTCTTTTTGCACATGGGTGGAATGTTGATGGCACTACCCCATGTTTATGCATCCAAACTCACACTATTAGAAGATGGTAATTGGTGCTGAAATTTATGACATGAAAACTGATGTGGGATGTGAAGTTTCCCAACTTGATCCTTACATTCACATATCTAAGTGACTGCATCCCTGCACTATCAAATCTAAAAATCACCAGTGGCACCGGCACAATCTTTTCTTAAGAAATACTCAGTGCCCTTGGAAAACTAATTCCATTCACTAAGGTCATCAAGTACAAAGGACGATTGTAGAAATAAGGCACCCGATCATCTGCTTCTGATAACACCACTTCAGATGTGTATCTCTTGATCAACTTTCCTATAGAACCATGCCAATTTAGATAGGTATCCCATCTTTGATATACTTCTTCCAAGATCTTCTTAGTGATTACTATTTGGTTATCATGTTTACTCCATTCTGGTAAAAAACCACTTAAACTTTGGGCTCCTCCTAATTGCTTCACATTCTGAATTAAGTTCAACCTCATTGCACACATATTTTGCCACTAATGGCCCCTTCATCTAGAGCACGGATTACATCCACTCTTCCTCTTGGGAGACTCATCCACTCGCCCCATTCATTTTCTTACTCTTATTTATCCATGTCAGCTAGCTATTCCTCACAAGCTCTTTCATTATTCCACCATCCCTCAGGCTCCTAAGCTTCCTCCTTATCACATGCTACCACCATGTTTGTTGTGCCACAGTGATAAGATGGCAAAGGATTTTTATTTACATCTACTGGTGGGATTTATAAAGTTTCATTGGCCACCCAATCGCCAATTATTGTTCACAAATAGAAAGAGTCTTTAATAGTATGCTTAACTCTTTGATGCAACTCACAAAACCTAGCATATGCTTTTTTGCTGTTGTTGGTATTTGCCCATTAGAGAGTGTGTGTGTTGGGGGGGGCTACCATTCCCTTATGCACGAACTTGTTGTAACAATCCATAGCCTTTGCTACACTGTAAGGTAGAGATGGTGGGATATCATCCCCAAACTTCCTTTTTCATGTTGGACTATTTCTTCTGAACCGTTGGCCTCCATTTTTGCCTTTAGGGTTCCCATCCACATAGTTCATAGTTTGGCATCTAGAGACTTAAAATATTCTTGGCGTTAGAAGCACTTGGTTCCTACACCCTTGGGGATTGAGTTTGATGATCATTGTAACACCCCACGCATTCTGGCGTTGGTCGTCGCCATCCTACGCCATGCGTCACTAAATAAAATATCATTCTCAGCATGTGACAAAACTATGAGACATTTAAAACTTTTATTCCAGAAGATATAATTTGATTAAATTCGACCAAATGTAATCAGCCGTGCAATAAAATCCATCACCATGCTAACTCCATAATAAAGTCCAACTTTAAAAAATAGAATAAAACTTGAAATAAATAATCCAACTACAAATTCTGACTGAAAGCCATAAACAACTGTGGAACCGAATGGCCCACTAAAATCCATAAATAATTATCTCATAATAAAAATGACACAATCAAAATAAATCAAACTACTACTGAAGCAATAAAAATAAATTTCCAGTTACACTCCGAAAATCTTTGATCCATCCTATGCAGCGACTCCAACAACTATACTTGAAATGTTAGTCAATGAAATGGGTCAGAGCCCCTGCATGAATATTAGCTATTCCTCCCAATTATGGTATTGATGATACGCAAATATTGTGTATTTCATCCTCCAAACGGATGAATTTTAGCCTCCTCGGGTATCTTATTCCCTATATTTATGCTCGTTAACTAGACAACCTCGGATTTCTACGTTAACATGTTTTTCAGGGGTTAATTGAGCTTTTATAGGTAATTGGATGCTAAGTGTGAAGTTCGGACACATTCCACTCGATTTCTGTACGCAATTGCACGTTTAATAGAATTTTAGTCTTTTCAAAGCTTGGGCACCGAGCCCAACATCTTCATGGAAGTTTTATCCCTCCTTGCAAGCTTCCCGTGGCCATGAACGGGGCGTGATTTCGAGTCAGTATGATGAAGTTACGGTGATTTCAACGAAGGGAAAAATAATGAAACCAAAAGAGGAGGAGAAGAGGAAGAAAAAGGCAATGCAGTTTGCTGCTTGGTTCTGCCCTGCTTGATCGATCAATCGATCAAAGGGATTGATCGATCGATCCTCATCGACAGTGGATATTTTGTTAACCATCGATCGATCGACCAAAAGGATCCCCTGTTTTTAGGAGATATTTTGGCCTTTAATTTCTTTTCTCTTTTCTTTTCTTTACTTTTTCCCACTTACTAGAAATAGCATTTTTTATGTAATAAACATATATAAACGATTTTAGGTTAGAATAGCTTTGGGTTTGGGTGATTTTGGTTAGTTCTTCTTCATTTCTTCTTGGATTGACACCCTTTTGAGTTTGTACGTTGACTATTCAATCACCCTCTCCATTTAATATAGTTGTATTTCATTATTTCCTTGCTTTCTAGTTAGTTTACATGCCTTCTAATTTAGGTTTACATGCTTTCTTTCATTGCTTTCTAGTGTAAATTTATCGCTTTTTTATCGCACTTTTAACATGCTTTCTAGGTAATTTAAATTAGGTTGTGCTTGAATTGAACTCACTTGGGTTAACGCGTTGCTTGGCTTTGGTGATAGTGTTTACGAGTTTATTTTGGGTGCGTTGTCCTAGTTATTATGCCTAGGAGATTTGATGGGGCATATCATGTATGTCTCGTGCTTACGATTTTTCGTGCGTAATTTTCGGGATATTTGTTGACGCCAAAATCTTATTAGGCTTTTATGCGAATTTAGGGGCGTGACAACCCTTGATTCAATTAACTGTCGAAATGAGAAGCATTTGTAATCACTCGTCGACCAATGTAACCATTTTACAAATTAACCCGGGTGAGGGATATTCGACGCAACCTATAGTTTCACTCGCTTTGTTAGTCTAGTTTAATTTTCCTCGCCTAGATAAACATTTTCCTTTCATGAACCTTTTCTTTTAGTTTGTAATCATCTTTTCCACATTTTATTTGGAATATTAAATCTTATAAATTCTAACAACTCGTCTCTGTGGATTTTCGATACCCGACTTACCGCCATACTTGCCTCGCAAGTGTAGTCGTAATTTAGGTTTATTTGTATAGTCACGGTGAGACATAAAACAACGACTGTGCACTTACACGCGCACACTTTTTGCGTGCTATCAAAATGGCGCCGTTGCCGGGGACTTGTTTGTTTTAAACTTTATTTTATTCAGTATTTCATTGTATTTTCTTTCTATTTCTATTATTTGCTAACTTTTTGCAGGACTTCCACATTTGAGCACTTAGAAACGCTCAAATTTTTCCCGCACGCACTTAGTTTGTGGAATTCGCCACTTCGAGCCATTTTTGGGGTAAGAATGTCTTATTCCAATTTTTTCGGTAATCATTCTTGTAATTCTCAAAATTCTCGCAAACCTATGACTTTCGGTGAATACTTAGAATCCCAAAGTATAACAAATTCAAATATGACTTTGGGCGAGTATAAGTCAAAATTGATGTTATTGGAATTTTGATGATGATGATAATGATTTTGGGCCTTTACCTCCTTATAATAGGAATTTTGAAACGAATTCGAATAGTTTTCAAAATTCCTATAATAATGAGGTTTCGTTTAAGTCCGATGGTAATTTCCAAAGTTCCCATTTTCATGCATCCGCACCTCGACCCATGACATTCGGTGAGGGATTGCGTATGTATAAGAATGAGAAAATTGAAAATCTTTATCGCGAAGAAAATCGTTCGTGGGAACATGACTTGGATTTACTTTTTGAGTACGACGACGATTTTGCTTCCGGGACTTTTGAGGTCGAAGAATGTTTTGAACCAAATGAGGTACTTTTACCTACTTTGGAACAAACCATTCTAGACTTTTCCCATTGCATAATAGATATTGAAAGTGAGGATGAAAATGACATAAGATCTATTTGCAATGAAATGATTTCTTCTTTAGCTCCCAAAGAAGAACATTTCATTGAAAATGATATTATTTCCTTCGAAACTCAAACTTCATGCGATGATGATTCATCTCATGAGTTTGAATTTCTTTCATCACCATTTTCATCCTCTATTATCATACCGTCACAAGTACCCGATGATTCGGTTTCAACCTTTAATGTTTTAAACCTTTTCCCCGATGAGGAGTACTTGCTCGAGTCGCCTTCCATGATTGCATCTTTGCCTTTGTGTGTGCCGCCTCCCATTCCAATTTCAAAATCATTGGGAGGATATTCGTCTTTTCTCAGTCCCCACATGTTTTTGTCACCCGTTCAATCCAAACCCGCCATCGTCCCACCAAAACTTTTAATTGGCGGTGGTTCCTTTCTTATGCCTTACACATGCCTTCCGTTGTCCAAGCGGAATTCATATTTTTTGGAAGGCATGCTTATATGTGAGAGTACACCGATTATCCTCCAAAGTCAAATCGTTCTTATGGTGGACCCTCAACTATTTAGGCTTCTAGTGTATAGTTAGTATGAGGCCTAAATAGTAGGTTGTATATAGTTAGCTTTCTTTCTATTTATTTTTACTTTCCTTTGTAATTTAGTCTAGTGTAATTAGTTAACTTTTTGTTATTTGTTTTTGCTATGCTCGGTACTAACTTGTTTTGTAGATTCTTTGGACTTGTTTTTATGGGGATCGCTCCGATTTTGGGTAATATAGCTCTTTTTCTCTCTTTGACTTGGTTCGTAATGTACATTGAGGACAATGTCAAGTTTTAAGTTAGGATTGTGGGATATTCTATCCATTTCCTTATTTAGTCCATGTTTTTGCTCACATGTTAGTTACATAGTATACTTTTCGTAGAAAAATTGAAAATTTCAAAAAGATTTTCTTTCTTTTTTCTCCTTTTTTGGGCATTTTGCCTTTGTTTTCGATTAATTATTTCAATAATTTCCCAATCCAATAGACAACTCAATGATGCATGTTCTCGATTTTAAAAGTTATTAGACTTTAGTCTCCATTATTGATATTATGAATAACTTCATGAATTAAACTTTAATCCCATGAGAACATGCACTTTCTTGCCTTATTGATTTGGTTTAAGACTTTTATAACTCGGTAATCTTTTGTTGCATTCTATATACTTACACCGAGTAAGCTTTGTACCTTTCATCGTTTGTGAGTGTATACACTATTCTTTTCTCATTGAAAACGTTGAATTTGTTGGTAATCTCACTATTCTTTCATTTGATCGTTCATTAATTGAGTTCATACTTGAAATGTGTTACTTGAGCATGATTTTCATATATTGTTTTGACTCGAGAATTGCGTAAACTTTTGGAAATGATCATAGGCATTCTTTGTTATATCCCCATATTAGCCTTGACCTCACCCTTATATGTTTACCCTCATTAACCCTTTTGAGCCTAAATATAGCCTTTCGTTTCATAACCCCATTCCCATTCCCAACTCTAAATTTGAGTTTTAGCCCATATATGCACTTTCCACACCCTTGTTTGGAATGTTACTTGGGATTGGATGATGTTTTTATGATGTCAGTTGCAATTTAGGCATATGAGAGTTTGATAAGTAAAGAAAAGAAAAGGTGAAAAAAGTGATGAAAAAGAGAAAGCAAAAGGCAAAAGAAAACAAAAGAAAACATAAGAAAAAGAAGAAAAGAAAAATAAAGAGAAAGAGAAAGATATAAATGTTGTGTATATAGTTCAATAAGCTTTGATTACTCTCCCCGATGATATATCTAATGCCGTTTTGGAACTTGTTTTCCAATTTTATTATTTCCCGCATATTCCCATTATCCCGAGTTTTCATTCCGAACACTTTGAATCCGTACATACATATCCTTCATTTCATTCGCTAGCCTACATTACAACGCTAGTAAAGTCCTATGTGATCTTAGGTTGATGTAATTTAAAAGCCATAATAGTTTTGATAATCTGTGAAAATGCATTTTGCCTCTTTTAGTGTGAGGTATCCTTTCATTGAGATTACAATTTTTCAGTTTATATATAGCGTTCTTCATTTGTGACATGTGTACGGCCTAGTTTCCATATATATTCACTCTTTAGACCGCATGTCTCATGTGTTACCTCCCTATTTCGAGTGAATTTGCTTGATGAGCGTAATGCCCGTGAGGATTGAATATATGCTTGCTTTATTTAGTTTTTGGTTTATATAAGTTTTTTGCCAAATCACACTTCCCATGTGCTAGCTCCCCCTCCCACATTTTAAGGTTTCAATTCTATGAGGTGCATTCTATAATGTTAATGATTTTGACTTTTGTTTGAATTCATTCAATGTGCTAATAATGCGTATGAAATCTTTTTCGCTACTGTTGGGCTTGTCGCATGCTGGGTTAGGCTTATTTTAAGGAAACCATTTGATGTTTGTGGGTACCATCCCTCAAAACCCTCACGAGACGACACTCGTCCACTAGGGTGACCTAGGGGTTTAATGGCTTATTGCATATGCTAAATGCAATCGAATCACCTGCGAAAGTGGACTTTTGCTTTTATACCATACTTTTGTACTATCTACTGCCTTTGGTTTGATTGTAGTTCTTGTTGCATCTTATTTCATTGTTAAAGAGTAGCAATGTGTAAGTTAGGGGGTGTAATGATACGCAAATATTGCGTATTTCATCCTTCGAACGGACGCATTTTAGCCCCCTCGGGTATCTTATTCCCTATATTTATGCTCGTTAACCATACAACCTCGGATTTCTACGTTAACATGTTTTGCAAGGGTTAATTGAGCTTTTATAGATAATTAGATGCTAAGTGTGAAGTTCGGACGCATTCCGCTCAATTTTCGTACGCAATCGCACATTCAAGGGCAATTTAGTCTTTTCACCGCCTGGGCTCCTGGCCCAACATCTTTAAGGAAGTTGTAGCTCCCCTCTCAAGCTTCGCGTGGCTATAAACGGTGCACGATTCTGAGTCCGTATCATGAAGTTACGATGATTTCAGCGGAGGGAAAAACAATGAAACCAAAAGAGGAGGAGAAGAGTAAGAAAAAGGCAATGCAGTAGGCTGCTTAGTTCTGCACTGCTTGATCGATCGATCAATCAAAAGGATCAATATATCGATCCTCATTGACAGTGGATATTTTTTAACCATCGATCGATCGATCCCCTATTTTCAGGAGATATTTTGGCCTTTAGTTTCTTTTCTCTTTTCTTTTCTTTACTTTTTCCCACTTACTATAAATAGCATTTTTTATGTAATAAGCAGATATAAACAATTTTAGGTTAGAATAGCTTAGGGTTTGGGTGATTTTTGTTAGTTCTTCATCATTTCTTCTTGGATTGACACCCTTTTGGGTTTGTAAGTTGACTATGCATTCACCCTCTCCATTTAATGTAGTTGTATTTCATCACTTCCTTGATTTCTAGTTAGTTTACATGCCTTCTAATTTAGGTTTACATGCTTTCTTTCATTTATTTCTAGTGTAAATTTACCGCGTTTATTACCGCTTTATTTATCACATTTTTAACATGCTTTCTAGGTAATTTAAATTAGGTTGTGCTTGAATTGAACTCACTCGGGTTAACGCGTTGCATGTCTTTGGTGATAGTGTTTACGGGTTTATTTTGGGTGCGTTGTCCTAGTTATTACGCCTAGGATATTTAACGGGGCATATCATGTATGTCCCGTGCTTACGACCTTTCGTGCGCAATTTTCGGGATATTTGTTGACGCCAATATCTTATTAGGCTTTTATGCAGATTTAGGGGCGTGACAACCCTTGATTCAATTAATTGTCGAAATGAGAAGCATTTGTAATAACTCGTCGACCAATGTAACCATTTTATACAAATTAAACTGGGTGGGGGATATTTGACGCAACCTATAGTTTCACTCGCTTTGTTAGTCTAGTTTAATTTTCCTCGCCTAGATAAACATTTCCCTTTTATGCACCTTTTCTTTTAGTTTGTAATCATATTTTCCACTTTTTATTCGGAATATTAAATCTTATAAATTCTAACAACTCGTCTCCGTGAATTTTTGATACCCGACTTACCGCCATACTTGCCTCGCAAGTGTAGTCGTAATTTAGGTTTGTTTGTATAGTCGTGGCGAGACAAAAAACAACGACTGTGCACTTACACGCGCACACTTCTCGCGCGCTATCAGGTATGTAAACACAGACAAAATCATTATACATGATAAATATCACTATAGAGTATTTTAAATTAAACGAGAGATATACTAACATGCAAGTAAAAATAAACTCACACTATCGATCCACATAACTAAGCCACCCAATGTTCAAGTTTAATTATGATATTTCGATCATTTAATTATGTTAAAGAGATCAATTATATTTAATTCAGTTAACCAAAATATCATTATAGTGACACCACTATAGCCACCTGACCTTTCTATTGATCCTTTACATAATCGGTCCCGCCTAAAGTTTTACACCACATGCATTCCCCTGACTATAGTCAGTTAACCCAATTTCATTAGTCCTGCACTTATTGGTGAGGTTCTATGCACGACGCATCAAAATAACCAGCCAAGCCAATTTTCGTTAGCCCTGCACTTATTGGTGATGCCAACACACGCCCACGTCGTTATAGCCATATAGCCCAATTTCATTAGCCTTCACTTACTTACAATGCAAATTCATTTGAGTGCCCATTTCTTATCTTACGCATTAATTCCACATTTTGTCAAGTTCATTATTTTCTAATTGCCCCACCCTTTATTCAAGTCTTAAATCCTCAAACTAACCCTAGTCCCATACCTATATATCTCTAAACCACGAGTGTATCCTTGCTTATCCCCTGGGAATAATACCTATCGACAATTACCATCTAGTATCATACCTAGGCAAACGGAATAACAAAAAAGTATAGTACTTAACCCCACCTTGGAATTACCCATCCCTAAAATCTACACTCACTAGTCCCATTCCTAGAAAGTGTTAACAATGACAATGGCCTACCTACTAGTCTCATACCTAGTGAGCGACCTAAAATAAGGTGAAAGCATAGCTACCCCAATAATCCCGTCATAACACAATTGACAATCACATGAGGCATATTTTCCACCTTTCACAACAATTCTTCCAATTCATCAAAACATTACTATTTATCCAAATTATATCCATTTAATTATAATTATAACATCAATTAAACAATTTCTTATTTTTCAACAACTCATATAATTTCCATCCACATGCATATTTCGGAGCATACAACAATAAATTTTGATTCTACAAGATACACATAGATAATGTCATCTTACGATTCAAATTCAAATTATAAAATTCAAACAATTTATTTTAACCTGCGAATATTCATATATTCTAATGGAATTCCAACCTCTAATCTTAGCATGCGAGAGTCTTAACTTGTTTTAGAAATTTGAATAAAAAAATACCAACTTTAGTTTCACTTTTTATAATTAGTATCTCTAATTTAATGTAAAAAAACAACGATTATTAGTGTTTAGGCAACATTTAAAATGCATAATACTGAAGAGGAACAATAGAAGTATACATGACTGTAAAGAAGTCGTCTTGAAAATCTGATTACGCGGTTGAGTTTCTCTCACGAAAATAGCAAAGACACCTTCTTTGTTGTTCTTGAGAAAATTTGATTTTGATCTTCAAAACTTGGGTTGAAAGTTGTATTTAATGGGGTTTAGGTTTTGTAGATGAGAGGAGATGATAATTTGGGAGGCTACTGCCTTTTGAGAAGGGTCAAAAGTGTTTTAAAAAGTTTAAACATGTCCATTATATAAAGGATTTAAAGAAAGAGTTATAATCAAACACAAACACACAAAAATACCTTTATGATCGGATCGTTAAAATTTACTGAAATTTTGATATGTTGTAACAGAAGGAGAGCCAAAGCCGCTATCCAAAAGTCAGCTCGGTCGGATGTTGTGAAGGTCACCTGCATTACGTTTTGGAGTTTAGACCGTCGGATTTCCTTGAATTTTGGATATGTTATAGCTGAAAGCGAGACAAAGTCGCGTAAGACAAATCAACTCGATCGAATATCATTACTGCATTATGTTTTAGGGATCGGAGAGTTGATTTTTCGATCCTCCTTAGGTCGAGTCCTCCCCCGATTTTTATATAAAAAGTAATAATTTCCAAATTTTGATTCTGATTTAAATTCCACTTAAGCCCTTATTTTTACATATAAAACCAACATTTTTGCATACAAAAATTAAATAGATCCCAAAAAATATTTTTTCAAATTTTTTTATTTAACAAAGACTTTTACAGCTCAAAAAATCATGGGGTGCTACATACTCCCCACTAATATAAGAATTTAGTCCTCGAAATTCATTGAAGTGAAAACGTAAAATCGTGCAAATTAAATAAGGCTTACATATGCCTACCCATAGAATGCCAGGATTGGGTGCCCATTCATTCAATCCCACACGCACCTACCCAAAGAATAAAAAATACAATATAAATATTCTAGCCATATCAATAAACATAACTATAAAAATAACGGCATATCACGATCCCCCACGAATCACCACTCGATTCTATCACCAAAAGTCATCATAATGCTAAGGTCCTCAAGTCAAATCACATCACCACATCGATACTAGAAATACCTAACATCTATACTAATGATCTTCAAAATAAATCTCATCTCCAAAATCAACTCTAATGATATTTACATCAGGATTGCTACTTCTAACATAAATGAATACAACAACCTTAACAGAAAATACCTATGATACCCCGTTTACTTTAAACATGGGTGATTAATCCTTTATAAAAAAACAGGAATCACATTTGGTTCATTCTCATCAACACTATCGAAAACTAGTTTTAAATTACTAACCACCTATGTTAAATTAATTCGCTGTCATTTTAATTTTTCAATAACATAACGACATGCGGAAATTAAAATTTTATAAGTCATTCACAATAAATATAGAAGTCTCAATGATCATGCCATAAAACATATAAATAATGAATACCAAATAAACCATTGGTTCCTAAAACAAACTCCAAATCATAAGTCTAAAGTAATAAAATAAATCGAGTTACATCATTTGATAAATAAAACTCAAATGTATCAAGTAAAAGGGGCGACATGCCCTAATGAAACTACTGAATCAAAAACCTAGTCTAGGAATGAATAACTGAGGCGTCTACTCAAAGTCCTGCAAACCTCCACAATGCTGAAGCTATGCAATCTCGTGAGAATAAATGTATATCCTTAAAAGAGTTACTACTAAGTTATTACCTAACTAGCATAGGCCAATCACACTAATGGATCTCGTATATGCCTAGACAATTGGACTGCACCAGATCATGCACTCTTTATCCCTCATAGAAAGTAATGGATACCCCCTAATATGTAATGCACTCATGACCATTATTTAAGACATATCTTGATATGGTCATTAGGTAGATGATGAGTCACAAAACCTAGTGTATTGCCAAAAAGTCTTCATTAAATCCTCATGACAATTCAATTTGACCAAATCAATTTCCTAGACATATACCTTAGACGGTATCTTACATCGCCTTAGGTAAACATGCTAAAGTAACATCATCGAATATCCTCTTTATGACATAGTCTCAAGTTAAAAAAGGCATAACATAGTATCATAATTATCCAAGTGGATCATACAATGATGAAGCCGAGATTTATTCATTTTTCTAACCATTGGTCGAAAAAAATGTGCAATAAGAAATGTATACTATGGCAGCATACCATAATAATGGGTATGTCACTTTTACAAAAATAAAAGGATGTTATATGAATCTAATTATAGTCATTCATCAAGTTTCTAGCTTGAGTATTAGCCTAGTAACTTCCTTAGAGCCTACATGGAATCTCACATTCGACTAATAATAAGCTACATAGAGTCGTGAAGTTTCTCTATGATCGACCTTTGTAACGTATGATCATATCTCTGACTAAGGAAACATATAACACATAATGCTTAATCATATATACATTGTTATCCTTTTAGACGCCAAATATATAAATGTCTCTTCTCACTATCAAGGTGCCATTGAGAAATGTCTCAATTGGTTCGCTATATAAGCGCTAAGGTGAATTACTTATGTGAGAGGGTTGATTTAATCCCGATAATATATCTATAGAAGTGCACACAATAATAGTCATTCAAACATAATAGATGAATATCATATCATTCCATAATAATAATGTCAAAAACAATAACAAATGAGGTTTTATTGCCTATCAAATCCTATGAAGTCCCATACTCCTGGTATGATAAAGGAAAACATATCGGGCTATAATCTAAGTCAAAGGATCAACCAAAATATTTCCCATGGAGATATGTTTCATGGTAACCTCCCCTTTTATGACCATATCTCGAATGTAGTGATATTTGATCTCATTATGTTTGGACTTTCCATGATGATATTTTGGGTCTTTTACATATGCTAAAGTTGTCATGCTATCGTAATATATGAGTGCATTCTTATTGGTGTGGTATGTAAGACCTAAGCTATGAAAAAAATCTCCTCAACCAAATAGCATCTTGAACATATACTGAGCAAGCTATATATTTTGACTCCATTATGGACTGGGAAACACAAGTCTACTTTTTACTGCTCCAAGTAACAACTCTGACCCCGAGTATGAAAGCATATGCATAAGTGGACATTCATCCATCTCTATCACTAGCCCAATCAACTTTTCCATATCCTATCAACATCAACTCTTCATTATGGAAACAAAAGGCAAGGTCAGAAGAATCACATAGGTATCGAAAAATGCTCTTAATTTCTCTTGAGTGAGTTTGACTAGGGTTGTTTTGGTAATGACTGACTATATCGATTGCATAATTACGTACACACCATAGCATACATCAGACTCCCTATTGTAGCTACATATGGCATAGTGGACATTTGATTCTTTTCTTCATCATTTTTAGGGTAATCATCAAGGCTTAAGGTACATCCTTTTTCCATTGGGGTGTTAATGGGTTTGGAGTTATGAATGAGAAGCCCTTTTATAATTTTCTTAATGTATGCCTCTTAAGACAAACAACGAAGTTTCTTTGGTCGATCTCTTGAGATCTTAAACTCCAACACATAATTTGCTTACCCCATATCCTTCATCTTAAAAATATAGGATAACCACTTTTTAGTGGAGACAATATAACTCATGTCATTTCTAGCTACTAGTATGTCGTCTACAAACAATAAAAATATAATAATTTTTTTTAGATTGTTTGAGATACACACAACGGTCTTCTCCTATAAGTTATAGCATAATGAAATTCAAAAATTCATTGCCTTGACGATTGCTTGAGACCATATATTCAACATTTGAGATGATATAATTTGTGCGCATGTTCTTTGAATTCAAACTTTATGGGTTGATCCATATATATCTCTTCATCTAGTTCTCCATTGAGGAATGCAGTCTTAACATCTAACTAAAAAAAATTCAAATTCAAAATATGCGACAATGGCTAGAATTTGGCCAATAGAAGCCATTCTCAACACCATGGATAACATCTCCTCATATTATGTTCCCTCTCTTTGGGTATAGCCTTTCACCACTAGACATTCCTTCTATTTCTCAATTAAATCATTAGACTTGCATTTAATTTTTGAGACCCATTTGTTTATAATGGTCTTATGCCCTAACGAAAGGTTAGCTAACTCCCAGAATCTATGGGAAAATATTTTAGCTTTGGACATTTATTTGTTTTTTTTTCACTTTGGCATTTTGGCGTATCGAGTTAAAAAATGACACGCGCCAACACGGTGAACTGAACTCCAACATCTCCAAGATTGAATACTTCCTTACGTCTCAAAAAGGTATAAATCTTTTAGGAGTTTTAAATTATTCATAAAGTTATTTGTGATGTTTATTTTTTATTAAAAAATGAGGTTGGTATTTTTAAAGTTTTTAAAATAAAATTTTTATTTTTAAACTCATTCAAAAGAGATTTTTTTATCGTTCGAACGAATTTACAATCTCATTCAAGGCATCGTTTGATCTTTACATTTGATGAGCATCTAACGAGGGTGTTCTGTTTTTTATCATTTGAAGGTCGTTTGAAGTTGGTTCAAGCAAGATGGCCTTGTCATTCAAACAAACTACCTTTCTCATTCAAACGAGCCTCATTTATGTTAGAATGAGCCTCTGCCTCAAAATTTGTGCCACAGTTATAAATAATTGTTTTGACTCCAAATTTCGTAAGACTTTTGCCAAAATATTTCCTGCATATCTGTTGCAAAAGTTTTCACCTTTTGTGTTACCAAAATACTTTTGATTAACAACTTTACATCCCCAAATATTTTTTGTGAATCTTTTTGAAACTTTAGAACTTTCGTATCTTCGATACATCTTTGTGGAGAGTATTCTCTATGACCCGACTGATCACAACATAAAAAGGCAAAATAAGTATGAAGGTTGATCGGTGGATATCTAGGGTGGACCACTACATGTGGACGACTCTGGACGGAGGTATTTTCTTTGGAGGTTTTGAAGACACTACACATTATACTTGTGGGTGATATCAAGTAATCTGTAAGTCATTGTAAAACTCTCTAAAGTGATGAAAAATAGGTTTTTTCTCTAAAAATGGATTTTTAATTATTTTCCACGTTTGGTTGCATGTTTTGTTTAATTTCCGTGATTGAATCATATATCTTATGCAAATCTTATTTAATCAGAAATTAAAATTTGGTAAAATTGGATTTTGGTATTTAAATTGAAAAAATACAAAAATAGAATTTTTTATTGTGACCATCCTTGTCGAGTATGTTTATTTCTTCACTCTTAAATTGGTATCAGGGCATTCAACATTTTGAGGCGCTTACAAGTGGTATCAAAGCTGGTTGCACTAATTTATCATGTAGATCCTTGTTAAGTGTTGTTTAGGGTCGTTATTTATTCATCTCTCTGATGTTATTTTATCTTTTTTCTCTCAATGGATAACCGTAGTGATGACGAATTAAATCATTTAAATTTGAAGTTTTCTAAAAGAATTAAAATTCTTGAAAACGAAAATTCTCATTTTAAAGCTGCTATGGATCTTTTGCAAACTATTCAAAATCAAAGAGATTTTTTTCGCAAGAAGCTTATGGACATGGACCGTGATTTTAACATTTTTGACTTTTCTAAGGAAAGTGACGATAGAGTCCGATTTTAGAGAAAGAATTAGAAGACTCCAAAATTTCTAGGATGTGTTTAAGTGCCAATGAGGATAGTGAAAAATTTATTTTAGAGTTGGGGTCACGCGAGAAGACCCTTAGTGATAAATTCCCTTGAATTAAGGGGGAGCGAGATAACATTCTAGGATCAATTGAAAATCTAAAGAAGGAGTCCCTAAAACTTGAAGAGTCTAATTCTTTGTTCTAGTCTAAAATGTTAAAGTTAAAAGAAGATTTAAAAGATTCGAGTAGGTTTGGTAGTGATGGTACCCGCTCCCATGTTTCTAATGCTTTCAATGTCAAAGCCAAGACCATTGTTTGTTTTAGAGGGTCAACCACATCCAAGTACATTAGAAAAGGTCAATCCATAGATAACATTCCTTTTTTGTACACATGTTCGCATTGTGGTAGGAAAGGTCACCTTAGGCATTTTCGTAATGATCTTGGAAGAGGTCCTAGGAAGTTGAAGTCTAGTGACCCATTTGTTCCCAAAACCCGACGCGTTAAGTATACATCTATTTGGGTTAGGAAATAATTTTTAGAGGCACTAAATGGTTGACTGCTTGATTCTCGCATGCTTGCACATGACTCTTCTCATGTTATATCTTATAGGTGACTGCGTGCATGATTTTGATTATCATACTCTAGTTATGCTTCATGATATATATTAGCTAGTGTTATGACATTTGTATTTCTATTTTCTTTTATTGAGTCATATTGAAAAAATACAAAAATATTTTATTTTGCAAAATACGAAAAAGATTTTTGGGTTTTGTGCATTTTAGTTTTACATTTGATATGTCATATTGGTTTGTTTGAATCTAATTCACTCGTACTTTCCATGTGGTTAGGACATTTGTTTATGATTATAGATACTTAGATTGTTCTCAACCATATTATCATGGAGTTGTTTCGAACTTCATTTTCATTACGGATTCTACTTTGTATATGCCTCCACACACGCATGCACGATATTTTTAAATGTTAACTTCGCATGTATATTTGAGTTTTGTGAGGTGTTCTCCCATAAATTTTGTCATCTATATTTTTTTGTGACTATGAGTGATTTTTGCAAGTAAGAACCGTTGCCCGTGAGAGGATGTTTGTATTGTTTTGAAAAAATATATGAGTGTGCACGAGAAAGGGCTACGAAAGGCAAAAGTCTTTGCGAAAAATCCACCATTGGCAAGAGCCCAATAAAAATTTAAGGAAATAAAAGAGAGATAATTCCAAAAAGGGGCCAACTTAGTTTAATGATTGATCATTCAAAAGAAATAACTTTAAAAGACAAGAAAAGAAAAGAGAAGAAAATATTATATGTTTGTCTTTTGAGGGTGATTAGTTGAAGATCAACGGGTTTTCACAATAAATCCTAGTTATGCTCAATTTGTCATGATACTATTGATTTGCATAATCATCAATAATCTAGGCTTGTGTGCATTTTTCTTGTTTGTTAATCGAAGTCCACTTTTGTAACCCCCGATAATTTTAGTGATTTTTATTTTGGGATTAATTATATTAAAATGGGAAATTAATTCGACAAGGGTTAATATTTATTTATATTGAGTATTACTTTTTGAATAAGAAATAAATTGATAAGACTAGATTATGATTGAGAATAAATTATGATTGTCGTGAGTGAGAAATACGGCAGTTACGATAACTTAGTCAGGACGCACGTGTCAGTCATGCCGGGACCTAAATTTATGAGATATAATGTAATTTAATTATGGGTCATCCAAATGGTCATTTTGAGAGTGCCAATGTGCCCGGAAGGGTCCAAATAGTCAGAAAAGTGTACTCAGATTTTTAGTTTGGGTCCCGGGGAATTTTTAGACCAAACCGGCACCCCGGGAGGGTATTTTGGTCTTTTAGATTTTTAAAGAAAGGGGACCTACGAGTTTGATAGGATTATATCATCTAGTAGGGTGAGGTAGTTAAGGTGAAAAGTTTCCAAACCACACAGTGGCCACGGGAGGAGGAAGGAAAGGAGTTTCAAAGGCATACAACACCGTATTGCACCACCGCCACCACCAGAGCGTAGATCGGGAGAAAAGGAAACCAACCACACCATTATCTTGTAGAAATTTAGGCCTACTAATCGAGTAAAGTATTTATCTTTCTAAATTCTAAAAATATATACCATCCATGTTAGTGTAGGATGATTAATATCATGAATATATGAATACTGGTGTAAATTTGGAAGATTCAAATCATGTTCTTGGGTAGGAATCATGTTAGTTTTAATTCCATATGCATGTAGAACAAATCTAACAAATTTGTAATGTGAACATGTGAAGAAATCTGGGTTCTTGTTGAAGTTCTTGAACAAAAATGATAATCTAGGGTAGGATTTATTCATTCTATTACGTTATAAATCGTTTATACATGTTACTATGATGTTTAGTACACTTGGTTGGGCGTTTGGGAATGTGTAATGGTGGTTTGAACGTTTGAAAATGGTGAAATCCCATAACAGTTAAGGGAGAAAAACGATACCTGTTATAGCGAATTGATTCGGCCAATTTTTCCTCTTTTTGCTTAGAACTCGTGGGAAATAATCGGGTTAACTTCTGAAGTAATTTGGAATATAATGGGAGATATTTTCATTTACCAGTAGACCAATGTTGGTATTTAGCCTTAGTCACATGAGGAGAATTTAGGACTGAGGTTAATTAGGCATGATTGGTAATAAAACCTTATTTGAGGACTAATATCGTTTTACGGGGAATCGAGCAAAACCATGACTTGGACCAGTAGGGTATGAGTGAATCACCTACTGAACTACTTTAAAGAATGAATGGAATACTTCTAGTAGTGGGAATACTCGAGAATATACAATGAGGAGTATAATCCGAATTAAACAATACATAGGATATTCGGGAGCTATATATACTACGTACGGAACATATGTTATAGGTTGTGTATACCTATACTGATGTTATATATATAGGTGGTGTGAATACCTATTGTGTAAATTTGCATGTGTAAACATACCTAGGCTACATTCTATCACGGGAGGTTCCGCATCGTGAACGGTCTTATCCTGATGAGCCCATTGAGGGAATTTTGGCTTTTACCTCAGAACATAGAACTTAGGGATTGAGCACCACTTGTATGAATGATGATGTGACCAGTCATTTGGGTGAGTTAGGTGTATGCGTATCCCAAAGGCTCAGAACTATGTTCGCCTCCAAATTATGTGAATTGTGAATGTATGGTTCGAGATTGATTCTGAACCCGATGTCCTTTACATACTACGTGATATACTAGGACTTGATAGTAGAGTATGCCCACATCGCAGGTCTCCACCTAAGGATGTCGTATTCGTATATATTACTAGTGTGGTGTTTATATACATACATAAATAGATATAGATATAGATATAGATATAGATATAGATATAGATATAGATATAGATATAGATATAGATATAGATATAGATATAGATATAGATATAGATATAGATATAGATATAGATATAGATATAGATACAGATATAGATATAGATATAGATATAGATACAGATATAGATATTGATATAGATATAGATATAGATATAGATATAGATATAGATATAGATATAGATATAGATATAGATATAAATATAGATATAGATATAGATATAGATATAGATATAGATATAGATATAGATATAGATATAGATATATACACACATGTGATTTATGCTATTATGTGTGCACTAGTAGTAAGATAAATAGTGAAATCTAAAGTAATTTAAGTAAGCAAGAATTTAATAATAAATTCGTAACATTTATTGGATAAAAGGGCTGGGAAATTTAGTAATGTATGGCACGATGAATTATTAGACAAGATTAGACTTGTTTAAAACTAGTTAGGTGGTGTAGTGAAACTAGGTTGGTTTAGAAGTATACGTTAGGCATGCACATTAGTTGAGAAGTGGGAATCTCAAATCAGAACACGTGAAGTTAACATGTATATGATATCTACTCTTACTGCATTTTAAATACTTGCTAAAATATTTTCAAACTGTTTTATTTGGGATCTGACCCGCTTCAAATCCATTCTTGTAAAAATATTTTAGGTGCCCAGCCACAAGGATGCCAGGCTTAGGAGTTCCTTCATATTTTTCATGTTGCAGTTATTGTGGACGTTGTAAGGCCTTGATAATAGACGCCTCCACATTTATTAGTTCTTATTTAGTTATTTCCCTATCTCAGTAGGGTATGTCGGCCATCTCTAGTTGGTGGTTATTTTCAGAGACATTGTACTTCCATTTTATTTCTCATGTTGGATTTGGTTTCATATTATTAATTATGGTATTGGATTCTTATCTGGAGTGTTATTCCAGTCCTACTTATGACTCTCATTGATTTATCATTATTAATATGTTTTATTGGAATGGTGAATGTGAATTATTTAGTTTCTATTAATTGCATGTTAAAATTAAGAATTAAAATTCAGACATTGGGCTGTTAGGGTATTAGTAAAATACTTTGGTTTTCGACAGTGATGCTGAGAATGAAACCATTAATGATTCCTGTTTAGTTTAATAATGGGTTGATTAGCCAAGATTAGAATACACGGGGTGTCACAACTTTATCTTGTCACTTGAGGCTAAAGCTTAGTTTGATAAAGTTTTGCAATAAGTTAGAACTTCTTGAACATAATTGAGTGTTTGGGTTATAATTCATTTGTATCTAGTTCATGCCCATTCATTCCATCCCACATGTTTAGACACATCGATATTATGCTAGTGTGTAAAGCCCATGTGTTTTGAGTCGAGTTTTCTGGTCCTTTATACCTATATATATGTACCGGATTTTCTTTTCTATATATTCCATATATTATATATGGTATCATGTTGTATTTGTAAAATTTTCACTTCTTGAAAAAATTTAGAAAATTTCAAAAATAGTTGGTGGATTTTGCCTTTAACATTATCATTACACGTGAATTTTTAAATATCTATGTGATGATATCGTATTTCTTCTTTGTGATGCTCTATTCTTCATGTTTAGTTTCTACTCCTTTTTCTTTTCTGAACAAAAGGGGGGGGGGATTTAAAGGGGATATTTAATTTGATGATGAGTATGATTTATGCGGGAGATTTATTTTTGAGGTTTCTTTTCGCTTTCTATTTCAAACTCGATGCATCATGGGACATTTTATTTTTTTCATGTGTGTAAGTACTTACAGAAGATCATATTACACCAAATGAAGACAAAGTGTCAAAGATAAGAACAAGAGGAGATTGAAGACAAAGCTAATTTTTTCTATTCTAGGGTTTAGGAAGGGTATTAGAATTTTTGTCTTAATGGGGATTTCTTTTATAATTTTCATTTCGTTTAGATTTTGTACTAGAATAGCCAAATGGGGACATTTGTAAGGGCAAATATCTTAACTTAGGTTGTTTATTTATTTTATTTGCACTTTGGCATAGTTGACATAACCTGTTTCAAAATGACACATGTCGGCATGATGAACTGAACTCCAACATCGCCAAGATTAAAGACTTCCCTACATATCAAAAAGGTATAACTCTTTTAGGAGTTCAAAATTATTCATAAAGTTATTTGGGATGTTTATTTTTTATTGAAAAACGAGGCTTGTATTTTTAAAGTTTATAAAATAAAAAAATTATTTTTAACCTCGTTCAAATGATTTTTTTTCTCTTTCGAACGATTTTATATTCTCGTTCAAAGCATCGTTTGATCTCTAATCTAATGAGCATCTAACGAGGGCGTATTATTTTTCATTGTTTGAAGGTCGTTTGAAGCTGGTTCAAATGAGATGGCCTTGTCGTTCGAACGAACTCTATTTTTGTTCAAACGAACGACCTTTCTCATTCAAATGAGCCTAATTTTTGTTTGAACAATCAGTCACCTTGAAATTTTTGTCGCTTTTAGAAATACCTATTCCGACTCCAAATTTCATAAGACTTTTTGCCAAAACGTTTCCTGCATATCTGTTGCAAAAATTTTCACCTTTTATGTTTCCAAAATACTTTTCATTCACAACATTACATCCCCAAATAGTTTTTATGAATTATTTTTCAAAACTCTACTAGTTTTGTATCTTGGACACATATTTCTGGAGAGGATTCTTTACGATTGAACCTTGTGACACAAATGATCATGGCGAAAGAAGGATGAAGGATTATCGTGGATGACTCTTGATGGAGGTGTTTTGTTTAATGGTTTTGAAGACACAACACATTATACTTGTGGCTGATATCAAGTAGCCTGTAAGTCGGGAGTCTTGAAAAAATCTCTAAAGTTCTGAAAAATAAGTTTTGCCCTCAAAAGGGATTTTTCCTTATTTGACGTGTTTAGTCGCATGTTTAGTTTAATTTCTGTGATTAGATCATTTAGCTTATGCAAATCTACTTTAATCAGAAACTGAAATTTGGTAAAATTGGATTTTAGGATTTAAATTGAAAAATCACAAAATGGAATTTTTTATTGTAACCATCCTTACCGAGAACGTTTATTTCCACACTCTCAAATTGGTATCAGAGCATTCATCATTCTGAGGCAATTACACATATATTGTTTTTAGCCACTGATCTTATCTCTTCCTTCATGGAAACCATCCACTAATCCTTATCATTTGAGGAAATCACTCTAGAATAACAAGCACAGTCTTCCCCATCTAAAGTAGTTCATAAGAAAGTATTCCCCTAAGTAGTAAAATAACGACGTGGAACATTTCTTTGTTTGTTTCAGTAAACTGAAGAATTATTTAGTTCCAATGGTATGCTCCTACTAGGATGAATATTACTCCCATTATTTTTAGCAATTACAAGATGAGGAATTAGTCCCCACCCTCCTTTCACGATGGTAAGATGTCTTCAGTGTCCTCTAACTCATAAACATCAAGATTATTTTTAGTAGCGTGTATGTTAGGGAAATCATTTTCTATGAAATCGATATCACATGGCGCTTCTTTGGTTATCTCTCCATTAGGGTTTTCACCTTACATGACATAACCTTTTGAGGTATCTAAATATCTTATAAAGATATGTTTTTTAGCTCTAGGGCCAAGTTTCTCATAATTATGGGAGGTACTGTGAACATAACCAGCTAAATCCCATGGGCACAAATGCCCTAAATTGGGCTTTTTTCCTTTACAAAGTTCATACGGTGTTGAGGAAACTAACTGAGAAGGCATTCTATTATGTATGTACGTTGCAATCAAATGAGCATTGCCCCAGAAGGATATTGGGAGGTTATCTTGCTCCCTCATAGATCTAGTCATGTCTACAATTGTCCTATTCCTCCTCCCTCTAACATCATTTTGTTGTGGGTTGTTTGGAATAGTCTTCGTACACCCTTTTCTCTTTGCATAATTCTTTGAACTGATTCGTTAATTATTCGCATCTTGTATCCATGTGAAGAGTTTTTAACCACTTTGAACTTTGAGCATTTGAAACCATCCAAAGCTTCATGGTCGAGACCGATCAAATAGACATGACCAAACTAAGAGTAATCATCTATAAATGTGAGGAAATAAGAGGCGCCTAAATGTGCTTCAATGCTTATTGGTTCAAAAAATCCAAGTAATTATATCGATTAGCTCGGAGAACCTAAACAAGGCTCGCAAATAGGTAGGTCAACTTTAGAGAGTAGGCTAAAAGACCTTTGATAACATGGAAAAACTGAACATCATATAAATACGCATGTCGTCGTTATCGGTTCCCACCGATATAAAAAAAACTAAACATTAACTACACTCTTATGGGAGTATAGTGGCTAGTCTTGATATCGAATTCACATGGAATTTTAGTAGAATTATATTGACTTATTATTTCACAAATAAAAGTATAAAATATGCTCGTTGCTTTTAAAACATTTTATGCTACTTTTATACTAGACAAATACTAAAACTAGTTTAATCAACAAGAATAAAAACTCTAGATTGGGAATGATATCCCTCGCTCCGGGTTGATTAGTATAAAATGGCTACATGGGATGAAACGCTTATCAAGATTAAATCTAATTTTCACAATTAATACGATCTAGAGTTATCTCCCCCTAACTTATCATAAAAGCTTAATTGATTTTGGCATCAACAAATATCCCCGAGATTACAAAAATGAGGTCGTAAATATGGCTCATACATGATATACACTGTTAAATCTCCTAGGCATAAAATTAAGAACAACCTAGCTGAATTAGACAAGTCTAATCCATCACCTAAGGAAAGCAACCAATTAATCAAAGGTGAGTTCAATCATCTCAACCTAATCTACTTTAGCTACAAAGCATGATAAAGGATGTATTTAAATAAAATAATGAAAGAAATAAAGTATTTATTGAAATAAACTAAGTTAAGCTTGGATTTATCAAAGAAGATGATGAATAGTGCTTAAAATACCCAAATGGCCAAACCCTTGGAGAGAGAATGGATAAAAGCTCTCAAAACTAACCAGACCATAACTGAAAATAAAAGGTGTCTTACACTTAAAACAATGTTTACATATAAATACCAAACAAAAAGAACTCTATGCAGTACCAGAATCGGTTCGAGACAATTTCGAATCGATTCCGTACATGGAAGTGCTCTTTCTCACTTTGATTCAATTCTAACAGATCTCAGGAAAATAACTATAAATCTTCATACGGACTCAAAATGATATATGGTAAGAAACCACGAGAAGATAATTCAATTATATATATATTGGGGTTTTGAAAACCTCAAAATTGTGCTTTATGAAATTTTACCAAATTACCCTTGAAGTAGAAGAATATACCAAAACTTTCCTACTCAGAAAGAAAAAATGACCAAAAGTTCCTCGTTCGGGATCTAAATGACCCGCTATCATCACCAATGCGAAGATAATTTGATGATACATGTTGATACTTTTATACCGTAAAAAATATGGAGCTTGAAAATTTCAAATTTTTCTTGAAGTTACGTCTTGTGATGAAACTTTCTCGAAGCACATCCAACTTTGCGCTATTCCTCCATAACACCAAAAAAAAGCTTAATTATACATCGAAAAATATATAAACGTCAATAATAGAGGGTTTTTGGTTAAAAATCATAAATATATGTAAGATAGTTTTATAATTGCTCATTTTATTTTTATTGTGGCTTATCCCATTACATCCCATTGCACCTTCATGACTACTTCCATGTATTCGAAGAGAAGAAGTTGATGACTTTCAGAAGATTTAAGATCGTTTATCTCAACATCATTCAAAAGAGTTATGAGGTAGTTTGGTAAAGATTTCAATTATCCACATGTTATTTTAGAAAGAGTTTGGTTTAGAAAATTTCAAAATGGTTTAAAATTATTCTTAAACGATATGTTGAAATTTCTCTAACTCGTTAGAACGAGATGGATATATCGTTCGAACAAGATTAGGCGTGTCGTTAGAATGAGTTCCTACATTCGAATGATATCGGGAACATTGACTTTTGGGTACGCTCTGGAATGTCGTTCGAAGTTTCGTTGAAAACATGATCGAACGAGATGAGGTACCACATTCGAACAAGGTACTAAGTCATTCGAACAAGTACGCGATGTGACACCCCGACTAATTAAATACCGGGTAGCTACTCCTTTATTAAATTAATTCAAAATGCCAAGTTGGTCCAGTTAATAGCATCACTGTCGAAAACATTTTAATGATTACTAACCACCTAGTATTTAAAAAGTAAGTTGCCAAATTTTAATTTAAGTCTGATTAACATGCAACAAGTGTAATGAAGAATAAATGATACCATTCACCATACTGAAATAAATAGAATAACCATCACATAATGTAAATAAAGTCTGGAGGAAAACTCCTCACTACAAATCCCACAACTGAAATACGCAATGAAAAACTGAATACTAAATCAATACATGACAAAGTCTGAAAACTGTAATGGAAAGATGTCTCTAATAGAAATGGGCAACATGCCCTACAACTGATAGATAATGACTCTGGAATCCAAATGATAGAAGCATCTACAAGCAAATCCCTGTAGCTTCCAAAAATAGCTACAGCTCGTCACCTGAATGAGTATCCTATGCATGGTGTCCTTGTGGCTGGGCACCTAAAATGGTTTTACAAGAAAAATATATTTGAAAGCAAACGGGTCAGAGCCCGAATGTGGAGATATTTTAAAAACCTGCAAGTGCTTTAAAACATTTAAAACATTAAATGCAAAGTACATGTTAGGACGTGCACTCACATGATATTCTCACCTCTCGTCTAACCGTGCACTCCTAACGTAAGTACCCATCTACAACGACCCAAACCACTAGCTAAGTGACATCATATCTAGCTAGACTGTCATAGGTCCTACCCCTTTTACTCGGTTCTATTAACATTATAACGCTCGTAATTAAATACGGGCTTAACGTAAACTCAGATGCTCAATATGCAATATATTTCACTATCAGTAACTCGTTATGTTTTTCTCGAAACAATACCGTAATTATATTCACAACATTAACATGAAGGTTCCCATTAATTAAGTGTATATTATTCACATCATAAATATACAATACAAGCACCCCGAGAACTAAGCTGCGGTGCACACATACTCTGCTATCCATCCCGGTACATCACGTACATAAGGATTACATATTCCTAATCTCTCAGGAATAGTTCACAAATAACAACATCACAAGTAATGGAGGCGAACACAGTCACATCACATGGGTCACGCACATACCTACGCTCCCACGATCAGCGGACTTATTAATATCCCAATAAGTCTTTCTATGACCTATGTTCATCAAGGTAACCAGTCTAAATCCGGGCAACACAAGGATTAGAGGGCCCTAAGCGAACGCAAACCTCCCGTGATAGCAAGTATGGTAGGTATGTCATACACACAATTCATATATCAATACTAAGTAAACACACGTCTTAGTAATCCCGTAGTTTAATCGTGGTACTATTCTCATTCTAGTATCAATATATAATATATATACAACTTATATAATCCCGGTCCATAATTACACGCGCCATAATTTATTCTCACGTCGTAGTAGACACTCACGTCTCAACCCAAACGGTTCATTGATTTAAATCACTCGTATACAATTTACTCCTCATAATAACCCAAAAGTCCCAAATCTAACAATACATCATCAAAGGAATGTTAACTCTACCCTCGAACAAGTTTACGGGACTCCAAAAATCAAAACAGGCCCAAAAGGCCCAAACTGCCAGCTCGTTAGAAGTCTCGTTCGAACGAGGCTGTTCGAACGAGATCAAACTTCCAGCTTGTTAGAAGTCTCATTCGAACGAGACTATTCGAATGAGATCCAGTTCGTTCGAACGAACTGTACCTTCTAACGAGATCTCGTTCGAACGAAGTTATCAAACGAAGTTCCCTTTCGTTAGAAGCGACTGGTCAGTTCGTTAGAAGCTCTTTTGAATGAGTTCATTCGAACGACCTGGGGAGGGGCTTCTAACGACCTACCAGTTTCGTCCCAGATTTGTCTTAATCTCGTTTTTCACCATTTTTACTCCTCAAATCTCCTCCAAACTTAGTCCCAACCATTGTTTTAAGGTCTCTAATGAATCTTAAACATATTATAGTCACCTCCTAACACGTTTTAAAGGATTGAATCACCCTAACATCAATCAATATACAAATCTCTACAATTTTTCCCCAATTATTCAAGAACATAAACCCTAGAATTTGTAATCATCAATTAGTCCATTCTAGATCCGTTTTTGTTACATCCTACGTATACTAACACCAGAACAATCATCTCTATATGGTTCTACATGCAATTTGTCCTCAATATTCAATTTCTAAATCTAATTAACATGGGTTTTCATTCATCTTTCAAGAACAATTGGAATTCTTCAATTTTCTAACATGGAAATGACATTCTCTGAATTTAAATGTAAATAAACCACTTGCCTTTATTGTCTCTGAATTTGGTGTTGATTTCTGTAAAGATTTCTGCAGAATTCCTTCTCTTCCTCTCCCTCTCCAAGCTATCTTCTCCAAAGGTGGCTATGGTGGCTAGGGTTTTCTTTGGGAAAGTTGGAAACCTAAATGATAACCTCCGTAGCTTAATGGTTTAATAAGGGTTGGTTAGTGGGTTTAGTGGGTCTATTCCCAATCAGATTTACTCCTCTAATTTTCGTCATTTTTAATTCCTAAAAATACGAAATTACCAAAATACCCTTTATATTGCCGGTATGGCCTAAAAATACCCCGGAACCCAAACTACACCCCCGGCTAGTGTTTTCTGACTATATCGACCCTTCCGGACGCGTTGGCGCACTCAAAACGACCATACGGTTAATAGAATTTAAATTCACTTTATAAATAAAATAATACACCATGACACGGCGGTCACACGCGTCTCAACAAAATTCCCAAAAATGCCGTATATCAATCTCACGACAAATTTTTCATAATTCAATATTCATATAAAAACATGTATGCACATAATCAAATACCAACTCGCATCTCGTTAGTATTTTACCCGGATTAATTTCCAAATAATTCACATTTAATTAATTAATCCCAAAAATAAATATAGCCAAAAGTACGGGGTATTACATACTTCCCCCCTAATAACTGAATTTCGTCCCGAAATTCGAAACTAGAAAGTACCTGCTAAAAACAACTCTGGATAACGTTCGCGCATCTCATCCTCGCGCTCCCATGTGGACTCCTCGACATTGTGATGTCGCCACTGAACACGCACTAACGGGACTATCTTTGACCGTAGTTTCCTCTCGCTTCGGTCCAAAATAGCAATCGGCCCCTCCTCGTAGGAGCTATCCGGCTGGAGATCGATGTCCTCCACAGCAATGTGAGAATGAGCCAAATTATCTTTAAGTTATTTCCTTAGCGAGGAAATATGAAACACATCGTGAATCCGATGCAAATGCTCCGGTAACCCAAGTCTATACGCAACCGATCCGATTCGCTCAATAATAGGAAACGGCCCCACATACCTTGGTGCCAACTTCCCCTTCTTCCCGAAACGCATAATCCCCTTCATAGGAGATACTCTGAGAAAAACCTGGTCCCCCACTTGGAACTCTCTGAAAAACCTCTTCGCATCAGCATAACTCTTATGTCTGTCTTGAGCTACCCGAATGCGACTCCGAATCAACTCAATCCTTGCCGAAGTATCCTGAATCACTTCCGGCCCAAGTAGTTTGTTGTCCCCCACCTCTAAACAACATGCTGGGGAAAGACAAGGCCTACCGTATAACGCCTCAAACGGAGCCATGCCAATAGTGAACTGGTAGGAGTTGTTGTAAGCAAACTCCACCAGTGGAAGGTACTGCTCCCATCCACCCCCAAAGTCAATAATGCACATGCGTAGCATGTCCTCCAACATCTGATTTGTGCGCTCGGTCTGCCCATCGGTCTGCGGATGATAAGCCGTACTCAACCGCAATTCCGTGCCCATCGCCTCCTGGAAACTCTCCCAAAACCGCGAAACAAATATCTTGTCTCTGTCAGACACGATATTTAGGGGTACACCGTGAAGTCTCACAACCTCTGAAATGAAGAGCTGGGCATACTGTCCCGTAGTGTAGTCAGTCCTTACGGTAAAAAGTGAGCGACCTTGGACAACCTGTCCACAATTACCCAAACGGAGTCGTGACCCCTCTGCGACGTAGGCAACCCCGTGATAAAGTCCATGGATATGCTCTCCCACATCCACACCGGGACCTCCAACAGTTGTAGCAATCCTGTCGGTCTCTGATGATCCACTTTTACAAGCTAACAAGTGGCGCATTTCGAAACAAACTCAGCGATATTTCTCTTCATACCGCTCCACCAATACTGGTGTCTCATGTCTTGGTACATTTTGTCCCCTCCGGGATGTACCACGAACCGTGAGCCGTGCGACTCTGCCATCACCTCGTGTCGCAATCTCTCCCCTTCTGGAACTACCAATCTCCCATTGAAGCGTAATCCCCCGTCTGAGCTAACGGTATAGGACTCGGCTCCCTCTGCTAGTAATCGAACTATCTGCTCCTGACAGAACGAGTCATTAGCCTGTGCTCGTACTACCTTCGTGACAATCTGCGGTGTAACAGTCATCATAGACATAAAAGATCGGGCCACTGCATCCTGGTGTCCCAACTCCTTCCACTTTGCCTTCCACACCTCTGCCACCTCATCTACTGGCCTACGGCTCAACGCGTCTGCCACCACGTTAGCCTTACCCGGGTGATACTGGATGTCGAACTAGTAGTCTTTCACAAACTCAAGCCACCTCCTTTGCCGCATGTTCAACTCCTTCTGCGTGAATAGGTACTGTAGGGACTTGTGATCCGTGAACAGTTGGAACTTCTCCCCCAAAAGATAGTGCCTCCAAATCCGTAGGGCAAATACCACCGCTGCCAACTCCAAATCATGCGTGGGGTAATTCTTCTCATGAGTCTTAAGCTTACGGGAAGCATAAGCTATGGACTGTCTCTCCTGCTGTAATACACCTCCAAGCCCTTGCAAAGACGCATCGGTGTAAACCAAATACTCAACTCCCGGTCTCGGCAATGCTAACACAGGTGCTGAGGTCAATTTGTCCTTTAATTCATCGAATGACAACTAACAGGCATCACTCCAGATGTATGGCACACCCTTACGAGTCAGATGTGTCAAAGGGCCCGCTATCTTGGAGAAACCCCGAATAAACCTCCTGTAGTATCCTGCTAGACCCAAGAAACTACAAATTTCAGTCGGTGTCGTGGGTTGTCCCCACTCCCTCACCGCGGATACTTTCCCCGGATCAACAGATATTCCCCGGTCGGAAATGATATGTCCCAAAAATTGGACCTCCTTCAGCCAAAACCCGCACTTCTCATATTTTGCATACAACTCGTTCTGACGTAGTGTCTGCAAAACTTGCCTCAAATGCTCGGTGTGCTCCTCCTCTGTCTGGGAGTAAACCAGAATATCATCGATGAAGACAATGACAAACTGATCTAGGAAATCCCTGAACACTCTGTTCATCAAGTCCATAAACACAACTGGAGCGTTGGTCAAACCAAAAGGCATAACCCGAAACTCGTAAGAACCATATCTCGACAAGAACGCAGTCTTCGAGACATCCTCCTCCCTGATACGCAACTGATGGTATCCCGATCTCAAATCAATCTTTGAGAAGAAAGAAGCTCCTCTCAACTGGTCGAATAAGTCATCGATTCGAGGCAACGGATACTTATTCCATATCGTGACCTTATTCAACTCTCGGTAGTCCACACACAATCTCAGTGAACCATCCCTCTTCTTCACAAACAAAACTGGAGCGCCCCAAGGTGAGGTACTCCTACGAATAAAGCCCTGACCTAACAGCTGCTCTATCTGATCTCGTAGCTCTCGCATCTCTGCCGGAGCCATACGGTACGGTGCACGTGCTATAGGCCTCGTATCTGGCAATTGGTCTATAACAAAGTCTATCTCTCGACTGGGTGGTAAGCCTGGTATCTCCTGAAACACATCTGAATACTCCCTGACAACCGGGATCGAATCTAAAGGAATCACAACCTCCTTAGAGGTATCCTCCTCTAGGTAATACAAATGAGCGGTCGAGCCTCCCTCTGGGCGAGGCATCGCCACTACAAACATCTCTTGCTCCGGAATGGCAAAAACAATGCTCCCGATGAAGCAATCAATCATGGCCCTATAAGCTACGAGCCAATCCATATCGATAATCACATCGTGAACATGCATATCTAATACCAACATATCTGCAGGTAATACCAGACTACCAATCCCTACTCCCACTCCCCGGCATATAAAGAATATAAGTGACCCACTCCCCAATGGTGAGTCGACACACGTCACTACTCTCTGCCGTAGCTAACAATCCTAAAGCTTTCGCGAAGTGTGTAGCTATAAAACATTGTGTAGCACCCGTATCAAATAATACCCGACCCATAGTGCCATGGATAGGAAACGTACCCTCAATCGCGGGCAGTGCATGTGGAACTGCATCCTGGTGGACGTTATAGACACGTCCATACTGTAGTTGCCCCTGCTGAACTGGGACTGCTGGAATGGGTGGCAATGCTGCCATCTGTGGTGGTGCGGGGAGAGCGGCGGGAAACATAGGCCTCTGTGGCTCCTGGCGAGCACCCTGCTGCTGCTGCTGTGGGGCCCTACCCCTATCAGGACAATCCTGTCGTTTATGGCCAGTCTTTCCACAAATAAAACACTTCCTTGGGAAGTTCCCTCCTCTCTGCCCCTGCGGTCCCCGTCTCTGGTGGCCGTTACCGTTCCTCCCTTGGCCCTGCTGGCCCTGGTGAAACTGCTGCCCATTCTGCCCCTGTTGGCCCTGATGGCCGTTTGGACCCTGATGGCCCTGACGGAAACTTCCTTGTCCCTGTCTGTAGTTCCCTGATCGGAACCTCTTCTGATCTCCCTGCTGCGAACCCTGCTCACTCTGTCTCTGCCCCTGAACAGATTGTGCCCCACCGGTACCATGTCCTCCTGTCCTGCCCTGATGGCTAGACTCTACCGACCTCTTGCCCTCAGCCATATAAAAGCGGTGGTCCTGGCAGTGTAACAAAGCAGCATTAACCACATCAGAATACGTGGCCAACGAAAGGTTCCCTAACAGATGCTGACGAATCCTCCAAGTCAACCCGTCGGTGAATTTCTCAATCTTCTTCTTCTTCTCTGTCGGTATCTCATCTGGAACGATATTCAACAGATTTGTGAACTCGGCCTCATACTCGGCCACAGTCTTACCCTCCAGTTTCAGACTCATCAATTTCCTCCTCATTTCCGTATGAACAGCTGACGAAAAGTACTTGCGGTCGAACCGCACCCAGAAGTCCTGAATAGTGAGAGTATCTCTCTCCTCCATGGTGGTAATAGACTCCCACCACTGCACTGCAGATCCAACTAGCTTGAAAGTAGCTAGCACCTGCTTCTGAACATCCGTGCACTCATACATCCTCAAGTGCCTCTGCATATCCTTCCTCCACTGGCTCGAGACTACCACATCTGAGCCACCTGCAAACTCTGGCGGATGCGCTTTCTGAAAAGCATCACGTACACGTTCCCAAGCAGACGGGAATGCATTTGCCTGTACTGGCGCGACAACCGGCGCCTGAGGTGGTGCCTGCTGAACAACGGCAATTGCGGCATTTACCGCTTGGGCTACTATAGCTTCAACCTCAGCGGCGTTCATCATGCCCTGAACTGGAGCGGGCTGGGGTTCGGGCGTTGCATCCCTGGGAACTCGTCGTGCACGTCGTGGAGGCATCTGAAATAAGAACAAAGTTTATAAGTTCACTGTTTATAAACTTAAGATAGCTGAAGAACGAAGCATACACAAAAAGAGTACAACAGTCCTAAAATATACGGCTCTATATCAAAGAAACTTAGCGGAAACATAATAAGCCGTCAGATCCTAAAGGACACTAGAACCTGATGCTCTGATACCACCTGTGACACCCCAACTAATTAAATACCGGGTAGCTACTCCTTTATTAAATTAATTCAAAATGCCAAGTTGGTCCAGTTAATAGCATCACTGTCGAAAACATTTTAATGATTACTAACCACCTAGTATTTAAAAAGTAAGTTGCCAAATTTTAATTTAAGTCTGATTAACATGAAACAAGTGTAATGAAGAATAAATGATACCATTCACCATACTGAAATAAATAGAATAACCATCACATAATGTAAATAAAGTCTGGAGGAAAACTCCTCACTACAAATCCCACAACTGAAATACGCAATGAAAAACTGAATACTAAATCAATACATGACAAAGTCTGAAAACTGTAATGGAAAGATGTCTCTAATAGAAATGGGCAACATGCCCTACAACTGATAGATAATGACTCTAGAATCCAAATGATAGAAGCGTCTACAAGCAAATCCCTGTAGCTTCCACAAACAGCTACAGCTCGTCACCTGAATGAGTATCCTATGCATGGTGTCCTTGTGGCTGGGCACCTAAAATGGTTTTACAAGAAAAATATATTTGAAAGCAAACGGGTCAGAGCCCGAATGTGGAGATATTTTAAAAACCTGCAAGTGCTTTAAAACATTTAAAACATTAAATGCAAAGTACATGTTAGGACGTGCACTCACATGATATTCTCACCTCTCGTCTAACCGTGCACTCCTAACGTAAGTACCCATCTACAACGACCCAAACCACTAGCTAAGTGACATCATATCTAGCTAGACTGTCATAGGTCCTACCCCTTTTACTCGGTTCTATTAACATTATAACGCTCGTAATTAAATACGGGCTTAACGTAAACTCAGATGCTCAATATGCAATATATTTCACTATCAGTAACTCGTTATGTTTTTCTCGAAACAATACCGTAATTATATTCACAACATTAACATGAAGGTTCCCATTAATTAAGTGTATATTATTCACATTATAAATATACAATACAAGCACCCCGAGAACTAAGCTGCGGTGCACACATACTCTGCTATCCATCCTGGTACATCGCGTACATAAGGATTACATATTCCGAATCTCTCAGGAATAGTTCACAAATAACAACATCACAAGTAATGGAGGCGAACACAGTCACATCACATGGGTCACGCACATACCTACGCTCCCACGATCAGCGGACTTATTAATATCCCAATAAGTCTTTCTATGACCTATGTTCATCAAGGTAACCAGTCTAAATCCGGGCAACACAAGGATTAGAAGGCCCTAAGCGAACGCAAACCTCCCGTGATAGCAAGTATGGTAGGTATGTCATACACACAATTCATATATCAATACTAAGTAAACACATGTCTTAGTAATCTCGTAGTTTAATCGTAGTACTATTCTCATTCTAGTATCAATATATAATATATATACAACTTATATAATCCCGGTCCATAATTACACGCGCCATAATTTATTCTCATGTCGTAGTAGACACTCACGTCTCAACCCAAACGGTTCATTGATTTAAATCACTCGTATACAATTTACTCCTCATAATAACCCAAAAGTCCCAAATCTAACAATACATCATCAAAGGAATGTTAACTCTACCCTCGAACAAGTTTACGGGACTCCAAAAATCAAAACAGGCCCAAAAGGCCCAAACTGCCAGCTCGTTAGAAGTCTCGTTCGAACGAGGTTGTTCGAACGAGATCAAACTGTCAGCTCGTTAGAAGTCTCGTTCGAACGAGACTGTTCGAACGAGATCCAGTCCGTTCGAACGAATTGTACCTTCTAACGAGATCTCGTTCGAACGAAGTTGTCGAACGAAGTTCCCTTTCGTTAGAAGCGACTGGTCAATTCGTTAGAATCTTGTTTGAACGAGTTCGTTCGAACGACCTGGGGAGGGGCTTTTAACGACCTACCAGTTTCGTCCCAGATTTGTCTTAATCTCGTTTTTCACCATTTTTACTCCTCAAATCTCCTCCAAACTTAGTCCCAACCATTGTTTTAAGGTCTCTAATGAATCTTAAACATATTATAGTCACCTCTTAACACGTTTTAAAGGATTGAATCACCCTAACATCAATCAATATACAAATCTCTACAATTTTTCCCCAATTATTCAAGAACATAAACCCTAGAATTTGTAATCATCAATTAGTCCATTCTAGATCCGTTTTTGTTACATCCTACGTATACTAACACCAGAACAATCATTTCTATATGGTTCTACATGTAATTTGTCCTCAATATTCAATTTCTAAATCTAATTAACATGGGTTTTCATTCATCTTTCAAGAACAATTGGAATTCTTCAATTTTCTAATATGGAAATGACATTCTCTGAATTTAAATGTAAATAAATCACTTGCCTTTATTGTCTCTGAATTTGGTGTTGATTTCTGTAAAGATTTCTGCAGAATTCCTTCTCTTCCTCTCCCTCTCCAAGCTATCTTCTCCAAAGGTGGCTATGGTGGCTAGGGTTTTCTTTGGGAAAGTTGGAAACCTAAATGATAACCTCCGTAACTTAATGGTTTAATAAGGGTTGGTTAGTGGGTTTAGTGGGTCTATTCCCAATCAGATTTACTCCTCTAATTTTCGTCATTTTTAATTCCTAAAAATACGAAATTACCAAAATACCCTTTATATTGCAGGTATGGCCTAAAAATACCCCGGAACCCAAACTACACCCCCGGCTAGTGTTTTCTGACTATCTCGACCCTTCCGGACGCGTTGGCGCACTCAAAATGACCATACGGTTAATAGAATTTAAATTCACTTTATAAATAAAATAATACACCATGACGCGGCGGTCACACGCGTCTCAACAAAATTCCCAAAAATGCCGTATATCAATCTCACGACAAATTTTTCATAATTCAATATTCATATAAAAACATGTATACACATAATCAAATACCAACTCGCATCTCGTTAGTATTTTACCCGGATTAATTTCCAAATAATTCACATTTAATTAATTAATCCCAAAAATAAATATAGCCAAAAGTACGGGGTATTACATGCGAGTTTTTATTTTTTAAAACATATCTTTCCAAATCTCTAACGCTTATACCTTTGTAAGAACTTTCTCTATAAATAGATATTCGGGATTAGAATTTTGAACAACCCATTTTAGACTTTTCAAGAAGCTTTTTTAGAGTTCTTTTTATGATCAAACTCTACGTTTTTTTCATCCAAACCCATTGGATCTTTAAGGATCATTTTTCCTAATCAAGAAGAACGTATTCCAAGTTTAAAAACCATTGTAGAGATTTTTTCTACTACCAAATTATCACTACACTAAAATAGCCAAAGTGTCACTCTTCACCTGGCCAAGATTGTCACGGTAAAAAACCGTGACAACAAAACACGCGTTTATTATCAAGGTCTTTAATGGTGAAAAGACTGTGAAAACTATTGTCACAGTCTTGTCATTGATGTGTCACGATCAAAGACCGTGATAACCAGATAAAGTTGTCACGGTCTTTGACCGTGACACATCCATGACAACTTTAAAAACACAAACCCCTAACCATCTTGTTTTTTCCTATTTCCCTCGCTATTCTCTCCTCTGTCCCTCTCTATTATCTCTCTCTCTGCAAACAAGAAAATCCTCTCTCCTCCCTCTCTCCTCCGTCCTCTCTCATCTCTCCTCCCTCTTGCATCCGTCCATTTCATCTCTCCTCCCTCTCTCTGCGAACACGTACTATTTTCTCTCTGTCTCTCTCTTTTGTGTTAGTGTGCATTTCAGAGTGTATGTGTGAGTTTCAGTGTGTGTGTGTGGTTCAGTGCATGTATTTTTGTGTGTATGTATATATATAAATTAAAATTGGTATTCTGAAATACATATTTGTATATTGAAATTGGTATTCTGAAATTAAAATTTGTACATTGAAATTGGTAATTGTTATAAATTGATATATTGTGGTAAATTGTATAAATAGGTAATTGGTTTAAATTGATATATACTCGGCTTGCCTTTACAGCTCTCTCTCTCTCTCTCTCTCTCTCTCTCTAATTGCAGTAGCGGTGACCCCCTCTCCTCTTCCTCACATATTTCGACGACCATCTCTCTCTCTCTCTCCCTCTCTCTCTCTCTCTCTCTCTCTCTATATATATATATATATATATATATATATATATATATATGTTTGTGCTAATAAATTGTGATATATTCATGCAACCCTGATTGTCGCTACGATTAAAACTGAGTATTGATTTAAGTGATGACTGACTGCTGTTGATTTTGTTTTATGAGTAACGCTTGATTTTTATTTTACAAGGATGAAAATATAAAAAATATATCATGTTACAGTAATGTTATGTCATACATTCACATGAGCCCCAAAGAAAGTGTTATATAACAAGTGACGAGGGTAAAAAGATATTAAGTAATAAGTAATCATATACAAGTTGATTTGGTGTAAATTTATACCTGTCTAGATTATAGTAACGAGAACCGCAATAGATAGCCGTTGGCTCCTATTTCACGCACCTATTTGACATCATAAACAAGTTCATGGGAAATAGGTGCGTGAAATATGAGACAATGGTTATCTATTGTGGTTCTCGTTACTATAATCTAGGAAGGTATAAATTTACACCAAATCAACTTGTATACGATTACTTTTTACCTTTTCACCCTCGTTACTTGTTATATAACACTTGCTTTGGCATGCATGCATGCATTCTTATGTGAATGCATGACATAATGGTACTATAACATGATATAATGCTTTTTATATTCTCGTGTTGATTTCATATTGATTGGTGGATTTGAACATTTAGATGGCCATTGAGTTGGTTGGACCTAGGCATTTCTAATATTTCGCATTGTTATTTGAATTGTTGTTTGGGATTCTTGAATTGTTCTTGACTGGTGGATTTGAACATTTAGATGGCCATTAAGTTGATTGGGTCTAGGAATACTATATATATTAAAATCTTGTTGTTAAACAATTAATAATGCTAAATGAAACATAACTATGTATAAATGATCACTATAAACATTACTACCGAATAAATCAAGCATACTTACAATGGTAATTTATAACTACTTTAAATTACATATAGTGAGCATAGATACTAGCCTTCTAGTTCTTATTCGTACACATTTAATAGACCTTAGACCTGTTCGAGAGTCATTACTACTGTAATGAGATCTCTCGAATTGTCCCGTTTGGACAGTTTATGAAGGCATAGTTTCTATAAAATAATATTCTTATTGGCTTAAACTTGTTACTTTTGAGGGAAGTTTTGTTGTCATCTCTTAATGTTCTCTCGGTACATACTAGATGACGCGGTGTTAAATTTTATTTCAATTCATAAATTTAAAACACTTACACTTGCGAATCTATGTCGTGTACTTGGAGAACTATGGGGTTATGCTGCCAAATTTTCCTCAAATTGGAACAATGTGCATGAGTTGCTAAGTGTATGATAGAAATATGCGGTCTTAAATGGGATGGGAAGATTCACCCTTTAGAGGAGATGGAGGAAATAGGATTCATATTATATCTATAATATAACACCGAAAGATGAGATACTAATCCATGAATATGACCACTCACCCTTTTGTTTATACCAATCCATTAATATACGCTTATTACCCATAATAGGTGATTATTTATAATAGCTGTGATGGGATATCCTCTATACAAAGAATGGATGGATGAGACAAATAGACTAGGGGTTGTGTTTCGTAGAGGTGCTAATGAATTTGTGAAATACACAAAGAGATGTCGTAATGATGAAGAGTTCCCGTGTTTATATGCTAAGTGAAGGAATGGTAAGGTGTTTTAGTAGAAAATAATTGAACTACATTTGTTAAGATGGGTTATGCAAGATAGTTATCGAAATTGGTTTTTTTTGGAAGGGGGTTAAGACCCCCTAGGTTTTATTACTGAAGGAGAAATAGCCTCTCCTAAGTGGTGTAAATGTTCTGAAACAATATAAAGAGAGGAGATCTTTGGAGAGCCCAGTACAAAGAAAATGAAGAGTAGAAAAAAAAGGAAAATTCTATGAATTCCCTTTTCAAAAACTATGAAAACAATTAAAAAAACATAACTCTAAGAAAACTGTCTAATTGATGGCAGGCTAATCTTATCAATCTTGAAGCAACCCTTTGTGATTCTTGGCAGCTAGTTGAGAAAGCTATAAGAAGCCGAACTTAAGGAAGAAGCAGCTATATTTGCAAGACTATCATCCAAACTATTACCTTGACTAAAAATATGGGGGATCTGGAAATTATTTGTAGAAAAAGCCATAGAACAGTATTCAATGGACTTTTTCAGATTCCAAGGAGGTTTCCATATTTTTTGCACCATAAGGAGGAGAGATTTAGAGAGTTTTTATGATGAGATCTTTGATGTTCAACTTTAGACAAAGATCAAGGCCTTCTTTTAATCCTTCAACTTCAGCAGACGAGCTTGATTGAACTCCCAAAAATGAAGAGAAAGCAACTATAAAGTCCCCATTATGATTTCTAATGATACCACCACAACCACTTTCTCCTGGATTTCCTTTAGAAGAACCATCCACATTTAACTTAGCTATATTTTTAGGAGGCTTTTCCCAAGTAATAGCTAAAAAAAGCAGGTTTTCTGTGAATTTGCAAGTTGAACAGAGAAATAATATGGATATCATCATGAGATACATCACCATATAGCTTTGTACCTGCAACTAGAGAAATCATTAGAGAGATAACATTGGAGATAATAATCTTATGATTCATTTCAATGCCATCAAAGAAACATATGTTTCTTGCAAGCCAGATCTCCCAGACAATGATGATAGGTAGGTGGTGGATGAGGAATTGGATATGGTCCTTGTGCTTTTTGATCCACCATGAGATAAGCATAGATTGAAATGAGTGGAAGTTTAACTTCAGACCAAATAAATTTTCAAAATAATTCCACACTTGAGTGGCAATAAGACCCTTTAGTTTTTTCACGAGTAATAAATGTTCCTTCTGTTCCCGAGAAACCTTCATAACAATCAACAAGTACGATAGATGTACACGGGCAGAAGGACAATATAGATCATAATATTCTAGAGGATTTAATTGAGGAAGCGTATGAAGTTCATGAAGTGGAAGAAAATGAGGTCACTGACGATGTAAAAGGTTCATGTGCACATGAAGATATCATGATAAAACTTGACGATGACAATCAAAGTTTAAAAATTAAAGCATCCTAACCATTGTACCCTGGAAGTGACAAAAATCATACAACTTTACATGCCATAGCTGGTTTGCATAGTCTGAAGACCCAATATGGTTGGTCTGTAAATAACGTGACAAGAATTTTGAATTGGGTGAAGGGCTTGCTACCCAAGCAGAAGAACAGTTTGAAAGGTTTGGGAAGGAAGTATAAATCAATTCATGCTTGTGTGTATGACTACATATTATACTGAAAGGAGTATGAAAATATAGATCGGTGTCCGGTATGTTATGAACCTAAATATGTGCAATCTACTGGAAGGAAGGCACACTCAAAACTGCCTAAAAATTGTTGAAATATTTTCACGTCGGGCTTAGATTAAAGCGATTTTTCACAGTACTATGGATAGGGAAGGCAATGACTTGGCATGCTAGGGAAGAAGTATGGGATAATCTCATGTGTCATCCTATTGATTCTACGGCTTGGAAGAGGATGAATTATGAGTATCCCGATTTTGTTTAAGAACAGCGTAACATTCGTTTGGCAATATCAATAGATGTTTTTAATCCATTTGGAAGTCTAAGCGCCAGTCAGAGTGTATGACCCGTAATCCTAGCACCACTCGACCTTTCTTATTCACAGTGTATAAAACCTGAATTTTTGATGCTATCTTTATTGATACCTGGGCAAAAGGTACCAAGTGAGGACATCTATGTCTACTTGGCTCCTTTGGTAGAAGAATAAAATTATTTGTGGGAAGAGGGTGTCCAAGAATTTGGCTCTTTTAAAAAAGAAAATTTTATGTTGAAAGTTATGTTGATGTGGGTAATTCATGATTTTCTAGCTTATGGGACATTATTCAATTATGTAGTGTATGGTTATTTGGGGTTCCCTATTTGTCGAGAGGAGACTGAATCTTTGTGTCTCATCAATAGCGGAAAAAATATATACCATTGTCATAGAAGGTTTTTACCCCCCACTCCTAGTTTTAGATTTGAGAAAGGTTCTAATTTTTTATCGAGCAGGACTGAACATAGGCTACCTTCGAGAAAACGTTCAGGTTTAGAAATTGAAAGTAAATCTTCTAATTGGGGCCCTAATATGCCAGGTAAGAATCCTAAGTTCAATATTGTCAAGCATAAGAACCTAACTAGGAAAAATAATAAGATAAGAAAGGCATGGTCTAGGAGGTCAAATTTATTTTATTTTCCTTATTGGAAGAGTAACCCAGTACGCTATGTATTAGGTGTGATGCATGTTGAGAAGAATATCATTGAACATATTATGGGAAAATGACTTGGGGGAAGTCATTTGAAGGATGGAAAAATGCACGAAAAGACCTTAAATCATTAAAACTGAAGCCACAATAATGGTTGAATGAATATAGTAAGGGAAAGGCAATAATTCACCCCGGTGCTTTTACTTTGACGAGATCATAAAAGCTATACTCGGGGGTGAGCTCTCGGTTGGGGAAGTCAAAGCTTGTCGGGATTGTGTCGAGCAACATTGGGCTAGCTCGCAAGGTTGATGAGTTGTCGACCAACCATGACGAGAAGTTAGAAAATCTGGAGCGTATGGGGGGTAAAATGTTCGGCTATATCAAGGGTGCTTTTAAGGAGTCCATCTCAGGGAAGGGCAAGGAGAAAGTGGTGGACGAGAGGACCATTGCTCCATCTATTTCGCCCCCCGCTTCATATGATAACATGTTCATCGCCCCCACCACCGTCCCAAGGATAGTTTCAACTATTGGTTGGCCTACTGTGTATATAATGGACACACGATGTGGCCATAAAATAGCTAGGGGGTTAAAGGACCCGGATACGCACCCTAAGGCTATAGTTCAATGTCATCCGTTATAATTGCACGAGGTACGAGTCCTCGTCACGGATCTGATCGTGGGAAAAGAGAATGAACCGTTATGGTTAACCGATTAGTGTGGCGTTAATAATATTGGGGGTTGTCCCAATTCCTATATAATATGGCCTACCTTCCTCCTGCGAAGTGATAAAGAATGGACAATTTTTTATAATAATTTGATAATTATTAGTTTATATTATGATTATGAGAGGCAATTTGAATATTGAATGTCATTTATTACTTATTGTTTTATATAATGATTGAATGAATGTTATATGGCTTTAAATCTTATGAATGAATGAATTGGTTGATATATATATATATAAGCGGATACCTGTGCCTGAAAATTTTTTAATGTACATAATTGTGAAACGATTTTTTTTTTAAAATACGTAATCGCAAAACGGCAAATATATTGTTCCCCAACAAAATATCTATATAGCTTACCCCAATATATATAAGTGCATAACTGTTACATGTAACTTAACTCTTTTACACCATACATCTAATTTTGTGGTACGTAATATAACTATTAACATATATTATTAACTGTTACATGATTACATCGCATGGTATACATTATTTCATTATAATTGTTACTATATATATAGGGAAAACTAAATAATGATTAACATTGTATGAATTGTTCTTTATGTGTTTGTACTCATCCAAACCTAATCCAAACCATCCCCTTTAAATTTTCTTCTTACTAAATTCATGAACCAAATTCAATGTAAAAACATGATATATTTAAAATCCAAGTCAAATCCTACTTAACAATTAAAGAAAGTTATCAAGGTCAAAACATACTACTTAATCAAAAAATCAACAAATACATGTTACATATCATCTCAGGTCTACTCTACAGTTCACTAAATAGAAATAGAAATACAACATATGATCTAAAAGGGAAATGAGTCAAAACTTTCAACTCCCAATACAACCATATACTAAACATTTTTTTTTAATTGAGTCTTAACTATTGCCTCTAGAATGTGTAACTAAACTCTCAAAACCAACATGGAGGTGTACACATAGGGAAATGAGACTAAGCTCTAAAAAACAACAAGCTTGTGTAACTACTAGAATCTAAGAGTAAAATGTAAGATGAAGCCAACATTAAAGTAATATAGGAGGGAAAAGATTCTCTATTGTGTTTATCATCTTTGAAGATGTAAGTTGGATGAAGCATAAAAGTAGAACATATTTACTTAAGAATATATGTAATATTTTATCTTCTAAAACAAACATTATAAACAACCTTATAATAAAGAACCTTTTTTTAACAAACTGTACCTAACTTTCGATTTCGACTTAAAAATAAAATCTATTTAGCACAGTTATGAGAATAGCAGGAACACTAAAACACACTTTCTGATCCTGAATGTAAACAATACTAGTTACAGAAAATCGTATAAAAACTTAAACTGGAGCATCATTGCTTCTATATCTGATAATATCAATGCCCAAGTAATCGACAGGATCAATAACAGCAATATGAGGCTTCCAACCCTTCACCCACACATCAGATATTTGTGGGAACTTTGTAGGATTCGTAGTGGTAATGAGTTGTGCCACCAATTCTAAAAGATTCTAAGGTGGTCCCTTGACAACAACATCTCTAACAATTTGGTAAATATCGCTATAACGGATAGTATCTGATAAGTTGTCAAAATTATCGACTGCTCGGAGATCCGTCCACTCATCTTACATCTATCAAGAACTTCTGACCTAACTTCCTTTCTTCTGGTTTTACCCCATGATACCCATGAAAGCTTAGCCCCCTTGGTACAACTTTGTCTCCATTTATCATCTCTCTAGCATCGACCATTGGTCCTTCAATAGCCACAGGAAATAGCAGGTCAAAGCAGGCCGAAGAACATAGGTTACACCAATAATAATTATGACTAAAGAAAGACCAAAATAGTAGAGCACCAAATTGCAAATAATCAAAACAAAAAGGTCAAAATGGCATACCAACTAATAACAAACAACTAAAACAGCTAACAGTGATGTACCGTGAAATATTTCCCCAACTTTCAAAAAGAGAACTTCAGTTATCATGTAGATTAAAAGAATACAAAATAAAGATAGTGACAGATGCAAATATCTAATACATTACAGTTCACTTATTTAAATACATTTTTAAATGTCTCCGTTATGATTTTTAAGCCTTTACAGATTAACCTGAACTCACATAGAACACGCACAATTACAGATAAAAGCCCACTCGCACCCATACAATTACTAAATACACATCCACTTACCAAGCCCTTTAGAGAACAACACAACATGTTCTGCTTAATTTAGAGCATTGAGTGAAGAAAGTACAACTTGTATCTATGGACTACACATTGTCTAACCACAAACTTCGTCAACATAAAACCCAACAACCAACACTAAAAAAAATCCAACAGAAACAAATATAGCATACACATTATCTATTATAATCTTCTCTAAAAAAAAATGTAAATCCCAACCTAGAAAACAATGCTTCATGTAGACCTCAATTACAACATCACCATTCTGGGATCAGATTAGAGTCACCCTTCCGCAATTTTATGGAATAAAAATAAATCACTACTTTAAAACAGAGATAAAAGAGAAATAGATCAATTATGTTATTTTAAGAATGTGATAACTGGGGGAGATTAACACGCGGTAACGTGACGGTGAGATCACGAGCCTCCCTTATGTTTGAGAGTGGTCTTGACCCTAAGCTTAGAGTGACTCCCTGAGTTTTGCTCCTTATTCGTATCTATCCACTCAGCTTACCATCTGCTGCTTGTTTCTTAATGCTCAAATTTATTAAAGCATTATATCCAAACACACTCTTTGCATACAGATTAGCCTCCAGTAACCCACTCTCACCTTCTAGTAGGGATGGGCATTCATGTTGATCACTTTAATGATTCGGTCGAGGAATTCTTTCTCATCTTGAATTACAGTGTTGACAACAGCCTTATTTTCCCACTCAAACTCTGCCCACATAGTTCTAAATGCCGCATCATAACACACTACAGGAGAAATGTAGTCCATGATGTCAATGTGGATGTCATTAAGGACAACAACAATTATCTTTAACCTCCTTATGTGAAAAGAAAAACATATGAATGGAATAAAGTATATCTAACAAAGGTAATTGTTCTTTTTGATGAACTGTATACCAAGTCTAAGACTGCATTCAATAGCATGAAACAGAGGACATCTAAAATAGTTACACATGAAATAGAGGACATATGTTTAAATGCCTAAAATATATATTAGTTATAAAAATGCCATCAGTGAGGAAAAAAAAGAATACCAAGGCATTTTTTGCCAAAAAATTAAGGAACTTCGGGTCAAGGAACCTGTAGAATATTTAACCTGAAATTTCAATGACCAACATATCAAGTAAATCCTAAACTAAAACCACAAAACTCAAGGAAATCTGAATTAGGAAACCAACTAAGGTTTTGAACCTTCATTATATAGTATCCCCAATTAAAACAAATATAATAATAAAGACATGTTTTTAGAATTTTTTGTTGATGATATATAATGAACTAAAAGTAAAAGGAAAGTAAAAAATATTAAAAAATTTTAATCTCCACACAAATGAAAATTATATTAAAGAGAGTCAAGGAGAGGGTGAGAATATAAAATATACCATATTAATAAATATATCAACAAATAATGAAAGTATATCGAAGAAAAAGAAAATTAACTTTCATTTGAATTCTCTAATAACCAAGAGCTTGAATTAAGTTTGCCATACAATACCTCTAAAATCCCAATGACCGTTAGTATCGGTATGAGTAAATATCAGCATAATATCATCATGAATAAATATCCAAACTTAGATTTTGCATCAAATTTAGTTTCACCCAACTTAGCTTCTTCTTGCAGATTAGAACATCTCAAACTTTTACTCAACCTATTTAAAAAACAACGTAAATAAATTAGATTAAAAAATAAGCACACATCAAAATTTCAAGCCCTTAAAATCAATATTGAACCTAATATCCAAATGCAAGAAGCCTATGTTCATAAATAATCACCATTTGAAATTCTACCAACAGAATATATACTGCAAATAGCCAAATACCTGCTTTCATGGCCCATGAGAATATAAATAGTGAACCTTAAAAACAAAAATAAAACATAGAATATATTCACTAACTTAATACCAAAAACTCATATTTGAATGTTATCACAAAAAAACTAGAATAAGACAGAGAATGCATAGTTTACTAAGTCAAAAAAGTAAAAACTCATATTTCAAAGCTCGTTAGATTGAAAAGTCAGAGTCATAAACGAAGAATATATGTTTAGCTTAATAGTTAATACATACTTACTGTAATTTTCAAAGCTCAATTTTATCTTCAATACAGAAACACTTCAAATTCAGTTTAGGCCAATTTAAATCATTTCCAAATACTAACTTGGAACCAAAACTTAAATCCCTAATTTTTTAAAACTCTACAACAGAATAATGAATCGAACGGAACAAAATAATCATTTCTTAATAATAAAAAATATTGTTTGATGGTATTCCAAACAGTCCACAACTCTCTTTGACTGAAGAAATAAAACTCAGTTTAGAACACAAAAAATAATTTTTCCTGTACGTATGGTGGTGATTGTTTAGAGAAAAGTAATTTTAAAAACAAAAATTCCCGATAACAATTTTCAAAGGTGTGGAAGAGCTATATACATGCTGGGTGTGAACTATATATCTGTTGAGTGTGAGAAATCTACCACATTAGTACCTGCGAGTGTGAATAAGGAGAAATGGCTCAAAAGTAAAAAAGTAAATGAAAAGGTAGAAAAAATCACTAAGAAATTAGTAAACTCAAACAATTCCTAAAATCTGTACAATCCATATACAAAACCTAACATCCGTTTACCTAAACCCTTAAAATCTGAAAATGAAAACCTAAAATTCCTGAGAGAGACACAATTTTTATACTTCCATGGGAGGAAGAGAACAAATAGGGATAAATAATACTATCTACCTGTGTATGTGTTGAATCTGCAAAAAATGCCATTAACTAAAGAATTAGATGCACAAAAATGGAAGAGACAAACCTCAAAAGTTATTAGGGCTTTGAACTCAGATATGGAAAATCGAAATATGAGTGCTAATGGTTTGAAAAAAATAAAAGGAGATCTGAGAAACAAATAACATTTCTTAAAGTTTATGGTTCAAAAAACCAATTCATATACCCTAAATCCAAAAATCTCATGAAACCCCCCAAAAAAACAACAATACAATATGTAAAATCTATAATCAAAACAAAAATCCCTCAAATATGAAAACTCACAAACAAAAAACCCAAATTCGTGAGAGAGAGAGAGAGAGAGAGAGAGGAAGGGACTCACTTGGTTGGATGACGAAGATAAGAGCGAGAGATTGATGGAGAGTAGTGAGGGTGTCTATATTCTATTTGGAAAAAATAACTTAGTCATAGGTCAGGGTGTCTATATTTGTACCGTCAAGCCTCGCATTGAAGACATGAAATAAACCGAATAATGCGACATCAAATTCTTGTTGAGTTTCGTCTTCAACCTTGTGATGTCAAGAGAGGTATAGTTGATTTATTATGTTGATCCTTGGGTTTCGTGTTTTGGTTTTTTAAGTCTATTGAGGTTATTTTCTAAAAAAATATTTTTTTAGAAAAATTGTTTTTGGTTTTAAAGTCATTTAAATGAATTTCATTTTCATTCGAACGAGTATAAATGTTTCATTTAAACAATCGTTGTATCTTTTTCTAACAAGTTTGAGGTTTTCGTTCTAAAGAGGTTCCAACGAGTATCACATGAGAACGTTCTACCTAAATAAAATTCATTTCATTAGAAGGTAATTTGAAGATTGCTCTAACGATTTTTTGTACCTCGTTTGAACGACTTGAGTTCTTTCCAACAAGATGGCCTAACTCGTTCGAACGAGATCCCATTTTCGTTCGAATTATTTGCCTTTATTTTTGTGTTGCCAAATTTTTACATTTTTCTATATAAACAATGGGAAGATAAATTTTGTTTGAAGAAAGGATTTTGAAAACAATTTTGAGAGAAAAATATATAGCCTTAAACCCCGTTTACACCCTAGTTTATGAAATTCATGTTTTGATATAATATTTTAGTTTTATATATCATATTTTGAGCAACAAAGATGGCTTATTCTTAATCGTGTTTGAGTTTGTTTAGCACCTTGGATTCTACGTTACTATGTGACGGAAGATGCTATAGATTGATGGATACCAAAATGCCAAAGGATTGTGTTATGAACCTGTGGGTGGTGTCCAATGGTGACTATGAATAAGGATTAAGGAAGCGAAGAGAGAATCGGTCTTGAAGGCATTGAGTAAGAGAGTAAGTCAAATTCATCCTTGTATAAACCCTATATCATAGTTTATTTGAGTAGGCTAGGTCGTCCGAGGTTTTCCCGTTGCGGGGTTCACCCATGTATGGCGGCTTTATATGTTTGGTTATTTTATTCTTGCATAACCACCTAAATGTATGATTAGTCATGATAAAATTGGACTAAAAGTTTACACAACATTTTTTAATTGGTGCTTGAAATTAAAATTGGTGTAATTTTTCAATTGTTTAATTAATCAGATTAAAATCTTGAATTTGGTGTATCCCTATCAATTTAGTAGCATTTGCATTTCTCAAACTGGTATTAGAGCAGGTAGCACTATGTTATTGTGTTGATCTTTAGTTTGTCTTTTAGGGTTTGAGATCGATTTTAATCGTGAGGGAAGTTCCATTACCCGACCTCCCATGTTTCATGGCTCAAATTATCCATATCGGAAGACTCGGATGATATTTTACTTAAAAAATGTAGATGAGAATGTTTGGAACTCAGTGGAACAAGGGTGGTCTCCTCCAACATAAGGAGTTTTTGCTGAAAGCATATTCTCCTTAAACTAAGGAATAAAAAGATGCTTGGAATTTTAATTCCAACACTACAAGAAAAAAAGCTATTTACAACACTTTTATAAATTTATTTACATAACTTATAAGTGCACCATTGTAAAAAAAATTAGTATAGTTCCACGTCGCTTTGGTAAAAAAATTAAGTAATTACATCTTTTTTTAATTAGCTGAACGAAATAACCTTTTTCTAGTCATGAGTACAACAGTTTAAGGAAAAACATGGAGAAAATGCGCGATATCCTAATTTAAACTCCCGCTCAAACCAACTTCTTCATTGTAAAATCGTACCCCTATCATCGTGAATTTTGTGCCCACTCCTCCATATTCAACTTTGACCCTCGATTGTATGTTTTTTTGTAACAACCTATATTTTTAAAGAATTGAAAATGAATTAACTTGGTTAAAAATTTAAATTACACGTGTGAAGTAATTTAATGGAAATTAAATTATGATGGGTTGATTAAATTATTAATCGGAGAGATATGATTTATTTAATATAATTACTAATTTAATAGTAATTATACAATTTATGACACGGCGAGTGGTAGTGACGTGACAGTATGATATCTCAACCGAATTTTGTGGGCAAATTAAATAAGGTGGAGATAGAAAATAAATTATGAGTAACTCGGATGGTGATTTTGAGGTTACTATTGGGTTCATAAGGGCCAAAACAGTCAACATCGTATACTTGGATGTGTAGTTTGAGTCCCGGGGTAGTTTCAGACATAATTGACAACCCAAGAGGGCACTTTCGTCATTTTATAACTTACGGTTAAGGGAATTTTGGGATTTTGAGTTTTAAATATAGTTGTGGTGATGTGAGGCTAGTCTAAAGAGATTAGAAAGAAAGTGGAGGCCAGTAAAGAGGAGATGAAGAGTTTTCTTGGAGCTCAAGGAAGGGTTTTGGAGAATTCAAGCTCATTTTAGCATCACAACCACTCTTGGAGGAAATATTAGAAGAGAAGCTCCATCAAAGAGGATCAAATTAGATCACTCCAATATAAGGCAAGTACTTATCTTGCAAATTTTATTAGTTATCATACCCATGTAGAATAGGAATTTTGTATTAACAAAAATTGATGTTATACTTATAATTTGATGAGTAAAATTATAATTGGGAATAGGATTGAATGTAGAATAAATCCAGTTACGTGGAGAAACAAAAATTAAGAATTTTGGGAGTTGAATCGTGGATTAAATCTGGGTTTTTGGTGAATTTTTATGAAGAGCAGAAGATTTTAGGATTTATGATTATGAGGTGTTAAATCTGATTATATGATGAAATTGTATTGATTTTATTCATGATTTACGTTAGAAATCATCCTCATATATATCTTTGATGTTTAGTTATGTTAATTCAGAAATTGGGATGTAAGTATGAAAGTTTTAGGAGTTAGATAGTGTAGAAATTCATAATAGATATAAAAAGATGAAGACACATGTTGGGCTGTTTCATTTAGAATCGTTTCGGCCCAAGGGAGAATCGATTCGGCAAAGCGAATCGATTTGGCCATTGGTCAAATCGAATCGGTTTGCCCAGAATTGAAATTTTTTTCCTTTTAAACCCAAAAATTGTGGATAATTCGTGAAAAAACTTTTAGGACATTTTTAACTTATGGAGACGAATGTAAAAATGTCTGAAAGCCTATAGTAGGAATTAGGTTTATAAAAATTGAGACGAGTTAATAATTGGTATAAATGACAAGATGTCCAAAATTGATAAAGGAGGGAAATTCAAGACGAATTACGAAGAGATGAGTGAACTTATGTGTATGAGTAATACGATACGACGAGAATAATTAAGGAGTAAGGAATGGGTAATTAAGAATATTAGAGTGAGTGATACTTGAAAGTATACAAATTAATAGTTTAATTGGAGTTTATGGTACGTCGAATATACGAGTGATATATACTACGTACGAGTTGGTGAAATTGGATTGTGTGTACACTTATCGAGTAAAATATATAAATAGGTTATGTGAATACCTATAAATATGATTTGATTATGTGTGTGAACATATCTACATTGCCCGCTATCAAGAGGTTTACGCGCAGAGGACGATCCCACCTTGATGATTCCAGTGAGGTCCGGATTAGTTCCCCATAACATGGAACGTAGGGCGGTCCACTATGTGTCGTGTATTAGTAGGATTGGCAGGTCATTTGGGTACGTTAGGTTTGTTCGTATCCCAAAGGCTTAGAACCATGTTCGCCTCCACTGTTATATAAATTTATTTTAGGTTCGAGGAGACATACCGAACCAATAATCGTTATTTAAGTACGAGAGGTGTATGGACATGATAGCAGAGTACGTCACCATCACGAGGGGCGCCATTTTGGGGATGCTATATTTGTCTATATGTTATATGTGTGATGAAAATATACCAATGTAATATATCTACTTATGTGAAAGAGTAGAATTGATAGATGATGAATATCTAAAAAGGAAATTAAGTGGTGAAACTTAAATAATTGACTCAATAATAAAAAGGGAATAGATAATTTATTATTGAGACCATAGTATCGGGATATACATGAGAGTTGGACTATCGAGAATAGTCAGAAACTGTAACATGTTGATTTCTATTTGTAATTAAATTGAATTATTTTTGTGTCAAAATAACCTTTTACGAGCTATTTATAATTTTCACGATATTTATGACCCGTACATATGTTTTGTAACATGAAAATAGGGTTGACAGGTCTATTCTCTCCTTCAAAACAGAATATTTTTCATATAAAACAGAGATTAGAACGAATTTATAACATATTATTTTTAATTATTATTTTAATTATAGTTTGTATAAATTAGAGTAAACCAAAAGTTATGTCAACACGAAAAAAATACAAAAATGTTTTTATAGCAGGTGCGTAAGTCACGTTTGGTTCGATTTTTTGGTTCACGTGCTATAATTTCAGTCCATGGCCAGCGACCCCAGTCCCTATTTGGTTCGATTTTTTGGTTCACCCACCTGCTACAATTTCATTTCTTTCTTTTTTTATTTATTTTAATTTTCTTTATATATATATATATATATATAGACATATATATGCCCAAATCTTAGGTTCAAAAATTAGTTTCGTTGAATTGTTGTCTTAAGTCAACTCGTCACGACTCGGTGTCTACTCGGCTTAATTTTTCGATATATTGCCAATTTGGTATTTAGATTATGAAAAAAATTAATTGGGATACTTTTATAGTATTTTGAGTCCCTAGTTATACTCAGTTACATATATTTTTTTGTAAACACGAACCCCCGAATACGTACGAGTAATAGTATTTTTTCTAAAAATATGTATTTGAATCAAGTGTCATTTTTATGTTAAAAATGTATTTTAATGAGTTAGGATACCAAACAACTCGAGGTTATGTCATCATTATAACCCGAGATTATATTACGAATCAAATTGTGATTAAGCAGATGTCGGTTTGTTTTTTTTGTTGCGTTGCTTAAATTTTGGAAGTGGCACGACCAATGGATTATTATCCAAATAAGGGGGAAAGTTTTCAACTTTTTCTAAAAAATTATTTGTGTCACGACTAATATATTATTGTAATAATATATTTGAGTAATGTAAATGAAAACCATAAATATTAACTTTTGACGAATCAAAAGTAATATTTGATCGGAATAATATTTTATTTGAATAAAAATTATTATTTATTCAAATTGAAAGTATATAAATCGAATTATTTTGATTCCTTTTAACAATTATTTTTGAAAAATCTTATTATTTTACTATCGGGATAATTATTAATTAATTTTCATCAACAGGCGAGAATTATTATTTTAGTAATGTAATTACTAAAATTATGTAAGTTCGATATTACATATAAAGAAGTTATAACCTATCTCTCCAACCATTTTGAACATATTACGTATAAACTCGTCTATATAACTTGAATTCGTACAAGTTATCAGTTATCAGTCAACATAATATATTTATACGACCCTTAATGAGAGATTGTAATTTGAATTATGTACGAGATTCATATAGAATAAGTTATATTCGTATTTACTGAATGACGTACGATATCATAAACCAAACCCTTCTCTCTCAAACCACCGATACAACCACTCTCATTCAAACCCTCGTGAACCAATAACTACGGAAACTAGATCGCAACCATGAAAGATCCGTGAATAATAAGCAAAATCTTATAAACACTAGTAGGTGATTATATTTCACTATTATACCTTGAACTTATGTCTTTGATATTACTGATTATTATATTACTATGTGATAGCTTTGAACTCGTATTATCATTTTTGAATTCTTTTGATAATTCAACTGTACCGTTAATATTGATTCAATCTGTTATCTGATTAAACTCGAGCCAGCCCAATCTTGACAACCTATTTGATTATCTGGATTGCAGTATACCACTGAATCCTATTGACCAATTATTTAAACTGTTTTAACCTATTGCAGTATACCCAGCATGTTATTAAACTTTAGTTTCAAACATCTAATTTGCAGCATATCCTACGATTTTATAACTATTATCAATGAAACCTTTAGTAGCATAACATATATTCCAGGGATTAGACCCGATAAATCTAATTGGCCTGAAGGAATCAAATGTTGACTACCTTGTTGTTATATTTTCTCTACGTATGAGTGTCGCTCTAGCTAAGTGTGTCGAGTTATTTGGTTATTCCCCAATTATTGGGATTGCCTGTTCAAGTACATTTTATGTCTTGAATGATATTATCTTGGTATGTCTATGCATTTGTAGACCGTATGGACGATAATTTATGGGTTATCGTATTATAGTTTAGACCTTACTTATAACTTGATAAACACCATATCCAGTTATTATCACCATACCGTTCTTTCATATATCGCAGACTTCAGTATACCCATGTTTAGTTCTGCTGATATTTCCTGTTGCTGCGATTGCCAACACTGTTTTATATTTTGAGCATTTCAAACCCGAATATTCTAATTAAACAGATTTCTATATTTACATTATTATAGAACTAGAATTATCTACTGGCCAAAGTTTTGCTTATTCCTTATTTTTCAGTTATTTTACACGGGTACTAATAGGCCATGATGAATAGCTCAGAGATCAGTTGATACATAAGGACAAATAAAGGTCATGTTAGAAGAAAAGGAGCCTAGTTAGAACGAGAAATACTATTCTATTATTCATAGATTTCACTTGTAACACATTTGAGAATCGATAAATGCCTCAATTATTTCAGTATTCAAATTGATTTATGATTTAGTAATTATACGCTTAACACTCACCCTCGGCAAACACCGGGATGTGACAGATACCTTATCTAGTTGGGCAAGGGATGTTAGTTAGGTAGATTACGTTAGTCGTGCACAATAGTTGAGAGGTGAGGATCTCAAGGAGTGTACGCAAATAATACATCTGTAACAAATAACTGATTTAAATACTAGATAAATACTTTCAAAATGTTTTACTTGGGCTCTGACTCATGTCAAATTATTTTGTAAACATTTTAGGTGTCCAGCCACAGGGACATCCAGTTTAGAGATCCTATCCAGTGACACGTAGCTACAATATTGTGGAGGCTCGCAGGATATTTTTTAGACGCTTCAGCTGGCTTTTTCTAGATCAGATATTTCATTATCAGTTCATCTGGGCGTTATGCCTTCAGACTATTTATTTATTTCAGTTTACAGCATATTGTATTCAAATTTTATTTACTTATTTCAGATTGTGGTTAGATTTTATGCTTAGAGAACCGAAGGTTTATTCAGTCTCCTTTATTTAATTAATCATATATGTTGTGTGATTATTTAGACTATATTGATGTGGGAAAGGTTTAATTCATTTAAATTATTGTTGCGTGTGTTATTAATTAAAGATAAAATTGGCACCAACTTAATTTCACATAGGTGATTATTAAATAAAAGGTTTTTTGACAGTAATGTTAAGAATGAAACCATTAACGATTCCGATTTAATTTTAAAATGTACTGATCACCCAGGATTCCGGTTTAATTTAACATTGGTATCACATATGGTATCAGAACATCAGGTTCGAGTGTCCATAGGATCTTTACGGCTTCCTATGATTTTAGTGTAGCCTTCTTTGACCTAGAGCCATGTATCAACTATGAACTCATAAAATTCGAATCTATTTTCAGATGCCACCTAGGTGATGAGGAGTAGTGAGAGAAGCAACTCAAAATATAGCGAGGGAGGCTCAACTAGAGCCACCAACACCACAGGGGACAGTTACAGCAGCTGAGGTGGCGGCGATAGTGGCACAGATAGTGAATTCAGCTATGACTACCATGGCTCAGCACTTTCCTCAGGTCTAGCAGCCACCACAACCATTGGCGCTAGGGGTTCAGGCACACCCAGGATAGACAGAGTGGCAAAGAATTAGAGAGGCTTTCTAGAAGGGCCATCCACCTGAATTTAAGGGGAGTTTTGATGTGATTGCAACATGTCAGTGGAAGACAAATATTTAGTGCCACTTGCGTATGGTTAACTGCAGTGAGGTGCAGAAGCATATGCTTACTACCTTCAGGTTGGTTGGGGTGGCCTTATAGTGGTGGGAGTCAATCACTACCATTGCAGAGAGGGATAATATGACTATTGTTGATTTTTGGGTGCGGTTTGAACACAAATACTTCCCTCCAACTATAGAGACCGAGATAAGGAAGAAGTTTAGTGAGGTGAATCGGGGTGATTGTTCTGTAACCAAATATGAGGAGGAGTTCACTCGTTTGTCTAATTTCATACTAGATGAAGTGAACAACGAGGAAAGGAATAAGGGAAGGTTTGTGGATGGTTTGGCTTAGAGGATCCCCCAGCACTTGATTTGTAACCCAGCATTGATGACCTATACAGATGTTGTCAATGCCGCACTGTTACATTATTAGGATCATCGCTTCCATGTGAATGGAAGCAAGTGAGGAGTTTAGCCCAACCAGTAGGGCAATACAGGAGGGGGTGGTGCTAATGGATCCCCCCAACAACATCAGTCAGGCAGACATGAGCAGGATTTCCAACATAGGGATCAGTCCAAGAGGTTCAGATCTGAGGGTTATCGGCCCGAGGGTGGTTATAGGTAGGTCCAGTAGGGTCCTCAGTAACAATAAGATTCTCAAGGCCATCAGAGACAAGGGAATAATTGGGGAAGTCAGTAAGGTCTATACTATCAGGGCAATCAGGGTCAGTGTCAAAGAGAGTTTCCAGGCCATTACTTTATTTGTGGACAGACGGGACACAAGATGAAGGATTGCCCATAGCAAGGGAGATCTCCGTAGCATTAGGGTGCCTCACAGGAGCAGAAGGCACAGAGGCCACTTGCGGAACCAACCCCACCTGTACCTCCATGGTAGGTACATCTTCAATATGGGCATGTCTATAATGTCCGAGATGTCGCCATTCAGTAGGACCTACAAGCACCACTAGCACTAGCGGGGTTATTTAGTCTACATGGGCTTGTGGGTAGTGTTTTATTTGATACTGGGGAATCACACTGTTTTATGGAGACTAGATTTGCATGAGCCGACGGCCTATTAAAGATAGCTGGTAGTCTCCTTATGTGTGTGGAGTCACGGATGGGTAGTGGTTCGCTTATACACTTAATTTGTAGAGGTGTGGCTATCGAGGTGGGTAGATTGTGTTTAGTTGTCCATTTTTTGTATTAGATATAGAGGGATATGATGTTATCTTGGGGATTGATTGGTTAGCAAGTTATCGGGAAATGGTAGATTGCTACGGAAGGATTACTGTATTTGCAATACCAGGATAGGAGATGTTCTTAGTGGCAATGCCTCTTCCTAAGGGAGGTTCGAGCACTCATATATATTACATTAAGGAGGAGACCTCGTAGGAGGTGGTAGCTTCATTGGACTCGATTCCAATTATGAGGGAATTCTAGGATGTCTTCCAGGATATACCCAGATTGCCGCCTAGCCGAGAAATTGATTTTGTTATTGAAATAGCACCGGGTATGAGACCTATAGATCGAGTTCCCTATCGCTTGCCCCCATCTAAGATACGTGAGTTGGGAGATCAGATTCAACAGCTCTTGGGACAGGATTTTATTCGACAGAGTACTTCACCATGGGGTGCACCGATATTGTTTATCAAAAAGAAGGATGGGTCACTTCGATTGTGTATTAACAATAGAGACTTGAATAAGGTCACAATTCAAAATAAATATCCACTACCTTGTATTGATGATCTATTCGACCAGCTGGGGAGAAAAGTTTACTTTTCCAATATTGATTTGTGGTTTGGTTATCATCATTTACACATCAAGGAGGAGGACGTTCCTAAGACTAATTTTCTAACACAATATGGGTCCTATGAGTTTAGGGTGATGCCATTCGGTCTCACCAATGTGCCAACAGTATTTATGGATCTGATGAACAGAGTTTTTTGAGAATTTATTGACCAGTTTGTGATTGTTTTTATCAACGATATTATGGTTTACTCTCGTTCTAAAGATGATCATGCCGAGCACTTACAGAAGGTTTTACAACACTTTCGACAGTTGTGGGTTTTGTCTTTGGGAGGTATAATTTCTGGGCCATATAGTGTCTGAGAAGGGTATAACATTTGATCTGATTAAGGTATCGGTGGTGATGGAGTGGGGATAACCCACGACACCAATCGAGGTTCGTAGGTTTTTGGGGTTGGCAGAATATTATCGGAGGTTCGTTAAGGGTTTCTCAAAGATTACGGGTCCATTGACAAACTTGAATCTTAAAGGGGTGTAATTTATTTGGGATGACTATTATGAGTTAGATTTCGATGAGATAAAGGACAAATTGACCTCAACACCTGTACTTGCACTGCCTAGGGTGAGTAGCATATTATGTCTATACTGATGCATCCTTGCAGGGACATGGGGGTGTATTGCAGCAGGATGAGATGGCTATAGCGTATGCATCACATAAACTTAAGTCCCGTGAAAAGAATTACCCCACGCATAATTTGGAGTTAGCTCTTGTTGTATTTACCTTACGGATCCGGAGGCACTATTTGTTAGGCGAGAATTTGACTTTATTCACAAACCATAAATCACTTCAGTATCTGTTCACGTAGAAGGACTTAAACATAAGGCGAAGGATGTGGTTGGAGTTCTTGAAGGATTACCAATTTGATATTCAATATCATCTTGGGAAGGCTAATGTGGTGGTTAATGCGTTAAGCTGAAGACCAGCAGGTGAGCTAGCACAAGCAAAGGATCAGTTTTGTCAGGATAGAGTTCACTAGTTACTAGTTGATGGTATAGAGGGATACTCGATCAGTTCAAAAAGTGTCTTACATTTGAATGGCAGACTCGTGGTTCCAAAGGATGATGATTTTCAACATGTAGTGATGTCAGAGGCTCACGGTTCCCGATTTTCAATACATCCTGGAGGAAATAAGATGTACGAGGACATGCGCAAACATTATTGGTGGTAAGGGATGAAATGAGACATAGTAGATTTTATCTCTAAGTGTGCTACCTACCATCTAGTGAAGGTAGACCACCAGAGATCGATAGGGATGGTACAACCATTAAAGATTCACATGTAGAATTGGGAGAGTATCTCCATGAAGTTTATCTCTCAGTTTTTGTTATCACAGTGAAGTCACGATTCTATATGGTTAATACTGAATCAGTTGACCAAGGTGGATTATTTTCTTCCAGTTAGTACTAATTTTGAGACAAATCAGTATGCACATTTATTTATCATTGAGATAGTACGGTTAGATGGGGTCCCGCTTAATATTATGTCTGATCAGGATAAATCTTTGTATCCCATTTTTGGTAGAGTTTTCAAGAAGAGACGGGGACAGATTTACGATTAAGTACAGCGTATCACCCACAGACAGATGGGCAGACTAAGCGGGTTAATCAGATACTTGAGGATATGCTGCGAATGTGTATACTTGATTTCAGGGGAGAATGGGAGCAGTATCTACCTTTAGTGGAGTTTGCGTATAATAACTCCTACCAATTTATTATCGGAATGGCACCATTCGAGGCATTATACGGTCAGCCTTGTCATTCGCCTACTTGTTGGTTTGAGGTAGGGGACAATAAACTATTGGGGCCAGAGATGATTCAGGACACCACTGTCATGATTGAGTTGATTCGAGGGAACATGCAGATATCTCAAGATAGGTAGAAGAGTTACACAGATGCAAACATTAGACATATTGAGCTTGAGGTTAGCAACCAGGTATTGGTGTGAGTGTCTCCTATAAAAGGAGTGATGACATTTGGAAACAAAGGAAAATTGGCACCGAGATATGTGGGACTATTTTCGATCATTGAGAAGGTGGGACCAGTGGCTTATAGATTGGGATTAATAGAGAACCTTCAGCGGATTCATGACATGTTTCACGTGTCATCGTTGAAGAAATATCGGCAGATTGAGAGAGCTTTTTGGCATATTTCACTGGAGGAGATCGACTTGCAGCCCGACATCCCATATGAGAAGAGGCCAGTGCCAATACTTGGTCGTAGTGAGCGTAAACTAAGATCAAAGGTGGTACCCTTTGTTAGAGTTTAGTGAGAGCGCTATAATGTAGACGAGATGACTTGGGCGTGAGAGGATAACATGCGTGATCAGTATCCAGAGTTACTTACAAAAGGTTTGTACGAATTTCAAGGACGAAATTCCCTTGTAAGGGGGGAAGTATGTAATAGCTCTTATTTTTAAAGAATTAAAAATGAATTAATTTGGTTAAAAATTTAAATTACAAGTGTGACGTAATTTAATGGAAATTAATTTATGACGGGTTGATTCAATTATTAATTGAAGAGAAATGATTAATGTTTATTGAATAAAATTACTAAGTGAATAGTAATTATATAATTTATGTCACAACGAGTGCTAGTGACGTGACTATATGATATCTCAACCGAATGTCATGAGCGGATTATATAAGGTAAAGATAGAAAATAAATTATGATTAACTTGGATGATGATATGAGATTACGGTTGAGTTCATAAGGGTCAAAACAGTCAAAATAGTATATCCAGGTGTGTCGTTTGAGTCCCGAGACAGTTGATGTTACACTTATAATTTGTATTAAGAATAATTGATGTTACACTTATAATTTGATGACTAAAATTATAATTAGGAATAGGATTTGATGTAGAATAAATCTAATTACATGGAGAAACAAAAATCAAGAAATTTGGGAGTTTTATCATGGATAAAATCTGGGTTTTTGGCAAATTTGTATGAAGAACACAAGACTATAGGATTTATGATTATGAGGTGTTAAATTTCACTATAGGATGAAATTCTATGGATTTTATTCATGATTTACATTAGAAATCATCCTCATATATATCTTTGATGTTTAGTTATGTTAATTTAAAAATTGGGTTTTTAGTATGAAAGTTTGAGGAGTTGGATAGTGTAGGAATTCGTAACAGCTGTACAATGAAGAAGACACATGTTTGGCTGTTACATTTTGAATCGATTCATCTCAATCGCGAAATAATTCGATTTGCTCAGAATTGAAAAGTTTTCCTTTTAAACCCAAAAATTGTGGATAATTCACGAGAAAACTTTTAGCACATTTTTAACTTATGGAGATAAATGTAAAAAGGTCAGAAGACCTAGAGTAGGGATTAGGTTTATAGAAATTAAGAAGAGTTAAGAATTAGGATAAATGACAAGATGTCCAAAATTGATAAAGGAAGGAAATTCGAGACGGATTACGAAGAGATGAGTGAACTTAGGTCTATGACTAATACGATATGATGGGAATAAGTAAGGAGTTAGGAATAGGTAATTAGAAATATTAGAGCGAGTGATACTCGAAATTATACGAATTACTAGTTTAATTGGATTTACGGTACGTCGAATATACGAGTGATATAGACTACATACGAGTTGATGAAACTAGATTGTGTGTACAGTAACCGTGTAAAATATATAAATATGTTATATGAATATGTATAAATATGATTTGATTATGTGTGTGAACATACCTACGTTGCCTGCTATCAGGAGGTTTATGTGCAAAGGGCGATCCCACCTTGACGATTCCAGTGAGGTTTAGATTCGTGCCCCAGAACATGGAACTTAGGGCAGTCCACTATGTGTCATGTATTAGTAGGATTGGCAGGTTGTTTGGGTACGTTAGGTATGTGCATATCCCAAAGGCTTAAAAGCATGTTCGCCTCCACTGTTATGTTGATTTATTTTGGGTTCGAGGAGACATACTGAAAAAATAGTCTTTATTTGAGTACCAATGACACATAGACATGATAGTGGAGTACGCCGGCATCACGAGGGGTATTTTCGGGGATGCTATATTTGTATATATGTTATATATGTGATGAAAATATACCAGTGTAGTATGTCTAATTTTGTGTAAGAGTAGAATTGATAAATGACGAATATTTAAAAAGGAAATTAAGTGGTGAAACTTAAATAATTGACTCAATAATAAATAATTTATTATTGAGACCATAGTACTGCGTTACACATGAGACTTGGACTATAGAGAGTATTCAAATACCTTAGCTAGTTGGGCAAGGGATGTTAGTTAAGTATATTACGTTATGCATGCACATTAGTTGAGAGGTGAGGATCTCAAGTGAGTGTATGTGAATAATACATATGCAGCAAATAACTGATTTAAATTGTGATTTAAATACTTGCTAAATATTTTCAAAATGTTTTACTTGGGCTCTAATCCGTGTTAAAATGTTTTTAAAACATTTTAAGTGTCCATCCATAGGGACACCCAACTTAGAGATCTGATCTAGTGACATGTAGCTCCAGCATTCTAGAGGCTCGCAGGATATATTTTATATGCTTTAACTCGTTCTTTCTAAATAGAAGATTTCATTATCAATTTATCTGGGCTTGTCTCCTTCAGACTATTTATTTATTTAAGTTGTGCAGCAGATTGTATTCAAATTTTATTTACTTATTTCATATTGTGGTTGGATTTTATGCTTAGAGAACGGACAGTTTATTCAGTCTCCTTTATTTAATTATTCATATATGTCGTGTGATTTTTTAAACTATATTCACGTGGGAATGGTTTAATTCATTTAAATTATTGTTGCACGTGTTATTAATAAAAGATAAATTATCACCAACTTAATTTGGCATAGGTGATTAGTAAATAAAATGTTTGTCGACAGTGATGCTAATAATGAAACCATTAATGATTCCGGTTAATTTAATAATGGGCTGATTACCCAGGATTAAAATAGGTGGGGTGCACATTCTTTTTGTTGTACATTTCTCTCTATAAGTCATCCCACTCGCTCTGTCTATATATGTTGCCCTCAATCCTATGTCTCTATTTGTCTATATATATGTCTGTATATAATGCCCTCTATATGACCTGATTGCAGTTAGACACCTCCTCGTTGCTGCTCACCCTTATTCTGACTCATTTTGTCAATCTCGTTGGGTAATCATGAAATCAATTATTTGAAAACTATGGTACGAGATTCAACTTTAGTGAAAGTTAAGTTTTAAGCTTTTAATTATGTGACACCCGCCTAATTATGTGATTAGGACTTTATTAAATTAAAACATGTTTCTCAAATGGTTCATTCTTAGCATCACTGTCGAAAACTTTTTAATTACTAATCCTCTAAGTAAAAATTAGACCGGTGCCAAATTTTATCTTTCTTAAAATAGATAAATCAACCATGTGGAACAAAGTATAAAAAAAACCATGTACTATAACCCAATCAACAAAGTGTAAGTACAAAAGAATAAGAGTAATACCGAATAAACCATCGGCTAAAATCACAAAATAATAGTAGAACAACCACTAGTCTGAAACTAAACATTTGAGACTGATACCGGACCACAAGTCCATACAAAGAATAGTGTGAGATCTTGCACTCATCTGAATGAGAGATATTGTCTAATCAAAATCCTGTAAGCATCCACTGTGCTACAACTTCGAGTCCCTGGAATGAAATCATCATACATGGCGTCCCTGTGGCTGGACACCTAAAAGGTTTTGAAAATATTTTATAGCAAGAGTTAGTACTCACAACATTTTGAAAATATTTAACAATCATTTATCACAATATAAAATGCGATTATTGATTACACATGTTAGGTTCTCGTACACTCTCTTGAGTTTACTCACCCCTCATCTTTTGTGCACACCTAAAGTTCTACACTTAGCCTACCTAGGATTATCTCCCAAGCTAACTAGGACTAAGTAATCATCTGAACTTATCTATACTTAAGTTCTCGTATCGCCCACACAGTACATCCATTTCATTAACATCTCGCGAAGGTTAATTAATACTCAAGTAAGATTTCACCTATGTTATGTTTCAAAACTTCTCATTTAGTTTCACTACTAAATTTCTACAATTATCACAATTTCTATCTTCCCACTTTTGTAATTAAGTTTCACTACTTAAATTACTAAATATATAAGGACACAAATTTCCAATTGAGTCCTTTGTAGTTTTAGCTCAATTCCGGACAAAAACGTTTATGTCATAGGATAGTGTTCAAGTGTACCTACTCAAGCCTATGATAGTATTTATTTTCATTACATCAAATACTTTGATATTCCGTATGCGTTTGATAGTTTGCTTAAGTGTGCAGAAATTCTTCTAAAGCGACAACTACAACTCTCAAGTGGCAAAGCGTTTTATTCTAAAGTGGTATTCGAGTCAAGCATTGTACTCTTTATTTCGGGTGGGATGTTTTTGAGTCTAGTGAGCTTGACGGCCCTTTAGGATTTTTGTTTGGTTTTTGTCCCGAAATAGCCAAAGGGGGAGATTTGTAAGGACACAAATTTCCAATTGAGTCCTTTGTAGTTTTGGCTCAATTCCGGACAAAAACGTTTATGTTATATGATAGTGTTCAAGTGTACCTTCTCAAGCCTATGATGTGTTTAGTTGAAGATGTAGCAGCAAAGAGTATAAAGCTTCATCAAAATCCGTGGTTTATGTGCCTCGTTTGTACATCATCAATAGTAGTTCCATGCTCCCAAGGTATGAATGAATTTATATATATATAGGAGCTTGGAACATGTTTATTTGGGTGCTAGGTTTTTAAAACTGTGTTTAGTTTATGTTTTTTCTATTAAAACTTATATATAAAGTATAAAATGTTTCTGGGCTTAAAAAGAATTTTTGAACATTCTGTGAGTTCGTTCGATGTGTCGTTCTAACGAGATTGTCGTTAGAACCACAAGTCATTCGAACGAGTTTGCTAATAAGTTCCCAGTATAGGCCTTTGAAATGTCGTTCGATATGTCGTTCGAACGAGATATCAAACGAGATTTCTAACGAGTTCAATCTGGAACTTCGTTAGAAGTCTCTTTCTAACGAGAGTTCGTTCGAACGAAATGTCGTTTGAACGAGACGTCAGGCGGGAACAATTTTTTGGCAGTTTTTGACAGTTTTTACCCAAGTTTCCCACTTGTTTCTCCACTAACTTTTTCAGAACTTATAATGTGTGGGAACAACTTTTTCCAAATTAACTTTACATATCCTACCAACCTCTAGAGAGTGTTTGAGAAAAAAAAAATTATTTTAGGGAAAAGTTCATTGTTTTAAAGTGTCGATTTTCAAGGAAAAATGATAATACACTTTAGTTTTACACCCATAGTTTTGTTTATCCAAGTTCATATATATACTTCTTGCTTGGAGTTTTGCATCGGCTTATCTCTACATTAGTTTGAAGAGAAGTTTGGGTTTGCTTCTAAATCCCACAAAGAAGAAGTGGTTTTTGTGATTTACCTACTTGGCAAAAGGCTCCTAGTTCGGGTGACGGCGACCACATAAAGTTCGATCGGTGGATTTCGCGACCGCGGTGGAGCTCCGGGGTTATTTGCTAGGTGGATGTGTTTACAAGAAGGAGCGTCGAGGCTTGAGAGGGATCAAGTCGTGTGATGTAAGTCTTTTGTCTTGTAATTGTAAATTCCATACTTAGTGAATTTGAGGCTAGGGCCGTTCGAGGTTGTTTTCCGTTGTAGGTTTTTCCTCGTACATCGCGGCATAGTGTGATTGATTTATTTTTATCTTGCATAATGACTTAGAACTCATGCTTGGTATAAGTCAAGATAAAATTGGTTTTAATTGTCACACTTAATTTAATTTGGTGGATTATTAAATTTGGGTAATAGTTTATTTAATTCAAGTCTTTTGTTAAAACTGGTTTGGCCTAATTTGGAAATATTGACAAATATGACTTAGGCAAATTCTAGGACTTGAATTAATGGCGTTTAAGTGAAATCAATAGTGTGTGTGTATTAATCATATTTCACTTTGTGTTTTAATTTTGTAAATTAAAATTTGGTAATTCGTTTTATTGAACCATCACCTCTAACGCTTTCTCATCGAGTTAACAAGGAAATTATTATTTAAGAGTTTAAAATTGGGGGCCTATCCTTTCTCAAATTGGTATCAGAGCCAAAGCGATAAATTATTTCTTTAAGATCCTTTAAATAATTTTTGGCTAAAACGGAATTTTTCCCATTCTCTAAATTTCCTATTTTCGATGGTTCTAACTATGCGTATTGGAAAGCGCGTATGAAATTGGCACTAAAATGTATTGACGAGAGGGTTTGGTTATCGAGAATTAACGGGTGGTCCCCACCAACTCATTTAGTTGAAAATGATCGTGTTCCCAAACCGGCCGATAGATGGACTGAGAATGAGTATAAACTTTCTAATTTTAATTCCCAAGGTTTAAATGCCTTGTTTGACGCGGTCACACCGGATGAATTCTGACGTATTATGGCATGTGAAACTGCTAAGGAAGCTTGGGATATTTTACAACTAACTCATGAAAGAACTAGTGTCGTTAAGGCTTCTAAACTCCAAAACCTCACCACTCAATTTGAAACCATCAAAATGAACGATAATGAAACTTTTGATGAATTTTATGCTAGACTATGTTAATTCATCTTTTAACTTGGGAGATAAAATACCCGACAACCGAGTTGTAAAGAAAATTTTAAGGTCCCTACCCGATAGATAGGGCTGTAAATGGATATTCGAAAATCCGCATTCATCCGATATTCGAATCCGAATTTGAGGATATTTATCCGAAAATATGGAAACGGATACGAATATGGATACTCTATAAAAATATTCGAGAAAATGGATACGGATACGGATAGTACTAGTATCCGACACGGATAATCCGTATCCAATGCGGAGTATCCATTTTATCGGATATCCGTATCCATATCCGTCAAACATATGTTTAAAATATTACTAATAATATTAGTATTAGTATTAATATTATTTATAAAATAATTTTAAAAAAAATCAATCGTTTATTCCCTTAAATAAAATAAACATATACTCCACTCAAAACAAAAATGCCCCAAAGTTATTATTTTATTAGGTATATTATAAAATATCATTTATTATTATTTTTTTGGGTATATTATCATGGAGTTACACTAAAGTTACAATACACCCTATCACACACAACATACACCCCTAAAGAACATATACTCCACTCAAAACAAAACAAAACAAAAACTAACTTCATTTCATTTCTCTTTTATACAAAATAAGAGAAAATAAACCTCATGTGGTTGTTCGCTAGTTTCCTTAATTATAAATAAATGTAAGAGAGAAACAAAAATGAATGTAAAAGAGAAACATAATAGAATATAAGAGAAACATAAAAGTAAAGAGATGGTTTTGATTGTGATGAGAACTGAAGTTAAAAACAAATATATTATATACAAAATAAAAATGTATACTTATTAAAATAAAAATATCAGTATGTTTTAAAGATAAAAGGTCCATGAGGTTATCATTATCAAAAAAATTGATTTAATCTAAAAGGTGCATATTTATTTCTACTATCATGGAATGCGACTGTTATTTTTTTTTGAATGGCTTGAGGCTTATATGGTTGTAAAGTATGGATGGCTTTAAGCCATATTATCATTATGAAATGATACTATTATTATGGAATCCATAATTGTTGATGTTAGGAGGCACTAATTTTGTTATATATTTATTTGGATTGGATTGGATTTCATTGGATTGGATATTTTAATAGTTATTTTTTGCGATGACTAAATAATGTAAACGGATACGGATATTATCCGAATTCGAGGTATCCGAGCGGATACAGATATGGATAGTTATTTTAACTATCCGGGCGGATACGGATATGGATATGGATAGTACATTCAAATAGCGGATACGGATATGGAAAACATGGTATCCGATCCGTATCCGTCCGTTTACCACCCCTACCGATAGATTTATTCCAAAAGTGATCGTTTTAAATTCTTTACCAACTTTAGCCTCTACGAAATTAGAAGAACTCGTAGGTGATTTACAAACCTATGAACTAGACATGTTTCCCTCTAAAACTGAAAAGAAAATAGAAAAGGGCATTGCTTTAAAAGCCCGAAAAGAGGTCAAACAAGTAGTAGAGAGCGAGAGTGATAGTGACTCGGAAGACATGGCCTTGTTTGCTCGGAAATTTAGAAAATTTCTTAAATTTAACAAAGAGAAATTTAAAAATGATTTTAAGAAATTTGATACTTCTAAGTATGACAAATCCGAAAGGATCCCTAAATCTTCTAACGAAAATTTAAATAGGGACGAGTCAAATAGGTGTTTTGGTTGTAAGGGTTATGGTCATAGGGCTTCTGAGTGCCCCACTACACTAAGGAAAGAGGGTAAGCGACCCATTTCATATAATGCAGCCCTTAGTGATAGTGATAAGGAAGAGGGACCCGATTCCCCACTAAGCCTAACTTTGTGTCTTTTATGGCTAGTCACGTGAGCACCGATAATGAATCTTTTCATGAAGATATTCAAACACATGACACTTCCTTGGTCAAAGTTTATGAATCCCCTGTTTTTGATGGTAGTGAGAGTGAAGAAGAAAGAGAGAGTGAAAATGAAGAAGAGGTTAATGTGAGTGAACTTCAAAATGCTTTTCAAGAATTATATGAAGAATCAATTAAATTAAAAAGAGCTAATTTGAAGTTAGAAGCTAGTTTAAAAGAGCGTGTCAAGGTCATTGATGACAGTATGTTGGTAGAAGACCTTAGGACACGTGAGAGGACTCTTCGAGAAAAGCTTGAATATGTAGAAGGAGAGAGAGATAGCCTTAGGGGTTTAATGGAATCCTTGAAAAAGGAGCTTCTTGCTTTTGAAGAGAGAAATGTTTTGTTAGATTGTAAAATTATAGAATTAGAAATTAAATTAAAAGAATCTAGCAAAGTCAAATTTTATTTGGAGTGTAGGTCCGAAAAACTAGCGGTCCAAATAAAAAATGACTTGTGTGGTTTAGGCTTCAATACTTATAATGAATCTACTCATAAAGCCAAAACCAACGTTTTAGGAGAATCAACTAGGAAAGTCTTTAGAGATCATTTCTTAGGTACCAAATTTCGACGTAATTTTACTTGTACACATTGTGGTCGAAAAGGTCATCTTAGGAAATTTTATTTTGATCTTAAAACGAATTCCTAGAAAATCCCAACGTAAAGCAGCCAAGGTAGTTAAAATTCTTACACCCCAAGATAGTCATTCTTCATTAATTTGGGTTAGGAAATCCGACTTGGCTGCCTTGCAAAATAGGACGTTTGATTCTCATTTACTTTCACATGCTTCCTCCCTTTCTAAATCTAAAGGATGAATGTGTTAGTGTTTGCATACTTTAGCTTTTGTATTTCATGCTAGATTCACATGCTAAATGTATGCAATTTAATCATTTTCTAATCTATGCCCCATACTTAATCACATGCTAGAATAATGATTTTTGTTTATCTTTTGTATTTTATTTCTTCATTTTGTTTGTTTTTAATGAAAAATACAAAAAGATTTTTGTTTATCATTTGAATTTTTATCTCTCGGTAATTTAAGCTTAATTGAAAATTCAAATGATTTTTGTTTGTCTTTTGAGTATATATTTTTATTTTTGGTTAAAAATTTCAAAAACTCAAAAACATTTTATTTTGTGTGTATTTTAGTTTGATACACTTTATGTGGCATATACTTGTGTTTGAATCCCATCTTTTTCGCTCCCATGTGGCTAGAACTTTTGGTTTGGATTGCCGATCCTTAAAATGTTCTTTACCATATTTTTATGGAGTAGTTGGATTTTTTATTGATTAAATGGATTCTATTTTTATATATGCCTCTACTCACACATGCACGAGCTCTTTTGAAATTTTAATGTCACATGTTATATTTGAGCTTTATGAGGTGTTCTCCTACCAATCTAGTCATCTACATATTTATGACCTAGGAGGACTAGTGCATGTGAAAATCCGTTGCACGTGAGATTTGTGAGAAATAAAAATGATAAATAAATGTGACGGGGAAGGGCTCCAAAAGAATTTATTATCCTTTGCGATTGTAAGCCACCGTTTGAAATGGACCTAAAAGAAATACGTCGTCCAAAGGCCTAAAAACAGAAAAATGGCACTAAAAGAACAATAATTGCCAAGGCCTATGTTTGATTGATATATTCATTCAAAATTAATATAAATGCTTATTGAGGGAGATTGGATGGTATATCAACGGTTTGCACAATGTCCATTTATCCTAGTAATCTTTATTGTCATTACTCTATTTGGTTTGTAGAATCATCAAAACTCTAGTCTTGTATGCATTGTGTATGTTTGCTCATTGAGTTCAATCTCTATTATCACATGAGGTTATATTCAAATGTGATGACATTTGTAATCAAATGAGAACTCCGTGAACATTATTTAAGTGTTTGGGTCTAAATTTAATTGTTACTAGTTCACACCCCTACACTTCCGTTTCCATATGACACATTTTTGCCATACGAGTGTGAAAAGCTTATCGTATTTTGTGTCATTTGTGAGTTTATATCTATATATATGTGCGTACGCTTCATTGCTATATCTCTGGTATGTATATATATGATATTTTGTTTGTCTTTGCCTTGTTTTCTAGTCCATCTAAGCCTATACTTCATTATTGGTATCTATCTTGGTGCATTCTTGTTTGATATCACATGCTTAATACTTTATGTATCATATTGGTATCGTATATTCATATATTCATGTGGATTAGTTGAATTTTTGTTGCCCATATGCTTTCATGTTCTTAGCATCTTATGCCTTATCATGTTTCAATTGGTTTTATCCTTTGTCTATTCCTGAACAAAAATGTGGAGAATGATAGGGGGAGAAATTGTATTTAATCCTATTATATCGTATCATAGTTTGGGGGAGACGTCTTTCTAAGTTGATCATTATTTTGATAAAGGGAAAATTAATTTAGGGGGTGTATTTATTTTCATTACATTAAATACTTTGATATTCCCTATGCGTTTGATATTTTGCTTAAGTGTGCATGAATTCTTCTAAAGCGACAACGACAACTCTCAAGTGGCAAAGCGTTTTATTCTAAAGTGGTATTCGAGTCAAGCATTGTACTCTTTATTTTGGGTGGGATGTTTTTGAGTCTAGTGAGCTTGACGGCCCTTTAGGATTTTTGTTTGGTTTTTGTCCCGGAATAGCTAAAGGGGGAGATTTGTAAGGACACAAATTTCGAATTGAGTATTTTGTAGTTTTGGCTCAATTTCGGACAAAAACTTTTATGTCATAGGATAGTGTTCAAGTGTACCTACTCAAGCCTATGATAGTATTTATTTTCATTAAATTAAATACTTTGATATTCCCTTTGCGTTTGATAGTTTGCTTAAGTGTGCAAGAATTCTTCTAAAGCGACAACGACAACTCTCAAGTGGCAAAGCATTTTATTCTAAAGTGGTATTCGAGTCAAGCATTGTACTTTTTATTTTGGGTGGGATGTTTTTGAGTCTAGTGAGATTGATGGCCCTTTAGGATTTTTGTATGGTTTTTGTCCCGAAATAGCCAAAAGGAGAGATTTGTAAGGACACAAATTTCCAATTGAGTCATTTGTAGTTTTGGCTCAATTCCGGACAAAAACGTTTATGTCATAGGATAGTGTTCAAGTGTACCTACTCAAGCCTATGATGTGTTTAGTTGAAGATGTAGCGGCAAAGAGTATAAAGCTTCATCAAAAGTCATGGTTTATGTGCCTTGTTTTTACGTCATCAACAGTAGTTCCATGCTCCCAAGGTATGAATGCATTTATATATATATATATATATATATATACGAGCTTGGAATATGTTTATTTGGGTGTTAGGTTTTTAAAACTGTGTTTAGTTTATGTTTTTCTATTAAAACTTATATATAAAGTATATAATGTTTCTGGGCTTAAATAGAATTTTTGAACATTCTGTGAGTTCATTCGAAGTGTCGTTCGAACGAGATTGTCGTTCGAACCACAAGTCGTTCGAACGAGTTTGCCAACGAGTTCCCAGTATAGGCCTTTGAAATGTCGTTCGATATGTCATTTGAACAAACCTTATGTTTGAACGAGATATCAAACGAGATTTCTAACGAGTTCAATCTGGAACTTCGTTAGAAGTCTCGTTCGAACGAGATTTCGTTCGAACGAAATGTCGTTTGAACGAGACGTTAGGCGGGAATAATTTTTTGGCAGTTTTTGACAGTTTTTACCCAAGTTTCCCACTTGTTTCTCCACTAACTTTTTCAGAAATTATAATGTGCGGGAACAACTTTTTCCAAATTAACTTTTCATATCCTACCAACCTCTAGAGAGTGTTTGAGAAAAAAAAATTATTTTAGGGAAAAGTTCATTGTTTTAAAGTGTCAATTTTCAAGGAAAAATCATAATACACTTTAGTTTTACACCCATAGTTTTGTTTATCCAAGTTCATAGATATACATCTTGCTTGGAGTTTTGCACCGGGTTTATCTCTACATTAGTTTGAAGAGAAGTTTGGGTTTGCTTCTAAATCCCACAAAGAAGAAGAGGTTTTCGTGATTTAGCTACTTGGAGAAAGGCTCCTAGTTCGGGTGACGGTGACCACATAAAGTCTGATCGGTAGATTTCGAGACCGCAGTGGAGCTCCGGGGTTATTCGCTAGGTGGACGTGTTTACAAGAAGGAGCATCGAGGCTTGAGAGGGATCGAGTCGTGTGATGTAAGTATTTCGTCTTGTAATTGTAAATTCCATACTTAGTGGATTTGAGGCTAGGGCCGTCCGAGGTTATTTCCCGTTGTGGGTTTTTCCTCGTACATCGCGGCGTAGTGTGATTGATTTATTTTTATCTTGCATAATGACTTAGAACTCATGCTTAGGATAAGTCAAGATAAAATTTGTTTTAATTGTCACACTTAATTTAATTTGGTGCATAATAAATTTGGGTAATAGTTTATTTAATTCAAGTCTTTTGTTAAAACTGGTTTGACCTAATTTGGAAATATTGACAAATATGACTTAGGCAAATTCTAGGACTTGAATTAATGGCGTTTAAGTGAAATCAATAGTGTGTGTGTATTAATCATATTTCACTTTGTGTTTTAATTTTGTAAATTAAAATTTGGTAATTCGTTTTATTGAACCCTCAACTCTAAGGCTTCCGCATCGAGTTAACAAGGAAATTTTTATTTAAGAGTTTAAAATTGGGGGCCTATCCTTTCTCAAAATATATATTCTCTATTTAACGTTACGTTTTGTAATTATGTTTCACTACTTAACTTACCAGTTCGGTATGTATCTTTAAATACATAATATATATCAATCTACTAATACACAGAAGTAGAATATCATCAAGTACATATTTCACACACAATATATACTAAATATCAGTCATTACTATTTTGTCCTTTCACACACGTAAAGGACTCTTGGTTCGAAATGATTCATCGACCCCAAGTAAGAATTGGTTCGGAATGATACATCGACCCCAATTATTTATACACATAAATTCTGGCTCGGACTCTTTCATCACGCCACCAGTTCAAAGGTTTGGTTCGGCATTTTACATCGACCCCAAACATATAATAACCATATGTTAGTTCGGAATATCTCATCGACCCTAACATAGTTAATTTTGGTATACTTCTCTCGACCTAAAAGATCATATAATTCAGTAGGTACACGCCCGACCTATTAATTATGTTCGTAGGTAATATTTTAATCTCTTATATCTACCGTACAATATTCGCTTTACGATTTATCTCATTAATCGCATTTATTTGAGTATTCACACAACTCTAAGGGTCCTAGTTACCCCTCATATATAATTTCAGTAGTTATTACTTACCCTACGGGTCTATTACTTGAATTGACTTTACCTCACCTCGTAACTCAATTCCGAATTCCCCGATACTCTACTAAATCAGATTATTTTCGTTGGTCTATAATCCAAGTCCTACACCCAATGGCCTTATCGGACTTGATAATATACCTATTGGTTTTATTCTCACTCCCATATAAGTATAATATAAATCCTAGGATACCCATTCATTCCCGAAAATCAAAGAAACCTTAAACACGAAAAATTTGGGAAAAATAGCTTACGTCGATCGATCGACTACTGGGTTCGATCGATCGACCTAGTCGATCGATTGATATTCGAGATCGATCGATCGATCGAGCAGGGACAAACGCAGTTTGTCTTCTTCGTTAACCTCTTCCTCCATTAACAAATCTCCAAACTTCATTATAGTCCACCAAACTTCGACCCAATGAGCCTAACGTGTCAAATACATCAAAACCCCAATTCCATTAAAGAAATAGTGAATTAAACCCAAAATTTCTTAAAACCCTAGTTATAGTGTTCTTCCCATATATGCATTCAAAACCCCGATTTTATTCTAAAATAATCATCAAGTCTACTCTTAATATTAATCCTCTACATATGTTAAATCATTCTACATGCGATTCCTATCCCAACATGTATAAATATCATTATTCTCCTATCAGAATATTGATTTAACAAAACTAATAAAAAACCCTATACATGGGTATTATAACTTTATAATTTTTGCAATAAACAACTTGCCTTGACAGAGGGAATCTGATTTCATGGAGTTGATGATGGATTGATGCTTCTCTTCTTCAATCCTTCCTCCTTTGGCTCCTAGAGTGCAAGATCCAAACCCAACCTCCTCAAAAGCATCTTCTAAGCCTTGGAAATGGTTTTCTCCTCCTCTCTAATGGTATTGGTGTTTACATGGGTTTTCTAACCCTAAACCCTCTTTCATACGGGTGATAAAAGGCTCTCAAATTCGTAGGTCTCCATACCCTCTCATGTTAAAAGACCAAAACGTCCTCGAACGGTCTCGATTTAGTCCAAAATTAACCCGAGACTCAACTAGTACCCCCGGGTATACTATTTTGACTAATTTGACCCTTCCAGACTCATCTGTGGCCTCTAAATTATCATTTGAGTCACTTCAAAATATTACTCGTTCTCACCCCAACACGGTCTACACGCGTTAAGTAACTATTTACCACTCGCACTAAGTAAATATAATGAGGCAATATAAATCGGTATCTATCTCTCGATTAGTATTCCATAATTACAATTTTTAATAAATCTCATTAAATTACGCCTCTTACGTAATTTAAATTAAATCATATTTTCTCATTTAATTCTCCAATTTAATTAAATAGAATATTCAGAAATACGGGGTATTACAAATTATTATTAGCATTATGATAGAAAGAAATTGACAATCGATCTTTTTTACTATTTTCCATTCATTATATTCCCATATAGTTAATGTTGTAAATAAAATCTTTGTGACTTTGTGGAGTGTTTTGTCATACTACAATTTGCTCTCGATTGCATCTCTACGCTCAAAGGCTTACCCAATGAACCAAATGATTAGTAGAGTTCAAAATAATCATATCAAGTTATTTAGTTAAAATTTTATTTTTTCCAACACAAGATTAAGTTTTTTCCTAGTCCCAGTTATGCAGGGTCTGTTGTTGATGTCGTGTTTTGGGGTATTTCAATTTTTTATTTACATATGTAGATCCTTGATATAGATAGAAACTATCATCTTTATAATTGATTATCATATTGAATTTTTGGTGTAAAAGTGTGCAGGGTAGATGTTTGATAATATACCCAAATGGGGTATTTTGACATGGATTTTCTTTGTCTTACAAAACAATAAATTTTAACTTTGTGTTTTGTTTTATTAATAAATTATATATCACTTTTTTATGAATATAGTGTTAATAGTTTTTTGTTGATTTATCGAGTCACCTGGATCGAAGGCTTACGAAGAAGTTGGAGCAAAGAAAAATCGTTTACTTATGAACTCAACCTAGGTAAGTTCATCAATTTAATTATTTCCTAAGAGATTTATTTGAACTAGTATTAGTCATTTTAGGCCATTGATGTTTTCTTTCGAAGTTTAGACCCGTTTTCCAAAGGGCCTTACTAAAGGTTTTCTAAGTCTTTAAGCATCAGAAAGCTTATATGGGTAAACATATGTTTTTTTATTATTGCGTCACATTATTTTATTTATTAAGGAAGTTTATGTTTTGTTTATGTTTGTAGATGCACTTTGTTAACAGTGTAGATGTGGATCTCAAAGGTGCCTATGGTGCTACGAAGAATGTTCATATGTTTAATTATGTGTAGGTGAGTTTCAATCATTTGTTTCTTGGCATATAACTAATTGTCACGTGTTAAGTGAAGAGGAGTTGTATAAAATAAAGATATGGGGAATGTTTTTTTAATTGAAAAAATATGTTTGATATTTAGTTTGCATGGACCAACTTTTGTAAAAAAATCAAGAAAACATAAGTATGACCAAAATTAATATTCTCTAGCTTGCATAGCAGGTTCATCACAGGTATTTAACTTTCATCATATGTATTATTTAACTTTTGAATTAATGATTAGTATACCTATTGATTATAGATACTTTGTAAACATGGGTGACAATAGTCTACTTTAGTTAAAACTGTATCTTGTGTGTAATTGATTTAAAACCTTCTTTGGGGTTTGATCTAGATTATTCATAACAAACATAAAACTCTTCAATTACTAAGGAATTAAAAGATTAAGTTTACAATATTTTAATGTCGAAAAGTAACCAAAGTCACCACAGAATACTCAAAGATCTATGTATTTGCAGATGACGTGTTTGAAAGCAGTGAAGATTGGAACATGAAATGGTGGAAGGACAACGATGATGTCAAATTAGTCTTATCTATACGTCTAAAGAGGATACTAAAGACCAACATTGATGTGAGAAGGGTTAAGTTCATTTACAGCTCTTTCATTTGTGCATATATATGTGTTAAAAAGTTTACTACCTTATGTGAGAAGTTTGTACTAATGGTCTTAGTGATGGCCATACTTAATATCCTAGGAATGTTATTATTAGTTAAATGTGACAACCCACATAAAATAATAACGGGTGGCCAACCCTATACTACATTAAATCAGGAATCTCAGATGGTTCAGTCTTAACATCAACAGAACATACTAACAGATAGGGCTAACTACTCGAAATCATAAAACCGGAAGCCAAAATTTTAATAAAACATGCAATGGAAATCAAAACAACAATGTATAACTACTAAAAAAGGTAGAATACGCAAGCACCACGATAAAAATCAGTGCTAACATTAAAGTAAAATGAGTATACAAAAGGAAATATATATCCGAATAAGCTGTTGGGTCACAGACAGTACAACCATCATAAAAAAGAAATATAAAGAGCTACAAATATCCCTTGGGTATAAACTTGATACACAACATGAATCCTTCAAAGAAGTAGGAGGTGACTACAATCTAAATCCCGCCACAGTCCGCAATTGCTGCAGCTCCCAAGACTCTGGATAGAAAAGCATTCGGTATCCATGCGGTAGGACACATGTAGTACAATATATATATAGCAAAAGAGAAATATAAACCGGTCAGAGCCCGATGTGTAAAAATGTTTAGCAAATGTGTTAACCGTGCATAATAAATATAAATGCACTATTTCATAATTAAAGTGGAGTCACACTCTTATGAAACCCCAAACTCACCTCTCATCAACAGCGCACACCTAATCGTGTCCTGGAACCTTAATTAAGTTACCCCGCCCACTTAAGGACAACTTATCTTACCATACGCACGGCCTATACCCAACTAACCTGCCATTCTAGCATAACCCTCAAATTTTTTCCATTCTAATCACACTTAAATATATTTTCACATATATGCCTTACTAGGATATAGTGGTTCCAATTATTAACTTAAACCAGTTATAAGTCTTAATATGTCACACATTAACATTAATCTTCAATATAAAAGTGTATTCTCTAAACAATAAACATACAAGTATTAAGACAAAACTTCTCTCTACTCTCAACATTGCACTACGTTTCGTGCGTGGGGCGTCTCGCAAAGCGAAATCCAAATAAGGAACCCCCCCGATACACTACTCCTTGACAATGTTGATCGTAGGGATTCATTATGTCATCCACACAAATTCTATTACTACAACTACCTAAATATCTATTACTATCTAAGAACATAATTAGAATCTCTATTAAATCCTTGGGTCGACATAACCGTAATTGTCGCTAAATACGATCCTTCAACCCCAATGAACTAGTACACCAAAATCACCTAAGATGTACATCATAGAAACTTCGTATCCTCTTCACCTATAGGATATATATATATATATATATATATGTATATATATAAAATCAATCATTCATTCCTATAACAACGTATATATAATACACATAATGTACACTTTGCAATACACATAACATAACGACTATAGGATGCCAAAATACTGCACCATGCTATCATCTTCCAGGAATTACTCACTTTCTCCCAGGGTCACCACCTATAGGACTATTATCACACCACCATGGCGATAAAATCAATCATAACGTATGGGAAGCGGCCATAGTTCCTAACCGGTCAAGTGAGAACGTCCCATACCTAAGACTTTTCACCCCCAAAATAAAATCACACAAATAATAATGGACGACTATGACCTGGGGAATATCCACCCCTGCTCCTCAAGCCAGGGGCTCACCCAACATCGCGCAACTTTTCATGATAGCATGTGCCAGGTATGCTTCACACCATAAGTATATATATATCATTCACACTATATATATACATCCATATGATCACATCATAGAATCAAACCATCACACACGGTATAGATACTCACGCCATAAGTACACACATATATACATATCTACACATATTTATATACACACTATCTCTCATCCGTATGTATGAAACCCACAAACTGGCTATATGTGTACATAGTCCTCATTATCTAGCTATCACTCCAAGCATATTAACTTAAATCATTACATAATTATGATCCCTCACTTAAAGCATATTCATCCATTGCCCCTATGATATGAATAGTCTTCCAATATATTCAACATTAAGGTTATCACCCCAAAGTTTAATGTGTATAACAACCACTACTTATACCATCAATATCCGAATGCACATCGATATATCCAACAACAATCCCGACTATCAGTATACACATGACTAATAGTCTACAAGTATCAAGCTTAAACTTAAATTCATTTTATGTTTCCATTAATTATTGGAATCCCCATTGTTAATCACACACTGATATATAACAACTATCCCAACTAAATTTACCACACACCCCATTCTAGTTGATAGTATGATCCAATTGCTCTCAATTTCGACTAAGGTTCAATTGTCCCTATGATCCCTTAACAATTTCACATCTACGATTTATCCCTTAAGTTTCTAATCACTAAAGATATGCGGCCACTCTCTCTCGTTGGCCCCCAATCATAACTTAATTAGAATCTGTCGCTATAAAGATTCGGCACAATTATCGAGCTATAATTTTCACGTCACACCCTTGCCACTCTCTCTCAAAGAGTCCTACACCGTACGTCAAATATAAACTCACTTATGACCTCCAAATAGAACTCCCATTCATAAAGAAATTCCCACACTACACAAATACAATAATCTCCAATACGCATATATGTTCGTCTCCCAAAATAGTTTGATGTGTCCCCACCATTATATCTTACAAGAATCCCCTTAAAAATCTTCAAATCATATATCTTGCATAAAATTATAATGTTCCAAATTGATAAGACCAAGAGAATAGGAGTAAAACTCTTCCTAAGAAAAACTATTCAAAACTTCCCTGTTTTCGAATCGATTCGGCCCCTCCGAATCGATTTGGTCCCAATAGCGAATCGATTCGGCACCAACGAATCGATTTGGCCCAACTAGACCTGTAAGTCTGCTAAATACCGAATCGATTTGAAAGGGGCGAATCTATTCAGCCCTAAAGACCTGATGCTTCTGCAACATAGCGAATCGATTTGGCTTGTACAGCAAGCCACGAAATGGGGAAATTTCTCCAAAACCCAAGCTTTCCAAAATCCCATTTATACAACTTCCAACCATCAATCTTCACCCCAAACATGTTCCCAACATCAAAATCCGTCCTATATCTAGTCTCATCAAATTATACACCCTTAAACCCAAGTATAGACATCAATTTCAAGACTTAAATACCCAAAATCTACGTTTTGATATAAATACCCAAAATCTAATTCTTTTCTCCACAAATTATGAAATGAAATACACAAATGAAATATTTAGCAAGATTAAACACTTGCCTCGAAGTTGTAGATGTTGAATCGTCCTCGTGATCGCGTACGGGCCGAAAATCCCTAAGCCTTTTCTCCTCTCTCTCTTCCTTTCTTCTTCTTTCTCTTTTACTTTCTTTCAAATGAGATTGTCTTGATCCGTAAGCCTCTTAAGCCCTTAAAACATAAATCCCAGTTTTAAATGGTAATACACACTTTAAATAACTCGTTTACTCCAATTTGAGTCAAACTAACTTAAAAATATTCCGGAATCGAAATAAATCCCAATGACAACCATTTTGACTATCTCGACCCATCCGGAATCAATGGCGCACTCAGAATCATCATCCGAAATACTTTATAATGTCCTAAATTTTTGGACCTTAATTTCCAAATTTTAAAATTATCCAATTTAAATAAATTTTATTTCTCCCAAAATTTAATTTCTCAGTCCCAAAATCATGGGGTGTTACAGATCTCCTTATACAGTTACTCGTTGGTTTTTGATATCCACCTCCTTTTCAAATTGTATTGTTTAAATGATTTTCCTTAAATCCATAATTAAATTTTGATAGTCCGTTTTCTAAAATAATTGGTAGTTATCTCGTATTATTATTTTAACGACAATGATGCCAAGAATGGACCATTAATGATTCCTGTAATTATTGGAGTATCGAGCTGGCCACCTCTTATTTTAATAAACGGGTTGTCACATTGAATTACATATACAACCTTTGTTTATTTCTTAGAAACATATTTATTTATCTTGAAGGCTTAACTTATGGTTCATTTAACAAAAATAAATTGTTTCAAAAAAATCTCAGTCGTCTTAATTTCCTAGGTGAACTAGTGGTTGGTAAATCGTGTTCCCAGAAAATATTTTGGCTAATGAAACACGAAAAACACCATTCATACACATACACAATATTACTTAAAATCGTATATTTTTTCCCAATATGAACATTACCCATTTAAAACATGACACAACTAACAAATATATAATTTTACACTCAGTTTAACCCAATAACAACACTACTAATAAATACATCCAATAGTACTTTCCATTTGTTTTAACCTGAGGACGAGAGTATTATGGTCACATAATTTTTTGTTAAGACATGAGAATCACAAATTCTGACTTTTGATATTTTTTCACCTTGTTTATGGGGGTTATTTTCATTTTCATTTTTTTTTGTTTATTTATAACAAAAAAGCGTTGGCAACTTAAAGTATTAGGATTCCATATCACTTGAATTAATAACTATAGGTTTATAGAATTTTTATTTTATTCATTAGTTGTGGTCGTTGGTGATGTGTTGCAGTATTGTCTCTGTCTCCACAATGGTTATTGAACATGGTCTCTCTCTATCTGGTTGGAGTGATTTATTAAAATATGAATATAAAGAGTGAAAAAATAGAGATGGAGAATCGAGAAAGAGGGAAAGAGAAAAATAAAAAAAATCCTCTCCAACAATAACCGCCTATTCAACAATACAATTGAAACCTCCTCAGTAGCAGTCGTCTCCTATTGAGTAGCCAGGATAAATAAACAAGTAGCATATTGTGGTGGTCCAGTTATAGGAAATGGATCTAACTATGTTAATGTTAGTGCTATTGTTATTGATTATTGTTCTTGTAACAATCTTGATCCATGCAAGAACTCCTCATAGAGTAATGAAGGGGATTCCAGGTAGTCTCAGCTAGCCCAATATAGGCGAAAGTTTTTAATTCATATCTAAATTTTGAAGCCCTTGTGGTATATGCAGCTTCATTAGAAAGAGACAACATAGGTAATTAATAAAAAATATGCTTCGACCTTCAGGGCCAGTAACCATATCCTTCTACAAGTATCTAACAAAATATATACCAATATAAGAAAGTAAGATTCATCTACTATCCAAAATAGAATAATAGCAAAATATAATGAATTATTTCTATAAATAAATACATTAGCAGTGTCATGATATGGAAATACTACCTCTACTGAACAAGTGTTTCTAATGCCTGCTTGATGCTCCCAAGGGTCGGGTGATTCTCATTAGTCTCAAATAATCCTAGAGGCCTCAAATAAAGTGGAAGGAACATTACCAGCATAGTTTTCCTCAATAAAGCTTATAGTTGAATTGATAAAAAGCAAAGTAATGATCTCAAGACAACGGTTTTAGGATATCAACTGTTCAACTATGTAAAATGCAAGTAAGGGATAGTATATATTAAGAAAAATAAGACACAGTACAAACATAAAGTTAAAGTAACATAAGAAAAAAATCATTAAAGCACAACATTATATACCATTGACAATAGACCAAGACCGATCTGATTGGCAACTAAATTTTCATATTCGAACTTACCTCCATAAATGTATACACACCCCCTACCATCACGCTGCGAAGAAAGACTAACCATAAAATTGTAAGATGTTGATTAGAGAAATAACATGAGTAATATCACTTATTGAACATAAGTTTATCACAATGTCAACACCCATAAGTGGATGATTTTAGATCAAAGAATGAAAATGCGTCGTTTTTTAGTTTAGAACGACAGTTTCAAATCATTAAATCATAGACAACTCTATCACTCCAATAATTTGGGGAAAATATCCTCTGATCGGTTCATAAATTTGAGTCATCTTAACGAACTACATATTAGCAATGTAGAGAACCAGGTTTTTAAATCAAAATAAGTTAAGTAGCTTCACAGGATCCTACTCACATGCAATAAGGAAAGGATTGTAATGCCAACAAGTGATTCAGACTATTGAGTTTGTATACGGACGAGGATAAGGTGCCAGCCTGGGCACTGCAGTTCTTGAGGAAGCGGATACAAATTTTAATTTTAGTAATACCGTATATTTATCTTTGGTAACTATGTCTCCTCAAAGGTATTTTAAATTTTTCTAACTTATATGATATGTATAAAAGTCTTGTGTTGCTAGGATGATTCAAACATAAATTAGAATTTTGAAGATGGATGCAAAACAAATGGAAACACTATGTAGTAAAAATAAAATCTTGGCTTAAACTAGAATTTGTCCCCATTACTTGGCACAAAAAATAGTGTTATCACGAATTGTAAATATGACACTTAATATATCTCAATGCAAAAACTTTACTATTAAATCCTCTTTCTCTTTCCACCAAAGTTGTCAAGTACATTTGCCTTAATATTTAGCACCAACCATAACAAAAATGAACCCTAGGTTCACCACTAACCAATACCAAAAACATTAATAGACAATTAAGGTAAAGGTCATGTTCCTTTCTATATTTTGATTTTTAGGACAATTCTTTTCAAGTTTATAAATCTAATCCCTGTGGTACAATAACAATTATTTGTATGGTCCTTTTAGAGTTTGGAGTTCATTTTTTTGTCCGCGCCAGCAACACCATTTTTCATGGTGTTTTTAGTACAGGGACTAAATTTATAAAATTATATGGAGTGTCCTATTTTTATACACTTTGAGAATTATGAGGACCTTTTCCCCAGACCCCCCCAAAATTAATGACAATAATACTCTAGTACAATTCTTCCATGTAACCTCAGACCATATTAAGAAAATCTTTTATAGTTATTAAGGAAAAGAAACTAGTAGACATGTAATTTCATGTTCAAACAAAATCTAAGAAGTTGAATGACACTCAAACACTTTGATTCAAGGGTTCTGTCTTAGATGGGGGACTTAAGTTCGAAATGAAATTTGCGATCCAAAGATAGCTTTGTATAATTAATGAAGGTAAATGCCAAATAACCCTAATAGTAATAATAAAATGTACATCAACTTATATAGGCAATAATGAACTTGATTAGAGAATGAATCTGATTAGGTACTAATTTTCAAGCTCCATCCACTTTGATGATGTAAATGGCCCTCTAAGTACCCCATGCATGCTTGCACCAGACCAATAACCTAAAACAGACAAATATCAAAGATTCTGGTAGACTTTTAATAGAACATGACAGGAAAAAGTAAAAGATAAGTCAAATCCTAAATGCTAATTAAATGACAATATATGCAAAAGGATATGACCTGAAACCAAACCAAATTAATTTGTCTGCATTGCTATGTTAGGTACAAAGACATGATATGACTTCTCCAACAGGGAATTCTAAGAATCTTTCCATATGATGGGCCAATCGAATGATATAGAAATTTCATTCAGCATTTCTACATCTAGAAATTTTGCGTACGTGGTAGACTTTGTTACAGTATTAAATAGTAGAAAATGGACACCACCATGGGAATATGCGAGATAATTGAATTTGGACCTCGAGTTTTATCGAGAGGGTTTATAGAACTGACCATCAATAGTGGTTGCAAATAAAATTGAAGAGGTAAGGGCTGACAAAATGTATGAATAACTAAAAACAAGGATTTTTGATGTTCGAGTTTTTCCAGTTTATGCAGTTCTAGAGGAGGGGGTGACAGATCTAAACAAAAATTTTTGGATTCTTGTGAGTGGTGAGTAGTTGCATAAATTAGCAGTACTAAAATCAATTTCATGAGTGTTGTTTAAGGAATCAACATGAATTGTAAATCAATATTACTGCGTAAATGTCATGAGTAAAATAATGTGTTGATGCATTGCGGTAATGATAGAATTTTGGGAGCTCTAGATCCTTCCAGCCTCAAGATCTTAATTGCAAATGGGATATCACGAACTGAGAACATCTAATATTGCGTAATTCTTTAAGTTTATCAGAAGAATTTATTTTTGTACAAAGAAATATACGCAATGTTATAATTGGTTCAAAATTATGTTCATTTTATTTGAGTTTGACCATAAAATATTTCTTGGGGGTACATCTATCTACTTAGTGTTTTTTAATTAAATTCATGGATTCAGTTTGATGTTGGATTTTGTATTTTAAATTGTGTTTTAAGTGATTAGATTTCAGATGCTATTCTAAATTTATATGATTTTGAGTTTTTCAAGGATGTGAGTTTTTGTGGAAGTAGCTATTGCTATAAAATACCATTTCTCCACAGTTAAACATGACTCACACGTCCAAGAAATTTAGGATCTGAATCGCCAAATACAAATTCAGTAGAGATCCATGGTGAGATAATTTTTTATTTCCTAATATTTATTACATGAGCAAATAATGAATGTCGTCGGAGATGGCCTCTCGAATCATCGGAGACGTTGGCGAAGGATCTGCTTTCATTACTTGCTCTGCTTTGATTGGAGATTTGATTTAGTGTAAAAGGTAATGTTTTTTGTATTTGAGAAATCAATCGAACCATCAATCTAGACCAAGCTCAAACCTCATCTTTAATGAATTTAAAATAGATACTATAATACAAAGTCTTCTTATTATTGAGTTATTAATTCCTCTGTCACAGGTTTAGCAGAGTCATCTTCGCGACTAAAAGTGTTTTAAAATTATTTTTTTCCTAAAAATTATTTTTTTATAAAAACGATCATGTGGGGTGGGTGAAAAAGTTCTAAGTCTATTGGCATGGGTTTAATAAGAGTGGGGCTATAACAGAAATAATAAATGGGTTTAAATAAAAACACCATTTTATATATAATCAATTGGTGCAAATGGGTTTTTGCTAATCCTTCCCATTTACAACTTGATTGGTGAAAGATATGTTCTTTTTGCGAATTTGTTTACTATTATTTAGTGGATTACCTCGAGTAATACATTTTTGATCTCGATCCTACATAATAAATAATTGGAAAAGATGAATTACTCAACATCTCAGTGTCTTCATGCTTACTACTCATCTAAATGCCTTTCTTCATGTTCATTTTGGGTTCATTCAAGCCATTTTTTAGGTTTGGAGAACTATCATATATATGAAAATTACCATGGATGAATTGTGATTAAGTTTGTGGACATAATTTTTTATGAATATAAGTGTTAAAGCTCCACCATTATCCAACACAAGTTCAACTTTTTTACATGTATTAGACAATAATTTGACAAATTTACCGACAATGATAATAAGGAAGTATCATCGCAATATGGATGCTCCAAAATATAGAAATATAAATTTATTAAAAAAGGTTAAGATCTGGTATATACTGTTATGGAACCATATGGGTGTTGGGTTATTCAGATACCATTATCTTTGTGGCTCTAACATGTTGGGTGCGTGTTACAGTTGTCTTCGCATGTGAATGATTGATCTCTTTTTATTTGAATCAATAAATAATAGGCTTTGGATCTTCCTTATAATATCTTGATTCACTCAAATGGTCATTATAATGACATACAAACGTTTTCGGTCATTATAACATACCATTAAATAAAATCCACATAGGTTATGAAGATGCCAGCTAATTAACGGATTAGATCATTTCAGCGAGGTTGATTTACAATACTCATGAGACATTTTCATATTGAATAAATTAATATTTATGGTTAAACTAAAATTTTGTGTTTATACAACCTTACCAATAGTGAGTACATTCTTAGATTGATAATCCAATGTTGATGGGCTATAGCTGATGTAAATTGTATTCAAATAAATGTTGTAATGACTAGGAATTTTTCCCAAAACAATATATGAATATAAAATATAGTTCTTAACGAAAACATGAAATGTGGCCTCCATATCTTAGAGTTAGTTACAAGGGTCATATTTTTGGGTTCTGACACCACAGGACACGACATAATGAGCTTAATCACGTTCCCTAGTATATTGAGATAGGATGATTAATTATTTAGTGATTTTTTTATTACTTTTCCACATGATAAATGAATCGTGATTGTGTAGTTATTTTGGATATATTGAGGTTCATTACAATTTTGTTTCTTGATTACTCTTATTCTTATAGATAAAGGACTTTAATGTTCTTTGTATGACAAATGATTTGGGAACAATAGCATTTAGTTTATAATTTGGTTTCTAGTTGTGAATGATTATAATGTATCCTTTATTTTTTTGTAGGATAGAGAGCGGCTTCATAAGGAATGAAAAGAGTATGCATTTTTATTAGAATGTATACGACATATTTGGTTTACAATAGTTGCACTTTTTATTTTTAGATTGGAATATCTAGATATAACTGGCGTTGGACAGAATGTAGTTGAGAATGGTTCCTTTTTGAGTGTATATATTTCATAGGACAACTTTTGGATGAAACTTATGCATAGAAAAAAGTAGAATTGAAATTGTAAACATTTGTGTTGTTTTCGCTTATTGCAAGGTATGCACACCACCTTGTAATTTTCTCATATAAAATATGTTTTTTTATAATGATTTTAAGTTAAGTGTCCAATAAATATCATATTTAAGACGTTTTCAGGCCCTTGTTAGGCAAAATACTAGGGAAATTTTTGCAACCCTTTTAAAAAGCCGTCATAAAAAGCTCTATTTTTAAGATACCTTTTTGAAGTTTTTTTATGACAGTGGCTTTTAAGACGCTTTAACCTAAAATAAAAGTGATGTAAATAGCCTTTTAGGACACTTTTTAGCCGTTGTAAAAAGAGTTTTTTCTTCTATAGTGTGAACGCTATTTTTTACGCTATTACGGTTGAATAGTTTAGGCGTATCATGACATATGAGAGCACAAACGATGCTTGGGGAATTTTAAAATCCACGCATGATGGTACCGATATGGTTAGGGTTTCTAAGTTACAAAATTTAACAACCAAGTTTGAAACAATTAGGATGGAAGAGAATGAGTCATTTGATACATTCTATGTTAAACTGTCGAATATTATCAATTCCTCGTTTAACTTTGGTGAACCTATCCCTGAGCCAAAAGTGGTTAGAAAAATCTTGAGGTCATTACCCAAAAGATTTAATGCCAAGGTCATGGTCCTAGATTATTTTAGTGGTGTCGATACTCTTGGCGTCAAAGAACTTGCATGTGATCTTCAAACCTGTGCTATGAACACATGTCTTAATAAATAAAAGAAAGATAAAAGTTTATCTTTGAAAACCCATAAGGAGGATGTGTCAGATTCTGAGAGAGAGGATGATTCAGAACCCTAAGAGATTTCTAGGTTTATAAAGAAGTTCACTAAATTACTTAAGCTTATAGAGGAGAATAATTATAATAAGAAAAAAAATAACAATGATAGTGAGAGGAAAAAGAAGTATAACCCTAAGAAATTGGATGAGCGGAACAAGTGTTTTGAATGCCATGGAGTTGGACATCATGCTTTTGAGTGTCCCACTAAACTAAGGAGATAAGGTAAGAAACTTAAATCTTACAAAGCAAGCCTTAAATGATAGTGAGTTAGAAGAGGAACCTAATTCTCCCGTCGTGCATAATTATACTACTTTTATTACTAGTCATATCGATAAAGATAATCATATGCATGATAGCTCCATGGTTTGGTGTTTATATTCCCAAGTTGGTGAGGAGGAAGAAGAAGAGGAAAGTAATGAGGAAGATGGAAGTGAGGTTTAAGTTGCCTTTCATGAGTTATAAGCATAGTCTGTGAAGTTGAAGAAGGAAAACTTAAAGCTAGAGGATGGGTTGAAAAAAAGTTCCATAAGAAATAATGATAATTTAATTGAGGATATAAGGGTAGTAGAGAAGAATCTGAAGGAGAATTTTGATTACATTGAGGGGGAAAGAGATAACTTTGGAGGATTTTTTGAAAATATGAAGAAAGAGACCCTAAAATTGATGAGTATAAACTTTTTCTTGAGTCTAGAATTTGCAGTTAGTAGATGAATTAAGACATTCAAGTTACATCAAGTTTGTTTCAAAATCTAGGTTAGAAAAGTTGGATAAAATTTTAGGAACAACCCAAATCAAGAATGACAAAATAAGTCTAGGCTCTGACAATTCAAATGCTTATGATCCTAAAGTCGAGACAAAGATTGTGAGAGAGTCAATTGCTTCCAAGGACATTTCCAAAGCTCAACCCAATGGTAGATTTCCTAGAGTACACATTCACATATTGTGATAGGAAAGGTCACCTTAGAAGTTTTTTTTTTTTTTTTTTTATCTTAGAAGAGGTCCTAAGAATTATAAATCTCGTGTCACCATGGTTCCCAGAACCCAAGAAGTTAAATTATGTTCAATTTTTTGAGGAAATATGATTTGGGGGACACTTAATGTAAGACTTGTTGATTCTTTCATGCTTTCACATGATTCATCACACGCTATATCTTATGAGTGATTGTGTTGGAATGTTTTTCATAAATTATTTTTTGTGCTTTATGTTATATGTTATAACTAGTGTTGTGATGTTTGTGTCTATTATATTTTTGTTTTGAATCCATATGAAAAATACAAATGAGTAAATGAATTTCGTAGGAAGCCTTTACAAATTCAGTAGCCGTTGAGTAAAACTAGCAAACGGTTACCATTTCTTATATTGTAAGCTTTCATCCACCACTGTAAGGTATTGAGTTTGCAACTTTAACCTTTTAAACGTCCTTTTGCTCCACCATTGTGGATGCTTGAACAAACCCTATCTCACCAAAGTCGGTTACATAACTGCACAAAAGAAAAGGGTGTGTGTTAATGTGTGTGTGATATTAAAGTATATTGTATATCAAATTTGATTCAAATCCAAAATCTCAACAGACTCTCTAGATTCCATCCACAAAGAAAGAATGTTAAAAGTCTATCATGTTTGGACATCCATACACAACTCTATATGCATTACATCTCTGTAAACATCCAAATGGCAAAGTATATATTCATTACAAAATATAAATGGATGAAGATCAGAAAATGCAACTTATCATATTTGTCTTTGAGAATATATTGTTGAAAGTAAGTAAAATTGTCCGACTTAATTAAATTGGACATAAAGGATTAAACTATTTATAGATACGAAAATATGACATTACGTATATATTACAATAATAGAAAATTATAAGGAAAAAGGCTGAACTATTTATGTTATTCCATGATATATTATCACCCATCACAACCTGATCTACTGATATAAATCAAATCTTTGAAATAGCCTTTGTTAGGCATATATTTAATTTGAAAAGAGTACTTCTTCTTTTTTTTATTAACCAAATATAAAGGTATCAATGTGAAGAGGTAATTCAGATTCCAAATACAACAATAATAACAACATTGCAAGACCTCAACAAAAAAAAAAGATAAAAAAAACTCTTCAATATCACATACTGGAAATGAGTGTAACATTATCTATTGTTTAAGTGTGAAAACCTCCTTTGTATACAAAAATAGAGACAATTTGTTGTAATATGCACATTAAAATCTCCTACAAAATTGGTCTGGCTTAATTAAATATATATATATATATATATATATATATATATATATATATGATAACTTGACTTTTGTGTGTAGTCGTTGTTTTAAGCCAGGTTAATCAAAATCCTCAAATACCTACAAAATATAATAAACTAAAGTGTAGTAGTAAGTGAGGTATCAATCCACATCAAGGGTGTAAAGTGAGGGAAAAACAATTGTAATTCACTTTTATTTTCTTTTTGGGGTTTTTACTTTTTCTATTTTTTTAGCTTTTTCAATATTAAAACAAATTTTGCGAGATGAGGTGAATAAACTAAACTAAATCAAGATCTAAGCAAAACTAACTACAAAGTGTAATAAAAAAATAAGTGAAATATAACTAAAATAAGAGAATAAGTGAGGAAGTAAATGTGAGAACAATCAAGGAATGTAATTATACCATAATTTCTAGTTAATCTATTTAATTAATTTATTCAAATTAAACTTCCCAAATTAATATTGAAATTACAAATCAACTCTCGTTGCAAATGTAATTTTAATAATAATCTTTTAGAGAATTAAACTTACAAATATACAACTCACAAAATGTAGATCTAAACATCATCTAACAAATCACCCGCTAGGATTGATTTACTAAATTAGTTTAAATCATAAAAATATGTTTAGAGTTGAAATTCAAAGAAATCATTTCACATTTTAGAAAAACCTATCTCTACTTCAATTCTAAGATGGAAATTAAGACTAGAATCTCAATTTTCTCTCGAAAATCATTTACCCTATCTCAAGACGTAAATTAAAAGTAAGATTTCAAAATTAATCATCAAATGAAATTTTAATTTAAATAAACTAATTAAAGTCTATTAACATCAAATTAATGGATAATCCCACCCCTTGAAAGGGGATTTAGCCTAACATCATATTAAACATGATAATTAAATAATAAAAGGCTAATAAAATAAAATAGAAGAGAAGAGAACAATCAAACAGAATCTCTTGAAGTGAAATTGAACTCTAATTTCTTTGAAATCAAAAACCATCCATCCGATATGAGCCTCCAACAATACTCAATTCAATATAATACTCATTGAATTACTCACAATTTATCCTCACAAATCTCTCAAAATAAAAATAAAAACTTTTTACAAAATATTTCCTTAATTTATTTTCTACTCTAACCTATCTCCCTAACTCTCTCTACAATTCTCTCTAAAAAATAATATCTCCGAAAATGGTCTTCATCTTCTTTAAATAGTAGTCATGGAGTTAAGGGAAAATTTGGTATGGATAAAATGTGGGTGATCATGGGGTGTGTGCACATGAGGTTTGAGAGGTGTGAGGTCACAAAATCTGATTTGGGTGAGGGAAATTTTGAGATTAAAGAAGGTGTATGTGGGAAGTGGTTATTTGGGGGTATAATGGCAAAAGAGGTTTAAGTGGTATAAGTCACATGGGAGTTAATTATTTAGAATTTGTTTGGCTTGGTTTATTTGTTTTGGATGAGCAGGTGAAATCGATTAAGGCTTGGGTTTATAAATGGAAAATGGGTCAGAAGGTTTTGAAGATGGGTAAGATTGAATTCGGGTTTTGGTTTGAGATGATTCCGGTTTGAATGGCTATCAGGTCAGACGGGATAAATGGGTTGTGGAGAGCAGCGGGTATGGCTATGGTCAGCCGGAGCTGGTGGCGAGATCGAGCAGGTGTGGCTTGGACATGGGTCGCGGTTTAGGCCAAATCCGAAGGTGGCTTTTGGGGTCTGGTTTGGACTTGGGTTTTCGGATCGCGAGTTTGGCAAGGTTGGGTGAAAGGTTGGTCTCGTCGGAGCTTTGATCCCGGTTGAATGGATTGGAATTGCGGGTTTGGTAGAAGGGGGTTTGGGGTATGGGTTAAGTTTAAAGCCTCCGCCGGAGGGGTGTTAGCCGGAGGTGCTGGGTTCTGCCCAGGGTTGACAGGGCTCTCGCGATCGGGTTGGGGATAAGACTGGATTTGAAACCGTGTTTGAGGATTGATGATGTAGGGAGGTTGGTTAATAATGGAAATGGTTGTTTGATTGTGGTGGTGGTTTAGATGGTAGATATGGTGGTTGTTAATGGAGGATTTGACGAGAGAGAGAGAGTGTTGGGAAGATGAGGGGAGTGGGGTTAGAGTATGGTAAGGGTGTAGGAAGTAAGGTGTGGATGGGGAGTTGTTTTGGTGTGATGTATAATATAGGGTATTAAGGTGTGAGTGTGTTTAATTTGCACCTTAAAAATAAATAACACTGAAGAAAATAAAACTAATAAAATTAAAAATCTAAAAATAAAATTCTACTCTAAAAATAAAATAAAGACTCAAATAAAAGATGAAACTAAAAAGAAGCGAAAATAAATTTTTTTTTTATTAAAACTAAAACTAAAATCCTAAAAAGAAAATTTAAAATCTAATAAAACTAAAAATAAATGAATTCCTAAATAAAAACTAATCCTAATAAAATAAGACTGAAAACTAAAAACTACTAAAAATCAAAATCAAAATAAAATCACACTAATTTAAAAGAAATATAAAAATAGAAAATAAAATCTTGAAAATTCTAAATAATTCCTAAAAATAAAACGACTCAAACTAAAAATCTAATAAAAATCTAAAAAGTACAAACTAAAGACACGGGTTCGGATGAAGATTTGGGCTAAGTTTAGGCTCAGTTTGGGGTAGGCTAGGGTTTGGTATGGGAATGAGGAATTAGCTCCGTGAATTGTATATCTGACTCGAAATATAACTTTTGACACCGCAATTGCAATCAAGCCTGTACATTATACAAATAAGCATATAAGACCCAATTTTCCTAGAATTAACAACTAAAATACGTCTATTCGGGGTATAAAATGTACACTTTTGGGTCCTCCCCAAACAGAATATTGCTAGTCCTTGAGCGAAAAGATAAAGAGAAAAAGGAAGATAAGAAATCAAAAGTGTACCACTTTCGTCGGCACTTGCGATTGAACTTAGCATGTGCAATAAGCCTTTAAACCTTTATGTTGCCCTATAGGAGGAGTTGTGTCTCGTGAGGGATTGCAGGAAATTTACCCACAAAATTCTTTATTTAAAAAGATTTATTGAAAGGCAGTCAATCTCTTATTAGACATATAATAATCGCACACTCCATCATGAGAAGAATATTTTGAAAAATTCAAGCTAGAAGTGTACAAAAGGTTAGCTATGTGAATACACAAGGCACATCCTTCCTAGAATTCAACGTGTGTAGTGTGAATCAATCAAAATGGGTCAAGTATCATAAGAGTAATTCCTAGATTTCCTTTTTGAAATTAACGCTTCAACTTCAAAATATCACTGGATATAGCTATCTCAAACAAATTCTCGAGATTTGGGTTAGTGTATTGCTCTTGTGTGTGAAGAGGTGAGTAAATGTAATCAAGTTCAAACGTCTCACACACATATAAGAAAGAACGAACATTAAGAAAGAAAATGATCTCATGAAAGGAATGCTAATCACTATAGTGAGAACATTGAGTTATTCACGAAGTTGACTTTCATTTGTCCGAACACCTAGGGGAAATTTGGATGTTTGTGAGTGAGGGGGAAATGAATGAGAAGGATAGGATATGAGGTAGGATGGCGATGTAAGGATGAATGATGAGTGATGGATGTGTGATGGATAAAAAATGGATGCGATACAAGAGTGTTTTATACTTGAAGAACAAATGTCTTTATTACATAAAACTAACTACAAACTTACCTTTTCTTTTCTTTTCTCTTTTTCTTTAACTTTTTTGATTTTTTTTCTTTTGCTATTTGTTTTTTTTCTTTTTCTCTCTTCTTATTACTCTCAATCACTGAAGATATTTTACATTTGAAAAACACTCTTTTTCTCAAAATGATAATGGATGATATATGAATGGAGTGGGGAATGTGTATGGATGATGAGGCGAATATATGTGAACGTGGGTGAAGTGAAGTGAAGATCCTGAAGGTTTTCTTGAGAATTGTAGTACTCCTCAAATCTAACCGTATTGACGTGATAAGTGCGTAAATTTTGTTGAGTCTAGAAATTCATGGTGAAAAATGCTTTGTTATATATTACATAAGTTATTTAGAAAAAGATAAATCCTCTAGCTTGATTCCTAAACATAAAAGATGGATGATAGAAAATTCATGTCATTGAATGAGATGAAAGAAATTGCACGAAATTTTTAAAAATCAGGTACAAAAATCAATTTTTTTCAAAAGAGGTACAATTTTGATAAATTTTCCCACACCCAAATAAAAAGGAACATCGTCCTCGATGTTAAGTACAATGATTTTTAAAATTGAGAGCATAAGGTAGGAAAGATATTACCAGAATCAACCGCTAATGAAGTGGACATATGAAGCCAAGAATAAACCTGAATGAGTGATAAAAGTCTACAAAGCATGGTATAGCATTGGGTGATGTGAAACAGAACCCCCAAACAGGATGAGACTCATACAAGGAAAAAGCGAGCTGCCTCCCGGTAGTGCTAAGTTTAATGTCTTCAGCGAGACCAATGGAATCTCACCCTAAAGATAATATCTATGAAAGCACGGGGCGACAGAAAATTTGGGTGATGAGAATCACCCCCAAACAAGACTGAAGCGTCAGTCTTGTTGGATTAGGGCTAAGAATGATCAATGCAATTGTATGGCAAAGTGAATCACACGATGCAAACCATCGGTGGACCAAGGGTGGGTGGGTATTAGGGTAAGCGTGAGGGTGAATAGGCACTGATCACGAGCCTTATTGAGTCGAAAGGTGAGGGTAACAAGGGCCCTATAAGCATGGTGCTCAAGTTGGTGAGGAAGGCAAAAAGGTTTGAAAAGTGGAATGGAGTGGGGATCATAAAAGGCACATGACCGTTCTATAAATGGACGATGATAATGGTAGCGCTGTGACATGCCAAGGAGTTGTCGAGGGAAAAAATAAACACCACAAGAGAGTGGTGGGCATTGAATAACAAGCTCGGTGTCACGGTGGAGAGTAACACCACAAAAACTCTCGTGGAAGGTGGAGGATGTATTCAGGTGAGGATATAAAAATGTAGATGAAAACTTGAAATGTGTAAAATCAAGATCCAAACCAAGAGGTGAGGTGGAAGGGACAATGGGTGGGTCGGGTGGGATAAAGGGTGTATCGGGTGGGATAAAGGGTGGATTGGGTGGGATAAAAAGTGGAGGAAGATGATCCAACTCTAGTGTGGGAGACATACACTCCTCATGAGGCGCAGAGTGATCCTCAATGTCACTCGCAGGAGGAAGTATGGTATCTAAAGATGGAATGGTCATATTTTCCACAAGAATATCGTTGGTAAATGTGGTGGGTGGGTAAGACGAGGCACCAATATCAGACATAGAGGAATCACTAGAAATATTGGGCTCAAAGGGACCCATGCATGGTGGGACGAGATCTATATCCGGAGAGGTAGAAACCATATTGGATTCAATCTCGAGAAAATGGTGAGCACTTGTAGCCGGAGCTAACCTAGGATGTATTGGTTCCTCGGGAACACACACGGTGGGCTTAATATGTGTAGACTCGGGCATGTTTTTGGATTTATCGGGAAAGGGACTGTGAACCTCAAATTGGGATTCATTTGGATATGACGGGATTTGATCAGGCTCACTAGCAATGAATAAATCAACACAAGTGTCAACTTGAGGCCTGGACCATGGAATGGTCTCAACGTCGAGATACTCGGGGTGGTAGGGTTGGTCACACTCAAAATCAGTGGCACAAGATGACGCATCATCACTCCACGTGGGGGCAACAATGGGTTGACTTGGGATGAAATCCGACTCTCTCGCACACTCAAGTTCATTAAAGTATTTTTCAAGCCTTTGGAGGGATTCATTTTGAAGTTGACTGGATTGCTCTTGCTCGAGTATGAACTTTTTTAAGAGGCTTTTGAGAGCGGAGGTGGATGATTGTGGTTGAGTGATGGGTGGTGGTGGTGGTAGAGGTGGTCACAACTCACTAATATCATAACTATAAGGAGAATACTCATATGATGTGTGGGGAAAGGGGTCAAGTGTGTCATACACGGGAGAAGCATCTCCATGAGAGACAAAAGGCTGATAGTCATTGGGTGCGTAATGAGGGGACTGATCGAGATAAGGTGCACAAGGTTGCCATGATGACTGTTGGAACGTGTGAGGATCCACAACATCGGGTTGGGATTCATATTGTGAGGAAGGATGATTAGGCCTCCACGAATAGCTAGGGTACTCACACAACTCGTAATGGTATATATCGTGATAATAGACCGAGGTAGGTTCCGGAACAGTGTCATGTGGATACACATGTTTCATGGTGGGTTCCGGAACAGTGTCATATGGATACACATGCTCAATGGTGGGTTCGGATGGATATAAAAAGTATGGGAACTCATAGAACAAGTGATCGTCATATGAACAATGGGTGAACGACAAAGCATATGACGAGTTGATACTCATCATCAGAGGCGATAGAATATGAAATGAGTGTGTGGACGACGTAAGAGTATCAACGGTGTGTGGTTGAGAGTTAAAGCCACTAAGTAAAGCATGGAGGTTCGAATAGGGATTAACTTCAAACATGCTTTGAAAAAATGAGAAATGGACAAAGTAATCCCGTAAGGAACGTTCGACGGCCATGATGAGAAAAATATATTTTTTGATTTTTTTGAATTTTTTTTCAAAAGGAAAGAAAATATTATTGGATTTTTCTAAAAAAAAATGAAAGAAAGAAAATATTTTTGGGTTTTTATAAAATAAAAGGAAGAAAATATTTTTTGGATTTTTATAGGGAAAAATAAGGAAAGAAAATGTTTTTGAATTTTTTTTGGAAGAAAAGAGTGGGAAAAATATGAAATCCTTGAATTTTGACGAACTCACTAAAATTGACTACAGAAAAATGGAATTGGACACACACAAGTCAAGGAGAAATCCTAACTATCACATAACCAATTTTTATCTTTAAATTTAGTGAAAGGGTAGTCAAATTTTAATTAAGTCTACGGGCGATAAAAAATCACGGTATTATCTGAGGGTTCGCCTTTGCAAAAATATTTTCTTATTGGGCTACCTAGTTGATTGATTTTAAATTTAATGATGAATAGGGTAGCACATAAATGGTAAGCGAGTGAGTCGGATGATGAAATCCCTTCTCGTGAGTAATTGGGTGTAGGTCTCAGTCAATTAATTCATCACACCATTCGAAAATAAATGCGATAATAAAATCACACAAGAGCACATAATCACACATAAAAATTGACTCGCTAACAAGAGAGGTGTGAGGGTTCAAGAGATGTACGTCCCACGATTTTTACACCGTGGGAATCTAAAAAACTTGAGTCGATTGGGGGGAGATTACGCCAATCTCAATCTAGCCCGGGAGTCCTACTGACCCAAGGTAGAGAGGTTTCTGAATCCTGACCTTTGAACGCCCTCTCTCTACCTTGTCCGGTTTTCCTATCACGTTTATCTTCTTTTTATTACAAATTTAAAATAAAAAAATGGTGTCTCTATGCACCGCAATACAAGACAAGAATAAAAATCCTAATACAAGCCCTCTAAAAAAGAAAAATGGTACTAAAAAAACAACAAAGTGCAAAAAATAAATGAAATACAAGATGAAATTCGCTCCAAGTGCTTCACACTCCCAAGAACGGCAACGACGCAATTTGACAACAAAACTTTTGTGTGTAGTCGTTGTTTGAAGCTAAGTTAATCAAAATCCTCAAATACCTACAAAATATAATAAACTAAAGTGTAGTGGTAAGTGAGGTAACAATCCACATCAAGGGGGTAAAGTGAGGGGAAACCAATTATAATTCACTATTATTTTCTTTTTGGGATTTTACTTTTTTTTTAGCTTTTTCAATATTAAAACAATTTTTGTGAGATGAGGTGAATTAACTAAACTAAATCAAGATCTGAACAAAACTAACTACAAAGTGTAATAAAAAAAAAGTGAAATCTAACTAAAATAAGAGAATAAGTGAAGAAGTAAATGCGAGAACAATCAAGGAATGGAATTATACCACAATTTCTAGTTAATCTATTTAATTAATTTATTCAAATTAAACTTCCCAAATTAGTATTGAAACACTACACCAAAAACAGGAATCTGACACGGTTTAAAACTGTGCCAGATCAAATCTGGCACGGTTTTGAACTGTGCCAGAATCAGGTGTTCCAAAATGGCAATTTTTTTCTGGCACGGCTCAAAAGTGTGCCAGATTTGGTCAAACAGGAACACTTCTGGCACACTTTTAAACCGTGCCAGAATTTGATATTTCTGGCACACTTTTGGCACAGTTTTTAACTGTGCCAGATTTGGGCAAATAGGAACACTTCTGGCACACTTTTAAACCGTGCCTGAATTTGATATTTCTGGCACACTTTTGGCACAGTTTTTAACTGTGCCAGATTCAGAACAGTTTAAAATTTTTTGGCACAGTTCAAAATCGTGCCAAAATATGATACACTTTTGACACGATTTTGAACTGTGCCAAATTTTTTATAAAAAAAAAAAATTATTTGAAAGCACAAAATTCACAAATTAATAATATTGCACGTTGTTAATAAATAAATGTACATACAAACTTCAAAATATTACAAGTCTTTATAGTTCACATGCCCAAAAAAATTGGGCAGAGTTTCCTCTATTTTTTGGACATTCCAAAACCTGTTAATACAAAACCTGCCTAATATAAAGCCCGCACGGCCACAAAATATAACAATTAACTTACAAAAGCCTGCACGGCATAAAACTCAACAATAAAACAACAAAAGACCGCACGGCCATGACACAAAAAAATGGAATCATGAATAAATCCCTTGTTGTAAACCATTGAGTTCTCTGTGTGTTCCACGTGAATAAATGCCAACGATAAACTGTTATCCTGCAAAAAAAATAAGATACAAAAAAGATACGATATTAGTAACCCAATAAATTGAATTTTTTTTTTTTTACTTAAACTATAAAATTACATATATGAGTGGAAATTATCATCATACTCTCAAACCGGGAGACCCGAGACTACGCGGTCAGTTCCTACAAGTTACATCGGTCCCGTGCGAGGTGTTCATGCCTCCTACGAGGTCGTTGGGGGGCTGGTTTGGGTTTTCACCCTTTAACGACATGTTTTTAACTCTAAGTGTGATTTTTGCAAATTATCGTCATCCTCTCAAACCGGGAGACCCGGGACTACGCGGTCAGTTCCTACAAGTTACATTGGTCCCGTGCGAGGTGTTCGTGCCTCCTACGGGGTCGATGGGGGGCTGGTTTGGGTTTTCACACTTTAACGGCATGTTTTTAACTCTAAGTGTGATTTTTGCAAATTATCGTCATCCTCTCAAACCAAGAGACCCGGGACTACGCGGTCAGTTCCTACAAGTTACATTGGTCCCGTGCGAGGTGTTCGTGCCTCCTACGGGGTCGATGGGGGCCTGGTTTGGGTTTTCACACTTTAACGGCTTGTTTTTAAGTCTAAGTGTGATTTTTGCAAATTATCATCATTCTCTTAAACCGAGAGACCCGGGACTACGCGCCCAATTTCTACAAGTTACATCGGTCCCGTGCGAGGTGTTCGTGCCTCCTACGGGATCGATGGGGGGTTGGTTTGGGTTTTCACCCTTTAACGTCTTGTTTTTAAGTCTAAGTGTGATTTTGGCAAATTATCGTCATACTATCAAACCCGGAGACCCGGGACTACGCGGTCAGTTCCTACAAGTTGCATTGGTCCCGTACGAGGTGTTCGTGCCTCCTACGGGGTCGTTGGGGGGCTAGTTTGGGTTTTCACCCTTTAACGGCATGTTTTTAACTCTAAGTGTGATTTTTGCAGATTATCGTCATACTCTCAAACCGAGCGACCCGGGACTACGCGGTCAGTTCCTACAAGTTACATTGGTCCCGTGCAAGGTGTTCGTGCCTCCTACGGGGTCGTTTGGGGGCTGGTTTGGGTTTTCACCCTTTAACGGCATGTTTTTAACTCTAAGTGTGATTTTTGCAGATTATCGTCATACTCTCAAACCGAGCGACCCGGGACTACGCGGTCAGTTCCTACAAGTTACATTGGTCCCGTGCGAGGTGTTCGTGCCTCCTACGGGGTCGTTTGGGGGCCGGTTAGGGTTTTCACTCTTTAACGGCATGTTTTTAAGTCTAAGTGTGATTTTTGCAAATTATCGTCATACTCTCAAACCGGGATACCCGGAATTACGCGGTCAGTTCCTACAAGTTATATTGGTCCCGTACGAGGTGTTCGTGCCTCCTACGGGGTCGTTTGGGGACTGGTTTGGGTTTTCACCCTTTAACGGCTTGTTTTTAAGTCTAAGTGTGATTTTTGCAAATTATCGTCATACTCTCAAACCGGGATACCCGAGATTACGCGGTCAGTTCCTACAAGTTACATCGGTCCCGTGCGAGGTGTTCGTGCCTCCTACGAGGTCGTTGGGGGGCTGGTTTGGGTTTTCACCCTTTAACGGCATGTTTTTAACTCTAAGTGTGATTTTTGCAAATTATCGTCATCCTCTCAAACCGGGAGACCCGGTACTACGCGGTCAGTTCCTACAAGTTACATTGGTCGCGTGCGAGGTGTTCGTGCTTCCTACGGGGTCGATGGGGGGCTGGTTTGGGTTTTCACACTTTAACGGCATGTTTTTAACTCTAAGTGTGATTTTTGCAAATTATTGTCATCCTCTCAAACCAAGAGACCCGGGACTACGCGGTCAGTTCCTACAAGTTACATTGGTCCCGTGCGAGGTGTTCGTGCCTCCTACGGGGTCGATGGGGGCCTGGTTTGGGTTTTCACACTTTAACGGCTTGTTTTTAAGTCTAAGTGTGATTTTTGCAAATTATCATCATTCTCTTAAATCGAGAGACCCGGGACTACGCGCCCAGTTTCTACAAGTTACATCGGTCCCGTGCGAGGTGTTCGTGCCTCCTACGGGATCGATGGGGGGTTGGTTTGGGTTTTCACCCTTTAACGGCTTGTTTTTAAGTCTAAGTGTGATTTTGGCAAATTATCGTCATACTATCAAACCCGGAGACCCGGGACTACGCGGTTAGTTCCTACAAGTTGCATTGGTCCCGTACGAGGTGTTCGTGCCTCCTACGGGGTCGTTGGGGGGCTAGTTTGGGTTTTCACCCTTTAACGGCATGTTTTTAACTCTAAGTGTGATTTTTGCAGATTATCGTCATACTCTCAAACCGAGCGACCCGGGACTACGCGGTCAGTTCCTACAAGTTACATTGGTCCCGTGCAAGGTGTTCGTGCCTCCTACGGGGTCGTTTGGGGGCTGGTTTGGGTTTCACCCTTTAACGGCATGTTTTTAACTCTAAGTGTGATTTTTGCAGATTATCGTCATACTCTCAAACCGAGCGACCCGGGACTACGCGGTCAGTTCCTACAAGTTACATTGGTCCCGTGCGAGGTGTTCGTGCCTCCTACGGGGTCGTTTGGGGGCCGGTTAGGGTTTTCACTCTTTAACGGCATGTTTTTAAGTCTAAGTGTGATTTTTGCAAATTATCGTCATACTCTCAAACCGGGATACCCGGAATTACGCGGTCAGTTCCTACAAGTTATATTGGTCCCGTACGAGGTGTTCGTGCCTCCTACGGGGTCGTTTGGGGACTGGTGTGGGTTTTCACCCTTTAACGGCTTATTTTTAAGTCTAAGTGTGATTTTTGTAAATTATCGTCATACTCTCAAACCGTGAGACCCGGGACTACGCGGTCAGTTCCTACAAGTTACATCGGTCCCGTGCGAGGTGTTCGTGCCTCCTACGAGGTCGTTGGGGGGCTGGTTTGGGTTTTCACCCTTTAACGACATGTTTTTAACTCTAAGTGTGATTTTTGCAAATTATCGTCATCCTCTCAAACCGGGAGACCCGGGACTACGCGGTCAGTTCCTACAAGTTACATTGGTCCCGTGCGAGGTGTTCGTGCCTCCTACGGGGTCGATGGGGGGCTGGTTTGGGTTTTCACACTTTAACGGCTTGTTTTTAAGTCTAAGTGTGATTTTTGCAAACTATCATCATTCTCTTAAACCGAGAGACCCGGGACTATGCGCCCAGTTTCTACAAGTTACATTGGTCCCGTGCGAGGTGTTCGTGCCTCCTACGGGATCGATGGGGGGTTGGTTTGGGTTTTCACCCTTTAACGGCTTGTTTTTAAGTCTAAGTGTGAATTTCGCAAATTATCGTCATACTATCAAACCAGGAGACCCGGGACTACGCGGTCAGTTCCTACAAGTTGCATTGGTCCCGTGCAAGGTGTTCGTGCCTCCTACGGGGTCGTTTGGGGGCTGGTTTGGGTTTTCACCCTTTAACGGCATGTTTTTAACTCTAAGTGTGATTTTTGCAGATTATCGTCATACTCTCAAACCGAGAGACCCGGGACTACGCGGTCAGTTCCTACAAGTTACATTGGTCCCGTGCAAGGTGTTCGTGCCTCCTACGGGGTCGTTTGGGAGCCGGTTAGGGTTTTCACCCTTTAACGGCATGTTTTTAACTCTAAGTGTGATTTTTGCAGATTACTGTCATACTATCAAACCGAGCGACCCGGGACTACGCGGTCAGTTCCTACAAGTTACATTGGTCCCGTGCGAGGTGTTCGTGCCTCCTACGGGGTCGTTTGGGGGCCGGTTAGGGTTTTCACTCTTTAACGGCACGTTTTTAAGTCTAAATGTGATTTTTGCAAATTATCGTCATACTCTCAAACCGGGATACCCGGAATTACGCGGTCAGTTCCTACAAGTTATATTGGTCCCGTATGAGATGTTCGTGCCTCCTACGGGGTCGTTTGGGGACTGGTTTGGGATTTCACCCTTTAATGGCTTGTTTTTAAGTCTAAGTGTGATTTTTGCAAATTATCGTCATACTCTCAAATCGTGAGACCCGGGACTACGCGGTCAGTTCCTACAAGTTACATTGGTCCCGTGCGAGGTGTTCGTGCCTCCTACGGGGTCGTTTGGGGGTTGGTTTGGGTTTTCACCCTTTAACGGTATGTTTTTAACTCTAAGTGTGATTTTTTCAGATTATCGTCTTACTCTCAAACCGAGCGACCCGGGACTACGCGGTCAGTTCCTACAAGTTACATTGGTCCCGTGCAAGGTGTTCGTGCCTCCTACGGGGTCGTTTGGGGGCTGGTTTGGGTTTTCACCCTTTAACGGCATGTTTTTAACTCTAAGTGTGATTTTTGCAGATTATTGTCATACTCTCAAACCGAGCGACCCGGGACTACGCGGTCAGTTCCTACAAGTTGCATTGGTCCCGTACAAGGTGTTCGTGCCTCCTACGGGGCCGTTGGGGGGCTAGTTTGGGTTTTCACCCTTTAACGGCATGTTTTTAACTCTAAGTGTGATTTTTGCAGATTATCGTCATACTCTCAAACCGGGATACCCGGAATTACGCGATCAGTTCCTACAAGTTATATTGGTCCCGTACGAGGTGTTCGTGCCTCCTACGGGGTCGTTTGGGGACTGGTTTCGGTTTTCACCCTTTAATGGCTTGTTTTTAAGTCTAAGTGTGATTTTTGCAAATTATCGTCATACTCTCAAACCGGGATACCCGAGATTACGCGGTCAGTTCCTACAAGTTACATTGGTCCCGTGCGAGGTGTTCGTGCCTCCTACGGGGTCGTTTGGGGACTGGTTTGGGTTTTCACCCTTAATGGCTTGTTTTTAAGTCTAAGTGTGATTTTTACAAATTATCGTCATACTCTCAAACCGTGAGACCCGGGACTACGCGGTCAGTTCCTACAAGTTACATTGGTCCCGTGCGAGGTGTTCGTGCCTCTTACGGGGTCGTTTGGGGGCTGGTTGGGGTTTTCACCCTTTAACGGCTTGTTTTTAAGTCTAAGTGTGATTTTTGCAAATTATCGTCATACTCTCAAACCGAGCGACCCGGGACTACGCGGTCAGTTCCTACAAGTTACATTGGTCCCATGCGAGGTGTTCGTGCCTCCTACGGGGTCGTTTGGGGGCTGGTTAGGGTTGTCACTCTTTAACAGCATGTTTTTAAGTCTAAGTGTGATTTTTGCAAATTATCGTCATACTCTCAAACCGGGATACCCGAGATTACGCGGTCAGTTCCTACAAGTTACATTGGTCCCGTGCAAGGTGTTCGTGCCTCCTACGGGGTCGTTTGGGAGCCGGTTAGGGTTTTCACCCTTTAACGGCATGTTTTTAACTCTAAGTGTGATTTTTGCAGATTACTGTCATACTATCAAACCGAGCGACCCGGGACTACGCGGTCAGTTCCTACAAGTTACATTGGTCCCGTGCGAGGTGTTCGTGCCTCCTACGGGGTCGTTTGGGGGCCGGTTAGGGTTTTCACTCTTTAACGGCATGTTTTTAAGTCTAAGTGTGATTTTTGCAAATTATCGTCATACTCTCAAACCGGGATACCCGGAATTACGCGGTCAGTTCCTACAAGTTATATTGGTCCCGTATGAGATGTTCGTGCCTCCTACGGGGTCGTTTGGGGACTGGTTTGGGATTTCACCCTTTAATGGCTTGTTTTTAAGTCTAAGTGTGATTTTTGCAAATTATCGTCATACTCTCAAATCGTGAGACCCGGGACTACGCGGTCAGTTCCTACAAGTTACATTGGTCCCGTGCGAGGTGTTCGTGCCTCCTACGGGGTCGTTTGGGGGTTGGTTTGGGTTTTCACCCTTTAACGGTATGTTTTTAACTCTAAGTGTGATTTTTCCAGATTATCGTCATACTCTCAAACCGGGAGACCCGAGGCTACGCGGTCAGTTCCTACAAGTTACATTGGTCCCATGCAACGTGTTCGTGCCTCCTACGGGGTCGCTGGGTGGCTGGTTTGGGTTTCCACCCTTTAACGGCATGTTTTTAACTCAAGTGTGATTTTTGCAGATTATCATCATACTCTCAAACCGAGCGACCTGGGACTACACGGTCAGTTCCTACAAGTTACATTGGTCCCGTGCGAGGTGTTCGTGTCTCCTACGGGGTTGTGTGGGGGGCTGGTTTGGGTTTTCACCCTTTAACAGCTTGCTTTTAAGTCTTAAGTGTGATTTTTGCAAATCATCGTCATACTCTCAAACCGGGAGACCCGGGACTATGCGATCTGTTCCTACAGGTTACATTGGTCCCGTACGAGGTGTTTGTGCCTCCTACGGGATCGTTTGGGGGTTGGTTTGGGTTTTCACCCTTTAATGGCATGTTTTTAACTCTAAGTGTGATTTTTCCAAATTATCGACATACTCTCAAACCGGGAGACCCGGGGCTACGCGGTCAGTTCCTACAAGTTACATTGGTCCCGTGCGAGGTGTTCGTGCCTCCTATATCGTCATATTCTCTAACGGTATGTTTTTAATCAATTTTGAACGTTTATGGATTTTAGAAAATTTTGACATAGTTTCATTTGTTTATTCGTTAAATCCAACATGTTTTAACATTTAATATAAACTCAACAGCAACAGCAAATTCCAAAACCAAACCACCAGCAAGTCCCTTCCACCAATTTAACTAAATAAGCTCATAAAGTAAGCCATGAAGTGATTTTCAAACTTTAAAAGGAATGATCAGATATAGAATGAAAAAGATAAACTATAAATATTGAGTAGAAATAATTTATTGCATTTTAAAAGGTTAATGAATGGGTACTAAATAATAGTTACCTGTAGTAACTTGATTAAGATTGGATGGAACTGGCCTGAGTTGAACATTTGTAAAACAAAACCAAACAAATCACTGGCAGCCTATGCTGGCCTTTTGATCTCCAAACCTCCCCAATACCTGCATTCAATTCCCACCGAGCACTGGATCAAACTCTTTAATATTACAGTACCCATATATGATTATACACACACGTGTGTGAAATTGATAACATGTCCCTTTTATGAGTATAATTAGGTATCATTATGTGCCATTAGGACACGCGTTATATTGTGCTTTATTATATATATAGTTAATAATCTACCTTTGATTGTGCTTAAGATGTATTGAATTGATCTAGAGATCAAAGATTGTGATGGAAGATGATCATGGTTAATCTTTTTAAGAAAGTAGTCTATGAAATAACTTGGGATCTCCATTCAAGGTTCTCAAAACAAGAAGCGCCATTCTTTGTATGGTTTTGCCTTCAAATAAAAATTTGGGATCTCTTACCTACTCACAAAAATCCATATGTCCATTACATATAAGAACATATCAGAAAGGAAAATGGATCAATATATAATGAAATAAATAAATATTCACATTAATTTTTCTCTCACCTGTAAATCAATAATGGGAGGTACTTCAATCTCCTCCATTTTTGTTGCTAGCGAGAAACAGGCCACAGCTAACAATTGGACTATCCAAGCTTTACCCCTCTATGTGCACATTAACATTGTCACAAACATGAACGGGCACAATTAGCATTTAAACACTTAAATATTAATATGAGATTATTATGCCCTAAAATGCATTTTGTGCACATTGAACCATTTTTGTGCCAAAAAAAATGCATTTTGTTGCAAAACAAAAAACCCATTCAAAAAATTAATATGAGAAATACCTTAGAGGGGCGACAACAGCCTTGGAGGGAGTGTGCCCTGACTGGGCCTTTGAGAACACAATCACCTCAAGTGCTTGGAAATCCCATCACCCCCATCAGATCTTGCCAAGAAAACACAATCACCTCCTATATCACCCACCTCAAGACTGAAAATGTTAGCTGCACATGGCTTTCTCTTTCCTAAACTGGACTATTGAAAAGTTATCTCCACATTCCAAAAATCAGTATATATTAGATTTAATTCCACCTCAGTATATATATATATATATTAGATTAAACTCTAGAATTAGATTTAATCTAGAATTATCTAGAATTAAATCTATTTTATTAAATCACTATATATTAGATTTAATTCTAAATAATTCTAGATTAAATCTAATTCTAGAGTTTAATCGAATATTTATATATATATATATATATATATAAATCAGTATATATGATTTTATATTTATATATCAGTATATATGATATAAATCAGTATATAAATCAGTATATATATGATTTTATATTTATATATCAGTATATATGATATAAATCAGTATATATATATATAAAAATCAGTATATATGATTTTATATTTATATATCAGTATATATGATATAAATCAGTATATATGATTTTATATTTATATATCAGTATATATGATATAAATCAGTATATATATATATATATATAAAATACTTATAAAGGAAAGAAATTACGACACCAGATAAAATACCTCAAACCGAGAAAACACGAGGTCGCCGGAAGGGACACCACGACACCGGAATATCAAAAACCCGGAACCAGGGGAGCGGGGGAGGTGACCCGAGGAGGATAAACCCGGAAAATAGGGGCGACGACAGGGATAAACCCAAGGGGGGAGGCGACGCAGCAGGGGAGAGAGGGGGAGGCGACGCAGCAGGGGAGAGAGGGGCAGGCGACGCAGCAGGGGAGAGAGGGGGAGAGCGGGGGAGAGCGGATGGGAGGGGTTGGGTTTTTGGTGGAGGGAGAGGGGAGAGCGGGGGAGAAGACGAAGAAGGAGAGAGAAGAGGGAAATTAAAAGGTCCCAAAATTTTGAGGTATTTTATATCCTAGTAAAGTGTACTCAATTTTGGCACACTTTAAAACAGCGCCAAATTTTGGCACTGTTTTAAAGTGTGCCAAATTTCTATTAAACCGTGCCAAAATCTGGCACAGTTTTAAACCGTGCCAGATTTTTAATATCAGGGTGTGCCAAAATGCTGTTTTTGGTGTAGTGAAATTACAAATCAACTCTCGTTGCAAATGCAATTTTAATAATAATCTTTTAGAGAACTAAATTTACAATCCTACAACTCACAAAACGTAGATCAAAACATCACCTAACAAATCACCCGCTAGGATCGATTTACTAAATTGGTTTAAATCATAAAAATATGATTAGAGTTGAAATTCAAAGAAATAATTTCACATTTTAGAAAAATCTATCTCTAGTTCAATTCTAAGATGGAAATTAAAACTAGAATCTCGATTTTCTATCGAAAATCATTTACCCTCTCTTAAGGCGTAAATTAAAAGTAAGATTGCAAAATTAATCATCAAAGGAAATTTTAATTTAATTAAACTAATTAAATTCGAATAACATCAAATTAATGGATAATCCCACCCCTTGAAAGGGGATTTAGCCTAACATCATATTAAACATGATAATCAAATAATCAAAGGCTAATAAAATAAAATAGAAGAGAAGAGAACAATCAAACACAATCTCTTGAAGTGAAATTGAACTCTAATTTCTTTGAAATCAAGCACCATCCGTCCAATATAAGCATCCAACAATAATCAATTTAATATAATACTCAATTGAATTACTCACAATTTATCCTCACAAATCTCTAAAAATATAAATAAAAACTATTTACAAAATATTTCCCTAAATTATTTTCTACTCTAACCTATCTCTCTAACTCTCTCTAGAATTCTCTCTACAATAATATCTCCCCAAGTGGTCTTCATCTTCTTGAAATAGTAGTCATGGAGCTAAGGGCAAATTGGGTATGGATAAAATCTGGGTGATCATGGGGTGTATGAACATGAGGTTTGAGAGGTGTGAGCTCACAAAAATCTAATTTGGGTGAGGGTAATTTTGGGATTAAAGGAGGTGCATGTGGGTAGTGGTTGTTATGGGGTATAATGGGAAAAGAGGGTAAAGTGGTTTAAGTCACATGGGAGTGAATTGTTTTGACTTTGTTTGGCTTGGTTTATTTGTTTTGGATGAGCCGGTGAAATCGATTAAGGTTTGGGTTTACAAATGGGAAATCGGTTAGAAGGCTTTGAAGATGGGTAAGCTTGAATTCGGGTTTAGGTTTGAGAGGATTCTGGTTTGAATGGATGTCGAGTCAGACGGGATAAACGGGTTGTGGACATCAGCGGGTATAGCTGTGGTCGGCCGGAGCTGGTGGCGAGGTCGAGCAAGTCTGGCTTGGACATGGGTCGCGAGTTAGGCCGAATTCGAAGGTGGCTTTCGGGGTCCGGTTTGGACTTTGGTTTTCGGATCGCGGGTTTGGCAAGGATGGGTGACAGGTTGGTCTCGCCGGAGATTTGATTCGGGTTTAATGGATTAGAATCGCGGGTTCGGTAGAAGGGGGTTTGGAGTCTGGGTTGAGTTTAATGCCGTCGGCGGCGGGGTGTTAGCCGGAGGTGCTGGGTTCTACCCAGGGTTAACAGGGCTCTCGCGATCGGGTTGGGGATAAGGATGGATTTGAAATCGTGTTTGAGGATTGATGATGGAGGGAGGTTGGTTAATAATGGAAATGGTGGTTTGATTTTGGTGGTGGTTTAAATGGTAGAGATGGTGGTTGTTAATGGAGGATTTAAGGAGAAAGAGAGAGTGTTGGGAAGATGATGGGAGTGGGGTTAGAGTTTGGTAAGGGTGTAGGAAGTAAGGTGTGGATGGGGAGTTGTTTTGGTGCGATGTATAGTATAGGGTATTAAGGTGTGAATGTGTTTAATTTTCACCTTAAAAACAAATAACACTTAAGAAAATAAAACTAATAAAATTAAAAATCTAAAAATAAAATTCTACTCTAAAGTTAAAATAAAAACTCAAATAGAAAGTGAAACTAAAAAGAAGTGAGAATAAAAATAAAAATCTATTAAAACTAAAACCAAAATCCTAAAAAGAAAAGAAAATGTAAAATAAAATAAAATTAAAAATAAATGTATTCCTAAAAAAAAAATCCTAATAAAATAAGACTAAAAACTAAAAACTAATAAAAATCAAAATCAAAATAAAATCACATTAATTAAAAAGAAATATAAAAATAGAAAATAAAATCTAGAAAATTTTAAAAAAATAAAAAATAAAACGACTCAAACAAAAAATCTAAGAAAAATCTAGAAAGCACAAACTAAACACACGGGCTCGGGTGAAGATTTGGGCTAAGTTTAAGCTCAGTTTGGGGTAGGCTAGGGTTTGGTACGGTAATGAGGAATTAGCTCCGTGAATTGCATATCTGATTCGAAATATAACTTTTGACTCCGTAATTGTAATCAAGCCTGCACATTACACAATTAAGCATATAAGACCCAATTTGTCAAGAATTAGCAACTAAAATACGTCTATTTGAGGTATAAAATGTACACTTTTGAGTGCTTATGAATATACTATGAAGAATTGTATTTACATTCAGTTTCCTAGTATTACATAAAAACTAAAACACTAATTTAAATAATGAAAAAATGTTTATAATTAAATATTCATCACAGTGTTTCGCAAAAATCAATTTTAATTATAGAATTTAAAATTTTAGAACTCGTTGCAATCCAGGTTTAATGACACATATATTCGAGGTAAAAATGCATAACGAAAAAATAATGTTTTATATTTAATATTGATAAGGTGAATGTAAAACAATTAAAAATACAAGTGTATTAAACTAAATGCATCCTTAAATTATTCCCACAACCAAATCGCATGCAAAAAAAGACGGAAATGGGTTTCCCTTATTTTTTTTTAAAAATTCCAAATACTTTATACTCAAGGTACTAAATGAATCATTGTTTTCAAAGACAAAGACAAAGGTCCCAAATATGTCAAATTCGAACATACACTCATTTTTTCAATGGTAGACTTTGTTTTCACCAAACGATACACCTTTCTACATCGTCTCTTAACTGCATCTTCTTCTTCCCATAATGTTCTCTCTGGACCTGTTAGATAAGTGATTGAAACATAACATTCGACCACAATATCTCGAGAATTAAAGAAAAAGGTCATTATATAGGCATAAAACAAAATCTAATATATTTAAATGGTTAATATGCATATGCACATAAAAAACAATAAAAATAAAGAAATAAATAAAGTAAATAATAACATCTGTTCTATAAAAATACCACATCCGCTTTCTCAGCTTCTGTGAAAGAGGTAGAATCTTCTCAACGTCAATTCATGTCAAGCAATTCTTAAAAGTAAATCAACTTATGGTCTATTTAGCGTCACAATTCATATCGAGTAACTCTTAAAAGTATATCAACTTATGGTCATATTTAGTTTCACACGTAAATATTTTACAAAAGTGGACAAAATTGGGCAAACCCTTGTCTAGTATTTATGCACTTTGATATCCTTCTCATGTCTAAAAAAATAAAACTTGAGAAAGTAAAAAGCCCAATATTAAAATAATATAGTAGTCATGTGTATAGGAGATATGAATATGTAATTGAACAAAAAGTTGAATTAAAATAATTTCACGGGACAATCAATAGATCAATTTTGCAAGACTGCCCACATGGACTCGTTTTGATCACTATTAGATTATCTGCAAAAATAGAGATCTCGGGTACCAAAATGAACTCATAACAGAAAATTCATAGCTGAAAAATGTCATATTACCTTGAATAAATTATACATCTTTCCACTGAAAACGTTAAAATTTATCATCTCCGCAATATGATATCTACAAAGCCGTACATGTAAAATGACTGAAACTAGTACATATATATATATATATATATATATAGCATCTTAAAGACCTACTATTTAACCCTGTATTCAAACTCTTCATCTTTATCATATTTTTAACAGTTATAAAACCATGGCATCATATCTTATAACAGATAGTGAGAAAAAGAAAGACCAGAGATACCATTTGCATAACATCATCAGTGAAGTCACTGAATAAATAGAAAAAACTTATCTTTGTTTATATCAATGGTATAACATCATCTAACTGATTTTTTTAACCGTCATCTTATATATGTAACTCTCAAACATTAAATTACAAAATTCATATAGTTCTTTCATAATTTTCAAACAGTGGGATGGATTTGATGTTTAGAGAAAAGGTCAAAATATATATATGAGTTATCATACATATACAACAGTGTGTTATTATATATAAGAATATGTTATGTCATATCTATATTTTGTTATATATATATGACAGTAAGAATATGGACCGTACGGTGAGCCCAGAAAAGAGAGAGAGAGAGTGTGCCTATAATTTAAGCGATAATCTCTAGGCGCACCATTAGGTGACACATATCCGGTTCGCATTCTTAAAATGCGGACTAGTCCGCACAAGAGCATTATTATATATATATATATATATATATATAATGAGAAAATTGCAATGATTCCCCCGATACTCCAACTTCTTCCACTATTTCTCGCAAAGCCGCATCTTTAATGGATTCATCAGTTTCCTAACCTCCCTTTGGAAACATTATTCCTTTTCCTTTTCTCTGTGAACTAATGAGAAGAACGTCCATTTTTTGTTCATCATCCAAGGATGTTTGATCGCATACATTACATCTATAGGGTATGCCTCCAACTATTAAGCGACCACCTTTAGTGTCGGGGAATCTTTTGGAGACTCTTAACATGAAATGCAACAGGGTTTATAACTCTGATATTTGATTGCGGGAGTTAAAAAGATGTCAATTTGGAGAGTTTGGAATTGTAAGGTCATAATAGAATATGAGACAGAGTGTGAGGTAGTGAGAGAGACATGCACATAGATACACAAACGGAGGGGAGAAACAACACCATTTTGAAGTCTATTGATATTGAATGGGGTGGGATTTAATTGGATCTCAATTATTAAACCACGTGGTATATCTCCAAAGGGAGACACCATTTTCATATTTATATTAACCTGCCGGTCACGCGATGCATGGCCGAAAATCAAACTCAATTCATAGGAACCCAAACATTTGGCTAAAAAAAATGCAAATAATTATTCAATAATAACTCATTACTAAAACAGAGATAAATATATTACAAATCCCTAAAAACAATAGCTCCAATCCACTAAAAGAGATAAACATATTGCAAATACCTCAATAGCATCAAAGAAAAAATATCGAATGTCGAAATCCTCCAGCACAAATTGCAAATCCCTAAAAACAAATAAATCCTAACAAATAAACATTAATAGCAATAAAATAAAGAAAATCGAAACATAATATTTTATAACTATACAAATTAGTTAAAGTTAGTATAATATTTTTGGATAGCTGCATATAATATTTTTTTAATAGAAAATAAGGAAATTTGTGTGAATCTTTAATATTTTTATAAAGAATTGAAATTAAAAATAAATTAGAAGCAAAAACAATAAAAACATATATATTCAACCAATAATATAACATTACTTTACCTTAAAAAAGGCTTGCTTTGGCTTTTGATTGATTCGGCAACTTGTGATTTGTTCTGGGTTTTTATTTTTCGGAGCTTCCGATTTGTTTCTGGTCTTCTATGCTAAAAGTGAACCCAAGCGTGCTCATAAGGGCCTTATTGCATATCACAATAGACACCGAAGAAATCACAGGCAAACTCAACGCCCCAATCATCCCCAATTGAAAAGGTTGGACCTCACTCATCTTTAATTACTCTTGATCTCAAAATCTACAAATATGCCCAACAATTGCCACACATCAATTCAATACTGAAAAACTAAGAATCCATAATGAACCATAAAATGGCAAAGCAATAAAAATCCTTATTATATTCCAATAATTTATCCAAATTTGGCAAATATCAATAATCCAACCAGCTCAACTGCAGACACAAAAATAAAAAAACAAAACACACAAAAAAGTAGATCTTATTATATACTTGTTATAATGAAGTGATGTATCATCTAAAAATAAGATCTATAGCATAATTTGCAAATATACAAAGGTATCAAGTAAATGATAAAAAATATATATTTAGGACAACTTATGCAAAATTTAGATCAATTCAATTAACACAAATCGTCAAATATTATAATTACCATATAGTCACCGTTTAAAAGTTAAACACTTTAAGAAAATATTTCACTCTGCATATTTATTTATCCTCAATACCTTTGAAATGCAATACATGCAGTTTGAGTATTTATATAAGGCTCATTTGTTGTATATAGAGAAATTAAAAGAGTGGCTTTAAGTTAAGCAAGCCTAAACTCTAGTCATCCAAACTACATTTTGCACACCTTTTGAAAATTAGTCTCGACGTCATCTTCATCATCAACTTTAATGATGAAGCAAAGAAGATATATCAAGCTCAGCTCCCACGTATTCTTCTGGTTGATTTTTCGCATCCAACACAATTCAAGTTCAAAATTTTATTAACCATTCAAACGCTATCACAGAAATTGCCTGAGGAGCCGACAATCAGTGTAACTCATCAAAGAAGGCTTAGAAACCTGTAAAGTTTAAGATGAATGGGCTTGAAGGAGAGAGGATTGGTGGTCTCTGCTTGGGGACCGTCGTTGCAAAAAAGTACTCGGAAATGGAGGGCCTTTTCAGTTTAAGCGTCTTTGGAGCATAGAGAACGGTGGGAGCCAAAGAGATTAGGAGCGAATGTATTGAAAGGGTTTTGTTCTGGGTTATCGTGGTGTACTTAGGGTGCATTTTCAGTATAGATAACTGAGTGATGTTTGGGTTCCCAATTCTTCCCTCCTAATAGTTTTATGTCAGATGCCACGTGTAAACACCACATGATTTGGGTCTACAATTTTTATTATATACTAGCATGAAGGTCACGCAATGCATGGCTGAATTCATCTAAATTGTATTTTTTGTTTGTGACAACCCGCTCACCAAAATAAGGGGTGGCCAACCCAATACACCAATAATAGTGGGAATCATAGATGGATCATTCTCAACATCATAATAAATACATTAGGTATACGGGACAACCACCCTATATTTCAGAAAAAACGGGTTGCCAAAAATTTTGTTTTATAAGTTAAAGAAAGAATTTAAACAACCCAATTTGAAAAGAAAGTGGAAACCCAAAAGAACTAATAATACATCAACAACAAGTATACAATAAGGGGACCGAATATGCTGTCGATCAACAGTCACATACAACGTATATATAACAGGTTCGTTAAATTACATAATACATTACATTAGACAATTACAAAAGATTGGGTTATGCGCCCGAGTAAAAGACCCGATCATAACTAGAGTACAAAATGAAGATGTCTATAACAACGTATCCCGTAATATCCGCAAAGTATCACGGCTCCCAAAAAACACCGGAATAGGAAAAATCAGTACGGGCGTCCTTGCGGTGGAGCACCTGAGCGAATACAAGATTCATGCACAACAAGAAATATGAACGGGTCAGGGCCCGATTTTATATGATCACCAGATGAATAAAGAGTATGACAGTTATGAACAGATAATCATGATGAATATAAATAAGAATCTATCTACACGATCTCAAAGCATAAACTAAGACAATTTAAATGATCATGAGTTTAAATCAATTATGCAAGAGGATATGAATGATTAACATTAATTAAAAGCCTTTATCATTTTTACACTGTTTCATTTCATCGTTCCGTTCCATATCAGGAAACATAGTCACAATTATATGCTCTTTATAGCATTTATAATCCATCGAGTCCCACTTGATTAAGAATAGTTATATTCATATACATATAACGATTCTAAGACCGCCCGTCTGGGTTTCCCCACTGTGCGCACCCTTAAATGACCATTATCTTCCAGGGCCTGTCAAGCAAGACAACCTGGGCACCTACAACTCAAGATGTCGGGAAGCGGCCATATGCCTGCGGGAGAGTCATAACCACACCCGAAATTACCTCCCCATCGCAGAAAACATACAATAAGCGCTCATATGGCCTAGGACTATATCCACCCTGAATTCATTAGCCAGGGGGCTTCACCTCACGCGCGAACTTCCCTTACGATGGCATTTAGAGAGGTGTGTTTAAGTAAATTATCATTTACCATACTCATAATTAAGTAAATTATCATTTACCGTTTTCATTTACATTTTCCATGTGCATGTTTCATTTTATTCCAAACCATAATCATTTAACATCATCATTTTCTTTCATCATATAATAAGTTCCCAAATTAGTCTCCAAGAAATCACAATATTTCTACGAGTCACAAGGTTTTATATACCTCAATTGAGCCCCTAAAGTCTCCCAATACATATCTTTACAACTCCTAAGCTCACGCTACCTTTCTACGAAAAATGACTCTTTATCATCTATATGTAAGTCCCCGGAATAACCCCATCTAATGCATTTCTAATCTAGGGTAGTGACCATACCATTCTAAGACTCTAGAACACTAAGTTTACTTCATACAAGAAGGTTCCTAAGTCCTAAGCCTAAAAGAAAAGGAAGAAAATTGAGCTAGAAAAACAACTCAAAACAGCCTGATTTCGAATCGATTCGCCCTAGGGCTCGATTCGAATGACAAATCCAACATTCTGCTTCAGCTGAATCGATTCGACCTTAACTCGAATCGATTCGGGTTTGCAGACCTGTAGGATGACCCCTTTGCAAATCGATTTGCCCTTGGGCCGAATCGATTCCCCCCTGCGATTTTGCCAAGAATTGGGCTATGGGTTATGAATCCTAGTTTTTCCCAAAAACCAATTTCTACTCCATTTTTACACACATCCAACAACACTAATCTACCCCAAATCATCCTACATGATTATCAACTACCAAAACCCACAATATCATCAACATAAACCATGATTAGTGCTCAAACCCCATAAAATTCATATTTGTTCCATTAATTTTAATACTCAACCATCACACAAATTTACTCATCTTAAACCATATATTAGAAAGTAGAAAACTTGCCTTGAGGTTGAAATCTCAGATTTCTTTGGTAGAAACAATCCCAATCTTCAATCTCCAATCCCTCTCTTTTCTCCTGAATTCTCTTCTTCTCTCTTTCACTCCAGGTTTAGTAAATGCACTTACGAGAAATAAATGAAATGCAAGACTTAAATCGTGCCTTTAGTCTAATATCCCAACTTAAATGGTTAATAACACATTAAAATGATTCGCAACTACACATTTAAGCTATAACAAGTCAAAAGTGCCCAAAACATTATAATACAATATGACACTTATTTTGACTATCTCGCACATTTTGGGACTAACTACGTCCTCTAAACTGGCATCCGCCAATTTTCTAAATCATTTCAAGTTTCGATTTCATTTAAACCATAAATGTCATTAAAAGTATATGACACTATAAAATGCAATACGAATATATTTACTTACACATACAGTACATATACAACAATCTAGTAAATAGTAACTTTCAATTCATTCAATTAATATTTAATCCATTTCTCAACATCTTATATAATTACTTAATGCAGTAAATTAATATAAAATAAGTCTCTTAAAAGCAAGGGTTATTACATACTCCCCTCCTTATGAGGGAATTTTGCCCTCAAAGTTCAGGCGTACCTCAAGAAGAGATGCGGATACTTTTCCCGCATGTCGTCCTCACGCTCCCACGTCGATTTCTTGGGGTCATGATGACCCCATTGAACACGCACCAAGGGCACTACCCATGATCTAAATCTACGCTCTTCATGATCTAAAATTGAAACTGGTTGTTCTTCATACGAAATATTGGGTTGCAAATCGATATCCTCCAAAGTAATATGCCAAAGGTCTCCTTCACACCTCTTATACTTCTTCAAAGAGGAAACATGAAACACATCATGGAGTTGTTGTAAGTGTTTCGGTAAGGCAAGTTGATACGCCACTGGACCTACCTTAGCAATAACGGGAAAAGTTCCAACATAGCACGGTGCAAGCTTCCCTTTCTTCCCAAAATGCTTTATACCTTTCATTGGCGATACACGCACCAAGACTTGATCTCTAATTTCCAACTCTATATGCCTTCTATTCTCATTGGCATAACTCTTTTGACGATCTTGATTTATTCGAATGCGATTCTGGATGATTTCAATCTTAGAAGAAGTATCCTGGATCATTTCAGGTTCAAGAAATTTATTATCACCCACCTCCAACCAACAAGTGGGCGATCTACACGGCCTACCATACAAGGCTTCATATGGTTCAATCCCAATAGTAAATTGGTATGAATTATTATAAGAAAATTCGACCAAAGGGAAATATTGTTCCCAACCACCTTTGAAATCAATCACACACATTCGGAGCATATCCTCCAATATTTGGTTGACCCTTTCTGTCTGCCCATCTGTTTGAGGATGATTAGAAGTACTCAATATCAATTCGGTTCCCATAGCTTCTTGGAAACTTCGCCAAAAATTAGGAAACAAATATCTTATCTCTGTCAGATAATATATTTATTGGCACCCAGTGGAGTCTAACAACCTCCACAATAAATAGCCGGGCATAACGAGCATTATTGAAATCGGTGCATACGGGTAGGTAGTGTGCCGACTTAGTCAAGCGATTAACAATTACCCAAATAGAATCATGACCATTTTACGACGTTGGTAAGCCTGTGATGAAATCCATCGATATACTCTCCCACTTCCACACTAGAATTTCCAACGGTTGCAATAAACCCGTCGGTCGCTGATGATCTAACTTGACCAATTGACAAGTAGCACATTGGGATAGGAACTTAGAAATATCCCGCTTCATGCCCGCCCACCAATACTGACGACGTATGTCTTAGTACATGTTGTCCCCACCAGGATGCATTGAAAATTTAGACCCATGAGATTCTATCATCACGGCCCGCCTCAAATCCCCTTCATTCGAGACAATGAGTCTCCCATGGAGACGTAATCCACCCTCCGAACTTGTAGTGTAAGATTCTTCTCCCTCGGTCATCAATTAGCATATACGGTCCTGACAACCTTTATCCCTTCTTTGGGCTTCTACAACCCTTGCCAAAATAGTATGAGTGACGGTCAACACCGACATAAACGCCCTAACAACCGCGTTCTCCTGACTAAGCTCCTTCCATTTGGCTTTACATACCTCCGCTAACTCTCCCTTGGGCTTTCTACTCAAAGCATTCGCCACCACATTCGCCTTGCCAGGTTGATAGTGGATGTCGAATTGATAGTGTTTCACAAATTCTAAACACCGGCGTTGTTGCATATTTAAATATCTCTGGGAAAATAAATATTGCAATGATATGTGGTCCGTGAAAAGACTAAATTTCTCCCCGAGGAGATAATACCTCCAAATTTTCAAGGCAAACATAACTGCGGCAAGTTCCAAATCATGCACCGGATAATTCCTCTCATGGGACTTTAGCTTGCGAGAAGCATCAGCAATAGACCGCCGCTCTTGTTGAAGTACACCTCCCAATCCTTGTAGAGATGCGTCGGTAAAGACTAAATATTCCAATTCTGGCCTTGGTAACGCAAGGACTGGAGCAGAAGTCAACCTATCCTTGAGCTCGTCAAAAGCCGACTCACAAGAATTATCCCAAACAAACCTCACCCCTTTCCAAGTTAAATTTATCAAAGGACTAGCAATTTTAGAGAAACCCTTGATAAATCGGTGGTAATAACCTACCAAACCCAGAAAACTACGAATCTCGGTACGTGTCGTGGGCTGACCCCACTCCCTCACCGCAACCACTTTACTTGGGTTTATCGAAATACCCTGGGCTGTCACAATATGAGTAAGAAACTGTACCTACTGCAACCAAAAACCACACTTCTCGAACTTGGCATACAATTGGTGATCCCTCAACCTCTGCAGAACCAATCATAAACGGGTAGCATGATCGGCCTCTGTTTGTGAGTACACTAGTATGTCATCTATGAACACGATAACAAACTGGTCTAAGAAGTCTCGAAATACTCTATTCATGAGGTCCATAAACACGACGGGGGAATTGGTTAGTCCAAAGGGCATAACCAAAAATTCATAGGACCCATATCTCGTAAGGAAAGCAGTCTTGGACACATCTTGTTCTCGTATCCTCAACCGGTGATACCCCGTCCTCAATTCTATCTTAGAGAAGTACGATGCTCCCCTAAGTTGATCAAATAAATCAATAATCCGAGGCAAGGGGTATTTGTTCTGGATGGTGACTTTATTCAATTCTCTATAGTCAACACACAACCGGAGAGAACTGTTCCTTTTCTTCACAAACAACACCGGAGCACCCCATGGCGATGTACTTCGCCTAATAAACCCTTGCTCTAGCAAGTTCTGAATCTGATCCCTTAGCTCTCTTATCTCAACAGGAGCCATACGGTACGAAGCTCTCACAATCGACCGCGTTTTCGATGCTAAATCAATTACAAACTCAATCTCCCTACTCGGAGGCAAACCTGATATTTCCCGGAAAACATCTTGAAAATATCTAACAACCGAAATATAATCTATGGGAACAACTACATCCCGAGAAATCTCTTTCGTGATACAATACAAGTAAGTGTTAGTGCCTCCTTCTGAACGAGGCACAACCAGCAAAAAACATTTCTTACCCCGGAATGGCAAAAACTATGCTGTTCCCATAGCAATTGACTATAGCATGATACTTCACTAGCCAATCCATACCCATGATTACATCATACCCGACCATATCCAGGACGAGCAAATCGAACTCAAAGAACAAATTACCAAGATTTATTCCTATTTGTTTACAAACAAAGAAAATGAGTGAACTCACCCATAGAAGATTCAACACTAGTGAAGGTACTCTCTGCAGATTTTATCAACTCTGTAGACTGAGCAAAACTTCTAGAAATAAACGAGTGTGTCGCACCCGTATTAAACAATACATGACCCATGTGCCCCTGAATGAGAAACTTACCCTCAATAGCTGGCAGTGCGGGCGGAGCCGGAGGAAGCATAGCATCCTGTATGTGATAAACACGCCCATACTGTAGTTGCCCCAATTATGGAGGGACAACCGGATTAGGTACTTGTGGAGGTAGCCAAGCCTGTGGCTGCTGTGGAATCCTAGGAAGCTGTCCCCCTATCAAGTGAGGACACGACCTCTTGAAATGACCCGACTCTCCATACTGAAAACATCGACTCATCATATTCTCTTGATTTCGGCCCCGATTATTTCTAAACTGCCCAACTCTTTGGCCTGGATGGCCTCTACCCCCATTACCACCCCGACCTGCTTGTTATTGTTGCGGTCCACCTTGACCCTGCCTATTGTTATTTCCACCCACAATGAACCCACCGAAACATTGCCGTTTGGACAAGTCCCCTTGCTGGGGGTCCCTTTCTTTTTGTTTATTTCCCAAAGATTGGGACGACGAAAATGCTCCTTCTCCAATACAATTTCCTCGGGGTTTCCCAGCTTGCCCCATAGCTGAAGCCTTCTTACTGCCTTGAACATACAATCGATGTTCCTGACAATGGAGTAACACCGCATTCATCACATCTCCAAAAGTTTGTAAGGCTAAATTGCCCATCAAATGTTTCCGTATCCTCCAGTGCAAACCTCCCATAAATTTGGATATCCTCCTCTTCATACTCCGCAACTGAACGCTCTCCTTGCACCATATTTTGAAGTTTTCTCCTCATCTCCCTCTGAACCGCGGGAGGGAAATACTTCCTATCAAACAAAACCTAGAAATTATTAATGGTAATAACATCTCTCTGCTCTGGCGTAGTCATCGACTCCCACCAATGTAGTGCAGCTCCAACTAATTTAAAGGTAGCAAGGATTTGATTTCTTTCCTCACTGCACTCCACCATACGCAAATGGAGTTGCATATCCTTTTTCCACTGATTAGCTACTATGACATTATAACCTCCTTGGAATTCTGGGGGATGGCCCTTTGAAAAGGACTCTCTAACTCTCTCCCATGGAGAAGGTCCAGTAGGAGCTTGTACATCCTGAGCCTGTTGTTATTGAGATTGTGGTAATTGCTGAGCCACGACGGCCATTACAACATTAATTGCTTATGCCACAATGTTTGCTACCTCCGTAGCATTGATAGTCCCTTGTGGCGGTGGTGGAGGACCAATATCCTCTTCTACAACTCTATTTCTTCTAGCTGGGCGACCTCTCTTAGGCAGCATCTGAGATGAAGAAAAAATAGAGTTAAAATACTATCTAAATCAATCTAATATGCAAAAGATCGCAAACATAGGCATCAAAATAGTCCTAACATTAATCTCAATATCAAATAAAGCCACAGTAGAATGTGCCAAGTCCACATAGATCCTAAAGACTCTAGACCCTGATGCTCTGATACCATATGTGATAACCTGCTCACCAAAATAAGGGGTGGCCAACCCGATACTACAATAATAGTGGTAATCATAGATGGATCATTCTCAGCATCACAATAAATACATTAGGTATACGGGACAACCACCCTATATTTCAGAAAAAACGGGTTGCCAAAAATTTTGTTTTATAAGTTAAAGAAAGAATTTAAACAACCCAATTTGAAAAGAAAGTGGAAACCCAAAAGAACTAATAATACATCAACAACAAGTATACAATAAGGGGACCGAATATGCTGTCGATCAATAGTCACATACAACGTATATATAACAGGTTCGTTAAGTTACATAATACATTACATTAGATAATTACAAAAGATTGGGTCACGCGCCCGAGTAAAAGACCCGATCATAACTAGAGTACAAAAATGAAGATATCTATAACAACGTATCCCGTAATATTCGCAAAGTATCACGGCTCCCAAAAAACACCGGAATAGGAAAAATCAGTACGGGCGTCCTTGCGGTGGAGCACCTGAGCGAATACAAGATTCATGCACAACAAGAAATATGAACGGGTCAGGGCCCGATTTTATATGATCACCAGATGAATAAAGAGTATGACAGTTATGAACAGATAATCATGATGAATATAAATAAGAATCTATCTACACAATCTCAAAGCATAAACTAAGAAAATTTAAATGATCATGAGTTTAAATCAATTATGCAAGAGGATATGAATGATTAACATTAATTAAAAGCCTTTATCATTTTTACACTGTTTCATTTCATCGTTCCGTTCCTTATCAGGAAACATAGTCACAATTATATGCTCTTTATGGCATTTATAATCCATCGAGTCCCACTTGATTAAGAATAGTTATATTCATATGCATATAACGATTCTAAGACCGCCCGTCTGGGTTTCCCCACTGTGCGCACCCTTAAATGACCATCATCTTCCAGGGCCTGTCAAGCAAGACAACCTGGGCACCTACAACTCAAGATGTCGGGAAGCGGCCATATGCCTGCGGGAGAGTCATAACCACACCCGAAATTACCTCCCCATCGCAGAAAACTTACAATAAGCGCTCATATGGCCTAGGACTATATCCACCCTGCATTCATTAGCCAGGGGGCTTCACCTCACGCGCGAACTTCCCTTACGATGGCATTTAGAGAGGTGTGTTTAAGTAAATTATCATTTACCATACTCATAATTAAGTAAATTATCATTTACCGTTTTCATTTCCATTTTCCATGTGCATGTTTCATTTTATCCGAAACCATAATCATTTAACATCATCATTTTCTTTCATCATATAATAAGTTCCCAAATTAGTCTCCAAGAAATCACAATATTTCTACGAGTCACAAGGTTTTATATACCTCAATTGAGCCGCTAAAGTCTCCCAATACATATCTTTATAACTCCTAAGCTCACGCTACCTTTCTACGAAAAATGACTCTTTATCATCTATATGTAAGTCCCCGGAATAACCCCATCTAATGCATTTCTAATCTAGGGTAGTGACCATACCATTCTAAGACTCTAGCACACTAAGTTTACTTCATACAAGAAGGTTCCTAGGTCCTAAGCCTAAAAGAAAAGGAAGAAAATTGAGTTAGAAAACAACTCAAAACAGCCTAATTTCGAATCGATTCGCCCTAGGGCTCGATTCGAATGACAAATCCAACATTCTGCTTCAGACGAATCAATTCGGCCTTAACCCGAATCGATTAGGGTTTGCAGACCTGTAGGATGACCCCTTTGTAAATCGATTCGCCCTTGGGCCGAATCGATTCGCCCCTGCGATTTTGCCAAGAATGGGGCTATGGGTTATGAACCCTTGTTTTTCCCCAAAACCAATTTCTACTCCATTTTTACACACATCCAACAACACTAATCTACCCCAAATCATCCTACATGATTATCAACTACCAAAACCCACAATATCATCAACATAAACCATGATTAGTGCTCAAACCCCATAAAATTCATATTTGTTCCATTAATTTTAATACTCAACCATCACACAAATTTACTCATCTTAAACCATATATTAGAAAGTAGAAAACTTGCCTTGAGGTTGAAATCTCAGATTTCTTTGGTAGAAACAATCCCAATCTTCAATCTCCAATCCCTCTCTTTTCTCCTGAATTCTCTTCTTCTCTCTTTCACTCCAGGTTTAGTAAATGCACTTAAGAGAAATAAATGAAATGCAAGACTTAAATCGTGCCTTTAGTCTAATATCCCAACTTAAATGGTTAATAACACATTAAAATGATTCGCAACTACACATTTAAGCTATAACGAGTCAAAAGTGCCCAAAACATTATAATACAATATGGCACTTATTTTGACTATCTCGCATTTAAGCTATAACGAATATCTTTTTGGATTTAATTGCTATTTCTGGTTTTAGTACAAACAACCATCCCCAGATGGTGAAATGCCCATATCAAAATTGGATCCATATTTTGTAACCTCTAACACAGTGTTACGCAACCATTTTAATCACTTCCTGCAATGGATGTCACACTTTTAATCACCAAAATTGATTTGCCCACATTGGAGATATCGTCCATCTGTGTGAATTTGAATTTGAATTTTTATAGTTTAATATAATAGTTAAAAATATAAATTTTTGTGATGTAAAAAAAACTGAAATATTTAAATACATCACAAACATTAATTTTCTTTTTTTAACTGATTGGAGTCGAGAGCGCTCAATCAAAGAAAATTAGCTACTATTTCTTTAGCAAATAGTAGCTAATTTACCACTTGGAGAATGCATCTTATGAACACCTCTTGCTTTTACAATAGCAACTTTCTTTTTGTGAGAAATAACAAAGCAAGTGTTGATAAGATGCATTCTCCAAGTTGTAACTTAGCTACTATTTGCTAAAGATAACAAAGCAAGTGTTGACAATGAATTAACTAATTTAAATTATTCTACAAAAAAAATTGAGATCAAAGAGCAGAAACATTATTATTTCTGATGGATGAGATTGCAATCTCAATGCTGATGAACAAAAATGTAAAAATATTATTATTTTTGCTGAAGAAAAGCGCAGACATCACCATCAATCGAGACCAAATGCTTACATGAGATTTCAAATTGCAATCTAATCACCATCCATCTAAAAATAGAGATCCAAGCCTCCTAACCTCAATCGATCCCCCCAAAATGTCGTCGTCGAACTGCACTCTCTTCAACTCCTCTAACATCTCCTATTTCCTCTTCACCTCATCCTTATTCTCCACCGAGGACACCATATGGTGGCGTGCGATCCAGTCGGGATAAATTTATAGCCGAGGGTTCTTGGGAGAGAGACCGACTATTGGAATGATAAGTTATTAATGGTGAAGAGAGAGAGAGAGTAGGGAGAGAGAGAGAAAGGAGAGGAGAAAATGTTGAAAAGGATTTTGGGAAATGAAAGTTTCTTAATTGTACTCCCAAGGTTAGTCTCGGTTAAAGAAACTAACATTAATGTGTTTAGATCCTTGAGAAATGGACGGACATAAGATAATTGAAGGGGAAAGGGCGCGTGCTTGATTTAGTAGAATGGACATTTATATCATATGCCACGTGTTTGAGTCACTACAATTTTAATTACTATAGATTTAGGAAGTTGCATTTTTGATAGCCACATGTCATCTTCTTATGATTTAGGTCTATAATTTTTATATAGTTATATAGATGTTTATATTATACCTCTAATACAATAGTATTAGAGGTATAAATCTGTAACACCCCTTGTGCTCGAAAAGATACACGCGGTATGCTACTATGATAAAAACTAAACTAGAACCATCCACAATAAGTATAGAGCATCTAAATTCCATAATTTAAATATAACAAATCCACAATACTTCTAATGATTACAATAATGTTTCTCTCAAAATGAAATTTTTTCCAGCTATAATTTCAATACTAATTTATACATAAAAATGAATCTTCTAATACAATATCTAAAATAATTCTCCAAATAAGCCTTAACGTCCCAATCCATGTTAACCTTCCACGAAAAGAAAATATGGGGAAGTACACAATATGACAGGAATAGATGCTCAAAAATAATTAGCACGATGAATAAATCCCAATAATACAAATCCGCATATATAAATCAAATGAATGCTCAAGTATTATATCAACATAAATTTCTCAACAACACATCAATAGGTCACCAGGCCTTACCTGACCTCCACTAGGCATCTCAAAGTCATATAATAGTTTTTGGACTATTGGCGGGTGCCCATTCTCCGTACTATATTAAAATCTCATGACACTATGCTCAAATAAAAAATATAATATATCTTAACGAATCAATTAATAGATTCCAATTTTTTTTCAGGATTTCGATGAATATCACAATTCAACATGAGTGCAATCGACACTAAAAATAAATGGAAATACTCGCGAAATAATTTAAGAGCATATTTTGTAAGTCTCGTACCTCAAAATCATCACATGAATCATCACATAAATTTCAGCCTCAAAATTTGATCGTACCATCATGTTCTTCTCACGAAAATATCAAAACTCGTTCTAGCCCAAACTCGAGAAAATACTAAATAACCCTTCAAGTATTGAGTCAAGCACTTGATTATGTTTGGGGCTAAAGTTTGTAGATGAAAGGGAATAATTTTGGAGAGGTCTTCTAGTTGAAAAGTTGATGACAAAGTGATTTGAAAGCCAAGCCACCAATTTGTTGTGATATATACAGGATTAAAAGTTTGATTAAGAAAACAGTTGTAATCAGATACAAACAATAAAAACAGCATAGTGGACGATGGGACCGTTGGAATTGGCTGAAATTTGGGGGCTAGTAGATGAAGACGAGATGAAGCTACACAAAAAAATTCAACTTGATCGGACGGTCAAATATATATATATTTTTTATATTTTAGAGAGTTTTATGTTCTAAACGTCCAAGACTTGTCTATACTCATATTCGGAGTATTATAATCTAGCTTTCCAAATTTCGAATATAAAAACCAACATATATAATTATTAAAAATAATTAAATCCAAAATTTTATTTTTCTCCGATTTCCAAAATAAATTAAAAAATTCTCATTTAAAAAATTCGGGTTGTTACATTCTTCCCCACTAACAAAGGAATTTCTACCTCAAAATTCGATGAAGTCTAATGCTAAAAAATCAGGCCACACCAACAATCTCCATAAATAAAATACCTGATTAGTGTCTATGAAATTCTCAAACGCCCCATTCTTTTCTTTCACTTCTAAACATTTCCCTCCCTTCCAAAAATCTTCAATACCTTTCCTTTTCTCATTATTCCACACTGCCGTTTCACTCTCTTGTCTAAAACCCCAAGACCATTATTCTTCCCTATAAATTGATGGAAGACTACCTCTCTGGACTTCGTGGCTTACCAACCGTGGGACGCATCCATCTTCTCTTTGCCTTTTACAGTTGAAAGATGTGAAGACCCAATTCATTTTAGAAACTGATGAATATCCATTTCAGTTTGCTCCATATTCCCTATTATTTGTTGTAGAATTTAATTATTTCCCTTTGAAGAGTCTACTATAACATCAGATTAGCTTCAAAATTGTAGGTGCATATTTTACTTGCAATGGTGTATGATGTTTGTGGGTAGAGCTTGCCTTCGGGTCTAATGTTGTATGTTAATTTATTTTCATCTTTTTTTTTTTATTTCATCTGATGGGAATGTCAATGGGTACTTTAAATACAATAGTTTTTAGTGTTCTACTTTTGGATTGTTATTTTCAGGTGGCTCCCGACATAGCTTTTTGTTACACATGGCTCAAGGATAAACATGTTACTTACTATAGACTATAGGGTAATGGGTGTGTATTGCTAGGAGTAGGGGTGTGTTTCGGTCGAATCGGATCGAAATAAGGGTGTTAAAAAAAATCAAAATTTTCAATATTTTAAAATCCTTTCCAAATTGGAAAAAATAAATTTTGAAAAATAAATTTTTTTCAAGTTGGGATATTCGGAATATTCGGAATTCTTGAAATTTTTAGAATTTTTATTATTCGAAAAAATATCGAAAAAGTTGGAATTATCAATTTTATCTATCGGAACTATCATTTTTAAAAAAAATACTTATGATTATGAAGAAACTCTAGAATGCATCAATAGCATAAACAATAATGTAACATACTAATATGAATTTTCTAGCATCGTTCCAATAAAAATGACAACAAAAAAACCATTGTTATAATAAAACAAATACAAATAAAGGTTTTGGAAATTTGGTTCAAATCTAGTACAAAACAAGTAAAAAACTGGTATAAAATAAGTACATTATGGTATTGCCTGGTACGCTTGGTACGACTCGGTGTACAACCTGGTATGGCCTGGTACAACATTTTGTAAACATGGTTAAATGAATTACGTTTGAAAATATCACCTCAAGTAGAAGATCCAAGAGTTAGTTTTTGAAAGTCTTCCAATACAACTGAAATGATTGAAAAATATACAAAATTAATTAAAATCCAACTAAATAACTGAATAATAAATACGAAATTACATACAAATGAGTATATACCTATCTCAAGTTAAAAAAGAACCTCAAGTTTGGAAATTCAGAATATATTTTGGATAATTCAGATCGACATGTTATCGGAATTTTCGGATCAGAAATTTGGAAATTCAAAAAATTAAATATGGTTTCCAATTCCATTCCAATTTACTTCGGAAGATTCAGAAATTGGAAAATTCGGATATGAAAATTTAAAAATGATGCCAAAATCGGAAAATTACACTATCGAAATCAGAAAAATCAATAGTTCACAAATAATTAACACCCCTAGCTGGCAGCATATACACAGAACATTCTACATGATGAACATGCTGGATTTGTTTGGGGAAATAGTTATTTGGTTCGAGTTCGAGGAAATTTTCATATCACATGACAATTGTTTGTGATTAAAGTTACAACAAATTCATAATTGTTTTTCAACATTATATTATTTAACATATTCAATTTCGATAAATTTTTTTGTTCTTCTATAGATTTAATATTGTTATATTAATTACGTTTAGTAAAATTATATTTTGTTTGGTTTAGTAAAATCATTTTGGTTGATTATATATCTTTTTTGTTTTCTATTAAGCCAAAAAAATTGCCTTAGTGATATAATTGTTGAATACGACTAATATTCGTTATTCATTTTGTAGTCCAGTTTAATTTATCTAAATACAAGGTATTTTTGTTATATGAAAATAATGAAGAATATTCTTTGTAAATTGAGATTTTTGAGATGAATGTGTACGAAATTTCACTAGAGCGCCAGCGCTTCATGCGGGTCGCATACTAGTTAGATTCTATAACCATAGACTTAAGCATTCAAAAGAATAATTAAATTGCAATAAGAACCGTTTCACAATTACTTTTACAAATAAAATTTGAATCCAAAAATCAAAACTATTTACAATAACAAAATCAAACGTATATGTGAAATAATACAAAACCGTGCACAAGACGAAACTCGATAGTCAACATAGGTATTTACAATAATATTCTAATTCAATCTATCAATCAATGAAATCCCTAGAAAAGCCTTATATTCCCCAATATCTGAGGTAATCAGAGCATTCTGACCATTTGTCATGTGATGATATTTCCAACTATCTTCTATAAAACATTAGTAACTCACAAATTCCTCAATATGTGAAATAATAAAAGGATGGTTGTTTACTTGTCCTTTTTTAGTTTGTTGAGGAATAATATTAGGAAGATGAAGAAGTCGTGGGATTGTAATTTGGAAGATTTGGGGGACAAGTTAGGTGGGATATTTGGGATTTCCAAATGAGAAGAGAGAGAGATAAGGGGAGAAAATTCTCTTAAAACTTTATTTATGTAAATTAAAGTGTCAGTTTCGAGATTGTCTTCTCAACTATTGTATACAAATGGGTATTAATGTGATAATACACGAGTGGTCTTGAGTTCAAGGTTATATCTGGAATATTGTATGAAAAATGATAACATGTGCCCTTAGGGCACATATTTTAAGTCTTAAAATAATAAGTATTAGAGATCCACGTGAGTATATGTTCCCTACTAATTATATGTCAAAATTCTATTCCTAGTATCTTTGGGATTTTAATGTGTGCCCTTAGGGCACATGTTATCAGGACCCATAATATATTATAGGAGACTAATTTGATCATATGATCATCCCAAAAAATTTAGCCTCTTTATAGGTAGTAGAGATAGAGATAGAGATAGAGATGGATATTAATGTGATGATAGATGAATGGAATTCAGTTGGAGGTTATATCCAGAATATTATATTATAGGAGGCTAATTTGGTCATATGATCTTCCTAAAAAATTTGACCTCTTTTTAGGTAGTATATATATATATATGTATATATATATATATATATATATATATGAGCATACATGTCCATATTTCTTTACTTAGTATCGATCCATGATAACCCAACAGTCAATTCTCATTACTGGTTAGTGAATGTATGTTTAAGGACAATATTATTTATATATTTATATATTCACTTCCCCTTCATTTGGTGTTATAAATGCTCTTATATATTGTGGGACAAAACAGTGTGCATAACAAATAAAAAAAAGGCAAGAACGAGTATTTGGTGAAACTGCAACTTAATTTAACATATTTTACAACTTATGTATACTAGTTTTTTTAATCAATAAGTTTCATACATAGAGTTTGTAAGGGAACTAGGGAGTGTATCACCAATCATATAAAACTTAGCATCGTTTATTAATTCTCAAAGAGTTTTCAATTATATTACTCTACCATTTTAATTGACTGACATCTTATCAAACAATCTGGTTATGAGTGAATATGTTAGCACAATTGGAAATGTTAATGTTTGGAAATCCTCTTAATAATTGTTTGTACTAAATTAACGATGAAATACAAAATTATTTCTTGAAAAAGCAAGGTACATATCACATTTCTAAAGAGGATATTCCTAACTATTAGTTCTTATGCCTATTGTTACAATTGACAATCATTAGTTAAAAAGATATGAAATAATATAACATGTCACCACTTAATAGTCATTGACATGACCATAAATAAATCGCACCCTTTTAGTGATAATGCTGTAGCCTAAAATTATTAGGCCAAATATACCATCACTTTAGTAACACATGTCAACATGCCATAGGACCCTCAACAATGGGTAAACCTAGTCGAGTCAGTACCCTTTAGTCGACCACCGAGCCGACCATAGTCAGGAAGATGAACTATCATTAAGGTGGATAGACACACGTGGAATATTCAATAATCACCATGCACATACGTGAACAATGTCCAGCAACATATTATCATGAAAATATGTAAATGCCTAAGTTATAAAGGTTGTATTAAGTTTTCACTTACTACAAAAACACTACTACTCTCTGCTATGATATATCGTTCAAAACCCTAATGATGTAACTAAGAGACTGGAACAAAACCCTAAAACCATAATAGGATTACCTTGTGGATGTAGGCTCCATTCTTGAGCTGAACCACGTAAAAACCTTATGTATCTTTCTATTTTCTTTATCCGTGATTATAATTTTGGGTAACTAAAGCTAAGATCATTCCTTAAATATATCACGCAAATTTAGACATCAACAGATTGGCGCCATCTGTGGGAATAGTGAGAAGCCATTATTACTTCCCATATATTTTCTTTCAAAACCTATTTTTAATCACAACCTTGAGATATGACTGACGTCCTAGGGGCAGTCTTAATGGAGGCAACGATTTCAATCCTTTTCCCTTTCCTGGCAGAAAAGATCTCCAAGGGATTTTGCTTGTTATTTCTAAGGGCCAAAAAGTAATGTAAGAAACTGCCAGGAAAATTACTCAAACGCTCTAGTCCAGGCCCATCGTTGCCCTATCTTCCAGGAGGGAGATTTCACCTCCATATCCTAGAAATGAGAGAAAAAGATCCAAGTACTCCATATCCTCACAAGACCGGACTTACGTCCCCAGTATAACGTCCTCCATAAAATTTATTGACTACTATGATGGACGATATCTTTCTCAAGAACGACAGAGCATCCTGGAAAGGTTGAGTAAGGCCTCTACTTTTGATCAATAGGTCCCCGACAGAATAGGGCTCATAATCACAAGGAACCATCCAGATCACGAGACCTCCAAGAAGGATATGTTAGATCTAGAGCCAGTGTGTGAGGATCCGCATGAGCCGAGTAGACTTCCCAGGAATAGAGCTTATCACAAATGCATAGTAGAGCTGCCAGAGATTCCTCCATTAAAACTAATCCAGAGGACCACCCTTGGAATGGCTCGATCCAGCATTTAAAAGACCGCCTGAGAGAGATAGCCAAATCAAAAAATCCGTTGCAAAGGAATTTTATGAAGGCATCATCCTTTGTTCCAATAATCGTGGATTTCCCCATGCTTTCTGAATTCAATCCACATGTGGTTACTCCAAAATATAACGATAAAAATGATCCCTTCCTTCATGTATAACAATACCAGGAAGCAATCGATATTTACTCAGTCCTAGATGGGATGGGTTAGCGAGCATTCTCAAGCACCATCACTAGATTTGCACAAATTTAGTATAATAATTTTCCCCGAGGACAAATCTATACCTTCTAATAGATCGCCGAGCTATTCATTAGCAACTTCTGCTTTGTATCCAAGCCCATTAAGAGGGTATCCCATTTACTAAGTGTTCTTCGGTGGGCAAGGGAAACAATTCGCGAGTAGATAACTCATTTTAACAGTGAAAAACTAGAGATGATAGATTATGAAGAAAACACAACTATCACTAATTTAATGAGATGTTTACTCCTCAAGAAGTTGTATTATGCTCTGGACAAAGATCACTCTAAAACTATGACCGAGTTAATGGCTAAAGCTAGAAAAATCATGAACGCCGAGGAGGCGATGGCTGCTAAATAGGTCCTAGGAGCTAAAGCTAAGAGTCATAAAAGCTCTAACAAGAAAGATGAAAAGGATAAAAAGGTTGAAAACCTAAGAAGTATGACGAGTACACTTCTCTCACTGTTGGTGTGCATCACATCCTAAAGGAGATCAGAGTAAACAAAGACATCAAATTTCCCAAAAAGCTAAACTTCCCTCCTAACAAGAGAGACAAGTCCAGGTATTGTGAATTCTACATGGACCAAGGCCACATAACTAATAACTGCATTGCTTTGAAAAATGAGATTGAGAATCTAATCTAGCATGGAAAGCTATATAATTTTATTGACAGGCCAGAGGAATGAGACTCTAGGAGGCAATCAGAATCTCTTTGTAACGGGAGATATGAAAAGAAGAGATGTTGAGATAATGACTCAAAAGATGACCTAGATCCGCAAAAAAAACCTCGAGAGCCTGATATTGAGGTAAAAATGATATCCTTTGGCTATCATTTTATTGTAGGAGGAGATGCTAGTGGTTGTGATAAAATAGCTAAAAGTAAATCCTACTTACACGAAGCCAAAGCATGTTCCCATATCCTTCGTATTAACTTATCTGATGATGTTGATGGTTGGCTAAGGAAAGTAAATAAAGATAAATTGGTAATTTGTTTCACTAAGAATGATTTTTATGGGGTGCTCGATCCCCATGATGATCCTTTGGTCATCAGTATGAGGGTACATGAGGTGAGGGTGACTAGAATTATGGTTGACAATGGCAGTTTAATCAACGTTAAGTTCTATAATATATCCATTGCATGGGATTATGCAATAACAAATTGGAACCTTATCACAGGCCCCTAATAGGCTGCTCGAGAGAAAAAAGTATATCCCTTGGGAACTATCAACTTTAATGTTCTTATCGGTACTTGGCCTGCTAACAGGACTAAAAGAATTTATTTCTTTGTCCTTGATAAAAATGATCAATCAACTTACAACATGATCCTCGGTAGGGGTGGTCTAAAAAAGTTTAAATCAGTACCATCTAATGCCCACTAGTGTCTAAAATTACCCATTCATTATGGGGTCGACATTGTTATAGGAAATCAAATTGAAGTTAGGGAATGCTATTATATTTTAGCCGAGCAAGAATAAGTAAAGAAACTCACTATTAACTACCAGATTGAGACCCTAGATCCCTATGAAGAGGCTAATTTAGTAAAAGGACGGGTTGTGGAAGTTACATAAACGATTATCGTGGATAACGATTGTCCATACAGAACTATGCAAATTGATTCATCTCTGGAACCAACCCTCAAATAGGAGTTAATAAAATTCCATAAAGAGCAAAAGAGTGTATTTACTTGGAGTCATGAAGACATGTCAGACATTGACCTAAAAATTTATATGCCATGAATTGAATATCACCAAGGAGGCCAAGCTAATTAAATAAAAGTGGTGTGTGTTTAGTCTTGAAAAGAATATGACCATCCAAGAAGGGGTCAAAAAGTTGGAGAAAGAAAAATTCATCAAAGATGTTACACTTCCCTCTTCCCAGAATAGACCAACTGGTAGATGCTATGGTCAGACATGAACTGTTCAGCTTTATGGATGCCTATTCAGGGTACAACCAAATCAAGATGAAGCTAAAAGATAAATCTTCATTCATCACCAACTGAGGTACCTACTACTACAAAGTGTAATACCCCGTACTTTTATTGATATTTATTTACGGGATTAATTAAATTAAATGTGAATTAATTGAGAATTAATCCGGATAAAATACTAACAATATGTAAGTTGGTATTTGATCATAATGTCCATATATGGTAGTATATGAATATTGAAAATATTAAATTTGTCGCGAGACTGAAATACGGCAATTTGAGAAATTTTGTTGGGACGCGAGTGACAGTCGCGTCAGGAATTTAATTATTTAAATTAAAAAGTGAATTTGATTTTTATCAACCGTATGGTCATTTTGAGTGTGCCAACGATTCCGGAAGGGTCGAAATAGTCAGAAAACACTAGCCGGGGGTTTAGTTTGGGTCCCGGGGCATTTTTGGGCCATACCGGGAACTTAAAAGGGTATTTTGGTAATTTTGGAATTTTAGGATTTATGACCAACGAATTTTGGGAGTTTAAAATAGGAAATTTAATGACCCACTAACCCATTACTAACACTTAATTGATTAGAGGGCTACGAGAGTTTCATGAGAAGTTGGGAGAGGTTCCCAAAAGAGAAAACCTTAACCTCCATCTTCAACCATCAACCTTGGGAGAAAAAGGAGAGAGCAACCTTCATCAATCCAACACCAAATTCAGAGAATAATCCGAGGCAAGTGGTTTAATAACATTAATTTCAAGCGAATGCTTCTTCCATGCTTAGAAATTTATATAATTACATTCTTTTGGGAGAATTACAAAAACCCATGGAATTGGAATTAGAAATTCATGTTTTAATAAAGAGATTGCATGTAAAATTGTGTTTGGGCGATTATACTGATAGAAATACATCTTTCATTTTACAAAAACGGATTTAATTATGGATATTGATGAGTTGAAATTTCTAGGGTTCATACTCATAAGATTTTGGGGGAAATTGGGAGATTTGATAATTGGGTGTTGTTTAGGGAGATTTGACTCCACAAAAATGTTAAGTTATGACCCACGAATGTTTAGTGATGATTAGAAACCTTAAAAATACTGTTGGGATGATTTTTAGATGAGATTAGAGGTGAAGAAAATTGAGAAAAATGAGATAGGAAATTCTGGGCTCGAAACTGACATCTCGTTAGAAGACCTGCCCAGGTCGTTCGAACGAGCTCATTCGAATGAGCTTCTAACGAGGTGACAGTTTGCCTTCTAACGAGTTGGATGTTCGTTCGATGCCTTTCGTTCGAACGAGATCTCGTTAGATGCCCACTTCGTTCGAACGAACTCTCGTTCGAACGACCTCGTTCGAACGAGACTTCTAACGAGTTAACAGATTGGCCTTTTTGGCCTGATTTGATTTCTATTGTCCAGTAACCTTGTTTAATTGTAGAGATAACATTCCCTTGACGACTAATTGATATAGTGGGGATATTTGGGATATATTGAGGAGTAAAACATAGGAGTGTGATTTGAATCAAATGATAATTGTGGATTAGGACATGAGTGACTAAATACGATGTGAGAATAATTGACGACTTAAATATTTGTATTAACCGGGGATATGTGAATTGTGTAATATTATAAGTTGGTATGAGAATGAGAAGTATACCACTAATAAATTATGGTAATTGCTAAGATGTGTGCATGGTTAGTATATATGATTTTATGTGTATGACATACCTACCATACTTGCTATCACGGGAGGTTTGCGTTCGCTTAGGGCCATCTAATCTTTGTGTGCCTACGGGGGGGATTTAGATTGGTACCTCAAGGACATAGGTCAGAGAAGGAATTATTGGGAAGATAATAAGTCTGCTGATCGTGGGAGCGTAGGTATGTGCATGACCCATGTGATGTGACTGTGTTCACCTCCATTGTTTGTGATATGCTATTACCTGAGAACGATTCCTGAGAGATTCGAAATGCGTGATCCTTATGTATGTGATGTACCGGAATGGATAGCAGAGTATGTGTGCACCGCAGCTTAGTCTCGGGGTGCTAGTATTGTATATTTATGACGTGAATAATATACGGTTAAATGATGAGAACTTTCATGTTTATATTGTGTAGTGTAATTTATCGTAATAATCGCTGAAGATAAAAAGGGATAACCTGTAGTGAATTGTATTGCTAATAATTGAGAATTGAGAATTGAGAATTAAAGTAAAGCTCTCTATTTAAGTGATAACGTTGGGAATTTATATTGTGAATCGAGTAGAAAGGTTAGAACTTATGTCGGTTTAGTTAGGTATGAATATCACTTGGATGGGTACGGTACGTTAGGAGTGCACAATTAGTCGAGAGGTGAGTATTTCATGTGAGTGCACGTCCTAACATGTATTTTGCATTCATTGTTTTAATGTTATTAAAGCACTTTCTATTTTTAAAATACTCTCCACTTTCGGGCTTTGACCCGTTTGCTTTCAAATCTATTTTTTTGTAAAAACCTTTTTAGCTGCCCAGCCACAAGGACACCATGCATAGTATTTCTATTAAGGTGACGAGCTGTTGCTGTTGTGGAAGTTACAGGTCCTTGCTAGTAGACGCCTCCTTTTATAGTCTTGACTCCATACTCAGTTTCATCATTTGTAGGGCATGTCGACCATTTCTTTAGATACATTTTATATTTCAGTTATTCAGATTATGGATTATAATTAATTCAAGTTACAAACTTGTTTTATTGTTTCAGTTTGTGGGATTGTTTTGAGGACTATTTCCTCCAGACTCTTTATTATTTGTTGATTACACTATTGGGACTTTATGGTGAATGGTTATGTTATTCTTTCATAATTCTTTTATTGCATGTTAATCAGACTTAATTTAAAATTTGACATCTTACTTTTTAAATACTAGGTGGTTAGTAATCATTAAAATGTTTTCGACAGTGATGCTATTAACTGAACCAACTTGGCATTTTATATTAATTTAATAAAGGAGTAACTACCCGGTATTTAATTAGTCGGGGTGTCACAGGTGGTATCAGAGCATCAGTTTCTAGTGTCCTTTAGGATCTGTGCGGCCTATTATGCTTCCAGCGTAACTTTCTTTGATATAGAGCCCTATGTTTTGGATTGTTGATTCCTTTAGTAAAATTTTATTCTCCTGCTATGATGTATATGATAGCGAATGTATTCGTGTGCCGAACAATGTAGTACGTCAGGCGAAGACAGTTGGGTGAACATTAGGAGGCAAATATATATTGAGGTTAATTGATTTATTTAAAGAAGGATGACCGTAGTTGAAGTCACCGATATTATGGCACGGAAGTCCTGGATGATATAGAAGGCTAAGGCGCGACTTGAGACTTCCGGGTACAACTATAGTAGGAATGGGGTCAAATTAGACACATCCAACAAGGTTGGAATGGAAGAGAAAGAGTTAGGTGTAACATTGAAGAGAACCAGCAGTAGCAATACTCGAAAGGCGAAAACGGCATGTGCTAGACAAATGAACGCAATGTATCCAAAGGCTTGGACATATGTCAGGATATGACCAATTGAGAGTGAAAATTTGGAGAAATTTTTCCTTGACTCGTAAGAGTGGAGATTCAATGGTGAGAAACAAGCAACCCACTTAAAAGTGGAATGTGATGTCGAGAGGGTGTACACGTATGGTTTGACCATAAGTTCCTTCATCAGATGTTCAGGTTGAAAGGCGAATGTTATTCTGAACTCACATAAGAGGGCCAAACAGGGGTCAACTTGTGAGGAGAAATTTAATGTTGTAGCGGACCTTACACCGGGTGGAGAAGGTGTTATGGAGAAGAGGATGTTAAAGGGAGAATCTACATACAAGAAGAATTGTTAGCTCTTATGTGGAATTCTGCTTGGATGATAAATACAGATAGTAATAATATCGCGTGGTGTAAATTTGGAGGTAAATGTTCCCTTGGGTAAGGAGATACAAAAATCGAAGAATTTTTATAGAATAAGACTGGGAAAATGGTGTTGGAGAAACACCACAAGGAGGAAGACCCAACGGAGAAACCGTTAACATAATTCGATGGCGGAATTACTACCGAGCGATGGTAATTTCAGTAAGAGAAGTGGAAAACTAGTAGTGTGTTCCTTAGGTACGTCAAGCTAAGGGAACAATGGAGATAGTCTTCAGAGCTGAGACTACCAACGTCCGAGGAAAGCACCACTTTAACATGGTCAGGGTGACCGGAAATAAGTGGAGTATGTGTAGAGGTATTTCTGTGGGGAGTGAAACCCGTGCGTTATAAAATTTTTCCCGATACAAGAGTAGGGATCAAGGTGTTGTACCTGGCAAGGGCAATAGTTATTGAAATATCCGGTTTGGGACAGACATGTGTGGTAAGTCCAGGAACCATTTGAGCTGCCAGGACGATTATTAGGATAGAAGTATGAGTTATATCCTCAGATGAGGATGCATGTTATTTGTGGCATAAATTAGTTACTACATTTGTTACAATTGTATTTTCACTTGAGAGTCGAGTTTAGTGAGTATATCAGTAAGTTTATTATATATAAGAACATTTTCCCTGATAGTGTGGGGGTTACTTTTATTGTCATCCGCGGAGGATGAATGGGTATATTAATAGCGGTTTATGCTTTATCGAAATTACTCGTTTTAGTGCTGTGTTATACGAGTATGATATGATCTTAATTATTGTTTTATATATATGATTATACCGATAGTGTGATGGTATTGCAAGTTTATTGGGATTACTACATCGGGGTAGCATGTTTTGTTCTGGCGAGGCCCCATCTGTTAGAGGGCCGGGCTCGCAATTGTACTTTCATGCATATATGTATATATATATATGTTATGATTTCAAAGTATAATGGTCTTGGATATTTAATCCCAGTATGCGTAGGGATTTCATTATTATGAGTCGTAATTGATTTACTAGTCAACAAAGAGTTAGTTGGTTTTTATAATTAACGATAGAGAGGTCGTAACAAAAAGAGTGCATTGTTTTATCACCCGTTAGAGATTTGTAAGTTTATACTCATAGTTATGTGTCTGGGGACGGGAATTTGAGGGTCTCAAATATCTCGCATGTTGTATATGAAATGTGATTTCCATCACTGTAAAGAGAAAAGTGTCTTTCAGAAGGAGTTCTTTGTTTATGTATAATTGCGAACTGAGATGAAACTTTGTTGTTAAAAGACGAGAGTGTAGGGGTACATATTATGGACAGGGCTTAACGGATTCCGATGACCAACAATGTTAGGTAGTAGTGTATTAGGGGGGTTCCTTGTTTGGATTTCGCTTTGCGAGACACCCCACGCATGAAACTTAGCGTAAGGTTGGTAGTAAGGAAATGTGTGGCCCTTCGTTCATGATTTGGATACCGCTATCGTTATGGGAGCACGTAGTTATAATGGAAAGTTACAAGGAGTAAATTATGATGTACGGCCATTAGAGCCAGTTGTTATAAATTACGATATAGGTACTAATAATGTTGGTTTTGTCACGGAGTGTTGAAGGACGCATTAAGGATAAGGAGGATTTAGGATTTCTAATTCAGAAGCGATTGAGAACGCCTAAGTGGTATAGCACCGTTGTATTTACAGTGACAATAAAGAGTTTGGTATTTGTATGAAGCGTATATAATGTTTAAAAAACCGTATGGTTGGGTTATAAGGGGCGTAGACATCTTAATTTGCTAAAGTGTAAATCAAAGGAAGAGGGAACATAGACGGGTGAGATTATTACTTATGAGATTAAACGTCATAAGAAAAGGTGTAAGTGAATATCATGTGTAGTAAGTGTAGCACGTTCAAACTTGGAAAAAAAAGGGGCAGTAGAAAGCCATTTAATAAAGGGGTATCTCTTGAGAAGGCGAATAAATTATTATGAGAAATTTGGAGTAGAGTTCCGATCAATCGAATGTTGAGGGTGACTCAAGAGTAAATTTAATGAGGATGTCAATCAGGTATAAAGTCCAGATATGCACAAAGTGGTGAAAAGTATAAAGGTCCAAACTTTTGGTATTCGTCGGGAGAATAAGATCATTAAGTATCATTTAACGGGAAATTTTTTTATGTGAATATCGACATTGAAAGAGGTATAGTAAGTAGTTGAACAGTTGGGGTTAGATGATCAACCAAATAATTTTGTATCAAGACGACGATGCCAAGAATGGGAGGGTCAAGTTGGAGAATTTTCTTTAGAGGTAGCCAACTTATTGATAAGTAATGAGTTCCTTCGATTATGTGGGACATGTTGTCCAGAAGGAGAGAAATTGTTATATACTTGGGGTGATTTACACTATTAGATAGTGAACACGCCGGTACATGGTTCGATACAGTACTATTCAGAACTAAGAGGAGATCCTCGAAATCCACCTTTAACGTGGGGTAACAAGAAGTAGTAAAAATACGTTTCACTTGGACTAGGCTGTATCACCTATGGCCCGAGGTGTAGGCGCAAGGTGATTGATGACTGGTGGGCTGTATAAAATAATGTTGAATTCATTTCGATATTTTTATTTCCAAATCGAGAAACTAGTAAGCAAGGTACATTGTGGTAATGGGAAGAAAATATTATCTAATAGTAGAGCTGGTTGAAACCACCCGTATCTATTTTATTGTGGACAAGGTGCCAAAAATTGTTTTGTGAAACACCACCCGAATGTATTTTTACCTTGTGTAATTCACAACGCAGGGAACAGAGATTCAAGGAATGGACACGAAGTAGTCAGCTGTGTTATTAATTTCTTCCAGGTGGGAGTTTGGTGTGTTGCTAAACGCGGAAAGTAATGCGTAGAGAGGCACGGGCTTACAATAATATTGAAATGATGCGGCCAACGATGTATTGGCCATTTTTCTTCAATTGTTGTTTAATAAGAGCGCAACGTGACGTACATTTATTTAAGTGTATTCTGATAAGGTATCAAGTCTGTTAAACAAGCTTGTTGTGAACAAGGGCTTTAGTGATTGGGATTTTCTTTATATTTTGTTTGGAACACTGGAGGGTACCGAATTGTTCCAGGTATGCCTTATTTTTCCGAATTTCGGGACGAAATTCTGTTATTAGGGGGGAAGTATGTAATACCCCATACTTTTATTGATATTTATTTACGGGATTAATTAAATTAAATGTTAATTAATTGAGAATTAATCCGGATAAAATACTAACGAGATGTGAGTTAATATTTGATCATAATGTGCATATATGGTAGTATATGAATATTGAAAATATTAAATTTGTCGCGAGAATGAAATACGACAATTTGGGAAATTTTGTTGGGACGCGCGTGATAGTCGTGTTAGGAATTTAATTATTTAAATTAAAAAGTGAATTTTATTTTTATCTACCGTATGGTGATTTTGAGTGCGCCAACGAGTCCGGAAGGGTCGAAATAGTCAGAAAACACTAGCCGGGGGTTTAGTTTGGGTCCCGGGGCATTTTTGGGCCATACCGGCAACTTAAAAGGGTATTTTGGTAATTTTGGAATCTTAGGATTTATGACCAACGAATTTTGGGAGTTTAAAATAGGAAATTCAATGACCCACTAACCCATTACTAACACTTAAGTGATTAGAGGGCTACGAGAGTTTCATGAGAAGTTAGGAGAGGTTCCCAAAAGAGAAAACCTTAACCTCCATCTTCAACCTTCAACCTTGGGAGAAAAAGGAGAGAGCAACCTTCATCAATCCAACACCAAATTCAGAGAATAATCCGAGGCAAGTGGTTTAATAACGTTAATTTCAAGCGAATGCTTCTTCCATGCTTAGAAATTTATATAATTACATTGTTTTGGGAGAATTATAAAAACCCATGGAATTGGAATTAGAAATTCACGTTTTAATAAAGAGATTGCATGTAAAATTGTGTTTGGGCCATTATACTGATAGAAATACATCATTTATCTTACAAAAACGGATTTAATTATGGATATTGATGACTTGAAATTTCTAGGGTTCATACTCATAAGATTTTGGGGGAAATTGGGAGATTTGATAATTAGGTGTTGTTTAGGGAGATTTGACTCCACAAAAATGTTAAGTTATGACCCACGAATGTTTAGTGATGATTAGAAACCTTAAAAATACTGTTGGGACGATTTTTAGATGAGATTAGAGGTGAAGAAAATTGAGAAAAACGAGATAGGAAATTCTGGGCTCGAAACTGACATCTCGTTCGAACGAGCTTCTAACGAGGTGACAGTTTGCCTTCTAACGAGTTGGATGTTCGTTTGATGCCTTTCGTTCGAACGAGATCTCGTTAGATACCCACTTCGTTCGAACGAACTCTCGTTCGAACGACCTCGTTCGAACGAGACTTCTAACGAGTTAACAGGGTGATTTGATTTCTATTGACCAGTAACCTTGTTTAATTGTAGAGATAACATTCCCTTGATGACTAATTGATATAGTTGGGATATTTGGGATATATTGAGGAGTAAAACATAGGAGTGTGATTTGAATCAAATGATAATTGTGGATTAGGAAGCGAGTAACTAAATACGATGTGAGAATAATTGACGACTTAAATATTTGTATTAACCGGGGATATGTGAATTGTGTAATATTATAAGTTGGTATGAGAATGAGAAGTATACCACTAATAAATTATGGTAATTACTAAAGATGTGTTCATGGTTAGTATATATGATTTTATGTGTATGACATACCTACCATACTTTCTATCACGGGAGGTTTGCGTTCGCTTAAGGCCATCTAATCTTTGTGTGCCTACGGGGAGGATTTAGATTGGTACCTCGAGGACATAGGTCAGAGAAGGACTTATTATGAAGATAATAAGTCTGCTGATCGTGGGAGCGTAGGTATGTGCGTAATGTGACTGTGTTCGCCTCCATTGTTTGTGATTTGCTATTACCTGAGAACGATTCCTGAGAGATTCGGAATGCGTGATCCTTATGTACGTGATGTACCGGGATGGATAGCAGAGTATGTGTGCACTGCAGCTTAGTCTCGGGGTGCTAGTATTGTATATTTATGACATGAATAATATACGGTTAAATGATGAGAACTTTCATGTTTATATTGTGTAGTGTAATTTATCGTAATAATCGCTGAAGATAAAAAGGGATAACCTGTAGTGAATTGTATTGATAATAATTGAGAATTCGAGAATTAAAGTAAAGCTCTCTATTTAAGTGATAACGTTGGGAATTTATATTGTGAATCGAGTAGAAAGGTTAGAACTTATGTCGGTTTAGTTAGGTATGAATATCACTTGGATGGGTACGGTACGTTAAGAGTGCACAATTAGTCGAGAGGTGAGTATTTCATGTGAGTGCACGTCCTAACATGTATTTTGCATTCATTGTTTTAATGTTATTAAAGAACTTGCTATTTTTAAAATACTCTCCACTTTCGGGCTCTGACCCGTTTGCTTTCAAATCTATTTTTTTGTAAAAACCTTTTTAGGTGCCCAGCCACAAGGATACCATGCATAGTATTTCTATTCAGGTGACGAGCTGTTGCTGTTGTGGAAGTTACAGGTCCTTGCTAGTAGACGCCTCCTTTTATAGTCTTGACTCCATACTCAGTTTCATCATTTGTAGGGCATGTCGCCCATTTCTTTAGATACATTTTATATTTCAGTTATTCAGATTATGGATTATAATTAATTCAGGTTACAAACTTGTTTTATTGTTTCAGTTTGTGGGATTGTTGTGAGGAGTATTTCCTCCAGACTCTTTATTATTTGTTGATTACACTATTGGGACTTTATGGTGAATGGTTATGTTATTCTTTCATAATTCTTTTATTGCATGTTAATCAGACTTAATTTAAAATTTGACATCTTACTTTTTAAATACTAGGTGGTTAGTAATCATTAAAATGTTTTCGACAGTGATGCTATTAACTGAACCAACTTGGCATTTTGTATTAATTTAATAAAGGAGTAGCTACCCGGTATTTAATTAGTCGGGGTGTCACACAAAGTCATTCCCTTTGGGCTTAAAAACTTTGGACTAACATACCAGAGGATGGTTAATAAGGTTTTTAAAGAATAAATCGTCGAGAACTGGAAGTGTACGTGGACAACATGCTTACTAAGAGTAAGAAAGAATCCAACCACATTGGAGATCTCTGTCAAATGTATGATTAGTTAGAAAAAACCCACATGAAGCTCAATTCGACCAAATGTGTGTTCGGAGTATAAGAAGGAATGTTCTTAGAGTTCATAGTAAATCAGAGAGTAATCGGGCCCAATCTAGACAAGATCAAAGAAATGATTGAAATGAAGTCTCCCTCATGTAAGAAAGGTGTATATAATCTAACATGAACATCAGCTTCTCTTAACAGGTTTTTCTTTTGAGTTACTAATAAATGCTTACCCTTCTTTAAAATACTAAGGAAAACTTTTGAATGTAATGAAGAATGTGAGAATACTTTCTTGGAATAGAAGAGGTACTTGATATCTCCACTATTTCTTTCTCGTCCACTCATGGGAGAGAAGTTATACTTGTATCAAGTAGGTTTTATGTCCATGGTTAGCTCAACACTAATTTGACTAGAAAATGGGATACAAAAACAAGTTTACTTTACCAACAAGGCCTTCTAAGGAGCAAAAATTTGGTACCCATGTCTGGAGAAACTTTCTTCGGCCCTCATTGAAGCTTCATGAAGAATAAATACATACTTCCAAGCAAATACTATTATGATCTATACAGACCTACCCTTTGCGCCAAACCATTCATAAGCCATAGAAGTCAAGAAAATCGACAACTTGTGCTGTGGAACTTGGAGAACATGATATACACTATGAGCCCAGGACTACATTAAAAGGCCATGCGGTGGCAGACTTCGTAATAGAGTTCACTTATGAAGAAAAGGCTATCGATCAGGATCTGATTAAAAAGAAACCATTCGAGAAGACTTCTTCAGATGATAGCTCCAAAATAGATAGACTAAAAACATCTGTTGTGCGAGAAGTAGATGGTCGGTACTTCTAATAGAGCCAAAAGGTGTTCAAATGAGGATCTTTTAGCAAAGAAAACTTTAACAATGAGCTGCTTATATGGAAGATATACGTAGATGGATCTTTATGTGCAACTGATAGTGGAACATGATTGATAATTAATAATCATGAAGATATATATGTGTAATACTCATTATGATTTCAATTTCAAGCCTCTAATAACAAAGAAGAGTATGAATCATTGATTTTAGGGTTTGAATTAGCTCTATCATTGGGTGCTGAACATTTCATAGATCATAGTGATTTCCAACTGATCGTCAAGTAGGTTCTGGTCATATATAGAGTCAGGGGAGAGTTAACGATGAAATATCTAGCCAAAACTCAAAATACTATCTCTAAATTTTTGGTAGTCAGAATGGTAAGAATTTTAAGAATTGTAAACTCTTGAGTAGATGCACTTGGTCATCTAGCTTCGGTGACCAGGACAGAACTAAAGAGGACCATTCTTGTATAAATACAACAAAAGCATTAATGAAAAAAAGTATTAACTTGATTGCAATTGATTTGGGCTTATGGATGGATTCCTTTAAAGGATATATCGGCATACTGCCAGAAGACCCAAAGGAAGTCAAGGAATTAAGATATAAAGAAGCTAACTATATTTTAGAAGGATAAATCCTATACAAAAAAAGTATTCAATGTCTCCTTACTCAAATGTGTTCACCCTTCTAAAGTGTAGGATCTGATTAAGGAGGTTTATGAAAGATCATGTGGAGCTTATTCGGCAGGACTATCCTTAATAAGATGAGTGGCTATGCAAGGGTATTACTGGCCAACTATAAAGACAGACTACACTTTATATTCTAGGAAATGTGATAAGTGACAAAAGTTTGCCACAGTACATAGGAGATCGGGGGATACTCTGACACAAATCACATCCCATGGACTTTTTCCATATGGGGGATTGACATGGTCGGGGATTTACCAAAGACGAGAGGACGACTCAATTATTTGGTCGTTGCTATAGACTACTTCACTAAATGGGTGGAAACTGATCCAGGTTGAACTATAAAAAGTCTTCCAGTTCATATGGAAGAACAACATATGCCATTATGGTATGGCATATGCCTTTATCATAGATCATGGAACTGAATTTGAAAACCAGGAGTTTGAAGCATGTTGTATCCAGTCCAAGATCTAAAAGGTACATTTTACATCCGAGCATCCTCAACGTAATGGCCAAATAGAAGTAACCAATAAAACATTGCTTGATGGTTTGGAAAATATGCTAGATGACGCCCAAGGGAATTGTATCACTGAATTACATAGTGTGCTTTGGTCCTATAGGACCACCGGCGAAACTCCTTATATATTGTCATTTGGAATAGAAGTTGTAGTCCCAACGAAGATCGACTTACCCAATAAAAAAGTCCTCAACTTTGACTCTTCTAAAAGTGATATCATGAGAAGACTAGACTTAGACTTAGTTGAATAACTGAGGGAAAATACAACACTTTATGTAGCTTCTTACCAGTAATGTACTGCCAGATTCTATAATAGAGGAGTGAAGCTGAGCAACTTAAAAGAGGGAGACTACGTTCTAAAGAAAGTGCTCAAAGAAGGAAACAAGTTAGAGGCTTACTGGCATGGTCCCTATCGCATCTATGTAGTTATCTGATTAGGTACCTATCATTAAGAGGCACTTGAAGGAGAAGCATTCAAGAACCCATGGAATGACAAGCACCTTATAAAGTATAATCATTGATTATGGATTGAAACTTTTAACAAATATGTAACAACTATTTTCAGTATTAATGAGAAAGGACCAATTTATCGTCAATTGACTTCCTTTATGTGTTTTATTTCAAGAGTGGGAGATGTAGCAAATCTCAAAACAAAATCTCAAGACAAATAATTAATTACCTTATAACTTTCAAGAATGATAAATTTTCATAAAAAATTCATGTATGACTTTATCTTTGACAACTCACGGACAAGAACTTTCTAATTCTAAAACTTCCTATATGACCTTAAGTAAAAAACAAAAAGTTTTACCAGACCAAATCCAGGAAAAATCCTTTAAAGTTTGGTTGCCAATGGTAACTAATTCAAACACTTAGTCAAAAAATGAAAAGATTCGTTTGGACAATTACAAGTGTATTTGTAGAACTTAAGACTGGATGACTTAAGTTTGTCCAAAATGGTAACCGGTTAAGAAGATTAGTCATCCAATGGATGACTACGTAATCACAATTCTAAGACACTAGTAGGCCACCATCATGTATATTAAAAATAAACAAAAACTTATATTTTATTCAAAATCAAGAGAAGATAACACCATTATAAACTATTGTTTATTACAAGATCAAAGTAGAAATCTAGCAAACACTCTTAATTGAGATGGGCATTTTCCAAGAGCTTTTTTCATCCCCGCAGGTGGATCATCTTGAGCATAAGGTAGAATAGTGGATCCCAATTCTCTAAGTGTCTCTTGCTTACTGGAGCTAGGTTTATCCATAAAGTGCAAAGGTCGAACAAGTGTATCCTCACTATGAAGGCCATAATCACTTAGTTATTATCTAACAATGATTATGGGAATAGTATCGGTCGGGATCCAATTATTGTCTAGTTTGAATGGAGGAGTTGGATGATCTAGACAACCTGGGTCATTCCAATACCATAAAGAATTTTCCTTTGGTACCTTTATAATTGTTAAAGCATTTATCTAACCCCACTTATAGCTTTCTCTAATGGCTTGCTCTATCTCGTCACCCATGTGTTCCAAGGCTTCGTCGTAAACATTCATATAAATGATCTATGGTTAGTTATGGAAATGGAAGATAAGTCGATCAACCTTCTCATTTAGCTTTTAATACTAGCATATTGGATCTTTATCAAATTGTCTTGGTCTACTAGAGTTTTATTTATCCTTTCCTCCTCGATTGAGGACCGAGAAACCACCACCTATTTGGATGGCTAGCCACCTTTAGATTTCTTCAAGTTTTTAATCTCCTCCATTAACCTAGCATTCTCTTGCTCCAAAAAGGACACACCCTCATTTTGGTTAGCAGTTACTGATTTCTTTAGACCTTCTAATTCATTCCTCAACAAATTTTTCTATTGTTCTAGTAAAACATCAACCTCCCGAGCAGTGGTCAGCTGACACTTCCTTACAAATTCCTTCTTGCTATAAGATGAAGAAACATCCTACAATTTTTTGTCAAAACCTTTTTCACTTCTCAACCGAGCGAATTTTGCCTCATAATCAGCATGCAAGCTGGTAAGTGATGCCTTGTGATCTTCTTGCATCTTTGGAATCATTTTGTAGTATGAGGCATTGGTCGCCAATGCCACAGCTTAGCAAAATAACATATGTAGATGAAGGTAAGTTTATTTGGTTTGGCTATAAGCGTCTAAGCCGAGCAGCTCTTTCAACTCTTCATCCTCTAAATCAACATAACCCGTCTTAAATTTTTTGACACTTCTCCTATATAAATCATTATCAACAGTTGCTGTAATAGACCTCATGGATTTAAACTAAAGAGTAATATACAAGTATAAAAATTCAAAGAAAAGATTCAACAAACATCAACATTGTGCAGGGCAAATAAAGGGTAATTTTATTAAAAACTGTGAAAAATAGTACATCCAAGGGAATTAATCCAAAGTACAAGAAGAAATGGCATTACAAAGAGAAAAGAAGAAACAAAAAATAGTCCTAAAGTGGTTACACATTCTCCTTATCTTGGGCCACCTCCTACTCAAGGAGAGATGCTACTATTGACATTTCAGGAACCATGGAGGACTTAGTTGTCCCTTCATTCATCTCCTCATAAATGATGGGAGGAATGCCATAGTTAAACTTCTAAAAAATCTCAGAGTGAGAAGCAGTGTCAAACTTTCTAAGTGAAGTATCCCATCCTTCTTCGAAGGAAGACTTCTTCAAAATATCAATTTGTACGGTTGCTGTGGAGGCCTTATCCTGGACTTAGGTGTAAGCATCCTTCTTTTCCTTTTTAAATTTATCTTTTAGGGCCTAGTACTTCCTTTCCACATCACCAACATTATTTCCTGCCCCGTCGACCTTCTTAGCAGCATTTAATGCATCCTTCTGTCATGCATGACTTTATCCATTATAACCTTCCATTTTTCCAGACCTTTTACATGTGTATTCTTAGAGGAATCCAAATAATCATTCAAGCCTTTAAAAGTGGCTTCCAAATTAGCTGAGGAATTCCTTAGTTGGTCGTCCCTCCTAAGGAGTTAGTCGTAATCCACCAAGAACTGCAAAAGTTAAAAAAAAATACAAAATGAGTCAATCACAACATTACAAGTACAAGTAAATATATAGAATAAAAATTTGAGGTATTTATCGAGGAAAGATTATGGTTGGTCCTTTCTAGCAACCTTATTCTTAACAAAGCACTAGCAGCAAACTCATCGGTGACTAACACTCTAGAACCTATGAAGCCCCTAACCAGACTTGGGTTGGTTGCTACAGAATCAACACCTATAGAGTCCCGATCTTCTTGGGATTTCTTCTGTAACTCATGTCGGTCAGTAGGATCCTTCACTAGACTTCTGTACTGAGGATATTAGGTTTTCTCTTCCTTAAGCACCATAATTACGGGGCGTTTAGAACCCCTTTCCCCTGTATGCTTCTTATCAGGATGAGGGGGAGATTTTTCCCCAACAAGTAAGTTAGGGATATTCCTCTTGACCATTTTTTAGGAGATGGGAGAGTGACTGGGACAGGGGCTATGTATAAATATTCAAAAGATGAGGATGTTCCTCCAAGAGTAAAACTCCATTCTTCTTGAAAAGGGGATTCTGAAGCATCAACTGATAAGGACGAGGTCGGCTTGTCCAAGTCTATGGGAACTACTGGGATATATTTTATAGGTCTAGCTACTAAAGAGGTAATATAACTCTAGTAATAAAGCAAGATAGACATGGAGCATGGGTGGGATTCTCTTATCCTTTATTGGATACACCAAATGTGCTTTAGGTCAGCAAATTCACTTCTGAGCGAGGGCAAAAAACAAACATGAAAGTATTGGTTAGGAAATGAACTAAGGAGAAAAAGAATACGAAAAGGAAATATACAAATATTTTAGATGTCAATCTATGCCACGCCCTTCTTGAGGGCATCTTGGGCCATTATATTCTACATCCTCGGAAAGAGGCGCATACTGCCAATTTTTAATAACTATTCCATTATTCCAATAATCTTTATTGGAGTCACGTAAGTTCACCACCAAAGCCTAGTTAGAATATCGTGTCTCCAAATAGTAAATGTTGTCAGCATTGGTCCCCCAACTATAGCAATACATTAATTAAGTTATTCCTATTTGAGTTCCATATAACTAATTAAGGCGGTTGACTACATTTATAACCCTCCAACTATCTGGGGCCACCTGAGCTGGGACCACATCAAAGTATTGATAAAATTTTACGAATAAATTGTTTGGTGGGGGAATGATGCCGCACTCAATAACAAATATCATGGGAAGTAAATGGCCTTCATTCAAAGAACACATCATAAGGGATAGTAACTATTTATGTGGTTACCCAATCTAAAATTTGACTATCTACCCTAAATTTTTCCAAAGAACTCTCATCCACAATATAAACCATCTTAAAGACTAAAAAAGAAAAAAGAATGAGAAGGAAAAAGTTCATACAGTAACAACAACAGTTAAAGTCCTTAAATAACAAAGTAGTATCTCTATAATGGAGGCAAGAGTTCGAAATTCAAGGTGAAGTGAGAACGAAAGGGGAAGAGGCTCTTTATAGGTTTTCAAAATACCAGCGTACCCTTAAGTGGTTCGCTAATTTTCAAACTATTTACAAATTTCCGCTGCCTTGGTATGATAGATTGAAAAATCACAAGTCCTTGAGGTCAGCTTCCGACCAACGCTTTCTCAAGGAGCCAAGAAACTTTTGAAATGAATACTCCATCCTTTTGATATCCCATAAATTATGAAGTATAGAGGGATTTTTTGGTAGCCTAAAATTATTAGGTCAAGTTGACTAGCACTTTAGTGACACCTGTCAACATTGCTATTGCACCCTCAATAGTAGGTAAACCCGATCAGCTCAGGTACCCTTTGGTCGACCGCCTAGACTACCACAACCAGGAAGATGGACCATCATTAAGGTGGACAGACTCATGTGAGATATTCAACAATCACCATGCACATACATGAATAATGTCCAACTACATATTATCATGTAAAGATGTAAATGCCTAAAATATGAAGGCATTCCATATCTTAAGGTTACACTTACTATAAATACACTACTACTTTCAGCTGAGGGGAAAACACATCATTCTAAACCCTAAAGATTGTAAATAAGAGAGTGGAGAAAAACCCTAAAACCTTAGTAACATTACCTCGTGGAAGTAGGCTCTATTCTTGAGTTAAACCACGTAAAAAAAACTCGTGTCTCTTTCTATTTTCATTATTTTATTTATTCATGATTATAACTTTGGGTAACTAAAGTTAAGATCATTCCTCAATTATATCACCTAAATTTAGACATTAATAGATAACATTAAGCCTAATAACATAACTGCGGATTTACTAAAGTGAGAGTAAGGAAACTTTTATTCAATGGGAATGGGCTTAAGTCTATTAAAATATTTAAGAGTGACATAATGAAAACCAAACCTAAATGACTAGAGATCACAAGAAATAGGTTAAATGGGACAACCTAATTATGTGTGACTCAGTTATCACTGAGAATATAACTATTTCTTCTTCTCATTCGTCGAATGAGTTTGTGCACATCTTTCACGTGTAACAGGATAAACTTTTTTTTGATGATTTCTATTACTTGAACATAAGGATGAAGTGGGGTACTAGTAGGCCAATATTAAGGAAAATTCCTTATGTGAGTGAGAAAAGGTCCACTTCTATGAGAATAATGAAAGACTAAATTCTCTAGCACACTCATGAAACTTGGAGGTGTTCAGGTAAAAAATGGACACAATAAGAGAACCAACTCCTTAAAAATCAAAATCAAGCTAAAATAAAGTTTTAGAGGACTAACCCTAAACTAAAATCAAGCTAAATGCTAATAGGGGACTAACTCTAAACCAAAATCAAGCTAAAAGTTTCTAAACAACAAAACTAACCAATAAAAGGTAATCGTCACAAGACTACTAGCAACCTAATTCTATAAGTTCTAGATGATTGGAAACTCATGTAAAGATCTAATCTCAGAAATCATAAAATAAGCCCTAGGTTTAAGTATTAACATGAAGGATCTAATTAACCTACAAATTATCATAAATTAACATTATTTTATTAAAGGTTTTGTAGATTAAAGAAAATGTGATTCCCATCTAACAATATAGAATTTTGATTACAACAATTCAAGGCTTAATTTGTTGATTTCTTAACTATGTTACATAAGCTCTTTAACACAAAGCCAAAGTTCTTCATTATATTAATCTTAATACGAATTAAGGTTTGATTTTTAACAAAGTCATATTTATAATTTTATCTTTATAGATTCCAACATACTCCTATAATTCTAACACAAATCTAATCATATTCTTAAATAAAGTAAATTTGCCTTGAATTGTTCAAAGAATTAATCCCCAATTCCCCTAATTCGTTAAGCTGGATCCTTCATTCTTTAAGACAGGGTTTCCTCCACCTCTTCCTAAGTAACTAGGGCTCTCCCAAATGTGTGTTATGATAATTAGGTTAATATAATATGTTACATTAAATCATTAATTCTGAAATTAAGATATGATCATAAAATAACCTTAACTAATGGCATAAACTTGTCTAAATGGGCTCAAACTTGTCCAAATGGCCTCAAACTTGTCCCAATAAATATAATAACCAAATGAACTACAATTTCCCAATAATAATCCCAAACTAGACTTTTTAAACATCATACGAACCTCCTTGAAGGTTAACATATTTTACAAGTCAATTTTCTTCTTAAGTTAATTTAAGTATCTTATTAAATTAAGGGTAAATTACATCAAAGTCCTTAACTATCTCAAGTTTATGGGTCACCTACTTCAAGAATAATACCCTATAAACTCACCCCCTTAACTATCAAGCCATCTCAATTAAGTCCTATAGCTTTTTAAACCCATCATAGCTATTACCCACTTCATCATATTTTTAAAATAATGTGAACGAGATCTACGCAATTATATTTAAGGTTTAAATAACCATAGCTTTGTGGATCTTTTAGGTGATCCAATTTAGAAGATAAAAGATGATGTTATTAATGATTCCCCAACTTTAATTTTTAGATGTTAAAAACACCTTGTATATTCAAGTATATGATCCACGCAAAGCAAGCCATGTCTTTAGAGATCATAACTTGGTAAAATAAGAGAAAAATGATTTTCACTTTCTATTATACCCCATATTTTTAAAGGGATTGAAATAATTTACTAAATGAATAAATTGTGGTAGATAAATGGAAATTCAGAAATTCATGTAAATAATAATTATAATTTGGCTTTGTTAGTTTAAATGATAATTATGTAATTTTAAGTTAAGATGGATTAAATAAAATTCATGTATTCTTCTTAGAATTTGTAGGAGAATAAGTTCAAGGTTTAAATTTTTAAATGTGGGGAATTCTCTAAGTTCCATCAGCCTCCAAATCAACCCATGACCGCAAGTTTGATCGCCATCTATTACTGCGATCACAACCAGCATCATGTGATGTAGAGGGGGTGGGGGTCTTTATTTTATGACATTAGGTAAACAACACCAATTTTAAAACATCATCACTCTTATTTCAATCATATTTTCTCTAAAGAAACCTTACCCTCTCTCTAGACCCTTCCCTTTGTAAGTTTTCAAGGCCTTCTCAAGCAAGAATTCAAGAGGTGATCCAAATTTTTTACAATTGATTTTCTTCTTCTATTTCATATAAATCAGGTTTTTGTGTATTTTAAAGGAAAGTTAGTAATATAATTTTCTCATTTTATATATGAAATTGCTAATTTCACCCAAATTTAAACTATAGGCGCAAAATATATTAGAAACCCTAAGGGTTTGAAATCTCTTATATATTACCTAATTTTGATATAAGTGGCTAAATTCACATGGTTTGAGATAGTGGAATGGGAATAATATAATGATGGTTTTGATTAAATTGAAATCAGTAAATGGATATAGTTAAGAGTGTGTGCTGGGAGAGCATTCTTTCTCATCGATTATTGAAGGGAGCATGGTTTTTTTTGTGTGTCATGCGTGATGTTGTTTTTCACAACCACATTGTATGGACATAATTTTATAAATGTCCGTGGTAGAATCTAAGAATTTTCTGTTTGTCCTAGATCACAGTTTGTATGTCTGATACCGCTACATTTGGCACGCCATCACGATCATCCTGGACGACCTTTATCCAAATCCAATGCATCCATCATCTTCACATGCATCATGCTACATGCGACGTGCTCCTAAGCTCATTCCCACTACTCCACTATGCAATATTGATAAAATGGTTTATTGGAATATTAAAATTTGCATAAATATTTGGGAAATTTTTCAAAAAATATTTTTTCGAAGACTGATGTATTTTTATAAAAAGAAAAAAGTTTTCTAAGTGTAGAAGTGATGTGCCTCGGTCGAAGAGCTCGTTCAAGCTACATTTCACTGTCATTCGAACGAGATAGGCATGTCGCGCGATCTTGTTCGAACGACATTTGTCCTTCGTTCGAGTGACAAGTCATCTCGTTCGAACGAGCCACCATCTTGATTTTTGTATAAATACCTGATCACCTTTTATACATTTGTTCAAGTCTTTCTACGATCTCGAATTCTGCTAAAATATCCCAGAATCAGACTTCACCTTTTAAAGATTTTGTTAAGCCTTTTTATTCACATAATCAATCCCATTTATATATGTGAATTGTTAAACCTTCAAGAAGATCATTTACTCTTTTGGAGTACTTTGTGGAGGAGCTATCTTCTTCTTTACTTCTTCCCACCTAGAGTTCCTAAGGGAGATTTCAGCCGACGACATCAGAACCGACACCTGCGGGTATTTATGTGTCACACTTATTTCCATTGTAATCCGTGTAACCGTTTTTACAAAATTATAGTGAAAATAAAAGGTTTTGCCCCTTTGGGGGATTTTTCCTCACATGTGTGTGTTTGAATGTTCTTTCTTGATTTTATCATCTTCAATCACACCTAGAAGCATGTTTAGGACTTAATTGATAAAAACTTAGTTTAATTAAATAATTTCTTTATTTGAACGCAAGCGCACTCTTTCAAATTGGTATTAGAGCCAATTACACAATTATACCATGTAATTTTTGGCAAATTTTTTCTAAGATATCAATTTTCTGAAAAAATGATTTTTTTGAAAAAGTGCGTGTTCATAATGGAGAAGTTATATAATAAAATGCCAGTTTTTGACGGGATAAACTATGCATACTGGAAAGCCCGCATGAGATCTGCATTAAAAGCCATTGATGAACGTGTCTGGATTTTGGTTGAAAGAGGGTGGACTCCTCCATCCGTTAATGTTAATAACGTGACTAGTTTAAAACCTGACACTACTTGGACTGAAGAAGAATTTAAATGGTCATCTTTTAATTCTAAGGGTTTAAGTGCTATTTCTGGATCTGTCACACCTGATGAGTTCAAGCGGATAATGACGTTCACCATGTCAAAAGAGGCTTGGGATGCTTTGCAACTTATCCATGAAGGAACTAATGTTGTGAAAGAGTCTAAACTGCAAAATTTAGCAACTCAATTTGAAACAATCACATGCTTGAGTCTGAATGTTTTGATGAATTTTATTCTAGAATGTATGATATTGTTAACACTATCTTTAATCTAGGTGAACACATTCCTAATGCTAGAGTTGTTAAATAGATTCTTAGATCACTGCCTAAGGGTTTTATCCCTGATGTCACTGTGTTAAATTCTATGGGTAATTTAAGTACGCTTAAATTGGAGGAACTTGTAGGAGACTTACAAACGTATGAAATTGATATGTTTCCTAAACCTGTCAAGACTAAAGATAGGGAAATTTAACTTAATGCCCAGGAGAGAAAGAGTGAGGGGATGGCAAGAAAGAGGGGAGAGTCATCTAAAAAAGAGAGATAAATACGTCAGATTATGAGTGTGACTTTGATTTAGATGATTTGGCCCTGTTTATTAAAAATTTCAAGAAAATTCTCAATTTTAAGAAAAATGGTAATTTCAAAGATAAAAAGAAGTTTGAGAAAAATAAGTTTGAAAAGAAAAATGAAAAGGATTTTAAAGATCTTCCTAAGAAAAAGAGTGAGAGATGCTTTGAGTGCGACGATAGGGGTCATAGAGCTTTTGAGTGTGCTACTAGGCTGAAAAGAGAAAAGGGCAAAGCTGTCATTAATGCTACCCTTAGTGACGACAGTGAGGTCGAGTCGGTGGACTCAGTAGACGAGTCACCACATGAGTGTAACTTCATCGCATTCATGGCTAGTCATGAGAGCACTTCTATTTCTCCTCACGACGATGATGATGCTTCTTCACAGGGACACCTCGACAGTGACAGTGATGTGAGTGAGGGGGAGGATGATACAAGTGAGAGCGAGAGTAATCTTCAACACGCCTACGCTGAGTTATATAATGAGTCATTTAAAACCAAAAAGTGTAACAAAGCGTTAGTTCTTAGGATCACCGCGTTAGAGGAAGATTTAAAAGAAGTGAGATAGAGAGAGTCCTCCACCTGCACTACCTTGAGAGAGAGAGAGAGTCTGCCTGTGTTGAGAAAGAAAGTCTATTTAGAGAGATAGAGAGACTGTTTGGAAAGAGAGAGAGTGGTTTTGAGAAAGAGAAAGGGGACTTGACTAAACAAGTGTCTAGTATTACGAGTGAGCTCTATTCCTACCTAGAGACTCAGAAGAAACTTGAAGCCCTTGTTGCCCAGCTTACTCATGATCTTGAGAGAGCATGGGAAGTAAAGGTTCAAATCGAGGACATATCAGGAAAGATGCTCCTTGACCCCGCTTTAGGTTTTGGTGATAGGCAGGGAATAGGTTATGATGGTGCCTACATGTCCCAAATTGCACCTGAACATTCCTGAGTTTACTACGACTCCATATGGCCATCGTCAAAAACACGAAGGAGAGTTCGACCAAGAAAAGCAAACCCAGGTCCGCCTAAGATTGCATTCTTCTATACGTACTGCAAAAGAAAATGCCACCTCAGGGATTTTTGCTATAGTTTGGATCGAACACGACGTACTACTGCTCCACCACATCATACTGATGATTTTTCCAGTCTAAGAGAGCGTGTTGAGTTTTTAGCCGCCACATCACAGATTTTGATGGAGGAATTTCGACGGATGTCTTTGCCGTCTATGAATGCTTCTCACATCCCGGCTAAAACCAACAACAAGGGTAAACAAAAGGTTACCACTTCTTGGGTGCCTAAGAAAAATAAAAAGGCTCTTGTTGTTCATGTTGCTCTCAAATGACATAATACTTCACAGTGGTATTTTGATAGTGGGTGCTCCAGACATATGACATGTGATGTCTCATTTTTTACCTACCTAGAGGAGTATAAGCAAGGTAGAGTCACCTTTGGAGACGGGAGCAAGTCTAGCATTGTAGGACGAGGTATAATAGAGTTACCAGGATTTCCTAAGCTAGAGAATGTTTTATACATCAAAAGTTTGAAAGCAAACCTTCTCAGCATTAGCAGCTGTGCGACGCTGACTTACCGTAAAGTTTGACTGGGATGCATGTAATGTCTATAATCAAGCCGGTAAACTTTTAGTGCGAGGGGTGAGGATCGAGGATAATTGCTATGGGACTGTTCCCACATCCTTATTTGTCTACAACAACGCCACAATAACTCATATGGATCTGTGGCACCAATGTCTAGGTTATGTGAACGTTAGAGATTTGACTCGCTTAGCTAAAAGGACCTAGTACGTGGCTTACCATCTCTTGGAAAGCTGACTTACACGATTTGTGGACCCTGTCAGTTGGGAAAGCAAATCTGTAGCCCCCATAGGAAGTTGCATTCCATTACCACCTCTCGTGTACTTGAGTTGATTCACATGGATCTTATAGGTCCTACTCGTACTGAGAGTCTGAGTGGTAAGATGTATATCCTCGTGATGGTGGATGATTTCTCCAGATATTCGATTATAGGTTTTCTGAGAGAGAAATCCGATGCTGTAGAGTTTTTAACGACCAAGGTTCATGTCCTGCAAAACCAACACGGAGTCACTATTAATAGAATACGTAGTGACAACGACACAAAATTTAAGGAAGCAAAGGTAGATCTTTACTGTGATAGCCTTGGGATTAAACATGAGTTTTCTGCTGTGAAGACTCCTCAGAGAAATAATAGAACGATCCAAGGAAATGGCTAGATCTATGCTTCTAGGTCATAAGGTTGCCAGGAGATTTTCGTCAGAGGCAGTGTCTACTGCATACCACACAGTGAATAGGGTTTACCTGCGTCCACACACACTTAAGGTACCTTATGAATTGTGGACTGAAAAGAAACCCAACCTTGCATATTTTCGTGTCTTTGGGAGTAAATGCTACATCCTATGGGATAGTTAATAATTAGGAAAGTTTGACTCTCGGAACGATGAGGGAATATTTCTAGGATATTCATCAAATAGTAGCGCGTATCGAGTTTTTAACCTGAAGAGCTTTAAGGTTATGGAGTCAATAAACGTCATCACGCAAGATGACGATCCTTCGACGTTTATTGATTCTAGCCTTCAGTGTGAGGATGAGGACTTTTTTGGCAGCGATTTACTTGTCCCTCACCCACACCTTGTGGACCCTACTCCTGTCTTAGGGGACATGTTGGCTTGGGTTCACAAGAGTCATGATCGCTCTGCCATTATTGGCGATCCCACCTTTGGGGTCAAGACTCGTGCTCATCTAGAGAACATTGTTATCCATCTTTGCTACACGTCCAACGTCAAGCTCAAGAATCATAAAGAAGCACTCAAAGATGAACACTGGATATCTACTATGCAAGATGAGTTGCTTCAGTTTAAAAGGAAAAATGTTTGGGAACTTATCCCCTGACCTAGTGAGACTAATATGATTGGTACCAGGTGGATTTTCAAGAATAAAATGGATGAAAATGGCACCATAATCTGAAATAAGGCTAGGTTGGTCACTCAAGGCTACACACAGATAGAGGGTGTAGACTTTGGGGAGACATTTTCTCCTGTTGCGAGGCTTGAGTCCATCCACTTACTACTCGCCATCACATGTCATCTGCGCTTTAAGTTAAATCAGATGGATGTCAAGAGTACCTTTATAAATGGCATTCTCCAGGAGGAGGTTTAATTGGAACAACCAAAAGGGTTTGAAGACTCTAAGTACCTAGAGCACGTCTACTATCTAAGAAAAGCCTTGTATGGTTTGAAGCAATATCTTAGCCCATGGCTTCAAGAGAGGAGGAGTTGATATGATATTGTTCGTTAGGAAAGATGACGGTGCTATTTGGGTTGCCCAGGTCTATGTGGACAACATAGTCTTTGGATCCATGAGCTCCCAGCATGCTCACCACTTTAAGGAGGAGATGCAAAGTGAGTTTGAGATGAGCATGGTAGGTGATCTTACTTTCTTCCTTGGTCTCTAGGTTCGTGAGCTAGAGGATGGGATGTTCATATCCCAATCCAAGTATGCTAGAGATCTAGTGAAGAAATTTGGTTTAGACTCTGCTAAGCATGCACGTACACCAATGTGTACTTCTATCAAGCTTAGTAAGGACACTTCAGGCAAGGACATAGAGCAAACCTTGTATCGAAGTATGATAGGTAGTCTTCTCTATATGACTGCCAGTCATCCCGACATAGCCTTTAGTGTTGGAGTCTGTGCGTGATATCAGGTGTCCCCGAAAGAGTCACACTTACTCTCTCTAAAACGTATTATCAAATACGTGAGTGGGACTCTCACAAACGATATTTGGCATTCCTTTGATACCAATGACCTTTTGTCTGCCTATTCGGATGCCGATTGTGACTAGGATGTAGATGGTTGTAGGATCACTTCTGGTGGGTGCTTCTATTTTGGTTATGCTCTTGTCTCCTGGTTGAGCAAGAAGGAAAACTCCATCTCTTTGTCCACTGCGGAGGCTGAGTACATCGCCGATGGGAGTTGTTGCACGCAACTTTTGTGGATGAAGCAAATGTTGGAAGATTATGGGATTTCACAGGACACTATAACTATTTCTTGTGATAAAACAAGCGCGATACACATATCCCGCTATCCTGTCCAATATTTGCTCACAAAGTACATTACGATGCGCGAGCACTTTATAAATCAGTTAGTTGTGGAGAAAGTCGTATCCCTGAGTTTCGTACCCACCGATCGTCAGTTAGCTGATATTTTCACGAAACCTTTAGATGCCCTTAGATTTGAGAGTCTTAGGAAGTCTTTGGGTATTTGCATAGTTAACTGAGGGGTTGGTTCATGTCTAGGATAGGATGCTTTATCATGTTGACATCATATGCTTCCTATTGCTAGTTTGTATCATTTTTATTATTACTTTTGTTTTTCTCCATACATTTTTTGAAAAATCCAAAAATATTTTCTTTTATAAAATTTTTAGAAAAGTACAAAAAGATTTTTGTATTTTATTTGTACCTTTTATAGATGATCATTTAAGATAGCTGAGTCACAAAATTTCAGTTCATTTATCCACGTGACTGTTTGATAGTGATTTGAGACGCTACATCATTGCATCCATGTTCTTAGCATTGTTTGGATTCTTTGAGATGTGATTAGTGATATCTTTCTACATGTTTGACTCATATCTCCATTATTTCACACATTTACGACTTTATTTAATTATTGTACTTGCCTATCACGTATTGGCTTGAGTGTTTCCATCTCATTTCTGTCTACACAATGTACAATATGCGATAAAACTTGACAAGATTGGAATGCATGTAAAAAATCATTTGGTGAGATTGTGTTTGCTTTAAAAAATGGTGAAGTGCTATGAAAGGTTCTTATCTAGCCTTTGCGATGAAGCCACCGTTAAAGCGGACCTAAAAATTGAGGAATTTTATTATCTGAGGTCAAAGAGGTTAAAAGTGCCCAAAAATTTAAAGGAAATAAAAAGAAATTCATGCCAATTATGGGCCATTTAGGTTTCACCACCAATTCTCCAAAATTTGAGAATTTAGATCACCTCTATTCAAAATATATCTGAGGGAGTTTGGTTGGAGAATTTAAACGGGTTTGCACTTCCTTGAAAGTCTTGAAAAAGCATTAAATCGTTTTGGACGTTATTGGTGTGGAAATCATTTTGAGCTTTGATGTGTTGATTTGAATGAGTCAATGTCTCATATTTCCATCTTTTTACACCTAAGGAAGATATTGAGTGTATTAGTTTGGAGTATCCGATATTCATCATGCACATATGTCATGTTTGTATGCATTGATTTTGCTATCGAATTTGATCACACCCCTACATTTACGCTATCATCGACTTGGCTATTTTTGTGTTTGTTCATGATGTGATTTTTGTTGCATATTTTGAGTGAAAATTTTTGAAAAATTCAAAAATAGATTGTTTTTACCATGTGATATTTTCCATATTTATGCTTCTCATATTAGTCTATTTTGGGACAACATAAAAGGGGGAGAATGAATTATGGGGGAGATTTGTTTGGTTGATTTATCAATGATTTGCTTAAGATTAATGGATCTTTCATTTCAGCATATCATTATATTTCAAAATGTTGTTTGTCACGGGTATCTGCTTTATCTCATGTGTGTAGGAACAAAGTTGATTTATTGGATTACACACCCTGATGAGAAAAGCTTTGGGAGTTTCTGAGGAGCTGAAGATTTGAAGATGATGTAGTTTGATTGAAGACATGTCATATAGTATTCTCAGTTTGAGGGTTTAATGGGGATATTATATTGTGTGTCATTTGTTTTAGGGAGATTTCATAATTCAGATTTTTATGTATGGTCTGTCATAGACATAGGGGGAGATTTGTAAGGACATAATTTTATAAATGTCCGGGGTACAATCTAGGAATTTTCTATTTATCCTAGATCACATTTCTATGTCTGATACTGCTACATTCGGCACGTCATCATGATCATCCTTGACGACCTTTATCTGAATCCAAGGCATACATCATCTTCACGTGCATCATGTTACATGCGACGTGCTGCTCATCTCATTACCACTACTCCACTAAGCAATATCGCTAAAATGGTTTATTAGAATATTAACATTTGCATAAATATTTGGGAAATTTTTCAAAAAATGTTTTTTCGAAGTCTGATGTATTTTTAAAAAAAGTATAAATTTTTATAAGTGTAGAAGTGGAGTGCCTCGGTCGAAGAGCTCATTCAAAAAACATTGCATTGTCATTCGAATGAGATAGGCATGTCACACGATCTCGTTCGAACAACATCTGTCCTTCGTTCGAGCAACAAGTCATCTCGTTCGAACGAGCCACCATCTTGATTTTCGTATAAATACCTGATCACCTTTTACACATTTTGTCAAGTCTTTCTGCAATCTCGAATTCAGTGAAGATAGCCCAAAATCAGACTACCCCTTTTTAAGGTTTTCTTAAGCTTTTTTATTCACATAATCACTCCCATTTATATATGTGAATTGTTAAACCTTCAAGAAGATCATTTACTCTTCTGGAGTACTTTGTGGAGGAGCCGTCTTCTTCTCTACTGCTGCCCACCTGGATTTCTCGAGGGAGATTCTAGCTGACAACATCAGAACCGACACCTGCGGGTATTTCTTTGTCACACTAATTTTCATTGTAATCCGTGCAACCGTTTTTTCAAAATTATAGTGAAAATAAAAGGTTTTGCCCCTTTAGGGGATTTTTCCTCACATGTGTGTGTTTGAATGTTCTTGCATGATTTTATCATATTCAATCACACCTAGATGCATGTTTAGGACTTAATTGATAAAAAATAAGTTTAATTAAATAATTTCTTTATTTGAACGCAAGCGCACTCTTTCACACATTACTATAAAATGGTGTTCATTTTGTATGACGGTATCTTGTTTGTGCGTCATACGGGGATTGTTTATGTTTATTGTTTCCACCACACTAGAGAATGGTTGTGTCCATCCACGATCCTCGTGGTGGGCAAGTAGCATGAGGGAGGATCCTAGGTCCCGCACGTCCCTCTCGGGAGCGCTTCGACCGACGTCATTTGGGCGAGGTGAAAAATGTAAAGAGATAGAGTCGCCAGTGTGTTTTACTCAAAACAAACAAAAGAAAGGGAGCCATCCTGAAGGACAACATCCAAAGACCGACTAATGCGTATGAAACCAAAATGATTTGAAAAGGGTTCGGAGGCTAAGTTATGAAATGGGAAGGTGTTAGGCACCCAATCCGCCCTTTCGGTCTCTCATGGGTTTTTGTTATTTTCCTTTATTTTCCCCGTGATATGTGTGCATGTGTATATATAGTGGAGACAGGAATCATAGACTTTCACCATGGAAGAGGTAAAGCGAGTCATCCGTAGGAAGGTATAAAAATATTTGAAAATAGGATTTACATGATTATCCTTATGTTAACCATTATGATGGAATGATAATGCATGTGGAATAATACACCACTAAGAACAAATATATGTATATATATAATATAACAGGGTGGAGTTTAGAGAAAATAGAAAATGAGAGAAAGTAAAAATAGGACTCGAGTCTCGGGTTTTACCTCGAGACGCCTACGTAGTCTATAGAGGCATTAAAGTCCACGTAGTTGGCATGCAAAACGAGGGGTGGGATTTATCCCATAAATCCAACCGGGGGATTCTCTTATTTGTGTGTGTGAAAAAAAGTGTTTTAGTTGTGAGAAAAGTGTAAGAAAAGTGTGACGTTTGGAATTTATGAGCAAACCCTCCTTTTCTTGTTTTTTGGGTTTTTATTTATATGAAAATAAAAGATGTGCAATAATATTAAATAAAAAGTATATTAGGATGTGTGAGATGAGATAATAAAAGTGCTATGTAATAAAACCAGTTATTGCGAATTTATGAGAATTTAAGGAGAGAGTTGAGAAAATTGGACCTTCTTGAAGATCTTGAGCTTGATCTTGAATGTTGGAGAGCATCCCTTAGACTTGGATGATGATGGAGGGTAGTTAATTCACCAAGTTTGATGAAAAGGATGATGAAAAGTGAAGGTTGGAAAGGGATTTGGGTGTGGAAATCACGCTGACTTCGAGAGAAGTTTTTTGGATTTGCTGAGAGTGATATCTATCAGATCTGGGCTCTCCTTGTAAGTGAGGTTAGGAATCCTTTTTATAGGACTAGGGCATTGCCTATCGACATAGCCATGTTCCTGCCAATCGGCATATGCGTTTAGGCACACCACCGATAGGCAGGGTCTGGGACCTGTTGTTTGGCAGTGTTTTTCAGGCCTTTTTGGAAAATCGGCTGCAGAGCGCAAACCGTTGATTCGAATTGTGCACGAGGTAGACTATTGGAAAGCTAATTTAGAGACCTTCGAAAGTCCTTGGGACCACTCCCAAGTTTGGGAGCTGACTTTGGGTCAAATGTGGCTCGGAAGGATTCGTCGATCCATTGGACGGGGAATTATCAAGCGCAAACGGATCGTTCATTCTCATGGTAAGTCCGAATATTGCATGAGGCAGACCGTTGGAAAGGTTAGGAGATTTAATTTGACATTACAAAGAGTTTGATCTCGTTTGGGGAGTTGATTTTGGTCAACCGAGCCCGGAAGCATTTGGCGGCCTTTCAGAGTAAAACATATCGTTCGTTCGTACCGTAAGTCAGAATTGCGGACGAGACGGACCGTTGGAAAGGATTTTTTGTGACCTTCAAAGATTCATTTAGTATCGGTCAAGCTGAAGAGTTGACTTAGGTCAAACATAGCTCGATAGCGCCCGGTGGCCTCCTGATTGAGTTTCGGGGGAAAATAGGTCATTCGTCGACATGGTAAGTCAGAATCGCGCAAGGGTTGGACCATTGGAAAGGGGTTTCAATGACGATCGGAGATTCATTAAGTCTCGATCGAGATGAAAATTTTGACTTTTGGTGAAACAGAGCCTGGGAGTGCTCGATGGCTTCTAGGTGAGTACTTTGGGTATGACCTGGGTTTGCAGTGATTAAGGGAGGTGCTAGGGACCTAAAGAGAGTTTAAAGGGTAACAGAATGGGGTGTCTATAGAGCCCCTCGATGGGTGAGTTTAGAATAAACGATAGCCGTCGAATAGACACCGAATGATACTTTTGAGGGAGGTTGACCAATTCAGAGGGTCGAGGCCGATTCTGAGGACCTAAGGGAGCGAGGACGAGCAAGTCTGGGGGTTGAGGTCGATTCTGAGGACCTAAGGAAATGAGGATGACCAATTCAGGGGGTCAAGGTCGATTCTGAGGACTTAAGGGATGGTTTCGAGGAAAGGTTTACGCCAATTCCCGAGGAGGTGCTGGGGATGACCGATTCTATGGGTCGAAGCCAATTATGAGGGCTTGAAGATGAGGGTGACCGATTCTACAGGTCGAAGCCAATTCCGAGGGCTTGAAGATGAGGGTGACCGATTCTATGGGTTGAAGCCAATTCTACGGGCTTGAAGATGAGGGTGATTGATTCTGCGGGTTGAAGCCAATTCTGCGGGCTTAAGGTGAGATGACCAATTTTATGGGTCGAAACCAATTATGAGGGCTTAAGTTGGGATGACCAATTCTGCAGGTCGAAGCCAATTCTATGGGCTTTTGTAGGGATGACCAATTCTGCGGGTTGAAGCCAATTCTACAGACTTATGTAGTGATGACCAATTCTATGGGTCGAAGCCAATTCTGCGGGCTTAAGGTGAGATGACCAATTCTACGGGTCGAAGCCAATTCTGCGAGATTAAGTTGAGATGACCAATTCTGCGGGTTGAAGTGAATTCTGCGGGCTTAAGGTGAGATGACCAATTCTGAAGGTTTAAGTAAAGATGACCTTGGGGAACCCTTCCGGGGAGATTTATCTTGTGGTTTTATTTTGGGCCGGGGAGCCAACTGCTCTGAAGGAATAGCCAAAATTCCATTGGGGAAATTTATGTGGCCCAGGGTTTGGATGTATTACTTGGGGAAAATTAAGGCCTTTGGGGAATAGGGAATGATCTTTAGAGATACTCCGGGGATGTTGCCGGGAGGAGTTTTACTTGGTTTTTGAGATTTCCGCTGGGGAAATAGGGGTTCTGCTTGAGGGAGTGCAAAATTTTCTTGGTGAAAATGTTCTAAATCCTTCCTGGGATTTATAGGAATTTTGTGAGAATTTTTTTGGGATTTCTGGTATTTTTTGAGAATTTTTGTACAAAATTTTAAGGGGGTGCCGGTTAGCATGGTGCAGAGGGTTCCATTCGGTAGTGGCACAGACTTTTGGACAACCTCGGGAAGGTAAGGGGTCAGTGCCGATCGGTGCGTGGGGGGTCAATGCCGATTGGCATGACCCTTGGCATCCTATATAAAGGGGGCAAATTCCCCTCAATTTCACAGCTTTTTACTTTCTCCCTTTCTGCGATTTTCCTCTATAAAATGTTCTAGCATTCCGATCTCTAAGAAATGGTTGCCTTTTTGAGCACTGCAGTGCATAGGGAATTGTTGACTGTTGATGACTGGGCGAACATGGAGTGGAGGGCCAGGGCACCTCTTGCTTTGGGGAGTGAGAACTCTTTTGATGCATTCGAGCCAGTTACGAATGAGCAGACTTTGATGTGGGAGCCGTCACATCATCTCTCTTCGAGGGTGGTGAACCCTGGTGGTTATGTAAGTAAAATGACTTTTGGCATTCTTGTCTTTTTGGTGATTTTTCCTTCCTTTTTGAAATTTTGACAAGGTTTTTCTTTTGACAGTGTGATATATCTTTGAAGAACATGCGTGCCCCTGGGACGATGGGGCTTACGGATGTCTAGGATCATCTTCCACCCGTAGTGCATTGGGTGGTATCATCAGTGGGTTTTGGGAGGTTGGCATCTACGCTGGATGATACGCCTCGTCGACAGCGATCTTATGCTATTTGGGGGGAGAGATGGTGGGATACTACCCACACTTTCCATTTTGATTTTGGGGAGATGACCATGAATCCCATAGACGTGCAACAGTTGCTGGGGATGGATTGCGATGGGGAGCAGATAGAGGTGGATCTCTCTCTGTGAGTGAGGCCGGAGGCGGTGAGGGCGGCGCTTGACGATGTAGGGAGGATAGTTTTTGGGGATTCTATCTGGCTGTCCTTGCTGAAGGATGTCTTTCTGAGTAGGGTGGTTGATGTGGAGGACAGGCTGCAGGTGAGGCAAATGGCCCGGTTGTTCATTTTGTTAGTGCTGGGAGGTTTCATGGTGGCATCGAGTGGCGACGTTGTCCATTTGTGATTCTTGCCGTATTTGAGGATGTTTTCGAACATCCTTCTCTATGATTGGGGGAGTCTAACTTTGGCGACCCTCTATTTTTCTTGGGATGCATTCAACTGGTTCTTCCAGCAAACTTTTAGCGGAGCCACGTATCTCCTCAAGGTATCCTTTGATTTTATGCATTTTCCTTTCATGCATTCGCATTTTCCTTATGCGTCTTTTTTTATTGTGAATTCCTGTCTTTAGCAGACGTGGTTCTATGAGGTGATTAGGTGAAATACCCCGCTGATTGCCTTGAAGGACGAGACTAATGGGGACTTTTGCCAATTGTATCGATGGCGAAAGTCCAATCGGCAGTCGAAGGGATCTCTCTCTCTGGAGGCGGTGTGTCAGGTCTTGAATTTCCTGACCAGTGGTAGGGTAAGAATGTTTCCTTTTCAGCCTTAGTTTTTGGTATGTTCTGATTTTGTATTAACTTATGCCTTCTAGGGATTTTCAGGTGACTTTTATCCTTGGAGGACTACCATTCAGGATACGGGGGCGATCGGGGTGAATGCATAGATGAGGCATTTACTGGCGCATGAGTTTGGCCATTCTTGGTATCTAGGGGAGAGGGTGGTTCGGCAGATTATGGAGTAGGAGGTGGTGGTGCCACCTCCATAACTTCCTATGTTTATGAGGTGGGAGTGGCTGCTGTCGGAGGATGCGATGATTGCAACTATGATCGACTAGTCCTACTTGTTGTACACTGATACGGCTGCACCATATAACTATATGGACTTTGTGATGAGATGGTTGATGACACCGAGCATATATATATGCCTTGCCTTTCCCTCATGCGGGTTCGAGTCGGGCGGTGGGGTCTTCTCACAACGGTGGTGGTACGTCGGCGTCTGTGGCGACGTCAACTTTAGAGGTCCCCTTCGTGCGATTGCAACCCCTTCATACAACATTCGGCGGCTGATGGAGGGATGGTGCCTATGTTGCACCATCCTCATGCGATGGATCCAGAGGAGTTGGGTTTGACATAAGAGGTTCTTCATCCTGTGGTATACCTTCTTCCTCTTTTTGGTTCCTTTTTTGTTTTGATCCCTATTTGATGCTGATTTTTCTTTTTCTTTGCAGCAAGTGCCGGTGTCGACCACTCGGCTGAGGGATATTAAAAAATGGATATCTTCGGTGACTGCCCATATTCGGGATGCGGTCCCGGTTCCTTCTTGCTTGGTGACATCTGCTTCATCCGGGGAGAAATCTGGCTTGGGTAGCGGTAGTACGTCGTCTCGCCATAGGGGAGAGAGAGCGCGTCATAGGGGTGGAAGCTCTTGGAGAGAGGGGGGAAGTGTAAGTGAGAGATAGAGAGAGAAAATGTGGGTTCGGGCTAAGCCCCATTTTTTTTGCTTTTCTTTTATTTCCTGTAAAATTTGATGTAACACAGAAGAATATATATATGCAATGCAATGAGAGTTTTTTTATTATCTTTTGTTAATGGTGAGTGAATGCATGCACATACACTTTTTACTTTGCTGCTGAGACCATAAAAAGAGATATTTTTGGGATTTTGAAGGAAAGTTTTAAAAATGAGAAATTATACAGGGGTGGAAAAGGATTTTTGTGAAATTCTGTTGAGAATATCAATTTTATTTTTATTGAGTTTCTGATTTTGGCAAAAGAGAAAAAAGGAAAATTTCCAAAAATGGGGGGTTACCGATCGGTAAGCCCCTTGCCCTGCCTATCGGCAGTCAAGTCTAGTCCCATCAATTCAAAGCTTTTCATTAGTGCCCTATTCAGCTTTTTGTACCTTGTGGGGTAGGATTCTCTTCAATTTCTGTAGGGGTTATGTCTTTTGTGAGGGTTCTCTAGTAAAAAAAGGGGTAGGGGTGGAGTGTTTTCATCACACCTTTGCATTCTTTCTTACTTGCCTACTATCATGTTAGTCATGCAAGATGGCTCTCCCTGGTAGCATTGAGTTTTCTAACTACCTCGAAGCCTTGGAAACGATGTTCTCTCATAATGTTGACTATGATTCTTTCAGTATGCGTCGAGTCTCTTTGCGTCGCAATCGGTCCATTGAGTGGAACATGTTGATGGCGGCGATACAATTTTGGTACCCCGAAGACCATGTATTCCGCTTTGGGTTGGATGAAGTTTGTCCTACCTATGAGGAATTTTCTTCCATGCTGGGGATAAATGACAGTGTTGCTACGACTTTACCCAAATGTTCTTGTTCTCCCATGGATTTGCTGGCTGGGCTTCTTCGTATTTCGCCTTCGACGACTAGATCACTAGTTGTTGGAGGAATGATTTCCCTCCCGGCGGTGTTGTAGTTCATGCATTTGCGAGAAGTAGGTGATGCTAGCTATGCTGGAGCCGTTGCTCTTGGCCTGGTTTCAAAATTGCTGCTGGTGACTGGGGAACTGCTGGTGGATCCACAACTTGTAGCCATTACTTCATGGATGTCATACCATCGCAATCCTGTGGCGGGTACTGGCAGAGACCCTGAACGGTCTGGATGCCTGGCGAGAAGGTCGTTATGACTTCCTGCGGGGTAGCCCCGTGATGCTGTTCATGTGGTTGTCTGAAGGACTTCGCCCAGTGACCCTTCTAGAATATCCTTTGTTGGCTGTACATAATTTTTTTTTGCGTCACTTCTTCAGCGTTGGCCTGGATATTGAGAGCTGGGAGAATTGGCTTTTGGAGCATGGGGCTCTGAATTTGTATTTGTCAGTGCCTTAGTGGGGACAGTTACTGCCTATTCTGGAGCTAGAAGAATACCCGTATGTGCGTCTTGTTGATCTCAGACAAACCTCTTTTTATTTCCCTTGGAGGCTTCTGCGAGAATTTGGCTAGGCATAGGTCGTGCCTCCTCAGACACAAAATTGATTTCCGATAGAGGATTTGACTGAGCGTCTGTGCCCGCGGCTTGGCTCTGTGTGGGAGAGTCGGCATCCGTCGACCCGTCCCTCTCAGTCTGTTGGGAGGGTTTGGCATATACCTGGGAATTATATGAAGTGGTTATGAAGGAGAGTAGTTAGTAAGATATTGGTAGTGGAGACTGGACAAAGGTGGTTTGTTTTGTTTAATACCATGGAAGGAGGTGTTGTGGTTTTCTTAAAGCTGGTTCGAGCTTATCGGTCCATGGAGTGTCTGCGAAACTCTGTTCAGACAGGGGAAACTTAGGGACCCCAGGATGCAGATGATGATGACGGAGTAGGCTCCTGTGGTAGCTGTGGATAAGACTCCTGGAGAGTTTATTATGTATTGGGGGATAAATGTGGGGATTTTATTTGGCTTTTTTAGGAAGGTGGGGGAAGGGATTTATCCATTCCTTTTCTTATGTAATTTCACTACAATTTCTTATTAATTAAATAAAGAAGTTTTTGATCATCCAGCTGTGCCCTTTGATGAATTTTGTATTTTTAAATTATCTATACCGATCGCTAAGGCATACATAATCCTCTTGTTCAAGTGTATGTTAGAATGAACTTTCGTTCTCAGAAATAAGAAAAGAATAGTATTTTGGGAAAAAGAGAGGGTCGTGCTCATGTAAGGTGTATGAGCTTCTTATGTACCTCTGCGGTTTTGAAATTTTATACTTTGTTTGAAAATGGTTATTTGCAGAGGATCAGGCCCACGTAGTTCTGGGTAAGGGTAAAAGAGATTTTTTTTTAAGAATAGAAGGGAGACGAGAAAAGTCGTTGCGCACCGAGATTTCAGATTAGGGGTAGAACTTCTTGAGATGGTTCAGGTTGACTGTTCGATCCATCTCTTCCCTATCTAAATCGGTAAGCATGGCGGCACCACCGGACAAGATCTTCTTAACAATGTAGGGGCTGCTCCAATTGGGCTTGAATTTCCCTCTGGGGTCCCAAATGGGTTCTACGATTTCTTTGAGGGCTAGGTACCCTTCTTGGACACAGCATTCCTTGACTCTCTTGTTGAATGATCGCGCTATTCGTTGATGGTACTCTTGTATGTGGTATAGTGCTTTTAATCTCCTTTCGTTTAGGACGGTCAGATCGTCAAGACGGATTTGGCACCAGTCTTCTTCGCTGACCTTGCTCTCAAGCATGACACACAATGAGGGTATTTCCTGCTCCACGGGTAGGACTACTTCCATACCATAAACTAGAGAGTAAGGGGTAGCCCTAGTAGAGGTTCGAATTGAGGTTCGGTAGCCCTATAGGGCATACGGGATCCGTTCGGCCCAATCCCAATATCTTTTGATCATTTTGTTGATGATGACTTTAAGGTTTTTATTGCCGGCTTCCACTGCACCGTTGGTCTGAGGTCGGTAAGGAGAACATTAGTGTCTCTGAATCCCAAACTCCTTGACCACCTCTGTGACTTCTGACCAAAAATGTAACCCGTTATCTGATACTAGCTCGTACGGGACTCCATATCACCAAATGATTTTTTTCTTGATGAATTTGGCCACTTTCTTGGCGTTCAGCACGGCGTATGACTCAACTTCGACCCATTTGGTGAATTAATCAGTGGCAATGTCACACCCCGCCCAATTAAATATTGGGTGATCAGTCCTTTATAAAATTTAAAACCGAATGTTCGGTTGGCTCATCCTTAGCATCAGTGTCGAAAACATAATAACTCATTTAATCACCTAATATAATTAAGCTAAGTGTCAAAACATTTTTTTTCCTTTTTAATTCAAACTAATTTAATTACCAAACCAAGAAATTAAATATAAACCATCCACACATAATTAATTAATATAAATACTGAATTAAAATCACATGCTGAAATAGATAAGATTGGACAAAATATTCCAGTTCAAAACTCTTAAACAAAAACCATAATAACTAACAATCCAAATGAAAATGAACGGAAAGCAAACTGAATATAATCTCTAAAAACTGTCTAAGGAATGGGCGACACATGTCCTAAAGAGAATTTCTATAAAGAATGGAAATTAAATGATTGATGCGTCTAATAGGAAGATCTACAGCTTCCACTACAGCTGCAACACGCCAAGAAATCCGAGTCTCTAAACCTGGTGTCCCTGTGGCTGAGCACCTGATATCATACATACATATAGCAAGAGAGAGAGAAGAGATACAAGAAACGGGTCAGAGACCGATGTGTAAAAATATTTATTTAAGCAAGTATTTAAAATTTGCAATAAAGGAAGTATCAAGTGCATGTTAGTTCGAACTCTCACATGAAATTCTCACCTCTCTTCTATTGTGCACGCCTAACGTATATTTAATTTTCTCCTTAGCTATATCACCTAATATAACTAGTCTGAATTCATCCTAGTAGTATTTATTCTCACCATTAGTAAACCCGTATCGCCCATATAATACGTTATCAAATTAGCCTATGTCGAATAGCTAATTAATATTCATAATAAATCGATTATACTCTTAAGATTTACACTACACCAAATCCTACGAATGGTCACACCAAGTGGGTCATGGCCTAAGTCCGTGACCAGCTGGTCGCGGACTTAGGTCGTGACCCACTCAATATTTGGCGTGACCAATTTTATTACCACATTAAATTATCCATGCTTTGGAAATGGTCATGGACTAAATCCCTGACCATAGAGGGTCACGGCCCGAGTACCTGACCAGGTCGTGACCAGTTTGGTGCCAAAATTCCTTCCAAACTGGTCGCGGGTCAGTCATGGCCCAAATCCGTGACCAGGTCGTGACCAGTTTGGTGCCAAAATTCCCTCTAAACTGGTCGCGGATGGGTCACGGACTTGGGCCGTGACTAATGGCGCGACGAAGCAGAAAACACACACTTTAAGGGTCACGGCTATGGGCTGTGACCATTTGTGGGACTGGGTCACGACTATGGGCCGTGACCATACATCATTCAAACACCAAGGATGTTGGAAAAGGGTCACGCATTATGGGTCACGGCTCATAGCCGTGATCAGATCGAAATCCCCATTGTTCTGCAAGAAAGTGATGGGTCACGCGCATGGGTCATGGCTCTTGGCCGTGACCAGTTTGGAATCTCCATTGTCAAAGTCATTAATGGGTCACGGCTCTTGGCCGTGACCAAGTCGAAATCGCCAGAATTCATGCTCATTAATGGGTCGCACACATCGGGACAGGGCTCTAGGCCGTGACCATAGTCTGGTCTTAAAAAGAAATATTCCCAGCTTCTCATTTATTACGTCCGACTTCGTTGCTGTTAGGGTTTTTGCGATTTCGAGCTCCTGCGATTTCGGTTGGATTTCTATTGGATTTGCATTTGGATTTCAGTTGGATTTGCATTTGGCTAATCGATTTCAGTTGGTATGTATTGATTCATTTGGATTTCGTGATTTCTAACTAAAGCCCTAATTTTTGTGTATGTATGTGTAGATTTATGTGTGTATGTGTGTGTATGTATAGATTGTATGTATGCGTATGTATAGATTTATGTCAAAAAAAAAAATTAGGGTTTAGTAAACCTTAGATAGTATGTGTGTGTATGTATAGATTATGTCAATAAACCCTAGCTTGTATGTGTGTGAATGTATAGATTATGTTAATAAACCGTAGATTGTATATGTGTGTATTTTTTTTAATCAAAATATGCCTGTGTCTTTTTTTTTGAGAAAATATAATTAAATGATTTTTTTTGACATATGAGTCGCAAACACGTGTACACATTACTCTAGTGAGATATTGTTGGCTTGGTTGTTGGATACTATGTTGAATTTATTGAATTGATACTAGTGTCGATAAATGTATATGTTATTAAATTTATTGGGTGTGCTCTTGATTTGCCTATGAAAAAGTATATCACATATGCTTGTCTTGTTTATGTGTATATGTATGTTTAAACTCTCATAACTTTCAAACCTAAACCTTAATAGTAGGACTCGTATTCATGCCCTCGTATACTTTTCTCAGGAAAAATGAGGCACGGTGATAAATACTGTCAACAAGAGTGGGACAGGTTGCAATTAGACCGCACACATAACTCTTTTATTAGCGTGCGTCATATAGAGGGTACTCCTATTTATAGGTACGGAAATAAAAAGATCGAACAATTTAATTACCTTATAAATCATGGATTTGATATCCATCAAGATTACTTGTTCGATCGTATTCTATTTTCTCTACCAGAAAACTGGGATGACGTTATACAAAATATATTTCACACACATAATCCCAACATAGCCCTGACCTTGGTTACGTTGTTGGAGAAGGCGGAAAAAAAAATCCACCCGTTATGGATACAACTACGTACAGAGAGCATTGACATAGATTGTGATGTCTCGCGCGACATGCACGTAAAATTGAATCTTACCAACAAGTTGAGAAATAGGGGATTCCGGGTTCATGTCACTAACATCTACACATCAATCATAGATACCCTTCCTTCTAGTTGGCCACGTGCAAAAATTCATAGGTTCTTAAAAACTAATACCGAATGGATGGAGATCAGACACATTGAACTTATTCTAAAGTCTTACTTTGAAAAGGTATCTATCTATATATATATATATATATATATAAAACTAATTAAGCTTGATTAATTAGTTATAATTTCATATTATTATAATTATTTAGTCACTTATATTTTTTAATTTTTGTAGATAATGTCGAGAGGAAACAACCCTAGGGTACCAAGTGCCGACGTGACGCCACAACGAGGTTCACCATCTCGTGCAGAACCCGAATTCTCAACACCAATGGCTGAGCAATTCACAACTCCACCAATGGTTCACTCCTCACCAAGTCCAACCCCAAGTGCTCCTACGCGCCAATCCAGCACTCCCGTTGCTTTAATGCCCCAATCCAACACTCATGATGCCTCCCACTCAAATGAAAAGAAGCCTATTGGCTTCTCCCTTCTCGGGAATAACCCGACGGGTGATAGGAATGACATGCTAAACTTTAAAGGCCGGTGTTTGTTGCTGGGAAAAAGGAACGTGGGAGTCGGTGGACTAGACAATTGGAACCTTGTTGATCAAGATGTCAAAGATGACATATATGACCAACTTTGCAAGCATTTCTCATTTCCTAACCGTTCCAAGAATAAGGTTCTATCTCGGGTTGCTGAAGGATTGAGGACATACAGGAGAAACCTTCAGAAGAAACATTTCCCGAAAGAGGAAGCGAGCTCCGATATTTTGGCTTTGAAAGAGAAAGTGCCTCCCAATGTTGAAATGCCAGTGGACCAGTGGAATAAGTTTTTGGAGAATGAGGCAAAGGAAAACAAGTTGGTCCAGAGGGAGCAAAACAAAAAAAATAGGGCACAAAAAACTGATATCCATAGGCTGGGATCCAAATCATATGAGGATTTGAATAATGAATGGGGGAGTAGGACAAAAGATGGTCCAGATGCCGGTAAAAACCCAAATCGGTCCAACTTATTCCTTCATGCTCGACGGGACAAAGATAATGAATTCCCGCTGCACTTGGCTAAGACACTGGAATCAATAGAGGCCATCAGCAGTCAATTAGATTCGAGCCCTACTGATGACTTTGACCTTGAAAATGATTCCCTGACTAAGACCTTTGGAAATGACAAAAGGGGGAGGACGAGAGGTGTTGTCTCACATATGCAAAAACAAAAATTCAACACATTGTACCTCTTGTGGACGAGATTTCTTCGGTCAAGAATTGTATCTCATCCCAAAAGGAGGACCAGTTGAAGACTGATGGGGATGTCCATGAGATTAAAAATTCCCTGGGATTATTGACCAATCAAATTGGGAAACTTGTAAATCTTATTGAAAGTTATAGGCCCCCAATGCCTGCTCAAGGTTTCACACATCCTTCCCCTCCAACATTCCCCTCTCAAATGCCTCATCCTCCAAAATTCCCCTCCCCTACACCTCCGACAATCACGGGGCTCCGATCATCGTCAACAACTCACGGTGAATATGGTGAAGATTACTATATCAAGGACATGAGAAATTAGAGGTTTGTTGGCGTGTGCATACTCATCTCCAGGGTTCCTGGAACTCTAGTAAGTCACCGACCTTTGGAGAAGGGTGAGGCTAAAATAATGATCGATGAAATATACAACGATTGCGGAGATGTACCTGTGTACGTTAACAGCGGGGATGGGATGGAATTGAGGAATTATGCAAAATCTTTTATTACTTGGTCACTTTATCTGTTGGACAAGATTTAATAATATTTTCTTTCGTTTCAGTTGTAATAATTGTTTTTGTTTTAGTTGTAAGAATATTGTTTTTTCTTCAGTTGGAATGATATTTTTTTTGTTTCAGTTGTAAGAATATTGGTTTTGTTTCGTTTGGAATGATATTTTTTTTGTTTTAGTCGTAAGAATATTCTTTCTGTTTCAGTTGTAATAATATTTTTTAACCTATTACCACAGGACTGAAATTTGAAGATTATTACATGGATTTCCCACAATACAAAGAGTGGATGGGAGAGACTAACCGGATATCAATTAATCATGTAAAGGGCATTTATGAATTTGTTAAATATGCTTCCAAAAATCTTAAAAGTGAGAAGATTCCGTGTCCGTGCACTCATTGTATTAACGAAAAATATAAGTCATTGGAAGTTGTTGAGTTGCATTTACTAAAGTGGGGAATCTGTCAAGACTATATAATATGGACATACCATGGTGAAAAAGTTGTACCTTATGTTCCAGAAGAATTACCGGGAGCCGACCGTGTAACGGAACCTCAAGGAGTAGAAGTGGTACATGATTCACCAACACATCGTCCATTGACCGACTTAATTGATGATGCTTACGAACTCCACAACCAACAAAACCACCAACCTATGGATACAAATAATGCGCATTATGACCAAGTAAATGAACAAATTATTGTTGAACTACTAGGAGATAGGGAATACATACGGTTGAAAGACGATGTGGCTAGACCGTTGTATAAAGATTGCGATGAAGATCACTCGGTATTATATGCAATGATTGGTTTGCATAATTTGAAGAGTCAATTTAGTTTTTCTGGAAATAGCGTAACCGGAATTCTTAAGTGGGTTAAAGAAATTCTTTCAAAAGAGAACATGTTACCAGACAATTATCCTACCATGAAGAAGAGTTTGAAGGGTTTAGGTTTGAAATACAAATCTATTCATGCTTGCAAGTATGATTGCATATTGTACCGAAATGAGCACGAAGAGAAGGATGAATGTCCTGTATGCAGTGAGCCTAGATATATGGTTTGTGAGAATGGAAATGACAAACATGCAAAAAATCGCAAGTACTCGTAAGTCCCACAAAAGGTTTTGAAGTATTTTCCACTTGGGCCACGATTAAAACGTTTTTTTACTGTACCGTGGATAGCGGAGGCCATGACATGGCATGCTCGATGCGAGGTGGGTGGGAATTTGATGCGTCATACGGTTGATTCACTCATCTGGAAAATTTCAAATGCACAACACCATGAATTTGTAAAGGAACCGCGTAACATTCGTCTTGCAATATCAACTGATGGGTTTAACCCTTTCGGTAATTTAAGTACTAGTCAGAGTTATTGACCAGTTCTTATGGCGCCTTTAAGTCTTCCTCCGACGTTATGCATGAGAAAGGAGTTCACATTGTTATCTCTATTGATACCCGGGACGAAGGCTCCCAGTGATGATATTGATATATTCTTAGCACCATTAATCGAAGAACTTAAAGAGTTGTGGGATAAAGGCGTGACGGCGTTCGATTCTCATAAGGGTGAAGAGTTCACACTTAAAGCAATGGTGATGTGGGCGATCCACGATCTTCCTGATTATGGGACCTTGTCCGGTTGTAATGTTCATGGTTATTATGTATGTCCCATATGTGGGGAGGAAACTGAAGCTTGTTGGTTAAAATATAGTGGTAAGTTGAGTTACACGGATCATCGTAGATTTCTGCCGACCAGTCACCCTTTTAGGAACGACAAGTCTAACTTTTTGCCTGTCGGTCACGAGCGAAGAACGACACCTATTCAACTTTCTGGTCAACAAATTGAGGAGAAGGCGGTGGCTGCGACTGCGGGGAATAGGTATGTAGGCAAACACCCCCAGTTTGTAAACCTGAAGCGTAAAGCTAGGGAGGATTCGAACGACCCTAGTAAAGCGAAGCCATGGTCCAGGCGATCAATATTTATTGATTTGCCGTATTGAAAAGATCATCGTGTAAGGCATATAATTGATGTGATGCACACAGAGAAGAATGTTGCAGAACATTTGATAGGAACATGTCTGGGTGGATCTCATTCCAAAGATGGCGAGCGTGCCCACCGAGATCTACAGGGTATGAAAATAAAGAAGAGACTGTGGTTAAAAAATGATCCAACGACAGGAAGAATTTCTATCCCCCCGACTGCTTTCACTTTGACTACTAGTGAGAAGAAGATCCTCTTAGACACGTTGTTCAACTTGAAGACTCCAACCGGTTATTCTGGTAATTTACGTAGGGTAGTAAACTACCAAGCAAATGACTTGAAACAGTGCAAGTCTCACGACTGGCACGTAATCATCCAATTAATCCCGTTGTTATTTAGGCATTGCTTCTCTGAACACAAAGATCTCCGTTGGGCAATTATGCAAATCAGTTTGTGTTTTACCCCACTTTGTGCAAAAGTGGTAAACAGAAGACACATTAAAGCTGAGAAATCAACTTTAGCCGAGGCAGTTTGTGTGTTAGAGAAATATTTTCCTCCGTCATTCTTCGATATCAGTATCCACCTACTTGTGCATTTATGCGATGAAGCTTTATTATGTGGTCCCGTGAGGTATCGTTGGATGTATCCTTTTGAGCGTTTGATGAAAAACTTCAAAGATTATGTAAAGAATACACGTTATATTGGAGGGTCAATTGCTGAAGAATACGTAACGGTGGAATCATCGCTATACGCTAGGGAACATATGCCAGAACAAGAGGTGAGGAGGTTTAATCCTCGTGGAAAACGAGTGATAGAGGAACCTGACGAGTTTGAGTACGAATTATCATTTGGGAACCCTAAAGAGGTGAAACTCACAAACCTACAATACGAGCAATCAACTCGTCATGTCTTCGAATCGCAAGATGAAGTCCAAGACTGGAGAGAGTGAGTATCTACTGAATTCTTCTTCTTTGATTATATGTATTTTTTATTTTATTATCTAAACTCTATAATTTTTCGATAGGAAGTACGAGAATGAAATTATCCAAAATCAAAGGAGAAATTGGACGACAATTGACTTTAGGGCATGGGTGTCAAAAGAGGTACTTTTCACGTCTTATGTGTGCGGTTATTTATTTATGTGTGGTAAAACATGCCCTAATACAAATTCATTAATAAATGCAGCTTCTAAAAAGAGGTGATGTCTCTTCCAGACTTGCACGCCTAGCAAAAGGTCCTAGTTTTCGTGCAAAAGAGTTTAAGAAATTCCGCACCAACGGTTTTGATTTCATTTCATATCCATATGAGGAAAAGCTTTTGACGCAAAACAGTGGAATATCAATTTCTACCTTGACCACCTGTATCGCTAGCAAAAGTGATAAAAATCCAAAGAATACGGTGCTAACCTATTATGGGATAATTCAACAAATCCTAGAACTTGATTACTTGGATTTCACAGAATCCGTATTCTATTATGATTGGGTAAAGGTGGAGGATACAACGAATGCTTGCAAAGTTGATCCCGACTCCAAACTTATTATGGTAGATTTATCAAAGCTGAAGACTAAAGACCGCATAGTCGACGAGCCTTTATTTGTGCCTTTCAGAATGTAAAGAAGGTATTCTACTCGAAGTGCATAAACGATGGCAACTGGTCTATTGTTGTGCATGCACCAAAGGGTATGACTACTGAAGTAGACGCATTAAAGGCTCCAAAAGAGTTCCAGTCAGCTCTTGATGACAACCCTAATTTGAAGGATCTTTTAGTTGATTTAGAGGAAGATTGAGTATCAAAATATTATTTTATCCTCATCAATCTTATTTGTATCCTATTATGATATTGACATTGAATTAGCACTTTACAATAATTTATGAATTTCATCTACTTTTAAGTGTAATGTCCAGCTATTGAACATAACTGTTTGCAAAATATTTTTTGGTTCTACCATTTTTTTAATTGAACATAACTGTTTGCAAAAAATTCATTATTTTTTCACTGTCATAGGATACATTGATGTTGGGGTCGAACTACTATCAAACATAATCTGAAATTACATCGCTGCTGGCATAGAGAAGGTTCTGATTGGCGTTGGGTGTAACAAAATATCCAGGTAATGGATAGACCTATGATGAACTTTATTTTAAGGTTAAATATGCATTGATTCAATTTTTTTAATTATTTTGGGTTTGGATAACTTTTGAACAAAGAATAGTTAGGGTGAACACTAGAAAAAGAAGTCATTATCCAACGGATTCCCACTTTCTATGTTTAAGGCGCTCCCGGTTTGATTGTACGACGTAAATTTGCAAAAAATTAGACTTAAGCATAAAAACATGCCATCGAATGGTGAAAACGTAAAATAGCCACAAAACAGTCCCATAAGAGTCACGAACACCTCGCACGAGACCAATGCAAATCGCAGGAATTGACCGTGTAGTCACGGCGCTCCCGGGTTGAGTGTATGACGTAAATTTGCAAAAAAATAAACTTAAGCATAAAAATATGCCATCGAAGGGTGAAAACGTAAAACGGGCTTAAAACGGTCCCGTAAGAGTCATGAACCCCTCGCATGGGACTAATGTGACTCGTAGGAACCGACCGCGTAGTCACGGGGCTCCCGGTTTGAGTGTATGACGTAAATTTATAAAAAGTTATACTTAAGCATAAAAACATGCCATCGAAGGGTGAAAACGTAAAATAGCCATAAAACGGTCCGGTAAGAGTCACGAACACTTCGCACGGGACTAATGTAACTCATAGAAACCGACCGCGTAGTCACGGGGCTCCCGGTTAGAGTGTACGACGTAAATTTGCAAAAAAAATAGACTTGAGCATAAAACATGCCATCGAAGGGTGAAAACGTACAACAAGCACAAAACAGTCCCGTAAGAGTCACGGACACCTCGTACGGGACCAATGTGACTCGTAGGAACCGACCGCGTAGTAACGGGGCTTCCGGGTTGAGTGTATGACGTAAATTAGCAAAAAGTTAGACTTGCATGCCATCGAAGGGTGAAAATGTAAAACAACCTTAAAACGGTCCCGTAAGAGTCACGAACACCTCGCACGGGGCCAATGTAACTCGTAGGAAACGACCGCGTAGTCACGGCGCTCCCGATTGGAGTGTACGACACTAATTTGCAAAAAAATTATACTAAAGCATAAAAGCATGCCTTAGAAGGGTGAAAAACGTAAAAAAGCCACAAAACGGTACCGTAAGAGTCACAAACACCTCGCACGGGACCAATGTTAATAGTAGGAACCAAACGCGTAGTCACAAGTATCCCGGTTTGAGTATACGACGTAAATTTGCTGAAAGTTAGACTTGAGAATAAAAAAGATGCCATCGAAGGGTGAAAACGTAAAACACCCACAAAACGGTCCCGCAAGAGTCACGAACATCTCGCACGGGACCAATGTAAGTCGTAGGAACCGACCGTGTAGTCACGGCGCTCCCGGCTTGTGTGTGTGCATGTGTGCATGTTTGTGTGTGTGCGCGTGTGAGTGGGAAAGGGGGAGGGGATGCGCAGGGGGCACGTGTGTGCATGTTTATGTGTGTGCGCGTGTGCGAGTGGGGAAGGGGGGAGGGGACGGGCAGGGGGCGCGCGCGTGTGTGTGTTTGTGTGTGTGTGTGAGTGGGGAAGGGGGAGGGTACGGGGCATGTATGCATATATGTAGTGATAGTGTGTGCATATATGCATATATGTATATATGTAGTGTTTGTGTGCGTGCGTGTGTTTGTGTACGCGTGTGAGTGTGTGCATATTGGTGATAAAATCCAAAATAAAATAGAGAGTATACCTGATCTAGGGTGAATCCAAGAGTGGGATCTACAAAACAAACCTCCTGACACTCATATTCGGTCATCTGATCCGTTACGGTTGCCTCTGGTTCCGGTATCACGTAGGACTTTAAATAATTGTCACCTGAAAGAGAAATAACATATCTGCATATATAATTATTAATATGAAACTAATATATATGCAGGGGGCGTAGTAACGGGGAAGGGGGCGGGGCGAGGCAGTGTTGCATATATATGCAACTACTGCATATATATGCAGTGCATATATATGCAACTGCTGCACATATATGCAGTGCATATATATGCAACTGCAACTCCATATATATGCAACATATGCATATATATGCAGATACCGCTTACAATTGACTTTTGATGAAGGTTTGCCTGTGTATAGAATGCAAGTTCACGTGCCAGGTCATCATTCACGTCCACCTCTTGCTCTTGGTCAATGTTAACAGATAGGTTGTGTATCCAATCCACGTTTTCAGTAGACCATCCTTGTTGTATAGATCTAATAAATATTTATAATGTGCCTACCTCTATTCAAACTGTCCGAAATTTCACCTTTGTTGTGACAAAGAAATCCACATTGACCGGGGGCTTTATCCTCCACATTTGCCTCCATGGGTACATAATATCCCTCCTACCAATAAGCACCGGGGGTACGCTTATTTAAAGTAAAGAAAAGTAATTATTTGTCAATGAATCGAAATACCTGGAAAATAAAACCAAACAATCATGTCAAGTTTGCAATGGGTTTGAAATCCTAAATGTTTTCGAGACTATCCAATATCCTAACCATCTACAATAATTAAGCCTCTAAATCAATCAACCGTCCATAACTGCGGGTGAAAACTCGAAAACTCGAAACAACCCCAAACGGCCCATTGGGTGGCACTAACACCTCCCACGGGACCAACGTAACTCGTAGGAACTGACCTCGCAGCCACGGGTCTCCCGGTTTGAGAGAAATACGTTAATTTGCATATTTCAAGACTTAGGTTTAAAAACATGAAGTTAGAGGGTGAAAAATCGAAACAGCCCCCGAACGGCCCCGTGGGTGGCACCAACACCTCCCACGGGACCAACGTAACTCGTAGGAACTGACCCCGCAGCCGCGGGACTCCCGGTTTTAGAGTACGACGGTAATTTGCTTATTTCTAGACTTAAGCTTAAAAAATGACGTTAGAGGGTGAAAACTCGAAACAACCCCCAAACGGCCCCATGGGTGGCAACAACACCTCCCACGGGACCAACGTAACTCGTAGGAACTGACCTCACAGTCGCGGGTCTCCCGGTTTGAGAGTACGACGGTAATTTGCATATTTTTACACTTAAGCAAAACATGGCGTTAAAGGGTGAAAACTCGAAACAGCCCCCGAACGGCCCCGTGGGTGGCACCAACACCTCCCACGGGACCAACGTAACTCGTAGGAACTGACCTCGCAGCCGCAGGTCTCCCGGTTTGAGAGTAATACGATAATTTACATATTTCAAGACTTAGGCTTAAAACATGACGTTAGAGGGTGAAAACTCGAAACAGCCCCCGAACGGCCCCGTGGGTGGCACCAACACCTCCCACGGGACCAACGTAACTCGTAGGAACTAACCCCGCAGCCGCGGGACTCCCGATTTTAGAGTACGATGGTAATTTGCTTATTTATAAACTTAAGCTTAAAAACATGACGTTAGAGGGTGAAAACTCGAAACAGCCCCCAAACGGCCCCGTGGGTGGCAACAACACCTCCCACGGGACCAACGTAACTCCTAGGAACTGACCTCGCAGCCGCGGGTCTCCTGGTTTGAGAGTACGACGGTAATTTGCGTATTTCTACACTTAAGCAAAACATGGCGTTAAAGGGTGAAAACTCAAAACAGCCCCCGAACGGCCCCGTGGGTTGCACCAGCACCTCCCACAGGACCAACATAACTCGTAGGAACTGACCTCGCAGCCGCGGGTCTCCCAGTTTGAGAGTAATATGGTAATTTGCATATTTAAAAAATTAGGCTTAAAACATGGCGTTAGAGGGTGAAAACTCGAAATAGCCCCCGAACGGCCCCGTGGGTGGCACCAACACCTCCCACGGGACCAACGTAACTCGTAGGAACTGACCTCGCAGCCGCGGGTGTCCCGTTTTGAGAATACGACCGTAATTTGTGTATTTCTACACTTAAGCAAAACATGGCGTTAAAGGGTGAAAACTCGAAACAGCCCCCGAACGGCCCCGTGGGTGGTACCAACACCTCCCACGGGACCAACGTAACTCGTAGGAACTAACCCCGCAGCCGCGGGTCTCCCGGTTTGAGAGTACGACGGTAATTTGTGTATTTCTAGACTTAGGCTTAAAAACATGGCGTTAGAGGTTGAAAACTCGAAACAGCCCCCAAACGGCCCCGTGGGTGGCACCAACACCTCCCACGGGACCAACGTAACTTGTAGGAATAGACCTCGCAGCCGCGGGTCTCCCGGTTTGAGAGTACGATGGTAATTTGCTTATTTCTAGACTTATGCTTAAAAACATGATGTTAGAGGGTGAAAACTCGAAAAAACCCCCGAATGGCTCCGTGGGTGGCAGTAACACCTCCCACGGGACGAACATAACTCGTAGGAACTAACCTCGCAGCCTCGGGAATCCCGATTTGAGAGTAATACGGTAATTTGTAAATTTTAAGACTTAGGCTTAAAAACATGACGTTAAAGGGTGAAAACTCGAAACAGCCCCCGAACGGCCCCGTGGGTGGCACCAACACCTCCCACGGGACCAACGTAACTCGTAGGAACTAACCCGGCAGCCGCGGGTCTCCCGGTTTGAGAGTACGACGATAATTTGCTTATTTCTAGACTTAGGCTTAAAAACTTGACGTTAGAGGGTGAAAACTCGAAACAGCCCCCGAAGGCCCCGTGGGTGGCACCAACACCTCCCACGGGACCAACGTAACTCGTAGGAACTTACCACGCAGCCGCGGGTCTCCCAGTTTGAGAATATGACCGTAATTTGCGTATTTCTACACTTAAGCAAAACATGGCGTTAAAGGGTGAAAACACGAAACAGCCCCCGAACGGCCCCGTGGGTGGCACCAACACCTCCAACGGGACCAACGTAACTCGTAGGAATTGACCTCGCAGCCGCGGGTCTCCCGGTTTGAGAGTACGATGGTAATTTGCTTATTTCTAGACTTAGGCTTAAAAACATGACGTTAGAGGGTGAAAACTCAAAACATCCCCCAAACGGCCCCATGGGTGGCACCAACACCTCCCACGGGACCTACGTAACTCGTAGGAACTGACCTCGCAGCCGCGGGTCTCCCGGTTTGAGAATACGACCATAATTTGCATATTTATACACTTCAGCAAAACATGGCGTTAGAGGGTGAAATCTCAAAACAGCCCCCAAACGGCCCCGTGGGTGGCACTAACACCTCCCACGGGACCAACGTAACTCGTAAGAACAGACCTCGCAGCCGCGGGTCTCCCGGTTTGAGAGTAATACGGTAATTTGCATATTTAAAGACTTAGCCTTAAAAACATGACGTTAGAGGGTGAAAACTCGAAACAGCCCCCGAATGGCCCCGTGGGTGGCACTAACACCTCCCACGGGACCAACGTAACTCGTAGGAACTGACCTTGCAGCCGCGGGAATCTCGATTTGAGAGTAATACGGTAATTTGTATATTTCAAGACTTAGGCTTAAAAACATGACGTTAAAGGGTGAAAACTCGAAACGGCCCCCGAACGTCCCCGTGGGTGGCACCAACACCTCCCACGAGACCAACATAACTCGTAGGAACTGACCCCGTAGCAGCGAGTCTCTCGGTTTGAGAGTACGAGGGTAATTAGCGTATTTCTACACTTAAGCAAAACATGACATTAGAGGGTGAAAACTCGAAACCGCCTCCAAACGGCCCCGTGGGTGGCACTAACACCTCCCACGGGACCAACGTAACTCGTAGGAACTGACCTCACAGCCGCGGGTCTCCCGATTTGAGAGTAATACGGTAATTTGTATATTTCAAGACTTAGGCTTAAAAACATGACGTTAGAGGGTGATAACTCGAAACAGCCCCCGAACGGCCCCGTGGGTGGCACCAACACCTGCCACGGGACCAACGTAACTCGTAGGAACTGACCCCGCAGCCGCGGGACTCCCGGTTTGAGAGTACGACGGTAATTTGCTTATTTCCAGACTTAGGCTTAAAAACATGACGTTAGAGGGTGAAAACTCGAAACAGCCCCCGAACGGCCCCGTGGGTGGCACCAACACCTCCCACCAACACCTCTCAAAACGACGGTAATTTTCATATTTCTACTTGGTTACTGATAATTTTAACTCATATATGCAATTTTTCAGCTTGATTAAATTTTTTGTAAAAATACTTGGTTACTGATATTTTTATATTTTGTATCCTATCATTTGTAGGATTTTTGCACGTGGATCAAATGAAGGAGGCAATGGTTTACAACATGATGATTATTTATATGTTGTGGGCATTCAGGATAATGTTTTTTATGTGTTATAGCCGTGCAGACTTTTATTGTTTAGTTTTATGGCCGTGCGGGGTTTTATAATTTGATTGTTGAATTTTATAGCCGTGCGGGCTTTATAATAAACAGGTTTTTCATTTACAGTTTTTGGAATGTCAAGAAAATAGAGGAAACTCTGCCCAATTTTTTTTTGGTCTGTGAATTATTAAGACGTGTAATATTTTGAAGTTTGTATATATATTTGTTTATTAACAACATTCTCAATTCGCAATTTATGATTTTTTTTTATTGTTTTGCCTATAATAAATATTTGTAACACCTCGTAGTAACCGACGGTGCACTCACAGGACCCCCAATTTTAGGATTGGACAAAAAAAATACATTTTTTTTTAAATTATAGATAGATATGGTTATTTTTTTTTGTCGCGCTTAAAAATGGTCGCGGCCAAAGTCCGCGACCATTTTTTTTATTTTTTTGTCACGGTTATGGGTCGCGGACTAGGGCCGCGACCAATTTTTTAATTTTTTTTTTGTCACGCACGTGGGTTACGGACTTTGGCCGCGACCAATTTGTCACGGTTGTGAGTCATGGACAAGGTCCGCGACCAATTTTTTTTTGTCACGGGTGTGAGTCGCGGACTTTGGCCGCGACCAATTAGTCACGGTTGTGGGTCACGGATAAGGGTCGCGACCAATTTTTTTAAATTTTTTTTGTCACGGACGTGGGTCGCGGACTTTGGCCGCGACCAATTTGTCACGGTTGTGGGTCATGGATAAGGGTCGCGACCCGTCACGGCATGGGTCACGACCAAAGTCCGCGACCATCTGCCGTGACCCCTCTTGGCCGTGACCATTTTTTGGTCACGGACTTGGACCGCGACCCACAAAAATGGTCACGCCAGAAATGGTCACGGCCGAAGTCCGCGACCCACAATTTTGGTCAGGGATTTTGGTCGTGACCAATCGCCAGTTTTGGTGTAGTGTTACTTTATAAATATACATGTCCATCTCTACAAGCTATACACAGAAGGTCGATTCACAAACTCACGTACATATATACATATAGTTATATCTGCCCTATATATATATATATATATATATATATATATATATATATATATATATATATATATATATATATATATTATAATACTGCACCCCCGGGCTAAGACCCATTAGCGCACCTAACCACAATACTGTACCCCCGGGTTATCACCCATTAGTACACTTATTTTAATAATCTTGTACCCCCGAGTTATCACCCATTAGTCCTCTTACAATTCATTCTTGTACCCCAGGGTTATCACCCATCAGTACACTTAATAATAAGATTCTTACACCCCCAGTTTATCACCCATTAGTGCCTTTAATAATAATAATATTACATAATAGGCATACACACATCCTATTATAATTTATAGGTATTCCTCTCACCTACATAAATACTTCTCTAACGTATTTGAACGACTTCGAGCGACTTCGTGCGAGATTGCGCTGTTCGCCTTCAACCCAGATTTTCAGCGTTTTCCCACCCTTTTTAAACCTAAAACCTCTAATTCAACATCCCAAACTCCAAACAAACAATCCTAATTCGAATCCCATCAATAATATATGAATTCTAACATCCTAGAATCATCAAATCATTATGAACCCTCCATAAAACATGAAATACCCAATTTAATTTTTCAAAATCCTAGTTCTTCAAATTCATATCCCAGAACACATAATTTCCAGATTTGTTCTACACATAAGTTCATCAAAATGTGATTTCCAGTCTACATACATGAAGGGTTTCAATTTAACAGATCTCAGAATCAATTTACATATCTAAATTCCTCAATTTCATCATTTTTATGAACCAAAAGATGTTCCTAACAATCCTATACTAACATGAGTATGATAAACGCTAAAGTACATCAAGTTATAAACACTTGCCTTTAATTTGTCGTCTGATTTCTTGACGTTGTTGGTATGGGTGTGTTCCCCTTGTCCCGATCTACACGGTGGTGGTGGTTGTTGTGCAAGGTGGTGTCAATTTGGCCCTCTTCTCTTGGAAATAACTCTCCCTCACACTTTCTTTGGCCGTTCTTACTTCCTGTAACTTTTTAACCATAATGGATTTTCTTTGGCTGATAATATAATTCTTAATTTTTGTCCATTAATTAAGCCTAAAATCCAATTTATCATAATGCCCTCTCGGGGTGCCGGTTAGGCCTAAAATTGCCCCGGGACCCAAACTAAACACCCAGGTATACTATTTTGACTATCCCAACCCTTTCAGACTCAACGGTACACTCAAAATGACCATACGAGTTACTAAAAATAATTAATATATTTATTCTACTAAATTAGTCCCTCCACGACTCTCACACGCGTCTGACTTAATTCATTAAACTGTCGTATTATTCCATCTCGACAATTTATCAAAGTGTATAGTTCCGTATTACATATCGCACAGTAATAATAAATCAATAAGTATTAACCCTTGGCATGCTAGTTAATATTTATTTTTATTAAATTTGGATTAATTAATAATTTAATTCTCACATTTAATTTCCATTAATCCCTCTGTAATAATTAATCCCATAATTATTTAAATCATAAAAAATATGGGGTATTACATACTTCCCTCCTAATAAAGGAATTTCATCCCGAAATTCAGAAAAAATAAGGCATACTTGGTATGAATAAGTCTGGATATTTCTCACGCATATCTGCCTAACGCTCCCAAGTAGACTCCTCCACATTGTGATGCTACCACTGTACCCGAACAAGTGGAACTACCTTTGATCTCAGCCTCCTCTCACTATAATCTAGGATAGCCACCGATCTCTCCTCATATGAACTGTCTGGCTGTAACTCAATCTCCTCAATCCCAATGTGAGTGTGTGCTAACTCATCCCAAAGGTATCATCTCAGTGACGAAATGTGGAACACATCATGGATACGATGCAAGTGCTCCGTTAACCCAAGTCTGTAAGCCACTGGTCCGACCCTCTCTATAATAAGGAATGTCCCTACATATCTCGGAGCCAACTTCCCTCTCTTCCCAAATCTCATTACCCCCTTCATCGGAGATACTCTCAATAAAACCTGGCCCCCACTGCGAATTCTCGAAAGAACCTTTTAGCATTGACGTAGCTTTTTTATCTATCCTGGGATACCCATATGCGATCCTGAATCATCTCGATCCTGCTCAATGTATCCTGAATTACCTCAGGTCCAAGTAACTTGTTGTCTCTCACTTTTAGACAACATGTTGGGGAACGATAAGGTCGACCATACAGTTCTTTGAACGGGTCCATGCCAATCGTAAACTGATAGGAGTTGTTATAAGCAAGCTCCACCAGTGGAAGATACTGCTCCCAACCTCCACCAAAATCAAGGATACACATGCGTAACATGTCCTCGAGCGTATGATTAGTGTGCTCAGTCTGCCCATCGGTTTGTGGGTGATACGTTGTACTCAGCCGCAACTCGGTACCCATAGCTTCCTGGAAACTCTCCCAAAAATGAGACACAAAGGTCTTATCTCTGTCTGACACGATATTAAGAGGTACACCATGCAGTCTTACTATCTCTACAATAAAAAGTTGGGCATACTTTCCTGCCGTATAGTCTGTTCTGACGGGAAAAACATGGGCTACTTTCGTCAAACGATCCATAATGACCCATATAGAATCGTACCCCCTTTGCGAAGTGGGCAACCCGGTGATAAAATTCATGCAAATGCCTTCCCATTTCCACGTAGGAATCTCCAACGGCTGAAGCAAACCTGGTGGTCTATGATGGTCCACTTTCACTAACTAGCAAGTGGTACACATGGATACGAACTCTGTGTTGTCCTTTTTCATCCCGCTCCATCAATACTGTCGCCTCATATCCTGGTACGTTTTGTCCCCACCAGGATGTACCGCAAATCGGGACCCATGTGACTCCGTCAACACTTCATGTCGAAGGTCCTCCCCCTCTGGAACAACGAGTCTCCCATTGAAGAGTAAACCACCCTCGAAACTTACTGAATAAGACTCAGCTCCCCCAGCTAAAAGCTGCCTAATCCGATCTTGACAAAACGAATCCGCTGCCTGTGCCTGTACTACTCACGTAATAATCTGAGGCATAACGATCATCGCAGACATAAATGATCGGTCCATGGCATCGTGATGTCCCAATTCCTTCCATTTTTCCCTCCACACCTCGGTTGTGTCATCTATCGGCCTACGGCTTAATGCATCAGCAACTACATTAGCCTTACCTGGGTGATAGTGTATTTCAAACTGATAATCTTTTACAAACTCAAGTCACCTGCGTTGACGCATACTCAACTCTTTCTGCATGAACAAGTACTGCATTGACTTGTGGTCTGTAAATAAGTGAAACTGTTCCCCCAATAAGTAACGCCTCCAAATCCGAGGCGCAAATACGACTGTTGCCAGCTCTAAGTCGTGGGTGGGGTAATTCTTATCGTGAGGCTTAAGCTTCTGGGAAGCAAAATCTATAGGCTACTCCTCTTGGTGGAGTACTCCCCCAAGCCCCTATAATGATGCATCAGTGTAGGCCAGGTACTCCACTCCTGCCCTGGGAAGTGCTAATACGGGTGCTGAAGTCAACTTGTCCTTCAGCCCATCAAACGCCAACTGAAATGCATCATCCCAAACAAATGAAACACCCTTATGTAACACCCCGTATTTTGTGCATTTAATATTTAATTAATTCGGTATTTTAAATTACTGGTGTGTTGTAATTTTAATAGAATTAATTATGACAATATATTTATTTAAATATTAATCGAGAAGTGAATGGTTAATGTTTAGGGAAATTTATTTACTAAGTGAATAGTAAAAATTTAATTACGTCATTTCGGGTATTAATGACGGGGTATGCACTTATCCCAGCCGGGAGTCGGTGTAGACTAAATGGGGTGTGAGATAAGAATTTTTATAAATTAATTCAGATGTCAATTCTGACTGCGCGGTTGAGTCCGGATGGGTCGAGATAGTCAGAAAAGAGTACCCGGGGGTAGTAATTGGGTCTCGAGGTATTTTTGGGCATAGTCGTGCCCACACGGGGTGAGTTGGGCCACTTTAATTAAGCCCATTAGGTGAAAAACGGGATTAAGGGTTTTTAACCTAATGGGGAGATTAGGAAATCAGCAGCCATCAAATCTAAGCCTAGGGCTTGAGAGGGAAATTGGGGGAAAGCTTAGCAAAAGCCAATTTGGGGATTTTGGAGCCAAATCGAGGGACTACGCCAACGGAATCAGACACTACGAACACTTTCAGGCAAGTGGTTAACTGTTTTGATTCTTAAAGCATGATAATCAATTCATATCATGGTGATGTGGGTGTGAAAATTCGTTTTTGGGTGTAAATGGGTACAAAATGGGGTTTTTGTTTTTGAAACACTTGAATGAGATTCAAAGTAAGATTTAGATGGGTGATTGATATCTGAATATGTATATATGATTTGAACGAAAATTTCAGAACATAAAAGAGTGGAAATCGAATCTGGAATTTGGGATTTAAAACAGAAAATTGAATTTTATGGAGAAAGACCCATTTCGAAAATTATGAGATAAGTAGAGCGGTTGATTATGTTAAGGCCTCTATGATGAATGGGATGTGGATTAACCAGGTGTAGACGATGGGATGATGTAATTAGAGGTTTAAATTCTGGTTTAGAAACCTTGAGGTTCATCAAAGGTGGAAAACAGGGGGGAGGCAGAGCTGTAACGAAGGGGTCGATCGATCGATCGGGGGGCATCGATCGATCGATGGTGGGAAATTCTGGGCAGTTCGGCCTTGAGTGAAGTATAAGGGGAAATTAATTATAAATTAAATTTCCATACATTTATTAGTGATAAATAATTTTGAAACAAATATTCCTAGCAATTATGGGAGAAAGTAATTGGGATTAGGATGAATTTATGGGGGACATTAAATGGATGAAATTGAGAAATTTTATTCCAAAATAGTGAGGTACGGATCAAGTGAGTGAATTCGGGTATATTGGTAAAGAGACCCAAGGTAGTGAATTAAGTTTGGAGATAAACTAAGTAATTTAGAGTCGGGATATAGACTCGGGAAAATATTAAGATACGGACCAAGTAAGTGAGTCCGGGGATAATGGTTGGGTGACACCTAATAAATGCGTTAATTAATTTATTGAGAGTCGGATTGTAGACTCGGGTAATATTAAGTTAATAAGAGTGATAATTAATTTAATGAGAGTCGGATTGTAGACTCGGGTAGTATTAAATTAATAAGTGTATTAATTAATTTAATTAGAGTCGGTTTGTAGACTTGGGTAGGATTAAATTAATAAGGGTGTTAATTAATTTAATTAAAGTCAGTTTGTAGACTCGGGTATGATTAAATTAATGGGTGGGATAATTAGTTTAATCAGAATCGGATTGTAGACTCGTGATGGGTACTTATTACTTAATGTGTTAATTAATTATATTAGAGTCGGACCATAGACTCAGATTTTTGTTGATTAATTAATGGGTAAATTAATTAAATTAGAGTCGGACGATAGACTCGGGGCGGCATTAAATTAATAAGTGTGTTAATTAATTTAATTAGAGTCGGATGACAAACTCGGAGAGGTATTAAATTAATATGTGTGTCAATTAATTTAATTAGAGTCGGGTGATAGACTCGGGAAGGTATCAAGTTAATAAGTGTGTCAATTAATTTAATTGGAGTCGGACCATAGACTCGGGGAAACCATAAATTATTAAGTGAGTAAATTAGCTACATTGAGTCGGGCCACAGACTCAGGAAATTTCAGGCAGTGTACGGGACTGGGAGTACACAGTAGAGTCGGGGTTTATATTATATATATACGGTGTAGTGATAGTATATATATACACATGTATATATTGTGTGTGATATTAAATTACAGGCAATGATCAGGATTTTGAGTACACGGTAAAGCCGGGGTTTATATTATATATATACGGTGTCGTGATAGTATATATATACGTGTATTTATTGTGCGTGATACTAAATATCAGTGATTAGATATTTATTAAATTTATATACTCTAATGCTATCAAGGGAGGTTGCGCGATGTGGGTGAATCCACTAGATTGAGGAGTAGGGCGAGTATATCACCAGTTCATAGCGTCCGGTATATATGGGTGAGGGATTTATCTCACTTTCAGGGAAGGAATATGACCGCCTCCACTTCGTTTATATTTTGGTCCAAGTTGGTGAGCGATTCTAACTTGGGGAAACTAGGTTTTGTGAGCACATCTAGTGAGATAGCATTTTAGAGGGAATCATCCGGTGAGGGTATACTCGGAAGGATGGATACACGTATAATATATGTGTGGATGTTAGTAGAGTTACGTATAATATGGTAGTAAATATTATATGTAGGTGAATAATACAGTGTGTGATGTATCTACTTTATATAACTCGGGTTACAGTTATATGCAGTTAATTAATGAGAAATTAATTAAGTTAATTATTTGTGGGAATAATACAGTGTGTGATGTATTTACTTTATATAACTTGTGACACTGTTATATGCTGCTATTTAAGAGGAATTAATTGTGAAATAACTTATAATTCAAGAATTATTATACTCGGGTTAGAGTAGTATGGCAAGGGAAGGTTATACCAGGACTAGTTGGACGGGGTAGTACAACTAGGTGGGGTTAAGGTAACCGGTAGGTATGCACAATAGTGGAGGGGTGAGAATGTCCACAAGGGAGTGCGACACTAACTTAAATATAAAGCGCATTCATACATCTTAAATTACTGCAGTTAATTCACTTGCTAAATATTTTCAAATGTTTTGGGTTCTAACCCTTGCTATAAAACTATTTTCAAAACCTTTTAGGTGTCCAGCCACAGGGACGCCAGGATTGATATTTTATTCCAGGGACACGGAGCTGCGGCATATGTGGATGCTAGCAGGATTTTGGATTAGACGCATCGTTCGTTCATTCCTAGAGTAGGAATCTTGTATCAGTTTCAGTTTTATTTAGGGCTTGTAGCCCAGACTTCTCGGTACAGTTTTCAGGAGTAATTCATTCAGGTGTTGAATAATTGTATTGGATTATTTTATTTGGTGGCCGACGATTTATTCGGCAAGTTGTGTATATATGATTCAGTTTATTTTCATTCAGTTGTGTGAATGGTTTATATTTTTATTCCGCATGTATTGTTTTGTTTAATTAAAAAGTTAAAACTGGCACCAATTTTTGGAATACTAGGTGGTCAGTAAGTTTTAAAAAGTTTTCGACAGTGATGCCAATGATGATCCAACTGGGATTCCAATTTTAATTTGGTGTAGGACTGATCACCCGGTATTTTATTAGGCGGGGTGTCATAGATGGTATCAGAGCATCAGGTTCTAGTGTCCTTAGGATCTGTGCGGCTTTTCACGTTTCGGCTTAGCAATCTTTGATATAGACCCTATCATAGGATTGTTGTATTCTCATACGTATGAGCATATATGTTCTTCTGCGAAATTTATATTTGAGAGTAAACTCATACCAATTCGGTTCTCCTTCCAGATGACGCCCAGGAGAGAGCAGCTAGGGCAACAGGGGGAGATGAGGCGAGGGAGGCTCGTCAGGAGCAAGAGTTACCGCATCAACGGTCAGGGATGATTTTGGCAGCTTAGGTAACTGAAGTAGTGGCACAGGAAGTTGGAGCAACGGTGGTCACAACAGAAGGGTACTTTCCACGAGATCAGCCACAAGTGTTAGTGGCGCCAGATGTTCAGACTCACGCGGAGTCGTCAGGGTGGAATCAAGAAAGAGAGGTTATTTTAGCAGGAACCCACCAGAGTTGCGAGGGGGTTCAGGTGTAGTACTAGCGTGTCAAGGAAGGGAGGTATCCAGCGTCACCTACGCATGGGAGATTGCAATGTGGACGAAAGTAAATGATAACCACTTTCAGTTAGTGGGAGCGGTGCTTCAGTGGTGGGAGTCGATCACCACAGTTGAGGAAAGGGACACACTAGCTACTGCAGAGTTTTGGGTGCGGTTCGACCGCAATTATTTTTCCTTCAGCGGTCGAGATCGAAATGAGGAGAAAATTTTGTGAGGAGACTCAAAGGGAGACCGTTCAGTGGTCGATTACGAGGAAGATTTCACTCGTTGGCAAATTTTATACCGGATGAGGTAAGCAAGGAAAAGAGAAAGAAAGCAAAGTTTATGGATGAGTTAATCTCAAGAATCAGACAACATTTAATTGATAATTCCGCATTAGTAGGTTATACTGATGTCATTAACGCAACACTCCGACACTATTGGGAATATCGCTTCCACGCGAAAGGAAACGGGAAGGGAGTGGGGATTAGCCAGTCGGATGAGGCAGAAGGGAACAATACCAGTGGGGTATCCCAGTAGCAGACTGGGGGAGATCAGGGGAAGGATTTCCAGCAAGGAAATCTTGCCAAACGATCTAGAACTGGAGGCTATTGGCGGGATGGCCAGGAATTCCAACAAGGTTGGCATGGAAGGGATCAGTGGCAGGGTGAACATATTAGAAAGTGTTTCGTTTGTGGGAAAAGAGAGACACATGAAGAGATATTGCCTTAAACGAGGCAGGGGTCAACTACAGGATGAGGTTCTGGATGTACAGACACTAAAGCAAATCACGGGTGCATTCGGGCAGGGAGAAGCTTATCCGGAAATCGAGAACCAGCCGATGCAGCTGGAGTATAGAAGTAATTATTTTACCTTAGGGGCGTGGGGTATATTGTTGAGTGACAAAGAGGATGTCACAGTATAAGACTTATTTTTCACTAGAGTTCGCAGGTGAGTCGAACTTAGTGAGTGCGTTGGCGGTAGCAGCCATAGCATGTGGGTATACCTTCCGTAGGGTAGCGGAGTTCCTTAGTGTTCTTCATGGGAGAGTGGAGGCGTACACGGAGTGATTTGTTGAATTATGCGAGGAAAATCTACTTTCGTGAATAATGGGAGTAGGGTTGATAATATTTTTTAAACATCGGCTGGATAGCGATGGAATTTAACTATTGTGGATAGTGGAGTTAAATTTTGGTGTCCGCGACACTAGGGTATGGTTGGTATTAGATATCACCGGAGAGGGCGTATAGCCTATATATATGTGGATGTATATATGTGGTATTGCGTGGTGCGATGGCACATAGTGAGGTTTTGTGTTCTAACATTTTATCCCGGTAAGTGGGGATGTTTAATGAAGTGAATCAGGGTGGTTGAATTGATTTTCGAGCAAAGAGAGATAGCTCGGGGTTTATTTTGCGCAAGGACTAGTGGTAGTAAGGGCGCGGTATTATGTTGTCTTTGGTAGCATAAGGGTAAGCGTATATTCTTTTGTGTTGAGAGATAAGTATTTTTGGGGAGATAGTTGGACGTAGCATGGGTTGAGTACCCGGGCAGTAAGTATATAAGTAAATATATGTATATGTGATATGACTACGGGGTCGAAATTATATTACGGGTTACGACTAGCACAGTCGGGTAACTTTCGTGCGGTAGAGCGCGGGGGTAGGGTGTATGGGCACCCGGGTTAATTAAGGCAAAATTTTGTGTGGTTAAGCACGGGTATGGGGTGTATGGGCGCCCTGGTAAAGTTAAATTCATACTTGTGTAACGTATGGTTAGAATCGGATGGGATAGATATAGCGGGCTTGGAGGCACTTGACTAGTGAGTAATATGTGAATACTGGAACACTAGTTTTATCTTAATTTCGAGGACGAAATTCCTTTGTAAGGGGGGAAGTATGTAACACCCCGTATTTTTGTGCATTTAATATTTAATTAATTCGGGATTTTAAATTACTGGTGTGTTGTAATTTTAATTGAATTAATTATGACAATATATTTATTTAAATATTAATCGAGAAGTAAATGGTTAATGTTTAGGGAAATTTATTTACTAAGTGAATAGTAATAATTTAATTACGTCATTTCGGGTATTAATGACGGGGTATGCACTTATCCCAGTCGGGAGTCGGTGTAGATTAAATGGGGTGTGAGATAAGGATTTTTATAAATTAATTCGGATGTCAATTCTGACTGCGCGGTTGAGTCCGGATGGGTCGAGATAGTCAGAAAAGAGTACCCGGGGATAGTAATTGGGTCTCGGGGTATTTTTGGGCATAGCCGGGCCCACACGGGGTGAGTTGGGCTACTTTAATTAAGTCCATTAGGTGAAAAACGGGATTAAGGGTTTTTAACCTAATGGGGAGATTAGGAAATCAGCAACCATCAAATCTAAGCCTAGGGCTTGAGAGGGAAATTGGGGGAAAGCTTGGCAAAAGCCAATTTGGGGATTTTGGAGCCAAATCGAGGGACTACGCCAACGGAATCAGACACTACGAACACTTTCAGGCAAGTGGTTAACTGTTTTGATTCTTAAAGCATGATAATCAATTCATATCATGGTGATGTGGGTGTGAAAATTCATTTTTGGGTGTAAATGGGTACAAAATGGGGTTTTTGTTTTTGAAACACTTGAATGAGATTCAAAGTAAGATTTAGATGGGTGATTGATATCTGAATATGTATATATGATTTGAACGAAAATTTCAGAACATAAAAGAGTGGAAATCGAATCTGGAATTTGGGATTTAAAACAGAAAATTGAATTTTATGGAGAAAGACCCATTTCGAAAATTATGAGATAAGTAGAGCGGTTGATTATGTTAAGGCCTCTATGATGAATGGGATGTGGATTAACCAGGTGTAGACGATGGGATGATGTAATTAGAGGTTTAAATTCTGGTTTAGAAACCTTGAGGTTCATCAATGGTGGAAAACAGGGGGGAGGCAGAGCTGTAACGAAGGGGTCGATCGATCGATCGGGGGGCATCGATCGATCGATGGTGGGAAATTCTGGGCAGTTCGGCCTTGGGTGAAGTATAAGGGGAAATTAATTATAAATTAAATTTCCATACATTTATTAGTGATAAATAATTTTGAAACAAATATTCCTAGCAATTATGGGAGAAAGTAATTGAGATTAGGATGAATTTATGGGGGACATTAAATGGATGAAATTGAGAAATTTTATTCCAAAATAGTGAGGTACGGATCAAGTGAGTGAATTCGGGTATATTGGTAAAGAGACCCAAGGTAGTGAATTAAGTTTGGAGATAAACTAAGTAATTTAGAGTCGGGATATAGACTCGGGAAAATATTAAGATACGGACCAAGTAAGTGAGTCCGGGGATAATGGTTGGGTGACACCAAGTTATTAAATTAATAAATGCGTTAATTAATTTAATGAGAGTCGGATTGTAGACTCGGGTAATATTAAGTTAATAAGAGTGATAATTAATTTAATGAGAGTCGGATTGTAGACTCGGGTAGTATTAAATTAATAAGTGTATTAATTAATTTAATTAGAGTCGGTTTGTAGACTTGGGTAGGATTAAATTAATAAGGGTGTTAATTAATTTAATTAAAGTCGGTTTGTAGACTCAGGTATGATTAAATTAATGGGTGGGATAATTAGTTTAATCAGAATCGGATTGTAGACTCGTGATGGGTACTTATTAATTAATGTGTTAATTAATTATATTAGAGTCGGACCACAGACTCGGATTTTTGTTGATTAATTAATGGGTAAATTAATTAAATTAGAGTCGGACGATAGACTCGGGGCGGCATTAAATTAATAAGTGTGTTATTTAATTTAATTAGAGTCGGATGACAGACTCGGAGAGGTATTAAATTAATATGTGTGTCAATTAATTTAATTAGAGTCGGGTGATAGACTCGGGAAGGTATCAAGTTAATAAGTGTGTCAATTAATTTAATTGGAGTCGGACCATAGACTCGGGGAAACCACAAATTATTAAGTGAGTAAATTAGCTACATTGAGTCGGGCCACAGACTCAGGAAATTTCAGGCAGTGTACGGGACTGGGAGTACATAGTAGAGCCGGGGTTTATATTATATATATACGGTGTAGTGATAATATATATATATATATACATGTATATATTGTGTGTGATATTAAATTACAGGCAGTGTACGGGATTTTGAGTACACGGTAAAGCCGGGGTTTATATTATATATATACGGTGTCGTGATAGTATATATATACGTGTATTTATTGTGCGTGATACTAAATATCAGTGATTAGATATTTATTAAATTTATATACTCTAATGCTATCAAGGGAGGTTGCGCGATGTGGGTGAATCCCCTAGCTTGAGGAGTAGGGCGAGTATATCCCCAGGTCATAGCGTCCGGTATATATGGGTGAGGGATTTATCTCACTTTCAGGGAAGGAATATGACCGCCTCCACTTCGTTTATATTTTGGTCCAAGTTGGTGAGCGATTCTAACTTGGGGAAACTAGGTTTTGTGAGCACACCTAGTGAGATAGCATTTTAGAGGGAATCATCCGGTGAGGGTATACTCGGAAGGATGGATACACGTATAATATATGTGTGGATGTTAGTAGAGTTACGTATAATATGGTTGTAAATATTATATGTAGGTGAATAATACAGTGTGTGATGTATCTACTTTATATAACTCGGGTTACAGTTATATGCAGTTAATTAATGAGAAATTAATTAAGTTAATCATTTGTGGGAATAATACAGTGTGTGATGTATTTACTTTATATAACTTGTGACACTGTTATATGCTGCTATTTAAGAGGAATTAATTAAGTTAATTGTGAAATAACTTATAATTCAAGAATTATTATACTCGGGTTAGAGTAGTATGGCAAGGGAAGGTTATACCAGGACTAGTTGGACGGGGTAGTACAACTAGGTGGGGTTAAGGTAACCGGTAGGTATGCACAATAGTGGAGGGGTGAGAATGTCCACAAGGGAGTGCGACACTAACTTAAATATGAAGTGCATTCATGCATCTCAAATTACTGCAGTTAATTCACTTGCTAAATATTTTCAAATGTTTTGGGTTCTAACCCTTGCTATAAAACTATTTTCAAAACCTTTTAGGTGTCCAGCCATAGGGACGCCAGGATTGATATTCTATTCCAGGGGCATGGAGCTGCGGCATATGTGGATGCTACCAGGATTTTGGATTAGACGCATCGTTCGTTCATTCCTAGAGTAGGAATCTTGTATCAGTTTCAGTTTTATTTAGGGCTTGTAGCCCAGACTTCTCGGTACATTTTTCAGGAGTAATTCATTCAGGTGTTGAATAATTGTATTGGATTATTTTATTTGGTGGCCGGTGATTTATTCGGCAAGTTGTGTATATATGATTCAGTTTATTTTCATTCAGTTGTGTGAATGGTTTATATTTTTATTTCGCATGTATTGTTTTATTTAATTAAAAAGTTAAAACTGGCACCAGTTTTTGGAATACTAGGTGGTTAGTAAGTTTTAAAAAGTTTTCGACAGTGATGCTAAGGATGATCCAACTGGGATTCCTGTTTTAATTTGGTATAGGACTGATCACCCGGTATTTTATTAGGCGGGGTGTCACACCTTATGAGTCAGATTTGTCATCGGACCCGTAATCTTCGAGAATCCACAAATAAACCGTCTGTAGTATCCGGCTAATCCCAAAAAACTTTGCACCTCCATAGGTGTCGTGGAATGTCCCCACTCCCTCACCGCTGACACCTTACTAGGGTCCACAGATATACCTTTCTCTGATACAATGTGTCCCAAAACTGTATCTCCCGCTGCCAAAATTCAGATTTTTCATACTTGGCGTATAACTCATGCTCTCGTAAGGTCTGCAGAACAATACGTAAGTACTCGCCATGCTCCTCCTTGGTGCGGGAATGAATCAGGATGTCATCTATGAAGACAATGACAAACTGATCTAAGAACTTTCTGAATTCTTTGTTCATCAAGTCGATAAATACTGTTGGGGCGTTGGTTAGCCCAAATGGCATAACCCTGAATTCATACGACCCATACCTCGTCAGAAAAGCAGTCTTAGCCACATCCCTCTCTCTGATGCATAGTTGATGGTACCCGGATCTCAAGTCTATTTTTGAGAAGAGGGCCGCTCCTCTCAGTTGGTCAAACAATTCATCGATGCGAGGCAACGAATACTTATTCTGTATAATGATTTTGTTAAGCTCCCGATAATCAATACAAAGTTGTCGGGACCCATCCCTCTTCTTTACAAATAAAACTGGGGCACCCCAAGGCGAGGTACTCCTATGGATGAAGCCCTGTCTCAACAACTATTCTATCTGATCCTGTAACTCCCTCATCTCTGTCGGAGCTAATGGTAAGGTGAACGTGCTATCAGATGAGTGCCTAGTGCTAAGTCTATCACAAATTCAATCTCCCTACTCGGAGGAAACCCTGGTGTATCATGTAATATATCAGTAAACTCACAGACGACCGGTATTGAATCGAGTGGAACCACTACTGTAGAGGTCTCATCCTCTATATGAAATAAGTGGGTGGACGACCCTCCCTCAGATCGAGACATCACCACTAAGAACATCTCCTGGCCCGGAATGGCGAACACAATACTCCTACTGAAGCAATCAATCATGGCCCTATACTCGACTAGCCAATCCATGCCAATAATGGCGTCATACTCAGACATATTTAAAACTAGTATATCAGCCGGTAAAATCAAACTGCCAATCTCTATGCCTACTCCCCGGCATATGAAGAAAATCATCGACCCATTACCTAGCGGTGAGTCTACACGTGTCACTGCACTCTTTGTCGTACCTAACAACCTAGTGGCTCGTGAAAAATTAGTGGCTATAAAGGAGTGTGATGCCACCGTGTCAAATAAGATACGACCCAAAGTACCATAGATAGAAAACTTACCTTCCATTATGGGTGGTGCCTTCGGAACTGCGGCCTGGTGGACGTTATAGACAGGTCCATACTGTAACTTCCCCTACTACATCGAAACTGTGGGCAAAGCTAGAACTAGAGCTGGTGCTAGTAGGGCGGCGGGAAAAATAGGTCTATGGGGCTCCTGGTGAGCACCCTACTGCCTGGGAACTCTGTCCTTATGGGGAAGTCATGTTTCTTATGGCCAGTCTTACCACAATTATAACATTTCCCGATGAAGTTTCCTCCCCTCTGTCCCTGATAGCCTCGGCCCTATTGGCCATTACCATCCCTACCTTAGCCTTGCTGTCCTCCCTGCTATTAGCCCTGTTGCTAACCCTATGGCTGGACCTGGTGGACCTGCCTCCAACCCCCATGACCATGCCTAAAACCTCCAAAACGAAACCTCTTAGCAGACTCCCCCTACTAGGAACCCTGCCTCTGACTCTGCTCAACTGGTACCCCACTGGAACTACCTCCCCCTGTCTTGCCCAACTGGCTGGGCTCTCCCCCTCGCTTTCTTCCCTTAGCATGGAACCATTTTTCCTGACAATGCAATAAGGCTGCATTAATAACGTCGGTATATGAGTGTAGGGAAAGGTTACCCAATAGGTGCTGGCATATCCTCCATGTCAAGCCATCCATGAACATATGAATGCGCTTCTCCTAAGTAGGCACCTCATCCGGTACCATGTTTGTCAATCGCGTGAAATCCTCCTCATATTCTGCAACTGTTCTCCTTTATTGGGTGGGTCTAAGAGTTTTCACCTCATCCCAGTCTTGACGGCAAAAGGAAAGTACTTGTGATCATACCGCACCCAGAAATCACTGATCGTCATCAAATCTTACTCCTCGGTAGTAGTAGTGGATTCCCACCACTGTAAGGCTGCCCCTCTCATCTTGAAGGTAGCCAAAACTTGCCTCTGAATCTCCGTGCACTCATACATACGAAGGTGTCGTTGTATGTCCTTCTTCCACTGACTAACAATAACCACATCAGAACTGCCCATGAACTATGGGGGACATGCCCTCTGAAAGGACTCCCTCACTCTTTCCCATGCAGTGGGAAATGGATGCACTGGAACTGGTGCTACTGCCTAAACATGGGGTGGGGCCTATTGTACCACCGCTAAGGCTACATTCACCTCTTGTGCAACTATCGCGGCAACCTCTGATGTGTTCATTGTCCCCTAAGTCTGTACTGCCGGCTGCTCTGGCTGGCCTGTCGGTCTCTTGGTGCACGTCGAGGAGGAATCTGAGACGAGAAAGAATTTGATTAGTTCACAGTTATTACTAAATCTAAAATAACTAAAGACATAAATGCAAAAATTAAGATCACAACAGTCCTAAAGATAGGGCTCTATATCAAAGGACGCAAAGCTGAAAACATAGTAAGCCATACAGATCTATAGGACACTAGAACCTGATGCTCTGATACCACCTGTCACACCCCACCCAATTAAATATCGAGTGATCATTCCTTTATAAAATTTAAAACAGAATGTTCAGTTGGTTCATTCTTAGCATCACTGTCGAAAACATAATAATTCATTTAATCACCCAATATAATTAAGCTAAGTGTCAAAACATTTTTTTCCCTTTTTAATTTAAAACCACTTAATTACCAAACCAAGAAATTAAATATAAACCATCCACGCATAAATAATTAATATAAATACTGAAACAGAATCACATGCTGAAATAGATAAGACTGAATAAAACATTCCAGTTCAAAACTCTTAAACCAAAACCATAATAACTAGCAATCCAAATGAAAATGAACAGAAAGAAAACTGAACATAATCTCTGAAAACTGTCTAAGGAATGGGCGACACATGACGTAAAGAGAATGTATGTAAAGAATGGAAATGAAATGATTGATGTGTCTAATACGAAGACCTATAGCTTCCACAACAGCTGTAACACGCCAAGCAATCCGAGTCTCTAAGCCTGGTGTCCCTATGATTGAGCACCTGATATCATACATATATATAGCAAGAGAGAGAGAATAGATACAAGAAACGGGTCAGAGCCCGATGTGTAAAAATATTTATTTAAGCAAGTATTTAAAATTTGCAATAAAGAAAGTATCAAGTGCATGTTAGTTTGAACTCTCACATGAGATTCTCACCTCTCTTCTATTGTGCACGCCTAACGTATATTGATGTTCTACTTAGCTATACAACCTAATATAACTAGTATGAATTCATCCTAATAGTATTTATTCTCACCATTAGTAAACCTGTATCGCCTATACAATACGTTATCAAAATAGCTAATTAGTATATTTTCCCGTTTCATAATAAATCGATTATACTCTTAAGATTTACTTTATAAATATACATGCCCATCTCTATAAGCTATACACAGAAGGTTGATTCACAAACTCACGTACATATATACATGTAGTCACGTATGCCCTATATATATATTATAATACTGCACCCCCGGGCTAAGACCCATTAGCGCACCTAACCACAATACTATACCCCTGGGTTATCACCCATTAGTACACTTATTTTAATAATCTTGTACCCCCGGGTTATCACCCATTAGTACTCTTATAATTCATTCTTGTACCCCCGGGTTATCACCCATTAGTACACTTAATAATAAGATTCTTACACCCCCGGGTTATCACCCATTAGTGCCTTTAATAATAATAATAATAATAATATTACAAAATAGGTATACACACATCCTATTATAATTTATAGGTATTCCTCTCACCTACATAAATACTTCTCTTACGTATTTTGATTTCAACATTTCGTAGTACAATTATTGAGATTATTATTCCTCTTGTAATATCTAAGGTATATTCTCTCCATGCCGAATTAATTAAAGTATTGAGTCGTTCGTACTTTTCCCGTAATTATGCCTTACTTAAGTTTATTATCTGGTAATTTATCTCTCTTCCATAAACCAATACACTCAAAACTCGGTTCTAAGAAATTTCCAAAATTTCACTCTGTCGCTCGAACCAGATGGGATTTCGTTTGAACAACTTCCACGTGTCTCTCAAATGACTGCGCACGAGATTCAATCTCGCTTGAACAACTTCGAGCGACTTCGCTATTTGCCTTCTACCTAGATTTTCAGCATTTTCCCACCCTTTTTAAACCTAAAACCTCTAATTCAACATCCCAAACTCCAAACAAACAATCCTAATTCGAATCCCATCAATAATATATGAATTCTAACATCCTAGAATCATCAAATCATTATGAATCCTCCATAAAACATGAAATACCCAATTTAATTTTTCAAAACCCTAGTTCTTCAAATTATATCCCAGAACACATAATTTCCAGATTTGTTCTACACATAAGTTCATCAAACTGTGATTTCTAGTCTACATACATGAAGGGTTTCAATTTAACAGATCTCAGAATCAATTTACATATCTAAATTCCTCAATTTCATCATTTTTATGAACCAAAAGATGTTCCTAACAATCCTATACTAACATGAGTATGATAAACGCTAAAGTACAACAAGTTATAAACACTTGCCTTTAATTTGTCGTCTGATTTCTTGACGTTGTTGGTATGGGTGTGTTCCCCTTGTCCCGATCTACACGGTGGTGGTGGTTGTTGTGTAAGGTGGTGTCAATTTGTCCCTCTTCTCTTGGAAATAACTCTCCCTCACACTTTCTTTGGCCGTTCTTAATTCCTGTAACTTTTTAACCCTAATGGATTTTCTTTGGCTGATAATATAATTCTTAATTTTTGTCCATTAATTAAGCCTAAAATCCAATTTATCATAATGCCCTCTCGGGGTGCCGGTTAGGCCTAAAATTTCCCCGGGACCCAAACTAAACACCCGGGTATACTATTTTGACTATCCCAACCCTTTCGGACTCAACGGTACACTCAAATGACCATACGAGTTACTAAAAATAATTAATATATTTATTCTACTAAATTAGTCCCTCCACGACTCTCACACGCGTCTGACTTAATTCATTAAACTGTCGTATTATTCCCTCTCGACAATTTATCAAAGTGTATAGTTTCGTATTATATATCGCACAGTAATATTAAATCAATAAGTATTAACCCCTGTCACGCTAGTTAATATTTATTTTTATTAAATTCGAATTAATTTCTAATTTAATTCTCACATTTAATTTCCATTAATCCCTCAATAATAATTAATCCCATAATTATTTAAATCATACAGGAAACTAGGATATACTCATGCCCATTGGAAGCCTTCAGTGTAACTTTCCCTATGATGTCGATGCCCCAGGTGGAGAACGGCTAGGGAGAGGTCATGTTGTATAATTGACGTGGAGGCAAATTCTGAAGGTTGGAGAATTATTGACATTTGAGGCATCTCCGTACATAGGCGTTGCAATCCTGGGTCATGGTGGTTCAGTAGTAACCTTGTCGTATGATCTTCTTGGTAAGCATGTGACCGTTCATGTGGGGTTCGCATTCCCCGTTATGGATCTTCTGCATTATCTTTTCAATATCGGCCCCTGCGATGCACTGCGGATGAGTTCCATCGAAGTTCCTTTTGAGCAGTGCTTTGTGACAGATGATGTACTAAGCGGTGAGTCTTCGAAGGGTTGCTCGATCTTTCTTATTGGAACCCTCAGGATACCGACCATACTTGAGGAGGTGCTAGATATTATAGTACCAGCAATTGGTTAGCTTGGGATCTTCTGTAGTGATGAGCTTCATGTGGTAGCAGTGGGTTGGTTTCTCTTGCTTTTGAACTAGGAAGGGGGTCATATTTATTCCTTTGGGCATGTCGACCATGGAGGACAAGGTAGCAAGGGCATCGGTTAGGTTATTCTTTAATCGAGGTAGGTAATGGAAGGTGATATCTTGGAATTGGGACGCTAGTTCTTCTAAGTGGTCATGGAAGGGTTGGAGTTTCTTATCCGTGACTCTCCATTTTCTGAGAACTTGACCGATGATGAGGGAAGAATTCCCGTAGATGTTTAGACATTGAATACCTTTCTCGAGAGCAACTTTGAGGCCTACCGTGCATGCCTCATATTTAGCCATGTTATTGGTGCAAGGGAAATCCATCTTGATGGCGATTGGACTGTGAGAGTCATCTGGGGTGATCAGGAGTATCCCAATGTCATATCCCTTCTTATTGGTAGCGCCGTCAAAGAAATTTGCCATTAAAGTTTGTCTTGGGTAGTGCAGAGGATGTTTTCATCTGAGAATTCAGAGATCCAGACATCGGCTTCATCTATGGGGTTCTCGATGAGCTAGTCAGAGATGGCTCTTCTTTTCATGGCTTTCTATGTGATGCACACGATATCAAACTCGACTAGGAGCATCAACCATCGGGCCATTCAGCTGGACAAGGGGTGTTTCTCAAGAAGGTATTTGATGGGGTCCATTCAGGATACAAGTTTGATAGGGAAGGCGATCCTGTAGTGCCGTAACTTTTGGATGACCCAAATAAGTGTGACACATGCCTTTTCCAAAGCAGTGTAGTTGACTTCGTATCCGTCCAATTTGCAACTGGCATAATAGATGGCTCTTTCTTTGCAGGAATCTTCAAGGTATTGGGGTAGCAAAGCCCCAACTGCAGTATCGATTATGGTTAGGTATAGGAGTAAGGGGAGACCAAGCTATAGTGGCATGAGTACCGGGAGTTGGGTCAGATATTATTTGATTCAGTCAAAGGCTTCTTGGCATACCTCGTTCCAAACTTTAGTTGAATCCTTTTAGAGGAGTTTGAAGATAGGTTTGCAGATGGAGGTTAACTGGATGATGAACCGACTGATGTATTACAATTTCCATTCTTTCTCTATTCGGGGAGGTGGAATCTCAAGTATGGCTTTCAGCTTGGCGGGATATGCTTCTATCCCTTTCTCACTGACCATGAATCCCAAGAGTTTTTCCTTTATAATGCCGAAGACGCATTTTTGTGAATTGAGTCTCATCTGATACTGTCGCAGTCGTTCAAAGAATTTTTGGAGAGCATGACTTGGATTTGATAATCATATCATCCATATAGACCTCAACTTCTTTGTGAATCAGATCTTACAGGATGGTTATGGCCTCCCTCTGGTAGGTACCCCTAGTGTTCTTGAGACCAAATGGCATGACAGTGTAGTAAAAGTTTCCCCATGGGGTGATGAATGCGGTATTTTTTTGGTGGTCTGGGTGAATTTTGATTTGGTTGTATCCGATAAACCCGTTGATGACTGCCTGTGTAGTCCACGATAATTACGATATTGGGTAGCAGGTAATCATCCTTTGGAGAGGCTTTGTTCAAGTCCTGGTAGTCTACACACATCCGAACTTTTCCTCATAATTTTGGCATGGGCACAATGTTGGCTAGCCACATGGGATATTCGATCACACGGATGAAGCCTACGTTCAATTATTTGACCACCTCTTCTTTGACCTTGAGCAACCATCCGGTGTAGAGATTTCTCAACTTTTATTTAACCAGATTGTAATCTGGAAGAGTGGGGATCTCATGCTGAGCTATTTTAGGATCAATGTCGGGCATATCGTCATAGGACCATACGAAGACATCCACAAATTCTTTTAACAATTCTTCGAGTTGTGCACGTTCATCTTCGTCGAGGGTGGCCCCTATCCTAATCTCGCGCAGTTGGCTATTAGAACCGAGGTTAACAACAACAGTCTCTTCTTTATTAATTTGAACACGGTTATGTTTATTATTATTTACCTTATTTAGATTAGTTAAGATTTGTTCATTTGCAAAATCATCATCATCCAAAGTTTGATTAGAATCCAAACAGTCAATATAAGGCACAACAAGATACTCAAAATCTTCGTTTATTTCATTGATAGGAAAAACAACGCTGAGAACCTCGTAGAAAGAGTACTCGATTACATTTGAACAAGGATAGACAACATAAGAAGAAATGGAGTAAACATTTGGATTAAGGGAGATTTCAACAGGTAGAACTGGCGCAGCATGCCAGTTGAGGAGAGGTGTATCAGCATATTTAATCAGTTGGGACGAATCTGGTGATATAGCGCCTGAGTGAACCATGTAGAGGGTCAACCCCAGTGTTTATAGGTTGAAAGAATCTACAGAGTCACTTTCCTGAGTCTCTTCAGTATCTTTGATGAATGGTTATACATGGTGTTGGGAACTCTCGTCCCATTGGTAGCTGCCTTGGAAAAAGATCTCCATTTTGGGCTTCATCATCTTATCTGTATGGTCATACCATGGTTCTGGAAAGCCTCAAAAGGGGAAGTCTTCACCCTCTTTGATGAATTGTCCATTCAAGGAATCATATGGGATAGTTTGGACGCATTGTAGTCCTCTCTTTGGTCGAGACTGGCAGATCATTCTGAGCTCTTGTTCTGATGGTTGATACCCCAAACCAAAATGAGGGAAAGCCTTCTTCAGTTCAATCGACTCGAGTATCCCTTTTTATCTTTGTCCTAGACCTAGTTCGGGCATGCAGTGCATGCTTCTTAACATCTGAATCACATTGATGTTGCCATGAGAGTCGTATTCTGGACAAACCCTTTCTTTGAAGTTGTCCCCTGCTGGGAGTAGGAGTGGTTCAACTTAGAATCCTGATAGAAGCATATCATTTGACCCATACTATATCTCAAGGATTAGACTGTTGGTACTTGCACCATCGGCATTGTCGTCGTCGCACAATATGGTAATAACCCATCCGTCGGCGAAGAACTTTAATTTTTGATGGAGTGAGGAAGACACGCCCTTGATACTGTGGAGCCAAGGTCGTCCTAGCAAAAGGTTAAAATAGGTTGGGATGTCAATAACTTGGAATTTGAAGACATGGTTTATAGGGCCAACCCCTATTACAAGCTTTATGGATCCCATCACCTCCCAACGGGTATTATCGTAGGCACGTACATCAGCAGAGGTTGGAGTGAGGTACCTTTCTTTCAGGCCTAACCATTTAAAGGTTCTCAGTGGGCAGACATTCAAAGTGGATCCATTATCGGTAAGAGAGAGTGGTACAACCTTCCCCATAACTTCAACGGAGATATTGAGTTCATGATTGTGGTTTGGCACAATCTTGGGGATTTCTTCTTAGAAAAAGGATAACATTCGGGTAGAGGTCAAGGAGATGAACAAATTTATCGTTTCTTCTGGTGTGGTAGAAGGAGGAACTGTGGGTGTACTGAGAAACCTGATCAAAGCATTTTTATTCAGCTGAGAAGACATTAAAATCACCCATAAAGTGATGTTAGCTTGAGTTTTCTTTAGTTGATCGAGGATATTTCTCTCCTCGAGGGTCATCTCTAGCATATGAAGGTTTTACACACCCTTCCCTTTGTCATTGGCTGATAGTGAGTTTGGGATCAGGTAATGCCTCCCTGATCTGTTCATATGATTTACTAAAGAAGGTAAGAACATGAATCCCGTTTCCTTGTCAACCTTGGGTTATTCTGCCACCTTGTTTATTTCTCCAAGAAGTTATTCAAATGATATCATCCCACACATGTCGGCTACCAGGCCGGTTTTCTCTGAAGCTTGCTCTTCCTTTGAATCTCCAAATTCTTCCCCCATATGGTGGCAAGAATTCTGTCTTTCCATTTAAAGTTGATGCATTCCACAACTTCAATGACTTCTTCATGCAGGTCATCCCATTCTGTGTGGATGTGTAAGGGTGAAGGGACCAGGCTCCGTTGTAGCTTCAAAGCATCAAATAACTTGGTGATACTGCAAATGTTTTTAGTTTGCCTGAATAATTCTGCCATAATCTGGACAACATCATCCAGGCTGACTTCATCGTTCGGTACTACCCAACTATCTGACTCTCGGTCCCATTTCTATGCTTCCAAGAATAGCGTACTGGATCTCTGGAAATCAATGACCATTTGTGAGGGAAATTTCAGCCCAAACTCTAGGATTTGGCTTAACACTTTTGACAATTCTAGGCCTCCATTTTTAGGACGGGTATGGTCAATGATGCATGCTCTGGTAAGGAGTGACAATGCTCGATCAACGAGGCTATTAGGGTGTAGGAGAAAATATGGGCAAATTTGGAGAGGTTTGAGAGAGTGTATGGGTGTGATTTGAGTTGAGGGATCAAATTCTGGGTTTTCTTCTAGAAAGATGGCATTGGCATGATTTGGAAGTGGGTTATGAGTAGCGTTTGTCTTAGGATTGGCTGGTGGGGTGATGGTACCCCAGTCACTTAGACCTTGGATTATGTTTTGGAGGTGAAAGCATTGATCAGTGGTATGGCCAACAGTTTGGTCAACAGCGCAATGGGCATCTGCCTTGAAGTTTCTTGGGAGTGGATTTGACAATGGACGGGGATCCAAAGTTTTGATAAGGTTTTGGCTTAACAAGGCTTGACAAACTTTGGATAGGGGAGAATGGAGATCGGTTTATTCCTTTCAGACTGGGACAAGACGGCTTTCTGGCGCCCATGATGTGGTCGGTTAAGAGATGTTGTTGATGGTTGATACTGTAGCACATACATGTTTGTCATATTTTCTGGGGGTGAACTATCCAGACACCTTCTTTAGGTCAACTTCTATTTTGGCAAGACCTTCCTAGATTTCTACTCTTTCTTCTCTAAGAGCTAAGAAGTGGGGATAGTATTATCCTCCCCTCATTACTCAGACATGGGGTAAGAAGTCCTTCTTCACTATGCTGACTTGTTCTTCCTCGGAAGGCCGATTGGTCATGATTAATTCTTTTTCCCTCCATCGGGATATGAAGTTAATGATAAATTCCCCAGGGTTCTGTTTGAGCAGCTCTAAATCACGACGAGTGACCTGAAGTGTTCATTGTATTTGCACTAAGGCATGAATTCCCAGGCTACATCCTCCCAACTATGGATTCTGGACTCTTCGAGAGATAAAAACCATCGGAGGGAACTATCCTTTAAAGTTTGCTAAAATAATTGGGCCAACACTTCTTCAGAAGCCTCTAGTAAAGTCATGGAATGGTTATAACTTCGGAGATGAACAATCGGGGGTCCACTTCCTCCGGATTTCTTGATATTCAGCATCTTAAACTTCTCGAGTAACCTCACTTTAGGATAAGGAGGCATGTGGGTGTAGTCCATGTAATTTCCTGAGATTCTGACTTTATTAAACTTCTTAGTGAGCATATTGAGGTCCTCTTTGACTTTGTTTAGCTCTTCTTCCTTTGGATCAATGATCATAGGCAAGTTAGCCCCATGCTAGGAAAAATTCGGCATCGAAAGCTGGGTGGGCAGTGGCCCATTAGTAGGAGGGGAACATGAAGCGTGTTGATACTTTTCGAGAACCCAGATCGGCTCGGGTGGATCCATAGCATGAGGGAATAGGGCCTCAGGCTCTTGAGGAATAGGAACCCCGTTTCGTTGCATTTCTCGAACCTCAGTTTTTAGGTTGTCAATCTTGGACACAAGCTGAGCTAGGAATGCCGTCAGATCCGACTTCACAACGGGTACTTGATCTGTGTTCTCCATGGAAAGTGGATGGATACCGAACTCGAAAGGAGTAATAGGGGAACAGACAGAACTCCGGGGTGATTTGACTGAAGACCGAAGCCAATAGGGAGCCAGACCAAGGGTTTGCGATCGACCTAAGAAGGCGCAAAATGAGATTTATTTTGAGAAAAAGGGATGAAAATATTTTGGACATTTTTTTCTTTTTTCTTTTTTGAGATTGGAAGACAAAATATTTTTGGCTTGTTGATAAAGAGAGGAGAACTTTTTTTGGATTTTTTGATAAAGAAATTAGAGACGATCTCAGCATGATTATTACAATTATTATGTTTTCACTTGTATTAATTATCCTAATTGAAAAATGAAATGTCGGACGGGACTCAAGCCTGGGAAAATTGAGTTTGTAATAGATGCAAAACTAAGGCTGGACTTGTGACCAGACTCATGGATACGGTCCCGTTTTAAAAATGTGCGAGAATTCAAGCGGCAGGCCGACCCAGAATTTTGGTAGAGTTTAGGGTTGAGACTGACAATCTTATATGTGTGTCCTAGGCTTGACACCTACATGCGGGTATGTAGTTGGTTGGGTGAATCGGAAAGGGTTCCCCCCTTTGGTGTGACTTCCACGATATACGTCTTCCTCTTGTGGGCAATCATTACATGTGCACAAGACATTTGATATACCTGAGTGTATGTAAATTGTCTCAGTATATACCTCGTGGGGATGATGTGTGAGGGAGAATTCGATATACTCGGCGTACGTGAACTAGTTCCCTGCGATATACTTCCTGTTATGACTTCGGTACGATGCGGTGTAACCGTTCGATATACATTGAAGGTAATTGGCCAACGGAAGGTGAGAGTCATATCGCTTAGGCTAACTGCGCCCTGTCGGACCAGCGCCCCTCACGAAGTGACCCTCCAGTTACTCGGTAAAAATTTGGTCAATAACAATGCTCTTTGGTGATGTCGTGTGAATCATGCATGATTCTTTTAATTAGTATCTTATGAGAATGTCTTTCCTGATTATGCCAACAAAGAGCAAAGCACAAGTACCAATGGTACACCAAGCATGGATAGGTGATGCATGCAACATGTGGTATATGTGACCCTAGCTGCACGTGGTACGAAGTGTAGATGGAGAATTTTCTACAAGTGTGTGAATAGAAGAATAAGCATGGGGTACACATGAGTAATAAAGGGGGAACATGCAAATAGGGGGGAAAATATACACAAATATAACACCCATGTAAAAATAGTCTAGCCCTCAAAAGAAGAAATCCCCAACAGAGTCACCACTATGGACATCACCGACCCTCACGGCGGGCGGGCGACATGAGGGAGGATCCTAGGTCCCGTGCGTCCCTCTCGGGAGTGCTTCGTTCGACGTCATTCGGGTGAGGTAAAAAATGTAGAGAGATAGAGTTGCCTGTCTATTTTACTCAAAACAGACAAAAGAAAGGGAGCCATCCCGAAGGACAATATCCAAATACATACTGATGCATACAAAACCAAAATGATTCAAAAAGGGTCTGAAGGCTAACTTACGAAATGGAAGGTGTTAGGCACCCATTCTGTCCTTTCGGTCTCTCATGGGTTTTGGTTATTTTCCTTTATTTTCCCCGTGATATGTGTGCATGTGTATATATAGTGGAGATAGGAATCATTGACTTGCAACATGGAAGAGGTAAAGCGAATCATCTGTAGGAAGGTATAAAATATTAGAAAATAGGATTTAAGTGATTATCCTTACGTTGATCGTTATGATGGAATGATAACGCATGTGCAATAATACGCCACTAAGAACAAATATATGTATATATATATATATAATATAAGAGAGTGGAGTTTAGAGAAAATAGAAAATGAGAGAAAAAGTAAAAATAGGACTCGAGTCTCGGGTTTTACCCCGAGATGCCTACATAGCCTATAGGGGTGGGGTTTATCCCATAAATCCAACTGGGGGATTCTCTTATTTGTGTGTGTACACAAAGTGTTATTGTTGTGAGAAAAATGTAAGAAAAATGTGAGAATTTCCGTTTGGAATTTATGAGCAAACCCTTTTTTTCTTGTTTTTTGGGTTTTTATTTATATGAAAATAAAAGATGTGCAATAATACTAAATAAAAATTATATTAGGATATGTTAGATGAGATAATAAAAGTGCTAAGTAATAAAACAAGTTATTGCGAATTTATGAGAATTTAAGGAGAGAGTCGAGAAAATTGGACCTTCTTGAAGATCTTGAGCTTGATCTTGAATGTTGGAGAGCAACCCTTAGACTTGGATGATGATGGAGGGTAGTGAATTCACCAAGTTTGATGAAAAGGATGATGAAAAGTGAAGGTTTGAATGGGATTTGGGTATGGAAATCACGATGACTTCGAGAGAGGTTTTTTGGATTTGTTGAGAGTGATATCTATCAGATCTGGGCTCTCCTTGCAAGTGAGGTAAGGCCTCCTTTTTACAGAGCTAGGGAATTGACAATTGGTATAGCCCTGTTCTTGCCAATTCACAGGTGCATTTAGGCACACTGCCGATAGGCAGGGTCTGGGACCTGCCGTTTGGCAGTCTCTTTCAGGCCTTTTTAGAAAATTAGCCATAGAGTGCAAACTGTTGATCCGAATCGCTCATAGGGTAGACCATTGGAAAGGTAATTCAGAGACATTAGAAAGTCCTTTGGACCACTCCCAGGTTTGGGATTTGACTTTGGGTCAAATGTGGCTCAGAAGCATTCATCGGTCCATTGGACGGGGAATTATCGGACGCAAACAGATCGTTCATCCGCATGGTAAGTCTGAATCGTGCACGGGGTAGACCATTGGAAAGTTTAGGAGATGTACTTAGACATTCCAAATAGTTTGATACGGTTCGGAGAGTTAACTTTGGTCAACCGAGCACTGGAAGCATTTGTTGACCTTTCGAAGTAAAACAGATCGTTCGTCCTTACCGTAAGTCGGAATCGCACATGGGATGGATCGTTGGAAAGGGGTTTCAGTGACCTTCAAAGATTCATTCAGTCTCAATCGATCTAAAGAGTTGACTTAGGTCAAACATATCCCAGGAGTGCCCGATGGCCTCCTGATTGAGTTTTGGGGGAAATAGGTTGTTCATCTGCATGGTAAGTTGGAATCGCGCACGGGATGGACCGTTAAAAAGGGGTTTTAGTGCCGATCGGAGATTCATTCAGTCTCGATCAAGCTGAAGACTTTGACTTTTGGTCAAATGGAGCCTGGGAGTGCCCGATGGCTTCTAGGTCAGTACTCGGGGTATGACCTGGGTTAGTAGTGATGAAGGGAGGTGCTAGGGACCTAAGGAGAGTTTAGGGGGTAACAGAATGGGGTGTAAAATGGTGTTCATTTTGTATGACGGTATCTTGTTTGTGCCATTTTACATTACTTTAAAATGATGTTCATTTTGTATGACGGTATCTTGTTTGTGCGTCATACGAATTATTTATGTGTATTATTTCGACCACACTAGAGAATGGCGATGTCCGGTTATGAGATGGGATTTATTTATGCCTCACATAGATTTTGTTTATTGTTACAATGTGACTATATAATGGTCTTTTTGGTTTTGTGTGACGGTCTTTATGCATACCACATATTCTTGAGATGGTCAATAAAAAGGGGCGCTTGTTTATTACGGTTTAATTAACTAAGAGATTAAGTAGTTATTGAAATTAATGATTTAAACTCTTGACATAGTCACGTAATCGTAGATGAACCCCTTACTCATGGAACTACTATTGGTATTTGTCATTTCTTTGTGATCATAACAATCCTTTTAGCAGTGGAAATAACATAACAAGGGCGAACATTCCTTGGTCTCTTGAAGAGAATTCCATCACACTTATTAATATGGCTTATGATGACTCTTGGTATATGTCTGGTTATTGTATTACGTTAGAAAACTATGGATTTATCACTTGTATATATAACTTCTTTTGAGTTGCATTAATTTGGTAACTTGTTGGGTTTTGACCCATTTATATCCGTGAAAATATTTCAAGTGTACGGACTGGACCTTGTGAGTAGATTCCTCCCCATCTAGAATGGACGATATCTCTTCCCCCTTCTAGTATATTTTCTAGGGGTTGTGATGTAGGTTATATCCTTGGATGTCCATATTTATATTTTAGATTGTGTGAGTTGGTTACATTTGGGTTTAGACATTTTAGTTAGCATATATATGCCATGATGATCATTGGAATGTTTTTGCACCCTTCAAATGGTTTTTGTACTTCTATTTGAGACTTGTTGATGTGGTTGTAGAGATTTTCTCATTTTGTTTTATTAGGTGATGCATTCGTGAGTTGTTATTTGAGGTTTATCATATCATATACATATCTTGTCACATTTTTTCAATTGATTAGGTATATGCTAAGAATGATATTTCAAATTATTTTGACATGTTGTATATTTTAATAATCGGTTGTTATCAACGAAATTGTGAAAACATACAGGTTGTTATAGCTGGTATTAGATCATGGTCTCAGGCGCAAGGGTTATATATTCTCTTAGTCTTTTGTGTAGAATTATTTGACGTGTGACTTTCTGTTCACACTTATATATGTCTCATTATTGATAGGACTTTATCTTTAATTTCAAATGCCAACAAGGAGAAAAGCATGACCAGTCAAAGTCTGAATGGGATAGGCTGAGCCTATAACCCTAGTTCAACAAGCACCAGTAGTAACGACACTAGATACACATGGGGACGTATAATTTTAGCCCGTAGAAGCTAGTAGATCTTATCTTCTAGTCTCTAGTGGTAGGTATGGAAACAAGACACCGGGAGAAGGCTTAATAGGTGGTTGATCAGCTAGTGGCATAGACATCGACATGGGAAATCAGGGGTTCTTTCATGAAAAACATCCCTCCCGCTTTTTCGAGTTCACTAGATTCGATAGTGGCAATAGGATATTGAGCACCACTTGAGGCTGTTAGACTACACCAATGAATAGAGGAAGGTAATGGAAACTTTTCACCTTACTCGAGATGCCCTCTAGTGATAGGAGAGCATGACTACATCAGTTAAGAGATGAACTTTATCTCATGACCAATTAATGTAGAGGTTTAACGGGAAGTACATCCCTAATTATTTAGGAGTTCAGAAGAAAAATGAGTTTTTTTATTGAAGAAGGGAGCTCTTACCATGGAAGATAATGAGAATGAGTTTATAACACTGTCTTTATTTTCACCAAATAAGGTGAGCACAAAGAAAAGGAAGATGAAGTGTTTCATCCAGTTCTTGGCATTGAATATGAAACATGTGATTATAGGGAATCTAGCGTATTCCACCTACACTCAATTGGTCAATGACGTTTTGATGCATCTCCATAATCGTAAAGAACACAAGAAGAATCCAGTAAATATGGGTCACTCTAGTGGGCCCAAAGCAGGTATGAGCTCCAATTAAGATCATAGTGGATTTTAGGCTCAATAAACCTAGGGATAGCGGAGGCAATTTATACCGGGGCAACAAAGACCCCAATAAAAACTATAAGGACCCAGTTAGACATGACATGGGCAATATAAGCCATAACAACCAAGGTAATTGGGGGATCCTTTAGCATTTTTAATATTAGTATTCTTTAGGTGTGGTTTAAGGGGACATATATCTCGAACTTTTCAGAATGAAGGGGCTCAAGGGTATTAGAGGCAGGGTGAGCATCACTGGAAGGGCCAATAGTTTTTTAATCCCTAGCAGTCATAGCATCACCCGTACGGTCCTTAGGATCCTCCATTACTAAGGCCACATCCATTAGCATCACTTCCATCACCTCCACCCACACAACCAAAGCCCTAACTTAAGTATGATAAAGTTTATTATATTGCACAACCTCATCTGGAGGGTCAGAGGTAGGTTTAAGTAGTGGACAATTTGTTTTATGCTTATAGCATCGTAGCGAAAGCTTTATTTTCACCGCGCCACACACTCTTTTGTGTCACGTAGTGTTGTGGAGACTTTTAGTTTTTTCCTAGATCTTGTGATAGGGAATTATCTATAGCTACTCCTTTGGGTGTGTCGAATCACATTTCGGAGACATGTGCATACGTTGGGATAGACATTGGTATATTGCGTTTTGTAATTGATTTATTGGTTTAAATACCCACTCTTAAGATGTGATGTAAAGTATAAGCTAGTTTGTTGGATACGAGGCTGAAATAGACTCTAGGGGCCGAGCAATTTTATTTATCATAGCAGATCAAAGGATGTATTTTATGGCTATGTCTAGGCCGAAGGGAGGTGCCATGACTCACATGAACTTCATATATGAGGAGACTTGGGAAGAGATGAACTTTCCTTTATAATCAATACTAATTATCTAGGATTTTTTTGATGTGTTTAAGGGGGTGCTAAGATTGGAACTACCTCAAAAGATTGATTTTATGATTAACTTTGCTCCTGACACTAAATTGATCGCCAATTCACCGTATCGGAAGGATTTTCTGAAAATGAGAGTTGGCAGAGAAGGAATTCTGTTGGAATAACATGTGACCATGGGGAGATTCAGTTCTCTGCGGAGAAGAATTATGGTTCATTATGGTTATACATTGACTATCGTGAGTTGAACAAGGTGATAGTGAATAACAAGTATTCTTTTTCAAGGATCGATGACTTGTTTGATTATTTATAGGGTGCTTCCTTATTCTTGAAGATTGATTTTTATTTAGGATATCATTAGTTAGGGGTACTAGAGAAGGACGTAACAAATTCTACCTTCTAGACTCGATACAGATCGTATGAGTTTAGGGTCATGCCATTTAGGATGACCAACAACCCTACCATGTTTATGGATTTGATGACCCATGTGTTTCGGTTGTATTTGGATCAATTTATTAGTCTTCATTAACGACATCCTGATCTATTCATGGACAGAGGAATACCATGTTGAATATTTAAGGATTGCACTTCCACTAGCCAAAAAATGAAAATGGTCACGACAGGTGGTCACGGGCCAAAATTGTGACCATTCCTTTTTAATTATGACCAAGTCTGCGACCCATGGGTGATCTATATCACTAGTTGGCCACTGTTTAAACCCGTGACCCTCATGGTCACGATCCAAACTTGAGACCCTAATGGATAGAAAAAGGCGCAAAGTTGGTAACATAATGGATCACAATCCACAATAATGACCACTGATAAAAAATCGTGACCAATAAGTGTGAAATGTGGTCATGGTTCATAACCATGTCCCACAACTGTGAGAACATTGAAATTCAAAATGGTCACAGAAGAGGGGTCACGATTTTGGACCGTGACCTAGTATTGGGGAATTTTTGGGGTCATGATTTTGGATCGTGATCACATTGATTGATTGTGGCTATTTAATTTAATTCAACATGGTCACGGATCGGGTCACAATCCTGAACCGTGACCCCATTTCAGGTATAATTAAAACCCCAATAGGTTTTACTTTCATTTCACTCATAACTCACTCAATTGCTCTCTTTCTCTCTTTATGCTGCCACCGACCCCACCATCTTACTCCACCACCAGCTTCCCCCACCGATCCTCCTCTCTCTCACTAAGGTCACTATCTATGTATATGTTTATGTTGTTTATGTATATGTATCTATATGCATACACGTGCTTGTGTATATGGTTCTAAAAATATATTTAATTAGGGCATTCAGGGATTCAAAATTAAAAAGCTGAAAATATATTCAAATAGGGCGAATTTTTGGGAACAATTTGTGACGAAAAAGTGTTAGGACAAATGTTATTTTTAAAAATGTTACGAAAAATGTTATTTCTACAAATTTGATAGATTAATTGAATATTAATTGAAATTTTCAATATAATTCAATCATAATTGTTTTTTTAATAGTTGAAATAAGTTTGATCCTTTCGTGTTTAGTTTTGTGTGAAACAATTTTTAATAAATTTAAAATTATCATCTTGTTATTAATCCTTAACTTCCTTTAACTGTGTCATGTGTGTTAGGACTACAATTTGGTTAATAGATATTATTAAATAAAATTGTTTTGTTTATGGCTGAAATTTTATTTAAGGACATAATAAACTAAGGTGTTAAAAAAACTTTTAATGTGTGTTTAATAAACCTTTAACTAACACCAATTCTCTATATAGATTATTTTATGCTCTTAAAAAAACGAATTTGTCCTTTGTTAACAAACCATACGGTGCTCTGAATTTTGTCATTTGGAATATACTCAAGATTTTAATTCAATAAATATGAATGAAAACTTTTATGCATAGGGTTGTGTGTATCAGAAAAAGTCATTCAGGGGTAAATAATTTAAAAAAACTATTTTTAAAAATATTAATTAATTGTTTATGTATATGGAATGTGTACGGTGAGAATATGAACAAAAAAATTGCAATTTTTACTTCAAATTAAATAATATGTCAAGATTTTTTCTTCTCATTCCATGTGCGCATGCAATTGGAGAACAATTATTAAAGCTCAAATGTTTCTAGTTGCTTTATTTATTCAGGTAATTTTACTTATCTTTTTTTTATGTAAAATAATCTTATGTAAAATAGGTTGACTGATGTAGTCGTGTTCACTCATTCCATAAGCGGTTGATGTCTGGGTGAACACAAGTTAGTGGAAGGGCATGTACATTAGTGGAAACATAGTAATTTTAGGACTAATTGAATTAAAATTGAACTAAAATTCGACTTGTTGTGTTTGATTAATTAATTAGAAAACATTAACTAGTTTATGTTTATATTGTGCGGATGAAGGATACCTTTACTTAAAGGATGGTCCTTCATTTCAATGAGAGTTTGGGTACTATTTTATATTCTTTTACTGCATATATCTTCTTGGTTAACTGGTGTAGCCTTGTTCACCCCTTCCTTAAGTGATTAATGTTTGGGTGAAGAAAAATTGGTGGAAGGATTTGCAAAAATGTGGACACATAGTAATTATAGGTTAATTGAATTAAAATTGGACTTTTTGTGTTTGATTGATTAATTGAAAAATTAATTTTGGTTGATTCATAGTAATTTTAGTATTAATTGCAGGCTTTAGTCCAAGTATTTGTATGTTGTCCCACATCTGGTGATATTTTCAATACCTTTTTCGTCTTCTAATTCACGTTAGAAAATATTATCAATATTCACACCCTCCCTTTATATATCATCTTAGAAAAAAATGAGTCACGGTAATATTTACTTTCAACAAAAAACCGAGAGGTTAAAATTGCCCTGCACAAAAAGCCATTATTACTAGTGTGCGCCATATAAAGGGGGATCGTATTTACCGATACGGGAATAGAAAAATTAAATAGTTTAATTACTTTACAAATCATGGAGTTTATCTCCTGCAATCCTACTTGTTCGATCTAATATTATTTTTCACGCATGAATGCTAGGATGAGGTAATAAAGAATATATATCCTATTCATAACCCCGAGAGTGAACTAACATTAGTGACACTGTTAGAAAATACGAAAAAATAGTCATTTAGTGTGGATACAATTTCATAAACAAAGCATTCACCCAGATTTGACGTCTCACTACATATGGACATTAAATATGAGCTTGCTAAAAACATGAAGAATAAAGAATTTCGAGTTCCTATAACTAACATTAATATGACAATCATGGATACGGTTCTGCACAACTGTTCGCATGAATATTTTATAAATACTTAAAAAAATAATACCATGTGGATGGAAATCATACACATAGAATATGTTTTAAAAGATCTTATAGAGGCATATACATATTCTTAAATATGATCATTATAGATTCTTCGATAAATCTATTTTATTTATTTATTTGTAGGAAATGTCGAACAGGAACACATATAATTAACAATATATTGGCACTTCTATTCCATATCAATTCTCTACTAATCCAACACCTGAATTATCGACACCCACGAGTTCTCAATACGTTACTCCATCGTAGGTTCATTCTACTACTCCATTTACATTGTCTCTGAGTCATCAAAATCCAAAACCCAAGTTAATTCAACTCCCTAAATCCCCTTACCAATGAATCTCAAGCACAAGATAAGAAGTGGAGTAGGTTCTCCTCTGCCAAGAATCCTACCGGTGATAAAAATGTTGTCCATATTTTTAAAGAGCACTGTTTGGCACTAGAAAATATGACTATGTGCATTGAGGACAAACAATTGGAAGAATGTTGATCGTGCTGTATGACAAGTGCTATTTCCCGAGTAGGTGGGCGAAAACCTATTGGAAGAACCTCTGGAAGCATGACTTCTCGATGGGGACATCAAGTTATGATATTTTCTCATTAAAATACAAAGTTTTAAAAAATATTGAAATAACCATCAACCAATGGAATGAGTTCTTGGAGAAATAGGCTATGGGGGAAAAACTTACCCACAGGGAGAAAAATACAGAGAATAGGGAAAATAAATTTGATATCCACACACTTGGGTCCAAATCATTTGATGATTAGAAGGATGTATGGCTAGAGAGGACCAAAGTGACCACCAAAGAAGGGATTGACCCTAATAGGGTCAACATGCACTTCCATGCCTGACGGGATAAACAAACCCAAAATTTCATTTAACAAAATCACCCAAAATTTGGTGAGTTTGAATTAGTTATCATATACATGCTATAATAAAATAATGTTAAAATTATAGTCCTAAATATATTATTATACTAAATGAAATAATAAAAGGAATAAGGAGCAGGACGGGGGAGAACAAGAGGTGTGGGCTCAAAGATGTCAAGGACCAAATTATTGCATACCGCACCTATATTAAACGGGCTCTCTTTGGTGAGGAGTCATATGTATAGACAAGCGGACTAAACAGGGATTATGAAAGAGCAAGTGTTAGGTCTTAAGAAGGACATGGGCTCCATTAACAGTACCTTGGGGCAACTTGGTCCCAAGGTATTATGAGTAACCTTGAATTTTCTTTCAATATATAACCTATTGAACTCACTCGTAATTTCATACTTAATAAGGTTGTGTCATAGCCTTATTATAAATCTAGGATTATTCAATGCATTGGACTAGGTATATCATGCAAAAAAATTAAGGGTACTCACACAAAACTAAAAGTAAAATAGTGAGCGACTTTCTTGAATACAAATTTTCTTGACAAAATAATCACATTCCCAATTTGTGGTACTCGTCAATTAAAACACATGCTATTAACCGAGATTATAAGCTTGTACAAAAGATGGTTGTGTAAAGATACCATGGTCATCCCAAGATCTTCCCCTCCCCGGCAGTTTCGGGGATGAAGGTGGACGATAAAGGTCCCACGCCCCTCGCTACATAGTGGGGGTGCTTCAACTGTCATCGGTTTTGGGGTGATGTAAAGAGACAGAGTTGCCAACTTATTTTGCACAAAATAGTCAAAAGAACATGTTGTCTCCTCAAGACAACAACATCAAAGACAAACTAATGCTTGTGAAGTTATGGAATGGGAAGGTGTTACGCACCCATCCTGCCCTTTCGGTCACTCATGGGATTGTCCTATTTTCCTTAATTTCCCCATGAAGTGTATGTGCGTGTATATACAAGTGGAGATAGGAATCACTTGACTCACATCATGGAAAATATGGAGTGAGGTCATCCATAGGAATGTTCCCAAAATAATAATTAGAAAAATATGATGTGTGCGCTTATCGAGACATTGATCATTATGATGAAATGCTAATATATGTTATATAATATGCAAGTATGAATCCTAAGTATGATATATATGAATAATATATGGATAGAGTAGGAAAAAGATGAAAATGTGAAAATAGGACTCGATTGTCGGGTTTAATCCCAAAATGACTAGGTAGCCTATAAAGGCATAAAAGTCCTCGTAGTTCACATGCGACATGAGGATGGGGTTTATCCCATAGATTCAAATGGGAGTTTATTATATATGTGTAGAAAAGATTTTTTTAGTTTTGAGAAAATGTGTTAAAGAATCCCATTAGAATTTATAGGTGTAACCCTATTTTTCTTTATTTTTTTTATAAAAAATAAATTAAGTACAATATAACTATTAAAGGATGAGATATTATTGTGTATGATCTAAAGTAAAAGCTAAATTGATAATTCATGTAACTAATGTGAAAATAAAGATATTTAAAGAGAGAGAAGGATGTTTGCACATTGTTTAGAGACTTGAAGCTCGACCTTGATCCTTGATGAGGTTCCTTACAAGTTAGGATGAATGTATGATGAGAGAGAATGATATTTTAGCTAAATTGGGTATGAAAGGTGGAGAAAAATACCACACAAGGAAACTTTGATGATTACAGAAGAATGTTGCTGAGATCACTGAAGTTGAAGTTTCTGAGGTGACTTTCGAAGTGATATCATGATCTCATTATATAGGGTAGGGGGACTACCTATCAACATTGTCCTTATCCTGCAACTGATAGGTAACCCTGGACACACTGTCAATAGGATGGAAAATGAAGCTGCCAATTAATAGTCTCGCACAGATTTTTTGAAAAATGATTCTAAAATGGAATCTGTAAATCAAAATTATGCACGGGGCATACCATTATAAAGGTAATTCATAGATCTTTGAGAATCCTTCGGGCCGTACCAAGTTTTGAGAGTTGACTTTGTGTCAAACAGGGCTCAAAAGCGCCCATCAACCCTTTGGATAGGAGATTATCAGATGAGGATGGATACTTCGTCCAAATAGTAAGTTTGAATCGCGCACGGGGTGGACCATTGGAAACGTTGTGCGAGGTACTTCAATCTTCCAAATATCTTCGCTCATGGAAGCACCCGATGACCTTTCAGAGTAAAAAGGATAGTCCATACATACCGTAAGATTGATTCACGCACGAGGTGGACTATTGGAAAGGGTATTCCATGACCTTCAAAGATTCATTCAGTCCTATTTCACCTAAAGAGTTGAGTTTGTTCAAACAAAGCTCAAGAGTTCCTGTTGGCCTCCAGATCAATTTTTGAAGGAAAATAGATCATTTGTCCGAACCGCTATCCTATTTTGTGCATGGGGTAGACCGTTGGAAAGGGTATTAAGTTCCATTCAAATATATATTGATCTTTTTCTCTGACTATGGTGTTAATTGGGGTAAAGTTGGGGACCAGGAGCGTCCGGTGGCCTCTAAATCAGTTTTTGTTAGTAAAATGGTTCGTTCTTATGAGTTGTTATGATGATTCGTGCACAAGGCAGACCGTTGGAAAGGGTATTCAGAGCCCTTTGAAGATTCATGAGCTTTTTCTCCGACGATGAAGTTGATTGGAGTCAAACGAGTACTGAGAGCGCTGGATGACCACTAGATCGGAACTCAGAGTATAAACTAGGCCTTATATTAAATTGGGGATGTGTTATGGACCTAAGGAGAGACTTAGGTGGTTCCTAGAATGTGGAGCCTATAGATCCCCTAGACAGATGAGCTTGGAATAGGTGAAAGTCGTCAAATAGACACCACATGAAACTAGGTCAATTCAACAGGCCTAAAGGGATGAGGATGAACATTTCAGAGGGTCGAGCTTGATTCAGGGGAGCTGAGGTAATGCTGGGGTTGGCTAATTTTGTGTATCGAGGGCAATTCTAAGGACCTAAGGTGAAGGCAATAAATTTTGGAGGCCTAGGTCAAGTCCGAGGACCTTAAGTGAAGGTGACCAATTCTGAAGGTGGTCAATTCTAAGGATTTTAAATGGGGGCGACCAATTCAGAGGGCCAAGGTAAATTCTGAGGAACTTAAGTGAAGGCGACCAATTCTGAGGTTGGAAGACAATTTTGAGGACCTAAAGTTGTGGCGACCAATTTTTAGAGTCGAGGTCAATCCTTAGGATCCTAAATAGTGGCGACCAATTTTAAGGGTCGAGGTCAATTATGAGGACCTTAACTGGGGGTGACCAATTCTGAGAATCGAGGTCAATTATGAGGACCTTAAGTGAAGGGGGCCAATTCTGAGGGTCGAGGTCAATTATAAGGACCTTAAGTTATGGCGACCAATTCTGAGGGTTGAGGTCAATTTTGATGACCTTAAGTGGAGGACCTTAAGTTGCAGCAACCAATTCTGAGAGTTGAGGTCAATTCCAAGGACCTTAAGTGAAGGCGACCAATTCTGAGGGTCGAGGTCAATTCTGAGGACCCTAAGTGGAGGCAACCAATTCTAAGGGTCAAGGTCAATTCTGAGGACCTTAAGTTGCGGCGAGCAATTCTAAGGGTCAAGGTCAATTCTGAGGAACTTAAATAGTAGCGACCAATTTCGAGGATCGAGGTTATTTCTGAGGACCTTAAGTTATAATGTGGCGGTTTGCTCACTGGGGAGTCTTTAATTTACCTTTTTTAAGACTCTAATGGGGAAGAGACATTTGTCAGGGGAATGTGTATTTTTGAGAAGTGATAGCTTTGTTGGGGGACCTAAAATTCTTAGTCTGGAAATTTTGCTGGGGAAATAGTTAATGATTTGAGGTTTTTTGATTTCGCTGGGGAATGTGTTTCTTGGAGACGGCGCTGGGGAGACATGTCCGATTAGGGACTCTAGATCCACTTTAGGAAATTGGACTTTTTATGGGGAAAGTTTAGTTCAGGAATTCCTGTCGGGGAAATCGGTAGGATATGACGTGGCCCTAGTGGGGAAGCATCTGATTTCTGCTGTGGAGTCGTAGTGAGTTTTTGGGAAGCGGGTGCACTGGCTTTTAGGGTTTAAGCTGGGGATAAAATGTGGTATTAATTCGGATGGGGATTTGGGATCTTGAAAAATGGTTTTCTTCGTGAAGAAATGTGTAATACCCCGTATTTATGAGTATTTCTATTTAATTAAATTGGAAAATTAAATGAGAAAATACGATTTGATTTAAATTATGCCAAAAGAGTAATTTTGTGAGATTTATTAATAATTGTGAATATGGAGTATTAATCGAGAGATAGATACTGATTAATATTGCCTCTTTCTATTTACTTAGCGCGAGTAGTAAATAATTACTTAGCATGTGTAGACCATTCCGGGGTGAGAACGAGTAATATATTTTTAACTGACTCAAATAATAATTTATAGGTCACAGATGAGTCCGAAAGGGTCGAATTAGTCAAAAGAGTATACTCGAGGGTACTAGTTGAGTCCCGGAGTAATTTTGGACTAAACCGAGACCGTTCGATGGTGTTTTGGTCTTTTAACATGTGAGGGTATTGAGAACTACGAATTTGAGAGTCTCTTATTAGCTATATGAAATAGGGGTTAGGGTTAGAACACCCATGTAAACACCAAAACCATTGGACAGAAGGAGAAAATCAATCTCAAGGCTTAGAAGCTGCTTTTGAAGAGGTTGGGTTTAGATCTTGCATCCTAGGAGCCAAAAGAGGAAGGATTGAAGAAGAGAAGAATCAATCCACCATCAACTCCACGAAATCAGAACCCCTCTGTCAAAGCAAGTTTTTTACTTCAAAAATTATAAAGTTGTAATACTCGTGTGTAGGGTTTTTGAATAGTTTTGTTAAATCACTATCTTGATGAGAGAGGAATGATATTTATGCATGTTGAGATAGGAATCGCATGTAGAATTATTTAACATATATAGAGGAATAATATTTAGAGATGACTTGATAATTATTTCTGAATAAAATCTGGGTTTTGAATGAATATATGGGAAGAACACTATAACTAGGGTATTAAGAAATTCTGAGTTTAATCCACTATTTCTTTAAATCAATTGAGGTTTTGATGTATTGGATTGTCCTACTATATGTGGAAACACGTTAGGATAATTGGGTCGATGTTTGGTGTACTATAATGAAGTTTAGAGGTTTGTTAATGGAAGAGGAAATTAACGAAGAAGACGAACTGCTGCTGCCCCAGATCGATCGATCGATCGATCTTGAATGTCGATCGATCGATCCTAGGAGTCATTCGATCGACTTATGGTGTTTTTCTCTAATTTTTCCTTAGTTAAGGGTTCTTTGATTTATGGGAATGAATGGGAATCCTAGGACATTTATAGTATACTTATAAGGGAGTGAGAATAAGACCAGTAAGTATATTGTTGATGTCCGATAAGGCCATTGGGTGTAGGACTTGAATCATGGACCAATGAGAATAAACCGATTGAGTAGAGCATTGGGTAATTTGGAATTGAGTTACGAGGCGAGGTAAAGTCAATTCAAGTGATAGACCAGTAGGGTAAGTAATAACTACTAAAATTATATGTGAGGTGTAACTAGGGCCCTTAGACTTGAGTGAATACTAAAATAAATGCGATAGTAAGAAATCGTAAATTGACGGATACTGTTAAAATAAGAGAATACTATATTACGTACAAGTATGATTGATAGGTCGGGTGTGCACCTACTAAATTGTATGAACAATTAGGTTGAGATATGTATACCTAAATTAACTACGTTAAGGTCGATGAAGTATTTTGAACTAACGTAGGTATATTATATGTTAGGGTCGATGAAGTATTCCGAACTAACATTGGGTTATCTTATGTTTGGGATCGATGTAAAATGCCGAACCAAACCTTCGAACTGGTGTCTTGATGAAAGATTTTGAGCCAGAATTTGTGCATATAAATAATTGGGGTCGATGTATAATTTCGAACCAATTCTTACTTGGGGTCGATGAATCATTCCGAACCAAGAGTCGCTTACGTGTGTCAAAAGGACATAATAGTTGATCGTGTGGAAAACCGAGCATCCGTGTAAATGCGCTAATCGTTGTTATCGGCTTCCAACCACAATACAAAACCTAAACTTTAACTACACTCTTGTGGAGTATAGTGGCGAGTCTGGGTATCGAATCCACAGGGAATGTTTGATAGATTTTAATTGATTTATTACTTCAAAAAATAAAGTGTAAAAGATGATGATTGAGTGAGAAAGGAAAAAAGGGAAAAATAAAGAAGTTAACTAAAACTAATTGGAAAAATTAAGGTAGAGACACAATCCCCCAACCCTAGAGTATTGATGGTATAAAACTAATCATAAATTTAACTGATTAATTTGACCCGAAATTTAGTACTCCCAAGCATTACGTATACGAGGTTCAAGCCCGCGTCATACTTAATCTGAGGATGAGTAAATCAGTATCACGATAGTAGCACTCGAATTGCATTCTAAATCATCATGATTACCCAGAGGCAAACGAGATATAAAGATCTACCATTGTTGTGTAACTACGCAATACGATCATAATCAATCATTAAATTCAGAGGACTAATATTATAAACATGCAATTAACACATCAGGTTGGGATCATGTATCCCAACCTTTAAAAACCTAATCTAACATGGTAAATAATAATAAAAGTGCCAGAAATAGAAATTACCACGACTGAAGAACAAGAACATGCAAGAAGAAATCAAAGATTGAAGAAAAACCGGAAAAGCTCTTGAATTAATGGTGCAAAGTATGTAAATTTTTATCCTAGATGTTCCTACTTGTTATGGAGCTTTTACATATATGAAATCTTTATAAAAAGAGTCCTAATGACTAAATATATAGGCTAGAGGTCGTTTAGAAGAGTCCCCAAAACATAAACTCTTTTGGCTAAAAGATAAGCACAAAATAAAAATCCCGTATCTACCAATTTGTCACACTTAGAAAGCGTGACTAATTTTGTAACGGTTCTGGAGCGTGACAAATGGGCGAACCGGTTCGGGTTCTGGGTGTACCGGTTCGGGTGAATTGGCTGGTTTCTGGGCCTCTTTCAACACTAAGAATATTTTCCAACTTTCTTCTTTTCTTCCTTGGATTTTTTCTCAACTTCAAATGATCATAACTCCTTCACCGTAGCTCGTATTTGGGTGCCGTTTTTTCCAGTATTCTCATTGTTACAATATCTTCAACTTTCCAGAAGGCCCCACCTCCGGAATCAGCTGGAGAATTACGAAAATTCCCTTGAACTTGCCTTCCTAGCCTTTCTTCTATGATTTTTCCGCAACTTCAAGGGATCATAACTCTTTCACCGTAGCTCGGATTGAGGTGCCGTTTTTTCAAGTGTTATTTTAATTGAAATATATTCAACTTTCCCGTTGGCCCCACTTCTAGACCAAGGCTACAAAATTATGAAAATGCCCTTCAACTCCCCGATTCTTGGTTTCTTTCACTATTTTGAGTTCTCTTTTCCATCTTTCTTGCATGAAATACCTGTAAAACACATAAGAGATACAAAAATATGAAATAATTACCAAAAAGAGTTAGTAGCATAGATATGAGATAAATCCAAGCTATTTACACCGCACGGGATCGTAAAAATACCGAAATTAAGGGGATAAATGTGAAGAATTTATGCCTAATCAATAGTAATGACTGATATTTAGTATATACTATGTGTGAAATATATACTTAATGATATTCTACTTCTGTGTTTTAGAAGATTGATATATGACGTGTTTAACGATACATATCAAACTGGTAAGTTAAGTAGTGAAACTTAATTACGAAACGTAACGTTAGATAGAGAATATCTAATTAGTAATTTAAGTAGTGAAACTTAATTACAAAAGTTGGAAGATATTAATTATGATAATTGTAGAAATTTTGTAGTGAAACTAAATGAGAAGTTTTGAAACATAACATAGGTGAAATGTTACTTGAGAATTAATTAACCTTCGCGAGATGTTAATCAAATGGATGTACTGTATGGGCGGTACAACAACTTAGGTATAAATAAGTTCGGATGATTACTTTAGTCCTAGTTAGCTGGGGAGATATGGCTATGCAGGCTAAGTGTAGAACGTTAGGTGTGCACAATAGATAAGGAGTGAGTAAACTCAAGAGAGTGTATGAGAACCTAACATGTGTAATTAATAACCTCATTTTATATTGTTATAAACACTTGCTAAATATTTTCAAAATATTTTGAGTACTAACTCTTGCTATAAAATATTTTCAAAACCTTTTAGGTGTCCAGCCACAAGGACGCCATGTATACTGATTTCATTCCAGGGACTCGAAGCTGTAGCATAGTGGATGGTTAAAGGATTTTGATTAGATGATACCTCTTCTTCAGATCTAGTGCAAGATCTCACACTATTCTATGTATGGACTTGTGGTCCGGTATCAGTTTCAAATGCTTTATTTCAGACCAGTGGTTGTTTTATTGTTGTTTCGAGATTTTTTAGCTGATGGTTATTCGGTAATACTCTTGTTCTCTTGTACTTATATTTTGTTGTTTGGGTTGTAGTACATGGTGATTGTTATACTTTGTTCTGCATGGTTGATTTATCTGTTTTAAGAAAGATAAAATTTGGCACTGACCTAATTTTCACGTAGGTGATTAGTAATTAAAAGGTCTTCGACAGTGATGCTAAGAATGAACCATTTGAGAAACCTATTTTAATTTAATAAAGGCTTGATTACCCATTTTTTAATTACGCGGGGTGTCACAAAATGTTCCAATATTTTTTTGGCAATTTTAGGAATTTTTCGGGAATTTTTTGGAGTTTTCTAGCATTTTTTGGGAATTTTTTGTATGAAATTTCAGGTGTACTAATGATCAGAGGGCAGAAGGAATTGTTAATCAGCTGTTGCATAGTCTTCCAAGCTGCCTTGAAATAAGGAATAGGTAGGTGCCGATCGGTGGGTGTCAGGTAACTACGAATCGGCATGTCCCTTAGCCTCCTAAAAAATGGGGCAAATTCTCTTCATTTTTCATAGCTTCTAGCTTTCTTATCTTCTGATTCTCTCTTCTGTAATCTTCTCCTGCTTTCTTTCCTCGTTCAATACTAGAAAATTTCATATTTCTCAAGTAGCAAGACCCATATGGGTTGGTTGGGCGTTGGCGATTGAGCAAACCTAGAGTGGCAGGTTAGGGTGCCCCTGCCTTTGGGCAACGAGAATGCCTTCGACCTGTTATCGATGATCACACTCTTTTGAATGAGTTTCACACCACCGGTCGTGTAGGGGGAGGAAACCTAATGTGTATGTAAGTACCACATGATTTTTGGCATTATTTTCCTTATTTACATTTTCTTGTTTCTTTGAATTTGATAAAGGGCTTCTTTCTTATTTTGGCAGATTGACAAGATGCTATGAGCTTTTTCTCTTGGGGGGGTGACAGGATTTAGGGATGTGTGGGAGCACCTTCCTGCGGTGGTGTGTTGGGTAGTTTCTTCTAGGGCTTTTAGTCATTGGTCTTCTTCTTTTGATGAGACGCCTCACTCTATAATCGTTCTGTGCGCACTAGGGCAGAGGTGGTGGGACACTACCCACACTGATGTTCAACAGCTGTTGGGGATTAACTGCGAGGGTATGCAAATAAAGGTGGACCATTCTCTGAGGGTGACACTTGTGGTAGTTTATGCGGCGTTGGACGATGTGGGGCGGATAGTCTTAGGTGACTCGATCCATGTTTTTCTTCTTCAGGAGGTTTTTCTGAGTTGGAGGATTGACGAGACCGACGGGCTGTAGGTGAGGCAGATAGCCCGTTTATTCATTATTCTAATAGGAGGGTTTTTGGTGGCGTCGAGCAACGATGTTGTCAACTTATGGATTTTACCATTTTATAGGGTATTTTTTGAATATCCCTCTCTATGAGTGTGGGAGCCTAACTTTGGCGACCCTTTATTCTTCTTTGGATGCTTTCAAGCGGTGCTACCGACAGGCTTTTATATGAGACACGTATCTTCTAGATGTAATTTTCTAATTTTTCCTTCATGTATTTTTTTGTGTTTCCTTTCTGATTTCTTCTGATTGCTAACTCTTGTCCTTTTGCAGACGTGGTTTTATGAGGTGATCGGGCTCAATGGCCGTTTGACAGGTTTGTAGGATCAGTCGATGGGGGGATTCTAAGGGATGTACTTATGGCAAAAGTCCAATTGAAAATCTAAGAAGTCCCTCTTCTTGTCATCTGTACATGAGGTCTTAAATGTCCTGACGAGTGACCAAGGTACTTCTTCTCTTTTGAATCATTTTTTGGCATTTTCTTTATTTGTGTAAGTATTGACTTCATTTTGGAAAAATGCAGGTGACTTTTTATCCCTAGGGGACACCCAACCATCACACAGGGGTGATCGGGATGAATGTGAAGATGCACCGACTGCTGGCACATGAGTTCGACTATTCTGGGTATTTGGGAGAGAGAGAGTAGCTCGAAAGATCATGGAGGATGATGTGGTGGTCCCACTAACGATGCCCACGAGGTATACGAGGCTGGTGTGAGAGATGTAAGAGGAGGCTAGGGTGGTTGTGATGATTGGCAATCCCTACTTGTCCTATACTGACACGGTGGCATCTTATGACTACCTTGACTTCATAACGAGTTGATGATGCCCTCCTATATATATGTTTTAGTGAGTATGCTTCCACCTCCTACGGCTTTAGCAGGGGTATAAGTCTGTCGACGGGGTCTACCCACATTGCTGGTGGTGCGTCTTCATCAGCGGCGACAGTGGCAACAGAGGTTCCATTCATCCGACTTACTCCTCCTTCCTATAATATCAGACTGAGTGGAAGGGGATTGTCGAGTATGAAACACTACTCTAACGTAGTGGACCCGACGGTGTTCGGTCCGATGGAGGACGTCCTTCAGCTAGAGGCATATTTCTCCATTTCTTTGTCCTTTATCGTTCTGATTTGTTTTGTTCTTTAGGCTGATGTATTTATCTTTTTATTTTCTTGTAGTATGCCCGGGTGTTAACTACTTGCCTGAGGTACATTTGAGATTATGTGGCTTCTACGACAACTCATTTTTGGGGTTCTGTTTCGGTTACTTGGCCTTTGGAAAAACTCATTCTATTTCCCCTGGCGACTCCTACATCAAGTCGGATGCGAGCTAATTAGGCCTTCCCATACCCTGTATTTCTTTCCTATAGAGGATTTGACTGAAGGCTTGCGCCTGCGATTGGGTTCTCTGTGGGAGAATAATTGCCTTTAACGTGTCCTTCCTAATTTGTTGGCAGGGTTTGACATGTTTATGGAGACTATAAGAAATGGTTGTGGAAGAGAGTAGTGGCTAAGATCTTGGCGGAGGAGACCGAGCAGAGATGGTTTATCATCTTTAACACAATAGAGGGGGAGTAGTGGTTTTCTCTAGGATGGTCTGAGCTTATCATTCCATGGAGTGCCTTCATCATACTATCTAGGTAAGGGGAGTTTGGGGGCCTCAAGAAGCAGATGATGATGGGACTGGGTCTTTTGATAGTTGCAGATGGGTTTTTTTATGAAGCTGGTGTTTATTTGTGAAGCTTTTATGATGGAGACGTGTTTGGTTATTTTTGGTTGTTAGGAATAATTTCGGAAGGTTTGGTTAGTTTGTTTTTAGGGTTAGTTTGTTTTGTTTTGTTTTAGGATAGCTTGGTTGGCGGGGTTAATTGTTTGACTCCCTACGCTGATATTTCGTGTAATTGTACCGAATTTTCCCGTAATGGAATAAAAAGGAATTTTAGTTATATTGTTGTGCCTCTTGATTACATTTGAATTATCTATATCAATCGCTAAGGAATACATAATCCTTTTGTTCATGTAAATGATAAAATGAACTGTCATTCTTAGAGCTAAGAAAAGAATACCATTTTGTGAAAAAGAAGGGGACCATTCCCATATAAAGCGTATGAGCTGCCTACGTACCTATGGAGGGTTTGAAATTTTTTCTAAGATTCATTTTTGAAAGCAAAAAGGTTTTTTTAGAGGATTAGTCCCCACATAGTTCTGAGTATAAAGAAATGAAGAATTTTTTTAGAATTAAAAGGGGATGAGAGGAGTCGTAGCGCACCAAGATTTCAGACTAGGGGTAGAATTTCTTAAGACAATATAGGTTGACTGGACGCGCCATCTCTTATCCATCAAGGTTAGTGAGCATAGCAGCGCCACCGGACATGATCTTTTTCATGATGTAGGGACCACTCCCATTGGGCTTGAATTTCTAATTGGGGTCCCAAACATTATCTATGATTTCTTTGAGGGCTAAGTCCCCTTCTCGGACACCACAGTCCTTGAATCTATTATTGAATGATCGCACTATCTGATGGTGGTATACCTATATAGAGACTTTAACCTCCTTTCGTCTAAGAGCGACAACTCGTTAAGTCGGCTCTGATGCCAGTCTTCTTCGTTGACTTTGCTTTTAATCATGATGCGTAATGAATTCATTTCTCATTCAACGTGTAAGACTTCTTCCATGTTGTATACTAGAGAATAAGGGGTAGCCCCAGCAGATGCTTGGACTGAAGTGAGTTATCCCCAAAGGGCATAAGGGATCCGATCATCCAATCTCGATAACTCTCGATTATCTTGTTGATGATTGCTTTAATATTCTTATTGGTGCCTTCAACTGCACCGTTGGTTTGTGGTCGATAGGGAGAAGATTTATGTCTCTGAATCTCATACTCGTCGACCAATTCTATGACTTCTGCCTCAAAATATAACCCGTTATCTGACACTAGCTCATGTGGAACATCGTATTAGTAGATGATTTTCTTTTGGATGAACTTTAAAACGTTTTTAGAATTTAGTACTATGTATGACTCGGCTTCGACCCATTTGGTGAAGTAATCAATGGCAACCAGGATGAACTTATTCCTATTAGAAGCTTCTGGTGTGATTTTCCCTATGATGGAGAATGGCTAGGGTGAATTCATATTGTATCATTCCCGCGAAGGCAAGTGCTGGAGATTTGAATTTTTTTAGCATTTAAGGCATCTCCGGACATAAGCGGTGCAATCTTGAACCATGGTTGTCCAACAGTAACCCTTACGGATGATCTTCTTGGTGAGCATATGGCCATTCATATGGGGTCCACATTACCCAATGTGGATATTCTGCATCATTTCTTGAAAGTCAGCCCCTGTAATGCAATGTAAGCGGGTTTCATCAAAGTTTCTCTTCATCAGCGCTTTATCATAGACATTGTACTGGGAAACCAGTTTGGGGGGGGGGGGGGGGGGGAGCTCAATATTTCTTGTTGGCATCTTAGAGGTACCTATCATGCTTGAGGAGGTGCCAAATGTCTTAATACTAACACTCGGAAATATCAGGATCCTCTTTTTGATGAGCCCAATGTGGTAGCAGTGGGTGGGTTTAACTTGTTTCTAGACTAGGAAGGGTGCCATCATTATTCCCCCGAGCATGTCAACCATGGAGGCTAAGGTAGCAAGGGCATCAGTTAAGCTGTTCCTTTCTCAGGGTAAGTAGTGGAAGGTGATATCTTGGAATTGGGAGGCCATCTATTCTAGGTGGGAGTAAAAGGGAAAAAGCTTTTCATCTTTGAATTTCCATATTCTAAGAACTTGGACAATGATGAGGGCAGAGTACCCGTAGACATTTAGGCATTGGATACCTTTCTAGAGAGAGACTTTGAGGCCTACAGTGCATGCCTCATATTTGGTCATATTATTGGTGAAAGGAAAATTCAACTTAATAGGAGTATGAGAGTCATCAGGGGTGATGATAATTATTCTAATGTTGTATCCTTTTTTATCTGGCGGTGACATCAAATAACATTTTCCACCAGAGGTCTTCCTTAGAGGAGCAAAGGATATCTTCATTCCGGAATTCATGGATCCCAACATTAGCTTCTTCCATAGGGTAGTCATCAAGGTAGTCAGAGATGGCTATTCCTTTCATGGATTTTTGCGCGACATACACAATATGGAACTCGACTAGAAGCATCAACCATTAGTCCATTCAGCAAGACATGGTAGGTTTCTTGAGAAGGTATTTGATAAGATCCATTTGGGATACAAGTCTGATGGGAAAGGTGAGCATGTGATGTCTTAATTTCTGAGTCACCCAGACAAGGATGACACTTTCTTTCTCCGACGCAGTGTAGTTGACTTCATACCTGGCCAATTTCTGACTGGAGAAGTAGATGGACATTTTTATGGGAGATTCAACAAGGTATTGGGATAGTAAAGCTCTAGCCATTGTGTCTGTTATGGTCAAGTATAAGAGTAGAGGGAGACTATGCTACAGTGGCATGAATACTGGAGGTCAGGTCAGGTAAGGTATTGCTTGACTTGGTCAAAGGCTTCCTAATAATCTTCATTCCAGACTTTGGTTGAGCCATTTTGGATGATTTTGAAGATGGGTTCACAAATAAAAGTCAACTAGCTTATGAATAGGCTAATATACTGTAATTCTCTCATGAATTCCTGGACTTCCTTCTTCATTCGGGATGGTGGAATTTTGAGTTTGGCTTTTAGTTTAGCAGGATCTACTTTAATCCCCTTCTTACTAACCATGAATCTTAAAAGTTTTCCTTTGGTGACGCTGAAAAAGCATTGATGCGGGTTAAGTCGCATTTGGTATCGCCGCAGTCATTCGAAGAACTTTTGGAGGGGAGGAACATGTTCTTCCCAAGTCTTGGACTTAATGATCACATCATCCACATATACCTAGACCATTTTGTGTATCAGATCATGCATGATGGTTATGGAAGACATTTGGTGGTATTCCCTATGTTTCTTAGACCGAATGGCATAACTATGTAATGAAAGGTTCCCGAGGGGGTGATGAATGCAGTTTTTCTTGATGATTAGGGTGCATCTTGTTCTGATTGTATCCAGCAAACTCGTTTACAAATTACTTGAGAGTGTGACTGGCCGTGTTGTCCACAATCATGTCGATATTGGGTAGTGGGTAATCATCTTTCAGAGTTGTCTTGTTCAAATCTCAGTAGTAAATGCTCATGCAGACTTTCTCCCTGATTTCGACACGGGTGCACTATTAGCTAGCCATGTGGGATATTCGATCACCCGGATAAAGCCTACATTCAAATGTTTGACCACCTCCTCTTTAACCTTAAGCGATAATTTAGTACATAGCTTTTGTAATTTCTATTTGATCGATTTGAGTTAAAATCTCATGTCGAACGATGTCAGGATCGATGCAGGGCATGTCATCATAGGACCATCAGAAGAAATCCACTAATTCCTCCAGTAGTTCTTTGATTTGTGCACGATCATGCTCATCAAGGGTGGAACCAATCCTAATCTCGCGTAACTAGCTATTAAAACCGAGATTAATAACAATAGTTTCATCTTCATTAATTTAAATGCGGTTATGTTGTTTGTTATTAACCTTATTAATATAAGTTAAGAATTATTCATTTGAAAAATCATCATCATCAAGATTTTGATTAGAATAAAGAAAATTAATGTAAGGCACAACAAGATACTCAAAATATTTATTTCTTTTATTCTCGAGAAAAATAGTGTCGAGAACCTCGTCGAATGGGGTCTCGATTACATTATTATCAAAAAAGGGAGGAACAATAAAATAGGAAAATATAGGATAAACATTTGGGTTGGGTTGCATTTTAGCGGGTGGAACTGGTATAACATTCTAGTTGAGGAGGGGTGCATCAGTAGTCTTGATTAGGATGGACGGATTCGATGAAGTAGCACTTGAGCTTATCATGAAGAGTGTTAACCCCAGTATCTGTAGATTAAATGAGTCTTCAAATTCACTTACCTCAAAAACCTCGGTAACAGGTGTAGTCCTCTCAATGAGTTGTTTCACGTAATGTTGGGAACTTTCGGCCCATGAGTAGCTGTCTTGGAAGAAGATCTCCATCCCTGCTTTGTCTTCTTGTCCACATGATCATTCTATCATTTGAGAAAGCCATAAAAGTAAAATATCCACCCTATTTGATGAAACTTCCATTCAAGGAGTTCCCTGAAATAGTCTTGGTACTTTCCAAACTTCTCTTCAACCGTGGCTGATAGAGCATTTTGAGTTCCTCTAATGATGGTTGATAACCCAGGCCACATGGAGGAAAGGCCTTCTTTGGTACTATGGGTTCCAGTACCCCATAATGTTGTCATCCCAGTCTAGTCATGAAGTGCATATTTTTGAACATGTGTATTACATTGACATTGTCGTGATGGCTCTTCTTTAGACATACTCGTTCTTTAAAATCATCCCTTATTGGGAGTGAAAGTGGTTCGACTCAAAATCCATACAGAAGCATGTCTTTCGACCCATGTTGTATCTCCAGTATTGGGTTACTAGTGCTTGCATTCTAATTATTATCATCATCATCCAAGATGGTGATGACCTGCCCCTTGGCGAAGAACTTCACTTTCTGATGAAGAGAGGAAGATAACCCCTTGATGCTATGGAGCCATGGTCGGCCAAGAAATTGGTTGAAACAAGTAGGTATGTCGATAACTTAGAACCCAATAATGAGATTTATAGGGCCAGACCCTATTTTAAGTTTTATAGATCCTATCACCTCTTTATTAGTATTATCATAAGGGTGCATTGCGACGGAAGTTGAAGAAAGGTTTCCTACTTTTAAACCCTAGAAATTGAAGGTTCTTAACGAGCAAACATTGAGTGATGATCCGCTATCGACGAGTGAGATCTGGACTGTTTTCCCCATTACCTCAGCAGAGATGTTAAGGGCATATTTGTGATTAGGACTAAACTTTAGATCTCCTTCAGACAAGGAAACTAACCTAGTTGGAGTTAAGGACCTGACCAGGTTCATGACTGCTTTTGGAATGGTGGAAGGAGGGACTGTGGGACTAGTAAGCAATTATATTATAGCATTTTAGTGCAGTTAGGAAGATAAGAAGAGTCCCCATAAGGTGATGTTGGCCCGAGTTTTCTTAAACAAGTCGAGAATCTTGCTCTCCTCGATGGTCGTTTATGGCATTGGGGAGTTTCTCGAAAATATCCTTTCCTTTATATACCCTTGTTGACTGAGGATTTAGACTCTAGTAGTGCCTCCTAGATCTTTTCATATGGTTCACGAAGGAGGGGAAGAATAAAAACCCCATTTCTTCATCTATCTCGAGATGTTCAGACACTTTGTTAATCTCTCGCAGTAGATCTTCAAACGATATCATCCCACATATATTTATTACTGGATTAACATTTTCTTAGGTTGTTTCTTTATCTGAGCTATTAAACTTATCCCCACAATAGGTTTAAGCGATGTCTTCTTGCCATGAGAAGTCAATGCATTCCACAATCTCAACAACTTCTTCATATAGATCCTCCCACTCCTTGGGGAGGTGCATAAGTGAAGGGACCAACTGCCCTTACAACTTTAAGGCATTGAGTAACTTGAACATACTGTAAATCTCATTGGTCAGTTGGAATAAGGCTGCCATAATCTGAACTGCATCATCCAAACTTACTTCATCTATAGGTACCATCCATTTATCTGACTCACGAGCCCACTTTCAGGATTCCATGAATGGTGTACTGAACTTCTAGCAGTCAATAGTAATTTCCAATGGAAATTTTAGCTCAAAATCTAGGAGCTGGTTTAGTATCTCTAGCAATTCCTTATCTTTACCACCAAAATGAGTACGAACGACAATACACGCTCTTGTAAGAAGCGACCAGGAATGGTTGGAAAAACAGGTAGGGTGTAGGACAAAATATGGGAAAACTTTAAGGAGTTTAAGTGAAGATATGGGTATGATGGTTGATTTACTGGGTACAATCTGAGTAGATGGATCGAACTTTGGGTCATTTTCTAGGAAGATGGCATTTGTATGGTTTAGAAGTAGCTTGTGAGTGTTTTTTGGTTTAGGAATATCTGGTGGGTCGATGACACCCCGGTCAATTAGACCTTGGATTACATTCTATAGATGGAAGCATTGATCAGTGGTATGGGCTTGGTAGACTTTAGAGAGGGGAGGAGGAATCTCGGTGTATTATTTTCTGACCGGGTTGGCACAACTATTTAACCCCTAAAAGGTAACAGGCTATGGGATGTTGTTGATGGTCGAGACTGTAAGATGCTTCACATATTTTCTTGGGGTGAACTTTCCGGATACTTTCTTTGTCTCAGCTTCTATCTTGGCAATACTTTCTTCAATCTCTACTCTTGCTTCTCGGAGATCTCGAAATTGTGGGTAATATTGTCCTCCCATCGTCCCTTGGACATGGAGTAAGAAGTTTTTATTCACAATACTAAGTTGCTCCTTTTTGGAAGGATAATTGGTCATGGTGGCCACTTTCCCCCTCCGCCTTGCTATGAAATTACTTACAGTTACTTCAAGATTCTATTTGAGAAGTTCTAAATCACGCCGTGTAACCTCCAACTCCTCGTTGTATTTATACTGCGACATGAATTCACAGGAAATATCCTCCCAACTGTGAATTTTGGATTCCTCGAGGGATAGTAACTAACGAAAAACGCAGTCTTTCAGATTTTTATGGAACATTTAGGCCATTATTTCCTCTGAGGAACCTAGGAGAATCATGGCTCGGTGGTAACTTCGAAGATGAACAATTGGGGGCCCACTACTCCCGAACTTCTCAATGTTGGGCATCTTAAACATTTTTAGTAGCCTTGCTTTAGGGTAGGGAAACATATGGTTGTAATCCATGTAGTTCCTGGAGATTCATACTCGGTAAAACTTCTTGGTTAATAGCTTTAGTTCCTCCTTGTCCTTGTTCAACTCAACTTCCTTTAGATTGGAAGGTAATGGAATGTTATCCCCTGGCTGAGCAAGATTCAACATAGGGATATTGACTTGCGGTGGCCTGTTGGGAGGAGGGGCACGTGGGACATGATGATATTCTTTTGGGACCCAAATAGTCTTAGGTGTGGGTGGACTCATAGTACGAAGGAAGAGGACCTCAGGCTCTTTGGGAATAGGGACCCAATTTTGGTGCATCTTATAAACCATGATTTGAAGATTGTCAATCTTGATGGTAAGTTGGACTAGGACCGTCATCAAATCAAGTTGCACATATGGTACTTGGTCTAGGTTATCTATGGAGAGTTGGTGAAGGTGTATTCTAGACTCGGAGGAAGTAGTGAGAGAACTAACGGATCTTTAGGGAAGTTCGATGAAATATCGAAGCCAATATGGAGTCAGACAAGGGTCGGGTATACGATCGACGTGAGAAGGAAAATGATTCGAATTTATTTTTGAAAGAGAAAATGAAGAATTTTTTATTAGAAAAGAGGAAAAGGTTTTTGACATTTTTTAGAAAACGGGAGGACAAAAATGTATTTGGTATTTTTTGATAAAAGGAGGAAAATGTTTTTGGTATTTTGAAAAAAGAGGATGAAAAATGTTTTTGACACTTTTGGTAAGGAAGGAGGAAACACGAGAAAAGAGTCTCAGAATGATTATGGTTATGCTTATGTTTTCACTTTTATTAGGTTTACCTAAATGAAAAAAGAAATGACGAACGAGACCCAAGCCTGGGAAAATTGGGTTTGAAAAATATGTAATACATGGTTTGACTTGTTACCAGATCATGGATAGGGTCCCATTTCTAAAAAATACAAAATCGCACGAAAATTTTAGCTGCATGTCGACCTTGCATTTGGACAGAGTTTTGTGTAGTAATCGGCAAACTAAATATGAGTACCCTAGGTTTGATGCCCATATGAGGGTATGAAGTAGTTGGGTTAGTGGAAAGGTTCCCCCTTTGGCTTGACATCCACGATATACGTCTTGCTTTTGAAGCCAATCAGTACATATGGACAAGACATTTGATATACATGAGTGTACATGAATTGGCTCCCTATATACGTCGTGGGAACAATATGTGTGAGACTGAATTTGATATACTCGACATACATGAATGAGTTCCTTGCTATATACCTCCCCTCATGACTTTGGTCAAGCGGTATGATGCGGGGGGAACTGTTCGATATACGTCAAAGGTACTTGGCCAATGGCCAGTAAGAGCCATATTGCTTAGGCAAACTGTGACCTGCCAGACTATCACCCATCACGAATTGACCCCCCCAGTACGAGACAATTTTTTGTCAATATAGTAATTCTCTTGGTAATGTAGTGTTTAAAATGCATGATTCTTGTAAGTATCTTATGGAGATAGTATTTTATTTGGAATGATGAGCACTATACTAATAGGGAAGAATGTACAAGTATCATGAAAAGTAAATCTAGAATGGTGGATGAAGATTCCACTAAGCATGAGTAAGTGAGAGTGAGTGATGTGTGAATATCTATAAGTGAGTGTGTGGGAGTGAATCTAAGCATTGATTAACTATGAGTGGTGTGTGATAAGTATAAGTGAGCATGTATATATAAAAGTGTGATAAGTGGAGGTGTGCTTTAGTGACACGTAAGCATGGATATTGTAAGTGGTGTGTGAAGTATGTGAGTATAAGTGACCCTATATACAAGTGTAAGTAGTGTGAGGTGTACATGGAGATTATTTACAAGTGTGTGAGGTGAAAAGTGAGTGAGAGGTGACATAAATTTGATGTAGATATATACAAGAAGTAATAGAGGATAAAAGGGAACATACATGTAGGTGCATATGAACACAAGCAGAAATTGATAACACCCAAGCAAACATAGTCTAGCGCTCTTATGACAAATCAGTTTCCAGCAGAGTCACCACTGTGGACATCTCAAGATCTTCCCCTCCCCGATGTTATCGGGGGATGACGGGGGAGGATAAAGGTCCCACCCCCCTCAAAACATCGTGGGGGTGATTCGATTGTCGTCGATTTTGGGGTGATGTAAAGAGATAGAGTATCTATCCTATTTTGCACAAAAAAGGCAAAAGAACATGTTGTCCTCTCGAGAGAGCGGCATCAAAGACAAACTGATGCTTGCGAAACCAATAGTTCAGAGGTTCGGGGACTAAGTTATGGAATGGGAAGGTGTTAGGCACCCATCCCGCCCTTTCAATATCTCATGGGCTTATGTTACTATTTTCCTTAATTTCTCTATGAAGTGTGTGTGGGTGTATATATAAGTGGAGTTCGTAATTGCTCAATTCGCATCATGGAAAAGGTGGAATGAGGTCATCTATAACAATGTTCCCAAAATAATTATTAGAAAAAAATGATGTGTTCTCTTATCGAGACATTGGTCGTTATAATGAAATGATAATATATGTTAGATATGATGCAAGTATGAATCAAAAGTATGATATATATGAATAATATATGGATAGAACAGGAAAAATATGAAAAATTGAAAATAGGACTCGATTCTCACGTTTTAGCTCGAAACACCTAGGTAGCCTATAAGGGCATCAAAGTCCACGTAGTTCACAAGTGGCACGAGGGTGGGGTTTATCCCATTTATTCAAATGGGAGTTTATTATATGTGCATGTGTAGAAAAGATGTTTTTAGTTTTGAGAAAATGTGATGAATAATCCCGTTGGAATTTATGGGTGTAACCCTTTTTTCTTTAGGTGAAATATAACTTATAAAGGATGATATATTAATGTGTATGATCTAAAGTAATGGCTAAATTGAGAATTTATGTAACTAATGTGAAAATAAATAAATTTAAAGACAAATACCTTCTTTGGAGACTTGAATCTTGACCTTGATCCTTGATGAGTTTCTTTGCAAGTTGGGATAATTGTATGATGATAGAGAAGGAGATTTTTTCCAAATTGGGTATGAAAGTGATGTGAATGAAAGGTGGAGAAGAATTTCACACAAGGAACCTTCGCTGATTGCAAAAGAATGTTATTGAGATCACTGAAGTTGATGTTTCTGAGGTGCCTTTCGAAGTGAGCTCATGTGATCCTTATATGGGTTAGGGAGAGTGTAGATCGGTATTGTCCTTGTCCTGCCTATCGACATGTAACCCTAGACACACTGCCTACTGGCATGGAAATGGACCTGCCAATTCAATATCTCCTATAGATTTTTTGGAAAAATGATCATAAAATGCAATCCAAAAATCCAAATCGTTCACGGAGCATACCGTTAGAAAGTTAATTTAGAGAACTTTGAAAATCCTTGGGCCTCTCCCTGCTCTGGGAGTTGACTTTGGGTCAAATAGGGATCGAAAGCACCCATCGATCCTTTGGGCAGAAGTTCATTAGACGATGATGGATCGTTCGTCCAAATCGTAAGTTTGAACCGTGCACAGGGAAGACCGTTGGAAAGGTTGTACGAGGTACTTCAATGATCCAAGAGATTAACTAGTTTCAGAGTGTTGACTTTAGTCAAACGGGCTCGAAAGCGCTCGGTGACCTTTCGAAGTAAAATGAATCATTTGTTCGTACTATAAGGCTAATTTGGGCAAGGGGTGGAATGTTTGAAAGGGTATTCAGTGCCCTTCGAAGATTCATTCAGTCTCATTCGAGTTGAAGAGTTGAATTTGGTTAAATGGAGCCCGAGAGTGCCCGATGGACTTCGAATCAATTTTTAGAGGAAAATGGATCATTCGTCAAAATCATTTTACCGTTTTACACATAGGGAGGACCGTTGGAAAGGAGATTCAGTTCCCTTTGAAGATCCATTGAGCTTTCGCTCTGACGATGGTGTTGATTAGGGTCAAGTCGGGCCCCGGGAGCACCTGTTGGCGTCCAAATCAGTTTTTGATAGTAAAATGGTCCGTTCATCTGAATCGTTATGTCGATTCATACATGGGACAAACAGTTATAAAGGTAATTCAGAGCCTTTTGAAAATTCATTGAGCTTTGTCTCTGAGGATAAAGTTGACCAGAGTCAAATTGGGACTAGGAGTGCTCGATGGCCTCTAGATCAGTACTTGGAGTATGACCTAAGGTTTGTAGTGAATTGGGGAGGTGTTAGGGAGATAAGGAGATACTTAGGGGGGATACTAGAATTTGGTGTGTACATATACAATTTTGAAAATCTTATAAGATCGGCTAATAACATATGTTTCAACTGATGGGTTCCACGCAACATCGATTAGAACCACTCTTGATTCCCTAATAACATTAATCCCATATCAACAATACTTTTTTAATGCTTGTAAGATTTTGGATTCATTATTTGGATCATTGAACACACTATTAAAATTACCCAAAGTATATTAACTTCTAATTGTATGTCGTGATATAACTACATGGACTTTGCTATCATTTTTTACTACATTGGTATCTCGAAGTTATTTTAGGATTTGAGTCCTTTCTTAAGTGGACTTATTTATTTTCTCTCTCTTTATGTGTATTCATTCTTTACATAATATGGATATGATGATTCTACTCCTCACACACATGCACACACTGTGACGCTTACATCATTGCATTATGCCCAATAAACTTATTAAGATAACGATTCGATTTTGGTAGTTAGGATATAACCGACATAATACAACATTAATACCATAACTCTTTGCTTATAAATTATGTTCAATACATTTTGTCATATTCGTAACTTTTTCCAAGACTATAAGTCCTGCCAATATCCTCTGGTTCACCCGACGGGTTCCACAAATTGGGAATGTGATTGTTTTTTCTTCAAAAGAATGAAATTAATAAAGGGTACTAAAAAATGTAATTTAATTTTCGTGTGAGTACCCTTGAAGTTTTTCTTGAGGGTTTAATTAATGAAATTCATTCCGGATTTCAAGCCTATCAAGGTTATGTCATAGTATTGTTAGGAATCTAGGAGCCCCAAATAAGCTGGACCGGTTATGTAATACCATACTTTACCACCATCGTTATTGTCCCCAATTTAATCCGGCTCACAGTGGTATGGGGTTTTATTCCACCTCACATTCACAAATTGGTTCCAACGAGGTTAAAAACTCTAAAATGTGGTGTCAAAAACAAAGTTTCTTACTAGTGGAGATAAAAAGGCCTCGGTGTTAGAAGAGTTCAATCTACATATATGAACCTTTACTTTCCCTCACCCATACGATATGGGATGTAACTCTCTGGATACCAAATCAACTATGACACCATCTTATTGCTATTCACAATCAACCATCACCCAACACATTAGAACACTTATTTCGATTGGGTAATAGATCTTCTATTAGCTGTGACACGCTGTAAAATTTATAGATAGATTGATTAGGTCTAATACAAAAATGACGGGAATAAATTTTTTTTCTAACATTCTTGGCATAATGAAACTGAATGAAAATGAAATAAGTAAATGTATAACTACATAAACAACTACAACATATCTGATACCAATTTCTGCTATGACAAAAAAACAAACTCTAGAATATAATCTCAATAATATATAATCCATGTTTGAATACATGTGTAATCTCTTACTCGGGACAAACTAATGTAAATACAACTTCATGCTTAACGTAAATGAACACAATAAGTAGATGAGATATACAACTCGACTTCTACATCCTTGTAATGAAGGTTAAAATGTCACTAAAGATACTCCTCCAATGATAACTGATTAGGCACATATTCTTCACATTTATCCCCTTAATTTCGGTATTTTTATGATCCAGTGCAGTGTATTTAGCTTGTATTTGCCTCTTATTTATGCTACTAACCTTTTTTGGCAAGTATTTCGTGTTTTGTGTATTTCTCATGTGTTTTATAGGTATTTCACGCAAGTTAGTGCGGAGGAGAACTCAAAACAGTGAAAGAAACCAAGAAATGGAGAGTTGAAGGGCATTTTCGTAATTTTATAGGCTTAGTCCGAATATGGGGCCAACTAGAAAGTTTAAGATCTCTAAATTACAAGAATACTAGAAAAAACGGCACCTCAATCCGAGCTACGGTGAAGAAGTTACGATGTTTTGAAGTTGCGCGATAATGAAGAGTCTGGATGTGCGGATTTCTGTAATTAATTATGCATTTAATGTAGTGCAACTCTTGGAAAACTTGTGCCACAAGAGAAATTTGATGCCAAATTCGTGCAACTTGGTGCTATAAAAGACCAAGCCCTACCTCATTTTCAAAGGGGGAGTTGCTAGAGAGAGGCTAGGTTAGGAGTAGGTTAGAAGTGCTAGATTGAATTTTAGGGTTAGATTTTGAGAGCAAATTTTCTATTCCTTCAAGAGTTTTCATGAACCCTAGTTTGTAAGAAATTCTGGATTCCAATTCCATTTTTGTTGCTGAATTCAAGTAATATCTTTCCATTCTCTATTTTTATTATTTGAAAATTATTTCCCATGTTTTGTAGATCCATAATTTTGTGTGTGAATTTATTCTTGAACCAAATCATGAGTAGCTAAATTCCCAAGGGTTGGGGTACATGAACTCAATCCAAGGAAAATTATTTATGTAGAAAATAGAGGTTAAATTAAAATATTGATTGAATCGTGAAAGCACCGCTTTATATTTATCTTTGATTTCGTATGGTGCGGGCTTGAACCTCGTATACGTAATACTTAGAATCTATAAAGACTGGATTCATTAACCGCTTTATATCTATCTTTGATTTCATATGATGCGAGCTAGATCCCTCATATATGTAATGCTTAGAATGTATAAAGACCGGATCTAGTCAATAATTTTAATTTACAATTCTAGTATTCTATACGGTAATTTGTTAAGGATTGAGGGATTGTACCCTACCTTATTTTCTCCCATTTGACAGATCTAATTTCTTTTGCACTTTTCAGTTTGTTAAATTTTCCCAATTATTAATCATCTTTTCGTTTCTTTTAAGAAATCATTTCAAGATTTAATAATTTTTCTTATTACTATTTGGCAATCTCGATCCCTGTGGATACGATCCCGACTTACCGGGTTTATTACTTGAGCGACAAACTTGCACTTGAGCCTAAAGTGAACGCATTTCTGAGACAAATTCTTAGTCGCGTCAAGTTTTTGGCGCCGTTGCCGGGGATTGAAATTGTTAAATTTTTAAGAAAGTTATTTTTATCTACAAGTGATTTCGAAAAAAAAAAATATAACAAAAATTGAAAAAAAAAATGGGTGTCACGTTCTTGAATTGCCCAATTTGAAATGTCTTATTTTAACTCTTTTGGTGGCTTTAATTGTTATGCTAATAGTGAGGAAGAGGAGGCACTCAAGACTTATGACCATTGGATCAATATCACTAAAGATGATTATATTAAATACAAGCCTAGTGCTGAGAAACTCCAAATTTATCAAAATCAATTGCTTGAAGAAGAAAGACTTGAAAAAGAATATCGCGAAAAAAATCGTTATTGGGAGCAATAGTTAGATGCATTATTTGAACCCAATGAGGATTTTTTTTCCGATAGTTTTGAAGATGAAGTAAGTTTTCAACCAAATGAGGAATTCGAGGTGCTAGAACCAAGAAATCCTACTTTGGAAGAACTCTTACTTGATCTAAAAAAGCAATCTGATGACCGTGCTGTTCTCGAGTCGAAAATTATAGCAACTTGCAAGGAGTTGAATGATTATTTGGACAACTTAGAAAAGGTCGAGACTTGCGCTTCACCTAATACTTTTGAGAATGAAATCATTGAAATTGATCCAAGTTCTTTTGAATCTCAACCTATTATAAATATTGCAAAATCTACTGAGGTTGAGGATCATTTGTCTCCTTGTGTCCCCACTATTATCGAACCATTAAATCCATCACAAGAATTGGATGAATGTCTTAAGGATGTTGATCCGCTTCTTGTATGGGAATGTTATTTTGAGATGCTTCATCTTACGGGCCACACACTTAGACGTGTCACTCCACCAGATCCAATTGAAAATTTTGAGGGAAAAAATTTTGAGGACACCAAGCAAGAGAGAGAGCTACAGGAGTTGAGCCTAGCAGAGTTTGAGCGCGAGTTTGGATAGGTAGATGCAAGCCTTAATGATGAAGTCCAATCTTTCTGGGCCTCAATTTGTCATTTGGACGAAAGCGAGTGGGACAATAGAATTGATGCATTCCTCCTTCCCAAACCTTCACCAATACCATTTGAGTCTTCGGAGGTACTTGAAGATACGACTCAAATATCGTCCGACTTAGACACCAACACACGTGCTACGCAACAAGAGGATCATTTTTCGGTTTATGAGGACAAGCACTCTATGCTTAAATTGTTTTCTAATATGGATTGTTCCTTTTTGTGTGCCCCTCTCCCCATACTACTTCAAAAATCTTTGGAACGTGATTCTATATTTCTTGGATCCCAATGGGACTTGTCCTCTTATGCACCAAAATCCTTCATTATCCCCCTAAATTTTGTAATTGGTGATGGTTCATTTTTTAAACTTTTCACATGCCTTCCGTTTTTCAAACGGAATTCTTACTTTTCGGGAGGCATGCATCCTAATGAGGGTACACCATTAATCCTTCAAAGTCAAATTGTATTTTGGGTGGACTCTCAAATTTTTTGACTTTTAGTGTATGATTTATTAGCTGTTCAAATGTTAGGTTGTAAATAGTTAGTTTTTTTTCTTTTTCTTTTTCTCTTTTATTATAGTCTAGTTTTGAGAGTTAGAGTTTTTGTTATTCTTTTTGCTATGCTTGGTTCTAACATGTTTTGTAGATTCAATGGACTCGCACTCATCGGGGATCGCTCCATTTGGGTAATATCTTTCTTTTCCTCTCTTTATGTTGTGTTCTTGATTTGCATTGAGGACAATTCAACATTTAAGTTAGGGGGTGTGGGATATTCTTCCCATTTATTGTTTAGATTCATTGATTCGATCACATGTTCTTTCCAAGTGTGTTTTTTTAGAAAATTTTGAAAAAAAAAATTGAAAAATTTAGAAAAAGTCAAAAATATTTTTGTTCAAAATAAATAAGAATTGGAATTTAAATTTTTCCAAAATATCACCTTTATTCTATTTAAAGTCTCAAATTGTTAAATCTCAATTGCACTAAGCCAAAATTGACCAAAGATGGAAATTGAAAGAAAATTGACGACTTTACGAATAAGTGTGGAGATTAATAAAACCCGGTGAGATTTCGAGCCTTTTAATTTTTTATGAGTTTTTAAATCAATCCGAGTTTATGATTAACTCAAAATCCTTTTCAGCGTTTTAGTAAGTCGTTGATGATCTCAATCCTTTGTTTTGATCGGTTATGGGAAATGTGTGAAATTATTGTTTCGAAATTCGTGCTAAATATATCTCTAAACTTAATTAATCTCGAGATGCATATGGTAATGTGATTAGCAATTTGGACAATGAAGTAGGCCCTCATTTGTTACCCAAAAATATTTGCCATAAAAAGTTGTGAAAAATTATCCCTTTGCAACCCAAGTTGAGCCTAATAAAATTTTTCTTTCGTTTGATAACCCGAAAAACCAAATAGCCCGGAATTGTGAAAATTGAGAAAATTCATCAAGTCCAAATTGTGCAATAAAAAGGGGCAAGAAAAAAAATGTTAAAAAAAAAATAGTGAAAAAAAAAATGAAAATTGAAAAGGAAAGAGAAAAATGAGCAAATGCCCGAAAAAGCACAAATGGACATCATAAGGACATTTTCCAATTCCGAACATTCCATCCATTCCCATTTTTACCCTTTACACTTTTTAACCCGAAAAGTCCTAACTGAGTCCGAATGGCGAAATTAATTACCGCATGGAGAGCTAAGACATAAAAAGATAATATTAGAGATTAAATGGTGTGAACTAGAGGTGATGTTCCCGTTTCCTAATAACTGTAATCCGATGATGAGATCTTTTCACCATAAATTTCCTTCTTTTCAATTTTGTATGCATGAATTTGTGTCCATTATATTTACTCTTTATATCATGCATACCGAGAGAAAATAACCACAATCCGAGTGATTCATTTGTGAGTGCATCCGTAAGAATTTGAATCAAAACGAATTTTCGGAAAGTAACGTAATGCTCAATCGGTGGAAATTTGAGGTTTAATTTTTGGCTTCGCACACACACACTATGGTTTGAGACATTTGAATCTGAATTTATGGTGATTATTTTTCAAAAAGTTTAAATTGTACAATTTTTTAGTATTTTGATCTTTATTTGAGTCAATAAAGAATTTTGTGGGTGTATTCACTGCAAACCCTGACGAGACAAAACTCGTCCTACTAGGGTAACCTAGGGGTTTAAAGGCTTATTGCATATGCTAAATGCAATCGCTTGCCTGCGAAAATGGAATTTTATTTTAATAAAAGAATTTTCAAGAGTAGAATTTTGGCTAATTTCATTTACATTGCTCGGGACGCGCAAAGTTCTAAGTTAGGGGGTGTGATTAGGCACATATTCTTCACATTTATCCCCTTAATTTCGGTATTTTTATGATCCAGTGCAGTGTATTTATCTTGGATTTGTCTCTTATTTATGCTACTAACCTTTTTTGTCAAGTATTTCGTGTTTTGTGTATTTCTCATGCGTTTTACAGGTATTTCACGCAAGTTAGTGCGAAGGAGAACTCAAAACAGTGAAAGAAACCAAGAAATGGAGAGTTGAAGGGCATTTTCGTAATTTTACAGCCTTATTCCGAAGGTGGGGCCAACTATAAAGTTGAAGAGCTCTAAATTAAAAGAATACTGGAAAAAACGGCACCTCAATCCGAGCTACGGTGAAGAAGTTACGATGTTTTGAAGTTGCGCGATAATGAAGAGTCTGGATGTGCGGATTTCTGTAATTAATTATGCATTTAATGCAGTGAAACTCTTGGAAAACTTGTGCCACAAGCGAAATTTGATGCCAAATTCGTGCAACTTGGTGCTATAAAAGACCAAGCCCTACCTCATTTTCAAAGGGGGAGTTGCTAGAGAGAGGCTAGGTTAGGAGTAGGTTAGAAGTGCTAGATTGAATTTTAGGGTTAGATTTTGAGAGCAAATTTTTTATTCCTTCAAGAGTTTTCATGAACCCTAGTTTGTAAGAAATTCTGGATTCCAATTCCATTTTTGTTGCTGAATTCAAGTAATATCTTTCCATTCTCTATTTTTATTATTTGTAAATTATTTCCCTTGTCTTGTAGATCCATAATTTTGTGTGTGAATTTATTCTTGAACCAAATCATGAGTAGCTAAATTCCCAAGGGTTGGGTACATGAACTCAATCCAAGGCAAATTATTTATGTAGAAAATAGAGGTTAAATTAAAATATTGATTGAATCGTGAAAGCACCGCTTTATATTTATCTTTGATTTCGTATGGTGCGGGCTTGAACCTCATATACGTAATGCTTAGAATCTATAAAGACTGGATTCATTCACCGCTTTATATCTATCTTTGATTTCATATGATGCGGGCTAGATCCCTCATATATGTAATGCTTAGAATGTATAAAGACCGGATCTAGTCAATAATTTTAATTTACAATTCTAGTATTCTATACGGTAATTTGTTAAGGATTGAGGGATTGTACCCTACCTTATTTTCTCCGATTTGTCAGATCTAATTTCTTTTGCACTTTTCAGTTTGTTAAATTTTCCCAATTATTAATCATCTTTTCGTTTCTTTTAAGAAATCATTTCAAGATTTAATAATTTTTCTTATTACTATTTGGCAATCTCGATGCCTGTGGATACGATCCCGACTTACCGGGTGTATTACTTGAGCGACAGGCTTGCACTTGAGCCTAGAGTGAACGCATTTCTGAGACAAATTCTTAGTCGCGTCAATAACCCAAGTCTTTGGGGGAACAATAAATAACTTAGAAACTCAACCTTCTCTCTCTCTCTCTCTCTCTCTCTCTCTCTCTCTCTCTCGGTCTCCATGCATAAATTCATTGCTGCTACTAACCTTAATCCCTTGAGTAGGGCCATCCCTGGTCTTATTCTTTCCTCTTAAATTGAATCTCAACCTTCTGTACAACCCCAAACCTACTCCAAACCTTCTTTTTACAAATCTTTTAGTGAGATCGTTAAAAATCCCAACCCTAAAACTCCTATTCTCCATGAGATATCATCTTTCAATGGTGAGCCATCCATTTTTTCTTGAGAATGATTATATAGAAAAAATATCTGAACCATTCAAATATTCTCTAGTTGGAAAGTTCACACATGGGGAACCTCTTCTCGAGGACATAAAAAAAAAGTTGACATAAATGGGGTTGAAAGCATCCTTTTATGTGGTACTTATAGATTTCAAACATGTCATGATCAAACTTTAGCATGAAGAAGATTTTCATAGGCTTTGGTTGAGACAAACATGGTACATTCATCATTTTCCAATGAGGTTCTTTAAATGGACTCATGAATTCCATCCTGAAAGTGAAACTCCAGTGGTCCCAGTTTGGGTAAAACTTCCCCTCCTACCTATTCATCTTTACAATCGAGAAAGTCTTTTTTCTATATGTGGTGCAGTAGGTAAAACTCTAAAGATGGATAGTGCTACAGCCCCTTTGGGTAGACCTAGCTTATATAGGGTCTGTTTAGAGGTGGATCTTAGAAAACAGTTACCTAAGAGGATTTGGATAGCTAATAAAGGGTCTGGTCGTGGATTTTGTCAAGTGTTTGTTTATGAAGATCTACTTAACTATTATTTTCATTGTGAGAAAATAGGTTACTTGGAAGATAGTTACTTGTTCAAAAAAGAAAAGCCTGCTAAGGAAACTAGAAAAGAGACTATAGTCAAGCCATACAAAGCTTTGGATTTAGAAGTTGAAACTAGAAAAGAATCTATGAAATAATTGGTAAAAAAAGGTTCAAGAAAGACCGGTTGAAATCTCAAAATGTTCCAAAGACAAAAAATCCATTAATTGAGCCTATCCATGATCTCCAAACAATCCAGAACACCCAAGGCACTAAAAGTTATGAGCCAAAAGAACCTACCTCCCAATCAATTCTCCAAACTAAAATTACCTATTTTTTTAGAGGACAATCCAACTAAAGCATATTGAAACTTCAAACATCAATACTCCAAACATTCACTCTCATACAGTTTTGGGTGAAGAAGAACAATTGAATGAGCAAGATCCTATTACCCCTACACTTTCCAATTATTAATCAGAAGAAGGATGAATCCATGATAAATACCATATTGCAAATACTCCAGACTTTTCCAAGAACAGTGTGGATGGCAGATTGGAACGGAACTTGAAATAAACACAAGAAGCCAGGCTATACAGTTTTCAAAGGAGGTATCAAGAATAACAAGATCCAAAAGCAGTCCTTTGGATAAACACTCTGGGGTCAAACATAAGTCTCAAAATGTAATAATTTTGAGATCAGGTACTAAGTGTTTTCTCTCTAAACTATCTTAATCATTAACACAATCATTTGGAATATTAGAGGTATCTATAAAAAAAGGGACTCTAAAGAGGCTTAAAAGACTTTGTAGAATTCATTTAATCTATGTTCTTGTTATCATTGAACTTAAACATAAAGTGGAGAATTTGGAAACATTCAAATTTCAACTGGGATTCAATTAAGCTTTTGCCAATACCTACAGTAAGATATGGTGATTTTTTAAAGAAGGCATTCCATGTTCTATAGTATCTTCCATAGATCAATGTCTTAATATGTCCTTCGGTATAGATAATAAGTCAGTTCTCACAAGATTTGTTTATGCTAAGCTTACTAAGAATGAAATGAGGTATCTCTAGCAATTTATGCATCAAAGCTACACATCTGGTAATTGGTTAGTTGGATGTGATTTTAACGCGGTGGCTAACAATGAAGAAAAAGTTGGGGGAAATGAAGTAAACATGGCAACATCTTTCGAATTTTTAGAAACTATGGAGAGAAATGAGCTCATTGATTTGGGTTATAAAGGCTCTAAATACACCTGGTTGAATAAAAGATAAGATGGAGAAAGAATTTGGTGCAGACTTGACAATGTTTTTGCAAATCTCAATATGCTTGATTGTGGATCCTTTGAAATTCAACACCTGAATAAACTTCATTCTGATTATAGTCCACTTCTCATCTCTTTATCTAAACTTGGTACTACTAAACCTAGACCTTTGAAATTTTTCTATCTTTCGTGTTTAAATGGAAATATTAGGGAAGTTATCTCTAATTCTTGGAATTCAATATCTCATCAAAACCCCTTCACCTCTACAGCCTTAAATTTCAGAGCCTTAAGAAATGATCTGTTAGGATGGAGTAGATCCACTTATAGAATTTTTCCAAGAAGCTAGAGAAGCTGAAGATGTTCTTGTTGCAAAGGAGATAGATTTTGAGTTAGACCCCTCAGAAGTTAATAGAGAAAATTTATCTTTGGCTTAAGCTAGGAGCATTCAAAAGTTGGAAATCGAGGACTCTTTTTTGGAGACAAAAATCACGTGAAAATGGCTTAAAGAGGGGGATAAAAATTCATCTTTTTTCTTTAATTCTATTAAGATTAAAAGAATGCATCTTCGTATAAAAGAAATCAATGATGAGAAAGGTGATTTCATCACAGATGAAGCAGTTATTCAAGAAGAAGCTGTGAAGTTTTTCAAAAATTAATTTTCTTCACAAGGTGGTGTCAACATTTCAGCTAATGATAGATTTCTTCAAAATATTCCCCATTTGATTTCTCAAGAGACCAATGAAAATCTTTGTGCTATTCCTAAATTGAAAAAAATAAAAGAGGTAGTGTTTCAATTAAGTATCCTAAGTTGTTCAGGCCTTGATGGTTTCCATGGTATCTTCTTTTTCAAATTTTGGGATATTATCAGTATGGGTATTATTGCTGCTATCCAAAGGTTTTTCTTGGGGGTTTTCATTCCTATGAGTGTGTTTTCTACTTTGATTTCCCTCATTCCTAAAAAATCATCTCCCAATAGCTTCTCTGACCTTAGACGAATTAGACTTGTAAACATTCTAAACAAAATTCTCTCCAAAATTCTTGCAAATAGAGTTTCCATTTATCTTCCTACTCTAATCTCTCCTAATCAAACATGCTTCATCAAAGGAAGAGATATCATAGAGAATGCTATGCTTGCTCTAAAAATGGTTTCTTTGATTTTTTTTGTGGGGGTGGGGGTGGGGGGGGGGGGGGGGGGGGGTAATGTTGTTCTTAAATTGGACCTTATAAAAGCTTATGACATAGTTTCTTAGATCTTTCTCATAAATGTTATTAGAAAGTTTGGATTCTCAGAACATTGAATTGAAATGATTTGGAGATTAATTTCTAACTGTTGGTTTTCAGTTATAATTAATGGTTACCCTCAAGGGTTTTTCAAATACACTAGGGGTCTTAGACAAGGTTATCCTCTATCACCTAGTTTATATAAAATCGTGGCTGAAGCTTTCTCCAGGAACTTGAACGAGGATATCCCCCTTTATCATGGTTACAAACTATCCATAGGTTCCTACAGATTTAATCATCTAGCTTATGCTGATGATATTATAATCTTTTTTTCGAGATCTAAGAAAGACTTAAGGACAATATGCGGATAATTAATGAGTATGAAAGGCCTGTTGGTCAAAAATTGAACAAGAAAAAAAGCCAATTGTTTCTTTCCCAACATAGAACTCCTTCCAAAGCCGCAAAAGTCATAGGCATTACTAACAAATAATTTCCAATTTTATATTTGGGTTATCCTCTTTTTACGAGTAGAACGAAGAAATCTCTCTTTGATCATTTGATTTTGAAGATTCAAGTTGTTCTAAGTGGAAGGAAATTGAAATTTTTGAACTCAGCAGGCAAAATTCAACTTTTAAAAAGTGTTCATACTACAATGCCAATTCACACAATTACTTAAATCAATCCTACCAAATTAGTTATAACTAGAATTGAATCGATGTTTGCTAGATATCCATGGGGTTTCACATAAAAAAATAAGGGAAAAACATTAGTGTAAGTGGGATTATATTTGTAAGCAAGTGGATGAAGGAGGTCTAGGTATCAGAAAAATAGAAGACATCTGTACATCCATGTCTATAAAAATCTGGTGGAAGTTTAGAACCTCAAACTCTCTTTGGGCATTTTCATCAACTCAAAGTATTGTAAGAACAAACATCCAATGGAAACTTATACAAGATATTTCTCTAACACCTGTGGAAGAATGTGCAAAGTGAGAGACATAGCTGAAAGTAACATCATGTGGAGATTGGGAAATGGCAATATTGATTTGGTCATGGATTAGTGAATGTCTTCTGGTCCAATTTCTTCTAGAATTGATTGCAAAAGTATAGGCACAGTTTCTGATTATTGGATCAACAACAAATAATGGAACAAAGAGAAGCTTTTGCAAGTGCTCCCAGTGCAGATAGTTAATCAAATTCAGCCGGAACCTATTTGGGATATTCAATTTGTTGAAAAAATTTGTGTTCCTACGGAATCAGGGCATTTTTCTTTTGTCTCATCACGGCAGTTATGCACAAACGTTAATAGCAAAGCTATAGGTTCAAAATTTATATTATGATTCTCATATTCCTCCTAAATTTTCTATCCTCAGTTGGAATCTATTGAGAGGTTTCATCCCCACAGATGAGGTTATTAGAAGAATAGGGGTCATATGGAAGAAGACCTAGATCACTTATTTTCATACAATGGGGTAGCTATTAAAGTCTGGTCTTACTTTAACAATAGGACGAGAATTCATTCTTTAGGTACTATTAGAGAAATAATGATATACTCGTGGTTGGCTTCTAAAATAAATACTATCTCAGATCCTAAACTAATCCCCTCTCTCATTTGTTGGCATTTATGGATTCACAGAAATAAAGCCAAATATGATAATGTCCCGATGTCAACGGTCTCCATTTTAAAACACATTCAAGAAGATATGAACATTATTAAATCTCCAATTAGGAGAAAAACATTGTTCCTAGATTGGTCCTGTGGTCTTTCCCTCCAAAAGGCTTCTTTAAACTCAATATTGATGGGAGTTCTTTGGGCAATCTAGGTTCCAGTGGAGGTGTGAGTATTTTGAGGAACCATTTGGGAGAAATTTTATTGGTTTTCCACTCTTCATATGTATTTAAATCAAGTCTTTAAGTAGAGGTTGTCTCTCTTCATCAAGATCTAACTTTGTTTCATGATTTAAAAGATTATGACTTAATCATTGAATCTGATTAAAAAATCCTTATTGAGGTTAGAAAGGGGAAAATTTCTTGTCCTTGGAAAATTAGATGGGAAGTGGATAAAATCAAAGATCTTCTAGCACAAGGCTCATATAGTCTTCACCATAGTTTTAGAGAAGCTAACATGGCAGCTGATTTTCTAAGAAATTTAGGAAGTTCTTATCACCCTCCATTGTTCTCTTACAACATTAAAGATCGTCCAATAAAGTTTAATGGGCTCATCAAGATGGATATTCTTCAAATTCCTTCAACTAGGAATTGAAAATTTAGTTTTTTTTCTTTTTGGCTAGTTAAGTTGTTCATTGTTTTAGATTTTTCTTTAGTTTGTTGTAAGCTTTAGTGAGGGATTTTCTCACTTGTGTATAAATAAATTTCTCCTTTCTTTATTAAAAAAATAAAAATAAAATAAAACGGCCTAAGACTTGTAAAAATCGATATAATAACAACGTAAACAGGAAATTTATGTAGAATAAGATTATGACTGAATTTGGACTATAATATATAACTATGCATAATCCTTTCATCTTTAATGAATTTTAAATTATTAGTTACCTAACCAGAAGCCTAAAATGACATGCGGTTCTAATCTCAACCCATATGTCTCCCATGTGAATAAAATTCAACTTTTCCTTATTTATTCTTTATTATTTTGATATTATGTTAATCTATTATACTATGAATCACATGTGGTATGGTTGTCTCAAACCTAATTTGCATCTCTCTAAATAACCAAGACACCACTAATAGTCTTAAACATATATCTCAAGTCTCTCTGTCCATTTTTATCCCCCATCACAATTTAATATACACCTCTAGTATATAGGATTCATGAGTCTAGAGTCATAAACATTTAAGTATACACCTCTATCATACATCACTTGTATATCATATAAATCGGTACACTATCCCGATTATCGCACACAACATCACATGAAGTAGAAGAAAGACAATCATAACATCTAACATCCACACATAGGTACATCCCCCGACATATACAAGTAAATGGTCTACTTTCACGCCCGCACATAACGAAGGCCTATCCCTATTGCCTTCGGGGATCACTCGCGCATACTAGGTAGAGTTAGGAGTAGTCCCACACCTATAACTATGCTTTTCCATCAATCACATTGGCTACCATACCCATGATTAAATATGAGCATTAGTCGCATATACAATGACTATACGATGATAACCCTCGTGTATTCCTCCTCACTACAGAGATATGTAGGCCATAGTGTCCGGGGTAACATAACTAAGGTAAAGCACATCTCTATCACCGGTGTACCAACACAGCAAGCATCGTACACTCCCCATAAAGGATATCCTCTATATTACATCCTCGCAATCACTCAGTCATGGTATGCATTGCACATAATACACGCAAGCAAATATAACCCTCACTAATGGGTTGAAGTAAACACATACACATACATACACAATGCTGCGGGGTCACACTTAGAATCACTATCATAAAAAGTTAAAACACATTTTAACCTTACATTGATCCCATATAACACTAGACCTAACTCTACGTGTTTTTAACTTTAGGTATAGTCTCACATCTAATTTATACAAGAACTACGTCTGATAACTATAGCCCTCCTAGTAGAATTCTAGGACAATTTCCTTAGGTTGAACATCTAGGTACTATCACATTCCTAACTTCTCCACATCTAGGTGCTATCACATGCCTAACTTATATAAGAACATCAAATACACAACCTACCCCACTCTAGGGTTTTCTTGACTTAATCCTAGCCTCCTTAAAATATACACACCCTACTAATATCTCACCACGACTTCTAATAACTCAGCCAAATATTTCAATTCTCTAAGCTACCAAAACCCCAAATATAACAAACCATTATACTCTCGGATTTTCAAACATAAACCTCATATTTAAATTAACCCCTACAAACCAATCCAGGTCAAATACCCAACCAACCAAACCCCAAATTCTAAAACCTCAAAATAATAATATTCACTTTATTCCACCAGTATAAGAATTCTAAAGTCCGATCTAATCTAGACCCATGCCAAAAATAAACCCAAATAATACTTTATCCCATTCCTAGGTCAAACATGGGAGGCCAATTGATCGACTATTAGGAGTCGATCGATCGAATGCCCCAAATATTTCCTTTTTCTCCCTCACGGGATACAACTCCAAAAACCTCGATTAACACCACTCTAAGGACCCAAATTAGATCCAAACTCAACCTCCTTCATATAAAATTTTCCCAACATTAATCCAAACTTATTTTTAACAATTATATACAAACTTAACATGATTTATAGGGTAAATTTAATATTAAACATAAGTACCCCAGTTTAATAAAATCTCATCCAATTAACGCAGATATACATGGCATTATTTGTAAGAGCATATTTTCTATCGTTGCTAAATAACTTAGGCTTACATAGATTTTGGCGTATACCGTTACCATTTGACTCAAGCCGTCACGAAGAGCGAATATCCAACATCTCCATATTTCAAGGATCTCCACATTATGAATGTATAATGGTATTTAGAGTTTAAATTTATTCCTTGAATTTATTTTGAGAAGTTTTTTTTTATTAAAACTTAAACATGATTTAAAAATCAAGACATTTTTTTTATTAAATTTTTTTTCTTAGTTCGCTCATCTTGTTCAAACGACATGGCATTATCGTTCTAACGAGATCTCAGTTTCATTCAAATTCTCACTTGAATCTTAAATTGATTGAACGTCGAATGAGGGCGTACGGTTTTAGGTCATTTGAACCTCCTTCAAACTAGATGACTGATTCGTTAGAAGAAGATACTGTTTTGTTTAAAGGAATTGATATTTTCATTTCAACGAGCTTCAAATTCCTTCAAACGAGCTATCACCTTGAAATTTGTGAACTTCATATAAATACCTAATTCATGTTTAGATTTTTAAAGTTTTTTTAAGTCTCTCCTTAGGTCCCTATCCCTCCCCCTTTCACTACAAACCACAGGTCGTACTCTGAGTATAGATCTGGAGGCCATCGGGGGCTCCTGAGCCCCGTTTGAATCTAGTTAACTCTATTGTTAAAGAAAAAGATTAATGAATCTTTGAAGGGCTCCGATTCCCCCTGCCAACAGTTTTCCTCGTGCATGAATTGGCATAACGGTTCATACGAACATACCATTTTACTATCGAAAATCTATTTGGAGGCCATAGAGTGCTCTCGGACCCCAATTTGATGCCAATCAACTCCATCATGATAGAGAAAGCTCGATGGAACCTTGAAGGTCACTAAAACCCCTTTCTAAAAGTTTACCTCGTGCATGATATGTCATAATTATTCGAACGAAAGATCCATTTTCCCCCGTATATTGATCCAGAGACCATTAGGCGCTCCCGGGATCCATTTTACAAAAGTCAACTCCTCATGTCGAATGAGACTGAATGAATCTTCAAAGCGCACTAAATGCCCTTTCCAATGATTAACCCCATGCACGAATCAGCCTTACGGTATAGACGAATGACCGATTTTACTCCAAATGATCACCAGGAACTTTCGGGCCCCGTTTGACAAAAATCAACATTCCAAACCAAGCAAGGATCTTTGGAACATAGAATTACCTCGTATAACCTTTCCAATGGTTCCCCCGTGAGCAATTCTGACTTATGGTAAGGATGAACAATCCATTACTGTATGATGATCTCCTATCCAAAGGACCAATGGGTGCTTTCGAGCCCCGTTTGACCCCAAGTAAACTTCTAAAACCGGGAGTGGCCTAAGGACCCTTTAAGGTCTCTGAATTACCTTTCTAATCGTATTACACGTGCACGATTTGGATTTATGAATTGTATTTTATGGCCATTTTTCCCGAAAAATTTGTATGAGGCTACCGATTCACAGGTCCATTTCCCTGCCTATTGGTAGTGTGTCTAGGGTCACCCACCGATTGGCAGGGCTAGGTATATTCCTATTATATCTCCCACTACCCTATAAAAGGAGGGCATGATCTCACATCCAAGGCAAACCTTAGATCGATCAATATTAGTGATCTCAACAACATTCTCCTGCAATCAGCAAAGTTTCCATATGTGAAATTTCCTTCCAACTTTCATTGCCATCATTTTCATACCCAATTTAGCAAAAGTCCTCTTCTCTACCATCTAACATTCATCTCAACTTTCAAGTGAGCTCATCAAGGATCAAGATTAAGCCTCAATCCCCCCAAAAGGTTGAAATATCATTCTCTCTCTCTCTCTCTCTCTCTCTCTCTAAATTTCTTTATTTTCGCATTAGTTAGATAAATTCTTAATATAACTTTTACTTTAGTTCATACACAGTAATATCTCATCCTTTATTAATTATATTTCAGATACTTTATTTTCTACAAAAAAAATAAAGAAAAATAGGGTTACACTTATAAATTCCAACGGGATTATTCACCACATTTTCTCAAAACTAAAAAATATCTTTTCTACACACACACACATATAATAAATTCCCATTTGAATCTATTGGGATAAACCCCACCCTTGTGTCGTATGCGAACTACGTGGATTTTGTTGGCTTAATAGGCTACGTAGACATTTCAGGTTAAATCCCGAGACTCGAGTCCAATTTTCCAATTTTCCTATTTTCACATTTTCGTCCTTTCTATTTTATCTATATGTTATCCATATATACCATACTTGTGATTCATATTGATGTTTTCTCTAATAAATAATGTCGTTTCATTATAATGATCAATATCTCAATTAACACACACATAATATTTTCTAATTATTATCTTGGTAAAATTCCTTTGGATGACCTCACTCTATTTTTTACATGACATGGGTCGAGTGATTCCGATCTCCATTTATATATGCACGCACACACACCTCATATAGAAATTAAGAAAAATAGTAACATAAGTCCATGAGAGACCGAAAGGGCGGGATGGGTGCCTAACACCTTCCCATTCAGTCGCATATCCCTCAAACCTCTAAACTATTGTCTTCATAAGCATCAGTTTGTCTTTGATGCCGCTCTCTCGAAGAGGCAACATGTTATTTAACCTGTTTTGTGCAAAACAAGATGGCGACTCCATTTATTTACATCATCCCACATCGATGATGGTTGAAGAGCTCCTAGAAAAAGGGTACGAGACCTTCTCTCCCTCACGGAGTACGTGCGCGTACGAGAGTCGAGAACCCCCCAAGACGAGAGGAAAGAGCTAAGGAGGGATGACCATAGTGGGGACTCCTCTCGGGAATTTTATAAGCTTAAGAAGGGTAGACTCTATTTGCATTGCTGTTATCATTTTCTTCTTGTGTGCATATACACCTACCTGTATGCTCCCTTCTCTCCTCTATTACTTCTTGTATATATTTACCCCATGTTTTTATCACATGTCACTCATTTTTCACTTCACTCACTTGTAGATACTCTCCATGTACACCTCACACTACTTACACGTCGGATCACTTATCTCCAGTTGTTGCAAACCACTTATAATATCCATGCTTAGGTGTCACTAACACACACCCCCACTTATCACACTTGTATATATCCATGCTCACTCACACTTATCGCACACCATCTGCAAATGATCAATGCTTAAGTTCACTACCACACACTCAATTATAGATATTCAGACATCACTCACTCTCACATATCCATGCGTAGTATAATCTTCATGCTACATGCTAGATTTACTTTTTTGTACATTTGACGCGACTCAGAAAGTGTCTCTAATGTGCATTCACTCTAGGCTCAAGTGCAAGCCTGTCGCGTTAGTAATAAACCCGGTAAGTCGGGATCGTATCAACAGGGAAATAGGACAATGAAATTGTGACAACGTTGGATAGATAAGGAAATCCTAACTCTAACTCTAAAGGAAAAAGAAAAATGATTTGGTTTGTGGATTGACTATACTAGATGCAATTATGAAATTATAAAAAACGCAATTATTCTAAATTACCTAAAATACTAATGAATACTGAATTAAAACTTTGAACTATATGATGAGAAAAACAAGACGAGAATACAATCCCACAACCCTAGTGTATTGCAGTTATAATACTAATCGTAAATTTAACTGATTAATTAGACCCAAAATTTAGTACTCCCAAGCATTACGTATATGAGGTTCAAGCCCGCATCATACTTAATCTGAGGACGAGTAAATTGGTATCGTGATAGTTACACTCGAATTGCATTCTAAAGCATCCCGGTTACTCAGAAGAAAACGAGATCTAAAGATCTACAATTGTCGTGTCCCTACGCAATACGGTCATAATCAATCACTAAATTCTGAGGATTAATGTTATACACATTCAACTATCACATCAGGTTGCGTTTATGTATCCCGGCCTTAGAAAATCTATCCTTGCATGCTGAAAGTAATGGAAATAGTGTTTGATGTGCAGAAAACCATAATTAAACTAAGGAAAATTTGTGGAATGATGTAGAAAGGAATTAAAGAGAAGAAATAACTCACTAATCTTACCAAAGCAGTAACAACAACAATTAAGAACACTTGTAATCAAAGAATTTTTGAATAATCTTCACTATTGGAATCAAAATTGTAAACTGTATCTAAACTAGGGTTTCTAAAAAAGAATGGAAAATTCTAGAATGTGGCACGGCGGACCGGTTTTTTTAATTTCTGGCCGGACGAGTCCTCTCATTCTTTGACTTTTTCTTCTATCTTTGACTTCTCATAACTTTCACACCGGGACTCCGATTGAGGTACCGTTTTTTCCATTATTCTTGTAATTGAAAGATATTCAACTTTCCAGTTGGCCCCACTTTCAGAATAAGGCTGAAAAATTATGAAAATGCCCTTTACTCCCCTTTTCTTGGTTTTCTTTCACTGTTTTGAGTTCTCTTTGGCACTAACTTGCATGAAATATCTGTAAAACACATAATTGAAACACAAAATATGAAATACTTGCCAAAAATGGTTAGTAGCATAAATATAAGCCAAATACAAGCTATTTACACTGCACGGGATTATAAAAATACCGAAATTAAGGGGATAAATGTGAAGAATTTATGCCTAATCAAATCCCCCTAACTTAGAACTTTGCACATCCTGAGCAATGTAAAAGAATCCTAGCAAGGCTTAACACTTGAAAATCATTTTATTGGGATAGAGTACCTTTTTCACGGGCAAGCGATTCCATTTAGCGTATGCAACAAGCCTTAAAACCCCTAGATCACCCTAGTAGGACGAGTGGTCTCTCATGAGGGCTTGCAGAGAATATACCCACAAAATTCGACTCAAAGAAAATTCAAAATACACAAAAATTTTATAATTCAAACTTTCCCAGAAAATAGTCATCATCAAGTCATATTTACACGTCTCAAATCATAGCGCATGTACGAAGCCAAAAATTGAACCGTTAACTTCCACCGATTGACCATTACGTTACTTATCCGAAAATTCGTTTTGATTTCAAATTCTCACGGAATGCTCTCTCAAACGAATCACTCAGATTGTGGCTATTCTCTCGGTATGCGTGATAAAAAGAGTAAATATAATGGATGCAAAGTCACGCATATATGTAGAAAGATGGAAATTTTATAGTGATATGATCTCATCAACGGATTACGGTTTTAAAAATGGAAACATTGCCTCTTTTTTGCGCATTCAATCTCTTTTATTATCTTTTGGTGTATTAGCTCTCCATGCGGTAACCAATTTTGCAATTTAGACTCGGTTAGGACTTTTTTGGGTTTTAAGGTATCTAGGGTAAAATGATAATGGTAAGGAAGGCTGGAATTGGAAAAGTCATTTATGATGTCCATTTGTGCCTTTTTCGGGCTTTTGCTCATTTTTCTTCTTCTTTTTCTCTATTTTTTTTGTTTTTCACTTCTTTTCTTTTCTTGCTATTTTTGTTGAGCATAACTATCTTTTTTTTTTGCCCCTTTATATGCACTTTTCGAACTTAAATTCTGATTTTTTCCATTTTTTGCAATTTCGGGCTATTTGGTTTTTTTGGGTTGTCAAACGAAAGGAACAATTTATTTGGCTCAATTTGGGTTACAAAAGAGGTGATTTTTCGCATCGTTTTCTAGCCAATATTTTTGGGTGACAAACGAGGGCCTACTTCATTGTCCAAAATGCCAATTGCGTTACCATATGCGTTTCGAGATGAATTTAAGTTTAGAGATCACTTTTGGCACGTTTTTCAGAGCAATGTCACACACATTTTTCATAACCGATCATAATGAAAGGGTTGAGATCCTCGACGGCTTTTTAGGCGCTGAAAAGAACATTGAGTTAACAATTAACTCTGATTGATTTAAGAACTCGCAAAAAGTGATAGGTTCGAATCTCACCGGGTTTGTTAATCTCCACACTTATTCGCTAAGTCGTGAACTTTTGCTCAATTTCCATCTTTAGTCAATTTCGGCTTTGTGTATGTTGAATTTTACAACTTGAGACTTTAAACCGACTTTTAATGATATTTTTGAAAATTTTGGATTTCAATTTTTATTTATTTTGAATAAAAATATTTTTGGGTTTTTTCAAAATTTTATAATTTTTTGGAAATTTCTGGGCATTTTTGAAAATTTGTGAAGTTTTAGAAATACGCAATTGTGACCCCCCCTAACTTAGACTTTTGCATTGTCCTCAGCAAAAAGGACTAAAATCTAAACAAGACAAAATAATAAGTGCGGAAAAATAAAACAAACATATATTAAAATGCAACAAGACACTATATGACACTCATGCATGATTCAAAAATACAACAACAATCACCCCATATGCGTCGGGGGTGCAACCTCTCATCTGTCCACAAACTCACCCGACCTCACTCACGGGGTTCGATGCTCTCCTTGTCACTCCCGTCTTCTTTTCATATACCAACAGCTGGAATAAGTTGGGACCTCGCCCATAAATAAAGGAAAGACCGGGAGACTCATCGTGACTACTTGGAAAGGGATCCCTGTGATGCTTACTCAAAGCATAGCTTGCGTGCACCGACTCAGAGGGAACTCCTAATTTTTGTTCAATTTTTGGAATGCATGGGTCAGGCTCTAAGTCGGACGAGACTCAACTTTTCTCCTCTATCGCCTTCGGGCCATCAAATGGTATGGGTGGATGGTCATTGCGAAGAAACTCATCAGATTTATCTTTCCACTCGCTCTCTCCTAAATGACTACGTGAATCTAATAGAGGTTGGACTTCATCGTTAAGGCTCTCATCTACCTGCCCAAATTCTCTCTTAAAGTCCACTATGCTCAACTCCTCTAGCTCTCTCTCTTGCTTTATTTCCACATTCTTCCTTCCTCGCTCCATCTCAACATTGTTAGATGGTGTGAGTGGGTAGTGATATGCCCCAAGTGTGACCTCGGATCGGAGACACCAACCTCGGCCGAGATCGTGTCCGACATTGGACAAGCTTTGGGCATGCGGCATCAGCCCTCGGCCATAGCAAGGTCGGCCCAGGCCGACACTACCACCAGCCTCTCGAAGGGACATCGCATGCATCATAAGGATCAGCATCATTCTCATATACCTTGGAATGGCAACCTCGGCCAGATATAGGCCGAGCTCGCAAGAAGCCACCAGCAACCTCATCAAGACATTAGTCGATGCTCCAAACACACCAGCTCAACCTCGGCTCAGGCCGATCTTGTCCATTGTCTCGGCTAGGATTAAGCTGAGACCTCCATGGTCACCTCGGACTAAACGAGCATCTAGACTTACCAACCTCGGCCTATCCCAGGCCGAGGTCATACACCAAGCACAATAGCCGAGCATATGTTGACATTTGGATAAAGGCACGTGGACACATATCAGTTATAACAAGATTATTCCCCACACGCGGGGAGAATATTTCGTCATCATTCTCTACTTGTGACAGTGACAGATGGCTTTCCCATATTGGTGAGGCAAACACACACATGCACATTACATGCATGGGTGGTACATTGCACCCCCTAGGTACTATATATAAAGGTCATCCTCTACCTTGCAAAGGATCCGAAATTGTTAACCCTAGCTGAAATTATGTCTTATACACACAGTAGAGAGAGAAAGTGAGCTTATGTGTATTGTATCCATGGCCATCAGTGCCTCATTACAGTGAGGTTATTCACACACAGTGGACGTAGGCCAATTTAGGCTTAACCACTTATATTCTGGTGCTCTCTCCTCTTCTCCTCATCTCATTCTCCTACCTTTTACGTAACTATGCTGCCATTATTGTTCTTAGATTGAGATTGAAAACACCTTACCTGGTGGTGCTAATTCTAGCATCATCATTTTGGCGCCGTCTGTGGGAAGAGAGATAAGCTATCTCTTCCTCTTCTCTAGCTTAACCTCGCTAGAGACTCTGGTGGTGAACCAGGCACCACCCCTTGCGTGGAGCTGCTTCACCATTGAAAGAGGTCCTTTGAGGTACTAAGCTCATCTGCTACTCAAGATCTATACTGTTAACATATGGCACCAGAATTACCACCGCCTCTTCCGCCACCTGAAGGTGGAGGGCCTAGTTCCAGTCAGGCACCGCCCCAGTCCGAAATGGCGGAGGTAGCTGCAGCCTTGAGGTCTTTAGCTACAACATAACAAGCTATGCAGGAACAATTTGCACAGCTCAACCAAACTATGATGAGGCCACCTGGAGTCTCACCGGATATGATCACTCCGATGGCCGTTCAGCCTCATCTTGACGCCAGGGGACCACCCCAGGTACCAATGAAGGACCAGCCTGCACCCCTGCGGAGACGGGGCATTGCTAACCCTAGGCTCTTTCACCTGGGGAGGCAAGGAAACCCTTTCCCAGAGGATAGGTATGACGATCTAGAGGAAGAAGAAGCCCCGAAAGAGTGCTGGGAGTCGTATGAGGTGTCAAATAACACTGTACGACCTCTTCGGTAAAGTCAAGGTTGTGTCGGTCAAAGAGGTGAAGAGGCTCAACAAAGAGGGTCAGCCTTTGATAGGTTGAGCAGAGGGTCAGCCTTTGAGAGATTGGGCCCAATGAATGACCTAAGACATAGATTGTCGAGATCAAGGAGCGCAGCAGGCTTTCAGAGAGGGAACAGGCAGGGTCGGCCAGATCAAGGCCGACACTGTGAAAGAAGAGGCAGGGAATAGGAAGAGGTCAACAACCGATGTGCCGCGGCAGGGGAACCCTCGGTCCATCCCATGGAGGTGGCTGGGGACAACCTCAGCCAGGTCGATGGCAGAAGACCGTGGAATGACTCTATCCAGTGCCTTGAGGAGAAGATAGGAGACCTCATTAAAGGCAGTGACCCATTATAAAGGGGTTACTCAAAGGGCTCTCCATTTATGGCTAGGATAGTGGGCTTCCCAACCCCAGCTAAGTTCAAGCCTCCTACAGTGTCTCCCAAGTATGATGGCAGCACTAACCCTGTACATCACATCAAGATGTACCAGTCGGCAGCAGACATCTACTCGATACCCAATGAGATGAAGTGTAGGGCCTTCTCTGGGACCTTAATAGGGGCAGCGCACAGTAAGTTCACCTCCCTTCTGAAGAACTCAATTGAGAACTTCAAAGGTTTGGCTGAACGATTCATCCACAACTTCTGCTTTGGGGTGAGACCTAAAAAGAAGACTACTCACCTGCTGTATGTCAAGCAGGGCAAGGATGAGAGCCTAAGAGACTACATAGCGAGATTCAACAAAGAGAAGTTGGAGGTCTAAGATTATGAAGAGAACATAGCCATGACCGCCCTCATAGGGGGTCTACAGAAAGGGAAGCTATTGTGGAAACTTGCGAAAGACCCCCTGGGTCTATGGCGGAGCTCCTGGAAACCACAGGGAAAGTAATGAATGTGGAAGAGGCAATGGCCGCCAAGTATGAGGATGAGAACCGTGGTGGCAGTCATAAAGTCTGAAAATAAGAAAGATGGGAAGAAGAGGTCGGGTGATGACAAGTTCGCTCACTATAATCCTCTAACTGTAAGCTGCGAGCACATCCTCAACGAGATTAAGAATGACAGGACTCTGAGATGTCCAGAGAAACTAAAATCCCCACCACATAAGAGGAACAAAAACCTATGGTGTGAGTTCCACCAGGATCATGGCCATGTCACGGACAGATGCTTCGCCCTGAAGGATGAGATTGAAAAGATGCTAAAATCTGGAAAGTTGAGAAAGTATGTGGATGGTAAGGCTCCTAAGGGTGGAAGATATGACCCTAAGAAAAGGATAAATGACAGATGCCGTGACAATGTCCCTGCCAGAAGAGACGATGATTCAGAAGGTGATGACGAAGACGATCCGGATCTTCCGCTCAAAGATGACAACACCCCGGTGAAGAGGGTTGGTATGATCTCGTTTGGTATTGACACCATATGAGGAGGGTTTGCAGGAGGTGGCTCTGAAGTAGCTGATAGGAAGGCTCACGTAGCAGAGGCTAGGTCAGTGGCCAAGCTTGAAGTTGTAAATCTAACATCTTCCGATACAGTGCAGAAGAGGAAGAAAGTAGACATGGACACCCTCGTAGTTGAGTTCTCCAGACTTGACTTCAAGGGTATCTTAGCCCCCCATGATGACCCTCTGGTCATAACAACAAGGGTGCATGGGTGCGAGGTGCAGAGGATCCTCGTAGATGGGGGGAGCTCGGCGGACGTGATGTTTTGGCCTTACTTCAAGAGCCTAGGTCTTAGCAGAGCAAGACTGGTACCCTATCACCACCCATTGATAGGCTTCAGTGGCGAAAAGGTCCACCCCTTGGGCATGTATGATATGGACGTACGGATGGGTGATGAGTGGCCTAAAAGGCTGACCAAGAAGATAAATTTTTTCGTCATGGACGAGAACGTGTTTTCGGCCTATAACCTCATCATAGGAAGGGTGGCCCTTAAAGAGTTTAAAGTTGTGCCGTCGATGGTCCATCAGATGCTAAAATTCCCGACTCCCTATGGGGTAGGGGAAGTACAAGGTGACCAGACCACAACGTGAGAATGTTACTTCAACTAGGCCGAAGAGAGAGAGTCCCATAAGAGGGCAACCACCACTTATAGCGTTGATACGCTTGACCCAAGAGATGAGACAAAGTTGAAGAAGGGAGAGGCCGCGGAAGAGGTAGAATCCATCATCCTCAATGAGGATGAGTCAGAAAAAACCGTCCAGGACAGTAAAGCCCTAAAGGAAGAAATCAAGGAAGAGCTGATAAACTTCCTCAGGAGGAGACATAGTGTCTTCGCATGGAGTCACGCCGATATTCCCGGCATCGACCCTAAAGTTATGAGTCACAAGATCAACGTGACCAAAGATGCCAGGCCAATCAAATAGAGATGAAGAGTCTATTCCAGGGAGAAGTACGAGGTCATCCGAGAAGAGGTCAAAAAATTAGAAGAGGCTGAGTTTATAAGAGAAGTCACATATCCGGAATGGTTATCAAATGCAGTCATCGTGCCCAAGGCCAATGGGAAGTGGAGAATGTGTGTTGATTTCACTGACCTGAATAGATCTTATCCAAAAGACAGCTATCCCTTACCTAAGATAGATCATATGGTGGATGCTACGACAGGACATGAGCTCATGAGCTTCATGGACGTGTATTCAGGCTACAACCAGATCTTTATGGATGCAGAAGACTCGGAGAATACGTCCTTCATTACTGACAAAGGAACGTACTGCTACAAAGTGATGCCCTTCGGCGTGAAAAATGCAGGAGCAACATACCAACGTCTTGTTAATAAGATGTTCGAAGAGCAAATAGGTAAGACTATGGAGGTGTATGTAGATGATATGCTAACAAAGAGCTTGAAGGCTTGCACTCATGTAACGGATCTCGAGAAGACCTTCGACATTATGTACTCATACAGAATGAAACTCAACCCCGCGAAGTGTGTCTTCAGAGTAGGATCTGGGAAGTTCCTAGGATTTATCGTCAACCAGAGAGGGATCAAAGCGAACCCTGAAAAAATCAAGGCTTTACTTGGCATGAAGACACCGAGGAGTATCAAAGATGTTCAAAGACTTACGGGGAGAGTGGCTGCCCTTAACAGGTTTATTTCTAGGGCAACAGACAAGTGCCTTCCATTCTTTAAGGTGCTGAGAAAGGCCTTCGAATGGGACGAAGGGTGCGAAAATTCCTTCAACCAGCTCAAGTCTTATTTAGGGTCTCCCTTATTGCTATCTCGGCCAGTAGCAGAGGAGAAACTGTACGTGTATCTAGCAGTCTCCGAATCAGCCATCATCACATCCATAATACGAGAAGATGCTGGAATCCAAAGGCCTGTATATTTCAACAATAAGGCCCTTCAAGGGGCCGAACAAAATTACCCTAGCATGGAAAAGCTAGTTTACGCCTTGATACATGCCTCGAGAAAGATAAAACCTTACTTCCCGGCCCACTCCATGGTTGTCCTCACTGACTCCCCACTAAGACAGGTCCTACATAAAACCGAGAAGTCCGGGCGATTAATGACATGGGCCATTGAGTTGGGGGAGTACGATCTTACCTACCAACCTAGGACGACCATCAAGGGGTAAGCCCTCGCAGACTTTGTCGCTGAGTTTACATGGGAAGAGGCCAAGGCAGAGAATGGCCTAGAGGGTGTTGAAAACCGTGGTGTCTTTCAAAATTCGGAAGAGACGACACCAAACATCTTCCAAGATCAGGAAGAGATCGCATCCAACGGGGCCTCGAACTAAGTTGCGGAGAACGAGGAACATCGATACCTCTTCAAAAAAGGAGTCATGACAGAAGGGGTCTTATCATCGGGTATAAATATTTGGAGCCTCTTCGTTGATGGCTCTTCCTGCGACAATGGAAGCGGTACGAGGTTGATACTCTCAGCTCCAGATGGTGCCAACATTGAATACGCTTTGAGATTCAACTTTCGAGCTTCTAACAATGAGTCCGAGTATGAGGCCATGATAACAGGTCTCTCATTGGCAAAGACTCTTCGCGTAAAGCGACTCCTACTCCACAGCGACTCAAGGTTAGTTGTTAATCAAGTATTAGGAATCTATGAGGCCAGAGATGAAAGGATGGCCAAATATCTAAAAAGGGTGAGAACGATGTTAGAACATTTTAAAGAGGCAATACTGAAGAGAGTGCCTCGACAAAGTAACAACCATGTAGATGCATTGGTGAGGTTAGCCTCGGCAACGAAAACCGATGTTAGAAGGACCATTCCTATCGAGGTCTTGGGAAAGGCAACCATTGAGCAAGAAGAGGTATATAACCCTTGTCACAATTTGAACTTAAGAGACTTATGGATGGACCCCCTCTTCAGATATATCAGAAAGGGAGAGCTACCTGAATCCAAGCTAGAAAGGCGGAAATTGAGATATAAGGCTGCCAAGTTCTCGGTAGTAGGAGAAGTCCTGTACAAGAAAGGATTCCTACTACATCTCCTCAGATTTTTGCACCCCACAGAAGTTCCTCGGGTCTTACAGGAGGTCCATGAGGGTTCTTGCTCTAGCCACATAGGGGGAAGACCCTTGGCCAAAAGAATCATCACCCAGGGGTACTGGTGGCCAACCCTGTCCAAGGACGCCACATCCTACGTGAGGAAATATGATAAATGCCAGAGGTTCGATGCCATCCCTCATCAACCTCATCAGCCTATGACGTCAATCACTTCTCCATGGCCATTTGCAGTATGGGGAATTGACTTAGTAGGGCCCCTGCCAAGAGCTGCCAACAATTATAGATTCTTGATAGTTACCATCGATTATTTTTCAAAGTGGGTGGAGGCAGAGCCAATGATAACGATCACAGAGCAGAAGACCTTCCAATTTATTTGGAGGAATATCATATGCAGATATGACCTCCCAAACACTCTCATCTAGGACAATGAGACCCAGTTCAAGAACTCCTCTTTAGAAAAGTATTGCCTAAGAGTAGGAATAAAGCAATTCTTCTCATCCCCTGGCCAACCTCAGGCAAATGGTCAGACCGAGGTCACAAACAGAACAATTCTCGATGGAATCAAGAATAGGTTAGAAGATGCGAAGGGAAGATGGACTGAAGAGTTCTACGCTGTGTTATGGGCCTACAGATCCACGACAAGGACACCGACAGGAGAAACCCCATTCATGTTGGCACATGGCTCAGAGGCCATCATACCAACAGAAGTAGGGCTCCCAACTCATAGGATTCATACCTATGACCCTGATAATAATGGGGAAGAGAGGAGGCTAGACCTAGATCTTATCGAAGAAAAAAGAGAGGACGCAGAGGTCAGACAAGCAGCCTACCAACAGAGGGCAGCGAAATTCTACAACCAGAGGGTGAAGTCAAGACCCATTTCAGTGGGAGACCTAGTGCTAAAGAAGACTTTACAGAAAGTAAACAAACTCCACCCGAACTGGCACGGTCCCTACAAAGTGACAGAAGAGGTTGTGCCTGGCACTTACAGGCTAGAAAATCTAGGAGGATAACCTTTCACTAATCCATGGAATGCTGATCACCTAAAGAAGTATTACATATGATGTTGCATGAAGTTGTGTAAATATACCATCTTGTCATGAAGAGGTTATTAATAAAAGATCAGTTCCCATGATGGTCCTTGCTTCATTTTGCACTTATATCAGAAATTAATGAGGCTAACATCTTAGGTAATGACCTCAGACCTTCATAACACCATTCAGTGGTGATGAGGTCTGAGCTCAGACACCATAATTGGATGACCTCGGACCCTTAACATCATTAATTTGGTGAGATTCATTAATGGGGATAACACTTTAGGTGATGACCTCAGACCTTCATAACACCATTCAATGGTGAAGAGGTCTGAGCTCAGACACCATAATTGGATGACCTCAGACCCTTAATATCATTAATTTGGTGAGATTCATTAATGGGGATAACACCTTAGGTGGCGACCTCAAACCTTCATAACACCATTCAGTGGTGACGAGGTCTGAGCTCAGACACCATAATGGGGTGACCTCAGAACCTTAACATCATTAATTTGGTGAGATTCATTAATGAGGATAATGCCTTAGGTGATGACCTCAGACCTTCATAACACCATTCAATGGTGACGAGGTCTGAGCTCAGACACCATAATTGGATGCCCTCAGACCCTTAACATCATTAATTTGGTGAGATTCATTAATGGGGATAACACCTTAGGTGGTGACCTCAGACTTTCATAACACCATTAAGTGGTGATGAGGTCTAAGCTCAGACACCATAATGGGGTGACCTCAGACCCTTAACATCATTAATTTGGTGAGATTCATTAATGAGGATAATGCCTTAGGTGATGACCTCAGACCTTCATAACACCATTCAATGGTGACGAGGTCTGAGCTCAGACACCATAATTGGATGACTTCAGACCCTTAACATCATTAATTTGGTGAGATTCATTAATGGGGATAACACCTTAGGTGGCGACCTCAGACCTTCATAACACCATTCAGTGGTGACGAGGTCTGAGCTCAGACACCATAATGGGGTGACCTTAGACCCTTAACATCATTAATTTGGTGAGATTCATTAATGAGGATAATGCCTTAGGTGATGACCTTAGACCTTCATAACACCATTAAATGGTGATGAGGTTTGAGCTCAGACACCATAATTGGATGACCTCAGACCCTTAACATCATTAATTTGGTGAGATTAATTAATGGGGATAACACCTTAGGTGATGACCTCAGACCTTCATAACACCATTCAGTGGTGACGAGGTCTGAGCTCAGACTACTAATTTGGTTTAAGCAAACACCATTGCATAAGATTTAGAGCAAAAGCATCACGACATACATACAACAAAAGATGGTCCTCTTGAGAGAATAACACATTCAGAGAATAACACATTCAGATATTATAAATATTCAGAGGTTACAAAGAATGGAAAAGTAAGAGCCATTCTCATTCCGAAATTATAAATGTGCAGGGATTACAATTTCAGGGGCTACAAAAATATTCAGAGATTCTATTTAAGGGTTTGAGGGAGGAATGATGGTGCCTTCGGTTTGATTAAGCTGGACGATGTTGGTCACCTTGATAATGTCATCATGGTGGCCTTTCCCTCCAACCTCTGTGCCGTCCAACGTAGCAATCTCGACAGGCGCGGCAGCCTCCTCCTCAACCTCCTGAAGGGTCTGGTCAAGTTGAGGATTAGCAAAGCCAAGGCCTATAAAGTCATAGGCTTTCAAAATTCTAGCCTCCTTCTCCTTGACAGCCGCCCACTTGGTAGTAGCCTTGATACCTCTCTCGAGATATTCATAGCCAAAGCCCATAAACTCATCAGAGCTTTTGGGTTGCCTTCATGGCCGAGCTAACCTTCTGCTGCAGAACATCGTCCTTGGCCTTCAGAGTCGCAGCATGGTCCTTGTTAAGCCGAGAGACCTCCTTCTCCAGCCCCTTCACCTTTTTGTTGGACTCACCCAACTCAGACTTCAGCCGGTCAATTTCTGCGTTCAAGGAACTTTAAACCTTCTCGGATTCTTGATCCTTCTAGATGAGGGGCAACTTCCTCACAGTCCAATTGGAGAGGTGGTGCATCGCTGCTAGGCCCTACAAATTTTATGATCAGAAACGAGTCAAAGAAAAATCATAGGTTACACATAGAAATTATAAAGACATATTAGGTCATACCTGGATGGATCTGTGGATGCCAAACTCAACCAGCAAGGGAGTATCAAGTGATCAGAAGAATCACTTGTCGTCCTCGATCATTGTAGAGCTGAAGGAATCTAGGGCCTGCAGACGATGGCCGATTATGCTTTCAGTAATCTTTAACTGCTCTAGACGAGCTGACAAGGCGTCTGCTGAAGAGATGGGGATGGCAGTATCGGCACTCTTTTTCTTCTGCCTCTGATCCTTAGGGGCATGTTCAGTTGAAGCCCTCTTCTTTGTGGCTTGGGGATTTGAGGCAGAGGGAGCTGGGGGAGGAGCATTAAGGCCTGCTTTCATTGCAAGTCTCGTCAATCTAGGAGCAGCCATTTCCCAGAGTTCGTCTGAGATATCCTTTGGATGCTCTGCGAAATTAATAGATCTGAGTTGGAAAATCAGACATAAATAAACTCAGAGGTTCAACTTCAAATAGAAAGCGCTTACCAAGCTCGAAAAGAGGACTTCCACCCAGACCTGTCTTAGAGAGGTAGTGGGGGGTCATCAAGTGTTCGAACCTAACAAACAGACCATGTAACCCCTGATCTTGAAGGGGTTTCACCTTCTGAAGATTTTGTGGGCTCAGGCCAAGGTCATCCCTCGCAGACATTGTGACTTTACCCCACCTCAGGGGCATCCTCGGCTCTAGAATGGACAAGGGAGCACATGGGCCAAATTCCCATGATCTAGAAGAAAAAAAGTATCGTGGCTTCCAGTTGTGGTTGGAAGTCTGAGTTATTTGAAGCATCTTTTTTCAGGCTTTTGAGCTACAAAATGATAGTAGCTCGGATGATTTTTGGCTGAGGAAGGGACATAAAAACCTACAAAGACCTGAACTGGGAGGTCTGAGTGGTGGGCAGCCTTTCATAAGACTATGACCCCTATTATGACCCTCCACGCATTAGGGGATAATTAAGAGAGGGCCAAACTGATATAGGAATGGATATATTTGGTAATGGGATGGATGGGAAAATGAAACCCCAACTTGAACATCTGCTCGTACAAGCATATTTCGCCATCTCGGCCGTGAATAACCCTCTCTTCCCTCAGAGGTCTTCTTAGCTTTATGGAGGGACCAATGGAATACAGATATCTGAAGCAAAGGAGGTCTACCTCAGTTACAGTACTCTCAATCTCGGCCACCTCAGAGACGTCGACATCACTTTCAATGTCATCATCATTTAGCTCAACGTCGGCCGGAGCAGATATTGATGGGTTACCCGGGAACGTCTGAGCGAACTCGGCACCGGTGAAGGCCAACAGAGGAATGGCGTCAAGTTGTGATGGAATGGCCACACTCGGATCGATGATCTCAACCTCTGAGGAAGAGGCTGAGGTGCTTGAGTTGTTATGAGAGGAGGCCCGGCTGGAGACCTCTGCCTGATCAGGGGCCAAATCTTCCCGAATTGAGAAGTCCATGGCCTCCTGGAAGGAATCCACGGACATGGGGTCTAAGGTGGAAGACTCAGACTCAGACTCAAACATTGGTATAGGATCGACAGGAACCTTTACCTGATTGAAAGACTCCGAGGGGTCAGGATATATCACCGTTAGGGGTGGTTGAAAGATGGGTCTAATAGGTAATTCTTATGACCTACGAGCCTCTTTCTGGGGTCTTTCTATTTGTCTGATTTTTTCTAAAGTCTTCTCCCTAAGGGAGGGGAACTCCTCAAGAAGTTGGTAAAGGGGTCTGAGCATACGAGGCAGACTATACACTTACCCAACTCTCCTAAGTAACAAACAACGCTGGTGATTTGGCTAAAGATCAAAGCTAGATTTTTGAGCAAGAACAGTGTATGAACAATCAACCGGAAAACTTATAAGCTAACCAGGAAATGCATGAGATCACCGAAAAATGCATGAACCAGCTGAAAAATGCAAGGAGCAAGACAGACAGAAAAATGGAGATGAAGAGATAACGAGGGGTACCTGAAGAAAGGCGAGGAAAAGCGAGGCAGGAATCCCAGTAAATAAGCCCCCAAATGTACTTCCAATCATGAGTTCTTTTAGAGAGAGAGAGAGTTGCAGAAATGGCTAAGCTCAGAGAAGGAGAGAAATGAAGAACAAAAAAGAGAATGGAACTTTTACCCTTAAATATGAATGCACACTCCCCAAGGCCCATCATTGCCTTGGGAGACCAAAAGACAACCAGCATAATTACCTTTGTCAGACACGCGTGCCACTTCAGTAATTGACAAGTGTCAGAAAAAGAATATTGGTACAGAGCAATAGGACCTCAGAGTTATAGATCCCATAGTCACCTGCTTTCACATGTAACTAAGGGTTGGGGGTGATTGATATGCCCCAAGTGTGACCTCGGATCGGAGACACCAACCTCGACCGAGATCGTGGCCGACATTGGATAAGCCTTGGGCATGCGGCATCAGCCCTCGGCCATAGCAAGGTCGGCCCAGGCCGACACTACCACCAGCCTCTCGAAGGGACATCACATGCATTACAAGGATAAGCAGCATTCTCATATACCTTGGAATGGCAACCTCGGCCAGATATAGGTCGAGCTCGCAAGAAGCCACCAGCAACCTCATCAAGACGTTAGTCGATGCTCCAAACACACCAACTCAACCTCGGCTCAGGCCGACCTTGTCCATTGTCTCGGCTAGGATTAAGCCGAGACCTCTATGGTCACCTCGGACTGAACGAGCATCTAGACTTACCAACCTCGGCCTATCCCAGGACGAGGTCATACACCAAGCACAATAGCCTAGCATCTGTTGACATTTGGATAAGGGCACGTGGACACATATCAGTTATAACAAGATTATTCCCCACACGCGGGGAGAATATTTCATCATCATTCTCTACTTGTGACAGTGACAGATGTCTTTCCAATATTGGTGAGGCAAACACACACATGCACATTACATGCATGGGGGGTACATTACACCCCCTAGGTACTATATATAGAGGTCATCCTCTACCTTGCATAGGATCCGAAATTGTTAACCCTAGCTGAAATTATGTCTTATACACACAGTAGAGAGAGAAAGTGAGCTTATCTATATTGTATCCATGGCCATCAGTGCCTCATTACAGTGAGGTTATTCACACACAGTGGACGTAGGACAATTTAGGCTGAACCACTTATATTCTGGTGCTCTCTCCTCTTCTCCTCATCTCATTCTCCTACCTTTTATGTAACTATGCTGCCATTGTTGTTCTTAGATTGAGCTAGAAAACACTTTACCTGGTGGTGTTAATTCTATCATCATTAGGTAGTACTCGAGGAGAAAAATATCTATCGTGTCTTGTCATTCTCTCTCCTCTAATCACTCATACGAACTTCTCCCTATGCCCTCTAAATTGTTGATCTCACATGATGTAATAAGGCATACATCTATCGGCTCTCGCATGTGGGTCCTCCCATGCTCGTGTTCTGCTCCAAAAAGATTCATCTCTCGCGGTTCTCCTTTGTCACCCTCGTTCTTGATATTATTAAAAATATTTGTATCGAGGGTCATGTTCCTAAATGTTAATTGCATTCGCCCACTTCGAGTATTGATGAGCACATTAGCCGTAGCTAAGAATGGAGACCGAGGATAATGGGAACATGATTGCTCGGGAGAATGGAAGGCTCCTCGTCCTAAATGACAAAGTCCATCGGGAAGTAGAAAGTGTCTATTTGGATAATCACATCCTCAACGATTCCCCGAGGCATCTTCACAGAGCGATCCACGAGCTAAGAAGTCATATTTGTGGGATTGAGTTCCCCCAAATCGATTTTCTTATAGATTGAATAGGGTAGAATGTTAACACTCGCTCCTAAATCTATTAGCGCCCTTTCGATTTGGTTCTTCCCCATGATGCACGAAATGGTGGGTGCACCCAGATCTTTATACTTTAACAGAAGGACACTTGATAAAACTGAGCTGACATTTTGGGCCAAAAAGACATTCTTATCTATCTTTAGCTTGCATTTCACCGTGAGTAAGTCCTTAATGAACTTAGCGTATGCGGAAATTTTCTGTATGGCCTCGAGAAAAGTTAAATTGATCTTTACTTGCTTAAGTACATCCAAAACATCATCCCGAGAAGTGCCTTTGGAGTGCGGGACCAACCGTTGAGAGTATGGGGCAACGATGGGGGGTTTCACTACTACCTCGAGCTCACTAGTTCCTTCTTTATCACTCTCATTCAAGGGGACATCTTTGGCCTCTTTCGTGCCGGGAGAAATCTCCTTGTCTTTGGTTGCATCGTGTGGGGGAGGTGATAAGTCAACTACTCTCCCACTATGTAGAGTGGTGATTGCACTACATTGCTCCGGATGGTCATGGGATGTGGAGCTAACACTAGTTTGACCTTGGGGAGGTCTTTGGCCCTGGGAAGGAAACTTGCCCTTCTCTTGGACACAACGAGGATTGTATCTTTGATAGATTTGCATTTATGTCGCTGATCAGGCGATCATATCTAGCATTGGTTGCAGTCTGGCTATTGATAAATTGATTCATTGTATCCTCGAGAGTTCTCCGCGATGAAGGGATATATGCTCCTTGAGGTGGTGGTACTTGCACATGTCCTTGCATGTGTGGAACTTGTTGAAAGTGTTGTGGTGGAGGAGGGATAACATGTGAATTAGGATTCATCGCAGCATGTTGTTTCCCATAGCTAAAACCAGGATGATTTTTCCATGAAGGGTTGTAAGAATTCGCGTGCGATGCACTGAAATTACCCTTAAATCCTCCTATACCACTAACTTGCTCTTGAAGCATCACTTTGTAGGCGGGAATATTCGGGCATTCCTCAGTTGAATGACCCGACTCATAAATCGCACACACCTTCTCTACGGGGTTTGATATGGTTCTAGTTGGCCCTCTTCCCAATACCTCGCATAGGTCTCGAAATCCTTTCTCAAGTGTATCCAATCGACTATCCGTCATAGAATTCTTATCTACGTAAAATAGACCGAACGCTGCTGGAGTGGTGGTAACTTGACGATTTTGATTTTGAGCATTAGGATCAGATGTATCCCAGGATTGGGTAGTCTCGGTGAAATACCTTAGGCGAAGCTCAACATCGTGGGCGTCTAGTTCGATAAAAGGACTACTACCCATGGTTTCAATGAGTTGGTTGGAATTGAGATTCAACCCATTATAAAGAAAGGAAATGATTTGCGCTGTATCAAATCCATGATGGGGGCATGAAGTAATTAACTCATTGAAACGCTCGTAACATCGATGAAATGGCTCATTTTCAGATTGTCTGAATGCATTTGAGCCTTTATGGAGATCGTTCGATGTGGTGGGAAGAATTTCTTGAGAAATCTAGATTGCAACTAATTCCAAGATGGGATCGAGCTTGGAGGTAAAGACCATAACCAAGTCTTAGATTTATATTTTAGCGAGAAGGGGACGAGTTTGAGGCGGATCACCTCTTGTGTGAAAGTTTGATCATTAAGAGTATCACATACATCCTCAAATTTCCTAATGTGAAGATGTGGATTTTCAGATGCCATACCATGGTAATTGGGTAAAATCTGGATAATCCTGTTCTTAAAAAAAATTGCCTGGTATTATACGGGAGTATAATGCATCTCGGAGTGATAGTGCGCTCGGGATATAAAATTTCTCTCAGCGGGCGGTATGGGCCTCTTCCGCACCGACGGCTGCACTACCATGTTGTGACATTTCTCTCTCTCTTGAAGACTCGGTATCCTCACTTGGTGTGCTCTAAGTGTGCTCAGAGGTGTGTCCTAAGAAGGAAAATGGAGTGTTGTTTGAGATTGAGTGTGACGGTGTGGGAGGTGGAATCCAGAACTGTGGGGCGTTAGGTGTGTGAGGGCTATCGGGGTCGTACTCAACTATTGGATTTTCGTGAATGCTGGTTGGAGTATTATGAGGTGTGGGAGTGAGTTCAAAATTTTGCATTAAGAACTTGTGAGAAATGATGATGAATCTTTTTGTGTTCTTTTGATTTTTTTTTAATGTTATTTTTGGATTTTTGAAAATTTTTGGTCAAAGTTTTAGATTGACTCGATCTATTCCTAAGTCTACCTAATTTCCCGACAACGATGCCAAAAACTTGATGCGACTCAGAAAGTGTCTCTAATGTGCGTTCACTCTAGGCTCAAGTGCAAGCCTGTCGCGTGAGTAATAAACCCGGTAAGTCGAGATCGTATCCACAGGGAAATAGGACAATGAAATTGTGACGACGTTGGATAGACAAGGAAATCCTAACTCTGACTCTAAAGGAAAAAGAGAAATGATTTGGTTTGTGCAATGACTATACTAGATGCAATTATGAAATTATGAAAAGTACAATTATTCTAAATTACCTAAAATACTGATGAATACTCATTTAAAACATTAAACTATATGATGAGAAAAACAGGACGGGAATACAATCCCCCAACCCTAGTGTATTGCAGTTATAATACTAATCGTAGATTTAACTGATTAATTAGACCCAAAATTTAGTGCTCCCAAGAATTACGTATATGTAGTTCAAACCTACATCATACTTAATTTGAGTACGAGTAAATCGGTATCGTGATAGTTACACTCGAATTGCATTCTAATGCATCCCAGTTACTCAAAACCAAACAAGATCTAAAGATCTACAATTGTCGTGTCCCTACGCAATACGGTCGTAATCAATCACTAAATTCTTAGGATTAATGTTATACACATGCAACTATCACATTAGACTGCGTTCATGTATCCCGGCCTTAGAAAATCTAGCCTAGCATGCTGAAAGTAATGGAAACATTGTTTGATGTGCAGAAAACCATAATTAAACTAAGGAAAATTTGTGGAATGATGTAGAAAGGAATTAAAAAGAAGAAATAACTCACTAATCTTACCAAAGCAGTAACAACAGCAATTAAGAACACTTGTAATAAAATAATTTTTTAATAATCTTCACTATTGGAATCAAAATTGTAAACTGTATCTAAACTAGGGTTTCTGAAAATGAATGGAAAATTCCATTAATTCCCCCTCCTAAAAATGATAATAAAACGGGTTTATATACCCTAAAAGACTCCAAGAGTTTTAGCTGCACTAGGAATCTCCATTAGAGGAAGATTAGAAAATTAAAATTGCGACAACCGGACCGGTCCTCTCCTCCTCCGGACTGGTTTGCCTTGGATACGGACCGGTTTTTTTATTTCTTGGGCGGACCGATCCAGGGAGGATCGGTTCTTTTATTTTTCTTCGTTTTCAATCCGTCTTCGGTCCAAGGTTTTATAAAATGTGGCACGGCAGACCGGTTCTTTTAATTTTTGGTCGGACCGGTCCTGTGCGGATCGGTTCTTTTAATTTCTGTCCGGACCGGTCCTCTCCTTCTTTGACTTTTTCTTCTATCTTTGACTGCTCATAACTTTCACACTAGAACTCCGATTGAGGTGTCGTTTTTTCCAGTATTCTTGTAACTGAAAGATCTTAAACTTTCCAGTTGGCCCCACCTTCGAAAAATTAAGAAAATGCCCTTTACTCCCCATTTCTTGGTTTTCTTTCACTGTTTTGAGTTCTTTTTGGCACTAGCTTGCCTGGAATACCTGTAAAACACATAAGAGAAACACAAAATATGAAATACTTGCCAAAAAGGGTTAGTAGCATAAATATAAACCAAATACAAGCTATTTACACCGCACGAGATCATAAAAATACAAAAATTAAGGGGATAAATGTGAAGAATTTATGCCTAATCAACATTCTTCCTTATTAGTATAAAGCTCATCATGCCAAATAAAATACTGTCTCCATAATATACTAATAAAGAATCATGCATTTTTCACACTAAATCATTAAAGAGCATGGCCATCGACCAAATTTTGTCCGGTAACTGGGTGGTCACTTTATGATGGGCACTGGTCCGCCAGGTCGCAATTAGCCTAAGTAATATAACTTTCACCTTCCATTGGTGAAGTACCTTCGACGTATATCGAACGGTTCCCCCCACATCACACCACTTGACCAAAGTCATGATAGGAGGTATATAACAGGGAACTCATTCACGTATGTTGAATATATCGAATACTCTCTCACATGTACTATCCTTATTAGGTATATAGTGAGGCAATTCATGTACACTCAGGTATATCAAATGGCTTGTCCACAGATATAGATTTTGCTCAAAAGCAATACGTATATCGTGAAAGTAATTCCAAAGGGGAACCTTTATACTAACCCAACAACTGCGTACCCTCAAATAGCCGTCAAACCTAGAGCACTCATATTTAGATTGTCGGTTACTAGCCAAAACTCTATCGAAATGCTGGGTTGGCATGTTGCCCAAATTTTCATGCGATTTCGTCTTTTTCAAAAATGGGACCTTGTCCATGAGCCTGGAAACAAGTCAAACAATGTTTGACATATTTTTTAAACCAATTCTCCTAGGTTCAAGTCCCGTCCCACATTTTTTTTTGCATTTAGGTAAACCTAATACAAGAGAAAACATAAATATAACTAATAATCATGTTGAGACTCTTCTTTCATCTTTCCTCCTTACTAAAAGTGTCAAAAACCTTTTTTCCCTCTTTTATCAAAATACCCAAAACATTTTCATTTCTTTTATCATAAATGTCAAAAGAGAATTTTCTTGTCATAAATATACAAAAAATATTTTGTCTTCCTCTTTCCAAAAAAATATCAACAACATTTTCCTCCTTTTCAATATTAAAAGTTTTTTTGTTTTTCCTCCTCTCTTTATAAAATAAATTCAAATCATTTTGCTTCTCAGGTCGATCGCATACCCGACCCTTAGCTGGCTCCCTATTGGCTTCGATCTTCCGTCGAACCTCCCCGAAGCTCCGTCAGTTCTCTCGCTACTTCTTTTGAGTCCTAAATCCACCTTCACCCCCTCTCTATGGAGAACGCAGATCCAATAACGAATGTGCACCCTAATTTGAGGACTGTTCTATTCCAACTTACCATCACGATTGACAACCTTCAAACTGAAGTTCATGAGATACAGTGAAACTAGGCCCCTATTACCAAAGATCCTGAGATGCACTTTGATCACACTATGGGTTCTCCCTCACTTGAGACTATTTGGATCCCGAATGAATATTAGCATGCTCCACGTATCCCTCTTGCTAATAGGACACCACCAACTCAGCTCCCTATGCCGAATCTTACGCAGCCAGGGGTTAACCTTCTAATTCCTATTGATTCGAAGAAATAAGGGTTCAAAAAGGTAAAGGAGGACCTTAAGATATTGACTAAGAAGTTTGACCAAGTTCGAATCTCCTAAAACTACATGGATTAAACCCATATGTCTCCCTACCCGAAAGCAAGGCTATCGAAAAAGTTCAAGATACCCAATATTGGGAAGTTTGGGGTAGCAGGCCCCTAATTATTCATCTCCCAACTTACTATTGAGCCATGACTATCTTATAGGTGCCTTAGAGGATATAATAGACCAGATGTTCCTGCAAAATTTAAAGGATAACGCTCTTTGATGGTTCTTATCTCTCGAGGAATCCATAACTCGCAGTTGGGAGGATGTTGACCATGAATTCATGTCACATTACATGTACAACGAGGAGTTCAAGATTTCTCATCGAGATTTAGAACTTCTCAAGAAGAACGTTGGAGAAATTATTATTAATTTCATAGCAAGGTGGAGAGAGAAAGCGACCACCATGACCAATCGGCCTTTCGAAGAGGAGCAAGTCAGTATTGTGAAAGAAAACATTCTTACCCCATGTTCGAGTGGTGATGGAAGGAAAATATTACCACCATTTCTAAGCCCTCCGTGAAGCAGGAGTGGAGATCAAAGAAAGTCTTACCAAGACAGAAGCTGAGCCAAAGAAAGTATCCGGACAGTTTACCCCCAGAAAATATGAGAAGCCAACCAATACCACCGTTTCTACCATTAATAACATCTCTCAGCCTGCCACTTCATGGGCACCAGAAAGCCACCTTAACCCAGTAAAAAAAGAATACACCAAGCTTCATTCTCCCCTCTCCAAAGTCTACAAATCCCTTTTGAGCCGAAATCTTATCAATCCATTAGACCCTCGTCCATTACCGAACCCACTTCCCGAAAAATTCAAACCCAATGCTCATTGAGATTTTCACCGAACTCCTGGTCGTACCACTGGTCAGAGCTTCTAACTCCATAATATAATCCAAGGTATGATGGACTGAGGTACCATATCCCCACCAACTAATCCCAAGACAAACACTACTCACAATCCACTCCCAAATCATGAAAATGATATCTTCCTAGAAGAAGACCTAGAATTTGACCCATCTAGCCAAATTGTACCCAGTAAATCACCCATCATATTAGTATTTTCTCCTACATCCTCCTTGTTTTGTCAATCAGACCCTGTAACTTCTTACAAGAGCATGCATTGCCATATGTACTCGTTTCAGGGGAAAAGATATGGAATTGTTAGTGGTACTAAACCAACTCCTTGAGTTTGGGCTGAAATTTCCCTAAAAAATGACCATTGACTGTGAAAAATCCAGCATAATGTTATTGGAATCACAAAAGTGGGACCAAGAGTAAGATAATTATGTAGTACCCACTGATGAAGTAAGCCTAGATTATGTCATCCAGATCATGGAATACTTATTTCGACAGATTGGTAAAATTTATAGTATATATGAGCTACTTGATGCTGTAAAACTATAAGAGCAGTTGGTCCCTTTGCTTCTACATATCCTTATTGAGTGGGAGGATCTATACGAAGTGGCCATTGAGGTTGTAAAATGAATTGACTTTTCATGGAAGGATGGCATCGTTTCCATAAGATGGGGGAAGAATGTGATAGTTCAGATGAAGAACCAAGACAAGAAAAAACTAGCCCCATAGTCGATATATGTGGAATAATATCGTTTGAGGATTTGCTAGGGGAGATGAAAAAAGAAACTGAACAACCCAAGATAGATGAAGAAATGGGTTTCTATTTTTCCCCTCTTCTATGAACTACATGAATAGATCTGGGAGGCATTACCAGGTTTCAAACCCTCAATCAACAATGACAGATAAGGGAAAATGTGTTGAGAAACTTCCTATGCCAGAAATGGCCGTCGAGGAGAGAAAGATACTAGATTAATTAAAGAAAACTCAAGCTAACATCACTCTTCCAGGACTCTTTATGTCTTTGAAACTGCACTGAAATTCCTTGATTTAACTTCTTACATGGCCCACAGTCCCTCTTTCCACGACTCTAGAAGAATCACTGAACTTGGTTGGGTCTCTAACCTCTACTAGAATGCTCTCTTTCTTTGAGGAAGAAATCTCTAAGTTTGGTCCAAATAATAACTATTCACTTAATATATCTATCGAGGTGATGGGAAAGAGAGTCTCTTTTCTCTCGTTGACAAAATATCGACACTTAATATTTTCTTGTTAAGAACCATCAAATGCTTGGAACTGAAAGTAAGAGACCTTGATCTAACTTCGACTGCGGTGCATGCTTGATATACCCAGGTATACCCTCCAACCGGGAGACCCCACGAGGGGCTGACCCTTCATCATGTTCCTGACGACCCCTCAGGGGGCCGACCCTTCAACAGGCTTCGATCGACCCTCCGAGGGGCTGACCCTTCATCGGGCTCCGGACGACCCTCTGAGCAGCCGAACCTTCATCAGGATCCGGGCGACCCTTAGAGGGACCGACCCTTCAACAGGCTCCAGACGACCCTCCGAGGGTACGACAGTACGAGGCCTAAATTAGGCCAGACTCACTACCGGAAGGAACTTTTTCCTCGGCCTCGGCTCATAGGCCGAGGGTGACATCATCGCAGCGCGTGGTTTGGGAGACGCGTGGAACAGTACGCGTGAGGCTCACATGGCACATAGGAGACCGTTATAACAAAATCACACCCTCACGTGAGGGAATATTATGTCATCATTCGGCATTTATAGGTGTCAAGAGGGGATTAGCTAGATCATCATTCACATGCACCATGCATACTTGGGGGGTACACTACACCCCCAAGACCTATATATACTTGTCACCTACAACCCTACAGGGGATCGATCAATTGATTGTAACCCTAGCTAAAACTCTGCTTGTACACACAGAAGAGAGAGAGTGAGCTTATGTGCATTATATCCAAGGCCATTAGTACCCATACTTAGTGGATCACACACTCACAGTAGATGTAGGCCAAATTGGCTGAACCACTATACATCATTGCCTCATTTCCTCTTATACTCATCCCCTTATACATACTTATACACTTATGCATCTCTATGTCTGCCATGGCTACTACTGTTTCAGCTCTCTATCACTTATCCGGTGGTGCTAAATCTTAGCATCATCAGTTTGTCACCGTCTGTGGGAATCGAGAAGACATCTCTGGTGGTGAGCCAGCACTCCCCTTGAGAGGAGATGTTTCACCATTGAAAGAGACCCACTAAGGTTCTCAAGCTCACCAGTCTTTTCTTCAGTTCAGCTTTTCATAGCTCAAACACATGGCAGCTGAAATGCCACCACCACCACTTCCCCCGCCGGATGATGGGGGAAGACCCAGTTCCAGTCAGCTAACTGCTCAGTCTGAGATGGCTGATGTGGCGGCAGCCCTAAAGTCTCTGGCAGCAAGCCAGCAGATGATGCGGGAGCAGTTCATAGCTCTAAGACAGAACATACTAAGACCACCAGGGGTTTCACCTGAGATGATTACTCCGGCAGCAGCTCCAGGATAGCATGAGGCCAGGGGACCACCCCAGGCACCGCGTAAAGACCTACCACCCCCTCAGTGGCTTAGGGATGTTACTGACCCTCGGCGTCTACACCTGGGGAGGCAAGGAAACCCTTGCCCTGAGGACATGTATGACGATCTGGAGGGAGATGAGGCCCCTAGAGAATGGTGGGAACCATATGAGGTCTCCAACAATACTGTACGACCTCTCCAGGATAATAGAGGAAAGTGCGGGAGACCAAATCCTGATGATCGCCCGAGAGGCTCTGCTTTTGATCGCTTGAGCAGGGGGTCAGCCTTTGAGAGGCTGGGCCCAGTAAATCACCTGTGGGAACAATTGTCCAGGTCAAGAAGTACTGCGAGGTCCAGGAGGGAGGCAGCAGATGGCCGACCCCAAGGACGGGATGACGGCCAAAGGGAAGTAAACAACCGATACAGGCTTGCTGCAGCAGAACCCTCCGTCCACCTTAAAGAGGCGGCAGGGGATAACATCGGCCAAGTCGACCCTGTGAGGCCCTGGAATGACTCAATCCAACGACTGGAGGATAAGATCGGTGATATACTGAAGAGTCGGGACCCTATTCAGAAGGGATACACCATAGGCTCACCCTTTGTGGCGAAGATAGTCAACTTCCCTACGCCATCAAGGTTCAAGCCACCTGAGGTCACCCCAAGATACGACAGGAGCACCAGCCCTGTCCACCATGTTGAGATGTATCAATCAGCACCAGACATATACTCTATCTCAGATGAGATGAGGTGTCGAGCCTTTTCTGGTACCCTAACAGGGGCTGCACATGTCTGGTACACGTCTCTTCCAAAAAATTCCATTGAAAACTTTAAGCAGTTGGCAGACCTGTTCATCCACAACTTTTGCTTTGGGGTGAGGCCACAGAAGAAGACCACCCACCTGCTCTATGTTAAGCAGGGGAAGAGTGAGAGCCTGAGGGACTACATAGCCAGATTCAATAAGGAGAAGCTGGAGGTTGAAGACTATGAGGAAAGCATAGCTATGACAACCCTGATTGGAGGACTCCAAAAGGGGAAACTTTTATGGAAGCTTGCTGAAGACCCTTCGAGGACGATGGCTGAATTGCTGTCGACAGCAGGGAAGGTGATGAACGCCGAAGAGGCGATGGCCACAAAATATGAAGACAAAAAAGGAGGTGGTAGTGGGGGTAAATACCCTAAGAAGAACAAAGAGGGGAAGAAGAGGTCCACGGATGACAAGTTCGCTGGTTACACCCCTCTAACGGTCAGCTGTGAACAGATTCTCAATGAGATAAAGAGAGACCGGTCCCTGAAGTGGCCTGAGAAGCTGAGGGCAGCCCCCAGCAAGAGGAATAAGAACCTGTGGTGTGAATTTCACCAAGACCACGGCCATGTGAAGGACAAATGCTTTACTCTGAAAGATGAGATTGAGAAGATGATGAAATAAGGGAAGCTCAGAAAGTACGTCGACAAAGGTGCCTTCAAGAGGGGCCGAGGGGACGACCCCAGAAAGAAGCGAGGTGATGCATGTAGAGAAGGTCCTCAAAAAAGAGGGGACGACCCTTCTGACGATGAGGATGACCCTGACCTCCCGCCGAGAGACAACCAAGGTCCTATCAAGAGGCTTAATATGATCTCGCTCGGAGTGGGAGTGATCTCCGGGGGTCTAGGAGGAGGAGGGTTTGATGTCGCCAACTGGAAGGCCCATGTGGATGAGGCAAAGGCAGTGACGAAGACGGTACACTCGACCTCTCTGGAGGTCAAGTCAGAAAAGAGGAAGAAGGTTGATATGGACACTCTGATAGTGGGATTTTCAAGAATGGACTTCAAAGGCCACTTAGCCCCACATGATGACCCTTTCGTCATCACTACTAGAGTGCACGGGTGGGAGGTGTCGAGGATACTAGTAGATGGGGGCTCATCTGCAGACGTGATGTTTTGGCCGTGCTTCAAAGCCTTAGGTCTCAGTCAGGCTAGAGTCGTCCCGTACCATCATCCATTGATTGGGTTCAGTGGGGAAAAGGTTCATCCCCTTGGAGTGTATGAGGCTGATGTTAGGATGGGGGACGAATGGCCGAGATGGCTCACCAAGAAGGTCAGTTTCTTTGTGATGGATAAGCATGTGTTTTTGGCCTACAACATCATACTGGCGTGTGTGGCCCTCAAGGGGTTTGAAGCTGTGACATCTACGGTCCATCAGATGATCAAATTTCCTACCCCTTACGGGGTGGGGGAAGTTCAGGGAGACCAGACGACAGCGTGAGAATGTTACTACAAATCCGCTGAAGAAAGGGAGGCACACAAGAGGCTACGACCACTTACAATATTGATACCCTAGACCCCAGGGATGAGACGAAGCTAAAGAAAGGAGAGGCTACGGAAGAGGTAGAATCCATAATCCTCGATGAGGATGACCCGGAAAAAACCGTCCAAGTCAGCAAGTCTCTGAAGCCCAACATCGAAGAAGACCTCATTAAACTGTTGAGGAGAAGGCAAAGCGTCTTCGCATGGAGTCATGTAGATATGCCAGGGATTGACCCTGAAATCATGTGCCATAAGCTCAATGTGGTAGAGGGAGTGAAGCCGGTAAAGCAGAAGAGGAGAATTTACTCTAGAGAAAAGTATGAGGTCATTAGGGACGAGGTCAAGAAATTAGAAGACGCTGAATTTATCAGAGAGGTCCTCTACCCTGAATGGCTGTCCAATGAAGTCATTGTCCCAAAGGCCAACGACAAGTGGAGAATGTGTGTGGACTTCACAGACCTCAACAAGCACTATCCCAAAGACAGCTTCTCCCTCCCCCGCATTGACCAGATGGTAGACGCTACCGCAGGCTATGAGCTCATGAGCTTCATGGATGCCTATTCAGGGTATAACCACATCTTCATGAACCCTGAAGACTCAGAGAAGACAACCTTCATCACTGACAAGGGGACATACTGTTATAGGGTCATGCCCTTTGGCCTAAAAAATACGGGGCTAACGTACCAACGCCTGGTAAATAAAATGTTCGAAGACCAAATTGGGGAGTCTATGGAGGTCTATGTAGATGACATACTGACTAAGAGTTTGAAGGCAGAGGATCATGTGGCAGACCTAGAGAGGACCTTTAATACGATGGACAAATACAAGATGAAGCTTAATCCGTCCAAGTGTGTCTTCAGGGTCAGAGCAGGGAAGTTCTTGGGGTTCATTGTCAACCAAAGAGGCATTGAGGCCAATCCTGAAAAGATAAAGGCCCTTGTTGAAATGAAGACCCCCAAGTCTATTAAATACGTTCAGATACTCACAGGGAGAGTTGTTGCTTTGAAGAGGTTTGTGTCTAGGGCCACAGACAAGTGTTTTCCATTCTTTAAGATCCTTAGGAAGGCCTTCAAATGGAGTGAAGAATGCGATGAGGCTTTCAAGGACCTAAAGTCATACTTAGGGTCTCCCTTGCTGCTGTCATGTCCCGTGTAGGGTGAACGAATTTATGTATACCTCGCCGTCTCAGAGTCGGCCATCAGTGCAGCCATTGTGAGAGACGAAGACGGGATATAGAAGCCTGTGAATTTTAATAGCAAGGCACTTCAGCGGGCAGAGAAAAGATACCCGAGGATGGAGAAGTAAGCCTACGCCTTGATCCATGCCTCAAGGAAGATGAAGCCGTAATTCCAGTCACATACAATGGTCATCCTCACCGACTCTCCTCTTAGGCAGGTCCTACACAAGCCAGAAAAATCAGGCAGGCTAATGGCCTGAACTATAGAGCTAGGGGAGTTTGACATAGTGTATCAGCCTAGGACGGCCATTAAGGGGCAAGCACTGGCGGATTTCGTGGCTGAGTATACTTGGGAATGTGATGAAGCCGAGGGTGAGACCCTCGGGAAGACAGATACACAACAAGATAGGCCCACCGACACACCCGCAGATAGGGCTGAGACAAGCACCACTAGAAGGAAAGCGACTAAAAATAAAGAGGGATGATACATATTTAGACAGGGATCCCTTTCTGAGGGAAATTTTTCAGAAGGAAAGACTCTGTGGAGCCTCTTCATTGACTGGTCCTCCTGTGACAACGGAAGTGGAGCTGGACTGATACTCTCAGCACCCGATGGCACAGACGTTGACTACGCCCTGAGGTTCAACTTCAAAGCCTCCAACAATGAGGCTGAATATGAGGCCTTGGTACCAGGCCTCTCCTTGGCCAAGTCTCTTAGTGTCGGCCAGATTTTGGTCCATATTGATTCAAGGCTAATAGTGAATCAGATACTAGGAGCCTACGAGGCTAAGGACGAGAGGATGGCTAGGTACCTTGGGAAAGTGAGGTCATTACTTAAAGTCTTCAGAGAAGTGAAATTAAAAAGAATACCTAGGCTCGACAATGGCCGTGCTGATGCCCTTGCGGGGTTGGCCTCGATAACTAGGACAGACATCAGGAGGACGGTCCAAGTAGAAATTTTGCTTCAGCCAACTATTGAGGATGCCGAGGGAACACTTAGCAAATGCCTAAATGTTTCTCAAGAAGATTGATGGATGGACCCTCTGATCAGATACATTAAAGACGGTGAGATGCCAGAAGCAAGGCAAGAAAAGAAGAAGCTGAGGTGCAGGGCTGCAAAATTCACTGTCATCGGAGACACCTTGTACAAAAAGGGGTTTTTGCTCCCCTTACTTAGGTGTGTGCATCCCTCAGAAGTCCCTTCCATTTTGCAAGATGTGCACGAAGGATCGTGCTCAAGCCACATCAGGGGCAGATCGTTAGCGAAGAGGGTGATCACCCAAGGGTACTGGTGGCCGACCATGGGGAAAGACGCAGCGACATATGTAAAAAAGTGTGACAAATGTCAAAGATTTGCCACCATCCCTCACCAGCCCCATCAGCCTCTTACTTCCATTACATCCCCATGGCCATTTGCAGTATGGGGAATTGACCTAGTAGGACCCTTACCTAGGGCCATCAATAACTATCGGTTCCTCATCGTAGCCATTGACTATTTTTCAAAATGGGTGGAAGCGGAGCCGATGGTGACGATCACAGAGCAGAAGACCTTCCAGTTCATCTGGAAAAATATTATATGCAGATATGGTCTCCCCAACACCCTCATCTCGGATAACGGGACTCAGTTCAAGAATACCTCTCTACAGAAGTACTATGAAAGGGTAAGTATCAAACATTTTTTCTCCACCCCAGGCCGACCTCAGGCCAATGGGCAAACATAAGTTACAAACAGGACAATCCTAGATGGAATCAAGAAGAGTCTTGAGGAGGCAAAAGGAAGATGGGTCGAGGAGTTATATGCCGTGCTGTGGGTATACAGGACGACAGTGAGGACCTCTACCGGAGAGACCCCATTCATGCTAGCTTATGGCTCAGAAGACGTCATCCCCACCGAGATTGAGTTTCCTACTCATAGGGTCCAAATGTATGACCCCCAGAGAAATACGGAAGAGGGGAGACTCGACTTGGACCTGATTGAGGAAAGGAGGGAGGACGCTAAGATAAGGCAGGCCGCCTACCAGCAGAGGACCGCAAGGTTTTACAATCAGAGGGTGAAACAGAGGCCAATCGCAGTGGTGGACTTGGTCCTCAAGAAGACTTGGCCAGATCCCAACAAGCTTCATCCTAATTGGCATGGCCCATATAGGGTCATTGATGAAGTCGTCCCTGGAACCTATGGACTAGAAAACCTAGAGGGGGAACCTTTTTCCAACCCCTGGAATGTAGATCATTTGAAGAAATACTATCAGTAGTGTTGTAAGGTCTTGATAGACCACAATTGTGATAAGAGTTGCTCCAACAGAACACTTGGAAAATTAATGAGAAATATCAGTGTTTCCCCTCATCCCGTGGTTATCAGTTCTAGTACGCATGGAAACATCTACAGAGAACCACCATTGGCTATAATAAGGGCCAGTGGAGGGGACGACCCCACCACTGCCCTCAAGAAAGACGAGGGAAAACTTTGTTAAAAACCATTAATTTGGAAAGTTGAACCCCCGGCCATAATGAGGGCCAGTGGAGGGGACGACCCCACCACTGTCCACAAGAAAGACGAGGGAAAACTTTGTTAAAAACCATTAATTTGATAAGTTGAACCCTCGGCTATAATGAGGGCCAGTGGAGGGGACGACCCCACCACTGTCCACAAGAAAGACGAGGGAAAACTTTGTTAAAAACCATTAATTTGATAAGTTGAACCCTTGGATATAATGAGGGCCAGTGGAGGGGACGATCCCACCACTGTCCTCAAGAAAGACGAGGGAAAACTTTGTTAAAAACCATTAATTTGGTAAGTTGAACCCTCGGCTATAATGAGGGCTAGTGGAGGGGACGACCCCACCACTGTCCTCAAGAAAGACGAGGGAAAACTTTGTTAAAAACCATTAATTTGGTAAGTTCAACCCTCGGCTATAATGAGGGCCAGTGTAGGGGACGACCCGACCACTGCCCGCAAGAAAGACGAGGGAAAACTTTGTTAAAAACCATTAATTTGGTAAGTTGAACCCTCGGCTATAATGAGGGCCAGTGAAGGGGACGACCCCACCACTGTCCTCAAGAAAGACGAGGGAAAACTTTGTTAAAAACCATTAATTTGGTAAGTTGAACCCTCGGCTATAATGAGGGTTAGTGGAGGGGATGACCCCACCACTGTCCTCAAGAAAGACGAGGGAAAACTTTATTAAAGACATTAGTTTGGTAAGTTGATCCCTCGGCTATAATGAGAGACAATGGAGGGGACGACCCCACCACTGTCCTCAATAAAGACGAGGGAAAACTTTATTAAAACCATTAATTTGGTAAGTTGAACCCTCGGCTATAATGAGGGATAGTGGAGGGGACGACCCCACCACTGTCCTCAAGAAAGACGAGGGTAAACTTCATTAAAAACCATTGGTTTGGTAATTTGATTCCTCGACTATAATGAGGGTCAGTGGAGGGGATGACCTTACCACTATCCTCAAGAAGGACATGGTAAAACTTTATTAAAAACCATTAGTTTGGTAATTTGATCCCTCGGCTATAATGAGGGCCAGTGGAGGGGACGACCCCACCACTGTCCTCAAAAAAGACGAGGGAAAACATTAAAACCATTAGTTTGGTAATTTGATTCCTCGGCTATAATGAGGGCTAGTGGAGGGGACGATCCCACCACTGTCCTCAAGAAATACGAGGAAAAAACTTCATTAAAAACCATTAGTTTGGTAATTTGATCCCTCAGCTATAATGAGGGCCAGTGGAGGGGACGACCCCACCACTGCCCTCAAGAAAGACGAGGGAGAGGTTAGTGGCATTAACAAAGACAACACAAATAGTACAAGAAGCAAATATGGAAGACAACAAAGGAGACGATAGTATTAATGAAATATCAAGTGTTCTACAAGTAGAGTACAAAAATTATAATTACATCAAGAGGGTATGGGCTACAGACAACCACCCTATGGAACAACATCAGAGGGCAGGGCCTCAACATCTATAAGAGAGGTTTCATCTGTGACTATGACAGGCTGAGCCTCTGACGTGCGTGTGCCTTCTGCATGTTGGGATTCCACCTGGGTAGAGCCTCGGCGATTAGAGGGTCATCCAGTTGGACTGCTTCGAGGGACGGGCATACCGAAGAGACGACATCGCCGAACTTGAGGACGACCCACCGACAGGCCATCCTTATCCCTCTCTCCAAGTACTCAAGGCCGAAACCTTGGAACTCATCTGAGAGTTTATAGGCTTCAACAGCATCGGCCTAAGATTTTTTCGCAGCCTCAGACAGCTCAATCTTAAACTGGGCTTCCCGATGGGTCATGGCTTCATCCTTCTCCTTCAAAAGAAAGTCTCTAGCCTTGAGATCCTCATCATGCTGCCTCGTCAGCTCATCCATAATTCGTGCATGATCAGTTATGGCAGTCTCTAGCTCAGCCTTTGCAGTATCTAAGTCAGCCTGCAGGTCGGCCTCATGCTAGATGGCCCTCTCGGCGTCATGGAATTTCTCCTGATTTTCGGCCATCCATTTTGTTGCCGAGGTAAAGGCGCATACAGACTGCACAGAAAAATAAACAGATGTCAAGAGGCCGAGGAAATAATTGGTGAAAGAATGAAATTAAAGAAGTGGGTGAAGACCAATACCTGTGAAAGGGCATGTAGAACATAGTCATACACTTTGGCTGGAGGCATCTTTGACAAGAAGTCGTAGTCAGCAGCCGAGGGAGCAGAAAACATTGATGCCTTGGTTGCCCTCAAGTTAGCAATGAGTGATGAGGGCTCGACCCTCAGATGTGCCAAGTTCTGAGACCAGAAGGCCCCCATGCTGGACGAAGAAGCAGCCCCTTCAGATGCTTCGACCCTGGCCCTCGTTCGAGAATCCGGCCGAGGGTCAACAGGAATCTCAGGCTCCTTTCTTTTGTGGCTATCGGCGGTCGGCTCAACAACCGTCGACCCAGCGACCTTCGTCTTCCTCGGAGCCTGCTGAGGCTCCTTACCTTTCTTCTTGACCAAGCCTGATAATAAGCTGGGAGCAGTCATTTCCCAAAGATAGTCTGATATACCTGCAGGACTACCTGGAAAGAGGACGACACGTCAAAAAAATGCGGATATAAAGAGGAAACACTTCAAAAATATGTAAAGAATGGAAAACGTTCAGTATAACTCACATAGTTCTTTCAGAGGGACGACCTTCAGACCAGCTTCTTTGAGGAATTGGGGGGTCATCAAATCTTCAAATTTTGCAAGCTCACCACCTCTCCCTCGTCCCCTTAGATACTCAACGATGTCCTTCTCCTCCAGACTAAGTCTGGGGTCTGACCTGGCCTTCATTGAAGTGTTACACCATCTTCTGGGGACCCTCGGACCATCGGCTACAAGTTGAGCCTCGACGGTGAACTCCCACTCCCTAGAGATAAATAAGAATCTCTTCTTCCAATCATGGTTGGAGGTTTATGCCATGTGGAGAAGTTTTTTCTCAGACCTCCTCGCCCCTAGATGATAGTACCCAGGCTGTTTGGACGAGGAGGTGATATTGTAGCAGGCCAAGAATACGTCAGCTGAGGGCTCATCAGTGAAAGCATTCTTCCACATGGAGATGTAGCCCAGGATCGTCCTCCAAGAGTTGGGAGGAAGTTGAGAGGGGGCAACACCAAGGGCTGATAGGATATCTACGATAGCAGGATGCAGAGGGAATCTGACCCCAACCTTGAACATCTGTTCATAAACTGCAACCTCTCCCTCTTCACTGTCAAAAACCCTCTCAGACTCAGAGGGAACCCTTATAGTTATATTGGTGGGCACTCCATAAGCATGTCTCCACAACAAGAGGTCGCGGTCCCTAATATGGGAGATATGGGACGAGGCATGAGAGGTATTAACCTGGTCATCTGTATCATCGCCCTCGTCCTCAGTCCCCTCTCCCTCGGCCTCTTCATCTGCCAGAGGACCATGAGGAAAGGCCATCTGGAAGGCATGTGGAGATAGGGTTGTCACAGGGACAGCCTCGAAGGGAACCATACCCTCGGCCTCTCGGCCTGGGCTTATGTCAGATGTCTCTCTCCTACTCGAAGGTCCAGCGCCAGTCGGCGAGGATGCTCTCTCATCCATCTCACTTGAATGACTCTCGACTGGACGAGAGGACAACCCACAATACTCAGACGACTCAAATGGTTTTATTATGGCTAGGGGAATAGGAAAGATGGGTCGTACCCAATTAGGGTCGTCCCCTCGTCTCCTCTCCTCCTCTTCCTCTATTCGTCTGATCTCTGCAAAGAGCTTCTCTCTCAAGAATGGGAATTCAGATGCTAAACTATAAAGCCTCCTAATCATTAAAAGGAGGACCCTACACTTAGAGAATTTAACTAAACATAGCTACAAACAAGTTGGCAGTTGACCAAATTGGACTTTTGGATTGAAACAAAGGAATTCAAGGGTTTTGATCAAGAACACTCAAGAACCAGTTGCCGGAGAAGACACCGAAAAAAGTTATGAGACAACCCAAGGAAAATGCAGCCCCACGAGCCTAAAAAGAGAACATAAATGAAGATAAAAGAGAGCGATGGGGTAAAGGGATTACCTGATAAAGAGAGAGCAAGAACTGCCAAAGTTGCTAAGCTTGAAGGATCGAAGACTGCAGAAATGGCAATGAAGACTAGTGAAAGGCTAGAGAGAGAGAGAGCTTGGGAGCGAAGAAGAAGAAGAAGAGAGAGAGAGTACAAAAATCTCTTAAATACCTTAGTAATGAATGGGCCCATTAACCAAGGCATCATTAGGGCACAAAGCCCCAGGCAAAGTATGCAGTCGCCATGCTTTGGAAACTGGAACAACAATGAGTACCTGCCTAGGTGTCACTCACCTAACTGATCATACACACATCTCAATTACAACACTATCCCTCAGCCATCTCAACAGCACCTATGGTTAAGGGCTGGGGGATGATTGATATACCCAGGTATACCCTCCAACCGAGCTACCCCCGAGGGGCCGACCCTTCATCATGTTCCAGAAGACCCCTCAGGGGGCCGACCCTTCAACATGATCCGGACGACCCTCCGAGGGGACGACCCTTCATCAGGCTCCGGAATACCCTCCGAGGGGTCGACCCTTCATCAGGCTCCGGGTGACCCTTCGAGGGACCGACCCTTCAACAGGCTCCGGACGACCCTCTGAGGGTACGACAGTACGAGGCCTAAATTAGGCCAGACTCACTACCGGAAGGAACTTTTCCCTCGGCCTCGCCTCATAGGCCGAGGGTGACATCATCGTAGCGCGTGGTTTGGGAGACGCATGGAACAGTACGCGTGAGGCTCACATGGCACATGGGAGACCGTTATAACAAAATCACACCCTCACGTGAGGGAATATTATGTCATCATTTGGCATCTACAGGTGTCAACAGGGGATTGGCTAGATCATCATTCACATGCACCATGCATACTTAGGGGGTACACTACACCCCCCAAGACCTATATATACTTGTCACCTACAACCCTACAGGGGATCGATTAATTGATTGTAACCCTAGCTAAAACTCTTCTTGTACACACAGAAGAGAGAGAGTGAGCTTATGTGCATTATATCCAAGGCCATTAGTTCCCATACTTAGTGGATCACACACTCACAATGGATGTAGGCCAAATTGGCTGAACCACTATACATCATTGCCTCATTTCCTCTTATACTCATCCCCTTCTACATACTTATACACTTATGCATCTCTATGGCTGCCATGGCTACTACTGTTTGAGCTCTCTATCACTTATCCGGTGGTGCTAAATCTTAGCATCATCAGTTTGGCGCCGTCTGTGGGAATCGAGAAGACATCTCTTCCTTTGTACAACTTGACCTCATTGGGCACTCTGGTGGTGAGCCAGCACTCCCCCTGAGAGGAGATGTTTCACCATTGAAAGAGACACACAAAGGTTCTCAAGCTCACCAGTCTTTTATTCAGTTCATCTTTTCATAGCTCAAACACATGGCAGCTGAAATGTCACCACCACCACTTCCCCCGCCGGATGATGGGGGAAGACCCAGTTCCATTCAGCCGCCGACTCAGTCTGAGATGGCTGATGTGGCGGCAGCCCTAAAGTCTCTGGCAGCAAGCCAGCGGATGATGCGGGAGCAGTTCACAGCTCTAAGCCAGAACATACTAAGACCACCAGGGGTTTCACCTGAGATGATTACTCTAGCAGTAGCTCCAGGACAGCATGAGGCCAGAGGACCACCCCAGGCACCGCGCAAAGACCTGTCACCCCCTCAGTGGCGTAGGGATGTTGCTGACCCTCGGCGTCTACGCCTGGGGAGGCAAGGAAACCCTTGCCCTGAGGACATGTATGACGATCTGGAGGGATAGGAGGCCCCTAGAGAATGCGGGGAACCATATGAGGTCTCCAACAATACTGTATGACCTCTCCAGGATAATAGAGGAAAGTGCGAGAGACCAAATCCTAATGATCGCCCGAGAGGCTCTGTTTTTGATCACTTGAGCAGGGGGTCAGCCTTTGAGAGGCTGGGCCCAGTAAATGAGCTGCGGGAACAATTGTCCAGGTCAAGAAGTGCTGCGAGGTCCAGGAGGGAGGCAGCAGATGGTCGACCCCAAGGACGGGATGACGGCCAAAGGGAAGTAAACAACCGACACAGGCCTGCTGCAGCAGAACCCTCCGTCCATCTTAAAGAGGCAGCAGGGGATAACATCGGCCAAGTCGACCCTGTGAGGCCCTGGAATGACTCAATCCAACGACTGGAGGATAAGATCGGTGATATACTGAAGAGTCGGGACCCTCTTCAGAAGGGATAAACCATAGGCTCACCCTTTTTGGCGAAGATAGTCAACTTCCCTACGCCATCAAGGTTCAAGCCACCTGAGGTAACCCCAAGATACGACGGGAGCACCAACCCTGTCCACCATGTTGAGATGTATCAATCAGCACCAGACATATACTCTATCTCAGATGAGATGAGGTGTCGAGCCTTTTCTGGTACCCTAGCAGGGCTGCACATGTCTGGTACACGTCTCTTCCAAAAAATTCCATTGAAAACTTTAAGCAGTTGGCAGACCTATTCATCCACAACTTTTTCTTTGGGGTGAGGCCACAGAAGAAGACCACCCACCTGCTCTATGTTAAGTAGTGGAAGAGTGAGAGCCTGAGGGACTACATAGCCAGATTCAATAAGGAGAAGCTGGAGGTTGAAGACTATGAGGAAAGCATAGCTATGACAGCCCTGATTGGAGGACTCCAAAAGGGGAAACTGTTATGGAAGCTTGCTGAAGACCCTCCGAGGACGATGGTTGAATTGTTGTCGACAGCAGGGAAGGTGATGAACGCCGAAGAGGCGATGGCCGCAAAATATGAAGACAAAAAAGGAGGTGGTAGTGGGGGTAAATACCCTAAGAAGAACAAAGAGGGGAAGAAGAGGTCCACGGATGACAAGTTCGCTGGTTACACCCCTCTAACGGTCAGCTATGAACAGATTCTCAATGAGATAAAGAGTGATCGGTCCCTGAAGTGGCCTGAGAAGCTGAGGGCAGCCCCCCAGCAAGAGGAATAAGAACCTGTGGTGTGAATTTCACCAAGACCACGGCCATGTGAAGGACAAATGCTTTGCTCTGAAAGATGAGATTGAGAAGATGCTGAAAGAAGGGAAGCTCCGAAAGTACGTCGATAAAGGTGCCTTCAAGAGGGGCCGAGGGGACGACCCCAGAAAGAAGCGAGGCGATGCATGTAGATAAGGTCCTTAAAAAAGAGAGGACGATCCTTCTGACGATGAGGACGACCCTGACCTCCCGCCGAGAGACGACCAAGGTCCTGTCAAGAGGCTTAATATGATCTGAGTGGGAGTGATCTCCGGGGGTGTAGAAGGAGGAGGGTTTGAGGTCGCCGACAGGAAGGCCCATGTGGCTGAGGCCAAGGCAGTGACGAAGACGGTACACTCGACCTCTATGGAGGTTAAGTCAGAAAAGAGGAAGAAGGTTGATATGGACACTCTGATAGTGGGATTTTCAAGAATGGACTTCAAAGGCCTCTTAGCCCCCCATGATGACCCTCTCCTCATCACTATCAGAGTGAACGGGTGCGAGGTGCCGAGGATACTAGTAGATGGGGGCTCATCTGCAGACGTGATGTTTTGGCCGTGCTTCAAAGCCTTAGGTCTCAGTCGGGCTAGACTCATCCCGTACCATCATCCATTGATTGGGTTCAGTGGGGAAAAGGTTCATCCCCTTGGAGTGTATGAGGCTGATGTCAGGATGGGCGACGAATGGCCGAGATGGCTCACCAAGAAGGTCAGTTTCTTTGTGATGGATAAGCATGTGTTTTCGACCTACAACATCATACTGGGGCGTGTGGCCCTCAAGGGGTTTGAAGCTGTACCGTCTACGATCCATCAGATGATCAAATTTCCTACCCCTTACGGGGTGGGGGAAGTTCAGGGAGACCAGACGATAGCGCGAGAATGTTACTACAACTCCGCTGAAGAAAGGGAGGCACACAAGAGGGCTACGACCACTTACAATATTGATACCCTAGACCCCAGGGTTGAGACGAAGCTAAAGAAAGGAGAGGCCACGGAAGAGGTAGAATCCATCATCCTCGATGAGGATGACCCAGAAAAAACCATCCAAGTCGGCAAGTCTCTGAAGACCAACATCAAGGAAGACCTCATTAAACTGTTGAGGAGAAGGCGAAGCGTCTTCGCATGGAGTCATGTAGATATGCCAGGGATTGACCCTAAAATCATGTGCCACAAGCTCAATGTGGTAGAGGGAGTGAAACCGGTAAAGCAGAAGAGGAAAATTTACTCTAGAGAAAAGTATGAGGTCATTAGGGACGAGGTCAAGAAATTAGAAGACGCTAAATTTATCAGAGAGGTCATCTACCCTGAATGGATGTCCAATGCAGTCATTGTCCCAAAGGCCAACAGCAAGTGGAGAATGTGTGTGGACTTCACAGACCTCAACAAGCACTGTCCCAAAGATAGCTTCCCTCTCCCCCGCATTGACCAGATGGTAGATGCTACCGCAGGCCATGAGCTCATGAGCTTTATGGATGCCTATTCAGGGTATAACCAGATCTTCATGAACCCTGAAGACTCAGAGAAGACAACCTTCATCACTGACAAGGGGACATACTGTTATAGGGTCATCCCCTTTGGCCTAAAAAATGCGGGGCTAACGTACCAACGCCTGGTAAATAAAATGTTCGAAGACCAAATTGGGAAGTCTATGGAGGTTTATGTAGATGACATGCTGACTAAGAGTTTGAAGGCAGAGGATCATGTGGCAGACCTGGAGAGGACCTTTAATACGATGGACAAATACAAGATGAAGCTTAATCCGTCCAAGTGTGTCTTCGGGGTCAGAGCAGGGAAGTTCTTGGGGTTCATTGTCAACCAAAGAGGCATTGAGGCCAATCCTGAAAAGATAAAAGGCCCTTGTTGAAATGAAGACCCCCAAATCCATTAAAGACGTTCAGATACTCACAAGGAGAGTTGATGCCTTGAACAGGTTCGTGTCTAGGGCCACAGAAAAGTGTTTTCCATTCTTTAAGATCCTTAGTAAGGCCTTCGAATGGAGTGAAGAATGCGATGAGGCTTTTAGGGACCTAAAGTCATACTTAGGGTCTCCCCCGCTGCTGTCACGACCCGTGCAGAGTGAAAGACTTTATGTATACCTCGCCGTCTCAGAGTCGGCCATCAGTGCAGCCATTGTGAGAGATGAAGACGGGATACAGAAGCCTGTGTATTTTAATAGCAAGGCATTTCAGGGGGCACAGCAAAGATACCCGAGGATGGAGAAGTTATCCTATACCTTGATCCATGCCTCAAGGAAGATGAAGCCGTACTTCCAGTCCCATACAATGGTCATCCTCACTGACTCGCCTCTTAGGCAGGTCCTACAAAAGCCAGAAAAATCAGGCAGGCTAATGGCCTGGGCTATAGAGCTAGGGGAGTTTGACATAGTGTATCAGCCTAGGAAGGCCATTAAGGGGCAAGCACTGGCGGATTTCGTGGATGAGTTTACTTGGGAAGGTGATGAAGCCGAGGGTGAGACCCTCGGGAAGACAGATACAAAATAAGACAGGCCCACCGACACACCCGCAGATAGGGCTGAGATAAGCACCGCTAGAAGGAAAGCGACTGAAAATGAAGAGGGAAGATACATCTTTAGATAGGGATCCCTCTCTAAGGGAAATTTTTCAGAAGGAAAGACTCTGTGGAGCCTCTTCGTTGACGGGTCCTCCTGTGACAACGGAAGTGGAGCTGGACTGATACTATCAGTACCCAATGGGACAGACGTTGAATATGCCATGAGGTTCAACTTCAAAGCCTCCAACAACGAGGCTGAATATGAGGCCTTGGTACCAGGCCTCTCCTTGGCCAAGTCTCTTAGTATCGGCCATATTTTGGTCCATAGTGAGTCAAGGCTAGTAGTGAATCAGATACTCGGAGCCTACGAGGCTAAGGCCGAGAGGATGGCTAGGTACCTTGAGAAAGTGAGGTCATTACTGAAAGGCTTCAGAGAAGTGAAATTAAAAAGGATACCTAGGCTCGACAATGGCCGTGCAGATGCCCTTGCGAGGTTGGCCTTGGCAACTAGGACAGACATCAGGAGGACGGTCCCAGTAGAAATTTTGCTTCAGCCAACTATTGAAGACGCCGAGGGAACACTTAGCAAATGACTAAATGTTTCTCAAGAAGCTTCATGGATGGGACCTCTGATCAGATACATTAAAGAGGGTGAGATGCCAGAAGTAAGGCAAGAAAAGAAGAAGCTGAGGTACAGGGCTGCAAAATTCACTGTCATCGGAGACACCTTGTACAAAAAAGGATTTTTTCTCCCCTTACTTAGGTGTGTGCATCCCTCATAAGTCCCTTCCATTTTGTAAGATGTGCACGAAGGATCGTGCTCAAGCCACATCGGGGACAGATCCTTAGCGAAGAGGGTGATCACCCAGGGGTACTGGTGGCCGACCTTGGGGAAAGACGCAGCGGCATATGTAAAAAAGTGTGACAAATGTCAAAGATTTTCCACCATCCCTCACCAGCCCCATCAGCCTCTTACTTCCATTACATCCCCATGGACATTTGCAGTATGGGGAATTGACCTAGTAGGACCCTTACCTAGGGCCATCAATAACTATCGGTTCCTCATCGTAGCCATTGATTATTTTTTAAAATGGGTGGAAGCGGAGACGATGGTGACGATCACAGAGCAGAAGACCTTCCAGTTCATCTGGAAAAATAGTATATGCATATATGGTCTCCCCAACACCCTCATCTCGGATAACGGGACTCAGTTCAAGAATACCTCTCTACAGAAGTACTGTGAAAGGGTAAGTATCAAACAATTTTTCTCCAACCCAGGCCGACCTCAGGCCAATGGGCAAACAGAAGTTACGAACAGGACAATCCTAGATGGAATCAAGAAGAGGCTTGAGGAGGCAAAAGGAAGATGGGTCGAGGAGTTATATGTCGTGCTGTGGGCATACAGGACGACAGTGAGGACCTCTATCGGAGAGACCCCATTCATGCTAGCTTATGGCTCAGAAGCCGTCATCCCCATCGAAATTGAGTTTCCTACACATAGGGTCCAAATGTATGACCCCCAAAAAAATGCGGAAGAGAGGAGACTCGACTTGGACCTGATTGAGGAAAGGAGGGAGGGCACTGAGATAAGGTAGACCGCCTACCAGCAGAGGACCGCAAGGTTTTACAATCAGAGGGTGAAATAGAAGCCAATCGCAGTATGGGAATTGGTCCTCAAGAAGACTTGGCAAAAGCCCAACAAGCTTCATCCTAATTGGCATGGCCCATATAGGGTCATCGATGAAGTCGTCCCTGGAACCTATAGACTAGAAAACCTAGAGGGGGAACCTTTTTCCAACCCCTGGAATGTAGATCATTTGAAGAAATACTATCAGTAGTGTTGTAAGGTCTTGATAGACCACAATTGTTATAAGAGTTGCTCCAACAGAACACTTGGAAAATTAATGAGAAATATCAGTGTTTCCCCTCATCCTGTGGTTATCAGTTCTAGTACGCATGGAAACATCTACAGAGAACCACCCTCGGCTATAATTAGTATTGTCATCATCAATGCTTATGACAATACTCGTCGAGAAGTGACGAGATCCATAAATCTTATGATAGGGGATAGCCCTATAAATCCCATTACTAAATTTCAAGTCATCAACATCCTGACTTATTTCAACCTATTTCTCGGATGACCATGGCTTGACAACATGAATGGGGTGTCTTCCTCTCACCATCAGAAACTAAGTTCTTCGCCAAGGGGTAGGTCATGACCATCTTAGGCGATGATGACAATACTGATAATGCAAGCACCAATAATCCAGTACTAGAGATACAACATGGGGTAAATGATATGCTGGTGTCCAGTTTTTGATTCAAACCACTTCAACTCCCAGTAGGGGATGACTTCAAAGATAGAGTTTGTCCAGAGCACAACCCTCACAAAAATGTTAACGTGATACATATGTTCAAGAATATGCATTTCATGCCTAGAAATGGGCTAGGACAATGATAACAGGGAATAGTAGAACCTATAGTGTTGAAGAAATCCTTTCCTCCATGTGGCCTAGGTTTTTAACCCTCATGAGAGAAACACAGAATGCTCCGCCAACCCCATTTGAAGAGAAGTCTATAAAGTGCAAAGATTGTTTCGAGGGACTATTTCCCCGGCAGAATCCCAAGACCTCAAGTTATCAAACTATTTCCCCAAAATGGAATTTCCAAATTCAAATTTTTATCTCCTGTCAAAAGGACATAATTCTTCCATAGTAGAGTCTCAAACGAAAATTCTCCAGGGGAGCTATTCCCCATGCCCCAACTTAAGGTCCTCAGAATTGACCTCGACCTGCAAAATTGGTTGCTCCCCTTTAAGGTCCTCAGAATTGACCTCGACCCTCAAAATTAGTCGCTCCAAATTAAGGTCAACAGAATTGACCTCGACCAATAGAATTGGTCACCCTCACTTAAGGTCCTCAGAATTGAACTCGACCCTCAGAATTGGTCGCTCTCTACTTAAGGTCCTCAAAATTGATCTCGACCGCGAAATTGGTTGCTCCCATTTAAGGTCCTCAGAATTAACCTTGACCGTCAGAATTGGTCTCCACAACTTAAGGTCCACATAGTTTACCTAAACCCTCAGAATTGGTCACTACAAGTTAAGGTCCTTAGAATTGACCTCGACCCTCAGAATTGGTTGCCTCCAACTTAAGGTCCTTAGAATTGACCTCGACCCGTAGAATGGGTCACTCTCTACTTTAGGTCCTTAGAATTTACCTCAACCCATAGAATTGTCCACCCCTAGCGTTACCTTAAGTCCTCAGAAACTGCCTCAACCATCTGAATTGGTCATCCTCATCCTTTTTGGTCCTCAGAATCGATGTACGTCCCAAAACATCATGTGGTGTCTATTCGACAACTTTCACTTGTTTCAAGATTACTTGTGTAGGGGATCTATAGACACCACACTATAGGACCCCCATAAGTCTCTTCTTAGGTCCCTATCACCTCCCCCTTTCAGTATAAACCTTAGGTTATAATCCAAGTACAGAGCTAGAGGCCATCGGGCACTCTCGAATCCCGTTTGACCGTGATCAAGTCTATTATAAGAGTGAAAGGTCAATGAATCTTTGAAGGGATCTAAATCCCCTTTCCAATGGTCAGATCCATGTTCGAAACGTCATAACGGTTCAGATAAATGAACCATTTTACTACCAAAAATTAATTTGGACGTTGGGTGCTCCCAGGCCCCGATTTTACCCCAATCAACTCCATCGTCACAGTGAAATCTCAATGGATCCTCAAAGTGCACTTAAAACCATTTCCAACAGACTTCACCGTGCATAAAAAGGCATAACCATTCAGACGAATGATCTATTTTCCCCCATAAATTAATCTAAAGACCACCGGGCGCTCTCGATCTCCGTTTGACAAAAGTCAATTATTTAGCTCGACCGAGATTGAATGAATCTTCAAAAGGAACTAAATACCCTTTTCGAGAGTCTACCACGTGTGCAAATCAACCTTATGGTACAAACGAATGACCCATTTTACTTCGAAAGGTCACCAGGCTCTTTGGGGCCCTATTTGATCTAAGTCAACATTTCGAACTAAGTGAATATCTTTGGAACATAAAAGTACCTCTTATAACCTTTCCAACAGTCCACCCCGTGCGTAATTCTGACTTATGTTTTGGATGAACAATCCATTATTGTCTGACGATCTCCCATCAAAAGGACTAACGAGCGCTTCCGATCCCCGTTTGACCCAAAGTCAACTCCCGTACCTCGGAGTGTATCTGAATTACCTTTCTAATTATATGACCCATGCGTGATTTGGATTTATGGATTACGTTCTACGATCATTTAAAAAAAAAAGTTGCACGATACTACCGATTGGCAGGTCCATTTTCCTGCCAATCGACAGTTTAGGGATATGCCGATCGATAGTCCCCCACCCTATAAACGAAGGGAACAAACTCACTTTCAAGTTACACCTCAGATCCATCAATATCCGTGATCTCAACAACATTCTCCTGCAATCAGCGAAGTTTCCTTGTGTGAAAATTCCTTCCACCTTTCATTCCCATCATTCTCATACCCAATTTAGCAAATATCTTATTCTCTCTCATACAACATTCATTTAAACTTGCAAGGGAGATCATCAAGGATTAAGATCAAGCCTCAAGCCCCCAAACAATGTCCAAGTATCCTTCTCTCTTTAAATTTCTTTATTTTTGCATTAGTTACATAAATTCTTAATTTATCTTTTACTTTAGTTTGTACACATTAATATCTCATCCTTTATTAGTTATATTGCACACACCTCATTTTCTCTAAAAGAGCTCAAACTAAGAAAAAGAGGGTAACACTTATAAATTCCAACAGGATTATTCACCACATTTTCTCAAAACTAATAATATCTTTTCTACAGACGCACTTATACTAAATTTTCGTTCGAATCTATAAGATAAACCATACCCTTGTGTCGTATGCGAACTACATGGAATTTGATGCGTTTATAGGCTACATAGGTGTTTTGAGTTATAACCCGAGATCGAGTCCAATTTTCTAATTTTTCTATTTTCTATTTTCTATTTTCTATTTTCATATTTTCATCTTTTCACATTTCATCCTTTCTATTTTATCTATATATTATCCATATATACCATACTTGTGATTCATATTGGCATTTTATCTAACAAATATTATCATTTCATTATAACGATCAATATCTCGATATATGCGCACATCATATTTCATAATTGTTATCTTGGGAACATTCCTTTGGATGACCTCGCTCTATCTTTTCCATGACATGGGTCGAGTGATTACAATCTCCATTTATATATGCACGCACACACATTTAACATAGAAATTAAGAAAAATATTAGCATAAGCTCATGAGAGACCGAAAGGGCGGCATTGGTGCCTAACACATTCCCATTCCGTAACTTAGCCCTCGAACCTCTAAACTATTGGTTATGTAAGCATCATTTTGTCTTTGATGTCGCTCTCTTGAAGTGGTGAAATGTTCTTTTTGCTTGTTTTGTGCAAAATTGGTTGGCGATTCCATCTCTTTACATCAACACACATCGATGACGATCGAAGCGCTCCTAGAAAGTGCGAGATCGTCTACTGCTCTCTAAGTGCACATGCGTGTGCACCAAGAACCCCCCGAGATGAGAGGAAAGAGCCAAGAATGGATGGCCACACCTATAGTGTTGTATTTTTTCATACACAACTCTTATGGATATAGTTTCTTCACGGTAGACCATTGTGGTTCTCGAGAGGATCATTGGTGAAGACAAAGGCTGATAAATGGATTCCAAGCATGGAAGGCTGCATGTGGACTACTCCTCACTGCGTAGTATTCTTTGGAAGTTCTATGAAGACATTGTGGATTATACTTGTGGTTTCTATTAAGTAGTCTGTAAGTCGATAGTCTTATAAACTCTTTAAAGTGCTAAAAATAAAAGATTTTACCCGAAAGGGATTTTTTCCTAAAATTTCCTTTGTTGAATGCATGTTTTAATTTATTTGTTTTATCACCTAGATGCTTGTCATGGGATAAAAAGATAAAATTTGGAATTATGTGTGATGGACATTTAATTATATAAATATTCCATTAAGATACTGACAACGCACTATTAAATTGGTATCAGAGAAGGTTACACAAAAATACTGTGTTACTTTTTCACCAAAAAATATTATTTCTTTGATATCAATTTTTTGAAAAATTGTTGATCTTTGAAAAGTCGAATTTTAATGGAAAATTTAAATAATTGAGTGCCCGTCTTTGATGGTAAAACTCATGCTTAATAAAAGGCTAGGGTGAGTTCTATCTTAAAAGCTGTAAATGAGAGAGCCTGGTTAGTTTTTGAAAGAGGGTGGACTCCTCCCACGATCACTATTGATAATGTTGTTGGCCCAAAACCTATTTTGCTGAACTTATGCGGAATTTAAGTGGAGTAATTTTAATTCTCGCGGACTTAATGTTATTTCTTGAGCCGTCACCCCTAACGAGTTCTGTCACATCATTACACGCACTACTTCTAAGGAAGAATGGTATACCTTCTAGCTCACTCATGATGGTATCAATGATGTAAAGCATCAAAGCTTCAAAATTTGACCACCCAATTTGAGACCATCACTATGTCAGACTCCGAGTCATTTGATGAGTTTTATGCACGTTTATCGGACATTGTTAATTCGAGTTTCAATTTGGGTGAGAAAATTCTAGAAATGAGAGTTGTGAAAATCATTTTGAGGTCACTCCACACCCATTATATTCCTACGGTCACCGTTCTTAATTCATTAGGTATCCTAGATACTATTAGGTTGTAAGAACTTGTAGGAGATATTCAAACATATGAGATAAATATTTCCTTAAGACCATTAAACCTAAGGAAGTAGGGATAGATTTAAATACTCAAACTAAGAAAAAGAAGAAATAAAAAGTTTATGAGTTTGAATCTGAGGGAGATTGTGATTTTAATGACTTGGATTTGTTTGCAAAAAAGTTCAAAAGGTTTCTCATATTTTCCAAAAATAATTCGTCCAATATAAATATTTTTGGGAAAAATAAAAAGAATAATGAGGTCAGGAGTACCGGTGAGAAAGAGGAAGATATAAGGTGCTATGAGTGCGAAGGTAAAGGTCACAAGGCACATGAGTGTCCCACTAGGCTAAATAGAAAGGGCAAATAGATTGCAAATAAATCCATTATTAACGATAGTGACATCCATTCGGTTGATTCAGAGGAGAATCACCACATGAACCGTGTGTTGCATTCATGGCTAGTCATGTTAGCACTTCGAGTTTGTTTACACGTCGATGAGGACATATCTTAACGTAAAAGCCTCGATGATGTTTCTACTCATCCGGGAGATAGTGAGTGTGAGGATGCGATTTTGAGTGAACAATGTGATCTATAAAAGGTTTTTTATGATCTTTACACCCAGATGTTGAAAATCAAAAAGTTGAACAAGTATTTGTCTCTTAAGGTGTTAGATTTGGAGAGAGGTGAAAGTTTTGAGAGTGTGTGAGGTGTCGGCGAGTCAACTAGAGAAGCTAAATTTTTTTTTTTTGCGAGAACTTGATCGTTTTAGGTAGGGAAAAGAGTGATTTGACAAACATCTTGGATAGCCTTACGGGAGATATTCAATCTTTATTAGAGACTCATGAGAAACTTGAAGCCCGTAGATCTTAAATCAAGAGATATGTAGAACATGCCCGGGAGGTAGAGGTTATTTCATAGGATACATCAAAGAAGGTTGGAAAGATGATCCTCAGTCCCTCTTTAAGTAACGTTGAGAGGCTGGGAATAGGTTATGATGATGCATCCACTTTCCATTTTGTACTTGAGCTGATTTTTGAGTTTGTGTCAGAGCCTTATGGACCTCGACCAAACCCACCTAGGAGAGATCATCCGAGACATTTTGAGAGAGGTGGACCCAGACCCATGTATTTTTTCTCCTACTACAATAAAAAAGGTCACCTTAGGGAATTTTTCTTTAAGGTTGGGAGAGTGAATCATAGGTATCTTACACATTGTGCTACTACATGAATTTTTGCATGCACTCCCATATATGTTACTCTGCATGCTCATGTACATCACGTGAGAGATTTTGAGAGTTTTTGAGAGCAACTAGAGTATTTGGTCAAAACTTCACAATATTTGATGGATGTTTATCATATGATGTCATCTCGTTTGTAGAACTCCTTTGGGCCTAATGATTGAGGTTGCGACTAGTTTGCTAAAATAGGGTTATTTTCATGTTTATCTTGTATATTCCTATTGCTAGTATGTACTATTATTGTACTTATATTTTTCATTTTGATATATTTTTTCAAAAATCCAACATGTTTTTTGTTTTTCTTGAATATTTTTGAAAAACACAAAAAGATTTTCAGTTTCTTTTTGAAAAAGGTCAAAAACACTAAAGTTTTTATTTTGATTAAATTTCCAAAATATCCAAAAAGAATTTTGTTTTTTTTACACCATATATGGATGAACGTTGAAGATGTCTGAGTCACCCATTCATTCTATATCCAAGTGACTATTTTGTAGTGTTTTGAGACATGACATGACATCATTTCATTTATGTGTTTTATAATGTGTGGATCCATTACAATGTGATATGATGAGAACTTGCTATATATTTGACTCGCGATAACCTTTAAAGCACAGAAGCACAAACTTATTTGATTATTGCACTTACCTTTCACTTATCGGTTATAATTTTTTCATCTCAATCCAGCTTTTAAAATAAATAAAATATGTAAAATGAGATAATAAAATTAGTGCATCTAAGAACCATTGCCCTTATTAAAAAAATAGAAAATCATTTATTCGGTAAATATATGTTGACTCTACATTGATAACCACGAGTTTCAAAAAGAAAAGATCCAAAAAGGTTAAAGGAACATAAAAATATAAGTTCCCGGACAATTTTTGGGAATAATGATGCTTCACTACATATGGGAATTATTTTCTTCAAAAAGAATTGAGAGAAAAAATTCATTATGTGAGTTTTGAGGGAGTTAAGTCAAAGATCAATGGGTTTGGATGTCCTATAAAAATCTCGTAAAGCATTGCATAATTTTGGGTATTATTGGTGTGCAAATCACTCACGGTCTTCATTAGTTAATTGGGTTAAGTCATTTTCACTTGAGTTCACCATTTTTACATCTAAGGTAGACTTTGAGATCTTGCGTTAATGGTGTCTCATACCTTTGTGCATATATGTTATTTTTGTCTATGTTGACTAACCTATAGAATATGTTCACACCCCTACATTATGTTTCCATGTTTCGTTTATTTTTTTGTTTCTCTATGGTGTCTTATATTTGTAAAAAAAAGAATCCTTCGAAAAATTTCAAAAATAGTTTGTGGAGACTTTGAGATGATCATTGCATGATTGTCATTCATAAGTTTTTGTGATGATATCTTATTATTTTTGGTCATTTTCACTATACTTTATGATTAGTTTCTACTACTTGTCTATTTCAGACAAAATAAAAGGGGGAGAACAAATTATGGGGGAGGGGAGTTTGATTTATGAGGTGAACTTATTTTCATATCTTTATGCATTTTATTTGATATGTCAAACTCGATGAATCATGAGGCATTTCCTTTGTTTCATGTGTATAGGTACTTTTGGAAGATCATAATCCCATTACACTCGATGAAGACAAAGTGTCTAAGAGAAGATAAAGAAGAAGTGGAGATTTGAAGACTTTCTTTCGAAGGCATCATTATTCTTTTGCCTATCCATGTTAGGGTTTGGGAGGGTATTAGAATATTGTCATTATCTTAGGGGATATCATTGTAATTTGGATTTCGGCTTTATGTTTATACATGAATATCCAATAGGGGGAGATTTGTAAGAGCATACTTTCTGTCATTGCTCCATATCTTAGGCTTACATAGATATTTCCGTATCCCATTGACATTCGACTCGAGTTGTCATGATGACCGAATCTCCAACATCTCCATGTTTCAAGGATCTTCAAATTATGAAGGTATAATTCTATTTAGATTTTAAATTTATTCCTTGAATTTATTTTGGGATGTTTATTTTTATTTAAAACTGAAATGGTATTTTTATTTAAAAATCGAGGCAATTTTCTTTATTTAAAATTTTTCATAGTTCATGCATCTCGTTCAAACGAGATTTTAGTTTCGCTTGAAGTCTCGTTTGAAGCTTACATCGATCGAGCATCCAATGAGGGAATACTATTTTAGGTCATTTAAAGGCTATTTAAAGTCCGTTCAAACGACATGGCTATTCGTTACAATGAGATATTGTTTCATTCAATTGAATTGCTATTATCATTAGAACGAGCTTCAAATGCGTTCGGACGAGTGACCAACTCGAAATTTGCGAACGTCATATAAATACCTGTTTCGTGTTCATTTTTTTAAGACTTTTTCTTGAAGTGTTTGTGCATATATTTTCAAATGTTTTCAACCTTTTGAGTTTAGAAAAACTTTTTGATTCATAAATAACATCCCCATAATATATTTGAGTGAATCAGTTTAAACCCTATAGTGTTGTATCCTTGCGTACACAAATCTCGTGGAGAGATTTTCCTCACAACAGACCATTGTAATTCTCGAGGGGATCATTACTAAAGACAAAGGCTGATCAGTGGATACCGAGCATGGAAGTCTACGTGCGGACTGTTACTCACTGAGTAGTATTCTTTGGAGATTCTACGAAGACACTACACATTATACTTGTGGCTGATGTCAAGTAGTTTGTAAATCTATAGTTTTGTTAACACTTTAAAGTGCTGAAAATAAAAGGTTTTTCCCGAAAGGTTTTTTTCTCTCATATTTCCTTTATTGAATGCATGTTTTAATTTATTAGTTTTTTCACTTAGATGCTTGTCTTAGGATAAAATCATAAAATTTGGAATTATGTGTGAAGGACATGTATTTATATAAATATTCAATTAAGATCCCGATAGAGCACTATCATTATTCTGTACACATGGGGCTTTTGATGAATTCATAATATATAACCAAGTTCTAACAATTATATATCAAATCTAACTCGAATTCATGGAGAAAATTTTCAAATTATGCAGTAAACAAGATTACGGTTTAGATTTAAGTTAATTGCCAATTTAACTAATTAATCTTCTGAAATCATATTATAATTTAAATTAGGTTTAGATTTCAATGGATATGTATATCATATCACAAAAAAGTGAAACACTGCCCATTCTAATAACGAATGATCAGTCCTTTACTAAAATAAAACAAGAATCTCATCCGGTTCATTCTTAGAATCACTTTAAAAAATATTTTAATTACTAATACCTTATTCGACTTGGTGTCAAATTTTGAAACTTATTTAACTTGCTTACACAAAATTCTCATTCACATAACTAACTGCACAAATAATAAAACTCACACTCACTGTCATAAATTTATTAACCAATAACTCTCAGTAAAAATCATAATACAATAATTACCCTAATTGAAGGGAAAGCATCTGAATCAAATAAATACTAACTAACTGGGAGATATTTCTGGAATAAAACTGAAGTACCTCCTATATACATCTCAAGGATATATGCATCTCATCAATCCCAAAAGCCATCCACAGCTGCTGCAACATCGTTTGACTAGAAGGATGTTTAAGCGAGGCATCCCCGTGGCTGAGCACCTAAAAGTTTTGAAAATATTTTGATATGGGTCAGAGCTTAAAAGCTTTTGAAAATATTTTTCAAGTGTATAAAATAATTAATAAATATTCTTTGTAATATTTGTATTTAAACTGGTGTCGTACTCCCATGAGATACTCGTCACCCCTCATATATAGTGCACACTTAACACATGTATTTTAAACACCCTAGTTATGCTACCCAACATAACTAGTCTCCACACTAATATTAATCACATACATTACACCGTATCACGCGCATATAATTTTTCACTTTAAATTCTCAGTTATCTTCCACATCCACTTAATAATTATAATTTATTAATTCACTTCAAATAACTTTGACTAGTTAATAATTCAATGCCCATACCTCTTATGCTCGTATACATATTTTTCTTCACAATCATATACGTATTTTCATATCACAACAAGTATACATATATATATATATATATATATATATATATATATTTCACTCACCATATATGTATAACCACAATCCCTCAGAGTAATAACTCACTAGGTGTGAATCTCTAGTATGCTATCAGGCCCCAGTGAATACACACGTCATCCTGAGCCACCAAGTCGGAATGACACCATCGAAACCAAATCATAATCATAACTGGAGGTATTCATAGTATAAATCAGTGGGTGATAACCATACCACATTACTGCACTTGGACTCTAACCTCACATAGAGTGGTCATGCATGGACCTATGACCCTAGGGACCGATGATACACCTACTGGGATTCTCCAGGAGAGATCTCCCAAGGAGCATCAATAGCATCCCCACTAGAGTGATATAAATATAGCTAACCGTGCACGTCACTCGTTGCACTAGCCTAACTTTCCTAGGTCTAAATCTGAATCCCAAGTTCATAAGTAGTCACTTATTTATTTATATATCACGATTATAATTTATTTTGAACACTAAGCTTATCTCAATCCAGCCCATATCCAATTTTCGTCCAAAATCCTCATTGGAATCCATTTATATATTTTCGAGTCTCGTTCATCCTAAACATTCCTAAATTCACACCTTGATTTTATTCCCACTAACCTCAAGGTAATACTATATTCCAAATATACTAGAAGTCCTAACCACCCTTTACAAACCTTTCAATTTATCTTGGATCCTAATTGAATCATTAAAAAATCACAATACCCAACCCAGACCGAGTTAGTCAGTCGAATCGGTATGGGGCGAACCGATTCTCTCCGGGGAATAGACCAGGATAGGTTATCATTTTTTGGTACGAACTTTCACCCAAATTTCACAACCAATATGATTCCAAAAATACATCCCAACAAAATTTTAGTCATTCCCTTTCAATATCCACCATAAGGGTATATGTTTTCTTGATTCAATTCATCACACATCTATTACAATTAATCTTAAATAATCCACCCTTTAATTCAATGTTTTATCACCCAAATTTTTAGATTTCTAATTTAAGAAGATCTCTATTACTAAATCAATTTCAGAATTCTTTGTCAAGAATCTATCTTCTTATAGGATTTATTTCACCAATTTCATACGGAATAATCATCAATCACTATCCATAATATCCTTTTTCAAAAACCCAGTTTGACTAGTAAATCCAACCGAAAACTTCATATTAATTTTTTACCTAATCATGATATGAATTAAAACATAAATTATATTATAAGAGCATGTTAAACACTTACCTCTAATTGTATAAATCTGATATTACTTCTGGAGATCCTCCACCTGCAATGATCCAAGCCCCCAAAGTGTTTAATCTCCTCCTGGCATGAAGTTCTTGAATTCTCTCATGAATTTCCCAGCTCTTCTCGCCTCACTCTCAAGCTAAGATGATTTCTAATGATATATGGACGCCTCACTTCTCTATAACCCTTTTATCTCCCCCTAATCTCACAATTATGTTAAATAGTAATATTAAAATGATCTGAATACCACCTGTAAAGGTCCCATATAGCTTAAAAAGTCTTCAAAACCTAATTACAACCCCGGGTACCTATTTCTGACTATCTTGACCCATCCGGATCATCTGTGCACTCAAAATCACCATTCGAGACACCTAGCATTAATTTACCATCTTATTCCCAATACGACCCACACGGGCGTCCCGAATAAGTTCTTATCAACCCGTCACTTTTACTCACATACGACGTAATATAAAATAATACAATTTAATTTACTTATCACACAAGTAAATATAATAATACATAAATATTAATCCAACATTCTCTAATTAATATGTATTCAATTAACTTTATTTCTAAAATTAATTAAATTACGAGGACCTATGTAATTTAAATATTCCCAAAAATACGGGGTGTTACAAACTTCCCCCTTATAAAATAATTTCATCCCCGAAATTCGGATATAACTGGTACGACAGACTTTGGATTTAGAAAACCATATTTGGGCATATGTATAGGGTCTCGAGTCATTTCTGGGTCGAATCGACAAGTGAAAAGTCAATTTTTGACCTTTAAATTTCCTACCTATGAAGAGATACATGATTAGCTAAATTAAAACCAAATATTTGGCTAATCAAATGGGAAATTGAAAAATCAAAGTGAGAGGAAATCAAAGGAGAGAAAGTGTGATAGATTTTACCAGAAAGTGAAGACTTTCTCAAGAAGGTGAAGGGTCTTAGAGGAGGAACAACACCTAGAGCCACCTTGCACCACTACCATACAACGTCGAAATTTAGGAAGAACGAGAAGGAGGAACTTACATAATCTTCTTCAAAGGAAATTCAGAATTATTCTAAGAGGCAAGTTGTTTAAACTTGCTTGAATAGGACTTTACTGAAATACATGCTAGATTATAGGATTTTTGGATAAAAACCTAGATTTATAAGGTTTAGATTTAAGATAACATCATTAGGGATTATATAACTCATGATTAGGATTATATAGTTTATTGATGATTTTGAAATGTGAGAAAAGAATGTGATTAAATTGGAGGTTCAACTATCTAACTAGAATAAAAGTGAACTCATATGAATCAAAAAGTCAAATGCATGTAAAATCATTTTAGGAAAAGGACGAACATTGTATGATAATTTTGGGTATGTTTTAAGTGGAAATTGGTAGTATGAACATGAGTTCTTGTATAAAATTATGTTCTGAAACACTTTGTAGTTTAAGTGTTTTTCAAAATCGGTTCAAAAAAGCCCGAAATCGTCATTTTATATTCCTTGGCAGAATGTAACTTTATCGAGAAAAAAGGATTATTGACAATTAAAATATAATTCGAGCTTGTGATAATGATTTCAGGTTTTGGACCAGTAAGTACGGGTTGAGGGTAGCTACTGAAATAATTAATTAAATTATTTATATCCCCTCGGTTAACAATAAATGTTAGGAATAATGGGAAATGCGAATAAAATGTGAATAGTTAGTTTATGGGATAAACTTGAAATATACTCTATGTATGTATACGATGAGTGCATGCATATATTATGTTGATTGTGATATTATGTGTAATGAGCATACCTAAGCTACTATCTATCACATGAGGTTTCGCGTCGTGGGCGGTCTTATCCAGATGAGCCATTTTGGGGGATTTTTGACTCGTACCTTAGAACATATAACTTAGGGATGATCACTATTTGCGTGAACAATGGTGTGACCGGTCAATTGGGTGTGTTAGGTATGTGCGTAACCCAAAGGCCTAGAACTATGTTCGACTCCAGTATGTGTGTTTTGTATTTATGGTTCAAGAGTGACTCCGAACCGGTTGTCCTTTATTTAGTACATGATGTACCGTTACTTGATAGCAGAGTATTAATGCACTGCAACTCAGCCTAGTGGTGCCATATTAGTATATATATAATAGAGTTATACATATATATAGTTATGAATTATTCTACTGTGTGTGTTAAAGTAGATGAGAGAGATAGTAACATCTAAAATAACCTAAGTATATGGAAACTTAATCCCTAATGGGAAAGTTATAATTTGTTAAATGATATGGGTTGTGCAATAATATATAATATGGGCAATGCCGATGGCACAACGAGTTAGTCTGTGTAGAGATAGATATGGTTCGGACTAGTTAGGTATGGTAGTACAACTACAATGGGTTAAAAAGATTCGTTAGGTGTGCACATTAGGTTAGAGGTGAGGATCTCAAGTGAGGGCACGTAAACCTAACTCGTATTTCGTTAATGCAAATTCTTCATTTTAAACACTTGTTAAAATTTTCTAATGTTTTCTTGGGTTATGACTCATTTTCTCCGAACCTATATTTTTGTAAAAACATTTTACGTGTCCAGTCATAGGGACACCGGGCCAAGGAGTTCCTATCATTTGACGTGGTGCAACAGCTATGGAAGTTGCATGATCTCAGTAGTAGACGCCTCCACACTTATCATTACCTTCTTATGAGAAACTTATTCAGTCGGGCCTGTTGCCCATTCTTATTCATATATTATTCAGAGATAGTGGATTTATATCTTTATCTTTAAGTTGATTGGATTAGATTTTATTTCAGATTATTGTATTTGGGATTCATGCCAAAAGTGTTTATTCCAGTCATAGTTATTTATTCTGTCACTTTATTGTCGATGGTTTTTGTTATTGAATGGTGAATGTTTAAATAGTTATTTATTTTTTGTTGAATTTTAATACAAAAAGATCACATTTGACATCAACTTTTTGAATACTAGGTGGTTAGTAAATATAGAAAAAGTTTTTAACAGTGATGCTAAGAATGAACCAAATGAGATACTAGTTTTAATTTAATAAAGGATTGATCATGCGGTATTTGATTAGGTGGGGTGTCACATATGGTATCAGAGCTTCAGGTTCTAGTGTCTGTAACACCCCGACTAATTAAATACCGGGTGATCAGTCTCATATCCAATTAAATCAGAATATACAGTTTGTTAATCCCCAGCCAAATGGGTCACGCACATACCTACGCTCCCAGTCAATCGTCGAAACTATCATATACACCGATATTACGTGTCCAAGGTCCTATGCTCAAGGTACGAATCTAAAATCCCATCCAGTTGGGCGCACAAGGATAAGACCGTCCACAACGCGAAACCTCCACCCCGATAGGAAGCAGCGTAGGTATGTAATACACATAACAAACTATAATATATGTATACATTCCACCTATATAAATATAACATCAATAAGGTATTCACACTACCATATGATAATGATAGGTAATCATCTCACCTATATATATATATATATATATATATATATATATATATATATATATAGGTGAGATGATTACCTATATATAATAATAATAATAATAATAATAATAATAATAATAATAATAATAATAATAATAGGTATTCATTATACCTATATATAACCATAGGGCATACGCACAACCCATAAAATAAATCCCATACATAGTATAATTATATCCCGAATATCCTACGTATATTTTCGATTAGTACTTTAATTCTCAAAGTATATATTTCTGAACTTATCTACCCGCACGATGCTGATCATTTAATTCGCAAATAAATTTAGTAGTTAAACATCACGTCCTACAATTTCATCTCATCATGACTCTCGCATTTTTACAAATTAAATTCACTTTAATTAGGTTTATTCCCTGATAATCCCTAATTCACTCTTAACCCTTTATTCCTTCTCTTAAGGTTAATCCCAATTATACCTAAGGTTATACCGGTAATATGATTCTCTTACTACTGGTCCAAACCTTAAATTATCATTTATACAATTTAAACCCCAAATAAAATAATTTTCCAAAATAAATCGTTTAATTAAACACTTGTTTATTTCCCCTCATTCACAATCCCAAAATAATATTTTTCGAGTCATAGGTATAACCTACTGCCTTTCTCCAAGTCCCATTATATTCAAATAATAATCACTAAAGATTTCTAAAAGTTTTGGGATGAAATCAAGAGTTAAAAAGGGACAAGTTCATGAATTCTGGGAAGGTCGATCGATCGATGGTTAGGGGTCGATCGATCGATCAGTCAATCGATCGAGCTTCATGGGTCAATCGATAGATCTCCTAGATATCAGCCCAGATTCTGCAACTTTTAACCTACGGGTTTGACATCTTTTAACTAATCAAACCTCCCTTTTAACATCCCAAATTTCTTATAATCCATACCACATGATATGGAAACATATGTAAATGGTTTTTTCTAATCTAAACAACCTAGAATCATCAAGAGATTGGATTAAAACCATGTATCTTATATTTTCCCAGAAAACTAAATATGTGAATATTTCAAGAACAATCCTATAATTCTCATAATTTCTCCAAACATGTGATGTTTATTTCACGAATACCAACAACATGATATTAATCCTACATATTTCTAATTTCAAGAAATGAATTAACATTTAACTAGATTATCTCCAAAAGATGAAATTTCTCATAATTTCCAGAAAACTCATATTTTAAGTTTTCTCCAAGAACATCATATAAACTAAGATTTTCTTCACCAATAATTCCCAAATTTCTTGGTTTAAATTATATACTCAAAAGAAAATTAATCCCACATTATTCTCCTTTCAAATATTCAATTAACATCACCATAATTCATCTTTGATTATGCATCTTTTCAGAATTTTCTAAACAAACTAACATGGACAATACACAAGCTAAATTTGCAATAATTAATCACTTGACTCTTATTCGTAGGTCTGATCCGTTGGGTATGATACTCTATTGGTGGTCCTCTCTTTTTTTGATCAACTTCCGACAGTAGTGGTGGTGGCTCTTAGTGGTGCAAGGTGGTTGTCCTTTGGTTTCTTAGAAAAGTTTCTTATTCTCCCACATTGGCTCTTCTTTTTACCCAGAGAAACTCCTCACTCTCTCTCAATTTCTTTTTATCTAAGTTTAAAAAATGAATCAATAATCTAAACTCTTTAGACTTATAAATTATCTCACAAATTCGTGCACACTATTCACCTTCCAAGTCAAATGACCATATTACCCCTCCGATATGACTATTCGGTTCCAAAGTGCCCCGAGACTGATTACAAACGTCCAAGTAGACTTTTTTGACTAATTGAACCCTTAGGACTATTTGGCGCAGACCAAACGACCAATTGGATGACATAAAAATAATTCACTTTTATTTCATTAAATTATAATCCTGGCACGACTCAAATGCACGTCCCGACTTAATTACCATAATTGTCATACACATAATTCACGTCAATTTTGTAAAGTTATAATCAATTGTATATTCATAATCATATATATTACTTTAATCACTAAGTAATATTCAACTTAAATCACATATTACTTTATTCTCGAGTAATATTTAAATCCAGATTAATTTCTAATTATATCACAATTAATTCTAATTAATCCATTTTAAAAGTCATTAAAAATACGGGGTATTACATACTTCCCCTCTTACAACTGAATTTTGTCCCGAAATTCGAAAAACAAAAGTATAGAAGGCAAGAACAAATTTGGATAAGTATTGGGCATCACATACTTGCGCTCCCAAGTAGACTACTTTGTACCGCCCATATAGTACGCTATCGAGTACCCCCAATAATGAACACCTCATTTATGATCATTTTAACCCCAGGTTACCATGTCACGTGGGTTCTTGTCCAAGCCTTACAGTTTAAGTTTCACTACATATAATTTATTCTAGATATTCACTATATAACCTTCTACTATATGCGCTTAAATAGATTAACAGTTCTTTAGATAAATACCATCTCGTGTTGGGATTATCATACACAAGTACGTTAATTGTGCAGTATATATTTTACACACAATATAAATTATAAGTTTCAAATCATCTCTACTATTCACAATGGTTCCTAGTTCCTCACTTTTATCCCACAAGTAGGAGAAACAATAAGACTTACCATACCATAATTCAACTGGCACCATGCCCAACAGTAAACTTATAAGAGTTATAGTACACCAACTTCACTAGTGAAACATACGTCTCTCGTCCTCCCTTAAGATGCAAGGGTACAAACGTAATTTATCTTCCAACATCATATTTATCCGCTTAGTCTGCTTATTATTTTGCAAATGATAGATCATAACCAATCATAACTCAATACCCATGCCTTGTGAAAATTCTTCCAAAATCGAGAGACAAAATCTCTTCCTAATTTGACACAATAATAAACGGTACCCTATGTAACCTCACTATCTCGGTTATATTAAGATCAAAGCATATTGTCTCGTAGTATGATCAACCTAACTAGCATAATTTGATCTACTCCAGTCAACTATCACCCATATAGAATCGTAATCGTTTTCATGATAAAATCCTTATGAATACTCTCCTAATACTACGTAAAAATTCCTAACGCTTGGAGAAACCTCTGCTGGTTTCGAATGGTCCACCATAATTCCAACAGATAGGTGGCCCGCTACAAGAGGAATCTAGCCAAGCATATATTCATTTAAATCCTATTACCATAGTCATTTATAGCCTAATACATTTGTTATTCTACCGACTACATCTCTAATTGTCATAAATGACCGAACATTCAAGTCCCGATATCTAAACCTCTATATTTATTCTCCTTAGCCCATATCTCCAAAATGGGGAGCAATGTCAGATTCAATTACCTAGGGTGCCCCTATATTTCTCGCATTGTTGCACAAATAACATATACTCTTCTTAAATCAATTTTCACTCACTTAGCATACTGATATGGTAGGGATGTACTCAATCACCCCACTAGTCATAACTTAATCACTCTGACAGTGGCATCATTATTTTATTCATAATGTTACTAGGACTAGGCGGCTCTCTAGTCATAATAGAATTATCAACACTAAATTTATGTTTGTATATATAAAATAACTAAGGTACGGACTTATGCACTATCGACCAAACTTCTCACCCACTCTCGACGTTCGCTAGTTTCATGCGTGGGATGTCTTGCAAAGAGAAATCCAAACAAGGAACCCCCCGATACACTACTACTTAACATAGTCGGTCGTCGAGATCCACAATGGCCCTCAGTCCATAATCTGTAGCTTCCCATAATTTTTGAATGTTGGCAAAAATTCTACTAGCCCATGCTTATATATCCCTAAAAATAACATAAAACATGTTGCTCTCACTATCCCAAATTCTCGGTGCTATATATAATGAGCTATTTCTCGCTGTTCGACAAAAACATAATCTATAACCTGAGTCACATCAGTAAAATAAATTTATACTCGCACGTATAATTAGAAACACTTTCACTAAGGTCTATGATATCATCAAATATAGGCCCAATCCTATCTCAGTTGGCGCTGAACAAAATAAATTTTTACTCTCTCAGGAGTACGATAGTCTTATCACTCAATCTACTATTGTTTAAACATATGGTAATTTATCACTACACATTAACATAATAAGTTCTATTATGCTAACTCAAAGAAATAGCAAATTATAAGAAGAAAATATACTCTTAGGACCTACTCGGTTCACTCACGGGGGACACCAAAAAGTCTCGCTATCAACAAGAAATACTTTTGTAACCAGACTGTTAAAATTTGTGTTTCCACTAATCTCAACTCGCACGCGAATTTAGGGTTTTCAATTATATATGACTGTTGTGACACACCATGTCACTTTAATTAATTATTTATTCATAAGGATGAAGTAAAACTTCATCAATCTCTTCGGATCACGTAGGGTTCTTACATGCACTCCTCACGGTCAAAACACCTCATGATCACTTACACCTGTTATACATATAGGATTTCATATTATAGTTGTACCCACACTTTGTGGACAAATTATTTACTCATGTGGTTACACATTCATTATTGCAATGTTTTCCCAATATATATAGGCCTCAATTATGGTCTTACCGACCTCCCCACCCACCTGGAACACCCCGCCAACCTTGAAGATACAGTATGCTACAATTACTGAGGACTCCACCGGTCCAATATAAACCTACCACTCTTTGGCCATAAATTTTTCAGGCCTAATTCTCTTGACCCAATTACTCCCCTAGAAGTCTCACTCCTCCAGTTGTTATGCCTAATTGGTATGGTTTACTATTCCTAAATTTATCAGTCTCACTACTCAATGTGGACACATTTAACACTTGGTAGTTTCTCTCTCTACACATAGGGTAATTTTCCTTAATATATCCTCGTTACTGACCTTTAAATGTCCTTCTCTTGGACCTATCAATCTTAACTCCCAATTGTTATTCCTATTATTCTTTTAGCTCTATGGGTTCCATGGGATACATTGTCGACCACACTATTGTTGGCTCAATTCATTGCCACTAAGTAGGGGTTTAATCATGTCACTACAAATGGGTCCCCTACTGGGTACACCTTTTGGTTATGTTTCTTTAATAATATTGAATTCAATCTATCCCTTCGTTTAGGTTTCCTAACCCTTCTAGCTCCCCTTCATTTGGAAGCATCATCAAATTTCTTGGTGACGTTAATCCTACTCGTCTTCGTCAGATTTCCACTCACACTAGAGTATTTCACTCACGAGTCCTTCATATAATGAACTCTATTTAACTTCTATGTACCCCATTCTTCATAGGGTAAGGAGTTCGTTAAACAAGTTACATCTCTCTTTTTTTCCCATAAGAGATAAGTTTAGGAATTCCATTCATAATCTGATTAAAACATCAAATGAACGATTTCACTATCGAACCATACCTCAAAATTCTTATTCCAGCTTCACACATGTTCTTGTATGTGATGTCTAACTCTTATCACTTAAGTTTGCTCTTCTTAGAAAAAATTTGCTAGAAAATTTTCAAATCCTGGGTACTTCACCCTTCATAATTATCTTTGAATTTCTTCCTTCACAAGAGTCCTTCTGACTCCCTCACCTTTCACATTCAGTGTTGGGTGAGTTAAGAATAGAACAAGTATTAACTATGATGGTTTCTATCTCCAACACCATTTTCCAAAATACTTTACACCTTTGGTTGAGTCCTCCTCATGCTATTCTTTTAACGGCTCTTGCTAGTCGTCCCAATATGTTTGGCGCACGATGCCCGACTGAAATCATATAAGCATTACATCTCACATACTTCATGGAAGGAGAACGTTAGTCGAAATATATAGTAGAATTCAACATCCTAATAATAGGGCTCTACATCAAAGAATGCTATGCTGAAACGTAGTAAGCTGCACAAATCCTAAAGACACTAGAACCTGATGCTTTGATACCACCTGTAACACCCCGCCTAATTAAATACCGAGTGATCAGTCCCATATCCAATTAAATCAGATTATACAGTTGGTTCATTCTTAGCATCACTGTCGAAAACATTTTCCTATCATCTGATACTCAATTAAGCTGGTGTTAAAAACTTTGCATTTTTAAACTTAAATAAACCATTCCATGACACTGAATAATAATATGCACCAATACATCACAATTGAATTAACTACAATAAGAATAAATGTGACACGACTAACTCTCCAGTTAAATTATAACATTTACAGTAATTAAAACTGATATCCACAATGCTTACATAAGTAATTACAACCTCTAGAATCCTGGGCGAGAAGCCCAAAATGAAGTAGACGCTATAGATGAGTGAATCGACAGAAAGGAAGGGTCTAAACAAAATATGCATCCCTGCAAGTAGCTATATTCCATCGGAACATCCATGATCTACGCTGGGCATCCTAGCTGCTGGATACCTGATGTACAAGATATAGTAGAGAAGAGAATATGCAAGAAAACGGGCCAGAGCCTGATTGTAAAAGATTTTTAAAAATATCAAGTCCTTAACAATTACAATTAAGCATTTATTATGTACATGTTATTTTCTCGGGCTCTATCTTGAGAATTCTCACCTCTCATCTAGAGTGCACACCTATCGTATCTTATTATCTTCCTAGTTAAGGTTCCCTCCTAACTAGTAACATAATTATAACCCATATCATAAACCCGTATGTCCCATACCATACATAATATAAATATTCATATTCACTTCTCTTTAATATGAATTAGTCTTGTTACAACCTTGGAATTAAGAGTTCACTTACTAAATTAAATTCACATTTTATTATTTACTTCTATCCACAACCTTTCAGTAGATTAAATTATAATTTATATTTTGAATCTACAATATCACATAGAAGGGTATATCTCTATATCTACAATGTCACACAGTAAATTACATCACAATTTATATGTTTAATATCACACTAATTATACATATACTAATACGACACCTCCCCAGTCACAGCTGCAGTGCATGCATACTCTGCAATCATGTCCTGATACATAAGGTCACTGTATAGAGGACTATTGATTCCGTGTCTCTCACGAATCATATCATAACACAAATTTATTGGAGGCGATCATACTCCCCAGCCAAATGGGTCACGCACATACCTACGCTCCCATTCAATTGTCGAAACTATCATATACACCGATATCACGTGTCCAAGGTCCTATGCTCAAGGTATGAATCTAAAATCCTCCCAATTGGGCGCACAAGGATAAGACCGTCCACAACGCGAAACCTCCACCCCGATAGCAAGTATATATATATATATATAATAAGTATTAATTATACATGTATATAACTATAGGGCATACACATAACCTATATAATAAATCCCATATATAGTATAATTATATCCCAAATATCCTACGTATATTTTCTATTAGGACATTAATTCTCAAAGTATATATTTTCGAACTTATCTACCCGCACGATGGTTATCATTTAATTTCAAATAAATTCAGTAGGTAAACATCACATCCTACAATTTCATGTCATCACGACTCCTGAATTTCTACGAATTAAATTCACTTTAATTAGGTTTATTCCCCGATAATCCCTAAATCACTCCTAACCCTTTATTCCTTGTCTTAAGGTTAATCCCAATTATACATAAGGTTATACTGGTAATATGATTCTATTACTATTGGTCCTAACCTTAAATTATCATTTATCCAATATAAACCCCAAATAATATAATTTTCCAAAATAACTCGTTTAATTAAACACTCGTTCATTTCCCCTCATTCACAATCCCAAAATAATATTTTTCGGGCCTTAGGTATAACCTACTACCTTTCTCTAAGTCCTATTATATTCAAATAATAATCACTAAAGATTTCTAAAAGTTTTGGGATTAAATCAAGAGTTAAAAAGGGACAGGTTCATCAATTATGGGAAGGTCGATCGATCGATGGTCAGGGGTCGATCGATCGATCAGTTGATCGATCGAGCTTCATGGATCGATCGATCGATCGCTCGCTCAGATATCAGCCCAAATTTTGCAACTTTTAACCTACATGTTTCACATCTTTTAACCAGTCAAACCTCCATTTTAACAACCCAAATTTCTTACAATCCAGGCCACATGATATAACAACATATGTAAACTATTTCTACTGATCTAAACAACCTAGAATCATTAAAAGATTGGATTAAAAGCATGTATCTCATATTTTTCCAGAAAACTAAATATGTGAATATTTCAAGAACAATACTATAATTCTCATAATTTCTCCAAACATGTGTTGTTTATTTCACGAATTAATATTTACCTACAATATGAGATTAATCCTACTGTAGAGGGGTCTTGAAGGTACTCTTGAGATTAGAGATAATCCCCCCATTTACAACAGTGTTTGGGATTAAGGCAACTGAGCGTGCCATCCTAAAGGGACCTTCTAGCGAAGAAGCTGATCGAGAAAGCTCATCCTTTAGTTCTGTTGATTAATTTAGTGTTGTTGTACCTTGTGTTTATATCGACTATGAGCTATAACGATTGTAAAGACGTAATGAGTATAATTATTTTGTGTGAGGTCGAACTGTACTCGCAAGAGACCAGGCTTGGCAGGGCCTGGGAGAGCTTTCATGCTCTATCGAACGACCTCGTAGTGGGAACTTTGGAGGGACAAGTTTTGGAGGATTCAGAAGTGAGTCACCATTGGGGCTTGTCCTGACCATCTTAGATACACCTGGTAAAACACCGAAGGACCCTTAACGTGGAACCTCAGGTTGAGAAGCTTTGAATTCCATCGGGCATTAAGTTTTGAGACAAACAACCCTTTACTTAATGTCACATCTACTGTAGGTGATGTCACTAGACATCTAGACAAATGTCATATCTGCACTTGAGTAAATCACCGTGGTATTTGGGGATGTTAGACAGTTGGTGAGCCACCTCTGTAACAACAGCCACCTGACACATAGTGGTTAGGAAAAAGGCATGTCTTGGCATTTAATGTCTATTATGTGGAGCTAACTAGTGCATCAGGCATTTAATGTTGTGACATAATGTATGAGGGATATCTTTCACATGTATGAATGACTAAGTTACCTGGGGAGTGGTCGGGGGGGGGGGGGGGGGCTATTTAAGGATCCCAAACACCTTTGAGGAGTTTTTTTTATATTTTTATTGAGAGTTAATAAGTCATTACTAGAGATATTTATTACGAACCAAAGAGTCTACTCACCCACCATTGTTATTTATTATGAAGCGTTAATATTTAACAGAGATAATTGGGGGTGGTGGGGGTGTTTTGCTGCCAACTAAGGTGTATTTAGGGTGCTCATTTTCTCTCTCCCTCTAAGAAAAGTTGCTTCTAAGTTCATTATTACCTTCTGAGTTATACAAGAGAGATTTGTGAATTCAAACTGAGTCTATCTTCATTAAGTCATGTTTGTGTGTCCTGTGGTTAATCAATAGTGTTGCTCTTTAACTTATCATTACTGTACTCAAAAGGGGTTACGCCTCCATCTAATCTAAAGTACCCTCTTAAATTTGGAGACTCTATTGGGGAGGCATTCTTCAAAGAAAGGAGTATGGCGCAAGATAACGTTAATCAAAGGCTTAACTTTGATGACATTCAACATAATGAAGAACATGGGGTGAGAAAGCTGGAGGCTTCAAGTGATGGGGTTCTTTGGATAGAGGCACCTCCAATTCAAGCGGCAATAGGTGTCCCAGCAGTGACACAAGCTTCTATGAGTGCTGGGTTGGGACCGGCCCAAATGGGACTCCTCATGAATAAATTTTATGAGTTTTTGCAAACTCCCGTAGCTTCAAAGGTGTTAGGAGAATTTTAATCCAGTTCCTTCGTAACACCAGGGGCAACCCTAACAGCCCCACCAAGTGAAGTCATAACGGGATCGATCCCAACAAGTATACCCTATGTTGTAAATCCAACAGTGGAAACTCCAGGAGGATCAACGACTCCAACTGTAATGAATTCTTCTCCTGGAATGGGCGCATCGCCTATGGTCCCTTTGGTCGTTCCCCCAACGGTATCAGCTATGGAGGGAATGAGGAAAGAAATGCAGAAAGAGGTGCTGAAATTCATGCAAGCTTCCTCGCAATCTGCGGGCAAGGTAGCTTCGGTCTATGACAACTTTTGAATGCCATACCCTTGGGAATACAATGATGAGACCAATCCAAAAGATTATATCCCTCTTATTTTTGAAAAATACACAGGAAAGGGTGGAAACCCGAAAGAGCATATTAAGCGCTTCGTTGAAAACTTAGGGGCGCATTGCAATAACAAGAAACTTAGGTTGAGGGAGTTTTCTAAATACTTAACCGATAATGTGTACACTTGGTATTATCACTTAGCTCCCAAGAGTGTTTCCATATGGGAGGAGATGCACGTTTTGTTTGTCCAAAAGTTCTTTTTTGCGGAAGATGAGTTTACTTTCACCCAACTGGGGAGGGAGAAACAACGACCCAGGGAAGAAGTGGAGGCTTACATTTGAAGGTTCAGGGAAAGGTCCCTCGATGTGAGGGAGGAGGCCAAAGAGTCCAAGTTATTGCAAATCTGCATGGAGGGGCTGCTTGCTAAGTACATTTTCCATCTCATTAATGAGATTCACGAGGGGACTTTTTTATCATTCCTAAAAGCAGCAAGGAATATCTCATTGGTGGTGAGACCAAACCTAGTGGTGGAACCCATGATGTTTATGCCACTGCTATAACTTGTGGGGGGAGGGGAGGTCTCAGCCCCCATGGGTAGGGTACACCGAAGGAGCAGATGGGGTCAAGGTACCGAAGAAGGATAATAAGACAAAGTTTGGAATAGACAAAGAGGACCCACCACCATTGCCTTGTACAGTGGAGGAGGATATTAGTTGTTACAACGCAATGGTCCAAGGAGGAATGGTCTACGAACAAAAGGGAATTCCCGTTGGGGAACCCGACGCTGCAACACTGGCGGATCCTAAATATTGCCAGATTTATTGAAAGATCCAACATCCAACGGAGAACCGTTTCACGCTAAGAAGAATCATCGATAAGTATGTGAAGGCAGGAACGTTGCAAATCCCTCCGCAGAACATTAACAATAACCCACTCCCGGCACATGGGACTAATCTGGTGGTGGCCTATGATGAGGAGGCAGAGAGAGAAGAAAGGGATCTAATAAAGGCGCAAAAGGAGTTCGAAGAACCTTTGGAAGATTTCACTAGGGGAATGTCTAACATAATGTTAGCTTGTGATTAAGAAAGTGCTAAAGATCTGGAGAATGTATATAGCGTTGAAGGTGAGGAAGAAGACCAAGCTATAGAATACTGTGCACTTTCAAGGTCCCCAAAGTTCTCCTGGTTCTTCGACCAGGTAGGGATACCAATGGTGAGTAGATTAGAGATAACCTCGGTAATCCTCAACATTCTAAAAAAGACGCAGTCCCTTCGTTGAGATGGAAGGGACCCATGGCCAGGTTAGTAAAGAGGTTTCTGTCAGAGATAACCTTCAGCGATGCAAATAGGACGGTAAGGTTCCCTCATAATAGGCCATTATATGTGACTACCAGCATTAACGGGGTTAGCTTTCCAAGGGCACTTATGAATGATGGAGCTTCCATTAATATCATGACAATTAACTCCTTCCACGCAGCTAATATTTCAAAGGAAAGGTTAGTCCTCATGCCTTTGGTTATATCGAGTTATGACAACCAGTCTTCCAAGTCCATTGGTTATGTGAACGTTGGGATTGTAATGGGAAATCTGAGTTCCCACATCAAGTTCCACGTAATAGAGAGTGAAACTTCCTATCATATGTTGATAAGAAGGGTGTGGATGCACAACTAAGGGTTGGTTCCTTCGACGTATCACCAAGGCACCAAGGCGAATATCAAAGGGATGGAGGTGACCATCAGAGCCACAAAGATGCCTTTGGCTATCGAAGAAGCTCACCATGTAGACGCAACATTTTACACAAAACTAGAGGAGGAAATTAGAGTCCAAACCAAGAGAATGGAGGGATCATGGGTTCCCTGGATCAGAGAAAGGATGGGGCCCTTGAATGAGCAGAATAAAGAGGTTGTAAATAGGAAAGGAACGATGATCGAAGAAGCCCATTAGGTGGTCCCTCGACCCTAAAACATTCCAAAACAACTTAGGGATAGAATGAGGCCTAGGATGGATTCAATAGATCATGAGGTCCAATGAAAAAGTGTATTGAGTTGATTTTTAGAAAGAAGAGTTTCTGAGGCTTCTAAAGAGAGGAAGAGGAAGGCAGTTTCGATTGCCAACAGACAATGCAAAAAAGCTATCATCGAAGAGGGAAAGGTGGTGTATCGTTCATAATGGTGTGAACGGGCGACCGAAGAAGCTAATGATGTGGTTGACCCGACATACGAGACATGGAGGATCAACCAACCTACAAGAGTTCGTGGAAGATGTTGTCGAAGAACCAGACTACATGGCGGATCAACCAAAGCCCCAGACACAAGAGTTGGAGCAGTTGAACTTGGCAAAAGAAGGGGAGGATCTAAGGCCAATTTTTATCTCGAAGGACCTCAGCAAAGAGAAATGAGAGTCCTTGGTAGAGTTTATTAGGGAGTTTATTGACATTTTTTCATGGAAGTACACAGAGATGGAAGGGATGGATGAGGAAGTCAGTTGCCACAAGTTGAAGGTGATGCCTTTAGCCATTCCGATAAATAAGCAACGAGAACGTACAAACCTGAACTGGATTTAAAAATCAAGGAAGGGGTCCAACGCTTATTAACGACTGGGTTTATCAAAATGATACAACACTAACTTTGGCTGTCTAGCATTGTTCCAGTGGGTAAGAAAGACAAAAATCAAATAAGGATCTGTGTGGATTTCAGAGACTTGAATAGGAATTGCCCCAAGGATGAGTTCCTTCTACCCTCTATCGATAGCCTTATAGATGCAACTTCTTGCCATGAGATGCACTAAGATTGGCCGAAACGATACACCCATTAATGAAGCTTTTACAAAAAAACACAAAATTAAAGTGGGAGGAGGTTCACCAGGAGTCTCTCACTAGACTGAAAAAACTGCTCATTTCACCACAGACCATGGTTTCCCCAAAGGCGGGAATACCGTTGCAGGTATACCTCACACCACCATAAGGTCTGTCGAAGCTTTGCTGGCACAAGAGATTGACGAGCAAGAACGGACAGCCTACTACCTCAGCAAAATCATATATAGGCCACAAGTCAGATATAGTAGCTTGGAAAGGCATTATTTGGCCTTAGTCTTTGTAGAGAAAAAATATAGACATTATATGCTATCTTTTACAATACATATTGTAACCAAATATGATCATATTAAGTATTTACTAGCAAGAACTATATTGATTGGTAGGACAACTAGGTGGTTCCTCATCCTCTCAGAATATGGCTTGAAGTGTGTGGTTCCTCGCGTGATCGAGAGCCAGGCGTAAGTTAGCCTATTGGAAATCTTCCCCTCTAGAACGTTTGAGCCACCTAAAGAAAGTATTCCAGGAGATGACTTGCAGGCCAATTACTTGGATGCAAGTGATGAAGAATGGACGATGCAGTTTGATGGATCTTCGACGGAAAAGAAAAGAGGGGCAGGGGTTATTATTTCAAAAGGAATGGAGGAGATTTGTCTTTCCTACAAATTAGATTTCCCATGATTCAACAATAATGTAGAGTATGAAGCGTTAGTGCCAGGGTTGATGGAGGCCCTTCGAAGGGGGATTCATTCACTTTATATCCAAAGTGATTCGAACTTGGTAATTCAATAAGTGAATGGAGAATATGCATTGAAACACCTGAGCCTAACACCATACTGAACAATCATTCAGAGGATTTTCAACTAGTTCCATTGAACCAAGATCACGAGACATCCCTGAATGATGAACCGACATCCAGACGCCTATACCACCATCGCTCAGAAATGATAATGATGAGTGATACAACTATAATCGTGATTCAACGAAGAATAGCTCCTTCGATAACACACTCAATTCTTCCGATGGAGGAGGACTCAGACTGGAGGGGAGAGATTAGAAATCAACTAGAGTCTGAAGAAGGAGCGAGGGACCTAAGGGAATTATACCAATACTTTACAAACCAGGGAAACCTTTACTTCAAAAATACAGGAGGTTGGCTTGTAAGATGCATCGACTAATAAGAAGAAGACCAAAGGTTGAAGAAAACACATGAGGAGCACTGCGAAATAACTGAGATACCTCTTTATAGTAGAATTCAAAGGGAGGAGTATTTTTAGTGTAGAATGAAGTAGGATGCAGTAGAGTTGTAACGTAAGTACGATAAGTGCTAGTTATTTTTTGAGGCAACTGAATGTTATTTCATTGAAGCATAACTAGACTGGAGGCAGCCTTATATTGACTTCATCAGAGATGGAGTTATCCTAACAAAGAGGATTGACGCGATGGGACTTAAGTGAAGGGCCTCGAGGTTCAACATTCAGGAGGGGAATCTTTATCGAAGAGGTTACTTTAGCAGACCATTGCATTGCATCATAAAAGAAGAAGTAGTCGAAGTCCTCAAAGAGGCGCACGATCAAGCTCACATAAGAGGGGCCAAGTTGTATGATCAATTGATGACGTTGGGGTATTATTGGACAACAATAGATAAGGACACCGCTGAGTTCGTTAAAAAATGCAGAGCTTTCCAACTTCATGAAAATATGATCCATGCCCCATCGGTGGACCTACACTCACTGGAAATGCCTTATCCTTTTCATACTTGGGCGTTCGACCTGGTAGGGGAAATACATCCTTCTTCGAGGGGGAAGATATGGATACTAGTAGAAATGGAGTGTTTTACAAAGTGGACTAAAGAGATACCACAAAGAAGGGCAACAGCTGGGGTGGTGAGCAACTTCATCAGAGAGTACATCATTTACCATTTTGGGATTCCAAAGGTTATTCTCTTAGATAACGGAACCCCTTTTATCAATTCATAGGTAATGATTCTCATAGAGAAGTACTCCATTATTCATCATACTTCAACGGTGTTATACTCAAAGTAAAATAGTCAAGACGAAGCAACTAACAAAACCTTGGTTAATATTTTGGCTAAAATAATGGAGGATTTCCCAGGATTGTGGGATGATAAGATACCAGCTATATTGTGGGCCTATCGAATAACTAAGAGGAAGCCCACAGGGTATACTCCGTTCTCCCTTATTTATGGGTCTGAGGCGATTCTCGTGGTAGAGTTGGATGTTCCCTCTGCTCGATTTTCCTTAAGAAGTAGCATGCTCCCTAAGAATAGACATGTGTAGTTGGAAGCGTTAGATGAACACAAAGATAATGTGATGCAACACATTGAAATGTATACAAAACATCTCTCCAAGGCATATGATAACTTGGTCAGACCAAGTAAGTTCGTAGAGGGAGACCTCATTTTGAAAGCAGTAGTGAAGCACATCACGAGGCTTCCTCTACCTAAATTTGCAGCAAATTAGGAGGGACCTTTCATTGTAAAAGAAGATCATGATTCAGGTTATTGCTTAATTTCTAAGATAGAAGAAGACAAACCATTCAATATTAACAATAAATGGTTGAAATTCTATCATGTGTAAGATATTAACTTTGGACCACTGATGTATCTAGTTGTTGTTATGAATATGCAAGTCCTTTTTATTATAACTCGAGTGGAGATGAAAGAATTGTAGAACGTTGTAATATATGCAAACAATTATAGCACAAAGAAAGGACATGATTTTTTTACATCTTTTTGATTCATTCATAAACTTTGGGGCATTACAAAATTGGGAGCTACTGCCCAGGAATTACATAAGAAGAAGAAAAGGAAAATGTATACAAAAGCTTATTGGCCTAAAAGGAACCACAGGTCTGGAGCAGAGAAAAAATCTCCAGGATGGCTTGAAGAAGCTGCCAGGTAAGACTGTTGGGCATTTATAGAAACCTTCATCCTCATTTTCACTTGTGTACACTCGATGAGGAGTTTCTCCCGCTTCAGATTTTCTAGACGCAGAGCTTCTTTGATGTCCCTCACCTCCTTGTTAATAGCTTCAAGACGAGGTTCTAACTCATCCAGCTTAGCTTCCTTAGCCCGTTGATCCCCCTAATGTATCCAAAGAAGTTACCTATGTCTGTTCAGTCACTGGCTCTTCAAAGCTTTTAAGTGCATGGTATTCCAGTCAAAAGGGAAGCCCTCACGACCAAACTCCCTCAAATAGCCCACGAATTGGCTGAGGAGGGCTCGGGTAACATTTGATGTGGGAGTGCTGGCGATATCAGTAACAATAGTAGCCATGCCCTGAAGTTTGTGGCTCATCACGGGGATATTGGAAGATGGATTGCAAGCTGATCAACTATCAAGCGATGGTTGGCAGACATTTGAGTGGAACGCTGAAGGACCGTGAGGCAAAAGGCATGAGAAGCTAAGTCGGGCAGAGGGATCTCACAACCAGATTCCCTCTCGGCAGTCGCACCAGTCATGGAAACTTGATCATTGTGATTAAAAGCTTCTGAGATAACAGGTTCCAGATGGGGTGAAGCGATGGGCAAAAGAACTGGTAGAGAATCCCCCCGTGCAACCTAAGAACAGGTAGAAGAAATAATGTGTGAAAAAGAAAAAATCTTAACAAGTGTTTTCATTGTTAAGTCACCGATATAGGTGGAGTTTAAAAAAAACACCTTAACAAGCCTTTTAGTTGTTAAGTCACCGTTATAGGCGGAGTGTATGAAAAAATCTTAACAAGTGCTTTCGTTGTTAAGTCATCGATATAGTTCTAGTTTACGATAAAATCTTAACAAGCGTTTCCATTGTTCAATCACCGTTATAGGTGGAGTTTATGAAAAAATCTTAACAAGCGTTTCCGTTCTTAAGTCACCCTTATAGGCGGAGTTTATGAAAAAATATTAACAAGTGTTTTCGTTGTTAAGTCACAAATATAGGTGGAGTTTATGGAAAAATCTTAATAAGAGTTTCCATTGTTAAGTCACCGTTATAGGTGGAGGTTATGAGAAATCTTAACAAACATTTCCGTTGATAAGTCACCGTTATAGGTGGAGTCTATGGAAAATCTTAACAAGTGTATTCGTTGTTAAGTCACAAATACAGGTGGAGTTCATGGAAAATCTTAAAAAGTGTTTTCAGTGTTAAGCCATCATCATAAGTGAAGTTTGAAAGATTGAGAAATATAGAGAAATTATTAAAATAACTCAGCAGTAGCGGGAGCGAGAAAGGGAGTCACTGTGGAGGCTATAACGGTAGGAACCATTGGGGGCATGATTATTTCCTCAGAGGACTCAACGGAGCCCTTAACTGAAGAAGCCTCATTGGTCGGTAAAGATCCCTCGCCAACAAAAGGTACCAAGGCCAGTGTAGAAATTTCAGTGGGAGAAGACGATGGACCCCCAAACGATGCCCCAGCATGGGTAGGTACAGAAAAACCACCACGCTGGACATAAGCATCAACCTAGGCCTTGGATAGATGCAGACCACTAAGAGAAAAGGTGGGGTAAGACTTGGCAAAAGATGCAAACATCAAGCTAAGGGTTAGACACGAGGATAAAATACAAAAAAAATGGAGAAATGCATCTAAGCGTTACTTACCTCCGTTATGGCACCAAAAATGGGAACCGCAGTTATGGGTCTCATCAGCACAGTGGGAAGCAGAATGTCAGCTAACAATGATTCCATTTCAACCTGAGGTATCCCAACATATCAAAGTTTAGCAGACCAAATAGAAAGCAAAAAGAGGGATGGAAAGACGTGTGACATAACAAGTAATGGATAGTATGTTACCTCAGGGGCACTTTCCGTAGATGAAACGATGGGTAGAAGGACCTCATACTGAGATGATAATTCAGAAGCAGCTGGGGGAGTTATCTCTGGTTGGGAAGAGATGCCCACAGTCTCAACGAACTCACCCCCATGACAACATCCTTCGCATGTTGAGACGTTGGATGGTGGGAGTAGTTAATCCTGATCATGGGATAACGGGGAGGAGTTACATCGGTCTAAGAGGAGATAAAATGTCTCCCCATGAAAGGGCTCACAGGGGGCTGGACCTTTATTCTCCAACTTCCTGCACTAGAGTGATTAAGAGGTAAACAAATGAAGCTTGCCTTAGAAAAAATGTGAATAAGTCAACAACACGCATATATACCTCGAATACAGTGAGAGAATGGGAGGATATAACCACTGGAAAAGGAGGAGAGGAGGAAGCAATAGAGGGAGCTGGGGAGAGACGTACTCGGGGGTTCATTTCCTCTGGGACTTGGTACCCAGAGTCTTTTTCCTCGCACTTGCAGTGCCACTACCCTAAGGAGCTTTTGAACACTTCTTCCTCTTTTCCCTCGGTTCAGTTGGATCAACCAGGATAGTGGGGAAGGCATTTAAAGGAGGAATGGCAGGAGCGCATCATTGATACTCAGCAATTATCCATTCCACCTCAGCCTGAACTTTCCTTCTCGGCTCTTCACTTACCTCTGGAGACATGGGAGGGGGAACGAAGGTGATAGGGAATGCCTCTAAAGGGGTTTGCGACTGAGTTTGAGACTTGGATTTTGAGGACTTTTATTTTGAGGAAGTCCCACTATTGGACTTCCTAGTCCTTTTGGGTGGTGGATGGGAAGTCCCTTCGCTAGTGGTTACTTCAGTTAAAGGAGTAGGCTGTTTGGGAGTTGCAACGCTCTTGGGCTTGGGCATGGCAGTAGGGATCATTGGGAAATAAGGGGGTAGCTCGTGGGGAGGATCTTTGATAGTTTTACTCAAAGGGAACTCAACTCCAAGAACGGAGTTTCCCTTAAGACCCAACTCTGGGGCAGAGAAAGAAAGGACTGGGGGATACTGAGGGGGACTTTGTATGAACTCACGAGTCATGGTTAGTTGCACTAAGAAGAACTTGGTGATAAAAGAAGTAGATACATCCCCTTTTCTAATGGTACTAGGAAAGGTGACTCGACCATCTATGGTAGAAGTCACACCAAGTACCACTGTTGTGAGATAGACGTTGCAAGCCTCAGAAAAAGTAGATTTTTTATTGCTTAGTTAAAACACAGGCCAAGGATTCCCCTAATCAAACTCGAACTTCCTTCAATATATATCGGGGTTATAAGGTTCTGAAGTGTACCCCCATTCAGTGAAGGAAGGAAGAAACCTAGGAGTGAACATAAGCACCACGACATGCGAAGGTTCTTCTACAACTGGAATGAAAGTGATCGTTGAAGCTCTAGAAGGAAAAAAATTCCAATAGTGGGAAAAGGTAGACTCGTTGTACGACCTCATGACAAAAGAATCAAAATGATAAAAAATGCCCATTATCTCCTTTTGGCCCTGCTTTTTATGGAAGCATAAGAGGCGTGGAGGCCTGACGCCTTGACTCAAGGGGTAAGTGATAGACTTGGCGTCAATGGAAGGAAAACGGGTATTTGAGAAAGTCAACAGGTGTATCGAGAGAATTTCAAATAGTCAGGCCAGAATGGTTGAAGCTCAATGAACAGAAAAAATGGTGATGTCCCTTTGCCAAAGCGCCAATAAGGCACAACATTTTAACTCAGATACATCGAGGAGAATTATACTTTTTTTGGAGATGGAAACCGCAGTGGTTGTAACAAAAGAAAAGATGCCAGAATTTTCTCATGCACATAAGGTTCATCGGATCGAGCAGTTTTCGTGCAGAAATTTCTTATTCCCATAACAAATCTTTACACAAAGGGGAAAATATATAAGGGACTTGAATGTAATCATGATATTAGAGATAATCCCCCCATTTACAACAATGTTTGGGATTAAGGCAACTCAGTGTGGCATCCCAGAGGTACCTTCCAGCAAAGAAGTTGATCGAGAGAGATCATCCTTTAGTCCCGTTGATTACTTTAGTCTTGTTGTACCTTGCGTTTATATCGTCTATGAGCTATAACGATTGTAAAGACATAATGAGTATAATTATTTTCTATGAGGTCGAACGGTACTCGCGAGACACCGGGCTTGGCAGGGCCTGGGAGAACTTTCATGCTCTATCGAACGACCTCACTATGGGAACTTTGGAGGGACATAGTTTGGAGGATTAAGAAGTGAGGCACCGTTGGGGATTGTCTTAACCATCTTAGATGCACTTGATGAAACACCGAAGGACACTTATCATGGAACCTCAGGCAGAGCAGATTTGAGTTCCATCGGGCATTGAGTTGTGAGCCAAACAACCCTCTACTTAATGTCACATCTACTGTAGGTGATGTCACTAGCCAGCTAGACAAATGTCAAATCTGCACTTTTGTAAACCATCGTGGTATTTGGGGCTGTCAGACAGTTGGTGAGCCACCTCTGTGATGACAACCACCTGACACACAGTGGTTAGGCAAAAGACATGTCTTGGCATTTAATGTCTATGACGTGGAGCTAACTAGTACATCATGCATTTATTGTTGTGACAGAAAGTATGAGGGATGTCTTTCACATGTATGAATGACTAAGTTGCCTCGGGAGTAGGGGATATTTAAGGAACCCAACCACCTCTGAGGAGGGTGTTTTTTTATGTTCCTATTGAGAGTTCAAAAGTCATTACTAGAGAGTCTACTCACCCACAATTGTCATTTATTACGAAGCTTTGATATTTGAAAGAGATCATTGAGGGTGGTGGGGGTGTTTTGCTGCCTACCAATGTGTATATAGGGAGATCATTTTCTCTCTCCGTCTAGGCAAAGTTTCTTCTAAGTTTATTACTACCTTTTGAGTTATACACAAGAGATTTGTGAGTTCAAACTGAGTCTATCTTCCTTGAGTCGTGTTTGAATGTCCTGTGGTTAATCAATAGTGTTGTTGTTTAACTTTTCATTACTGTATTCAAAAGGGGTTACGCCTCCATAGAATCTAAAGTACCCTCTTACACCTACATATTTCTAATTTCCAGAAATGAATTAACATCTAACTAGATTATTTCGAAAACATGAAATTTCTCATAATTTCCAAAACACTCATATTTTAATTTTTCTGCAAGAACATTGTATAAACTAAGATTTTCTTCACCAATAATTCCCAAATTTCATGGTTTAAATTCTACACTCAAAAGAAAATTAATCCTACATCATTCTCCATTCAAAGATTCAATTAAGATCGCCATAATTCATCTTTGATTATGCATCTTTTCAGAATTTTCTAAATAACCTAATGTGGACAATATACAAGTTAAATTTGCAATAATTAATCACTTGCCTCTAATTCGTAGGTCTGATCCAATGGGGATGATACTCTACTGGTGGTCCTATCTTTTTTCGGTCAACTTTCAACAGTAGTGGTGGTGGCTCTTAGTGGTGCAAGGTGGTTGTCCTTTGGTTTCTTAGAAAAGTCTTTTCTTCTCCCACAATGACTCTTCCTTTTCCCTAGAGAAACTCCTCACTCTATCTCAATTTCTTTTTATCAAATTTTGTAGAATGAATCAATAATCTAAACCCTATAGACTTATAAATTATCTCCCAAAATTTGTGCACACTATTCACCTTCCAAGTCAAATGACCATATTACCCTTCCGGGGAGACTATTCGGCTCCAAAGTCCCCCGAAACCCTATACAAACGTCTGAGTAGACTTTTTTGACTAATTCAATCCTTCTGAACCCTTTGGCACAATCAAAACAACCATTCAGATGATATAAAAATAATTCACTTTTATTTCATTAAATTATAATCCCGACACGACTCAAATGCGCGTCCCGACTTAATTACCATAATTGTCGTACACATAATTCGCGACAATTTTAAAAAGTCATAATCAATTGTAAATTAATAATCATATATATTACTTTAATCACTAAGTAATATTCAACATAAATCACATATTACCTTATTCTCGAGTAATGTTTAAATCCGAATTAATTTATAATTATATTAAAATTAATTCTACTTAATCCATTTTAAAAATCATTAAAAATACGGGGGTATTATAATGTCCTTAGGATCTGTGTGGTTTTTACGTTTCAGCTTAGCGTTCATTGAGATAGAGCCTTATTATAGGGTTATTGTATTCCTCTACTTAGGCAACTTACGATCTTCCGCTATTAAGTGTAATGATGTGATTTATATGCGAGTTCATTTGGGCTTTATATACCGAACAATATAGGATGACTAGCGAGGACCGTTAGAAAGACTGAGGGAGAGAAGACTCAATAGAATCCATAGAGTATTAAGACAATGGTGATTGCAATAGAAGTCACCGTAAATTATTATTCAGATAGACCATAAGAGGATAAGCAATCGGGAGCAACATCTGCCCAGATAGTGTGGTAGATAACGGTGGTACGTATTCATACTCACCTAACATAGTTGATAGGGAGTTGGAGGAACTCTTTTTAAGAGTTGCCTGTAAGAATTTGGAGAAGAGAGGGAGTGTGATGGGTTAATGGAAAGGTATAATCCAAAGGAAATGGTGTAGGGTGGAGTGCAACAACATCCATGATTAAATTTCAGGTAAATTTTTTAGCTCATAGGAGTAACATAGAACGATGTGAGTCAGTCACCACATATAAAGAGGTATATATGGAATTAAATGAGAAATTGGGCGCGGTTTGATAGTAAGATCTTCCATCTGTGGTTCATAGAGAGATGCGAATGGAGTTTCGAAACTTATCACAAGTTTTCCAGATAGAGACTGATCGTGAGTGGGAAATTTACTTGTTTAGCGAACTTCGTAACTAAATAAAGGGATATGAAGAATAAAAAGAGTCCATAAGTCGATAATGGACTCTTGGGAAGGATAGACAAGCTTGGATGGAAATCTAGCTAGGATAAATAGTGCTGAAGTCGTGAAGTTCATACGCTTGCAAGGTTACATCAATGCCCACATGAGAAGGGAGCCCGAAGAGTTGGAGAATGTAGTTGAAGGGTAAGACTTGATTTAACGACACTAATAAGGCACTACATGAGGGTATACCCACTAGGTAACCCATTTACATGATTCAAATGAATTAAGCACTTACCAAGTGATGGTAGATTCAGTCAGGGCCATTAAGGCCAGTAACAAGATCCAGGGGGCCAGCGGAGCCAAAGGACAATAAGGCTAGAAATCGAGGATAAGACTATCGAGTCCGAGAGAAGGACACCATGGCATGGCCAGTGGGGCTAGTGATAGAGGAAAGGTATATAAAGGTGTAATGTGCATTAAGAGTAGGACCACCTGTATTAAATTTATCCACAATAAGAAAGTGAGACTATTTAGTTTGGGAAGGTAAATTGGATCGTTCCAAGTAGGGCATAATAGCAGTGAGCATGAGATTTCTAGCAGGAGAATCGGACTAAGGGATTTAGGCCCAGAGATTATCAACCCAAGAATGGAGGGTTCAAGTAGGACAAGAAGGGTCCTCCATAACAGCAGTATCCATCTCCTTAGGGCCACTCAGGCTAAAGGAAGGACGTGGAAGGTTAGCAGGGTTGGGGCGAGAGGTAGGAGAGTTTTTTGGGAAATTGCTAAGATTGTGGAGAGACGGGACACAAGAAGAAGGATTACCCCAAGTCGAGGCAGCTATAGGATGAGATCCTAGATATATAATTATTACAATAGATTGTGAGTCAATCCAACACGAGGGTTGTCCTCAAAGACCTTTTGACTAGGCAAGGTAGGTTATAAATGGAAATAGATTTTTGTGTTATCCTTATGAGCATAAGGTAAGTTTTGGGTGACATAGATGCATTAAAAAATGACGTGTAATCACTACAATTTGAGTGTGTGGGGTTTAGTGGGTGTGTTGGCAGTTGCAGCCTTATTATGAATGTATCTACCTTTAGGTTGTGGTACTATTGGTGGTGCCTGCGGGAGGAGAGGGTGTGGACACCAAGAGGATTTTTAAATTAAGGTTGCATTTTTTAATCCTTTTGAGTGTTACGAGAGTAGAAACTATTAGTAGTATCTTGTGTAGCGACTGGATGCTGAGGGTTTGAACGGTAGTAGATTGTAGGATAAGAATATCGTGTTCGTTATTCCAGAGGGAGATATATTGTTTTGGTTGGGCATCACCTGAAAGAGGGTTGAACCTATATATATATATATATATAAATTGTATTGTATCGTAGACTTCGATGATTATGTTGTTTGGTTATATTTAATCTCGATCAGTAGGGACGATTATTGATGTGATTCAAGGTATATTGGTTTATTTTAGAGCGGAAAGAATTAGTTCATTATTGATTTAGTGCCAAGGACTTAGTGATAGTAAGAATACCATGTTGTATATCATCTTAGTAACTTGAGAGTGGATGCGTAGACTTTTTACATCAGGAGACGGGGATTTGAGGGTACATGCTATGTGCTAAGGGCCTAAAAGAAATTATAAGGGTGGAAAGTACAAGGAATTTAGATTGTAGATTTTCTAGAATAATCAACAGATACTCGGTGCAGGGGAGAAATATGACGAGAGTTACACCATAATAGATTAAAAGATTTTAAAGTCTAACGCGAGTAGTCGGGAATAATTGCAGATGTCTTCCACGAAGGAAGAAAATGATTTAAAAATGAGGGAAGAGGCACCGAGAGAGGTGGAGACCTTTCTTAGTATAAGGAATATGGTAGCTGTTAGAATGTAGACTCAAAGTTTGGGACTATTATTGGAAGAAATGTGACGTGTTGCGCTGTCACGAAGGAGAAATAAAGAGAGATACTGTAGGATTTGTCTCGATGTGTACCACCTGTCAACTAGTAAAAGTGGATCGTCAGAAGCCGACGGGTAATTCTTCAGCCGTTAAAGATTCCTGTGTGGAAATGGAGGAGCATTTCCATTGATTTTATCACTAGGTTGCCTACATCTCAGGGGGATCACGATTCTAAGTATGTGCCAGTGGATCGGTTGACAAAGGTATCCCACTTCCTGCAAGTTGGGACAGATTATACTACGGGATAGTATGCCCAAAATTTTATCGCTGAGATAGTGTAACACCCCATGATTTTTGAGACTGAGAAATTAAAATTTTGGGAAAAATAAAATTTAATTAAATTAGAGAATTCTAAAATTGGGAATTGAAGTCCAAAAATAGAGGACATTTTAAAGTATTCCGGATGATTATTTTGAGGGTACCATCGATCCCGAAAGGGTAGAGATAGTCAAAATGACTGTCATTAGGTTTTAATTCGGCTCCGAAATATTTTAAGTTAGTTCGACTCGAATTGGAGTAAACGAGTCGTTTAAAGTGTGTATTAACATTTAAAATTTGGGACTTATGTTTTAAGGCTTAAGAGGCATACGGATGAAGCCTTCTCATTTGAGAAAAGGAGAGAAAGAGAAAAGAAGAGAGAAAGAAGAAGAAAGGAAGAGAGAGAGGAAGAAAAGCTTGGAGATTCCGGCCCAAACGCGACATCGAGGGTGATCCAACCTCTAAAAAATTGAGGCAAGTGTTTAATCTTGCTAAATAGGTCATTTGTGTATTTGATTTCATAATTTTTGGGTTAAAGAAATGGTTTTTGGGTATTAATATCAAAACCTAGATTTTTGGGTTAAATCTTGAAATCAATGTTTAAATATGAGTTTAAAGGTGTAGAAATGGTTGGTATCAACTTTGGGTTGATTTAATGGCTTAGAATCATGTTGTGATAAAGATTTGGGGGTTAGAATATAAATTTTAGGGTTTAAAATTCGTGGGTTCATTGGAGAAGAAGAACCCTTCAAAATCTGCAGGTCCGAATCGATTCGCACCCTTAGCGATCGATTCAGTTTAGGGAAATTGGCAGGTCTGCATTGACCGAATCGATTCGAACCCAAGCCGAATCGATTCGGCCACGGCAGAAGCCCAGGTCTTTGGACCTGAATCAATTCGCCTTGGAGGCCGAATAGACTCGCTAGGCCTAATCGATTCAGAATAGGGTCGAATCAATTCGGGAACATGGCATTTTGAGGTATTTTCTCCATAGTGATTTCAAAACCTTTTTGGTTGGGTTTATTAATTTGGGGCTTTCTCTTATGAAGTAATAGATATATTTTGGAGACTTATAGGGGGTCTCTCACTTAGTATAATAGTGGGGAATTCTTGGAATTATTGGAGAAAAATATATCCATGTATGTATTTGGAGCTGTGTATAGAGATTTTGGGGAAACCTTATTGGGATTGAGGATCCTAATTGTAGATAAAAAGTAAGTATAGATGTGATTTGAGGCTAAGAACTCTTAGAGAGAGTTGCGAGGGTACGTTGTGAAATTCTAGGACAACATTTATGTCGAATCCTTATAAAGATAGGATTTTATTAAGATACAATTTGGGGCCCAATGAAAGGGAGTGGTCGTATACCCTTAGTAATAATAAACTTTAAGAAATAAATCCGATAGGCATTAGACTAGGGGATTCACAAAAGTGATTGAATCATAGTTGAAATCGAGAGCAATGGGATCATATTACCAACTAGAGTAGAGTGTGTAAATCTAGTCGGGGTAGATGTTGTTTATCGGTGTGTGATTTACAACGGGTATTTTCCCTAATAAATGGGATTATTTGATGAAGGTAAGATTGAGCTTGAGGCTTATAGACTATTAGTTATGTGTATACCGATAGTCAAAATGATGACTAGATTCTTTAATGTGCTCTCGGATATAGATGGTATGTGTAGTGATGGTTTCCTACACTAAACTTTGGGTGATAACCCTAATGTTGGATATATATACATGTCCGTATGTTGTTTGGAAGACTATTCATCATCGAAAAAATGATTGAATATGTTTCAAGTGAGGGATTGTATTCAAATATCGAGGGAAATTAAATGAGTTTGTGGTGACGGCTTGTATATTGAGGATTATATATATTTATAGCCAAGAGTATATATCTTATACATATGAACGAGAATTAGTTTGTATATATAGATGTATGGATATGTGAATATATGTATATATATCTTTATGGATATGAATATATGGATATATTTATGTTGTGAATATCTAAACCTTATATGATGGTTTATTTATATGACTGGATCATATGGATGTATATATATTGTTCATGTGAATGATATATATACTTATGTGGTTAAGCATACCCCGCTCATGCTATCATTGGGAAGTTTTCGCGCAGAGGGTGAGCATCCTGACTAGAAAAGCAGGGTGTGTATATTCCCCAGGTCATAGTCGTCCCGTGTGTTATTATATGATTTACATTTTTTGGGGGGATGAGACGTGGTGGGTATGTTTCGTCTCATTGCCGATTAGGAGCTATGACCGCTTCCCGGGATGTCGTGTGTATGAGTTTACCATGAGATGTGTCGTTTAGTCCCACCATGGTGGCCCCAGTATTGCTACGTGAGCCGGGCACTGGGAGGATGATGGCATGATGCAGTTTTATCGGCGATATATATAGCCAGGTATATGGCCATTGTACATCAGATATGATATGTACTCTTGGTCATGGGTATGGATGATGACATATATATATATATATATATATATATATATATATGTATGGTTAGAATAAAATGCCTATATATATATATTTATATATCCTATAGATGAAAGGATATGGTATCGTTGTGGAGTACATCTTGGATGATTATGGTGTACTAGATTGATGGGGGTTTATGTATTGCATTTAAGGAATATTTCGGTTACATCATCCCAAGGATATTATTGGAGATTTTTAGTTGTTTTCATATTGTAGTCTAAAATTTATTAGTAGTGGTAGTATTATATGGTATGTATGGCATTATGGATCTCTAGGATCGACATTGTCAAGGAGTAGTGTAACGGGGTGGTTCCTTGTTTGGATTTCGCTTTGCGAGACACCCCACGCATGAAACGTAGTGCAGTGTTGAGATTGGAGAAAAGTTCTGTCAAATATTTATGTGTGGCATGATGGATCTCTAGGATCAACATTGTCAAGGAGTAGTGTAATGGGGTGGTTCCTTGTTTGGATTTCGCTTTGCGAGACACCACACACACGAAACGTAGTACAATGTTGAGAGTGGAGAAAAGTTTTGTCAATAATAATTTGTATGCATGTTAATTAGAAATTAAATCTTATGATTCAACCCAAATATAAATGGGTAACGTATTAAGAATTATAATTAATTAAATTATAAACCGGAATCCATTAAGGCTATTATGGCATAATTGTTTGTAAACATAATCTAGTATGATTAGAAAAGGGGTGAATTTCTTGGGTTATGATAGGAAGGCAATTCTCGTGGGTATAGGTTGGACCTATGTTAAGTTAGGTTGTCCTTATATATGGGTGTAATTTAACTAAAATTTGAGGACGCGAATAGGTGTACGCCGTTAGATGAGAGGTGAGTTGGGAATCCACGAGAGTGCGAATCCACTTTTTAATTATGAAATAAGTGCACCGATATTTATTATGCATGGTTAAAAAACTTGCTAAATATTTTTCACAACTCAGACTCTGACCCATTTATTTTTCTCTCCTGCCTATATATATATATATATATACAGGTGTCCTACCGCATGGATGTCGGATGACCTTCTATCCAGAGTCTTGGGAGCCAAGACAGGTACGGATTGTTACGGAATGTATCTTGTAGTTACTTCCTACTTCCTTAAAAATCTAGGTAGGATTCATGTTGTGTATCTGGTGCATACCCAAGGGATATTTATAGATGTATATATTGATTTCATTTCAGTCATTGTATTGGCTGTGACCCGACAGCTTATTCGGGTTTACTTCCTTGTGGTATTTTCAATTGTAGTTATTTATTTCATTTTATTCTAGCATTTCAATTATATAGTTCCTTCATGCATATTTCTTTCCTTTATTAGTAGTGTTATAGTCTTTTCTTGTTGTATGTTGCATATTTTATTTGAATTTTAACATCTCGCTTATATGATACCGGGTAGCTAGTTATATATTATATAGTACCGACAGTTGATGTTGAGACTGGACACTCTGAAACTCCTGATTTAATGTAGTATAGGGCTGGCCACCCGTTATTATTTTAAGCGGGGTGTTATAGATAGTAAGACTACATGAGGTACCACTCAATATTATGTCCGACAGGGAAACGATCTTTGTGTCTCTCTTTTGGGAGAGTTTTTCAGGAGACCACGGGTACAAAATTGTGATTAAGTATTGCCTATTACCCCAGAGGGATGGGCAGACAAAGGGGACGAATCAGATGTTAGAGGATATATTACAGATGTGTACCTTTGATTTTTGCGAAGTATGGGAGCAGTATCTTCCACTGATGGAGTTTCTTGTAATCACTGTTATCAGTTGAAAATTGGCATGGACCCATTTGAGGCATTGTATAGTAGACCTTGCTGTTCGCTCGCTTGTCGGTTAGAGGTGGGGGATAACAAGATTTTTAGACCAGAGTTAATTCAGGATACCTCAACCAAGATTGAGATGATTTGGAGTCATTTATGGTTAGCTCAGGATAAACAAAAGAGTTATGCCAATGCTAAGCGTTTCTTTTCAGAAGTTTAATGTGGGGAATCATGTATTATTGCGTGTATCTCTTATAATGGGGATAATGAGGCTTGGGAAAAAGGGGAACTTGGCACCAAGGTATGTAGGTCCATTTCCTATCATAGAGAGGATTGGGCCAATGGCATATAGATTTGGGTTGCCGGAGCACTTGCATAAGATTCATGATGGGTTCCACATTTCTTCGTTGAGACGATATCTCCGGGATGATTTAGCCCACACTCATATTTCTTTAGAGGAAAAATTATTTACATGATGATATTTCATATGACGAGAGGGCGGTTGCTATTATAGACCATAGTGAGAGGAGGTTGAAGTCGAAGGTAGTTGAAGTAGTGCGTGTTCAGTGGGGGCATCATAATACCAATGAGTCTACCTGGGAGCATGGGGATGAGATGCACGATAAATATTCAAAGTTTTTCTTACCAGGTATGCTTTTATTTTTTGAATTTCGGGAAGAAATTTCCTTATTAGGGGGGAGTATGCAATACCCCGTATTTTAATGATTTTTAAAATAGTGATTAATTAAATTAAAATGGGAAATTAATTTAGATTAAAATAAATATTAATCAGCGTGATACGGATTAATATTTAATTGTATGAATTATATTGAGTATTATTTAGTGAACAAGTAATAAATTACTATTTATACATTATAATTGTCATGAGTAAGAAATACAGAAGTTAGAGTAATTTAGTCGCGACACGCGTGTTAGTCATGTCGGGACCTGAATTACGGGATAAAAAGGTAAATTAGAGATGGGTCATCCAAATGATTATTTAGATTGCGTCAAAGTTTTCAAAAGGGTATAAATAGTCAAAAAATTATATTTGAGCATATGTTTAGGGTCTCGGGTCATTTATGGGTCATCTCGACAAGTGAAAAGTCAATTTTTGACCTTTGGATTTCCAACCTATGAAGAGATACGGGATTACCTAAATTAAAATCAATTCTTTGGCTAATCAAATGGGGAATTAAAAAATCAAAGTGATAGGATATAAAATGAGAGAAAGTGTGAGAGCTTTTAGCAGAAAGTGAAGAGTTTCTCAAGAAGGTGAAGGGTCTTAGATGAGGACTAACACCTAGAGCCACCTTACACCACCACCATATACTGTCGGAATTTAGGAAGAATGATGAGTAGGAACTTATATCATCTTATTCAAAGGAAATTCATAATCATCCTAAGACGCAAGTTGTTTAAACTTTCTTAATTATGAGTTTGCTGAAATATATGCTAGATTATTGGAATTTTGGATAAAAACCCAGGTTTATAAGTTTTTGATTTGAGATAACATCATTTAGGATTATAGAACTCTTGATTATGATTATATAGTTTATTGATGATTTTTAGATGTGGGAAAATCATGTGATTAAATTGGAGATTCAACTATTTAACTAGAAACGAAGTAAACTCATACGGATCTGAAAGTCAAACGCATGTAAAATCATTTTAGGAAAAATAAAAACATTGTATGATAATTTTAGGTCTGGTTTTAGCGAAAATTGGTAGTGTGAATGCTCGTTCTTCTATAAAATCATGTTCTGAACAACTTTGTAGTTTAAGTTTTGTTCAAAATTAGTTCAGAAAAGCCTCAAATCTTTATTTTATATTTATGGGCAGAATGAAACTTTATGGAGAAAAAGGAATTATTAGGAATTAAAATATAATTCGGGCTTATCATAATGATTCCGGGTTTTGGACATGTAAGTACGGGTTGAGGGTAACTACTAAAATAATTAATTAAATTATTTATATCCCTTTGGCTAACAATAGATATTTGGAATTGGAAAATGGGAATAAAATGTGAATTATTAGTTTATGGGATAAACTTGAAATACACTTTATGTATGTATAGGATTAGTGCATGCATATATTATGTTGATTGTGATATTATGTGTAATTAACATACCTACGCTACTTGCTATCACAAGAGGTTTCTCATCGTAGGCGGTCTTATCCTAATAAGGCATTTTGGACAATTTTTGACTCGTACCTTAGAACATAGAACTTAGGGTTGATCACTATTTGTGTGAACAATGGTAAGACCAGTCAATTGGGTGTGTTAGGTATGTGCGCAACCGAAATGCCTAGAACTATGTTCGCCTCCAATATGTGTGTTTTGTATTTATGGTTCGAGAGTGATTCCGAATCGGTTGTCCTTTATTTAATACATGATGTACCGAGACTTGATACCAGAGTATGCATGCCCCGTAGCTCATCCTAGGGGTATCGTATTAGTATATACATAATAGAGTAATGCATATATATATATACTTATGAATTATTCTACTCTGTGTTTTTAATTAGATGAGAGAGATAGTGAAATCTAAAATAACCTAAGTATGTTGAAACTTAATCTCTAATGGGAAAGTTATAATTGGCGAAATGATATGGGTTATGCGATAATATATGATATGGGCAATGAGGGTGGAACAACGAGTTAATTTGTGTAGGGATAGATATGGTTCGGACTAGTTAACCAGGGTAGTGTAACTAGGATGGGTTAGAAAGATTCCTTAGGTGTGCACATTAGTTGAGAGGTGAGGGCCTCAAGTGAGGGCACAAAAAACATAACATATATTCAGTATCATCAAATTTTGCATTGTAAACACTTGTTAAAATTTTCAAATGCTTTCTTAGGCTCCGAATCATTTTCTCCAATCTTATATTATTGTAAAATCATTTTAGGTGCCCAGCCACAGGGACACCGGGCCTAGGAGTTCCTATCATTTGATGTGCTGCAACTACTTCGGAAGTTGAAGGATCAAAATAGTAGATGCAACCACACTTATCATTTCCTTATTATGAGACACTTATTTCAGTATGGCATGTTGTTCATTCTTATTCAGATATTATTTAGAGATAGTGGATTTGCATCTTTATTTTTTAGTTGATTTGACTAGATTTTATTTCGAATTACTATATTTGGGATTAAGGCTGAAAGTGTTTATTCCTGTCATAATTATTTACTCTGTCACTTTATTCTCTATGAGTTTGGTTATTGAATGATGAATGTTTAAATAATTATTCATTTTTTATTGCATGTTAATATAAAAAGATAAAGATTTGACATCACCTTTTTGAATACTAGGTGGTTAGTAAATATAAAAAAAGTTTCGATAGTTATTCTAAGAATGAGCCAAATGAGATACCCATTTTAATTTAATAAATGACTGATCACCCTATATTTAATTAGGCGGGGTGTCACAGATGGTATCAGAGCATCATGTTCTAGTGTCCTTAGGATCTATACGATTTTTTACTTTTCAACTTAGCGTTCTTTGAGATAGAGCCTTATTAGAAGGTGGTTGTATTCCTCTACATATACGACTAGAAAGTCTTCTCTTAATGTGACTAATAACACTAATATCCTTTTTTGTTTCCATACCAATCTCTACCAGTGTAGATATAGAAAGATAGTTGAACTACTCCTCATACCGGCTATAACATGGTTGCCTAGACGAGTTCCTTGAAAATGTACTTTTAAGGTCATTACTAATGGTGAGTCAAATCATTTCACCTCGAACCATACACTAAGAACTTACTAAAGATCTCACGTTCAACACTCCTTAACTCTCGATCGAAGTTGACATCATGTGTAGGATGTCTCACAAAGGAAATTTAAACAAGGAACCCACCTGATACACTTTGTTTTATTCAAATTATTCTTCAAGGACAATGGAACAAAACCCTCTAAGCGATCATAGTTATCAAGAGTATATATCTTAAATGGTAAAGATCTAAAGTCATCAAAAGAATGAAACCTGAAAAAGTGACGGACGCACTCAAGATCCCTAGGACACTAGAACCTGGATTGCTTTGATACAATTATGTATTATCCCACTCTACCACCATCGATATTATCTCCAATTTAACCACCACTCTAGTGGTATGGGGTTTTATTCCATCTCATATCCATAAACTGGTGCTAATGGGGTTTAAACCCCTGACATGTGGTTCCCTAAATCACATGCCTTTCTATTGGAGATGAAAAGACTTCGTTGTTAGAAGAGTTCAAATCTAAATATATGAACCATTACTTTTTCTCACATAGGCGATGTGGAATTTAACTCTCTATCTACTAAATCAACCACGACACCCGTCTGTTACAAGTTAAACCTCCAAGAAAAACTCTACTAGTACTCACACAAAATTAAAACAATATTTTGAGTACCCTTGATCAATACCAACTTTATCAACAAAACTATCACATTCCTAGTTTGTGGAGCCTGTCAGGTAAAACACTAGCTATTAGCGAGGCATTTGTGTCCTGTTAGAAATATGTGGACTTTGATGTCATTTTTCGCTACATAGGCGTCTCGAAGTCATTTTTGAAATATATATATTTTTTATAAATTTCCTTTAGTTTGTATTCATATATTATCATCTTATTCATGCAATTATTATATTCTACTTATATATTTAGTTCTATTGGATTTATTACTTTGTTGCTAACATTTTGTGTTATTCTTTATGTTTTACTAGTCCTATAAATTCTATTTTGTATATTTAGTGTCCTTACAATTTGTATCTTGTTTATTTTACTTTTATCACTAATCCTTCTCTTTTTATTATAATATATACACTCACATCTATTTTCATAAATCAAAAACCCAAAAAGGGGGCATATACCATAATTATGAATTTATACTGTTCTCATAATTTTCAACATTTTCACCATACCCTTTTAATAAAGAAAGAGAAACCTTTGATTCATATTATGAAATAGAGGCTAACCTTGTTCATCTTACGAACTACGTGAACTTTGATATCATTTTTGGCTACGTAGGCATCTCAAAGTCATTTTGGGATTCAAGTCCTTTCTTACCATTTGTAACATTTTAATATATTTAAATCTCTAGTTGGGTGGATCCGGATGTTGATTATGATTAGATTATGCATGCTGTAGGGTAGGAACACTTTTAGGATTATAACATTATTAGTTTTGGACTCGTGTAATTACTTGGTGGATTGATAATTTTAATATCATTGTTTTTTGTTAATGTATTAGTTAGTTCCATAATGAAATTGTATACCGGTTTGAAAACATATACATGAGTTTATTTCGAATCAAGTAAATAAAAATTATTATTTTTAAAATAAATTAATTATTGATCACAATTTTGAACCGTGGCCATGTAACATCCTGATTTTTATTTTTATCTAAATTGAATTATTTTTGTGTCAAAATAACCTTTTAAGAGCTATTTAGAATTTTCGCGACATTTATGACCCGTACATATGTTTTGTAACATGAAAATAGGGTTGACACGTCTATTCTCTCGTTCAAAACAGAATATTTTTCATATAAAATGGAATTAGAACCAATCTATAACATATTATTTTTAATTATTATTTTAATCATAGTGTGTATATATTAGCGTAATCCGAAAGTAATGTCAACGCGAAAAAAATACAAAATCGTGACTTACACGCTCCAATACTAATTTATAGTTGAACGAAATTTCAAAAATTATAAAAATTAAACCCCAAAAAATAATTATAGTTGAGTACTAATGACACTCAGTTGAGTGATTATCCAACTGATTGTGGAGTTTAGAACACTATAAATAGGCCCTAGTACCAAAAGAAAAAGTTACAACTCATTCTCATTTGAAACAAATGATTTTATGCTCTCTCTCTTTTGGGAAATAAAAAACCCACGAACCTCAGTTCAAATACCACAAACCCATGAAGAAAACCCTAAACCCCCGCTGACACTCTTCCCCAAACCGCCGTCCTCCTCCGTCGGAGCTATGCCCAGACCTAGCCTCACCTCTCCCTCACCGTGAACCCGCCATCGCTGCCTCTCTCTCTCTCCGAACTCCTTTTCCCACGCCGACGAGCTCCTACTCCACCGTCGACAGCCTCTACTTCTTCTTCTTCTTCTTCTTCTTCTTCTTCTTCTTCTTCTTCTTCTTCTTTTTCTTCTTCTTCTTCATCTAATTTCATTTTTTTGTGCTATGAACGAAGCTTCGAGCTTCTGATATATATATATATATATATGTGTGTGTGTGTGTGTGTGTGTGTGTGTGTGTGTGTATGTGTAATCATGTGTGTGTGGCTTGAACAGTCGACCTCTACCGGGTGGTGGTCGACGGTGGGTAGAAAACCCCAAAACAGGGGTGAGCTTGTTATCCATTTCATTTTTTTGATTTTATTTATTATTATTTCTCACACACACACACACACACACAAATATATGTTCGAATGCCCAAAATCAAACACAACTCCAGGTCGATTCGTTACTTTGTGGTTTTTGTCAAAACTCATCATGACTCAATTTAAATTTTCGGTTATTGCCAATTTGGTATTGGGATTTGGAAAAAATAATTGGGATAGTTTTATACTATTTCGAGTCCTTCTTTATAGTCGATTACGATAATTTTTCGTAAACACGAACCCCCCAAATATGTACGAGTAATCGTATTTTTCTAAAAATGGGTATTTGACCCAATGTCATTTTTTTAGTCAAACGAGTTATAATACCAAACAATTCGAGGTTATGTCATAATAATAACCCGAGATTATATTATGACTCAAATCGTGATTATTGCACTTGTTAATTTTGGAAGTGGCACGACCACTGGATTATTGTCCAAATAAGGGGGCAAATTTGTAACTTTTTTTCTAAAAATTATTTGTGTCACAACTAGTATATTATCATAATAATATATTCGAGTAATGTAAATGAAAACTATAAAGATCATCTTTGGACGAATCAAAAGTAATATTTAATCGGAATAATATTTTATTTGAACAAAAACTATTATTTATTCAAATTGAAGGTGTATAAATAGAATAATTTTGATTCCTTTTAGCAATTATTTTTTAAAACTCTTATTATTTAACAAACGAGATACTTATTAATTATTTTTCATCAACATACGATAATTATTATTTTAGTAATGCAATTACTAAAATTATGTAACTTCGATTTTACATATAAAGAAGTTATTACCTATCTCTCTGACCATTTTGAACATATTACGTATAAAACAGTGTATTATATTTATACGACCCATAACTGAGAAATTGTAATTCGAATTATGTTTGAGATTCGTATAGAAAAATTTATATTCGTATTTAACAAATGACATACGATATCATAAACCAAACCCTTCTCTCTCAAACCACCGATACAACCACTCTCATTTAAACCCTCGTGAACCAATAACTACGAAAACTAGAACGCAACAATGAAAGAACCATGAATAATAAAGAAAATCTTATAAACACTGGTAGGTGGTTCTATTTCACTATTATACCTTAAACTTATATCTTTGACATTACTACTTGTTATATCACTATGTGATAACTTTGAACTCGTACTATCATTTATGGACTCTTTTGATAGTTCAATTTTATTGTGAATATTGATTCAATTTGTTATCTGATTAAACTGAAGCCATCCCTAATCCCGACAACCTATTTGGTTATTCGGATTGTAGTACACCACTGAATCCTGTTGAAAAATTATTTAAACTATTTTACCCTATTGTAGTATACCCTGCGTGTTATTAAACTTTGATTTCAATCATCGGATTTGCAGCATAGCCTGCCATTTTATAACTATTATGAATGAAACCTTTAGTATCATACCGTATAATCCAGGGGTTATACCCGATAAACCCTCGATAAATATAATTGGCCTGAAGGACTCAGATGTTGAGTGCCTTGTTGTTATATTTACTCTACGTATGAGTGCCTCTCTAGCTAAGTATGCCGAGTTATTTGGTTATTCCCGAATTATTTAGGATTACCTGTTCAGGTGCATTTTATGAATTGAACGATATTATCATCCTATGTCTACTCATTTACAGCCCCTATAGACGATAATTTATGGGTTATCATATTATAGTCTGGACCTTATTTATAACTCAATAAACAAAATATCCAGTTCTTATCACCATACCGGTCTTTCATATATCACAGACTTCAGTATGCCCCTGTTTAGTTCTGTTGATATTTCTTGTTGCTACAAATTCCCATACACTGTTTTATATTTTGAGCATTTTAAACCCGGATATTCTATTTAAACAGATTTATATATTTACATTGTTATAGAATTAGAATTATCTACTGGGCAAAGTTTTGCTTATTCCTTCTTTTTCTGTTATTTTACACAGGTACCAATAGGCCATGGTGAATAGTTTAAAGATCAGTTGATACATAAAGACAATTAAAGGTTATGTTATAAGAAAAGGAGCCTAGTTAGCATGACAAATACTTTTGTATTATTCATAGATTTATGTTGTAACACATTGGGGAATTAATAAATGCCTCAGTTATTTCAGTATTCAAATTTATTTATGATTTAGTAATTATCAGGTTAACCCTCACCCTCGACAAACACCGGGATGTGACAGTTGGTATCAGAGCCTAACCAGGTTAAGTAGCCTATGTGGGGCGTAAGTTGAGAATTAGTATCAAGTGAGTGATTTAGATCGTAAGGATAATGCGAATAGGATATTTAGACTTGAGTAAGGAAATCAATCTCGATATTACATGTGAGATACCAGGATTTTGGTTAGGAAAAAGTTTTGGAAGATATAAAGAATACTGTATATTATACGATAGGTATTTTGGGATTGCAAGAATAAGTTCTTGAAGTATGATTTGGATATATGTGATGAATTTCAATATTTAGAGTATTCATGATTGGATGAATCGTTAATAATTTTGGAGTAGTTAATGATGTGATGGAGGAATTAGAAATATACTATGAAAATTTTCTTAGGACGGGGATGTATACACTATACTCCATAAGTCTGTACGTAGGACACTGTTCTTTTTTCTACATTATTCAATTGATTCTCCCCTTGAAAGTAATTTTCTTCATTTGTAATTTAAACAACTTTCATTCCTAAAAGTTATTTCACTTCTCTGTTGAGCTTTTATTATCAACTTCCGCATTGAATTCTTGTTATACTTCATACTATCCCCATTACATTAAAAGGATAATTATTTATGTTAGAATGGTACCTGTTCCGGAGTAGATAAGAAACTATTCGAAGAATTATTAATGGATATTGGAAGTTTTATAGAAAGAAGTTTGAGTGTAGTAGAAATATAATGACTGACCGTTCTACTCTTTAGAACGTAACAACATTACTAACTGGATCCTATCCCATGATAATAATTTTCCCACATTTTACATGAACTTGGTTATGAATTTCGATTATATAATCAATATTATATGCCTTATCATTTATGTTAAATTATTTCCCCAGTTTACTATGACTTAAAATGTTATTGAAAATCTTATCACCAAAAACACTATAAGCTTGATAGAAAATATAATTCTTATCCTAAACAACGAGCCTATTTGTAATTACATGAAATTCCAAATGCATATCCTTTATAAAACCATGTTTTCCTAAAGGAAGACTAATATTGAAATTAAATAATCTTGTTATTAGACCATATGATTTTTCCATTTCGATAAGTAAATAAGAAGAAAAATAGTTTCCCTCATCCTTGTAAGTAAGAAGAAATATGAATAAGCCTTGTGAATGTTAGCAACTCGAGTTAATGACTTTGGCATATATTACAAAGACGACCTAAGCTTTGAATGAATTAATAGTTGTTTACTTTACTCAACCAGAATTTTGTAGTATCTAAAAATCCTTAATCCTCGGTTAATTGTTCTGTTTCTAATTAAGTACTATGAATTATCATAAATAGTTATCCGTAAACAGTAAACCAATCTATAGACATGTACCAGAACCTTATAATTTAATCATATAGATCCCATCACAACATTCGACAAGTTATGTTCGACAATATGTATTCCTATTACGTTATGATAAACTTAAGATTAGTTGACTCTTTATTTGGTATAGTTCAAATACTTGCAACGCATGTAATATCCTTTAGTGTTCCATTTAATTTTAGAATTCTTTCCTACAAATATATACCAGTTATCCCAGATTGATTATTCAACATCATACCCTTATGATCTTCTAGAACTCAAAAGCACTGATGAATTTGGAATAAACATCACTGGAGCCCTTTAGCATCTGACATTGTTACACGTTTTGTTATCAGTGATGTAGCGTACCTACCCAAATTAAGAAAATCATCGATTCAGACTCCGTTACATCAATTTATGTTCTCGTTCTTCAGATATTTAGCTAACCTCATCTAAGAGTACACTCTAACTTTTATAGTTGTGTTACCTTTTGGATAGATTTAGGAGACCGTAATATTTTAGTAGACAATAATAAATTCCAAGTAACTTCAGATCATTAAGTTTAAAATACGTCTTCACCCGATAGAACTCGAGTTGGAAGAAGAAATGCCGAATAAACTTTAGAAATGATATAATCCAAGTTATACTATCATTCAGAAAGATAATCGTTATAACCGACACTTAATATCGTGATCTTACTAGGAAACTTAACCATCTGACATTATAGAATGTTGTTGATACCAAATAACCATGTGAACTGTAATGAACCCCACACTTTTCCATATTTCACCAATAAATTTTCATATCTGAACCTGAGAAAGAAAACCTTAGAACCATAGTCTCTAATATAGTAGGCCGACTCGCCAAACTTGCCCTTTTCTCTCAATAAAATCTATTAATTATTTAAATTTTGCCTTTAGAGAAATTTATAGTAATATGATTAACATGAACAATCCTATAGTCATTAAGTAAAAAAAAAAATTGACCTACCTAGAAGTCCAGATAATTTTTAATGTTGGACTAATAATATGCTTTTTTAGATTATACCTACCACCTAAATGAATGAGCTTAGACGAAACCTCATCATGATTTAATAGTATTTTACCTTGACTATAGGACTCAATGTTAGTAAGCCCGGATATTCGAGATTACGACTACAAATACATTAGTATATATAACCTCTGAAAGCAATACACCCTTATAAATATATTCCCAATAATATTATCTTTATATTGAATGATTTATATCTTAGTCACTTGATTTCCATTGTTATGTGAACTATATTGAAGAGAACTATTTTTATTCTCAAATAATATACCTTGGATTATGTAAACCCCATTCATATAAGAGATTTGAATTTTCCAAATTTATAGAATATATTTAGAATATCCCCAATGTACCTTAAAAGAATCCTTTTGTCTTGTATGAGTATGAAAATATCTAGAGGATAATTCCACACTATTAGATGTTATACCTGTAGTAACTTTTAGTATACCCCAGAGCCAAACAAATTAAGGGACCTAATTAAATTACCCAACCTTTGTCAGACGTTGCCTTATATCTCAATTAGTGAATTGAAATTCCTATAATAAGCCTTGGTTGTTAGATGAAGAAGAGAATGGATTTAGTTATTATTATAAACATGTTATCACTAAACCTTTCTTACTTTTACCATAATTAGTGAATCTTGAAAGTTATTAGAAGTTTTAAGTCATTGTTACCATATTTCTAAATGGACATTTCTCAATCTCAAGGATAATTTCCCTTATCATCTATTAATCTTACCATATGACCATTAGAATGAGTAAACCCTAAACCAAACATGCAAATTAATTAAGAAAACCTTCATTTAATACTAAAGATTACCAGTTTTGATTATGAGACCAAATGCTAAACTATTTCAATTGTATTTCAACTATCGAAAAAGTTGATCAAGTGACTATTGTGAATACATATCCTTAGCATAGAATTCATAACTTCTTTCAATTACATATGCGAATCCTGAAAATATAATTTACGATTTAGTTAACATCAACTTTATGTTGATTAACTTTGGAGATCCAACCTCTAAACTTTCGAGTATAAACTTCTAAATCTCAACCCGTATTCCCAAATACCTATTTTGCAAACAACTATACAATATTATTAATATAAAATCCATGATTCGACCCATCATATTCTTTTACCCATAACTATTAGTATAGCATGATTAAATGCATTGTCTGAAATGAACCTCAAACCACGAGACCATATATGAACCATGTTACCAAAGCCCTTGTTTCGAAACACAATACCTGCAAAAGCTTGTAAAAATACCTATTATATATCAGAAAACCCTTTTTTGGTTACTATTATCTCCAGTTATATGGATTGGTTGTCTTCAATTGTATTGGATTGACATTGGTTATATTTTCTAATGCCTATAAACCGATAGTATGGGATATTTATTTAGAAACCATCCACAGCCTTTAACCTGATTTAGTAATTGATATGTTTACTTGTTTAGCAGTATCATCATATAATTGTGCTTAATTTCACGTCAACTGTTGAGTCAAATTTATTATTATATTCCTGATTATGTCATTACCCCTTATATGAGTATGTTATATCCTAATCGCAAAAAGACCGATCTAGGTCAATAATGAACAATCCTTCGACATATGCTACATACCTTAGACAATATATGCACTATGAGATTTTGAATCTTCAAGATATCAGAATTTGGAGGATGAAATTTTTTAAGGTGGGTAGAATGTAACATCCTGATTTCTATTTTTAATTAAATTTAATTATTTTTGTGTCAAAAAAACCTTTTACGAGCTATTTTTAATTTTTGCGACAATTATGACTTGTACATATGTTTTGTAACATGGAAAAAGGGTCGACACGTCTATTATGTCGTTCAAAACAGAATATTTTTCATATAAAATGGAGATTACAACGAATATATAACATATTATTTTTAATTATTATTTTAATTATAGTGTGTATAAATTAGCGTAATCCGAAAGTAACGTTAACGCGAAAAAATTTGAAAAACGTGACTTACGCGGTCCAATAATAATTTATAGTTGGACAAAATTTCAAAAATTATAAAAATTACACTGCCAAAAATAATTATAATTGAGTACTAATGACACTCAGATGAGTGATTATCCAACTGACCGTGTACTTATCCAACTGACTGTGTACTGACTGTGTAGTTTAGAACACTATAAACAAGCCCTAGTACCTAAAGAAAAAATTACACCTCATTCTCATTTGAAACAAATGAGTTTATACTCTCTCTCTCCGTGGAAATAAAAAACCCACGAACCTCTATTCAAGTACCAAAAACCCATGAAGAAACCCCCAAACCCCCGCTGACCCTCTTCCCCAAATCGCCGAAGCTATGCCCAGACCAGACCTCACCTCTCCGTTACCCTGAACCCGCCACCGCTACCTCTCTCTCTCCGAACTCGTTTTCCCACATTGACCAACTCCTTCCCCACCGTCGATAGCCTCTTCTTCTTCTTCTTCTTCTTCTTCTTCTTCTTCTTCTTCTTATTCTTATTCATCTAATTTCATTTTTTTTATTTTTTTCTGCCACGAATGAAGCTTCGATCTTCCAGCTTCTAATATATATATATATAGAGAGAGAGAGAGAGAGGCAGGCTCCCATGCACACTAAGTTTGCACACTAAGTTTGCACATTACCTTTTAAAAGTGTGCAAACTTAGTGCTGGCACACACCAATTTTTTTATGTGATATTTTAACATTTCAACGGACTCACATAAAAAAAATTAGCTCAAAAAAACTTTTTTTGCTATTTTTAAAAAATCGGTCAAACTTTCACAGTTTTTAAAGGGCTTAAAAACTGCGAAAGTTTGACCGATTTTTTAAAAATAGAAAAAAAAAATTTTGAGCTGATTTTTTTTATATGGGTTCCTTGAAATGTTTAAATATCACACAAAAAAAATCAACTCAAAAATATTTTTTTTACTATATATAAAAGGTAATGTGCAAACTTAGTGTGCACAGGAGCCTGCCTCTATATATATATATATATATATATATATATATATATATATATATATATATGTGTGTGTGTGTGTGTGTGTGGTTTGAACAGTCGACCATCGCCCCTGCCATGGTGGTGGCCGACGGTGGGCAGAAAACCCCAAAACAGGGGTGGGTTTGTTACCCATTTTGTTTTTTTTATTTTATTTATTATTATTTCTTATATATATATATATATATATATATATATATATATATATATATATATATATATATATATATATATATCTGTGTGTGTGTGTTTGAATGCCCAAAATCGAACACAACTCCAAGTCAATTCGTTAATTTGTTATTTTTATCAAAACTCGTCACATTTCGATTTAAATTTTGGGTTATTGCCAATTTGGTATTGGGATTTGGAAAAATTAATTGGGATAGCTTTACATAATTTTGAGTCCCTATTTATTCTCGATTACGCATAATTTTTCGAAAACAGGAAACCCCCAAATACGGATGAGTAATCGTATTTTTTTAAAAATGGGTATTTGACCCAATGCCATTTTTTTTAGTCAAACGAGTTATAGTACCAAACAACTCGAGGTTATGTCATCTTTATAACCCGGGAATATATTATGAGTCAAATTATGATTATCCAAGTGTCGAGCTATTTTTTTCGTTGTGTTAGTTAATTTTGGAAGTGGTACGACCACCGGATTATTGTCCAAATAAGGGGGCAGTTTTCAACTTTTTTTCTAAAAATTATTTTTGTCACGACTAATATATTATCATAATAATATATTCGAGTAATGTAAATGAAAACCATAAAGATCAACTTTTGACGAATCAAAAGTAATATTTGATCAGAATAATATTTTATTTGAATAAAAACTATTATTTATTCAAATTGAAAGTATATAAATAGAGTCATTGTGATTCCTTTTAATAATGATTTTGTAAAACTCTTATTATTTTACTAACGAGATACTTATTAATTATTTTTCGTCAATAGACGAGACTTAATATTTTAGTAATGTAATTATTAAAATTGTGTAAGTTCGATATTACATATAAAGAAGTTATAGCCTATCTCTCCGACCATTTCGAATATATTACGTAAAAACGATGCCTATATAACTTGAATTCGTACAAGTTATTAGTTATCAGTCAATGTAATATATTTATATGATCCATAAATGAGAGATCGTAATTCGAATTATGTACGAGATTCATATGGAATAAGTTATATTCGTATTTACCGAATGACATACAACATCATAAACAAAACCCTTCTCTCTCAAACCACATATACAACCACTCTCATTCAACCCATCGTGAACCAATACCTACAGAAACTGGAATGCAACAATGAAAGATCCATGAATAATAACTAAAAGCTTGTAAACACTGGCAGGTGGTTCTATTTTACTATTATACCTTGAACTTATGTCTTTGACATTACTGCTTGTTATATCACTATATGATAGCTTTGAATTCATAATATCATTTATAGACTCTTTTGATAGTTCAATCGTATCGTTAATATTGATTCAATTTAATATCTGATTAAACTGAAGCCAGCCCCAATCCTAGCAACCTATTTGACTATCCGGATTGCAGTATGAAGAGTGCCCAATATGTGTGTTTTAACCAAAACCAATTTTTTTACCAAAAATTATCCAAAATTTAATTATGCACCAAACCAAGTTGTGAAAACCCAATTCTTACTTTAAACCAATTTTGTCTTGATTAATCCTAAACATGCATCTAGTGATTCAAGCAAGTAAAATAAAGTAAAGAATACTCACAACGCCGGATGTACGAGGAAAAAACCCAAAATCGGAAAACAACCTCGGACGGCCCAAGCCAGACAATCATTATAAATGTGTATTTACAATGAACAGACACAGACTCAATCAATGACTCTATCCCCATGGGTCTTGATGCTCTTCTGATCTTTAACCACTCCTCTCACAATGCCCCCACAGAAAGTGCTTCTTCCACGATACTATTCCATAACACACGCGTCCACGTATGTCTCGGTGTCCAACGATTGGCTTTAATTTGTCTACGATGTCGAACAAGATGTCATTCTCTTTTCTTCACCACAAAACGCTTTGATGTTCAATGATAGAACAAACTTCTTGGTGGCGTAAGATCACGTAAGCATATAAGAATTATAACTCGGATCTTTGCAAACTCTAAGGATGTGTTTATGCTTTGTAAACCTTAGAAAACATGTGCAAACAACGTAATGGAAGGTATTATGTTTTTTCCAGATGCACACTTATGAAACTCTGATTAAAACCACGCTTTAAATAAGAATAAAATGTCGCCTTAAAAACTATGTCGTTCAAAAGACTTAAGTCTCTCGTTCGAGCGACATAGGTATATCGTTCGCGCGAGATCTAATGTCGTTCGAGAAAGAAGTTTGACTTTTTATTTAGAATATCTCTTCCAGAAGAGATCGAAATAAGTCAAACTCCTTGTCGAGCTTGTTAGAATTAAAGCGTAGTGTAAACCTTTAAAACACTTTTAAAAACATTTTAAAACATTTTTCTTTATAAAAATACATCCTTATCTTTTCTAAACACAATTTCGATCACCATTAATTATACGCATTCATGCCCGAGTGATCTCAGAATGCAATTAACATTGAAGACGATTAAACTTGCACCAATTAAACTTCAGCATGATAAAATTCTTTGAAGCTTTGCCGCAACGTCTTCAAGTTTCTTCAATACGTCATAGACCAAGTGGGATCGTGTTAAAATAAAATCTCCCTATGACATATTGCAAACATGTTTTGTTCACGGAATTAGGTCAAAACAATTCAGGAGCTTGATTGGAAATTTATGTCCTTACAAATCTCCCCCTTTGACAATTTCGGGAAAAAATTAAACTAGTGAAATGCCTAAGTCGGGCCGTCAATCCGTATGACGCCTAAATCCCATCCCATAAACCCAAAACAAAAATACAGGACACGAACTAGTATATGTAGCACCGGCTAGCATAAACTGTCTGAATGTGATGTAGACTTGAAATCTAGAATCACTGAAGCATACCTACACACATGAAACAGACAAACAAATACCCAGTGAAGTATGGAGGAACAAATGAAACCAATATAATTATCCCAATGATATGAAACGATAATAGATACCAATATGAACAATTTCTGAAAAAAATCATTTGTTAAACAATTTGAGCAACTGATACCAATCAACAAAAGGATACAAAATGATACCAATGTGTACTACCAATTTGAGATACCAATTTGTAAACATATGTAAACCAAAACATGCTCTCCCCCTACATCACATACATCTCTCCCCCTTTTTGTCTCGAATAGGCAATCCGGTGAAAAGAAAAAACCGATTTTGAAATATCTAGCATGAGAATATAAACCAATATGAATCAATGTGTAGTCTCTAGATAATCTTAAAACAACCAGCTAAATATGATCATGTAATGACAAATCAGTAGCTAGTAAACTAAGGAATCACACACATAATATAGCAATTTAACCCAAAGGACTGTAAACCAATCAGAAGCCAACAAATCAGCCTGTCTTTCGAACGATCCAGGGACATCGCTCAAACGAGTTGAGGATGTCGCTCGAACGATGTACAACTGTCATTCGCGTGAGATGGATATGTCGCTCAAACGACCTCTCGCGACCTGCCTAAATTTCCCAGATTCCCAGCCAGTGAAAAAATTTCCACAAAAAAAATCCAGGAAGGTCCTGACAGAAACAAAACAATGTTAAAATAGTAGGTTTTTAACACAAACTGCAAAAACTCATAAAAACTAAAAATGTGAGTTACATGCAAACTTAGTACCTATGTTCTCAAACATGGATATGGAATAAATGGGCATGAAACTACAACAAATGAGTCACAATTTCAACACATCGAAACGATCAAGAAGCTCTAATTGATAGTGATAAATCATCAAACTTTATCATAGCCTTGTGACAATTAAATTGTGAGCTTAATGAACTAAACATACTACATGCACACAAATCCAGAATTTTGACGATTCTACAAATAATAGCGTCAAAATGCAATGTTTCAACATTAGGATTAGTGGTGCAAACCCGTTTAAATTTTTAATCCATCCAAACTCCCTCATAATATCATATTTTCTTTGGAATGAACTAAAATAATTTGGCCCTTTTCTTAGCATATTGCATTTTCTTTTGGGCTCTTTTAAATGGTGGCTTTCACGACGAGTTAATTTTGAACTCTCGCAGCCCTTTCCCATGAATCGCTTATTATTTTTACCAATATAAATCCTCACGGTAAACAGTTCTTACATGCACACTTCTCCTTAAGTCTACTTATGAATTGGTGACAAGATTGAGATAAGGACGCCTCACCAAATTCAAATATGCAAGAGAAGTCAAACATCCATAAAAAGTCATGGATGTGTGCAATGTTGGCATATATACAAAGTCGAATCAAAATGCATATCAACTTCAAATCAACCCCATATAAAAAATGGTTAAGATCATTCTAAGCATTGATAATAATAACCAAATGTCCTAGCCACATGGATAATGAAACGATGAGGGGGGTCCAAGCACACCAATATGCCACATCAAACATGTAAACTCAAAAACAAAAACCTAAAATATTTTTGGCTTTTCATATTTTGACTCAAATAAAAGAAAAATCTTTTTGGGTTTTCAAAAGTTTTCTCAAAAACAAAATCTTTTTGTATTTTCAAAAATTTTCTTAAAAAATAAAATATTTTTATATTTTTCAAATAAGACTCAATCAAATGAAAACTATAATTCAAAATGATACACATGTCATAATACTAGCAATGAATAAATCATGAAGCAAACTAGCATATGACAAACAAGGTAACACTATCATCCTTTAGATTTAGCATGGGAAGAATCAAGTGCACCTAAACGAGAATCATGAAGTTTAATTCCTAAATCCACTAAATCCGATTTGTAACAGATGTAGGTGTAAAACGACGCATGGGGGTTTTGGGATCCGGGGCAACTTTATTCCTAAACTTCCTAGGAGCTTGTTTAAGGTCGTAACAATAACCCCCAATGTGACCTTTCCTACCACAAAATGAGCAAGAGTAGCGGTGGTGGGAATGATTACCTATATGTGGACCTTTTCTAACCTTCCTAGTGTTTCTCACACGTGCGAGGGTAATGGGAACAACTCTTTCACCAAAACCTATACCTCCCCTATCTCCCTTAATTTGAACGGTGCCTAGGATCTTATCTAACTTCTCCGACCTAGCCTCCAAATCAAACATGACTCCAGATGAGTCTCTATATCTCTCCTCCAACTCGTGAATCCTAGACTCGAGCAAATTCCTAAACTCCTCAAACTCTAAAAATATCATTTTTCAAGGACTCCATCAAACCACGGAGATTATCTCTCTATTTCTCCAAAAACTCTAGTTTCTCCCTAAACTTCTTCTCTCGTGCCCTAAGATCCTCAATCAAGATATCATTATTTTCTATGGCATGCTCATTCAACTTAGCATGCAATTTTGAGTTAGCCTTTTTCACCTTCACCATTTCGGCATATAACTCATTGAACGCATTTTGCAACTCTTCCATAACTACCTCTTCCTCGTCACTCTCTTCACCCTAACTAACATGGGATAAAATCAAAACCTCCTCAGAAGTGTCATGCACATGAGAGACATCGTCGCTCACATGACATGCCATAAACGCAACAAAGTTACGATCAATGGGGGAACTCTCTCCCTCTTTCATATCACTATCACTTAAGGTGGCATTATACACAATGGGTTGGTTGCCCTATTTCTTAAGTCTAATGGGACACTGCTTAACTTTGTGACCGTACCCCTCACACCCAAAACACTTATTCGACTCATCTCTCTTAGGCTTCTCAAACTTATCCTTAGAGGTGGGATATACTTTGTTGTTCTTGAATTTTTTCAAATTTCTTGGCATCTTTCGATTGCTTTTGAAACTTAATAGATTTTTAAATTTCTTTGCCAACAAAGCAACATCCTCAAAATGGAAATCGGAATCAGAATCCGAAACTTTAATTTCCTCCTTTTGGGTTTTCAATGCAATGCCCTTTTCTTTCTTAGGCACTTGCTTGGAGGTAATCATGTCGATTTCATAGGTTTGTAAGTCACCTACAATCTCTTCTAGTTTCGTCTACTCTAACCTACCCAAGGAGTTTAAAATGTTCACTTTCGCATCAAACCTACTAGGCAATGACCTGAGGATTTTCTTAATGACATGGTTATCGAGAATTTTCCCACCTAGGTTAAACGACGAGTTGATAATATTGGATAACCTAGCATAAAACTCATCAAAAGTCTCACTCTCTAACATCCTAATGGTCTCAAACTGTGTAGTGAGATTTTGAAGTTTTGATTCCCTAACCGTGCTAGTGCCCTCATAAGTGAGTGCCAAAATATCCCAAGCCTCTTTTGATGTTTCACAAGTCATAATTATATTATATTCTTCCTGTGTGACATGTGAAGCAATAATGTGCAGACCCTTAGAATTGTATTGTGCAAGTCTTTGTTCAGTTTCAGTCCATGACTCAACAGGCTTTAAACTAGACCTCACCTACAATAGTAATAGGGTTTGTCCAACCTTTCTCAACTTCTAGCCAAACACGCTCATCAATAGATTTTAATGAACATCTCATTCACATCTTCCAATAAGTGTAATTAGTGCCATAAAAAAAGGAGTTCGAGAAAATTGATTATATCCCGAATTCATCTTTGAAAACATACGGGATCACAAAACAAATAAATTATGCTTTCTAGCTCTAATACCAATTTGAAGAGTGCCCAATACATGTGTTTTGAACAAAACCAAAATTTTCACAAAAAATTATCTAACTTTAAATTATGCACCAAACGAAGTTGTGAAAACCCAATTCTTACTTTAAACCAATTTTATCTTGATTAATCCTAAGCATGAATCTAGTGATTAAATCAAGTAAAATAAAGTAAAGAATACTAACAACGCCGGATGTACAAGGAAAAAACCCAAAATCAGAAAACAACCTCGGACGGCCCAAGCCAGACAATCACTATAAATGTGTATTTACAATGAACAGACACAGACTCACTCAACGACTCTATCCCCATGGGTCTTTATGCTCTTTTGATCTTTAACCACTCCTCTCACAATGCCCACACAGAAAGTCCTTCTTCCACGATACTATTCCATAACACACGCGTCCACGTATGTCTCGGTGTCCAACGATTGGCTTTAATTTGTCTACGATGTCGAACAAGATGTCATTCTCTTTTCTTCACCACAAAATGCTTTGATGTTCAATGATAGAACAAACTTCTTGGTGAAGTAAGATCACGTAAGCATATAAGAATTATAACTCGGATCTTTGCAAACTCTAAGGATGTGTTTATGCTTTGTAAACCTTAGAAAACATGTGCGAACAACGTAATGGAATGTATTATGTTTTTTCCAAATTCACACTTACGAAACTCTGATTAAAACCACGCTTTAAATAAGAATAAAATGTCGCCTTAAAAACTATGTCATTCAAACGACTTAAGTCTCTCGTTCGAGCGACATAGGTATATCGTTCGCGCGAGATCTAATGTCGTTCGCGCGAGATCTAATGTCGTTCGAGCAAGAAGTTTGACTTTTTTACTTTTTATTTAAAACATATCTTCCAGAAGAGATCTAAATAAGTTAAACTTCTTTTCGAGCTTATCAAAATTAAAACATAGTATAAGACTTTAAAACACTTTTAAAAATATTTTAAAACATTTTTTTTTATAAAAATACATTCTTATCTTTTATAAACACAGTTCCGAGCACCATTAATTATACGAATTCATACCTGAGTGATCTCGAAATGCAATTAACTTTAAAGATGATTAAACTTGCACCAATTAAACTTCGGCATGATAAAATTATTTGAATCTTTGTCGTAACGTCTTCAATTTTCTTCAATACATCATAGACCAAGTAGGATCGTGACACAATAAAATCTCGCTATGAGATATTACAAAAAAGTTTTGTTAACAGAATTAAGTCAAAACAATACAGGGACTCAATTGGAAATTAATGTCTGTGGCCATCCCCGATCCGCGCCGCGGAGGAAAAGGATCCATCGGGTCCCACGCGTCCCTCTCGGGAGCGCTTCGGCCGACGTCAATTTGTGAGGTGTGAAAAATGTAGGGAAATTTAGAGTCGCCAGTCTATTTTACTCAAAACAGACAAAAGAAAAATGGGAAGCCATCCCGAAGGATGGCATCCAAAGACATACTGGTGCGTGCAAAACCAAAATGATTCGAGAAGGGTTCGGAGGCTTAGTTACGAAATGGGAAGGTGTTAGGCACCCATTCCGCCCTTTCGATCTCGCATGAATATTTTCTATTTTCCTTTATATTTCCCCCCGTGATATGTGTGCATGTGTATATATAGAAATGGAGGTAGGAATCCTCGACTTGTATCATGGAAAGGATAAAGCGAGTCATCCGTAGGAAGGTATAATAATAATATTAGAATAATAGGATTTATGCGATTACCCTTACGTTGATCGTTATGACGGAACGATAACGCATATGGAGTAATACGTCACTAAGATCAAGTATATAGAATATAAGGAAAATGGATTTAGAGAAGATAGAAAATAAGAGAAAAAGGGAGAGAAAGGACTCGAGCCTCGGGTTTTACCCCGAGACACCTACGTAGGCTATAAAGGCATCAAAGTCCACGTACTTCCCATACAAAACGAGGGAAGGGGTTTATCCCATAAATCCAAATTGGGATATCTTATTTGTGGGTGTGTATGTGTGCGTAGAAAAAGTGTTTTAGTTATGAGAAAAGTGTGGAAAAAGTGTGAGAATCCCTACTTGGAATTTATGAGCAAACCCTCTTTTCCTTTTTTTTTGCATTTTTTATTTATATGAAAGTAAGGGATGTGAAATAATACTAAATAAAAAGTATATTAGGATGTGTGAGATGAGATAATAAAAGTGCCAAGTAAGAAAACAAGTTATTAGGAATTTAAGAGAATTTAAGAGAGAGTTTGAGAAAGTTGGACCTTCTTCAAGATCTTGAGCTTGATCTTGAATGTTGAAAAGAAGCCCTTGTACTTGGATGATGATGGAGGGTGGTTAATTCATCATGTTTGATGAAAGGGATGATAAAAAGTGGAAGTAAAAAGGGGATTTGGAAGATGAAATCACGCTGCCTTCGAGAGAGGTTTATGGGATTCGTTGAGAGTGATTTTTATCAGATCTGCGCTCTACTTGCAAATGAGGCCAAGGCATCCTTTTATAGGCCCAGGGGTCTACCGATCGGCATAGAGCCCTTCCTGCCTCTTGGCAGGTAGGTGCCGATAGGCAGGTTTTGGAACCTGTCGTTTGGCAGTGTGTTTTAGGCTTTTTTGGAAAATTAGCCGCCGAGGGCAAACTGTTGGTCAGAATCGCGCACGAGGCATACTGTTGGAAATGTAATTCGAAGACCTTTGAAAGTCCTTGGGACCACTCCCGGGTTCAAGAGTTGTCTTTGGGTCAAATATGGCTCGAAAGCGTTTTTCGGTCCATTGGACGGGAATCATTCGGACGCAAACGGATCGTTCGTCCACATGGTAAGTCCGAATCACACACGAGGCAGACCGTTAGAAAGGTTAGGAGATGTACTTAGACATTCCAAAGAGTTTGACCCAGTTCAAGGAGTTGACTTTGGTCAACCGAGCTCGAGAAGCATTCGGTGACCTCTCGGTGTCAAACAGATCATTCGTCCGCATGGAAAGTCGGAATCGCACACGGGATGGACCGTTGGAAAGGGCATTCAGTTCCCTTCGAAGATTCATTCATACTTGGTTGAGCTGAAGAGTTGATTTAGGTCAAATAGAGTCTGGGAGCCCCCGGTGGCCTCTAGGTCAGGTTTCAGACGCAAACGGACCGTTCGTCCGCATGGTAAGTCAGAATCATGCATGGGATGGACCATTGGAAAGGGTATTCAGTGCTCTTAGAAGACTCATTTAGTCTCGGTCGAGACGAAGAGTTTGAATTTTGGTCAAATCGAGCCGGGGAGGGCCCGATGGCTTCCAGGTCAGTGCTCAGGACATGACCTGGGTTTGCGGTGATGAGTGGAGGTACTAGGGACCTAAGGAGAGTTAGGGTGTAATAGAATGAGGTGTCTACAATGTCCTTACACAGTACACCACTAAATCATGTTGAATAATTATTTAAACTGTTTTACCCTATTGCAGTATACCCTGCCTAATATTAAACTTTGGTTTGAATCATCTGATTTACAGCATATCCAACCATTTTATAACTATTATCAATGAAACCTTTAGTATCATACCGTATAATCCAGGGATTAGACCCAATAAACCCCTGGTAAATCTAATTGGCCAGAAGGAATAGGATGTTGAGGGCCTTATTGTTATATTTACTCTACGTATGAGTGCCGCCCTAGCTAAATGTGCCGAGTTATTTGGTTATTCCCCAATTATTTGGGATTACTTGTTCAAGTGCATTTTATGTCTTGAAAGATATTATCATGGTATGTCAACGCCTTTACAGCCCCTATAGACGATAATTTATTGGTTATCGTATTATAGTTTAGACCTTATTTATAACTCGATAAACACCATATCCAGTTATTATCACCATACCGTTGTTTCATATATCACAGACTTTAGTATACCCCTATTTAGTTCTCTTTATATTTCCTCTTTCTACAGATTGCCATACACTATTTTATATTTTGAGCATTTCAAACCCAGATAGGCTATTTAAACAAATTTCTATATTTACATTGTTATAGAACTAGAATTATCTACTGGGCAAAGTATTGATTATTCTTTCTTTTTTAGTTATTTTACACAGGTACTAATAAGACAAGGTGAATAGTTTAGAGATCAGCTGATACATAGAGACAAATAAAGGTCATGTGTGAAGAAAAGGAGACTAGTTAGCACGAGAAATACTTTTTTATTATTCATAAATTTTAGTTATAACACATTTGAGAATCAATAAATGCCTCAGTTATTTTAGTATTCAAATTTATTTGTGATTTCATAATTATCAGGTTAACCTTCACCCTCGACAAACACCGGAATGTGACAGGACATATTCGAGATAAAATTTTAATGGATTAGAAGGTTTTCATGGTCAAGAACCGTGACCCTATGATCTATGGTTATGACAATAAGTCACGGTTTAGGATCATGACCAACCAATCAAAATTAACACGGACATGAAATTCCTTACCAGCATAGCTATGGGGCCCTTCCACGTCAGTGAGGCAACTGTATTCTTCTTCACAATGTCCAATATTTCCTGAGTATTTTCAATCCTTCTCTCCAAAGGCATCCCCACTTGGTCGAAGGACCACACGAACTTGGGGGACTGCGGCACAACTTATTACTCCATATTGGGTTCCACTAGATAACCTTCCCCACTGTATGCATTATCCATTTCCCTGTAACTCACTTCATTGTTGGAAATCACCAGGTTTCCCATCCCAACTGTGGAATCTTAAATAGATGCTTCACACTCCTCTTTCTCCCTTCTTAGTAACCTCATACGTTCTTCAGCTTCTTCATCACAGGCCACTACCAACTTTGCTCCATGGGCTGGTAACGGGTTGTTGTTAACATCTCCTTGTGGTATTTGTAGCATTACAGTTAACAAATATTTGAAGCATGAGTTGGTTGGGTGGAAAATACACCAATGTACATGGAAGTATTTAGGATCAGCTTGAACGTCTTCTCCTGGTTCGTTTTACGGAGCATATTTGGGTGTGCAGACTACCCCCCCCCCCCCCCCCCAGCATGCAACATGGCATTATAGCAGCTAATAGCTTCATCCACTGTGTAAGGAAACTATGGGGGATCTTCTATGTATGTCCTAAACTTCCTTTGTTATCCTTCTTCTGCCCCTTCCAGCTTTCGTTCCCCCATCTTCATAACCAACCCGTGGGTCCTAGCCTCACCATGGCCCTATTTATGGATAAACTAAAAAAAGGGTCATGATGGGACTTGTGCGAATGATCAGCGAGATATTTTGTGCTGATTTTAGAAGGTTGTTGATTAGGCATAAATTCTTCGTATTACCCCCATAATTTATAGGCTTTTATCACCTCTTGCAATGTAAATTGAGTTGATTTATCCCATATCCTTGCTATTGACACTTTCTATATAGTGCATCGAGTTTTGTGTATTTCTCTTACATTTTGCAGGTATTTTATACAAGTGAAGAAAAGAGAAAACTAAAAACCAAGAATGAAAGAGAAGAATGAGAGTAAAAGGAAAAAGAGTAATTTTGCACCCGAAATTCGAACGTGGATCCCCAAAAGAAGTTGAAGATCATGAGCCAATAAGAACATAGGCAGAAACAACATCCAAATCCAAAGGCCGAGTGAAAAGTTATGAAGATTGATAATTGAGAAGAAATCATGGAAAAATAAGAAAAAGAGAGAGAAAATTATCAGGTTCACAATTGATGCCTATTTTCGTGTCGCTACTGTCTTTCTTAACTGGTTTGCCCCAGTGAAGAAGAAAAATTCGAACCGGTTCGGCGTGATGCAATCAGATTTTTTTTAAATAAGAGTTGTGCATTGGTCAAACACTTAACAAAACATGGGAGTTTTGTTGTAGAGTAACATCAGTCATTAGAAAAACCTTTTTTATACAATTTTTAGAGATTTGGAGAGGCAAGAACTTGGGGATAATTGTTCCTCAACATTTATTCATCTTTTGGCTTTAAATTCAAGGGTTTACATCAATTACAGCATAGTTCTTCTATTTCTTTCATGTACTTTAATCTCTTTGATTGATAATTTAGTAATTCTTAAATAATGATCGATTTTATATGTTTGTTGGCAATTTTTATGTAGAGATGGTTTCATGTAACGTAGTTATCATGATTAATTATTCTTTTACCATGTCCGACTAGATTTTCAAAGGTTGGAATGCATGAACCCAACCCTAAATGGTTTGCATGGATATAAAAATATGTTCTTTAATTAAATAATTAGTTGGAACGTGTCGAATCGTTAATACAACCATCATAGGACTTTTAACCTCATTTTCCCTAGGTAACTAGGGTGTGTAAGAGTGCGACGCGTGTATTGACCATCTTGTCACGTACTTTATTTGAATTCTTGATTTCATATTGTAAGTGTTTATTCGTTCATATGTGTAATGCTTGAAAATAATAAAGTCTCTCCTTAATTAATTGTTTAATTTTCGACTAGTTTTGTATCTGGTGATTTCATTAAGGGCTGGGAGATTGTATTCTGACCTTATTTTCCTTACATTGGTAAAACTTTCATAGTTTATTAAGTCTTGCATGCGTAGTTAAATAGTATTTTAATTCAATTTTTTTTAGTTGATAGATATAATCACAAAAATCATCATTTTTTCGATTTCTTTACTGAGTCATTCGTCGGATTACGTGTCTTCCCTATTACTGTTACAATTCTTCATCCTATTCCCTGTGTTTGATACCTAGTTTACCGAGATATTACTTGAGTGACGTGTTTGCACTTAAACCGTAATTAGCATGCACTAGAGATACATTTAAAGTCGTGTCAGCTTCAAAGGTCCCTTTACATGTCTCATTTATCAAGTGGAAAATATATTCAAGGAGCAAACCCTCCCCACAAAGTTGAAGTAGTTTGGACTTCTTGGCTTCTTATTTCATATCAAGAGACCTTTCCCTAAATCTTCTTATATATGACACCACCTCTTCCCCCGATCATTACTTGTGCTGTGCAAGATGGGTAAGAGTGGTCTTATCTTTAGCCAAAAATAACTTTTGGAGGAATAGGATATGAATTTTCTCCCAACTGGCCACACTTCTTAGAGACAAGTGCAAGTACCACGTGTAAGCTTTGTCTGTGAGGAATTTAGAGAACTCCCTCAAATATAGATTTTTATTATTACAATGAGCAGCTAAGTTCTCCACAAATGTCTTTATATGTTCCTTCAAAATTTTCCCTTTTCTAGTGTACTTCTCAAATATAGAAGGAACATAGTCATCAGGATATGGCTCATCATTTTACTCCACTAGATATGGGGTACAAAAATCATCATATATTGAAGCTGTCTTGTCGAATGTTCTTAAAGAGGTTGTCACCATCTTCAATATCTTCTTATTTATCCCTTCAATTATCAAAGAGTGTGAGGGTCATTCTTTTGTTGCTATAGCACGTGGACGAGCGACCATATGTGTAGCATCAATCACGTCAGGTGTTCCCACAGTTGGTACTATAATAGGAATGGCTTCCAGAGTAATTTTGCCCGAAGGAACTTCTAGGATAATTTGCACTATTAGGGTAACAAAGGAAATGAGGTTCATGGTGGCCCCAAAAGCTGTACCGATTGTGGGAGTCGGTAAAAACTCTATGAACCTTTTCTATTATATGGGCAATCTGAACTGGCCCCATCATATCACTTGTGGAGGTATGCATCATCGTGGGAACTTATGTGGCCGATTGAACTTGGGAAACCTCCATCCGATACATCCCCCATAGGAGATTCATTTTCCATCACGCCTTGTTCCTACCTTCATTAAATCTCATCAAAGTGGAGAACACGGTTAACATTATCTTGAGCCATTTTTCTAAAAGAATACCTCCCCATTAAAGTTTCCAAATATAAGAGGGGAGTCGTCTTTAAGCTTAGTTGTTATAATACGAACAGAGGCGTAACCTATATTAAAATGTTAATATGTTACTAAACAAGGTAGTACTTACAATGATGAGATGAACTCAGACAATATATACTCAAACTATTTGAATTTAACTCACAAAAATACTCATGTGTAATTCAATGATAGACAATAAATAAACATTTGAAGCAACTAAATTAGAGGGAGAGAAAAATAATTACTCCTAAATACACCCTAGGTAGGCAGCTCAAACACGATTACAAATCAATAAATTCTTGGTTCTTCATAATAAAATTTTGGACAAAGAGTGTTAATGGTGGGTGAATAAAAGCTCTGGTTTTGCAATTACTCTTTCTCTATATCTTAATCTCTGAGAATCACAACAGTCGTAAGAACTCAGTCCTCTATCATGGAGTTCTTAAGATGCCTATATAGTCAGTTCTTACTCGAATAATCCGAGGCCCAATAGATGTGAAAGACATCTCCTCATAGCTTTATGTAACTAGCATTTAATGTGAAGATATGTCAACATGCCCCTACGTCATTGGCATTAAATGCCAACAGATAACTTTTGGTGACCACTTACGTGTCAGGCGGCTGTGACCACAGTGATAATCCACCAAACTATTTGACAGCCCCAAACCACCAAAATGTACTCAAGTTTGGATTGGATGATAAGTAGGTCACATGTGACATAACTCAAGATAGATGTAAGGAATATTTGGCACTAGGCCCAATGGTGATGGAACTCGTGGTGGTTCTGGTTGTGCTCTCTTGGGTTATGATCCCTCGGTGTTTTACCATGAGTGTCTAGAGTGGTCATTTCAAGTATTAATGGTTCTTTTATTCTCAATACTACAAACCACTTCCCTCATAGGTTCCCATAGTGAGGTCATTTAATAGAGCATGAGAGCTCTCCCAAGCCTTTCCATACCTGGTCCCTCGCGGATATCGATTGACCTCACTCACATATTATAATGCATTACATAAAGTCACATTATATCTTTACAAATACATGCCTTTCAAAAGTATAACCAAAAGAATTCATACCTCCCTTTAATCAACTCCTTTGGGAAGCTTCCTCACTGCCTTCTTCCTCATTTGTTCGAATAAAATCATGAGCTTGCTCGCTTGGCTCTGTACCTTTCTCTATTACCAGGGGGATTATCTCTACTTATGAGTTTAACTTTAGGCCCTATAATTTTCACCCCTATATGTAAAAGGTGTAAATGACTAACCTATAAAGGCACTCCACATGTCTCGCAATATTCTCTCTTCAACAACTACCTATAAATAGCCATCCGTCCCATAGGATAAGGGATTTGAAATTATTATACTAGACGGCTATAGGCAAACTATAGGGAGAGAACCCACAAGAGAGTGTATTCTAACTTTCATGTCTATTGTCAAGTAATATACAGAGAATACAAACTGCATTTGTGGACGAAGGCACCATATTAGGTCAACTATGTAAATCCCTGTTTTCCTTCTTTAGCTCTCATATCATTCTTCTTCACCCAATTTAGCATGTTTGTAGTTATAATTTCCTTATTTCTTATTGTTTATCATTGGAATTTCCCAACTAAGACAATTAATCAATAAACCAATTTTAGACGATGACACTGAGTTTATCGACGAATTATTTCATAAGGATGTGTCCATCCCCAGTCCAAACTCCCCCGAAATCTCCTAGTCGAACCCAATACCAAATATAGTGTCCTATTGTTCTTCTCAATAATAGAACATTACATCCTTGTTATAATCTCCACGTTTCTCAAAAAAATTACTCCCAGTTATAAACCTCCAAACTATTATAATGGACAACACCTCGGTCTAGTAACCACCCAGCTATTATTAGGTTATGTGCAAATATAAGATATCTTAGTGTTCATTCCCATTCTAATGTTTCATACAATAGTCTTCCCCGCCATTCCAAGTCCTATAGTTACCACTATAAGAATTTGCACCATTAGAAACAATATTTAGCAACACAAGCTATTTTTGTTGCCAAAGATACCCTTTTGGCAACAAAATCTTAATTATGTTGCCAAAAGACCATTTTCCACTTTACTTTTGACAATATAAAATAAAACTTGTTGCCAAAAGTAAAAATTCCAAGCGGGAATCTTGAAAAATAAAATGGGGAAATTTTTAGGTTGCAAAATAAAGAATGTATACACACACATCACATTCAAACACGTGTACGAAACCGAATTTCCAAGGCTTTGATATCCTGGATACGCGAGTATGTTTGTGCAATACCGAGTCCTTCTTGTGAGCTCAACTCTTGATAATATATCTCATCACATATTGTCCCCCATAGAGATACAATCATCTCTCACTTCTTTAACACCCTCTCTTACACATTACATACGAGATATCAAGCTATGTCAAAGCCATGATCTTCTCGCGCAACCTATAAAAATGCTTAAAAGCATAAATATTATGAACAACCAAACTACGTAGGCTTTGATCTCATGGCTACAGGGGTACATAGGTGAAATACCGAGTCTTTCTCATGACTTTGAGCCTATGTCTCTTGATATCTTATCTGCACCGAGATGCATACATCTCTTGACTTTCATCCATTAGTCCTTAGTATATCAAATGAGATATCAATATATCTCAAGGAGAGATTTACTTAATATATTCCTACATAAAAACTCTCAAAAGCATACATACTATGAACAACCAAACTACATAGGCTTTGATTTTGTGGCTACATGAGTACTTAGGCACAATATCGAGTCCTTATCGTGAGTTGGAGCCTTGACAATATGTCTCATGATATATTTTCCCCACAGAGATGCACCCACATATCTCTTACACCCAAATTCTCAAACTAAAAAAGAGATATCAAACTATCTCTTACACCCAAATTCACACACTAATCGTAACAGAGAGGAACCCATATCTCCTATTACCTTTAGATCTTTCCTCAACCTCGAAAAAGATATCAAACTATCTCAAAGTCAAGCTCTCTCTCATACTTATATACATACTAACATCCACCTGTTATATAAGCACAAAGTTATACACAAGCACCCTTGTATACTTGTATCAATTGAAGTGATTTTTATACACCTCTAACTAGAACCATTTTCCCATGTAAGCATTTATATATGTTTAAGGGACTCTAATTCCGAGGTCTCTAAACACGTTCTAAAATTAACTAAAAATTAATCAATTAATGTAAAGATTAATAATGATCATAGAAATAAGGAAGAATATAGAACATGTGGGGCTCCTAATACCTTCCCCACTTATAACCCGATTCCTAAACCCACTCAATAAGAATCTCTAGATCAACCACAAACTTAAACTTGCCCAGAGATTATCTAGAAAGGGCTAGACCGCGTCTTTTATTAGTTTTTCTATAAAAAATTAGTGACTCTAAACAAACCTACCGCACTCCTAATCCCATAAAAACACACACTCAGGCCTAGGCCTGAGAACCAGGGGTGCCCTACTCAAACTGGACATGGTGTCAAACATCTTGTAGCGATAAGTCATCGAGTCCAACCTCAAACTAATAGCCCGACCCCGAGGGAAAGTAGAGGATCGAGAGATAAGCACTCCCCATGTCCCAATGATATTTCCCCTCGAGCATGTCGGCGTCTCACGTTCGGGACCGTAATGTTTCACCTAGCAATGTCAAGTCATGTGATCAACTCATGCAAGGGGAATAATCTCCCACTTATTATGAGAGAAAAACTTTGTTAGATACCGAGAAAAGATATCTCCCATTATAGAAACTTACATACGCACTCATGCTAGCCTCTCACAAGTTGAAATAATATTTGATGCACACACAATCATTGTCCTGACCTTCTTCCCCCCTTAAAATTAGTTATCCAAAAGGCCAAGCTATCTAGATAAAGAGGTCAATGGAGCTACGGAGGTTTGATATCATGTATCAACCCAGGACGTCAATAAAGCAGAATGTTCAAGTTGACTTTATGGCCGAATTCTCTAATGTTCGAACACTAAATGAAGTTAGAACCATAAGTGAAGAATTTATTCAACAAGAGGTGGAAGAAGGGAAGTTATGGACCCTTTAAGTTGATGGAGCCTCCAATTACAAGGGGAAAGGTATGGATAATGCTAATACCCCAGAGAATACATACATAAACAAATATAACCTCATTTGGACGAGAATCAGCCTAATAATAGGCCCCTATCAATGCAATTAAGACTCATCCTCATATAGGCTTACGTCATAATTTCCCAAGTCAAATGGTCTCGGCTTTCGAGACCCAATCAAGAGAACATCATTGACCATTCATGAAGGCTATCTCTGTAACCATAGCATGAGGTTTCCAAGTATAAGCCCTACTATGAGTTAGCCTTGACTAATGTTGTCAGATTGACCAACAACAATATTTAGAGAATAGGCATCACTCTCGTCCTCACCCACAAAGAAGGCTACCTCATTAGTCTCGACCAATCGAGACCTCATAGAGCCAATATCGATCTTTTGTGTGGAACATGTGATCTGGGCATCGATTAGACATGAGGATAAAATTTCTATAGTAGATCAGCCCCACGTGAGGTGAATATTCGCTCATTCTGATGTACACATGAACAGGACCTATGACATTCTCTCATTTGCTCTCATATCTCATGCACACAAGTTGGATTCTTAGGGGTGATAGTGCACAACCCCAACATTATTCAAGTCTAGTTTATCATCTTCATAAAGGATCGAAAAATACAAAACCCTACTATTACTCTATTGAATTCTACCTGTAGAGAGAGAAATATTATAAAGACTCATTAATGGCATCCAACCATCATTTATAGTGAAATAATCACCTATTTGCACAGTGGGCATAGACCAAGTCCAAACCACTTCAACACCTGTGTCTTACTTATCTCTCATCTCTTATGTTAGTTACATAACTCTTATGTTATCCCTCTTATTTCCACCATAGTTAACACATATCTAGAAACTTGAGTTGCTCACTAAATTGAAATGGTGATTTACCGCATCATCATTTTTGGTTTCGTCTATGGGAAGAGATTATCTTCTCCTTCTCCTTCGCTTGAATACTCACCTTTGCCTCTATAGGTTATCCATATCTACCATCATTGGGCCCTACTCTCCATTGAAATAACTTCGGTGGTGTTTTTCAACATTTTCCCTATTTTTTATCATTTATAGTTATGTTATTCCATCTCTTATCTCTTTGATATTGGATTAAACCCTTCAAAATATTAACTGACCCACCGTGTAATGAAGGAATTGGCTCCATCCATCTGCCTCCTCATTCAAAAATGGATAAAGTGGCGGCAACATTGAGATCCTTGGTGGCTAGCCAACAACAGATGCAACTGTAGTTTATGGCCTTCATTCAAAGTGTGATCGGTAGGATTCCAGAAGATCGAATGGAGAATATCACAATATTGATATCCAGAGAGTTAGTGGACTCATCGGAAGGGGGACCACCCCCAACCCCAACCAAAGAGGCATACACCACCATAGGCAAAGGGATGTCACCGATCCACGATATCTTGGCCTTGAAAAGGAGGTCCAAGGGTGCCTAGACGACCAGGATTGCGATGAGGAAAATTATCGGGGGAGATATGATATTTGTGGTGACACTATCCATCCTCGAGAAATGACATTACAGACCTACCAAGGTAATAACATCCAGCATACTCCCAAGAGACGACAAAGAGGTTTGGCTTTTTATAGGTTGAGAAGAGGATCAACCTTTGATTGTCCTAGCCCTAGAGATGTAGTAGGATGAGATAGACACTCTTATTCTCATAGAATTAGAAGCGTGAGGGGAAACAGTCTCCGTAAAGACAAAAGGCCGATACAAGATCATGAAACAGAGGGCCAGAGAAAAGTCAATAGTCGGTAAAGAACTACCGATCGAGAGCCATTCCCTAAAGCAATTGATAAAGAAATAGGTGGCGACAACAAAATAGTGGAAGTGAAGACATGTAATAGTTTCATTAAAAGTTTGGAAGATAAGATCTGTATCTTGATTGAAAGACGACAGCCTAGCCGCCGAGGTTACATGGAGGGCTCACCTTTTATGTTGAGGTTACAAATCTCGTGCACCATATGGAGATGTATCTGTTGGAAACCGATATTTATTTAATTCCCAATGAGATGAGATATCAGGCCTTCTTAAGCACTCTAATAGGCATAGCGCATGTTTGGTACATCGTATTTTCGTGAGGCTCTATAGAGAATTTTAAGCAGTTAGCAAAAAAAAATCCATAATTTTTTCTTCGGCATGATGCCTCCGAAGTGTGTGACTCATCTCTTATACATAAAATAGGGGAAGAATGAACCTCTGAGAGAGCACATCTCTCATTTTAATAAAGATGAGTTGGAGATGGAATATTAGGAAAAGAATATTACGATGGAAGTCCTCATCAGTGGGCTGTAATTAGGGAAACTTTTATATAACATCTCTGAGGATCCTCCAAAGACCATGATGGAAATCTTGGCATGGCTGGGAGGATCATGAATGTGCTAGAGGCCAAAACAGACATAGGTGGGACAAAAAGGAGGCTGGTAATGGAAAATCTAGTCAAAACAAGGATAAAGAGGGGAAGAAAACGTCGAATGGCGATAAGTTTTCAGGTATACTCCACCAGATGTAAGCTCATATTTGATCCTGAATAATACTAAAAATAATAGATAACTCAAATGGACTAAAAATCTTAAATCCCCTCCTCTCAAGAGAGATAAAAGAAAGTGGTATGAGTTCCACCCAAACCACGACCATACTACCTACAAGTGCTTCATCTTCAAAGATGAGATAGAAAAATAGTTGAAGAAGGGGAGACTTAGGAAGTATGTGGATAAGAGTGGTGGCTGAGAGGAGGGAAGAAAGAGATTTAATGGAAGAAAGGAAAACAGGCTTAAAAAATTGCAAGCATCGGGGACGATGATCCTGACCTTTTAGCAAAAATATCAAAAGCTAAGAAAGCTCTGCATATGATCTTTTTATATGTAAAGATGATATGTGGTTGCTTGGAAGGTGGAGGAATTAAGTTAGACGATAGGAAACCTCACGTGGTTTAAGCAAAGGCAACACCCAATAGGATAGAAGTAAAATCTACAGAGATGGAGGTAATGATGGGAAAGTTGAAGAACATATACATGGATACTCTAGTTATAGGTTTTTCAAGACTTGATTTTAAAGGCATATTGGCTCCACATAATGGCCCCTGGTCATTAGCATCCGATTTCACGATTATGACTTATCCCACATCACCATTGAAGGGGGAGCTTGATTGACGTCATGTTTTAGGACTGCTTCAAAGGTCTAAAGCTGAGTAAAAAGAGGCTTATACCATATCACCATCCACTGATTGGCTTTAGCGAAGAGAAAGTTCGCCCACTGGGGGTTACGAGATGGACATTTTCATGGGCAGTTGGCCAAAGTAACTCACCAATAAAGTCATCTTGTTTATAATAAATGAGCATGTTTTCTTCGCCTGTAATATTATCTTGGGTAGAGTGGCCTATAAGGAATTTGAGTCCATACCATCCATTGTTCACCAAATGTTGTTCTCAACTCCCTATGGAGTAAAGAAAGTATTGGGTGACCAAGTGGAAGCTCGAGAATTCTACTTCACAATCCATTGAGGAATGGGAGTCCCACAAAATAAAGATGACATCATAAAACATCAACATTCTCGACCCAAGGGACGAGTGAAAGCTTAAAAAGGGTGAACCCACTGAGGAGGTAGAATCCATCATCCTCAATGAGGTTGAGCACAAAAAAATTATCCTCATTGGTTCATCCCTGAAAGCAAAGGAGAAAGAGGAGCTAGTGAAGCTTTTGATAAAGAGACATTTTTTTCTTGGAACCATGGAGATATGTCGGGCATTGACCCTAAAATTATCTAGCATCGGCTAAATATCGATGAGAATGTGAAGCCAGTTAATAAGAGACACATGAATTTTTCATGAGATGGGTTCGAGGTCATTCGAGACGAGGTTAAAAAATTGCAGACGATAAATGTCATTAGGGAGGTCTAGTATCCTGACTAGCTCTCTAACGTCGTCATCATACCAAAGCATAATGGGAAGTGGGGAATGTGTGTGGACTTCACAAATCTTAACAAAACCTTCCCAAAAGATAGTTTTTTGCTACCTTGGATCGACCATATGGTGGATGCCATTGATGAGCATGAGCTTCTGAGTTTTATGCACACATATTTTGGATACACTCATATCTTAATGCCCTTTGGCTTAAAGAATCCAGGTGTTGAGGTTGGTCAATAAGATGTTCGAAGATCAGATTGGGAAGACCAAGGAAGTATATGTAGATGACATGCTAACGTGGAGCATAAAGATTAAAACTCATATAGCCAACTTAAAATGCACCTTTGACACTATGAATAAATACAAGATGAAGTTGAACCAAGCTAAGTGCGTCTTCGGGGTTGTCGTAAAGAAATTCTTTGGAGTCATTTTTAATTAAAGGGGGATTGATGAAAACCCTATGAAGATATATGCTCTGATTGATATGCACACACCAAAGATGATTAAAGATGTGCAGCGGCTGATCAGACGAGTTACAAGCCCTAATCGTTTTGTCTCCTAGGAAACAGACAAGTGTTTTCCATTCTTTAAGATACTAAGGAAAGCCTTCATCTGGGACGAGGATTATGAAAAATATTTTCAAGAGTTGAAGGTGTATTTGGGGTCCCTAATGTTGCTCTTTTAGTTAGTTCAAGAAGAAAAATTATTTATGTGCTTAGCCGTCTCAGAGCCGACCATCACTGCATCCATCGTCTGAGATAATGATGGAGCTTAGAAGCTAGTTTATTTCAATATCAAAGCCTTGCAAGTGGCCGAGACTAACTACCCTAAGGTGTAGAAGTTCGCGTAAGAACTAATACATGCCTCGCAAAAAATGAAGCCCTTTTTTCAAGCGCATATAATGATGGTGCTCACCGACACTCCACTGAGGCATGTCATTCATAAACCTGATAAATCAGGTAGGCTAATGGCATGATCAGTAGATCTAGGTAAGTTTGACATAATTTGTCAGCTAAGAAGTGCGTTTAAGGGACTTACACTAGTAGATTTTATTGTCGAGTTCACCTAGGCTACGAATGATAATAATGAAATTGAATAAGAGGTCGAAATGCCAACAAGTTCCCCAAAAGAAGTAGCGACCAAGAGTGTCCAGGCCGATATTATAAATAAAATTCTTGTACAAGGATGGAATTTTAGGATAAGTTCTCTTCTCAAAAGGGGACCTCGTTGGAGCTTCTTTATGGATTGCTCATGTTGTGGGAGTGGCATCGGTGCAAGGTTGATACTATTGGCCCCAGGCAGAACAAACATTGAATATGCTTTGAGGTTCAACTTTAAGGCATCAAGCAATAAGTTAGAGTATGAGTCCTTGCTGGCAGGTCTATCTATTGCCAAAGCTCTGACTATCAAAGGTATCCCACAGTGATTCATAATTAGTTGCTAATCAGATGTTAGGAGTCTAACAAGAGAAGGACGAGAAAATAGTAAAGTACTTAGATATATTAAGAAAAATGTTGGTGAATTTTAGGGAAGTGAATGTAAAAAGAATTCCAATGTTGGAGAAAAGTCGACTTGATGCTTTGAATTGATTGACATCGATAACTAGGACTGAGATCAGGCGATCCGTACATGTCAAAATCTTGGAGAGGTTGAGTATCAAAAAAGACAAAAATTCCATGAATGTTTGTTTGAACTTGAATCTTTGGGAGTCCTAGATGTACCCTATAATGGAATATATCGGGAGTGGAAAACTCTAAGAATTGAAGGAAAAAAGGAAGAAAGGAAGAAAATCAGATATCGAGTAACAAAGCTCACCACCATAGGTCTACAAAAGAGGTTTCTTGCTCAGCTACTCCGCCGTGTGCATCCATCAGAGACCAAGTATGTCCTCTAAGATTTGCATGGAGGGTATTGTGAAAACCCTATTGGTGGCCAATCTCTTGCTAAGAGGAACATCAATAACGGGTTTTTTTGGTCAACACGTGCCAAAAACTCGACAGATTATGCCAAAAAATGAGACAAGTGCCAAAGATTTGCAAGTATTCCTCACCAACCTCATCCACCTCTCCTGTCCATAACGGGACCATGGTCATTTGCAGTATGTGAAAGATACCTAATCGCCCCTCTTCTTTGAGTACCAGGAAACTATAAATATCTAATTAGGGAAATTTACTACTTTGCAAAGTGGGTGGAGGCTAAAGTGATGATAACTATGACCGAAGTGAAGACGTTCAAGTTCATTTGGAAAAATATCATATGTCAGTATGGACTTACCAATACAATGATTTCAGATAATGGCAAGCAATTCAAGAACAAGTCTTTAAAAGCATATTGTAAAAAGGTTGGCATAAAGAAGTTATTCTCTCTGACTAGCCGACCTCAAGCTAACAGCCAAACCGAAGTCATAAAAAGAACCATACTTGATGGGAATCAAGAAAAACATTGAAGATGCGAAAGGAGAATGGACTGATGAGCTGCACGGAGTCCTATGGGCATATAGGACTATAAAAAAACACCGACGGGTGAAATTTCATTAATGTTTGCCTAATAATCTCAGGCGGTTATTTCAACAGAGCTCGAACTCCTAAGTCATAGAGTCCAAACTTATGACCTAGAGGCCAACATGGAAGATAGGACGCTAGATTTATATCTGATAGAAGAAAGGTGATAGAATACCATGGTTAGACAATCGACCCACCAACAGAGAGAAATAAGATTTTATAACAAGAGAGTTAAGTCTTAGCCTATAGATATCAAAGAACTAGTTCTCAAGAAGGTTTGGGATAAATTTAACAAGCTACACCCAAATTAGCACTTGCCCTATAGAGTGACAAAAGAGGGCTCTCTCGGAACATTCATATTTGAATATCTTAAGGGTGAACCCTTCTCAAACCCGTGAAATGCAGACCATCTGAAGAGATGCTATGAATAGTTCTATAGTGTCATTCATGTAATATACCGATGTATTAATTGATTCAGTGTACTCTTTTCATCTTAATTTTGTTGATATATCAAGAAGTTGTACTAAGATGTGGCGATGGAAAATTCCAAGTACTGTTTCATACTTATTATACTTTGTCATCAATTCCTGCATATTTTATATGAAACCCAAATATAGAACATCATTTATATTGGTGAATTTGAACATCATTTATTATGGTGAATTGACTTATAATTCTCTATCGGTGATACGAAAGTCATCGAGGAGTCTCGGTTCCCTCACACCCTCTCAATAATGCTGAAAGGGGGATCATCCTTGGAACATCACTCTAAGTGGTAAGGGAAAAAATTAAAAATCATTTAACTATGGTTGTGTAACATCATTTATTATGGTGAATTGACATGTAACTCTCTCTTGGCAATACAATAGTGATTAAGGATCTCGACTCCCTTATACCCATCTAATAACGCCAAGATGGGGAATCACTCCTGGAACACCACTCTTAGTGGTCAGGGAAAAAATTAAAAATTATTTAATTATTGTTCGGTATCATCATTTATTATGGTGAATTGACATGTCTCTCTCTCTCTCTCTCTCGATGATACGACAGTGGTTAAGGAGTCCCATCTCCCCCATACCCTCCTAATAACGTCGAGGGGGAGAATCACTCTAGGAACAACACATTTAGTGGTAAGAGAAAAAAATTAAAAAAATCATTTAATTATGGTTCTGTAACATCATTTATTATGGTGAATTGACATGTAACTCTCTCTCAGTGATACAAGAGAGATTGAGGAGTCTCAGGTTCCTTAAACCCTGCCAATATCTCCAAGAGGGGAAATCACTCCTAGAACACCACTCTTAGTGGTGAAGGTAGAAATTAAAAATCATCTAATTATGGTTTTGTAACATCATTTTTGTGTTGATCAAAGTTGTATACCATGTTTAATATCAATCAATAATTAGTGATAAAAATGAGCTCAACTGCAATAATTGTACACCGAATAATTAAAATTCCATCCATTCACTTTGATGACTCATTTCAATCATTCAAAAGAGGATGTTAAAGATGTTTAGAAGTAGTGGATAATATAAATATGAGATAAAAAAGTAAATTTCTTAGGACATTACATAAACAGGGGAATTCAAGACAACAGACGGTCACCCACAGAGAATACATTCTCAGTAACTACATTGTTGGCATCGACCGATACTTCAGGAATAACAGGAGGATTAGCAGTGTCCCCCTCTTGATCATTCAAATTATCAATTGCTGGATCAGATGTATTGCCCATCTCCTGCATCATCACCATGGTCTTAGCACCGGTACTCATAGCTTACCCCTCGGCCTAAAATTGGTTTAGAACAAGTATGACTTTAGAATTTCACCAAGTTCAGGGTCAGCCGATGGAAATTCAGGGAAGAGGTTCAACACTTTACGGTAGGTATCTTTGGCACCCTTGTCTAAATATTGAATGGCATAGTCAACGAACTTTATGTAACCTTTAAATGCTAAGACCCTCTTCTCAGCTTCCACCTTGATCTCGACCCTTTTTATCATATACAATCTTCTCCAACTCTTGCACTCTCAGGTTGATGTTGAAAATCTTCTCTTGGTGGTACAACCTTTAGGTCTTCAGCATCTCCTTTTGTTTCTTCTCAAGCTCCGTGGTACGATTTTGAAGGTCTATTTTAGTGATCTCAAGACACTTCCTCATATCACTATTCTTAGAGAGAACAAATTTAGCATATTTAATCTTTTTATTGGACTCCCTGGCCCACATTTGCACGTTGTGAAATGCAATCGTGGACTATAAGAAAAGAAAAGGCATAAATCAGTGCAAGATGATACAACACTTCAAAATTATTACTGAATGTAGACAATTATTACCTGAGTAGTTCGATTCAATGAAAAGTCAATGACTCGAGATGGGTCTTGGTAATCGAAGTATTGATTATCACATTTAGGTAAAATCAAAGAAATAAGATCTTGCGCCCCTTTTTAATTGTCGAGCACCGAGTCTGAGGTCGTACTAACCTGGCGAATCAAGCAACCGTAGTAGTGTCATTGAAAATGGGAATGGATGAGCCCTTCATCGGATTGGACGACATCTTTCTTCTTCTTCGGTGCCATAGGAGGGTTAGCATTAATGTCATCCTTGTCTTTCCTCTTCTTCAAACCATTGGCCATCGAGGGACAACCAGTTGTTGACCTTTTTCAAGTTTGTGTCGACATAATATTTTTTGTGGCAAGATGAGACAGAATGTTGACTGATAGAGGGGATGCCATTTTCCATGCTTTGTCACTGGTACCTTCTGGATGACCTGCAAAAAAAATAAAAAATGAGTCTTGACTAAATAACTGGAAAAGGACGACGGTGAAGTTAAACTTAAATAGCTCAGTAAGGGGGTAACCCCAGACCAGTCTCGGCTAGAAGATCAGGTTCCATCAGATCCTCAAACAGAGTAAGCCCTTTCTTTTTACTAAAGGTGCGAAGGTGATCAATATTTCTCCGGCCATATATGCTGAGGCTGGGATCAAGATTTATGGCCATGGATACCTTACCCCACTTTTGGGGAACACTCCGCTCATTAGCAGCAGAACGGACAATGTTATGAAGCTCCCAAGCGTCGGATTCAAAAAAGTACCGTGACTTCCAATTATTATTAGAAGTTTTGCTTATATGGACGAGTTTCTTATCAAAATGCCAAACCATAAAGTGAAAATAGTGCGGAATCGATGTTTTGGGTAGAAACTGTATAACAGGCCCTAAGGATCTAAACTGGAAGGTCGTCCTTGTATGTCAACTTTCGAAGTTAAATTCCCTAAGAAATATACTCCACACATTGGGGGCTAGATGTGTAGGTAAGATCCCAATACTAGCGAGGATAGACTTAATATTTGGATGAATTGGCCATCTGAAGCCAACGTTGAGCACCTCCTACTAAAGCTAACCTGAAGCCAACTGATAAGTCGTGAATATTGCATTTATTACCCTTTATTATTGCACATTCTAGCATTCTCGTGTCCATTAATTCATATATTGAATAACCTTTGTTCTATATGTTTATATGTTTTATGAGGTATATTTGAAATTTTGTAGGCATTATTTATGCATAGTGTGACGTTGGATGCGTTTCGGGATTGTTTCATCGCAAAAGGAACCATCAATGGTAATTTGGTCTTTTAAACTCACAATTTTTTATATAATGAAGTTACAACATGTATTTCATCAAATTATCTTTTCGTGGCCATTGACTGTGCGTCATTCTGACTCCGTATGTGGAAGTTATGGCCGTTTCCAGAAGTTTTTGATGTTTTCTTCTACTTCAAGGGCATTTTGGTAATTTCATACTTCAAGATTTTGTTGTTTTCTTCTACTTCAATATGTTGATGCTTTCTTCTACGTTAAGGGAATTTTGTTAATTTCATACTGCATAATTTAGAGGGTTTCAAAACAGAATCATGTAGAGAATTGAATTGGCTTTGCGTCGGTTCTGACCACGCATCATTTCGATTCCGTATGGGGGAGTTATAGCCATTTTTTTGCGACACATCAAAATTGGATAGGAGAGAAAAGTGGGATATCAACAGACCAAGGCAAAATTCCAACAAGCGGTCGATCGGTCCAAACACGAGGTCGACCGGTCCCATCAGATTTGGACGAAAAATGACTTATTTTGGGTTTTTTGACATGGTTTTGTTGGGGGTTTGTTTTGGGGTATTAATAGAATGTTGTAGGGTTTTATTTTAAGGATATAATTCATTTAGGTTAGTTTTTAGGTGATATTTTTTAGAGCTTCTCTCTCCTAGGGTTCCATCCCATTTTGTATCTAAGTTGCTACTATTCATCTTCTTCCTCTTTAATAAAGTTTCCATTGTTTTTTTCTTAAGTTGTTAACTTGTTTACAAGCATTTATAATTAGTTTTACTTGTTTTAATTTACTTCCTTGCTTTAAATACATGTCTTTCACCATGCTTTCTAGCTAATTTAATCTAGGTTGTGTCGGATTGAACTCACCTAGGGTTGATTTGGTTCCTTTGCTTTGGTGATGGAGTTTTACGTGCTTATTTCAATTGCGTTGTCCAAGTTATTACGCCTAGGAGATTTATCAGGGTATATCATGTATGCTCCGCATTTAAGACCTTTCGTGCGCAATTTCTGGTATATTTGTTGATGCCAAAATCATATTAGTCCTTTATGCGATTTTATACTAATTAACTCGGGGTGACGGATATCCGACGCATCCTATAGCTTTTATTCCATTTTTTATTCTAGTTTAAAAACACTCATGCTTAGTTCATCTTTTCCTTCTTTTTAGTTAGAAAATTATCTTTTACACTTTTATTTTAGAAATATTAAACCTTATAAATTTTAGCACTAGTCTCACTGGATTTTTTGATACCCGGACTTGTCTGCTATACTCCCTTAAATGAGTGTAGTCATAAGTTTAGGTTTTGGTATTAAGTCGGTGAACATAAAACAACGATCGACGTTTGACATGCACTACTTTTTACCCTTAATCAAAATGGCGCCGTTGCCGGGCACTTGATGTTTTAGAATTTATTTGATTAAGATTTCATAGGATTTTTTGTTTGGATTTGAATTTTTTGTTTTAACCTTTTTTGCAGGATTTGCACATTTGAGCGCCAAGAACAACGTGAATTTTTCCGACCGCGCATCATCTTTTTATGGAATTTGTCACTTGAGCCTTCTTTGGGGTAAGCGTGTCTTATTCCAATTCTTTTGGTAATCCTAATGATATTTTTTAAAATCACCATAAACCTATGACTTTTGGTCAATACTTACAAACCCCAAAACTTGAAAAATCTAAAATGACTTTGGGTGAGTATTACGAAAGTCAAGATATGGATTACGAGAATTTTGGGAATGATCATTTCGATTTTGGGTCGCAAGATCCTTATGATAAGAATTTTGAAACAAATTGCAATAGCTTTCCAAATTCTTATGTTAATGATTTTGATAGTCGTTCCGATGATAACTTTCAAAGTTCTCATTTGCAACAATCCGCTCCTTGCCCCATGACTTTCGATGAGGGTTTGTGCATGCTTGAAAATGAGAATATTGAAAACCGTTATCGAAAAGAAAATCGTTGTTGAGAGCATGAGTTGGATTTATTATTTGAATCCGATGACGATTTTTCTTCTGAGACTTTTGAAAATGAGGAATGTTTTGAACCAAATTAGGAGTTTTGTCCTACTTTGGAAAAAACCATCTCTCACTTGGCCCATGTTACAATAATGAACAAAAATGAAGAAGAAATGGACGTAGTATCCATTTCTAGTGAAATGGTTTCTTCCTTGATTCTCAAAGAATAAAGTTTCAAGGAAAATGATCCTATTTCTTTCGAAACTCAATCTTTGAGCGATGATAACTCAGTTCTTGAGATTTAATTTCTTTCTTCCCCATCTTTATTCTTTATTGTCACACCGATGCTAGTACCCGATGAATCGGTTCCAAAATTTATAGTTTCAAACCTTTTCACCGACGAGGAGTACTTTATCGAGTCGCCTTCCATGAAGGCATATTTGCCTTTATGTGCACCACCTCCCATTTGATTTGAAAAATATTTCAAAGAAAATTAAATTTTTTTTGGAACCCATGTCAACATGTCCCCCTTATAATCCAAATCACTCATCGTCCATCCAAAATTTTGAATTGGCGATGGTTCACCTTTTCCACTACCCACATGCCTTCCATCGTTCAAACAAAATTCATATCTTCCAGAAGGAATGTTTTCTCGGCAAGGTGCAGATGCCTGGTGGTGTGGACTGGCGCGACCGGTCGACCGCTCCCCTGCCACCGGTGGATCGGGTTTTACACTTTTGGCGTAGGTCCAAGGCAATGCTATGCGCCCTTTCCATGCGATCGACCGGTGTCCTGCATTTGGCCAACTTATTTTTTGCTGTTATCTTTTCCTTTTTTTCTTTTTCATTTTTCTTTCTTTAGTTAATAGGAGACTTTTCCCTTTTTATTTCTTTTTCCTTTATTTCTTATTTCTTAATTGTAACTTACTATAAATACACTACTTGGTGTATTTTTGTAGATATATTAGATTTTTTTCTCTCTTCTCTTTTAGAACTTGGGGTTAGTAAACATTTGGGGGTTTATTGTTGGATACCACCCCTATCCTCATTTGTGTTGGATTTTCTCCATTAATGTAAGTGCTATTTTACTATTCATTATCATCTTCCTTTTATTTATGCTTTGTCCATTTATTTCCATGCTTAGTTAAATATTTCCATCACTAGATAGTTTTAGTTATTAATTTACTTATTGTTGCTTTAATTAATTAGTTGTACTTTAATTGATTAGTTAATTTTTTACATGTATTTCACCATGCTTTCTAGCTAATTTAATCTAGGTTGTGTCGAATTGAACGCAACTAGGGTTGATTTGGTTGCTTTGCTTTGGTGATGGAGTTTTACGTGTTTATTTCAAATACCTTGTACTAGTTATTACACCTAGGATATTTAGCGGGGTATATCATGTATGCTCCGTGTTTACGACCTTTCGTGCATTATTTCAGGGGGTTTTGTTGATGCCAAAATCATATTCGTCTTTTTTGCAAATTTAGGGGTGTGACAACTCTTGATTTAATTAATTGACGAAATGAGACCAATCTTAATAATCTGTCAACCTATGTAACCATTTTATACTAATTGACTCGCGGTGATGGATATCCGACGCATCCTATAGTTTTTATTCCTTTTTTAATTCTAGTTTAAATACACTCATGCTTTGTTTATCTTTTCTTTCTGTTTAGTTAGAAAATTATCTTTAACACTTTTACTTTATAAATATTAAACCTTGTAAATTCTATCACTAGTTTCTGTGGATCTTTCGATACCCGAACTTTTCCTTTATAATCATAAGTTTAGGTTTTTGTATTAAGGTGGTGAACAGAAAACAATGATCAGCGTTTAACACGTTCTACTTTGAACCCTTAATAAAAAAGGGCGCTGTTACCGGGGACTAGATGTTTTAGAATTTATTTTATTTAGTATTTCATATTATTTTTTTTCTATTTGTATTTTTTGCTTAACATTTTTGTAGGAATTCTACATTTGAGCGCCAATAACCTCTTGAATTTTTCTCGCGCGCATCACTTTGTGGATTTCACCACTTCGAGCCATATTTGGTGTAATCATGTCTTATTCCAATCCTTTCGGTAAACATTATGATAATTCTCAAAATCCTCGTAAACCTATGACTTCTGGTCAATACTTAGAGTCCCAAAACATTACAAATTCAAAAATGACTTTGGGCGAGTATTACAAAAGTCAAGCTTTGGAGTGCATGTATTTTGAGGATGGTGATGACGATTTTGGGCCTCTAATTCCTTATAATAGGAAATATGAAACAAATTGCAATAGCTTTCAAAATTTTTATAATAATGAGTTTGAGGATAGTTCCGATATTAATTTTCAAACTTCTCATTTCCAAGAATCCGCACCTCGGCCTATGACTTTCGGCGAGGGTTTGCTTATGCTTGAGAATGAGAGGTATGAAGATTGTTATCGGGAAGAAGAACGTTTGTGGGAACATAAATTGGATTTATTATTTGAATTCGACGACGATTTTTCTTCCAAAAATTTTGAAGCCGAGGAATGTTTTGAACCAATGGAGGATTTTATGCCTACTTTGGAACAAACCATTCTTGACTTGGACCATGGTTTAATTGAGAATGAAAGTGATGATGAAATGGATGTAGTATCCATTTGCAATGAAATGATTTCGTCTTTGGATCCCAAAGAAGAAAGTTTCATTGAAAATGATCCTATTTCCTTTGAAATTCCAACTTTGAGCGATGATAACTCATCTCTTTAGTTTGAATTTATTTCCTCCCCCTTTTCATTCTCCGTTATCACACTGTCACAAGTACCCGATGAATCGGTGCCGAACTTTAAAATTTTCAACCCTTTCACCGATGATGAGTACTTTCTCGAGTTGCATTCCATGAAGGTACCTTTGCCTCCTTGTGCACCCCCTCCTATTCCACTTTCAATAAACTTGGGAAAAAATTCAATATTTCTTGCCTCCTATGGGTATTTGTCACCCATTTTATCCAAATCCCCCATCCTCCCTCCAAAATTTTTAATTGGGGATGGTTCCTTTCTTCTGCCTTACACATGCCTTCCGTTGTTCAAACGGAATTCCTATTTTTTGGGAGGCAAGCATGAAAGGGAGGGTCCCCCGTGGATCTTTCAAAGTCAAATCATGTTTTGGTTGGACCCTCAAAAATATCAACTTCTAGTGTATAGTTAGTTAGAAGTTAAAATTGTAGGTTCTAAATAGTTAGTTGTTATTTTCTTTATTTTTCTTCTTTATTCTTACATATATTCTAGTGTAATTAGTTAAAAATTTTATTCTTTCTTTTTGTTATTCTTTGGTACTAAGATGTTTTGTAGAATCTTTGGACTTGTACTTTCCGGAGATCGCTCCATTTTGGGCAATATTGTTCTTTTCCTATCTTTAAATTGGTTCTTAATTTACATTGAGAACAATGTCAGGTTTTAAGTTAGGGGGTGTGGGATATTCTATCCATTAATTGGTAGTTTATTTGATTTTGATTATACGTTAGTTCCAAGCATGCTTTTCTTGAAAAAAAATTAGAAATTTCAAAAAGATTTTCTTTCTTTTTTATCCTTTGTTGGGCATTTTGCCTTTGTTTCCGATGGTAAATTTCAATAATTTCCCGATCCAATAAACAATTCAATGATGCATATTCTTTATTTTATAAGTTATTAAACTTTAGTCCTAATTATTAATATTATGAATAACTTCATGAATTAAACTTTAAGCTCATGAGCACATGCACTTTTCTTGCTTTATTGATTCGGTTTAATATTTGTATAACTGGGTAATGTTTTGTTCCATTGTATGTATGTACACCGAGTAAGATTTTTACCTTTCATCATTTTTGAGTGTATACACTATTCTTTCCTCTTTGAAAACGTTACAGTCATTGGTAATCTCACTTTTCTCTCTTTTGATCGTTCACGTATTGAGTTCATTCTTGAAATGTGTTACTTGAGAATGATTTTAGTGTTTGTTTGGACTCCAGAATTGTGTAAACTGTAGGCAATGATCATAGGCAATCTTTGTTATATCACCCATATTAGCCTTGATCTCACCTTATATGTTTACCCTCATCAACCCCTTTGAGCCTAAATATTAGCCTTTCATTTCATTACCCAAAATCCCATAACCAACTCCATATTGGAGTTATAAACCATACATATTACCTTCCATGACATTGTTTGGAATATTGCTTGGGATTGAATGATGTTGCGTAGTGTGGTTGCAATTTAGGCATGTGAGAGTGTGAAAAGTAAAGAAAAGAAAGAAGTAAAAAAGAGATGAAAAAGAGAAAGTAGAAAACAAAAGAAAACAAAAGAAAAAGAATAAAAGAAAGATAAATTTGTATATGTTGTGTATAGTGTTCAATAAGCTTTGTTTACTCGCCCCATTGTTATATTGAATGCCTTTATGGATTGTATTTTCCAATTTTGATATTTCCTACTCTAGCCTAACCTACATCACGAGTTTTCATCTCTGAACACTTTGAATCCATACATATATCCTTCGTTTCCTACTCTAGCCTAACCTACATCACAACCCTATACAAGTCCTATGTGATCTTAGGTTGAATTTAATTTAAAAGTTTAAATAGTTTTGATAATCTGTTAAAATGCATTTCACCTCTTTTAATGTGTGGTATCTTTCATTGAGATTACATTTTTTTATTTACTATATTGAGTTCTTCATTTATGACATGTGCATGGCCTAGTTTCCATTTACATTTACTCTTTATGCCCGCATGTTCCGTGGGTTACCTCCCTGTTTTGAGTGAATTCACTTGATGAGTGTAATCCCTGTGAGGATTGAATATATGATTGCTTTAATGTGTATCCGATTTATATTAGTTTTTTCCAAATCATACATTGCATGTGCTCACTCCCCTTCCACATTATAAGGTTTCAATTTAACGAAGTTCATTCTATAATGTTAATAATACGGACTTTTGTGTGAATTCATTCACTGTGCTAATAATGTGTATGAAATATTTTTCATATTTTTGGGCTTGTCACGTGTTGTTATTGGGAATATTTTGAGGAAACTACTTGATTTTTGTGGGTTTTATCTCTGAAAACCCTCACGAGACGACACTCGTCCACTGGGTAACCTAGGGGTTTAACGTCTTATTGCATATGCTAGATGTAATCATGATCCATATGAAAGTGGCTCTTTATTATATATATATATATATATATATTCCGGTTGGTCTACCTCTTTTTCGCTTTTTCATTCATCTTTATTGCCAGGGACTGGAAATGTGTAAGTTAGGAGGTGTGATAAGTCGTGAATATTGCATTTAATACCCTTTATTCTTGCACATTCTAGCATTCTCGCATCATTAATTCTTATATTAATTGAATACCCTCCAAAAAAGGAATTTTGAAACCCTCCAAAAAAGCATGTTGTCTCGAAAAGATGCTGATGCGTGGTGGTGTGGACTGGCGCCACCGGTCGACCATGCCCCTGCCGCCGGTCAATCGATTTTTACATTTTTGGCGTAGGTCCAAGATAGTGCTACGCGCCCTTTCCACGCGGTCGACCAGTTTGACCACAGTCGACCGGTGTCCTGCATTTGGCCGACTCAAATTTTGCTGTTACTATTTCTTTTCCATTTTTTTCTTTCCCTTTTTCATTTTTCTTTCTTTAGTTAATAGGATACTTTTCCCTTTTTATTTCTTATTCCTTTATTTCTTATTTCTTAATTGTAACTTACTACAAATACACCACTTGGTGTATTTTTGTAGATATATTAGATTTTTAGCTCTCTTCTTTCTTAGAACCTAGGGTTAGTAAACATTTTGTGTTGATTTTTGGAGACCACCCCTTTCCTCATTTGTGTTGGATTTTCTCCATTAATGTAAGTGTTATTTTACTATTCATTGTCATCTTCCTTTTATTTGTGATTTGTCCATTTATTTCCATGCTTAGTTAAATACTTCCATGCCTACATAATTTTAGTTGTTAATTTATTTATTCTTGCTTTAATTAATTAGTTGTGCTTTAATTAATTAGTTAAGTTATTACATGCCTTTGACCATGCTTTCTAGCTAATTTAATCTAGGTTGTGTCGGATTGAACTCACCTAAGGTTGATTTTGTTGCTTTGCTTTGGTCATGGAGTTTTACGTGTTTATTTCAAATATGTTGTCCTAGTTATTATGCCTTGGTGATTTAACGGGGTGTATCATGTATGCTCTGTATTTACGACCTTTAGTGCGTAATTTCTGGGGTATTTGTTGATGCCAAAATCATATTAGTCTTTTATGAGAATTTAGGGGTATGACAACTCTTCATTTAATTAATTGACTAAACGAGATGCAATCTTAATAATCCATGAATCCATGTAGCCATTTTATACTAATTAACTCGGGGTAACGGATATCCGACGCATCTTATAGTTTTTATTCCTTTTTTTATTCTAGTCTAAATACACTCATGCTTAGTTTATTTTTTCTTTCTTTTTGATTAGAAAATTATCTTTTATACTTTTATTTTAGAAATATTAAACCTTATAAATTCTAGCACTAGTCCCTGTGGATTTTTCAATACCCTGACTTGTCCGCTGTACTCCCTTAAATGAATGTAGTCATAAGTTTAGGTTTTTGTATTAAGGCGGTGAACAGAAAACAACGATCAACATTTCACATGCGCTACTTTTCACCCTTAATCAAAATGGGTTACCAATGACTGTAACATTTTCAATGAGGAAAGAAAAGTGTATAACACTCACAAATGATGAAAGGTAGAAAACTTACTCGATTTAAGTACAATGCAACAAAAGATTATCGTATTATAAAAATCTTAAACGAAATCAATAACGCAAGAAAAGTGCATGTTCTCATAGGATTAAAGTTTAATTCAGGATGTTATTCATAATATCGATAGTATGAGGACTAAAGTCTAATAACTTCTAAAATCGAGAACATGCATCATTGAGTTGTTTATTGCATCGGGCATTTATTAAAATTTATCATCGAAAACAAAGGAAAAATGCCCAACAAAGGAGAAAAAAAAAGAAAGAAAATCTTTTTGAATTTTTTTATTTCTTACAAGAAAAGCATCATTGGGAATAAAATATAATGAAATCGAAGAAACTACCAATTGAATGGAAAAAATACCCCACCAACCTTGAACACCTGGCTGCTGAAAGTCCTCTCGGTCTCCAAGGGAGCCTTTATCCCAATTGAAGACTTCACACCATAAATGTGTCTCCAAGAAATCAACTCTACCTCGCGAACATCGCTCAGGATTGTAGAAGCATAGGTAATGTCAAGTACATCCTCGTCTCCATCAGAGTCATCAACATCCATTGGAGCTTGGACACATGGATCCTACTTTGTAAAATTGGCCTCCATCATGGCTGAGATTGGGATAACAATTGGTGTTACACTACATGCTACTTTGACTCTCATCTCCTCATCATCGAAAGTCTCCATGATCTCGACCTCAGAGTCAATAGGTTAGTCGATTGGTATTATGGTATGCTTCTTGTTACTTGACCCAATCGTCCCACTCTCATCCAAACGAGAGATGGGGACCCACATTTTTTCCTCAAAGGAGTCAGCTCTATCTTGGTAAGTATGAGGATGCCCAATATGTGAAGGACTATAACCTTTAGATCAGGGGGCAGACATAGAACCCCCGGAATAATCAACTAATATTGAGTCAGTACTTATGCTAATGGAAACCTGTAACAACCCGTCCTTTTGGAGACCATTAAATTCCATAATTGGATATAAATTGGAATTTGGGAAATTTTCCTAAATAGTAAATTTTGGGATTTTCGAGGATTGAATGATTTTCGATGGGTGTTGTAATTATTTTTGGGACTATATAGGTCGAAATATTTTAATTATATGTCGTCATTGAGTAAAGCGACACGAGGTAAGATTTTTAATTGGAAAACCCGCATTTAATTATTTTGGGTTGGAATAGTGATTTGCGGTCAAGTACCCCGGATGGGAATTTCGACTGCGCCATAATTCTCGGAATGTCCGAGATAGTCGGAAAAGAGTGTCCGATTGTCGAAAATGAGTTTCGGGTAATTTTAGAGGTAAAAGTAACTCGTATTTGGGTAAACGAGTCGTTTTTGGGTTTTAAGGGTTTAAAACCCTTTTCTCCTTATAAAAGGAGGAAGAGAGGGAAAGAAAAGAAAAAAAAAGAAAGAAAAGAGAGAGAAGAGAGAGGGGAAGAAGAAAAGAGGAGGAAAAGGGAGATCTCGGGCAAACTCCGCCGGATTCGACTCGAGGTCGTCGGATTTTATCCACGAGGCAAGTGTTTACTTGCTTTATTTCATTTTGTGCAATCCTCTCATATCACTTTTGGTATAAACATGATTTTAGGGTTAGAACCCTTAAAATAAATTGGGTAAAAGTTGATTATGAGTTTACACATTGATGTAGTGTAAACTCTTAATGATTTTTAGTATCAAAACTATGTTAATGGAGTATAAAATGGGTTGAAATGCTAAGTTGGGGTTTTTATGGTTTTAGGGTTTAAAACTAAGAGAAATGATTTAATACCCCAAAATAATTGATGTGTTAGTTGTAAAACATAGATTAGATGTTAATTGAGTTGTTGGGTGAGGTTAGAACCAACAAAAATGGAGAAACATGGAGTTTGGGATTTTGGTAGGGACAATGAATGGGGTTATTTTGACTAGGAAAAGTATTGATTTAGATTTCGGCCAAAACATGAAAGTTGTAGATCTTTTCGATACGGTCGCGTGGGCGCCAACCGCGTATTTTTCTGATTTTTCTACGATTTGATATGATTTTTACAAGATGACAGCTCCCGGTTGAAAGTACCAACTCGGAAATCAAATCGGGAATTGGAAAAATAAAAGCTAGAAATTATTGTGTAGATGTTTGGGATGTTTTTTGGTGTAGAGTAGAAACCATGAAAATGAATTTGGATTGATTTTTGGGTATTTTGGAGTTTGAGAAATCGCCCAAACTGTGACCCTCGAACAGGCCGAATCGATTCGCCTAAGGGGAATTGGGTTTCTGCAATGGGCCAAATCGATTCGGGTACAGACCGAATCGATTCGCCATTTACAGACCTATTTGCAGAATACTTTCCGAATCGATTCGGATTGGGAACCGAATCGATTCGCCCATCCGAATCGATTCGCTAAAGGGGCGAATCGATTCGCTTAGGCCAAAATTTCTAGTTTTCTCCCTTTAAGAGTATGGGGAGTTGAATTACCATTTGGGATTTTTATGGGGATTCCTAAATAAGGGTTTTGAGGATAAATAAACCTTTAAGAAATGATTGAGGTAATTAGTATTGAACAAAGTAAGGAAATCTTTGGGATTAATGGTCATCGCTATATATAGTTGGCAAATATGGCCATTTATGTATATTCAAGGATGAATATATGGTATATGTATATACTATGTGATTAAAGTATATATATGATATGATGAAAATGATTTTGAAAATAATATATAAATGTTTTCAAAATGGAAAGACAAATGATTTTCATAAATAATAAAAATGAGGATACACACCTCTCTAAATCGCTATCATAAGGGAAGTTGCGTTCGTATGGTGAAGCCCCCTGGCTAATGATGCAGGGTGGATATAGTCCTATAGGCCATGTGAGCATTTTTTTTTATATTTTCTGCGCTGGTTAGGAGATTCCGGGTGTGGTCTTGACTATCCCGCAGGCACATGGTCGCTTCCCGACGTCTTTCGATTTAGGATCCCAAGTTGTCTTGGAGGCCCTGGAAGATGATAGCCATTTAGGGGCGCGCACAGTGGAGAAATCCGGACGGGCGGTCTTAGAACGCGTTTATTAAAGCAGTTCATAATAATGGATTTGCTTTAATTACATTTCCTGGATATAGGAAGGGAAATGGGTTATATTATTTGGCTTCGGTAACACTTCCCGGATGGAAGAAGGGATGTGGAAGCATATATCTGTAATAACCCTCGCTTATGAGACCGTATTTTATAGTAATTAATTAGTATAGTAACTAGAGACCAGTGTTGGGTTATGATTTGAATGTAAATTCAATGTAGAAAAGTTGATATTTATTATGAGTTTGCATACATATCATAATTATGAGTAAATATTTCTATGTCACGCTTATAAATATCATCTGAACTCCAAAATGATATTTGGTTTAATAATGAGAACGGAACTTAAATTGAATTTTAAAATGTCCAAATGATAATTTGGATATTGTAGTTGATTCCAGAACGTTCGAAATAGTCAAGTAATGTGCCATATTGTATTTTGAAGTTTTGGGCATTTTTGACTGATTGTACCCAAATTATGCAGTTGCGTATTATTTTATCGCACTATTAGTTAATTTATTGGGATATTTGTCTTAGGTCACGACTTAAGTTTTCTAAGTCTTCCAATCTCCCTAATTCCCTTCCTAAACCTAAAGAGAGAAAGAGAAGAGTAGAGAGAGAGAGATTGGAGATTTGGGGATTTAGAGAGATCCTTGCTACTACAACCAAGAGACCTGCAATTTACTGAATCAAGGCAAGTTTTTACTTGCTATTTGTGACTTAAGATAGATGATTTGTTATGATAATGATGCATTGATTTTGGTTTACCTAGTTTAGGGTTTTCTTATGTATTTATGGGTGATGATTCATTCAAAGATGATTGGGATGATTCATGAGGTTTAAGATGGTCATTAGTGGTGTTGATGTTATCTTGGTGTTGTTACATGAGTTTGGTTTGAAGAAGAGTTGAGTTGGGGTAGAAATTGGAGTCCAAGACTCCATAGCCAAACTTGGAAAAATCGCAGGCCCGAATCGATTCGGCCCCCTGGGCGAATCGATTCGGTTAGGTCCAGTGCTCAGGTCTTGTGGACCGAATCGATTCGGAATTTGTCCGAATCGATTCGGCTTCCATCCGAATCGATTCGGCAACTTTGCAGAAACTCAAATTTTCTGTCCGAATCGATTCGGCCAAGGGGGCGAATCGATTCGGTAGCCCTGAAATTTTCCAAATTTTCCTTTTTCATTTTTTAACCCTTTTCTTTAGGATTAGTGATTAGGGATCTTCTTAAATGAAGTAAACATAGGGTTTTAGAGTCCTAGTTGAGTTGGGTCGACACCCTAGATTCGAAAGGGTTCATCTAGGGTTCTTTCAAGAGGGAGTTTAAAGAAGTGTTTAGGCATTTCTTTTGTCTTGTAGTCTTATAAGGGTCTAGAACATATTAGGGTCACTTTGGAGACTTTAGGAATTAACTTGGGTTAGATTTGACTTGAGGGTTTATATTAAAGCCTAAAGGAGGTTTTGGGAATAACTTTGGAGTCTGAACCCCTTATTGAGGATGTTATGACGGTACGAAATACATATAGTCCCGGTTAGGCTTATACCTTTGTTAAAACGTGCAGATGGTAAGGTAAATGATAATTTACTAAATCATGAAATGGAAATTAATAAAATGGATGTTACACACCTCTCTAAATACCATCTTAAGGGAAGTCCGTACGATAGGTGAAGCCCCCTGGCTAATGAATGCAGGGTGGATATAGTCCTAGGCCATATGAGCGCTTGTTTTATTTTTTTCTGCGATGGGTAGGAGATTCTGGGTGTGGTCTTGACTACCCCGCAGGCATATGGCCACTTCCCGACGATTTCGATAGGATCCCAGGTTGTCTTATGTTAGGCCCTGGAAGATGATGGTTATTTAGGGACGCGCACAGTGGGGAAACCCGGACGGGCGGTCTTAGAATCGTTATATTTATATTTATGACTATTCTAATTATCGAGTTGGACTCGATGGAACTTTAATGCCACGTAGAGAAAATTTATGCCACAAAGAGCATGCTATCGAGATTAGTGCCATAAAGAGCACATGATGATAATTGTATTCCTGATAAGGAATGTCAAAGAAGATTGAAATTGAAATATGATGAAAAAGGCTCATAAGTACTTTAAATTCTTGCATAAGTGAATTTACTTTTATATAGCTATTTATCAGTCTTAGTTCCTTACTTGATGTTACCATGATAGACTATCATTCATGCATACTTGCGCAGCATTGTCATACCTGTCATTTATCTATTGATCACATATACCCGGCCCTGACCGGTTTTCCTTTCTTGTTGTGTATGTATATATATATAATCCGTTCAGGTGTTCCGCCGCACGGTCGCCCGAAATGACCCTTCCTTCCATATGTTTTGAGGAGCCGTGACATCGTGCGGGTATCACGGGATTTTTGTGTAGGCGCCTCCATTACTGTTTTCTAGTTATGATCAGTTTATTCGGGCATGTGGCCCAAACCGTTGTAATTGTATAATGGTTCTATTATGTAACGCCTGGAGCTTATTGTATGTTGTATGGTTATTATTGCCCGACTTTTCATTCGATCCTTTTGTATCTTTTGGGTTTCTTATTTATGCTTAGGGGAGTTTCCACCCTCTATTTCTATCATGGGTTGCTGAAAATGTTTTCTTATTATTTCAAAACCAAAATTTTGATAACCCGTTTTCTGGAATATAGTAAGGCTATTCCTTATACTTTGTATATTGTTGTGATGTTGAGAATGATATTTATCCATGATTTCCTATTTTATCGAGGTATAGGGCTGGCCACCCTTTATTTCGGATAGCGGGTTGTCACAATGTCATGATCAAAGCATTTTTATGATAATGAAAATGTCTTTGAATACATTTCCTGAGTATAAAAAGGGAAATGGGATAATTGATAAAGGAAAAGCATTTTTATGTTAATAAAATTGGCTTTCAAAAAGTATATGATTTGTTAAAGAAATTCATGATAATGAATTGGCTTCTATAAATACATTTCCTGGATATGAGAAGGGAAATGGAATTTTTGAAATGAAAAGGATAAGTATTTATAAATACTATATGTATCAAGTAATCCTCAGTCCGGGAGATATTATCCGGACGTATATTATAGATGTACGTATATGTATAAATCGAGTGCCGAGGGTCTAATGGATCCCGAAGATCGACCTTGCTGCATAGTAGTGTATCGGGGGGGCTCCTTGTTTGGATTTCGCTTCGCGAGACACCCCACGCACGAATATGGCATTGTGTTGAGACTGGGGAGAAGTTTAATCCTTAGTGCTCTAATATTATTAAATGTTTATGGTATATATATTATATATATCTTTCTGTACTGAGGGACTGGCGGATCTCAAAGATCGACCTTGCTGCATAGTAGTGTATCGGGGGGGTTCCTTGTTTGGATTTCGCTTCGCGAGACACCCCACGCACGAACATGGCATAGCGTCGAGATTAGAGTGAAGTTTAGCCCTTAGTACACCTGTTTGACTATCGAGGTTAGATAGTGGTTGGGTATTAGACTAGTTTAGCAGGATAGCTTGACTAGGATGTCTAGAGGGAGGCGCTAGGAGTGCACTGTTAGTGGAGAGGTAAGGGGTATCTCATGGGAGTGCGATACCAATTTAAATATGAGATAAAACTATTTTTCTAAAAATGAAGCATTTATGCACTTGCAAAATATTTTCAAAACATTCGGGCTCTGACCCGTTTGTCTACTCTCCTTTCTTTCTCTATACTATATATACATAGGTGTCCAGACACAGGGACGCCTGGATGGAAATTCTTTCGAGTCTGACGTCTGCTGCAGCAGCTGTGGATGCTTGTAGGTTATCGGTAGACGTTTCTTTCCTTGTACTCTAGATAGGAGATATTGTATAAACATTCGAGCCAATGGCTCAATTGAATTTATTTATTCTTTCAGTACAGCATTCGATATGGTTGTATATTTGGACCGAGTGTTCGGTTATTTTAGTTCCTTTAATTTTCATTTCAGTTCATTACGCATTTAATTGTGGATGTTGAAATTTATTCGTTAAAAAGAGTAGTTAAGTAAAAGTTTTTAACGGCCACCTAATAGGATATTAGTAATTAAATGGATTTTCGACAGTGATGCTAAGGATGATCCATATGTGACTCCTGTTTTAATTTAATATTGGAGTGATCGCCCGGTATCTTATTAGGCGGTTTGTTACAAAACCCTAGGCTCGGTCGAAGCAGGGTAGGTTAGGAGCAAAGGAGGAAGAATTACAGATAGACGAACTAGGGTATTTGAAGTCTAGATTCGGCTTTAACTTTCCTTTTAGCCTTGGCCTCAGCCTGATGAATCTTCCTAAGCATGCATTCTCTAAGGTGGGGAACAACTCTCCTAACTCGTATAATCTTCGGTACATGAAAAACACAAGTGGTGTTTGATTTATGTTAACTTAAAGATCCAAAAAAGAAAACTTAAACATTTTCAACTAAAAAATAGCCAAGAATAGCTAAAAAGGTCACCGAAAAATATCATCAGAACACTCACAAAAAAATGATCTAACACCTAAAATTTGACCTTTCCTCCAAAATGTTCACCATGTGACCCAAAGTAACCTAAATACTACCCAAAACCTCCAAAAATAACACCAATGCCACCAGAGAGGGTGGCTAAAAAATGAAAATTCACCAAAATTAAAGAAAAATAGAATTTGCTAACATAAATGGGGAAAATGAAGATTAAAAGGGAGGGAAAGGAGGTTATCTTGGGAATACAAGCTCTTGGAATGAAGAAAGAGGAGAGAAGGTTGCCTAAAACTAGAGAACGGAGGAGAGATGAATAAATGGAACTCTAGTTTACCTTGTGCATCTTAAGCGAGAAAATGAGGTAAGAAGAAAGACAAGATGAGATTTTTGGGTTTAAATAATGTCTTAATTTTCCATGCATCATAATTAGGGCACAATCCCCATGACGCATGCTGTCGTCGCTTTTTCTTCCACATGCCACACCACTCGCAAGCTAACAGGTGTCCACTTTTGGAAATCGAAGCGTCACTTCTGTTAGGACCCTGAAATGACACCTATAACACTCCTCCAGTCCATTCACATCACCAAGGTACCCTTAGACACGTAGGGGACATCTCATCGCATGATGATAGACAACTTTACACTCAACTATTAAAGAAGTAAACTAAAACCATGCTTTATGTAGTAGTTTTAGTTATGTATACACGATAAAAATAAAATTGGTTTTTCTTATTTTAATGAGAATCATGTATGGACATAATGTTTCCATTATTTTATATATTGTTAATGTCTTTTATTCAGCTCAGTAGTTGTTCTGGTGTGTAGAGTATGACTTACACAAAGAGGATCAAATCACCATTTCTAGTAGAATATTAGTTTTATTGTTCACATTATTAGATGGAACTAGACACACCATCAGTAGGGCTATAGAACAATATTTTAGTAGGTATATCTTGATTACGAGAAACTATATAGTTTTAACTTATTGTTATAGTACACTTTATGTGTATTAAATGGGACCACTTTGAGGTCATTATCTTTATACTGATTCTATAAGACAATGCAAACCTCGTGATTATTAGGTTTACTTAAGACTCTTAATTCGGGTATCATTAATTCGGGTATGATTGATGGACACATGCCCTTATTATTTATTGCTTTGACCTTCCGGGTGAGATTCATTATTGGATCAATAATCTTGATAGATTGGGTAATGGTGATTATAGTATGGTGAAGTTGTTTTATTGATGGAATCCATATCTCTATATAGAGACTGGCGATACCCCCTTAAGATTCTTATAAGTTTTGTATGTTTCAAACCCTGAAGGTGGATTAAGTTAATCTGACGCTACAAATAAGTTAAGTTGGATCGCTCAAGGACTTAACGAAATTAATTAAATAGATTATTAGTAATTTATTTTATTAATGGGTATTTGTAATCTTAACGTAGGGAGAATTAAGTAATTAATAATGAGGAGCTCGAAATATAATTTTGAGTTAAGGAGTGGAGTTGCAATTGTAATTATTTAGTGGTGTTAATTATAATTAAGGGACTAAGATTAGGATCCGGGAAGGATTAGGTTATTTTATGCCCATTAGGAGACAAGACCTTATCTTTCCTTAGGGTCCCTATTATACCCTATATATATGCACCTAAGGCTCATTCTTTTTTAAGCTATCCATCACTCTTTGATACTCAAAAGACCCAAATTTTGACTTGTGAGAAAGAGAGAAGACAAAGGGGAAAGAGGATATAAGAAAGTTGTCATGATGGAAGATCCCACACTCTTCTCTTAACTATCCATATCAAGAATAAAGTAGAAGACCATGAGGTGCATGGGGACTGCATTCTTGATCAACTATCATCACATACGGTTCGTTCTAAGATGAGATCAAATTAAAGAGATCTTGAAGGTAATTCCTTATTCGACTTTATAGGATTTTGTTTATGTGTAATATTTTTTTATAGTTCAATCTATATGCGTTTTGAATAGACCCTTGGACTTTATCTCCAATATTAGCCTCCCGTATACATTGTAGACTAAGGTCTAGCAGGTGATTAATATACACAAGTATGACCTCGCCTAAACAAGACTCTGTCCAATAACATGCCCCGCTTAGTGAAACTCAGACTCATCCTCATATAGTTCTACAAAATAATGTCCCAAGTCAAAAGGTCTCAGCCTTCGAGACCTAATCAAGAGAAATTCTACGGACATTCATGAAGGCTGTAACTATGTTCATAGCACGAGGTTTATAAGTATCGTCCCTACCGTGTGTTGGCCTTTACTAATGTCGTTAGGCCTAGACCAACCACAACATTTCGAAAAATGGCATCACTCTTAGCCTCACAAACAAGGAAGGCCACCTCATCAGTCTCTTCCAGTCGAGACCTCACAGAGCTAACATTGGTCTTTCATGTGAAACATATGATCTGGGCATTAATGGGACACATGGATGAAACCGTTATATCAGATCAGCCACACATGAGGGGAATATTCACTCATCACGATACATACATGCACATGACATATGGCACTCTCCCATTTTCTCTCTTATCTTATGTACATAGGCTACGTGCTTAGGGGTGATATTGTGCACCCCCAATACTATAAAGGGATACTTCATCATCTTCACAGAGGATCAAAAAGTACAAAACCCTACTATTACTCTGCTCGATTGTACCTGTAGAGAGATAAATCTTGCAAAGACTCATTAATGGTGTCCAATCATCGTTTATAATGAAATTATTTCTTATTTGCACAGTGAACCTAGGCCAATGATGAACCACTTAAATAACCGTGCCTTTCATCTCTATCATCTCTTCTGTTAGTTACATAACTCTGATATTATCATTTTTATTTCCACTATTGTTAACACAAATCTAGAAACTTTAGTTGCTCATTGATTTGAAGTGATGGTTTCCCCTATCATCAAATATTATCTTTGATTAGATAATACACTTATGATTTGAATCCTCCAACAGTGAAGTGGAGTATGAAACATTGATTAGAATTTTAAAGAAGGCACTCTCCTTAGGTTCCCATCATCTTGGCATCTTTTGTGACTCAAGGTTGGTATAAAATTATATATCAGTTGACTGCAACACCAAGGATCAACACATGACTGTATACCTTGAGGAGGCCCAAGCCTTGGTCCCACATTTCTAACATGTTCATGCATAATAGTTCCCAAAAGGGAACAAAAGTCATAAAGATTCCTTGGTCTCACTTGCTTTAGTCATGTAGGGAGACCTTAAGATAATAATTAAAGTAAAGTACCTCAATCAATCGAACATTAATAAGGGGAAGCTAGAAGAGCAGGTCATGATCATTAACAGGGTCCCAAGATGGATGGATCCATCAGTGCATTATCTAATTTTTGCCTAATAATAAAAAAGAAACACATAAGATACGAGTAAAGGATGATGGCTTCTATGTGTGTTCAGATGAAAATCTTTCCCGACACTCCCTTTAAGGACCATATATGCACTGTGTTTACCTGGGTGATGTCGACCAAACTAGGAGTTGCATGAGGGGATATATGGGAGTCACATAGGGGGAAATATGTGGTATTCAAGTCTATGAAATAAGGATATTGATGGCCATAAATGCAACAAATTGTGGTCACAAATGTCAAGAAATTCAAAAACTTCCACCTTTTATCACTTCTTGTGCATTAACCCACTAACGACCTCGAATCCCTCACGAGTCCTTGGCCTTTTGTGCAATGAGGACTGGACAATGTTGGTCCATTATCCCGTGCGTCTAGAAATAGGAAGTTCCTTTTGGCCATCACGGATTACTTCTCGAAATGGGTTGAAGGGGAACTGATGGTAAACATTCGAGATGTTTACATGACCAAATTTATTTGGAGGATCATCATAACAAATTTTAGCATTCCTCGTATAATCATTATCAATAACAAAACAAAATTCGAGGGAATGCTCTTTCAAAGTTTTCGCGATGAGCATAGTATTACGCACTCCATGGCTTTCCCCCAGAGCAATGGGCTAGCAGAAGCTTCTAACAAAACAAACCTCAATGGAATAAATAACAAGTTAGGGAAAGCGAATAGCACATTGTTCGACTAACTTCCCCATATTCTCTAGGTAGATCAAACTATAAATATAAGATCGATAAGGGAAATAACCTCTACATTAACTTATGTTGTGGAAGTTTTTATACTAGTGGAAGCAGGGTTATCGACCATGAATTCCTTCCTGGTCAACCAAAGTCTTAACAGTTAAGTGATCAGAGCTGACTAGACCCAGACCATGAAAGGATATAACTGGACATTATAAATCTTGCCTCTTGTGAGTAATACTTGGAAAAGTAGTACAATAGGGGAGTCTGATCGAGGAGCTTCAAGGCCGGGGACTACATCCTAAGGAAGCTTGTGGGAAATACAAAGAATCCCTTTGATGGAAAGCTCAAGCCTAATTGGGAAGGTCCATTCAAAGTTTTCAAAGATGACCCACAGGGAGCCTACTAGTAAAAAACAATGGAGGGTAAGGAATTTATCCGAGCATGGAACCCATTCTACCTCAAGAAGTTTCATTTTTAGTTTAATTTTATTTCAATTTCGAATTGATTTTCATGGTTTTCTTGCAAACTCTTGGTTGTCAGGATTTAACTTAGATTTTTTTTTGGAAACCTATGCTTTTATCTCTTTGCAATGTTTCAAGTGGCAGGAAATGAGTGTTTAATAAAGAAGATTATTAATAAAAAGAATTGTGTTTGGCGTATTATCAATTACCAAGGTTTTTATCTTTGACTGATTGGTTGGTCGACCATGGACCACCATTTATTCCTCGATTAGGAACTCTTTTTTAAAACGTCTTCTTTAAGAAAGGTTGGTTGGTTGACGTAGGACCACCATCTGGGCTCTGACCCGAAACCCAATTAGTTTGTTGTTTAATAAAACCTACAAGTTTACTCATAATAAACAAAAGGCCTATAGGGAAACCCTAGGTACATTGTATTGACTAGGTCAAAAAATCCTAGCTACATGAGGACCCCACAAGTAGGTGCATTCTTTCTTTTCTGACTCTAGGCCTACGGTTTGATGTGATGACATCACCCAAAGGGTAAGACCAGGGACCACACAATATATGGGAAAGAAAAACAATAAAATTCCCATTAATACTTGGAGTCATTACATGGAAGTTAGGATTGTGAATGATTTATAACAAAAAAGTAATTACAAAAGGGCCACTTACGTGACTTGGGTGACCTAGCCTTGGAGGATTCAACTTCAATGAATGGACCATCTCGCTCGGAGAGAATGATAATATCAACCAATTTTAAAGTCCTAATGGACCTCTTGGTGTCACCCTATTGACTTAGTATGGTGGTTAGCGGAGTTCATCATCCCCATCAAGTGCGTAGTTTCCTAAATATTTCCTTCTCAAATTTATTGTAATGGCATCAACTATGATCCATGAAGTATTAATCTTGTAAAGAGGTGACTAATAGGAGTGGAAACTATGGTTGTACAAATACCACAACTCAAAATCCTTTGGCACTTATTCAACCTCTAAGGCATTAAGCCATCCATTTTATACGTGACATTCTAAGCATCGGTAAAGGCATCATTAGAATTAAGAAGAGCCTCATCATAGTCATCATTCCACACTTAGTAAGGTTTCTTCTGTAATAGAAATATGAGATGATCAAGTTTCCCAGATAGACCTCTGATGATCACCTCGGCATGCAGAGGCTTCTGGGTGTTCTCAAGATATTCCTTTAGCTACTCTAGCTTTCTTGTTTAGTGGAAACTTTTTGTCTCTCCCAAGACCAACCCTTAAGTCATTATTTTGTTTCTCAAGAAGAATAAAACATCCCTCCCTCCTACGAAGCTGACTTGCAGAATATATATCTTTTTGGCGTGCATAGACTCCATATTGGCCATTTTTCGATCAAATCCTCTAAGTTTAGTCAGGTCGAGAACATCCTTTTCAAATTTAGCCTTCAAATTGGATATCACTTCTCTATGACTGGCTTGTTTAGCACGAATCATGTCATGATAAATGACATTGGCCTTCGTAACTTGATTTAAAATTCGATGATGGTCTGAGTGGGCTTCTTTATTTCGTGAAGACGCATCAGCATCCAACATCTAATTAAGGTCGCTAACTTCATCGATGTCATCACAACTGACAACGAGGAGTCTTTAATGACTCTCTTCAGTGTTGAGTGCTCCACGTCTTGTCTCAAATTGAAAAAGGAAAGGGTAAGTGGTCGATCATTCAGCTAAGCAAAAGGAAAATTGTAGAGAACTTTTCAAGATAAATGTCTATTGAAGTTGATTGAAATTTTATATTTCATTGACAAAAGTTAATGGGGAGAACCCCTACATTATGAGCCGAAGAAAATAAAAACACATATAAAAGTCTCCCAAAATGATCTAAGAGGAGCTCATAATGGTTTTCTCTCTCACCTTTGTCATCTTAGCATCTTGGGCAGCACCAACATATTCAAGTTGGTCATCCCTATCCTTAGCCTTTTCAGCGTCCTTTGAGGCACTCACCTATTTAAGAACGTTAATAGCGTTGGAGATATCTTTTTCTTGCTTAACATCCTGAGAATATCAGATCTATGTGTTCCCGTTGACACCAATGTTGTCCACCTCAATGCCAATAGGATACTCGTCGAATAATTCTTCCTCATCTTTTTTATCGTCGTTATTAGTTAGAGGAAGGGACGCTGCATTATTCTCCTTAAGCAACTCAAAGTCCTCTAAGATGACAGGCATGATAAGATCTTCATCCCAACCATTCCTAAATAATTCCTTCTTGAGGTCTTCAATCTTCTTTTGAGCTTTAGCTAAGGCCTTATCCCAATCACAAGTAAGTGTATCATACGACTTCGACCGTCGTCCTCTTATTTTTGGCCTTGGCATCCTAGGCACGACTTTGTCCTTTTCAGTATCAGGCTTTTTAGTAGCAGAAACTAGGTTAGATGACTCCATGATCTTTTTATTGAAGTCAGCATTGGCCATCTCTAACCTCAAAACCTTTTTCAAATGGTCCTTCACTATGGCAACCTGGAAGTTGATGGAAAATCTTTTTGAATGTTGTTGTTGCAAATCTTCTCTAATAAAAAAAACCCTGCAATTACCTACAAAAATATAACAAAAACCAGTAAGGGTATCAATCCAACTTAATGGAGTGAAACACAAGAAAAGAGATATAATCCAAGTTTCTAGTTATTTTTCTTTCTTTATTTGTTTTTCTATTTTTTTATTGATTTTTTTATATTAAAAGAATTTTCAAGGGGTAATTATGCTACTCAACTAAGTGAATAAAAAAGTGAACAAAATCAAACACTAACATAAGAGATAAAGTGAGGTAAATAAATGTGAGAACAATCAAGGAATGGGACTACACCACATATTCTAGTTATTATAATTAATCAATTAACTCATTCGAAATCTCCCAAGTTACTACTGAAATTACAAGTCAACTCTTGTCATAAATGCAATTTTGACACTAACCTTTTAGAAAATAAAGTTCAAACCCCCACAAATATAGAAAATATATTTACACTCCTTTTAATAAGTCAACCGCTAGGATCGATTAATCAAAATTCATATAAATCATAGAAAATAAATTTAATGTAGAAAGGAATAATATCGCACTTGAGAAACCCCTATCTCTAGTTTGATTCTAAAATATGTGTTATATGTCGATTTTTTATTTTCACTCTAAAATCATTTACCCTCTCTCAAGGCACAAATTTAAAGGTGAAGCATCAAAACAACATTCAAAGGGAATTTCAAAAAATTGAACTAATTAATTATAAGAACATAAAATAAGGGTTCATCCCACCCCTTGAAAGATTTTTTAGCCTAACATAATATAAAATAAGATAAACAAATAATCGCTCAACAATTTATCCTCACAAATTCTCTAAAGAAAAGAAAAAGAAATAAAAAAATATTTATAAAGATGTTTTTGTCTCTATTATTCTCTAAAATCCTACTTTTCTAAGTCTACTTAGCTCCCAAATGAGAATGGACTTCATTTATATATGGAGAACAAGGATCTAGGGGAAAAGTTGGAAAAATAAAGGTGTATGTGGGGTGTGAGGGGGTATTGCGCATAAGTGCCTTGTAACAACCCTCACGTTTGATAGCCCATTTTTATATTTATTTACTATATGAAGTAATTAATTATAAAATGATGGATGTTGAGTAAATATTAATTTAATAAGAAAAAGGTTAATATTTACTAAATTGTTGTATAGTTACCTTGTGGGTAGGTAAAAATATCCATGTTGTGATTTAGGGTGTCATAAGAATTGAAATGAAATTTTAGTTTAATATGAAACCGAAACTTAAAATGACTTATAAAATTTCCAAATGATAATTTGAAGGGTTTAGTTAGTCCCAGTTGGTACGAGACAGTCAAAATAAGTGCTATATTGGATTTTGGCATTTCGGGCACTTTTGACTGGTTATAGCTTAAATGTGTAATGCGTATCATTTTATCGCATATTAGACATTTAAGTGGGCTTTTTAGACTTAAGCCACATTTTAATTCCCCAACCTCATTTCTATTCTTCCAATTTTACAAAAATTGATCCTTAGAGAGGAAGAGAGAGGAAGAGAACTTTGGGAGAAATTGAGATTTGGAGATTCAAGCTTGGGTCATTGCCTACACCAAATCAAATCTTCATTTTCACGATCAAGGCAAGTTATTTACTTGATATTATATGATTTAAGTGGATTAATTAGCATTGTTAGTTGTGGATTGTTATGATTTAGTTTAGTTAGGATTTTGTTAGATTATTTGGGTATTAACCCTTAGAAATTGATTTGGATTATAAATGTTGTTGATGATGGTAGTTATATATGTTTACGATGTATAAGTTGAAGTAATTGAGGTTGGGTAGGTTGGTTTTGGGTTTGGAAGAAATTTTGAGTTTAAAACTCCAGAGCCAAAACTAGGAATTTTTGCAGAACCGAATCGATTCACTAAGAGACAGTTTGCAAGCCTGGGTCATCCGAATTGATTTGAATTGTCCAAATCGATTCGACAATTATGCAGAAACTCAATTTTTCCTGGCCGAATTGATTTGGCTAATCCGAATCGATTCGCCTTTATGAACCCAAATCGATTCGGTAGGTCCGAATCGATTCGGATACCCTCTAAATTTTCCTTTGTTTTTCTCTTTGAATTTTAATTTTTTTTTCTTTTAGGATTAGGACCTAGGAATCTTCTTGTATGAAGTAAACTGAGAATCATAGAGTTGTAGTTGAGTTTGGTCACCACCCTAGACTAAAATTGGGTCATCTGGGGTTTATTCCGGGGAGGTTTAAAGTGATGTTGAGGCATTAGTTATTTTAATTCAAACTTTCTGAAGTTTGGAAGTTAAATACCCATGTTTGGAGACTTAGGGGCTTATGGGAATTATCTAAACTTTGGGAATTGTAGGATTATAATGTCTATTTGGATACTAAACCGGAACTTGTAATTTGAGGAATATTAATGATGATATTCGACGAGAATAGCTTCGAATAAAATGAACCCAAATGGTTTAAAGATGACAGGTTCCACTAAAATGAACCCAAATTTTGTTATAGATAATTGGTTCAAATAAAATGAACCCAGTTGTTTAATGATGACAAGTTCGAATGAAAATAACCAAACACATGGATATTGGAAATGAAATTTGGTAATGGTAAATTGAAAATGAAAATGAGATTTAAAATGTAAATGTTAATTTACTGATACACACCTCTCTAAATGACATCATAAGGGAAGTTCGCGCGCGTGGTGATGCCCCCTGGCTAATGAATGCAAGGTAGATATAGTCCTAGGCCATGTGAGCGTTTGTTATGTATATATTTTCTGTGATGGGTAGAAGATTTCGGGTGTGGTCTTGACTATCCCGCAGGCACATGGCCGCTTCCCGACGTCTTGTATTGTAGGATCCCAGGTGGTCTTATGATAGGCCCTGGAAGATGATGGTCATTTAGGGGCGCGCACAGTGGGGAAACCAGGACGAGCGGTCTTAGAATCGTTATATGTATATGAATATAGTTATATTTTTTCATCAAGTGGGACTTGATGGTTGTTAAACGCCACAAATAGCGTATGATATATGCCATAAAGAGCATGGATACGTGCCATAAAGAGCACGGGATTGAGATTAATGTGCCATAAAGAGCACTTGATTTTATTGATATTCCTATTCAGGAATGGAAAAGATGAAATGGTAAGATAATTAACTATGGAAGTTAATAAATGGTTTTATTCCTATTAAAGAATATAAATGATAATGGAAATTTGATAAATGAGGAAAGTTTTTAAATTTAAGTTATTTACTTTTCTTTCTTTTATGTAAATGATATTTAATTTCATCATTTAGTTAAATTGTCTTAAATTGTAATTTAGGCTTAACATGCTAGATGACATGCCGTATTATCATCCTTATCATTCTTGCATAACTGTTCATTTCTATCATGCTTTTTATTTCTTCTGGTGATCATATAGAACCCAGCCCTGACCGATTTATTTTCCTTGTTGTATATATGCTTGTATCCGCTCAGGTGCTCCACCACAAGGACGCCTGTTTTGATGTTCCCGTTCCTTTGATTTCAACGAGCTGTAAGATTTTGTGGGTTATTACAGGACCTTGAATGAGACGTTTTCTTCTTGGTATTCTAGATATGATCGGGTCTTTTCACTTGGGTGTGTGGCCTACACATTTGTACTTGTTTAATGACTATATTATGTAAAATATTTAAATTGTTGTACTTCGTTTCATGTTGCTGTGGATCGACAGTTTATTCGGTCCTTTTATATACATTCGTCTTAGTTGTATTATATATATTTTTGTGGAATTCCACTTGCTTATAAGAATGGGTTGTTTAATCTAATTTTCTTAACTATTTTTAAATTTCTAAACTATTTGGCAACCCATTTTTTGATTTATTGGGTGGTTTTCTCGTATACTCAGTTTATTTTTTGTTGATACTGAGAATGATATCCATCCATAATTCCTGTTACATTTGAGTATCGGGTTGGACACCCCTTATCTCGGATCTCAGGTTATCACAGATGGTATTAGAGCATCAGGTTCTAGAGTCTTTAGGATCTCTATGGATTCTTCACGTTCTACCGTAGCGTTCTTTGATATAGAGCCTAAAGTTAGGACTATGTAGTTGTCTATATTTTCGATATTCTGCAAGATAGATAGTTTCAAATGGTATTTTAAATCTATTGTTTCTTCATCTCAAATGCCTCCTAGAGAGGTCGCCCAATGAGACATAATAGGGTTGTGAAAGAGGAGGTAGATTCTCCACCGCCGCCACAAGGAACCGTTAACGCTATGGATGTAGCAAACATAGTAGCTCAAGTGGTTAACGCCGCCATGACCGCAGTGGTCCAATAATTTCCACAGGTTCAATGATGGACTCATGATGTTCAAGATCCTATAGGGGCCCTTTCTAAAGGGCAATTCCCCAAAATTTGAGGGAGGCACGGATGTTATTAAAGCCAATAAATGGAAAGAGGACAGGCAATGCCACCTTCGAATGATAAAATGTAGTGAAGAAATAAACAAGTCCTTGCCACTTTTAATCTTTTCGAATCTGTGTTATACTGGTGGGAGATAATAACCGCACCAGAGCAGAGAGACACAATGACGATCACTGAGTTTTTGACTTTGTTCGATCGTGAGTACGTTCCTCCCACAGTTCGGAGGGAGATGAGAAAGAAGCTCCAGGATGTTGTGCAAGGAGAGAGATCTGTGGATGAATTATGTAGAGGAGTTTATACGGTTGGCGAGTTTTGTCCCGAATGAAGTGGCTCCGGAAGATAGGAAGATCTCAAAGTATATGTGAGGTCTCAACTGGAGAATCCAACAAAAATTGCTGGGTAATCCAGCTTTATAAACTTTTGATGAGGTTATGAATGAAGCCTCACCCTATTTCCATGAGCATCGGCTATATACATCGGGTAGCAAGAAAGCTCCTGTCGTGGGGAAAGCAGGAAAGCTTGGAGAACATGGGATTTGAGGAGGAGCCTTTCCCTCATCCCAACCTTCGAGTAGTAAGCAGAAAGAGAGGGATCCTCAGCAAGGGGTTTCGTCTAAGAGACAACGTTTTAGAAGGTTTATTGCAGGTGGCAATAACATTAGGCACAGTAAAGGTGCTTTACGATATGTAGGTTGGGGTGGTCTTGGAAGAAAGGGCCATCTGGTCCAAGGCACTTCCCAATTTAGAAATGACGGGGGTCAGTTTCCTAGGACTCCGTAGCAGCCATACGTTCAGTTTCCACCTCTGGTACCTAATCCGATTGTTCCCATGCAGTAGGTATAGTTACTGTATGGGAGAGTTTATCAAATTTAGGAGGCTATACTTCCTCCAGCTTCATTATCACCGCCCGCTATTAAGGGTAAGTTTTATTTCGGAGGTACTTGAGTTATGTGTTATTCGATGTGGGTGTTACGTGCTCATTTGTTTATGAGCTCTTCTCAGGCTACAAATTTGATAAGATCTGCTGAGAGTATTTTTACTAGTGTTGAGTTTCCTATGAGAGATGGTTTACTCAATTCCTTGTTTGTTTACATATAGGAATTATTGTGGTACTTTTTTCTTTGAGGACGATTTACTCATCCTTGACATGGTCGGGTATGATGTAATTGGTATGCCTTATCTCCACGACCGATAGAGTTGAGTAGTAGCATATAGGAGGGGTTCCTTGTTTGGATTCTGCTTTTTGCGGGATGCTCCATGTGAACCTCAGCGACGTTGGAAGTGGAGAGAGGTTGTTCTTTCTTCTTTTAGTTAATTTCATTTTTATTTTTGTTGGGTGGAAAGGTTTGGCCGAGAATCACGTAGAAGAGTGATTAATGGCTATTAAAGTGCAAAATAGAAGCACTGTATACAGTTCTCTCCTCTGATCGATGCGAGGGAGGCTGGGATGCGAAGTCGAATTAAGACTTCGGGTTATGCCTTGATAAGAAGGCTATTTGAAAAGGTATATATATATTGTGGGGTATGTAATTATAAGGCTTTATGAAAAGTGAATGTTTGATTGTTAAAGCTTTAGTTATTTAAATGGTAATGTATATAAGTAGAATCTTTTCGGTCCTGAACATGTGTCTTAGACCTGTATATCTTGATGACCAACAACGTGAGGTAGTAGTGTAACGGGAGGGTTCCTTGTTTGGATTTCGCTTCGGCGAGACGTCCCACGCACGAAACCGAGCAAATGTCGGGACTTGAGAAAGGTCTTGGGCACTAGGGATATACTTAGTATTAGGTGTATATGACTTAGATAGGATATAGGTAGGTAGACCTTAGGATTGTTTGGACATAAGGCCTTTAGATTATGTGGCGTTAGTTTAGTAGTGTTGTCCGAGTTGGCCACGCATAGTTGTGTGTTAACTCTAAGAGGGATTGGTTCCCTAGTAATGAGAAGTGGTGGATTTCGAGAGGTTTGGTAGTTAAAGCCGAAGGAGATGAGGCCTCTCGTAGTTAGAATGTTACGTTGGTAACTCAACTTTCGAAAAGAAAAGGGTGAGTTGATTCTCACTCCAGAGCTCATGATGTTAAGCTCGAGGGTGAATTCAGCGAACAAGTCTCTGTCAGAATGGGAAGTAAAATACTGAAGCATCGACTTATTGTCTATGCGCCTCATAAGTTTAAACTTGTGGGAAGTATTATCCCATGCTTGAATTAAAATTCATCATGGGGGTGACCGTTGTGTAAGTAAGGAAGTGCTACTTCGTGGGCAGAATTTAGTCTTTTGTGCGAGCAACATTTCATTGCAAGATGTCGTAAGAGAGACAAGGGTGGTTAAAGCCCCATACACAAGTTGTTGACTTAGGGAACATAACCCAGTTCTATTGACTTTGATGGTGGGGTGAGTTTCCATAAGAGAATATTTATCCCGAATGAGAAGAACTTAAGAAAGGCAGAAATGGTGGAATCTCGCGGTTCTAAGGTTACGTTAAGCCCAGGTAACGACATAATGTGTCAAGTTATGCACCGCCAGTAGTAGTGGCCGGGCATGGAGAGGATTAGTTTGACCGCTTGGGGTGCCTTTGACTATAGTTCCGATTGAAACAGGATCTTCGTTTCTCATTCTTGGAAAGTTTCCAAGAAGCCATGGGAAATCAAAATTGTGGTTAAGTACTTCTTATCATCCTCCACAGATGGCCAGACCGAAAGGGTAAACCACATGTTGGAGGATATACTCCTTATGTGTGTGCTTGACTTCAATAGTAATCGGGAACAGTGTCTCCCACTAGTTGAATTCGCTTATTATAATTTGCATCGATTCACTATTGGGATGGCGTTTTATAAAGCCTTGTATGTTAGGCCTTGTGGATCTCCCGCTTGTTGGTTAGAGGTGCGAGTTGATAAGTCTCTCGGACCTAAAATGATTCGAGGTACTTCTTCGAATATTGAGCTAATTCGGAATCGCATTCGTATAAGATCGACAAAAGAGCTAGGTCGATGTGGGGAGAAGGCATGTGGAGTTTGAGGTCGATGAACCAAGGGTTGGTACGAGTAATGCCTATGAAGGGCATTAAGCATTTTTGGGAAGAAGGGAAAACTTGCACCGCATTACGTTGGACCTTTCTTATAAATGTTAAGGTGGGTCCGGTAGCCTATTAACTCGCTTTACCGAAACATTTGTAGCAAGTTCATGACGTGTTCCATATCTCTCCAGTATGAAAGTACAAGAGATGTGATAGGTTCCCTTAGGCACATTTCTTTCGAAGTAGATGCAACTTGACGTTTCTTTTGAGGAATAGTCGGTTGCTATTTTAGAACGTAGGGAGTGGCGATTGAGATCGCGGGTAGTACCTTTGGTTATGGTGCAATGTAGTCACCATAGTGTCGAGGAATCGACATGGGATCGTGAGGATGACATACGGGAAAAGTATCCGCATTTATTCTTGCAAGGTATACCTGAATTTTTGGGGAAAAATTCCCTCATAAGGGGGGGGGGGGAGTATGTAACAACCCTCACGTTTGATAGCCCATTTTTATATTTATTTACCATATGAAGTAATTAATTATAAAATGATGGATGTTGAGTAAATATTAATTTAATAAGAAAAAGGTTAATATTTACTAAATTGTTATATAGTTACCTTGTGGGTAGGTAAAAATATCCATGTTGTGATTTAGGGTGCCATAAGAATTGAAATGACATTTTAGTTTAATATGCAATCGAAACTTAAAATGACTTATAAAATTTCCAAATGATAATTTGAAGGGTGTAGTTAGTCCCGGTAGGTGCGAGACAGTCAAAATACGTGCTATATTGCATTTTGGCATTTCGGGCACTTTTGACTGGTTATAGCTTAAATGTGTAGTGCGTATCATTTTATCGCGTATTAGACATTTAAGTGGGCTTTTTAGACTTAAGCCACGTTTTAATTCCCCAAACTCATTTATATTCTTCCATTTTTACAAAAATTGAGCCTTAGAGAGAGAGAGAGAGAGGAAGAGAATTTTGGGAGAAATTGAGATATTTGGAGATTCAAGCTTAGATCATTGCCTACACCAAATCAAATCTGCATTTTCACGATCAAGGCAAGTTATTTACTTGATATTATATGATTTAAGTGGATTAATTAGCATTGTTAGTTGTGGATTGTTATGATTTAGTTTAGATAGGGTTTTGTTAGATTATTTGGGTATTAACCCTTAGAAATTGATTTGGATGATAAATGTTGTTGATGATGGTAGTTATATACGTTTATGATGTATAAGTTGAAGTAATTGAGGTTGGGTAGGTTGGTTTTGGGTTTGGAAAAAATTTGGAGTTTAAAACTCCATAGCCAAAACTAGGAATTTCTGCAGAATCGATTCGCTAAGAGACAGTTTGCAAGTCTGGGTCGTCCGAATCGGTTTGGATTGTCCGAATCGATTCGGAAATTATGCAGAAACTCAATTTTTCCTTGTCGAATCGATTCAGAAAATCTGAATCGATTCGCCTTTATGAATCCAAATCGATTCGGTAGGTCCGAATCGATTCGGATACCTTGTAAATTTTCCTTTGTTTTTCTCTTTGAATTTTAATTTTTTTTTTTTTTAGGATTTGGACCTAGGAATCTTCTTGTATGAAGTAAACTGAGAATCCTAGAGTTGTAGTTGAGTTTGGTCGCCACCCTAGACTAAAATTGGGTCATCTGGGGTTTATTCCGGGGAGGTTTAAAGTGATGTTAAGGCATTACTTATTTTAATTCAAACTTTCTGAAGTTTGGAAGTTAAATGCCCATGTTTGGAGACTTAGGGGCTTATCGGAATTATCTAAACTTTGGGAATTGTAGGATTATAATGTCTATTTGGAGACTAAACCGGAACTTGTAATTTGAGGAATATTAATGATGATATTCGACGAGAATAGATTCGAATAAAATGAACCCAAATGGTTTAAAGATGATAGGTTCCACTAAAATGAACCCAAATTGTGTTATAGATAATTGGTTCAAATAAAATGAACCCAGTTGTTTAATGATGACAGGTTCGAATAAAAAGAACCAAACACATGGATACTGGAAATTGAATTTTGTAATGGTAAATTGAAAATGAAAATGAGATTTAAAATGTAAATGTTAATTTACTGATACACACCTCTCTAAATGACATCATAAGGGAAGTTCGCGCGCGTGGTGATGCCCCCTGGCTAATGAATGGAGGGTGGATATAGTCCTAGGCCATGTGAGCGTTTGTTATATATATATTTTCTGCGATGGGTAGGAGATTTTGGGTGTGGTCTTGACTATCCCGCGGGCACATGGCCGCTTCCCGACGTCTTGCGTTGTAGGATCCCAGGTTGTCTTATGATAGGCCCTAGAAGATGATGGTCATTTAGGGGAGCGCACAGTGGGGAAATACGGACGGGCGGTCTTAGAATCGTTATATGTATATGAATATAACTATATTTTTCATCAAGTGGGACTTGATATTTGTTAAACGCCACAAAGAGCGTATGATATATGCCATAAAGAGCATGGATACGTGCCATAAAGAGCACGGGATCGAGATTAATGTGCCATAGAGCACTTGATTTTAATGATATTCCTATTAAGGAATGGAAACGATGAAATTGTAAGATAATTAACTATGGAAGTTAAGAAATTCTTTTATTCCTATAAAAGAATATAAAAGATAATGGAAATTTAATAAATGAGGAAAGGTTTTAAATTTAAGTTATTTACTTTTCTTTCTTTTATGTAAATGACATTTAATTTCATCATTTAGTTAAATTGTCTTAAATTGTAATTTAGGCTTAACATGCTAGATGACATGCCGTATTATCAGCCTTATCATTCTTGCATAACTGTTCATTTATATCATGTTTTTTATTTCTTCTGGTGATCATATAGAACCCGGCCCTGACCGGTTTATTTTCCTTGTTGTATATATGATTGTATCCGCTCAGGTGCTCCACTGCAAGGACGCCCGTTTTGATGTCCCGTTCCTTTGCTTTCGACGAGCTGTAAGATTTTGTGGGTTATTACAGGACCTTGAATGAGACATTTTCTTCTTGGTATTCTAGATATGACCGGGTATTTTCACTCGGGCATGTGGCCCAAACATTTGTTCTTGTTTAATGAATGTATTATGTAAAATATTTAAATTGTTGTACTTCGTTGCATGTTGCTGTGGATCGACAGTTTATTCGGTCCTTTTGTATACATTCGTCTTAGTTGTATTATATATATTTTTGTGGAATTCCACTTGCTTATAAGAATGGGTTCTTTAATTTAATTTTCTTAACTGTTTTTAAATTTCTAAACTATTTGGCAACCCGTTTTCTGATTTATTGGGTGGTTTTCCCGTATACTCAGTTTATTTTTTATTGATGCTGAGAATGATATCCATCCATGATTCCTGTTACGTTTGAGTATCGGGCTGGACACCCCTTATCTCGGATCTTGGGTTGTCACATGCATGTGGATAATGGGGTTAAGGAGGGAGGTTTGGGAAAATGGGTATAGAGTGAAATCTAACACACATGGGTTTGTATTTGTTTAGTGTTGGGGACTTTAATAGAATCATGTATGGGAGTTAAAATGTGCTTCGGTTTTAAATGGGTATGGCGGTCTTGGGTTACAATGGTAAGGTCAGTTTTCAAACCAGGTTAGGTAGGATCCAAGTTGGACTATTGAGCAACCGGGTTGGAGAATTTGGCAATGAGTTCATGGGTTGAACATCGAGTTGAAGTCGAGATGTGGTTAGGGGAATGAAATATAGTCGTGGGTTTTCTTTATTAAGCCGGTTAAGCAGATCAGATATTATGAGTCACATTTACTGATTTTGGGTTATGGGTCGATATGGACATCTTTTAGGTGCTCGGTTCAGGCATGGCAGGTTAGGCTCCGGACGCCAGAGGGTTGGTACCGGGTTGAGTGGGTATGGATTGAGTAGGTGAAATGATCAAATCATGGGAATGGGTAAGATGTATAAGGCTGGATGTAGGGTTGAAGAATTTGGATAGCTCCGATTTGTGGATGTGATTGGGAATAGGTTGAGTTTTGTTGGCTATAGTGAATTAGGAAAGAGAATGGATAAGATGAGGAAGATGATGATGGGGGTAGAAAAGAGAGTGTGAGGGATGATTTGGTGTGTGTGGTGTATGGGATTGAGTGTGTGTGTATATGTTTAGTTTGGTACATAAAAGAAAAAGAATAATGATAGGGAGACCCAGTTTCTGGATGCTTTTTCCACTAACAAAAATTATTAGAACTAAAAATTAAAATTCTAACTTATTAATAAAAGACTCAATATATATATATATATATATATATATATATATATATATAAAACTAAACAAATAACTAAAATTCTCATAAAATTGTATAATATGTACAGACACAAAATTACTAAAATAAAATAAAGACCCTAAAATAAAATAAAAAAAACAAGTAAAAAAATGGCAAAACCTAAATAAAATATATATCTATATTAAAAATAAAAGAGATAGTGGCACACACACACTGAGCATATATAGGACAGGCTTGGGTGTGGCTTAGTTCGAGACAGGTTTGTGCTACGGGATTGGTTAGGGAACAAGGTAATAGTTGCGAAGATTGTGGTTTAGGTCATGTAATCGCATTTGTGTCGTATTTCACCTTGATTTAATCTTTAAACTCCTTAAGAGCCATTTTACTTACAAGATAAACATGAACGTGCATAAGACAAATTTTACTGAAAATTAGCAATTAAAAACCATTTATTTGGGGATTATTTTAACACTTTTGGGTGCTTATCACACCACCCCCAAATAGAACATTGCTAGTCCTTGAGAAAAAATAGAGAGGGATGAAGATAAGAAACCAAAAGTGTGCCACTTTTGCGGGCACTTGTGATTGGACTTAGCATGTGCAACAAGGCTCTAAACATATAGGTTACCCTACAAGAGGAGAGTTGTCTCGTGAGGGTTTGCAGTGAATGTACCCACAAAATTCAAAAAATTATTGAAAATGATTTATTGAAATGGCAGTATTTTATTTGATGATGAAAAGCTATATAACCCATCTACAAATACTTCAAGGAGTAAAATGTTCAACCACGAGTAAATGACATAAAATTACTTAGTGCCAAAGGCGTAATCCTTCCTAAAAAAACTCAACGTGTGTAGTATAAAACAATCTCAAGTATCACGGGATTGATTCCTAGATCGCCTTTATAGAATCAACGCTTTGACTTCAAATCTCACTAGATATGTCTATTTCAATCAAACTCTTCAAAATTTGGGTAAGTGTATATATCTAGTGTATGAGGAAGTGAGTAAATGTAAACAAGTTCAAGGAACTCACACACTTATAACAATGATTAATATATGAACGAAATTGATCTCATGGACGAATGCTAACCACTGTTTTGAGAATGTCAAGCCATTCACCATATAGTCTTCTCGTTTGCAAGAACACCTCACTAAGGATGAAAGGGGGGTTTATATAGGATATGAAGAATGAGATGAAGAAGATGAATGATATGTTGGTAGGGTTTTTGAGAAGATTAGAACACAGTTTGAATAACCAATGCCTTCATTTTATCAAACATTGATCGCAATTTTTTTCCTTTGAGATATATATATATATATATATATATATATTCTTTCTTCTTCTTTTCTCTTTTTTTGTGATGCATTTATCCTCTCAAACCAATAATGAAGACATTTTACATTTGGACTTTCAAACACTCTTTTTTTTTAAAAAGAGTGTTTGGTAATGATTGGAAATTATATATGGATGGTCCAAGGAATATT